>JAZDUH010000157.1:3417500-6257500 GCA_036419115.1 Scarus forsteni | reverse complement strand
AGATTACACAAGAATTTGGAATAACATGGAATTTTCTATGCTCAACATCTCATTTACCCTAGAGACACCTAACTTAAAAAAACTATGCCCATACAAATCAACCATGTGTGTCAACTGATACTCACACCTACGCAATGACGTTACATCCCTACCTCCAAGGTGCATCATGGGACGTCAAACGATTAAGACGGAGGATCAACCAGAGGGCGGTATCGGCATATTTTAACCTTTTCAAATAAAATAAATAAATAAAACTACACTGGGTAAAGTTATGATGACAGTTTTTTTAAAAAAGCAGGTTATTTTTATTTGGAAGACATTGATTTACATGGTGGCGCAGCTGGTAGAGCACGTGCCTCACAGCAAGAAGGTTCCCAGTTCGATTTCGGGTCGGGGGGGCCTTTCTGTGTGAAGTTTGCATGTTCTTCCCATGCATGCGTGGGTTCTCTCCGGGCACTCCGGCTTCCTCCCACAGACCAAAAACATGCTCGTTAGGTTAATTGGTGACTCTAAATTGCCCTTAGGTATGAGTGGGAGCGTGGATGGTTGTCTGTCTCTCTATGTGGTCCTGCGATCGACTGGCAACCGGTTCAGGGTGTACCCCGCCTTTCGCCCGATGACAGCTGGGATAGGCTCCAGCTCCCCGGTATAGAAAATGAATGAATGATTTCCAAGTGGGCGGCACAGTGGCAAAGCAGGGAGTGCACATGCCTCTCAGTAAGAAGGTTGCTGGTTCAATTCCTGGGTTTGGGCAGGGCCTTTCTGTGTGTGAAGTTTGCAGGTTCTTCCTGTGTGTGCATGGGTTTGCTGCTTATGATTGGTCCATGGATCTGTCCCTAACTTTAGTTCTTACTTTAGTCCACTTGTCTCCTTTTACCTTCCTTCCTTTGCCCACACACCAACACAGCATTGTGTGGATTTGCTGTTCATCATGAGACTGGGATCCACATTCAAGATTTCCTGCTGCTTTACAGAAGGTTTTTCCTCTGAGCCATGATGGAGGGATTCATGATTGGCTCTATGGATTCATGTTGGATAAATGTATTTGTATAAATATGTATATTTTATATGTATATTTGTATCCAAAAAATGAAGAGCTTTATGCTCTATTGTAAAGTGCCTTGAGATAACACTTGTTATGAATTGGTGCTATGCAAAAACGATTGATTGATTTATTTTGTGACCATCTTTTCAGGGTGCGATCTACAAACCTGAGAAGAAACAGCTCCATCCTCAACCAGGAGCAACTGAACTGCAACTTGTTTAAAGTTTATGTTACTGATAAAGAAAAGTTTTCCAAGGTCACTGCAGCTTTAGATGCATTTATTATAACTCTGATACTGCGATTAAAATAAAAAGTCCTATAATTTGTTGATTATTTCCTATAAATTTGACAGACCTGAAAGAATAAATGGTGACATAATTGATGAGTTGATTTTTAGAACTTAAGGTTTTAAAAAAACAATCTCAGACTCAAACTTAATCAGGAAACACATTTTTTAAAAATGTGTTAAAAATCAGAGCAGATAATCAGCAGATTACAAAACTGTTTTTGTTTGGTTGGGTAACTTCTTGTAATGATTAGAAGGAAGTGAGTATCTTAGCAAATATTTTCCATTCTGTCATGGCATCTTTCTTCACAGATATATATCTACCATGATCACAAATGAGTGACTATAGTTGTCACCTTGCAGAATGAGGAAGATGTTTATGGTTAAGGAAGAATGTTGAAAAACGACGCCGTGCCTCTGCAGCGTCTTTGTCTGAAACACATCACATGTCTCTAAATATTGAAATGTGTTTTTGTCAGGTGACATGTTCAAGACCAAGTCCACATGTAGGCAGGTAAAAGTTTTAAGGTTTCTTTCTCTGTTTTCAATAATAACTCTGTCCAATCCTCGTCCACATGAAAACGCAAACACACAACAAAAAACAACATATAACTGCACTTCTAACGTTGTTAATGATGTTATAACGATGTCCATGATGTGTATTTTTGAGGGATCTTTACTTCCAGCGTACTTTTGTTTTTACATCTCCTCTAACCCCAAGCCTGACCGGTGTTGCGGTTTATTTTGTGGCCATGTTAACTGGTGATAGCAAGCAAACTTTATGTTTCAATTTGAGACATATTTGACAATACTGATCAAATCCTGTTATCAATAAAAGTTTGGTGGGGGATCAGTAGCAGTAACCACAGACACAGGCAGTGATGGCGAACACCAGACTTCCTCGAATTGATACGACACTAACATTTTTTGCTGTTATTTGACCAGTGTTAATACCGATACAGCCTGCAATGCAGAGAAGAAGAGGGGAAGACACTGCAAACTGGTCACAGGTGGGATTCGAACCTGGACTGGCAGAAGCAAATACATGGGGTGCCTGGTTGCTAACCACTCCACCAAACCAGCACCCCATGAGTTAACTTTTTCAAATATAGTTGAACCACAATTAAAAAGCAATATCTGATTGTCATTAGTTGATTTTCTGTAATTTTTTATTTATTATTACTTTTGACAGTTTCAAGTTATTTCAGTGACCATGTGGGTTTTTGTTTCTTTAATGCAAGGGTACCAACAATCTTTGCCATGTGTGTATACCCAGTGTTTTTATAGCTTTTCCAGTGCATAAAATACAAACTTCACTGACATTTAAAAAAGTTCATAGGTAACAACAACCATGTACAATGACTGTTAATCCTCCAAACATCCCCTTTAACCTATCCGTGAAGATCCAGGAGATTTTTTAGACTGTCCTGATAATTCTCGCTCATTTTATTCATTTCTTTCACTTCCTTTAATAAACAATGTACTTGTGAATAATTTGTTTGTTCTGTCTTGTTTGCTCTGCGTCTCCGGCCTCTTACCTAACACTGAGGTGATATCAGCTCAGTGTGTGATGGTCAAACAGTTCACACCTGTTTGGCAAACTAAAGAGGTGGACATTGTGCTGACAGGTATCATTTCTATCTGCTTAGCGTCCGATTGTAAAAAGCTTTCTCATAAAACGCATGGAGCAGATGCAGACTGTCCTCTCTGTCCTATCATGAAGCTCTAGTGTAACAGGAACATTAACTCCCTGCAGTCCCTCTTAAAAACCTCACATGATGCTGTTATTACTTTATATGCTCTTAAGTGTGTTTCACATGTTTCCTCAGCATCACAGTACTTTCATGAACAAGACAAGTCTGCAGCATCAGGACCCCTCAATCTACAACTTGTTGTAGCTGCCTAAAATGCCTAATTCCCATGGCCTACTCAAATAGACCTACCAGTGTGACATCATACTTAGTCATCAAACATAGTCTCGTAACGTCACTGCTAAAAACCACACATGAGAAATTAAGTCTTCTAATCTTTTTAACCACCAACTCAAACCCATCATTACAGAAACATTGGTTCAATTAAAAATACAACCAGGGCTTGTTAGGTTGCTGGTTCAAGATTTGAAAAATGAAAAGAGCTCCAGCAGGTTCAGGAAACATTTGTCACCTGATCTTATAATTATAAGAATAGAAAACTGAAATATTTTCTCAAACCTTCTGCGTCAGCATAATCTTATGCCTGAATAGTTCCACAAAACAACTTTTAGCATATTTTACTTTGGAGTCTGAAATGGCAAAAACATCATATGTTAGCATGTGTGCTTTTTAAAAGCCTAACCAGAGGGGAAAAGGTTTGTAAATCTTTTTTTTTTTTTTTTTTTTTTTTTTTTTTTGTCAAATATGACCAAACCACCTGCACTAGCATGTTTTTTAGCCTGTGGAGTCAAAGTCATGTGTTTGAGAAAAACTTTTTTGGAGTCCAAAATGGGCCATACATTAGACTGTTTATGTTTTCTCTTTTTTTTTAAGGTGTAATTTTGCCTCATCAAGGTACAAAATACTCCGTCGCTCCAGCAATACCTCATTAGGTACTAATTATGTACATTCTCATGGGGTCCATAAATATTCTTTTAGAGCAGGGATCATCAACTACATTTATTCAAGGGCCAGTTTTTTCCTTGGCACATGCTCCAGGGACCAGTTTTAAGAAAACACTCATAATAATTAAAGGGACTGTGAGGAGTTTCTAAGTAATTACAAAAAAATCTCCCTTTTAGATATATGCCTGTTCGAAATAAACACTTTAAGATGAGTTTTATAGCATCAAAATAGGTTATGGACTGGCCTGGATACTCAACTTCGGGAACAAGACAATTAAAACTAGAGCAAATTTATATTATTCGGACACGTCTTAGAGCACTGGGCTGTAAGTAGCGATATATAGCTGGCTACAAAACTATGATACTAAGTTTTCCAAAAATTACTTGTTGTCACACATCAAAAACTACCGCTATGTAACTAGAAAGAGATGCATTACCTCGTCGCTTTGCATCCTGTAAGTTGTTGAAAAAAGAAGTTGTAAAGCAATGCTGAGTTCTGAGGAAGGTCCGAGCTGCATTTATTAGCACCACAGCAAACACACGCTTTGGATTGCACACGTCGTTTGATGTGTTCCAGTTGTAGTCAGAAGTAGGAATTTTGAGTTCCGAGTAGGAAACTGCAACTGGAACATTCCCCGAAGTCAGAATTTCCTACTGGGAACTCGGTGAAACCTCACCACCCCTGAGTTGACAATCGAAGATGGATGCCCCCAGTGTGAACAGTTATTTAGCTCCTGTGATAATCCATTTATTTGCACTTCTGACTGGGGTGTGTTGCTCTAGATCAGCTGTATACATAGTATTGTTAGACTTATATTTACAAAAATGCTGCCATAGTGATAATCACATTCTTCATGTGATACTTGTGAACAACCGACTTCAACTGGAACGCAGATAAGTAGGAGATGATGTCCCTCCCAGTTCCGAGGTTACTGGAACGCAGCATTATGACAGTCACTGCGCGTGCTCATGGGTAGCAGAGTCTTTATTTCGCCGTTAATAGATTCTCCTCACAGTCCCTTTAAAAACAATTATAATGAAGTGTTTTGGTTCACGTGTCCTGAAGCAGCCACATGGGGTTTCATTAATAGTTGAGGGTATCAAATGACGAAAAGCCGTCCTTAAAACAAAACATTTTTTACTCTGCACTTCTCCTCATGATTAGTAATACGAAAGACCAAAAGGTTAGGTTGAAGCTGTTTTCAAGTCTGTAAAAAGTCAGAATTCTGGAAGGATTTTTTTAATTCAAAGATTTAGTATTGTGGGGGAAAACTCAGAATTCTCAGATTAAATTTAGAATCATTCAGAAAAAAATCAGAACTCTGAAATTTAAGAAGAAATGACGAGAAAAGCAAGAATTTTGAGAAACTTCCTTTGCAATGGCCCAAATCCTCTTCTGTAAAATAATAGTCAGGGGGCCAGACGGAAAGCTCTGAAGGGCCTGATGTGGCCCCCGGGGCCGCCAGTTGGTGATCACTGTTTAAGAGGTACAGAGAGGAAGGTACTAAAATGTACCACATTCAGAGGTACATGCTCGTACCCTGGTAGAGCGACAAAGCCTGTCCCTTCATTTCTTTGCCTGTACCATGGTGGATGCGCTGGGTAGTTTACTACAGGTTTGCTCAAATGTTAGATGGAGGAGGTGAAAATAAAACAGGAAATATGAAAGGGGAAATGTTGAAAGTGTTTGTTACTCCGATGCTGACACATTCAAACATGGACCAGTTAGTGCGAAAGCGGGGAGTCAAAAAAGGGTCAAACAAGCGCTCCACTGAGCATTAAAGGAAACGTGTCATTGGGTTTGTGTATGACCTGTTTGTTTAACCAACAAACCACGTCAGTATCTGTACACTGGTACTAGACTAAGGGTGAGCGAGGCTCATACCCAAAGTGCGGTCAATTCAAACAGTGACCTCAATCACACAACAGCTTTGTTTGTCTGACGTCGTGCATAAGATGGAGAGCTCAAAGGATTTGCTGACTGAGCATTCCTGTCTTCAAGGGTTAATGTTTGGTGAGTTAAGGCAGTGGTTCCCAATCATTTCACAGCCTGAAATGTGTCTGTAGGCCTGCCGCCATCCCCACCTCCCACATTTAACCCTTTAACTACCAGCTCAACTGTTTGGCTGAGGTCATCAATAAATTCAGGGATATTTATTATTTTAAAAAACAGAACAAATCAAATCATTGATACTGTTAACCTTTCATGGATCAGAGAAAACCACATACAGACCAAAAAACAGATATTTTCTTGTTGTGGGATTTAAAAGGTGAACAGTTGATTATGTGATGACATAAAAATGCACAAAATCAAATCTATCAGAAAAGGCAGAAAGTTTTGCAAATAAAATAATCAAAAATAACTTAAAAATGACTATGTTGATTTAGGCAAACTCACAAAATATATGTTTTGATGAATAACAGATAAGATATACATATATATATTTATCATATCAGTAAATGGTTAAGTATTTAACATAAAAATGATAACAATAATACAAATAATAATAGCTCTTTGATTTTTAAACCTTTAAATCCCAAACAAAGAAAATAAATGGTCCTTTGGTTTGTTTGCAGTTGTTTCTGTATCCTAAAACATTGACAGAAACAAACAATGTATTGTTTTTTTACACATTAACTAACCTGAGTTCATTGACCTCTGCCAAACAGTTGAGCAGGGCGTTAAATCTCCGAAACATTTCCAAACTCCGCCCCACTCTCTCCCTTCCTCTCCCCGCCCCACTCTCTCCAGATGCCGAAAAGCTAGTCCATGCCTTTACCTCCTCCAGACTGGGCTACTGCAATGCACTTCTCATCAGGATCCCTAGCAAGAGCCTGCAAAGGCTACAGTACATCCAAAACTCTGCAGCTAGGATCCTGATGAGAGTGCACAAACATGACCATATCACCCCCATCCTCCGTTCACTACACTGGCTTCTGGTCTCCAGCAGAATTAAATACGAGGTTTCCCTCCTCACACACCAATGCATCCATGGACATGCCCCCCCCACCTCAAAGAGCTACTCACCTCACAACACTCGTCACGCTCCCTCCGCTCCACAGACTCAAATCACCTCCTCCAGACACCCAGAACCAGATTGAGGACCATGGGTGACAGGGCCTTCAGTGTTGCTGCACCCCGTCTGTGGAATGCCCTCCCTGACACCCTGAGGGCTCCACAGTCCACAGACTGTTTTAAAAGGAACCTTAAGACTTTTCTTTTTAACAAGAGTTTTGGTTCCTCTTCTTAGTTGTCGCTGTTTTAGATCTTTTTAACTGCCCTTTTCTGCTTAGTTTTTTTGTTTGTTTGTTTGTTTTGTTCCGTTGTTTTTCTCTTTTTAACTTGAAGCCCTTTGAGATCTTCTGATGTAAAGGGCAATACAAATAAAATGTATTATTATTATTATTATTAAATGGTTAATATACATAACACACAAATAAAATCACTTAAAGTGAATTATTTCTCACTAAATAGTTTAAACCAACACTATGTAGCTTTTCAAACATAATATAATCCTTCGATATTCATTGTGATGGTCCACCACTTTACAATGAGTTGAATGAAACCTCTGTCGTGGTCTGGAGTGGTCTGTATCCCTTTAACTAGCGCTATGTAACTTCGAGGTGGATGGTAGGAACCCTGCCACACTAAAAAACTACACGTTTGGACTGCTTTACGGCATACGTCACTTTCCCCGGTTCCCGATTCGTTTACAACACAGAAGTCTCGGCAAAAGCCAATCGCGGAGCTGTAACCATGGCGGAGGCAACAACGTCAGGAAGAGAAAAGTTCTGTCGGAAGATACAAAACAAAGAAAGCGAGAGAAAACAAGCTGAATGCTCGGACAGGAATAATCATCGGTTCAGCGTTCACTTGCTGCGTGAAATAAAAGACGAGGAGGGATGTCCGACTACTATCAGGTATGTTGGGCGACTAATTTATGACGAAGTTCCTCAAAAAACTTGACAGGAAAAAAGTACAGCACAACAAATCCAGAACGTACCAGTATGTAGTTTTGTTTAGACCTATTTCAAGTGTGTGATATCGTCAGCTCGTCGTTGTCTTTACTTTTATTCACTTTATCTCTTCAACAGGACGGGGCGACTTCACGGTAATAAAACCAAGTTGAACTTAGTGATTTTTAACTTCGTCATTTAGTCAAAAATAAATACATTACCTCGTCGCTATCCATCCTGCAAACAGCCGCTGAAGACAGAAGAATACATTTGAGCGAAGTCCTGGCTTCTGTGATTCGCCTACAAAACAAACGCACGCGACCGGCAGATCTGTATCCTTACGACAGTATGCGCGCGCTAGAGCTCATGGGTAGCTGAGTTCCCTATCCGGTCAAGCAGAGATCTTCCGTAGTGCTGCTTTAAGTACCAGCAATTTCAGTGGGGCAACACCAGTTCACTTTTGAAAACAGAATTTTACATTTCTGGAACACATTCATCATTGAACTTGAAATTGTAAAGTAGTTTACTGAAAAGGTTGTCTGACTGAACTTATGCAAATAGAAGAATCTTAGACGATTCAGGACAAATTTCCTTCTCTAAGATGCCTCACAAAACCATCCACCAACCTCTCTACCAACTTTCAAATCTCACAATGCAAATATTTGCCAGTTTGAACTTTAACTATTGAAACCAAACCTGACAGGTATTCGCATACCCTGCAAATGAGTGAGTAAGGGAAAATACTGCACAGCCCCATACGCAGCAAACTGTGATGCACCGTGTAAAACTGTAAGTAACCTGACACACCAGATGGACCGTTCAACATATTTCACTAATCCATCTGGAAAAGAGAGCACTTTGTAGAGCAAACTCTCTCAAACACTAGAAGGAAATGGGGCAAATATATCAGTCAAATTGTATTTGTATAGCACTTTTCATACAAAGAAATGTAGCACAAAAGGCTTTACAAACAGATGAATAAATAAAATAAAATAAAAGGAAGTATGACCCAAACCCACACACTCCGCAATCCAGACGAAGTGTTGGTAAAATGCATCATTAATAACAGATAGTAGTAGAAAATGAACATCGTTGTACCCAGTACACACCGAGGAAAGGCATCTCAAAGGTTAAAAATGAGTAAACACTGGAGGTTAGGTTAAAGTGTAATTTAAAGATACCATAAACTAAAGTTATAATAAATCAAAATGAAGTAAAAAATAAAATAATGATAAAATTGTGTTGCAATAAGAATAGAAACACCAAAAGGTAATTAGGTAAAAGCCAGATTAAAAAAGGTATGGTAGGTCTTAAAGGTGTAGTGTGTAGAAATTGGCAGCATTTTGCCAAACAGAAGCAGTGAATAAAGGAAATAATGTTTCTATTTGCATGTAAAGTCGTTGAAATAGGTGTACAATCATCCCCATAAAACTTTTGTTTTATTTTTATTAAGTTAGAAAAAGCTGTTTATATCTATGTACCACAGGTCTCTCTTTTGTGGAGGCTGACATTACGATCCGCCATGGCCACCGGTCCTGAAATCTACCTGGATGGCATGCAAAGAAGAAAAAGAGAGAAGAAGATGGCGCAGTGGGTGTAATGTTTGTAAATGATGCCCTGTTCACGATTGTTTTTGGTCTTCGCCGGCTCTCGTCGCTTAGTGATGTGATGTTTTAGTAACAGACCGGCTCATTCCAAAATCTGAACACTAGATGTTGCCAAAATGCCAGTTTCCACACGCTGCACCTTTATGTTGTTTTTTTTACAGCATTAACTTTAGCTACAGCCCTATCCTTTCTAACGAGAAATCCTATCAGTGTTGTTTGTTTTTTACTCGGAGAGCTCAAACCTCCACCAAGGTAGCTCAGATATCGCTGTTACATCTATAAGTAGTTCCTGTTCAAATTACCATCATAATACGATTCATGACCATGAAAACCCCACAATTAGCACTCAGAATCAAGCTGATATAATTCTAGACAGTAATGTCGCTATTAATGTCGCTTATCTGAATCAGCACCAAAATCCAATAACATTTAAGTTGGGCAATTACCAACATCTCCGGAAAATTTCAGCAAAATCCTTAGAGTGCTTTTTGCGTAATCTTTCTAACAAACAGACAAACAAAAACATTGGCATAAACTTAACCTCTTTGGTGGAGGTAATGAAATGCAGCCCTGACCTGATAAAACTGCTACTGAAGCTGTTAGCATCTATGCTAATCTCTGTACAAGCAGTCACTTCCTGTTGTCAACAGGATTGGGCGTTGCAGCTTTGGGCTGCTCACAGTCGTTGTAGACTGAAGCTTGGTGAGGAGGATCTGCCTGATTATGGACATGAATCAGATGCATCCAGCTATTGTGCAAGATTATGAAACATGTGGACATTTAATTAACAAACATATGAGTCACCCATGTCCGCCTAGAATGCTTTCTTATGCTCCACTTTTATCTAAATGGTGATTACTTCATAGTCATATTCATATTTGTTATTTAATGAGCACTTAGCCTTTAACTGTTTGAAGAATACTAAACACTCCCCTCCCTAATTTACCTTTGACGTAAAGATTCAATAGAAACATCTGTAAAGCCACTGCTGTCATAGTTGCCAGGTCAGCTTATTATAAGCGACTTTTGGCCCCCTGTTTTTTTTTATTTGCTTTAAATATAAGCAGTTGCTAGTTGTGTACTTTTGGGCTTGTTGCAGGAGGGATTTGATGCACACTCTTACACAAAATATTCTGTCCCGCTCTAAACACATGTAAACTTTACTGTTTTAAATGGACTTGTAATGTAGCTGTTACTGTTTTCACCATAATGAAGCTGCAAAGGCCTGGTCTGTGTGGTTACAAAAATCAAGGTTGAACAGTCTGTTTAGTGAATAGAGTTATAAATAATAGCAGCCCCTCCCTTTACTTCTGTATAAAGAAAAGGATGTTCCACCTCCGAACAAAAGGATGTTGAATATGTAAATTAAGAGACAAATAAGAAAAATGTGTCACTTTTTCTTACCCCTCCGCCAAGGAGGTTATGGTTATTCGCCATATGATTGTTTGTCTTTTGTATTTTTTTTTAAATTTAACCTTTATTTAACCAGGTAAAAAAAACCCATTGAGATCAGGATCTCTTTCACAAGGGTGACCTGGCCAAGAGGTCAGCAACACACGTCATGGTAAAAACAGTATAAAACATAACAATTTAAATGCATTTTTTGTGAATGAGAAAAGCGCAGTGAAGGACAGAAGATTATTAAATATACATAACTATTCAGAAACACAGGCACTGCTTAATGGTTTCATGCTGTTTGTCCATTAGCAAGGATCGGAAAGCTCCAAGTGAGATGAGCTCTGAGAGCTTCAGTTCAGTCTGTATAGAGTTCCACGCTGTTGGAGCAGCAAAACTGAACGCTTTCTTCCCCAGTTCAGTTCTTACACGAGGAACAGAAAGATGAAAAACATCACAGGACCGTAAGGCATAGTGGCTTGTAGTTCTCCGAAGAAGAGAGCATAAATAAGAAGGAACCAAGCCAAGAATTGCTTTGTATACAAGTGTCAGCCAGTGCGTGTACCTTCGCGCACTTAAAGAGGGCAACCCAGAACGAATGTACAGGTCACAATGATGTGTAAGGCGACCATCACCCGTGACAAACCTCAGTGCACTGTGATAAACAGTGTTTAAGGACTGGAGGCATTTTATAGGAGCACCGAGATAGAGCACATCTCCATAATCAATCAGGGGCAGAAAAGTTGCTGACACAAGCAGTTTCCGGGCTCTGAGTGAGAAACAAGATTTGTTTCTGTAGAAGAAACCTAGCTTGACCCTGAGTTTGCTGACCAAGCCTGCAATGTGTGCTTTAAAAGAAAGCTCATGATCCAAAAGAAAACCCAGGTACTTATAATGAGAGACCAGCTCAACTGGGTTTCCTTGTTGAGTTACCACTGCTGGGATATTTGCAGGTAACTCACTTGTGTTTGAAAAGACCATGAGCTTTGTCTTTTCAGCATTTAAAATCAGTTTCAGACTTCTTAGACGAGACTGAACAACATTAAAAGCAGCTTGTAAAAACTCAAAAGCCTGAGTGAGTGAGGATGAACAGCAATAAATAATGGTATCATCTGCATAAAAGTGATAAAATGCATTTGTATGTTGCTTGTTAGTAACAAAATACAAAAACTACTGAAAGGATTTTGCCGAATTTTTCAGGAGATGTTGGTAATGGCCCAATTTTAAAATGATTAGATTTTAATGGTGATCCAGATAACTCCACCTGTGAACGATGGCTTTTGCTCCTTAACTGTCTAATTAATAATGATATCAGCATGATGCTGAGTGCTAGGTGTGGTTTTTCAGGGTCAATGACTCATCAACTTCATCATGGAACTATTGCTTATAGGTGTAACAGCAATATGTGAGCTGCTTTGGTGCAGGTTTGTGCCCTCCTTTTAAAAATATATTGCATTAGAAAAAAAAAACAAAATTGGATGTTGCTTGTTGTAGGCTTGTGTTTATCAACCTGGTTGCTTTATCAGTAAAAAAATCTGGCAACACTGATTGTTGTCTTAAGTTGGTGCTTTAGTTTTTGTACTGATATATCATATTTTAACCTTATTTTTTTCTAAATGATACTGAGGACACTGCGGTTAATCCTCTTTCTAAAGAGTGACTCTTTTTTTGTGAGGAACAGCCTTTTTAAAGGATCCTTTGTTTTCCAGAGTGTTGTCCTGCTGTTGAGCACGGGTACGCCCTGCAAACAAAAGAGGAAACAAAAGATATCTGATCCCACTCCGTCTCAAAGAGCCTCTTCAGGTGGGAATTGAGTTTCGAGGAACTCTCAGCCTTGACAGGTGTATAATACACAAAGTCTTGTCAAGTCATTGTCCGTGTGGTTATAAGATAAATTACTATTCTGTAAAACAAACAGTCAACTGAGCAATGTCCTCCTCTTTTATTTAATACCATACATCCATGAGGGTTGACTATTTCGTAGCTGAAACTGAACATCACTTCCTGTCTGGAGGAAACTGAGTTGGACATCTAATCTGATTGGAATGTCACATGATTGCGGTGTTCTTTGGGTCTACAACTGAAAACCCCCGTGGTGTAATGGCACCAAACAGTCCGGTTTCTGTCATCACAACGACGTCTGTGGCAAAGTGTCAATAGCAGGTTACACTGGAAAGTTTATGCTCACGCCGTGACTAATCACATTCCAGTTTGGGTTGTAATGTGCTGGGACATTTGGGCTTTATGAGAGTAAACGTCTCTTTACTCACAAGTCAGTTTTCTGCCGTAGATGTAAAAATAGATGAGTGATCTCATGTTGTGTCATAATAACATGTGCATAGGAAATCCGAAATTTTGCTTGTCATCACTTTTTTTCTGGAATGGATTCAATTTTCTGTTTTGGTGGAGAACAGGAATCATCAGGCTCATTTGTAGCGGGGCCAGATTTATCTGAAAACAAATACAAATGATCTTTACTTTTTTGTCTGATTTGAATGTTTAATTAATTTATTTTTCTTACGAAAGGCGTATAATTCCTTGCTTTTTAAGAATGATTTGTCTCTTGAACCAAAATCCAATTTCAACTAAAAGTGCTGAGGGTACAAAACTTAACCAAGACATTTCTAACATTGCCAGGCATTTTTTTTTTTTGTAAAAATGTGGAAACTTCACTATCTTCACTTTTTAAAAATTCTTTATTACACATCTGCATTTGCATCACCCTCAAAATAAAGCCACTCCTCCCCTGTGCCATGATCAAATTTCCCTGAAAACGTCATCAAAATCTGTTGAGAACTTTGGGAGTTATTGGCAAAAATATGAAAAAAGGCCCCATCTTAGACCATCAACAAATTCTTTTAAAAAGATTCCTGGATCCACACCTTCATTTGGATCACCACCAAAATCAACTCTCTTCTTCCTTGTGCCATTGCCAACATTCCCTGAGATGTTCTTTAAATTCTGTACATAACTCAAACATGATTGGCAAAAGTGTGGATAACCGCGCCTATCTGCTGATGTTGACGAATCCTTTTTATTTTAAAAAAAGTCCTGGATGCACATCTGGAATCAGATCACCTCCAGTTTCCCTTGTCTCATGGCCAATATTTTCTAAAATTTAATCAAAACCACTGAGGAAAAACAGTCTATCTCTCATTGTTAAAAAATCCTGGGGCGGACATTGGCTCAGTTGGTGGAGCATCCGTCCCATGTACGGGGACTGCTAACCCCCAGCAGCAGCAGTAGGTTCGAACCCCGGCCGCAGCCCTTTGCTGCATGTATTCCCCCCTCTCTTCACCCGCTTTCCTGTCATTCTCCAGCTGTCCTATCAAATGAAGGCCATAAAAGCCCGAAAAAATATCTTTAAAAAAAAATCCTTATATATTTCCTTGGATCTATATCCAGATCCAGATCACCACAAACATCTGATTACTTTGTTTCTTGAGCCATCAGCAACGTTCCCTCAAAATTCCTTAAAGAAAGCTCCTGGATCAACATCTGTATTTGAATCACAGCAAATTTTCAGCAGTTCAACATTGAGAACGTATAAAGTTAATAGCAAAAAATGCGTCAAGCTGCCTTATCTTGTAATGTTAACAAGTCATTTAAGAATTTCCTGGATTCACATCCGGATTTGAATCATCACCAAAATCGTATAAATTCTTCCATGTGCCATGATTAACATCCTCGGAAAATTTCATCAAAATTTATTGAAAATTCAGGGAGTTTTTGACAATGTAATACATATATTAAAAATCCCCTTTCCCGCAGTTTTATCAAATCCTTTAAAAAAGATTCCTTGATCCACATCTGAATTTGAATCACTACCAAAGTTGAATGCATTCTTCCATGTATCATGATCACCATTCCCAGGAAATTTCATCAAAATCTATTGGACATTCATGTAGTTTTTGGCGATAAAATGGAGAAAAAAATCCCCTTCTCACACTTTTAACAAATCCTTTAAAAGATTCCTGGATCCACACCTTCATTTGGATCACCACCAAAATCAACTCTCTTCTTCCTTGTGCCATTGCCAACATTCCCTGAGATGTTCTTTAAATTCTGTACATAACTCAAACATGATTGGCAAAAGTGTGGATAACCGCGCCTATCTGCTGATGTTGACGAATCCTTTTTATTAAAAAAAAAGTCCTGGATGCACATCTGGAATCAGATCACCTCCAGTTTCCCTTGTGTCATGGCCAATATTTTCTAAAATTTAATCAAAACCACTGAGGACTTTATAGCAAAAATGTGGAAAAACAGTCTATCTCTCATTGTTAAAAAATCCTGGGGCGGACATTGGCTCAGTTGGTGGAGCGTCCGTCCCATGTACGGGGACTGCTAACCCCCAGCAGCGGCAGTAGGTCGAACCCCGGCCGCAGCCCTTTGCTGCATGTCTTCCCCCCTCTCTTCACCCGCTTTCCTGTCATTCTCCAGCTGTCCTATCAAATGAAGGCCATAAAAGCCCGAAAAAATATCTTAAAAAAAAAAAAAAATCCTCATATATTTTCTTTGATCTATATCCAGATCCAGATCACCACAAACATCTAATCACTTTGTTTCTTGAGCCATCAGCAAGGTTCCCTAAAAATTCCTTAAAGAAAGCTCCTGGATCAACATCTGTCTTTTAATCACAGCAAATTTTCGGCAGTTCAACATTGAGAGCGTATAAAGTTAATAGCAAAAAATGTGTCAAGCTGCCTTATCTTGTAATGTTAACAAGTCATTTAAGAATTTCCTGGATTCACATCTGGATTTGAATCATCACCAAAATTGTATAAATTCTTCCATGTGCCATGATTAACATCCTCGGAAAATTTCATCAAAATCTATTGGAAATTCAGGGAGTTTTTGACAATGTAATACATATATTAAAAGATCCCCTTTCCTGCAGTTTAATCCAATCCTTTAAAAAAGATTCCTTGATCCACATCTGTATTTGAATCACTACCAAAGTTGAATACATTCCTCCATGTATCATGATCACCATTCCCAGGAAATTTCATCAAAATCTATTGGAAATTCATGTAGTTTTTGTTGATAATGTGGGGAAAAAAATCCCCTTCTCACACTTTTAACAAATCCTTTAAAAGATTCCTGGATCCACATCTGGATTTGGATCACTTCCAAAATTGAATCATTCCCTCCATGTGCCATGATCACCATTCCCTGAAAATCTAATGACAAGCTATTGATATCTAATGGAGTTATTGGATAAACATGAAAATCTAATTCCTTCTTCTTCTTATAATGAACATTTCCTGAAAGTTTGATCAAAATCTGGTCATTTATTTCTAGGTACCTCCTTGGTAGAGTTAATTACAAAACAATAACAAGTAACTACATCATAAGTCTTTCTGGCTTAATGGTTCCCCTATCAGTTTCTTCCACAAGCATCTGCTGCCTTGACTTCATGCTCTCATCACAGACTGTCAGCCTGACAGAAGCAGTCAAAGTGACTAAATTATCTTTTTGGCCTGGCTGATCCTGAAAACCTGTGAGGACCTACTTTAGTTTTCATATCAATCGATCAAGAATCAGATTAGAAAGCAGTATTGACAAAGGCATTGGTATCAATCAGATCAGATCCACTCCCACCTCCAGTCGCATGAAGGCAACTGAGATATTTTATGTTTTAATTTTGATTGGTTTTGAGGAGTTTTAACATCTATGTGGATTTAATAAAACTAAAAGAGTCCCTTAAAACAAGCACAGAGAAGAATTGTGAGATGGTTTAAGAGAAACACCAGCATCTGTTTTTTTATGAGAAACTTCCTTGTCCACATGTTTATAAAACCCTGATGATTTTATCTTTTTATTGCTTCAGCTCTGTCTTCTTCCCAGCCTCATTTTTTTTTTTTGTCTTCGAGAAGCAAAAACACTCAACACAAGCAGGCGATCAAGTTTATGGGTGAGCTACTAACTGTGAGATCTTTATGGTGTTTACCTGCAGTGAAAGGCAAAGTCTGTTCTTCAGAACTGTTCTCATACTTTGAATACTGACCTTGCAGTGTAGCTGGATCAGCCTGATTCAATGTCTTATAATCATGCAGATCCATCCTGCCAAGCTCCAAGCTAAAACAATTGTGAGTGGCCAAAAGTGGCACGGCCGAATCACACCACTTTCACACTAAAACTACCGGGTCAACGTGGGTTTTTTTTTCAACGCGGGTTAACAATTGGGAAGTGATTCTTTCCCACTGACAGCAGATCCGGATCTAACCAGCAGCCGACGAGCTGCGTAGCTGTTTTTTTCCTCTGGCACACCAAGCTAATGTCAACACGTTGATGATATCATCAGTGCAACAAAACACAGCCATGTGAACAATGGAAAGGAGCATGGAGGCCGTGGACAAGGTTTTCTGTACTTAATATTTACAGTTGTGCCCAAAAGTTTACACTCCCCAGCAGAATTTCAGATTTTTTGGCCTTTTCTCAGAAAATATGAATGATAACACAAAAACCTTTCTGTCACTCATGGTTAGTGGTTGGGTGAAGACATTTATTGAAAAAATGATTAGTTTACTCTTTTTAAATCAGAATGACAACAGAAACTTCAAAAATGACCCTGTTCAAAAGTTTACACCCCCTGGCAGTTTTGGCCTGATAACATGCACAAAATTTGACACAAATGGGTTTGAATGTCTACTAAAGGTAACCATCCTCACCTGTGATCTATTAGCTTGTAATCATTTTGTGTGTATAAAAGCTCAGTGAGTTTCTGAGCTCCTGACAGACACGTGCATCTTTCACTGCGATGAAATTTCAGGTTTCTGCATCATAGGTAAAGCAAAAGAATTGTCAAAGGATCTGTGAGAAAAGGTATTTCAACTGTATAAAACAGGAAAAGGATTTAAAAAGATATCTAAGGAACTGAGGATGCCAAGAAGCACTGTTAAAACTCTAATTAAGAAGTGGAGAGAGAGGGATTCTGTTCAAACCAAACCACGGTTAGGCAGACCAACAAAAATTTCAGCTCCAACTGGAAGGAAAATTGTTCAAGATGCAAAGAAAAGCCCTCAAATAACTTCAGCTGAAATACAGGACTCTCTGAAAAAAATTGAGGTGGATGTTTCAAGATCCACAATAAGGAGACACTTGAAGAAACATGGGCTGCATGGTCGGGTCGCCAGAAGAAAGCCATTTCTACGCAAATGCCACAACATATCCTGCTTACAATCCAAACAGCACAGAGACAAGCCTAAAGACTTCTGGAACAAAGTCATTTGGAGTGATGAGACCAAAATTGAACTTTTTGGCCGCAACCATAAACGTTACATTTGGAAAGGAGTCAACAAGGCCCATGATGAAAGGTACACCATTCCTACTGTGAAACACGAAGGTGGATCACTGATGTTTTGGGGATGTGTGAGCTACAAAGGCACAGGAAAATTGGTCAAAATTGATGGAAGGATGAATGCAGCATGTTATCAGAAAATACTGGAGGAAAATTTACACTCATAGGCCCAGAAGCTGCGCATGGGACGTTCTTGGATGTTCAAACATGACAATGATCCAAAACACAAGGCCTAATCAACCTGCCATTGGCTACAGCAGAATAAAGTGAAGGTTTTAAAGTGGCCATCTCAGTCTCCTGACCTCAATATCATTGAGCCACTCTGGGGAGATCTCAAACGTGCAGCTAATGCAAGACAACCAAAGAATTTACAGGAGCTGCAGGCTTTTTGAGAAGAGGAATGGGCAGTTTTACCATCTGAGAAAATAAAGACCCTCATCCACAACTACCACAAAAGACTTCAAGATGTTATAGATGTTAAAGGGGGAAATACACGGTATTAAAAACTGGGGTTGTAAACTTTTGAACAGGGTCAATTTGGAAGTTTCTGTTGTCATTCTGATTTAAAAAGAGTAAACTAATCTTTTTTCAATAAATGTCTTCACCCAACCACTAACCATGAGTGACAGAAAGGTTTTTGTGTTATCATTCATATTTTCTGAGAAAAGGCCAAATAATCAGAAATTCTGCTGGGGGGTGTAAACTTTTGGGCACAACTGTATGTCCTTCTTTAAAAATATAAAAACTCTGCGCTGATGACACAAAGGAGGCGAGCCAATAAATACCCATGTCGCTTGCAGGGTCAGTTGCTCTGGGTCAGTCTGAAAGGGACATCTGAGTCCTTTAGAGCAAGAAGAGACTGCTTGAGATTAGCATAGATGCTAACAGCATCAGTAGTTTTACCAGATCTAGACCCCATTTCTTTATTAAATGAAAAACAAAATTAAAACTACATATTTCTCAGTGGAAAGGATATTTTTTGCTCTGCTTTTGACATGTTTTGTGGCTCACGCTCTTTATTTTACAACACACCTGCAACATTATCTGATTGACCAGGGTGGCAGACGGAACGACCGTCCAATCACCTGCCGGATATGCTTCTGAAAGGCTCCGCCCTCCCTGGACATTTTCTATGAGCTCTTTCCCAGATGGACCAGTGAAGTATTATTTTTTTTTTCATTTACACTATTCAGCTTACAACAGGTTCACAATTTCAACAATAACAGACAATGTCTGCTCGAGGTGGTATGCACCTTACAGTATAAAAGAACTTAAAAAAAAATATAAAAAATTATATGAATATATAAAAATAAAGTATATCAAACAAAATCAAACTCATTACATAGGGTTCTAGTCTTCACAGTTGTGGGGTTATTGCATAGTCTGGTTGGGTTGTGTTTTATATATTTGCTGGCATGTACATGGAATTTTGCTTATAGCAAAATAATGTTGAGGATATATGTTTTGTTTTTGACAGTCAAGTTATCATCAAAGAAGCCAAATAAAATAAATTCCATTTTAAAATTGAGTTGAGTATTCAATTTTCTGTTAAACAACAGATTAAAGTCCAGCCAAAAGGCCTGAATAAAGACATAATCCAAAACATAAGGGGGATAATTTCCTCTGTGGCGTGACAAAATAAACAAAGAGGGTCAATACTGAGTCTAACCAGTGAAGTATATTGAACATCTGGTGTGTCAGGTGACAGCAAGTCCCACAGGTCACACCCACTCCCACCAAAGTTGCCAGGTCCGCTTCTTATAAGCGACTTTGGGCTTCTTTTTTGAAAAGTTGCTGGTAAATATTGGCAGTTGCATGTTGCGTTCCTAAAGTGCAGTTGCACTAAATGAATGAAATTAACTAAATTCAGAAGTTACACAAAATATTTTGTCCCACTCCAAGCACAAATGTAAATTGTATTGTTAAAAGATGGGCAAAAATTATACTTCCATCAAAAAGAAATCATTAAAGACCAAGTCAAATTTATTTTTAATGTAGTTAGTACTGTTTCCACCATAACAAAGCTGAAAGAGATCTACAGCAAATCCAAGGTTAGACAGACTGGTGATAACAGAGACAAAAATAACAGTAGCCTCTCCTTCATTTCTGTATAAAGAAAAGGATGTTCCACCTCTGGCAGCACGGTGGCACAGCTGGTAGAGCACGTGTCTCACAGCAAGAAGGTTCCCGGTTTGATTCCTGGGTCAGGAGGGCATTTCTGTGTGAAGTTTGCATGTTCTTCCCGTGCATGCGTGGGTTCTCTCCGGGCACTCTGGCTTCCTCCCACAGACCAAAAGTGTGAATGGTTGTCTGTCTCTCTTTGGCTGCATCCATATCTCCACCCTCTGGACTTGCAGACTGAGCCCTCACGGACTTCAGTCATACGTAATATGACGTCTTTACCGTCATCACGTAAAGTCTGCAAGAGCGAGAGTCTACAGCATTATGAATGGAGCTGATAGACAGACTTGGAGTCCGTTTCAGTCGTTTCCGTGACACTGTTTGAAAAACTATCGTGCAAATAAGATATAAATCCCATTTATAGGCTTTTTTTGAGAGTGAACAAATCAACACTTATACACATAGGCTGTACACATCCAAAACAGAAATGTTTATTTACAGAACCAGACTAATATTAATTAATTTGGGTATTACTTACATTGGAAGACTTGCTTTCGTCCTTTTTCCGCCATTATTTTTCTCAGCTCGAGATTTCGGCTTCAGACTGCACAGCTTTTATAGGCCAGACGCAATAAAAAAATCAAAAAATTAAAACGTCACGTCCGTATTGCAATGAATTGTGGGTAATCAAACTAGTGAGGTCTGCAGAAGTCTGCACCCCAAGCAGACTCTTTGGAAGTCTGCAGAAACTCTGCTTGAGGCCCCTTGTGGACTGGATGAATTGTGGATTTGGACAGCCCTCAGCACTCCCGGACTTCCCGTGATCGTGCCCGCAAAGTCCGCGAGTTCGAAAGTGCGGTGAAGTCCAGAGATTTGGATTCAGCCTTTGTGTGGCCCTGCTTTGTGTGGCCCCTGTTCAGGGTGTACCCCGCCTCTCGCCCAATGATAGGTGGGATAGGCTCCGGCCCCCCGCAACCCTGAAAGGGACAGCCGAGTATAGAAAATGAATGAATGAATGAATGAATGTTCCACCTCTTTAAAAAAAGGATGATGAAGAAGTGAATTAAAAGCTAAAGAAGAAACAATGTCACTGTGAAACTGAAATGTAATGCTAAGGAAAATCATAACACGCCTGATGTAGATGTCTCTTTTTATCTAAAAAAAAAGTATCACATTAATAAACAAAAGAGCTTGTTGCTTGTTTTGGGCTTGTTTTTAATCGTACTGGTTGCTTAAAAAAAATCTGGCAACTCTGACTCACCCATTTGAGCCACATTCACACTCATGATTTGGGCAGGAAGTCCATGAGTATTAGCTAATCAAACTCAGGCTCTGCCCACAAAATACATCATGTTGGTGTATGTCCAACGAGATTAATCTGTTTATTTTCACCTCAGGTCTAACTTTAATGACTTACGAGGTTTCAGTATTTCAGAAGTTTGTGGTCCAGGTTTGCGTAAGGAAGGTGAGAGGCTGTTTAAAAAATTCTTCTCATCAGACAGAAACTTGATTCCCACAAACGGAAGCACATGCCTTTTTTTTTCCACACACGTCTTTCTCATCCTCAGGGCAGAGAGTCAGTAAGTCAGGTGTTTTCTTACAGGCCACGCCCACTTCAGGATGCTGAAAAACACCCCCACACACCTTCCCTGCATCACTCCTCTGAGCATCAACACTTACACCTGCTGATTTAAATCTTTCCCGCAGGGATCGGACACACAGAAGAGAGCGGACAGCTGAGCAAAGAACTTTACTGAAACTCTGCACTGACTTTGAGAACTCAGGTGAGTCTGGGACAGAATATTTCTACTTTTCAGCTGAATTATTCGCCAGTCATTATTTCTATTTCTATTTCTATTACTCACAAGTTATTATCACAAAACTCTCTGTCTGGAAATGTAAGATACTGTAAGTAAGAGGCCATTTATGTGAATGTTAAACTAAATCACAAATATGACCAGATGTTGAGGTTTTTTTCATATAATGTTTGACTTTTGGATATTAAGTGATTTTCATTTGTTGGGTTTGTCCTCTGCTGTGGAAAGGAAAGGCAGCACTAACCTTTTGATTTGATTTTATTCACCCTAACAGATAAACTCAGAGATAACCACTTTATCAGATATTTATCCGCTTTAATTATTTTTTAATTATATTACTTATTTGGCCCACCAGTCTGATTAAAATACAAAAAAAGTGAGAAAAACTTGATAAAATCTGCCTTGATATCAAGAAAAATGGTAATATACCTTAGAAAATAGAGCTACAATATACATAAAAAATATAATTATGTATAAATAAGTTAGTTATTGTGATAGTATTGTATATATGCATTGGATCATTTCAGTGTTGATTACAGAAATTACCCATCCCTAATCTTGATGCAAGAATTTACAGATAATTTCAGGTATCACGCAACCATCATACAAACTACATGACAGCTGAACTAAACAGTAAATGATGCGAGGGAAGGATAAAAAGGCTGATAGTTGATAAGAACAGCAGTGAAGAGTTTTTACTCACAACAACAGTAAAGCTCAGGGTGTGACATCAGATAACTTTCAGCTGTTTGTAAACTGTTTTTAAGTTTTTTTTTATTCAAATATGAGTGCTTAAAGTATAATTTGAGTCTGTTTAAATAGTTAAATAAATATAACATAGACATAGGTGTAATTGTTTTCTAATTTCTCTTTCATTAAAGATAAAGGAAATGATCAAGTACTGAGAAAAAGATCATACATGAATGTGGTTTTGCTTTCTTTACATTGGTCTCTTTTGACATTTTGATTTATTTAATTCGCTGTGAAGAAAGGAGATAAAAATGATTGATACTGCACAAACTGCTACCGAACAAAAGACTCTAAGAAAGGAAAGTTTAAACTGTTGATTCATTTCATTAGAAATATAAGTAAACTCATGTGTTTTTAAGCAACAAATCTTTCTTCAACTGCCAAAGAGAAAGCCAGCATAGATTTTTGGATGAAGTTTTCTTCTGATTTTACTACTAAAGTAAATAAATAAATAAAAAGTTGGGTAAAAGTTGCTTCTCGACATTGGGACTACCTGCCCTATTTTTAATTTACTATTACATTTTTCTTTAACAGCTAGAAAGTAAGGTTTCACTTTAGGTAAGTATTGATCTGACTTTTTCCTATTACCTTTCAAAATGTTTTGATAAAAAAAAACCTTAAAATTTGGGATGCCCAATATTGTAAGTTCGCTGAAGTTTGCTGTGCTGATATTCCTGAACTCTTTGACACATATAACGCTATTTTGGATCAGGAACACAAAGTTTATACTTGATGAAAACTGACTTATTGCTTTCAATGTGAAAGAAAAACAACTATTCTGCTAAAATTAAATGTTTCCCTGGAGTGAAGATGAGGTGAAGCATCATGGGACATTTGCGTGTTTTGACTGTTAAAGCTGAGACAGGGCGGCAGGGTGGCGCAGCAGGTAGTGCACCTGCCTCACAACAAGAAGGTTGCTGTCTGTGTGGAGTTTGCATGTTCTCCACGTAAATGGTAAATGGACTTTAGCTTATATAACGCTTTACTAGTCTTTGCCAACTCAAACCTGCTTTACACCGCAGGTCACGCCTACCCATTCACACCCATTCACTCACTGATGGTTCAGAGTTTCTATGTTAGTTATCCATCAGTATCTCTAACACATTCACGCTCTTTCATGCCCATTTACACACCACTGACGCAGCAGTGGGAGCAACTTGGGGTTAAGTGTCTCGCCCAAGGACACATCACCATGTGATGCCCGGAGCTGGGCTTGAACCTGCAACCTCACGATCACTGACCAAGCGCACTATCCAACTGCGCCACCGACGCCTACGTGCACATGTCAGTTCTCTCTGGGCACCCTGTCTTCCTCCTACAGACTAAAAACATGCTCATTAGTTTAACTGGTGACCCAAAGCGCCCTATGAGTGTGCAGAGTGGACGGTCATCTGCCTCTCTATGTGGCCCTGTGATTGGCTGGTGACCAGTTCAGTGTGTGCCCCACCTCTTGGATAGGCTGTGAAAGAGATAAGAGGCATAGATGAAATATGGATGTGATATAATATCGGCAACAGTTTTGATATCAGCCGATACCAATTTCCATATTAGGTTTTGATAAATATTTATTTATTTTAAATTTTACAAAACATTACATACTGTAATATATAGTAAATAGTAAATAGTTAATTAAATATATACATTTTTAAAAAGATAAGGCATAATAAAGGTGTTTAAAAGTAAATTAGATATTGAAAACAATCAATTCATATCAAAATGAGGAGTAAGGTAAAAATAACTCGCTCAATCTTTCAAAATGATTTCAACTGAAATGCTTCCTTGGGCCAGTTTACCAAAAATTAAATTCATCCATCAAATTAGAATTCTGCTTGGCCCCAACTTTATAAATAATTAAAAGAAACTTAACAAGTAAGAGAGACATGTTTTATAGCAACATTTTTTTACTCAAACATCCCATTTCTCTAAGTAGACACCCAAAAATATTTGAACACAGCTTCACCTTTGGGGAAAACGTGTCTCTGTTCTTAATGTTACATGTTTTATAAGAGTAAAATGTACTTTAATCCAAAAAAATGCAGCAGCAACAAACCTATGTATTTCAGCTCAAGGCTTTTAATCAGCGTTTGTAACACAAAACAGAGAAAATACTCATCCAAAAAAATAATGCAAATCTAAACTAATATATTGAGTTAAAATGAAATATAAATTAAAATAACTAAACACACAGCATAGTAAAGTAAGTAAATCACAGGTTGTGATTGAAACTCAAAAATTGGTTGAGGTAAAATGTCATATATATCTTATATTGTGGTTACACTCTTGATTAAAAATGGTAACAAACAGAAAAGCAGGGCCACGTTTGGTTTAAGGCAGTTTAGATTCTTCCAAATGATTTTTTTTCAGTTAATATACATTTAATGTTGACTGATGTGACACAAAATCTAAAAAAATCACAAACATATACATTCATAATTCAAATTCTGATCTAAAAACACATATATCTTTAGGTTATTAAACATGTTCATCCTTTTGCTGCAGTAGCATCACTTTGTTATTTTAAAAATGTGCTTCTTTAAAAGATTTGATGATCATCCTTAATGCAGAACAGCTTTTAAAACCTGAATTATTTTGTTTCCACAGTAAAACCAGGTCAACTGGCTGGGGAGTGGCTCTTATATAAGACTTTTATTGACCCTTGTGCTGGTTTTATGTCTCCTGCTGTTCAGGATGGAGCGTGGATTGATCCTGCTGGTCGCCGCTGTGCTGATGGTTAACGTGGCGCCTCTTGTTCAGGGCACACAACATCTGTCGTTTTCTAACAGCACAGAGGTAAGCCTCCAGTCTGTTCAACAGTCTCTGTGTAAATATGATCTCCACCTGTGGACTCTCCTCTGGCTGCCTGTTTGTTTAATGTCAACATAAAGATTTGACATTCAATAGATTTAGGATGGTGTGTCAGCAAAAGGGTTTCCAGCTTTTGTGGCATCTGTTTGACTCCAGTCTGCAGTTTATCCTTTGTAAATAAAACTTTTCAAGGCTCTTCAGAGTCAGACAAACTATGAGATAATCCCTGAGGGTTGGTTATCACTGAATGCAGAATTTCAATAAGCATGAATAAAAAGAAAGGATAAGAGATATTTCAAATACAGGGAATCTCAAAATAGTAAAATACTTAAAGCTGGGGTTGGCAATTTTGGAAAACTAGCATGAATGTGAAAGTAGCATCTCTCAGCATGACTTGGTTTGTTTTACACTACACTAAGTCATGTCTCAGTCAGCGGTAAGAAAACACCAAACAAACATGTAAAGTTAGTCAGTACTCACAGCCGATATTGATCGGGGTATAGGTAGTTCCTCTGACATTCTCCACATAGCTGTCAAATCTCCTGTTTTGGCCATGAAACTACCGTATTTGCCATATTTTCTCCTCTTTCCCGCCGTCCTCCTGTATCAGCATTCTCCCGTAAATCTCTTGTGGGATGATATCATAAGAAAAACATTCCTCCACCTCTCCAAACTGAGCTCTGTCTCTAGCCTGAAGGGGGCGGTAAGTCTCCAAAATGATGGATGCCAACCGCCGTAAAACCAATGAAGAAGAAGAAGCCTCGTGAGAACGTCCACCTGCAGTAGCCTGGGTGGCAGTTCTCGTGAGATTAGAGCCAACAGAACAAACTTAGAAAAACAAAGAGTTTATTTTAGATTTCTTGTGCACTTGTCTTAAAAGAGCTTGGTTGGGGTTGTGGGACGGCTCACGGCGGGCTTCCCTTATTTTCAAAGACAAAACTTGAAAGGTAAGCATTCTCCCGCGGAGTCTGTTCCCTTTCTCGGTTACACGCACCGAGTCTGTGCACGCCGGGAAAATGCACGCGCAGTAGGCTGGCAGAATGGTGACGGGATTTGATTGGTGTAAAAACAGGTGTCCCTGCATGATTATTGGTTGGTGTTTTCCCTGTTTTACTCCTGCTGTAGATAGCGGATATTTTTCGCTCGGTTTCAAGAACACATTATGAGTTGATTACCATCGGGTCATAAAGACCATTTTAACCAGTATTACAAAAAGTGTATCTTAATCAAATCGCCAACCCAGCTTTAAATAAAAAAACAAAAAAAGGCATAGATTCGCACTGACCAACATTGTGATATTTCATCAGATTCTGTTGAGAACTTTATTCACAAAACAAAGAAAACTGCTCTACCCTGAAGTGTAAATTAACCTGAATTCAGATCACCCCCAAAATTTAATCACTTAATTAATCTGTCATGAACAATATCCTCTGAAAATCTCATCTAAATCTGTTCATAATCTATTTTACATTAATTGCATAAATGTATGAAACTGTAATTTCTTTCAACGTTTTCAAATCATTTTAAAAAATCAAGAAAGCACATCCAGATTTAGATCACCACCAAAATCTCACTTCTTCCTTATGCCATGAACAAGATCCCCTTTGAAAAAAAAACTAAATCCGTCCACAACTGTTGGAGGTATTATCATGAATGTAAAAAACTTCTTTATTATGCCATGTTAATGAGTCAATGAAAAACAAAAATACAGGAACAACATTCAGATTTGGATCATCATCAAAATCTATTCACTTATTCCTTGTACCATGACCAATATTTCCTTAAAATTCAACTAAATCTGCTCATATTTTTTTAGTTATTAGCCCAACATTTGAAAACGGCTCAGCCTTGTAAAACAAATCACATGATTGGGGTTGAAAAAGCTTCATATCAACGTGTTATCATGTTTAACCCTATAAAACCAATTGTATCATATTTGATACAAACTTTTATAATACCTCTATCTACTCAATATGATCAACAAATTACAAAAAAACATCTGAATACAATCAGATAAATGATAAAAATGTCCTCAGATGGATTATCAGTTGCCAAAAACACCTAATGTATTAAATGAAATACAAAACATCTGTGTGTTGAATTTTATGGACCTTTTGATTTTTATGGATTTTAGCAGAAAGTGAAACAAACATTTCAGCTCCAAAAAAATGGAATTTTCTGGCTATAATTTATGGTCTTGGGCCTTAAAAGGTTAATTTTCACACTTTCATAACCTATCATTATATATAATAAGAAAACCAATAATAGTAAAGCCAATAAAATGACTTTTGTTGCTATAATCCATATTTTGAGACCCAAAATACCTTGAATATGATAAATATAAATGTTAAGGAGACAGGTAGAGCATGATTTAGAGTCCTGCTCAACACCCTCATGTCCCATCAGGTCTTACGTAGGAGGATTAGTGAACCTGCGTCCTGGATCAGCGGTGAGTTGACAGTAAAGAGCATTTAACTCAGCGTCAGCATTTTGTTCCACATTACAACAAACACGCTGACATTCAACTGAAAGCAGCTGCTTATTTTAGCTGTTGACTCACAAAGTGACTCCTTGAACTGAAAGACGGGGCCAAATAAATCAGAGTGGGTACGTACTGTTCTGTTAGGATCACAGTGCCAAGAAGCTTTTTCACATCCCTGCTAATAAGTCCTATAATATGAATACATTTCTTTATCCTTTTATTAAATTGAGGGAAACCTGTAAACTCCAAGGTGGCATTATCACAGTGTGTTTTGAGGCTCTTGTTTTGAATATATTGAACCTTTAATGTAATAGAAAATTACATCAAAATTAAATCCACATATAACTTTAAAACCAAATGTAAATATACATTTTCTCAAGCTTGGAACTAATGCTTTCACTTTGAATGCAATGAGAGGAGCTTTATTATATTGTCTAAGGGTATCCTGATACAACTTTTTCACCTCTGATACGATACCACTATTGCAGCCTTGAGTATTGGCCGATACTGATCCAATATGATATCAGCAGGAATCATACAGACTTTTATTACTTATTTTCATGGGCGTCACACCCGCGGGCGTTGAGGGTGTTGAGACACCCGCACTTTCACAGAAACAAAAAATCATCCCCCTCACTTTTTACAGAGGGATTCATGCGCATCTCACCAGTTGGGGTTGCGGATGTTGTGATTTTTTTTATGAATCAGTATAAAGCTCATTGGGAAATAAGCTTGCTAAAAGTATTGTTTACTTTTTCTGACATTGATTTTAAGTTGACTGATTTAAAATAGATTTAAGACGCAATGTAAAAGGTGCTGTATTCTTTAAAGTATGACCCACAAAAATCATTGGATATGAGTCATGGGCATGGTTAGTGCAATATTATATGAAAAAAGACTTAAATCATAGCATAATTATGATGAATGAAAGGCAAAAATACATTCAATTTCAATTAGCGTATCGTAAAAACAAAAAATGACTCGAAGGTTGCCCTACCCTTAGAACAGCCTCACTTTTAAAATCGTTGCTACACCCCTGCTTATTTTGTAGTATGGACTGTAAGAAAAGACTTGATCAGGTGAGATTACTCAAACAGAGAACAGTAGTCAGCAAGAGTGGGTATGAGAAAACTGACCCATTTGTTAGTAGCCAATGGGTTCAATAAGTTTTAACCTTTAACATAAGAATATGGTGCAGTTAAATCAAATAAATGAAAATAAATTAGAAGACCCTGAAAAGTAACCTCCAGAAATCCAGTTAAAACAGATACATGTATTTTCAAATGGGGAAATAACCACTGTGTTTAACTTAAATATAAGCAGATTCTACAACTAAATTAAAGAAATGAAAAATAAATCAGAATGGACTATTTGTATCAGAGTGCTTATGTCGGATATTTTAGATGCAGGCCAATATAGTCCAATATTTGTTTTTTTTGCTGATATCGGCTCGATATCAGATATCAATATTGAATCTGGACACCCCTAATTTTTACCACTAAGACATGTGAAAAGCATATTTCAGTTTCATGTGTTGTTTCAGGGCTGGGCTCAGAGATACTAAACTTGAAATCAGTACACGTGAAATTTTGATTTGGTTTGGTTCATAGAGAGCTTTGATTGGTTGAGCTGTTTTGTTTTCATTGTTTTAGATGTTGTGTAAAATGCAGTAAGATATGATGCTCAGAAAGAGCAAAAAAACTAAACATGACTACACAAACAGCTGTAACTTTCAGCCTTTGATTCAGTTTGTGACTATTAAATTTCTGCTGTTTAAAACTTGGTTAGTGACTGTGTGTTTGTGTGATTACCAGACGAACATCACCCGGGACGGCTGTGGGACCTCAAAACTGTGCTTGGAGACACCAGATGACTGTGATCCATCCGGAAACGCCATGTGCTTGTTTGCATCTGTAGTAACGGCGACTACAATGGCCCCCAATGGCACAGAAGTGAACTTCGAGCTCAGAGGAGATATCAACTCAACCTCACCATTCGTTGTACTTGGCCTCACCGCCAATACATCAACGGTAACTTACAGCTAGTTTTTAAAAGAATAACATGACGAGAGGTGCTTATTAACGACTGTTTTTCCGTGACAAAAACAGCTAGGAACAGATCTTTGATTGGGAAAATTATACCATAAATGTACGAGTAGGTTTGATAACACGACAAGACTAAAATGTTAAAGGTTTGCTGCAAAAATTTAAACCAGCGTGAGCTACTTTTGACCGTCTTCAGGCTGAAAAACCTTCAGTAACTCTGCCTGCTGTTGAGTGTGGCATCAGATGCATGATTGTAGCTGCTGCTGCTGCAGGACGGTGTCTTCATCAGCACAAATCAACCATCATGCCATAATGTAATAACTGTCTCAAAATGCAACTTGTTATTACTTTTTGGACAAAAACCTATTATGTTAACCCATCATGTTGTTACTACTTTATAACAAAACAAAAATATACATAGTGATTTCAATATTGGCAATGATGAGTGTGAAAATCTTGCCAATCCAATACAATCCAACTTTATTTGTTAAAGACTTTAAAAAACAACCATAGTTGAAACAAAGTGCTGTACGGGAGAATAAATAAAATATGAGATAAAAGAATGGACATAAAACATAAGTAGAATGAATTTTCAAAGACAAGGAACAATTTAAAAGAAATAAAACCAATTAAAATGAATAAAAAATGCAGAAGAAGCAATAAAAATAAATAATAATAAAATCGCCAACTACCGTGCATCAAAAGCCAGGGAGAAAAGGTGGGTCTTAGGAGGGATTTAAAACATACGACGGAGGATTAGGGCCACGTTGAAAACTAAAAAAAAAAAGTAAGGTTTCGAGAATAATCTCATAAATTTACGAGAATAAAGCCGAAAAATTGCGAAAATAAATTAATCTTTAAGATCAAACCAGGAAACATCCACTTGGCTTTATTTAGAAAGATATTCACAGATTCGGACTTTGCGGCTCAGTAACTCATCAACAAAAGAACGTAGTTCCAAACCAGACCCCTCTTTTTCATCACTGTAATGAAGACTGTGAGCTATAAACTCATTTTCCCCCAAATAAGCCATCAATACACTGAAGCTGATGGCTCGGCGGCTTAGGGACCATCGGCAAATTATCATATCAGAGGAATAGTGTGAACGAAAACTGAATAACTTCCCCATACTGAGAAGTAAAGTCTTCAAAATCACAGCAAATACAAAAGAGAGATAGTTTGGTGAGCTTGGTGTCACTGCAACAAAAAACAGTCAAGTTATTACAGTTTTTTTTATCATTAGCTGTAAATGAGTATCCATCAAAATTTAAAAAGTAATATAAATTACATTAAGAACAATTTCTCTTAAAACTGAGATGTAGTATAATATTGAAGATGTTTGATTATTAGTATGACTTTAGTGTCACTACAGATACCAACAATAAAATCATTGCAGTTATTATCCATGCATATTAATTAACACAATTAAATATACAAAACATCATTTAAATCAAATCTAAACATTCTTGCTGAAGTAAGAGCTGTAGTTCAAAGAAGAGGAGATCATCATTCATGTTTTGTTATGACTTGGTTGGTAGATCTCATTACTTTGATGTCATTTGATTTATTTTGGATCAGAAAGTCCTGCAAAATAGTTTAATTAATTACAGAAAATATGACCCGTAGTTTAAATAGCATACGATCCTTTGTATTTGCTGTGATTTTGAAGACTTTACTTCTCAGTATGGGGAAGTTATTCAGTTTTCGTTCACACTATTCCTCCGATATGGTAATTTGCAGATGGTCCCTAAGCCTCCCAGCCATCAGCTTCAGTGTATTGACGTTTGGAGGAAAACGAGTTTATAGCTCACAGTCTTCATTACAGTGATGAAAAAGAGGGGTCTGGTTTGGAACTATGTTCTTTTGTTGATGAATTATTGAGCCGCAAAGTCCGAATCTGTGAATATCTTTCTAAATAAAGCCAAGTGGATGTTTCCTAGTTTGATCTTAAAGATGAATTTATTCTCGTAATTTATGATCTTAAAAAAAAAACAGGCAGAGACGAGGCCTGTTTAATATTTTGAGGCAACCCGTTCAAAAATTTTGGGGCTGCAACAGCAAAAGCACGGTCCCCTCTGAGCTTCCGCTTGGTCTTCAGGACCTTCAGGAGAAGCTGATCGGCTGACCTGAGACAACGGGAGGGTGTGTGAGGGTGCAGAAGCTCAGAGAGATAGGGCGGGGCAAGACCACGGAGGGATTTAAAAACAAATAAAAGAATTTTAAAGTGAATCCTTAATTGTACGGGCAACCAGAGAAATGAGGCTAAAACAGGGGTAACAGGGTCGTATTTACGTGTGTCAGTTAAAAGACGTGCAGCTTGCTGTGAATTATCTCTACATTACACATATAAGCATTCAGTCATAAATGCATTCCTTGGCAAGCAGTCAGTAAAGACTTCCACAGGAAAGTTTCCGCCATACTGGACACAAAATGTGACGTTAAAGGATGAACAGAGGCAGAGTTTACAGCTTACAGAATCACACCAGTTCATGTTCAGGTCAATGTCAGTGACGGCATTTCCCAGATTTTCCTCCACTGTTGCTACAAACAACGCTCCATAACACATTGATGTCCGTCCGTATGTTTCCTGTCACAGACGTGGCTCGGTATCGGGTGATGACCGGCTGAATTTGAACAGCTGTCAGATATGACGATGTGACATTTATGGACTGGAAGTGTGTTTGTTTTGGAGATAAGATCGTCTTGAGCTGTGAACCAGTGTTTCCATTTCAAAGTACTTGGCTGTAAAAATGTTCTGTGCCTTAACTCCAAACATACCTGATCCGGATTTGCTTTCACATTCATTCTAAACTTCTTATAATCGTTTTAAATGCCTCAATGATCTTCACTCTCCTGTCTGAGCCCCTGCATCGTCACTCCCCAACCAGAGATTTAAGATCCTGTTGGAGGCCCTCAAAATCAGACTGAAATCTCGAGGTGATAGGATCTTCCCAGCTGTGACCCCCCCACCTTTTTTATTTATTGACTCTCACAATTAGCACATACACAGAAATGCAATAACAAACTGGATCAAAACCACACTCCGATTGGACGGCCGAGTCTCTGCTCATGTCTGTCCATGTGGAGAACTCCTCTGCAGGGTAATGTAGTGACATAGGCTTTAAAAATGTGACATCAGTTTGCAAATAAACTACAATTCCCATAATGACATAAAGGGGGCAGAACCTCAGAGCAGCCGAGGAGAAATCAATGGGATCTGCCATTATAAACTGAACGTTTTTTTGTGACATCAATCTAGATCGGATCCAGATGAAATTATCCACGATGATAGAGTTATAATATTGATATTACTCTGTACATTTTGAAGCAAATCCATCAAATGATGTCAGAGATATGATTTTTTAATATACAGCCCTATGTTAAGTTGAAGAATTTTTCACAAATTTTGGAATTTTTTTGCATTCAGACAAAAATGCGGATCATGACCAAAATGAAATTGCTTCTTCCTTGGACCAAACCACACCTCTGGTAAAATCTTCATGTAAATCCATCCAGCAGTTTTTGTGTAATCTTGTTAACAGATAGATAAACAAACAAACAGACGGGCCTGGCGAAAACATAACTGTCTTGGCGGAGGAAAAACCAATAGCATTCTTTGTGTGTCAGACAACAAACATGTATCTTTCTGTAATATTTAAAGACAATTTGTATGAGATAAAGGACAAAACCTCATGGTTCTTTGAGCACATGTATGGTATTAGGTTGCCATATTCTGCTGAAATTATCATTAAGACATCGTAGAGCCACAGTCTTTTATTCTCTAGCTTCAGGAGTTGTAGTGTATCTCTAACCTAATGCTTTTAGAAGAGCAGGACAACCTGTTTCCAATTAATAAAAATTATTCTTCTCGCTAAAAGCCATGCAATGAGATTATACCCTAGGAAGATGATCATCCTCACACTGAGGACCAAATATGGCTGGGAGAGGGATCGAGTTTATTGGTCTTTTAAAAATCTTGGATAGAGACATTTAAGTCTTTCCCAAGACCCATTTCTTCTCCCTTGTGTTGCATAAATAAGCACATGCAAATCTCAGGCACTGTAGTTACTTTTAAAGATTTTATTTCACTGTTTTAGTTGTATTGTTTTCAACATAATCTGCTTCTTTATTTACTTATTTTTATGTATCCTGTGTACAGCACTTTGGCTGTCTTGTTAAAAGTGCTTTAGAAATAAACCTGACTTGATCTAAAGGGAACCTTTAAAACAGGGACCACCAACCTGATGGTCTTGATCTACTGGTAGATATTTGAGACGGATTAAATAAATCCACAACTCAGGATTGACTTAACCTGATACACATGATGGGTGAGTTTCCCCATGGAGGCATAGTGGAGCAGCGGGTAGTGCAGTGCTTGGGTACTTTCTGAGCAAAAAACATTCTTCTTCGGTCAACTCTCTGAAAAAAACAACTCTAAGGACGAAATGTCCAAATATACCTCACCCACTAACAGGTGCCATGATGAGGAGATGATCAGTGTTACTCCCTTCACCTCAGGGGCCAAAGTGTTGGGCCTGATTGATGAAAAGTGTCTGAACTAAAGCAAACAAATTGCAAATCAAAGAATCTTGTTGCTGATATTGTGCAATGAAAAGACTTTTGGAACAATGAGAGGTCTTGACATGTCAAACAAGGTCATGCTATACACAGAGACGAGGAAGTAGACTTGAAAAACTATTTGGACAAAGGCTTCAAATGGTGGTGAACACCAAACCAGAATGACTGGAAACTCTACACCTGTCTGGAGGGTTTCATCATTTTTTTTTCTTTCTCTGAACAAAGACACAGTGTGGCATTTGATTTTCCTTATCTTTCCTTTCTTTCTGTAATGCAATCTAACCATTGTCATTTTTTTTCCACAGGGTATCACCCTGCTTTTCGCCTGCGGTCTAAACACCACAACCAACGCACCAATGTTCGTTACACTGCAGAGAAACAACACCGGTAACTCCATCATGAGAGTCGAGACGGTGAGGCTTCAAATGTATAATTTATTTAACTTTTGGCCAAACAAATACTTAAAAGATCTATTTAGGGCCAGCTAGAACAGATCAAGCTCTAAAAATACATCAATTTCTTTTTCTTTATTTAAAATATAGAGTAAGACAGCACAGTTTAAACTGGCAGGTGCATGCTGAACAATTATTAACACTTATGTTTTATAAATACATATATCATCAGTTACCAAAAACCTGATGTTAACACTGTTTAATAATGAGGAATAAAAAAACTGAAGTCTGAAACACCCATAATAGGACATTTATGGTATATACATAACGACAGCACAAGGCAGAGACCTTCACACTGTTCGTTATTTTAATGAAAATATGTTTGAAGATCATCGAGTTTCTGTGCTTTTAAATGATGGAGCATTAGAAGAGAACATTGAGGCTAAGGATGGAAATCGAAATGGAAATTCCAGCTGAAATTTAATATTAACTCCCTAAATAAATCACTATCAATAGTCCATGCTTAACAATCCTCTTAGTAACTCCTTCCTGTTTGGTCTGCACACCTTGCAAATCGAGGATGTCATACTCCGATTCGAAGCAGACAGCAGAAACAACAACAAGGAATAAAAAAATCTATTCATGGCAAACAGGAAAACAGAAATGATCAAAACTGTGGCTAGATTTTTTTATAAAATGGGAGTTACTGCACAGTTTAAAGCTTGCAGAGGTATTGATCCATGCCACATTCAGTATCAGTGAAGTGCTTGAGGAGGTTGCCACTAAAGAGCTACAAAAGCCGACTTCTGGTTTGCTGATTGGGCCTATCACAATTGTTGCAGAAACAAGCTTGGCAAGACGGATCAGCCTGATGACAGAAATGAAGTCTGGTGAATCCAGCTGCCTTGCAAAATCCTTTCCATTATTCTATCTGCTACAGTCCTTGTTTTGGACCGCAACATTGTCTGACTGTGTGCCATCTTTCTCTCCAGATCACCAACAGTATTGTGATTGAAGTGGCGAACGGCATCGCCAGGTGTGAGTTTACTGTCCCCGGACTAAACGCCTCCGCCACAAGGGCCACCACTGACACCACATTTAATGTCCTCCTTGGAACCTTTGATGGTAAGAGAAGACACTAAAACACCAGAGGTTAAAAAAACACAATCATAACATTTCAGATGAGTGAGCTTTACTTTAAACTAGGGGTCCCGATACAACTTTTTCCGATACCGATATATTGCAGCCTTGAGTACCAATATCGATCCGATATGATATCAGAAGGAATCAAACAGATTTTTATTACTTACTTTGTAGTATGGACTGTAAGAAAAGGCTTGATCTGGTGAGATTACTCAAACAGAGAACAGTAGTCAGCAATAGAGGGTACAAGAAAAACTGACCCATTTGTTATGAACCAATGGGTTCAATAAATTTTAACCTTAAATATAAGAATAAAGTGCTATTAAATAAAATAAATACAAATACTTGAAGACCCTGTGTTTAACTTAAACATAAGCATATTCTAAAACTAAATTAAATAAATAAAAAAATATATAATGGACTACTTGTATCTGAGTGCTTATATCAGATACTTTAAACAGCAGTGCATGAAATCTGCAATCAGAAGGGTCCAAATCTAAACAACTACACAAAATTACATGAGAGAACAGGCTGTCAGCTCTGCCCACCTCTGCTTACCTCTCATAATCTCTGTCAAGGAGAGGTTATGAGGATTTGATGAAATTTTCAGTTCTGGTCCAAATGGTTAGAATTGGTTTGATTTTGGGGTCGATCCTGTTCAACCACTGGATCCAAGATTTTTAAAAGCATTCTTGACCAATGCAGGATAGGACTATTTGCCCAGAATGCTTTGCAATAAAATAAATAAAAATACAGGACAACGTTATGACACGCTCTACCGCATGCCAAAGACTGATCCAGACACTTGAAGCATTCTGGATTCTCTGATCCAGAATGCTAACAAACTGTAATAAAATACATTAATACTAGTTTTTTTGTTTGTTTAAATCTTCAAACTTAAAACCAGGAAAGCAAAGTCAATAAGATGAACATGACATTAATCTAATAATTCACTGACTAATTTACTTTGTCTTTATTTTAGCAGTTCATCTAATAAAGAGTAAATACTTTTGTTAAACAGCAACAATTATGAGGAACAGGTTTAAAAGTCCTGGCTGGTTATTGAAGTTCATTTGACTTACTTACGAAGTTAAACTTCATTACAAACCTTTACAGAAACCACTATCATAAATTATGTCTACTAATTTCTTGTAAAAAATGAAATAAACCAGCTATTAAAACTGTGATACATACAGTATATGTTCCTTTTTTCAGGCTGATACACATTTTGCCTGGTGAACCAAACAGAGTGACATTAAACCCCTGAAAGTTGCTTGTTTTTTCTTCATTTTGTTGTCCTAAAATGAAGTTTTAGATCTATTTTTTGCACACCAACATTAAAGGTAAATCCAAAATACACAGGAGTTGTAATTGATAGGCGTTATTGACGTGGATGAGGGTTTGCCTGCCAAAGGAAAGTAAAAAAGCTCAGCGTCAACATTGATTTTCATGAGCTGCCTACTTCTTAACCGCTATGCTTTCAGGAAGTAATTTTCTCATCTCTCCTCATTTTGTCTTTCAGAGTCATTGAGCAACTTTACCGTGAGCCTGGACAGTGGCAGTTTGGACATCACCAACCCCGCTAGTAACGTTGTCTCCACCACACCATCAACAAACACCACCACCAACTCGACAAGCGGATCTTACGGTGGCCCTCAGTCTCATGGTAAGCAAAACGCTGTGATTATATATTTGATCCTTAATGTTTGCGACATGTCAGCAACTACAAACACAGACAATAACACTCAAGTGTAGAACGTTTTAAAAACAATCACAAGTGGTTTTAAAGCAGTGAGTGACCCAACACAACAACGACAGATTGAACAGTTTGACTGAATGAAACCAACTTCAGTGCGTAAAACAAACACGGTGAACATCAGGGTGAATTGAAGCTACATCCCTGTCCACACAAAGATGAAAACAGTTTTGTTTTTAAAATGTCAGCATTGTTTCAAGAAATTTGTCTGTTCACATTAAAATTTTGTAGTATATATGCCGGGCCTGTAAGCGGCGCTGTGATGCTACTGAAAGTCATACACCAGAACCAGAGAAGAACAAATGGAGCATGTGCATAAAACATAAGAAATTTCAACAAATACTGGTGTTTGCTGTTCTCTGGGTTGCCTTGTTTTTCCAAGCTCACTAGCTTCTGCAGCACGAACGCAACACCATATTCGCCATATTCTTCCGTGGACGGCCTCTAAATGCAGCTAGCTCTTCTCCTTTTCAGTTTGTTACGTAATTTTCAGGTTACACTGTAAAGTCAGTCGTGTCTGCCACAAATCAACAAGTTGGACTTTAATTTCTGTCATCGGTCTAACTTGATGCCACGCCTTTACTCTCGTGGCAATGGGTTGTTTGCTTTCCTTGCTTCCATCAAGATTTCTGTCCTTAAATGCTGAACAAATTTAATTTCAAGTAAGGCATCCCTAATCTTCTAAAATGACTCTTTGCAGTCCTCACACCACAGGAAAATCAGGTCAGATTATCTGTAGCACCAACAGATGACTGGGTCTTTGCTGACTTTGGTTGGATGCGGGGATCCGAGCCAAAGCTAAGGCTGATTATCTTGTAGTGTGTACCCCTCATATAGGGCCCACTGCCACAGAGCAGCAACTACTGGATGGACTTAACCGAAATTTTCAGGAGATGTTGGTAATGGCTGAACTTAGAAATGATTTCATTTTGGTGTGATCAAGATCCCTGACATTAGCGAATGATAGTTCATCATGTCCATATCATGGAACGATTGCTAATAGATGTAACAGCAATATGTAAGACACCTTGGTGGAGGTTTGTGCTCTCAGAGTGCTTTTTTTAGTAGTCTCTGACATACCCTCCAAAGTTAGGGCTCATCTTAAAACGGGAGATTTTTGTTTTCAAACAACCACCATTAAAAATGTACTCATTTGTTGCTTCAATAGGAAATGCTAGTGAGTAGGATTTTTAAAGATACGTAAATATTGCAGGATTTCAGAGTGTCTCTTTCTTTGCTGACTTTTTTTGGTTCACTTTGAGACTCTGGGCCATAGAAAGCCTTGTTTGTGAGCTACCAAACCTTCATGGTCAAACTTTTAACTGATTAATATCTTTGTCTCCTTCCAGCAATGCTCCTCTTCCTGAGCGTCGTCACACTGCCCATGTTGTTCCGAGCCTAAATTGTCCTGCACAAAGTCGTCACAAATTGGACACGATGAAGACACTGATGCGCTGGATTTACGCACAGGGATAAACTGAGTGTCATCCTGATGTACAAAAGATTTTTACCAAGATAACTTTGACACGAAAGTATTGTTTTGCACTTTGTTTTTACTTCAGATACGTGAGAATCACTTGGCATTTGTTGTTGCGGTGCCACTGACTGTACTAACCTCTGCACAGCAGCACAGATTAAGAAATGTTATCGTAGTTTTGCTCTTGTGGAAACAACCAGTTTCGTTGTACTGGCAGAACAGCCACAAACTGTTTCGGTCTAACAAGTTTGATCTGTTCACCAAGGTCGTCTTGGCAGAAAAAGGAGACAGATAAAGAGGCTCCTTTGTTTGAGGATGCCCAGCCCAAGCTAAGATTGTTGTTTTAATATTTATGTGTGAATGTAACTGTGACTTTGAATGCATTTTGAAGGGAGGGTAAGAAATAAAGCTATACTTAATCTAAAAGAATTGTGTGTTGGTTCATGTTTGCTTTGCAGGTCATGAGGCAGATTCCTTTTGCATGTGCTGAAACTTGAAAGTCACGAGTCACAGTCGCACTTAGTATCACAGCTTTTAAGTCCCCATTGAGCAATATCCGCTTTCAATACAAAATGTTACAATATTACCTATTTAACCGTCTGACACATGGGTAGGAAACTGGTGGCCCTTTAAATAAATAAATAAATAATAAAAAACTGCAACCAATAAAGATGAAAAAAATCCACCATGATGTACTGTAGTCTGAATGGCCATTTTGACACCTCTAGCAAAACGGATTATCCAATGAAAATAACCATAATAGTCTTGAATAATTGGCATTATTTTGTTTTTTAGAATAATGAGATTTAATTTTCTAAAATAGTTCTATGTGGGACTTTTCAGAGGCATTATTAAACATTAAACAGCATTAAACTGACCATAACCGTGCAATTTCTCCCAACAATGTGTAATTACTGTGTAGGGGTGAATAATTCTTATAGAGTTTTTAGTCTTTTATATTTATAATAATGCACATACTGTTTTTTTATACTAAGTCTATTCCTTATTTAAGTTTGATGTCCTGTTTGAGGGTGTAACACTGCAGATTCCCTTGTGTGAGAAACAAAATTTTATTCTAATTTAGTCTATTAATTCTTTTGGGAGTAGTAATTGGAAAAGAAAACCTGAAACAACCGTAAACTGAAGTGTTTTACTGGCCACATAACTTCTGTCCTAAGAATTTAATTCTCAGTTTGTCTTGTTGGTCAAAAAAAAAAAAGCCATAGCTAAATTAACCAATATAAATAATTACAGAATCGTTTATTAAACCAGAGAAGATCCTTTAATTGGCTTGTCTGTGTTGGCTGTCAAGACGTCAGCACTAAATTTAGAGGCAACTGGACTTCACTGAAATTCACTGGGAAGAGCCTGTTAATATAAAGTTGACCATTAACATGCCAACAAGCCTCTTGCTCACGGTGGTCGTAGAGGAGCAGAAGATTTTGTGGTTGAAGCCAAAACAATCTCAGAAGCTTCAGCAGCCTGAACAGGACACTCTCTTCAGCACAGGTGATGTTTAGCCTGTAGACTTGCTGCACATGCAGGATGTCGTCAGCGGTCTTTGTTTGATTTTTTGTTTTTGGTATGGTGACTACCTAGTTATGCTTTTTTTCTGCATATTCCAAATGAAGCATTCATTCATTCATTCATTATCTCCTTCTACTCGTACGCAGAGGCTACATTTTGTTGACTTAAGTCCATGGCGGTTTTCGCCTTAAGTTTTGGCCTGGTTATGACAAAGAGAGCAATTCTGAGAGTGGAATTCAGCTACTCCTCCCTATTTTAAAGTCTGGCTAAACGATATGGTTTCCTGCTTATATTTGGAGGAGATCCAAAACTGTATGTCCAATTCACAACCCAAGTTTCGAAAGATCTGGGGCCCCTTTATTGAGTATATAAAGAAAGAAAAAAGTAAAAACTTATGTTTAGTTTTACATTGTACCTCTTAACTAAAATATTTTTACAGGGTTCCTACAGCTCAAGGCAAGTTAAATTCAAGACTTTTTTAATGACGTTTGAAGTCAAATTTAAAAACAAGTCGACAACGAACCACAATTGAAACAAACAAAAACACCACATGAATTACCTGGGTTACAGGCAATTTTAACCTACACATAAAAACATCACTTTTTACCTTGTTTTAACCCCATTTTTACAACTTTATGCCTATTTTGCCCTCATTCATCTTTATTGGGCACTGTCAGAACCATTATTGGAATTTTTACATGGTTTTTGATATTTAATTTCAAATTTTGCTGCCATGATCAATTTTCCTAAGCCACTTTTGGATTTTTCTGCTAATTTTTCCCAATTTGTTTTCTATCCAGGCACTCTAGGCAGAACCAAGACATGTGTCTGCTCGAAAAGTTCCGGGTGCAACCACATCACCGTTTTGTTAGTTCCGCTATTTTATGGACTTTACACCTGGATCCACAATGCAGTCTTGGACTTAATATGTTGTACCCCTATAAACATTGTTCCTGGTCTGGCATTAACTCTGGCCTTCCAGCCTTCCCTCACTGTACTGTGTGTGGCAGTGTTTGTATATTCACATATTTGTCTTTTTTGTTCGTCTTTTGTTCTGTTTAATTTGTAATATGAAAAGTTATTTAAAAAAAAAGTGACAGCCCAAATCAGGAGGGCATCTTTCGGACAAAAGGCAGAAAACAGTGTCCATTTTAATATTTTATTGCAATTTATTCCTTTACAGTTAAACTGAAACCAAATAGTATAAAAAACTGACAATAACATACAGACACACAAGGTCAGACAAACACACCGATGAGGGGAACAAACACAGCCTAAAAACCGCCTTTTGTAGTTAAACGTTCATCCTAGAGTTGTCATGTCCGTCGAGCTGTCGTCTCTGCGAACATCAAACAGTTCATGGTTCCACTTTCTCATAAAGACCAGTAACGACGCGTAAAAACACAAACCTACAGCTAGTTTGTCCTCTCACAGCGATACTGGACAACTGGCCAAAGTAACAGAAAAAAAAAATAAATCGATAATCTGCTTCGGGGGACAATGGAACAACAGAGTGTGTGCACCATGCTTCTGTGTGTGTCTGCGTCTTGTATCTACAACATGAGTGTTAAAACAGGAGTCCAAGTTCCTACGCGAAGCTGTGTGCCCGCCGCATGCGTTTGTGTGGTCCTCCCTACGAGTCCTCGTCGCCGTTGACGCTGTCGCCATCGTCGTCCCCCTCCACGTGCTCCCCTTCCTCCTCTTCATCGTCCTCTTCATCCTCTCTCTCCTGACTCTTCACCTTCAGTTTGAAAAAGGAGTCTTTGTTACTTCAATGGCATAAACATGCTTGAGAATTATTTACACTCACTGGTTACTTTAACAGCTGTTAAACTGCTCACAAATCAACCAATCACTTGGCTGCAACCAGTGCTTTTAGGCAAGGAATCTACATAAAGTGTGATTTGATTTTCATCTACATACCCTGAACCTCCTCTTCCCCATACTTGTCATTATCTCTTATTCTTTGATATTGTTGATTTTATTACCCCCGCCATGGAGGTGATGTTATTGCCGGTGTCTGTCTGTCTGTTTTTTTAATTAGTTTGTTTGTTTCTCTGTTAGCAACATAACTAAAAAAATGGACAGATTTCAATAAAATTTTCAGGGAATTTCTGGATTGGGACAAGGAACGAATTATTAGATTTTGGAGTGATCAGGATCACCGTTTGGATCCAGGTTTGTTTTAAAGGATTCTTTAACATGGCGAGACAGGACCATTTTCTGCATTTGTGCATATTACTCCACCAAAAATAGTCAGGGCATTTGGAAAAAAAATACAGGACAACTTTCCAACAGGTTCTACAAGATATCAAAGACTGATCTGGATCCTGGCAAAATTCTGGATTCTCTGATCCAGATCAAGAAAAATTTAGATATCCTTGGAATTTTCATCATAGCAAGAGAACAAATAAAGGCATAGACTTGAAACAAACACCAAAATATAGCCAAGATACTGTGGAATCTGGAGTGTTCAATCAGATTTGTTGTATCTTCAAAAACTTTGGAGCTAGATCCAGAAGAAAATCGCCACGATGAAAAATGTGATTTTTGTGAATAACTACTGAACTGAAGTAGTTATGATGAATCCAATTGCTAATGGTATGTTTTAATGGTCAAGGAATCCAAATATTTAGATGAAATAAAGGTAGGACTAATGTTTATGGTGAAAGTCACAATGTGGGGGAGGACTGTGGCGCTGGTGGAGGTCTGCGCTCTCTGAGTGCTTTTCTAGTTGTCGTTTTTATCTTGTGCAGCGTCCTCATGCGTCTCTAAAGGTTCTTTTAAATAAAATGTATTATTATTTATACATTACATTCAATTTCGCAGTGATATTTTATTCCTACTTGGCTTTTCCTAAGTCTTCATCCTTTTGTTTGGAGGTCAAACATACTTTTCTTCATACAGAAGTGAGGGGAGAGTCTACTGTTATTCATAACTCTGTTATCACTAAACTGTCTAACTTTGATTTTTGTGACCAAACAGACATGGTCAGGCTTTTATTTAAGTTTTATGTTGATCCTCTACTGCTTTATTATGGTGGAAACAGTCATAGCTACATTAGAAATCAATTTAATTCTAAATATAAAGTTTTTTTTTGCATTTCTGTCTCTCTTTTTTTACAGTACAATTTATAATTGTGTTTGGAGTGGGACAAAATAGTTCATTTCTTCTTCAACTTCTTGGTTTGGGGGGCCCAACAAACCCAAATGAGAAATTACACTTTTGGAACAAGCACAAAAAACACAACCAGCATCCGTCAATATTTACAAGCAACTTTTCATAAAAAGAGAAGCCCAAAGTTGCTTATAATAAGCAGACCTGGCAACTATGATTGAGCCTCACCTCTTCTTCCTCAAGCAGGTCCCCCTCGTCTTCCTCCTCCTCATCCTCGTCCGAGTCGTTCAGCCCGTCTCTCTTCATCCCGTCGTCCTTCTTGTTGCTCGGGTGTGGAGGGGAAGTCACCTCACCTGGTTCAGTTTTGATGCTCTTAACTGTTCACAAACACAACAGCTCATGAGTATCCCTTCTTTTCACTGGGGCTTTTAACCCATTAAGCTCAACCTTATGACCTAACATAATCTGATGTGGTTTACGAAACACTGTTCCACCTCCACCTACCAGACTTCTTGCTGTGGTCCTTCTCCATACGCTCGAGACAATCCAGCAGGTCGTCCACTTTGCTCTTGATTTGGGTCAGCTCTCGTTTAATGGTCTGCAGCTCATCGGCTTTCACTGCAGAGAGCGGAGGAGAGTGGGTGTGAACGATGACTGGTGGGAAAATTTAGGAGAATTAAGAAGCATTTTCCTGTAATCGTGTACAGAATTCCCTCTGTTCCCATAAGCCGATTCTAGTTTCTTTCCATGTCTGACATGACAATATTACTTTTGGTTAATCCTGGTTTGAAGAGGTTTTTGTTGGCAGCAGAGATTTTTGGACCTTCTATTAAACAGATCTATCAACGTCTTTTATTCTTCTACCCCTAAACAGAGACTTTGTTTCGTTGTCTTACTTCCACGGTGGTTTTCTAGAGATGTAAGGCTAGTGAAGGAGTCCAGTCTTTTGAACAGATCTTTCAATTTAATTTAATCTTTTAATTTTAATTTCAATTAATTGAGAACCGATTCAGTTGTCAGTGAGCCGTTCGCTGGAAAGCCACTATTAAATTAGCAGGTATGTTAAAAGAGCCATACAAAAGAACGTCACATCTCTAGCGCAAACATCTGCGGGAGTCGGTCAACAAAACAAAGCCTCTGTTAATGAGTAGAAGATGATGATATGCAGAAAGAAGATAACGTAACTACGTGGTAAAAAAAAAAAGCACACAGGGCCGTAAAGAGTTGCTAAAGAGTTTATCTGATGACTGTGGGCAGAGGTAGGCTAGCACTTCCCACTGACTCCCACTGTTTGAGCTTAAGCTAATTAGCAGTGGGCGAGCTTTGCCCATCTCTTTCTTGTTACTAGAAACACAGTTGAAAGAAGTCTTGTCATGGACTCTGGAGAAAAAATCCCTTTAAATGCTGATGGGTATTAACTTTATATTCGGGGAAATCTTGAATCTTCCTGTCATTCTTTTCTACATTTTTGTTTTAAAACTGTTTAATATCAAAATGAATCCACATGATCTCATCAGTCCATCTGATGCCCAGGTGACAACAGGAATGGCATATTTAAGACTTAGTCTTATTTTATTTTTGAATTTATTTATCTATATTTGTACTACACTCTTTAATAATACATCAGGCCTAATTGTTTTGCTGGATGTCCTCGACCTTTTTCTTATTTTGAATTTGATTTATGAAACACACTTAAAAGTGTAATTTGAGTTGCCTGATTGAGCTTAGAATTTTCTGGACAAGTTGCCCTGACTTTGGTTTTATTCTGTCACAAATAAAAATGTGGATTTACAAATCTTCACTTCTTAGTGTATTCATTTGATTAGTCATGCACTACAATTTTATAATATCCTAGAATTCAAGTTCTTTATTTGGGTACTTTAAGCAGATATGAGATTAAAATGTGATTAATTAGATTAATTATAAATCCAGTAATTAATTAGATTTTTTTTTTTTAACCTTCTGACAGCACTAATAATAATCAATGTGCTCTTCGTGAGCTTTTATTCACATCACTGCAGCTTATATTGTTATATTTCCATCTTGGTGTCCTTTTAAATATCATTGTAAACCTTCACTACATTCCTCGTGACATTAATGAGTCTGCAGGCACGAATCAAATAATGTAATTAGGATGGGAGTGGTGTATTTGAATAGCAGTAAGCAGTCATTTAAAGGACAAACAAAAGTCCTCAAAAGCAACACCCTTTGAAAAATTACTTGGCCTGTCACCAGTTAATCCAAAACCAGTTAGCCTGTCACACCCAGACAACTGCGTGAGGTGATGTCTAAGTTAAAAACATTCACCGGCCACTGTTTACACAGTGCTCCTGTATAATATAATTATAATTAAAATGAATTACACTGTGACCTGAAACTGTTCTATTCCTGAGAACAAGTTTTATATGTGCTAGGGGTGCAACGGTTCAGTTAGCCCACGGTTCGGTTTGTATCTCGGTTTTGGGATCACGGTTTCGGTTCGGTTTCGGTTCGTGTTTTGCATTAAAAAAAACAAGAAGTTTGAAGTTTGACTCCAAAAGACTCCTTTATTTTGCTTTTAAGAAAACTATATTATGACAATGCCCTTGGTCTTAACTATAACTATTATGGCTTGGCTTGAATAAGTAATGATGACATTTATATAAGACATGTAAACATTTTAAACTGTTAGAGTGCCTCTTAGCTCCCTGGCTCGTAGTGACTGACTACTGAAATACAATTTACTATTATAGCATTTTTGTCCTAAAATAAAGAGTTTTAATTGTTTTTCCAGCTACAAGCTTGATTAAACAATGGATAAAAGGAGGAGTGATGAGAAGAAGAGGGCTGGGCGAGACTGGCGTCTCCATTACATGCACAATAAACAATAAAGCGTGAATGAATCATCATATGTTTGTATTATGATTTCTGATAAATTTAGTTTATTAACACTGCGCCAAATTTTTGAATCTATTTGTCAGACTAAAATAACAAGTTTACAGGATACCGCTGTCTATCTCATCTGTGCGTATCTCATTGCGCTGCTGTATGTTCCTGCTGTGTTCCTATGAGACAGCGTCAGTCAGTGATAACAGTCCTGTCTGATCTGCTGATCTGCTCTCAGACAAACTAAGAAACATCAGAACAGATGATAAAACTAAGCTTTTGCCTTTTTTGTTAACCTGTTCAGCGCACTAGATGTGTTTTCTCTCAGCAGCGATCTGTCATCGACAGTAAGAGCCTTCAGGTTTATAAGAAATAAAATATAGCCGTCAGCAGCGACTCCTAACATCAGGTTCTACGTTATGGGAACAAACTTCTCCAGCATTGTGAAGCTCAATTTTGCTCTGTGTTTGTTGTCTCTCAGCACACCGTGCTGTGCTGTTGTCATTACTGTTAAACTGAGCATGCACGTCACTTCTGCAGCCTGAGCTGTTTTCTCTCCCTCGTCATTATAATCCATAAGGAAACCGAAATGTCCCCACACCGCAGACTGAATGAAGCCAGTGCTTCTTCAAACTCCGGTCTCTCCACCTCTCCGCTCGCCTTAACTTTTCTTAGAGTTTTTCTCCGTCTTCGTCTCAGTTTTTGTGAGGCCGAGCCGAGCATAGACATTATGGAACCGAGCTCCAGAGTGAGAGACGCCGCCCACTCGGCCATGTGCTCGGCTCCTATTACACAGTAGCGATTGGATATTTACTAGCGGGCGGGGTTTTGTACAGAGCTGTGCAAGGAGGGAGGGCTTGTCAGCAGAGCCGAAGAACAGAGCAGGCGCTGGCTAGAGAAATCCGTATAACGGCTGTAAGAAATGAATTATTTGCAAAACCGAAAAACCGCGCTTCATAAAGGCGAATTGAGCCGTGCAGGGCGAACCGTACAGTTCGGTTTTAAACCGTAAACCGTTGCACCCCTAATATGTGCCAATCTGATATTTACTGGGGAGGAAGGGGTGTGGCAAGAAATCGCTCTGATGATTCTTGGCTACGCTTGATGCTATTTGTTGCCCTGAGTTGACAGAGAGCCCTATGGTGGAAATATTTATAAGTGCTTTAAAAAAATTAAAATTGCTCAGGTAGTTCACGCCATGTTGCACTCTTCTCTGGAAACATTATTCCTCTCATAAAAGACCTTTTTCATTGTCGTATTTTTACACTTTTTAACACATTTAAGACAAGTCTTTGCCGTGCAGCCCTCATTTGTGTAAAAACGACATGGTGTGGAGCAGTTACTTGTCCTGGAAGAGGTCCTCTGGCTGCTCTTAGAGGAGGAGGAGAAGCTGCTCTTGGTTCGCCGGCTGCTTCCTCCGCTCAGGCTGACCCGAGGGCGTTTGGACGGGATCACGGCCCGCGACAAGGGGGGAGGGGGAGCAGGGACACGGGACGGATACGAGTACATTCTGTAATCAGACAGCAGGCAGAAGCATGACCATTACTTAAGTGATTTGGTGTTCAAATGTACAGCTTTTCTACAAGTGACAACTTTACTGATCTGGGTAAAAACTGTTGTTTGACAGACTGACAGTTCAGGGTCAATTCTAAAAACAAAAATGTTGCTGTTCACAAACTTAGGATGAACAAATAAAAGACAAATATAAGAGTTATAGTTAAAGAAAGAAAAGGGTTATTCCTTAGTCTTAAGTAGGGCTGGGCAATAAATCGATTAATCCAAATTATTTTCTGCAGAAGATTAAAAATTAAAAATCGAGATTTTTTCATTCACTTACTTAAATTGTAAGTAGTTGCAAAGAATGAATATAAATACTGAAACTTTACAGTTTTCATGATGGTGGCACTGTCAGGTTTGCACAAGCACTTTTATAGGCTTGTATTCATCTTTTTTATATTAGATTAAATATTGATCAGAGAGAAACATGTTAACAAGCTTCTAGTGTTTATGTAGGCAAACCTGCCTTCGTTAAAACTACATAATCAACATTTTATGACACACACTTTAATTTTAAGAGGAAAATTTTAATTTATTAAGAATAATATTTTGACAACATTAAGGTAGAACTTCATTCATGTCATTTTTATGTCACTTGGAGTTTTTTTTTTTTGCTTTAAGAGGGAAAAAAAAATCCATTTAAATCGTAAATCAAGTTTTGTGGCGTGAAAAATCTGGGATTGTATTTTTAGGCCATATCGCCCAGCCCTAGTCTGAAGCTGTTATAAAGAGTTCTGTCTTACTTACCTGTCATAGTAATCTCTTTGAAAATCGTAGTCGAGCTCAAACGATGAGCTGCTGTTCAGAAACAGAAATGATAAATGTCAGAAACATGAAAAAAATCAGCTTTAATCCACACCAAGAGAATTTTCGTCAGATTATCTTAATCACTTTCCTAACTTCCTTAGATTAATTTCTGGATTAATCTTTTTATTCAACTACTCCAACCATGAAAGAAGAGTTGTCAAACAAACAGGCAAGAAATAATTGAGGGTTCACACACTCACATTCACTGCAAGGGAGGGAAGAACAATCAAATTACTCAGCAGAAATGACCGCATTTCAATCTAATTGTTTTTTAGTAGTTCGGGCAGCGTAGATTCTCAGCTGAAGATGTTTAAACACTTAAAAGCAATTAAGTCAGATTCATAACAAGGACAACAGCAGCTGTTATATCACTGAGCACACATGCTTTCAGGTAATGATGAATATGAACTCTGCTTCTTTCTCTTTCCTCTAATTTTTACTTTAAAGAGATTAAATTCCAGCAAATCCTTCATTAAATCAAACATCAGTAGCTTACACTGAGGACATCAGATCATGTTTTCATGCTTTTGGTCGGCCTGAGAACTAAAAGAAGCCTGAAAACAACAGCTGGTTTGACAAATGATGAGTTAAAAAACATATTTTACAACAAAAAAGTCAATTAAAATGCCTCTTTTTGCCAGTTATTAACATTATTATTATTTTTTTTTATGAATAAGGTTCCTGGTGAGTCCGGGTGTCACATTAAAAATAAGACAACAGTTGCATGGCTGCTTGAATAGAGAAAGACTCAGAACATGGATCTCATTTGGAAAAACAAAACCACACGGACACAGGGCTTCATCCCATGGCATTTGATTATGAATGCTGCACTTTAAACAGAACTTTATAACTCCAAAAATGTAGTTGCTTTAAAATGTTTCTCATCATCAATATCGATTACTGAATGTTGCCACTCAGCGAGTGAAACTGCCCGTGTGGTGCACACATTACGACATCAGTACATATGATCTACAGAGTGCTGCAGGAGTTTTTTTTTTAGGACAACCCGGAAGTCCTCGTCCAACTGGTTCCCTTGACTAAAAACCTGTAGGATTAACTCACTGTGTTCATGGATCATTGCTGATTATAAACTCTGAGGAGGAAAAATGTTTGTGAAACTTTAACATTTCATTCACCATGATCATCTTTACGCAAGAACTTAACTTGCTTGATTTTCTAAATAATGAACTTAAACTAAACAAGAGGACTCACTGAGATTACAAATCTTATTTGCAAGAGTGTCTTGACTGAGAGGCAGCAGAACGATTACCAAGTTACAGATGTGAAACAATTAAAGAGATAAATACATTTTAACCACTTAGTTAGAGACGGAGCAGAAAATCCTCACGTAAGAAGCATTTCCTCCAGAGCCATGTACTTAAAAAGATTCAAAGAGACCAGGGGCCTGTAATTTAGCCTTTAATTAGCCTAAATGTAATATTTAATTTCACTTTTATTGTACTTTGCATCTAAAACAACATTTGTCCCACTGTCATGATTCACCGCTTTGGACAGTGTAAAACATTTCCTCTTTTCTGTTAATAAAAATAATAAATGGACAGTGTTGATAACACTGGTATAAATCTATGAATGAAATTAAACGTAAATTAGATATTTAAAAATATTTGTTCCAACAAAATTCTGTCCCTCAGTTTCATGGTGTTACTACCAAAATTTGGAGATCATATTACATTAGACAACATTTAAGATATGATGATTACTTATGTAATTGTAATCCATAATAAAGTTCAGTACAATTATCAGCATGTGTTGTCTTTTATCAGAAGTAAACATCCTCGGATCAAACGTTATCACTGACATTGAGAAATAATGTCAATCAAGTGGATTACTTCGGTCACGATAAAAACGCTCCAGACGAAGCGCTCGTCTTACAATTCGCGCACCGACATTAACCGGTTTCGGCAGAAATGGGCAAGCCATTTTCCAAGACAGCAAATTGGTGACTGTGCAGTCTTTCATGCCCGCCCAGAGAACCGATTGGTCAGCGGGCGGTCTGTCACACCCCGTGAGCTCTTATCCTGGAACTTAACCTGCTCCGGACCAGGTTTGGCGTTCAGCATCAGTTACTGGGGCAACGTGTCTGGATAAAAAGAGATCCACTTTCGTAGTGCGGAAAACCCGAAACGTATCCAGGAAGTTATCTCTCTAAGAGCTAATCCAGCTTCGTAGTACAGGCCCCAGATCTACAAGACCCAGTTTTCCTGCAGCAGATTCTGGTCTGCAGGAGCAGCAGATCTGAGACTTTTGCCAAGTCCAAGATGAACTTTGGGGACAGAGAGTAAAAGTACATTTGTGACTCTGTCTGAAGTTTCCAAAACTTTTTACATTAATTCAGTCACTCGAGTATGAGGGAGGGAGGCAGGCCAATTACAGCCTTAGAAATCAGGATGTGTGACTTATTCATGAAACTCAATTGTTGTAACATTTTGTTTATAATTTCCTCTTAATCCTGTGACCTGATCATGTTGGTGTCAGTGGCTGTTGCTGAGAGTTTGTTTTGGTGTTTACAAAAAAAAAAACATAAGACATGACTGTATTTGGGCCTCAGGCCATTTTTGTAGACAGTTTGCATTGGTGGCTGCCATCCTTTTAAAGGTGCAGTGTGTAGAATGTGGCATTTTATACATCCACCGCATTTCCCCAAACAGAAACGGTGCATATAGGAGATATGTTTCTATTTGTATGTAAAGTCCGTCAAAATAGGAGTACAATCATCCCCATGAAACGTTTTTTATTTTTATTTAGTTAGAAAAATCTTTATAAAAAAAATTACGTTACTGCGGGCCGCTGTTTCGTGTAGGCCGGCATATTGATCCGCCGCTTTGTCTACAGGTGGTTTTTAGGGACAAAAAGAACGAAATGCGAATCTGTCTGCCGGTTCTGAAATCTGCCTGGAATGCAGGCGAAGAAGAGGAGAGGATGGCGGTGGATGCATAGAAAGTTGTTACTCTGTCCTAGGGATTCAAACTGTGTGTATAAACACACACACAACATAAATTGTGTGCTGTGTTCAGGATCCTTTTTGGTCTTCACAGGATTCCGTTGCTCAGCGACGTGACGCTTTGGCTACGGTTAGGTTCATTCTAGAATCTGAACGCTGGATGTCGCTAAAATGCCAAATTCTACACACTGCACCTTTAAAACAAAATTAAGTGTTAAAATTAAAAGCAGGGCAATATAAGATGCACTTTCCTGCTATTAAACAAGTCTTTTCTTGCCACTGTGATGGATTCATGTTGGGTTTTAGATGGATGTATGTGTATATTTATGTTGTTTGTACATGTATATATTTATCTACACATATATGTGTACCCATAAGTTGAAGAGTTTGTCTTCAGCCTACTCTATTGTAAAGTGTCTTGAGATAACACTTGTATAAAGACTGATTGATTGGTTTAATGTCTCAAAACAAAATGCTTAATTCTTGTAAATCTTCATTCATCACAGACCTTATTTTGGGTATCTCTCTGAAAAAGCTTCTCTAAAATACCATTGTCTTTGAGCCTTGAGACCAGAAGTGCTAAAATGCTTACTCACTGCTGCGTTTCAGGACTTATTTCTACACCACTCTATTTTGTAAGAGGATGTAGGAAATAAGAGATAATAGAACAAAAGAAAGAGAAGAAAATAAAGACAGAAAAATGAGTAATGAGATGGCATAAGAGAATGAAACAATGGGATAAAGTCAGGCTTATAGCAGCAAAACAAAACAGGAAATAAAACTAAAATAAATGGAGACAGCAGGACTAAAAGAGTCTGGTTTATTATGCACCCCTCGTTGACTGACCTGTACATGTCTCCAGCTGAGCGTTTGGTGGTCTTTGACCTGTGTGGTTTGGGCTCTCCTGCCAGGTTGATGTCTGAAGGGAAACAAATCACAGATGAGGGGATTTGTCTGTCATTCCTCAGAGAGGACACACTACAAGATCCCGGTCCAAAGTAAATAGGCAAAGGCCACATTATCGGTCGTCCCACAGATTATTTTACAGATTAGGTTTGAGGTGTTGACAGTGATTTTAACTTCCCTGAGAGGATAGGGGTTGGCCTGATTTAAAAACTGAACGTGTTGGATGTTTTAAATCTTCTGTTTTGAGGAAATGCAAAGGAGAGCCGAGCACACGCTGAGGATCGTCACGTAGAACAAAAGAACAGCCAATTAGGGAGCAAGCTGACTGAGGTGGGCTTTACACGAGTACGAATTTGTAAGACTCCGGTAAAATAACCTATCGATCTGGTGATATTGACACACGGAGACGCGTATTTGTCCGTGACTCCGCATCTTTTTTGAAAACGGGTCTGCAAGTGGATATCTGCGTTTTCGTCTTCATGCCGTAGCTGGTATAAACAGATAAGTCCGAGAAAGACGGTGACCTCAAAGCACCCCTCCCCCTCCCCGCCCCCAAACCCACGCTGTCACACACACCACAACAACAACAACAATGACGGCAGCCGGGCTGATTCTGAGCTTGTTCCAGCAGCTACAAATATTGCTACGACTTTTATACCAACATTTGCTCACAGAACACCAACAACACCAGCTACGGCAACAACAGCAACAAGTGCTCAAGCAGAGACGCAGCATGTTACGTGTGCATGAGCACTTTTTGACGTGGAATCCACCTCGGAGCAGAACCTGACGGGCAACCCCACAGGATTTTGCGTCGTCATGTGAATGCACAAGCCTATGTACAATACGATGTGTAAATAGCGATACGTGTTTTGATGCCGACGCCAAGACAATATGGGGCCGTCTTCGTGTGAGGAGGGCCAGAAGCAGGGAGCAAACCTAGCACGGTCACGGTGACGACAGAAGCACAAATAGAGATGGACGTCAGAGAGGGAGGAGGCCCCGGGTGTTTTGTGACAGTATAAAAGTGCTAATGTGTCCTAATCCTGCATTTACTGGATCCAAACCAGTTTGTTTATTTGTTTTAGAGTCTATTCACATCCTACACCCCGTCTCCATTAAAAAGTCAAACAATTCAATTTCTCAAACACCACATAGCCATACATGGCCACTAAACTGTCTCTGTCCAGGGTTGGAGGAATGTGGCATCCTTAAAGCCAGACTAGCTCAATTTTATCAAATACTTTAAAATAAAAATGTTCTTTTTGCTTTCCCTTTATATTATTGAGAACTGAATTTGAGAAAAAGTCTGTTTTCACTGGTAAACGTTTCATACATTTGATCTTTTTAAAAGTTTATAAAAAGCTGATTATTAATAAGTGTCAAGGTTTAATGATATTTAAAACAAAATGATTAATATCCCGGGTTTCAGATATATCCTAACAGTATTTGTGTTTATAAATGACAGTTTACGTTCAATAATATTGTTAATACTATCAGTAAATAACTTTTTAAAATGTTTTTCCCCTTACATTGTCAACACATTCATTACCAAAGAAATTTGCAGAACCAAAACTAGAACCAAAAGAGTGTTAAGTTTAAATGAGAGGTGGTCTCATGGCCCTTAAAGACACGTCTCCTCTGTCCTTTCTCTCCTTTTCCTCATTTCCTTGCATCTCTGACAGGAGTGGCTAAACCAAATTCATAGTGTGTCTGCGCTAAAGCAGAGGCACTTGTTCCCTCAATTCCTTCCTCATGATGTTCACAGAAGAAGCCAAACATCACAGAAGGGTAAATATCAGGCCTTAAAACAGCAGTGTGATTCAGGCCAAACCAGACGCCTAAGTGGAAATGCATACGCTGCTACTTTACCGTCAAACTGAACCTTCAGAAATTCAGTGAGGCAAAAGAAGTGGTAAAATAGCAAACAATTATCACAGAAATCGCAGAAGTTTTGCAAAAAAGTTCTTTTTTGTAATAAAAAGGAACGCATCTCCTGGGAAAATGTTCTGATGAGGTCACTAAGAAAGGGGACAACGCATGCTTAAAGGATAAGTTTGGTTCCTACAGCTTTCACATTGTTTATAGAATGAAATAGAACAATATGCTCACCCAGAAGGCTTTCCTGATCCAAACAGTGCTTCAGGAGATATTGAGATCCAAAATCGAGTGGCGGACATTCGTATAATGGTAGCACATAGGGCATACACCGCCACTTCTAAAACTGCATTAATCGTCCAAAAACTCATGTTTTTCACCAATATTTCATCATGGTCTGCTCACGCGACTCCTCCACGACAGTCTGTGTCACTCCAGACATGTTGTTGAGCCTCTGCTGACCTCTGAGCTGAAGAAGAACAAGTGTACCGCGCATGCGCAGTACGACTCATTGTTTCAGGGGAAGACTGCCGGGAACACAACAACTTTCTTCTTCCAGTTTTGTGCAAGATGGACGAATATCTATCTGATGAAGATGTTGTGGAGGAGAACTTTGAATATGATGGGTGTCCTTACAGTTTCGAGCCAGAGTTTACAGATGAGGAGCTCATAGAAAGGAGGACGCGGTGGCAAAGAGAGGAAGAGCTCTCCAGAGAGAACTGCGCATGCGGGGTACACTTGTTTTTCTTCTTCAGTTCAGAGGTCGGCACAGTCACAAAAACATGTCTGGAGCGACACAGACTGTAATGGAGGAGTAGTCCGAGTGGACCATGATGAAATATTGGTGAAAAAAATGAGTTTTTGGACAATTAATGCAGTTTTAGGAGCAGCGCTGTATGCCCTATGTGCTACCATTATACAGATGTCCGCTGCTCGATTTTGGATCTAAATATCTCCTGAAGCACTGTTTGCATCAGGAAAGCCTTCTGGGTGAGTATATTGTTCTACTTCATTCTATAAACAAGGTGAAAGCTGTAGAAACCGAACTTATCCTTTAACTCCCTCTCTTCCTCTCCTCATTACCAATGCAAACATATCAAGTGGCAAACTAAGTTGGCAAAGAAGCTACAAAACCACCGGCTAACTCCAAAGTACAGGGCAGAGCAGTTTTCCACAATTGTGTGTGTGACTGGACCGCAAGGAGGATGTGTGTGAGGACCACCTGAAATGATTATATTTCATTACATTATACTCTGTCTCTCAGTCAAGTTTGCTTAAAATACTAAAAACCAAATTCTCAAAAAATTAAAACAGAAGTAATATTGGATAAGGGACAAACTAAATCAGAATTTGGGAAAGTAACAGATTTAACAGGGCCCTATTTCATTCATGTGTTAATCTATTTTTTCTTTGTGTGTCATAAAACATACCTCACACATACACACCAAGTAGATTCCCTAAACAGAGGATGTATTAAACTTATCACTTCATGAACTAATATATACAAAAGGATAACTTCTTTCATTTGAACACCTGGACATACTTACCAAGCACCTGTCCAACGATCATCCTCCCGTCCTCCCCGCTGACGGCAGCTCTGGCGTTCCGCTCGTTGGCGTACTGGACGAAGGCGTAGCCCTTGTGGACGGAGCAGCCGACGATCTTGCCATATTTGGAGAAGATGGCCTCCACGTCGGCCTTGGTGACCAGCAGGGTGTTGAGGTTTCCGATGAAGACCCTGGAGTTGAGGGAGCGCGGGTCGGTCTTGTTGGTGACGTTGCTGGCGGCCATTAGGCTGGAGGTGGTTGGCGAACGACTGGTGGGGAAACACACAGACACAAAGACGAGTCCCAGATTTAGAGCCAAAAAAAAGAGAGTGTGAATGATGAGCTAATTCTGCCATCGCTGGATCAGACACTGGAGCGTCCTCAGATGCTGCAGGAAAAGGAAAAGCCGAAATTATCTGAAGTCTCTCCTGGAAGAAATGGATAAGAGCAAGGTAGAAGGAAACTTTGGGATGTTACTGTTTCATTTGATGTTTCTGTCTCTGTTAGCCCGCCCTCTTTGTCATCACCCTGTCTTTGAGTCATTTATATGCAGCGAGTGTAGCTAGCTGCTCCATAAACACCAAACTATATCCAACTGTTTTCTAATCTTTGGTTTGGTTTTTTTCAGGGGTACTAAATCTAAACAGTTTGATGTCAGAATTTGCTGATATTAAAATTTTTGCAGACTTTACAGATGACATATCGGCCATTTATCGGCTGGAATACAAATGTACAATACTGATGCACCTTCTCATTGCTGCATGGGTACATTTAAAAATCAAGGGTTTAATTTTTCCAAGACTTCAATGCTGGTTTTTTGTTCTACATATGTTCTCGCAAAAATAAAATTCAACACAGACAGAAACAAGTCCATTTTGTTAAGTACAGCGCTTGAGCTCTTGGTCAAAAATATCGACAATAATAAATTAAAAAATATCTGATATCATGAATCCCTAGTCTTCACCGAACCCTACCTAAACACAGCTCATTTCAGGGCACCAATAGGAAAACTTCTAAATTTTAACATAAAGCAACCACAGTCGCTCAGAAGCTAAAGACGACAGTATTTCATGCATGAAATGGTATTTTTATGCTTTACGCTTTGAGACGATGACTTTAATTTAATTCTATATTTAACATCAGCCCACTGCAAAAGGGTGTGAGGATGTTGCTAATGCCAACATTAATGACCTTCAAATTACGCTTCTTTCAGGACGGCTCTTTCGCCAAATTGCAAGTCAATTTTCCCAAGGTGTCTGAAACATTTTCAGGGACACATCATGCACTTTAATGCACTAGTGCAGCAGATAGCATTTTTTGTTTACTTTAAGGCAGGGTATTAGTCTAATTCTTTAAACGTTGAAAAAATTTTCAGAAAATTGACATTTTTTTTAATACAACAGCCACCACACAACATGGATTTGCAGTTTTTTAAGAGCACATCGAAGTTAAACAATTTCACTTTCACGCAGACTTGGAGCACATTAATGTGCTGTTAAGAAGTTTAGAATTAACGTATAACTCTACACTGACATGAGTTAGAATTATAAAAACATAATTGCATGAAAACAGGTAGAGAGACAGGTGTGGGTGATCCTGATTCCCTCAGAGAGCCATTTGAAATCTGATAAAGAGCCATATTTAAAGCAAAAGAAAGGAATAAGTATCCATGTAAAGCTCCCTTTAAAGGATTTGTTAATACAGAAATAAAACGTCTTTAAAATATACTGTTAAAAGCAAGAGGTGGTTTGTAAATTCCATCTCAAAGCAAATGAAACTAGCTTGGATTTTGAGTTAATCGTAGATTAACTATCTATGATTAACACCTATATGAAAGGTATAAGCTTTAAATCAGTGTTAATCATAACTTCTCATAAGGACTGCTTCTATTATCTGTTTTAACTAAATGATAGAAAATTCTGATCATCAAAATGCAACAAATTAGCTCTTTGAAAATGATCATTTCATGGTGGTCTACTTGGTATTTTAAGTTGGCGATCACCGGTATAGATCATACTAATTTAATTTGTCATTTATTTTGAATGCAAATAAAATAAAAGCAATGCCAAAGACAGAAGAAAAAAAAGACAATATCTTCTCAACATATTTTAAAAGTGGGAGAAAGTTTTTTTTTCTTAAAAACAATTTCCATATTGTACATGCATATACTCATACATGTAATGCTTCAATTTATCAGTCTTAAATGTCAATTATTAGGCAATTTCCTCACTTTGTAAAAAAAAGATCAGTATTGGGGTAGTAGGACTTCTATTTTGTTGTCCTATTAAACAGGTAACACTGATTTTTTTCTCAGAATATAAATGCTTCTCAAATATGATTTGCATGTTCAAACTGATCTTGTGGTCAGTTGGAGTTACACATTTAATGGTTCTTGATGTGAATAACCATTAGTGTCCGTTTTTCAAATCAACATCATACATACATATATTATCCTTCTCCAGATCACAATTGGAAATCCTCAAGCTTTAAAATCTTAAAACATCCCCGAGCCCTGACTGTCATGCACACTTAACACCAGTAGAGGGCAGCGTTTGAGCTTGTCGTCAAAAGGTCTGAATTATTATCTAATCTGATGTCAGAATATTTTATCGGCATGTTTACCCGAGATTCAGCATCTAAAATCAAACACCAGACATAAAGAACTGACTTCAGGGAACCAGCAGGGTGTGAGACATCTACAGGAGTGTACCCAAGGGGAGGGGATGCTGGGTAAAGCCCAGAGCATTGTGGGTATTTAGAGACTGGGAGGTGTCCTGATACAGCAAACATGAAAACAGCAGTGGCATCAACATTACCCCCCCTCTCTGGCTGTTGGGGGGGGTCGAACATTCATCACTCACTCCATATCGTCTGTGTGCAGGGCTGTCGTCTGCCTGATGTTTGACACTGTGGGCTGGGCTCAGTTTGGGCTGGTGTCTCGACCTTCACCTTCGCCCCTCGCGATTTATACTGAGGCGACAGAAAACACACCTCAGTCAAACCGAGCAGGGTTACGTTGCACCAAGCCTTACCTGGTCAGGGTGTGTACAGGAGTTAGTGATGAGGGAAACAAACACACAAAGGAAACCACGCCACGCTGGGAACACAACCCAGCCTGTGGTGCATTTACGTGTGGATCTAACAGGACTGAACATTTAAGACTACAGGACAATAAAGAGGATGTGTGTTCAGTTAGCTAATAATCAAAGCATGGTGAAGCCCTGGGTGGTGCAGTGATCATGTTTTTTTTAGATTTCATCTAAACTATTCGAGAAGCCCCTTCAGAAGTAAGGTTGTCATGATACAATACCAGTAAATACATTCATAGGGATGCACAATATTTGAATTTTTGCTGATTTCCAACATATTTCCAAACTCTTTATCACCAGTACTGTCAGTCTTTTTGTGTGCGGAACAGATGTGAAACAAGAAAAGCATTTCCCTTTTAAATTAACTCTTAATTACTAAATGTAACCAATAATAAGGTGACGCACTATGGCTTATTTGTGTATTTTGTTACCCTATATAAGGTATGCAGATGGCCAATATACTGGGTGGAAATCACATATCACTAATTCAAATTACTTTCTACAGAAGACTAAAAAATTAAAATGTCAACACTTGTTTTGGCTTCCTTCAACTGTAAACTGATGCAATGTTTGAAAATACAAACACTGAAAATGTTGTTTTCATGGTGGTATGCCCTGTCCAGTTTTGCACAAGCACTTTCGTAGGCTTGCTTTTTTTTTTTTTTTTTTTAAATGACATTAAATACTGATCAGTTTCATGTTATTATGCTGTGAAAACTTCTGTAGTTTTAGTGTTAACGAAGACAAACCTGCATATGTTTGAACTACATAATAAACATTTTGATGGTTTTTTTTTGAGGGGGAAAATGGATTAAGATTGTAAATCGAATGTTGTGGAATAAATTGGGGATTTTAGTTTTTGGAAATATCGCCTAGCCCGAGTATAAATACAGATGTTGAGCTTTTTAAGTCTGTATCTGCCAATATTGACATCATACGGATAATATAATGCATCCTTCACATTCAATATTTGAGAACAATTTTAACACCAATTTATTTTTTTATTAGGAATTAGCAATATCACCATCAGCAGACAAATTCCTCTAAAGATGATTACTGGTATCAGCAGATAGGCCAATTTTGGCAGGTACTGTAGCTGTACAAGTTGGTCAGATATCTCCCATGTACTGGCTATAATAATTACACTTAATTTCCATTTTATAAATCACAAGTATATATTCTAAAATAATTTAATTTTTTTTGCTACTCGTCTGTCTCTTACATAAACAGACTGTCGCAAAGAAAGACACGAAGCAATATTACCAAAGTAGAGGTCTTGTTTTCTTCAAAAAATATTGGGTTTGGCAATAATGAGAACGGAAATACCAGATCTCTGCAAATATTAAAGAACCAGCATCCTGCAGTAAAAATGAATTAGCTCTAAAAGCTTTCCATGTTTTGTAAAGTAACGCATTCTTGGTCATGTTTTCTCGTCTTAAATCATTTTTTCTCTCTACAGGTTGGTCAAACTGTAAATTCAGAAAGGTGGCTGCAACCATTTTTTTTCCAAATAAACACAAAAGAATTCTATTATGTGAATCAACTCTTTTCTGCTCTGTAACAGAAAATCTGATTCTAGATCTCCTTTGCAAGCTTTCATATTTTCAGCACCATTAAAGGTACATTTAAAGTAGGGATGTCCCGATCCGATATTGATATCGGTCAAAAAAACAAATATCAGATTATATCGGCCTGCATCCTAAATCTCTGATATCAGCACTCCAATACAAGCAGTCCATTCATATTTATTTTTTATTTTATTCAGTTGTAGAATATGCTTATGTTTAAGTTCAACACAGTGGTTATTTTGCAATTGGTGAAATATGTTTTTGTTTGATTTATTGAGGTCACTTTTCAGGGTCTTCTAATATTTTTTATTCATGTTTTTTTATTGTAGTATATTCTTATGTTTCAGGTTAAAATCTATTTAACCTATTGTTTAATAACAAATGGGTCAGATTTTCTCATACCTACTATTGCTGCCTACTGTTCTCTGTTTGAGTAATCTGACCTGATCAAGCCTTTTCTTACACTCCATCCTACAAAATAGGTAATAAAAGTCTGTATGATTCCTGCTGATATCGTATCAGATATCGGTATCGGCCAATACTCAAAGCTGCAATATCGGTATCGTATAGTTGTATCGGGACACCCCTAATTTAAAGGTTTTGTATCATTTTAACTTGATAAACTACTTAAGTTTCTTTTTAGACAGCCATATTCAGAAGCAGTTTGGATCCCTCGTCTTCATGGAGAGAAGTAGGAAACAAATGTTGCAAAACTTAAATATCTTGTAAAATCAGGGACTGATTTACCAAATCAAAAGTCATATTCAGACACATCAGTCAGAATTTAAGTCTGTGGTGGATGGGCAGGTTTGACCAGAGGGAGGATCTCATGAGCCTCATAAAAATGAAACATCACAGATAAGCACCTACACAAAACTACATGTGATTTTGAATGTATGCATCAAAATTAAAAGTGTTGTAAGGTGTATGAAATTAATCCGCTGAGTTAATTTTGTTTGACAAGTAATGATACAGGAGCAATTACGGGGAGATTACTGAGGATGCACAAAAGTATTGAAATCAACAGATATGAAAATTCTCACAGCTGATATCTTAGCTGTACAAATTGACCATAATTATTCAAAATTTTGACTGCAATGCTGACAGAATTTACAAAAGTACCATAAAGATCTAATTTAGCGCTACTTAAAAGTCCACTTCTATAATTAAAATTAACTTTTAATAAATGCAAAATGTTTTTGCTTCTCATCTGTTTATCACACAAAAAGACAGTCACTAAGCATTGTAGGGATGCACAATTCATGAAAACCATTTTAGCTGACATGCATTTATGTTTTTCTTTTCCCATTGTCAAGACAAACACAAATTATCTGCTAAACAGAAACCTGTTAACATTCTTTAGGCACAAATCAAGACAATCGATATCTGAATCTACAATAAATTACTCAGAATATTATGATGCCCTTCAAAAAAGAAAAATAGTTTTAGCTTTAAATATCTATAATATGCAATGTGAGTTTGACAGTAAAAAAAAAAACTCCATTTGCAAGATCAGCACAGTAACAACCTGCTGACATACAGTGAACTCTGTGAAGCAGAAAAGGTTCACTGTCAGAAAGCTTATGCTGAAGATACGAGTTTAAGTTCACAAAATACAAAACAGGCTCACAGGGTGGTTGCTTGAAAAAAAAAAACTACCAAAAAAAAAAGCGAAAAATGATTTTTAAGTGCAAAATCTGGAACTACTCATAGTTCCAGGCGCAATACTTCTATCCTTGAAAAACCTTTAAAAATATAATAAAAATTAAAGTGGACAAATGTGACTCATCAACCTTCAGGTGCGCTCACACTTGACCCATTTGCCCGGCCCTAGACCACACCATAGCTCGAACATATGCGACTTGTCTGTTATCACATCAAACACAATAAAAACACTGAATTACTTGATCAGAGCACGATGCCATTACACAGTACACAATAATCATGGCCTTACAGTCACCACAATGGAAGCAAGAGAGAAAGCACAGCAAGTTTTTACTGACTTTGTGGCTCATTTCAAGAAGCTTTCTAAGATAAATCCCCCTGAAGCATGCATGCCATGCAGCTGCACTCAGTGTTGAAGGTGTTGTTCTTGGGCACGAAACTAGGGACACACATTTGTATTTAAAAAAAAAGGCCAATAGTGGTCGAAAATGCTGTGAAGTGATGCAGATCAGGAGAGATTGGCACGTCAAATGCAGGTACTTTTGTGAAGTGAAAGTTAGCCAACATACTAGCCTCAGTGGCAGCAGGCAAAAAATAAGAGAAGTGGGATATGTACTACCACTTTGTCAGCTTTGGGATGATGATGTAAATGAACCAAATTAACATGTTTTCTGCTTATGAGCAAAACATCCATTATGTTCATGTTTAGTCTAAAGGTCAAACTTTCCTTCATGAATTACATATCACTAGCAGGCTGTAAAACTTTTGGCCTGGAGGTCACACAAGGTCAGCTTTATCCCTTAATGTGGCCCATTAATATGACCTATCTCACAGTAGGGCTGGGTATTTCCAGCAACTTCACGATACGATACGTATCCCGATACTAAGGCCACGATACGATACGTATCCCGATACTAAGGCCACGATATGATACGTATCCCGATACACATAAATTGTGAACATTGACTATGCTTTAAGCAAAATTTTTGACAAGTTTAGTTTGTTCTTATAAGAAGAAAACGAACAAGGATGAGTTTTAAGTGGTTCTACAACTTGAGAGACATAAATTCAGATCCTCAAAGATGGTATAGAACAAATGCTTCATTATGTAGCTTATCTTCTACCTTGAACTGTGCCACTGTTAACATTACCCAAAGTGTATTTACAACTGTCAAAATATTTCGGCCGTATCGATTCTGTAGAATCCGTATCGATACACGTATCCCAAAGGAGTGCGATACGATGTTTTGCCGTATCGATATTTTGAGCACAGGCCTATCTCACAGTGTGTTAACATGAAAAGGAGAGGGAATCTAGTTGAAAAAAAAAAATCAAAAATAGTACATCCTAGAAAAAGGAGCTCTAAATAGCAGTGACTTTCTCTCTTAAACTCCCTTTTATGAAATACTAAAAGCATTTGTAACAATAAGATTTGGAGTAAAACGTAGCCAATAGCTGGTTTAAAGTTAATATGCATTAAACAGGTGATATAACCAATTCTTTGCCATTTGTTCCTTATGTTACATTGTAAAAAGAAATATTCAGCTGAAAGTATCTTATGTTCCAGAAACCTGACCCTTTAAGGCTAAAAAATGCATGAAAACCTTGTATGAAACAAAGCTGCTCATCCCTGCTGTCAACTCTGATCCTATCACCATGACAGTTAAAAATGAGTGGTTTATGACAACAAACTTACTGTAAATGGTAAAAGTTGGTTAAAAAAGTCCATAGTTAACTTAGACTGTCAAGTGTGAGCGCACCTTTATACTCGTTGATATATGTTGCTGCTATATCAACCACACACAACAAAAATGGGGCCACTGTGAGCAACAACTTCGACTTAAAGAATAAACCTCCTCATCCATTAACTTCACCAGCTTTTATCTGTCTGTACCGGTTATTTCCCCCAAACATTGTGCATCCCTTTATCGAACTAAGTAAAGAGCATTTCAGGTTGACTTCTCATTGGCATCTTATTATAGGTTGGTTTATTTATTTTTCCTTTAACACCTAAAATTTGTAGCAGTACTGGTATCTGCAGGTAACTGCCTAAAAAGCTGATACTGACATCAGCAGATAGGTATTTTTGCCAACATCCACAGGGAATGCTTTAACCTTACAAATCGACCACAAATATTGAATATACCTGCTGTTGTATATGCAGAATGCACCAGAATGGTTTACCTCATTATCAACAAAATATCCACTTTCCTGAACAAATATGATTCAATGAATAAAAATGTTTTTTTGCCTCATATCTACTTTAACATAGTCAGCTCTGCAGGCCCAGGTGCTGCTCCAAATTCACTTTTATGAGATTTATCACCACAGATTTTATGGTTCAGTCTCTCATCTGACGAGTAATTTCCCCAGGTTTATGTCTGATGAAGGGCTTAGTCCCTAACATCACATCTGTGGTGATAAACCTCATTAAATGGACTTTGGAGCTGCAATGATTCTGTTAGAATTGGTTTACCGCTCTCAGCCCTACTTAAAGGATACATATGATTCAAAACAATGGTGATCTAGTGATAAGGTAAAACACTGATATTCTGCTAACATATGGGATATAAATGGTTCACATTTTGGTCAAAATACCTGTATATATTAAAAAATTATGTTATTATTTAGCACGTTAGTTTTCCATATGCATAAACGGTATAATTCACATATCCTGGCTGTAATATTCACAGAATGTATAAATGAAGCACAAAATTTCACCATCTTAGTCCTGAATGTTGACATTTCAAAACCAATAGTGTCTTCTCTTGCAGAATCAAATGTTATTTTCCTTGGTGGACATTGAGACTTAACACAAAAACGACCTCAATGTAAGAGGAACAGGTCAATAATTAAAGAAGATATCTTGTAGTTCTGCTAAATAAATCAGTTTTCTTGTTTATATGTTTGAAAATATCTGCAAAAATCAAAGTTTATTCCCGCTGCCAATCCCATTCATCAGCTTTATATGCAATTATCTGCAGATGGCAATGCAGCTCCACTAATAATGTGCATCCTTAATAAATGCCTGCATACAGATTTTCATTAAAGGGGGTCTTAAAGCCTCCTACTCCAGTCCTACTGTAAATCACATATCATTTAGTTTAATTTAAGTGTATTTCTAGAGAGCATTAGTAATGTTTAATGTTTATTGAATGCATTATATTTAAGAGAACAGGCTGTAAGGGACTGGTGTGTGCAATCTAAGAGTATAAATTGATTTTGATACACAAACAGCCATAATACATTTTCAGAATGACAAACCTTTAATTAATAAATGTGTGTTTGAAAAGGTTATGTAACAATCTGAGGCCTTTGTCAGTCCAAAACTTCCAAAAATAAAACTCTTCATCACGGACGAAAAACATGGGAAAAATCTACTCCAATAAAAGCAAACTCTCAAGGCAGTTTGCAAAATCTCCGAGTTATAAAAAATGACCTAAAATCATCCACAACAACCCCGCCTGGAGGCACAGCACCACCAAGAGGCTTCAGCGTGAAACACAGGCCCTGCGCTACAGCCAGGCTAACTTTGGCAGAAAAACAGAAAAAACATGAAGCACTAGACCAGTCCTCTCGCTTGCAAAAACCAAAACCTGCAAAAATCAAATGTCATCCGCAGTTATCTGCAACCAATCGCGGATCAGGATGATGCTGTGACTACAAAAGCTAGTGCTAACCAGTTAGCATGGTGCATTGTGGGCTGGCTAAGCAGCGTGCCAAAAAAAAACAAATGTCCCATCAAGGAAAAATCTTCACAATCACTGCTACAAAAACACAGCTACACATACTTGCAAAAAAGGTAAAACTGTGGCTAAAATGCATCCAAAGCGTCGCGTATTCTGAAAAACACAAGCAGCGTTCGTGTTTTGTGGGGGGATGAGCGTCTCCGTGTTAGCTCGGCTAAGCTAGCCGGCCAGCACATCACGTTCTGTCCACTCGCAAAATAGGAAAAAGCATCGTTGAAAAAAATCCAAAAAGAAAAGAAAAAGGAAGGAAAAATAAAAAAAAATGTCTGGAAACAAAATACTCACCACGACCTTTACGAGTAAAATGGCTTGCTTTCGGTAAAATCTTTCAAATTGTTACTTAGGTCGTCCTTTAGTGAACGAGCGGTTCGCCCCCGTGAGCAGCGAGCTAGCTTTCTTCTAGCCTCCGAGCTAACGAGACTGTGATGGCGCACTGCTCCGCGGAGGCGCTTGCTTTGTTCTGCAGCGCAGTCCGATTAGGCGGGGTCTCACTTTAAGCTCTCAAATAGTCAACACAACTGACGTCGGTGTACTCCGGCATATAACAGCTACTCACAGATGTCTTTGAGTATCCGTTCGTCTTGCCTGCTTACTTTTGATTTCTTTAATGTTGTAAGTCCAAAGTATGGAAGCCCGTTTACGTATACTTATTTAATAGTTTAGTTAAGACCTATTTTTCATTTTATACATATATATTTTTATCCGTAATAATCATCTGCTTCCGATTCTTAATTTTCCCGAGGGAGTTTTCTCAAAAAGGATTACTGTGTTTTATTTATTTATTTAACTAGATCTTTTTTTACCTCTACTTTTATATTGTGTCTCATATATGTTTTTATGTATGACATTCTTTGTATTTCAGTGCTGTCTGTCTCTTGTGTTGGTGAGCCAAAGCCAATTTTCCACTTTGGTGGACAAAAGACATATTCTATTCTATTCTATTCTATTCTATTCTATTCTATTCTATTAATAAAGTACTATTTAATCTAATATAATATGGAAAAAAAGTAAAAAAACGAAAGCTATGTCATAATCACGAAATAGTAAAGTCATGTATATGAGATTGCAATTATGTAACTAGTAAGTAGATTTGATTAGGTTGATTAGATTGAACTTTATTTACACTTGGAGAGGCTCCTTCAGAGAAATTAAGGTACCAGTAGCATTGTAATGTACAAAGGTATTAAAGAACACACAATATGTACAAAACGTGTCTTTATTTACATTAATAAATCTAAATAATACATAATACAATACAATGAAATAAACTAAATTAAAAATAAACAATGGCTACTGTCTAATACTACTACTACTGCTCCTCTCTGTCCTCAGTCTTCCTGTTACTCCTCCTCCACCCTAGTGAGGAGTTGTACAGTCTGATGGCCCGAAGGAGAAAGGAGTCAGTAGATAGTAAGTAGATAGTGATTATGAGGTACTATCTCATCATAATGACTTACGATCTCATAATTATGACTTAGCTTTGTTGTCATTCCTTTCCTGTTTTCTTTTTATGTACCGGTGTAACCAGTAAGGGAGAATATTAGGGCAACTGGAAAGAAATGAAGACTTTTTTTAAGTTATACTTTTTTTTAAAGATAATTCAGATTTTTTTTTTCAGGGAATTGTGACTTCAATCTCAAAATCGGACTTTTTCTCAGCTCAAAACAGACTTCTGACTTTTTTCACTGTCTTAAAAAAAATATTAAACCTCCAAAAAATCATTTCAGTGGCCCAGATTTCTGATATTTAAGTCAGAGATCTGACCCTTTATCATAATTCTGACTTTAATATAAGAATACTAACTTTTTCTCAAAAATTCCTTTTTTTCCTCAGAAATCTGACCTTTTCACATATTCCAAAAAATTCAACCATTAAAATCTCTGAGTTCTGACATTAAAGCAAGAGCCCAGACTTTTTATGGTCTTAAAAAAAAGTCCATGCATTTTCTTTTAAAGTGGTCCTTATTCTCACAGGTCTATAAAAGACAGACACATGGTTAAAAAAACAGTTTATTTCAAAAATGTATAAAATGAAAAAATAGGACTTGAAAGACAAAGCAGAAAGTAATATAGATTTACCAAAATAAGTCCTCTATTTCCTTTTTTTCTTATTGTTTGAAAAGAGTGTAAGATTAGGTACAGATGAGGTAAACACTGTTTCAAGGCTACTCTTTTTAGATTTAATTAAAACCATTTTAGTCTGTTGTTTTTGAACCTTCGTAATGTTGTACATATTTATTTCTTCAGTGCAGTGTTCCACAAAGTGATCTTTTTTGTTGATGTGCAGTGTTGTTTCATTTGGGTCCTCTGTGTTTGTTTTTAAACATCATGTTTTCTCTCCCTCACCTGGAAAAACTTTTAAATGCTGTTTGGCAACTGGTTATTTTTAACTTTGTTCATAGTGTGGATTGTTTTGAAGTCAACCAGGTCCTGGAATGATGGTGTTTTTAGTTCGATGAAGAGTGGATCTGTTATTTTTTATGCAGGTGAGTTTAGTGATGATTCTTGCTGGTTATTTCTGACAAAAAAATAAAGCAGCAAAAACAAACGAGTCACAACAAGCACACAGAAAAGTTTAGAGTTGCTGAAGAGGTTAGCTGATGACTGTAGGCAGAGGCAGGCTAATGCCACCCACTGACTCCCAGTGTTTGAGCTAAGCGGCGGGCGAGCTCTGTCTGTCTCTCCCTTTTTACTGCACCACAGTTAAAACAGTGGTGTTTATCTGCTTGGTGTGGACTTAAATAAATGATCCAAAGAGTTAATGTTCTGCCTTAAGTCAGCCCTTTCAGTTACATATTGTTTTTGTTTCCTCATTCGTGACTGACCCGAAGTACACAGACTCCACCCAGAGGCACTTTTGCTACTGTGTTTGCTCCTGGTTGCCTACAGTGTTGCTGTCCTCTGGATTTCCACCCACAAATCTTGGAGGTGCCCTGGTGATCCAGACTGGCTGACCAATGGACAACTTGCAGACAAGATAAAATAACCTGCTTGATAAAAATGAAGATGAGGGCTTGGAAGGTGTGATGAGGAAGGGAGGTGATAAAATTACGATCAAGAAAACAGAGCTGATGTCTGCAGATTTATAAGACTGTACACTGACAATGTTAGATATCATGTAAGGCTGGTAACACACTAAACGTGTTTCAAATCCTTACAGCTTTTGATAATGTGGGGGACCATGGTCTTTAGCAAAATATAGGTTATGTATATTTTTATTTTCTTTGTGCACATTCTTGATAATTCAGTAGATTCATAGAAATGATTTGATGCTGCAGACCTGAGATCTCACACTAGCTTGAGGCAAAACTTTAGAGAGAAAACAAGTTTGGAGAAGGTCGGGGTAGTATGACTTACGCAGAGCAGAGCATGTATATTTCAGAAGCTTTTGTTCTCCACTGAGCTTATTATCAGCAATCATCCTAAACACAGTGAAAAACTCTGTAGGCTTTTTGTGGACTTGCAGTCAAGAGAACCAGCATGATGCTAACTTCACAGCAAAACTGAGATCTTGATCAGTGTGTTTGTCTGTTTTCAAGACAAAAATATCCAACATACTTATGCTAATCCACATCACTAAACCAGTTGAGATAAATATCTTACTTTAAGAAATAAAATGCAAAAATAAGGCATTGAATTGCTTGTAATGAAGAAAAATTATATGCCAATGAAACAAGGAAAGTTTGACTCATTGAAGGTTTTAAATTATAGTTTAATATCTGCTAAAGTAAGATATGTCTTGTCTTTGTAGCAGATTGTTTTCTTATTAGGCATTATTTTTTTATACCTTTAAATAAGATCTTAATCCAGACATGTCAGAAAATTGTGGATTAGAATAAATCAAGTGAGATGTTGGTGTCTTGAAATAAGCCCAATACTCTCGCTTGGATCTGAGTTTTTTCAGAGTTCATTGGCCAAAAAAAAAGAAAAGAAAAAGAAAATCCCTGAACCTCTTCATAACTTTTCACTCTTACTCTGATCACATTGAATCTTAAAGAGGCATGAAGGTATGTTCTTTCATTGAGTTTATCATGAAGATAAAAACTTATAAGTTTCATGAAATTTCGTTCGCCCCAGAGTTTAAAATTAGCAATTATCCACGAACACAATGAAAATCCCATCAGTCTTTAAGTCGAGGGTACAAGTATAAAGCTAACTTCCTAGCTGCACTACTCTAAACAAAACCTCAGATACCAACAACCCTGAATCACCCAGAGGAAAATCTGGTCCAGTGTTTGTCTTTAAACTTTAATTTTGTGGACAGTACGCAGTAATCCAGTTTTGTATCCCTCTGCATCTGTTTTTGGACATATGTCTTTATAATGCTGTCAGTATAGGCTATAAAGAGATGGTTTTGTCAATTTATTTGGTTCTTTTAGTGGATGGGAATTCAATCTCCTATCACGCTGAATGTCGTGGTGTCGGTGTACATTTAGTTTAAATCTGTTTAAACATACGCATCAGGCTGTATTTACGGTAAACACTTTTAATCTGATGTGTTAGTTTGTATGGGATTCATTCAGGTAGATTAGGATTCTTTTAAAAATCATTTTATGCTATTTGTCTACTCTTGAGTTCACAAGTAGATATACAGTTGTGCCCAAAAGTTTACACCCCCCAGCAGAATTTCAGATTTTTTGGCCTTTTCTCAGAAAATATGAATGATAACACAAAAACCTTTCTGTCACTCATGGTTAGTGGTTTGGTGAAGACATTTATTGAAAAAAAGATCAGTTTACTCTTTTTAAATCAGAATGACAACAGAAACTTCAAAAATGACCCTGTTCAAAAGTTTACACCCCCTGGCAGTTTTGGCCTGATAACATGCACAAAATTTGACACAAATGGGTTTGAATGTCTACTAAAGGTAACCATCCTCACCTGTAATCTATTAGCTTAAAATCTGTTGAAATTTCAGGTTTCTGTGTCATAGGTAAAGCAAAAGAATTGTCAAAAGATCTGCGAGAAAAGGTATTTCAACTGTATAAAACAGGAAAAGAATTTTACAAGATATCTAAGGAACTGAGGATGCCAAGAAGCACTGTTAAAACTCTAATTAAGAAGTGGAGAGAGAGGGATTCTGTTGAAATCAAACCACGGTCAGGCAGACCAACAAAAATTTCAGCTCAAACTGCAAGGACAATTGTTAGAGATGCAAAGAAAAACCCTCAAAGAACTTCTGCTGAAATACAGGACTCTCTGAAAAAAACTGGGGTGGATGTTTCAAGATCCACAATAAGGAGACTCTTGAAGGAACATGGGCTGCATGGTCGAGTCGCTAGAAGAAAGACATTTCTACGCAAATGCCACAAAATATCCTGCTTACAATCCAAACAGCACAGAGACAAGCCTCAAAACTTCTGGAACAAAGTCATTTGGAGTGATGAGACCAAAATTGAACTTTTTGGCCACAACCATAAACGTTACATTTGGAGAGGAGTCAACAAGGCCCATGATGAAAGGTACACCATTCCTACTGTGAAACACGGAGGTGGATCACTGATGTTTTGGGGATGCGTGAGCTACAAAGGCACAGGAAAATTGGTCAAAATTGATGGAAGGATGAATGCAGCATGTTATCAGAAAATACTGGAGGAAAATTTACACTCATCGGCCCAGAAGCTGCACATGGGATGTTCTTGGACGTTCCAACATGACAATGATCCAAAACACAAAGCCTAATCAACCTGCCATTGGCTACAGCAGAATAAAGTGAAGGTTTTAAAGTGGCCATCTCAGTCTCCTGACCTCAATATCATTGAGCCACTCTGGGGAGATCTCAAACGTGCAGTTCATGCAAGACAGCCCAAGAATTTACTTTTTGCCAAGAGGAATGGGCAGTTTTACCATCTGAGAAAATAAAGACCCTCATCCATAACTACCACAAAAGACTTCAAGCTGTTATTGATGTTAAAGGGGGAAATACAAGGTATTAAAAACTGGGGGATGTAAACTTTTGAACAGGGTCAATTTGGAAGTTTCTGTTGTCATTCTGATTTAAAAAGAGTAAAATAATCTTGTTTTCAATAAATGTCTTCACCCAACCACTAACCATGAGTGACAGAAAGGTTTTTGTGTTATCATTCATATTTTCTGAGAAAAGGCCAAAAAATCAGAAATTCTGCTGAGGGGTGTAAACTTTTGGGCACAACTGTATAAGACCAGAATGTGCAGAATAATGAATTATGAATTTGTGTTTTTGTACTATCTGAAGCAGTTTAACAAACCAGTGCTTTTACTTTTACTCGAGTATGTTTTGGGATATATTGCAATCAAGTCAATTCCCTGAAAATGTACTCTTGGATAAAAATAGTTGGTGTCAACAGAAGTGTTAATGTTTTGCTTGAGTAAACCAAATCCATGGGTGTCACTGCAAGATCTTTAAATTTCTTCTGTCTCCCGTTATTGGCAATGAAGTAATGAAGAGAAAATATAGATTGATTGATTGATTTTATTTTTATTATTGCGTCATGCATATACAATATGCCCAGCTCAACGGGCTTACAAGACACCATTATTTAGTCATCAAGTTCGGGGATCATTGTAGACGTTTACAGAGAAGAAATAATAATCTCACAAAAATAAACTATCCTTACATTTTTTCCAGGCTCTGGATACAAAGGAGGCCAACTTATAAATATTATAACAAAACAACCATTTCAGTCTGTCATTATTCATACACCAAAACATATCAGGACTTTTAACGTGCATTTCATTCATCAGAGGAGCTCTCAACTCATCGTAAAAAGGACAGTACAGAAGAAAATGTGCTTCGTTCTCGGCTTCACCTAATTCACCTAATTCACAAAGTCTGTGTTCCTCTTGGATGTTTTTAAATCTGCCAATTTCAAGAGCGAGTGGGAGGATTCCTGTTCTCAACTGAGCAACTAATCTTTGACTTCCTGTTAAGTTAGCTGTTACGTAAGATTCAAGGCCATAATTGTGTTTAATTGGAATATATGTTCTTAATTTTGACTTTAAAGGAAACACATCATGCTGATGCATGATTTAATACTTACATATAATATAATAAATTTGAAAACAAGACCTTACACCCCCTTAATTTTCAAAAAATGAGATATTGTATTTTTTCTGATATCCTAGAACGAGATTTGATGCCTCTGAAAATAGGTCATTGTGAGACATCCGCGAGATTTCAAATGTCATGACGACACAAGGTACCTTTCTTTTTATTGGAGTAATCTGATAAAACACTTCCTCCTCTGTGATGTCCGTTAGCCACAAAACCGTCACCCAGGAACACATCCACCAGCAGGGGTATATAGGTCTCTAGCTCACACTCACTCATTACCAGCTCTGGCCTGTAGGGGGACTCAATACGTGGTCGCTGCATTGAGCCTGCCAGAAAATACAGTAGAAGAAGAAGGACAGGCTGGCTCAGCCCCCGATAAAATTGACCAATCAGAGCACAAAGGGCTGTGACGTTGCGAGGTAACTTTAGGTCATCCTCAGATTCGAGTGTTTCAACGAGAGCTTCATAATGGTCTAAAATGAGGATATTGAGAACGCTATTGTGGGGCAATGAAGGAACTAAATGACTTGTACTGAGGGCAGAAATGCTTTACAGGCATCCTAGTCTGGCATAGTGAAAAGGAGAAACAAGCATGATATGTCCTATTTAACAAAATTTCATTGAACCATTTTTGCTCAAACTTGGTGACAAGCTTCTCCCTAACTTTGCTCACACTGCAAACAAGATGTAGATGTCTTAAAAACATTATACAAGAAAGGGAAAAAAACTTTGAAATGCTTGAAGAGGGACCATGTTAGTTTTATTTATTTATATATTTAATCCTTTCATGTCTTTCAGGGACATAACATACCTTCTGCTCTTTTTGGAGCTCATTACTTGATTTTCAAAACAATCTGTGCTATACTTTTAAACTTAAACAACAGTTTTACCAGCTTTTTCAACACAGGCAGACTTACTGAGGAAATAACTGGTCAGTGCCGCCATCTTGTGGACAGACAGGGGAGTTGCAAAGACTCTGATGTCACCTGGAGAGTTGTCACAAGACTGTAAAATGAGCTGTTTTGAGGGGAACAAAACAAAAACAGATTTTAAAAATGTAAACCATTTATCCAGTTCTCTGTCCTGATAAAGAAGAATTTGTAACAGTGTTAGTTGTCTGTTTACATATTTCAGAGCGTTGTTTAATTTAGAGATTGAGTATCTAGTTTTAGTATCTTGTAAGTTACAGTGAAATTTACAACAGCCTGTTTGTAGTGTATCTACATATTTCAGATATAAAGTAGCATCCCTAACGTTTTTTTTTTTTTTTATGTCTGTCTGGGTGACTCCTGGGCTGCCCACCCCAGAGTTAGAGCATTCACTTGGACAAATACTGTTTTATTCAAATACTGAAAAAGAATCTAGGGAAGACATATGGTTGACAACAAAGACGATCATCAAGCACAGAGAAGTGTTTCTTATCTGCAAGGTGTAAACATCTTGTGAAAATGATCAGTGATCCCTGAGAGCTCTTCATCTGTAATAATTCACAAGAAAAAACAAGCGGATGATCTTTTCAAACAGGCTTTACATTACTCTGAACTCATTACTTCCTTCCTGAGTACATGCTGGTAATCCTACAAGCATTACGACACAGGATCGATGGCAGTCAAATGAAGTCATAAAGCGCATCGAGACGCAGCGCTAAATCGCCTGTTGGGGACCCACACATCCTCCTTAATGCCTTGTTTGATATTTGTCTCCAATAAATTGTGACCCATAAAAGCGGACGTGCATAAGAGGCGAGAACCAGGCTCTGTAATATTTACAGGTAGAATAGGTGCTGGGGAAGCAGAGAGACATTATTTCCCCTAAATGAAATAGATCCTGACATCTGGGCATCCAAGGGCCCCGTCCTCCTCTCTTTCTCTCTCTTTGTAATTACACGACATAATGGTGGTGCAGTCGGCCCGTAATCTCCCATTATAATCAGTCTCGGCTGCCTCCACTCGCTCTCCACCTCGGCTTCTAATTCAATATAAATGTAAATGACTGGGGGGGAGATAGAGGGGGGAGGGAGGGGAGGTCAGAAACAGTATGGAGTGTAAATGTGGAGTCTGATCTCCCCACAAATCCAAGCCTATATTTACTAGAGGGCGTTAACGCCTTTATGATAATGTGTACAAATTCAATATGGACTGTGGACTGTGGCTGTTGATGTGATCTAACAAGGCAGGCTTTAACATTAAAATCACTGAAATCATGGAAAAATAGAAGAGCTCAGAGAACACAAATCTCCACAAAGGTATCTCTAACCTTTTTCAGAGTGGCCAAAAAAACGTTTAAACCCGGTAACAATCGGCTCCTATTGAAAGAGTATAATCGGCATTTCGACCTGGGTCGAGTCACACCGCAAGCGACACAGGTTTTTATCGGCTCACCTCCAATCGACTTCAGTGTGAACATCACAACTGGGTCATCCTGCTAATTTACAGAATGAGGTTGGCCTCAGCCCCCTCAGTCTGTAACTTACGTGACTCTTTGCCATCTCAGCAACAAATTCCATCCGCCTTCGTATCATCAGTACTCGAATGTCGTTCAGTCAGAGCCGACTTTGTACATTTTTAAAGAGGGACAAAAGGGAAAAAAATAGTTGGAAAATAGATAATGTAACTTAACAGGGTAAAAAAAGGTTGCAACACGCACACAGGACCGTTCAGAGCTGCCGAAGAGTTTATGTGATGACTGTGGGCAGAGGCAGGCTAACACTACCCATTGACTCCCAGTGTTTGAGCTAAGCAAATTTGCAGTGGGCGAGCTTGGCCTGTCTCTTCCTTGTTACTGCAGCACAGTTGAAAAAATGGAGTCTATCTGCTAGTCATGGACTCAGGAGTGAGGCAAGACATGAAAACAAAAAAAGTTGGAGTATCCCTTTAAAAAATACTCATATATGATCATGTTGTTGACACTCTTAATTCTTGTTGCCATGGCTTTGCCAGAAATCTCTGTGTTATTTTGGACAGTGAGCTTAAGCTTGACAGACAGATACGATCAACTGCAAAAACAAACTTCTTCCAGTTATGGTTACTGGCAAAAGTGAAAACCCATCTCACCAAAAAAGATCTAGGCTGCGGTCAATAGTCACCTCCTAAGTCCTTTCCTATCTACTTTTCCTTCCCTGATGGAAAACGTCATGAGGTTAAGGAAAGGAAAAAGGAGAATTCAGAAGGACTTAGGAAAGGAAAACTGCTGTGCAGAGAGAATCCGACTACACCTCCACTACGCTACGTCATCATGTGACGGCGGATGTTACTGCTGCATTGAAACTGCAATTTTCCAAAGGTGAACTACAAAAGACGCATCATAGAAGTGCTCATGTATCATGACAATGTTGTTCCTTTTAGACAACATTGAACATAATAACCTGGTAAACATTACATCTGCATAACCGATTTTGTAAATGAGGATTTAAATAAATTTGTCCTCTCATTATCAACATGAACACCAATCAGTGCATGAAAAAAAGGTAACCGAAAGAAAGGCAGAAACTGTTAAGACCACAATATAATGGTGTACACATTATTAATATTGAACCAGTTTTAAACATAATACATCAAATGTCTCATATCCTGCTCTCTTCAGAGAATCAGACTACCGGAAAGTTAAGGCAGGTTTTGATAAACTTTAGAAAGGATGAACAGCAGTGGGAACTCACATGGTCTGTGTGATTTGTTCGTCATTATTCGGTTGAATTCGCAAGAAAATGTGCTGTTTATAAAAACTGTTGCCACGGAGAATTGTGGGACAGAATAATCGCCCCTCCTTTTGTAAAGGATGGTCTGTTGTATCCTAAGCTGAAGGAGATAATAAAGGAAGCATTGAGCCACCTTTCCTATGCATTTAAACTATTCGAACAGCTCGAATCACAAACTACTTCCGGCTCATTTCACTCCGTTAGGAACCTTCCTAAGCAAAAAGGACTATTCGACCGCAGCCCTAGAGAGGGCTACGCAACGCTTTGTTACGTCACACCATGACAACTGCAGCTCACTATTTCTAGGTCTTAGCCAGTCAGCTCGGCGCCCTCTGCAGGTCGTCCAAACCGCAGCATCTGTTGACTGACCACATTACACCTGTCCTTGCCTCATTGCACTGGCTGCCTGTTCATTTTGGAGTACTTTTTAAAGTTTTATTGATTGTTTTTAAGAGTTTGAATGGTCTGGCACCATCAGGCTTCACTTGACTGCCAGGGCACTTCAGTCATCAAACCAGCTGCTCCTGGCAGCGCCTCGGTCCAGGCTCTCCACTCCTGGGGACTTGTGGAACAGCCTACCTGTCCAGGTCAGAGCTGCACAGTCTGAGCGATTAAAAACTCTGCTAAAAACCCCATCTTTTTTCTTTGGCGTTCAGTCCCAGCTAGACAAGTAACCTTGGCTTTTACCTTTATCCCTTATCGTTTATTCGCTATCTTCTTTTACTCTTCTTTTATTGTTTTTGTTATTTTCTTATTTCTGATTTTATATATGCATTTTTAATTCTGGGTTCATTTTATTCCATTACTGTTTTTATTATTATTAAGTGTATGCAAGATTATATTGTACCCTGTACAGCACTTTGGTCAACCGAGGTTGTTCTTTAAACGTGCTAAATAAACTTTGACTTGACTTGTACTGCTGTAAGAAACATTGAGTTTGGATTTCCAGGCAGACATTCAGCTAATCACTAATTCATATATTATTACATGTTGAAATGAGGCTGTTCATCCGTCAAGTCTGCTCTCACTAAAGATGATACCACCTTCATTGAAAATTCAGCTCATGAGGTCTCAGCGAACATGGCACATCTGAAAGGCCAACCTGCAAAGTGAAAACTGAAAGATCTCCTCACAGCTTCACTGCAGGGTGAGAAATGAAGCAATATGTGACTAAACTGTAACGCAATTCATAATTCAAAACGCTGTGTAATTAACTTTCTTCTCCGGCGCTGTAATATGATAGCAAATTAAAGAAGTGCTGAGAAAGAGGGAGGGAGGGAAGTATCAGTTTAGAGGCTGAGGGAGTGAGAGGAGTCTGGTAGAAAAGAGAGAAGAAGAAAACAGCAAAAGACTTACAGAAGAGTTTGTATTTGCTTTACTTCTAAGAAGTAATTAAATGGATTAAAATTTCCAAACATCTCCGTACATTCCAAACATCTAGTATGTACATCTCTGCCCAAGCTATGCCACTGTAAGCATTTATTTGGTATTACTCCCCTAAAACCCTTGTCAGCAACATGATTGTATCGTATTAAATCTCAATGTGGCAAAGCAGGTTGGTGCTTGATGGCGTCCTGTGTTGACTAGAGTTTGCAAAGGTTTTCTTTTTAGTTTAATCAGGCATATCCATCATGTCAAACTTCAATCTACAATGATTGCTCCACTAACACATTTGACTGTTAGTTTATTCAAGGTTTGTTCAAGGCCTTTTAAAAAGAGGCTTAAAACCCACCTTTTTAACCAAGTTTTTAATTGATTTGATCGACTTATTTATGCCTTATTTTTGGGAGCTGGGAGCTGCTCCTGGTCCATTTCTGGGGCCGCTGCTGGGGGATGGCTCCTCCTGCATAGCCATAGGCCCCTGCACTGTGTTGTGGGGCCTTGTGTGTGTGCGGGAGGATGAAAGTCTCCAGCTGCGCTCTGCATGGGCCGGGAGCCCTCCTTGGTGTTGATGGCCCCCAAAGGTAGCTTATTCCTTACCTCAGTCCTTGGTGCACAGCCATGTCTCTCTTTCTCTTTTATGACAGCTCGTATGAATGTTGTGGGTATGTGTGTGTGGGCAGGTGTGTGTGAGTGCGTATGTTGATGTCCGCAAGTGTGTGTCTGGATATGTCTCTTTATTTCTGGGAGGGGGATAGGCGGGTTTTCTGTTTTCATGTTGTTTTTAGTCTCTGTGAGGCACTTTGTGTTGCTTTTAAGTATGAGAAGTGCCTTATAAATAAAGTTTGATTGATTGATTGAAGGAAGTGTCTCACAATTTGTACATTTCACCTCAGCTGATACAAATTTAATTTGCTTTGTTTCTGTTTACGTGTTTTCTTATGTAGCTCATGTGCTTCTTTGTGTAAGTTATATATTTTCTTATAGTATTACAGTCCAATATCATCGGCTATTATCCAGTTAATGTAGAAGTTTACTTTACAGTTTGCATTACACATGAAAAATAAAACATGAAAAAATGTTTAATTTCAAAATCAAACGATAATAAAATATTCATAACAGTAAAATGATCAGATATACCACAAAACTTGTAGGAATATATTTTATGAAGTGGTTTAGTCTTTATATAATAATAAAAAGGTCTTTTTAACATACTTGTTCTACATTCCTCATTGTTTCTCATTGTTTTGTCCAGTTTTTACTTTCTTTTCTTGTTTTGATATACTCAGTTTTTATTATCATTATTCTTTATTCACTTAATCTTATGTATTTGATTCATTTATTATTACAATTTATTGTTACTTTTTTCTCTTTTACCTGTCCTCTATCTGCTCTCTTCTTTTCTATCTTCCTGATGTGATGTTGTCAACCTTTAACATTCTTATATTATCGATGTATCTGTAAATCTATTATCCATCTACTGTCTTGTCGTCTCCTTGTCATTATGCATTATACCAGCTGTTTCAATCCTATCAGTTTATTCTATTTTCTTTCATTTTGTTGCTTTAGTTAATGTGATCCTCTGTGCCTTTTCTTCTGACTCTTGTGATCTCTGATGAACTGATTGTTGATTATTTTTGCCTTTTTCTGCCTTTGTTTTGTCTGTTAAAGCACTTTGGAAACTTCTGTTTTAAAAGGTGCTGTATAGATATAGATATTATTATTGTTGTTTTTGAACTGTTACCTTGACTTTAGAGAGTTGTTTTGGTCTGTGCTTGACTTGTATTAGGTTAGGTCCATTTCATATTTTGATGTACAGTAGCTTTGGGCAAAGGGAGGGCACAATGTTAAATGATTATCTTTATATATTTAATTTGTAATGATTGATTAGTACGTATATTTTTTATTGTGTTATGGAGTAGCTGTGGTCAAGTGCCAAGCTAATGCAGATACTAATAAACAATAAAGCTGCAGTGCCCCTGTTCTTCACTATCTGAATGTGATTGACAGAATAATCGTCCAATCACCTGCTGGATGTGCTCTTAAAAGGTTCTGCCCATTCCCAAACACTTTTTATGGGCTGTTGACTACATAGATGAGTGAAATATATCGAGTCCATCTGATGTTTTAGGCGACTGGCTTCCTCCAACAGACCAAAACCTGCACATTAGATTGATTGTTGACTCTAAATCAGAGTGTGAATGGTTGTCTCTCCTAACCAGACAGCTGTGAAAGACTCAGCCTAGGTGATGGATGGAGAAGAGGAGAGAGCGGAAGAAGCAGAACAAGTCTGGAAACAGCTTGGACAAAGATTAGTGTACAAAGCACCTGCATCTGTAGCTACCTGTAGCATTCCCTCAGACCTAGACATTCCTTCAAGAACAACACTGACAACATTTCTCAAAGAAAAAGATATTTTCGCCCTTCTTTCACGGGTTTTGGCAAACTTAGCTCTGCTGCAGTATCACCTGACTGGCCTATAATGAATGTGATTGACAGAAGAATCATCCATTTGCTTTCTGGATGTGTTTTAAATGGCTCTGTCCTCCCCAGACAATTTCTACGGACTAGCAGGGTTCCCACTCTTCAGTTCACTATCCAGGTAGGAGGAGGATAAATAATTTTCCAGGACAAATTATTTTTTTTCCTCATTTTCCAAATGTTTCCAGGTTTTTTAGGATGCGTGGGAACCCTGGCTAGGACATCTATAGCAGAGGAATCATTAGGCCCAATTAATTTTGAACTGTCCTGATCTCCTGTTTGCCAAATTTGATCTTCCTTTGGGTCGAGGCTACAGAACCAAGACAAGGTGTGCCAGAACTTCCTTTACCCCAGTTGCCAGTGAAAATCTTCAATCATTAGCCTGACTTGTCTTCTTGTGTTTTATTCATATTGTGGATAAAAAAAAAATGATTTTAAGATGGCAGCCTTTGATTTTTCATTTATTTTCTGTCATCTGCTTTAAAACAGTTATTCCTCATTACTATCTATTTTATTTTAAGCACTTTAAGACTAAAAGTCCTTTATGGAGCTGTCTGATCCTACAGCCTCTGCTCTTCACGGTTTAAGTACTTTTCACTTGTGTTTAAGATTTTCTTATGTCTGCATGTTTTCTGTTTCGTCATGTACTTGTGCTGATGCCTGTTGCAAAGCAGATTTCCCTCGGGATGATAATAAAGTAGAAGTCAGGCTGTTGCCTAGATGGCAGTAAGAAGTCATTCTGTCCTCAAAGTTGATGTTAGAAGCAGAAAAAATGGGTGAGCGTAAGGACTTGAGTGAGTTTGACGAGAGCCAAAGTGTGATGGTGAGATGACTCGGTGAAAGCATCCACTGAACTGCTGTTGTGTGTGGAGCTTGTTATGCCCAGCTCATTGGAGAGCATAACAAAGAAGGGAGGTCGACACACAGACAACTTTTAAATAAAGAAATTAATTTATTGAAAAACTCAAAAGAGAAATATAAGTCACTATATGTTAAGTCAGTTATCAGTAGTGTGGTGAGGGTGTTTGGGTGCTGTGAGACTATGTGTGTGAACATTACTATGTGTTAAAGACAACAAAGGCAAACAGAAAATAACCCAAACCAAACCAGAAAGCCAAGATGGATGCCTGGCTGGCACCAACCATCCAAGAGGGAGAGGGAGAGCCATCTTGGATTCCCCCAGCTTTTAAAGGCTTAGCTCAGGTGAAGCCAATCCTAAATGAGGAGAGGGAGGGGCAGGCAGCCCAGGAGAATCTGCAAGTTAAACAGAGGCAGGAAAACAGGAAGACACATACCCCATGACCCCAAGGCCTGTGGCCGTCACAAGCTGTACAGCCGACGAGTCACAGGTGTTCATGTTATGGCTGATCGGTGAATATTGAGCTCTGTAACTCTCTGTTCAGCTCTTATGTCCTTGTTTAGGCAGGTATTTCTGAAAGCTTTCTCTGTTTACAAATGATATCCTGTTCACTCATGAAATTTGAAAAACACCTCTGCGTTTGTGAAAACACAAAATCACATAAGAGCTCTAATGAACATTGCCGGTCCCTCTGGGAAATTGTGATTTTATGAATGCTGCAGTAAACACAAACTCAGCAAATCCTTGTCAATTCTGAGTGACCTGGTGTGGTCCAATCACTGCAACTTTCCTGCTTCATCAGCCACTCATCCTCACTCTTCTTCCCACCCAGATCTGCACGTCAGCGTGAGGTTTAGACTGACATCACTGTTTCAGCTGTGAAAAACTCACATACTACAGTACTGTGTCTACTGCGGACTCCTTCCGGTTCCTGGGATCCACCATCTCCCTGGATCTGAAGTGGACCCCCCACATAGACTCCATCAGGAAGAAGGCACAGCAGAGGTTGTTCTTCCTCAGACAGCTCAGGAAGTTCAACCTGCCCCAGGACCTGCTCATCATCTTCTACACCTCCATCATCCAGTCTGTCCTGTGCAACTCCATCTCTGTTTGGTTTTCTTCAGCCTCCAAACACGACAGGCATAGACTGCAATGAACTGTCAGGGCTGCAGAAAAAATCATCGGAGCCAGCCTGCCCTCCATCCAGGACTTATACCGGTCCAGGACCAGGAAGCGAGCTGGCAACATCTCTGCAGACCCCTCACACCCTGGACACAAACTGTTTAAACTGCTCCCCTCTGGCTGGCGTTACAGAGCACTGTGTGTCAAGACATCCAGACACAGGAACAGTTTCTTCCCCCAGGCCGTCACTCTGATGAACACTTAACCTGCCATAAAACAACAACTCATATACCTCATGTACAACCTGTCATGTCTGTTTCTTCTGTTTATTCTTTGCACATTTATTTATCGTCCGTTTCTCTATGTCTATTGCAAATTGCACAATTTTGTTCTGACATGTATCCAGTGCACTATTTTTTAACTTAAATTGTGTATATACTATTTAAGCTCTATTTTAAGACTTTTTTAATATTTAGTGTTTTTCTTAATGGTCTTTCTATTCATAATTGTACCGAGAGAGTGCAGTTGAAACCAGAGTCAAATTCCTTGTATTCCTGGAAATACTTGGCGAATAAAGCTGATTCTGACATAAAACCCCTCTAACGGTAGCTCCTGCATGAAATCCAGAGCATAATTCTCTTGCATTACACATGTTATGGTGCAAAATCAACCAAGGAATCAATCAAGCTTTATTTTACTCATAGTTTCCATAAAACATATGTAGCAAAAAGTGCTGGATATCGACAGAGAACAACAAAAACAAACAAACCTGAATTAAGCAATAAATAAATAAATAAATAGGAGGAAAATACAGGAAACACTGGAGATAAAAGTGAAAAAATAAAGTAGAACTTAATTGATAATATAATTGAAATAAATAAACTGAAAGAAAAATAATAAAATATTGTTTGGTAAAATTGATAAAACAAACAAAGCTGTAAAAATTGAGAAGAAATTATTTAAAAGAGACTTTACAGGTTAGTTTTGAGTTTTCTCTTACAATAGCTGACACTGTACCCTCCGGTCTGCAGGCAGGATGTTCCACAGAAATGGGCAGTGATAACTGGAGTCTTCCTCACTGTAGTGGCTATTCTAAATTCTTATTCTTATTTCTGAAGCCTTTCTAAACTAACGTTTTGTTCATAAACACTCTTGAGTGACGACAAGAATGTTTTACATGTAGAGGCGGCATATGGCCTCCATGCGTACGGTAAAGCGACCGTGAAGCTTGCCACACTCATTTATTGAACAACAGCACAAAAAAACTTCCTTATAATACACTTCATTTCCTGAGCTAGCCCATGACTACGTAGCAAAGGACAACAACACATTCATCATTATAAGAACTGCTCCACAAACATATTCAACACAAAAAAAATGTGCTTTTTAATATAATTCAACACATAACATACTCAAAATATTACAAAATAAAATCCCTATTTTTTAAACCTTAACAAGCTCCCTTCTACTGTCTTGCTGCTTGGAAAAAAGACCTGAACATGGTGAGTGTGTCGATCCCCGACGATGATCCACAGGTCTGGATGTGAGAGACAGTCACTCTGCAGCAGACAGATGTTTCCTCTGGAGACACCTGCAGTGAGTCTGCAGCGACGTGCTGACTCACTGAAGACAGACAGACAGTGACAGGCAGCAGAAGGTGACAGACGGCCATGTGCTGAATGTGGACAAAGGTCAAGAGCCAATGAACTCATTAAAATGAACTGATTTACAGACACATGCCGATGACATCAAACTCATAGCTGTCAAGTCTCCCGTTCTGGCCTGGACACTACCGTATTTTATCCCTCTTTCCCTCAAATTTCCAGTATTATAAAAAATAAACAAAAAACATTCCTCTGTGTCTCCAAACTGAACTCTGTCACTAGCCCCGTTGCAAAAACGGGGCGGAGAGCCACCAGAATGATGGATGACAACCGCCGTAAAACTGAAGAAGAAGAAGAAGAAGAAGAAGAAGAAGAAGAAGAAGAAGAAGAAGAAGAAGAAGAAGAAGAAGAAGAAGAAGAAGAAGAAGAAGAAGAAGAAGAAGAAGAAGAAGAAGAAGAAGAAGAAGAAGCCTCGCGAGAACTGCCACCTGCAGAAGCCTGAGTGGCAGTTGTCGCAAGATTAGAGCCAACAGTGGGAAGAATGAGAAATGAGATGGATGACTGCGAACGAGAAACATTCAAGAGATACTGAAGCCAGGTAGAGATGGTGGGGCTGCGCGCCATGTCCCTTATTTTCAAATCCAAAACTTGACAGCTATGATCAAACTGTGTGTTTGGTTCATCTTTAATACCTCTCTGCTATTTAAAGTTGACAGACGAAGCCTTAAATAAAAATAGTCTAAAAGCCTAAAATATAAAAATCATTTTTAACCCTCTTTAATTAGCCGTATAGACAACAAAGACAATAAATTTAATGTTCAGACTGATCATTGTTTTTGAAAATATTCACTCACTTTGAATATGATGCCTGCAGCATGTTTTAAAAAAGCTTGGACAAGGGCAACAAAAGACTGGAAAAGTTGAAAAATCTAAATAAAACCCCTGTTTTAAACATTCCACAGGTCTTTCTTTCTTTCTTTTTTAAAGAAAACATCACTTAAAATGCTACATTCTTACTTCTTTGGGTTTATAACATCAAGGAAGGCAAGGCCGTAAATTTTATAGTAACTAACTTGCAACAAGATACCAGTATGTTACTGTAAATGTCCTAATGTCTTCATAGTAGCATTACTCTTTATTAATTTTCAGCATCAGTACTGTATTTTCTATATAGTTTTACTATTGTGATTTATCTCAAGGTATCACAGTACTGTCTTTCAATTAACAGCATAATTAGCATTTTTCACTGGCTGTACCATAACTATATTTTATTCTACAATGTTTTAAATGCATTTTTATGGAAGAGGATTAGGGCCACTGAGAAAACAATGGAGTTCAATTTTTTTTTTATTAATATTTACCTAAAGAAAAAAAAGTTCAAATTCTGAGACTATAATCTTAGAATTGTGACTTTTTTTTATTTAGAGAAATATTAATTTAAAAAATGGACTCCTTTTTTTCACCTTGGCCCTAATCCTCTTCCGTACATTTTAATTTACAGTGAAATGTGAAACTTTACCTAAAAGAAAGAGTTCCTGCTACTGGTCAGTTTTCTCTTGATCATTTAGCCTTTTCAGAATTTACAGTATGGACACTTTTACAGTATCTAACTATTGATTTTGTGGTAAAATGCTGTTAATGCTACTTAACAATCATCAAAAAAACATGTTTTCTTTTCAGCGGCTGTCTCTATTTGCAATTTACTTAACGATTGCTATGAGAGAGAATCTATTACGTGTAAATAAAGACTCTGCTACCTATGACCAAGCGATTTTCGCGGCAACTGTCTTAATTACTGGCTCTTCGTTAACCTCAGTAACCAGATGGAGACAATGGGGCTGACATCATTCACCTAGCTGAAGTCTGGAAAACATGTCGATTTCACCAGGCCATTGTTAGTTGCTGTTAGCACGCCCCGCGCTAGCCACTAATATCACATGAAGAATGGACATCACCTATGGCAGCATTTTTTGTAAACATATTCAACGAATACTATGTATACAGCTGATTCAGAGTTTATTAACTCAGTCAGAAGTGCAAATAAATGACACATTAGGCCAAATAACTGTTATGTCTCTCGGCTGGCCTGGGAAGCCTGAGTATGGACACTTTTACAGTATCTAACTCTTGATTTTGTGGTAAAATGCTGTTAATGCTACTTAACAATCATCAAAAAAACATGTTTTTCCACAATCTTTTGCAATTTAACGGTGCTATGAGGAGAATCTATTACCGGCGAAATAAAGACTCTGCTACCCATGAGCACTCGCGGCAACTGTCTTAATGCTACGTTCCAGTAACCTCGGAAATGGGAGTGACATCATTTCCGACTCCAGTTGAAGTCTGAAAAAAACATACCGATCTACCAGGCTATTGTTAGCTGTTGTTAGCACGCCCTGCGTTGTTTTTCACTAATATCACATGAAGAATGTGATTATCACTATGGCAGCATTTTTGTAAATATAAGTCTAACAATACTATGTATACAGCTGATCTAGAGCGACACACCCCAGTCAGAAGTGCAAATAAATGGATTATTACAGGGGCTAAATAACTGTTCACACTGGGGGTATACACCTTCGATTGTCAACTCGGGGTGGCAAGGTTTCACCGAGTTCCCAATAGGAAATTCTGACTTCGGGGGGCATTCCAGTTGCAGTTTCCTACATGGAACCCAGAAATTCTGACTTCTGACTACAACTGGAACTCACCACAAGACGTTACTGAAGCCAAAGCATGTACTTGTTGTGATAAATGCAGCTCAGACCTTCCTCAGAACCCTGCATTGCTGTACAGATTCTACAGGATGCAAAGCGACGAGGTAATGTATCTCTTTCTAGTTACGTAGCGGTAGTTTTTGATGTGAGACAACAAGCAATTTTTGGAAATCTTGTTATCGTAGTTGTAGCTGGCTATACATCGCTACTTACAGCCCGGAGCTCTAAGACGTGTAATATAAATAATAAAATAATATAAATTTGCTCTAGTTTTAATTGTCTTGTTCCCGAAGTTGAGTAACCAGGCCAGTCCAGCCCAGTCCGACCCGATCAGAAGGCTAAGGAATAGCATTTATAGATAACCTATTTAGATGCTATAAAACTCATCTTAAAGTGTGTATTTTGATCAGGCATATATCTAAAAGTGAGACTTTTTTGTAATTACTTAGAAACTCCTCACAGTCTCTTTACAGTAATTTACTGAATAGATTTTTTCATAGTAAATTACTGTAAGTATTCTGATAAAGTACTGGTACATATGCAGCCTCCACCTTCATCTGTTTCCTGTTTATCACAGGCAGGTGCATGACTGTTTTGTGTTAGGACTATTTTAAGAGCTGGTGATGGGGTGGGTGGAGTGTGGAAGTGGTAGAGCAGTGTGTTTTGTCTTAGCTGTGTATTATTGTAATGTGTGTTTTGTGTTATTTTTATATCAATGTTGGGACCCCCTTGAAAACGAGATTCTGCATCCCAAGGGGCTATCCTAAATAAATTTAAATAAATTCAAATGCTGTAGGCCCACTTGTGTGGGACAGCACTCCAAAAACATCTCAGTGTGAAAACAACCGAAGAAAATACGAATTTTACAGGCAGAGAGAGAGGGAGAGGGAGTCAGACAGGACAGTGAGCGAGTGTCTACAGAGTCTGATTTGGAGGCCGGCCAACAAGGGGAAAACTGTCAGACACTGACAGGAAGCTGCTGATTAATCTGAGCAGTGATGGAGAAAAAACCCTGAGAGGCCTGCGAGGTACTGTGAGTGTGTAGGAGACAGAGAGAGAGAGGCAGGAGGGACAAGAGCAAGCGAGGAGGCAGCAGAATGTGACAAAAGAGAGAAGAAGAGAGCTGAATTCATTTATTGTTATACTGCAGATATTTTGTATGACTATCATTCATCTGATTCAGTAGAGCTGCTCAGCCAACATTCACGCCAATAAAGCAAAGTGAATCAAAACTGAGCTGAATAAAGACGGAGAAGAAGAGGAGTGATGGGGTAACTGAGGACAGAGCAGATGAGGCCGAAACACAGGACTAAAACCAGAGAAAAATTTAAGGACGCACATAAATGTTTGTGCACTAGAGGATGACGCAGAGTGAGACAGGGAGCTCTGGTGTTTTCTCACTAACCGGTCCAACCATTATTTCGGCACACATCCAGCCACCAAGCAACACTTCTTTAGCAACACGTCAGATTTAGAATAAGATTTGAAGAATGTGATGTGCACTCCTCACCCCAACACCCACACTGGATTTGGGTGTTAAGACAAAAGTGACTGCCAAGGAAGCCTGAGAAAGTGAAGTTATGAAGGTTTTTTTGAATTAAAAACAAATTATACCACCACAAATTTACCTGTGGTGGTAAACCTAGTGCCAGTAATCAATCAGCTCATACAGATGACTCATACAGGTCCAGTTGGTTGTCAGGTAGGGCATGCACTTACTGTCATGTCAGTCAAAATTTCCTTTTATTTTTGCACATTCACATCTCTTGTCTTGTCCTTCCTGCTTTATTTTGAAATCACTGACCCTTTTCTCTGTTGTAGGTGTGTTTCTGTCTGCCCTGGTCCTCCCTGCCTGTATCTCATCACTCCTCATTACTGCGTTTAACCTCATGTCTCCCATTGTTTTGTGCCAGTTTGTTGCACTCCACAGTCCTTGTACAAGCACTCACCATTGTCTTGTCCAGCGGTGTATTACTTTGGTAGTTTCTTGACCTTGCCTTTGTCTCATGTTTGGATTCTTTTCTTGTGCTGATTGATATTCCTGTGTACCGGACTTTATTAAACCCTATTGCCTGATTTACCTTATGGTGTGTGTTGTGCATTTGTGTCCTGCATGCTGAGCTTAGACTCATGATATAAATAACCAACTTGTGTGGTCCCACTTTTTGGCAGCCCTCTGAAGGGGTGTGGAGCGTATAGAACGGACCCTAAAAGGTGGAGCAGCCAACCCTCATGCATCTACCTGATCACGTTCAAATAGGCTGTGGATTGATAGCAATTTGGTCATTGCTGCTGCTGTAAAGACTGTCTGAATGAATCGATGCTCCATGGAGGACCAGATGTCATGGTTTGTAACCCAAATAAATGAACATAAAACTAGGATAAGAACCCGAAAGCAGATCAAACAATGAAAGGCTTTATTTTAACCACTATGGCCCCAAGGACCCAATTTTGGGTCTGCTGGGGCTCAAGAGAAAAGCTCCTCAACGAAACAGCACAAAGTCGAATTTAAATATTAACTATAATATTAAATTAGGCTTTTATTTGACAAAATACATATATTTTTGACCTTTGACTAAATATGCAATGCTTTTTTCAAAATCCTCACCTGAAAATATTGTCATATAACCTCTCTTATTTTACTCTGCATCACTATATAACAATAATCATGCGCAGGGATGATGTAAACATTTTTTATTATTCATTTTCAGATTTTTACAGCTACTCCAGCAACATTTTCAAGAGATTTTTGAAATAATAATGTTTTTGTTTTAGGGAAGGATGATATTTTTAAATTATTCTGACTTCTATTTTATTCACTCTCTTCCAGTAACAAATATACTGACAATTACAAATTTAAATAATTGTCTCATGTGTCACTTTCGCTTCATTTACCAATATTATTGAAATAGACCTTGTGGTTGCAGAGATACTCTTTTCTTTATGGGCATGTCCTTTTTGAGCAGAAAAATAAAAGAGGAGCTGGGCTAACCAAGTTAAAATTTACAGTACATAAAAAGGATCAACAGTCCAAAAGGTAATTCTTAACAAAAACTCAAAAATACAAAACAAAGTCTCGACAAAAAAGAAATAAACCAAAACAGAAATGACAAAACAGGAGGAACACAGGAGAAAACACTGAAGAATCCACATGGAGTGAGACCAGGAAAACAAATGACTGATTTCAAAATAAAACAGGAAACACAACAAGACACAAAACATTAGCACAAAATGGGTAACTCAACTTAAAACAAAAATTTGACCGGTCTGGTTTAACTTCTCTTTTATTAGCACAAAAAACATCATTCAAGCATAATCATGACCAGATTTTGTTTAACACCCCTTCTAATGCTGTAAAAAATGTCTCCAACTAGTAGTGAACATTTATGACTGCAGTGAGTATACAAATAATTGACACTGGAAATTATAAGAATTATCAAAACGGACCAAATTTACAGAAAATCATAAAATCTACTTGAGTAGTCAGCTCTGTGTGTGAGTGTGTGTACGTGTGTGTGTGTGTCTGTGTGTGAGTGTGTTCATGTAAAATACAAATACAAAATATATCTGTTGTTAATGGCAGTATTGCAAAGCAGTAGATCAAAGAGAAATAATAGTTGTATAGATCATGACGATAAAAAAAAACAGAAAAATTGGTCCTAGCAATGGTAATGGAAACCTGACAATTTCCACGGACAGAAACCACAAGAAGGCCCGGGGCAGCAAGGCCCGACCGCTCCACCGCAAGGCCACACCCACGTCCAAAACAACAAGGCAAAAGCCGCCACGATGGCGATTGAGGGAAGCCCGAGTATCATCAACACCAAAAACATACACTGGGTGCCTGGGACCCCCTTGATCGACAGGACCCTGACCTGAGGACAGGCCCTCCCCCACCAACCCCGGAAAAACACCCCATCCCCCTCATACCTGGCCCCACCACCAGCTGCAAACTTTTTCTGATGTGTGTGTGTGTGTGCCTTTATGAAAAGTGGTGCATTAAAAACAGGGTACATGAGGTGCATTAAAGTCGCAGAACAGGGGATGCATAGAGTTTTGTTTGTTTTGGTTTTAATATGTGGTTATTTTTTTTTTATTTTTTATTTTTTGTTGGTGGGGGGGAGTGGAGAGGCATTAAGGGAAGAGGGGGCAGCCATTGGCCTGGCATCCCAGCAAACACCCATCAAAAGTCACCACCACAACTCCTCCATCAGCAACACGCTCCATCGCCAGAGCCCCCACATCGTCCCTACGGAGTCTTTGCCAACTGAAACCCCCATTCACAACATTGTCGGGGGAGTTTTTTGCCTGAATTGTGGTAAATTGTCAGATTTTGCACTGTTAGCAGATCAGTTGAAAATGTCATAGATCCACATCTAAATTAAAATCAACACCAAGATCTGATCACTTCTTGTGCTATGGCTAAAATTCCCTGAAAATATCATCACAAAATTGAACCGAGAAGGATGCAAATCCACAACTACACACATCTCAAGTGCTAAAAAAAGAAGCCTTTAATCAGACGGGGGTTTGGTACCCAAAAAGGGCTGGCAAAGTCAGGCAGAGGTATCTGAATCATCTGACAAAAACAGAAGTAAAAAATATACTAAAAAGATCAGAAACACAGAGGGACACACAGAGGTACAAAAACATTCTGGTCAAGAACAAAGGGAAGTGAGACAAGAAAAGAAAAGTAAAATTAGCTGGCGTATCCCTTTATTTCTTCAACCAAATTTGTCCTGCCTTTTCCTCCTGTTGTCTCGATAAAATTTTTTTAAAGAAATTACAATGATTGGGTTCATTATTCCAAAACAGAGAGGCCATCTTAACTAAAACACACCTCTCCTCTCCTGGTCTGAAGATGCTCAATTCTGAATGAAGAATGAGCTGCGTCGAGCTCAAAAAGGTAAGTTAAGCCTCACTTTTCATTCTTCCATTTAAGCCCAGCGAGTAAATCTTCAGATAATACTCACACCTTTGGCCCTGTGAATTGAAAAGACCCCATGTGTCTGCAGGATGCAGGGCCAAATTGGATCTGGGAAAAGGCCCCCAGACACCATTACAGCTCATTTAAAGTTAAAGACGGAGGGGCTTTTGGCCCCGGGGTGTAAGGAGTCTGCTCAGAGAGGAGGCTGATATCAGCTCCAGCCTCTGGAACAACGGAGTGAAGGAGCGGATGGAGGTGAAGTCGTTTAATACTGACCTGCCCCTCTGTGAGGCTGATGGAGCAGAGCAAGTCACATTACGATTTATTAATGCTCACAAGTAAAATCTGAAGGATAGAAACCAGAATTATTGATTTACAGATGTTTCCCATTGGTAATTGAGTATATCTTTATTCTGTTTTATGTTTGATGACATGAATCTCAAACTTTGAAAATGTCAAACCTTCAAAAACTAGAAAAAACAGAAGTCATTGGCAGCAATCCTATTTATTTATTGTCCAAAGCAGAGCTGGGCAACTGGCCACATGCTGCCTTCCTACTATCCTACTGTGGCCCGCAATACACTTTAAACCAGGGGTGTCCAAACTCTGGCCCAAGGGCCAAATGCAGCCCGCTGTCCACTTTGAATCAGCCCCTAATACAGTGGAATGAATAAAGACATTTTGATCACAGCAGTACCATCAATCATGCACATTTTCTGCCACATTTACTTTGTAACAAGGTCCCATTTATAAAGTATATAGCAATATCCATCTTCAAGTTCCAACATTCTTACAGTTTACTCTTGTTTTGTGTCTGATAGTGAAGATAAGCTCTCAGTGTCTCCCATCTCTGCTGTTGAGTCAATCTCGACCTAACTTGGTGTGAATAAATACAGTAAAAGTGAGGTACAACAAGTGGCTCAGTTGTCCATGTATTCCTCTTTATGCAGCCCTCGATGTTAAAAGTTTGGACACCCCTGTTTTAAACTAACCTAAACATCTCTTTACATATTTTTAAAACAGTTTAAGGACACTGATTGAGATGCAAGATGCAGGACAATCAGGTAAGATCTTTAGGACTAATGATCAGGCCTTAGCTTATCTTGGTCCAAAACCAAACATTTTTACCTGTTTGGTTTTGGGCCTCCGTCAAGGTTATGTTTTTGCCCATGTATGTTTGTTTGTTTTGTAAGAATACGCAAGAACTACTGGATGGCCTTAAGTGAAATTTACAGGAAATATTGGTAATGGCACAAATGAAAAACATTATATTTTGGTGGTGGTACATCCATATGTCTGGATGCAAAAAAATCCCAAATTTTCAAAAATACCATACACTTAAAAAAAAAAAATCTATCTCTGACATTTTTACTGGATTTGCTTCCAGTTTGACAGGATAATATAGGGTGCATGTTTTTATTATCGAGCTAAATTTCATCTGTATCCAATGAAGACTGACTTCACAAAAACCATGACCTTTATTATGGGAAATCCCATCGGCGATACAGCATAATTCATATTAATCAAATATCAGTACGTACATATGTTCCTAAAACTTGCTGTGCTGATACATGATAACAACCTCAGGGTACAAACGAGGACAAAATTATGGGTACCTTTCCATTAAGCAGAGAAAACCCACAGTGGTCACTGAAATAACTTGAAATTGACAAAAGAAATAATATAATCAAATTTGTTGAAAATTAACTAATGAAAATCATACATTGCTTTTAAGTTGTGGTCAACAGAATCATTTGAAAAAACAAAATAATGAAAATGGCCTGCAGAGTTTGGTCTGATATCTGGCTCTATTCTGGATTTGGTGATCCAGATGCCAAGGTTTTTGTAAACCAAAAACTAACAAAAAACAAAGGTGCACAACCCAAATGCAGAAAAGCAAAAGTTTTAATTTAACTTTCAAATAAGGGATCCAAACTTAAAACAAATCCTTAACAAAAAATGGACCAAACACAAAGCATAGTACAAATCAAATCACCAAAGAACTTCATAAAAAAAAGACTACCTACAAACTCCCGGTGAAAGCTGGAGATCACTAAGACACAGAAGACGTGTACCTCAGAACAATATGACCCAACAATGAAGACAGGGATCATAGAGACTGAGGCCCCATCCACACGAAGCCAAACCGAGGTCTAAACACATATTTTCTTTGCTGCGTATCATCCATACGAAGACAGCGTTTTGGGGGTCTGTAAATGATCATTTTTGAAACCAAGTTCCAGAGTGGAAAGATTTTGAAATGCCGTATACGCAGCTCCGTGATTACTGGCTCTCCACAAGTTTTCAGATACGCTTACGTCATAGTTTCATATCTTCATTGACACGCATGTGCCACACGCGGCAATGACAGTGGCGGCGTACGTGAAGCATATGTGCTGATGAAGTTAGTGACCCTACTATCCCTGTTGAAGCAAAATCTCCTTCTTCTCAATCACCACCGAGTTGAACAAATAATTATCAAGGACACATTACAGCACTTTATGATCACTTTATCACAATCTCTGTTTACAACTTTTGTCTCAAGTGTGCATGCCCACTGTTTTTTGTCTGTTTACGCTTGTTTTCGTCATATCGTTACAGTGGCCTTAGAGGTCTGGCATGTGTTTTGATGCGTATTGAGTGCATTCATACAGACGCACACATTTTCTGAGTTGCCTTCGTCTTTATGACGATTGTTTTGGAAACTGTTAAGCGTTTTGTCTTCGTGTGGATGGGGCCTGAATACACAGGGGAAACAACAGGCACAGGTGAGACAATCACACAGGTGGAGGGAAAAATCACAGGAGGGAGGGCAGGAAAACACCACGAGGAACACAGGGATTTCAAAATAAGGCAGGCAACACCAGAGACGAGACAGAAAAAACGGTAATTTAACTAAAATGAACAGAATGAAGAAAGCAGAGGAAAACACAAGAGGTCTAACCAAGGAACATTTTACAAAATAAAACTAAATAACTCAGAACAGACAGAATCATGACACCAGAATCATATCTTTTACAGAGTTTGATCTGAATTCTGGCTCTGTATCTTTTAATGAGATTGTGGAAAAGCCACTGCTGGAACTGAGCTGCTCATTGAAGGTTTGTCCACTGAGTGCTTTACCGTAAAATATCAAATAATGGTAGGGGTGTTTATTTGTTTCAATCACTTTACAGACCAGGCGACTATTTGGGACAGGCGTTAATTCCTTTCGTACAAAAATCTTGCTTAGCAAAAAATGAAAAAATATGGTAAATGTAATCAAATTAATTATTTACACCAGTATGAAAATTCACATTTTCAGGGCAAGATTACAGTACCATAGTTATACTCTTGTCTTCTTCTTTTAACTCAGCACTCTCTAAACTCTTTTAATACTGGAACTACAAGTAAGTTAAGGTCATACTTCTTTTTTTCACTGCACTGGGGCGATGGCGTTCAGCAGCAATGTACCGCTAACTGACGTGACTGGCATCCTGATGTAAGTTAAGGGCAAATAACCTGCGGCAGCAGTAGCAACTTCTTCTTCTTTGGATTTGTAAAGCCCTAGTCTGTAAGATTCTGGCTCTCTGCACTCTAGTGGCCTCTGTGGTCGTTGGGTGTAACTGCACTGTTGTGAAACAAAGCCCCGCACACCAACATGCATTTGTTGACATACAGAGGGAGGAGAGGCAAGCTAACAGGATGTCTAGAGAAACTAATAAACCATGTGGACTGTTAAGGACAGTCTTATGATGTTTCTTTTCAAGTGTGAACTGTCGGCTGTGAGCTCAGCGTTCGCATATGTGTTGTGTAACTTCGACCATGGCTTGTAGGCTATGCCGAATAAATTACACCCGGCGTTTATTTGGAATGGGCGTCTATTTGTCAAAACATGCTGCTACACCCAGCGATTGATTGGAACCCAACTTTTATTTAGTATTTTTATCAAAAACATCAGACAGACTTTCCTTCTTAAATGAGGGTTAAAAAAGGTGGACGGTGCTGGGGGCCTGATTCCTGTTGTTACCCTCAGCCCTGAAAATGCTTTGTCTGCTCCTGGACCAAAAGGTTTAAGAAACATGCTAAGGATGCTGCAGGCAGCTGTTACTTTATCATGATGAATTCGGTGTGGGGCACAAGGTGGTACATTAATGTCATATATTCAGGAAAAGTTGCAGAACTCAAACAAACTTGTGTGTGTATGTGTGTTGTGAAGCTCTGTGCACTTCCAGTGTGTGTATCTTATCTGAATGACTGTGCATGTGTGTGTCCAATCAGCTGTGTAAAGTAACACACCTACTTTACTCACTAACAGGCCTCCCACTCCTCCTGATTGGCTGCTGGAAATGCTGCCCTCCCATTGGTAGGCGAACGAGGAGGCGGCAGTTTGATGCTGTTGCTAAGACCCTGTTGCTAGGTTCCCGGCTGTTGCTAGGAGACATGTGATGCATTATGGATGGTTGGATGTTCTGGTGGAGGAGAGGGTCTGAAATGCTGATGACTGGACTCAGACTCATCCCGCTCCGTCTCAGTCCTCACCTACCAGGCCCTCTCGTGCTCTCGGTTCATCACTCCGTCTCCCCGTCACTCATCAACGCCTGTTCATGGCACGACCACAATTAAGCGTAATGAGTCAACGCTGTAAAGCAAGGCTGATGAGAAGGGGGTTATTAAAATATTCACCCTGATTGTCTCCAATTAAACTCGCCATTCAGGACTAGACTTGGGTACCAAAACCTTGCACAGTAGCTGGATCCGCTTGAGTCAGTGTGGGTAATAAGACAGATCCAGCTTGTTAAGCTCCAATTTACAATGACTGTGGGTGCCTTCGAATACTCCTTTTTTTGTGGAAAGAACCTTCCTAACAGAAGAAATGACCCTAAAGCAGTCAGGCGTCAGCCATGAAAAGAGCTGTTTGAATTCTCCAAAGGTTAACCCTTTAATTCTCAGCTCAACTGCTTGGCAGAGATCAGTAAATTCAGGAATATCTAATATGTTAAAAAAAAAAAGTAATTGTTGTTTTTTTAGGAAAGAGAAAAATGGCAAACAAACCAAAATAACTTATATTCTCTTTGTGTGGGATTTAAAGGTTCAAAAAGCTTAAATTTTTTATTAGAATTACCATAATTTTTTTAAACACAGAACCACATACTGATACGATTATTTATTTATTCATCAGAAATATTTTTGTGTGTCAAACACAGAATCATCTATTTAACATTTTTTTTAATTGCCACCATACTTACAAACATTTTTAACATTTTTATGTCATCACATTATCAATTAACTGTTTAAACCTTTGAATCACACAACAACAAAATATCAGTTGTTTGGCTTTGTTTGTAGTTTTCTCTGTTCCCTGAAATGTTGACAGAATTATATCCATAATTTGATATATGTTATTTTTTTAAAACATTAAAATATTGAATTTATTGATGACCTCTGTCGAACAGTTGAGCTGGTAGTGAAATAGTTAGGGAAAGAAGGGTCGTTGCTTCCTTTATTATCTCCTTTAGTTTAGGAAACACTAGACCATCCTTTACAAAAGGAAAGGAGACAGAAACACCCCACAATGCCTTGTGGCAGGGAATGTATATAAAATCGACAATCGAAAGGAAGATGAATTTTGTGGGACTGTCAAGATATGTAGGCTAAATAATACCACGTAAACATTTTTGTTCCTTCAAAGTAAGTGCTTTCAAAAATAAAACTTTTAGCTACCTCTGCCAAGGAGGTTATGTTATTGCTGTATGTTTATTTTTTTGTTTGTTTGTTTGTTTCTCTGTTAGCAACAAATCTCAAAAAGGTATGGACAGATTTCAATGAAATTTCCAGGAAATTCCCAGATTGGGACAAGGACCAAATGATTAGATTTTGGGACTGATCCTGATCACTGTCTGGATCAAGGAGTTTTTTTAAAGGATTCTTTACCATTGTGAGATAGGACCATTTTTGGCTTTGTACATATTACTCCACCAAAAATAGTCGGGGCATTTGGAAAAAAAATACAGGACAAGTTTCCAACAAGTTCTACAAGATAACAAAGACTGATCCGGATCCAAGCAAAATTCCGGATTCTCTGATCCAGAACAAGAAAAATAGAGATATCCTTGGATTTTTTGTCATTGCAAGGGAACAAATAAAGGCATAGACTTAATATAAACACCAAAATATAGCATAAACACCAAAATATAGCAAAGATACTGTAGAATTCAATCTGATTTGTTGTAATCTTCAAAAAATCTGGAGTTAGAATTCAGAAGAAAACTTCCATGACGAAAAATGCAGTTTTCGTGAACTGAACTTAAATAGATATCATACCAGATCTTCACCATGTTTCTTTATCAAATGAAAAACAAATAACAACACTGAAGCACCTCTATACAGGAAAGGTATTAGTGCTCCACTTCTGACCTGTTTTAAACATTGCATTGCAGCTGGATCAGCCTGATTCAGTGTCTATAATCCGGCTGATCCATCTTGTCAAGCTCCAATCTGCAACTATTGTGAGCAGCGCAAAGCAGAATAAGCCAAGTATTATTAGAGCAGCAGCAGCAGTTTTATCAGATCTGGACCTCATTTCTGCACTAAATGAACCAGGCAGGATGGATCTGCTTGATTACAGACATTAGATTAGGCTGATCCAGCTGCACTGCGAGGTTATCCTAGTGTCTGAATTTATATACCATACTTTAGGTCAAAAGTCTGCATCCACTTGCGGCATGCTACGCTTTGCCACCTGACTCTGTTATTCAAAATTTCCGGATTGTTCATCTAAAGCTGTATATTTTGCTAAAAGGTGTCCGTTTTTGATGTATCTGGTTTATATTTTCAGATCCAGAACTGTTTGGTCAGCGGTCTGCTCCTCCCTCACACACTCCTATACATATATACACACACACATGCCGCACAGATGGTGGAGGAGCCACTCAGTCGCAGCACTTATCTTTGAAAATTGCTCAAGTCTGCACGTCCAGAATACCTGCTGCTGCGCTCCTTGATTCCTGGAGATGGCAGGCAGTGTGTTGCATTACAGGCCGGCAGCCAGTTTTTGCCCGTAGGCATTTGCCACCGTGGGGAGCTCGCACACTCGTGAGAGTTAGGATTGTGTAAGGTGCAGTGTGACGATTGTGTGTGCCAGATCCATGACAAGCCAACTGTGACAGGCTCTAATAGCTCTCAAACACATCCCTGTGTCTGCCTTTCCTCTGTCTCTTTTTATCTCCCGTTCTCTTATCACCTCAGAGTCTTCTCCTTCTCCTCCACCGCCAACGCCGCCCGAGCGAGACAGATAAAAGAGGAAGTTGGCCGAGAAATGGCATCGATGGAAAGCTGTGCTCTGTGGTGGAGGTGTGAGCTCAGACCTTTGGCAAACACACGGTCTGTGAGCCAGTCGATGAATCGCTAACGCTGACACGGGCAACCTCAGAGCTACTCCTGGTTTTATCTGAAGGAAAAATGAATTGGAGAGAAACAGCAGCTGACTGAAAACTTCAGTGAGACCTTGTGCGGTAAACATTTACTTAAAGTCGGGGTTGGCAAACAATGTTCACCGCTGCCTATCCTGCCAAACTCCAACCTACGATGACTGGGCTCAACCTAAAGCAGCACGGCCCACTCAGCATCATTTAGAGCAGGAAGAGGTGAAGCTGCGAGCGAGACGAGAGCAGGAAGTGACTGTTTGTTTAGAGATTAGCACAAACACTGACCAGAGGCATATAGACATATGGGGACCCAAGGCAAGCCCAGTCATTGGGGCCCTTCATATCCCTGTACTGTCCTGATTAAAGTTTTGTTATTTGTTTAAGATTGTGCCTGGTAACATAACAAAAATAAATGAATTTAGTTCAATTTTGACAGAAGGTGAGTTTGTTAATTAGTCCTACTTTTGAAATTTATTACAGATATCTGACAGATTAAGTAACTAGTTGCATAACCATGTTTATACGTCCTCCCCATCCAGGGAATAATATTTATGAACAAAAAAGATTTTGAATATTAATGCTTATGATTATGAGGCCCCTGAAGGGACAATGGTAAAAATAAATAAGAAACTATCCTGTGCAGGGGCCTTATACTTTTTATATTAAGTGTCATATAATTTGAAAAGTTATGAATTAAAGTATTTTAAAGGATGTTACAGTTGAAAATAAAGATAATGCCATCAAATATATGAGGTCTACTGACTAAACGATAATAAAATATGGATGTTGATCACCTACTTAATACTACAGCATTTGAATTAAGACTGAAATATTAATAACTGCTTTGAATCGAAGAGAAAACTTTATTAACACATTTGTTTGAGATGTTTGGGGGCCCCTGGACATCTCGGGGCTCAAGGCAACTGCCTGTGTTTGCCTAACAACGTTAGCAGCAGTTTTATCAGATCTGAACCACATTTCTTTATTAAATGAAAACAAATGACAACCAGGTGCCATGAAAAAGATATGATCAGTGTTATTCACTTCACCTCTTAGTTTTCATAATACACTGCCTGTCGAAAAAAAAAAAAAAAGTTGCCTCTAAATAAAAGTTTACACACTCTAATATTTCACTGGACCACCGTTAGCTTGGATTACAGCACAAACTTGCTGGGGCATTGTTTCAATAAGCTTCTGCAATGTCACAGATTTGTCCCAGATCACAGCACTGCCCCCACAGGCTTGTACAGTAGGCACTAGGCATGATGGGTGCATCACTTCACCTGCCTCTCTTCTTACCCTGATGCTCCCATCACTCTGGAACAGGGTCAATCTGGAGTCATCAGACCACATGACCTTCTTCCAGTCCTCCACAGTCCAATCTTTATGCTCCCGAGCAAACTGAAGCCTTTTTTCTGCTTAGCCTTACTGATTAGTGGTTTTCTTAAGGCTACACAGCTGTTCAGTCCCAATCCCTTGAGTTCCCTTTGCATTGTGTGTGTGGAAATGGTCTTACTTTCGCTATTAAACAGTAGTTTGCTGTAGTTTTTCTTTGATTTGATTTGGCCAAACGTTTAAGTGATTTGCTGATCATGGTCATTCAGGAGTTTTTCTGACCACATTTCTTCCATGAAGAAGATGGTTCCTTGGTTTGGTGGAGTGGTTAGCAACCAGGCACCCCGTGTATTTGCTTCTGTCGGTCCAGGTTCGAATCCCGCCTGTGACCAGTTTGCAGAGTGTCTTCCCCTACTCTCTCACCCCCTTTCACATGTCTATCCACTGTCTCTCTCCTATCAATAAAGGCACAAAACGGCCAAAAAATACATAAAAAAAAAAAAAGACGATGGTTCCCCACTCTCTTTTCAGTTTTTAGTAATGTGTTGGACGGTTCTTAACCCAGTTTTATTAGTTTCTTCAATCTTCTTCGATGTTCTCTCTGCTTGGTGCCAATGATTTGATCCTTCTTAAACAGACTAACATCTTTTCCACAACCACAGGATGTGTCTTTGACATGGCTGTTTAAGAAATTAGAAGCTACTCATTGAATCAGCTGGGCTTAAATAACTTGTTTTCAGCTGAAAGATAATTATCCAGGCAGTAATTATCCAATAGGAGGCTTGTACCCATTTGCTTAGTTAAATCCAGGTAGCCACTTTTTTTTTTTCAGCCAGGCAGTGTAAAAATCAGATGTAAAAATCTTTTTTATGTGTCACTGCTATAGAAAATTTTATGTATTGTGGTATTAAACATTTCAAAGCACTGATTGTTTTACTGCCTGCAGAGTGTGTTCACATAAAACACTTTGGTTTTATTCCTGCAAACAGAAGATAAAATTCTCCACCCTGCAGCACATGAAACCAAATCATTTAAAGCCGTGATCGTCCCTGATGTCCTCTGACTCACATCATATCAATCACAGACTCATTCTCCTCCCAACTCTCCCACGTGCATGTGTCAGTCTGGTCCGGCAGCCGCACATCATTTGTAATTATGCAAAACAGTCCTTCCTCGTCGCATGGAGGAAAGCAATTTTTCTATGCAAATGGTTAAATTCCCCATGAGGGCCGGCGGCGTACGCATGCTTATAAACGTGCTAATGATGAGTGACGGTGGGCGTTATTGGGGGCACTGCACGTGCGACACGGATGAAAACGATCAACTAAATGCCAGAAGTGTCCTCACTCTGGGTGAGATGGGGCCGAGCTGTGAGCGGAGATCAACGCCATGGACAATATAATCTCGCTGGATGAGGAGGCGAGGAGAGAAGATCTGAGGGGTGACTTCAATTATAATATTTATTTATTAATTTCAATAATACATCCAAGTCTGTTTGAGATGCAGGTTAAAGTACTAATCGGAGCGGAGCAAATCAGTCTACAGATTATTTGAGTTTAATTACTTTATCAATGTCAATGTAAATTAAATGCTCTGATCACATTTAGTGTGAGGGGAAACAACCTGCTGATTTCCACAGTTATCTGGTTAGACCTAAAAAAAGAGAAGTGCTTGATTTGACTGCTCAGCCCAATAAAATGAACAAGATAGGGACCTTCAGCAAGGGTGCAGGTTTGATTTTGACATTGGTGGGGTCATAAAAGTGCTCCAAGGCAGCACCCTGAAAGTTTATATTTTTTGTGCTTGCTCATGTAGAGCAGATCAAACAAACAATTAAACTATTCAGAAAAAAAATATCCTATACACTTAACCTCCAGTCTCTCCTCCTCTATCTCTACTATCTGTCACCTGACAAAACTATATCGGTGCTTGGCACATGTGAGACAATTTGGGATACAGCAATCATAAAGCTTGATGGTATGGTAGTCGTCTGAGGAGAAAACACAGTTTCACAATTATTACTGATAAGTGTAATTTATTCCCCAACAATATGAATGTATAAAATCATGTTTGTAATCAGAGGTTTTATTATATTTTTCCCCACAAACTTTTATTATTGGTCCTAAACGGTTGCTGCCTCTCAACACACAAATAACGCATGAATAACAAAGAAAACAACCAAAACGAATATCTCTTTGCTTACAGCTCCTTGCCAACTAACGACCACAGCAGTGCGCAAGTTCAGGCCTGTTTTACGAGCTAGCATCCTCTTCTCTTATCTTCCGTTACCAGATGGAGGAACAGCAGGGATGGCCAATCTATGTTAGCAAGAAATGGTAAAGCCAGTAGATGAGTGATATTAGGTTAGAGATGGGACTTTGTGTAACAAAATGTAGTTGGCAGGCAGGGGAACACGGTGCTGTGGGTGGCCACAATGGCTGATGGGAAAGACAACATAAAGATTGATTTTGCCTTAAAATAATTGCGGTTTGTGTTAGGGATCATGGGGTGGTGGCATAATTTTGATAGGGACGTGTCCCCAGCGTCCCTGCCCAATTCTACACCATTGACCTTCAGTGACTGGATCACTAATGCTGCGTTCACACCGCAAGCGACCCAGCTACCAAAATCGTGTCGCCCACTAAAGTATCGTCGCGTGTCCATGAATACCTCATTTTGGTCATCGTTGCCATCGACCGTTGCTTGGTGATGTCACATCCACTCGACTTTCACCGCGATCATTTCATATATCATATAATAGGATGTATAAGCGGACATTATTCCAGCTGTATCATTTTCATTCACTTATCAACCAAGAGACACTGCAGCTGAACTGATGCCCTGCAGCAGCAGCATCTGTGAGTTTCCCGCGGTCCGTCTAGGCGGAACTAATGTCCTCACTGACTAATGTTTCCCACACAGACATAAAATGTTCCTCTGTAGTCAGGATGAAAGACTGTCTTTCACGGACACCATCACACACGCACACACTGCTGATTGGCTGTTGCCGCACAGCCACACACGACATCGTCTGAAAAGATAAACTTTTTTTTACTTTGACATTGCGCGACGAGCTATGTGGTAGTGTGAAAAGCGGCTGTCGCATCGCGGGAGGGTTAGCCCCGCCCCATCGCGGCTGTACATTGACTTTACATGGAGAGTGATCGCCTAGGTAGTACAAGTAGCGTGCGGTGTGAACGCAGCATAAGACCTACTTCTACTGAAAATCTTCAAGACCAAGGAGATGGTCGTTTAGGAGGTAAGAGCCTCTACTCCATCACAATCAGAGAGGAGGTTAAACCTCTCAAGTATTTCGGTTTGCATCTTGATGACAAGCTGGACTGGTCCATGAACACAAATGTCCTACTGAAAGGGGCAGAGCTGGTTCTTCCTCAGGAGAAAGGAGGATCACTCGGTGGTCTCCAGTGTTGTGGTCGATGCTGCTGTCTGCTGGGCTGGCAGCACGACCGACAGGAACATCAGGAGGCTGGTGAAGAAGCCTGGCTCTGTGGTTGGCAGAAGTTTGGATTCACTGGGACTGTGGAAGCGAAATGTTCACTTGGCACAAAATCCCACCACCGATCTAGAATCTAGTCCTCCAGGCCAGAAATCTCATGTGATCAAACATGAACACAACACGGAGAGGAGGTAGGTGGGAATGATTGTGGTCTTGGGACTATTTTTTAATGGAAAAGTAGGAACTAAAAAAAAGAAGACTGTGGAATAAATAATGGAGACAGTGTGAACATGTGAGTTGGTCCTCCATTTCTGAGGTCCACTGAACTTTATGTTTCAGGTCGGCCAAGTTTCTTTTTATTAACATCTGCTGCCTTGTAGAAGAAGCTTTAGATTTACTGCTCCCGCAGACTAGAATCTGTTACCAGAAAAACTGTGTCTTGGAGAGCTGGTCTCTTTAAATCTTTTTAAATGCAGAATAAAGGCTTGAGAGGAAGATGAAGTAAGCTGTAAATGCTTTGACTTAGAGTTTTCTGTCTGTGACTCTGACTTATCTGGTTGATATCCATGCCCGGAGTGGCTAATCAGGAGGACCAGGACAAAACTTCAGGACTGGCCTGATGTTTGGGCCGCGAGGGCCGGTGGTCATATACATTTTTTAATATTATTATAATTTATTGGTTTGGTGTTCATTTATGGCACTGAGTGAGTAGTACTTACATGCTGTTACCGCTGTCCCTGTCGGCTGCTTTTTTTTTTTCAGAGGCACCCTGACGTAACAACACGTCTGTGCAGGCTAAAAACAATTAGCTCCGCCAGTTGGAGGCTGTGCGATGAGCCAGCTAGTAGCCACAGTGCTGGGCTGCCAGCAAGACGGATAAAAAGAAGAGGAGAAGAAAGCGCTTGAAAATGGTGTGGCAAAATGTGCAAAATTAGCCACTGTTCTTTAATAAAACGAGCTTGTGGTCTGAAACAACAGAGAATGACGATGAAACTGGTAAGGCAAGATGTTGAATAAAATGACACTTGCACCGTGTGATGCGACGACGCCACATAACTGGGGAACCTTTGTCTTGTAGCCCCTCAGAAGCAAGATGCAGCAGCACCAAGCACCAACCATGAGCCCACCACAGGTGCAGAGTGGGCAGGTAGGATTGCAACGTTCACTGAGTGAATATTAGAATTAATATCAGAGTATAGTGTAGACCTACTCTATATGAAAAATGCCCTGAGATAACTGATGCTTGATGATTCAGCACTACAATAATGAAATTGACTTGAATTGATCAGAAGGCTATTGATTATTTTTTAAAATGTGATTTAATGTCAGAGGCAGACACAGGGGAAAGTGATGAGGAAGGGATTGCTGCTGTTGCTGCTGTCAGTGTTGAAGAAACAGATGAGCTGTTGTAACAGAGTGTGAACAAGCAAGCATCAGTTCTAATATAACCAAATGATAGTCGTGGCCCTTTTTATCATCAAAAGTAAGATGGTAAACAAATCACACAAGTGAAAATGAATAAGATGAATGTTACATGCAGTAGATCTGCATATTTTGCCATTGAATAAAAATCGTATTGTTTGGTATTATTGGCTTTAGAGAACAGTGCACTAAACATTTAAAGTTATAATTACATTATTTTAATACAATAGGTCATGATATAAAGTGGGCCGGTCTGAGGCATGAAATTCCAGGGCTGAAAATGAGTCCCACTCCGCCCCTGTTGATATCTCTGTGTCTAAAATTGTTCTACGTCTGTAACTTTATGTGCTGCTGCCTGTTTTGGCCAGGACACTCTTGCAAATGAGTTTTAATCTCACTGAGGTTCTTCTGGTTAAGTAAAGTTTCAATTGTTCCTCAGTCAGCTTGTTTCTTGATTGGCTGTATTTTGTTCCACATAACAATTCACAGAATCATAGCTCAGTAGTTGTTTTCTTTCCCCACACACATGAAGATTTTTGGTTCAATATTAAAAACTGACTGCCTGACCTCTTTCTGAGGTGGTTATCAGGACAAATTCGCTCTTAACACACTTCATACATAATCTTTGTGTGTGCCTTGCTTTAACTTTAATGATCAGCTGGGTTACATTTCTTCCTCCATAAACCAGTGGTTCTCAACCCTTTGGGTTTCTGGACCCCCTGAATAGTTTTGATCCACCCTGAGGACCCCCTGTGGGTTCATAATCTTGTTCTTCTTATTTGTATAACTGTGCTCTTCATCTAGTTTTTTTTTGTTTGTTTGCAAAAGTTGCATAATTTCAAGTGCTAACCTAAACCTTGTAAGTCAACAAATTTTCCCATAATACCCTCCTGAAAATGATTCATAATAAAATCATGATTTAGAAATGAATGGTGTACGCCCACTGAAACAGTGGGGGGCTAATAATTTGAAAAGAATCGTGTTAAAGCTAGGGTCTACGATCTGAAAATCAGTTCGGCTGTTCAGACAGATTTGAAAAATGCAGCCTGCCCCCCCTTCACTCATTCCTCCCCTCAGTGTTCCAAGATCCCGCCCCCCAGCTCGTGTTGCCTCCTAACAACACGCCCCCTCCATTAGAGCAATAAGCCGGCTGGCATATAATAACAGCAACGACAAACAAAAACAACTCAGCTCAACTGAAAGTAACAAACACGATAGTCATCCCCTTGTAACACACAGCGGTAGCCATTTCAATTGGAACGGCGGCGAGGTGGGTCTGGTGTCGCCAGAGCAGAGCCGATTGTGGGCGAGGAATTATCTTTCTCGATGTGTCCTCACCAGCTCAGTTTACAATGCTAACGATGCATGGCCAACTTATGCTTAAATCTATTGACAGAGCCTACCCACTCTGACCAACAACGTTCAGTCATTAGCCAGTACAGGCACAGACTAACCAGAGTTATTCAGCAGACATCTCCCACTGTAGTAAACAAAGCTATTACCTGTTCAACCAGGGGCGGAACGGCCGGTGCTGAAGGTCAGGGCTGCAGTCGTTCGCCAGCCGGTGGCCCGTGCTGCAGCCAGCTGTTCGGTAGCCGACGGCTGGCGCAGTGTTCAACAATCCCAAATCATTCTGCAGCTTTTTCCACCATACGATTCTCCAATGCTGACTCTCCGTTGGGACCTGTGTTGCTCATATTTCTTCCTTACTTCAGCCTTTTCCTTGAAACTTTTACGTTTCCTTCTCTTCGATGTGGAGGGTAACAGAAGCGACCTCCCGGCTCCATGATGCTTCAGTAGCTGTGCTGCTCGCTGATCACCGGTACATGAGAGAGGTAGTGGGGAGGAGGCGGGACCATGGGCGAGACGGTGCAGAGCAGGGAGACAGGGGATTGGATGGACTCACGGACCAATCCGAACCGTCGGGAACGGTGTTTCGGATTGGTCAACTGTTATGCTGCTTTGCAGCAGATATACTGAATGGATTTTTTTCATTCTTTTTGGTCTGTATATTGCGTAGATCGGACCACAGGACCATAATGGACTTATAAACAGTGTTATTAAGATGTACCAAGCTTACAAATCATAGACCATAGCTTTAAGTTTGTGTTATACAAACTTGAATACACTTGTGAAACATGGAATTAGAGACAAACAAGTCCTGTCACCCTCTGTAATTTATGTAAATAAAGGTCTCAGTCATGTTTTATAAATGTCATAGGATCTGTTTTTTAAAATAGATTTTATTTCTAAGGGCCCCTTGCAATTACACCACAAACCACTTCGGTTTGAGAACACTGCCCTAAGTTCACCTCTCAACTCTGTTAGTTTGCCGTCTCACCATGTGAATGTTTAATCAGAGCCATTTAGACGAGTCCTGAGCAGCTGAGTGACGGCACTCTGCTGGAGGCTCCCAGGTGGGAGGTTTCATAAATGTTTTATAACTGAGTTTAGCTTTATGAGGGCAGTTAACACTCTGATGAATAACCTGTTTAAAATGACTAAGAAGACAGCGACAGTGTGTTTGTCCTGATTGTCACTGAAGTTCCAACAAACGCTTCAATCGATCATCAGTCTCAGGAGATCCATAAACTGATTCCTCTCATTGTAACATGACGGTCCTTCATAAGTTCTGAATAGTTTTTAATTATTTTAGATTCTTATAAATTATAACAACTTTTCTTCTTTAAAATCAGTTCTGGATGTTGATTGGTAACATCTCTGTTTTGACTTCTACTAATAATTCCTGTTGCTGTTTTTTGTAAAATGAAAATTGGCTGGAAGGCAGTTTTAAATGCACATCCCTACACTGCATCACAGTGGGTAATAAATGGAACAATCAATGAATCATACAAAATGTTCAAGCTTTATCATCCAAATAATCCTTTACGTTGTATTACATACCAATTCTTTTTGATATTTTCACTTTTATTCCATTAACATGACTTCCAATCAGACTATAATCAATAATAACATCTAAAAATTTAGATTTAATTCACTCTATTAATTTCAACACTTTCTATGTTCATAAACAAAAGAAGAGACACTTGAATCATTTCTTTAGTTTGCAGATCTCATCACATAGACTCCTGCATCTGCACCAAGTCTTTTTCTCCTCAGCATTACAAGAGCCCATTAGCAGCCTCTCAGCAGTTACACAGCTAACGCGTATTTAATGGATTTAAGATATTAGATAATTTTGCAGACAGAAGAGACTGCAGAATTTTTAAGTCTCACCCAGCTGAATAAAAAACCTCTACATGTGCATTTGAAGAGTGCTGCATGGTGCTGCAGCAGTCAATAGACCACGAAACGTGCTTATTAAACCAACTCTATGTGGCTTTTCCACCCTGATATCATATTTCTAGGGTCATTGTGATGGTACATCACCTTACAACAAGTTGAATCACACCTCTGTCATGGTCTGAGGGGGTCTGTATCACCTTCACTGGCACTATGTAACTTCAATGTGGACGGTAGGAACACTTCCACACAAAAAAACAACAAAGTTTTACTGCTTTGACTGCTTTATGGCATATGTCACTTCCCCCGAGGCCAAAGCTAAACGTTGGGAAAAGGAGAATATAAAGCAGATTTTGAATTTGTAAAACAGATTTAATGAACAGAATTTAGTTTAGGGTAAATATGCTCTTATTTTCCTAATGAAAATAGGGACCTCTACTCCTGCATAGTAGGTGGTGGTAATGTTCCTCTGATGCTGGATGCCACCCGCAAATAAACATGAAGAAGAAGAAAGCTAAATGTAGAGTTGTTATTAAGGCGGAAGCAGCAGAAAACCCAAAGAAAAGAAAAGTTTTATCAGAGGGGACGACAAAAGGAAAGCTGGAGAGTAACAAGCTAAATGCGTGAACAGAGATAAACATTGGACCGGCATTAAAAGAGGAGGGGGGATGTCCGACCGATGCTGACTTTGCCTTGTTATTGTTGGACTTGTAAGAATATAATGATTTATTGAAAAGAAACATGATCAGACCGAACCTTATCAGTCCACATGGTTTATTTGTCTCTTGGGACGTCCTGCTGGCTCACTTTACCTCCCTCTGTATGTCAACAAATGCACGTTGGTGTACAACAGTGCAGTTACACTTAATGGCCACAGAGGGCACTAGAGAGCTGAAATCTGGAATCTTATATAGTATTGCTTTAAAGTGTGTGTGCCTGGTTTGTCTCTGCAGTCAACTCACTGACACAGTTCAAAATACAGAAAGAAAAAATAATGAATATAAATACACCGGGGCAGCACGGTGGAACAGTAGTGCACGTGCCTTTAAACAAGAAGGTTGACTCCCTGTGTCTGTTGGGGTCTTTCTGTGAGGAGTTTGCACGTTCTCCCTGTGCATGTGTGGGTTTTCTCCAGGCACTGCGGCTTCTTCTTGACCTAACCTATGCTTAATATGTTGATTGATAACTCCTCATTGCCCTGTGAGCATGAGTGGTTGTTTGGCCCTGCAAATGGCTTGCTGCCAGTTTAAGGTGCACCCCACCTCTTTCCCAATGTCACCTGGGGCAGGCTTTGTATTTTTTTGATAAAAAAACCACTGACATTATGTATTCAAATCAGCTTTTATAGGGTTAAAATAAAACGAAGAATTAAATATTGGTATTTTTGGTTAGAACAGAAGTTGACTGAATGATTGAAGCAAAAAAGTAAAACAAAAATATTAATCTGTTATGTTTAATGCAGCTTTTAGGAGATGACATCTATGTTCTGATTACCTCAAAGGGTAGTAAATTAAAAGTCTAACAGCAAATGTGTATATTTAAGCCTGATCTTTGAAAAACATCAAAAACATCCTCATTTATTATGTTGCTAACTCATTTTTGTCAATTTTTTTATTGAACTCTTACATAATGTAATCACATTGGCATTTAAAGGGTAAAAATAAAACCAATTAGTAAATATTTTATATTTTTCATTAGAACTGAAGTTGACTGAATGATCTAAACAAAAAGTAAAATAAAATATTAATCTGTTATGGTCTTATAGCAGCTTTTGGGAGACGACATTTATGTCCTCTGATTACCTCAAAGGGTAGTAAATTAAAGCAACCCACAAGGGGAAAGTTTGATGGGTGACTCTAAATTGCCCTTAAGTATGTGTGGGAGTCAATGGTTGTCTCTCTTTGTGGCCCTGTGATTGGCTGGCTACTGCTTCTGGGTGTATAAAGAGAGCTGCAAATGGCTCCTGCTACCCCAACACAGACCAGTGGTGTAGATAACTGTGGATTGGTGGATAAAAAGGACTTCCACCCCCGTCTGTGCTTGACGGGATGATCGCAGAATAAAAGTTGTTTTATAGTGAAAGTCGAGCTGTCGTAAAGTTGTCTTCCTCATGATGATGTTTGCATCACTCCTCACCTGACGCCACCTCGTCTGATTTAAAATGCATCACGCAGCCTGCTGCTTCAGGAAACAGATGTTTCACCACCCACCATGATGGTACAAATCATCGTATATAAACTGCATCCCAGGAATAAATTTCCTGTTGGATAGTGATGAGAAGTGAAAAGAAAGAGACGAGGCTCGGGGTGAGGTTTGCATTACAATACTGCATCCACAATAAGACTTTATTCGCAAGTTGTTTACACTGATAGAACAAAAATATCTTCTGTTTTTATGCTTTTAGAGTTTGGTTTATGTACAGTGTTGATGAAACGGACCAGCTACTGATCTCAATGGAGTGTGAAGAAAGAAACACGCACTGCTAAGAATACTGCAAAAGAACAGGAGCTCATTTTACACTTAGAACATAATTTCCTTTTTCCAGCAATCTTGACATATATTTTTTTTAATAAAGGAAGAAATAAGGAGCATTTCTTGCTGCGTGCTCTGACACTGTGATGTAAAAATGGATTCCAACAACATGACACCAGCTTGCTGCAGTGTTGCATCATGTTGGTACTGCACCACCTTTCAACCCACTGAAACCACGATCTGCACAGTTTAGAGATGATAATCCTTGGCTTTTGCACTTTTAAGGTCCTTGGAGAATCTGGTGCAATACATAGTCTGAAATAAAGTGGAAAGTGAAACCAAGGCTTGTTTGTTTGCTCCTAAAGTTCTGCTGAGATCGCCTGTAGGCCACAAGGACTGGCACAATTATCCGCTGAATAAATAGCCATGCATTAGCAGCAGAGTGTTTGCAAGGCATACTAATAGTGCTTCAAACAAGACTAGAGTTTGTTCAGTACAGACTTTTAACTTTCCATTCAGTGTCAGCTAATTTAAAACAGTGGAATTAAGTTGATTTTTACAGTAATCACGAGTAAGTTTCCCCAAATTCATCTGCAAATAATGGATTTGTTCCTGAAGTTCTGCCCTGTAATGTGGAGAACATGAAGCGTGACACCTCTGTTTGTTTCACAACACTAAGTTTGATCTCTTTCTGCTTGATGAACCATTAAAACAAAGTGATTAAGTTCTGGCAAACTGGGAGTCCATCCTCTCCATTCCCCTCCCGGTCAAATGCCAGCCAAGGTCCAGCCAATTACCAGCCACTAAATTCACACAGCTGGAGGGCGTCCCTGTTAAGAATGCAAACATTGGACTTGAACCTCTGCCCTTATTAAAGTATCTGCCAAACACATCAGAGAGCAAATCTGTCACCACGAATTCACCAAAACATGTCCTGAAGTTTACCGCTCATAGAGGGCCAAATTGTTGAAATCTGAATGATATACTCTCAACTTTTGGAATATTAAATTGTTATCAAAGTACATTTTCCTAAATATTTTGTTCAAAAAAATAGAGGCAGTTTGGCAAAGACATGTACAACAAATTAAAGCTCATATTACCTTGGAATTATTGATATTTATCATGTTTTCCAGGAAAATTTTGTCACAAACGTATTAATCAAAATGCATTTTTTTTATAATCTAACCCTTTAGCTACCAGATCAACTGTTACGCAGAGGTCAAAAAATTAACTCAGGGATATTTAATGTTATCTAAAACAGAACAAATCAAATCATTGTTTGATTCCCTTAACATTTCAGGGACGATGACTTAAAATGCACAATATTTGGGACAAAATCAATTAGAAAAGGCATAAATGTTTGCAAATAAAATAGCAATAAAAATGACTTAAAATAATTGATACTGAGTTTGACAAACACACCAAAAATGTTTTTTTATGAAAAACTATATTATCTCATTAAAGTTAAGTACTTCAATTAATAATGAGGGAGGTAATAATAAAAGCTTTTAGCTTTTTAAACCTTTGAATCCCACACAAAGGAATATCAATTCTTTTGGTTTTTCTGTTTTTTTTCTGTATCCTAAAACATTGGCAAAAACAATGATGTGTTATTATTTGACACACTGAAAATTCCTAAATTTAATGACCTCTGCCAAACAGCTGAGCTGGGAGAAACGGGGTTAAATTTAAAAATATTAAGAGAGCAGGAATCTGAATTTGGCTCATGAGCTGCCAGATGCCAAATTTGGTGTTCGAGGATGCTTATATTTTCTTCTTCGGGTGAGTCATCTTCAAACATTGTGGTTATGAGAATAAAGAGCAGTTTACATGACTGTATTTATCCTTCAGATAGATTCTTCTCTGCCCCGTTTCTCATAGACTTTCCAGCAACTTTAAAACATTTTTTGGTTGGTTTTTGTTCTCAATATCTGAACCAGGCAGAAAATTCCACACTAATCTTCATATGTCCTGTAAAACATAAGTGGTAAGGTTTACATGTTTATTATGCTATTCTGAGGATCTCATCACAGCTGAGTCCTGTTACAAACCAGCCAAGACCAAGGGAAGTGGGAGATTTTAAAGTGACTCTATATTTCCTTAATCATAAGCGCTCCTTTTCAGTTTCGCTCAATGCGGTATGCTATTAGACATTTTTCACTGTTAAATGAGAAGAACTCATCCCAAATGACCAACCTGTGCCATGCCACCTGGTCTGTTGGGACCAAAACAACCCTTACAGGTGGATCTCCAGAGAAGACCGATGGCTTAAAGGTGCAGTGCGTAGAAATTGGCATTTTAGTGACGTCTAGCGTTCAGATTTTGGGACGAGCCCGTCTGTGTGTAAACCATCACATCACCAAGTGACGAGAGCCGGTGAAGACCTAAAAGGATCCTGAACAGGGCATCATTTACAACAGTTAGCAGGTGAAGGTTTTTTCAATCATATTTGTAACTATTATTTTAATAGATCATAGGTCAGTTAAGATGATGATTATAGGTTTTGTATACTTTTGTAGACTTGAATTATAAAATTGCGTTTCACTCTTTTTGTCTCCAAAATTCAACTGTAGATAACATGGTCGATTGTTATGTCAGCATCCACATTCAAAAGCTTTTTCTAACTTAATAAACAGAAAAAAAGTTTTATGGGGATGATTATACACCTGTCTCAACAGACTTTACATACAAATAGAAACATTATATCCTATATTTACCGTTTGTTTAGAGAAATTCTGCCAACTTCTACACACTACACCTTACAGAAAGGTGTCAAGGAAGATGTGTTTGTAAAGATGGAGAAACCATTTTAATGGTTCATTTCCAGCACATTTTAATGATCAGCTAAGGCTTTAATTCTTCCTCTTCCACGGTCAATATTTAGAGCTGAAGAAGCCTTTTGGAGAAGAGATGAAACATCTGAAAGAAACCAGTCCAGATGCTCTGAAGAGCTGGGAAAACCATGACCTGGCTGATTGAAAACCTACACAGATTTTAATATATTTTTCTTGTTGATATGAAATATGGAAAAGCTGATTTAGGACATCTGTTTATCCAAGCAGGTGACACTTTCTGGGGGTCTGAAATGTATGAAAACCCATGAAGTCATTAAATACTAGAGTGAAATACAGAAGCAATGAAGTTTTAAATGCTGTGAAGTGTAAGCTGTTGAACATAAATGGTCTTACATGTGTTTGTTACAGTCCTTCAAGGGGACAAAACTCCACTTATTCTCAAAATGCTTTTGGGGAAACCAGTCAAAACTGTCTCAGCAAACAAGTTTTAAATCCACAACAGATTCAGCTACTGTACATGACAAAATAATCCTTAAATGCTACATAAGAAGAGCTGCTCTCCAGAAGCAACAATATCCTCATTTATCATAAAAGAGCCAGTCTGGAGCGCTTTATTCCAACATGACCTCATTCCACTGTTCTTAATAATGTAAGAACAAGATTACTACCCCCAAAGTTATTCAAAGACTTTCACAAACTTGGAGACGGGAAGAAACTCTGTGCCCTCAGATTATTAAAGACTGCAGTGTTTATCAGCAGGATTTTCATTAAGTAGCAGCACGGCAAACCTCTGGCCCACACAGGTTAATACGCTGGAATAAGGCCATTTTAAATAAAGCGTTGCACATCGGCCTTGTTTAACGTGGCAGGAAAATTCATCATCCCATATGCTGTGTTTTTTATTAAGGCAGACATGAGTGTTACTTCACTGACGAGCCACAAGATTCATAATTATTCAGGTTGAAGGAACACAAATATTGCTTCCACATGGGTCATGGAAAGTATACAATGAGAACAAAAATTGGTGTTTTGTAACCACATCCAGCATGATTTCTATCACGTTATTCTTTAAAAAATAACATTTTAGATGTTTCTAGTTGTGACCACTTATGAAATAACATCTTAAAATTTTCTGTCACTCAAAGTCCCTGTAAAGCAAAGTCTTTCTCTGAATAACATGGTGAATGAAATATGTGAAACAACTGAGATAATGTTTGATCTCATTTCTTTAACTATATGAGCTCTTTTCAGTCTAGTTTCTTTGGACAAAATGGAGGCTCAGTGATGCATTTAGGTTCTTCATGTAATGCCTCTATCTGGGCAACAGCTTATAGAAAGTGTGTGGGGATGGACAAAACCTTTCAATAGACCTGTCACGATTACAAATTTTGCTGGACGATTATTGTCAATATTGTTTTGAAACATCATTGTTTCATTATCATATCATCATATTAGGGCGTCGGTGGCGCAGTTGGATAGTGCGCTTGGTCATTGATCGGGAGGTTGCAGGTTCAAACCCAGCTCCGGGCGACACATGGCGATGTGTCCTTGGGCAAGACAGTTAACCCCAAGTTGCTCCCACTGCTGCGTCAGTGGCGTGTAAATGGGCATGAAAGGGCGTGAATGTGTTAGAGATACTGATGGACGAACTAACATAGAAACACAGACCCATCAGTGAGTAACTGTGAGTGCGACTGGGTGTGAATGGGTGTGAATGGGTAGGTGTGACCTGTGGTGTAAAGCAGCTTTGAGTAGTCAAAGACTAGAAAAGCGTTATATAAGCTCAAGTCCATTTACCATTAATGTAATTATAACATTTGTCATAATAAAGGGAATACACCATATCAAAAGCAATAAACCTTAATTTCTTCAAAGTATTTAACTGTAACTGGAAGGTCAAGAGCTTTTTATTCAAATAAATCAAACAAACAATAAAATAAATGTAACAAAAAAAGAAAAAAAAACAAAAATGAAATAGACACTCTTTTGGGTAAAACTGCATGTTCGCATGTATATAAAATCATTATACTAATCAACAACACTAAAAAATAGACCCTGTCTGTAAAGAAAAAAAAAACTCCAATAAAAACACACACAACAATAAGAAACAGCAAATTAAATGGTGTTTATACAGCTCCTGAATTGTTTGTGACATGCATTTTCTCCCAGTCAATTCGTACTGTCTGTCAAATGTTCGTAACGTTTGCCGGCTTTTCAACCGTATTGAAGAGCTACATTTCTTTTGCAATGTAGGGAACGAAACTGTCTGTGAGCGTGAACCATTTTGCGCTGTTTTATTTATTTTTCCTTTGCCGACCAAACGCCTCAGTAAGCGCTGACTGTCAGGACGAAGGCTCCGCTGCACCTCCCCTTCTTCGTCGTCATTACTTTCAAACAAATATGACATATCGGCTCGTCGGTGTTCATGGGCCCACACCATGTTCATTTTGTTTAAAACCAAAATATTCCCAAACTGGGGCTGTGGCATTTAGCTTAGGAACCTTAGCTTTCGTGCCATCATTCACATTAGTGTTTGTTTCTTTGTTACTCCTCGGGATGCTCAGTTCAGCTCTGTGTGTGTGTGTACACACAAGTGGCCTCACCTCCCCCACAAAGATTGAATGAATGACAGATGCTCACTCCACTATAAATCTGCTAAATCTGCTATGGAACCAACACACCCAGGTGTTGAGAAAGTTGCACAGAGTGACCCATCTTCCCATCCAGCCTGTTTGGTAGAAAGAGAGGAGGAAAACAAACACGCATGCGTGTGTCAACTTATCGAGACCGGCAAACATACCGAGGATGTTTTTATTTATCGTGAGGTTAATTGATTTATTGATTATCGTGACAGGCCTACCCTTTCAAAGCATATCCAGCAGGTGATTGGATGATTGTTCTGTCAATCACATTCATTACAAGTCAGTCAAATTGTGTAGTAGGCGGACGTTACTGCCATAGCGTAAAGGACAGAATGTGAACCACTTTGTAGAAAAACTTTTCCAAAACATGTCACAAGTGGAGTAAAAATATTCTTACTATGAAGCAGTTAATTGTGTTATTTGTTTTTCAGCTAATAAAGAAATGTGGTCCAGATGTCTTCTGTTATATGTCAGACTTTAATCATTCTTTTTGCTTTACAGGGATTTTATTTTCAACTCATTTTGGTGTTTTGACTCATTCTGACATCACTGACCAACTGTGATGGTCCAGCGTGCTGCATTAAAACATATCAGAAAGCATGGTACTGTTGAAACATGATGATAAATTATTTCCTCAGACTCATAAGAGGGGTGTCACATTATGAGCAAGATTTAGGGGACCATTTCTATCTAAGGCTACAAATATGGATGTTTCATTACTTCTAAAAGACAAGTTTGTCTGTCAAAATGTAGAAGACTTACAAAAGTTGCCTAATCAGAACCAAAAGTGACATTTCAATATCAGGTATTCGGGTGTCCATCAATGAGTAAAAAATAAAAACACATATATTCAATCTTAAATCTGTTTAGAATTTTCAGGGTGGGGATTTTAGTAACACTCAAACTTTAAGAAGTGATGCTCTCTAGCTAAACCCTCATTCATCAACCCAAATAAATAATAATAAATATACTCTCAACAGACATTTTAACACTCTCTAATTAAATCTCTTTAACATTACTTTGGAAAAACAGGCTGCATGGTTCATTACAATAGAGGGAAGGTCTATCTATGTACAAGACTGGATCAACAGACTTCTGGCACAACGTCACTTAAGATGGAGGCTTGAGGGGAAGTGAAAGAGGGGGAACAATGGAAAAGGGAGTTCAGGACAGATACGTCACGAAAAGAAGAGAAACCATGGATGAAATCGATCAGGTGGGTAAATATTGAACAAAATCACATACATAGAAAATGCAACAAGAAATACCGGAAAAGAGGAAGCAGAAAATAATTGGAAGTACGAGGGAATGGAAACAGTAGGTGGGAGATGGAAACACAAGGAAATTCGCAGTAGTGTATGTCATCCAGAACAGACAGTCGTGAAGAAGAGGAGGAGGGAGGAGGTCCATCAGAGGGAGCTGCTCTTTCTACTGTGGTAGATTTTTCAGGATGGCGTTCACCTCCTCCGCAACAGCTGTCAGAGCAAACTCAAACTGATCCTGCAGAGTGACAAAGAGAGGAAAAAACAGAGAGGAGGAGACTTAAAAGTCTTTAAAAACACCCATGAAAGAAGTGAAACCCTGAAAAGAAGAGAGAAAAGTTTGCTTAAAATGTTGAGAGCAACCAACGGGCATTTCCAAGGGATGATGATTGTGCAAATTAACAACTGTAGAGCAGCTTTGGGGCACAGCAAACCCCAAATATTATTGTTTGTGATGTTGACAACATTTTTATATTGAAGACATTTTCTGTATAGACAGCACTGTTTCAAAAGATGTGCCTGTCCACATGAGAACACTGAAAATGTGGTATTACGTCTGCCAGGCCTCTAAGAGGCGCTGTCAAGCTCCTGCACACATACACCAAAACCAGAAGAATTTTGTAAAACTTATATATAGCTTCTATTTAATTTAAGTCTGTTTGGAAACTTCTGCATAACATTTTGGTTCATCCATCCACCCCAAGCTGTCTGCTGCACATCTAGACTTTAAACAAGAACACACATTGTCATATTAAAGATAATAACAACCTACAAACGGACAGAGACAAATAACTTTGAGAAAGTTCTACTTAGTATCATGGATAGAAGGATGTTTTCTGCACCTCATCTCGTCTGCATTAAAAAGCATTTTCATTAACCAATGTGCCCTGACTGGTTGCATAACTTAAAAAAACCCTTCTTGTTCTGCAGAAATCAAAGTTGCAGTCTCACTGGGTGCCATTACTCTGGTGTGGAGGCTCACAGTGAGCAGCTGCATGGAGGAAAGGCTGTCAGCTATGCCAGAGGCGTTCACCTTTGTCTTGGTTTGTATAGAGGAATATATCTGTGTGTAAAAGTTGTTTTCCAGATCATTTTGCAGGACAGAAATGATAACTAAGGCATCTATGGTCACTCTGCCTTGTTAATACAAAGTGTTCTTTATTTCTGTCCATAGAGAACTCTAATTGCCTTTTTTATTGTTTTTATTCATAATTTTTCATATTTAGTTTAGATCCTCCTTTTAGTATGTATATGTTGTTTACTTCTTTTCCCTCAAACCAGCTGCTGCTATAAGACCACAATTTCTCAGCTTGGGATCAATAAAAATAGAAAGAAAAAAAAACAAAACTCTCTGTCCGTCCATTCATCCATCCATCTGTCTCCACACCTACCTATCTATCCAGCTGCCTATCTGTCTGTCCGACCAACCGACCGTCCGTCCTTCCGTCCATCAATCCATCCACCCACCCACCCCTACTTACCCACCTTCCTACCTCTCTGTCTGTCTGTTGATCTATCATCCATCTGTCTGTCTGTCTGTCTGTCTGTCTGTCTATCCGTCTGTCCGTCTACCTACCTACCTACCTGTCTGTCTATCTATCTACCTATCTATCCAACTGCCTATCTGTCTGTCCGACCGACCATCCGTCCGTCCTTCCGTCCATCAGTCCATCCACCCACCCACCACCTACCTCTCTGTCTGTTTGTCTCTTGATCTATCTATCATCCAACCGTCTAGCCATCTATCTATCTATCTATCTATCTATCTATCTATCTATCTATCTATCTATCTATCTATCTATCTATCTATCTATCTATCTATCTATCCATCCTTCCATCTGTCCATCCGTCTGTCTGTCAGTCTGTCTACCTACCTACCTGTCTGTCTATCTACCTATCTATCCAACTGCCTATCTGTCTGTCCGACCGACCGTCCGTCCGTCCTTCCATCCATCCATCAATCCATCCACCCACCCACCTACCCACCTACTTACCCACCTACCTACCTCTCTGTCTGTCTGTCTCTTGATCTATCTATCTATCTATCTATCTATATATCTATCTATCTATCTATCTATCTGAACTAGACTACTGCTGATCTTGTAGAAAATAGACAAACTTTGTGAATACAATGAACCACTGAGGTTAAAAGTATTTTTAAGGCACATCAAGTCATGTTTAACAATAGACTTGTGGTGCTCTGACAGGAAGAGGAGTTTTAATGGTCCAAACTTAATTTCCTCTTATCAAAATCAGAAATGAAACTCAAGCAGAGAGGACAGAACAGCTGACCACGAGGGGAATCAGCGAGTGAGAGAGCAGAGAGCTCCTCTCAGATACATGGTTTAATAACGCCTGGATCGATGCAGCGGATGTTTTACACACATCCTGGTTTTTCTGTCTAATTATGCTCACAGATCAGACTCTGACTGAAGGTTCCAGACTGACCCGGTGCCACCCTGTGTGGGGTGAGGTGAGGAAAGACCCCGAGTTTTTAAGGTCGAGCTCTGAGGTCGGGCTGGTGTGTCTCTGTCAGTGGAGTGAATCATGTGTTCATGGACACTGAGAGGATTTTAACAATAAAGGACTATAGATCTTTAAATATGAGTTTAACTTCAGTAACCTCTATTATGCTCAAATAATCAGAAAGTTCAATTAAAGTAAAAACTTAGGAGAGCAGCAATCTATTTCCACATCAAAACGTACTCTGGATTTTTCTTCATTGACTTCATAAAATAACAGACGGCTACAGAACTTATGAGACCCTTGAAGGCGGTTTAAGGAGAGATTATCAGCTCCATTTGAATTCCATACATATTCCTCTGTGATCCCATCAGACCTGAATGTAATACCTGCTCCATCACTCTTCAGAAATCGATTGATCTCGCCTGACGGGAGAGATGAGTCCCTAAAAAAAAAACTACTAATCCAGCCTGTCTTACAATAGAACAGAGGGAACACCGGGACTTTTTAATAAAACGAAGTTTAAATGAAGGAGTGATGATTGTTACAGACCATGTTTTGGCCTGAAGGTCGCAGGTTTGATCCCTGTAGCTGCCAGTGAAGAATCAATCAATCGTTCAGACATGGATTTTTTTCCAAATGTAAATGCTTCATTTTAGTCTGTGTTAATTAGCAACTTTTAAATGCAATCCAGGCTTTTATTGGGAGAGTATAAACAGCTGGTTAAAATATATTGCTATATAAATCCTAAAAAACTGACTCACATGTGATGTGTATTTTTCCTGATATAGTCTGTAGACATCATCATTGTTCATCTTTTTCGCTGCTGTTAAAAAAGCTAACTAAAGATTGCAAAAATCGGCAATATCGTAGAATTGCAATTTCAATTGAATCGGCACCTAAAAAATCATCTAAAAATCCAATCGGGTCAAAAGGGTATCGTCCCAGCCCTAGTTCTCAGCAATGTTATCTTATTGTAACAAGTTTTTATTTTTATTTTTCTGGCATTTTTGTGCCTTTATTGACAACAGAGAGAGAGACAGTGAATGGGGGGACAGAGAGTAGGACGAGATTGCCTGCAGAAGCATGTTTATGAGTCATGCCTTGTTACTAACCACTCTGCCAAACTGGCACACCAATGTTTAAAATCTGCCACTCGGGCTATTCCAGTTCCAAGATCAACTGGAACACACCATCAGAGTTGACATGGGGTTCTGTTCGATTGCTCTGACATTAATTGAGAGGAGGAAGCTTCAAGCCCAGCTCTGGCTACCACATGTTGACGTGTACTCGGGCAAAGTTGATAGCAGATGGGGTGCTGGTTTGGCGGAGTGGTTAGCAACCAGGCGCGTCCCATGTACTTGCTTCTGCCGGTCCAGGTTCAAATCCAACCTGTGACCAGTTTGCAGAGTGTCTTCCCATACTCTCTTGCCCCCTTTGCCTATCCACTGTCTCTCTCCTGTCAGTAAAAGCACAAAATGGCCAAAAGAATTACATTTAAAAAAAGGTGATAGTAGAGTGGGCAGTGACTGTTAATAAAGACGAATGTTCAATTTTTTTATTTATTTTTTGATGTAGCTATGGCCTGGACAGTCCTGGCACAATAGTTGTATGTTCTATTTATGATCACTGCCCCACAATGACCATTCTTATGACCAACAATTTTTACCTTTGCTAAGGAGGTTGATTTTTTCCAGGGTCTGTATATATGTGTGTTTGTTTGTTTGTTTTTTTGTTTGTCTGTTAGCCAGACAACGTAAAACTACTAGATGGATTAACATGAAAATTTGACCAGAGGTGTGGTTTGGTCCAAGGAAGAAGCCATTTTGGTGGAGGTTCGCGTATTTGTCTGGATCCAAATAAAATTCCCCAAATTTGTGAAAAATCCCACAAGTTAACGTTGGGCTGTATTTTAAAAAACATATCTCTGACATCACTTGATGGATTTGCTTCAAAACTTACCCAATTATATAAATCTTATAACTCTATCATCATGGTAAATTTCATCTGGATCTAGATTGACGTCACAAAAAAAAGCATTAAAGTTGATAACGTCAAATCCCATTGAGTTCTCCTCGGCTGCTCTGAGGGCTCTGCCCCCTTTACGTCATTATGGGAATTGTAGTTTACTTGCAAACTCACATCAGTGTTTGCCAAGCCTATGTCACTACATTACCCAGCTCCCCTTCCAACGACAGCAGAGGAGTTCTCCACATGGACAGACATGAGCGGAGACTCGGCTCCGAGTGCACTTCTAGTTTTTTATATTATCTTTTTCTAATTATGTGCCTTTATTGATAGGAGAGAGAAAGACAGTGAGAAGGCTTGTGAAGAGGGTGTGAGAGAGAGTAGAGGAAGGCAGGATTCAAACCTGGGCCGTCAGAGGCACATCCATGACCATGCATTCAACTAATGAAGAAAAATGAAAATGGATATTGTATATTTTGATATTTTAAAATGACCTAAGCAGCATTTCAGCAGATTTGAAACCTCCATCAATCAAAATCACATACAGACTTCATGTTAGCATGTGTGTGGTGTTTGGTGTGGTACCTTGGTCTGAACCATCCCCGGCCTCTGGTCACGCAGGTGCTCCAGTGTGGCTGCGATATCAATCTCCTTCGCACCTGTACAACACCCACAGAAGACACACAGAGGTTAGGACATGAGGCTGGACTGTGTCCAAGACACTGACAAGATAATCCAGCAAACGTCTGCCACCCTTTAAAAAACAAATGAAGAAGAAAAACACTAAACAAAAACCACTGTTCCAATGATTCTCGAATCCTTTTCTGCCTACATTTAATTGAATACACTACAAAGACAAAATTTTTCTAACTTCATTTTTGGGGGAAATATTCACTCATATGTGATTTGTGGCCTTCAACATGTTCCACAAAAGCTGGGACAGGGGCAACTAAAGTCTGTGAAAGTCGATGAATGTTCAAAATAACACCTGTTAGGAACATTTCAAATGTAAGAAGGTTAATTGGACACCGGTGAGCATCATGACAAAAGGAACAACCCATAGGCTCAGTTATTCTCAAGCAAGGTCAGGGTGAAGTTCTCCAGTTTGTGAACAAATGCTATAGTCCAAAAGTTTGAGAACAACTTTTTCACATCATATAATTACAAGGGATTTGGGGATTTCCTCACTCCAGTCCATTATATCATAAAAGGAGACATATCATGCTTGTTTCTCCTTTTCACTGTGTCAGACTAGGATGCCTGTAAAGCATTTCTGCCCTCAGTACAAGTCATTTAGTTCCTTCATTGCCCCACAATAGCGTTCTCAAAATCCTCATTTTAGGCCATTATCAAGCTCTCGTTGAAACGCTCGGTTTTCAGGGTGACCTAAACTTACCTCGTAACGTCACAGCCCTTTGTGCTCTGATTGGTTAGTTCTATCAGAGCTGTCGAGAGGGTAGAGCCAGCCTGTCATTCTTCTTCTACTGTATTTTCTGGAAGGCTCAAAGCAGCGACCGCGTATTGAGTCCCCCTACAGGCCAGAGCTGGTAATGAGTGAGTGTGAGCTAGGGAGCTATATACTGCTGCTGGTGGATGTGTTCCTCACTGATGGTTGTGGGGCTAACGGACATCACAGAGGGGGAGCTGTTTTATCAGATTACTCCAATAAAAAGAAAGGTACCTCATGATGTCACGACGATTTAAATCTCACGGTCATCTCGCAATGACCTATTTTCAGAGGCATCAAATCTCGTTCTAGGATATCAGAAAAAATACAATATCTCATTTTTTGAAAATAAAAGGGGTGTAAGGTCTTGTTTTCAAATATATTATATTATATGTAAGTATTAAATCATGCATCAGCATGATATGTCTCCTTTAAAATATTCAGAGGGCCTGGAGAAATCTCTGTTGATGAGCTGCAAGGCCGAAAGCCAACACTGAATGCCTGTGACTTTTGATCCCTCATATGGCACTTCATTAAAAGCTGACATCACTTTGTAAAGGAAAAAACAATGTGGGCTCAGGAACACGTCAGAAAACCATTGTCAGTTAACACAGTTCACTTCTACATCTGTAAAGTCAAGGTCAAACTCTACCATGAAAAGATAAAGACAAATATCATCTGGGTGTCCTGGGTGTTTTTTTCTTTTTGTATCAGATGTGCATTAACTGAGATGTTGGTGAGACAAATTATTTTACATAATTTGCTTGCACTTGTGTACAATACACCTGCGAAAATTAGATCTTACTTATGAGCAAAAAAATGCACTTCAAATTTGAGGAAATTACGGTAGATCAAATTTTAACTATTTGAGCAGCTATCAACATGGCAATGTATTTGACCAATCAGAGCGCTGCTTTTTTGGTCCCCGCATTTATAACATGACAATGCCCTGTGTGTTTACATGTGAGCAGTACTGTAGCACAGAGAATTACACAATCATTACTCAAAGTTAAACTAATTCAGACCCTAAATATTGGATTAGCACAGTTTAATAGACAGTTTAACAAGATTTACAAAAGTTTGGGGGTAATGAATATTTGGGCTTTTTGTATCAGATGTGCATTAACCGAGATGTTAGTGAGACAAATTATTTTACATATTTTGCTTGCACTTGTGTACAATACGCATACGAAAATTAGACCTTACTTAAGAGCAAAAAAATGTGCTTTAAATTTGAGAGATTACGGTAGATCACATTTGCTTTCTGACCAGTCTGGTTGTTGTGCATGAAAACTCCAGTCATCATCAGTCTCTGAAGCACTCAGACCCGTTTGTCAGCTTTCTTTCCCACTACGATGCTTTGTTTGAACTCAGCAGGTCATCTCGGCCATGTCTACATGTCTAACAACAATAAGTTGCAGCTATGTGATTGCCTGCTTAGCTGTTTGAGCAGCTAAATGGATATACCTAATAAAGACAACCGGAAGTGTTTCTTATAATAGACTTAAATGGAAACAGAAGACGTCATCACAGAAGATTGAGCCAGTAACAGACGGGAGATTTGGAGAGAAAGGAAAGAGGACGTGAGCAACAATTAAATGCTGAAACAAAATCAATGAATCATTCACTCATCCAGACTCTGAGACACAAAACAAGTGCAAAATTTCCCTGTCCTTGTTCTTGTTGTGACACATATTAGCACTTCTTTGTCTCCCTTGTGTGAGGGGGTAAATGAATGGTGGCTGAACTGCTCATTCACACTATTTTCTTCTTCTGTTTCACAGGATTTGTGAAGGTTTTTTTTCTCCACCAACACAAAAGCCACCTTCCAGCCAGGAAAAGCTGCAACACACTACAACACGCTACTCACTGCTGTGTTTTTTCTTTTTTTTTTTTTTTCTTAGCGTAGGACTTAACAAGCTGAGGGCCATTGTGCAGCTTTTGATAAACCTCAAATGGACAGGATAAAAAAAAATTGCTTCCCCACTTTGCAAACGCTAAAAAGAGGGGAATGGTATAAAAAAAAACGCCAGCCTCATTTTGAACTTCCCTCCTCTGCAAGAGCCTGGCTTCAGGGTGGAGGTTGTGAGGAGGGGGTTGAATAGAGGAAGGGGAAGGAGGGGAGTTTAATGTAAAAAAAAAAAAAAAAGAGAGAAAGCCAGATCCTTGAGGAGGCCTTACAAGACGCTGAAAGACGAAGCTGAGCGCTGGGCTGACCAGCTGGAGGTGGGAAAAAGAAATTCAGGGATGCTGAAAAGCTCTGCGGCCCTCGATGGGTTTCATTTGATTCTTAAGATGAAGAGGAGGGTGAGGGGTGGTGTAAGGGAGGGGAGGGGTCCTTTTGGAAAAGCAGAAGGCGGGTGAGAACCACGGCTCCTCAACCCTGCAACACCGTCATAATACTCGCACAAATTTACAATTCAGTCCTTCAGAGAAAAGAGTGGGAAAGGAGGGAGGGGTGAGGAAGACTGGAGTGATTTGGAGTCTGAGAGGAGGAGGAAGAAGAGGAGGAGGAGGTGGGATGACTCTTTGATCAGAAAGGGGAAAGCCTGCAAACCTGGAGGCTTCGAGCTTCTCAGGATGAACAATAACCTCCAGGAAAGGAAGGGTGGAGGGTGTGAAGGGATGTTTTTGAGGGAAAGATTGATTGTTCTTTTGAGGAATAAACCATTTCTTCTTCACCAAATATTCAATTTTACATGATACAAACTCAAAACTGCAAGTGCGGTGAGTGCACAACCATCCACCAAGGAATTTCAGACACTGAAAGGCGAGTTGCTGTCAAAAATGTGAAAAACTGCGACGTACTGCTGACAGATCTTTAAAATTCCTGGATCCATGCCGCATATGGATCACCAATAAAGTCTAATCACTTCTCCGTGGTGCCATGACCAAAATTCCCTGAAAACCTCATCATGATTAATTTAAAATTTATTAAGTTATTAGAAGAAGGTGGAAAACAGCTCTATCTTGCAATGTTAACAAATCCTTAAAGGTGTAGTCAGCGATCTTCTAATCTTCTAATCTAATGCAGTATTTGTCAAATTCACCGTATTTCTCCTCTCCATCCACAAGATGTCACCACTGACAGCATGTTGAAAAAAAAGTCTGGTTTCAATACACAGCCTTGGCTCTGAATTTGAGCAGGTAAATACTGTGCCTCAGCCGAGTTACCAAAACAGAGTACACCCCCCCCACATCCAGGGGGCGATAATACTCATGCTCAGATCAGACAGAGGGGGGAGGGGGAATAGCCGGTTGTGTAGCATGCGCAGTTAGCGTAAGAGAGAGATACAATATGTGCAGTAGCAATGGCTGAAAAACAGCCCAAAAGAAAAAGTTCAGAGGGGTGAAAAGTGAAAAAGAAGGGCTATGACCATGAAAGAGCGAAGACCCGGGTCAACATTGGTGTTGCTTTCTGACGGTGGAGGAAACTCCACCAATTGAAAGACCTGAAAATGGACGCAGATGTCGCCGTCTTTCTGCTGGATAGGTAAGCAACATTAGCTTTGTGGTGCTTCACATAACAGCTACAGCCGTCGGGCATTCATCTTATTGTCTAATCTGCCAGAATGTTCTGTTGTTGTGATGTTATCAATAATGTCAGCCAAGTTGTCTGATGAGTCGGGGTTACCTAAGCTATTGTTGGCCAACTACGCAGTTTCTACAGCCGTTTCCATGACGATGCACGTCCATCAGCTTTCGGGGGTGGAGCCCGGGGTGAAGTATGAAGAGAGAGGCGGGTCTAAATTTGTTTATAAACAACCTCTCCACTCGTTTTCTCCCACATCGCTGACTACACCTTTAAATGAATTCCTGGAGCTACGTCCAGATACAGATCATCAAAATCTCATCACTGCTTCTTGTGCTTTGACCGACATTTCTTGAAAATCAGATCGTAGTTCCAATGCAGGGAACTCATTTCATGAAACTCCCCTGATTGAGACGAACTGGCATCAACTTAGTACAACGTACTGTAATTTCTCAAATGTAATACGCACTCAATTATAACACGCATCCCATTTTTCAGGCTTTTTTCCAGGAAAAACGTCGTGCACAAATATAACACACACCCAAATTTTTGCCAAAACCTTAATCACGCAGACAAACACCTAAAAGCTTTTGATATGATCTGTCTTTCATTATCTCTGATTTCTTTTTCCTCCAACCATGAAATGTTAGCTTCACTGATGCTGCAGGGTAACTTAATCTTTTTGACAACATTTTGGACTGCATTTTACTGTTGTACGATTATTCTCTCCAGACACCTTCTGATGATCTTACTGTACTTGAAGCAATGACTTCACGTTGTATCATATTTCACACATCCCAGCATGCTCATGTAGTGTGCGGACCAATCAGAGTGCAGCTATCAACATGTCAATATCTTCGACCAATCAGAGCGTAGCTATTTTGGTCCCCTCGCTTCCAAGATGGCAGTGCCCTACATGTTTACACATGAGCTGTACCATAACACGGAGAATTACACGATCATTACACAAATGTAAACTATTTAAGATCCAAAACATTGGGTTAGAACAGTTAAATAATCAGTTTTAGAAGAATTACACAAGTTTGGTGGTTATGCGTCGCAGAGAAAGAGCATACTTTGGCTTTTTGTATCAGATGTTGGTGAGACAAAATATTTTATACATTTTTTGCTTGCACCTGAGTACAATGCGCATGCAAAAAAAAAATATCTGAGAGCAAAAAAATGTGCGCTAAATTTGAGAAATTACGGTAGATCACATTTGCTGTCACCTGCTGGCTTTTACTGGTAAGAACCCTACAGATGTTTACAGACAGATGTTTACAGATATTTGTGACCTTGCTGCAACCATCACCTGTGTGACTTGACTCTATGAAAGGATGGATGGACCTGAGTCCAGGTCTGAGTAGATGGAGGATGTGACTGTGAGCGACCTGACGTGGCACAGCCCACTTTAGAGCAGCGCAAGGTGGGAGCTCCAAGAAACACAACAGCAGGAAGTGGCTGTTTATGTAGAGATTAGCACTAATGCTAACAGCTTCAGTAGCAGTTTTATCAGATCTCAACTGCATTTCTTTAATAAATGATGAATATATATCTACATTGACTACATCGAAAGCATTTCTGGACAGAAGGGATATTTGCAAACCACATTCGACAGTGTGTACTTTACATTATGACCTTTACCGTAGACCTCGCCCACAACATTATCTGATTGGTCTCTAATGACTGTGATTGATGGAACAATCGTCCAATCAAATGCTGGATATGCTTCTGAAAGGTTCTGCCCTCCCCAAACACTTTCTATGTGCTGTTACCCAGATGGACCAGTAAGATACTATATTGAACGGTACATCAGGTGTGTCAGGCTAGGTTAGAATAATAAGGATTCATTCTGCTGCTTTATTAAGATGGACATAATTCTGTGAGCTAAATAATACAGTATCTCAGTTCTTATATATAACACAGGTGGAATACAGTGTCTTGTTCCTGCTGCACAAGCTTCTGAGCTTGTTTTGGCTTCAACAGCAAAACCTTCAGCTCCATTGAGAAGCGTTAGTGAGCATTTCTCACAATGTATGTTTTTTATTTTATTGCTTATTGGACATGGACACACAGTAACATTGATGCTGTGATATTAAAATATACACAGGTCACAGATGCACTGCTGTAAGTGTTTATAGCACAGTGCTAATTTTCAACACCAGTGCATGGGAGGCTTTTACAGATTAAAAATATACAAAAATATATTTAAGGAACAGAGATACCTAAGACACAGTTTATTAAAAAGTACATACGAATTAAAATATCCAGAATGTGCATGTGCATGTCTCATGTCTTTTTCTGTGGTTTTGGAGTTTATTTTGCACCAAGAGTGACCCTTTCAAATTGGAAACTGCTTGTATGGCCTCTGTCAAAGAGGTTATGCTCTTGCAAGCATTAGTTTTCTTTAACAGGATCATTCAAAGAGTTGAGAACAGATTTTCATGACATTTTCAGGGAATGTTGGTAATGACACAAGAGGGAACTCATCACAATTTGGTGGTGGTCCGAGTCCAGATGTGGATCCAGGAATTTTTTAAGGATTTCCCAACAGTGCAGGATGTTGTATTTTTCCATATAATGGATAATAGCTCGCCCGATAATGCTGGAAATGTCTCGATGGAAGGTGATGCTCTCGGAGCACTTCAAGTTTTATTGTTGGGTTTTTCATTCAAGTTGTGATTAAAGGTTAATATACTTTTTTTGCAACTGCTGCTGCTGCTCATTGAGCACTTCCACTGAGACGCGCTCATTTGCAGTGTTGGGGAAGTTACTTTTAAAAAGTAGTGTTTGCTCGTTACTCGTTACATCTGAAAAAAATAACTCTTTACTTTACTTAGTTACCCTCTATGAAGAGTAACTTCTCATGTTACTTTTCCGTTACTTTTACATTGCTTGATCATGGACAGAACCCCATATCTATTCCTAAATGTGAAGGCCTACCAAAAGTTTTACTACAGAGAACATAACAGTTTTTTGTGCTCTTTATTTTACAAAATGTCACATACCCTGTGGAATGAGAGCTCCTGCCCAGTGTTTCCACATTTTGCTTCTAAAATAAGCAACCTGGTCAATAAAAATAAGCCCAAAATAAGCAACTTCCAGCTATTTCCTTTCCTAATGTGATATACTACTTTTTAAAAAGAGAAGTCTACACAAAGTGTGTTAATTTTTGTCTACACTACATTTCAATATCACAGTGCTAAGTATCTATTCAAGAAAAGACCGTTGCTTAAAACAAGCAGACCTGGCAACTTTGGCTCTGGAGCATGCACCATGTGTGTGAGTGTGTTTGGGGGGTTGCTTATAGCCAGGAAACAAGAAGTGGACAAACTGCCTACTGCAGTCGTGTTTTCCTTTATGTTAGGAGCTGGAAGATAATCAGGGGGATACACACAGACTTAAGAGCCCCAAGAAGCAACTGCACGTCTAGAAACAAGCCCAAAAAACCACGACCTGCGGCCGTGACTCACGAGATTTTCAGCCTTTAGACGCTTAAAACGAGCGGACTTGGCAACGCTGCTCGTGTCTGTGCGAGCAGCTGAGAAGGCAGCTTCAGTGTTAGATCTGTCCAAGGGAAATGTAACGTCGCGCTGCATTAAAAAAGGAACTATGTTTCGTTACCAAATTTTCAACAGTAGCGCGTTACTTCACTTTTTACCCGAAAAAGTAGCTTCGTTACTGTAACGCGTTACTTTCTAACGCGTTACACACAACACTGCTCATTTGTTAGCCTGTTTTTCGGGTTGCTGGGTGGATTGTGTTCTCTCTGCAAATGATCTTTTCTAAGGTTCAACTAAAAGTGAGCAGAGATCTCTTACAGGTCGTCTCTGAGTTTGAAAAGAGTCTGATTGCTGAGTTCACATAAAACTCCTAATTGAGTCAGACGAGGAACGCCTTCTTATGTCAGAAATTTGTCCATCACTGCTTTCTGAATGTTTCTGTATATGATCAGAGAGAAGTTTGAAAATGAGGTGTACATTTACTTCACGTCATCGCCCTATGATAGATTCAGTTACCTCCATAATTACCACACTGTGTTTATGATATCATGTTATAATTACAGTTATTATTTTACACTCACAGTGTGTTTTAAATGAACATAGTCCTGATGACACTTTAAATAAAGTTTCCCTCTTAACTCTTGTTTGATTTATAGCAGTTTGTCTGCTTAAAAACTTTGTATGACACAACTTTAACTCCACAATTAATCAATTTCTCTAATTATCTTGGCTCTTTCATCATCCAGCAGGGGTCAGATTTAATAAATTTTATCTTTAAAGTTTTAAATATGTTTAATGGCACAACAGGGGACAGAAATCTGGCAGTGTGGTACCAAAGCGACATGTCATCAACTGAGATAATGAAACAGATATTAATTATCACTAATTAAACCAAACTGTCAACAGTGATTTAGCTGTTTTGTGTTATTAGAAAATATCATTGTCTCCTGCTTGGCACTGTAATAATCTGATTAATTCTCATTGGTTTTAAAGCAAAATTACAGGAATAATAATGACAGCAGTGTTTTTTTATGGGTGCCATTTTGACACCTTTTGAAGCATGGCCTCATGATAACACATCAAACATCACAACGGCGAGGAGAGAGGACAGAGAAAGAGCAACACCCACCTTTAGCCATCTTGTTGAGGACCATGTCGACCAGGATGTAGGTGCCACTTCTTCCAGAGCCGTCGCTGCAAAAGTGGTCGAAAGACAGAAATGTGGTGAAGAGAGAGGGAGAGATAGAGAGAAATAGAGAAAGAGAGAGAGAGATTCATTAAAAACCATGTCACAGCATCTAATAAACATTCAATAGGACCTGTTATGAGAAGTATATACACATTTTTTGAAGAGTTTTTCTAACAGCTCATACTGTATGACATAAAGAAGTGACAGCATTAAGTTTTAGACAAATATGACAACATGAAAAGATAAAAATTCTAAAAAGATGAAACCAAATAATCACAAAAACCTTCAGAAACCCATCATCAGTAAACCCAATTCATCTGCACATCTACGAGTTAAGGTCAAACTGTACCATTCAGAGATAAAGCCAAATATCAACAACACCCAGAAACACCGCTGGCTCCTCTGGGCCGAGCTCATCTGAGATGGACTTAGGTAAAGTGGAAAAGTCTGCTGTGGTCTGAGTCCACATTTCAGACTGTTTTTGGACATCATGTCCTCGAGGAAAAGGACCATCCAGAATTTAACAGAGCAAAAGAGAAAGACAGCATCTGTGATGGTATGGGAGGAAGGTTAGTGCCCATGGCATGGGTGACTTGTAGATCTGTGAAGACACCATTAATGCTCAAAGGCACACACAGGATTTGTGGCCATCCAACCAACTTTTTTCCCTGCTTATTTTAGTAAGCCAATGCCACGACATATTCCTGCAAGTCCACTTTTCATGGACATCGTGGACGTGGTGTCCTCCATGCTAAAGAGGAAAACAACCATCCAGACTGTTTTAAGAGAAAATTTGGACAGGCAGCATCTGTGATGTTGTAGGGGTGTGGAAGACAATGCCAAGCCACATTCTGCTCTGGTTTCATAGTTAAAGAGAGCAGGTACTACACTGGCCTGCCTGCACTCCAGACATATCTCTCAATGAAAATATGTGGCACATTAGGAGGTGTAAAACACAAAAACAGAGACCCAGAAACGGTTGAGTAAATGATGTCGTAAGAATGAATGGGAAAGAACCCCACCTACAAAGTGTCAACAATTAAAGTCCTCAGTTCAGAAACACTTTGAGTGTTTCTTGGAGGAAAGGTGACGCAACAGTGGTAAACCTTCACCTGTCCCAGCTTTTTTGGAACTCGTTGCAGGCATCAAATATAAAATGAGAGATTTTGTAAACCAATAAACTGTTAAGTTTCACCATAAAACATCTCATCCTTGAGTATGGGTCGAAAAGGATTTGCAAATCATTCTGTTTAATTAACTCCATACAATGTCTCAAATACATTAAATTTGGGGTTAATACACACCTGCTCAACTGAGTTAAATATGTCTCTCTATTTTTCATTTTCCTGTCTGTTTTGGCTGAGATATATGTGTGAGAAATAGGTAAGCCTTGTAATTGAGAAATCAGAATCACTTGGGAGACATCCAGCTTATGCTGGCAGTCTGAAAGCTCCAACTTTATGACTGGCTTGCACCATAAGTGACATGTAGGGTGACCCTGATGGTACTGGTGCAGCTATTAACCTACTTTTTATTACACCAATGCTGTTTGACTCTTTTATGCAGGTAAAACGGATGTAACGCTCAGTGTTAAAGCTGCAGTCAGACAGATTTCACATGTTCAGGTTTGATGAGTCTTCTAATGCCATTTCAGGGGGATAAACAGCTTCAAAGGTGTGTAATTATGGAACAGAGAGGCAGGAACAGCTTTTATTTTTGGTCGGGCATTAGCAGAGTACATCTAAATTCAGAATGTTAAACAACAACAGGGGGGCTAGAGGGTTTGCTGCTGTTGATTCATGTTATTTCACCACTCTAAAAATATAAATAAACTGAACATGGTGCACAAAACCATCAAATTAGACTGAGTGATGTCTGTGAGGGGATTTTTTGGATCCTAAATTGTGCCAAGTGTTTGATATTTACACCTGCATCACAAGAGGGTGAGCCACAAAGTGTGACGTGCATCTTTGAGTGTTCTGGCATCCATCCATTCTCCCTGATTATTTCATCTTAAAACCAACACAGAGCTGCACACTCGATGGCAGTAACAGAGCGGCTGTTTTAGTCCGTGTGCCTCCCACACATAGACTACTCTCAATCTGACAGTTTGTGCGTGTCCATGTGTGTGTCCATGCGTGTATCACACAGGTTGTTGCAGCGTGATTAGATCTGTCGTCCTGCTGCACCTCGCCAGGATCATTACAAGGCGATCAAAGATCTGTGTGTACGATGACGTGTGTTGGAGTGTGTGAGCTGAAGCCTGAGGGCTGTGAGTAAACACGTCAAGATGTCTGCTGCCTCCTTTCACTCGGCTTGAAATGAGAGACAGAAGAGACGAGGGGAGGAGGGATGAGATTGAGAGAGACAAGGAGGGAGAAAAATGGACTAAATGTCTTAAAATGACAGAGGGAGAGAGAATGTTTACTGAATGCTCCTTAGCATTTCAGGCCTTATCATACACCTGATGCAAAATGCTTTAGCTTGAAGTGTAGGAGTCTTCTCTGCTTCTCTGTTTCCTCCAGATGCAGGTGACATTTACACACCAGGTGCTCATGCTGTTTAAAGGTTTAGTTCATGTTTTTGAAGCGGGGTTGCTAGAGGCCCATGGCACTATTGAGCATGACTTCCAGTGAAGGAACCTGTGAGCTTTGTTCCTGGGGGGAGATATTAAGGGGCGGACGGTAGCTGGTACATAGCAGAGCGTGGTGCCATTGAAAGTCTTGTAATTAATCCACTTACGGGTTAAAACTGCTCAAAAAACTGTCAGTTCAATAATACTAGTAAGATTCTTTACAGTGTTTAACTTTTCCTCCTCAAAAAAGGTTTGAGCTGATTAACTGGGTTTCTCTGAGAAGTCAATAATTAATCAAGCAGAACATTCAACAACGAAAACTAATTTTCCAGGTCAGTAATGCAATAAAATAACTTTAAACTGACATCTTAATCAAGAAATGGGCAACAGGTTTCACTACTATTTCTTCTTTTTGTATAATAGTTGATCTGAAAATCAGTTTGACATTTATTATCAGGTGATATCAGCCTGTGAAGTTTAGTATCGTATCGTTGGATACTAACATTTTTGCAGATATTCACAGCCAATTTATCAGCAGGAAAATCGGCAAATTACACAAATGTAGAATACTGATATACCTTTTCATCACTGCATGGGCACATTTAAAAATCAACAGTTTCATTTTTGCAAGAGTTAAATGATGTTCCTCACATAAATATACTGTTAACAATGAAGAAACAAATACATTTTTAATAAGTAAAAAGCTTGTGCTATTGACCAGAAATGTCTGTATCAGTATTGGCGATAATTAAAGCTATGGTCTACGATTTGGAAGCTTGGTACATCTTAATAACACCGTTTATAAGGCCGTTATGGTCCTATGGTCCGATCTACGCAATATAAAGACCAAAAAGAATGAAAAAAATCCATTCAGTATATCCGCTGCAAAGTAGCATAACAGTTGACCAATCCGAATCGCCGTTCCCGACGGTTCGGATTGGTCCGTGAGTCCATCCAATAATAGATTTTAGCATAAGTTAGCCATGCAGCATTAGCATTGTAAACTGAGCTGGTGAGGACACGCCGAGAAAGATAAATCATCGCCCACAGTCGGTTCTGCTCTGGCGACGCCAGACCTGCTTCGCCACTGGTCCAGTTGAAATGGCTACTGCTGTGTGTTACAAGGGGGGTGACTGTCATGTTTGTTACTTTCAGTTGAGCTGAATTGTTTTTGAAGTTGCTGCTGATACTTTATGCCAGCCGGCTTGTTGCTCTAATGGAGGGGGCGTGTTATTATGAGGCGACACGAGCTGGGCGGGATCTTGGAACACGGAGGGGAGGAGTGAGTGAAGGGGGGGGCAGGCTGCGTTTTTCAAATCTGTCTCAACAGCCAAACTGGTTTTCAGATCGTAGACCCTAGCTTTAATTAAAATATATTGTTCTGTTGGATTTCGGCAAAAATCAAATACTGTGCATCCCTAATGTCAATTATATTTTGACTTTTGAAATATAAGTTCAGTGAAATGAGCACTACATACTGGTGTATTAACCATTCCAGAAAGATTTAAAAAAAAGATTTTGGTAAGTACTAATGCTGTTAATTAAGAACACTTGTTTAATATATATAAGCATGTTAGGGATGCACAATATTATAATATCAGTATTGGTATTGTCAGATATTTGCCTAAAAAGCTGATTATTGGTATCAGCAGATATGAACATTATTGCTGACATTTTGACCGCATGAGTTGGTCGTGTAGATCACATATATTGGCTGTAATACTGGCAAAGTGTACAATGTACCATGATTGTTAATCTTATTATCATACACTGCCTACTTTAATGAATCCAAAGAGTAATTTATTAAGGGATTAAATGTCGTTTTTCTGCTTCACATCTGTTTTTAACAAAAATGGCACATAATCATGAAAGAAACCGGTGAATTTTAATTATTACACTTTGTGTTCTTACAAAAAACACTGGTATCAAGAACAGCAATAATGAGTTTAGAAATATCAACATATCTGACATCTGCAAAATCCAACATAGTACATCCCCTATATACTAGGCAGGCCATATTTATATATAGATATGACCTGTTATTTAGTTTACGCTTGGCATAATTAGTTGAGTATTATGAAGCAACAGAACTTTGCTTATGGAAATTTTCTGGAAACGGACCACCTGACAATGGGGTCTCGTTGTTCCATACATATTTTGGACATTAACATTTTGGCAGATTTAATCATCCTAACAGAAAGATGTTACTCTGAATCTAAATGCCTGTGAAAGTGATTTTCTTATTTGGTCTTTAAACTCCACATTTACAGGTATATTTGGAGGTATCAGAAAACACTTCTCCATGTCCTGAGGTCGTAGAAGTGAAAAGAAAGCTTCAGCATGATCCCGGCTACCTGATGCCTTCTAAAGAGAGGTTTCAGCCTCTGGAGCAGGATGGTAACTCAGTCGAGTGAGGCTCGGTTTCATCATCCTGGAAGAGCCATTACACCATATTAAATAATAGATCACTGAGTGCTGGAGTGAGCTGACTGATAAAAGCTATCTGTTATGGAAGTTATTTTTTGTCTCTAATCCAATCAAGGCCGAGCGTTCCCAGAAAAAATGTGGCAGATTTTTAGTTTTAATACAGACTTAATTATGTCTCAATGCTCTGGGTTTGGCTTCTTTTGCCTGTGGCTGTATGCAGATGTCGTCACACATGCACATAAATGCAACAGCTCGTCTTTCCTCTTATATCTGCCTCCATCACTCCCTCCCTCCCTCTCTTTCTCGCTCTTTTCTCTCCCCCACCGGCTCTGACCGACACGCTGCAGACTTTGAAGCTCCTCCAATTAAAAGTTACCCTCCTCTGCGGACAGTTTGTCCAATTAAATCACAACTTCCTGCTTAATTTCTCACTCTAAATGTTTGCCATCCTCCGCCGTGCTGACAAGTGACATGACAGCTTGTAGGATATTAAACTCTAATGTGGACTGGACCAAAAAAAAAAAAAAAAACAGGAGTCTGAGCAAATCAGCCGAGCGAGCAGTTTGTGAGTATGAGGGAGAGGTCAGTGTCGGTGTTCATTAACAACAAATCACACCTCAGTCAGAAAATACACATCATGACCCTGAGTAAAGCTTCACAGGATATTTAATGGTGTGGTTATTTTGGTACTTGCCTGCAGTGGACTATGATAGGACAGGAGCGTCCTCGGTAGCACTTGTTAACTTTTCTGTAAAAAGAGAGAGAGAAGAGAAAAACAGGCTCAGCGTTAACATCACCAAGACAGAAAAACACTCAGAGAGGGAACATTGTGTTCTTGAGCTTTTAAAGAATACAACACAGTCAACAGAATGAGCAGGAAGAGCAGGAGGGATAACTGTGGGCTTCTGAGAGAAATTACACAGAAATGTCCTCTCTTAGTGCCACGACCCCCTCAGTGTAGCTGCATGAATTTTAGGATTCATAAAGATTTTTCACTCTTTTTTCAGACTGTTAACATGTGAAAACGACCACATGAGAATCTGGTAAAACAGTTTAATCAAGGTAGAGACACTGTTCGTGTTAAGTTGAATGTTAGAACGCAGTTTTATAGTCATATATAAATCATATTAAGATGGAGGCTGCCTCAGACAACTCACCCAAAGAAAAAGAAAAACTAAGTGCTAATAAAAAAGAACAGATTCTGAAATCATAATTACGAGATAAAAAGGCAATCTTGAGATCAGTCACTCTCTCCAACCGGACCTCAAAAACTTGAACTCTTGTCCCTTTTCAGATCCAGGCTCAAAACCCTCCTGTTCAGGACTGCATACTCCATTCAACCATAGACTGTAAAAAACATGGACGCCATGATGCTAGGCTAAAATTGAAGCCGCCACGAAAACTGCTCCCCCTGGTGACTGGCTGCAGTATAGGTCAAATCTCTGTCTCCCCCATTCATCTGAATGGGCCGAAGTGAAACTTCAAAAAATTATTACACCTCGTAGAAATATTTCTCCCATCCGTATGCTGTGGTGACATCAAAGTATTATTGGGCTGCGTGTTTTCCAAGTCCTCTTTTTTCTGAAAAGTTTCTTTTTTATTAGTTATTAGAGTTTAAAAATAACCACGGTTTACGGCAGTTTCACAATGATTGTGTACGGCGTATGCTGCAGAGTGTTGCGACCGTTTGCGACAGCTGCGTCCAAATATGGTCCAGATTCTCTACTGGCTGCACAATGGCGGCGCCCTGACGAGGGATATTCTGGCTTCAATCCGTTACATGGTGGGAGGCGGAGCCACGCCATCCAGTTCTTATAATACATCCATGACAATAACGTACCACCTCTTCCCCATACCATACCATTGTCTATTGTGTTTTGATGATTTTATTGTTAAGTTATTGCTGATTTTGTTGTTGTTTTTTAATCTTGTACACAGTCCTTGAGGGTCATGAAAGGCGTTTTGACATAAAGTGTGTTATTATTATTGTTATTATTATTATTATTATTATAGAGGTACATCTCAAAAAATTAGAATATCATGAAAAAGTTCAATATTTTTTATCACTCATTTCAGAATTACCAGAATTTCAAGCAATAAATGTTTGAAATGTTTCAGTCTATCTGTAATGAATCTATATAATATATGGGTTTCACATTCTGAAATGAGTGATGAAAAATATTGAACTTTTTCATGATATTCTAATTTTTTGAGATGTACCTGTAAATCCACATTATGTGATAAGATAAAAAAGTCAAAATTCTTTCTGTGAGCTAAATTAAAATGATAGGAAAAACTAAAAATAATGAGATTTTAAGTAAAAATATTGTGATTCAAATGATTAGAAAGAGTGATATGATAAATAGTCATTATAATGAAGAAAAGTCTTAATTCTAAGAAAAAAGTCCAAATTATGAGAAAGAAATAAAAAATGAGAACAAAATGTCAATAATGAGATAAGACATTATAATAATGAGGGAAAAAGTCTAAATCATAAGATTAAAAAAAATGAAATGATGAATATGTGATTAAAGTCAAAGTTATGAGAAAAGTAAATGTAGCGGGAAAACTGTCCTAGTTGAGAAATAAAGTCTTTACCATGAGAGACAGTCAAAAATATGAGGTTAAAAATTTAAATTATAATAAGAAATAACTGAATGTGAGAAAAAGTAATAACCATGAGATGAAAAAAGTCAAAGTTATTCAATCAAAATGATTAGAAACAAAGATCTATAGAAGAAAAAAATAACAAACACATCGAGTGTGTTAAATTGTGCACATGGCTTGAACAAACAGAGAGATAGACGAGCAGTTTTGGTGCAGACTCTCTACCGACTGTTGTGGTGGAGAGGGACTGAAGGCAGAAGGCAAAACTCTACACGTCCCACTCCATCTTTGTTCAGACCCTCACTTTTAGTCATGATCTCTGGGTAATGACCACAGAATGAGATCACAGATAAGCAGATGAATTGAGATTCCTCAGGAGGGTGGCTGGGCTCAGCCTTAAAGATGGGGTGAGGGGCACAGACACTGAAGGACACGGTAAAGGTTGAATTTAAAATGGATGCCTGCTGTTTGCCTTCCTGTCAAGGTTTTCAGGGCATGCACAAACTGGGAGGAGACCCTGGGCATACCTAAACTGGGAGGAGACCCTGTGCATGCCCAAGCAGGAGACCCCAGGCATGCCCAAACTGGGAGGAGAACCTGCGTGTCCCCAAACTGGCTGGAGGGATCATATAACCCATCTGGTCTGAGAACGCCTTGGAATCCCCCAGGAGGGACTAAAAAAATGTGGCAGGGAGGGAAGGTCAGCCCAGACTTCCCTTAGTTAAGTTGGATGGATGGGCTTAAACAAACATTCATAGTGCTTCATAACAATAATACTGCTTATAATGTGTTTATAATGGATTACAAAGAGGTGGATTATACACAAAGACAGTATTTAAGAAGGTCAGATGTTGCATTAGAAAAACAAAGCAAGAGAACAAAAGGGGACAGTTACAGGAATATTGAAATCAAAACAGAGGAAAATTAAGAGTTGTTGTCATGCAAACATTAAAAACAAATGGAAAAAAACACTTCAGATGTCAACATTTGAGATGGTGGCCAGTTATGCCACTGCTGCTACATAATACCATGTGAGAGTGCATGGTAAAACATGACTTTGACCAACTAGTGTCTTTTTTAAGTCTATTTTTTTTAAATTTATTTTTGAATTACTGGTCATTTTTTTATAATACTATTACTGTTATAGTCAAAACTAATTTCATGCCAATATTTAGCATTTGTTCACTTAGTTGTTTGTTTTGTTGTTATCCTGATTACTTTTGGTAAATGTCTTTGCACTGTTTTATGTTTATTATACCTATAATGGTTTATTGCGACTTGCATGTGCAAATTGTGTGGATAAAAAAGGTACATAATTATTGCAGCTGGAGTGAAGACAATAAAGAATGAATATATTTAAATGGACTTTCAGAAGAGAAAAATGTTTGAAAATGTTATGTTAATGTTATAGGTGGTTTATAATGTTAAAAAGTGCTTATTATTTTTATATTTATTATTTTATGAATTATTTATTTTTCTCTCCACCTTTTTAATTTTTAGATTTGTTCATTTAGTTGTTTGTTTTGTTGTTATCCTGTTTACTTTTGTTAAATGGTTCTGAATTATTTGTTTACTGGTTCATATATGCATTGGCTTATGACAACTTATTGGTGCACATTGTGTGAATTACAGAAAGGTCTATAATTGTTAGAACATACATGAAAATGTTTGAAAATTTCACAAACATATTCCAAAAAAAGGCAGAATAAAAGGACAAAAAAATCAACCATAATAACACATATTTTGTAGAAGTGGCTTCTCTTAGAAACATAATGTTTTCTCCTTATCTTGCTCTCCCGTGTTTCTCTGTCAACATTTTTGTGAGCTTTCTCTACGATACAATAAGGTTAAAATGGATTGTTTGAACCCCTCAGGCGGTACTTCATGTCCTCTAAAGCACAGAGCACTCCAGAGAACCAAATGTTTACAGCATCTTCTAAAGAACATCCTGACACTTTTCTGTACAGAGTTTGCTCTCTGATATTCTGATACTCTCAGAGTTGCACAGAAGCTTCAGAAAATCTCAACAAAACACCACGTTTAGTTCTTTAAGCATCCAGATCCCCCATGGCAAAGGAGATATTAGTATTCACATTAGTTCAGCCTCATACATGCATTAAAAAGTTGAGTATCAGTTCAAGAATCTTGCGTGTAACTTTGGTTTTTTTTTTTTCAAATGATGGTTAAAAACTTCGCACTTTGTTCATCAAAATTCACAGCAGCTTGTGAAAAGCATCCAGCTTTAAGTGAGCGAGACGCAGCGAGGTGAGACTTTGATCCCAGCAGGAGATCATCGCTCATTCTTTCTCATGGTGATAACTCCCCCCCAAAAAAACAATATTCAGCAGAAGCATAATATGTAAAGACAAGAGTGTGTGCCTCTGCTCAGGTGCGTTATCCATAATGCATCGATCAGTTGAGGAGAATCTATGGAGGGATGATTTCAAAAGGTAACTCTCTCTCCCTCTGAACTGCAGGTTAACACTGTCATGACGCTCAGGATTAATTTACAGATAATATTAGGTGTTTTTATTTTAATTATTTGCTTTGAAAAGTCCTTCTCCTTCCTACTGACTAAAGTATTTTAATTTACAAATATATTTATTTATTCACTTTTTCAGTGACTTTATATATAGGCATGTTACATGTCTTTTTGACTTGATTTTACACTGTTAATATTTTTGTTATTAATGTGCATAAATGTGTACATTTTTAATGGGTATATATGGCTATTCATATGTATATGCAAATATATGCAGTATGTATGTATTAATATTTACATAAATGTGGGAATATTTTATGTTAAAGGGGACATACAGTATCATGCAAAAAACACTGTCTTAAGGTTTTTGAACACTTTTTTAGGTATTTGGTCTTCCTTCTAGCCCACATGTGGCTGCAGGCTCCATAAATGTAAACTCATTGTGTTTGACGAGCTGTTGAGCCCCCTCCCTCAACACAGGACTGGGAACCAGACTTTACCTAAATCCAGGCTCAGTACCAGCAATTCATTGCCAAATCTGTTCCTGGAAAGGTGACTATTTTAATGCTGTGTAGCATGTATTCTGCTCATTGCTATGAGCTAATGCTAACAGCAGGGTGAAGTGAAGTAGAGGTAACTGCACAATATGTCAATATTCATGTTGTGAAAGTCTGAACATGAAACTTCAATGTATGAGCTTTCTTACAGTAGTTATAGAAGTTTAACAGTTGGCTGAATAAAATCAGCCCAATGGTTGGCTTGCTGTGCGTTAGCCTTTAATGTTTGGGGGAAATAAGATCACTGTTATCTGTTAAATGGCGTGAATTTGCGGTGTGTGTGTTCAGGACTGTAAGCAGCGAGTGTCTGGAGCGCTTTGCTCAAGTTACACTGCAGGTCTATAAGACTTTCCATATGTACAATGCTCTGCTCTGGCTCATTAGCATATGAAGGTGACCACTCTCAAAACCAGCCATTCTGAACAGAGGGGCTAGGTGAGCGTGGAAGGAATGCAGCTGTTCTTTATTTATAGACTTTTTGGACTAAAGCATGTTACCACAGTTTCATGAAGACAAGAAGGATTCATATCAAACTGCAGAAAAGGGGCAAAATATGTAACCTGTAATGTATAATGTGTATATTTCATTATCTGTGCATCCATCCATAGTCTAAATTACACATTTTAAAGCCACTTCTTGAATAAATTAATTTTCTTTAGTTTATTTTGTTACATTCAAAGACACTGTACAAAGTTGAAAAATAACACAACAGCAATAAAATCAACACTATAAGAATAAAATCAGCAAAACACAACAAACAAAATAGATATGGGGAGGTAAATGGTAGGCTGTTGTTAACAGTGAAGTAAATATTTCAGCTCCAAAAAAGCAGAATTTTCCACCTATTATTTGTGTTTTCATGCTTTAAATGGTTAAATGGAGTATGCAGTCCTGAACAGGTGGGTTTTGAGGATTTGAAGAGTGACGGAGAGAGGCTTTGTGTTTCTATGGTGTATGTAAACATCAAATTCCTAAATATTATGCATCCATTGCAGGAGAAGATTGGTAAGATTAGAATAAATAATACTAAAAGTACTGGTTTCACATCGATTTGTAAAAGCCTGGTATCTCCCATCACTGCCTCTTGAGCAGGGAGGACGGGGGGGATATACTAACTAAAAAATATGCATTTCAGGGTAAATGTAAAACACACAAGTTTGACTTTGACCAACAATTCTTTAAAAATGTGAAAATGACTTGGAAACCTTCACTCCCTAAGAGCAATATGCATTGAGAGAGAGATTTCTGTGAATGTTTCTTTTTGTGAGCATGCCAGTGACACATGAAGAGGGCTGATACTTGATTAAAATATGAAATCTGGTTAATTTATGGCAGCTTTCTGTTGTGTCCTCTTTTGGGACTAAATGAGCGGAGTGTGACGTTTTTGACTGGACATAAGAGGTCAGTTCCCTTTTTTAAAAACTACTTTAATACAGGCAGTTGATCAGCTGAAATATTACCAGAGCAAACGACCCAAATCTGAAAACCAAATCATGTTTTCAGGAGTAACATTGAAGCAGAATCGATGAAACAGATTTTTTTGCAGCAGGATTTTAAAAAAGCTTTCATGAGTCTGAGAGATGAACAAACATGCAGACAAAAAAAACCCCAAACCCCCCACTCCCTTTTCCATTTCCAGCCTCCATCCCACCAAAATTGAAAAGTCAGAGCTCACTGCAGACAATCATGAGTGATGTTACCATGGAAACAGCCGACAGAGAGGCACCAACAGGCGGGGATGGAGCGGAGTGAGGGGGTCAGGGTGAGGGAGGGAGGGGTGCACTGAGGGGTGAAGAAGGGATGGGAAACGCCCCAAAAGAGAGAGTCGACGGGCTCGTTGAAGAGAGAAAAAGAGACGATGGAAGAAGAGAGTGCTTAAAGAGAGAAACGCATGCAGAAAATCAGCGGGAGCGAAAATGGTTCAAGATAAAAATGAAAGAAAAAGACTGCATTCATGGTGACCCAGCAAAATTCATGGTCTGTATTCTTTCACAGGCCAGCAGGGGTCGCTCTATAGTGCTGAGTGAGTCAGTGAGAGTATGACTGTTCATTTTATTTGATTTAACAAACATTTTCCCAAGATTTTAAAGTTTTCGTCAACACAGCATGATGTTCACTTTGTCATGAAGGTAACTTTGAGTTTGAAGTTAACCTGTCCAGCCCCAAAGTATGTGATTTAGGGAACGCTTGCATGCTCTCTCACAAAAGCGGAAGAAAAAGTGAACTGTTTTTCAAAATCCTTGCCTTACCATATTGTTATAAAACCTCTATAATTTTGCTCGGTATTACTTTATAACAAAATTCCTTTGCAGAGATGATGTAAAAATATTTTATGATTCATTTTTGGAGTTTTACAGCAACTCCAGCATCATTTCAAAGAGATATTCACAATAAAAAATGTGTTTTTCAGGATGAAATTTTTAAATTATTCTGACTTCTATCTTCATTTTCTCTGTCCCAGTAACACATATACTGATAATTACACATCTGTACAACTCTACCAAGTGTTACTTTATCATGACACCAAAACAGACCTTGTAGTTGTAGAGATAAACTCTTTTCTTTATGAGGATGTCATTTTGAGCAGGAGGCTCAATCAAAAGGCTGTACAGGTTAAAAGTATGCCATAGTCTGCTGTGGCCAGATAAACAGCTATGCTTTGGCCAAAGAACCATGTGGATTAATAATCAATTGATATTTCTTATACTGCAAAAACACTTATGAACAGCCTTTCAAAACTGTGATTCCACCAAGCAGTTCAGTTCATGTGCACAGTAATATTGATGTTTCCTAACCTTGCAGTGCAGCTGCATCTGCCTGATTGAGTGTTTTTTAACAAGGTAGATCCATCTTGTCAAGCTCCAATCTACAAAGATTGTGCTCGGCCCAAAATGGCACGAACCAATCAGAGTCCTTTAGAGCAGGAAGAGGAACGAGCTGACTGCTCATACAGGGATTAGCTTAGATGCTAACAGCTTCAGCAGAAATTTTGTCAGATAGTGAGCAACAACACTATAAACTTTTCGATAACGATATTTTTGCTCTACTTTTGACAAGTTTTGTTTTTGTTTTACAATGTGGCTCATGTTCTGTGCCACAGTAACATTATCTGACTGGCCCTGTAATAAATGTTGACAGAATGATTGTCCAATCACAGGCCAGATATGCTTCAGAAAGGTTATGCCTTGGACTAGTGAGATATATTGAACAGTCTATCTGGTGTGCTTAGGTGTTTCCACCATCAAATAAGTAAAAAGGTACCCTAAAAAATGATCTGTGCTGTCCCCCATTTTGCCACAAACTGACCCTAAAGGGAGGAGCTAAAAGTAGCAGAGTCTTGATTGGTCACTTTAACGCTGATGAAAAGCAGGATGTGTCTATTTTTTGTTGTTTCCACCAAATTCTGCCCTAACATCTGAATGTTAAAACAGGCAAAGCAACTATTTTCTGGTGAAACCAAAGTCAGTCCTAGCTTCAGTTCTTAGCTGGAATGACTGGCACCTGGTGTGGTCTTCTGCTGGTTCAGCCAATCTGCTTCAAGATCTGGTGTGGTGTGCAAACTTTGATTGTGATAAGTGGTTATTTAGTAACTGTTGTATTTAGGTGCATTTCAAACAAGCAGTCTGGTTCAGTTTGGCTGGGTTCGTTTTGTAATGACAAGTGTTTCCAATGTCAAATATGCCAGACATGCTGAGCGTACCAAACTGTCCACAAAGGTTAGAAATAAAGCCCTGCAGTCTGTTGACTGGTCACAAAAATAATCAATTTCTGTGCAACAGCAGCTAAAACAAAAATACAAAACCTTGTCATGTTCAAGTAAGTTGTGAATTAAAACTGATTTGTCACTGCTGTTTGTGGAGGGAACATCCCCAAGAAACTATAAAGTACTGGAGTGATGGAGGTTCTCCATTATTGCTTGCATATCATCATGCTCTACCTCAGACCTCAGGTATTTGAAAGGCTGACTGAGTTCTCCAACCATCAGATATCATGCCTAAAGGTGGACCATGAATGAAGGACTTGGTTGGTCTTTTGGGTTGGTAGATTTCCTACAAATAAGACAGTCTCCTTGAAGATCCACTTGAAAAAGTGTGAAGGCCCTGCCATCACAATTAACCCCACAGAAGTGTTTGCATTGATAAATATTTTTTTTCTGATAGACCACCACAGTTGTACCTAAGAAGAATTGAGCCCTCACAAGACCTATGTGAAAAATATGATGCATTGTTTGTAAAGTAATCGTCCATTTTATTGGTTTAAATCAATTAAAAAGGATACAATTGGGACACAAATATTCCTATGCAAGAATCATCAGAGAAAGTATCTGCTTAATGTGTTATTCATTTTTTTAGTTGATATACATAAAACAATTATGACAACCTTAAAGCTAACCGAACCTCTGGCCTCTGGGGGTCCTGGCCTCTAATTCAGAAATCAAGACCTCAGACCACTTCCACCTCTAGGTGGACTTGGGCACAGTGCAGCACTTCAATGCAGAATCTTTACACAGCATGGGGGCTGAACGCAAAACTATTTCTGTATCAAACATGAAGAGCAACAAACCCAATTCTAACAAAGTTGGGGCATTGTGTTTGAATGTATAAAAACAGAATACAGTGACTTGCAAATGCTTAAAAACTTGTATTCCATTAAACACACAACAAGAAAAGATCTTAAATGGTCAAAGTGATGAATTTCACTCTTTTTTCCTCCCTCAAAATTCCACCTATCCCAAATTTGAGGCTGTCAACATGTTTCAAAAAAACTGGGACAGGGGTATGTTCAGTACTGTGTTACATCACCTATCTTATAACAGCACTCAGTAGTGGGTCCATTTCTTTCACATTCTTGCTTGACCTACAATTTTAGTTGTTTAGCAGAGTATCAGACCATTTATGCTAAGCTTGGGCCCAGAGAAGCTGGTGGCATTTCTAAGTTTTGTTGATAAATGACTTTACCTTTGCACTGTAGAGTTTTCACATGAACTTAACTAACAATGGTCCTGAGCCCACGTGGTGATATCATTTACAAAATGATGTTGGTTTGTAATGCAGGGCTGCTTAAGGTCACTCAGTGTTGCTTTTCAGCCTTGTTACTTATGGACAGGGATTCCTCCTGATTCATTGAATCTTTCGATGATATTACGAACTGTAGATAATCAAACCCTAAATTCCTTGTAGCTACATGTTAAACATTCAAAAAGTGTTGGATTATTTGTTCACACAGTTGTTCACATAGTGGTGCCTAACTCTTTCTTGTAAACAACTTCACTAGTAGAATGCTCCAAACAAGTGTTTTTTGATCATTATCAAAAGCTTTTAAGTATATTTTGCCCCTGTCTCAGCTTTTTCTGGAGCATGTGCAGGTATTAAATCAGTGTTAATTTTGGTGACATCATAGTTTACCACAACAACCTTTTTCCCCTGGTGAAAACTAGACATTAACTAATAAAAACAAGTGCTCATGGACAAAAATTTAGTTAAATTAAATTATATTTTCCTCAACAAATAAAAACTAGAGTAAAATGTCTGACAGAGACTTAATCCAATCAGACCTAATTTGGTCGTGTAGAAAGTAGAGACAAGTTAGGAATCTATCCAATCACAGCTGCCTTAGCTTGGTGGTGGTGGGATAAGTTGTGGAGCGATCCAATCAGAGCTGCTCTCTTTATGAACTGATATATTCATGTAGAGCAGGCTGACTGTTTGTTGTCAGTTCTGGTATTGTAACTGAGATGCTCTGTCAGGTAGCCTAAATAAAGGTGACTGCATTTCACACAAAAGGAACATTTTGTTTCTGTAAATCTTTAGATTCAGTAAGGGCTATTTGATGTTTAATTTTATCCAAAGTGTAAAATATGACTTCAGAAATTCAAGAAAACATAACAAATGCCTTAACACTTTCCACTTCATATATTAGTTGACTGAACTTAGTAGATTTGTTGACTAAAATGCGAATTGTCATCAACTTAAACTAGACTAAAACTTAAAAAAATATTAGATAACTAATTTAAGACTAAAACTAAAAGATATATGAGGCATAAGGCTGCAACTAAAACTAAATGAAAAAGTGCTGTGCAACAGTTTGAACATTCAATATCATGTATCTGCAGTGTATTCAAATTAATCTTAAATCATTGTATTCTATATTTTACACAACATCCTAACTTAATCGGAATTAGGGTTGTGCGTTTTAATTCAATTACTTCATTTAAACATGGGTTCAAACACTGTCTGGACTCATTCTTTGGTGGGAAAAACAGTGGCTTAGATGCAGTGTGGACGTACTATCCGGGAAAGACCAGAAATCCCAGGGAAAGACAGACTGAGACAAAAACTAGAGGAACCTCAGAGGGAGGTAAAGACAGATCAAAGATGAGGCAAAAAGAAAAGACAAAAGCAACCGAGGGAGGAAGAGAGGCGTGGTGAGAAAGGTGGGGGGGCAGAATTCGTGGGAAGTCAAGCACACCATGAGCAAGCAAAGAGGTCATCTCAGGTCACCGGGCACAGCGAGGAGAGAGATGAAGGAGAGGGAAGAAAGGGAGGAGAAGAATCGGAAAAAACAGGAGCACAAGGACAGGAATGGGTCGGGGGGTTGGGGTCCACGGGGGGGCCCCTTGGTTGCAGAGTCACAGTCTCCAATGATCACTTTTGTGACTATGCAACTGGGCTTATATTACTAGCTGCAACATCACAAAAATGACACTGGCAACCGCAAGTTAGCTGGTAAAAGAGGTGGGAAATGACAGAGGGTTGGTAAGCGGTGCTTCGGCTCGGTCAGTCAGTTGTGAGTGAGGTTACAAACAAAAAAAAAAAAACATGCCCACAGGAGCGTAAGAGGAGAGATCAGCGACTCCATCTAACCATCGAGGTGTGAAAGAAGGAAAAAAAGAGGCAGGTTGTTTTGTGAGAGCACCACATCCTGGGTAATAAAAGTGAAAAATATCCCTTTGAGCTTTCTTCATTGTGTTCTGACCCCGCCACCCCGTGAGTAAAGGCAATATTTCCAAACTGATGGTGTGTGGTGACGCCCACCAGACCTTTTTATAATAGCTGTGACCACAAACTCTCACTCTTCATATCTCCTCTAATTGATGTCCGCCAGAAGCACGGCAGCTCTGCACCTATATATAAAACCGAGTAGGGGTCTATCGCTGCGGAGAGTCCACAGTGAATCAGAGGGACGGGGCAGGGGAGGCTCCCACCTAATAGGCAATACAGTATATCAGTTTAAAAGAGGTCGAAGGCGGGGTGAAGGAGGGGAGCGGCTATAAAGGCGCCAGAGATAAAGGATCACTCCTGCAGAGTTCACTCAATGCATCCTGAATCACACTGTTATCGACTGGAAAAATGCCCAGGATGTTCCAGGATATAAAGATGTTTCTCTGCCCGCATCTCAGGGTCACAAGTCTGAAAAGTCGAAATGTTGGAGAAGTGAGGAGTTTGAGGTTATGATACAAGAAGAGAGCCAGGATGAGTCACTCAAAGCCTCTTACTTTAACATGAAAACCCTCAAAGACCTCACTGGAACCCATCGGCTGTTGAAAAATATCGCAAGAAACACGAGTGATATCTGCATTTTGGTTTCTCCATGTGACACCATGTTAAAATGAACTCAAGATCAGCAGCATACAAACTCTGATTCCAATAGAGCTGGGACGTTGTGTCAATAAAAACAGAGAGCAATGATTTTCAATGCTTCACAACTTCTATGTTGTCCTTCTTTCATTGCCTCCACCAAGGAGGTTGTTTTTGCCTGTGTTAGTAAGTTGTTAACAAGATAACTCAAAAAATGTATGATTTTAATGACATTTTCAGAGAATTTCCATCATGACAAAAGAAAGAACTGCTTAGATTTTGGTGGTGATCTAAATACAGATGGGCCTTGAGAGTTTTTTAAAGGATTTGTTAAAGGAGACATATCATGCTTGTTTCTCCTTTTCACTATGCCAGACTAGGATGCCTGTAAAGCATTTCTGCCCTCAGTACAAGTCATTTAGTTCCTTCATTGCCCCACAATAGCGTTCTCAAAATCCTCATGTTAGGCCATTATCAAGCTCTCGTTGAAACGCTCGGTTCTCAGGATGACCTAAAGTTACCTCGCAACGTCACAGCCCTTTGTGCTCTGATTGGTCAGTTCTATCGGGGGTTGAGCCAGCCTGTCCTTCTTCTTCTACTGTATTTTCCGGCAGGCTCAAAGCAGCGACCGCGTATTGAGTCCCCCTACAGGCCAGAGCTGGTAATGAGTGAGTGTGAGCTAGGGATCTATAAACTGCTGCTTGGTGGATGTGTTCCTGACTGATGGTTGTGGGGCAAACGGACATCACAAAGGAGGAAGTGTTTTATCAGATTACTCCAATAAAAAGAAAGGTACCTCGTGATGTCACGACGATTTAAATCTCGCGGTCATCTCGCAATGACCTATTTTCAGAGGCATCACATCTCGTTCTAGGATATCAGAAAAATACAATATTTCATTTTTTGAAAATTAAGGGGGTGTAAGGTCTTGTTTTCAAATTTATTCTATTATATTTAAGTATTAAATCATGCATCAGCATGATATGTCTCCTTTAACATTGCTAGATGGAGCAAACAGTTCCAGAACTGGCTTGGCAGAAGCTCTCAGAGCACTTTTAGTATTTTATATCTGGTCATCCTGGTCTAATTTGCATTACTTCATGTACTTAGGTGGATATCCTATGTGCCTTTCTCACGATGTTGCGTTCAGATTCTCATGATGCTTGAATAGTTTATTCTTCTTGAGTTGCTTTCATTGGTTCTTTCAGCACACAGAACAAACAGAATATCTTGGCATTTTAAAGCACTCAGTTATTTATGTTTTAAAGGATCAACTGTCTTATTTGTCTTTGTTTTGTTTCTGTTGTGTGTGAGTTAAATCATAAGGAAATACACCGACTATCACCCTATAAATAGAGAATAAAAAGATTCTGACTCTGAAGTTCCCATTTTAATTTCTTTTTGTTGGTTCTCTTGTGTTTGGGGTTTGTGTTTTCATCTTCTCTATTTTTTGATCAACAAAGTAACCAGTGAACTCGTGAGGGACTATGGAAACCACAACCACAGTCTCTGAGTTGCTGAATTTGAAATTAATATTTTCTAGACACGCATGTATGTTATTAGCGAGGTCCCTTTCATGCCTTAAATTCTGGCTCCAATTGGGGTGAAGTTGCAACATTATTCCATTTTTCTCTTGGTTGGTTCTCTTGTGTTCTGCAGGAACTAAAGCTATGCTCCATTTATCCATCTTTATTGTCTCTTACATTTATCTTTACCTAAGCATTGTCCTCTACTGTTGACCTTTTGTTTAATTTTTACATAATAATTCCATTTAATAAAATTAATTTTAATTCTCTTTTTAATTTCTAATCTGCTGCATTGCTTCACTTTATGCCCATTGCTTAGCTTTTAGGCTCATTGATTGTGTCATCAATGTATCTCCTGTCTATGTTTTTAGTCCTATTTGTGCAGAATACAACAATCTGCATGTATTCTGCGCCAGAGTACAAAAAACCCAGATAATTCTGCATCTATGCATCAAGTGGTCCATGTATATTGACTGAGTGGGGGGTTAATACATTTATTTTACATGGATTTGAAGTCCTTAACCTGTTAAGATCAAGCGCTTTCTATGATAGCAATGCCAACAGTTGCACTCTACATCAACTCCTGTTTCATTTGCTTGCCTTGTTTGGCTCGGATTGCTTCACACCCACCACAAACTTTACTCTGATCCACTTGGACCTTTGTTTTCGACTGTAGTTGGATGCCTTGGTCCACACCAGAGTTCACGTGAGCTTTCACACCAGCTTAAACCAAAACGTGTCAAAACTGGACCAGTGTTTGTTTAGTCCAGGCCAGACATGTTGGATATGAAAGCGCCCTGAGTCTCTGTGGTCAAAAGTTGTCCAGCGTCTCCGTATAATAATGTTAAACTGAGTTGTTGTTAAACTTTTTTGTTTTTAGAGAATGTGCACATTTTTCACCATCATGCAGTTATGTTTGCATTTTTTTCCCTACAAGTGTCTTAAAATATGTGCCGGTTTTGTCAAACCAAAACAAAGACGAAGGGAGGTAACCAGTTCCTTTGAGAAACAGACTTTGTTTTCCTGAGAACGTCACACAAAGTGCTCTTCTTAGGTTTTACCCAGAGGAAGAATCCACTATCAAAGTGTATTTGATACGCCACAGGTTTCTTTCAAAAGGACTTCTAAAAGTTTCCTCGAGGCTTCTTAAACCTCAATGCCTTTACTATCATCAGTGAAAGCAGGCTTTGGTGCTTCATGTGCGGTCCTTCAAACCAAAAGAAGCACCATGTTTGAAGAAATGTCTTTATTACCTGGTGGGCACATAAAAACATGCAGAAAGCAGCTCTGTAAAAATCCAGGAGTCAAGTCATTGTCTTCTGGACGCAGGAAATGGCCAACAGTGCTATCTCTGGCTTTGTAAGAGCACCACAAGAATGAAACTGTCAGTATGTGCAGTGGGAGGCCTGTTAGGGGTCACAGTTTTATTACTGCACTAGAAGCTGCCTCTGGGTTACTGGAAGACTTTTGGCTGCTTGCTCTCTTGTTCTCATGCCTACATTAAAGTAAAAAACAACGGGAAACCATGACCACCAAAATCCTCCCCTGTGTTTTTTTTAAAACTCCTACATGAAAGCTATCTCACCTGGGTATGAACTACATTTCACACAATTGGACTCGAGTCATAGGGACTGGGACTTGAGTCGACTTGAGACGCTAATGAGATGACTTGCAACTCGACTTGGACTCGGGGGTAAAAACTCTCCAGACTCGACCTGACTTGAGACAACATGATTCAGAAAATTGCACGCACTCAGGCTTTATATAAAGAGCCAGACAGGAGATATATGCCGCTCTTTCGTTTTAGCTTCACTTTATTGATGCTCCATTCACAGTACACTTGTCCGTCACCTATTACTGTCCCGCACATGACACAGTACTACACACATATGTTCCTACCACACACCCGCTTCTGCTACAGTGGTGACCAGTGGGCAGGGTGCGCGGGAGGCGGGTTTCAAATTGGCAACCGCTATGTCTTCTGTGCCCAAAGTTATTTTCTTTGCATATAAAGAATTTCAATCAGATGAAAAACAAAGACACCAAGTGCACGACCTGCAACGCTTCGCTATGCGAAAAAGAGGGTACAACATCAAACTTTATCCACCACCTGAGGACATGAAGCCAAGTTAGTGAAACCTGCAAACGTTAGCCAGGTAGCTAACGTTCCTGCCATGGGTCAATATGCCAGGAACGTTAGCCTGACCTGTGATCAATATGAAGCTAGCAAAGCTAACATTAGTAAAGAGGGTGTACGTGTTGTATGTGTGAGAAGATAAGGTTTCTCTCTTCAAGGTAAAAATCTGAGTGCTTTTTGGGTGGACTGGGGAACAGTGGTGAGGGGCTCGACCCGTCATAACCTGTGACTCGACTTGACCCGAATTTTCAAAACCTGTGACTCGACTTGACTCGACTTGCCCACAACAGAAAAAACTTGGGACTTGCATGAGACTCGGATCAAATGACTCGAGACTTGCTTGGGACTCGGATCGGAGGGACTTGGGCAATTGCCTCCTACATTTACAGTTTTCATAAAGAGTTCCCTACCTGCGGAAGTCCAGCAGCGTCCGGCTGGTCTCAGGGACGTTCTGGTTGAGCCAGGTCAGGAAGTGGAACTGAGTGACGGTACGCGTCTCATTGGTTTGCATGTTCTTCAGGTAGAAGCTGCGGACCAGGAAGTCGTCACACCAGATGTGTTCAGACACCAGGTTCACCTGCAGAACATAAAAAAAAACATTAGAATTAGAAGCAGGGATGCACAGCATTGGATTTTTGCAGATATCCAATATTTTTTTTAATTTGTTATCACCAAATATCGGTACCGATATTTCAGGTCAAGAGCACAAACTGTGTTTTAATTAAAATGGACTTGTTTCAGTGTTACAGCATATTATCACATAAACAGATGTAAAACAGCTGTGCATCAATTTTGAACATTTGTATACTTTACCGATATTCTAGTTGATATATGGCCGATTTGCATGGCCAATATATCGACTGTAAATATCTGAAGAAATTTCTTTATCAGCAGATACAATACTTAACTTATCAGGCTCATATCGGCCGATACGTTATCAAACCAATAATATTGTGCGCCCTAATTAGAAGCTCTATTGTCATTGCATTACATACTTTTCATTAACACAATGCAATGTCAGCTGCTACTCTGAACAGTGCTTAAAAGTTAAATGGTACCAATAAATATAATTATACAATATTTAATAAACTGATTTCCTATTTAAAATATATAAGATTCATTTTATAAAAATCTTTGGACTTTCAGGCTTATTAGCAACCACTAAACTACGAAGAATAAAGCTAATATAAACATAACCTGAAAAATTATCAACCAGAATCTGTCACTCTGTATATATCAGCCTGCAATGTTCTGAGGGGTCAAAGAAAATAATGCAGAAAATTAGACCATAAAATCCTGTCTTCAATAATGTGTAGCATACCACCAGTCACACCTGATGCCCATTAGGAAAAAATAGGGAAATAGTCAGAGCATCGTGGCCTCCAGGAGGCGCCACAAAATCGGGAATAATTGACCTTCAATAAAACTTATTACTATTAACTTCAAAAATTGAAAAGCTCACACTGATTCAAACGTAAAGCAATGCCCAGTTAATATTACCACAAATGATAACACCACTTAAGTGTGTTTTTGTTTTTATTTGTAATTTGTTAAGCATGCAAATTGGATGACATGTTGTTTTATAAATTAAAGACAAAAGTAAAAACAATGCTTTTTCGATTCTTCTGTAAGCATATGTTAATCACCAATGAAGGGGGTAGCTATATGACAGTTGGTCCACCCTTTAATATCAGTAACTATTCAGGCAATCACATGCCAGCAACTCAGTGTATTTAGGCAAGAAGACACTGTCAAGATGACCTGCTGAAGCTCAAACCAATCATAAAAATGGGGGAGAAAGGTGATTTATGTGTTCGTACTAGATGGAAACCGCTGATCTTCTGGGATTTTCATGCCCAGCCATCTCTAACATTTACAGAGAATGGATGAAGCGTGGGCTCACCGTAATAGGATGAAAGAAGATCAGAAAAATGTTGCCTAGTCTGATGTGTCTCCATTTCTGCTGCCACTTTCAGATGGTAAGGTCAGAATTTGGCATAAACATCATGAAAGCCTGAATCCATCCCGACTTGCATCAACAATTTAGGCTGGTGGGGATAATTTCTTGGAACACTTTGGGCCCCTAAGCACCAAATGAGCTAATTTAACATCACAGTCTACCAGAGTGCTGTTGCTGATCATGCCCATCCATTTATGACCAGTGTGTTTATCTTTGGATGGTTACTTCCAGAAGAACCACGTCACAAACAATCTCAAACTGGTTTCTAAACATGTGGGATGTTATCATGTCAATATGAACCAAAATGTCTGCCTCACTGTTCTCTGCCACAAAGATTTGGGGCACTTTTGAGGGCAAACTGAGGTCCATCACAGTATAGTGTGCCTCATGAAGTGGCCAGTGAGAACCAGAAATGCCATATTTATTAAAAAATGTGGCATAAAATAGCAAAATCCTCCATTTCTTGGACATCTGCATACACTCACCAAAGGGCCAAAGGTAAATAACATGAAGCCCAGGCAGTCAGTCTCACCTCATAGATGTGGTACAGGTTGGATCCCTCGTCGGGCCAGTAGTGGTAGCACTGTTTGACTCCGCTCTCGACAAGAGGAGTCAGCATGACGATGACGACGCAGCCGTTTTCCCAAACCATCTGCAAGCACAGCCGTTGAGAGTCATTATTCAGCGGAAGGAGAATCTCTAATAATGATACATTTGAATAACAGGAGCACAAATGAGCTGATTTACATGTATGTTGACATTTATTTTCTAATTTCATGGACAAGACAGCTGCACAAATATCTAACCTGGTTCATGATAAAAGATGGTAAATTAGTTTAGTGTTTAATGTCATAATATGCATGTTCATAACATGTTAAGAAATATGAACTTAAAATCCAGGGGTGGAAAGATTATAGACAGACTGTACTCCAGAAAAAGTTCAGTTATTTTGAATGAATGAATGATGAATGAATATTTTGATAATGAAAAAGAAAATAATAAAAGAAAAGACTGTTTGGAAAAACAGAAAATCAGCACAATAGAAATTTTGCAGTTTTAGCAAACAATCAAAAAAAAAAAACAAACAAACTGTTAATGACACAGTTTAACTTCTTTCAAAAAGGAGTGGAATAATTTTCATGAAATTAACAAAAGGAAAAGTAAATGTAGCACTTTATGAATCTACTAAAATGAAAGTAAAATTCTGCACAGACTTCTGAGTATATTTCTCTGTGCTTGAAAGTAATAACTCAGTAATACACTGCTGCATAACAGAGCTGGGCAATTAATACAATTTCAATCTATATGCCTTTTACTGTTATGAAAATAAAGACTACAACTCCACATAACATGCTGATTTTTTTTTTTTTTTTTTTAAGTTATTTTTCGGGCTTTTGTGGCCTTTATTGATAGGACAGCTGGAGAATGACAGGAAAGTGGGTGAAGAGAGGGGGAAGACATGCAGCAAAGGGCTGTCGCAGGGATTCGAACCTACTGCCGCTGCTGGGGTTTGGAGGTCCCCGTACATGGGCGGACGCTCTACCAACTGAGCTAATGTCCGCCCATAACATGTTGATTTTGTTCCATATTGTTATTATTATTATGGTGTTGAGTGTACAGGGACAGATTCTGTGAAAGGACGAAGTAGGCAATAAATTATTTTTACAAGATTGTACATTTTTTGCTGATAAATGAACCAGGGAAGATAGTATCAGCATGTCACTACATGGAGCTTGCATGTACAGAGCCTGGGTGAATTTAAGGTGGTAATGCTGTGGCAATGAGGGGCCTTGCAGCCGATTAGGTAGCTAGAAATCTGAGTAGATGCTAGTGGAATTAGGGGTGTCATCACTGAGGGCTTATCCTTTCATTAGGGCACATGTACCTTCAAATGATTAGGAATATTTTACAGTTATAATTTTATGTGTTGCCTGTTTTTGAATGTTCGAAATGATTGTGTCAAAAGCATTTACACTACAAGAAAGCATGTGGTGTGTTTCAAAATTAGTGAGTTATTGTGTTTCATAGCATAGTCTTAAAATTCATATTCAATGTTTAGAGTTATGATTTAAAAAGCTTGGATGAATTGTGTTGTGATCATATGGATGTGTCATCTTGTTGCAATACCAGGACTTTGGTGCACCACAGACTTTAGGACTCTAGAGAATGTTTAATGTGGTCTAGGTCACAGTTGGCTTTGTACTAGGGATGTAACAGTTACCGGTAAAATGGTAAACCGCGGTAAAATTTCCCACAGTAATCATTACTGTGTCCTATTAAAATTACTGTTAAACCATGTTTGATCACCGCACTGTGTCAATAACTCACAGTGATGCTGGAAAAGCCTGAACTATATGTGTCTGCCCCTCGATGAAGCAGCTGTCCCTCGCAAACGAAGGCACACATGTGCTGTTTTCAATGTCTGGCCTCTGAAAGTACAGCAGTAAGAGCCTCGCTCAGACTCCTACAGATTTTTCCACTTGAAATGGCTAAAGTCTAAAGTCTGAGGTTTGGATTTTACAAGGATGTGGAAGGGAAACTGATTGATGACAGTAACCCTGTCTAAAACAAGATGCTGTGGTGAAAGACAAAAATGCGCGTGATTAAAACTGCTGTAACTCCTCGAGTAAATGAGCAGAGAGAGAGAGAGAGAGAGAGGATTCAGTGAGCCATACCTGAGTGAATTTTAGGTGGTTTATCCCTATTTTCTGTGTAAATAATGTATAAAGGTTGTAAATAACAGCATTAGTAGCAATTTGGAGTGAGTTCTTTTCGTTCTTTTGCTGTATGTTCCCTTTATTTCGCCGTAGTAGATCGTCATTTTCCGTCATGGCTCGTGTTTTATGGATTTAATCAATCGTAATTTGGAAATATTAAAGACAGAGATATGGAGGACATCTGCCATGTGTTTGTGCCCCCTTCATGACCAGAGGAGAGTCATGAAGGGGGCAAATTGCTTCAGGGACTATCGTTACTTAGACAAAAAATGAATAAATAAAAAGACCTGAACATGGTCTAATATAACAGGCTGTAACATGGACACTAATGCTGCAGGCAAACTAAAATGTGTGAGTGTATGTAAAATAGGTTAAGTTGATTTTTGGCCGTCTCAAAACTTTGAATATGTTCATTAACAATTGTGTATAAAGAGAAACCTGTTTAAAGTTTAAATCTGTTGTTTTATTTTCTTGTAATTACACAGTTTAAGCATTTATAACATAATAATGACAAATATTTGCCAGAATTGTTTACTTTTATTTCTAATGAAAGAAGTTTAAACCAATTTACTAATAGAACATTTCCTGACACATTTATATTACAAAAAAGACAAAAAAACTGTTAAAATTAGAATATTACAGGGTTTAATGATTTCAAGACTGTGTAAAAGTACCTTTTGAAAATTTTGAGCACAGTGCAACAATACCGTGATAATAATGATAACCATGATAATTTTGGTAACAATAACCGTGATATGAAATTTTCATACCGGTACATCCCTACTTTGTACCTTTAAAGGTGCTATGAGGAGAATCTATTTCCGGCGACAAAAAAGACTCTTCTACTCATGAGCACACGCGACGACTGTCGTAATGCTGCGTTCCAGTAACCTCGGAACTGGGAGTGACATCATCTCCGACTTATCGGCGTTCCAGTAGTCGGAAAAAAACATGCTGATCTACCAGGTTATTGTTAGCTGTTGTTAGCACGCCCTGTGTTGTTGTTCACAAATATCAAATGAAGAATGTGATCATCACTATGGCAGCATTTTTGTAACTATAAGTCTAGAAATACTGTATATACAGCTGATCTAGAGCGACACACCCCAGTCAGAAGTGCAAATAAATGGATTATTACAGGAGCTAAATAACTGTTCACACTGGGGGCATCCATCTTCCATTGTCAACTCGGGGGTGGCGAGGTTTCACAGAGTTCCCAGTAGGAAATTCAGACTTCAGGGAACGTTCCAGTTGCAGTTTCCTACTCGGAACCCGGAAATTCCTACCTTTGACTACAACTGGAACGCACCAAAGATGTGACCCAAGCCAAAGCATGTGTTTGTTGTTGTGTTACTAATGAATGCAGCTTGGACCTTCCTCAGAACTCTGCATTGCTTTACAACTTCTTTTTTCAACAACTTACAGGATGCAAAGTGAAGAGGTAATGTATCTCTGGTAGGTTACATAGTGGTAGTTTTTGATGTGTGACAACAAGCAATTTTTGGAAAACTTAGTATTGTAGTTTTGCAGCGAAGCTAAGAAATGGCATTTATAGATAACCTATTTTGATGCTATAAAACTCATCTTAAAGTGTGTATTTCGATCAGGCATATATCTAAAAGTAAGACTTTTTATAATTACTTAGAAACTCCTCATAGCCTCTTTAATTGAGACCAACATATTTCTGGGTGCAAACATTAAAAGCTGCTCATTGCTATTTAAATGAAGTGAGCTTTTGGTATAAAAAGAGCGACTGTGTCCAGTGGAAAACAGGAAAGACGCCTGCACTGCACCAAAAAACTTAACATCAGGATTGCGATGGGCCTCTTCATGTTTCCTTTTGTTTCACACTTGAGTAAGAACTGATAATGAAGTCAAGCTCTGTGGTATGAAGAGTGATTGCCATCGGGGCCTTTTTCTTCCCAGCACGGTCATTGTACAGTGAGACTCGGCACGGGGTCGTATTTTTCCTGCTGGCAGTCATATTCTCACAGCCGGAGGGGAGGGCCGGCTCCAGAGATCCATTCGACTCTGATCAGAGGTAACAGTCAGGCTGTTAATGGAAGCCATAAAACAACACCGCTCCCACATCATTGAGCTACATAATCAAGATGGCTGCACCTGCCGTTCAGTCAGGGTGCCGCCACACCTTGTCGGAGATCTAGCCGTCATTAATTGCGGCAGGTTTTGAATAACTGCGCGTCTCTCCTGAGCTCCTGCTGCTTCCATGATGGGGATGTGACGGTGCACTTTTTTAGAGGGATGGGGTTAATTTCTAATGCTGACAGGCTGATGCTGGGGGTCCATGCAAAACAAATGAGGTTTATTGAATGTTCATCAACATTTGTCACTTATTTATTACAAAATAAAGGGTAACAGCACCCTGCACTCTTTGCTTGACAGTTTTGCTGCCTCACATCATAAAAGTCCATGTGTTAAATTTTGGCATTATGGGCCCAGAGTACTTTGCCTCAGCAGAACTGTGATGGTGAAGATGTTATGCTGTGATGTATGAGGTGTAATAACCTCAGCAGCGTCTGACCAAGGAGCGTGAAAAGACAGTCATGTGAATTAGGCTACAACACAACAACATGCCAAAGACAGACGGAATAATCAATGGAAGATAAATCCAAATGAGCTTTTATTGTTCCATGAATTTAAAATAGTTAAATCACAGCTGTCTAACTTTTTTTTTTTTAACAGAAAATTTAAAATTTTCTCTGAATTCTGCTCACCTTAAATAATCAAAATTCATCACAATTTGTGTCATGTTGCATTTTCTGATTCCGGAGTAAATTAAGAGACTGACCACCATTTACGCTCACACTAACACTCGAGAGTAATTTGGAGTCACCAGTCGACCTAATGAGCATGTTTTTGGTCTGTTGGAGGAAGCTGGAGTGCCCGGAGAGAACTCACACATGCACAGGAGAACATGAAAACTCCACACAGACTGCAAACTCCTCTTGTGAGGCACATGCACTACCTGCTGCACCACCGAGACACCCATAATTAATATGTATACATCATTGATTTTGTTATAAGGTATAAGCTTGTGCTTCAGCCTACACCTTTTCAGTCAGTCTAAGACCTAACTATGTTGTTGTGATTTTGTTCTACTGATTTAAAAGTACTGATTAAATAAACTCATTTTGATTGGAACAAAAAAGCTCAGTAGCTTATATCCTGTTGATATTTTACAATCATGTGACCAGCACAGATGCTTGGAGGGAAAAAAAGTGTCTGTATTGTCCAACTGTGGCACAAACTTTTCATTTTTTAACTGCTAACTTTTAATTTTTATATAAACAAAATGCTGTAGGTTTGCATTCCACGAAAGGAAAATAAATTTATTAAAAGCAAACGAAAAGCAAGCATTTTTAATCTGGCCTTCAGCTGATTTTTGTTTTCTTCTCTTAGTTTGCACTTTATATTTTTGCTCTGTTTTAGTTTTTAAGTTAGTATTGTGTGTTTACTACCTCTTTCTATTTATTTTCTTTAATTGTTTGGTTTTTAAGACTGTCTTATTCTCATAAACTTTAAACACCACGTCACCTTATCCTATCATGGTTTTATTAGTTTAGTCTAAGCTCCTTTGTTTCCTCATTTTTCATTCTCGAGTGTTCCCTCAGTCATCTGTGGTCGTTTGAAGAGTCCTCACTTGTGTCCTTGTGTGTACTTCTGTGTGTGTTTGTGCGCATGTGAGTGGTTGTGTGTGTTGAATGTGGGTGGCAGGTGGGATTAGTTTTTGTATTTTATTATGTACCCCTTGGCACGCATCTGCTTGTGTTCTTGAATGCACAGCACTTTGTGCTACATTTTTTTGGATGAAAAGTGCTTTGTAAATAAAGTTTGATTGATTGATTGATTGATATTAATGAATGCCATTTGTTTAAGGTACTTTGGATCCTTTTTTAGCACCTAGATTGTAAGGCAAGGCCGGACAAGTTTATTTGCAGAGCACAATTCGCATAATTATTTCTGCCAAGGAGGTTATGTTGTTGCCGGTATGTTTTTTTGTTTGTTTGTTTCTCTGTTAGCAACATAACTCAATAAGTTATGGACGGATTTTGATAAAATTTTCAAGAAATGTCCGAATTGGGACAAGAAACAAATGATTAATTTTGGGAGTGATCTGGATCGGTGCAAAACCGCCATGACGAAAAATGCGATTTTTGTGAATAACTACTGAATCCAGTTGCTAATGGTTTGTTTTTATGGTCAAGGAATCTAAATATTAGATTAAATAAAGGTAGGACTAATATTTGTGGTGAAAATAATATGGGTGAGGACTGAGGTGTGGCAGAGGTCCGCGCTCTCCGAGTGCTTTTCTAGTTTATGGTGATTTACAGAAAAAGAAAATGCATTAAAATCACAATAAAAACAAAAATTATCATTATAAAATGAACTTTAAAAGAGAAGAGAGCAGATAAGATCCTTTCAGTCGTATGCACAGTTAAATAGAGCTGTTTTGAGCCTAGATTTGAACACTGTCAGAGTAGAGGGCGGCCTCATATCTTCTGAAAGACTGTTCCAGATTTTAGCTTCATAAAACTTCGACCCTGATTCCCCAAAGTATTTACATTCTCTAAACATCACATGTCCTGGTCTAATTGACCATTTGCACCTTGTCTGGGTGTCTGTTCAGCAAGGATTTGATTAATGTTGAATAAAAATATGAAAAGTTTTGTGACTGTAGAGGATCATATGCAGCTCTTTTCCCTCCCCTTTGGAAACTGTCTGGCTTTGTTAATGAGCTTTGAAATGACTGAAAGTCCAAACTGTGTGTGCGAGCAGTATGAAGAACTTTTAATGTTTGCCTTCATTAGCCACCATAAAAATGGCATACAACAAACACATTTTATAAAGTCGAATGCCTCCAGTAGAGATTCAGTCATATCAGAATACATAAATACTAACAGCCCATAGTTATATTCAGCTTTGGAGTACAGGCTGTAGCTTTAGCTCTTGGCTCTGTCTCCAGTGTATGGTAACCACCTCCTCCGGGACATCACCAGGGTCAGACTGTTGGACGGAGGGACCTTTCCTTCACACACACACTTCGTTACACATACACTGCACACACGCTGCCTCCCGATTGTTCCCCATGACACTCGCACTCAAGAGTCTGGCGAGAGCAGCTTATCGATCTCCCGCTCTCACATTCAAACCCAATCCAACATCTGGGACAGTGGGAAAAGAGTTTGTCGTCCTCTGAATTAACAATGCATCCCACTGTAGCCTGCTCTGTGTGTGTTGTTGCTGGGCGGAGAGCATGATGGTGAAGGAGCGATTAATAACGACATCCATAGAACAAGCTGGACTCCCGTGTGGCTCGCTGCACTAATAAAAATCAGCTAACTCTTGTTTTAGAAGTGAGAGCGTATTGATTTTTGTTCACCAGTGTGTGTATGTGTGCTGTGTGAACACCTACCTGCCAGAAATCAGCCACGGTGGAGGGAAGGGGGCCTTGAGTGGCGATGTAGGCGGGGTTCCTGGGATCATGATCCATCTGAGGAGAGAGAGGAGATGGAGGAGGTGAGATGTAAGGTTAGAAGCGTGGACTGTATTCAGAGGTTTAAAGATCCACACGAGTAAAATCCAAATAAATGACTGAATATCTAAAGCTCCAGTCACACATTAATGCTTCTCATGGCGATTGTGCACGACTGACATAATCCTGATGAGACGTGCCTTGGTCGTGGTGCATGCACTACTTGATTTGGATCAGTGTATATGTATAGTCCTGGACAAACACCAGAGAAAGGGGAAGGGTCCAGATTGTTCTGAACTGTTCAAAACTGTCGTGGAGAATCGCTGCTCACAGTATAGCAGGAAGGAAGCCCATGGAGTCCTAAGGCGAACGGTATTAGCGTGGCATGTACGTGGCTCAATCGGGCTGATCGTGGCTCAATCCTAAAAGGTTTCTGAGATTGATTGACAAGGACTTATCTGACTGTACCCAACGCAAACAACAGGGCCCAATTGGAGCTTACATGACTCAGACTGTGCTCAACAGGGCTGACATTGTGTCAGTGGGATGGAAATTCATGGAGTCCTTGTTGTATTGTTGTACTGATCTAAAGCAGGATGAACACCTTAGGTGCTGTAGAAGTGTTTCTGATGGTGTGTTTACAGGGGTGTCCCTGGGAGAGACAGTCATTTCTTCCCTTATCATGTGGCTCAAACCAGCCTTGCCAATCTTGTACAGTCTTGCACAATCACCACGCGTAACAGTGCAGTTACACTCACTGACCATAGAGGCCCCCAGAGAGCTGAAAGCTGGAATCATACATACTGTGATTTTAATCAAAATTCAGCTCAATTTCTCTGAGCTGAAAACACAGATCTGATAAAGAAAAATGAAAATCTGCTGCATCCACGGGAAGGCTATCAGAGTCAGACATTCTTGCTCTTAGAAAACCTCACGGGCAAAACTTTAGAAATTAGGTTAAATTCTATTTCATGAAATTTTAATCCTGCTCTGAAATTTCCAGGCTTCTCAACTTTCGTATGCCTCAATAAAAACCTCATTATTTAATTTCTTTCAAGTTTTAGAGAATTATTCAAGTACGTCTACCAGGAAAGTAGGTTGAGTCTTCAGTTTTGTAAGAAATGTGAGAAATGAGGGGGTGCTGGTTTGGCGGAGTGGTTGGCAACCATGCACGTCCCATGCATTTGCTTCTGCCGGTCTGGGTTCGAATCCAGCCTGTGGCCAGTTTGCAGAGTGTCCTCCCCTACTCTCTAACCCCCTTTCACAAGCCTATCCACTGTCTCCCCACTATCAAAAAAGGCACAAAATGCCTAAAAAATACATTAAAAAAAAAAAAAAAGAAATGTGTGAAATGAGAGAGTGATAAAGAAATGATAGCTCTATGAAAAAGAACACCAAAATGAAATCATCAGCGGGTGGTCAATACGTGTTAGCAGCAGCACAGTGATGATAAAACTCTACAGCTCATGATAACAACCCTCGTACCACCATGATATACAAACTAATGAATGCAACATGTTGGTACAAGCATTACCGTGAAGGTGTCTATTTGCAGACTAAAAACACTTTGACCTCCAGAATTTCACCTCGTCTCCTTCGCTGTAAATAAAAAAATCCTCCTGCATCTTGAAAATGTGCTAAATTGCCGGTATATACCATCTGTTCACGCACTTACAGTCACAGCTGGAGCTCCTCAGCGGAGGAGGTGAGAGTTTTCAGTATCTAGACTTCCTCCTCACTTTAATGGAAATTACAGACGATGGCGTGGGCGTCGAGAGCAAAAGAGAGGAGCTGACTGTGAGGTAAAGTTGCGAGGAAGTGAGTGACACTCCTGCTTATTACCATGCAAATTGTACGGTAAATGTAATAATTGGCTAGACCAATTTAGCTGGAAGCAATTACAGAGGCAAGACAGATAATTTCTGGGGCTTTTCCTTGAACAAAATTGCCTTTAATGGTCCTTTGTTCCCCTTTTGAATGCCAAACAACAATGCACTTCTAATGAACTTCAAATCTGGAGGCTCAGAGAGAGAAAAAGGTGACGTGGTGCCGCAGAGGTTCGCTCATTAAAACATCCAGAGCTGCAGTCGGGCCTCGGCGAAAAATAGCTGAAGGCAAAGGTTTACTTTGGAGACACCTGAAGGTGCTTTGCTCAAGGGTTCCACCTGTGTCTAAAACAGTGTGTGGACACCTCTGATTTAGATGTTTTGCATGTTTTCTGTTTAAGTTAGTCAAACCACTTACTCAAGTAATAACTGCACCATCTTTCTGCCTATCTGGCCTGTATTTGGGGTTAACCTGTTTTTTTAGTTCTGGTTTGAGCCTGGAGATTAAATGAAGGAATTAATAGTTTTATGTTGATTTCATAAATGTTAAGAACAAACAGAGAAAACTTTCACTGAAAACGAACGCATCAATTTTGTTTTGAAATCACTGGTAGATCACACCTCTTCCTGTTTTAGAGCAGTGTTCATTTTGTTGACTAATCATTTCCGTCATAGTTTCCGTCAAACACCTTTTTCCCCCCAAAGAGAACTAGACAGAAACTAATAAAAACAAGTGCACATGGACAAAAACTAAGACTAAATTAACTCACAATTTTGTCAACAAATAAAAACTAGATGAAGTGTTTGAAGGACTTAATCCAATCAGACCTAATTTGGTCATGTAGGAAGTAGAGACAAGTTAGGAATCTATCCAATCACAGCTACTTTGGTTGAGTGGTGGTGGGATAAGTTGTGGAGTGATCCAATCAGAGCTGCTCTCTTTATGAATCGATATATTCATGTAGAGCAGGTTCACTGTTTGTTGTCAGTTCTGGTATTGTAACTGAGATGCTCTGCAAGGTAGCCTAAATAAAGGTGACTGCATTTCACACAAAAGTTCAATTTGTTTTGTTTACTTTCAAACGGTACAAGCATTCAATAAAGGGTTATTAAATGTTTTACTTTATCCAAGTGTTAAACATCATTTAAGAAATTCAAAGAAACAAAAGGCCTTACACTTTACAATTCATATTTAAGTCGACCAAATTTACAGCAGATTTCATCGACTAAAATGTTAAATTTTCTCAACTTAAACCAAACTAAAAATAAATTAAACAATTTAGAACGACCGTTGCAGCTTAAGAATTAACTGTATGTTAAACCTGAGATATTATTTTATTATAAATGACTTCCCTCTCAATCAGAAAATGTCGGGACATGGAATGCCACATTATGTCACATCTTCATCCTTTAAAGTTCTGTGGTCAACTTCAGAGAAATGAGGTCAAAATGTGACTTTAAAGAACAGATTTCAAGCTGCAAAAGATCATTTTACAGCTGAAATAACAAAATATCCTTCGCCCAACCCTGAGGTGGGCTTAAGACATGAAGAGAAATATCCCACTGTATGTCAGAGGAGAGTTAAAGCACATGCCCCAAGTGATCAACAACAGTGAGGTGTAGTAATTTAACAGAGGAAGGAGAACAAGACAGGGATGTGGGAAAAATAAATTGACTTGGACGAAACAAGACAGGGAGGAAAGTTTTGAGAGGAAAAGTTAGTTGAGAGTCGAGACAGAAAAGAGGAAGACAGACACTTGACGTCTGTTTTTATCTTCTCCCTCTCAGTCTCCTTTTTAATCAGCGTGGACACACACTGCTCTGTGACATCTCCGAGTGTCTCCAGGATTAAACCCTGACATTAATGACACCATGACATGAGCAAGTGTGTGTGTGTGACAGAAAGCTGTCTCTCTTCCCTTCTCACAAACTCACAAGCGCAGCTCCTGATTGAGGGACAACAGTGGAGGATGTGAAAAGTGTAATTATCCTGTTCTGTCTCTTTTCTCCGGAGGAAATGAAGACGTTACATTCAGTCTGCGTGAACAGCGTGACTTCATCCGATCTGTACCATGAAGTTTTACCATGGAGCAGACTGTTACTACATTCTGACACCTCAGTGGGAGTTTACACACAGAGTGTGTGTTTGTGACTGCTGACAGGCTGACACCTTTAAATGACCAGCTGCCGACTAAGGCTGTGTCCACATGTAGGCGTATCTCTTTAAAGGTTCACATCCTCCGGTTTTAAAAATTGCCACCCATATGAAAACGTAAAAAGCACATAAATGTTAACCCAACATGCCGGATGGACAGTTCTATATATCTGGCACAGAGATGTCTCACTCGTCCATTTGGAAAAAAGCCCTTAGAAAATGTTTTCATGGGAAGAACCTTCAAAAAACAACTGTAGCTGGTGATTGGACAACCGGTCTGTCAGTCACGCTCATCACAGACCAATCATATCAAGGCACGGTATGACGTAGCAGCTTGACCCTGTTGTTAGCTGTCAGCGTAAACTATGTTTCAGTCCTTAGACTATTGTCTTACATTAAATTATACAACTCGTGAGGCCTGCCACGATAACTAATTTTGTTGGATGATAATTGTCCAAAAAATTATTGCCGATAAAGGATGTTATTGTCAACATCATTTTTTCATTGATGTATTTACAATATATGTCATAAATACCTCGTATCAAAAGCAATAAACTTCAATTTCTTAAGAGTATTTTACTGTAATTGGAGTGTCAGGAGCTTTTATATAAATAAATTAAACAAACAAAAAATCTAATAAATGAAACAATCAGAAAAAAAGAAGAGAGAAAAAACCCAATGAAAATGAAATGGATTCTCTTTTGGGCAAAATTGCACGCAAATAAAAATAATTATAATAACCAAAAAACTTAAGAAATAGACCCTGTCTCTGTAAAGAAAAAACAACACCAAAAAAACAAACACAACAATAAAAACAATAAATAAAATGGAGTATAAGTTCCCCCAGTCAATTCGTACTGTCTGTCAAACGTTTGTAACATTGCTGGCTTTTCAACCGTAATATGTTGTATTTCTCTTGCAATGTAGAGAATGACATTGTCTGTGAGAGCCCCCACACTAGGGCTGTGGCTTTCGGCTCAGAAATCATCACTGTTGTGCCATCATTCATATTAGTGTTTGTTTCCTTGTTACTCCTCACAACGCTCATTTGCAGCTCTGTGTGTCTCTGCGCACAAGTTGCCCTGCCACCCCCCCACAAAGATTGAATGACTGACAGATGGCTCACTCCGTTAATTTCGCTATAGAACCAATGCGCCCGGGTATTGAGACAGATGCACAGAGTGAACCCTCTTGTCATCCAGCCTGTTCGGAAGAGAGAGGAGGCAAACAAGCACACATGCAAGTGTCAATATATCGAGGCCGGCAAAATGATCAAGGACGCTTTTATTTATCAAGCCGTTAATTGATTTATTGATTATCATTACAGACCTACCACTCGTCAACAACAATTGCCACCAAGCTCTCCTTGTAAACTCCTGAGGAGAGAAGATTTCACCAAGTATCACTGAGTAACCACAACTACCAAAGACTTACCAGCATTGTTATAATTAAGAAGTTTCAATCAATGTAAGATGCCTGAGACAAGACTGAGGGATTTATCCCAGTAGTTTATTGCGGCTGGTTCAGTACAAGACTGACAAAGGAACACAAGTCATTTCTTCAGTTATATAGGTGTGTAACAGATATGGCAGGAGTAATCTAAGGCAGCAGAGGAATGTAGAGGAACACAGTTATCACTTAAATGTGGTCAAGTCCTATACAGCTTCTTCAGTGGATCCTATTTATGGATGGTAGCCAGATGTTCTAACACAGATGCAGGTTGTTTAAGTGGGCTGGATACATATGAAACTTAAATCTGGCTGTATGAAAAGCAAACTAAAATGATAGATTTGATTGGATAAGCATAAAGAGATAATCATTCATGAATGGAAATAAATTTATGCTACCAATCGTCTGCAACAGATTTTCACATTCTCTCTCAGTTTCCCAGCGGTTTCCAGCTTTTCTGATTTGATCGTCCGTGAGGGCAACCAGCAGAAACATGATTATCACAATTGGGTTTGGAATCCTTCCCATCTTTTTCACGACCAGTGGTGCAACTAGTAGATCAAACTCTTACTGAAAATGATCGTGAGAAAAGCAATAACATTGTGTCCCAAAAGTAAAGCTTCAATGATGTTCTTCGCTTCTCTTTTAAAATAGAAATGAGTCAATTTCTGATAAAACTGCATATACTGCATATACACTGATATTGCAGCATCCACGGAGACCGCTTCAGACCATCATTGCTTTCAAACAAGCAGTCACTTCCCGCTGTCATCTCGTCTTCTGCCTCTTTCCCCTGATTGGGTCGTTAAGCTTTTAGCCAAGTGAAGTTGAAGAGGATTGGCAGGATGGATCTGCATGATTTCAGACAATGAATCAGGCAGGTCCATCTGCTCTGCAGGGTTACATAAATGTTACAATGTTGTTTATTACCTTGTAACTATGGACAAGATATGTACTTTACTATGCAACTGCTATAAAAAAGCTGATTTGTTTCCTATCTTTTTCATACAAATTGCCAGTTTTTGTCAGGATTTGGTCCCCAGGAAATGAGAATTAAATTTACACAGCACTAAAAGTACCAAAGTAACCAACTGATTTAAATGTTAACACAGATTCTGTTTTATTCTTTTCACTCACTGTTATGAGAGCCCAGAGGATAAATTTGTCCTACATTCACTGAAATGGTTCTTTTGTGTTTGGTTAAAAAAAACTATCCTTGTGATTTCACAGCCTGTTTCTGTTCTTAATGTTCTGTCAGATGCTTTTCTTTCTGTCTTCACGTCCCCTCATTTGTGGCCACCAAAGTCAAATTTTGTTCTTTGAGAGAAAAAAACATTTTCTTTTCTTCCTCCTCACCATTAACGGTGCTGTTTTTGTTAAGGTAAAACTGTTTTCTTTTTCAAACCAGAAAGTGCTGTTTCATTGTTTGTCTTCAAAGGCACCAGACTCCACTGATAAACAGTCATTTAACTTGCCGAACACAAGAGTTGCTTTTTTTTCTTTGTTCATTTAATGCGTTGGATTTGTTTGTCTTTTGTACCTGCCTCCTCCTGAAAGGTAATTCAATTTAAACAGGCGACACAATCCCAAAAGTTCCATGAGGATGTTTTGATGCTGTAAAGTTACAGAGACATGATTTGCAGTCTTTGCCGTTTCCTTCAGTGCGACTCTGTTAAGTCCTTAATCAAACAAAGTCGATTAAACTGTCAATAAAAGCTGTGAGGCTGATTCAAAATGGCTGCTATCTGCACATGACATGCACCTCAATGAGATTGAGTGTGTGTTTGACTGTGTGCGTGTATGATTGATGGGCACCTCAGTGATTGATTGTGTCTTGGGAAGTGTGTTTGGTCAAGTGTTTGAGGAAACTTCTGAGTTTGTTTTAGACTCTCGGTGTGTCCAGGAGGAGGAAGTGAGTGATTGATCGTGTTTGGGAGCAAGTTTGTTCGGAGCTTTGTGTATGCATGTGGCACTTTTGGACACATCTGACTGGCTGGACTGTTTTAAGGGAATGATGAAGCACACTTATTCTTGAAAATGTCACTAAAGTTAACCCTGTCATTGTCCCATGTATCTACAAGTTGGGACATTGAGTAAAATGTGAATAAAAACAAGACAAAGTCACATGCATATTATTTTCAACATATATTCAACTGGATACACTACAACAATGAAATGTTTAACATTTAAACTGATAAACTTCACTGCTTTTTTTGCAAATACTCTCATTTTGTATTTGATGCTTGCAACATCTTCCAAAAAAAAGCTGGGACAAGGGCAATAAAAGACTGAAAGATGAGGGATGCTCAAAAAATCCCCTGTCTGAACATTCCTCAGGTGAACAGGTTAAATGGAAACAGGTGAGCTTAATGATTGGGTATAAAAAGAGCATCCCTGAAAGGCTCCAGTCGTAAATACCTCATTTTGGTCACTGGTGCCGTCGCCGAAGTTCAGTGACATCCACTTGAGTTTCGATACAATCATATCATACATCATATAATAGGATGTACAAGGTGATGTTATTCCAGCTGTATCCTTTACACTAACCTACCAACCACAAAGCACTGCAGCTGACACCCTGCAGCAGCATCGTCTGCCAGTTTTCTGTGGTCTGTCTAGGGGGAACTAATGTCCTCACTGACTAAAGTTTCCCACACAGACATGGATTGTGACTTTCTGTCACAGGTACTGTCACACACCCACACATCCCTAATTGGCTGTTGCTGCACAGCCACACATGACATCACCTGAAAAGATCAACTTTTTCAACTTTGGCGATGGAGCCATGACGCGAAGAGCAACGTGGTTGCATTGTTCGCAGCCATAGCGTTACCAAAGTGTTAATCCCGCCCCAATCACAGCTGTATATTGACTTTACATGGAGAGTGATCGCATAGTCGCGTTTGGTGTGTAGGCGGCTGCAGTCATTCACAAGTAAGGATGGGGTGAGATTGACCACTTTGTGAACCACTGCACGAGTAAATAGTCCAACAGTAAAATGGTGAATGGTTAATGGACTTGAGCCTACGAAGCTTGCTATTAACACACATTCACACAACATTTGACGCAGCAGTGGGAGCAACTTTAAGTTAAGTGCCCGAGGACACATGGTAATGTGATAGTCCCATCTGGGCTCCAACCTGCAACCTTACAATTACCATCTAAACTCACCATCAGATTGCACCACCAATGCCCCATGTAAACCATAATACTATGAAAAGATTCAGAGAATAAAAGAAATCTCTCTGCGGGCAAGCAACAACATTGTATGCCTGTGACCTTCCATCCCTAAAAACCAACATCATTCTGTAAAGGATGTCACCACATGGGCTCAGGTAAAAGGTCAAACTCAACCATGCAATGCAAAATCCAGATATTAACAACACCAAGAAACACCGCTGGCTTCTCCAAGCCAGAGCTTGTCTGAGATGGACTGAGGAGCAGTGGAAAAGTCTGTCGTGGTCTGAGTCCACATTCAGTGTTGTTAAAAGGAAAAGGTGTGTTAATGTATATGTATATATATGGGTGTATGTGAGTATTTGTGTGTATGGATATATATGTGTCTCCTCATCACCATTATCAACAGCGACAATGTCCTAAAATTCAATAATGTAATTTATTTATTTATTTATTTTTTTTTAATACCTATTTTTTTATCATTATTATTTGCTTCATCGGAAAATCTACCTCCCCATTTGCTCTTTACACTAACCACAAGTTTTTAAAACTTTCCCTATTTATATATGCCTATATTTCTGTCTGTTTTTTCTCTTTTGTTTTATTTTTCTCTCTCCATTGACCATCTTATATCGCTGTTTATGTAACTATTTCACAAATTAAACCTTCCAAAAAAATAAAATAAAATAAAAAATGAGAGAGCTGTTGCAGGCATCAAATTCTAAATAAGTGCAATGAATGCAAATCATTGTATTTTCTTGTTATTTATGCTTTACACAACATTCAAACATCATTGGAGATAGGGTTTACATTATCTCTTTGCTGAAGGCACACAAAATAATTCCTAAAGACTCAGTGTTAAAGGTTTAAGTCCTCACTGCTCAAACCACGGACAGGGTTAGAGCTCGACAAAAGGACTCCCCTAATCTTCCATGTTTGGTGTTAAATGTGAAGGTAATGGCCTTCGCCCATAAAACCATCACCATCTAAACCATCCTCCTCAGTCTGATGTTAGCTCTAAACTCCAGCTGCTGGTGTCAAATAAATCTCAGCAGGGAGCTTTACAGACTAATATTTAATGAGAATCTGAGCATGTAACATTTAGGATGGCTTTAATGGTGCCATTTAGCTAATTCATGTCACCCGTACTTTAGCTAACACAGGGAATAACATCTGGTTTATTATATGACAACTGCTCAACCTTCAGTGCGTCTGAAAATGCAGCTATAACACAGATGTACTGATTTTAAAAGCCTCCTTAAAGGTCTCTGCTCTGCCAAAGCTATCTTACATTTTAAACATCTGTGAAAGGGACTTACTCACTGATTTATTCATGTCTGTGCAAAATTACAGCTCCAGCGCTGTAAGTTATACACTGAAGGAGTGAAACACGTTTGTGCAGACCACTCTTAATTTGACAGCACTTTTTAATTTAGTTTTGGTCTTTTGCCCAAAAGCTCTTAAAGTTTTAGTCAAAATTTAGTCATCTTAATGAGTCGATGAAATCTACTGTAAATTTGGTTCACTAAATTATGAAGTGTAAAGGTGTTTTTTTACATTTCCTTGAATTTCTGAAGTCATGTTTTACACTTTGATAAAATGAAACATCTAATAACCCATTACAGAATATTAGTAAAGTTTGAATGTCTATATGAACAGAAACAAATTGAACCTTTGTGTGAAATGCAGTCACCTTTATTTAGGCTACCTGGTAGAGCATCTCAGTTACCATACCAGAGTTGACAACAAACAGTGAACCTGCTCTACATGAATATATCAATTCATAAAGAGAGCAGATCTGATTGGATCGCTCCACAACTTATCCCACCACCACCAAGCTAAGGCAGCCGTGACTGGATGTATTCCTACTTTCTACATGACCAAATTAGGTCTGATTGGATTAAGCTGTCAAACATTTTAGTGTACTTTTTATCTGTTGATGAAAATGTCAGTTAATTCCATTTTAGTTTTTGTCCATGTGAACCTGCTTTTATTAGTTACTGTCCAGTTTTCACAAGGGGAAAAAGGTCGTTGACAAAAACAATTACAAAAATAATAAGTAAACAAAATTAACACTGGTGCCAGCCTTTCTTAGGTCAGTGCGTTGCTTGATGTTGCGTAACATAGAGTTGACGCAGCTAGTCATGCAACTTGAGAGGAAAGTTTAAGGGATAGTGTGTGCCACAGTGTCACAGTGCAGCTCTCTCTCTGTTCAGAAGTCTCAGAACAGACTTTAATGCTATAAACAGCTTTACATGGTGCCAAACCCTCGACAGTATAGAAGAATTGTGGAAAAAAAACAACCACAAAAACCGCATGTGGTCATCATTCTTTACAAACTGTTTTTTTTACTAGTGATGGGAACTGGCTCTTTCAGCTCCCAAGTGGCTTTTCAGATTATTTTTGCTGCCTTAAGTAATTTATTACCAACAATTATGTAAAATCATGTGCTCAATGGCTTAATAATGTAAAAGAAGATTGAACGCATAATGACCTCCACCCATGAAACCATCACCATCTGAACCATCCTACTCTGTCTGATGTTAGCTCTAAACTCCAGCTGCTGGTGTCAAATAAATCTCAGCGGGGAGCTTTACAGACTAATATTTAATGAGAAACTGAGCATGTAACATTTAGGATGGCTTTAATGGTGCCATTTAGCTAATGTGCCTTTGTGAATAAACTCTAGCGTGCTGCAAAAAATAAATTATAAAGAACAAAAACAAACTTTTGTTTATATTGAACTTTTTTCTATTTTAAACTCTCAGGTTTTTACCAGAAAACAAATTAAAAGACAACAAAAAATTACAGTATCACACAGCATAATATAAATGAAATTGTGTATATAAAAAAGAAAAGAAATCAGCATCATGAGAAGTTTTTATGTTGTCTAGGAGCTGGCCCAATATGATATTTAATCTTGCAGAATTCACACTCTGCCTCTATATGATTAACAGATTAGAAATGAGTGTAATATGACTTTGCTTCCTGCTGTCACTGATTTTCTAATTTGGCCTTCGTGTCAGTTGTCTCCCTCCTGTTTAAATGCTGTATGTATAACTTCTTTCAACCCCCTACTTCTGCTCAGTGGGGAAACAGAGACTACCCCACACATTTTGACTAATCATGTGTGTCTTTAAGAGAAGAAATAGAGAGACAGGGAAAAAAACAAAACAAAAGCAGCTCCCATTAAGAAGCCAGGTCCTGACATTCACTCCAAAGAGCCAGCTTTAATTGACCACCACTGTTGTTTACATCCACTTACTTTTCCACTACCAAGACACTTTGATCAGGCACTATTTTGGGACACAGCACAGCCTACATGTCCCAGACAGTATGTTGGCGACAACAAAGTGTTGCTGGTGAAAGGATACGTAGCCCATGTGCATCTTAAAATAGTTCCAAACACTGGGCTTTGAAGAGAAAAAGGGAAATGCTGTAAGAGGTTTATTGTATCATCTAGTTGAGCCAAGTTGTTCTGAAAGTTGGGTAATTATGAGGCTTTCAGTGGCATCGTTAGCTGCTATAAATCACCTAGCATCAGTAGCCACCTAACTCCTCCATCACACCTAACACTGAGGCTCTCCTCATTGGCTACAAGTCAAACAAAATCAAACAGTTTCTCAGGCACCATAGACAACTTCTTAGTTCTTTCCTCCCTTCAGGTTTAGAGTCTGGGTATCATCCTCAGCAGCACTCCATCATTTCAGGCTCATATTAATAATGTCACGTGGTCTGCATACTCTCACATTTGCAACATCACTGACCTTCGTCCATCCCTCACACCTAACACTGCAGCGATCTGTCTTCACTCTTTGTTTACATCCAAACACCCCCTTCTTTTTGGTCTCCCTCAGAAATCCCTCCATAAACTTCAGCTTGTCCAGAACCAGCTCCATTAATCACATAACCCTATTTTTCAGCAGCTTCACTGGCTCCTGGTAAAATACTGCTGACTTCAAGATCCTGCTCCTTGCCTTACAGGCCCTCAAGGACTTTTTTGATCTTCTGTACATCAACACAACCCCCTGCTACCCCAGGTCTCCTTCCTCCATCCACCTCTGAGTATCACCTGCCTGCTCGTCCACTATTGGATCAGGAGTCTTCAGCTGCTCCGCTCCTCACCTCTGGAACTCCCTCCCACCAGACACTTGGACTATTGACTCTCTCTGTGTCTTAAAACCCCGCTACAAACAACCATCTTTAAAACTTTTCATTTTTAGTGTTTTATAGAGTTTTCTTTCAAAGTGGCATTTGGTGCTATGACAGCTGCCCGCATAAAAAAATTGATTATTATAAACTAGAGATAGTGCATAAATAGCTTAGAGTACATTTTTAGACATATTTTTAAAAGAAAGTAATTGTTTATTGAATATTATGACATTTTTTATATTCCAGTAGCCTTTGCTTTTCAAAAAAAAGCCCAACAAAGTTTTTCATTCATATTAAGCCTTCAAACAAAACAAAACATGCCGTATTTTAATTACATATTTGCTTTCGTCATGGCGTCACACGGTACTATTCGGCCTTGCTATTACCTCACTCCACCGAAGGCCGAACATGGCTTTTTTGCGATACTCGGCCGAATATATTTGGCCACCGAATATTCGATGCATCCTTATTATAAATGCTTAATTACATTATATTACCTACTTTAAAAAATTCATATATTAAAACAGAATTGACCCTTTAAGCATTTTGCATTAAAAATGATTTATGATGAGAATCAGAATCAGAATCAGAATCAACTTTATTGGCCAAGTACATTCACAACACACAAGGAATTTGGTTTCGGCAGGTTGTGTCGCTAGTGGAACAAACAGCAAAAAATAAAAACATAACCATAACAGAAAAAATATCTGAATGAAAATGCACCTAATTGCCTAATGATGAGTTATTATGTATCAGATAAGGATGAAGAAAGCTTTAACTAAGGCGACATTCACACTGCAGGCAAAAATGACCCAAATCTGACTTTATATGACAGTCTGAACAGCACAAATCAGATTCTATTTTTTTTTTAATCAGACCCAGACCACTTTCATATGTGGACCTACGTCAGATCCAAAGCTGATGTTTCTCAAAGTGACATCAATCTGACAGGTCACTGCAGCATTTTATCAGACTTTTTTGTTAGTAAGGTGAAATAGAAGTCACAAATCTGCACCAGAAGAGTCTGGAAGCAGCAAGATCCAGTGTAAACAATTATGGATGAACTCTGTCAGTCAGACTCTGCAGACACTGCTCCACAAAAAGCCATCAATAACACGTGTGCTCTCGTTTTTAACTCAACCTCATCTCTATGTCATAACTTAGTCAGCATCGTTTGTACAACTTCAGAAGTGTTACGCACACGCTGACATGTGCAGCGTCCATATCTACTCCTGAAAAGACAGCGTACTGCGTCACGTCAGGTCACTTTAGGGTCACGGACGGTTCATTCTTAAGTCTGATGGCAGTCACATTTAAATTTTAATGTTAGTGACAACACACACAAATCAGATTTCAACAAAAAATCAGGAAATGAGCTTTAAGACCTGCAGTGTGAAGGTAGCCATGATGAATAAAGACAAGTGTGGGTGAGGCTGCTTGCTTGTGTGAGCATATTTTATCATCTGTGTGTTTGTGCCACTGTGTGCACATGTGTGTTAAAGTGTGTCTGCGTGGGTACATGTGCTGCAGCTTGTTTCAGCAGTAGTGTGTTTGTGGCGTTTCCTGCTCTTTTGTTTCTGTACAGTTTCAAATCCTTTTGATTCTTTTTTGCCATTCAGACACACACACAAGCACACATGCACACACGTTCCTGCACACACCCACACACTCTTGTACACACACACACACACACACTTCTTGGTGTGAAGCCCGGATTTGAAATGCATAGCTGTTCTGTTGCTTTTAATGGAATACCACTGTATGTGCCCCGAGGGAAACATAAACCTACTATTCCAACACTGGTTTCAAAATTGATACACTGACTTACAGAATGCACATGGCTCTTCCTTCCCCCCTCTCCTTCCTACAAGCTGTTCTGCTGCTTAAATCTGTGCTGCTCCAACGTTAGGCCTCAGCAACTCCACCGCACCATAACAGTAAACACAAACTAGTGTCTAATTAGCATAACCCAAGGTCAAAAACAATCATTCCCCAAGACCCCGCGGATCAATTTTGCTTCCACAAACGAGAAGCGAGTCCAGATCCGTGTGCATGTCCTTTCCCACGCCTTCCCTCAGTGAATACTCGCCCCGGGTGTTTGCTGTAACAACCATTAATATTCATGGTGCAGAGCATACACGCTGGCGTTTGGCTGCCGCCGAAGCTAAGCAAGCGTTGCATCAAAATTTAGATTGTACAACGGAAGGCTGCCTTTGTTCCCGTGACGGCCCGTGGGGACTGTGTGAGCCGGCACGGCGGCGGAGGGGAGCACAGAGTCAGAATGCAGAGGGGGTACTTACGATGGGGCTGGCATTGATGTAATCAGAGTTGCCTTGGCTGTTCTCCACCTTCAAGGTGATTCTGGAGTGATCATCTGGAAAACAAACAGAGGAATTCACAGCGTTTTGTCTCAGGAATGCAAGCGCTCACGGGCGATGCTGCATGCATTTTAATGAGGTGTTTGTTAGATGAGCACAACTTTACTGTAGCCTTGATCTGCATTTCCATAAGCAGCAGAGCGAGGATGTTTCCATGACCTAAAGAGTTTATAAACCTCCTGGTGTATCATGGATGAATTCAGTTCAGAATAAAACCAGGCTCATTTTAGAGGCAAAACAACACGATGGGGCTCTGGGGCTTTCCTTTCCTTATTGGCATGGACAGGACAGTGGACCGATTTGGTGGGACAGAGGAGGGACATGCAGAAAAGAGGACTCAAACCCATCATTCTTCGTCATCCTTCCTACGTGGTGTGTGCAAACATACCTGTGCAACAATGTGACAATTTAGGGATCATCAGCCTGCTGCCTTAGATCTACTCGTAGATCTTTGAAACATTTCTTGTAGATCTTTAGTGCAGGATGTGCATACAATCTTAACCGTTTTATGCATACATTCTTTAATGACAAAGGAATTATTTTTAAAATATTTGTTTTTTCTTTTAATTAAGTAAAAAGTAAGGGGCAGTTTTTACCATTTGTTGTATTGTGATGGAGTAATACTTCTGTTCACTCCAGTGGACATCAAACATGAACAAATAAATAATAACTCAGTGGTACTTAAAGCCGCACAATTTAAGATTCTGGATTTCAGCTCTCTAGGGGCCTCTCTTGTATTAGCTAAATATTTGTTTTTCCGGTTTTAGGTATTCATAGCCCTAGAAAGATCGGTTCATATCACTCACTTTACTGCCAGCCACATGAGGCAATAAAAACTGTATATGCTTCTGCTTTCTGGGCCTGTCATGATTTTAATGACTGGTTTTGACTTTTAATTAACCTGTTCACACAGCTAAAAAATGGCTGTCAGTTAGATCAAACATAGAGTCATTCCTAAAGAAACTCTTTCATTTGTGTTCATAGTTTTGGGATGTGACAACAAAAAGATAACCTTAAAACTATGACAACTGGTCTTCAGCTGCCAGTCGATGATCTCTACTGTAGAGGATCAGACGCAGAATCTTTTTCCCCTCCTCTTTGGAAACACCTCGATCTGACGGGGGGAGAGAGGCTACAGGATGCTATGATAATGAGCCGATTGGCTGCCCAAATGATGTCTGATAGGAGAGAGGCATCACAGGCTGCAGAGTGTTTCAAAACAGTTATGTTGTCCACCTTTGACGATTACGACATGTAGAAGGAGGATGTATTGCTATGACATCATAAACCCCAGGAAGTAAAAAACAGAGTATTTTAAGGGGTATTTTCTCAAACATTTCTCCTTGAACATCGAGTTTAGTAAAAGGTACCATGTTCCTTTGCTCCCCAAGCCCCTTGTAACGACATTAAAAGCAAAGAAATTCAATTTTGCAGGACATGGGGACTTTAAAGTGACTCAATGACGCAGAAAAAGAAAGCAAATATCAATAAAGTCCAGATTTACACTCGCCCAAGATAAATTGGTCATATCTGTTGATGAAGTCCAGCGGATTTTGGGGGTGGGGTTGATTCAACAAAGATGAAAAAAAAAGTCTATTTCTGTAGGGATCATACCAAAATATCATGAGAAATACACATGGGCATTCCTATCATCCCAAAATGAAGAATTTTAGTGGACAAAACTGGTCAGGCAAAGGCTCATGGCAATATATCAGAGTATATATGTCTTATCTGAGAGCACTTCAATTTCTGAGTACCTGATAGTCCACCACAGCAAAGCATGTGGAAAAAAATGGTTATCTTCTCTTACTTTAAAGTTTAAAGGGACGAAAAGTTAAGGATAACAAATTTGTTCTTGCTCAGCTGTGGGAGAATCTGCCCTCCATCATCACTGGTCCACTGAAATTTCCAGAAGGTACAAATTATCCCACTTTGTACTTTTAACGCTCGTGAGCAGGACTCTCCAGCCTGCAGTGATAGTGGCCATAAGTTTCAGTCTTTTTTTGTGGGGGGTTGGGGGAAGAAGAAGCCAGTGGTGCTTCAAATAGGCAGCACAAATTATTCCTGACAAACTGCTTTCCCCTGCTGACAACCTGGATTTCATTAAGCCCGGGCCCGCCGCAGAGAATGGGACAGCACTTTTTTAAGACGGGGCTATTTCCACAGAAGCTTAGAAATTTTAATCATTGATGAGGTCGGTGCAGGAGAGCTTTAATAGAAAACTAATTTACAACCCTTCTGCTCACTGCATCTGCTCCAGCTCTCTGATAATAGACGCCCGCCTCAGAATATTTGGGGAGTGTTGGTCAAGAGGTGGAGAGAGTGGGGACAGAGTCTGGAGGACAGCAGGCAGTAAAAAAGGCTGAGATTTGATTTTGTAGAGGAACTTTGGGTGTTCTGCAACCCCGCTGCTGCTTCTTTTATTGGATATGCTACTGCTTTACTTTTAAATAAAGAGTTAAGAAAAATCTTTGGTATGATAGTAAAGATTGTGTAGTGTTTTACAGATTAACTGTTCGATAATGCTTAAATGAAGATGCCCCATTAAAAAGTGTAAAAGGTAGTTCTGGGGTAATTCATGCAATTAGACAACATCTTTGAAAACCTCCATTAATCCTAATTCACAAAAACCTTGAAAACACGTAACAGGCAGTTTGAGTCAGTAGTTAGGAGCAGAACTGAGCCAGAATATTTTAATTAATATTTTTTAATTAGATGAAGGCAGCGGGAGTGTGGCTACAGTCCCAGGCCTAATCAAAAAGTCAGCGGCAGCAAGGTTTTCCAAATGAGCCCACCACTATGATGTCCTACCATTGTTTTGTTGCCATTTAAAATCGACTGGCTCACTGTAGCAAGACCAGTGCAGAATACAGATGTTAGAATGAATGCAGAGTTGTTGAAAAAATGGTGTCAACCCGTGCTGAACTGACCATTCACCACAGAGTAGACATGTCAACCAATCAGTCCAGACTAAGCCCACATGGGGTAGAGAGTCTTAAAGAGGCAGGAGCTCAAACAGAGACAAGATACAGCACTATGACCGCTTATGGCCTGCACGCACCTAGCACAAGTCTCACAAATCAGGCAGTTTCTACATCCTATACATCACTGGAAGTTCACAGTGAGTCTATTTGAGCAATTTACACCAAGAAAATCAACCCAAACAAGAAAACAAACACTCTGAGATTCCAGAATTTCAAACCATAGCGGAAACATTGATGCAGACAGAAATTAATTACACATTGTTTATATGTGGCTCTTCCTGTTGTCTCATCGTCTCACAATCACTTTGTGAAGTTGTTCTTTCGTTGTCTTATGATCTTGTCTTTTATGCTAATCAGGGCTGCACTCCACTGCACAGAATTTTAAATACACTTTTAGAGGGTGAGGATGTACGGCATCAGTTGGAGCAAAACGGCAGTGCTGTCTGGAAGCTGGGCAAATGGGTAAATGGACAATTATCACATTTACATGAGAGCCTTAATACCCCTTTAATTCTGAATAAAACTTAAACCTGCTTTAAAAAGATTCAAAATGACCCTGCAAACACCTAATTCCAAATAAAAATGATAATTCAGAATAAAAGTTGATTCCAAAGTTAGTAGCTGGTTTATTCTGATATTTAATTTGAATGAAATAACTCCTCCATCATGTATATGTTCATTCAGCCTTAAATTAGTTCTGGTCATTCTATGCATGCTCATTCCCCTGTCCTGTCATGATGGTGCACGGGACACTGGCAGGAACAGGATGGCCACCCGAAGCAAGTGAGGGACTTGAGCTGAGACAATTTGGAAGATTTGGAAATAATGGAAGAATGGATGGACGTCACCTTTTTAAAGTTGTAGGGTCGAAGTTGGACAAGGTTCAACCAACATAGACACTGGAAACCATGCTGGAGACGCTGAACTGGAGTTTTTCTCCCAGTAGACGTAAATACATCACCATGTCACGTCTGCCCCCTGTCCAATCAGAACGATTCCCAACCCTCAGGGTTTGAAAATAGGCAAATAATCGTGTTTTCCATGTAAACCTCTATTGGAATTACTATTTCCATGTATACATGAAGAAGAAAACTTTAATGCTGAATTATTTAATTGTGAATAACTAATTCAGAATTTTAAAAAAATCATCTAACCGTGGGCTATGTAAAAGTTTAAAAGGGATTCAGTACTCTAAATAAAAAAAAGACATGTTTTAAAAAAGTATTAGTGATTGTGGACAGATTAAAGGTGAAACATGAGCTCCCTTCCACAAGGCTGCCAAATCTGCTCTGACTTGTTGACTGGTCTACTCCAATCGGATTGGTCAGCTCAGCATTGCTTTGTGCAATGTTGTCAAAAACTCTGGATTTATTCTACACTCTCTGACCTGTGCTGGGCTTGCTACCCTGTGCAAATAAGCTTAAACTGTTGACAAACAATAGCACTGGTAGATCCATTTAGAGGGAGAGCGACACATTTCAGGCAGCTACTGGTGCTGTAAGCTTGAGGAGAGGGAGAGGTTTGGCTACCACTGACATCTTGTCTTACAGAGAAAACATCAAACTCACTAAAGGGCAAATAAATCTTCTAAAAGCAACTACGAGCTCTGTAGCTCCAAAGCTAAGTGTTGTGGACTACACTGTTAGCTTTACTCTACTGGGCTTGATCTTTTTAAAGTTTTTGTTTAGGAGAGAAGCAGGGAATGACAACCAGGGAGGGAACCACAGATCAAATTCAAACCCAGGTTGCCCACATGAAGGATAATCGCCTCCTCACATAGGACACATGGACAGACCACCAGGTCACTCTTCTCGCCCTATTTAGTGCAGACACCTATTCAAAGAGTCAAATAATGTTTCTGTCATTTTAGCATAACTTGTAGCTCCACTGTTCACACGGTGAACCCCTGGAGCTCACAAAATGTTGGCTATCTTTAAAATGCCTACATTAAAAATAGATTTATGAGTCCATCTTATTCCGTTTGTGGGTGTATGAGCTTTTGAAACTGAAATAAATTTTAATAAGTTGGATTATTACGATGCTTTGGATTATTATCATAAAGTAATTTCTTTTTCTTTACAATCAATTAGCTCATTCAGGGAAAACAGTCTGGAGATGAAACATGCTTACAAATGTACTTATGATCTGAAAGATTAGAGTGAAAAAGATGCCCTTACCAACTTTGCACCCTTCGGCCTGATTTAAAATCTTTTTTATTTCCAAGTTCCCTAAAATCATTGGATGTAAACATGGCCTACATTTCTCCAGAGCAGTTTGAGTCTGATGCTTTAATGTCATTCTCCAAATTTACAATCTGTTTTCGGTGAACTTAAAACTAAATGTTAAACTCTGTAAGCTGACATTTGCACACACAGAAGGCCAACAATGGAAATGCAGATGATGCTGGCCTTTATCATGAGCAGGATCAGAGCTCTGTTCTTGGTCATTAAGTTATCCAGCCCTGAATCCAAAGATAACCTCTTGTTGGTCCTAATATGAAAATTTGAAGGTCAGCGCTGATAACGTTGATACTGAGCTAAGGATGCTAATGTGTTTGCTCTAATTATAAACTATGGTGACTATTTTTTCAAGATAACACCCCAGTAGCATCTATTCCCCAGGTAAAAACAGTCCGTGGATGTTGCAATGAAAGCATGAGCGCTGGGACAGCCCTTTTAAGAAACCATAGAGAGGATTTCCTTTGTGATGTTCATCATTTAGTCAGATTTTTGGCCAACAAAGTTGATGTTCAGTACAGCTTAGCTCACATCTAAGGGTAAGCTTAACACTGTAACCCCTAAATTCCACACCCTATGTCTCTGCTGCGCTACAGAAGCAGGGTTGATAGTTCTCTAAAAAGGTAAATAAGCCAATTCATTCACCTCCAGAGGTAGCTGCAGAGGTGTGATACTGTAGAGAGAGAGAGGGCGGGCTCGCAGATGGCGGGAGACATGAGCGCCGCAAGTGAGCGTCTCTCCCTTTGTGTGAATGTTATGGCACGTTCTAATTTGTGCCACACAAGTCGTATTGCAGCATGAATTGACATAGACATTAAAGTCCTGTTGAATAAATGTGTCTCATGAGTTTAGTACAGAGCTGGTCGAATAAAAAGGAAACTCTAGGAGAGTGTTATAACTGCTTACTTTTTCAGTGAGTAACTAAATGTTTCTCTGATGCAGTTTTGTCTCATGACTTAAGATCGTAGCTCATTAATATGCACGGAAAATGTTAATAACTGGAGGTTGGCTGGTAACTGGCTGATAATGGCAGGCATTCAATAGGAAGGGAAATCTGGAGCATTTACATCTGTATATATAACAATATTAATGTGTGTGAATGTGGAGTGATTTGGTTATTGCAACCTTGGGTGTTTAAAAGCCCCAAAAGTCAGATGACCAGAAGAGTGCTATGGAAGCTCATATCCCTTCCCCAATGACTTTAATTTATGGCTGAAGAATTAAACCAAGGCACAGGAAAAGCATGCCATTGAGCAGAACACTTACATGCCACAACAGCAGTGGAGCGGTTCTTCTTGGCGTTGCCGTCTTTCAGGCCGATGGTGCTGGCGTTGGGCTCTGCCTGGTAGGCACACAGAGCCTCCCACTCCTTCTCCAGGCGGTCCTTGTTCTTCAGGTGATCCTCCATGTAGGACTAAAGAGAAGGACAAAAAGATGGGATAGGAAGTCAGAAAACGGAGCACTGGATACAGCATTGATGAAGATAGAATTCCCGGACGACTTTGGTGGGAGTATGTTGAATTTAAGGGATCACTTTGCTGAATTTATCTAAATACACTAAAGAAACTTTTATAGACTGCCTCTCAATTTAAGGTCCCGTATAAAAACTAGGGGTGGGAATTAGTACAATTTTATCTATACCAATGCTATTAACAGTCCTGCTAATCGATCCAATTCTTTAACGATTCCCTTATTGATTCCTGCAGAATTTCCATTTGGGCAAATGTTGGCCTGTAGATTTTCAGTGTCAACAATGTCAAACACACATCACAGCATAGATAACTGCTTCTGCCAGTTGCTGGTGTTTCCACTCACCTAAGGTTGTGCAGTAGGCGCCATTTGTGAAAAATTAGGCCACAACTTTAGCTCTTCTGAATCCTGTCACTGGAAGGAACTGATAAGGGAATTGATTGTGACCTCTCAGAGATGAGACCATGTTGCAGAGCTGCAGTCCTCCACGCTCCTCTGCGCTTGCTCTAAGACAGTTTCCCTGCCATTACTGTTATGACAGTTGTGTTCATCCCTTAGATAGCTGCTATGGTTTTTGTAATAGTGATAAACATTATTCCATAGAGACTGTGTCAGTACCCCGACCCAAAGCTCACCTAGATATTAACACAAAAACAAATAAAAAAGGTGTCAACCACAGAAATCTGATAAAAATAAAACCTTCAAATGTAGTGGCTTTAAAACATCAGAGAATTAGATGTGGTCTCTTAAATATTAGATCTCTCAGGTCCAAATCTTTACTGGTGAACGACCTTATAACAGAAAATCAGATTGATTTATTCTGTCTAACTGAGACATGGCTACGAGAAGAGGAATATGTCAGTTTAAATGAGTCCACTCCCCCCAGTCATTCAAATATTCATATACCACGCACAGGCCGTGGTGGTGGTGTAGCAGCTATTTATCATTCCTGTCTCCAAATCAATCACAGACCAAAGGCTAAATATACTTCTTTTGAAAGCCTTACTCTAAATTTATCTCATACTGATTCAAAAACTGGCCAGACAGTCCTATTTGTGATAATTTACCCTCCTCCACGCCCATACTCTGAATTCTTATCAGAATTCTCTGAGTACATATCAAACTTGGTCCTAAGCTCTGATAAAATAGTCATTGTAGGTGATTTTAATATCCATGTGGACAAAGAGAGTGATAGTCTTAGCTCAGCTTTTATGTCATTAATAGACTCAGTTGGCTTTATTCAGTCTGTTAATGAAGCTACCCATCATTTTAATCACACTCTTGATTTGGTTTTAGCATATGGCCTCAATATCAATGAAGTGAAAGTTTTTCCAGAGAATCCATTTTTATCCGACCACTTCTTAGTGACTTTTAGCATCCTCCTGGAAGATTCTGTGTTTTGCAGCAAAACTGTGAGCAGTAGAAATCTGTCCAGTGGTGCAGTGGCTAAATTCACAGAGGCCATTCCTACTGCCCTAAGCTCAATAAATTGGCCAACTGATAACTGTGATATTAGCTTTAGCTCAACTCAGCTGGATCAGCTTGTTGATGACTCAGCCAGTCTACTAAGATCCACTTTGGACTCAATTGCCCCACTGAGACAAAAACGATAAACGTCCAGAGGACAGCTCCTTGGTTTAACTCAGAAACTCGTACACTTAAACAAACAACCCGTAAATTAGAGAGAATGTGGCGCTCTGATAAAAGGGAAGAGTCACGATACTTTGGCGAGAGAGTCATATTAACTACATGAGAGCCTTAAAACATGCTCGAGCTGCCTACTACTCTTCACTAATTGAAGAAAATAGAAACAACCCTAGATATCTCTTCAGCACTGTAGCCAGGCTGACACAGAGTCAGAGCTCTATTGAGCCTGTGATTCCTCTAGCCCTGGGCTGTGAGGACTTTATGAACTTTTTCAATGATAAAATTCTGAAAATTAGAGATAAAATTAGCAACTCTTTATCTCCAGCCGAACCTGCCCTACCTTTAAATGTAGTAGAAGTCAGACCTGAGTTAGACAGTCTCTCACGATCAGCCTTCAGGAGCTAAATTCTCTCGCTCTTCCTCTAAATCATCAACCTGCCTTTTAGACCCAATCCCAACTAAGTTGTTTAAGGAGGTCTTTCCTCTAGTTTGTCCATTGTTGCTGGAGACAGTAAATATATCTCTATCAACAGGCTACGTACCACAGTCTTTAAAACAGCAGTAATCAAACCCATCCTTAAAAAACCTAACCTTGATTCAGGAACATTAGCTAACTATAGGCCTATTTCTAACCTTCCATTTGCCTCAAAGATCCTGGAGAAAGTGGTAGCTGATCAGCTAGGTGACTTCCTTCAAGACAATAGCCTGCTTGAGGACTTTCAGTCAGGATTTAGAGCTCATCACAGCACAGAGACTGCTCTAGTTAAAGTAACCAATGATCTACTTTCAGCTTCAGATGAAGGACTGCTCTCTGTTCTTGTTTTGTTAGATCTTAGTGCAGCTTTCGACACCATTGATCATGATGTTCTTATACAGAGATTGGAGATGTTACTTGGGATTACAGGGACTGCCTTAAACTGGTTTAAGTCCTACTTATCTAATAGATATCAGTTTGTACACGTGAACAACAAATCTTCTGTGTACAATAAAGTAAGTTACGGGTTCCTCAAGGTTCAGTGCTAGGTCCAATTTCTCTATATATATATGCTTCCTTGGTAATATCATGAGGAAATACTCTGTTAATTTTCACTGTTACGCTGATGACACACAGCTCTATGTATCTTTAAAGCCAGGTGAGACAAACCACTTAGATAAACTAGATGCCTGTTTAAAGGACATCAGAACCTGGATGGCCAGAAATTTTCTTCTTCTTAACTCAGACAAGACAGAGATTATTGTGCTGGGCCCTCGACACCTTAGAGAATCCTTTTCTAGTGATTTAACTGCCATAGATGGCATTACCCTGGCACCAAGCACAACTGTTAGAAATCTAGGAGTGCTATTTGATCAGGATTTATCCTTTAACTCTCACATAAAGCAAATTTCAAAAACAGCCTTTTTTCATCTACGCAACATCGCTAAAATCAGGCCTATCCTGTCATATTCTCTTGTTCATTCTCTAGTCAATGCTTTTGTTACCTCCAGATTGGACTATTGTAATTCTCTGCTTTCAGGCTGTCCCAGCAAGTCGCTTAAGACGCTTCAGCTGGTCCAAAATGCTGCAGCACGTGTACTGACTAGAACTAGGAGAAGAGACCACATTACTCCTGTATTAGCTTCTCTGCATTGGCTCCCCATTAAATATAGAATAGAATTCAAGATTCTTCTCCTCACCTATAAAGCTCTCAGTGGACAGGCACCAGTCTATCTTGAAGAGCTTGTAGTGCCGCATAACCCCTCTAGAACATTACGCTCCCAAGATGCTGGCCTACTTGTGGTGCCATCAATCTCCAAAAGTAGTATGGGAGGTAGAGCCTTCAGTTATCAGGCCTCTTCTCTGGAACAATTTACCAACCACAGTTCGGGAGTCTGACACTCTCTACCTTTTAAGGTTAGACTTAAAACATTCCTCTTTGATAAAGCTTTCAGTTAGGGACCAGCTTATAGGTTATAAATAAATAAATAAATAAATAAATAAATTAGTTCATAAACTAGACTCATAGTTTAGATGTAATAGGCCTAGACTGCCGGGGGAGGGTCTGGCACAATGGGCTCTATCACTCTCTCTCTCTCCACATCTGCTTTTGCCCCTTTTTGTTTGCTCCTGTACTGCCTCTGGCTCTTGTCTTGTAGGTGGCCTGGGATCCTTGGTGGAGACTGCCTGCTGCTGTGGAGTCATGAAACCTCAAAACTACAGCTATAAACATGACACACATAGTTGGCCATTCTATTAGGAACACTCCATTCTCATTATCATTATAGCTGTTCATGTAGTTATTAGCATGATCTCCATATCCATGATCGTTACACCTACAGTATCTATTTCTTATTACCACATAGTCATGAAGTCCCTCTTGAAAATGGGATGTCACATCTCAAGAGGCCTTTAACACATTTATACTTAACGGAGACAAATATGGTTGGGATGCACTTGTGGTCTGGGCACCCATGAGTTCGTCACTACCATAAGTTCTTATTTTCAGTTTGAATATCTAAGATTATACTTCTAGAAAATGATCACCACAACCATTCAGACATGAGGACCTCCAGAAATGAGATGTAGCATCTCAAGAGGCTAACCTCTAAGGAATCAGACGACAGGCCAATGATACATGGACCTGTCCCTAACTTTAGTTCTTACTTCCCACTTGTCTCCTCTTACTTCCTTCCTTTGCTCCTCACACCCATCACAGCATCGTGTGGATTTGCTGTTCATCATGAGACTGGGATCCACATACAAGATTTCCTGCTGCTTAACAGAAGTTTTTTCTTGCCGCCATGATGGAGGGATTCATGATTGGCTATATGGATTCATGTTGGGTGTTGGATGTATATATTTGTATATATATGTATATGTGTATTTTATATGTATATATGTATCTATGCATATATGTGTATCCATAAAATGAAGAGCTTCATGCTCTATTGTAAAGTGTCTTGAGATAACACTTGTTATGAATTGGCGCTATACAAATAAAGATTGATTGATTGATTGATTGATTGATTGATTGATTGATTGATTGATTAGCAAAAAGACTAATGATATCGATTCTTTGATGGAGCTGTCAACGATTCTCAACTGGAATTGATTTTTGATTCCCATCCCTAATGAAAACTCCAACCAATGTTGTGCCCCACTCAAAACAAAGTTACATTCTTTCAGCTTATATTATTATTGGTTTCCCATGAAACATTTAGATCTCTGGCCCATCCATTAATTACCTTTTAAGTTTTTTATAAATCTACATTTACATTAATATATTCTATTAGTTTCTGTGTACATGTATGAATTATGGTAAAGAGAGACAGAAGGTCTGACTTTCAGACAGAAATAGTTGGCAATTATACACATACATACTATGTTGTCTAAGGTAGCTGTTGCCATGTATGTAGCATATATAGCACTGTGAAGAGATTTTTTTCTTTGTCAGTCATTCAGTCAGTCAGTCAGTCAGTTAGTATCCCTTGTCTTGGTGTCACAATCGTATAATAAACCATCCAGATAATTCCTGGTCATGCCACAAGAAGTTTTTCTACATACGATCAACACCTTTTAACCCTCTGAAACCAACAGATGGGGATACTTCAATACTGAGTCAGTGGTTCTAGGAATGAAATCCATGAGCATAAACAGTTCCTGCTTGACTTCCTTTTTTCACAGGGAATCATTTAGTGACCTGATCACAGAATGTAAGATTAACAGTATGCACCTTGTCCTAATTTACCTGCTCCAAAGCCCTTTTAATCAGAGTCACTATCACTTTAATCTACTTCAGGAATATTTAAATGACAGCCAGTTTCAGCCTGGTCATTACCGCTGATATTAAAAATGTAATTAAGGAAGATAATTTGGCTTTGATTAACTGTTGGTAAATGATCTTGGCACAAAAAGCATATTTTAATCAGAGTTGTTGGGTATCCGAAGATAGCTGGCATAGCTTGTGATATTTTTGTTGCAGGTTTCAGAACCAAAAGCCATGAACACAAAATATGTATGGCACAACTGCTCGTAATGGATGAGGGGGCTAAATGAGCTCTTTAAATGGCTCCAGCAATGATTTATGGTGGCAGTTACAAATGGGCCTGATCTTCATCAGAATTAGCTCCCAAAAAGGCCTAATGGCTTTCTGCTAAAATGGAGTTTGTTAAAAATGGAAGGTGGTGTAGCGACGTCCGGCAGCAGAAGATTAAGAAAGACAGTCATTAGTTTTCCTTTATCAAACAAAATAACAAAGAGGTTACTCACCACCATCAGGGGATATAAATATGAGTTGTTTGTTACACAAGGTTAAACTCTGGTCCACATTTAGTGACATGTTTCACACTTGTATTAACAGTAACTACAGATGCCAGTGTGAACTATGGAATGGATAGTGAGAGCTTTTGTAGTGGAGTTTATAAAAAATACATTAGCCTGAACTAGTCTGTGAAATGGGCTTTTATGTCAGAGATGTCCAAACTGCCTTTCCTATGGCTAACTGGCTTCCTGTTGCTAAGTGTGAGCCTGTGCCATAAAACAGTATGCACCTGTCCTGAGATGTCTATGGCTGCTGCCTAACTTACATAGTGCTATATGCAGCCGACTGAAGTAGTTGAAAATCCTCACACTTTAAATCAACTTTAAAAAAAATGCTTTCAAAGAGGAAAATGCTATGTATTGATGTAGACTAAACCTGATGCTAGTTTTCACAGGCTGCTGTAGGCTATGAACAAGTTTACTACCTACATGCTAAACTTGTTCAACATTCACATTCTCAAAAGAAATTTCGTTTTTTCATATTTGGATTCACTTTTGTGGAATTGTTGTCTGATACAACTCAACTTCAAAATCAGAACTATTCATTTAACCAGCGCAGAAGCCTGATGTGAATATCAAGTCGAGGAATCTTGAACTATATGTGGAGGTACGGCACTGGCTTTCTTCTTGATTTTCCATGTCTCCTAAGCGACTCATGAATATATTCTACATAAACTGCATAAACAGAGAAATCAGTTGTAAGTTAATGTGTAAATTGGACCTTTATTTTAGCACCCAGACTACAAATTAAATAGCTGAAACCAGCTGATTCTTTAACAGATGGTCACTTTAGTCATGATAACATTGTTGGAGAATACTTCCCCTTACACTGTAGCCAGTTGATGATCACTGCTCTAGTACCACATACAACCCAACTTCAAAAATACTAAAATATATATGAGGAGACTGGGAGGTGTAAATACTTTAACTTATTTAGTTATTGTTATTATTTATGTAGCAAAGCCATATGGACTGAGCTAATGGTCTCCCTCTTGTTGTGGTTGTGGTGGGATGGAGGATGGGCGTTGGTTGTTGTTTGTAAATGTTAGTGGTATAACTAATAGTTTGCAAAGAATCAGATTTGGCAAACTTAAAATAATTAAAATACAATAAAAATGAAGAAAAAATGTCCCTGTTTGCCCCCTGGTCATATACAACTCTCCCTGAATAAGTCTAGAGTAAAACTACAAAATCATAAAACATAACAATAATCAACTCAGACAGGACTCCTGTCATTAAACAACAGCAAAGATGCTGTTTCTCAGGACTCCATTGATTAACATTTGACATCAGATCAATCACAAGGTTGCTATTAGAGGTGTAGAAAAATATCGATACCACAATATATATCGATATTTTGACTGTCGATATAATATCGATATCTCAAATCTTAGTATCGATATTTTTTGTAAAAATAAAAACTCATATTTTATCAGAGTTGGGAATAAAATACAACGTATAAAGATGTATGCACATGTTTTTTTTCATGCACTATTCAGTTCAGACAGTGACTAGAGAAATATGTGACTTTTTTTTTGCTTACTGTTGTTATGCCAGTAACTCAAAGCTCTTTGTTTCTCACGGATTTGATTACAGTTTGAACTGGACTACAGGTTAGGATGATTTCAACACTTTGTTAAAGGGAAAACAAGAACAATTTCTTTGCAACATTAATTTAATTGACTTGATGCACTCTGTGTTAAGTGTATGTATGTAACGCTGCATTTGACATATTTCAATAACAATAAAATAGAAAAGTTACATATTCACTGTCTCTAAGTTTTTCCTAGTTTAATGTAGAATATCGCAATATATCGCAATATTGTGATATCGTGATATATCGTGATATTATCATATCGTGAGCTGAATATCGTGTATCGTATCGTATCGGAAAATAAGTGTATCGCTACAGCCCTAGTTGCTATCGATCAAACATAATTTTTATTTTTTAATCGAGTGAGGGTGGTTTGTTGCAAGCTGTATGGCACGTTAGCTAAGTGCCTGCAGGGTTGGCTTGCACATGCTTCATGCTAATGTGATAATTTAACTAAAAGTGCTTTAGTGGAAATAAAACTCCTCCCTGCAAAACGTGCATATGCCTGTATGTCGGTGAGCGGTTCCGTCTTGCATCTTTTTGTATTCAAATTTCCAACTAACAGAGCCACCGTGCTGTTTAGTGTCCTCCAATTCAAGCAGGTTGGCTCTGCCGGATCAACTGCCCATTTGTGCATGTGTGGCAGCATGTGCTACAGCAAGTCTACTGGGACAAACTGTCAGATTAAACATAATGATGAATAAATTTAAATTAACAGGGTTTATTTGACAGCCCTGATAATGACATGTATTTGTTTATATGTCTGCATATTTCTGTATTTACAGAAAGAAGAGAATGACATCTGCCTGCTCTATTGTAAAGTGCCTTTGGATAGCACTTCTTATGAACTGGTGCCACATAAAGAAAGGTTGATTGATGGATTTCTGTCACATAAATGTCTTAAACATGTGAGAGGAGGCTTCTTCCTTCAAAGTTTTACTGTGGAGAGCTGGCAACACACACACAGCACAAAGTCATTAGCATACACATACGGACACACAGTAACACAACCTTTCCTTGTTCTAGTATCGCCTCTCCATTACCTTTCCCCCAGAGCTGTTAAAAGCAGCAGTGATGTAACAGGAATCTGTGAGCTGCGACCCTCCACCTGCACACAGCCGCTTATCAACAGCAGGAGGTCTGAATCCATCAAAAGATCCACTCACTCGCACACAAACACACACAACAGGAGCCAGCGAACATAAAGAAAGGTGCACATACACACATATAAGCCCAATCCACAAATAAAGGTCATATACAGAAAAAAAAACAGTCCACCCACACTCTGCTGGCACTTATACGCTGCAAACACACACACACACATTTACAGCCGCTAAAACACTGCTCCATATAAGTCACTCAAAAGACCTGCTCACACAAACAGCTACAGCGTGGGTGCACAAACAGTCGAAGAAGAACAGACATATGCTCATAAATGTGTGTTCAAGAAACTAAAATATATGATCATTTACGACCTGAGGACAGAAAACCATTCACAGACACTCACACCTAAGAGAAATTCAGTCACCATTTCATCTAATGAGTGCACGAAGTGGAGCCAAAATGTCCTTTCTGTAAAGAAGTTTGGTGGTGACCAAATCTGGAACAGTTCCAGGAATTTTTAAGAAGTTGTAACATTGTAAGAAAAAACTACGTAAATACTAAATGACGTTTTATGACATTTTTAGGGGATACTGCTTATGGCACAAGGGACAAGTGATCAGATTTTGGTGATGAGCCAAATCAGGATCTAGATCAAGTACATTTTATATTTGTTACCGTTGAGATTTAGGGAAGTATTTCAGCATTTCTTTGACGACAACTTGCCCAACAGTGTTGGAAATACCTTTGCAGAGGCTCCTTATTTTGGAGCAATTCCACTAAACCTTGCACCTCAGATGTACCCTTCAATATAGTGTACTGGCCCATCTTTGAAAGAGACCATAGGAAGTGTTTGGGGAGGTCAAAACCTTTCAGCCTTTCTTTTTCAGGTCTAATGTTTCTTCACCTTTGTTGAAAATGTTCCCTCCATGAGTTGGTCCACAGTTAGTTCGAAGGACATCAGAATGGCTTCCACACTTCCTGTTTGGATCTTTAAAGTTTTTTTGTGCCATTTTTGTTCTGTGATTTAAGTTGTGCTTTATTTTGGTTGTTTTTATTTGAAGCTCTATGAACTATGTAAACGTATGTTGTCAAAAGTTCTATGGGAACACAGTTATAATTATTAATTCAAAAGCATATCTGGCAGGTGAATGGATGAACATATTAGTAGAACAAACTCAAAGTGAACTGAAAAATATCATTTCTAATGAGAAGCCCTTTTGGTGTTTTTTTATTTAATAAGGAAATGTGGTCCAGATCTGATGAAACTGCTACTGAGGCTCTTAGCATCAATGCTAATTTCTGTACGAGCTCTCACTTCCTGCTGTTGTCTGGCTTGTAGTTCCCACCTCTTTCTGGTTTAAAGGATTCTGATCAAAATCTTCAAAAAACAACTCAATAAAAATCATTTTGTGAAAAAGTTTTTCTCCATATCAAACTTTTTGTTGCTTTCACATTATTTGTCATTATGCTAACCAATGGCTGGATGAAGATAAGTAACCTGCTTAACATTAATGTGAAACAAAGTTTCATATGTTAATACAAGGGTAAAAGTTTTACCCTTTATCGCATTTTAAAATGTATCAATACATCTTAAAGCTTAATCTCTTACCCAGCCCTACGTGACCTACAATCAATCACACATATGCAGACTCGCTGTCTTCCATCAGATGCCCCTCTCTCTCTCTCTCTAATACCAGAGTAATAGGGTTTTGTGGCTGTGTAAAGGGATTACTGCAATCCAATCAGGAGGTGCTGAGATCACCATGTGTCGTCCAAACACTGAATAATCCCCTTACAGTGGGGGGGCTTACAGCTGCCAAAGGTGCTCAATAAAAAAAAGCTACGCCGTAAGACCCAGCCTTAGCAGCCATTGAGGCTTCGATGCACCACCTAAGCACCTGTGGGAGGCAGCGACTTTAAAGCTGCTGGTCATGAGGGAGATGATGTGATGCAGACGCCATGTTGGATGAAGGGATAGTAGATGAGGGAATTCGCTCTGAGATAGAGTTACTGAGAAGAAGAAAGTGTCCAGTGGGAAAATGAATTAGAGTACTGGGATATTAATCTTAAGAGGGGACGGCGTGTTTCTTAAGCTGGACTCTGCCTTGTTTAACATTATTTTAGAGGGGAGTAGACTGCATTAATAGCTTCTATCAGAGGCTCTAATGCCAAGATAATCCTCATGGACAAATGTGGCCAGTCAAAGTATGTCCCCTAAAACAAACTTAGATTATTCTGTTTGCCTAAAAACACAAAAACGATCCCAATTTTACTTTCTGGGTGCAGTTCAAAGTGTCACAGAGATACTGCACTAAGTTTAATGTGTTAGCATAGCCTGTCTATGGCTAAAGCATAGACTGTTGGACCAAGCCATGTGGTATAGCTTCCTGAATACAAAGGAGCCTTTGAAACATTGTTGATGTGTCGTGGAACGAAGGCTCCTGTCCAGTGTTTCCAGATTTTTCCTCTGAAATAAGCAACCAGGCCAACAAAAAGGAACTACTTTCATTACCAAAGCCTCAACAGTAGCGCGTTACATCACGTTTTACCTGAAAAAAGTGGTAACATGTTACACACAACACCTGTCGTAATGGCGCTGCCAGACTGTACGTCATCTTAAGCTTACACTTTAACTCAACCTACCCACAAACGAGGAGGCCATGGCACAATTAAAGGCTGTCTGACCAATGTTGACTCTGCAAGGATGTGAAGCTGTATCAATCATGTTGCTACCTCTAAAACCAGACATCCTTATTAAAAGAAAACAGGTGAGATTAAAAAAAAGACACCACTCACAGTGAAAGCACATAGAGGTAGTAAATTCAGACCGAAGCTGCTTTTTTTAACTGAAGTTTATTTAGGAAATAAAAAAATCCTCCATTTCCTGCACACCATAATAAACCTCCAGGCCTCCTGCAGCCAGCCAAGTGGACACTTTAGGAACTGCAGCTTTTGGCACTTCTGCATGGGCCTCCTTTTTCTACCCCAAAGATTGTCACCTAGGCTGGAAACAGCAGATGAAGCCAGTTGGCAACCCCAGGGCTGAAAACTGAGGCAGAAGTGTAAAAACCTGTAGTACCCCAAGTGTCCACTCGAGGCTGGCTGCAGAAAAACCCAAATGATTGTTTGCTGGGAAAACCCAATTTAAATGGGATTTATACACATTTTTACAGCTTGGTTAAAAAAAGTCTTCAGTACAAAATTATAATACATCTATGTGCTCTCACTGTGAGGGGTGAATGCTTCACATTAAGTCTTTAGACATCCCTGTCCGTCTGTGAGGAGGTTGATCTAAAGATCTGTTTCGATGGCATGTGCAGTATGGCTTTGTCCATAAACAGCGTACCAAAAGCTGTAATAATCAAGCAGCTAGCATCATATGGCTTCATCCTTGCTCTTGCTTTTCGAGCATGAGACAAACACTTGGTTTTGGAGAGCCTTAGGGGTTAATTAAACTGCTGTTAACCATGACACCTCAATCATCTATCTCAATGTGTGCATATACCTGAGAGTGAGGAGCTTTGACTTACAGTGAAGTATTTTGTCCACTTAGAGTGAAAAGATTTCTGTCAAGATTGAATTTATCAGACGATTCTTTCCTTTGGCACAGCTTGTTATTAAATTTTATGCACTTTTGGACTTTTTATCTTACCCTTTATTAAATTCCAAAACTTGGAAGCTTAATATCTCAAGGCTGCTCTTAATGCTGATAGAACATTTGAATTTCACAAGGCGAGTTTTATGAGGCCGAAGAGAAACCTTGACATTTACTGGTGAAGAAAAACACGAATAAGAAAGAATGTTTCAGCAGGTTTTAAGAAAATTAAGAACACAAGGGAGCCCAAACTTTCTTAAGAAGTGATCCAAGAAGTTTTCAGAAGCAAATGTTTCAAGAGAAACATGATTGAATATTGCATCAGCATCACAGAATCTAAATCAATTTAGGTCGAGATCTTCCCATTTATAAATCCTACAACAAACATGCACTAAATCATCATCAGTTAGTCCGCATCCATCCGTCATCCACAGGCTGCTGTCTTATTTTTAGTTAATGGCTGACATCATCCTGATACATGAGTCGAACTTCTCCGCAGCTCAGTGCTTCCTCCTCCTCGGCCGAGCACATTAGAGTGATTTAACATCCATTTCCTGCCTCCCTGCTCGTCCTCCAGCCGCTGCCCTACGACCCTCCACCTCTACAGATCACGTCCCACCAGCTGGCCGAACAAAAACCACCACCAAAACGAATCTGTGGCGCGGTTAATCTGGACCGAGGCTCTCTCTCTCGCTGTGCTGCAGAATCTATAACACTTACTTGGCCAGCAACAAAAGACAAGATAATGTGCTTTATATATAGAGTCGACTAATCCTCTTAAGACACAAGCAGAGAGGATGTAGGGGGGCGGCGGGATGGTGCGGGGGGCGGCTCAGTCCCTGCCACATGGGACAGGGTAATACATTAACTTAGATAAGATGGTGAAAGCTGTTTCTCCTCAAATTAAAGCCAGTGGGCGGGTGATGACATGAATTTGCTCTGGTTTACGAGTGGCAATTAATTTTTGGGGAGGTGGGAGGGTTTGGTGGGAGAGGTGGGGCCAATCAGCCGTCATGTTATTCTTTTTTTTGACGCCTGTGATTTTTATTAATCACTCAACAGTTGCCTCGCTCGCTTGTGTGGCAGGGCGTTGGATGAAATATTTGCTTTTCAGCAGCGGGGGCTGCCGCACGTCTCGCTTTGTGATGGATTTGGTGTCTCGCTGTGACGCCGTCGCGGTCTCTCTCTGCTCCGTGCTTCCACCCAGCGTGTTGACCGAGACCTGGTTTTGTTACTATGAAGTGCTGTAGTAGACGTGATGATGTGAATCTGAAATGAGTCTCCGTGTAAGTGTGAATATTTTCTTTTTTAAACTGACAGCTTGAGCTTCGAGAGGAGAATATAAGCAGTTTCAAATTGTCAACTCGAGTGAGGCGTGACAGGAAAGGGAGAGAGGAACCGGGGACAGAAATAAAACACATTTCCAAATGAGTTGGGGCAACGTGCAAAATGTGAATAAAAATTCTCTTCAACCTTCATAAGTCAGGGGTGGGAAACTGGCAGCCTGGGGGCCACATCCTCCTCACAGTGAGGCTTGCCAGTTGATTTCAAATAGAGTAGTTCAGAGATGACGTATCTGTAGGCCGAACCAACGAGCAGATAATTAGGTCTGTAGAGAACGGAGGGGCCATAAAGGGGGGACAAGCTTCCAAGGGCCTGTGACTGATAGGGGCCCCTGAATATATCACAGCATCAGCATCATGCTGCCATAGGTGTTACGAACACTGGGGTGACCAAGGCTTTTCCATTGCTGCTCCCTGGCTCTGGAATAAGCTTCCCGCCAAAATGTCTTATTTCTGACCTGGGCATTTAAAATATAGACTGAAAACAAACTTATTTAGGATGGCTTTTAATACCCAGCAGTGTGGTGACAATTTGACTTATTTTATTGGATTTTATTTTTCGATTTTATTGCTTTTTTAAAATGTTTTTTTATTTATTTCTTTTAATTAACTATCTTTTGTAAAGCACTTTGGCAAGGGTTGTTACAAAGGGCTGGATCAATGAATCAATCAAAATGTATCTGTTTAGCAATTTTAAAACAGGCCTTTGTAAAACAAAGTACTTTACATAGGGAATAACATTTATTCATTCATTTTCTGTACCGCTGATCCCTTTGGGGGGGGGCGGGGGGCTGGAGCCTATCCCAGCTTTCATTGGGCAAGAGGCAGGGTACGCTCTGAACCGGTCGCCAATTTAGAGCTATCAGTTAACCTAATGAGCAAGTTTTTGGTCTATGGGAGGAAGCTGGAGTGCCTGGAGAGAACCTACGCATGAACGCAAAGAACATGCAGACTTCACACAGAAAGAGTCAGTGGGGATCGAACCTGAGACCTTTGTGCTGTGAGGCACGTGCACTACCTGCTGCGCCACCATAAAGTAAGAAGTTATGTAGCAAGATATATATTTCACCAACAAAAGTTTTAAATCTTGGACATAATCAAAATATCAGAGAGTTATTAGGATGTATCATATGATATAAAAATACACATTAAATGGTTTAAACGGCCCAAATGCCATGAAGGTGGTTATAGAATGAAGTTCAATTTACCATGAATGGTTTTTAGCTGAACAGTGGAAATAAAGATTGATTAACTTATTGATAATTTAGCACTAAAATATCCATATATGGACTGTAGGGAATCAGTAACAACACTATATCCCTGTTAACGTACTGTATGTTTCAAGCTGATAAAATGGTCTTGAGATCTATTTTGCAGTATTTCTCCATTACTGTACGTGCAGATTGTAAATGAGTATAAAAACTGACGTAAATACCCTACTATTGTTTCAAAGGAACCACTTTGAGTAGTAAGAAACCTTTATCTTAAGCAGAAGGCTTGCATGCCCTTCAGTGAAAATAGAAAACTACATGACCTTTGGGTGTCTGAAAGGTTTCCAAACGTCTCTGAAATACACACAGAACGGGATTATTTCTGTCCAAAAATGCTGACATTTGGGAGATTCATGGTTTCCACCTGACAATGACATTATGTAACTCTCCCCCTGCTGTTAATGTTTTCACTGTGGGAGGACGGAGACGGCGTTCGGAGCTCCAGCTGTCTTTGCTGTATGTGTGGAGCTGTCCGAGGTGCTGAAACACACTCAGCTGCTCAGTGTGAATGTTTCTGAGTTTAATGTTCAACCCTGTTTCCTCTCTGCAGCTCAAATGAGAGGTTTAAATAAAGGAATAAAGGGCGGCCAATCCTCACATCTCCCTCCATTAACAAACCATCCCACGTTATCATTCTGTGAGATGGCCAGCATCCTGCCGCTGACAAGATGATCATTCCTTTTTATTTCCTCAGAGGAATTAAACATACCATCAACTTCACATCAGCACAGTACGCACATAATGACCCGCAGCACTTGGACATGTTTAATGGCTATAAAACTGCTAAGTTGTAATTAAAAAGAGAGCACATATGCTCGGGGAAGACTATTTTTGTTACCCATATATTAAATGGGAACCATAAAGGATGAAAACTAAATGACTCCCTCCTCTGCCTACACTCACTGCTCAACTGCACTGAAACCAGAGGAAAGAAAGTTGAGCCAGTTTAGCCCAGTATACTGCAATAATATGGCCAATAAATGATAATACAATGGGCTGCAAATCTCAGAGTTTCTACAGTTACTCATATGCTCTATATAAAACATTTAACGCTTTAGTTAGTGAGTAATGCAAGATGACTGTGTGTCTTTTATTAAGTGATATTGCATGTATTCATATTCATTTTCTAGTGGAACCTATGGAGGTCATGTAGCCATGAAGGGCTAGCAATTAATGACTCACCATTGTTGCTTTTTTCAGAATAATTTATCATGTTTTTAAATGCAAAACTAAACTGAAATTGTTTCGATCTTTAAAACATAGATATAAATTTCAAAAAATGAATAAAAAATTGACCCTTTCATGAGAACGGAGGGGAAACATTTGAACAGAAATATCACGGCTTCAAGGCCTTTTCTGTCTTGCTTCACTCCTGAGCCAATGACAAGCAGGTAGACTCCATTTTTTGAATGCGTGCATTAACAAGGAAGAGACCAGCAATGCTTAGTTACCGCTACTTAGCATAGCTCAAACACTGGGAGTCAATGGGTAGTGTTAGCCTGCTTCTGCCTACAGTCATCAGGTGAACTCTTCAGAAACTCTCAGCGGTTCTGTGGGCTTGTTTCATCATACTTCTCCTCTCTTGCAAAGTTGGCCATGATCTTGGAAAATCTACAAATCTACTCATAAACGGAGGCTTTGTTTTGTTTTGTTTGGCCTACTTGCAAGCACGTCCCCTGTGGTGTGTTCATGTGCCCTGCAATTTAGTTTTGTTTTTATTAAAAAAAAAATTACAAGTTTAAAAACAGATAAGTAGCATAATGCATGCACAGGACCATTTTGAGTTGCTGAAAAGCTTATCTAATGACTGTAGGCAGAGGCAGGCTAATTCTACCCATTGTCTTCCAGTGTTTGGGCTAAGCTAATGTGGGCGAGCTCTTCACATCTCTTCCGTGTTACTGCACGCACAGTTGAAAGAATGGAGTCTATTTGCTTGTTCAGGACTCAGGAGTGAGGTAAGACACAAAACAAAAACTGTTGGCGTATCCCTTTAAGATGTGAGAAGTTATGAGAAAGTTTAATTTGTACAAAAGCACTGTTCATTTTATCACCTACACAAAATCTATTAATCATCACACCATCCATGTTTGGTGCCCTCTGTCTGTCTGCCTCCCTCACATCATTTACATACTGTTGTCTTTAAATGTAACTTACTCCCACACACTGAGCGAATACTCCACGATACATTGAAAGCACTTCATTTCATCCCTCTTCTCTCTCCAGTGCTGCTGAGAGGCCTCTGTCTGGCTAAAACAAAGCAAACAAACCTGCACAAGTTCTACCCTCCCTGTCTATTGTCATCTTCATATCATCCTGGTGTTTCAAACTCATGCATAGATTGTGTTGTGGGTGCATTTAGCAGGATTGCACGTTTGAGTAAAACAACAGAGGCGCTCTCTGCAGCGGGAGTCGCTTCTCCTCGACGCAACTGTGGTCCAAATCTCAGGGGTAATTAGCATCTTTGTGTCTATTGAACACATCAAAAAGCCCGCGCCGTCACATCTCACCGGCAGCTCCATAGAGCGTGCAGAGAGTGAGAGTTAGAGAGGGGAGGTGGGGGCAGGTGGGCTGCAGCAGGGAGGAGGAAGAGGAGGAGGAGGAGGAGGTGGTGGTGGTGGCTGGTGACGAGGGTTGTGGGTGGTTGAAGCGAACGACGATGTGTTGCAATTACGATGGCGCTCGAGAGAATGCGACCGAGGTTCAATAGAGATTTTCATCTGCGGGATAGAAGAGGGTGAGAAGCCTGCTTATGGAAACTGTGGGTGTAATGAGATGTACAGAAGCTGAAAAAAGGCACACTGGGACAGAAAGATGAGAGAGGGAGAGAGATGAGACGGAGGAGGGAAGCGCGAGCATGTGTGCGGGGAGAAAAGAGGGATATATACGGAGACACAGCCGAGGTAGAAATGGAAGGAAAACAGAGTAGTTGGTGATTTTTGAGAGATGTGAATGAGTGTTAGAAGCCTGAGGAGAAGGTGATGGGATGTTCTGGATGAAAAGGCAAAAAGGAGAGAAGAAAGTCTCTGTGAAGTGTTTGTAAAATCAACCACTAAGGTAAGAAAACACTGGATGGACCTAAAGTAGAGTATTAGAGCATAGTATTTCCTTTTGCTTTCTCTTTTATTCAGTCCTGCCTTGATTACTGTAATGCAGTCGACTCTGAATATCACAGGCTTAACTCCATCATCTACAGTTAGTTCAAAATGCTGCAGCAAGACTGACAACAGGTCCAAGAAAAAGAGCACATTTACCTGGTCCTGGCAACCAGTCAAATATCACATTGATTTTAAAACTAGAGTATTGACTTAAGCCCCTTTCACACATGCAACCCTAATATTATCAAGATAATGTTTGTAAAGCCCACTGACAGGTTGCTCACATTACTCCCCTCAGTGGAAAGTGGGGATGTAACGGTATAAAAATTTCATATCATGGTTATTGGGACCAAAATTATTACAGTTACTATCATCGCGGTATTGTCGCACTGGGCTCATAAAGTTCAAAAAGTGCTTTTACACACACGTGAAATCATTTAACCCCTTAAATATCATAATTATAACAGGTCTTTTTGTCTTTTTTGTCAATAAATGTTTCAGGAAATGTCACAAATGACACCAAGTTTTGGCTTTTCCAGACAATGAGCTGCAACACCATGAGTTACTGACACAGTGTGGCAATCAAAGACAGTTTGAACAGGAAGCACTGCAGTAACACTAACCGTCAGAAATTTTACAGCTCAAGTTATTTTACCAGTAACTGATACATCCCTAGCAGGAAGTATGTCCTGCTGGTTGGGGGAGAAGAGTTGGAGAGGGAAGATGGGTCACAGGTAGGCAGCACAAGAAGTCAAACATACTGGTGGAAGTCAGTGTTCGCTATATGACATGAGACAAACATTTTAAACTCTAAATACAAAAGGAAAGGAGTCCTGGACTCAACAAAGAGTTTGTTTGAGGTGCTCTCTGGAATTTGATTCATTCATGATTTCCTGATGAAGACTTGATTACTTTAAAAGATGTCTGACTTAATGTTTTACTCCATGCTAACTGTTAAGACTCTTGTACAGCTATCAATCAGTCTTGACATCATCTCTGAGTTATCAGCGTTCCAGTTGAAGTTGGAAAAAAACATGCCGATCTACCAGGCTATTGTTAGCTGTTGTTAGCTTGGGAGTGGCGAGGTTTCACGAGTTCCCAGTAGGAAAGTCCGACTTCGGGGAACGTTCCTTCTCAAGGCACTTTGCAATAGTGCTCTTCATTTATAGGTACACAAATATGCATAAGCACAAATACACATGAATATATTTATATATCCGTATATAGACATACATCCATCCAGAGATGTATCCATTCAGGCTGAGCCAAAGGGACTAAAATAAGAATTTATGATACAAACAAACCCATGAATGCCCAGATCATAAACCTGTCCTCTGTTACCAATCTTTATTTGTATAGCTTCATATTTGTCTATAACTGTAAGTATGTTTCAACATAGACTGGACTCTTTATAAAGTTTTCTGTAACTGATAAATTGTTAACACAGCAGCCTGCCAACCGGGAAAGAGGCTGAAGTCTTACTGTCTTAATTGTTGCCTCGACAGCCTCTGAAAAAGGCTGAAATTCAGAATCGAGGCTTGAAAACAACAACATCCACCTCTTTTAAATAATACACATAAGCATTACATCCATCTGAATGGCTAAAAGGCAGACGTGTGGGGGATGCAGGGATTTGGAAACCGGCTTGGACAGAAAAGTAAGAGGCATGTCTTTGTTCAACAAAAGCTCTGTTCTTTAAAAGAGAATGAACTTAGGGTCTAAATCTGAGTTTGATCGATGCCAAATGTCATCAGCACATCATCATGCAGGCTCAAACTGATGCCCCACATTCCTTAAATGTCCATCATAATACCGCTATCATCAAAAACATCATTGATTTTATAGGGAAGCAGGAACAAGACTCCCACTGCCAACATTTCAAAGGCTCAAACTCACCAGTATCATGTGACCGGTGGAGATGTCCATGTTCGAGTGGGCGGGCTCTTCGCTCCAAGATGAGACGCTGCTCCGTGCTGACGGGCTGACGGCCTGACCGGCATCACTGAACTGAGACGAGACGCTGTTGATCCTGGAGGAGATAGGCTCCTGACGCTCGACTGGAGGCTTGACTGCCATGCGCTGCCGACAGAGCTCCTGGAAGAGGGGAGAAGGGACGGATGAGTTAATGTTGCCATGAAGTCAGAAACTGGGCGGTCTGAGGTGAGGGTTTGGTTAGGAGTAAATAACTGTTTGATAGCTGTGAGGAAACACTGGGAGTAGAGCCTACACTTGAGTGTCAATTCAATTCAAATCAAACAACTTTATTAATCACTTACTCTTCCGTAAAAGATGACGAAGTTACGGTGATTTCAGTTGACAAGAAAACACCACAAATTTGCACATTTCCCTTTAGATTGTTTCACATTTGATGTCCAGATTGAAGCCGTATGTCACAGTAAGACCTCCTATATGTTCGAGTCATGCTGTGCATTCTGGGAAGAAAACCAGCTGGTTTAATTACCCACAAAACTATAATATAATAACAGTAACAGCAGATTTAAAATATCCTGTGAAAAATTAGACAGATGAACATATTTAACAATGTGTGACACACTTTATACACATAGAAGACTGGCTTTTAATGCTGACCAGAGGGGACCATATAGCATGGGAGCTCCCTACAATGTAACACCTACAGAGATACCTACACAGAAACTGTCAGCTAAGTAGAACAAGCAGAGTACTTGGACTAAAACAGTCTGAGTTGCTGATCTGCATCATATCATAATCATTAAGTAGTACTTTTTTTCAACCTGGTAGCCATAATGAAGTTGTTATTACTATTGCTGCTTACACTACCGCAGTAGTGTGATGAGTTAACTCTTCACCCCGGAATTTTCAGTTCTGGGTGCGATAGTGTTCTCACTACAATCAAACTGCTCAAAGGGTCGATTAGAAACAAGCCAAGATCACCTCCTTCAGGTGAGCCCTGCTTGGTCATTTTTATCGATTGCTGTGTTCGTATACCTGCAAACATGCCATGACCAGCAGATAATGCTAACAACAACTAGCAACGTAAGAATCCCGTCCTTTTGCTTCATTACGTTTACGTCAAAGATCGGATTGAGGAACGTGAAATGATGTTGTACCCAAGTTAGTAAATGTTCCAGTTTTAGTTAGAAAGCACTTTCATGTTAAAAAATCCTCCAGGATAAAATGACCTATTTTCATGTACCTTAGCACTACAACACTTTCTTCTGGGATCATAAACTATCCATCTTTACTGCTGATACAGACAACACTGGCAGTTTAGAGTCACCAAATGATCTAATGAGCATGATTTTGGTCTGTGGGAGGAAGTCGGAGAGCTCGGAGAAAACCCACACATGCACTGGGGAAACATGCAACATCTTGACTGGCACAGGGATTGAACCAGCAACCTTATGCTGTGAGGCACCTGCACTACCTGCTGCACCGCCGCGCTTCCCTTGATCAAATACCAGTGGGACTTAAATGAAATGATCAGTTTTAATTGATAATTAAACCCTCTGGTGCTCCAGTTGAAGTTAGCATAGTTAGCTCATAACTTACTCAAACAGCATGCTACATGATGATTTACCAAAGTCAATGATATTTTTGTAGTCAGGGTCCCTTTGGGTTGTCTGAGTTTCCCAGAAGGACTTCTGACTTTTAAGGGTGTTCAGATACTGTTTTCGACTGGGACGTTAGAATTTCTGACCTCTGATGGAAAGGGAATGCACCATTTGTACTCTGACTTTCTGATTCTTCCTCCTGGTTCTCAGCCCAAATTCTGGAGCTCTTACCTTTTTCTGCTGTTGTAGCACCTTATGGTCTAAGTACACTGCGGGTCGTGGGGAAAAATCTTACTTTCGTTATTCTGAGTCCTACATATGAGGCAAAAATGCTGACTAAGTTGATCTGACCTGTTAAATGGAAACTTGGTTGGGCCTAGCCTACATCTTTGGCTAAAGGGAGAGAAGGGACAAGATGGTAAACCAGTGTTAGGTTCAGTCTGTTTTCTCAGTTTATTTTTAGGATAACACAAGCTTTTTATACAGTGTGAGAAACAAAGATGTGCTACTGACTTTGACACTGCCCCCACATGAAGAGAGTAAGATGACGGCTTTTGTGCTTTGTTTAAGTTTAGGGTTAACAATAATGTTGTTTGCATACTGACATTTACTTTCCTTAGGCCATTAACCAAGACCAGGTGATACGACAAAGGGAGAAACTCAAACACAGACACAAGAGGAGGACATCTGTCTTATATGGACATAAAACAAGTCATCAGTTTGGGCAAAATGTTGGGCAAAACTACCAAAACACAACCACTCTACTACTGTGCCATGACCAACATTCCCTGAGACTGTCAAGAAAATCAGCTTAGAGCTTACTGAGCTGCATTTCCGGATCCACAGCTGAATTTGGATCACAACCAGAATCTAATCACTCCTTCCTTGTGCCATGACCAACAATTCCTGGAAATGTTATGCAAATCAGATGAGAACTTCATAAGTTACTAGCCAAAAGTGTAAATCCTTAAAAAGCCTGAATCCACATCCTGTTTCGGATCACAAAATCTAATCACTTCTTTCTTGTGCCATGATCAACAGTCCCTGAAAATGTTCTGAAAATTCTAAGAACTTAATTAGTTATTAGCAAAAATGTTATAAAAACGGCTCCATCTTGAAAGGGTAACAAATCTTTAAAAGTATAAGACAAAATACTCAAACGCAGACACAACTGCAGGGAGGACATCAGTCTTACATGGGCATGAAAATAAGTCATCAGCTTGGGCAAAATGTTGCGCTAATGCTTCCAAAGAAATCCAGATTCTCTGAATGCTTCATGAGAATTTAGATTTTTGAGAATAAGAGTGAGTTCAATAATAGATGAAGAACACTGAAGTGCTTTTAATGCATCTGGAAGAGGATATAAATTTGTGATTCTTAAAAGTTTGTTGTAACGATTGACTGAACATCACATCCTGCCTCTCTGTTAAAAAGAGTTTGTCCAAATGCATCCCTGTCAAATGCCAGGTAAATCCATCAGTGATCAATATGCCACATCAGCGTCCCCTGAGGTTCAACAATAAACTCTAATTGTCCAATCCGTTGTATGTAACTCTGTAAGTGAATCACATTATAGCCCATAATCTAACAGTGACGGTAACAGAACAAATGTCAGCCGTCAGCTCCTCGGTGAGAGAAACCATACATCACCTCTGAGGTTACTGACTGCAGCAGCAGACCTTGGCTCCATCTCTGTGGGTATCTGTGTCTCTTAATGAGAGCGATGCTGGTGATTAACTGACGAGCTGTTTGATTGACAGGGGAGCTAATGTGAGCAGGCCTTCATTAGTCTGGATCTGATGTGACTGATATCCTCGTAGGTCGGCGTGCTGACACTGATCTACGAGCTCGGACACACACTCATAAATGTGAGCAGATTATTAAAGTGCTCCAGAGCCTGGCGAGGGGATAGTGACTGCACGAGAGACTGCAGGGGAGCACAAACATGAAGAGAGCACGAGCAGACTGTTACCAGGAAGCTCTGAACCACAGTTCTGCAATGCTGCTACAGAGACCCAGTTTTATATGTTTTTATGTGTCCCATTTCCAGCACTATGCTCTTTGTAAGGCTGGAATATAAAGTGGTAAAGCAGAATAATGTTCAGCTACAGATATGAAGGCTGCTGAAGTCATAACTGAGAAAAATGAAAGAATAAGAAAAGGATAATCATCCATCGAGGCAGTTTCAGTGGAAAAACAAGGAAAAAAGTGCCCCATCTCACTCTTGGTCACATTCTTGGATCTGTATCCAGTTTGGATCTCCACCAAGATCCAATCACTCCTTTCTTGTGCCATGAGCATTAATTCCTGAAATTGTTGGTTGAGTTATTAGGAAAAATGTGGAGAAATGTGGATCGTGCACTGCTAGCAGGTCCTTCATTCCTTATAGGACATACTTGGATCTCCATCCAGTTAAGGTCACCCACAAAATTCAATCACTCCTGCCTTTTACCTGGACCAACACTCTCCCAAAATATCATGAAAATCTGTTCATGGCTTTTTGAGTATTCAGTGAAAATGAAAATCCAGCTTTGACCACAACCAAAAGAATCTTCTCACTCCTATATTGTACCATCACCAACTTTCCCTAAAAGTATCATGAACAAAGGTTAAAGGTGTAGTCAGCGATGTTGGTGAAAACGAGTGGAGAGGTTGTTTATAAACGAATTTAGACCTGCCTCTCCCTTTATACCTCACCCCTCGCTCCACCCCCGAAAGCTGATGGACGTGCATCGTCATGGAAACGGCCGTAGAAACTGCGTAGCTGACCAACATAGTTAAGGTAACCCCAACTCGTCAGACAACTCGACTGCCGTTATTGATAACATCACAACAACAGAACATTCTGGCAGATTAGACAACAAGATGAATGCCTGACGGCTGTTACTGTTATGTGAAGCACCACAAAGCTAATGTTGCTTAGCTATCCAGCAGAAAGACGGCGACATCCACCACTGTTTTCAGGTCTTTCAATTGGCGGAGTTCCCTCCACTGTCGCAAAGAAACACCAATGTTGACCCGGGTCTTGGCTCTTTCATGGTCATAGCCCTTCTTTTTCACTTTTCACTCCTCTGACCTTTTTCTTTTGGGCTGTTTTTCAGCCATTGCTACTGCACATATTGTATCTCGCTCTTATGCTAACTGCGCGCGCCATGCAACCTATGACGCCCCTCCCCCCTCTGTCTGATCTGCGCATGAGTATGATCACCCCCTGGATGAGGGGGGGTGTACTCTGTTTTGGTGACTCGGGCCGAGCCACAGTATTTACCTGCTGAAATTCAGAGCCAAGGCTGTGTATTGAAACCGGATTTTTTTTTCAACATGCTGTCAGTGGGGACATCTTGTGGATGGAGAGGAGAAACAGTGAATTTGACAAATACTGCATTAGATTAGAAGACTAGAAGATCGCCGACTACACCTTTAAGAATTTCCTTCTACAAGCAAAAATTGCACTTTATTGCATTGTTTACAAATCCTAAAAAAAATCCTGGACCACATTCAGATCACCACCATAATCAACTGCTCCTTTCTTGTGCCACCATCAACATTTTCTGCAAAGTATTGTAAAAATTTGATGACCACTGATTGAATTATTAGCAAAAATGGAAAACTGCCTAACTTGAAAGTTTGGATCTGCATCCAGTTTGAATAACAAATATCATCCAATCACTTATTTTATTTCTAGAAAATGTTATGAAAATCCACTGAGAAATAATTCAGTTATTAGCAAACGTGGGAAAACTGCCTTATCTAAAAATATTACCAAGTCCTGTTTCTGATCAACATTCCCTTAAATGTCATGAAAATTTGATGAAAACTTATTAAGCTTTTAGCAAAAATGTGATTAAAACTACCTCATCTTGAAAGGTCTACAAATCCTATTTTTAATTAATTTGTGATACAAACATAATCATCCCAGGCATGGATGGCACCTTCATCAGGATATTGGATTAAGAGTTAATTAATCAAAGAGAGACCTCAAAGTGGGGAACTGCGGCAGTGGTCATTTTGTGGTTCCTTACTAGCTTGGTGCTAGCTTTTTGTTCTTCCTGGTTATGTAAAAGCCTAAACTCTTATGAATGTTAGTTTGGTTCGTGAAGATTATCATAGTGAATAAAAAGGAAAGCTTTGGGAACCTTTGTTTGTCCAAAACTTTTTTTTTTTATCAGCAAAGAGCCAAGAACACAGAAAAAACCCCACAGGCTTTTAGTTGAGGGAATCAAGTCAAGGCTAATTTCTTGGCTAGCCTAGAAAAATAAGTCATCTCTGCACCAATCTGTGGAAAAAGTAAAGACTAAATATATGAAAATAAAATAGGGTACTGTGTGACACACACACACACATATATATAAATGTGTGTGTGTGTATACACAGCTGTCCAATGTACATACACTGTTTGTTACTTTCATTTATAAGTTTGACATGAAAAAAAACATAATGCAGAAAGAGACATTTTTGGAAGTCACCTTCCAAAATTCTACTTTTTGGACTCATGCCTGAAAGATGGCCAAAGGGTGACAAATATTTTTCTTAGTATTTTGTTGGTTGCTGGAAAAAAGGCCCTTCCAAAAAAAAACTGCTGTTGTTTCACATTGGAGGAAAGATGAATGATAGAAATGAACCACACCATTCAGGCCAGACACTGACCTTGCAAACCGCATTTTCTTATGTTTTTCTTGAAAAAATAAAAAATACAAATAAAAAAAGAAAAGAAAATACACCTCATCACTGCTTTTCAGTGCTGTTACCCAGTTATTGCAGTCAGAAGATTTAATCTTAACGAGTGAGGTTGATCAAACTATTTGGACAATTTTAATCATCGGTAAAAGCCAAAAATGCTCCATGAGATTGTCTGACTCCTCTGGTTCAGTGTTTGGTAACTTGCTTCCACTCCAGAAACACTACATGGTCCCCTGTCAGCCTGACACAGTGCATCGTGGGTGTTTCTGTCAGGGAGAGGCAAACACAGGATCAACAGCATTCATATTTCAACGAGGCCGCGAGCTGAACTTTGCAGCAGCAGCATACTGTTTTTATGATGTAATTAAAATTGTTCCAAAATGGCCTCCCCCAGAGAGCCAATTAGAGGACAAAGAGGCAAAAATTTGAAGAAACAATATAACCCGGGACAGGTTTAGAGTCTAAACAGTTTTAATTTATGACAAAGTCTCAACACATCGCCCTCCCCTGAGCTGCGTCCATACGGCACAAGTATCTTTATTTACAGCGTATTGATTTTTAAACGAGACATTCTTCATCAGGTGGCGAGACACATCACGTTTATCACCGTGGTTTATGGTGGTGATGAGAATCTGCTGTGCATTTTCCAGCTTTGTTTCAGTTTCATTAGTTGTGTGTTAATGACGTTGCTGACAATTAGGTCAGACTAGTCAGACAGTCTACAGTCAGCAGGGGAGGCTTAACCAGAAAAATAAATTCAATGTTGAAGGCAGAATGTAGTAAAACCAAAGTAAAATATAATATTTACAGCCGTTTTCCTTTATGCCTGCATTGAGCAAAGATAGTTTTAGCTACTTGAGGGTCCGGAAAAATAGAAACAGGCAGCTTTTTTTGTATTTTTCTTGAGGCAGTACTTGCCAGTGAAGAAACATACAGTGTACTGATTTCTGGAGGTGTAAGAAAATATCAGTACAGGAATATACAGGGGTATTGTGTGGTGCAATACTTTATCTGTACACTGTGTGCTGTAAAAAGGGCAGAAATAACATGCTTGAGCTCCAACCTACACCTTTTCAATCATCCAAATTTCCCAGTGTCTTTATTTGTGATTAGTTTGTATCTCAATTGTAAGTCTGCAATATGGTATGTGTTTGTGGGGAAAAATGTAAATTCTGATCAAATATAGTGAACTAAACTATAGTGTTTTTAGCGCAATTTTAATATTTTAATATTCATTAATCCATAGAAATTTGGGACACTTGTTTTGTATTTTAGGGGTAATTTCACACCTAACACACTTGCTCCTGACCAAACAAACTCTTGTTCACTTTTTTGGAAAGTTTGACTTGTTTCGTCTGGTGTGAAAGCTTACACAAACTCTTGTGCAAACAAACTGAATTCTAACCAGCGAAAAAACAGGGGTCTCGATTTACTTCCAAGCACTAGATGTGAAAGCAATCCGAGCCAAACAAAGACCAAACAAGACAAGCCAATCAAAACATGAACTGAGTTTAGCCAAATATCACAGCAGGAAAGCTACTGCAGTGTCAGCTGATGACACATAGACTGTAAAAAACATGGACGTCATGTCGCTGGGCTTTTGTGAAGTCGCCATAAAAACTGCTCCCCCTGGTGACTGGCTGCAGTATAGGTCAACTCTCCGTCTCCCCCATTCATCTGCAGTGAAACTTAAAAAAATTAATACACCTCGTAGAGATATTTCTCCCATCTGTATGCTGTGGTGATATGAAAGTATTATTGGGCTGCTTTTTTTCCAAGTCCTCTTTTTTCTGAAAAGTTTCTTTTTCATCAGTTATTAGAGTTTAAAAAATAACCACGGTTTACAGCAGTTTCACAATGATTGTGTACGCTGTATGCTGCGGAGTTTTGCGACAGTTTACGACAGCTGCGTCCAGATATGGTCCAGATTCTCTACTGGCTGCACAATGGTGGCGCCCTGACGGGGGATATTATGGCTTCAAAATCGTTACATGGTAGAAGGCGGAGCCACGCTATCCAGTTCTTATAATACATCCATGTGATGACATACAGCAGGGTGTGGCTAACATTAGCACTGCTAGCACAGCCAAACTCTAATACTCTCTAAGGTTAGCGCCTACAATCCACCGCTACACATTCCACCAATCAAGAAAGTGTTACTTAATGCAGCTTCATTTGTGCTTTATGGTGCAGAAACCTTCCAAACTGCTTCATGTTAAACATTAGCTGTGTTTGAAATCGTTCCCTACCATGGATAAAGTGCACTATACAGTGTGTTCGCCATTTTGTAGTGTTGTTCAAACTCTCAACACTTAGTTTCATTCATTTTATAGTGCACTACAAAATATCCACAATGCACAGCAAAAGTGAGTGTACACATACGATGTACCTTATATTGTACTCCCGTATACCACAATGCAATGCGGTCGTGTTTTTCCATAGAAGAAGAAGAAGAAAAAGAAGGCTGTTAGGTGCTGCTTTCATTCATAAATGTTAAAAAAAAAGGTTAAATTATCTTTTACGTCTTTTAGTGGCAGTAAACAGCTTCAAAGTTTGCTTCTTATCCTCCTCAGTGCCTGGTTTGTTTACGTGATTTTTGAAGCATCCACTTCCGTCACAGGAATATCCGGCTCATCTGCTGATGCTACGACGTTTATAAAATTTCAGTGTGGAGTCCGAAATCTAATTTGGTCATTCCCTATGTAGTTCACTATTTCATTTACTCAACATAGGAAATAGTGAGAGAGTGAATGAGTGGATGATTTTGAACACAGCTAGTGTCATACTCAAAGCTGTATGGCAGGAACAAAGACAACAGCTACAGCTCCAACTAGTGGCAGGAGGCTATATTACACAACAGGCTTTGTCAAAACAAGGCAGCACACTGGCTACAGTCAGCTCTGTTTCAGGCATTCGATTTACGTAGCATGTTTTTGGAAACACAGTGGCCGCAACAAAACTTAATGCAACTTTTCAATCTTTAACAGCGAGAGAATATCTTCAGTCAAGACACCCGCTGGCTCTGAAATCAATACATCTGCAGTGAAGTTAACTTAGGAGACCTTCACAGCACTATAGTGTTGAATAAAATGTCTGTTTCTTTATCTCATTGAAGCAAGCCTGCAGAGTATTGAGAGCTGTCTTGTATAGGGTCAAGCATTGTGCTATGTTTCATTCTCATTCAAGTCTTTGGGGGTCTCTTCTTTGTTGGTTCATCACGGCACTTTCATGTTGCATTCCTCTTTCCACAAAGCAGCAGAGATCTGACTGTAATAAATGAGAATATCATCCTTTCTAAAACATCCACATTAGGTATTTATTTTGTTGTCATCTGTATTCATTACTCTGACAGTGTGGCTCATATATGAAGGATTATTTCGGCGGCTGGTTTTCTGATGTAAGACGATGTCCCATTCATTCCCACAACTGCATTAACTTTGACGTTAAATGAAGGTGGATAAATGTTCACCATGATGGATCACCAATCTCCACTAAGTCTTTTCAAATTGATTTAAAAGGAAACACACTGAACTGATGGAAACAAACGTCTGTCTGGAAGCCAGAAAATCAATCACTGAATTTATGGCAGCATTTGAAAAACACTTGGCAGAGATTGAGGGATATTTGGGGACAAATTATTATGATGAGTGCTGCGCTCATGCTTAGAAATAGTATGTCATAATTGACATGTAAGCTGAAGTATGTTCCAACTTCTGTTTGAGGATGGATGGTTACTTGAGGAAGATATTGATTAATTTTGATTTACAGAGCTTTAAAAAGTTTGGTTATTTCAGTTTCTCTTGTGTACAGAGTAGCTGTAGGGATATCAGACAAAGACATTTTTATTGAAAATAATATATTTTGTTTGTTTATATGGATTCGGGCTTTAGATATTTCCAGATGGGTAATATCAAGAAATGTCATGTACCATTGTGAGATGTCAAGCGCAGTACTAATTTTGATAGCAATTTTCATTTAGTTTGAGTTTTTTTCCTAAATTTTCTTCTAGTTTTAGTCATAATTCAGTCATCTAATTTCTTTTATTTTAGTCTAGTTTTAGTTGATAAGCATTTAACATAAACTGCATGAACATTTTAGTCGACAAAATCTAGTTGACTAATTTATGATGTGTAAAGCATAAGGTATTTTTTATGTTTCCTTGAATTTCTGAAGTGATGTTATACACTTGGATAAAATAGAACATCTAATAACCCTTTACTTGAATCTAAAGATTGACAGAAATAGATTTTGCTTTTGTGTGAAATGCCACCACCTTTATTTAGGCTACCTGTCAGTCTATTTGGATATATTCCTAACTTGTCTCTACTTTCTACATGACCAAATTAGTTCTGATTGGATTAAGTCTCTGTCAAACATTCCATTCTAGTTTTTATTTGCTGATGAAATTGTCAGTTATTTAGTTTCAGTTTTGTCCATGTGCACTTGCTTTTATTAGTTGCTGCCTAGTTTTCGTCAGGGTAAAAACGTTGTTGATGAAAACTATGATGAAAATAATTAGACAACATAATGATTACATCTTTAAGTAAATCACAATTGTCATAAGTGCCTGTTTCCTTTTATTTGTCGTGTCCCTCTTCAGCCCTCACTGCACGAATAAAGGTTAAAACAGTGCGACCCCCTCTCACGGGCATCATGCCAGGGGGGAGTCCACTTGGCACCACATGACCGTCTCGAATCATGCATCACCCCGAGGCGACGGCAGGCGTGTCAGTGATGGGAGGCGTGTGCCACCCAGAGCACCCCCTTGCTTTAAAAAGACTGGGTGTGGGGGGTCGGGGTGTGTCAGGGGAGCTTGTCGCGCCCACAGAGGCGCCTCTGTTTACATGCCCCTCTGACCAAAACAAATGCAGGGGCCTTCACCCGGGTGCTTTGCCTCCGTGCCCGAACAAACAAACAAATTGGAGAGGGAGCAGATACAATATGGTGGAGCCGGGGGAGGCTGGGGGGAACAAAGGGACTGAGAGCTGGCAGAGAGGGGATACAGGACTGTCCTGGACTGGATTAGAAGAGTCTGATCATTTTTCAATGGTTGGATATTTTGTTTAATAATATGGTAGTGAAAACTATCAAGCTTAAATATAGACAGAAAGGAGAAAGAGCTGATTTATAGACAATAACTTCAGTTATATCTGATCAAAGTACAAACCCATGTTAAAATGAAGTTGGGATATCAAATAAAAACAGAATACAGTGGAAAGCTAACTGTTTTTGAACTATATTTACTTAAATACACTCCACAGAAAAGGTATTTAATGTTCAAACTGATGAACTTGGTTGTTTTTCTTTCAGTTATTCCCTCATTTTAAATTTGATATGTGCAACAGGTTCCAAAAAAGCTGCGACACCACTGTGTTACATCTCTTTTTCTTTAAACATCAGTAAGCATTTGTGAACCAAGGACACTTTTTGTTGAAGCTTTGTGGGTTGAATTCTTTCACATCGTTGCTTCATGTAAAGCTTAAGTCACTCAACAGTCCAGGGTCTCTGTTGTCATGTTTTTGGATTAATAATGCATCACTCGTATTTATGGGCGACAGGTCTCGACTGCAGGCAGGTCAGTCTAGTGCAGAGGTGGGCAACTCTGAATACCATGTGATGAAATGTTTTCATTGCCTGAGGACTGCAATGTTACCTTTAGTCAGGCACTCTCCATGAGGAAAAATATACATGAATAAACAAAAAAATAGCAGATATAAAGTTTCCAAACAGGATTATGCCACTATTAACTCACTCATTTAACTCAAACAAAATTAAAAATTCATAATTTAATGTGCATTACACAGAACTAAAGCCAATTTAAGAATTAATTTTACCAGCTTAAAGGAACAAATATATCTTTATACCTTTACTGTTGTGTCTGAATGTAGGTTTCACTAATATACATAGGCATATTTTATCACATATCCTAATCTGTGCATTATGTAGTACTGGTTACTCATGAAAAATCATATTCAGCAGTTGCTGATATGTCTTCTTCACACTTCCACTTTGTTTTTTGATTGGTGGGCTGCACTGAGTAAGGTGAAGGGCTGCATGTTGCCCCTGGACGGCCAGTTGCCCACCCCTGGTCTAGTACCTGCACTCTTACTACAAAACCATGCTGTTGTAACACGTGCCGAGTCATCGCTTGGATGGCGGCATCTGTTGATCCAAAATCTGTATTCGCCTTTCAGTATTAATAGTGCCTTTAAAGATATGCAAGCTACCCATGCCATGGGCACTAACACACCCATACATCACAGATGTTGAAGTTCAACATTGGGATTTTTTCCCTTATTTATAACGTTAAATTTTCACACCTAATCAGTTCAGAGGGACCAACTAACCTGATCAGAATGCTTTGGAAACTCCAGTGGAGAGGTGCCAGCTGACTCCCTGGGCACTGCAAAGGTGCCCTTAAGCAAGGCACTGAACCCAAAGAAGTGCTTGATAGTGCTTCTCCAGGAGCAACAGTCTATCATTGTAACATAAATGCTTAACAAAGGAATACCAAAGTACGCCGACTTTTTCTTCTTGACCAACCTACTCTGTGGTCATTGGTCAGTTCAGTGTTGGTTGGCACCATTTTGCTATCACTCTGCATTTATTGTAACTTCTCTGCTCTGCACTGGGCTTGCCATCCCAAATCAATCAGCCTAAACTGCTGACAGAAAAGCAGGGTGTCACACTTGTAGGTGAATTTAGGGGTAAGGGAAAGTTTCTGCCAGGTATTGACGCTGTTAAGAGCGGATAAGGGGAAGTCCAAATGACATGGACTTTTGCCTTGGGCACAGAAGTACTCGTGTTAAAGACATTAAAGCAGTGACAAATTTTGATGAGGACAGATTTATGGTCCATAAGTCTGTTGATATAATAAAGTCTTATCTTTAGCTCCTTTGTCTCTTAAATGATGCGTACAGCTCTGTTGTAACGTGCCTTGGGATAAATGTTATAAATTCATCTCTTCATACTTTACCAGGGGTCACCAACCTGTAGTTTCTGATCTACTTGTAGATCTTTAAGACAATTCAAGAAGATCTTTAAAACTCGAAGTTTCCCCCTCTGACACACTGGTCACCTTTTTTGCTCAACTATGACATATCTAGTGAATCCAGCTGCTATGCGAAATGAACTGGGTTTACTGGTTTCTCTCCACTTCATTAGTTTTAGTATCAGAAAGATATTAAGATGAACTTAAGTGTTTTTTGTGCTAATATTGTTCCAGTTTTTAGAGAAGAGTTTTGTTCAGTATTAGGCTGCATACATTGTAAAACGTGATTTTAAATGCACAGAATCTTTATTTTTAAATCTTGCCCTTTATCACATTTATGGATTGACGATTGCATGTTCGATTGTGAAGTTCGATAATGAATTTAGGCAATAGATTGTGCCATCTCAATTAGCATCATAGGTGATCTTCAGCTGAAAAAGGTTGGTGACCACTGCCTTATACAAATAAGGATTGATTTACTATAGGGCATATAAAAGTCAAAAAAGCATAATGTAAAGGGCTTAGAATTCTAAGGCCATTATTTGAAGGTTTTGGCATGGACAAGGTGCCAAAGAAAAGGGTTTTTGTTGCTTTAAAGCCATCTCACACAAGCTTTCATTGAAACACTTTCAATAAATCAGCTGCTGCACAAGGACAAGTTTTGTTATCACTTCTAACCTGATGATTTAGCAAGAACGAGGTGTTATGATATTGAAATCAAATCAAATTCAGTTCAGGAGGGCAGCTCTCCAAACCACAGTAGATTAAAATGATTAACTTTCAGATATATGATCAATCCAGTGACATTCACACAGTCATATTGGTAATAGAGAAACTGGTTTAACTTTTAATGTAAGGTCATCAACAGACACAGCCGGACAGGAGAGAAGACAGTAAATAAAAAACTGTAATGACAGAAAAATAAGAGGCTTAGGACAGTCAGGGAACAAGACTTATGTGAGCTGTTTAATCTAAATCCAGATGTACTGTAAGTGTGTTTTGCACTTGTTCTTTGGCAGTGTAACAATGATGTTATCGTGCCTGTGAAGGTCGCTGAAATTGAATTGTGACGGAGAGAGAAGGCAGACACTGTGAGCAGAGAGAGAGCATAAAAGAAAAGTATAAAACACAGTCAAAAGTCATTTCTTGTGCCTTGAAACCTTGAGAATTATGCTAATTTACTGCAATTTCTTTTCCATGTTTTAAGAAATCTCATGCTGCAGGGTGATGATATCTTTAAATAGATATTAGTACTTTAAGATAAAATCACTAAATTGAAGCCAATGCAAAAAGTTTCACTCCGGTCACATGAAATCATCTCTGCTGGGAGGATAGCTTCTTCTTCCTCGAGGATAAAACGACTTTTATGGGGCTGATGAAAGTTTGAATCAGATGTAAAGATAAACTGAAGGCGACAGATGTAGACTCCCATGTCGGCGGCGAAGTAATCCAGGGACTACCTGCCAAGATTCATCCACCGTCCCCCCCCGCCCGCCGCTCTGACACGCTGCACACGCTCCTCTGTCGACGCCTGTCAATCAGCGTCTCCTTTGTCAGAGCCGGCCAATCCCACGTTGCTGTTTCTACGGGACCGCTTGATTGACAAGACGGGGGAGCGGGGAGCCGAAGGTGGAGGGGATTCAGGGGTGTGGTGACGGGAATGGAAGACGGAGCGTGTGTAAATGTGTGAAGCGAGGCCTCAAACAAACCCGCCAAGGGCAAGAATCATTAACATGCAGTAGCGTCACGGTGTGTGTTTGCGAGTGTGTTTGGGTGTGTACGGCCCGTGTGAGTGTGTTTGACAGCCAGTGAGAGGGAGCTGCAGTAGTACGGCCGTCAGGCAGCCTGCCGCTTCCTGTCTGCTTTAATTGCATGTAGCCCCGGAGACTGTGCGCACACACACTATACACTGCACTACACACACATACACACAGAAGCCAGCCCAGGGAGGAAACCCCTCCACACAGCAGCTCTGACAAAGAGACGAGGCTTACACGGCTAAGATGGGAGCTGAACACCGAGGTCTTTCACTGAGGATGACGGCGGCTCGCTGTCGAGACTCGATAAAGACGACAGGGGGAAGAGAACTGACGGGAGGAGATTTGAGAGTGGAAGATAGGTGCTGGGCTGAGGAAACACTTCAAGAACGAGACACATGAGTGTTTTTTCTTTGGCTGGCTTTAAAAAAGATGTCTTTGAACCTAACTAATTGTAAAATTTGGGCAAACACAGACAGTAAGACGGTTTTGACTGATGATGAATGTTTTCTTCCCCAGTATAGAAACACAACATGGTTACTCTCAGGACACTCATGCTCAAATTATGCCTGATGCAACCGGGAGGTCACAAATGTCTGCACAGCAAGCATGAGGCCACTCATTTTTAATTATTTTTTGCGTAATTTGTGCCTTTAATTACAGGAGAAAGAGACAGTGGAGAGGCTTGTGAAAGGGGTGAGAGAGAGTAGGGGAGGACGCTGCAAACTGGCCACAGGCTGGATTCGAACCTGGACCAGCAGGAGCTTGTATATGAGTTGTGCCTGGTTGCTTACCACTCCACCAAAGCTGCACCCCATGACGTCACATCTTTAGACATACTAGTGGTCCAGTGTGGAGGATTCTGCCTGGCAGTACACATCCAAAAATTTTACAGATGTGGACACAGGTGACAACAAAATGGATTTTAGGATCTACTGCAATCATTCACATGCTAACACTCATACTGAATGGAAATTTAGAGTCACAGGTTAACTTCATGAGCATGTTTTTGGTCTGTGGGGGGAAGCATGAGTGCTTCCGCATGCACAGGGAGAACATGCAAACTAGCAGCCTTCTTGCTGTGAGGCATGCACACTACCTGCTACGCTCCATGCCGCCCAGGTTATAGATATGTGGAAAGGCTTGTGAAAGGGGGTGAGAGAGTAGGGGAAGACACTCTGCAAACTGGTCACAGGCGAGATTTGAACCTGGGGTGCCTGGTTGCTAACCACTCTACCAAACCAGCACCCCGCAATATGATTTTTTTTTCAGTAACATTCTCATTCAAGGCATCAACATAGGCCATCAGACTGAACGACTCCCCTCTGGGGGGAGGCGGAGTCACAGGAAGACTGAGGATGGGAAGCAGCAGTAGTCAGCCTGTAGATATATTTTTATTTAGACTTACATTTCTGTTTATGTCTATCTTTTTTATATATATCTTTATCTGCTATAAATGGTGGTACTGGAATCTTAATTTCCCTGAGGGAGTCTTCCAAAGGGATAAATAAAGTTCAGTCCAATCTAATCTAATACACAACCCATCAGTCCACATTTTCCTTAGAGGGATATCACTCCTCCCTGTCTCATCCTCTCGATTTCACCTCTGCATCTCTTCTTCATGTTTGCTCTCAATGGCATGAGTAAACACAACAACTTCTCCTTGTGGTTCTCATGTTGACAACAAGTCATGTCTTTCACTAGCTCCAGTTGAACCATGCAACAATAGAGACATTTTTATGATTGGGAGAATATTAGTCTACGGCAAGAAGAGAACTGTATGGACATAAAAGCAGAGCTTGTTGAGTTTGTAGCAGTATGCATCCATGCAATGCAGCTTAAAAGGCTTGGTGGAGCCAACATATAGGGACTGGTTTCCATATTTTCACTTCGGCATCAAGGACACAGCAATCTGAAGAGAGGATGGTACAGGTGAGTTTATTAATTAGGGGTGGGTTGAGGTAAGAAAGAGGAAAATGGCCTACAAACAATTTCGGATCCAAAGTAAAGGAAGCACTGTGCAATCTACCAAGTTAATGCCCCTTTATCTGTAACTCTGCAGATTTATAGCAGAATATTAGATGTGAAACCTCCACAGTTCATACATATACTCACAGGACAGAGACAGAGTGCACAAATAAGAGCATGTCAGCCAACATATAATCACAGCTTCGTGACGGTGTGCATACAGTTGGCAGAGGAGAGAGCATTAAACCATTAAAGTATCTCTGTTAAACATTTTGTTTTAAAATGAGAACATCACAAACATGAACCGTGCAACAGCATCAAGTTTTCTGAACACCACAGGAAGCTAACAGTACGTTCACATTTGGATTGTTTGAGGAGGATTTTCAGGTGGAGGTTTCCCATCTTGCCATTTTTGCTTGAGAATATGCAAACATAACTCTATAAAAGCAGCCTGTCATCTAAGACTGCCCCCACACCTAACCAGTTTTACTGGATAAACAAATTCTAGTTTGCAGTTGTGGAGAGTTTAATTGATTTAGGATGGAATGAAAGCCCCTGCAAACTCTGGTGCAGACCAAAGAAGCAGGTTTTTGCCGCCTTGGTTTGGAAAACATTGCAGGCATCAAATTCAAAATGAGAGAGTATTTGCAGGAAAACATTAAAGTTGATCAGTTTGAACGTGAATTATTTTGTCTCTGCAGTGCATTCAGTTTAATATAGATGGAAAAAGATTTGCAAATCATTATTTTCTGTTTATCATTTTTATCTCACTTAACATCCAAACTTATTTGGGATTGGGTTTTGTTCTTCAGAGCTGTCATATGGATCGGATGGTTGACTTTAAGACCTGTGCTAGATCCCCAGCTTTTGGCTTTGTATATTTACACCACTGAATATGTTGTTTTTTCATGACATGTGCAGCTGACCTCTTGGCCCTTGAGAAAGAGATCTTGATCTCAATGGGTCTTTTTTCTGGTTGGATAAAAATTCTGACACATCATTTGACAGGCTGTGGTTCTCCGGACAAAGTGCAGTGTGAAAGAAAACTAAACCAGATAAAAACGGACACAAAACTTCACCTTTCAACTGATCCAATCAGCCATAACTTTATACATGAAAGTGACCTTATTTAAAAAAACTGACCCTTCCGTCTCTGAAAGACAAAGACCTGATCCAAAATGGATGCCACAATTAACACGTCCATGATGATGAGCGTCTCACAAAGAAAGGAGGTTGTTAAGCTGAAATGTCAGCCTGTCATCGAGTGTGTTCAAACTCAGACTGACAGATTGACCGTTAAATTGTATATGAGTCATCCTTTATTCTGCGTCTTTTAACAGTGACTCTTATGAGAGAATTCAAATAATGAATCCCCCCTATTCCCTGGTGATGAGGTAAACCTCAGACAGTCTATTTCAGGAGTTAAAAACCCTTGGAGAACAGCATCAAATGTAAGCACTTAGGGGATGGGCCGGGCTCATTATAAAATCAATGCTCACAGGACCACTCTCATTTAAAAACATGCTGGGGAAAAGGTCAGGGAGAGAGACGGAAAAATCTCAATCTAATTCTTTGCTCAAAAAGCCACTTAATATTGGATTGTGTAAATTAAATTTCACACCCAGCTATTCCGGCCAAAGGATAATTACAGCGAGCAGACGGGGGGAATGGAAATGACTTGAGGTGGAAAACCTGTTGGATTGGTGATATGGCTGCAGGTCTCCCACAACAAATCATTGCAAGGGGAATAAGTGCAGTCTGCAGCCACCACATGGACCAGGCTGATAAACTTAAATACAAACTGAGGTTGGTTTGAGTGTGGAGATCATTACAGACAGTTCAGAGCAAAAGCCTCACTTAAAGGGACATTTCAGTATTTTGTAGTTGGGTTGCATCAGGTACTTGACAACAGTCCAGCAGTACTGTACCTTTAAGAAGAATGAGTTGGACTAACTTAAGGTTTACTGCTGTTGGCGAGTAGCAGTGTTGGGAAAGTTACTTCAAAAGTGTTACTGTCATTTCAAAGTAATTAGTTAGATTATAATATTACTGTATTTGAAATGCAATATGCGCATTACTTTTAAGTTACTCTTGTCATATTAACAGGAAATGTGGATTTGTCATTCTAAATGTAGCTCATTACGCTCAAAAAGCTCATTACACATCCAGTGGGAGGTGATGTGGTGGCTATCTGACTGAGATCAGCTTAAGGCTAAAAACAATAGAATATAATAGACACACTGATGCTCATGGCAAAATATTTAAAAAAAACGATCATAGCAAAAACAGACAAAAGGTGAAACTCTGGTAAACTGTGTTAGAGATACTGTAACTTTGGGCCTAGCGGAGGACTTCTCTCCTCCGCTGATCTCAAAGAGTATTTAGCGAAGTTGTGTTTTACCCCTTCATGCATGGTGTCCACTACAGTAGACAGATATTTGAAATAATTTTATACCCCTACAGGCTGTAGTACCATGCTCAAATACCAGGCTGTAAATTCCCAAACCCTCGTCTTAAGCTTCATGAAAATATTAACTTAACACATTTTTTTCCATCGTGAATTCAAAATTGTCGACAAAGGGGAAATTGGATACTGGGCATTTACTCAGATATCACATAATTTGGTATTTTTTATTTTAAATTTTGGTGTAAATCACAAGTGAATTGTTTGATTAAACAGCAATAAAACATGTACTGCTGATTTAGCTTTTTCTTCTATTTACACTTAGGGCTCTAACTTCGTAGACCAGGTGCAGACGCAGCGCACCTGCCCTGCACCCCGTCTGCGACAAGCCGAGAGGGTTTGTCCAGTGGACTTTGCAAGTTTCCTACAGTGCCAAGAGAGGCGCACTGCAGGTGCAGAGAGGCGCAGCCACGCCTCCTTAGTGACATACATTTATTTTCTCTTTTTTCTCCCTCTTTTCTTTGAATTTCATGAAATGAGAGAAAGAGAAAGAGGATGTTAAGGCTGTTTATTGTTGACTTGTAAGATGTGCATCAAACTTCCAGCTGCTGTCAGGTTAGGTTTCCATGATGACAAACGGCTTTAATCCAACAACAGATGTGACGGGACAGTTAATATAGATACAAATGTATATGCTGGTTCAGACAGGAACATTAAATAGTGATTGGTGTGATTGTTTATTGCATTAAAATGTTCCTGACACTCTGGAAGCCTGCCTCTGAGGGTTTGGTGATGTGTGCGCACATGTGCGCCTGCCACCAAATTACAGCTGTGGAGGGTGCGCTTTGCCTGCGCCAAGAAAAGACTAGGTTGGAGCTGGCGAGCTTTCAGTGCACCTTCCGCACAGTTTTTTGGCACGAAATCGTCATTGCGCCAACATGAATCTGTCGGCACCTCCCCCTGGTGCGCCTTCACCTCCCCCTGGTGCGCCATCCCACCCATCTCTGCGCAGATGGTCTACCCAATTGGCGGTGTGCCGGATGAAATTAACACTGCAGTGGGTATGCCGGCTCTGCGCACCCTACGCTGCACCGCGAAATTAGGGCCTTTAATGTCAGTCAAAGACGTGTGCTAGTGGATTTTTATTAAGTTTACTGCATTGTATAAATAGTTACATTGAGGGGAAATGATAATGATTTTGAACTTGTTTGAAAGCTAAAACAAACGTTTTAAAAAGTACTGCTTTGTGATTTAATAATTCATGCATGAAAGGGTTAAACAAATAAAAACCAACCCCTTCATTTTGGGTTGAATGAAAAATACATTGTAACTTGCATTACTGGCATTTGCATTGAGTAAAATGTTACTTTTTTTTTTGTAATGCCTTACATTACTACGTTATTGCATTCCTCCCAACAATGGGGAGTATGGATGGGACTTGAAAACCAATTTTCCATGTCTGTCTTTCTTAAAATAAGGGCTCACATTTGGTACACCAAATAACAGTTCCTGCCAACAGTAGTCTATCTTACTGGAGGCCTGAGCTCATTCTCCTAAATGGGCCACTTCACTGACTATTCTCAAGTACCTCAAACAACCCAATTACAAAAAATACTAAAATTACCCTTTCATTTTGACATTGAGAAAAAAACAGAAACATGTACATCTAAGAAAAAGACATCTCGTTATGATACTACCATATCATAAAGTTTGATTATTTTGATCACAGTTTGTTATAATACTTCCGTCTCTTTATTGCCTTGTGTTTTACCTTGTGTAATTTATGTAAATCAATTCAGTTTTTTTGGCATTAAATAACCTATAAATAAGAAATTGCCTTGTCAAGGGCTGCATAATAATTTACAAAGTTATTGTTATTGCAGCCGCACTGAGACTTTGTAATAAATAAGTCATACAAATGTGAATTTATCATCACAGTAAAGAAAATTGATTGAATGCCAAGTTTTCTTGCACAATACTGTACATGTGACACTATCTCACCATATTTGTGCAGTTTTTTAACACTAAAGACCTCAGAGTTTTTTTTAACAAACAAATAATGATGAAAGACCTCCTACCTGATAGGTGGAGGTAGCATCACCGCCTGCATCCGTCCCCAGGTTGGTGAGCTTCTCCTTGAGTTTGTGGTGTGAGCGATGGCGGAGGCAGTAGACCACAGTGGAGGCCAGCAGGACGCCCACGATGCAGAGGATGGACACCACGGTGAGGATGAGGAACTTAGTTGACTCTGCCTGGCTGTACTTGGTGGGGATCTGGTTGATCTGACTCCCCTGCAGACATGAGAAGAAGAATAACATCAGCATTAGAGATGTTTCAGGACAAATGTTTAGAATATTGTTAAACTGCTGCATTAACGGTTAACTGCAGTTGAAGATAACTTTATTAAATATTCAAAAAGTCATGTTTAATTTGAACTTTAAGACAAAAGTTCCCATCCCATCAAATATTCAAGAAATCCTTTATTTGGAATTTCTTGACAAATGCTCATATTGATGTGAGGCAACTTTGCATGCCGTCATGACAGAGGGCATCCTTACAAGGTCCAGATCACCAAAAGAATCCTGGAGCACTGTTACCCAGCTGCCCAATCTCCTGTACTCACAGTGATCCAGCTGTAATTGGACTTAAGCATAACAACATCACCACACTGTAACATAAGGGATTCAGTTAACAACAAGAAGCCTCGTGGTCAGCTCTATGAAAGTTACCATCAGAGCAACGAAGAGAGTCCAGTGTTCCCGCTTCATTTGTCCTTCTCATTAAACTCTGCTCAGTGCAATTAATCTTATTAAAGAATACAGCATTCAATGTGGACAAATATAAGCACTTTGGGAGCTCATGTTGGGCTTTCATGGCTTTTACGTCCTCTAATACATCTCCTCAGAATGATCGAACACTTCTATGAACAAGACAAAAAGTCCACAGCATCAGGGTTTCTCATTCTCCCTGTGTTTGTGGCAGCAGCAGCTGCTCAAACTGCGAACAGACCAAGACCAGTGTGACTTCCAACTAGGGCTGAGTATTTCCAGCAACCTCATGATACAGTAAGAATCCTGATACTGAGGCCAAGATACAAAAAATATCCCATTAGCATAAATTATGGACATGTATTGCAATATTTCTACAATAGTTCTACACTTGACACTGAGTCAGGCCTTTAAAGATCTTAGAAGCAAATTAGAATATGTAAATTACAGATGTTTTGCTGCATTGATATTTGAGCACAGGCCGACTTCCAACCATTGTTTTGTTGTTGTTTGTTAGTTTAAGCCAAGAGGTTCAAACTTTTTCAGTAAGGGCCTCATACAAATCAAATCAAAGGATGACCGTACAACTTTGAAATACCTTTCTTCATTGTAGAAGAGCTTGTAAAATGATCCAGTTAAGTTTAAGATACGCTTAATTATTGCAAATGTGTAAAGCAAGCACAGCCTTTATTGTAGATTTCTGTTACTGGCTTGATCAGGCAACAGTCCTTTGCTGTTAATGAATTCAGTTGCAAAACAAATGTCAGGAGGCCTTGAATTGGCCCCTAGTGAAAATGAAAACGACCTTAAGGGCAAAACATAGGGGAAACTGATGGCTCACTTACAGACTCTTAACAAGAACAAGTGGTGCCACATAAAGCTGACTAGGACGATATTCGCAACAAAAACAAATCTTGAGACGAGAGCAGCAAAGGAAATGAAGACAGTTTGTGCTACCGTTACATTTCTTACTAAGTTTCTCTTGATTCATTGGTCAAGCACAAACTTCCTGTTGTAATGTGATGAGCCATATTTCTATTATGTTTCTGAGACCTGAACTGAGTTACAAGTCCATCGCAGAATTTAGAAATTAGAAAAGAGGCAAAGTTGTTTACAACATGGTGTGGAGCAGCACTGTACTGACCAATTACCACAGACCAATCAGAGCTGACTGGGCCAACATGGGGAAGGGAGCCTTAGATGACAGAGAGAGAATACAGCTGGATCAGGGGTACACTAAGAAAATGGATGTTTTTTGTAAATCAGTAACTGTTAACACATGCATCCTTACAATATAATATCAATGGTAGTCTACTTCCATCTCATTTCCACTGGTTTGGTTTGGTACAGGTCTATAGAGTGGCGAACTCTGATTGTATTTGCATTTTCACTACCAGCTGAAACACCACCTGAGGGCAATAATGCGTCATATATTTGCATTTATACTCACTGCAGTTGCATTATATGCAATAATGCAACTGCAGTGAAAAAATCACTCTAAATCCATGGCTTATTTGAACATGGCAAAGTTTTTTTCTCTTGTCACATGAGAATATTTGTGGCCAATCAACAGACTGCAGAGCTTTTAGGGTAGGTTTGGTATAGTCTGCACCTCTTCAAAGGGTTGTAAAAAGTGGGATGCCACAAGTTGGTTGTTAGGACACCTCTTCCTCTCATTGGGCAGTGGAAACACCAGTAATTGCATGCTGTACTGGGCCGAACTGAACTGGACTACTTGGTGGAAACACTGCTTCTGCCTACTAAAGAAAAGAGGGCCTACATTGTCAACGCACTCGTAAGTTGCTTTACTTCCTGTTTGAGTAAAACGCTGCAATTATTTTATAAAGGAATCATGCAACTTTTCTAGATTTCAATTTAATTAGCTCAAATATCCATTCAACCACCACCCATACTGATTACCCTATTTGGGGATAGAGCTGGAGTCTTGGACAAGAGTTGGGGCAAAACTTGGACCAGCCAGCCAATCACAAGGTTGACATGTAGAGACAAACCCTAAGGCACACTTTAAACTACTTGGCAGTTTGGATTCACCAACAACCTAATGAGCATGTGTTTGTATGGTGAATTAAAGCCACCTCCTGAAAGATAAGAAGATCCTGAACCAGGACACTGGTGTAAATCACTACTCTGTGGTCTGCATAAAGCTACTCGAGTAACTTGCTTTTCATAAACATTAAATATGATTAGTGCTTGATATGTGCAGTTAAATTTCTGAGTATAAACTCAATATGTTAATCCTGTAAGCCCAGTCCACGTCTCGTCTATCACATTAATCCATTATCTACACTATTTAACCCTTTTGGGGTCGTGGGGGCTGAAGCCTATCCCATGACATTTGGATAAGAGGCAGGGTACACCCTGAACTGGTCCCTAGACAATCACATGGCTACCCTCAAATTAATATATTTATATATATTTTATCTGAGTTGAGCTGTTCCCAATGCAGCAGCTCAAAAGCTAAACCGTTGTACTCTCTGAGGAAAGATAAGAGTTTGATTCATCCAGCGTGCTAAAAACGTCTGCACTCCTGATGAAGCCTTTGGAGGAAACTGCAGGGGTGTAAAACTACCCCTGCTGACAGTGAGTGGGCCCATATTCTGGTTACAGCAGGTGATCTTCCTGATCAATCAGACAAGAGGAACCAATCTGAGAAATCATCAGCTGGGGTGATTGATTAGAGAGAAGATTCAGACTGACGGCACACAGTTTGATGCCGCTGGATTACAGCAAGCAGAAAATGACTCAAGAACAATCAGGCTAAAATCTATGACAGAAATCTATCTGAACCCTGGTTAGAGCGTTTGAATGATGTCCCTGAAAGCATTTAATTCTACACCAGCATGAGTCTTCCTTCGCCTGTTTTTGGAGAGATATAAATATGCATATCACTGTGCACGATGAAAAGTATAATCACAAGCGTTTGTTCCACCATCTGTGCCCAGGAGTGCGTAGAATGCATAAACTCCTGTTTAGCAAAGCCTTCTGGAGGAGCTTCGACGGCTCATATCACACCGTTTCATGTATCGGAGGATTTTTGTCCCACTGTGGAGACGATCTGCAGTCTTGTGCCGCCGCTCTGCCAGCTTCGACCTCGGCGGCACTTTAATCTCGCTCGTGAGAACCAGATCCTTCGGCAAACAACTGGAGATGAAAGATCTCTTTTCACACAGTCTGCTGCTCGAGATAACACAATGGACACATACTGTATGATAGAGAGTCTGTTTGAGGTGCTTCTTGAGAGTGTGAGAAACTAAAAAAACGTGGTGGTAATTTTGGAGCGAGGAAAAGAGTCTTATTGAGCATTTAGTATGGGCTGCAGCTTCATCTGCTGCTTGCATTATACGTGACTATGAAGAGTTAACAAAAGGCGACATAATTCCCCGTTATTACACACCACGTAATGATCGCGACAACAAAGAGCAAGGCGAGAAGCCAAAAGAGAAGAGCGACAAATTATACTGCAAATGACAGCCTACAATTCATTCTGAGCATAATTATCGAAAAAACTCAATATGACACGATTGATTATTTGAATCTTTGCAGAACAGTGACAGATAGTAAAAAGAAATTAAAACACAGAGGACGTGAATGGCTTGTGACAGCCTGTTATTGATTTTAATGCTAACCAGGGCCTAGGATGTGAATCAAAAATCATCCCAAAATGGTTTTATTTTTGACAAACTTCAACTGGACCCAGGTTTCCCAAGAGCACACATCACCTTACATGCCAGATAGACAGGAGTGATGGGCGACACCAGACTTCTTCAAATCCATATTGATAGCTGTCTTGGAGGACTAGATTCTAGATCGGTGGTGGGACAGAACCGTTGTGTGTGGTGTGCGGTGTTGAGATTATTGGGGCACACCACACAGGATGATCAAAACTGTTAAATGCTTGATTTTTTAGCAATCATGTGTGGGGTCTCCAACAGATAAAACAGCTCTTCAGATTTAGAAAATCCTATGTGTATACGCTGCTTCAGGGCCCTATCAACAGAACTTTCACATTTCTCTGGATGGACCTGCAGGCTGGTCCAAGTCAGGACCAATCAAAGGAACCAACAAAACTTTTCTGACATTGTGTTGACTTTACTAACAGAGACGATGCATCAACGTGGCACAAGTGTCCAAATGTTTTTCTGCATGTATCCTTCAATGAAAAAGAAATTTAATACTCCTGCTTAAGAGGGCTAAAAAGTCTGCAAAATGGCTAAAACTGTAATGCATTTCCATCTCAAGATTAAGACTACAAAAGCTGCCAAAATTAACACTCTGTATTTCCCAGACCATCCAGAAGCAAGAAGAGCGTTGAGGAAACCTCACAGAAAGGCTTGTCTCGAGGGTGGAGAAAAGTGAGGCTGAAAAAAAAATCCCTGTCCCTTGGTGGTAGGGGTCACAGAGATTAGGCGAGGTGCGGCGTGGTGAGTTAATGGAAAGGAGTCTTTGAAAGAGGCTCGGAGAAAGGGGGCAGCCCTGTCCAATCCCTCCTGCCTGCCTGTCAGCGCTCAGAAACCCTGAATCCATGGGAGGTGGGAGAAAGGAGCCGCTCTCCACTCGGCTCTCGGATTGTTCTGGAATTCCTGTGAGGTTCCAGGGAGTGAACTCCCCCTTTCCTCCGAAACCACCATCACAACCTCTGCGATGGCCCCCCTCCCCGGCCGCACCACCCCCTATGATTTCATTCAGTGCTGCCTCTGCATTCAGCACCTGATAAAGAGTGCCCGCAGAAAGGCTCACAATGGGGGACAGCAGTTGTCCCGTGCTTTGTGGGGTGTCCAATTTGCTTGGGGGAGCTCTAAGCCGTACTGTAAAAGCCGGTTGCATGGTAATGTGACGGCCTTGAAAGGAAACAGTGGGCGTCTCTGACCAGCATGCTGGAGTAAAGCTCATTCTCTTAAAGCTTAGAGGAGAAATATCAGAATAAAGAGCAAAAAACGGGAAACATTCAGCTCTGAGGTTCAGGGAATCCACAAGATACTACTGGGAACAGCGATCGGAGCTAAATCATGTTTTTGGATAAATTACACATCTCAAAGAAGCAATGTAAAATGTGTTGGTTAATTATTGGTGTCAGAGTTTTAATCTGCAACCTTTTTTCCCTGATTAAAACAAGTGCACATCGACAAAAACTAAAGTAACTGACATTTTCATCAACACATAAATACTGGACCAAAATGTCTGACAGAGACTTAATCCAATCAGACCTAATGTGGTCATGTAGAAAGTAGAGACAAGATAGGTATATATCCAATCACAGAGTGTGGAAAGGTTGGATGAGTGAAGAGGGACATCCAATCAATCCATCCAATCAGAGCTGCTCTCTTTATGAAGTGATATATTCATGTAGAGCAGGTTCACTGTCTGTTGTCAGTTCTGGTATTGTAACTGAGATGCTCTGCCAGGTAGAATAAATAAAGGAGACTACATTTCACACAAAAGGAACATTTGTTTCAGTTCATTTAGACATTCAAACTTAACTAGCATTCAATTAAGTCTTATTAGATGTTTTATTTTATCAAAGTGCAAAACATTACTTCAGAAATTCAAGGGAAATAGATAAAATGCCTTAAACTTTACACTTCATATTTCAGTTGACAATAGATTTAATATGTTGTGAAATTTCGTCAACTAAAACTAGACTAATATTAAAACAATTTAGATGACTAAATTATGACTAAAACTCAAAGATATTTTAGGCAAAAGACTGTAACTAAAATTTAAAAGTAACATTGCAAAGAAGAGATATTTACTTGTGTATTAGCCACTTTATTAGATACACCTTGCTTGTTCACTTAAGCTGAAGAAGTGTAGCTAAAATAAAAAAAAGATCCCTGTCAGAACGGTCTTAGAGGCATAGATACAAATGATACAAACCTCCCACATCCACCACATCCCAAAGATGCCCCACTGGACTGAGATCTGGTGACTTTAGAGGTCTCTTAAATTCAGTGAACTCACTGACAGGTGAAAGAAACCAGTTTGAACTGATCTGAGCTTTGTGACATCATCCTGCTGAAGTTTCCATCAGAAGATGGGCACACTGTGGTCATGGAGGGATGGTAAGGGTCTGAAACAATTATCGGGTAGGCTGTGGTGTTAAAACAATGCTCTGCTGGTACTAAGAGACTCTAAGGCCCCATCCACACGAAGCCAAACCGAAGTCTAAACGCAAACATTTTTTGCCGAATCTGCGTATCATCCATACGAAGACGGCGTTTTGGGGGTCTGTAAACGAACATTTTTGAAACCAGCTTCCAGAGTGGAAAGATTTTGAAATGCCGTATACGCAGCTCCGTGTTAACTGGCTCTCCGTAACTTTTCTGATACGCTTACGTCATAGTTTCGTATTGTCATTGACACGCATGCGCCACACGTGGCAACGTCAACAACAACAATGGCAGCGTACTGTGTAGCATATGTGCTGATGAAGCGAGTGACCCTACTATCCCTGTTGCAGCAAAATCTCCGTCTTCTCAATCACCACCGAGTTGAACAAACAATTATCGAGGACACATTACGGCACTTTATTATCACTTTATCACAATCTCTGTTTACAACTTTTGCCGCTAGTGTGCATGCCCACTGTTTTTTCGCCTGTTTCCGCTTGTTTCCGTCATATCGTTACAACGCCCCTAGTGGTCTGGCATGTGTTTCTACAGCGTTTTGATGCGTATCGGGAGCATTCATGTGGATGCACACATTTTCTGAGACGCCTTCGTCTTTATGACGATCGTTTTGGAAACTGTTACGCGCTTCGGCTTCGTGTGGATGAGGCCTAAGAGTGCCAAGAAGATATTCCCTACGTCATTACAGGACCACCAGCCTGTGCTGTTGATAGTGATTTAAGGCAGGATGGATCCATGCTTTCACAGTCTTTACCCCAATTCTGACCTTAACATCATAATGTTGTAGCAGATGTTAAGAATTATCAGACAAGGAAACATCTTTCAATCTTCTGTTCTATTTTGTTCCGATCTGCTTCAAGACTCAACGTAATGTGGAATCAGAAATGATCTTCTCCACGCCTTGCCTGGTGCAGGTGCTTATCTGAGTAACTGCTTCCAATGCTAACATTTGGATTCAGAGACTTGCCGCTCACTGAATACCTTCTCTTTTTCAGACCATTCTCTATAAATCCTAGAGATAACTGCCAATAAAAATCCTGGTAGATCAGACCAATCCATCTGCTAAACAATGTCACATTCAAAGTCACTTCAAGCACCTTTCTTCTTCATTCTTATGCTCACTTGGAACACCAGCAGGTTGTCTTGAACATGACTACATGCCTAAATGCATTAAATTGCTGCCTTGTGATTGGCTGGTTGACTGTTTGAGTAAATGAGCAGTTGAAAGGTTGTATCCTTCAGAAGTGACCTGTGCATGTACATCACTTATTCCCTTTCATGGTCATGGGTAGGCTGGTGAGAAGAAGAGTGCACTCTGGACTGGTTACCAGCCATTCACAGGGCTGACATATAGAGACGAGAAACCAGACACACACTTACACTTCAGGACAACTTAGTCACTAGTTAACCTAACATGCATGTTATTCTTCTCTCTGCAGAAAACTGAAGAAAAAACATGCTTCAGGTATTTAATTATAAACCTTATACATCCAAAAACCACAAAGTTATATCATTATACTTGAACATTTTTGGTTTTCATAAATATATATATGAATGTATTATTTTTTTGTCATTCTTCTTTAATGAAACACTTGAGTGGGAATAAGTATTCCTACTCCACACTCCTTTTCAGATACGTAAATGATAGTAGTCATTTTCATATTTTTTCTCATTTTGTCTTTTTTGTAATGTATTGTTACATTTGTCCACTATTGTATGATTATTTTCCTATTTATTTTATTCTTCTTTTACACGTCATAAGACTACTACTACTACAAAGGTTAAATTCTAATCCAGCTGGAGCCTCAGATTACATCAAACTCCAACCATCAACACAAAAATAACTTTTACTTTAACAGGATTTGAGTTTTGGTTTATCTATTTTTATTTTTTTTTGTATTTGGTTTTTCCGTATCATGAAAATAAAGTTGCTGTACAATTTTAAATTCTGCAACATGTTCCATTGCCTGATCAAAAAGGGGCAGAAAGAAGAAAGTGTTATGATTGCCAGCTTCTTTCTTGAAATACTAAAGCAAGACAAAATTAGAAGGTCTGTCTGTCAGATATTTAACAACCACTGCTTATCAAAAAACAGAAGAATAACAAAAAAAAAAAAATCCAAACAAACACACACAACTTACCATCAACAACAATAACATACAGAGCAACAGAAGATCATTTAATAAACAATTTCATATTTTCTCATCATTTTGTCTTTAAACATTCTCTTGAACTGATGAATATTGGTTTATGTTTTTAAGTATATTGTTAAAGAGCTCCATAATTTGACACTGAACACTGAAATACACATTTGTTTTGGAGTAGTACATGTGAGTGGATGTTTATAATCAAATTTCCTTCCATGATCCTAATTTTCTGAACTAAAAGTAAAAAATGTTCTGGCAATGTTCTGCCTTTTACCTTGAACATAACTAATAAAGTTAGTAACTGAGAATGTCTTTAACCCTTTCATGCATGGTGGTTACTACAGCAGACAAACATTTGGAATAAATAAACCGTTTAGGTTGCAGTACCATGTCCAAAGACTTGGTGGAAAATTCCCAAACATGTGTCTCAAATTTCATAAAAATATCATACTTGCATATTTTTTCCATATCAAGATATTGCACCATAAATCCAAAACAGCCAACAAAGGAAAAAAATGGCATCCTTTCTGTATTCATATATTACATAATTTTGTATTTTTTATTTTAAATTTTGGTGTAATTCAAAGGTAAATAGTTTGATTTCTGCAAACGTGTATATATTCCAGATTTTTTTTTTTAATTACTCTTAATAAATGTTTTTCAAAGACGTGTCGTGGATCCTTATCAAGTTCCAATAAATTACAACTGGGATGGACAGATGTATAACTCCCACAAAAATAACATAAAACATTACCATAACTTTCAACTTGTTGAAAGTAAAAATTAAAAAAATATACATGTCTTTGAGATTTAATAATTCATGCATGAAAGGGTTAAGTTTAATTACTCTTGACTTGATAAAAAGTTTGTTGTTTTGTTCCCTTTCCTCCACTTTATAATTCCTATGTCTCTTTTCTGTAAAATCAACAGTGTAAAGTTGTGAGCGTATTCCCTCAAATTTTAAAACAATAACTGAAATAGTCAATAGTTTATTTATTCCAATTCTACCTTTTAGTTCTTCTTTGCTGTATTGTTCTGGATGTGAATCTGCTCTGTTTCCTTACTGATTTTCTACCTGCTGAAACCCGTTGGTTTAGTAAAAGTAAAAAGACTTTATCGTGAGTGCTAAAGCTTTTTCTATTTGCTGGGATAAGTCCTCTTGATTACCGAAGTTGCCCATCCCTGCTCTGCATAAATCACCAAATAAAGCAGGAGTTGTGTTAATGTTGGGTCTGTGTGTCTGCAGATATTAATACTGCACTCAGACAGAATTGATTGTGTGTTTTAATGTTTTCTGGTTATTAATGGAGTCTTAATGTAAAGCAGAAGCATCAGCCGTTAAGGAGGCGTCGTAAACTAAAGTATCTGCGAGCTCGCCTGTGCGTGTTGTGGGCTTGGCAGGCCCATTAATAATGCATTACTGCTGATTCCACATGCTTCCACCGCAATCATCTTTTGCAAAATGTATTTTTTTTCACTACCACGGATCAAATAACTTCATTTGTCATTTTACTCCCCGAGTCGTCTCATTGTTTTGTCTGATTAAGTTTCATGGAGAGGGATTGCATCGAGCTCGCCTAGTAATGGCCCATAATTCAACGCTGCGACTGTAACAGCTCAGTCATCTTTCACGGGACAGATGCCGGCGTTTTCAAAAGCAAGCCCACCCCACCCACCCACTCCATCCACCCCCTCGCTCTCTTCATCATGGCCGCCTCGCATGTCTGTGTATTGATTCAAACAAATGTAGCCTGACCCCACCTGCTTAATCAAGTTTGGTTGCAGTTGTTAGCAGCGGTAAAGGATGGAGGACGGCGGAGGGGCGTGCGTGCGACTTGTTAGTCCTCGGCGATGAAAAACGAGCAGCCGTTCTGCCGGCGCTGCAGAGGCAGATGTAGCAGAAATTTGCAATGATTGAAAATCAAATGTTTGCTCAGGATGGGAGGCGGCGTGTTTGGTAGGAAGCGTGCGGTTATTACTGCGCAGAGGAACCTTTTCAGTGACAAACGCACTCAGAAATATTCAGCAACGGGGAGAAAATCTGCATACGAGGATTCACCTACGCTCTGACTCTGATAATGAGAAGTTATCTGCTCTGAAGCTCTGACTCCGCTCTTCTATCGAACCATATGTTGCTGTAAAAAGTTGTGACTGCTGAGGTGAGAAGATTTGTTTTGTAGAATGACGGTGTAGAAGAAAAACAGAAAAAAACAGAACCCGGCACTTCAGTTTGGCACATATTTGACTTTTTTTAACAGCTTAGGAAAAAAAACAAACATTGAATATAAACTTTTCAAAAACAGTGCAAAGATAAGTTTGAAACTGACAATGTGATTGCCATTTATTGGGTAAATAAACTAAAATAACTAAATTGTCTCTTTCAAGTACAATATTCAAAAATCGTCATATTTTGTGTGGCCTCTTTTGGCCTTGATAGCAGCTTCACTCTGGTTTGTTTTCAGCACTTTTTGACCTTTCTGGCTGTTCCCACATATTAAACTTTAATGTGATCAATGTGTGAGTCGGCTAAATCCCAAATTCATTCATAGGATCAAATCTGGATTTTGACTGGTCCAGTTGTCCAGAGTCCTTTCTTCTTGGTGCAATAGTCTAAGAACAGCCACGAAGTCTGTTTGGTTTCTTTGTTTTGTTGGTTTATGAACCAACGATTAATCAGTTTAAGTCCTAATGTGTTTCCATGACGCAATAAGATATGTGTGTAAATATCGACCCATATTTAACCACATTTTAGTAAACTAATAGTTCTGCTAATGAATACTAGAAAATAATTTGGCATCTTAATCAAGAAATAATAAAGTGCGTCACTTTATTTCTGTTTTCCTGAAACAGTTAATTTGAAAATTCATGGATAACAAAAGCTGTTTGATTGATAAGTTTATTCCAAACATTTAGAAAAACTCTTAAATAAAAGTACAATCAATTCAGTTTAAATTTGAGACAGTATACTTGGGTGCCATCACATCTGAAAATGTTTCTTCTAATGTTAAATACTTATTTAGGATATTAAGTGCTGCTAGCAGAAAAGCAATTACCAGGAGGCGGTTAAAACCAGGGAAACCTACTATGGAGGAATGGATCGATATAATTTATATGTTTATGATGGAAAGGATTACTTTTGCTCTGAGACTCCAACAAGGAACCTTTTAAAAAAGATGGGAAAGATGGATAAAGTATGTCACACCAATCCGACCATCATTTGTCTGAAGTGAATTTTTTGTGTCCTTTTTTGGTTTTATTTTGTATATTCCCTCTGTAGAGGGCTTTATATGCCATTGAAATTTACCCCATTATGTGTCACTTACTAGTGTTCTTGTTCTTATTTTATTGAAAAAAAGGTTAAATGTAAATATTACTGATAATGTAGATATAAGACGGGTCCCGCACACTTTCGGACTGCTTGCTGAATGTGGGATACAATTGTACATCTACAGAAGGTCAAATGTGAGATATAATATGTTTTATCATTGTCTGTTTGGACCTGGACTTTCACAATAAAAAAAGAATTTAAAAAAATAAATAAAAGTACAATCAGAAAATAAAGAAAATTAGCAGTAGGATTAATGTTATGTGTTTGAAAAGAAGAGAGAATTTAAAGCGTATTTTATCCATCACCTCTCCATTGATTATTATCTAATCATTCACTCAATAGAAATATAAATATGTCATTAGATTTTATTACTTTTATCCTTGTCTGAAATAAAAACTTCATCAGTTAGTGCAAACAAAAACATCAAATGTACTTCTTCTATCAAACTTATCAAATAGACTAAACATAAATGTATGTGTATTAGCACTCATGTTAAAATGAAACATATAAATATATAAAAGTAATTAAACAAGAGCAATAAAAATGCCATTTCCCTAGGGTGGTCGTTTCAGGGTTCAAACACCTTTTTCATGTCAAATTCAAGGACTTGTTAAGAACTTTCAAGGACAGTATCTCTTCAATAGTGACATCTTTGATGAATGTCTTATGTGTTCGGTCCATTTATAAATGCAAATAAAAAAGAGTTAAAAAAAAAGCTCCTATATAGTGGTGTATAAATCATTTCAGAAATACAAAAATATGTCTTTAATTACCCATGTTGTTAGTTTTGGGTGGCTGTGGCATGAACTTACACCGGGGGAGGTCTAATACATTTGTGAAACACGTTTTACCAGCTTAAAATAACACACACATTAGTGTAAACTGCCAGAGTGACAAAAAGACACCAGTGAAGGGAAATATTTGTTGTTTGTTAAACATCTGTGAGTGAAGTTATTTTACTCTGTGGGGTCAAATCTCTGCAGTTTTACCACCAACTGAAAACGGTTGCTATTATAAAATAAAAAAGTTGAAATGATGTTTCAATAATTAAACCTGTGTTTGTCACTGCAGCATCTTTAACTCTAAACCTGGACTGACACTTGTAGCGTTAATCATCCCCCCCTCTGTGCATGACATCTGGATCACTGGATTGTTTTGTTTTTTACACTGGAGCACAACATGGCGTCCTGTGTTTAAGAAAATCTGCAGCATACAATCATGACCAGCGTGTTTGTTAGCATGTGCTGTTCACTCATTTTATGTCATTAACACTGTTATGAAGGGGCATAGCGGGTAGTGCACATGCCTCACAGAGAAGGTTGCTGGTTCAAAGCCTGAGTCAGTCAGGAACTTTGCACACTCTCTGTGCATGTGTGGGTTCACTCTGGGCACTCCAGCTTCCTCCCACAGACAGAAAACATGTTCATTAGGTTCACTGGTGATTGTAAATTGCCCTTAGGTGAATTTGAGAATGTTTCTCTATCTCTCTATGTGGCCCTGTGATTGGCTAGTAACTCAAAATTAGCTATGATAGGCAAAAAAGGACTTGGTATGGATGGATGTACAGAGGAACAGGCTGATAAACTCAAAATAAAACTCAATTTATTTCTGACCGTAACAATATTCTAATAAAAAATGAAAGCACTCATTGGTCCATATTTTTTATGTTTAAGACAGCAGTTAAATTATTGTTGTGCAAATGTTTAAAAAAAACATGTTTTAACCGAACAGTATCTTCTTTTGGCAAAATTTGAGTTTACTCTCAATTATTTGATTAAGAGACTCTGGGAGAAGATTTTTACTCTACTAGTGCTGATCATAACTCACACTGTTAAGATTAGGTATTGTGCTGTGAATGTTTAACCCTATAAAGCCAATTGTATCATATTTGATACATACTTTTATAATACCTCTTTCTACTCAATATGATCAGCAAATTATAAAAAGACATCTGATTACTATCAGATAAATGATAAAAATGTCCTCAAATGTTTTATTAGTTGCCAAAAACACCTAATGTATCAAATGAGATAGGAAAAATCTATATGTTGAATTTTATGGACATTTGATTTTTATGGACTTTAGCAGAAAGTGAAACAAACATTTCAGCTCCAAAAAATTAGAATTTTTTGGCTATAATCTATGGTCTTGGGTCTTAAAGGGTTAAAATAAACGTGTTGTAGAAAACACAATCCCTCCATTTTGGAAAAAATTTCCAGTAAATACGAAACACTTAATGGGTATGCATGATATTATCCTTATATCTGATCCGGCCAATATATAAAGACACACCTAATATCAGCAAATTACACAAATGTACAGTATTGATGCACACTGCATGGGTACATATAAAAATCAAAGATTTCGTTTTTGCAAGAGTAAAATGCTGTTTTTCTTGTTTACCATCTTCCTCACAAAACTACTGGAACACTCCATTTTCATAAGGCACAGAGCTCGAGCTCTTGACCAGAAGTATCAGTATTAACATCGATATTGGTGATAATGAATTAAAAATATATGCATATTGGATATCGGCAAAAATCCAATATAGTGCATCCCTAATAATTAACTACAAGAATTGACATCTTGCAGTGTTAAATTGAGGCTTACTCTTTGAAAAAGAGACTCTAAAAGAGGATGTTTTAACTCTAAAGTGTTGGTCATTAGTCACACTATTGAGTGTTACAAATTGTTAAACTCCAAAACAAGTCAATAATTATACTTCATCAAGGTTAATTTTCCAACTCTCAGAAAATCAACTGAGTTGTGGGCTCACACTGTAGAAGTGTTCGTATTCGGCGTGGAGGCATCAAGCCACTAATTTGCTTTGCTGACATGAACAAAAGTAAAATAACTTAAAAAGGATCCCTTCAGTGTTTACTGACTCACAAAAGCCAGAATAAATCATCACTCCAGTTTTATACGTGCTCATGCTGCTCTTCATCATGCAGGAAAAAAAAAAAAAAAAAACAGAAAATCCTCTCGTCCCTGGACTGAAATCAAACATTCTGATCAGAGAGACTGAGTGTGAGAGAGAAATGTTGCCTCCCAAAAGGCACAAGCAGAAAAAAAAGATCCCTGCTCAAGCCTCAACCTCCCATTGTCCATCTGCTCCTGCGTACTCCATTGTACTTGCAAATTTTTTTCATTTCACATCGGCGAGCGTGATCCGACATACAGTGTGCTGAGTATTTCTGAAAAGCATGAACACGGGCTCTGCCGGAGAGGCTGGCAGTGCACGCTGCTGGGCTCAGCCCTCTTTCTGCAAATATCAGACACACTCCCTGCAGGCAGACGGACGGACAGACGGACAGGAAGGCGTCTTTGAATGAAATAAAAGAAACACTGATAAGGGAGGGAACAGTTTGAGGGGGCGTGGACTGTAAAATGTTTTTAGCACCAAATCTCTTTATCTGTAGTGAACAGGTATCATTCAAATTCAACATAGTAACCAAAAAGTGTAAAACAGATCCAGATATGAAGTAACTAACAACTGAATCATAAAAAAAAGAAAAAAAACTATATACCACATCATTTTTTGTTGAAAAAAAGAAAAAAGAAATGTTTGAAAAATGTAGGCTTTTCTTAACTTTAACACTTTCTAGCTTTGCAATTTTTCAATTGTGTTGTGGTTTAGTTTATGTGTTCTTTCTTATTTCCTGTTATTTTATCAATCTGTTGTCGTTTAAATTTGGACTTTGATGTGTTTTTCCATTTGCTGTTCCTTTTGTGTTTTGTTAATGTGCCTATTTCTTTTTCATTATTTAGTTTGCTATAGTGTTTAAACTTTTTGTTGTGTTCTCAAGTTGTTTTGGTATATTGTGGTGTTTCTAATTAACTGTTGTAGTTTTTAAAGTATGTTGTGGTTCTGAGTTTGTTGTGTTTTCGTTTAGATTGTTTGTTTTATCATTTGTAAGTAAGTTACGGTATTTGATACTGAGTTTTAGAGTTTTCTTTTGTTGTGATTTTAATCTGTTTTGACCTGATGTTTTTTTTTTGTCAAAAGACGTTCTGTCTCTTAATTTCTTTTTGTGCTTTTGTTTCTATTTTTAATAACTGGTGAAGTTGTATTTGGATTTTGTTGTGGTTTTTAGTTGCTGTTGCTACTTCTGCATCCTACTTTTGCTGTATTTCGTTCACTGTACCTTTCAATCTAATGTTGAGTATTTCTTGTTATTGTTTTGTATTATTTATAATGTTGTTTTGCATTTTTTTTTATATTTAGTGTTGCGTAATAAAATTTGTTTTTTTGTTTTCTTCTGTGTTGTGTTTTTGCTGTTAACCTTATTTTTCTCGTGTTCCTTTTGCATTCGTGACTTTACTTGTCAATTTGCTGTTGTACTGTTTGTAGTCATGTTTTTTAAATGGAGTTGTGGTTTTGAGTTTGTTGATCTTTAAACTCTATATGCTCATTAGATTGTGTTTGTGCTTAAAAGTGCATTAGTTGTGTTTTCTCGTTTGTCTGCAAGCTTTCCATTTTGTTGTAATATTGTTTTAATCTGCTGTTTTGTTAAACTTTTTGTTTCTTTTGTTGTTGTGGTTTTAATCATGCAGTTGTGTTTAAAAATGTGTATTACCTGGTTGTTGCTTTTTCCTTCGGTTGTTCTTTTAAAAGTCTGTTGCTGTGTATTATAATTTATTGATAAATTAAATTTGTTGTTATGGCTTTTTTATTTTGTTGTGTTTTTAAATTTTGTTTGTGTTCCTACTTGGTATTAAGCTTTTTAAAGTTGTTTTTAAAGCTTGTTTTGTGTCTAAACTTTGCTTAATTTTTTTTGTTTATCTCTTTATTTTATTGGGTATTTTACTTTGTTGTTGTGTTTTGTGCCTTTAATTATATTTATATGAATTTGTTGTAGTGCTTTTGTAGAATTTGTTATCTTGTTTTTGTTCAATATGTTATCTTCTTTTTGTGAGTATGTTTTATATTCTAAGGCAAGTATTTTCACAGCAAAAGAAAGTGTCTAAAAATCATTTGAAGATCCAAACTGGTTAGAAAACAGCCTATTCTGGACCAGTGGGGCTCTGATGGTGAGATGTTTGTACATAATTTTACTTTCTTGAGTCAAGAAGGAGCTTAAGGACTGGAGGGGCTAGCTCTCCTGGTTTGAGAGGGAGGGGGCTGGATTAGCCGGGCTCCCATAGACAAAAGGCAGATGGATTTGCACGGCTCCGGCTTATTCAGAACGGGTGAAAAAAGGTCAGAGGGAGAGCGGCGGCCGGCCATTGTTTTCCTTCAAGACGACCGCTGTAGGAAACAAAGATCTGTCCCTCACCTCCGATTCATCCCGAGCTCTTTGAAAAAGTTCAGCCGAGGGTTTTAACTAAACCTTTCAGCAAACAAGCACACGGGAACACACATGGACGTTAACGTGGGCGCTCTCAGCTGCAGAAGAAGGTATGAGGATGGATCAGCCTGAAGGGGACTTTATTAGGACAGATGTTTATGGTCCCTCGCAGCCTCTTGGCTTCAACACAGGCAGCCGAGGTTTAATTCTAGCTGTGGCTCCTTTCTGCATGTCATTCCATGCTCTGTCACTCCCTCGTCTCCAAATCGCCATCAAAGAAATATGGAGCGTTACTCAGACTCAACACCAGTAACCGCTGCCATATCATTAACTTCATCCACTCACATTATTTCATGTCAGGTTTTGCAGTTTGGAGGTCTGATGGAACAAAAATATTACTGAAAAAACTCCACCCCCGTGATATCAGGGGAAAATGTGAAAAACTAACATGTAATTGTTGGGTAACCCGGTTTAATGTTCTGTACAAAAAGTTCATCAATAGCACAAACCTCCACCAAAGTATTTCCAGCAATGTTGGGCAAGTTATTATCAAAAATGTACAAAAAAACTACACACTCTTGCTCCGTTAAATAATCCTTGAAAACATACACAAAAATAAAATCAATGTCTTTATGGTTCAAGACCAAATTTTCCTGAAAATTGTTTGAAAATCTTTTTAATAACCTTTTTGAATTTTTAGTAATAATGTGGAAAACTCCCCTATCTAACAATGTCAATTGAGCCTTCAAAAAAGGCTCAATTGGCTTTTCGGATTTGGATCAAGATCAAACTTAAATAAATTCTTCTGTGGGTCAAGACCAACATTTCCTGAAAATTGCCCTATTTAACAATGTTAACAAATCCTTTAAGAACATTCTTGGTTTATTCAAATTCAGACCGCCACCAAAATAAAAACAACTTTTTTGTGGACTGAGACCAACATTTCCTGAAAATGTCATCAATTTCTGTTCAAAATGAATGGAGTTATTAGCAGAAATGTAATAAACTATCCTTTCTAACAATGTCAACTAACCCTTAAATAAATCCTGGATCTGCATTTAGACTCAAATGACCACTAAAATGCAATCTATCCTTCCTTGTGTCATGACCAACATTGCCAGACAGTATCATCAGATTCTGCTCAGAACTTTTTCAGTGGCCCCTAAAAACTGAGAAAACTGTCCTGTATCACAAAGTCAGAAATCATTGGGAATATTCCTGAATCTGCATCCAGATTCGGATCACCACCAAAATCTTATCACGTCTCCTTGTGCTATGATCAACATTCCCTGAAAGTTCCCTGAAAACCCACTGAGACAGATGATTTGAAACGTCAAGGAAGGGACCTTAAAGTACTCATAACTGCAGCAAACTGTGTAAAAAGAGCATTTACGATTTAAGACAAACAAGGGTTGTGGCTCTAATATGATGGGCTGCAAGGCCTCATATTTGGGGGGAAAGGTTGGCAGTTTTCTTGGGGCCTGGAGTCATGGAGAACAGTAAAGACATGAGCTTTAATTTAAACAATGACAACAATTTGAATATTTCCGTTCGCAATTTAAACATGAAATCCACCCCCTTTTCCTTAATAGGCTCATTCTGTTGTCTAATTACCTCAGCCTAGGACATTTGTTTTGTTTGTTAACAGGATAACTCAAAAAGCTGTGAACAAATTTTCATTATTTACAGGATATGTCAGAAATGGGCCAAAGACTGGTTGATTTGATTTTGGTGGTGATCATAATGCAGGCACGGGGACTTCTTAAGGATTTGTTAACAGTGCGAAGACAGGGCAATTTTTTGACAATTTTGACAGTGATTGCCCCAAAATGTTGGAAATGCCTCTGTGGAGGTTTGTTCTTTTGGTGCACTTCTAGGTTGTTTGTTCATTTCATTTGTAACAGGACAAATCAAAAAGATATTGAGCAGAATGTGATCAAGGTTCAAGGAAGAAGTGATTATATTCTATAATTCAAGATAGTGTTTCCTCAGTCCTCTAATTTGGCTCTAATTTAGCTTTCAGTCAGAATTTCCATTGTATGTCTTTGTGTGTTTGAGTAATTGAGAGTGTGTATTGAATGTGGATTGGGGGGTTGTGGGAGTCTTATGTTTTCATTTTATGCAATTTTTTGCTTTTTTATTCACTTATTGTAATTTCATTTTATCATTTTTCCCCATGTAAAGCACTTTGTACTACAAAGTACTGTATGAAAAGTGCTATCCAAATAAAGTTTGATTGTTGATTGATTGGTATTTCCAAAGTGATCCAAATCTGGATGAAGACCCATAACTTGTGATCCAACTTCAGATGTAAATCTGTGACTTTAAAAAGGATTTGTTAACATTGTGAGATAAACTGTTTTCCACATTTATGCTCGTAACTCAAAAAATTCTCAAAAAAATGATGACATTTTCAGGAAATATTAGCTATGCTACAAGGACAAAGGTGCTTATTTTTAGAAGACAAAGAAAAGGAGTGCTACCTGGACTTGACAGAGTTTGTTTGAGGTGCTCTTTGGAAAGGGATTCAAAAAGTCCTTGAAACAAAAAGAAGAGACTCCAAGGCACTCTCTTTATACTATTAAAATGCCTTTATTTTAACGGCATGGTCATGTAGACCTTAAAAACAAACTTTGACGCGCTTCGGCATCAAGCCTTCATCAGGAAGTCATGCAAAAGAAAAAAAAAAAAAAAAGAAAAAAAAACTTCCTGATGAAGGCTTGATGCCGAAACGCGTCAAAGTTTGTTTTTAAGGTCTACTTAACCATGCCGTTAAAATAAAGGCATTTTAATTGTATAAAGAGAGTGCCTTGGAGTCTCTTCTTTTTGTTTCAAGTGCTTATTTTTAGGTTTATATGATCCAAAATGCAGATCCAGGACATTTTTAAAGGATTTGTTAACATCCTACAATAGGGCAACTTGGCAAACAATGTCAGAAATGTTTTAGCGGTGCTTTTCAAAACAAGGTAGTGCTGAACAGGCCTACTGAAACAAACAGTTAAGACAGTTAATGATGCTAAGACCAGCAACATACATCCTCCTGTCAGGCTCTAAGCTGATGTGAGTCAGCCCCACGGATGATCGTTAGCAGAGAGGCTAGTGCTAACACCATTTATCTACTACGCTCACGTTTCAATTCTCAAAGCAGATCTAAGGAGAGCATTACAGTGAGGCCTTCAGGGTGGGCAGGCCTGTTGGTTTGGGACCCAACATAGGTCTGAAGAGCTGCTCTGAGTGCATCGGGAGTAGAAAAGGAAATTTCATTTGAGAACTGGTTTTAGCAAGAGCTGTGGTTCTGTAAGTTTGGAGGGCACACCGAGGTATGTCTAGGTATGCCATAAGGATTTGTTTAACTATAAAGTATGAATACAACTAAAGAACTCATGACTGGTGTTTGAGTTTATTCTGAATCTCAATGTTGGAGAGCATTGTTAATAAACATTTCATGAATGATGAAGCCTTTCGTTATACTCTTTTGAGGTTTATGATGTAATGATGGTGCACTGTAACATTAAGAGGATATTAGTACAGATATGACCAGGGAAGCACAATATTGGATTTTGCCAACGTTCTAATATTTCTTAACTTGTTATTAGGGGTGTCCCAATACAACATTTTCACCTCTGATACTGATATTGCAGCCTTCAGTATTGGCCAATACAGATATCAATTTGTTACAAAATCAACAGGAATCATACATATTTTTATTTTGAAGTATGGACGGTAAGAAAAGGCTTGATCAAGTGAGATTACTCAAACAGAGAACAGCAGCCACATTATTAGGCAAGAAACTAACTAACCCATTTGTTTTTAACCAGTGGGTTAAATACATTTTAACCTTAAACATCAGAATATAGTACAATTACATAAAATAAATTGGAAATAAATTAGAAAGCCCTTAAAAGTAACTTCAACAAATCCAATAAAAACAAAAACATATATTTCTCAATTGTAAAATAACCACTGTGTTTGATTTAAACATAAGTTTATTCTACAACTGAGATAAATAAGTAAAAAATAATTTAGAACGGACTGCTTGTACAGGAGTCTTTATATTGGAGATTTTAGATGCAGGCCGATATAATCCGATATTTGTATTTTTTTGCTGATATCAGACTGATATCGGATCGGGACACCCCTACTTGCTATTGCCAACACTGATATTAATTTACTTACTTTATGAAAATGACTTGTTGCTTTCAATGTGAAGGACCGTATGTGTGAGGCTCAGATGTAAAACAAGAAAAATCACATTTCTCTTTTCAAAACATGAAATATTTGTTTTTAAAATGTACCCAAGCAGTGATGATACGGTGATACATCACAGTAAATTTGTTTAATGTAAGTAAATATTAGCTATAATGTCAACATCTGCCAATACGATATCAGATGTTTCATAGGCAATAGTCAGAAAACCACAGGGCAAGAGGAATCAATATCATTTGCCATCGTGCTTATTGATTCCCTAATCACTGCCAACTAGAACCCAGAACAATGATGCCAGTCGCTCATGAGAGGCAGTCAGCATAAACCACAACATGGGAGTAAAGGGAGCTATAATACAAATACACTAGACACTTTACAGGAAGGTTGTCACAAAACAAAGTCGTAACTAGAAAAGAGATCGAGGTACACAATGACGTGGCTTAATTTGACATAAAGTTAAGCTAGCAGCACAACTCGTAATGTCTGTAAATGAGTGATTTCAAGCAAGAATTAAAATGCCAGCAGGAACATGTCCAAACACATCTGTATTTGATCTGGAGCAGTTACAAACTTGTTGGTTTTCCTGTCTCTTCCAAATTAACTTCCTGTTCCTTTAAAAATAATTTAATTATATATCGAAAGTTACCATGAGAATACAAGGACGGCAAATCATCTTCATTCTACAATTTTCAGGACAACTTTTCCACAATCTTTAAGTAAATTTAAGGGATCTTACTGCTGGAATAAATTACCAAATCCCACAGGCATCAGCACAGCTCTGAGTGATCCAATAAACAAACCATACTTTGTTTTTGTTTTGTTTGTCTTTATAATCCTCAGCCACTATCATCTGTTTCAGAGGCTTCTCAGCTCGTAACTACAAAACATTTTCAGAGGTTGAGGACCCCCGCGGTCCCTGTAGGCGTTAAAAGCATGCACAGCAGCAAATACCCACAAATTGGCTTTTACCAGCGCTCGATAAAAACAGAACAAAGATAGAAAGCACGGTTTTACTTTAAAATGTGCAGTTAGTGGGAAAAGCAGCAAAACACAGGGTGGATTTAAGATTTACCACACAAGTATGCAAAATAACTTCAAACTAAAAAAATAACAAAGGGTATCAGGACAGGCCTTATTAATGTTTTGTTTTTTTATAAGGCCTCATGTTGGGAACCACTAATCTCTTTCACCATTTACATATGTTTTTTAAAAAACACTTTGTCAATAAATTTGTATTCAGTTTCTTAATTTGTCACCTTACTGATGACATTTCCCTCTCACCTGTAGCGTGTTTGAGTTGTGTTATTTTTTCTCTTTATAACTTCAGTGGCGTAGTCCGTCTCTGTGTTAACCGCTATAATTGGAGGCCACTCGACAAGGCCTCATTTCTTTTGAGGCATTTCTTTTAACATCTTTTTTTTCTTGCACATAATTATGTACTGCCCTAAACCTGCAGCTAAAATGGCTTTGGAAAAATACTCAAGAATTTATGATAATGCCTACCTGAGAGATCTGAGCCACAAAAGCTTCAAAGATGCCGTTGAAGTAACTTGATTAATGTTGAGCTCAATGTTTGCATAATTAGAGATATGTAGGATTGGATTTATGCTGTTATCTGTGCCAATACTTCCAAATTCAGTAAATTAATATTCACATCATATTTTGTTTTTGTTTGTTTGGCAAAAATAAGCTTCATCTGCCATTTTGAGAGCTCCAAACATCACTGCAAAGACTTAAAAGTCTGCACTGCCCTGCACAAAGACTGAAAATCTGTTCAGTTCTTTCTGTATTTGAATCATAATGATGTATTTAATGACCTGTATAGGTTTTCAAGGCTGACTGCTTGAAGTGATATTACCCCGAAATCCAATAAATGCTTCAAATTGAGTAATAAGTGTTCGCAATTATGGGCATGCTCACTGCTGTGTCACGTGACGTTTCTGCCAGTAAAATGAACCAAAAACAAACAAAAAATAAATTAAAAAAAAAGAAAAATCAGGAAAATTATCCAGATTCTTTAAAGGGAAAACAAAACATATCTTGTTTTGAAGTTTCTTTGAATTGATATTTCATGATATTTGTGGGCTCAGTTCAAATGAATGTGGAGGGAAAGTTTACTACATCAAAATCCATTTGTTGAATTTTGTGAAAATATTGCTTCAAGTTAAGACCCAAAACTTGAGCTTGATTAACCAACTTTAAAGCTGAAGCATTTAAGATGAATATAGTCTCTTCAGAGGAGGAAGGTTTAATAATCATGTTGTCCCTGCACACATATGTGACCACATCGTGCGGATATTTGTGACCGAGACATCATCTGTGCTTACTGGCATGAATTTTCCTATCTTGAGACAATGATTATCGTCTTTTTGAGCAATGAAATGGGTGTTATCAAAAATGCATTGTATTTGAATATTAGGATTTTTAAAAATACATGCCTGAGGTTAAAGCTGCTGTCAGAAACTGTCTGTTGGTTTGGCTCACCCTTTTGTATTTTTACTGGCTGCTGATGTGTGAGCAGTGTTCTCGAACTGAAATAAACATACGCTGCTGATTTTTCATTCACAACAGCCTCCCTGAATCTTCACTGCATAATTAACAAATAAATCCATTTTTGGTACAGCTGCCCTAAAATTTAAGTCAAAAACTAATCGATGTTTGAGATAATAAGATGTTAAATAAACAACTAATCAATACCTGATGCTGATGGTCTTGTTTGCTTTACATAAGGACTGCAAAATACATCACTACTCATTTACCCTCATTGCATTATGAGCTTTTGAATTAAACACATCTCAAACTTAATCGATTGATTGTTGCAGATTTAGAAGTTAAATAGCCATTACTGATTTTGCATTTGCAAAAAATTATTTTCTAGACAGCTGAACTAAAGCTGATCTGATTCTTTTCTGGTAAAAACACCACATTTCAAATATAAAAAAGAAAAACATAAGATGAAGGCTGAGGTTGTCACAATAGAAGAGTCATTATATCTGATACAATAAATGTAAAACAAAATTAAAATTTTTCAAAAGTTGAAAAAACCTGCAGTGCAAAAACTGTAGGTCCAGAAAGAACAGCTGAACAAATGAGAACACATCAGCAGTAAATTCTTAAAAGTCTAATTTGGTTGTAGACGAACAAACACTTTGTCATGATTGCTGGCCTTAACAGTAATTTTTTAGCCCCTATTGAAGTCTTAATTTTGCTCCAAAGGAATTTTATTTGAAGTTATTGCAACCATTTTGCCTTCAAACAAAGAAAAAAACAGAACACAATCACACATTTATTAAAAGAAAAGAAAATTAATTCCAATTGTAGTTTACATTTAATATTTTTCTGTCATGTGAGTACAGTTTCTGCAGAAAAATCGGATATATTGGATTTTCAACAACACAGAAAGACAGTTTTTCTGGTGTTTTATCATTTTGTCATAAAGCAAAAACGTAGCACTAAAAATCTGTCGATGCATTGTCATATATGAGGACTTTTTGTTTCCGCAATTAATATAAAAACAGACTTGAGGTCTAAATTAATTACGTTATAGTTTAAGTTAAGGTTTCTGATGTTAATTACCCTTCATACCCTAAGCTGCTTGGATTAAACTCACCTTCTTCTTGAACTATACCGTGCTCTTTTAAAGACAAATATATAGCTTAAAATTTAGATAGACTTGATTAAGTGACAAATAAAAGCAACATTTTAAACCTATTTATTGTTTCTGTTCCCATTTCCCCTCCCTTTTCAAACAGGAAAGACTCTAAATTAAGATGATAATTTAGATTTGGTGTAAATTTATCTAAGATTTCATTTTCTGTGCATGACGCCCAGCCCTATTGTCTGCCAGCTCTGATGTGTTGATGATAATACTGTGAGTCCCTGTGCATATTTCCTTCTCGTCTCTATTTATTGAAGCTTTTTCACCAAATATTTGCCCTCTGCTGCTTAAAACCACAATCTCCCAGTTTGTGATCGATAACCCACATCTATCCCTCCTGATTCACTCACATTTGCAGGTACACACTTGTAATTTCAGGCACACACAAACCGTGCAAACACGAGCACGCACGTACTGAAGCACAAGTCCTCAAAACTCTCCCCAAAATCCATCAGCGGAGTCTGAATCCTCCTCAACACATCCAACAAAAAGAATTTAACTCCTATGCTTCATATTCCCTCTGGAGCGATATTATCCCACACTCTGCATACAAATGAGGACACTCCTGCAGGTTGAATATCACTTGCAACATTAATTCAGATTTATTGGATTGAAAGTTTGCTCTCCAGCCGTGCAGAGGCGCAGCTGGAGAAAATGAAAACTGCAGTAAATCCCATTAAAACTGAATGTTATGGCGATGTAACGGTTTGATGCAGCTGCATGAAGCCGGGGCGCGCCGTCAATCAGCGCAACAACTCCACACGCACTCACGTCGCAGGGAGCATCAGATTTGTACTTTTGAATGGGATGGTTGAATTTATTAAAACATCTTCAGGACAGAAAGATAATTTAAATGAGCATTTCTGCCTAGATTATTGGAATACATATTGATCAATGTGAGATTTAGTGTGTAAAAGAAGCAGAATTGAATATGGATTTAAGGAAGAAAAGCAGCAGGACAGTCCTCTATTTTAGCATTTTCTGTTTTTAGGAGAGAAAAACTACAGCAGAGGAGAATAAAAAGCTGCATTAATGTACAAAATAACAATCAAAACCTACCAAGCATCCATGGTGAGGTAGCGCACAGACATCCCATCCAGGGTCTACTTCCCACTCCTATCCGGCTGCAAAGAAACTACCGACTTCGGCAGCATCGCACAGAGGATGAAGAGGGAATCAGAGGGACTTTCATCACCTCCCATCATCCCTTTCTTCTCTAAAAAAAAGGGAATAAGAAAGTTCCCAGCTCCCTCGCCTCCCCCTTCAACATTCTTCTTCCCATCCATCGCAAAAAAAAAAAAAAGGAAGCAAATCGCAGTTACAGATTTCTCTGTTCCTGACGTAATTCTGAGGAGACGGGGAGGATGCAGGAGGAGACGGAGAGGAGCAGCTTCTCCCACTTCCACACTCCGAGGAATGAGAGGCGATTTTTTTTTTCCAAGAAAGAGAGAGAGGGACAGAGAGAGAGAGAGAGGGGGAGAGAGACTACAAAGTGCACTGTGGGGCTCCTCCTTATATTCCTCCCATCCCTCCCTCCATTCCCTGCCTGTCTACAGCACATGTCACCTCCCCTCGTTGCCATGGAGACCGCTCCACATGTTGCCGACAGTGAGGAGGAGGAAGAGGAGGAGATGAGAGAGGAGAGGGGGCGTGCAAGAGGGAAAAAGGAGGAAAAAGGAGGTAAAATTTGAAGAGATGGAGGAATATGTTCTTACTAATTCTGGGCATGAAAATGTAGCTTCCTCTCTCTAACACACTCTCTTTCCATCCTTTCTGTATCTCTTTGCTCCTTTTCATTTCCTCCTGCTCTCCTCTCTGCTTCTATCCTTGCAGCCTATGATTGTTGGTGTGGTAGACCTGCTGCTGTGGACCTACACAGCTTCACTAACTTCCATTACAAATCTATGGCCTTTCCTTAAGCCCCATTCCATTATCATTACAGCTCCTGATATCAAACCACACTAAATAGTTTTTCTACCCTAGTTCAATATTTCTAGAGTCATTGTGATGGTACATCACCTTACAACAGGTGTAATGACACCTCTGTTGTGGTCTGAGGGGGTCTGTATCGCCTTCATTGGCACTATGTAACTTCGATGTGGATGGTAAAAAACTACAAAGTTTTACTGCTTTACAGCATACGTCACTTCCCCCTCAAGACAAAAGCTTAACGTTGGGAAAAGGAGAATATAAAGTAGTTTTTGAATTTTTGAAACAGATTTAATGAACAGAAATTAGTTTAAAGTAAATTGCTCTTATTTTACTAATGTAAATAGGGACCTCTGGCTCACACTCCTATATAGTAGATGGCAGTAATGCTCCTCTGATGTTGGATGCCAACATGCAAAGCCTCCAGAGCCACCAAGAAGCATCAACATCAGCTGCCTGCAGAAATGCTCCCCCCTATCAGCAGAAAATCAGATGGCCCCCATCTCCAAAGAAAACTGAGTGGCAGCAGTTTGACGAGGATGTGGACAGGATCTTGAAAGAGATGGCCAAGGGGGATGTGAACAACCGGCTGAAAACTATGTCTACCATAATAGTTAATATTCCAGCTGAGCGATTTGGGACAAAGGACACCAAGACCACACCACCGGCCTACATTCCAAACCATCGAACAAAGAAAATCCAGTGTCAAGAAAGCAGGAGAAGTCAAGAAAGAAGGCCTCATGGACCTTCGAGCCATCCTTAGGAAGGAGCTCCTGTCCCTGTGAGCTGTGAACCACAGAAGGAGGAGGAAAGTAAGAGCAAGGAGAAGAGCAGCATTCTTGGCAAACCCCTTCCTGGTGACCAAGCAACTACTGGGCCAGAAAAAGTCAGGCCGCCTGGCCTGCTCCATAGACACCATCAACAATCACCTCAAGCACACCTACAGCAATAGCAAGAGAGACCACCCACTGGGCCTCTGCAAGGTGCTGATATCACCACCAGAGCCGAAAACTGAGTTCAATCAGGAAGAGTCCTGCCTGAGAGAGGTGGGTAAGATCGAGCTCAGCACCAGGCCCAAGCGGTGTGCCTTACAAGGTGTATAAGAACTGCCTGAAGCTACTTCACCGGCTTTGGAAGACCCTGAAGGTGGTTTGGAGTGGAAGAAAGATCGTTGAGCCCTGGAGATATGCTGAAGGAGTATTCATACCAAAGGAAGAGGGATCTGAAAACATTGATTAATTCCAAATTATCTCCCTGCTCAGTGTGGAGAGCAAGATTTTCTTGAGCATTGTTGCCAAGAGGCTTTCCAACTACATGCTGGAGAACAATTACATCGACACATCTGTGTAGAAAAGAGGCATCCCAGGTGTCCCGGGCTGCCTTGAACACACAGGGGTGGTGCCCCAGCTTATCAGGTAGGCGAGAGAGGGCAGAGGAGATCTGGCAGTCCTCTGGCTAGATCTTACCAATGCCTATGGCTCAATACCCCACAAGCTGGTTGATGTAGCACTGGAGAGGCACCATGTATCCCAGAAGATGACTGATCTGATCCTTGACTACTACAGTAAGTTTCATTTGAGAGTCTCTTCTGGCAAAATAACATCAGATTGGCACCGACTTGAGGTGGGGGTCATCACCGGATGCACCATCTCCGTGACCCTCTTCTCATTGGCCATGAACATGCTGGTCAAATCGGCTGAAACGGAGTGCCGGGAGCCTCTCTGCAAATCTGGAGTATGGCAACACCCATCAGAGCCTTCATGGATGACCCGACTGCGATGACAACTGCAGTGCCAGGAGCCAGGTGAATCCTTCAGGCGCTCGAAAAACTCAGGACATGAGCACACATGAGTTTTAAACCTGCCAAATCCAGATCCTTGGTTCTGAATGGGGGCAGGGTCACTGACAAGTTCCACTTTAAGCTGGGTGAAGATCAGATACCCACTGTCACAGAAAAGCCAGTGAAGAGTCTGGGCAAAGTCTTCAACTGCAGCTTGAAGGACTCAGAATTCATCAAGGCCAGGTAAGGTCAAGGCATGGGTCTACCAGCACGGGATCCTCCCAAGAATTCTCGGGCCTCTGCTCATCTACAAAGTCCCCATCCCAGTCGTGGAAGGCTTGGAACGCAAGGTAAGTAGCTACCTGGGCAGACGGCCAGGCTTGGCATGCAGCCTGAGCGACACTGGGCTGTATGGGAACAGCAACAAGCTAAGGCTTCCATTCAGCTCAGTGAAGGAGGAGTTCATGGTGACACGGGCACGAGAACATCTGCAGTACACCAGATCAAAAGACCCCAAAGTGTCCAGTGCAGGGATCATGGTGAAGACAGGGAGAGTGCAGGTGGGGCAGTCCAGCAGCCAGAAGTTCGACTCCAACACAAGAGTCTTATTGGGTCAGTGGCACAGGGCAGAGCAGGACTTGGCAGCACAACAACCAGCCGCGGGAAGGAGAGGTGGAAACTGGTACAAGCGGAGGTACATGCCTCAGTGGAGGAAGAACAAACCATCAAGGCTGTGGCAATGCATCATCAGGGAGCTTGGATGAAGTGGGAACAGGCAATAGAGCAGGACATGTGGAAGTGGAACCCCCAGAGGATTAAAAGTGTACTCAGCGATCTTCTAATCTTCTAATCTAATGCAGTATTTGTGAAATTCACTGTATGTCTCCCCTCCATCCACATGATGTCCCCACTGACAGCATGTTGCAAAAAAATCCGGTCTCAATATACAGCCTTGACTCAGAATTTCAGCAGGTAAATACTGGGGCTCGGGCCGAGTCACCAAAACAAAGTACACCCCCCCACACACACATCCAGGGGGCGATCATACTCATGCGCAGATCAGACAAAAGGGGGAGGGGGAGTCGTAGTTTGCGTAGCATGCGCAGTTAGTGTAAGAGAGAGATACAATAGTTGCGGTAGCAATGGCTGAAAACAGCCCAAAAGAAAGAGGTCAGAGGACTGAAAATTGGAAAAGAAGGGCTATGACCAAAAGAGCAAAGACCCGGGTCAACAAAGGTGTTGCTTTCCGACGGTGGAGGGAACACCGCCAACTGAAAGACCTGAAAACGGACGCGGATGTCGCCGTCTGTCTGCTGGATAGGTAAGCTAAGCAACATTAGCTTCGTGATGCTTCGCATAACAGTAACAACCGTCGGGCATTCATCTTATTGTCTAATCTGCCAAAATGTACTGTTGTTGTGATGTTTTCAATAACGGCAGTCGAGTTGTCTGACCAGTCGGGGTTTCCTTAGCTACGTCAGCTACGCAGTTTCTACGGCCGTTTCCATGACGATGCACGTCCATCAGCTTTCAGGAGGTGGGTCTAAATTCGAATATAAACAAACCCTCCACTCGTTTTCTCCCACATCGCTGACTGCACAATTAAGTTCCTGATCCAGGGGGTCTATGATGTCCTTCCTAGTCCATCCAACCTGTTCATATGGGGCAAAATGGATACACCAGCTTGCCCCCTGTGTTCCAAGCCAGGCACGCTCTAGCACATTATGAGTAGCTGCTCCAAAGCACTAGGGTGAGGGCCAGTATCGCTGGAGACATGACCAGGTCCTCAAATCCATTGCTGAATCAATCAGCAAGGGGATCAGGTGCAGCAGGTACACCCGCACCATAGCCAGAAGGATTGAGTTTGTTAAGGAGGGACAGAGGCCCCAGGACAGATCCAAACAGTGTCCTGCTGGTTTGCTGTCCATAGCGCGCGACTGGGTGATGACAGTAGACCTAGAAAGGCAGCTGAAAATCCCAACTCACATCACCTAGACTTCACTGAGACCAGATATCACCTTGGTCTCTGAGGCCTCAAGGCAAGTCGTCCTGCTGGAACTAACTGTGCCACGGGAGGAGCGAATGGAAGAGGCGCAAGAGAGGAAGATGGAGAAGTATCAGGAGCTTGTGGAGGACTGCTGCAGGAATGGCTGGAAGACCAGGTGCATGCCAGTGGTGGTGGGTTGCAGGGGGTTTGCCAGTCATACCCTAGGCAAGGTGTACAAAACCCTGGGCATCACTGGTCTGAGAAGGAGAAGAACCATCAAGAGTAACATCGAGGAAGCAGAGGCGTCTAGATGGCTGTGGCTGGGAAGGGGAGAACAGTGGGGGTAGTAGCAACAGGCCATTTGGACACAGGCCGGGGCTTGATCAACCCTGGATGGGTCACCTGGTGGAGGGTGTATGTTGTAAGACCCGAAACACCCGATGATTCCAGGATACAACACTGAAGATCTGTCCAAGTCAGAGCATCAACGGATGTATGAGAAACTCACCAAACCCTTAGTCACATCGTATCATATCGATATACAGATATCTGGCATGAATATTGATATATGAAATTATATCATATATCGATATATTACTCAGCCCTATAGCTAATAATGTTAATATTAGATTGCTCTCTCCATCTGTGGTTGTATTGATTATACCAACATAAAAGTCTTCATAACCATGTAGACATGACGACCCTCGAATAAAATATACTCAACAGAGACAAATATGATGGCGACAGTTTTATGGTCTGATTTGTGCTACTCTCCTTGCAATCCAACACATTTCTCTTCCCTTAGCTTCTTCCTTCTTCCCTTAGCATTTCTGTGCCCCCACCAATTGGAGAGGGAGAGGCGGTGGACAGGCCTGTAAAAAGGGGCGTGAGAGCAGGGGGAGACAGAAGCATGTAAGTGGGCCATGCCCAGTCACCCACCACTCTGCCAAAACAGCACCCCAGCAGCGGTTGTTTTTATCCATCCTGGCAAATCTCCCTTTTCTGGTTTCACGTCAGTTGTGCAGGATGATGTCATCAGCCCTCCCCACTGGCCTAGAAAAATTACGAGCAGGATGAGGGACATTACCAGGTTTATGTCCAGGTGAAAAACTTGTCTCTGTGTTCACACATACATCGTATCTGCGTGAAGTTCAGATAATTTCAGGGTTTTTCTGCAAGTGTGAGTGGAGTTTTAGAGTAATCAATTCACCTAAAGAGCATGGCTTTGGGAGGAAACCACAGTATCCAGAGAAACCCATGCATGCACAAGAAGAACATGCAGGCCACGTGGAAAGGCCTGACTGATGTAGGGAGTGAAACCTACAACCTCCATCCTGTGAGGCACCAGCAGGACCTACCACACCCCAATTCAGCATTCACAAAATCATTCATGAGTGAAATGACTTCAATCAAACTGACAAACTTAATTGTTTGTTTTCTTTTTAAATCTTCACTCATTTTGGGTTTAATGCCAGAAATATGTTCCAAAAGAACTGGGACAGGGGAAACAAATACTGGAAAACTACTCTGAAAACACCTGTTTGGAACATTTCACGGGTGAACAGGTCACTTTGAAACAGGTGAGTGGGATGATGGGGTATAAAAGGAGCATCTCAGCTGTTCACAAGCAAGGATGGGCCTGGTTCACCAGTCTGAAAATGACTGTCTAAGAAAAAGCAACCAACAGTTTTGGAATAACGTTTCTGGATGTACAATTGCAAAGTATGTGAGGATTTCTTCATCTAGAGTCCGTAATATCACCATAAAACCTGCTGCCTCAAAACTGAAAATATGTGGCATTTTACGGACTCTAGACTGTTGAGCAACTGAAGTCTTTCAGCCAGCAAGAATGGGAAAGAATTTCACCCACAAAGCTTCCACAATTAGTGCAGAGCAAGAGTGTTGTTAAAAGGAAAGGTGATGTAACACAAAGGTAAACCTGACTCTCTCTCAGTGTTTTTGGATTATGTTGAAGACATCACATTCAAACTAAGTGAATGTTTACCATAAAACGATCAAGTTGATAAGTTTGAGCATTAAATATTTTGTCTTTTCTGTAATGCTGATTGTTTGTAAATCATTATAATTGGTTTTAATTTACGTTTTCCAACTAAGAGGTGACATTTTATGGTGAAGAACATGAACACACACACCTGCACACACACACTCCACAGCTTCACTCCGGCCTAATCACCAAACAGAGCTGAGGAGTTATAATGGAGGAGAAGGAGGTGCTCAGAGTGATGGAGGGGAGACAGCTGCAGGGAGGAGGGTCAGAGATTAAAACAAAAGGTGTGTGCATTTATACTTAAGTGCATCAGTTTGTGGAGACATATTAATGAGAACGTGAACTTTTCTGATTAAAGTTTGGATGTGAGAGTGTGGGAGCGTCCCCTCTGACCGCTGTGTGTGCAGATCAGCTTTAAGAAAAGAAAGTGAAGGGGGCCAGCCGACGAGATGCTGCCTAATGCAGATGACAGCCTCTTTCCTGGGGAGGGTGTGTGTCTATTTGTGTGTATTAGTCGGTGTGTCGGGGAGGGGGCTCTTCAGTTTATCTTTCTATTCAGCACCCCCCTTGCTCCCTCCAGCTCCTTCACGGACACCCCCACACCTCCTTTTGTCCCCGTTGGCGACAGCTGGAGGTGGCAGGCAGTGAGGACCCTGCTCCGCTTGAAGGAGGGAGGAGGAGGAGGGGGAGGTTGACCAGTGCCTTTCAGATCGAAGCCCCCCCACTTCCCCGTCACGTTCACACTTAATACTTCCCTCGACCCCCACCTACGAGGCTCTGACTCTTTGAGTGAGAGAGTTAACGAAGCCACTTTAGGCGCCAGTTTTTAAAAATCCTGATCCTGTTGTTGTTGTGTTTTTGTTCATTTTTTGAACAATTGTATTTAAATAGAGTGCATAAGTATTTTAATACCTGGACAACTATTTAAAGCTGCTACATCACAACCCAACAAACAAAAATCTGCTTTTCTTTCAGCTTTGAAAGACTTGAATTAAAAAAATAAACTTTGTCCCCTTTTAAAATATACAAAAGTAATCCCAATCATGATGAATGAATGAAAGTATGAATACATAAATGTTACGAGCAACAGAGAATAAAATCATTTAACACAGAAGTGTTTATGCTTGTGCCTCATTTTTTCCATTAGTGTACATAATCATAATACTTTACGATCATTATACTTTATAATCATGAGTTAATTTCCTCTTCAGGGTTTTTCTGAATCTTAAGAGAGTTTTACATTATTTGTATTCATCACTGAGCTCATTCCAAATTTTTATTCCCAAAACCAAAACACGCCTGTATTAAAAATGTATTTTAAACTTCTGTTTTAAACATAAGCACATCATAAATGTAAAACACATTTTCTTTCTGTTAGTTCAAAAAATGTTGAAATACATGCAGAAAAAGTATTTGTGATTGCATAAAAATGTCCAGTCTTTTGAAACAATGTCTGTTTTATAACAGTGGATCCAATGAAAAATGGATTAGTGGGTTTCAGACATAGAACTTTTCTATTATTCTAATCACTTTTTTCCTGTAGTTTCATTATTGGGTCCAAGTTTGTTTTGTAAATATCTCCCCAGGTTTTAGCACAGTGTGACATACAAGGCTTTGTGAGTGAATAGGACAAAATCTTCAGGAATATTTAATTCAATAAAAACCTTTTTCCATAAAGAAAAGCAACAGATTTGGATACTTTTCATTTAATGTTCTTTATGTGATTTCCAACTTTATGGTCTCAGATTGATACGTTTTCAGGAGAAAATGTACATGTATTATCTTTATAACAGACAAAACACAACTTTAACAATGCAGTTAATTATGTCTTGTCTGTTAAAAATGTTGTGGGACCTCTTATTTGTGAGTAAGAAAGTCATTTTCTTTAAGGATTACAAATTCTACAAATTGAGCTTCATCTACAATTTCTTCAATTTCTTTACTTTAACAATCAGGAAACATAATTCAACAGCAAAACAAATAGCAACAGACAAAAACAAGCTCTTAGCTCAACTTTAAATATCCAATGTACTGGTGTGTTGACCGTCTATATTGGGTCTTTTAGGGAAGAAATTTTCAGACCAGAGTGTTTACAAAGGGGAGGGGGAAAGAGCAGCATCTTTAATTCAACTCAAATCTAATCCTTACTTTATAGAAGCCCAAGAAGAAGTCAGACTGGGACATGAGACCTTTAAAGTAGAATTCATCCACAAAGTTTGGATACAATCAAATCCCTGCCCACCTTTTTAACAGGCATATAAAAAAAAACTTTGTTGTAAAGAGCAGTTTCAAAAAGTCTTTCCCCTAAAAAAAAGCAGTAATTTGCTGCTTTCTACTGTACAGCACTGTGTCATAGGTCAGCGCAGGAGCAGATGCTCAGGGCAGATTACTGCCACAAAGAAGTGACAGCAGTAGATTTGTCTCAGGAGTATTGTGCTCTCACTGAATAGTCGTCCTCCATGTTGGGACTTATCTGGGAGCTGAATGATGCATGGATCCTGTTGTGGCTCACTGTAGGATGGTTCCCAGGTACTTTTTCCATAAAGCTACATTTATAGTAATCATCACTTTGTAGGTGGAGAACTTCAACTGCATAAAAAAAATAAAATATTATAAAAGAAAAACAGCATCAATAAAAAAACATGATTTGAGGAAGGGGGAGTGATTTCATACCATTTGTGGACATTTTTTGTTATTTACCTTACTTCCTATTCACACAAATAGCTGCTGAGCCAATTACTTGCCAGCAACCCATTGCATTTAGCAGGGCTAGGCTTTTCTCAGGATTCAATTTTGAACATTTTTTTAGGTGCCGTTTCGATTTAAATTGCGATTACACGATATTGCCAATTTTTGCAATCTTTAGTTAGCTTTTTTAACATCAGAGAAAAGATGAACAATGATGATGCCTACAGACTATATCAGGAAAATTACACATCACATGTGAGTCTGTCTTTTTAGGATTTATTCAGCAATGTAATTTAACCAGCTGTTTATACTCTCTCTTCAAAAGCCTTTTTGAAGATTTAAAAAGTGGCTTATTAACACAGACTGAAATGAAGCATTTAAATTTGTAAAAAAAAAGATTTTTGAACAAAAAAAATCAATTTAAAAATCGTCAAACAAAAAATCCCAATACTTACGTAAATTGATTTTTTTTATCCCACTCCTATCTTTATGACATTAATATGTTAAGATGACCTGCTAGACGACGGACCATGACCATCTAACATAGTTTTGTGGCCAGTGTCCACGTGACACACAAAAACAACCTAAAATAACTCAACCCATCAACAGCAGTGTACCCTCCTGGTGGCCTCGGCTCGCTCTCCTTAAAGGTACAGTTCAGCTGTGGACCACTTCACTGCCTACTGCCATGTACCTCATACAACAAAAACACTGAAATATCCCTTTAAGCAGATACGTTACAGCAGCAGGAGACCACACTGGGTACCAGTTGTATCCATGGATGTATTATAAGAACTGGATAGCGTGGCTCCGCCTTCCACCATGTAACGGACTTGAAGCCTAAATATCCCCCGTCAGGGCGCCGCCATTGTGCAACCAGTAGAGAATTTGGGCCATAATCCGGACGCAGCTGTCGTAAACGGTCGCAACACGCCTCAGCATACGCCGTACACAATCATTGTGAAGCTGCTGTAAACCGCGGTTATTTTTAAACTCTAATAACTAATAAAAAAGAAACTTTTCAGAAAAAAGAGGACTTGGAGAACACGCAGCCCAATAATACTTTAATGTCACCACAGCATATGGATGGGAGAAATATTTCTACGAGGTGTATTAATTTTTTGAAGTTTCACTTCGGCCCGTCCAGATGAATGGGGGAGACGGAGATTTGACCTATACTGCAGCCAGTCACCAGGGGGAGCAGTTTTCGTGGAGGCTTCAATTTGAGCCCAGCATCACGGGGTCCATGTTTTTTACAGTCTATGGTTGTATCAGCTAAGGACAAACAGACTGAGAAACTCTTTTGTCCCTCCAGCCATCAGACTGTACAGCTCCTCACTCAGGGAAGGAGGAGTAACAGGAAGACAGAGGACAGGAAGGAGCCAGTAGCCATATATTTTCATTTTTACATATTTATATATATGTTAGGGCTATCACTTTAACGCATTAGTTAGATTAATCAATTACACCAAAAATTAATGCGTTATACAGATCGGTGCAAGTTTAATTATAGCACACGAACATTTTAATATTGGCCATTTGAAGGACCCGTACATGGCAGTGGCACAGCACATCACGTGTCAAACCAAACAAAGCTGAGGTGACAACAGGTACGGCCTATTTAAGACTCTGCCTTATTTAATTTCTTAATGTATTTGTACTGCATTCCTTAATAATGCATAGGGCCCAATTGGTTTAATGGATGTCCTCAACGTTTTTCTTATTTTGAATTGAGTTGCCTGATTGAACTTACATTTTTTTGACAAGGGGCCCTGACTTAGGTTTTATTCAATCGCCATAAAAAATGGGATCTTCTCTTTTCAGTGTTTTCATTTGATTAGTCATGCACTACAATTTTGTAACGTCCTAGAATTCAAATTCTTTATTTGGGGACTTTAAGCATATATGAGATTAAAATGCAATTAATTAGATTAATTAATTATAAATCCTGCAGTTAATTAGATTATTGTTTTAAGTGCTTGACAGCACTATGTGTTTATATTTTTGTTTTGATCTATCTTTTCATTTTTTAATCTTTTTATCTGTAATATTTAACTGCTACTTGAATTTCAATTTCTCTGCAAGAGTTTATTTTAAAGGGGATTAAATAAAAAAAATGTAAATTATCTAATCTTATCTGAAACTGAGGGCACCACTTGCACAAGCTCACCAAAACTGAATAAAGGAGGCTGGAAAAATGCAGTTTGGTCTGATGAGTGGCAGTTTCTGCTGGTACACTTAAACGATACAGTCAGAATTTGAACACCTGGATCCATCCTGTCTTGTATGAATAGTACATGATGTTGGGAGATGGATCAGTTTGCCTCCAAACTTACATAGTGCTATATTTAGGGAAAACTGGGCACTCTGAATTTTGGGATGGGTGTTTTTCTCTCTGTTGAAAGTCTTCAAAGTATTTAGTCAACTTTGAAGCTATTATTTTTCTCTAAGTAATATTTAGAACAACATCTGTAGTCTGATGTGCTAAATTTGAGATACGATCACTCTACAGCTTTTTTCAGCCCTGTTACACGGTCTGTTTCCTGATTTACATTTTGATGTCTGATATTGTGAGAGTGACCATATGGTTTGAGTCCTCAGCACGACTCTGCTCAGTTTCACTCTGTGATTTCTTAAAGGCTCACAGAAAACCCTGGGGAACAATGTCTATCCTGTAACGAGATAGATAATAAAATCACCAACAGTCTCTTCATAATGAGCTCAGAAAACTTCTCAGCACCTCCAAAAAAGACGCCTCAACCTCTTTGTCCCACACTTCAGGGCGACGCGGACATCATCTCGGCCGTCACTCTGTCAGATGGAGGCGACATCAGAGGCCGTCAGTGGCCATTGCCTGGATACCGGCAAACAGCTTGTGTGATATTCAAACGGTCAGAGTGGATACAAATGAAAGGGGTCTCTCCCTCTCGCTTTCTTTTTTTCTCACCAAAATGACAGCTCATTCAGACCAGGACCACCAAACTGATGCCCTTTGTGCAGAGGGGGGACATATTTAGGATTCCTGCAGCCCTCCGTCCTGCCCCGGCTCGACTCATCTTCTGGGATGGCACCCAAGACAAAAGAGGCATCATCCACATGATAGGGTAGCCCCTTGGCCCCTGGTGGCCTCTGAGGGCCCCTGGGACATAAATCTAACCTACAGTAAGAGAGGGTAACATCTGGGCTGACTGACAGACTGACTGTGACGAGATGTTTTGTACAGTCTGTTGGGGAGGGTCTGCGGTGACAATTGGACCATATGGGATGACAGAATGATGAAGTCTTTCAGTTCAATTCAAATTAAAAAACAGCTTTATTGGCATGAGTGTTGCAGGGCAGCATCGGCAAAGCATTAAAAATATTTTAAAAATATATAATGTATATGAAAAGGCAAAACCCATCTACTCACGAAGTGTGTACGTGAATATGGAGCCATCTCTGAATGCAAAATTAACCAAAATAAATCAGATACAGTGAATGAAGCCATCTCTTCCCATTGGTCCACACAAGAATTCAGATATATTGGAGTTATCCTCACACCACACCCCAAGCATTAAATAGATGCTAATTATACCAAACTGTAACCTGGAACACCAGATGGACCATTCACTATATTTCACCGGTCCATCTGGGAAAGACAGATAATGTGGTAGGCTGGCATTACAGCATAAATCAAACTCTAGTGAAAACATGTTAGAAGTGGAGCAGAAATACACTAACTCCAAGTTTTCAGTGTTGTTTTTTGTTTAATAAAGAAACGTGGTCACGATTTGCTAAAACTGTCACTAAAGCTGTTAGCATCCATGCTAATCTCTGTTGGAGCAGCCACTTCCCGCTGTCGTCTGTGAGCTTTATTCCCTCCTAAATATGGAAAATTGAACAAAGACGAAGAAGAGATGAAGAGTGTTATGGATCATGATTCCTTAATCTCAGAAACAAGCAGCATGGAGAGGAGACCTAGTGAGGTGTCCTCTGAAGACAAGACAGTTCACCAACCTTATGTCCCAGTCACACATTCCCGTTTCTTAAGGCGAATGCGCTCGACTGTACACGACTGGCAAGGCTGGTTTGATCGGCATGATATGGGATGAAATGACTGCCTCTCCCCTTGACACACTTCGTAAATACACCGTCAGTAACGTTTCTACAGCACTTCAGGGCATTATCCCGCACCAATAAGGTTAAAGCAACGACATGACGAGGATTCCATTAATTTTCATCCCGCTGACATGACGTCAGCCTCATTTAAGCTCAGTTTGCATCACGATAGCCCAGATTGAGCCCTGTCACTTGCACCGTCTTGAACAGGACACCGTCAGGGCGCAATCGGATACGTCCTTGTCAGTCATCCTTAGAAAGCTTTCAGGATTGAGCCACGATCAGCCTGACTGAACCCCATACATGCCACGCTAACTGTTCACCTTAGGACTGCATTAGGCTTCCACCCTGCTATACTGAGAGCGAAGGTTCTCCATGACAGTTATAAACAGTTCGAAAGTGTCAGGACCCTTCCCCGTACCCCGCTGTTCATCAACGACTGTGCAACGCTGATCCAGACTAAGTAGCACTTCCCCCATGACCAAAGCACGCTTCATCAGGATTATGACAATCATGCACAATCGCCTGGGGCACAATGTGCGACTAGGGCTTTAAATATAGCCCTCACAAAATCACATATCACATAAATGTTTTAGATATAAGCTCCTGTCAAGAGAGCAAATACCCCAGGACACCATATAAAGGAAGAACTTCATCCCAGGTTAAAATTCACTCAAGCACCTGTTTGTAAGGGGTCAAAAGTTGTCAGAAACCAAATATCAGATACCTTGGTGCTGTCTAAATAAAGAGTCTACATAAAGCTTTCCAAAACATACCGCTCTCACCTCTTCCTGCTCTAAAGGACTCTGATTGGACCGTCCCGCTTTGGGCCGCTCACAGTCAGTGTAGATTGGAGCTTAACAGGATGGACTTGCCTTGGCTGAGGTTTATGCTCTCTGGGAACTTCCATTTTTTAATAAGAGTGAGAAAACACATCAAATACTCAATCAGTCAATCCAGTTTTATATGTGTATGGCTAAATTACATTCACAATAGGTCAATGCCATATCCCCTTTTAATATCTATATTTTTAAAGTTTTCATTTATATGGTGAATAGACCTGAGCTTATTTAGCACTTTCTAGTCTTTGTCTACTCAAAGCAGCTTTACACTGCAGGTCAGATCTACCCATCATAGCTGTAAAGTCTCCCGTTTTGGCCAGAAAACTACTGGCAAATCATTCCTTTGCCTCACCAAACTGAACTCTGACACCAGTCTTGCGAGAATGGGGCAGTAATGCACAAAAGTGACGGGTACCAACCACTATAAAACCAAAGAAGAAGAAAATGCCACGTGCGATTTGCCACCTGCAGTAGCCTGGGTGGCAGTTATCAGAGGTTAGTGCCACAAAACAAGAAAAACAAAGAAGAGAGATGGACGAATGCAACAAAAGAGAAGGCATTCCCACCAAAAAACATATAAGTTGCGTAAATATCTTAAAAAAGAAAAGTATATTATGAAAACAAAATGTTAATGTTTAACTTTAAGACAAAGAAATGTGAAATAAACAGTAAATATGAATGGGTTGGCTTGTATATAAAATGAAAATATGTATAACAGTTAAATGTGTTTTATATTACCTTTTGTTAGCTTACATTTAGACTTATTATACCATAGAAATATTCATAGCTTTTCTTTTTTTCCAAATTTTATTTAAAACTTTTCATATTACAGTGAAAACAGAACAGAAGATGAACAAAAAAAGACAAATATGTGTACATACAAGCACTGCCACACACAGTACAGTGAGGGAAGGCCAGAGGACCAGAGTTCATGCCAGGCCAGGAACAATGTTTAAAGGGGATGACAGTACAACATATTAAGTCCAATACTGCATTGAGGGTCCAGGTGTAGAGTCCATAAAACTAATTCCAAGTAGTTAAAGCTTTGTGTTGAAAGCATGGAGTGAGGAAGAATATAACAATGCCAAATTAGTATTCATAGCATTTCAATGTCAACAAAGTTAGGCCTCTGAGATTCTGATCACCTTGTTGTAGTTAGGAATTGGTTGACAAGTAGTTATTTTAGATTTCTTGCACATCTGTCCTAAAATGTAAGAGATATTGGAGCATGGTTTAAATGTTTTCTTAAATGTGCTATTTAAATAAAGTGGATTGGATTGGAATGAATGGTGGGGGTGGTTGGAGGTAGGGATGTAACGTTTACCGGTAAAATGGTAAACCGCGGTAAAATTTCCCACGGTAATCATTACCGTGTCCTATTAAATTACCGTTAAGCCGTGTTTGATCACCACACTGCATCAATAACGCTCAGTGATGCTGCTCTTTGACTGGAAAAGCCTGAAATATGTGTCTCTTCCTCGATGAAGCAGCCTCACAGGAGGGAGCGAATGCACAGTTTGCATTGTTTGGCCTCTGAGTCTGAGAGTGAAAGTTAGAGACACAAACGGACTCTGAAGTCTAGTTTAATTTTGGATTTAACAAGGATGTCGAGGGGAAACTGATAGAAGACAGTCACTCTGTCTAAAACATGAAGCTGCGGCGAAAAAAAAAAAACTCGGAAATGGGAGTGACATCATCTCCAACTTATTGGTGTTCCAGTTGAAGTCGGAAAAAAACATGCTGATCAACAGGCTATTGTTAGCTGTTGTTAGCACACCCTGCGTTGTTGTATGAAGAATGTGATTATCACTATGGCAGCATTTTTGTAAATATAAGTCTAACAATACGATGTATACAGCTGATCTAGAGCGACACACCCCAGTCAGAAGTGCAAATAAATGGATTATTACAGGAGCTAAATAACTGTTCACACTGGGGGCATCCATCTTCGATTGTCAACTCGGGGTGGTGAGGTTTCACCGAGTTACCAGTAGGAAATTCAGACTTCTGGGGAAGTTCCAGTTTTAGTTTCCTACTCGGAACCCGGAAATTCCTACTTCTGACTATAACTGGAACGCACCAAAGACGTGACCAAAGCCAAAGCGTGTGTTTGTTGTGATGCTAATAAAAATGCAGCTCGGACCTTCCTCAGAACTCTGCATTGCTTTACAACTTCTTTTTTCAACAACTTACAGGATGCAAAGTGACGAGGTAATGTATCTCTTTCTAGTTACGTAGCGGTAGTTTTTGATGTGTGATAACAGGCAATTTTTGGAAAACTTATTATCGTAGTTGTAGCCGGCTGTATACTTATAGCCCGGTGCTCTAAGACGTGTAATATAAATAATAAAATAATATAAATTTGCTCTAGTTTTATTTGTCTTGTTCCTGAAGTTGAGTATCCAGGCCAGTCCAGTGCTGTCCAACCCGACCGGAAGGCTAAGGAATAGCATTTATAGATAACCTATTTTGATGCTATAAAACTCATCTTAAAGTGTGTATTTCGATCAGGCATATATCTAAAAGTGAGACTTTTTTGCAATTACTTAGAAACTCCTCACAGTCTCTTTAACAGGCATGCTACCTCTTTACACCTGTTCCCTTGCACAATCACTAACTGATGATCGGAGTTTCATGTCAGTTCTCCATAAGATAAGATGATACTTCTCAGAAATTTGTTCCGCATCACCAGCTCATCCATAATCACAGTGTCCCATCGTTTAAAAAATAAAAGTATACAAATAAATCCATCATAAAATCCATCAGTATCAACAAACACATTCACACCCTTTCATGCCTATTTACTCCTTACTAATGCAGCAGTGGGAGCAACTTGGGGGTTAAGTGTCTTGCCCAAAGACACATTGCCATTTTCTTTTGTCTATTTTATCAACTCAGGCCAAAGATGAAGCCACCAAGAGTACAGCATTTAACCAAACTTGGCAAAAAATAAATAAATTAGTCGAGCAGGCAGGAAAACTCGGGCAGAGCCAGACTCACGATAAACAACCATGGAGAAAGATGCAGAAAGACAAGAATGTGAATTTAATCAGTGGAACACTACTTCAAACATTGATACTCTTTTCCAGAAGCATTTTAATTCTTTCATGAGAAAGAAAAAGAAAGAAAAGCTTTTGAAGGAGTCAGTGATATATACAGTCAGTCTGATAGTCAAAGGAAAAAAAGGTATAAATTATTTTTTTATAACTGAGACTTACTGATGATTTCTCTTTTTATTTTCCTTATATTTCAGAGGGTGTACTACTGGGAGAGAGTTAAGAAAAACATCAAGTTTGGTGGGCTGGTTTGCAGTAGATCAGTTAGAAGAGGCAGACAACCTTCAGTCAGCCGGCTGATCGGCTGGTCAGTGAGCTCTAATTTGACAGACTCATCTCACTGTTTCTCTTTTTAATTGTCAACATCGGCCCTTCATAGCAGGATAGTCTCCAGGCACAAACAAAGTGCTGAAAAATGAAGCCAATGCGATTGCAGACAAGCAGTGACGTCACCCCAGCAGTCTGCCCTCTTCCCGATACCATTTATTTTCAGTGGGTGAGCGTGATAGCATCAAAGCTCCAGACTCATTTTAACAACTCGCTGTGACCCGTTCAGGGCAGAGAGCGGCTGCCACCTGCCTGAGAAAGAAATGACATTTTAAAAGAGCCGGCTCCTGTGCATCTCTCTGCCTCCTCACACATCAAATGGAGTCTTTTCAGCAGCAGAGGCGGGATGCAGGGAGAGGGGAGAGAAGGATGGATGGATCCCCCTCAACCATCACCTTTATCAGTTATCTCCTGCGCTGAGAGGACCATGCCTCACAGCTCTGTGAAATAAATGGAGGGTTATTTTCTTATGAGACACAGACTGAGGAGGAGGAGATAACAGTGACTTTTCTGTCGTCATTAAAGCCGTTTTTACATCTGCTTGTGGCTCCCAGTGGATTGTTTTCCCTCCTCTATGAGATGAATAAATATGGTATAGAAGTAAAAGTGTTTCTGCACTGCTGCAGGGCTGAAGCCAAGACAAGAAACAACACTGTCAAAGCCATAAAGGTGCAATAATGGAGCATTTTGACATTAGGAATACTTTAGGAGCTTTATCTACAGAGTGCAGCTTCTGTTGTTATTTTAGGTTCATCCTTTTTGTCCAAAACTAGGCTTAGGTACCAGGATCTGGTTTCAGATTTAAGAGATTCAAGGATTTAATACAGGGCTCAAGCTTAAGTCATGCTTCTCAGCAGGGATGCAAAATATTATCGGATCAATATTGGTATTGGCTAATATATGACATTTTTGCTGATATTTACAGCTGATGTTTTAACAATAATATTGGCCAACATTTCTTCACCTATATGTTGGACTGCGATGGTGCAGCAGATAGTCAGTAAGAAGGTTGCTAGTTTGATCTCCAGGGCCAACTCCTTTCTGCGTGGAGCTTGAATGTTTTTCCAGTCAATCCAGCTTCATCCCACAGATCCAAAACATGCTCAATAGGTTAACTGGTGACTCTAAATTGCCCTCAAGTATGAGTGTAAGGTTATCTGTCTTTCTATGTGGCCCTGTGATTGGCTAGCGACCAGCTCTGGGTGTACCCCACCCCTCACCAAATGTCAGCTGGCATGAGCGCTAGCCCCCCTGTGACACTGAAAGGGATAGAAGGGAAAGGTAATGAATGAATGGATGTCCCACATAATGGTTGTAGTACAAGTAAAATTGACCAACATACCATTATGATTTACCTGATCAACACTAACTAAGCACTTCTATAAATAAAAATATAACTTCCTAAAGAATAAAATGTTTATTTTGTTTGTGATATATCTTCTTCTCAAACAGGTGAACTGTAATCATTCAACGGGTCAAATATGTTTATAGAGACTTCGTGCTCACAAATGTTGGTATCAAAATTGGCATAGGCCCTGTGATTGGCTAGCGGGTTTGGAAATATCATAATATATCATAAGTTTCCCATCCGTAAGCTCAGTGGAAAATCATCACTGAAAAATCATCACATTTTAAATTTATGACAATAAGTTCACATTTTTATTTTGTGACAATAAATTGCTGGTGCTTAATAGCTCAAAAATACAATTCTAAAACCCCCTAAAATGTCTGGGTATTGCTCAGCTACAAACCAAGCTTTTCGATTTACAAATATAGACATCCTTTAAAGTATCCATGCTATCCAGATAATGGTTTGTCAGTATTTTGTGCATAAATAATGTAAAAAATACTATAAATAATGTCATTAGCATTATCCTAGAGTGCTTTCTTGCTGTTCTTTTGCCTTATTTTCATGTAGTTAATCTTTTAAGTGATCATCTTTGTCATCACATTTCTTGTTTAATGGATTTCAGAAATAGTCAAATAATAAAATAATACAAATAATATTGAAAATAAATCATGATATAAAATAGTTTAGTCTGTTTTGTGTTCTCAAAATTGTTGTACATGCTCATTTAGAATTGTTTATGAATAATGTTGTTTTATTCAATTTGTTTTATTCGTTAAATAATAAAATAATGTAAATAATATTGATAATAAATCACGATATAAAATAGTTTAGGTTGTTTTGTGTTCTCAAAAGTGTTGTACATGCTCATTTAGAATTGTCTATAATGACGAACCGGTTGAAAATTCAATTGTTTTTATTTCTTTGTAATTACACACTGTTTTAAGCAATTACAACTTAATAATGATGGAAACAAATAATACTAGAATGTTTTATCTCTGACTGAAAATGGTGCAAACTAATTTACCCTAGTTATTTTTCTATTAGAAAAAAAAAAAAAAAGACCAGGCAGCAACATATCTTAATTGAAGTTGAAGGGTTAATATTTAAGTGCTGTACTGGACCACTGGTATTATTCCAATGTATCTACCTGTCAAGATATTGAGTGTGCACACTGCATGTGTCATAACATAACTCATGCTGAATTCCTCTCTTTGGGTTTTGAAAACATAGTCATCATAGTTACAGGATACACATCAAATAATCAACAGGAAACCATTATTGTAGAATATGTCAAGCCCGACATACGGCCGGTTCATTGTTAGTTTTACCTCAAACTCTTGCAGTCACACTTACTCTCTGATAAACATACATGCATCAGATTGCCTCCATGTTTCAGATCCCTTGCATTAGCAGACTGATTGCTCTCTGAACACCGGCTCTGTTTGCTTTATTACTAGTTAACCAAACCTCCCTGCAGTGATGTGCGACTTAATTCATCAGCAGAGTTCTGTGCAGGCATTAATGCACCGTGCACAAGCTAGCAGAGTGCCATTAGCAGCACTTGGCAAAGCTGCAAACAACCCGCCGCGGAATATTAAATACATCTGACCCGGAGAGCACGTATTACAAAATGGCAGCGACCCTGCCCGAGGGGAGTGTTGTTCTTGAACAGCAAACAAGATCCTCTGCAACACCATTTAGTCTCCATTCATCAAAGTCACTTCTTGTTTTTCCAAACACCAGGAAATCAGGGGCGAGGTCACAATTTTCACAACGGGGAGGAGGGGGGGCAAGAACAACAATATTAGAAGAAAAAGCTCGCATAATTATTCATCATTAGCTGCACCCCATCGTCCCAAACCTATGTCATCGTCATGACAACGACTCCCTGGGCCTGAACCCCCCCTTCCCTTTCTCACCTCCCACTGCATCCCACCCGCCCTTCAAATGCTTGTCTCCAGCGGGACGGCCTCCTGACTAAACATGGCCGGCAGGCATTTCTGTGGCGTGCAGGAGCGCTGCTTGAGACTCGCTCATCGTCGTCCTCGTCTGGCACAACAACACTCAAAAATCTACTCTCACTGCTGCAGGCCGTGATCCCAACACTCTCAGAAGGACCCGCAAGTCAGTGTGAATAAACTGCAGGAGGCTGATCTGGATCCTGGAAAATCAGTCCAACAGTGTGGGCCTTCTTTCCAAATAATAGAAAAAAAACTTTCCAAATAATAAAAAAAAGGTTTACGTTTAAATAGAGCTGTGCCAAAACAAAAGCAAGTATGGGATTATTGTCTTTCTTATTATAAATTACAACAATAATATTGAGCTAAAGAGGCAAAAGGTAACACTGTCACTATTGGGTGCATAACTGCATGACCGGCCAAATGTCCAGCCACCAGGAGGGGTATACAACCGCTACAATAAGAGCCGCTCGAAGAAATGTTTGGGCCCCTAAAGACCCAGTGGGGGCTCTTTAGATATGATTAGTATAGATTAAACCTATGTGCTGGATCTGTAGCTCTGGTGCCTACAACCTCTAGCAAACATTTACCCTTTGAACTGGCTTACAGTTGGAGTCCTGTCCTCCACCTGGCTACTCTGGGTGTACAATAAACTATCACTTTCATCACTATATAACACCATATTGATTGTCTGGATGATCATACGAAATTTGCTAATAATAAAATTGCCAGAATATTGATTTGATATGATTTATAAGCCTGTGATCCACACTGGGAGATATTATGTACAAATTCAACACAGTTACACTGATAGTATGAAAAAAATAGTTTGGACCATTTCATTACTTAATCCTTACTTTATTTATTTTATTTTAATTTAAAAACAGATCAGTCTTCTTTTAAACATAGTCACAAAAGATATTGCACTATCTAATGTCACAATACAGTAGTCTTTGTCTGATGTGTGTGGTTGCTAAAAACAAACAAACACTCGAATTACACAAACACACTTATTCAAATTCATTTACACACAGACTAGATTGGTTATTTCTGCATCACTCAACCTTTTATTCTCCGTTATAAATATCATTTAGTTAGTATTTTGAATCTTTTAAAAGATACAGTAACCTGGCACACGAGACAGACCATTTAATACATTTCACAGATCCTTCAGGGAAAGAGCCCATAGAAAGTGTTTGAAAGCGGGCAGAACCTTTAAAAGGCAAATCCAGCATGTGATTGGACGATCATTCCATCAATCAACATTTTATATGGGCCAATCAGATAATGGAGAAGGCCAGCACTCTCCATTATCTACAGAACATGAGCCACTTTGTGAAACAAACTCTTGTCTAAATGCTTCAGAAGTGGAGCAAAAATATCCTCACTCTAGAGAAGTTTGTAGTGGTATTGTTTATTTTTCATTTAATAAAGAAAGTCGCTCTGACAAAACTGCAACTGAACGTTAGCATCTATGCTAATTCCTGCAGTCACCTGTCCAGTAGCTCCCACCTCCTCTTGTTCTAAAGGACTTTGCCTGATTGATCTGCCTCATTACTGACATTGAATCAGGTGGATCCAGCTGCTGTGCAATGCATTTAAATAAACATAAAGTGGCCTCATAAGGGAGGAAGGGGGGCGTATAGAGCTTCTGTCCTCCATGGGGCTCACATTTTTTTTTTTTTAATGTATTTTTTTGGCATTTTGTGCCTTTATTGATAGGAGAGAGACAGTGGATAGGCTTGTGAAAGAGGGTGAGAGAGTAGGGGAAGACACTCTGCAAACTGGTCACAGGCGGGATTCGAACCTGGACCGGCAGAAGCAAGTACATGGGGTACCTGGTTGCTAACCACTCCGCCAAACCAGCACCCCTGGGGCTCATATTTTTGATATATCAACACAAAAACAGACTCAGATCATCCAAACAAACAGATGAGTCTGAATCAGACTCAGGTGAATCCTGCCTCTTTTCCACCTTATGTAAGCTGAGAAGGGCTCCAACTACCCATCCCTACCAGCAAGCCCCATGGTATAGAGAATGGATGGATAAAAAGTAGTGAAAACACAACATAAAAAGACAAATAAGTCCTGAGAGAGTGAAAGAAGAAACAAAGACAAAAAGACACCCAGCCTCAGCCTGGAGACCTGCACAAAAACAACAAAATGCATCAAAAACCAACAGAGGGACGCAACCTCAGAGGTAAATATTTGCTCAGAGTTAATTCACGGGAGAAGATCAAAACAACCCTGCAGTGGAGGAAATGTTTCTGAAACCACGACATGAAGTGGATGTTGAAATGTGTTTGTTACACAGAAGTTGCATCATGAGGAGAGGATGTGACTTGTAAGCTTGTTTTGTCCTGGATAACTGGAGAACATGGCAGTAGTTTGGAAGGAGGAGCAACAACACATACGCGTGCTTAATTCAACTTTATTAACTTATTTACCATCTTACACTTTGGTGCTGATACTGACGAGGAATGAACTTAGTTTGGATCATCTGGTGGTGTTAAAGTTACAGGTTTAGATGAACGCCTTCCTGCGCTCTGCTGGTGAAACAAACTGAATCTGAATTTAATGGGAATCACATCTGCTCCTGGAATGACAGATAAAACCAAAAAGTACATTTCAGTCCAACCTGGACATTACAGAGGGTGTGCATTTACTCCACAATTTGTGCCCCAGACTGGAAAGTCTATCTAATGAGAGCAGTGTTGGGGAAGTTACTTTTAAAAAGTAGTGTTTGCTCATTACATCTGAAAAAAGTAACTCTTTACTTTACTTAGTTACCCTCTATGAAGAGTAACTTCTCAAGTTACTTTTCCGTTACTTTTACATTGCTTGATCATGGACAGAACCCCATATCTATTCCTAAATGTGAAGGCCTACAAAAAGTTCTACTACAGAGAACATAACAGTTTTTTGTGCTCTTTATTTTACAAAATCATGTCACATACCCTGTGGAATGAGAGCTCCTGCCCAGTGTTTCCACATTTTGCTTCGGAAATAAGCAACCTGGTCAATAAAAATAAGCCCAAAATAAGCAACCTCCAGCTATTTCCTTTCCTAATGTGATATACTACTTTTTAAAAAGAGAAATCTACACAAAGTGTGTTAATTTTCGTCTACATCACATTTCAATATCACAGAGCTAAGTATCTATTCAAGAAAAGACCGTCGCTTATAACAAGCAGACCTGGCAACTTTGGCTCTGGAGCATGCGCCATGTGCGTGAGTGTGTTTGGGGGCGTGCATATCACCAGGAAACGAGGAAGTGGACAAACTGCCTACCACAGTCGTGTTTTCCTTTATGTTAGGAGCTGGAAGATAATCAGGGGGATACACACAGACTTAAGAACCCCAAGAAGAAACTTCACATCTAGAAACAAGCCCAAAAAACCACGACCTGCGGCCGTGACTCACAAGATTTTCAGCCTTTAGACGCTTATAACGAGCGGACTTGGCAACGCTGCTCGTGTCTGTGCGAGCAGTTGAGAAGGCAGCTTCAGTGTCAGATCTGTCTGAGGGAAATGTAACGTCGCGCTGCATTAAAAGAGGAACTACGTTTCGTTACCAAATTTTCAACAGTAGCGCGTTACTTCACTTTTTACCCGAAAAAGTAGTTTCATTACTGTAACGCGTTACTTTCTAACGTGTTACACACAACACTGAATGAGAGGCAAAAAAAGGAATGTCTGGTAATTAATATACGTGGTAAGAAGCAGGGAAACAGATTAATTTAATTTACCTGAAAAGTGATTAGGCAATTTTCAGAAGGTCTAAATATTTTTGAGAATGTTAATCAAGGAAACAAGAAATTTTAGTGCTATATGTTTTGAAAAATGACTCAATAGTCAGGGGCTATAAAATGAAATTAATAATAAAGCATTGATTTGCATATGCCAGAGAATGAGGCTTTGCAGCTTAGTTTGATCGATTTCTTTATTTATTCAACCTCTATTTGACCAGGAAAAACCTCACTGAATTAAAAATGTCTTTTCCAAGAGAAAACAGTGTTGTGTTCGTACTGCAGAAGCTGCTGAGCTCATTTTGGCTTTAACAGCAAAATCTGCTGCTCCTGTTCGACCATCGTGAGGACATGTTGACATGGAGAACAGCTAACACCACATCTTCTTTTGTTTGTTGTCACGCCTTTATGGAAATACATAATAGGGCTGAACAATTAATTGCAAATTAGATTAAATCCCAATATGGCTTGTTGCAATTTTCAAATCGCAGACAGTGCAATATTTTTAACCCAAAATGTGTTGAACATTTTGGCACTGTGATGTAGTTTTTTGCAATTTCATGCCTATTTTAACCTTTTTTAACCCAGTTTTTACAACTTTATGCCTATCTTGCTCCCATTCATCTTTTTTTTTTTGGTCACTGTCAGACCATGTTTGGAATTTTTACATGTTTTTTAAATTTAATCCCAATTTTGCTGCTATAATCAATTTTCCTTAGTCTGTTGATTTTTTTTGCCTTTTTTTTTTGCAATTTCATACCTTTTTTGCACCTATTAACTTTTTTTCTGCTTTTTGTACCTTTTTTTTTACCCAGTTTTTACAAGTTCTTCACCTCTCCACTTTTTCTCAAATCTTTTATCCTTAGATTGATTTAATGTCATATTGGTTATACTCTAAAACAATCTACTGCTTATGTTTGTTTAAGAATACATAAGATAAGGAACGTTGAAACAATCGCAGAGTAAATCGCAATTGCAATATTGGGGATAAATATCGCAATTAGATTATTTTCTCAAATCGTTCAGCCATAATACATAATATCCTTTCTATGTCTTCTTCTCTTGTTTTTGTGTGTCTGTGGCTGCACTACAGCACCATCTATAGGTCTGCCATATGTACTCGATATTTATGGTGTTTTCCTGTTGACGAAAACGTTTTTTACACAAAACTTTTAAAAAGGAAACACTTTCATCCTCATGTGGACGGAGCCTTTATCCAGGACACTCAAGTTTTTTTGCACTAATTTGTAGTCAGGTGCTGTTAGTGATGAAACATAATAATAAGAATATTATTGCTGTTTCTTAAATTCACCTCTAATATTTACCATGCTCTCTTAAACTATAAAAGTGCTTTTTTTAGTTTATTATAGCCAAACATTTCTAATGTTCAAAAGAGAACTTTTTAGTTTACTACCTTAGCATTGCTGAATTCGTTATAATATGATGCCTGGCAACCACAGTTTGTATGTCAATGTGATTAGACTTTGCTTTACTGTTTAATGGTAGGGGTGGAGGAAAAATTAAAACAAGCTCTTGTTTTCTTCCTTTTGTACAACAAGTAGTTTCATGATTCAGCAAGCTACAAAATCAAATGATGAGATAACTTACTGTACTCATGGCATAAAGCTGCTTATCTGATTGGCTGATATATAGCTGTATGATATTTTTTGATTGGATAAAGGGTAATTGATCTTATGGCTGTGTCGTGTCAAGCTCCTGTTCAGCTCTATGATGCTCAGAGCGTATTGCTACGTGTTTCATGAATGCATATTGTCAGGAAATGTATATATTGTATGTAGTTTTTAATGTATTTGAAACATCTTTTTCTCACTGTATCCTTATTCTCTGTATAATCATTGCTTGCTGACTACATGTTTTCTCACACATAGACTCACACACACATGACCATGCATAGCCCCACTCCTCGTCCATTGCTTATCCTTTTTTATCCTTGTTATGTCTGCACCTTCAGGACCAACTCAAACCAGCATGAGTAGTGGAGCTTATGTGGAGGTCACTTCATCTCACACCCCCACATGTTACACACACATTCTTATAAATGAGAGAAGACATTGTATTTCTTCGGTTCAACATTTCAGACTGTTTGAAACTCTGTATGTTGTACTCCTTGCAAGTAAAAGCTCCATTTGATTGCATCCAGCTGCCTTCTCGTCATCTTTATTCTGAATTATGTCAGGTGTGGTACGAACTGATTTCTGAGCAATCTTAGGACTGTAAAGGGAAAAAATCCTGACACATATGTAGCGGTAACTCGTGGGCATTAGACGATAAATTTTCATGCATGAGAAATACCAGGTTTGGCGTGTAAGTGTGTGAAAAGGTTAAAATATGTGTTACACGCTAAATGCATGACAATTGAGAGTCCTGCTTTATCTCTACCGCTTGCCAAAGCTTAGTTTTTGCAAAATTATCAAAAAGCATAAAAAAGCCTTTAGCTCCATAACCTGGAGAAGAAGTAAAAGGTGAAAGAGTTCAGACGCTGACATGTCGGCCCTTTGGTCGCTTATTCCCCTTTTCCTTTTTAGGAGTCCTGGAGATAATTTGACATTTTTTAAACTTCACAGGCAGATTTCAAATGTTCAGATCTTTAACAGTTTTAAACCTGTGCAACACAAAAGACTCAAGGACATTTCAGTCTTAATATTTCTTTCTCTCTAGAGAGCTTATGAATGTCTGAGGATAAACTGGCCTCTCTTCCTGCAAATTTCACCCACTTTTCGAAGCATCAATGAACATTTCTGATCTGTTTGTGCACCTTTGATACTCAGACGGTCACCTTTATTTACTATATAGAGAGGACTCCTGGCCCACCAGGACCCAGGCATGTCTACCTTTGCTGATGGTAAAACCATCTTAATTAAGGCCCCGTTTACGCAACAACATAAACAGCTGAAAAGTGAGGGTTTTGTTGCATTTGTGTCTTTTGTTTACGCAAGAATGGCGCATGGAGTATCTGATCAGCAAACTTTTAAACCACAGTCCAGAGTGAAAAGCTTTGCAAATGTTTTTCTACCCATCTTTATGTAAACAGGAATCAGCGTTGTCAGGGAAAACAACAATATGCGGCAGATAGCTTACAACAACAGCTTATGCCGTCTACCGAGCAACATGTGTGCTGCTTACTGGTCTTGGTATGTTATCTAAACAAAAAAAACAGACAGATTTTTATGTCTGGGCAAGAAATTCCTGTGTCTTTGTGCATACACTCGCCATTGTTTGTGAAAAGTTTTTCTTCAAAGGAAAGCACATGCGTCTTTTAACGCTACAAACCTAATATCGCCAACTACTGGCCTGGCATGCCCCTCATTTTCAGTCTTTCGTCTTGGTGCAAATATGTTTGTTTTCACATCGTCTTGGTGCAAAAGCAGAGTACTTTGAAAACACAAAGGAAAAACCTGTCCATTTCTGGTGACAAATTGACAACGGGCCTCAGGCACAGGAAAGCTGATTTCCACAAGGTGCAGTAAGTTTGAAGAATAGCTAAAGTCAAAAAGAGAAAAAGCTCATAATGATCAGGGCCTCTCACTGTGAATCTCTATTTCATGAACTTCCTGTCCGTCTCTGGGAGAGCAGACTGATGGCAGAGAGCCAGGATGCCCCCACCCGGTCCCCAGCGCTGTCACCCAGCTCACAGCGTCCTCGCAGTGCCCTGACTTTAAGGTAACTGCTCCAATTTCACAGTTTAATTATGGCTAATCTGAGGAAACCGAGCCAATGCTAATGAGACGGCGCATGTTCTGGCGGCCTCAAATCTGAGGGGGTAAAGTGTCTGGACAAGGTGCAGACGATTTACAACCTGAGAGGGTGCTGTGATCCTGGATCAGTATGAGGTGAGGATGGAGTGAGGAGGTGCAAATTTGTTGTGAACTTGAAAAAAAATTAAGTTGAGCTTTAACAGATTTAACAGCTCTGACAGGCTGCCGAAGCTGATGCTTTAGCCTGGCATGAACAGCAAGCTCTGATGAATTAAGTAATGAAATACTGAGCTGAATATTCAGCAGCACTGTTTAGCAATCTGATGACTTGAGAGGTACCATACCAGGTTTATGGAAATGCTCACCTCAGTCTGCAAGAAAAAGGGACGGTCAGTCATGAAAGACAAGATGTCAGGTGCACGTCCAGTCACGCTGTTCTTCTATCAGGTTCTTCTTTAAGATACCACAACCACCAGAACACATACAGAGCCCTGCAAATTCTCAGCACTGACAATAGTTTAAAATCTGCTGTTTCAAGGGCAGTGTGTCTCTGATGTCCTGTCATGGACAAATGATAAAACTCCATCAACATTCAGATCTACTTTCCCAAACTGAAATGAAATGATCAATTTGACCAAATCCACAATCAGCATGATCTATTTGGCTCGAGGCCGAGCCCAAGCTGTGGTTAGGTGTGGAAAACAGTCAAGGAAAAACAATGCAATCTTTCCAAAGTATAAATCAGCAGATAAAAACCACCAAGGTCGGAACTAAGAGGGATTACACAGTCAAAATCAGTATGTGTGCTCAGCTTTATGCACAAAGAGCATGCTTATATGGGGCAAAGCTTCTTTTGCATAGTGACTTTGGTATCTAAAATGACATGCAAGACCTCTATACAGTACACAGTCCAGTACAGGGCAATCTGTGAGCTAAAATGAATGTTGAATCCTAAGTTAGTATGTAGTCAAAAGTCATGTTTCAGGTTGATATGATTAGGGGGTTGTCCTCACAAAGAAAAATTCAGGTAAATCTGCACAAATGTTAATCTTTAAGTTGTTCTGTTCATTTGAATTTGGGTTTTGGATGCCCGAAAACTTCCAGCCTTACCACTGTAAGCTTATTGTCCCCATTAATATGTCAAATGAGTCAACTTAACTAACACTTGTTTAGCTAAAGTTACATAGTTAAAGCTATAGTGCGTAACTTTACATGTCCGTGAATGTCCGTTTCAGCCAAGCCACTACTAGAGGAGATGACACAATGCAGATTAAGCCGATCGGCTCCTCTAACATCTCATGGGATTTTTCAATATATATAATTTTTGCTTTGCTTGTCGACCGGCGACATTCCCGCGCTGGCTTGCAGGAAATTACGCGTTTTACGTCACAACAAGAAGGGAGGGGGAGGACGAGCGGAGAGTCTCGTAGCAACAAGCAGAGCGCAGGCAGAACGAGGAAGCGACATGGCGGAGAAGCCAAAGAAACGGCCGAGACACAGTCCAGAAGTGGATCCTACCACAAAAAAAAGCCTGGACGTTCGGCTGAAGGATTGCTAGCGAAGAGGGAAAGTGACCGACGGAGAAGGCAAACGCGGATTTGTATTGGCGTGGCTTTTCCTCGGTTGAGAGCCTTGAAGGCAGAAATTGGGCTGAGGGCAGACACAGATGTTGCCTTGCTGCTGTTGGATAAGTAAGTGACTTGGTTTATAATTATATAAGTACTTTATTATTTTCTTGTAAATGGTGCTATGAACGTAATGTTGTAATGTTAGCAGCCTGCTAACGTAATGTTAGCAGCCTGGTGTTAGCCACATTGTGTAGCGAGAGACAGTATCGAGCAGTACCTGGGCGTACGTCATATGGAAGCGCTGGCTTTATTGTTGTAAGAACGCAGAATTCCACTAGAGGGCGACCGAAGTTACGCACTATAGCTTTAAGTATTAAAGAGTTTCAAATCTTAACTCCAGACTTAGGCAACAGTTTCACTTGATGAGAGTTAAAGTACCAAAATTCCAAAATGACCTACAACACTTCAAGTTAGGCTTAAAGATTTGTTGTTGTGGATCGCAATCACAATTTTGGACAATGCATTAATTTGACCTTTTAAGCTGCAATTTCTTGCAGTGCTCCTTACTGACCCAGGATCTGTTGTGTCAACTATTTAGCACATGGTGTTTTACAAATTTGCAGGTTATCTGAATTTACTGAAGTGCTGGTGAGCAGGTCAACCACACAAATACTGCATTCCATGAACCGCCAAACTGAGAAGTGGGAGTGACATCATCTCCGAGTCATCAGCGTTTCCAGTTACAAAGTCGGAAAAAACATGTGGCTCTACCAGGCTATTGTTAGCCATTGAGTTAGCTGTTGTTAGCTAGCCCTACGTTGTAGTGCACAAATACCACATGAAGAATGTTAACACTTTGGCAGCATTTCCATAAATAAAAGTCAAACAACACAATGTATACGGCTGATTAAGTGTGACACAAACTCATCTGGAGTGCTAATAAACTGATTATAACAGGAGCTTAATAACTTGTTACATTGTGGGCAGCCATCTTGAATTGTCCGAGTTCCAAGTTAAAACTTCCGACTTGCAAATTCCTACCTCCCAGTACAACTGGAATGCACTAATACCCTCTGTTTAGGAGCAGAAGTAGGAGTATCCCTAGATGATGAAAACAGATTATTTACCATCAATATTGGATGGTGAATAATGTGTTTTGTTGATTATTTCCGTACTGTCGTCTGTACTGTAAACATAGTAAATATTGCACTGAAGCTTGATGTGAAGAAAATAGTAATGAATTGAAATCACAAAATCTGCCAGAAAAATCACAGCAAGATTTTTTCCTAACATCATTCAGCCCTACCCCTCTGAACGCTTCAAACCCCACCCAGCATTGTCCGTGAGCCAGTCGTCATCTGCATAGAGACTCACTTTCTACCATCTCCGATCAGCACTGACTCTCCAGGGCTTCCAGCGACATGATAAAGAGGAGAATTGCATCCTGCTAATTGCTCGGCACACGGCTCATGCTGTGATTCAGAAGAGCCACATTATCCAACAGGAAGAAGACAAACAACAGCAACATGAATAAACGGATCATCATATGCACACAGAGCAGGGGAACGTTGGGAAACAAACCCAACAAATGGGAGGTCGGTTTTAACTGCTGTGAGAAGAGTGAGGAACACTTATCGCAGACATTTATGTGTTGTTGATTACAGATACAGGGCATAATTAGATTCAGTCAGAGGTTGGATCATTTTTCTGTCATGCTTCAGTATTTTAAGGAAAACATACATCTTTGAGCAGGGTTCTCCAAATGATCCATCAAAACCATGTGTATTTAAATTGGAACAATGCCTTTTGAATATATTTTTATATTTAACATGTCTCCACAGCATGATTCAGACTTATCTCTGTCCTCATTTTCTAGCACTAGCATCCTCCTCAAATGTCTTGCTACCATGCCACATCCCCCAAAACTACTAACTACTTTCCAGTAAACTATTTACTAAGGAGACAATAAGTAACAAAAAGAAAGTCAACCATTTAAAGAATGAATATTTCACTTCTGGCTAACAATAAAAGTAATGACTAATCAACTGCTAATTAACAGACTACTTGACTGCTAGTTAACTGTAGAAAAAATGGCAAACCAACGCTGGCCAACAAAGGAAAGCAATAGCAACTCATTGCTTGTTTACTGGGAAAACAACCATTTCATACCAACTAACTTACCAAGGAAGGAACGAGTCACTTTAAGTAACAGAAGAAAAGAAGCATAACAAACTGATAGTTGCTGAGGAGGAAATAAGTAATCAACCGCTAGTTAAACAGGGAAATATTGAGTCACTAACTAGTTAACAAGGAAAATAATAAATAGCTTACTGAGAGTTAACTTAAACTATTAAGTTCTAGTTTACTGGGGAGAGAAAAAGAAACAAACCAGAGGGTCAACCAGAAAATGAATGAGTATATACAGCTAGTTAACTACAGAGATAATAACAAACCAACTACTGGTTTACCAATTAAAACAATAACAATTTATTGTTTGATTACTGAGAAATAATCAGAAGATAACAGCTAATTTACCAGGGAGAGATTGAGTCACTGACTTTGAGTCACCTACATAAAGAAGCATGACTAACTGCTAGTTAGTAACCAACTGTAGTCAAAAAGGGAAATACTGTGTCACTAACTGTTAGTTAACTAGGGATAACCAGTATTTCACCGCTGGTTAACTTAAGAAATAATGACTTACCAGCTGCTGGGTTAAAAAGGAAAAAAAGAGTCACTTACTGCTTGTTTACTGCAACAATAACTTAAAATAAGATGACCTAATTACTGCCTTAGTTAATCCCTCGCAACCTAAACAACCATCAGTTATTTACTCACTGGTTTACTTGTTACTAGTTTTGATTACTTTATTGTAGGGGTGAAACGAAATTTCGTGCCACGAAATTTCGCGAAATAAAAAATGACGAAATAAAAATCAAAGACGCTCGAAATAAAAGTGTTAGAATTATATACAAGCTAATGCTAACATTTGTCCAAAGATGTCATTTTAAGCTAACAGTTATTCAAACTTATTATGTTAGGGCAGATCAGTCCAAACATGTTTGTTCAACAGGTCAGATGTTTCACAAGTCATATAGGTGCAATTGCAGTTACACAGAACCGTGGTTTCAGTTAAGGTCTGAGGGGGGCCAGTTTCCTCATTTCACATCCTGTAGTTGGTCCTGTGGTTTTGCGAAACTTCATGAACTTTCTTTGAACTCTTGGTTGAACTTCTGCCTCAAGTCTGACCTTTATCCAGACATTATGTTTATCTTCTTGACAGACATAGCTTATGAAACCAGACATGATCTTACCACGTGATAAGTTGGTACTTCCCTAATTCTGATGTGTATAAGATCTTGTGTATGCTTTTGTTCAATGCTCTTTTCCTGTACATCCCTGGTGAGGTGCAGAACTGAGCCCTCAGCAGCTGAGTATTTTTATTATTTTATGTATTGTCTCACATATTGTCAATAAATGGTTGGCTAACCGATCTAATCTGGACTTGTGCCTTCTTCCAAACTGAACATGACTTCCAACAAAAGGACGAAATAAACCCTCCTCGCCTCCCGTAGCAAAACACCAGCTGCAATAAGGAGGAGGACGAAGCGGAGGAATTAGCTGACGCTCCTTCGTCAAATAAATCAGTTGTGTGGACCTATTTTGGCTTCCCATGTAAAGGGCAAGAGAACGGTGAGAAGATTGCGGACATAACAACAAATGTGTGCAAAATATGCCGCTACAGTTCGCCGTATACTGCGGCGAGAACAACCACCTGCAGCTTGTGAATACCTGCTTTTATTTAACAGTCACTGTGGGCTGTGACAACGCCAACTTCAATTTTAATTCACAAACAAAACAGTGAGTAGTAATCTCTAGACCTCCTGCACGGCTCTCTCCCTCCTCGCTCAAACACACACACTAACTCTCCCCTTCTGAACTCTGACCTGCTCGCCCCGCCCTCCTGCTCCATTCACTGACCGTCAATTCATAGGAAACATTAAAATCCACATTGAACACATAACAAACAGTAGAACTGCTCCACTTTGTTTGTGTAAGTCTGCATAAAAAACAATTTGACTTTTACATCTACTGTTGAGTTGACAGAATTTGATCATACTTGAAGATCAGAAGTATATGCACTGTTATAGGCTAAATATTATAGTTCACAGTTCAGACATTTATAGGTCTAAACTGCAGCTCTGAGGACTGCTATTTGTTTTCCTTTTCATTCAAGAATGTACTTATCCTGATTGTTACAACAGAGCACCTTTTATTGAGATTTTATGTTTTTATTTGCACTGTAGTCTAAATAAGGGGAAAAAAAACTACAATTTAGTTTTTTTTCAAAGACCATTTATTTTGTACTGATGCAGCAATATTTTTTGTATGTCTGCATTAGGAAGAAAATAAAGAAAATGAGATTTTTGCACAATTTCCTACTGTTGGGGATTTTCCTTCATCTTTATTTCGTATTGTGAGTATTTGGTATCGTTGGGCCCTGTTTCGTATTTTGTATCGTTTCGTGAGTTGACCATTTCGTTACACCCCTACTTTATTGTAATGCATTTCTGGTTTTATTTGGGACTTGTTGATGTGAGCAGGGTTTTAAACAGTTCGACTTTAACGATTACCTGTTCTGAAAACTCATGCAGTGATGAACGACAAACGAGACAAACCAAACAGTGTGACTCCACTGTGACCTTTGAGTCCTGGAGGTTCCCAGCAGGATTTTTTAGAGCATTGCTGAAGTTTAAATCTCTTCAAATACTGCAGGCGAGCAACCCAGGCCGCATGGGAGCTGACACTTGTTCCCCTGTTTTCCCAAGTTTAGAAAGAAATACAAACTGAATGATTAAATATAAATGTACCAGTGAATCACATCACATGCTGCTTTGCTGTGCCACGGTGAATGTGACTGCAGTTTGTCACTTCCTTTTCATCGTATCCTGTAGGTTTCATCCTACATTAAATATCATTCATGTTTAGATATTCTATTGCCATATTATGAGACTGATGATTTATTTTGTAGTTGCGGTCAGCCTCAGTCTCTGTGGATAAACAGCATGTGGTAAAAGTCTGAAATTTACATTTAAATACTTGCTGTCTGTTCTTGGAAGGCACCAAAAATCCTAATGTTGGTTGACAGCAGTGAATCACTGCAGGCCTCCAGACCACTAACAATTCAAATGTGCTATTATTCCAATATCATGTCGTTGAACACTGACAAATCATTTTGTAGTATTTGCAATCATCAAACTTCTCAGTTTTGCTTGGAGGCTTTTGAGGTCTGCAGAGAAGAGGACGGATTAAACCACAAACTCCTGCTGTAGATGTGATCTGCATGTGCAGAGGAGACAGATCTCATTTGCATCATACAAACTAAAAGCACAACACCACAGTGTTAATTTGACAGCACCTTTTAATTTAGTTTTAGTTATAACCTTGTGTCTAAATTGCTTCAATTTTAGTCTAGTTTTAGTTGATGAAATTTCACAACATTTAAGTAAACAAAATCTACTGTTAATTCAGTCGACAAAAATATGAGAAGTAAAGCGTAAGGCATTTTTTATGTTTCCTTGAATTTCTGAAGTCATGTTTTACTCTTGGATAAAATGAAACATCTATTAACCCTTTGCTGAATGCTAGTAAAGTTTGAATAAATAAATTAACAGAAACAAATGTTCCTTTTGTGTGAAATGCAGTCGCCTTTATTTATTCTACCTGGCAGAGCATCACAGTTACAATACCAGAACTGACAACATACAGTGAACCTGCTCTACATGAACATATCAGTTCATAAAGAGAGCAGCTCTTGTTTTTATTAGTTACTGTCTAGTTTTCATCAAGGGAAGAAGGAACAGGGAGCGTGTTGGACTTGAGCAGAGACAGGTCATTTAATTAGAGACGGAGAAGATATGGAAATAAGGAGATTTATGGATGGACGAAAGCATAAAAATCACCTTTTTAAAGTTGTAGCATCCAAGTTGGATGAGGTTTTCCTGACAGAGACGCTCGAGACGCTGAACTGGAGTTTGTTTTCTTCCAGTAGACATAATAATAGCAATAATAATACATTTCATTTAAAAGCACCTTTCAAAACACTCAAGGACCCTGCACAGGATAAAAACAACAATAAAATCAACAAAACAATACAACTACAAAATCAGCAAAATACAACAGACAATGATGGATAAGTGGATGAGAGTGGAAAATTCATGGTAAAGAGTATGCAGCCCTGAACAGGTGGGTTTTGAGTCTGGGTTTTAAAAAGGATAAAGAGTTCAGGTTTTAGAGGTCTGGGGGGAGAGAGTTCCAGAGGTAGGGAGCAGAGCACCTGAAGGCCCTGCTCCCCATGGTGCTGAGGCAGACAGAGGGCACAGTGAGGTGGGTGGAGGAGGAGGATCTGAGGGAGTGGGCTGGAGTGGCGATGTGGAGCTGGTCAGACAGATATGGAGAGGCGAGGTTGTGGATGGAATTAAAGGTTTACAGGAGCAGTTTGAATTCTATCCTATGCTTGACCAGGAGCCAGAGGAGCTGCTGCAGGATGGGGGTGATATGCCCCCTTATACTTCAATTCTGAATTAAAAATATCATGTAACCGTGGCCAATGTGTAAATGTTATAATAACATGCTGAAAAGGCCTGTTTTAAAAATAACCATGGAGTGTGAGTATTTTCCCTCAGGTTATGACTATCCCCATACATTCACATCATTCTGGTATGATTGAGGCGTGTGTGATTATATAGGTGCATGCATTTAAATTCCCAAAGGCCCACCGCCTGCACACACTCCCACACCACAGCTGTATAAACAGATCAGTCCACGTCACACAGCTGCAGGATTGCGGAGTGCATCCTGATGCATTCTGCCCACCCCATAGAGGGATGGAGACACTCTGGGGAGCTCGTAATGGTTGCTGTGGTGGGAGGGGGTAATTATGGCTGAGCCTGAGGGCCCTGACAGTCCTCTTCTGTGCCCACCTGGGGAGCTCTGTGCCTGGGTGACGGTGTCTCGGAGCCTACCTGTCACTGTCTGGTATGCTCGAGCAGGCAGCCTCCCAGCTAACAGAAACCTTTAGCTGCAGATGCCACGCAGTGTGGGGTGCTGCTGTTCTTATCACCGCGAGGAGAGGGCATTTTGGCAGTGCAGATGTGCAGAAGAAAAGAACACAACCAGCAAACTGTGATTTGCAATTGCACTTAGCAACAACATGTGATGATTAAAAAAATGCACAGACGCCTAAACAAAAACAGCTCATAAAAGGCCTCAAGATGAGATTCAGCTTTTGTCAAACTAATGTCTCCTAAGTGGTTTTAATGTGGATTTAATGTGAATTTTCTTCAGAGTGTTGGGCCCACATTCAGGATTTAAAAGAAATGAGCAGTCTTTTGATGGCTGATAACACCTTCAGCGTGTAGGCTGGCTGCTTGTTAAATCATAATGTCTCATTTTCTATTTCTGAATGTGGAGAAGATGTAACAGGAGATCTTAAATGATGATGCAGAGGGTGGGTGTTGAGCTTTAGGAGGGTATCTTTTGAAAGAGCTGGTTGATGCCTCTCTTATGTCTGATTATTTTTTATGATATTCACCAAACCCTAGTGTAAAGGCCGGCGTATACTAGGGATGGGACGATACACTTAAACTCAGGATACGCTGCACCTCGATATGCACGTGTCACGATACGATATGTCACGATACAATATCAAAAAAGTAAAAAAGAAAAATATTACTGTGTGATTACAACTTCTTTGTTTTTGTTTGAGTTGCACACAGGAAAACACAAGGCCTAACAGGCCAAACATAAACAACAACACTCTCTCTAACCCTAGAGAGGTTAGAGAGAGTGTATGCTAATGAGTGGTAGGCTCGTTTTCGCTGTCTTCATCTTTTTTAATGAGAAAGCCAAAATACTGCCAGACAGATGACTTGTATCCAGGGGGAGCGTCCTCAATTTCGACCTCATTTGACTCCATCATTCGGCTTTTTGGAGGCAAGGTAGTTGATGCTAATTTCTGTTGTCGTCACTTCTGGTCACATGTGCTATTACTGGACGTGACGTCTTTATTTTGCGATCAATTTTTTTCAAACTCGATGCATTTCGTCATGTACTGTATCGCGATATATTGCCAAACGATATTTCATCCCATCCCTAGAGTATACCCCCATCCTGGACTATGCCTAGGGTTAAACTGGACTTGTCCATAGTATACCTGGTGTATACTCTGTCAAAATCATGCACTTAAAGTTATTTGTCCTTGAAAGACAGCATATTTTTGGCCTATATTGTTATTTCTGCCACTCTTGGAAGCAGTTTCTGTCTGAAACAGGACAGAGGGCTGGTCCACATTGCTCTCCCCTGATCATCCTGCATCCTCGCAGCTTTGGACATTGACTGGAATTTTTTTGGTGTTTCTTGTTAGCTTCAGTAACTAGAGTACTGGTGTTATAACTGTGGCCTATTGTTTAAATTGCTCAGTACAAAAAGCACTAAAAAGCACTAAGTGGAAATGGGATGGATGCCATTTTCTCTTTTAAATGTAATCGTGCAGTTACATCAACACTGTTACTTCTATTTTCAGCTGGGAAACCTAAGCACTTCAGTTGACTATTGTCAGTCTGGAGTAAAAACAGAAAAAGAAAATGCCTCTTTACTTTGCTGCTGTCTTATTTCATTGGTCCAGAACACATTACAGCCTCAACCACACAAGATAACACAAACCACTGCACACTCTGGGGCAACTGTTGCCAAAAGCTGATTCTGTTTCTGCTCTGCTGTCCATTTCTCTCTTTACTAGTCTCTCTCAGGGGTAGAACTGGACATAAAACCACCACGGATCCACTTAAAGTCTTGTAATTAATTGTGACCCTGCAAGATCCCCAGTCTTTGTGAAAACTTGTTCTCTGGAGATGTAAGAGTAAAACACTTTGTATGTGAGCTGTGACTGCAGTGAGAAATCTGTATCCATTATAAGGCTGTTTTCTAGAGCCACAGGGATGGTAAACTCTGGTGACAGACCATGAAAAGAAGGAAACACTTTTCTTTTTTCCACTACACTAAAAGTAAACATCGGAGGCCTTTTAAATAAGCAACTTCAACATTAATTTAACTATTGATTTCAAATACAGTAGCAGGCTCATTACAGACCAGACTGTCAGCCTCCTCTTTGCAGTCTAAGATGTCTGACTGTTATCTGTAGAGGCGGGGCATAAGTAAAAGTCTTAGTATGTGGTTTTAAAGAGAAGAGAAGGTGGAGAAATGTTTAATCTGAGTGACGTTGGAGTCATATCCTCTACTCTACCATTCATTATCAAATGTTGGAAATTAAAATCCATCAGCTGTATAGAAAGAGAAATACTTGAAAAATTAAGTGGAGTACAAAGGACACATTTTAAATCGTAAATAGTAAAAGAGAAAAGAATACCTGAATAGAATACCTGAAAAGAATAATACTCAAGGAAAGTAAAGATGAGGGCTGTCACTTTTCCAGAAAAACAAACTGGATTGGTTGATGAAAATAAACGCTATAAAACAACCAAAGATACTAAAACCCTGGCCCTAACTCCACCTGCCAACAAAGACATGAGGCATCTCCATTCAATCACTATACTATTTACCTCTTCCGAGGCCACATCCTGCAATCCTGTCCATCATGGCCTTTATCTACACCTCTAATGGGGGCTGCCAAGGTGGACACGGCCCCGTTGTGCTGAGAACTTGACATAATGCTGCTTGACTTTCGGGAGTGGAAGGCCAACAAATGTGCCTGCAAATTTGCCTTGCACATAATCAGCTTACAGTGTAGCTCAAAGTGCTTCCACATGGCAGTCCTCAGATGTTTTAGATCTGTGTAGCTTTGTCTGTCCTCCATTTTCTTGGCATGTGCTTCCTGTTGTTGAAAGCGTTGGAACAGGTAGTTTCTCTGCTCCATCTGCTCGAATGTGGTGCAGGACTGTATATTTTCTATTTTTCTATTTTCTATGTTTACAGTGAGTAAAAGTTGTTATCCCATGCTTATCCCATTGAGCATACAGACGTATATCAGGGAAATGGTGACAGCCCTCATATTGACACTGAAAAAATATACTGATGCAACTGCAATTCTCCCCTTCCAGCCGAATGCCTGCCAACATCCAGCCAAATTCCACCACTAACATTCCCGTTTTATGGTGTTTCCTGACAATTTGAATGTGCTCCTGTGCTGTGTTAATTTTGACAGCACTTTTTCATGTAGTTTTATTTAAAGCCTTTTGTCAATAATATATTTAGTTTTAGTCATACCTTAGTCGTATCTTTTGTTTAATTCTAGTCTAGTTTAAGTTGGTGAAATTCCACAACATTTTTGCCGACGGAATCTACTGTAAATTTGGACAGTGAATTATGAATTGTAAAGGGTAAGGCATGTTTTAGCGTTCCTTGAATTTCTGAAGTCAGGTTTTACAGTTGGATAAAATGAAACATCTATTAACCCTTTATTGAATGCTAGTAAAGTTTGATGTATAAATTTACAGACTTTTTGTGAAATGCAGTCACCTTTATTTAGGCTACCTGGCAGAACATCTCAGTTACAATACCAGAACTGACAACAAACAGTGAACCTGCTCTACATGAATATATCAATTCATAAAGACAGCAGCTCTGATTAGATCGCTCCAAAACTTATCCCACCACCATCAAGCTAAGGAAGCTGTGGGGTGCTAGTTTGGTGGAGTGGTTAGCAACTAGGCACCCCATGTACTTGCTTCTGCCGGTCCAGGTTCGAATCCCGCCTGTGACCTGTTTGCAGAGTGTCTTCCCCTACTCTCTCTCCCCCTTTCACAAGCCTATCCACTGTCTCTCTCCTATCATTAAAGGCAAAAATGCCCCCCCCAAAAAAATACATTTAAGCTAAGTCAGCTGTGATTGGATGTCCCTCCTGACTTAGTCAACCTTTCCACACAACCAAAGCAGCTGGGGTTGGATAAATTCATAATTTTCCATACATTTTAGTCTAGTTTCAATTTGTGATGAAACGTCAGTTAAGTTGGTTTTGTCTGCTTGCACTTGTTTATATTAGTTACTGTCTAGTTTTCATCAGGCGGAAAAAAGCTGTTGACAAAAACTATGATGAAAATAATTAGTCAACAAAATTAAAACTGTAACACCATACTTGTAAAGGAGGGAATCATTCCATATGTCTCTGAGTCTGTCATTAATAATGTTTATGCATGTTAAAGAGGACATATCATGCTTGTTTCTCCTTTTCACTATGCCAGAATAGGATGCCTGTAAAGCATTTCTGCCCTCAGTACAAGTCATTTAGTTCCTTCATTGCCCCACAATATCCTTAGTTTTCAATATCCTCACTTTAAGCCATTAACAAGCTCTCGTTGAAACACTTGGATCTGAGGATGACCTAAAGTTACTTTGCAACGTCTCAGCCCTTTGTGCTCTGATTAGTCAGTTCTATCGGGGGTTGAGCCAGCCTGTCCTTCTTCTTCTACTGTATTTTCTGGCAGGCTCAATGCAGCGACCGCATATTGAGTCCCCCTACAGGCCAGAGCTGGTAATGAGTGAGTGTGAGCTAGGGACCTATATACCCCTGCTGGTGGATGTGTTCCTCGGTGACAGTTTTGTGGCTAACGAACATCAGAGAGGAGGAAGTGTTTCATCAGATTACTCCAATAAAAAGAAAGGTACCTCGTGTCATCACGACGTTTGAAATCTTTCGGACATCTCGCAATGACCTATTTTCAGAGGCATCAAATCTCGTTCTAGGATATCAGAAAAAATACAATATCTCATTTTTTGAAAATTAAGGGGGTGTAAGGTCTTGTTTTCAAATTTATTATATTGTATGTAAGTATTAAATCATTCATCAGCATGATATGTCTCCTTTAAACTACAGCATGGGCACTATTTTAACCATGGTTTCTTTAAATTTAATGGAGGCAAGATTTAATCCTGTAAATCTTTTTTAATTTGTTGTTTGCTGCCTATGTTTAACTACCTCATGCACAGAGAAAGAGGAGGCTGCTGTGAATGTACCTGATCACACGTGGACTTGAAGGTTTTTGTAAAGCAAGAGGCACAACAGTTTGCTTTGGTCAAATTTTGGTTGAAAGAAACAGCCAATTTTGATTTCCCGGGCAGCTTTTCTGATGTTTTTCCTTTCACTTTTTTTTTTTTTTTTGACATTTGAAATAAAAAAAAACTTTGAAAGAAAGTTTTGCCACCACACTGACCTTTCAACCATTATTCCCTTGTCCCTTTTTTTCTTCACTTACTATCAAACATTTTTTTGTCATTTGAGATAGAAATTGTTTTCCTTTTTCCAAATACTGTTTTTTTTTTATAAAGGGAATGGAAATGAAGGAAGTGTTGCCCCCACAACAAAGAAGAACCAAATGGAAAAAAAATAATGAATTCTAACATTTTCTTTGCAAGAAAAAATATGTTGTACCAAAACAGCCAACACTGTGTGTGCTGATACTGAATATATTATAAACACTGTCACTGAGAAAAAGTTTTTAGTGGCACAAAGTCTCTCTGACTTTCTCCCGATAAATATTAAGTAGAGAGTAGTTTGTTGTTAGTGGTTTTGTGACTTGTGCTGTGTGTGTTGTGTCATTAAATTGACCAAAAAGAGACAGAAGGAAATGCAGGGCAACAGATGATGCAACTTAACTAAAAACTTTGAAAAAAAGGGTTAGAAAAATGGTTTCAAAGCCACAATTTGTCTCTGAAATCTATTTAAATCAGCTTTGAAAGGCCTGTGTTTATCCACAGCGAGAACCTCAGTCAGGGTGGGCAACAACTGCTCAATACTCTCTAACAAAAGGTCAATACTGACTCAGAAAATCAACAAACTGCCTCTCCTCTAAAGGGCTACACAAAACAAAAGTGTCTGACGTGTACATTTTGAAGCACATCCTCTGTAGTCAGACTAAACAAACCTCCCCTGTGCCCTGCTCCAACTTTGATTTTGATTATGAAATATCTTTTGATAACTAGTTGGTTAAAGCTGTTTATTTTGCTACAGCAGAGGTTCCTAATCTCCTTATTCCCAAAATATTAATAGATTTGGGACAACCACAGCATGATACTTAAAAAAATAGCATACACCTATGATTTTCTGTGTAATCTGCTAACTTATATTTTTACTAATATTTTTTACATATTAATCTTGCGCTAGTGTGCTTTTCTTGTGATGGCTACGGTTTTATTTTGAACCGAACTCATTTTATGTATCAATTCTGAAAATATTGAGTAAATAAACCATTTAAAGCGTCTCATTTCCCCTCTTTTAATCTTGTGAATCCCCAGGAATTGCTGTCCTGCAGCAACATTTGCTCGTCTGGTTAGAAAGTAAAAACAATGTATCAAATATCTAGGATCATTCAGAACTCCTTAATGCCTCATTGATTATACTGATTATTGGTATTTATTAATTACGTTTACTCTCATAATTGCTGCCATGTTTGCTGTTCAGTTCTAGCACAACTGTTAGCTACAATCTGACGTCTTTTGTGCCCTCTAGTGGTGTCCTCTAGTAACACGCATCACAAACAGGCAAGAAAATAAAAACGCAAATGACGCCAACGAACACAAACAAAAGGACAAACTGGAAATATATCTCTGGTTTTTGTTTTTTCTTAGAGATAGAGCCTCCTCTGTGGAGAAACTCCCCTTGTTTGTCAGGTTGCTTTCATTCTGCAGGTTTCCCAGCTCACTTGTATAATAAATATTTGGGAAACATTTATTGTGGTCGTTCCTAAATTTTCAATGGAAGCGCATCATTGGGATGATACTGTATATACACTTACACTTAAATATTCCCACTTTTGTTGACTGAGTCTTGACTTATTGATCAGTTCAACATAGAGGCTGTTAGTAAGATGTGGAGACTGTTTGACACTAACACCACTCCAATAAAGGTTAAGAATGAGGGATAACTCAATGTGTTTTTGTGAGAGTAGTGTGATCTCATGGGGATGCCCTGCAATCAACATACCTATCCAGCTAAATATTTTCCTATAATCATTCAACCCAAACAGAAAGTGACGATTACTGCAACCAATCAACACGCTGTACCTAACAGAGAGGTGCTAAACAGGTGTGACAGTTCAGATCACTTAAATGTGGATTTTCTCTCTTTGTTTGACAGAATAAAAATCCATAATTGCATACTTGTGTCCACATAGCCACATAATGAACCAATGCATTTAGCCTGACATGCACCTTCTCAATAGATTTTAACACAGGCTGAAGAAAATGAAGCAGTTTTAAGTTTTGGTCTGGTTTGCTTCTGAAAATTTCACTACAAAGCAAACCCAATTGGGCCTACAAGTTCTAAAGATCTAATTTTCAGAGACTTATCACAGAAAAGTGACTCTTCTCTGTTTTTACACCTACTGTGTGTTTGATGGCACCATCAAAAACATAAATTAATTAGCCTCCATGGCAGATGTCAGAAACTGTGCTCATTTCTAGGTTAGCAACTTGCTCTCTGAAATCAGGTAGACCACACACTATGACTGACACCTGGGATGTATCCCAGCATGCATCTCACCCTCAGGGCCCCCGCAGCGGGCCGTCATTAGCATATCAAAGGCCACTCGGCACCGTGTCTGGTCCGGAGAGAAAAGAGGAGGCAGCACTTCAACCGCCTCTCGATTCAATTTTTCACATGGAGCCATTTGAATATCTATGGCGGGGGATGCAGATTGATGCGCGACACACAAACACTTACACACAAAGACGTACACACACTTAGGTACACTTTTATGCCCACACATGCACTTATACACCCTTTAAAAATTCACAAGCAGACTATTGTTTTGATCTACGTTTAATTTGGCTTTTATGATGAAAATTAAAGGTAGGACACGGCACCACGGTGAACAGAAAACCTTGATCCAGAGTGAGTGTGTGTCCATGTGTGCCTCATGAATATTCCCTTTCAAATGCTGCTCTGTTTCCATGCACCTGGGCCGGCAGTACACAACAATACTTTGTCATTACGAGCGATGCTATCACTCCGCTCCCCTCCAAGCACTCAAACAACAAACGGGATGAAATATATTCACAGTGAGACCGTTATGAAAGACGAACATTGTGGCTCTGCAGGGACGAGCCAGACAACAAACAACGAGATGTTCGATGCAGCAGCATCTCCTGCAATATTGTGAAACCAGGATGAACCCTAAATTCCAGATTATGTGCTGTAGATAGGGATTAGGTGGAGATTACATTCCTCTGTAATGTGTATTGGATGTTGTGACAGTTTCTATTTGTTTCAAAAAGATTAGCTTATGGTTGTGTTAAGCAAGTACAAGAGCTTTAGTTAGCTCTACCTCAAGCATCTGAGGAGGGTTACTCTGCACATTCTGATGGATGAAGCAAAAATTTAGGGTTTCAGTTAATAAAAATATGACTTAACCCAAAACTAAGTGGTTGTTTCCACCTTAAAATAATATTTCTAGAATCACTGTGATGGTTCATCACTAGCCATCACAGTGGTTGAATCACACCTCTGTCATGGTCTGAGGGGGTCTGTATCACCTGCACTGGCACCATGTAACTTCGATGTGGATGGTGGGAACACAGCCACACTAAACTAAAAAAAACAAAAAAACTACAAATTGTTACTGCTTTGACTGCTTTGCAGCCTACGATACTTCCCCTAGAGGTGAAAGCTAAACATTGGGCAAAGGAGAAACAGTTTTTGATTGTTTTAAACAGATTTATTGAACAGAATTTAGTTAAAAGTAAATATGCTCTTATTTTCCTAATGGAAATAGGGACCTCTGGCTCACACTCCTGCACAGTAGGTAGCAGTAATGCTTCTCTGATGTTGAATGCCACCCATAGTTAAATAATAATAATAAGAAGAAAGCGTAGAGTTGTTATCATGGCAGAAGCAGCAAAAAACCCAAAGGAAAGAAAAGTTTTATCGGAGGACATCAAAAAAGGAAAGCTGAAGAGTAACAAGCTCAATGCCGAGACAGGGATAAACATTGGCCCAGCATTCACTCACTGGCGTGAGCTAAAGGACGAGGAGGGATGTTTGACTGATGCTGATTTAACTCTGTTATTGTTTGACTTGTAAGTGAATGATGATTTATTCGAAAAGAAAAGAAAATATGATCAGACTGTACTTTATCAGTCCACATGGTTTATTTATCTCTCAGGACGTCCTTTCGGCTCGCTTCTCCTCCCTCTGTATGTCAACAAATGCACGTTGCTGTACGACAGTGCAGTTACACTAAATGACCACAGAGGCCACTAGAGAGCTGGAAGCTGGAACCTAACATAGTGCGGCTTTAATGTCAAAAGTATATGAAAATGTTATTGTTATGTTATTCAACATACCATAGGACACTGAAGACGTGTATGTGTATCCACACATATTTTTATTGTATAGCCATTTTGGTGTGTTTTTTGATAGTCATGCTCTATTTAAAGAATATACCATAGATCATCTTAGTCTAAGTTTATAAATTGGTTATCTCAATGTCTAAATGAAAAAAGGCTCAAGTCTGAGAATTTCACCCACAACAAAACAATTAAAGGGTCCATACAGTACATTTTTATTAATTTAGGAATTTCAGATGTAAGTCATCCTACTGAAGTGTTTCTTAAATCTTCAACAAATAAGCAAAACTCTATAGTAATGATTTTAGACATTAAGAAACTCAAAAAGTGGCACTGTAATTTGGCAAGGTATTAATACCTTCCTTCCAAATAAGAAGGAAAAATGTCCAGTTACTTTAACACACTGTAGCTTGTCAAGTAAAAGTACGATGCTGTAAAAGAATCTAACTGTAGGGTCTTGTCAAGCCACTATTGTTTCTTGATTAGTTTTAATGCAAAATTTGGGTAATTATGAGGCTTTCAGTGGCAATATATCTTCTCTCGGGGATCAAGCTTGTAATTGAGGTTATGTTTCTGTTGGTTTTTTAAAAAGATTTTACAAAAATTACTGGACAAATCATCAGGAGATGTCAGTCTGCAAATGCCAGAAATTACAAATGATTTGATTTTGGTGCTGACCCAAATAACTGCAGCTAGTGAATGATCACTTTGCTTTATAATTGTCAAACTAATAACGATATCAACATGGATCCAAGTGGAGTAGGTTTTCAGGGTCAGGGAATCATATTAGGAGGGTTAGTCCATAATGGAGCATTTACTTACAAGCCAGGATAAGTACCAAACTGCTGGTTAAATTGAAAACAAGCACTTAGCTGCTAGCAAAAAGGAAAAAAGTAACTAACTGCCAGGAAATTATTTATATTGCCAGTTACTAGAGAACAAGGTGACAAAATTCTGTTTGACAAAGGAACATATTGGTAAGTTAGTTTTTGGTTGACCCTCATCAAAGTGGCAAAAGTCAAGGTAAAAAAATACTGTTAGCTAACAAGTGAATATTCACAGAGCACCATCAGTTTTATGTTCAATCTCATCTCAGTTTAGCAGAGAAATGTGTAAGCAACACTGCAGACTGTCGTCTCTGTTAACACACTGATGCATTCTCATGTTAACAGCTCCAGTATCTGCCATGTTTGCAAAACTGAATAACAGTTCTAATGTCTGCAGCCTGTTTTTCGTTAGCTAGAAGATTTAATAGTTTTTCTCTGTGTAGCTAGCCAAAGTTGCCAATTTTTAAAGCAACACAAATGATCCAAGTTAGACTTTAAATCCTCAGACTTGTTAAACCATTGAGACTTCTCTTCTCCCTTCAAGGTACGGAAATCGGAAAGTTTGCAAGCTAACCTACCAAAATTTTCAAAATCTGATGATCTCCATCTTAAACAAGTGAAAGCAGCTGCTGTGTCGGTCCATTCTCTCAAAGATCTGAGGCAATAAGCTCATTTGTTTTGTTTAATGTGATTGTTGGCTGCCTGCTTTGTAATCTCGTGCTGTAAGAGTGTTAGCAGATAAAGCAGAGGACCATCTACTGTTGTTATTCTTTTTGTTTCATTAGCTCCTTCCCTCCTCCCCGCCTCCCTCCATTTGTGAAAGCCTTCTCTCCAACAGATTGGACGCTCCTTGATTTGCGGTGAACAAAACGAGCTGGCCGGGCTGGAGGGGGATTAGTGCCACTCCAGGACAATTATAATCTGGTTGCTGCCAAGGCAACCTTATCTCCAACCTTCCTTCCAACACACATACACTTTCCCTTAATTGGACGTAGGTCTAAGTGTGGAAACAACTGTGGTGTGCCCTCCATGGTGAAGCCACGAGAGGTAGCAGCAGTCAGACCGGGGGAGAACGGACATGGCCTGATGTCATATAACGAGAAGCAGCGTGTTGTCTGAACCGCCGTGAAGACTTTATATTAGCATGTTTGTGATTATAGTGAACACTTGTAATCTATAAAAAAACACTGAGGAGGCACAGTGAAAAAAAATGTTCTCTCTGTATCCAACAGAATCTCTGCTGAGCTAGAGACAGTACCAAAACAATTTGTTAACATTTAAGCAATTCTAAGTATGTATATTAACACTGATTATTATTAACATATGCAAATAATTAAAGTAAATAAAATGTAGCTGAGTAGAAATATACTATGGAGAAAGGATGATTATCAATACTGTAGTGGACATTTAAATAGTATGTGTATGTATATACTAGGGGTGTCCTGATCCAATATTAATATCAGATATCGGTCCACTATCAGCAAAAAAAACAAATATCCGATTATATCGGCCTGCATCAAAAATACCTGATATAAGCAGTCCATTCTGATTTATATCTTATTTATTTTATTTAGTTGTAGAATATGCTTATGTTTAAGTTAAACACACTGGCTATTTTGCAATTAAAAAAAAATGTTTTTGTTTTTACTGGATTTCTTGAGGTTAATTTTCAGGGTCTTCTTATTTATTTTTTATTCATTTTATTTATTCATTCATTCATTCATTTTCTATACCCGGCTATCCCTTTCGGGGTTGCGGGGGGCTGGAGCCTATCCCAGCTATCATCGGGCGAGAGGCGGGGTACACCCTGAATCGGTCACCAGTCGATCGCAGGGCCACAGAGAGACAGACAACCATTCACGCTCACACACATACCTAAGGACAATTTAGAGTTACCAATTAACCTAATGAGCATGTTTTTGGTCTGTGGGAGGAAGCCGGAGTACCCAGAGAGAACCCACGCATGCACGGGAAGAACATGCAAACTTCACACAGAAAGGCCCTCCCGACCCGGAATCGACCGGGAACCTTCTTGCTGTGAGGCACGCGCTCTACCAGCTGCGCCACCGTGCCGCCCCATTTTATTTAATTATACTATATTCTTATTATTCTTATTCTAATACATTTTATTTAATTATACTATATTCTTATTATTCTTATTCTAATACATTTTATTTAATTATACTATATTCTTATGTTTAAGGTTAAAATTTATTTAACCCATTGATTAATAACAAATCAGTCAGTTTTCCTCATATCTGCTATTGCTGACTACTGTTCTCTGTTTGAGTAATCTCACTTGATCGAGCCTTTTCTTACAGTCCATACTACAAAATAAGTAATAAAGGTATGTATGATTCCTGCTGATATCAGTATCGGCCATTTCTGAAGGGTGTTGTGTTTGTTCTCTTGGAGGGTTGTATGAGGAATGGGGTTGTGCTTTCAGATTTATTTTTCTATGAAGACTGACTAAAGTTAGTAAAATGGAGCAATTACCCATGTATTTAAATTGCTTTCATGAACAATGACAATTGGCATTGAATTATAATGTTCATTCAGAATTTGATCTAATTTGTAAGGAAGGGGCAAGAAGAGATACATTTTTTTCTTCATTCTGTTTCTTCTCAAACTGGTTGTTGTTTTGACATACGCATGTATGTACTAACGTGTAAATTTGTTTGATGGACATGTACAGTTGTTTTGTGTACTTATGTATTATTTTGTATTGACTTGGTTGTTTTGTGTTTTTTTTCTTTTTTTTAAAGTTTGAGATAAATTAAAAAAAGGAAGAAAGAAAGACAAAACACACAGCAGTTGTTCCCAAGCATCATCTGTCAGGTCCTCCTTTGGCAGATAAATATTTTAAAGCCCTTCTCCCCTTGATTATACAAACCAACCCATTAGTACCCAAGAAACATACAATGGCTCATGTATCACTAAGAAGTTTTGGTGTAGGTTAAGACATTTATTTCAAAATGATTCATGAGTACATAGGGTCTTCGAGCCATGACCAGAAACATGGGGAGATTTGCTTGTACATAGAAGTGCTCTATCATCTGTAAACTACACTAAACGGCACACAGACAACAAGCAGACTATGAGTACATTTTTAACTAAGAGCTAGTTCAAAAAACTTAAAGGAGACATATCATGCTGATGCATGATTTAATACTTACATATAATATAATAAATTTGAAAACAAGACCTTACACACCCTTAATTTTCAAAAAATGAGATATTGTATTTTTTCTGATATCCCAGAACGAGATTTGATGCCTCCGAAAATAGGTCATTGCGAGATGTCCGCGAGATTTAAATCGTTGTGATGACACGGGGTACCTTTCTTTTTATTGAAGTAATCTGATAAAACACTTCCTCCTCTGTGATGTCCGTCAGCCCCAAACCCTCACCGAGGAACACATTCAGCAGCAGGGGTATAAAGCTCCCTTGCTCACACTCCCTCATTACCAGCTCTGGCCTGTAGGGGGACTCAATACGCGGTCGCTGCTTTGAGCCTGCCGGAAAATATAGCAGAAGAAGAAGGACAGGCTGGCTCTACCCCCGATAGAACTGACCAATCAGAACACACAGGGCTGTGACATTGCGAGGTAACTTTAGGTCATCCTTGAGACCAAGCGTTTCAACAAGCGCTTCATAATGGCCTAAAATGAGGATTTTGAGAACGCTATTGTGGGGCAATGAAGGAACTAAATGACTTGTACTGAGGGCAGAAATGCTTTACAGGCATCCTAGTCTGGCATAGTGAAAAGGAGAAACAAGCATGATATGTCCTCTTTAAATTCATTCAAGGAAATGTACAGAAAGTTATTTAGAGTCCAGATAACTCATTTCTAGTTAAATCTTTAGTAAGGAAATCAAATTCAATATACTTCTCTTTAAGTTTCAATCTTACTTAAATCTGTTGTTTAACTTAATTCAGATATCAGGGTTTTCTGCTCTCTTTAATTATCAGAGCCCTGTGCCACTCAACAACTCACTTGTTGGGGAGCTCTGCTTTAAACGACAAACTGAAATCTCAGTGAGTAAGTTTATTATGTATTTTCCCTTAGTAAATAAAGCATGACCTTTTTGGTAAATAACCCAGGCCTAGAAAACCATAAATCTCCATCTCCACACACAGTAAATACACCCACTGGAGCCTCGGTCTATTTCTACCCAGATTTCTGAGGGAGTGAGAAAAAGCACCAAAGAGGTAATAGAGAATCACTGTCTCCAAGAAACATGATGCTTATAGAAAATTTGGAAATGTGGTCACGAATCTGAAATGACCCACCAAGAATGAGCAGCAGGAGACGAGCTGACTCACTCGGAGACTATTTGGCTAAAAATCAACGCTGCTGAAGGACGACACTTCGGCTGCAGCAGAGACTCAATCTGTAAGACTCAGACTGGATTTTCACCTTTGTGTCTAAAATGGAACAAATCTGTGAAGACGCTGTACTAAACATAAACTCTATTTGCCTGATGTAAAATAGTACCCAATGAAACACATTAAAAAACAGCAAAATTGAAGTCTGAATAGAGTTGAGGTACTTTTCTGAGTTTTAAATCTCTTTAATAGTCCTGCAGCTTTTTATTTATCTGATTTGCTTTAACTATGGGAGTCTATATTGCTGAAAAGCCTGATAAGTCACCTAAAAAATTAGGCACAACTTGTGAAGATCGTGGATTTGTGGATTGATCAAAACAGCTTAACATATGGATAGCGCCCACAAAAAAATGACAAAAACTCCTGTAACAGGAAGCTGGTGTTATTTGGTGTCAACCCTGGGGCCTTTTCCTAACTTTGAACCAAGTTCTGTGAGACTGGTAAAGTCAAAGACAGAAGACGAAGACAACAACACCTAAAGAAGAGCGTTCCCTTACCCTATCACTGCAGAACTTAGGCTTTTTCCAGGGTTAGGGGACTTTGTTGTGCACTACCAACATGTTAAGCTGTGTTGTTCATTCTGAGGCTGCCTTTACACGGGGCCAAATATGGTCAGATCCGATAAGTTTTCATTGCATTTTGGCCTTGGGTTTACATGGAAACTCGTTGCATTTTGTCCGAAAACGGTAACTTTTGAAAACGGGCTTCAGATTGGAAAGTTTTGAATACGCTCTCCATGCAGCGCTGTGTAAACCTGAATCAGAGGTGACAACAGCTTCAGCCATCTGCTGAGCAAAGTGTGTGCCGCTTACCGTGCTCGGTTTGTTATCCAGACAAAATTATCCAGTCAGATTTGTTGTCCAGAAAAGAAACTCCTGCGTCTCTGTGTGTCTATTCATTGTTGTTTGTGGAACGTTTTTCTTCTTTGTACGTGTACTGTAGCAGCACTGTTTCTCTGCAAACCTTCTTCGCCATCTACTGAACTGGCATGCATCCTACAGCGGTTTCATTCGTCTCCAGCGTCTCCGTCTGAACGCAGATTGACTTTGAAAATGCAAAGGAAAAATCTCTGCATTTTCAAGTCAGGAGTGTGTGTGTAAACATTGCCTAAAAATATACAATCCTTACAAGTGTTACATTGTGAAGGAGGCGAAACAGGCTTTCAAACAATATAGAATACAATACCAGTGTTGTATTATAAAAGTGGAGAAATGATTGACCAATTTCCACTCTTTGAGGAGCACATTTTGATTCTCCTGCCAGATTGTTGGGCAGATAAACTCCAACAAGCTCAAGATAATTTACGTCCTGTTAAACTGTCCCACTCTCTTTTACAGCACGCTATTTTCTCCCATTATCCTTTGCTTCTGCTCATACTTAATATCCCTACAAGGATCCATAAACATTCATGTTATCGTCTCTTCAAATGCACAAAGGCATCATTCATAATATGAGACATAATTCTTTCTCCTGATGAATTAGCACCAGAATCAAACCTGCAGACTTTTTCCAAATCTGCTCCCACAGTCGAGCCAAAATGTCAGCGAGAACACAAATCTTCGCTCTGGAGAAAGTAGCTTTTTTTCCTTTTTTTTGGGTATTTAACCTGTCAGCAGTGATGTAGTATGCTAATATTCTTATTTTACAGCGTATGATAAAACCATAATAAACACGGTATGGGGTGATGATGGATGTTTTGTTGCAGGTTGTGCCTCGCCCACAGCTTTTTGCTATTTCTCTATCTGGCAGTGTGTGATGGAGGGATATTTCTCTGCCTCTCTCCCTCTCTCTTTCTTACAACACACTTCGATTGGCCATAATTGGCTCCTGTTTGCAGCTGAGTATTGATCACCTCAATAGGCCCTCCATTTCACCCTCCTCCATCTCCACCACCACCACCACCACCACATGATCCACTTCTCCTTTCTGTGCTCTCTCCTTTTCCAAGCGTCTCTCTCCCAGGCCTCGCTGCTGCCACTTTGATAAGCGTGGTGAATGGCGTGCCGTCATCGGTGCAGACTAACTCTTGAATCAATAGGCGAGTGCAGACACTCAGCAGTCTATTTCCCGCAGAGATGGTGGAGAATAGCAATGCCCACAGATGAAAACCAGCTAGGAGAGAGGCGGAGAGAATCAGGGAGAGGTGGCCGGGATAATGGAGTGGGTACCGAACATCAGAAAGTGTTTACATCTACTTCTTAAGATTCCCCTCCCTCATTCTTCACCAATGATTGATTTACACAAGTGCAATTATGAAGGATGGTCTCCATATGATAAAAGTTGAGTCAAGGAGCTATGAATAATGAAGAATCACGTTGCCAAACACGTGAATGCTTTTTAAAATGTTGATGTTCAAGCTATAAATTAAAATGAGCAACTGAATATAAAATCTGTGGATGGAAACACTTGTTCTAATCTCATTTTCTCACATTTTCACCCATGTCATGACAATAAAAAGATGCAGCTTCAGTTCATAACTTTGAAATAATAAGGTCTTAAAAGGTTATGGTGGTTAAGCTTATTTCCTAAGGGCAATTGGTAACACAGCTGAAGGGTTTTGTGTTCTTTGCTCTGGAGTCTCGGGGTTTGGAGTGAACAATATTGGATTTTTGCAGATATCCCAAATGATATTTCTCATTATCACCAGTACTGAAATTTTCCAACCAGAGCTAAAAATCTTTACTATATAAAATTTGTCTTGTTACTTTCAATGTGAGAGTCTATTAGAGTGAGGAGCAGATACAAACAAGAATAATAATTTGATTTTTAGATGTACCCATGCAGGGACGATAAGGCAAAGCATCATGGGACATGTGTGTATTAATACTGCCAATATATGGCCGATATATGTGGCCAATACATCTGCAAAGATTTCAATTCGACCGATACGGATATTTCACTTATTAGGCCAATATCTGCTGATAGAAACATAGCACCAATAATACTGTGTATCCCAAACTGGAAATAACTCAGGGTAGCAGCTGTTAATAATGTAGCAACAAACATGTTTGTAAATTATGTCAAAATTTCTACAGTAAGTAGAAATCTTAATCTTACAGTCTTAATCCAAAAACAGATTAAGGTTGGAAACAGTGACAGCATGCAGTAAAATCACCAACAACATGAGAAAATGTGACTGTTTTAAACACAGTAATTTAATACTCTTTTTGTACAAAACAACAGCACTGAAATTGCTTAAAGAGGTGGTCATGGCTCACTACCAATCAACCCATGGAGCAGTTTGTTTGCAGTGAGGATCGATCTAGCAACCAGCACAAACAGGGTGAGGAATCAGCTGCAGTAGTTTAATGGTGCGGCCACACCGGACGCGAATTCGCAAAGACGCGCGTCGAGATTACATACAAAGTCAATGCAAAGACGCGTTTGGATGCAGATTCGCCCCGGACGGCATGTTGGACGCGATTGGCGCAGCGTGTCTGGAGCGTCCGGCACGTTTGGGGCATCAAATGCCTCTACCCTCGAGTTGAAAATATTGAACTTTCGACACAAATTCGCGTGACGCTGTGCCGCAGCAGCCAATCAGCGATGACATTCCCCCCCAACGTCATTGATTTGATGACGTGTGACGCTCCGGCCACCGGCTCCTGCTCAGACCCCTCTGCAAGATGGAGGAGAGATTGATCTGTGCTGTTTTCCATCATTCGGAGCTATATGATTCGACGTGTGTACTCTACAGTGACCGGAACAAAAAGGAGCAGGCTTGGGTGAAAGTCTCTGAGGAGACAGGTTTGATGACGTGAGACGCTCCGGCCTCCTGCTCCTGCTCAAACCCCTCTGAAAGATGGAGGAGAGGTTGATCTAGGCTGTTTGCCATCATCCAGAGCTATACAATTCGACGTGTTTTCTGCAGAGACCGAAACAAAAAGGAGCAGGCTTGGGTGAAAGTCTCTGAGGAGACAGGTTTTGAAGGTAAGCTCTGTAAATATTCGTTTCCAGCTGGATTTGCCTGCACGGGTCATCACTGAGTCCGACAAGCTCCGGCTCTCTACTGCGCCTGCGCAGTGATGCGCATTGCCCCTCAGCTTGTCAAAATGGTCCAGCGTCTGGCCTCGGGTGTTACGCGCGGCGCGACACAGGCATATGAGGCGTTTAAATTTGCTAATTTGCCTCCGGTGTGGCCGCAGCATTAAAAATACAATTACAAGGCCCCTTTAATCACATCTGGAGCAAAATACTGCTGATGATAATAATATTCAATCCAACAGGGTTGTTCTGTGTGCTTAAACACATCATAACATAACAACAGCAGCATCACTGTCTTACAAGAATAGACATCAGCTGCCTCAGAAACTCCTTAAATCCCCTTAATCTATTCTAGCTTCTTGAATCAGGAGAATTTAATGTCTTTACTAAAACTTTGTATAACCAGGAGAGCCTCACTGAGATAAAGGACCTAACTTTGAAGAGCATGGTGGTCAAGACCGGCAGCAGAACATTTAAGAAATCGCACACATGGAACAATTGCAAACACAGAGCAACAGAAATAACCAAATAGTTCAGAATCACAGAGTAAATTATGTTTAGCAGAAGCATTTACAGCCTTCCTGCAGCATATTCCAGTCTGCAGGAGCAGCAGATCTGAAGCTTCTTTTACGCATTTCAAGACAAACTTTGACAGATTGTAAGAATAAGTTTTGTGGCTGAGTCACTGAGCCAAGAACGGAGCTTTCAGGAAACAATTACTCACGAATATGGGACGAAGATTAAGGACAGCCTCAAGAGTCAGGATGTACCAACAATTATGTCTACATCTGGTCAAAGAGGGAATACAACTCACTCATACAGAGAATAAAGAGGCATCTGAGCCCCGAGATTTGTTATGGATGTATAAACCATCAGCTTAATCAAATAGAGGAACTAGAAAAGCACTCGGAGAGCGCAGACCTCCGCCAGCGCCACAGTCCTCACCCATATTGTGATTTTAACCATAAATATTAGTCCTACCTTTATTTCATCTAAATATTTAGATTCCTTGACCATGAAAATATGCCATTAGCAACTGGTGTCATAATATCTATTTTAGTTCAGTACTTATTCACCAAAATCACATTTTTCGTCATGGCATTTTTGGTCTTCACATTTTTCGTCATCCAGACGCTGATCCGGATCAACACCAAAATTGAATCAGTTCTTCCTTTTCCCATGCTGAACATTTCCTGAAAATTTCATCAAAATCCATCCCTAACTTTTTGAGTTATTTTGTTCACAGACAGACAGACAGACAAACAGACTCTCCCAAAAACATAACCTCCTTGGCGAAGGTAATAAAAGCAGCAGCAACAATAACTCTAAACCTCCAGTTTCACAAAGCCACTCTCTATTGTATCGTATTACTGTCTCACCAACTCTTCCTGGTTAGCTAAAGCACAAAAAGATGTGATGTATCTAATTTGTAGTAAAAAAGAAATTAATAAATGGACTTCAGCTTATAATGGGCTTTTCTGGTCTCTTTAACTCCTCAAAGCAGCTTTACACCACAGGACACATCTACCCCTTCACTCTCACATTCACTCACTGATGGTTGGAGTTTCTCTGTCAGTTGTCCGTCAGTATCAGCAAACACCTTCACGCCCTTTCATGCCCATTACTCCAACATCCGTCGACACAAACAAACACAAAGGCTCCTCTTCCTCATGCACAGTTTGTCAACTTTATATCACAAATTGCGTCAAGCATCAGTAAACATGTTCATCAGTATAAATATCCGTGAGACATGGTGCCTTCTCTCTGCTTCCTGATGTTAGCTTAGCTTGCCTTGAGTCACAGACACGCATCGCTCAGAGGGAATCGTGCATCTGCCACGTTTTTCAGTATGTTGTAGCTCCTACAAAAGTTGAATCATTTTCCACTTTCCAGCGAAAAGACGCAGTCACAGTGCAGATTATGTCCCTTTCAGCCAAATCAGACACAAAATTGGATGAAAACAGGCAAAAACACTTGTGTGGGTGGTTAGTGATGCCCTCAGTGAGACAACTGTGGGTTTTCTGGCTAAATTGCAGAGCAGATGGACCTGCCTGATTCATTGTCTAAAATCATGCAGATCCACCTTGCCAAACTCCAATCCACTACAACTTCACTTGGCAAAAGCTTAATGGCCCATTCAGGGGAAAGAGGCGGGAGCTGCAGACGTGACGACAGCGGGAAGTGACTGCATGTTGCAAAACAATGGCAGCTTCTGAAATGGTCTCTGTGGGTGATGCATTATCTGCAGTTTTATCAGAAATGGACTCTTCTTTAAAAGAGGAGAAAGGAACATCACTTTAAGCTTTTCTTATGGGAAACAATGTGTTTCCTCTTCTCCTGATCAGTTTCAGGAAGAGTTTGATCTACCAACTAGATCCTCTTGATGTGAAAAAGATGGGAAGGACTCCAAACCTCATTGTGATAATCGTGTCTCTGTTGTCCATATGGACCAGCAAATCAGAGAAGCTGGGGATCACTGCTGGGAATCCGAGAGAAAGTGAAAATCTTTTGCGGATGATGCTGACTAGTCTATAGAAGTTGTGGGTTACTCAGCGATACCTGGTGAAATCTGCTCTCCTCAAAAGTTTACCAGGAGAAGTTGGTTGGTATTGTCTTTACAAAGCTCATGTCAAATATAAGTGGTAAATGATACATCTGTGTGGTATAATTAAATGTAAAATCATATCCTAAGGACTGAAACGTAGTTAAAGCTAACAGCTAAAAACAGGGTCGAGCTGCTGGCTTGGTATGATTGGTCGTGATGAGTGTGACTGGCAGAGCAATCGTCCAATCACCAGCTGCAGCTGTTTTGAAGGTTCCGTCTCTGAAAACATTTTCAAATGGCTCTTCCCAGATGGAGTTGTAGTTCAAGCTGCAGTAGGTAGAAAGCCAGAAAATGGTTGAATTTTGAGTCTCATCTGAGCTAGGCTTTGTTCATCTCCGCCCTGAGCCATCTCCTACCAGACGTTTATTTAGCTGTTTGCCCCTGGAGCTGCTGCTGGAATTCACCGGTCCACTTAGCACAATGTTGAGCTATGTCCGAGTCACGGGCAAGAAAGGTTGGCTTTAGGTTGGTTACGATTAGCTGTGGTTAGCAGAGGACTACATCAGCTAGACACGGGTTTCAAAGAGCTTCAACCGTACTCTCCACTAACGGTTAGCAGACAGTTAGCAGATGGCTAAACTGTTATAGTAGCGTTCAACTTACAGCTCAAGAAGAGTGGCCAGCTCCGAATCCAACTTCAGACCTTGGCTATCCTGCAGTTCTCTCCATGTCTGGAATGTTCTACCGATATGAACAGGACTTTTGCTCCTTTTTTGGTCAGCCTCTCTTTTTTATTTTCTTTCTTTTCTAGTTCTGTCTTCTTTTTTGGGTCTTTTGCCATGTAAGCAGTTGTAGCCAATGCTGGAAAAGCGCACTGTCTGCCATTGCCGCTTGCTCTCTCCTTCTGCCGGCGGCAAGGGAATGTATATTTGAGTAGAACAGCCAATAGTAACGCAGTGGTCTGAGCTGATTGATTGATGCACATCGTCCCGATACTGATTCTTTAGAGGCTGAACAGAGAGCAATGGTGAGGTGCAAAAAACTTTTGCATTCTACATTATGTTTGGAGGATATTACAACATTTTTTACAACAATGTTGCCTACTGCGCCTTTAATTACACATTGTTCTTACTGAGAATGAAAGGGGAAGAAAAGAGCCTGTCATTCAAACCACTGAATGACAATCAACTTGGGCAACACTGAGAGCATTTTGTTTGCTCAAGCTAATTTTTCCACTTATTTTATTTGGCTGTTTGCCCCTGGACCCTGATCCCTGTGCTTTTTCTCCTCCATGAGAGCATTTATGAAGCAACGCGTCTCTGTGCGATCGACCCCTAAGACAAGCAATCAACCCAGTGTTCCCTCCATGTACAGTGATTCTGGTTGGACTAATAAATGTCTCCAATCATCTCAAGTATGCATTGATTTAAAATGAAGGTGTAGCAAAAAAAAGACATGAATCGATGTACTCACGTCAGCAACCCCGGCCTCCAGGATGACGACCTTAGCTTCTTTCTCCAGAGCTGCTTTCTGTTCAACTGTAAAGACAAAAGACAAACAAAGCAAACATCATTAATAAAGGGGAAAATAAAAACACACAGCCAGTGGCACGGCGATTATGAGCATGTGCCTCATGCTGATAGGCTGTTATCCAAGCGATCCGGGTTTCAGTCTAACCTGTGGCTCCTTTCCCCCATTGTCATTCCTTTCCCTCTTCCTTATTTCTGATTATATTTAAGCTCTTTTCCTCTTCACTAGTGGTTATCAGGTGGTGGGCCTTGGAAATTTGTATAACCATGGGGTATTAAGGCCTTGAAAATCATGGTCAAGCTTTGAGAATTTTCTGTATTTTTTTTTTCTCAAATTTGTTTAAAATTTGTTTTGTTTAAAGCGTCTCTATGTGTTGTTTTGGCTTGGGTGAACGTAAAACTTTCCAGCACCAATGTGGCAGCAAAGGAAGCATGAAATTGGCTGCTGGATAGCCAAGACAAAATGAAAGAGATTAACATTTACTCTGAGTATAGATGCTGGATAACTTTCATTAGAATGTCATTTGTAAAAGATTAGTTAAATACAGAAGTGTGTCATACTTTATAAGGTATTTGTATAACAAAAATAAACATGTGAAACACACCAGGATACGCTAAAGAGGCTGTTGTGTAGATATGACTTAGGTGTGCTGACAAAGTTTTGCTTGATTTTTGCCTTGAGCAAAAATAGTCTGAAAACAGCTGCTCTAAACTAAAGACATAAAAAGCCCAATAATAAATCGATAGCAGCAATAGCAGAATACGGTTTAGCTTGTATGGTCAGAGACAAATAGACCAGATTAAAACATGTAAACAACATCTTTTTTTTTGACTAAAACAGCTTGAAAAGCATCGACATAGTGGAAAAGTGAGACTATTTAAAGCACAACAACGACATGCAGTTTTTACTGCCGAAACTTATGAACTGAATTAATCCCCCGTGTTCTCAATAATGTTCACTCTGCATCCATGTGTGCACAGGCGCTGCTATTAATCAATACAACGACTTCCAACCAGCTTTAAAACCCTGTGCCTGAATGATTCACACAAAATCAATGCTTCCTCTTTCCCCTGAGTTTTAAACACACCCCGTATATATACAGCACAACCAGAAATCCATTGATCCAAACAGCTCAGAATAACAGCTGAGTTTAAACCAAGAAATTCAAAGATGACTTTAAAACATTATGTAGCTCAACCGTTGAGAAAAAGGGAAACAAGTTTGACGGTGAGGATATTAAGTCTGCAAAAAACAGACATTTGGTTTTATGTCAAGTGAGCATTTCGATCTATGTACAATAGATTATACAACAAAATATTTACCTCAGAAGGCTCCACAAACAGCAAAATGATCTGATGGGATTCAAATTCGAAGTGTGTCCGTATCCTTCATATTATGGTACAGTATGAAACCTATTTTGTATCACAAAATTGGCCCAATTTCCTAAGGGGTAAATAAAGTTCTACCTTATTTGGTCTGATCTAATCTAGTTTGTTTTTAGTTATAGCTAGGGTCGGTTATTTTGGAAAACTAGCATGAGTTTGAACGTAGCATCTCCTCAGGGCTCTGCTTAACCCCTCCCACCCTTCCTCCAAAATGACCCCTTGCTCACATGCACGCAGAAGACTGATTCAACTCCAAACCCTCAGCACAACGTTTATGTTTTACACTACACCAAGTCATGTCTCAGTCAGCGGTAAGAAAACACCAAAACACTATCATAGTAAAGTTAAAAGAACAAACATGTAAAGTTAGTTAGTTCTCACAGCCCGATGTTGATCGGGGTTCTAGTTAGACTGGTGACCTCGCACTTTGCAAGTTTCCTGCAGTGCCATGAGAGGCGCACTCATGGCGCACAGGGCGCAGAGGTTTTACCCTCTCTGCCTCTGCGCAAATGTCAGAATAGGAGGAGAATAGACGTGAGTGGGATTATCACAGCCGATCGCTGTCTTCACCAATCAAATGAGCGCCTCTCCTCGCCTTTAAATGAGCTGCGGCTGAGGCGCAGCATCTGATTGGTCTGAATTATCCCCGCCACCGCGGAAACAGTGTGCTGGAAAGACCCAGCAGTGGAGACGCTGTCCCTTCAGCATGAGAATGGACAGCGGGGCGCCATGTGGGCCAGCTCGGGACAGATGTAATCTGTTCCTTTGTCATTAATAGGAGTAAAAAAAAATAAGAGACAGTTACACCACAGCTGGCTTATCCATTCATAATGCTTGTGATCCACCTGCACTCCTGGCTTGTCATTGCCAAATAGCAGAGCCTTTAGTGATAAACTGTATACTCTCCCGGTGTCTCCTACTCATCCTCCTTGCAATAATGCTCTCCATCTTTTTAGAGCACGTTAAAAATAAAGACTAAAATAGAGGAATATGGGAAATAACAGGTAAATCCTGAGTGACATACATTTAATTTCTCTCCTTTTTCTTCGTCTTTTTTCCCCTTTTTTTCTTTGAATTTAATGAAATGAGAGAAGCCAGATATTTACTCAGTATCAGATGTTAAGGCTGTTTATTGTTTACTTGTAAGATGTGCATCAAACTTCCAGCTGCCATCAGGTTAAGTTTTCATTATGACAAACGGCTTTAATCCGACATCAGATGTGACGGGACAGTTAATATAGATACAAATGTATATGCTGGTTTAGACAGGGACATTAAATAGTGATTGCTGTGATTGTTTATTGCATTAAAATGTGCCTGACACTTTGGAAACCTGCCTCTGAGGCGTGCGCACATGTGCGCTTGTCATCAAATTACAGCTGCGGAGGGTGCGCTCCGCCCTGTGCCGAGGTTAGACCAGGTTGAAGCTGGCGAGCTTTCAGCGCACTTTCTGCACTGTTTTTGGCATGAAATTGTCACTGCGCCAACATGAATCTGCCGACACCTCCCCCTGGTGCGCCATCACCTCCCCTTGGTGCGCCGTCACACCCACCTCTGCGCAGACGGTCTACCAAATTGTCAAATTGGCAGCGCATGGCGGTGCGCCGGACGAAATTAACACTGCGCGGGGTGCGCCAGGCTTGCGCCCCCTGCGCTTCGCCACGAAATTAGAGCCCAAAATAACAAACATGTAAAGTTAGTTTGTGCTCACAACATGATGTTGATCGGGGTATAGGTAGTTCCTCTGCCATTCTCCACATGGCTGCCAAGTCTCCCGTTTTGCCCATGAAACTACCATATTTAACGTATTTTACCCTCTTTCCTGACGTCCTCCTGTATCAGTATTCTCTTGTAAATCTCCTGTGTGACGATATAAGAATACAAACATTCCTCTGCCTCCCTACCCTGAATGGGGCGCTAATGCTCCAAAATGATGGATGCCAACCGCCATAAAACCGAAGAAGAAGAAAAAGCCTCGTGATAACGTCCACCTGCAGTAGCCTGGTTGGCAGCTGTCGTGTGATTAGAGCCAACAGAACAAACCAGGAAAAACAAAGTGTTTATTTTAGATTTCTTGTACACCTGTCTTAAAATGTGAGGGATACTGGAGCTTGGTTGGGGTTGTGGGATGGCTCGTAGCAGGCTTCCCTTATTTTCAAAGACAAAATTTGACAGGTAAGCATTCTCCAGTGGACGTAGATCCCTCTCAGCTCGGCTACATACACTGAATCAGAGTCTGCGCACGCCGGCAAAATGTACGAGAAGGAGGCGGGCAGAACAGCAATGGGATTTGATTGGTTTAAAATGTGTGCTCCAAAGATGTGATTGGTTGGTGTTTTCCCTGTTTTACTCCTGCTGTAGACAGCGGATATCTTTTGCTCTATTTTAAGAACACATAATGAATTGATTGCCATCGGGTCGTAAAGATCATTTCAACCTGTATTACAAAAAGTGTATCTAAATCAGATTACCAACCCCAGCTTTAAAGACTCCTGATGTAAACCCGATACTCTGACAACAGTTTAGTGAAAGTGATGATACAAAAATGATTTTAGAGAGTTTTTTTTAAGCCCACACAAATGTTTCCCATAACATAAGGAAGAGGTCATGGGATTTTAAGTCTAATAGATAAGAGATGCTGAAAGGGGTTGTCATGGACTTTTCCACAAATGTCCACCCTGACTCATGATGAACCAATGACATAGGAGATCATGAGTGAAAGTCAAAGTCAAGGTCAAGGAAGCTAATTCAAGCTCATCATCCTTCTTTGCTTTGTGAATAAAACAGTACAAGAATATCCACCTTGATAGCAATGAACCGATTAGGTTGTGAAGGTCAGATCAGGTAAGCAGAGGTTAAAGGTTATCTTACATTAGTTTTCAGTGGCAACAATGTCAAACACATGGCACTCCTGCTGTGTTAATAAATGCCTCTGCAAGTCTCTGGTGTTTCCACTTAGAGAAATTTGTGCAGTAATTGTTTTTTGTTGGAAATTAAGTTACAAATTTGAAAATTTATGTCCACCGTCTGCTGGGATTTTTGACTTCTTTGTTCTCATTTCTCTGATGACAGCAGGACGTCCTTGATTGATAAGCCACGGAAAGAAAACTAGAAGGACTTGATTACGGAGTTGATACGCAGAAAGACAAATACACTTGATTTCTTGGAGGAGTTGCTATCGATTCTCAACTGGAATTGTTTTTTGATTCCCATCCTTACTATCAGCAGGTCCAATCACTAACTTTGACATTTATATTTTGTGCTTGTTTATAAAGTAAGCAAAGTTTTATTTCCTGAAAAGAAGTGATTTTGGAGACAGGAGGTTTGGACTGACAGTGATGATGGTGCACCTCAGAGGCTGTGGATGCAGAGCTCATAAAACCCTGATGAATTCTGCTCTAACAGATTGAAGTACTAATTATAAAAGCTGTTGTTGAAATTAGAGGAATATGACAGAGTCAGCGCTCACTATTAGCATATCCTTCATCTGCTGTGTGTTAACAAAAGAGCCTCGCTCTCTGTCTCCACACCGGTGTATTCACATGCAAAGTAAAGTGAACATAATTATGCATCCTTTCTTTTGTAGAACATTTTGTTCTGGTTTTAAAGCAAGCTGGGCTGTTATTTCAGTTGTATCTCCTCATTACTGCCCTTTAAAATGGAAAAAGGAGCTCTGTGCAGAGTTTACTTCAATTTGAGTTCAAATATGTCGCAGTGCTTCCCTAATAGAGGGTCAGGAGTAAAATATATTTCAGAAATGGAGGGCAGGACAAAGTAATGACTCAGTTAGATAAGGAATCACAGCATTCGTTGATGGAGCATGGGGACTTTTAACAGGAAACAAGAACATATCACCCCCGTCCTCGCCCACACAATCTACCACCCGATGGTTTAGTTTAGTTACACCTCTGATCTTTACAAATCTTAAGCTCCTCGAGATCTTTGAGGTTTGAAGGGAAGTTTCCTCTTGTTGTTGCTCAGGCCAGACTAACAGCTCAAGGTGACAGTCTACTCTAGCCTTGCACAGCAGCTGGATCCACCTGATTCCACCTCTGAAATCAGGCAGATCCATCGTACCAAGCTCCAATCTACCACAACTGTGAGCAGCCCAAAAACAAAATAACTTGATGTGCATAGACTAGCATAGAAGCTAACAGCCTCAGAAGCAGTTTTAAAAGATCTGGGCATATTTTGTTACTTGATGAAAAAAACGACACTTGACCTTAGAGCTGTGCAGACTTGTTCACGCTTCTTTGTCTGTCAACCTGATCAAAAAGTCTGGGTTTGGCTGTTGCTGGGCGAAACTGGGCTTGGCCACTTAGTGCTAAGGAAAAAAACTCCTAATGTTTCAGCAGACCATGACATTTTGGACAATTTCTGGCTCCCAACTTTGTCGGAACAGTTTGGGAACAGCCCCTTCCTGTTCCAACATGACTGCACACCAGTGTACAAAGCAGGTCCAGAAAGAGCTTGACTGGCCTGCACAGAGTCCTGACCTCAACCTGATAGAACACCTTTGGGATGATTTAGAGCAGAGTCTGTGAGTCAGGCCTTCTCGTCCAACATCAGTTTGAGACCTCATATATATTTCTAGGAGAATGGTCAGAAATTCCCATAAACACTCCTAAACCTTGTTGAAATCCTTCTCAGAAGAATTGAAGCTGTTATAGCTGCACAGAGTGGGTCATCATCACATTAAACGCTCTGGACTACGAATGGGATGTTACTTAGCCCTTTAACTACCAGCTCAACTGTTTGGCAGAGGACATCATTAAATTGAGAGATAAAAAAAAACTTACCTAAAACTAGGCTTAAATAAGAACAATTTGGATGACTATATTAACATGTGCTATCAACACTGGTTCACAGTTTGACCAACAGCATTTCTACTGCTGGATAAAAGAAACCTCTCTTAATCAGCAGTTCGGTTGCCAGATATCAGCTTTGAATTTTATACCAACACAACAAAAAATACCTGTAAGTGACATCTGCTCACCCCACTTCGATCTGCTGATGGCTGATGTTTGGAACAAAAGGCCAACATCAGCTGAAACCACAGTCAAACCAATTCTGATGTGCATCACCAACAAGAGGAGGGATGGCATTAAAAATGAAAACTGTATGATGAAAGAACATTTCCAATCAAACTGAGTGTTTTAATAACCATAAACTGCCTACTTTAAAAGCTGTTCTTTGGATTTTATTTTATGAGGGTCCGTCTTCGAAAGGTGTCAGTTTTCATGACTTAATTGTTTTGTATTTAAACAGTAAAAGTGAAAACAGCTGTGTGGTACTGTTTCTATAGACGTATGGACAGACTGCATGGTCAGACTGAGACATATGAGCGTCTCAACTGCTGTAGCAGAGGGCCGACACATCTTAATAATGCTGTCAGTAGGTAGCGACTCCACACTCGGCTCTCCTCCGTGAGAAATAGAAGCTGAAGTGGCTGAATTGGTTTGTCAGCGTCGCCTTTCTTCTGCTCACAGAGGAGCAGTGGAAAAGACTTCTGGTTCAGTGTAACACATGTCGGGAGGAGACGTCTGTTTCTTCTTGTTTGGGTCCTCTGACACCTTCAGCGCTCTGCTGTCTTGCCCGTTTTCCATCACTTGTCAGACATTTAACACTTGTTGTCATGTCACTAAATTGGCTGTGGTCAGAAGGGTAAAATGCTTGAATAGTGCAGCCATCGGTGAACGGAGCGGCAGCTTTGTAGTGAACAGACATCAGCTTTTGACTGTATTAGGGATGTAACGGTTACCAGTCAAATGGCAAATTGCGGTAAAAATTCCCCTGGTAATCATTACCATGCCTTTTTAAAAATTACTCTTATACCGAGTTTGTTCACCACACTGCGTCAATAATGCACGGTGATGCTGCTCTTTGACTGGAAAAGCCTGAACTACATCTGCTCCTCGATGAAGCAGCCTCATGGGAGGAGCAATGCGCAGTTTGGCCTCTGAGTCTGAGAGCTAAAGTTAGAGACACAGCGGAGATCTTTTCTCTCAAAAACGGACTCTGAAGTCTGGTTGAATTTTTGGATTTTACAAGAATGTCGAGGGGAAACTGATAAAAGACAGTCGCTCTGTTTAAACATTAAGCTGCGGCAAAAGAAAAAGACGCGCATGATTAAAACGGTTACAGACGTTTTAATCATGCACGTCCGAGAGGAAGAGGAAGAGAAGATTCAGTGAGCCATACCTGAGAGAATTACAGGTGGTTTATCGGTATTTTCTGTCAAAATAATGTATAGATCTTGTAAATAACAGCATTAGTATCATTCTGGAGTGTGTTCCTGCCATTCTTTTGCAGTGTATTCGCCGTATTTTGTTGCACAAAAAGTCTGCCATTATCATTTCATCATATCATTTCATCGTCGAACATGGGTCTGATAACCACCATCGCTGCTCTGTACCTGCTGTGGAGAAGTCAGCTGCGGGCTAGGCGCCGACATCGGTACTGGATGCATGCTACCCTACGGAGGTGGTGTGAGCTCGGTGAGTTCCACCGTCTCTTGCAGGAGCTGCGTCTGGACCACGGCCGGTTCCAGCGGTACTTCAGGCTGACTGTTGCCCAGTTTGAAGACCTGCTAGCCAGAGTCGGTGCCAGGATCTCCCGCCTGGATACCAACTACAGGCAAGACAGTCCAGCTGCAGCTGCGGAGCACCTTTTCATCTGTCTCCGGTGAGTTTAGCAGTTTGTCAAATTAGCAAGACTCCGACCCCCAGAATGCCCTGCGTCAGTGACGATCTCCACGCTGATAGGCTGTCCCGGCGTGTCAACACGCTCGCTCGAAAAGTTCAATTATTTCAACTCGAGCGTCAAGCGTTGAGTGGCGAGCGTTTTTTCGCTGGAAACACTCGCCACTCATCGCTTGAACGCTTGACGCCGCTCTATGCTCGCTCCGATGCAGCGTCAATTTGAGTCTTTAAATTGACTCTAATATCAACGCGCGAAAATTTTGCGACGCTTTCGGTGGGAACACGCCGTAACAGTGCTAGATGGGGCAGTTTTCCCACATGACTTGCCCAACATTCATGGAAATTAGGGTTGTGTGATATTAGTATTGGCCGATATCAGCCTAGAAAGTTTACTATCAGTATCGGCCAATATTTAAATTGTTGCAGATATTTACAGCTGATATATCAGCCACATATCGGCTGCGATACCTGCAAATTACCCAAATGTACAATATTGATGCACCCTCTCATCAGTTCATTGGTGCATTAAAAAATCAAGGGTTTCATTTTTGGAAGGTCAGTATCATTATCTGTATCAGTGATAAGCAATTTAAAAAAAAAACGCATTTTGGATATTGGTAAAAATCCAATATTGTGCATCCCTATTGGAAATGCCTTGGATATATTTTTGCTCTTGGAAGCTTTGTAATTATATCTTTAATCTGATGCTGTCAATCTTTTTTATGGTGTGATTTTGTTTTAAACTTTGTTGCTTGCCCATTTATTTAAAAGTTAAGAGTTAAATGTGTTGATTTTTCATCCTCCCAAATGCTTAAATGGATTAGTTAAGTTCAAATGAAAGTACAGCAGAGATGGTCAGGAGCAGAAAGCCCTGGGACCAGACTCAGTTAAATGTGGAAAGACTCTGCTGCCAGAAGTGCTTTTGGTAATTGGTGAGGCAGACCTATTTGACTTCAACCTGCAGCAAACCCTAATTGACAAGCACATAAGAGGAGAGGAGAGGGAGAAACATGAACACACACACACTTAATTCCTGATACAGAGCTGAGCAAAAGCCTGACACATCCAAACACAAACAAACATGAAAGCCCTCCACGTGACTGTTTCTTTTTTTGAAGAGATCAGAAAACTCAGCAGCGACACGAGCGCTCCTCTGCTTCCCGGAGTGACTTGCCGCACAGCCAGCGAGCGTGACTACATCACAGGCGGCGAGCTCTCTCTAATTAGCGAACAAGTCTTTGGACCTCCCAACGCCACGGCCCTGCAGCCTCGCCGAAATGCATCCAAGAGCTATCCGGCCCATCCATTCCTTTCCTCTCCTGCAGACTACAAATGAGTCCAAGTTTGATGAGAGCACTGCTCATGAAAAGGCGGGCTGAGGTGGCTCATTTGTACCCCGGCGAGCTTTCCCTCCAAAACCTAAATTGGATCCATTTTTAAGAAGCAGCAATGGGCTGGGTGTCGTGATCAAACCGAATGGTGACTTTTATTTTAGCCCGGCTGGCAGCACGGTGTGAAAATAAGCCATAATGTGACAAAATGGGACTGAAGCCGCAGACTGCGAGGACGCCGAGGGGAAATGATCTATACTCAGATTATTCTGTTTTTTCCATTCCAAGAATATTCCATCTTCCATCTCTCTCAGATACATTTGGACTGCAGGAGAAATGAAAAAAAACAGGCCTGAAGGAAGAAACAGGCTTCAAATCTCATTTCTACAAAAAGGGCCCCTTTATTTTCCCTCCAAAACACACGGAGGCGCTTCATTTGTCACCCGGGTCGCCCCTGTCCTGAATTTTGCTTTATGTTAACTCAATGTATCTGAGGCTCCCGGGGGGAAGGCAGCGAGCGCCTAGGATTCAGAAATGCTTCATTTTTCACTGGTGACAAAAGGGAAAGGCCCAGGCTGGCTCCACAAGTCCTTCACCAACAGAATGGATGCTTTTACAGCACTGAGAGGTCGTTATTTCAACTACTGACCGCCCCCCCATCCGCCCAACCGTCATACCTCTCACTCAGCCCTCCTGGGTACAAGTCAGGAGACTTATAATGAGAAGACAACAACAGATGTCCTTTAAAACCAAAGAGGAGCGGCCACACCGTACATAGATGTAATCACATTAGTCAACGTTAAGGGCGACAATCCCTCGACAAATCAAAATACATTAATGGATGTTTTATCTGTGCGCCTGAAGGTGTTGGAGCAAACTGCTGCTGAAGGTCTCACAGATAATAAAACAGAGCCAACAGGAAAATACAGTTGAAGATGATAAACAACAAGAGTAAAGTCACACAAAAACATAAAAAAGTGCTTATCAATAGCAATAGGACATTAGAGTATGAATTTCTGACATCTATTTTACTGGTTGAGCTTTAAGCTGAAGCGACTGGACCAGCTTCCTTCTGCGGTTTTATACAAATATATTCTACAGAATATGCTTACAATGAGTCTAATACACAAAATTAACTACAGAAAAAGACATTCAGGCAGTGTTGTGGTTTACTAAGTAATAGAAGAGGAAAAAGGAGAAAGACATGGACAGACAACAGAAGCACATACAAAAGGAAAAAAGGAAGAGCAGATGTAAAGGTCATTAGATTAAAAACTTTTCATGCTCCAAGAACACAAACTTCAGCCAGGGCTAGGACTGTCATGATAACAAATTTTGCTGGACGATAATTGTCCAAAAAATTATTGCTGATAAATGATATTATTGTCAATATTATTTGAACATCATTTTTACCTCCGCCAAGGAGGTTATGTTTTTGGGAGAGTTTGTTTGTTTGTCCGTCTGTGAACAAAATAACTCTCAAAGTTATGGATGGATTTTGATGAAATTTTCAGGAAATGTTCAGCATAGGAAAAGGAAGAACTGATTCGATTTTGGTGTTGATCTGGATCACCGTCTGGCTGCCATGATGAAAAATGTGATTTCTGTGAATAACTACTGAACTAAAATAGATATCTTTATGAATCCAGTTGCTAATGGTATGTTTTCATGGTCAAGGAATCTAAACATTTCAATAAATTAAAGGTAGGACTAATATTTATGGTCAAAATCACAACATGGCTGAGGACTGTGGCGCTGGCGGAGTGTGCTCTCCAAGTGCTTTTCTCGTTTCCACTTATGTAATTATATGTGAGTACACCATTTCAAAAGCAATTAACTTTAATTTCTTAAGAGTATTTAACTGTCATTGTAAGATCAAGAGTTTTTAAATCAAATAAATTAAACAAACAAGATAATAAGCTAACTGTTTCAACTTTCCTTGCATTCAGTAAAGGATTATTAGATGTTTCATTTTATCTAGATGTAAAACATGACTTTAGAAATTCTAGGAAACATACAAAATTCCTTACCCTTTACACTTCATATTTAAGTCGACTAAATATAAAGTAGATTTCATCAAATAAAATGTGGCTAAAGCTGAAACAATTTAGATGACTGCATTTCGACTAAAACTAAAAAAGAAGCATTTTAGGCACAGGGCGATAAATAAAATTAAATTAAAAAGTTGCCAAAAGCTGTCAAAATTACCATTCACACGATGCTAACGCAGCTTCTTGAACTGCAGTAAAGATGGATGGATGGACAGGTGGACGGATGCAAGGGCTCTAACTTCCTGATCACTCTCATTTCATCTTTGTTTGTGTCACCACACATTTCCCTGTCATTTCTTCACAGACACCTTAATTAGATATGCTCTCTCATTAATCTGATTTCTGATATCAACTTTTCAGCCTTCAATCTGTTCCTTGTTGATCCCCCGGTCCCACTCCCACCCCTGGGTGTTATTGCCTCCAGTATGAGTGTGTGGGTGTGTGTGCGGCGGGGGGTTCATGAAGACAATGCCACGTGTAATTATATTCAAAAGCAGGGGGCCGAAATGGTATCCAGAGCCACCTGGGGGACGAGAAAGCATTATGGGAGGATAGAGAGAGAGGGGGAGAGATTTGAGGATGAGGGAGAGAGGGGACTTCAGAGGGAGAGACAGAGGGGGAGACTAAATGAGAGGTTGGAGAAAGAGTCGACAGAGTTATTCGTGTTTACTTAAAAATGGTGGAACGGTCGCAGAGACGAACACAGTAGGCAAAATTACTGTCATTCTTGATGTCATCTCTTTGCGCAAGGATCATGCGGCCTGGCAACCACGATCTGCAAATGATTTCATTGTCACTTACATCAAAAAGTGAGACTCTCCTATAATATATTCTTTCTTGTGCACGCCTACCATGTCCATCGTTGCCCCTGTCCCTGCTTTTTTAGAGTGTTGAGCAAAATGGTGAAACAAGAGGGATTATTGCCAGAGGTTTGATTTCTTAGAAATCTGAGCACCCTGATCAACATACAGTTCCCAGCTGCTTCATTAGGTGCACCTGCTCAGTTGCTCTTTGGCAGCAACTCAGTGTATTTAGGTGTAGACATGGTCAAGATGACCCAGGAGGTTCAAACTGAGCTGTGCTGCCCCTTGCTCATCCTCTTCTGTTTCCTTGGGGAGTTTCTCTTCCTCTTGGTGTAGTGTGTGAATTTTACTTCCAGTTTGGGAGTTGTCACGTTGCATTTTTGGAGTTTCGGGCAAGTAATGAAGAACAGTTTTAAGAAAACCATTCCCCACAAAACGTCAAGGAGGCATATGTGTGTAAGTTTTGCGTTTGACTCCTCTGTATATTTGTTGTTTTACAAGCTACTGCTGTTTAAGTGTCTTATCACTGCGATTGTCAACATGCTAAACTGTTAGCCTAATGTATTTAAAGAGACTGTGAGGAGTTTCTAAGTAATTACAAAAAAAGTCTCACTTTTAGATATATGCCTGACCGAAAAACACACTTTAAGATGACTTTAAGATCCTTAGCCTTCTGGTCGCGTCGGACAGGGCTGGACTGGCCTGGATACTCAACTTCCGGAACAAGACAATTAAACTAGAGCAAATCTATATTATGATATTATTTATATTACACGTCTTAGAGCTCCGGGCTTTAAGTAGCGATATATAGCCGGCTACAACTACGATAATAAGTTTTCCAAAAATTGCTTGTTGTCACACATCAAAAACTACCGCTAGGTAACTAGAAAGAGAAACATTACCTTGTCGCTTTGCATCCTGTAAGTTGTTGAAAAAAGAAGTTGTAAAGCAATGCAGAGTTCTGAGGAAGGTCCGAGCTGCATTTATCACAACAAACACACGCTTTGGCTTCAGTCACGTCTTTTGGTGCGTTCCAGTTGTAGTCTGAAGTAGGAATTTCTGGGTTCAGAGTAGGAAACTGCAACTGGAACGTTCTCTGAAGTCGGAATTTCCTATTGGGAACTCTGTGAAACCTCGCCACCCCCGAGTTGACAATCGAAGATAGATGCCCCCAGTGTGAAGAGTTATTTAGCTCCTGTAATAATCAATTTATTTGCACTTCTGACTGGGGTGTGTCGCTCTAGATCAGCTGTATACGTAGTATTGTTAGACTTATATTTACACAAATGCTGCCATAGTGATAATCAAATTCTTCATGTGATATTTGTGAACAACAACGCAGGGCGTGCTAACAACAGCTAACAATAGCCTGGTAGATCGGCATGTTTTTTTCCGACTTCAACTGGAACGCCAATAAGTCGGAGATGATGTCACTCCCATTTCCAAGGTTACTAGAACGCAGCATTACAACAGTCGACATGCGTGCTCATGGGTAGCAGAGTCTTTATTTCGCCGGAAATAGACTCTCCTCATAGCACCTTTATTTTCTTAACTCAGTGTTTGCTTTGTTTTTTGTGTTTTTGTATGTACCACAGTTTTTATGAAATAATATATCTAGGCTTATTACAAAAGGACTGGTTCCTGGGAAGAACTGTTAGCGTTCTGCCAAACAAGGCACTTTAAACATGTAGAAAGGAAGGAAATGAGCATCAGAATGGAAGAGAAAGGCTGTCTAAGGGTCTGAAGGTAAAAAAAAGGTCTGACCCTGTTCTGAGATGGACCCATCTGCATGGACAAGGGCGTCACCATAGGTCCAATCCAAGCCCCATACTGAAGTTTGTCTCCTTTGTCTATATTATTCGCCACTCTAATATTGTATATTGTGATATACGTAAAGTTTGTTACCGAACAATAGTTTGCATTTAGCAAAGAAATGAGAATTTAAAAGTATACATTTTAAACCAAATAGATTGCTGAGATTAAAACTGAAAAAGTATTTTTAAAAAATCTATGGCAGACAAGGACGCCACAATCCACAACGGAAGACACAACCTCCATTCACAGCTCCATACCGGAACATATATATCTCGTTTTATTTAACGGTTCCATATTTACTGCAACTGTAAAATTTACGAATTATTTGACTTATCTTTTTATTCATAGTATTTTTTTTCTAACAATGATATTTACAATGGGTAAAGCTATTTGCACAATTTTAAACAGTATGCATATAATGAAAAATGTAAGTGCAACCATCAACTTGCAGATATTAGCCATTAAAAGCCTAAAATAATCTTGTGATCAAGTGATTATGCTAATATTTCAAATAATGAATGCTTTGTATCTATCATATCAAATAGTCTCTTCGACCTACTTTTTTAACACAGTGCTGAATGGGTAATAGTATACAGAAAGAAGACCAACTTCCTGTTAGGACTTCCAGCATGGCCTGGACCGATGGTGGAGCCATTGTCCCTGCAGAAGGGTTTTCTTGCCTGTTCTAGAAAGGTACACCTAAAATAAAGGCTAGTGAGTTAAATTTAGAGTGTTTCAGATAAAAGCCCTCTACAATTAGATGTTAGAATTAACAAAAAAACAAAACAAAACTTTTTTTTTTATATCCTGTGACACAAAATGGGATCCGTGCTAGAATCCAGCAAGTGTGGAAACACTCCTCCATGTCAAAGTTAACACGAGGACGCAGAGTCCAAACCTCCCACGTTAAATTACCAGTTGAGGCGTTATCCATTATCTAGTTCCTATTTCACAACAACCATTATGTGATTGCTTGCTGTGTTGAGCTGAACACTGTTTGCTGTTTTAATTGATGACATTTAGCTCTTTGCTTCTGCTCTGTTTGATTCATTCACACTTTAAAAGGCAGGTATTAAACACTCCGATTAGTTTACATAAACAATTCATTAAGCTGATATGACACAGGGGACCCCCGGCAGGAAAACATACCCCGACCACCCACAACAATTAATGACCTCGCATCAGCAGCCGCCTCGCTGCACAGACACAGGAAGGCAGTAACAAGCATTCATTAGCTGATCCACGCTTACACTATTAAAATAAAACCACAATATATCAGCAAAATCATTATAACCTTTGAATTAACCAAGTTTTTTAATCACTGCAGGACTAAACATAAAAAGTTAAGCCACATTTTGGATGAGCTACAAAGTTAAAACACTTTTATTTTTTAATTACATTTACTATGTAAGATTAAACAGATGAGCATATCAAATAACACTAAACTAAGCGTAGACAAACTGTGCACGTAGATGAGGACCACAGAGGACACTAAAAAGCATGGTTACTTATTCAAACATAACACCGACAGGAGGGTTTGCAAAGAAACTGTTTGAAATGTGGGAAAAAGAGAGCAGCTCCTAAAAGGATCAATTCCCCTGATTGACTAAAGTGGATTAAATTCTGTGAAGTAAAGTTTCTGAACCAGAAGTAATGCCATGTTCCACGATGATCTGCTGTAGAGACAGTGAGGAGTTTTAAAGAGCTAGTTCGGGTTTTTTGAAGTGGGGCTGCTCAAGGTCCATGGCACCAGTAAATATGAGTACTTATAACTTGCGAACTTCGTTCCTGGGGACATCTTGCAGCTTGACAGCTTGTGATTACCCCACATAAAGGTAAAACTACTCAGAAAACTACACTGGCTTGACAATATGATACAGTAAGATTCTTTACAGCATTTAACTTTTCCTCTATAAAGCCTCTGTTTAAGACTTCAGAGTTACGGGGATATGTGCCATCAGCTGGTCAGGTCATCAGAGGAAACAACAAACGCTAACTTCAGTAAAACTGAACTAACAATTAGTGATTCTGGCCCCTAGTCACCACAGCACTGTTAGCTGTTGGTACAAGAGGAAAACTTTATGTACTGGAGTACACAGGGGAAGAACTTTGCAGATGCATAAACTGTGATCTCAAGTCCACAAGCTTAGGGCCTTTTTACACAAGGCTGAATACGTCCAAATCCAAAGCCCCAGTCACACATTTCTTTTTTTCATGGCCATTGTGTCTGACTGTACATGATTGGCAAAGCTGGTTTATTAAGCATGATACAGGAAGAAATGACTTGTCAGCCTTCATTTATAGATTTAAACACACCTGGTACATATACCGTCATCTTCTACGGCACTTCTACAGCGTTTTGGGGGCGTTTGTCCCACTTCAGTCAGGTCAATACAACGATACGATGAGGATTCCATGAATTTCCATCCCGCTAACACAACATCAGCCCATTTGAGCCCTGTACCTTCACTTCATAAAAATAAGACTGTGAAATCTTCTTGAACGGGACACAGTCAGGGCACAACAGGATACGCCCTCAATCGTCCTCAGAAAGCTTTGCCCCTCTTTGCTCCTTCTTTCTCCCCTTTCCCCACTTTTCCCTTCCTCACCTACCCCATCCCATCTCTCTCCTTCCTTATCCTCCTCCTTCACTTTCATCTTCCTCTATCTTCATGCCGCCCCCCTCCATACCTCACCTCTCTCTATCCCCCTCATCCATCCAAAGCAGACTGTTTGTGGGAGGTGTTTATGGGGCTGATAAGTGGCAGATGACGATCGCTCGGCGTGCCCGGAGATAAGACTGCCAAAGCTGGGGACGCCATCTATCAAACCCCCGACTGTGGAGTCAAGCAGCATCCAGCAGAGGGTTGAGGGAGGGAGGAGAGAAGCAGAGGCAACAGCTCTCCATCTTCAGTCACAGGAGGAACTCCCTGATGGAGTAGTGGACATGTGGGATAGTTCCAGTAAATAATGCTCTTTGGGTTTGTTTCAGCACATGCAGGGTTAGAGTTTTCAGTGAGAGGTGTCTGAAGTGGAGCTAAAATATCCTTTCTTTCTAGTATAATGTACTTGATTCCAGGAGGAACTGTTCAAAAGAAGGACCTGCATCTTTATAAAATACTCATACTGGCATGTAACAAGGCCATAACAAGAAATTGGCTGGAAAGCGATCCTCTGTGTCCAGAACAGTGGCTGAATATCATTGGGGAGATTCATTCGATGGAAACACTGACTTATTACCTCAGAATGAAAGTAGGAACTCTGGATCAACAGTGGCATAAATGGACTGCGTATAGGGGAAAAGATGTGTCAGTTACTCAGCAGATCTAAAGCAGAGTGAGAAAAGCTGTGACAAAAGGGGTGCTCCCCACTTCCACTTATGTTTTACTTTATCTTTCTCATTTCCCGTTTTAATTGTTGTGCAGTTGACTATGTTTATGGAAAAGCAAACTTAATAAAATGTTTTAAAATGATATCCTTTCTATGGAAAAAGTTTGAGTGTTGTTGTTTGCTTTCCTTTACAAAAGATTGGACAAATGAGGGGTGGCACGGTGGCGCAGCAGGTGTAGTGCACATGCCTCACAGCAAGAAGGTTCCCTGTGCGATCCCCGGGTCGGACAGGTGCCTTTCTGTGGGAAGTTTGCATGTTCTTCCTGTGCATGCATGGGTTCTCTCCGGGCACTCCGGCTTCCTCCCACAGACCAAAAACATGCTCATTAGGTGACTCTAAATGTGCCCTTAGGTATGAGTGTGAGCGTGAATGGTTGACTGTTTCTCTATGTGGCCCTGCGGTCGACTGCCGACCGGTTCAGGGTGTACCCCGCCTCACGCCCAATGGCAGCTGGGATAGGCTCCAGCTCCCCCTGACCCCAAGAGGGAAAAAGGAGTATAGAAAGAGAATGAGTGAATGAACAAATGAGATCCGAACTGCTATTGAAGCTGTTAGCATCTATGCTAATCGAGATCAAAACAACTTTATTAGACAAGACTATGAGAATGAAATCAAAAATATGAAGAAAGACAGATTTTCTAAGAGATGAAAAAGGACTACAAGAAGAGATAGATAGATAGATAGATAGATAGATAGATAGATAGATAGATAGATAGATAGATAGATAGATAGATATTTTTTTCAAGTGTCTCGCACATTTAAGTGCCCAACCCTAATGGGTTAACAAGACACCAGAAATACAGTTGCAGTGCTACCAAGTTACAAATTCACAACAATTACCAGTTTGCATGATCTTTTCTCAGCTCACTCGTGAACAAAACCCTCTGCCTTTTCTCCCAAGCTTTGCAAATAAAATCTGCTAAAGAAAAAGCTCCTTTTCTAAAACAGAACTCAAGTTTTTCGTGGTCTTCAAACCAAAAAAGTCGACATTAATCAAAGACATTTTTCTGAAAACTGAATCCCTTAGTTCGTCATAAATTAGACAGTGAAAAGTAAAATGAATCTCATTCTCAGTTTCTCCAACGTTACACAAACACACCCTGTCCTCCTCTGGAATAGCATTAAACCTCCCAGTCTCTCTCAGGGTAAAGTTCCTGAGCACAGCTCTGCACATAATGACTTCTGTCTCCTGGTGAGATTATACTTCACGCAAGACTCTGCATCAATCATCTTGACAAGACAATATGTTCTTAGTTTTACATTTACCCCTGGTGCAAAAAAAAACCCAACAAGCACCAAACTGCCCCACCTGACCTGCACAGGTCAAGCAAAGTTGTTTCTTAAACTACGAGTGTTGCTGGAGCTCTTTCAATCTCTTCAACACCTTGGAAGTTGGTGAAGTTGTGCCAGAACTTCTGACCGCAGCATCCATGCTAATCACACCAAAACTTTGCTTCATCACAACATAAAAATCTAAACTAATTAAACATCCCCAAACAAATACACCACAGCTTTTTGTCTTTGAAATCGTTTGTATCATCAGAAATGATTCTCCAATTCATCACGTGACACATCTAAATGTTTATTTTTCTGAGGAGAGTGATTTGCTCCAGTGGCCACCCCTCTGTCAGAGGTGATCACACTGAGGAGGAAGAATCAGCAGAGGAAGAGGAGAAAGAGGGGCCCCACTTACTGCTCCTGACAGAAAAATTGACATGGAAAGCTAACACTTAACGCCTACCTCCTCCATCACTCTCCCTCCGTTCCTCCATCTCCCCCCCGCTCTGCCTCTCTCTCTGATGGATGACCTTTACAGTACATATGACTCATCCTCTTGGCCGACTGGGTGAGAGGGAGAGTCAGCAGCGGCGGGGCAGACACTTACTCTCCTTCGCTGTCGAAGCAGCAGGTACTACAGGACTGTAAGAGCAGCTGCTATGAAATGACATCAGGGCTGCTTTCACATGAAACTTTGGTTCAGTTTGGGGGTGAAGTTTCAGCTTTGCTGCAATTTTACTTTGGTTTTTATGTAAAAGTGGCTTTTACACCACGCATTGTCAGGGCGACCAAATCCTGTCAAATGTTATGTGACCATTTACATACATGTGACAATCAGGTCAATCAGAAGGTAATGTTTTTAGCCCTGATTATGTGTCTGTTTGTTAGCAAGACTATACAAAAACTACTTTGGATATTTTGCTGATATTTCAGGATATGTTGGAAATTGTCCAACTTAACCCTATAACTATACATAACTAGAAAAGCACTCGGAGAGCGCAGACCTCCACCAGCACCACAGTCCTCTCCCTGTTGTGATTTTTACCATAAATATTATTCCTACCTTTATTTCATTTCCGGATCAACACCAAAATTAAATCACTTCTTCCTTTTCCCATGCTGAACATTTCCTGGAAATTTCATCAAAATCCACCCATTACTTTTTGAGTTATTTTGTTCAAAGACAGACAGACAGACAGACAGACAGACAGACAGACAGACAGACAGACAGACGAACTCTCCAGAAAACATAACCTCCTTGGCGGAGGTAAATATTAGGGCTGGGGTGATTCACTTTTTGATTTTTTACGATTTTTTTTTAGGTGCCGATTGGATTTAAATTGCAATTCTACGATATTGCTGATTTTTGCAATCTTCAGTTAGCTTTTCTAACACCAGTGAAAAATATGAAGAGTGATGATGCCTACAGGCTATATCAAGAAAAATACACATGTGAGTCTGATTTTAAGATTTTTTTCAGCAATATATATATATATATTTTTTTAAAAGTATATTTTTGGGCATTTTGTGCCTTTATTGAAAGGAGAGAGACAGTGGATAGGCTTGTGAAAGGGGATGAGAGAGTAGGGGAAGACACTCTGCAAACTGGTCACAGGCAGGATTCGAACCTGGACCGGCAGAAGCATGTACATGGGGTGCTAACCACTACGCCAAACCAGCACCCCTTCAGCAATATATTTTAACCAGCTATTTATACTCCCTCTTCAAAAGCCCAGACTGCATTTAGAGGCAGCGATAATCAGTATAGAAAACATCCGTAACCCTTCTAACCAAATGAGACAGAATGGTGGTAGAGATGGACAAAGAAAAACATGTCGCCCTCTGCTGGAGAAAGGCGGTAACTTTTTTTTCTGGTCCGGTTTATTAACATATACTAAAATAAAGCATTTATAGTTTGAAAAACAAAATCGATATTTAAAATAATAAAAATCGTCATACAAAAAATCCAGATTCTTATTCTAATAAGTATACTTTAACTGTAACAGATATATTTCACTAGTCCATCTGGGAAAGAGACGTTTCAAAATGTTTTCAGGGGCAGAACCTTCAAAAGCAACAGCTGCTTGTGATTGGACAATCATTCATCTTGTCCCACTCATCACAGACCAATCCATATCAAGCAATGCTGCTACATATGACGTAGCAGCTAACAGCTAACTAAAGCTCCCTCTGTTGTTAGCCGTTAGCATAAACTACCTTAGAGTGTCGTCTTCCATTAAACTATACCACACAGATTTATCACTTAACACATATGTGACCTAAACCTCGTCCCTACCTCATCTTCTCAGTAAACTTCTGAGGAGAGCAGATTTCTCCAAGTATCACTGAGTAACCATGACTTCCATGGACTAACCGGCATGTCCGTGGAGGATTCCCGCATACCCTCCCAGTTTCCCAGCAGTGATCTCCGGTCAGGAGAAGAGCAAAAACATGATTTCTCCTAAGACAAGCTTCAAGTGACGTTCTCTGCTCCTGTTTTCAAATACGCAGTCACTAATGAGGAGGGGTCACCTAATGTCCGCAGCTCCCGCCTCTCTTCCCTGATTGGGCCGTTAAGCATTGAGCTGAGTGAAGTCATTGGACAATGGAGGGTGGCAAGACGGATACGCAGGATTACAGACAATGAATCAGGCAGGTTTGTTTGCTTTGCGATGCTACCCTGTAACGCCTGTTGTATCATATTTGATACACACTTTTATGATACCTCTATCTAATCAATATGATCAACGCATTATGAATAAAGCATCAGAATACAATCACATAAATGATAAAAAAAATTAATCAAATGGACTATCAATTGCCAAAAACACCTACAGTATCAAATAAGATATGAAAAATTTAAATGTAATAAAAATTTTGATTCTTAGAATATCAGTAGAAAGTCAAATAAACATTGCGGCTCAAAAAAACTAAAATTTTATGGCTATAATTTTGTGTTTTCCGGCATCAACAGGTTAAAAATGATTAGATTTTGGTGGTGATCCAGATAACTTCCATCTAAAAACAATTATTTTTGCTTAACAACTGTCTAATAATGACATCGAGTTATGGGTTTTCAGAGTCAAGGAATCATATAATCTGTAACTTTATCACGGGACTATCAATAATAGATGTAGCACCAATATGTGAGCTAATTGGCAGAGGTTTGTGCTCTCCGAGTGCTTTCTAGTTGATAGTATGTTGCAGCATATTATAATCTCAGAGATTAATTTTTAAGCCATTTGAGTCTGAATTCCTTAACATCTGATGAGGGTGTGAAGTCATTGATTTGCAAAGCAGACTGGAAGGCATTGATAAGCATAAATTTAACTGATAGTGCTTGCTTGAGGGAGTTGTTAACGGTACTGGTTTTCGATTCCCATCCCTATAGATGATATGGAGGATGAGGTACTGTAGACACTGTTGCAATAACTAACAGACAAGAAGAGAGCAGCTGTAAATGTTTGAGCCTGAGGCAGACCAAGCCCACAGCAGCTCTTAGCAGAGTCAAGCACAGGCCATGAAGCTGCAGCATCAGAATCAGACTTTACACTGGAGACGTGACTTTTGACATCTTGAGGTTAGACGGTGCCTTGATAATGACTTAGGGGCAATGAATGAGTGTTTAAAAGCCTTAAACTAGAGTTCTGTCTTCATGAACCCTTTAGGTGTCAGTTTTAGATTTCATCCTAAAACTGCCAGAATATTCACGAGAGATACTCCGAATGTCTGAATCCATCCTGCCTTAATCCAGAAGGTCATCTTGCTCTCTTTAATGCCAGATTGTTGCCCTCACTGCCTTTGCGGTTTAAAAAAACTCACATGTGCATGTAACTGTGTTGTTTCCTTCATGTTCATGTTTTCTTCCTCTTCCGCCCGCCGGCTCTGCGCTACAGCCAAGGCCATACGGCTCGGCAGGCCGGCAGCAGGGGCTCTCACGGGGGAATTGCACCGGCTTCTCCTCTGCTGAAATCCCACTTAGAGGAAATATCCTCTATTATCACTGGAGGGAGGACGAGCAGTCCAGATGCTGGAGGAGAAAACCTTGAGCTTTCAATCGTTTTTACCCGCCTCCTCACTCCGCCTGTACAGCAATCTATCTGCGAGACGCTCGAGGTTGTTCATCTTGTTCACACCATGGCTACCTCTCCTGGATCCATATCGACTCAAAGCCATGACAAAAAAAAGCTTTCGTGGAGGAAATATTGGTGAAACATGCAGCACAGCTGACCCTGGCTCAAGATCATCAATAGGAGAAATGTTCTGGTTCTCTACATCAACTAAAATATTTGAACATGAAGCCTTGAATTCAGCTCAAAGGAAAATAAAAGTAGTTTTGATGAATCAAACCACAGAGAAATGACATAGTTATCATCAAACTACAAAAAAATCAAACAGTCGCAGGGATTATAGATGGGTACCTCTTTGCCACAGAGTTATGTCCAATTGAAACTTAACAAGAAAAATGTATTAGATGTGGTGAACAGAGCAGACTGCTCATACCTGCTATTTTTACTTACTCAGAGAATTAGGCTTATGACACAGATTCATCAGTACATTGTATATTTAAAAAATGTCTTTGCCAAAACAGCTGACAACAGTCTGGCTCTGTCCAACATTTACAACAGTATATGATTAAAGCAGTATATGAATTGAAGTAATGAAGAATGCTAATGGTGCGTTCCAGTTGTAGACGGAAGTCAGAATTTTCGAGTTCCGAGTAGGAAACTGCGACTGGAACGCCCACCGAGGTCGGAATTTCCTACTGGGAATTCGGAGGAACCTCACCACCCCAGAGTTGACAATTGAAGATGGATGCCCCCAGTGTGAACAGTTATTTAGCTTCTGTAATAATCAATTTATTTGCACTTCTGACTAGTGTGTGTCGCTCTAGATCAGCTGTATACATAGTATTGTTAGACTTGTATTTACAGAAATGCTGCCATAGTGATAATCACATTCTTCATGTGATATTTGTGAACAACAACACAGGGCGTGCTAACAACAGCTAACAATAGCCTGGTAGATCGGCAAGCTTTTTCTGACTTTGTAACTGGAACGCTGATAACTCGGAGATGACGTCACTCCCTGTTCCCTCTTCCCAGTTCCGAGGTTAATGGAACGCAGCATAAACACTGCATGATGTTATTAGTATGATATTGGTGTTGGCAGATATACAGTCTAAAAAGTTGAATATCAGTATCATCAGTTATTGAACATTTGGCTGATATTTACAGTACTACCCTCAAAATACACTAAATTACCATATTGCTTCACTTGAAGAGTGTAATGTTTTTCTTGTTTTAGATCTGTTACTCACAGAAAAGACTCACATTGACTGCAACAAGTCAGTTTTTATAATGTAAAGACTCTCGGCTCTTGACAAAAAATATCAGTATTGCAATCAACAATGATGGATTTGTAAATATGGGCAAAAATCCAAATCATGCACCCCTACACATCGTATACCCTGAGATTGTTCTGGTCCATTGATATACAGCCTCCAGTCACATAAAACAATGTGTCATCACGTGTGGAGACTTTTTGTGATTATTTCTTACTCCTTCAACACAAATGCAGCATGTTACTGCAACAGGTAGTGCTGCTACTTCACAGGAAGAAAAAAAAAGTTCCTGGTCCGATGTCTGTCTGTGCGGGGCTTGGATGCTCTCCCTGTGCATGTGTGGGTTTCCTGGAGTTTTCTGGACATCCATTGAGGCTTTTTTCCTCTGCGTGTGGTCCGATGTAGTGTTTGTAGTGTATCTTCTGAGGCTCACTACCCCTTTTCTAAAGTGGGGGACACATAGAGATTTTCAGGCTGTTTTTATCCCGATGTTCCCCTGCCTGACCAAGGAAATGTCACATTATCTTCTGTTTTATAAAATTATCCTATAAGATTATCCTGTGGTCTGATTTGAGTTAAAGGTGCAGTGTGTAGAAGCTGGCAGCATTTCACCGAACAGAACATGAAATGAAGCAGAATCGTGATAGAAAACGTCAAAAAACAAGAGTAAACATTGGTGTTGCTTTTACAAGGTGGAGAGCCTTGTTTACGCAGTTATGTTTGAAGACTGACGCCAAAGTTACTTGTTTTCTGGACAGGTAAGGGTGCAATATGCAGTTTTATAAAGTTTTGTAACAGTGATCCCTTTTGGTCTTCACTGTGTTCCGTTACTCAGCGATGTGACGTTTGGTTGGGGTTAGGTTTATTCTAGAATCTGAACACTAGATGTCGCTAAAATGCCAAATTCTACACACTGCACCTTTGAGAGATATTGTTCTCCATGCTCAAAAACCTCATGTGTGTGGGAAAAAGCCAGAGTCATGACATCATGAATTGTGACGTGGAACAGAATGTAGCCAATCAAGAAGTGAGCTGACTGAGGAACATGGAAGCAGACGAAAATAAAACAAGCATGGCCTGAAACATAAAGTTGGGTGGACCCTAGAAATGGAGGAGCAGTTCACATGTTCACACTGACTCCAGGAGTTTTTCCATAGTCTTTGTTTTTCGTCAAAAACAGCCCCAAGACCACCATCATGCCCTCTTCTCATATGTCCCCTTCCATGTGGTGTTTTCAGGTTGTTGCTATGTTTCTTTGTCCATTTTTTTTTGTCAGATTACGTTTGATCACATGACATTTCTGTCTTGGAGGACTTGACTCTACATCAGCAGTGGGACAAAACTGTTAAGTATGTGCCGTGTTGAAATTATCGGGGCAAACCGGGGTACACGCACAATGGAAAATCCTTATGCATGGTCGGTATCCTGCTTAAGTACATCTACTTTATACTCACCATCAATTAAGACCAAAAAGCAACCACAATCTACAGCTGTTTGGTTCACTTCCTCTGTATGGTCCTCATTTGTCTCACATGACTTGAGATCCTGTTTTCAAGTGGATTAGGGTTTCCACATGCGGCCCACACTTGAGTCCATTTGAGCCTTCACACCACCTCAAACTAAATTAGAACCAAAGTACTGTGATCCATATCAAACGTGTTAGATGAGGAAGCAACTTCTACTACTGTAGATGGAAGTATGCATGGGAAGGGTTGTCAATCTTTAGGTGGTAGCCTGGTGATTGGCTAGCTTCCTCTAGCCAAATGTGAGCTAGGGCAGGCTCCAGCCTCCCAAAACCCTGAAAAGATGAATAAATAAAAGCCACTATTGTTTGGCCATCATGCACAGTTTTAGCTGAAAGAAAGACAGAAAGAAAAATCTATGTTGACTTTTTTAGGATGTTCTATCTTTCGATCAACCTGTGGAGTAGCTGAACAACAGCTGCATCACATTACTTTGACTGTCTGAGTGAAAAACATTATAAAAACAAGTCCAGAACACAGGAATGAGTTCGGTCACTTTTGACTTCTGTAATCACATCTCCTGCCTGCAGCCTCGCTTTCGCTGCGATGGCCACATCAGACAAACCGCCGAGCAGGACACAGACACACGTTATGGTATCAACCAAGCCTGAGGGCACAGAGGCCTGATGGGTAAAATCCACGATAAGAAAAGCCTTCACATCAAGACGTTATCCTTGCCAAACAAGCCATCGTGTCCCATGGCTCCTAATTACAAACCGAGCAGGGACAAAATCTGGAGAGGTGATAAAAAAAAAAAAAAGTGACAGAGGGAGCAGAAATCTGACAAGCTGGTGTGGGTCTAATGCAGGAATATCTCTGAAGATAATTTAGCTCTCTTACTGTTTTAAATCTATTTCATAACAATAAAATTGTCTTTAAAAGCTCAGGAAGCAGCTCAGCTTTGGACAAAAGCAACAGACTTCGAGAAAGGGGAAAATAGGATTGTATTGATAGGAAATATGGCATAAGAGTATGATAGCATGAATTTTAACTTGTGTATCAATTTCAAATCATGTTTCAATTTAAGTTATGTATATATTAACCAGTACAGATTAATCCATGCTAAGCTAAAGCTGAATACAGACGAACCCCACAGAAACAACTAGAAATAACTTGACCATGTATAGAGAACAGACACATTGACACAACCATGTAGAGAATGTCGTACACTTTAATAGGATACCCTCAGATGCTGTTCTCCAGTGAGGAAATAGCATGAAGTGAGACCGACACTCTCACTCGAGTCAGCATGTAGTGGACAGATCCTCGCTCTCACTCACTCATTTACTCACTATGCATCCATGTCTATTTGTACCGACCATGCAATAAACAATGACAATCACAGTCTGGCATTAAGAATGCTCCATTGAAACATCTCATTATCTGAGGTGCAGGAGAGCAGGGTTGCTGCAGAGTATTAGGGATGTAACGGTTACCGGTAAAATGGTAAACCGCGGTAAAATTTCCCACGGTAATCATTACCATGTCCTATCAAAATTACCGAGTTTAATCACCACACTGTGTCAATAACTCACGGTGTCACTGCTCTTTGCCCCGAAAAGCCAAGACTATGTGTGTCTGCCCTCGATGAAGCAGCCATGCCTCGCGCACATGCGCAGTTTGCAATGTTCAGTCTCTGAAAGATTAGCAGTTGGAGCCTCGCTCAGACTTTCAACAGGTTTTCCCACACCAAACGGCTAAAGTCTGGTCGAAGTTTGGATTTAACAAGGATGTCGAGGGGAAACTGATTGACGACAGTCACAGGGTCTAAAACACGAGGCTGCGGTGAAAGACAAAAATGCACGTGATTAAAACTCCTGTAACGCCTTGAGTAAACGAGCAGAGAGAGAGAGAGAGGATTCAGTGAGCCATACCCGAGTGAATTATAGGCCGTTTATCAGGATTTTCTGAGTAAATAATGTATAAAAGTTGTAACTAAGAGCATTAGCATCAATCTGGAGTGTGTTCTCGCCGTTCTTTCGCCGTGTTTCGTGGTATTTCGTCATAATAGATCGTCTTTTTCCTTCATAGTTCGTGTTTGATGGATTTAATCAAACGTTATTTGGAAATATTAAAGAAGGAGATGTTTGAGGAGATCTGCCATGGAAAGGGGAGACCAGAGGAAAGTCATGAAGGGGGGTAACTTCTTCAGGGACTATTGTTAGTAAAACAATAAATTAAAAAAGGGCTGGACATGGTCTAATATAACGAGCTGTAACATGGACACTAATGCTGCAGGCAAACAAAACTGTGTGAAAAAGAAAGAGGAAAAAAAAGAAAAAAAAGAAAAAAACATGTGATTGTTTGTAAAATAGGTTAAATTTATTTTTGGCTGTCTCAAAACTTTGAACATGTTCATTTACATTTTTTACGAAGAGAATCCTGTTTAATGTTCAAATCTGTTTTTTCTTTTCATATAATTACACACTGCTTAAGCATTTATAACACAATAATGAGAAATACTTGCCAGAATTGCGTACTTCTATTTCTCATGAAAATAAATTTTGAACACTTATAGGACATTTCCTGACACAGTTATTGACAAAAAGACAAAAGAACTGTTAAAACTATAATATTAAAGGGGTTAAATGATTTCAAGACTGTGTAAAAGTACTTTTGAACATTTTGAGCACACTGCAACAATACCACAATAATAATGATAACCGTTATAAATTTGGTCACAATAAATGTGATATGAAATTTTCATACCGTTACATCCCTATAGAGTATATTATAGTATTTTAAGACATTTTGTAATTAATACAAGTATTAGCAGCAACAAGAAAAAAGGTAGCTTTCCATTTTCCTCCGATCAGCAACAGTCTTCAAGCACTCAAATAAAATTATAGATCGGGGTCTTCTGAACAAAATTCAAATGCATGGCAAGAGATCTGCAAATTATTAACACATCATCCATTTTACTCTTTTACAATATCTTTCTTTTTTGATTTGAGTATTTCAGACAATTTTAATAATGAATTGATTGGATGAAGTCTGTCATTATATTTGTGTAGAGAGCTGAGGCAGTGCCCTCTATGGACCGGCCACCACTGGTGCATCGTGCCGGTCCTCATCACCTATCTGCTGATCTAATATTCACATTTAACCGAATATATCTGATCCCTGGACCAGGCCTTACACAAACAGGAAGTTATTTTCTGTACGAGGGCAACAGGGCAGGTGCTCAAGCCCCTGTTTTGTCTGTGAGTTTATGTGCCGGGTGTGTGTATGCTGAGTGTGTCTCTAAGTGTGTGTGAGGAGAATGGAGAGAGATTAGGCCTGGAAGTCGGATGCAGACCTGGAGCCCAAGGTGACCTCATTACCAACATTTGTTCCGCTTGTCGCTGCAAATCACACACTGTGTCCGTCAAGATCCTGCTAACACCACGCAGGCTTGGCAGCTGATAACCCGCCCGTCCCCGCGGCGAGGGGGGGCAGAGAGCTGATTTATCCTGATCCATGACCCCAGAGATAAATCGACAATATCACATTCAGAAGAAGCCTTGGAAAATGCCTTTCATTCCAAAAACATGGGTATTTACACAAGACCCATGCAGCAGCCACCTCAGTTAACAGGTTTGATCTCCGGGAGTTAAAAGGAAGTTTATTTAGTATGTAGGCACTTCCTCCCTGACCTTCTGAACTTCGAAAACATCTGCTGGGCAGAATATAGATCTGACCTCTGCAGGGACTTGCTAAGACTTTATGTTTACATCAAGATAGTTTAGGCGTGTCAGCAGAGTCAGGGATGTCAGCACAGCAACGTCTGCAGAGAGGAAGATTACTCAGCCCGATAATAACTACCACTGTATACCTCCAGGTCATTCAGCTGACATAAAAAGAGGCTTTAGGAGAGCTGGGAGCTGTTTCTGAGACTTACATCAAGCCCTGCAAGTGAGATTTCACTTCTAATTCAACAGAGAGGAGCTTTGTCAGGACAGCCAACATCACAGTGTCAACCATAATTGATATAAGTGTTCTGTTTTGACCTTTTGTGGTAAAATTTTATCTGCTTTAAGGAAATCAAAACTACTCATACAAAAAGCAAAAATACAGGAGATAAAAGAGGCACAGTCTGAGTAGGACTGAAATGTAGGGTGTTAAATGGATAGGCCATTTTTCCTTTAGTTTGTTGGGGTCTGGTCTCCCTCCCGAGTCCATGACAAGCAGATAGACACCAATCTTCCAACTGTGCATGCAGTAACAAGGAAGAGACAGGCAGAGCTCACCGACCGCTAATTAGCTTAGCTCAAACACTGGGAGTCAATAGATAGCGTTAGCCTGCCTCTGCTTACAGTCATCAGATTAACTCTTCAGCAACTCTAAATGGTCCTGTGTGCTTGTTGTGCCAAAAAATGTTGGTGCATCTCTTTAAAACTGCATGAAAAACAAAGGTCATTTTTACACATACAGCTGAATTGAGTTGAATATTTTCCTTTGAATGTTTCATGGTCACATGGCAGTGTTTTGAAGTGATTCCAGTCTGATTACCCTTACAGACTGAGCCACTTAGATTTTCCCCAATTTCCTTGGCAGAGTTTTGACTGGTCTATGACAAGAAAAGCGCTTGGGCCTGCCCACCCTAATGGTTTTCATGATTTCCCACACAGTTATGTGGTAAAAAAGTGACATTACCACTTACATTTTAAAGGGAATATACATCCATCCATCCATCCATCCATCCATTCATCTTCTTCCGCTCTCCCCTGCCACTTCATCCAGTTCTCCCGGGGGATCCCAGGCCAGCTGAGAGAAATAGTCCCTCCAGTGTGTCCTGGGTCTTCCCGGTTCCACCTCCTGGTGGGACCTTCCCAGAACACCTCACCAGGAAGGCGTCATCTGACTCCTCTCAAAGCGAAGGAGCAGGAGCTCTACTCTGAGCCCCTCCCGGATGACTGAGATTCTTACCCTGTCTCTCAGGGAGAGCATGGACACACTGCCGAGGAAACTCATTTTGGCCGCTTGGACACGCAATCTTGTTTCCGTCCATGACCCACAGCTCATGACCATTATGAGCATAGGAATGAAGATCGAGTGGTAAATCAAGAGCTCGGCTCAGTTCCCTTTTTACCACAACAGATCGGTGCAGAGCCCGCACCCCTGTAGACACCACATTGATCCTTCTCTCAATCTCCTTAAAATTTAGTTAATGGTGCAGTGTGGAAAAACTTCCATTTTAGCGACATATAGTGTTAAGATTTTGGAATGAGCCTGTCTGTTAATAAAACATCACATCAGTAAGCATCGGGAGCCAGGAAAGATCAATCGTGAACAGGGAATCATTTACAACAGTTACCAGGTGAGGGGTTTTCATTCATATTTGCAGGTATTGTTTTTATAGATTATAGGTCAGTTACGATATTGATTATAGGATTTTTAAACTTTAATAACCTAAGCAAAAAAAGAAAATCAAGCAAAACTGCATTTTACTCTTTTTGTCCACAAAACTCACCTGTAGACTAAATGGCGGATCATTATGTCAGCCTCCACATGGTACATAAAGTTTTTTATAACTTAATAAAAAGAAAGCGAAACTTTTATGGGGATGATTGTACACCTATTTCAATGGACTTTACATACTAATCGATACATTATACCCTTTATTCACCGTTTCTGTTTGATTAAATGCTGCCAACTTCCACACACTACACCTTTAAGCAAGGAAAATGCCACAATGTACAGAAATTGATAACAAAATCTGCAGGAAAGGATATCACTCAGCTGACTGGCCTGGAATGAATGTGACTGATGGAGCTATAATCCGATCACCTGCCAGATATGCTTTGCCTTCCCTCTGCCTTTCCCAAACACTTTCTATGGGCTCTTTCCCAGATGGAAAGACGGAAATGTCCATCTGGTGTCTGAGGTTAGGGAGGAGCTAAGATGCAAGGAAGCATAATGAGTGAAGGAGTTAGGATGAGTAAGGTTATGTAATGAGAGAGACCCTATGTTTTTGGTCCTTGGGAGGAAACAGTGCTTGGTGAAAACCCACACAGGCACTGGGAGAACATGCATACCACACACAGCCCTGGTCCAGACGGGAGTCAAACCAGCAACCTTCTTGCTGCCAAGCTTTGCCAGCCTGCTGCCTGTAAACATCTCATATTTGAAAAAATTTGAAGTAAATAATGGGTGAAAAATGAAATTTAACAAGTTAGAAAATGCTGAACAGCTGCAGGATGGCATCCCGGTTTGTGTTCAGTATTTAACAAGACAGAAAACTGTGCAACTCTAACTCCATCCAGTCCTGTGACCACTCTGACGGGTGTGTGTTCATGTGTGTGTGTAGCTGCTGCAGGCGGACGGCATTGGCAGCAGCCAGTTAACTAGTGAACATATCAGCCTTGGCAGAGCCATTATGCAGGATTTGGTGGCATGCCAGCAGGCAGTGGAGCAGGAGAGGAAGTCTGTGTGTGTTTGAGCAAGAATGGGAGTGGTTAAAGTGTGTTGATGTGGATATCTGTGTGTGAGGAAGCTCTCTCTCTCTCTCAGCAGCTGGTAGTCATGCCGGGCCACGCGTCTGGAGGAATGTGACTTCAGAGGTAGATCCAAAAATCTGTCCCTTAAACACATGAGCACACACACCGGCTTCCTCCAGCTGATGCTCATGTGGTCTGGATGATGAGGCTGGAGACTGAGCACTGTTTAAAACTTTCTGCAGATGTATGAGCTGATTTAAAAGTTTCAATGCAGACAAAGCCAAGCACAGCAGACAAAACAATATAAAAAGTCGTTGTTAGGGATGATAATGCATTTTTGCCAATATCTTTTTTGCCAATCTTGCAAACATATTTTGGCCGATGTCGAAGCCAATATTAACTGAGTAGATTTCTCTGGATTAAAACTGTTATAAGCATTTATTTTTCGACTGTGAGAGTAAAGTGATTCTTCATCTTCCCTTTTAAATGTGTAAAAGATCGGCCCGCACACCCAACACAGCATCGTATGGATTTGCTGTCAGGATCTGCTGCACATTCAAGATTTCCTGCTGCTTAACAAGTCTTCTCTTGCCACCAGATGGAGGGATTCATGGTTGGCTGTATGGATTCATGTTGGGTGTTGGATGTATAGACTTGTAAATATATATATGTATATGTGTATGTTACATATGTATATATGTATCTATGCATATATGTGTATCCATAAAATGAAGAGTTTTATGCTCTATTGTAAAGTGTCTTGAGATAACACTTGTCATGAATTGGCGCTATACAAATAAAGATTTGATGATTGATTAAAAAGCTACAATTTAGAATGAAAACTCAAAAATCTACCAAATATAATGCTATTATATAATGCGAAAATATATGTATAACAGTAAATATCTACATATTTTCATACATACAAACACTGATATCTCGCCTTTGGAGCAATAATCTGCTGATACTAATATATTAATGTCATGCATCCCAAGTCAGTGTCTCTGTTTAAGTCTGATAGAAAAAAGTCAACTCTCTTCCATGTTCAAAGCCCTCAATGTTCTATCAATGACTAAAGCTGCTGCACAGGACAGGACCGTTAACAGTTGCCCAATAGTTTATCTAATGACTGTAGGCAGAGGCAGGCTAATACTAACCATTGACTTCCAGTTATCTCAGATAAGCTAGTTAGCTGTAGGTGTCCATCTGTTCCTTGTTACTGCACGCACAGTAGAAGGAATGGTGTCTATCTGCTTGTCATGGACTCGAGAGTGAGGAAAGACAAGAAAATAAAAAAACTATTGTTTTGTATTGGAGTATTGTTTTAGACAGAACAGTTCTGAGTGAATTTTGTCTTCAATGTTTAGACACTTTCAAGTTTTTGCTGCCATTCTTGTCCAGCTCTGTTGATCCCACTGGGACAAATCTGGTTAAATAAAGGTTAAATAAAATAAATATAGGTGTCCCAACCTGATATTGATATCAGATATTGGTCCCATATCAGCAAAAAAACAAATATGGGATTGTACTGGCCTGCATCTAAAATATCTGATATAAGCACTTTGATACAAGCAGTCCATCCTAATTAATATTTTTATTTATTTAATTAAGTTGCAGAATATGCTCATGTTTAACTTAAACACAGTGGTTATTTTGTCATTTAGAAATATATGTTTTTGTTTGTACTGGATTTCTTGAAGTTACTTTTCAGGGTCTTCTAATTTATTTTGTATTTATTTTATTTAACAGTACTATATTTTTATGTTTAAGGTTAAAATTTATTGAACTCATTGGTTAGCAACAAATTGATCAGTTTTTCTCATGCTGCTACTGTGCTCTGAGTAATCTCACTTTATCAGTCATTTTCTTACAGTCTATACTACAAAATAAATAATACAAGTCTGTATGATTCCTGCTGATATCGTATTGGATCGATATCGGAATCGGCCAATACTCAAGGCGGCAATATCGGTATAGTATCAGAGGTCCTCTCTCCGTTGCTTTTTATCTTGTACACCAATGACTGCAGGAGCACTCACAGTAACAGGCATTTTGTTAAATTTGCTGACGATACAGTGATAGTGAGTCTTTTGGGTCAGGATGAGTCTGAACATGGTCCTGTCATTGATGATTTCAATTCTTGGTGCAAAGATATCTGCCTACAGATTAATGTTTTAAAAACTAAAGACATGATTGTTGATTTTAGAAAGTCACAGCCCAGTGTCAGTCATACTGTCATTAATGACGTGGATGTTGAGATCGTTTCTCAATACAAATATCTGGGAACAGTCATTGATAATTTACTTCGATTTGAAGCCAATACTGATGCTGTTTGTAACAAGGTCCAGCAGAGACTATATTTCTTGAGAAAGATGAACACATTCAAGGTGTGTAAGGTTCTTATGTCTCTTTTTTATCAGTGCTTTATAGAAAGTGCTCTCACGTACTGCATGGTTGCTTGGTTCGGTTGTCTTGCTTTGTCTAGTAAAAACAGACTTGTGAATCTGGTCAAAGTAGCGAGCAAGGTGATCGGAGTGCAGCAATCTCAGCTGCAGGATATCTACAGCAGACGTGTTCTTAGCAGAGCCCAACAAATTCTGAACTGCCCTGATCACCCTCTGTTTGCTGAATTTGATCTTCTCCCTTCTGGACGACGTTACAGAATGCCGAAAACCAAAACTAGGCGAGCCAGAACTTCTTTTATTCCAGTTGCTATTGAAAATCTTAATACATTGGCCTGACTAGTTTTTCTTGTCCTGTGCTTTGTGCATCTTGTGGATAGAATTGTTGACTTTTAGACTTGACTCCTTGACTATTTATGGACTTTTATTGAATCTTCTTTTATCTGCTTTATCTTGTATGTTCTTCATTACTGTATTTATCTGCTGCACAGCACTTTGATGACTGAATGCACTTTATGGGTTTTTGCCTGACTCTTAGTCTTTGGCATTTTGTGGTTTAAGTGCCGTCCTTTTTCACTTGAGTTCAGGATTTTTTCCAGATTTTTTCTGATTCTTCTTAATGCCTGTATGATTTATGTGTTATCATGTACTTGTGTACTGATGCCTGCTGCTGAAAAACAATTTTCCCACGGGACTATAATAAAGTTGAAGTTGAAGTTGAAGTTGAGGTGTATCGGGACTCCCCTAAAAATAAATAAATAAAATAAAAAGTTATTTAGTTCATTTTTGTCTGAGAGACACTCACTCCACATTGATCTTTAGGCCTCTCCAGACAATGGTTTGCAGTTATTCTCCTCTTGGAGCCAGGCTTTCTGATTTCAGGGGTTCATCTTCTATAAAAATGAGTTTTTATAAATACTACACAGGCTAAATATGACTTTAATATTCTCCCTGGTGTTGTTAACATGATAATTAAAATAACAGTCAAAAGATTTAATATTATTTTTATAGTTATTCACCTTTTAAAAAGCATCTGAGTCTGACAAGGCTCATCTCTTGGCTTTCACATGATCCTTTTATTGCTCACATACTTTTTTTTATCTACATAGTTATTTTACAATTACTATTTAATTATTTTTAAGCTTTCCTGTTCTTACTCTCCTCACCAGTTCTCATTGATTTAGTCCTGTTTTAACGATTGACCTTGTTTTAATATACTCCCGATTTATTATGATAAATATTCTTTTATTTTATGTATTCATTTATTTTTCTTTTTTACCCGCCCTCTATTTGCCCTCTTCTTTTTCCTTTTCCTTTTATATTTACCTATCTATCTAAATCTATGATCTGCTTATTGTCTAGCTGTCTCCTTGCAATTGTATATAAAATAACTTCTTAATCAACGCCCTTCCTTACAAGTTGTTAATTACTTCAGCTGTTTCCAGCTCCTAGTTTGCTGTTTATTTTTCTTTTGTTGCTTTAGTGCTTTTTCCTCTGACATTCTTGGTCTCTGTTTGACCTGACTGCAGAGTACAAGCGCTTTGAAAACATCTGTTTTAAAAGGTGCTATAGAAATAAAGTTATTATTATTCGTATTGTCTCTGCACGACAGATTTCCTCTCTAAAAGTTGAATAAGTCATGTCCTACTTCAGCTGCATATTGCAGGTTAAACTGTACCTGGCAGCGTGACCGTGTCCTGACGGCATCTGCAGATTCCATCCTTCCTTCCTTCATGCCAGACTAATCCATACAAAATGAACTGAATCTGCTGCAAAGTCATGAATCTATTCAATATTCACGCCCAGAAACAAGGCAGCAGCCTATTAAAGCCTGCTTCAAACGAAGCCGCTTATCTTTTTAATTAGGCTGCAGGTTGAGAGCGCGTGATATTGCACCGCGAGCTGATGTATACGTAATGTGGAACGGTATTGATTGAGGGGGGAGAGGGCGGCCCATTCAAGGTGCTAGTTTGGCGAACTGCTCAATACCGACACTAATAAATAATATCAAAGGCAAAACCTGGCGAAAGGTGGATGAGATGATATCTCTTTATAATGCAGGAGCTGGAGGGGAAGAGGCAGATATGTCTTTGAGCAGCAGCCGAGGCCGCAGGAAATTGCAGCGAGAGTGCAGCTGAAGAAACAAATAACCCGTCTTTCATCAATAGCAGATTAAAACCCAAACAGTGAGGGATAGAAGAAAGATTCCTAATTATATTCTGGGGAGCGTGTGTGTTTTTCTGACTGTTTTGACACAGCTAATATGCTTTCCTGTGAATCCCCCCACACACATGCACACATCACCCTCCCCCCTGCCAGGTTATCGAGGTCTAATAGGCAATAGAGGAAGCTATTTACACTTCAAGGTGCTAATGCAACACTTTCCACAATCTTATTACCGTCACGCTGATTTCTTCACCTGTGTGTTGACAAGTAGAATTAGACGGAGTGTTTGGACAGCAATATTCCCCCACATCACACTCACACAAAAGCACACAGCAGCCTCCAGCGCCCTGACCTTTGCCGCTCCATTACATTGTTGACTTTACAACAGGAAGCTGCGCGTTAGAGACGTAACTTATGAGATGCTAATCAGTCTGTCATGTTCAGCCGGGCGCTAATTTCTCTAACAGTGGCAGCTTTTCAACACGTAAAATAATGTCAAGGCAAGACGAGAAACTTAATTTCAGGTTTTCATCATAAATGTTGTAGATGCAGGACTGAACCTTAATCAGGGCAAAAAATAATAAAAAATTCAAAATGAGCTGGATTGGCCAGAAAGGGGTGTCAAGATATGAAGAGTGTGAATCTTTCAATTTGTCTGGATCTTCTTCAGATTCTAGGAGTCACAAGTTTAATTATAAAGATTTGGTTTTCAGGAATTCAAATCAATTCAAAAAAAAAAAAAAACATCCCTATCAGTGCTTGTTTTGTTGACTTATTTACATCATAGATTCTATCAACAACCTGTTTACCCCTGACAAAAACTAGACAGTAAACTCATAAACACAAGTGCACATGGACACAAAGTAAAACTACATTAAGTGACATTTTCCTAAACAAAAGTAGAAAGTAGGAAAGAGTTAGGAACATATCCAATCACAGCTACTTTGGTTGTTTGAAAAGCAGTATCAATAAAAAGATTTTGTTCATATTCTTTCTTTTTGTGAATTTTGGCTATTGCAGTATTGTGGAAAATTAATGCTTTATATAAAAATAAGACAAATAACTCACACTGAAGGTTTATACAGACATGTTCCTGAGCTTTTTATGAGAAACAGGTCGCTGGACGATCCACTGCACTCCATCTCATCCGCGCATTTGCACTCTAAATGAAGTGTATGAGACAGCATCAGTCAGTGCACAGTCTGCTACTGTCTGATCTGCTCACAGATAAACCAAGAAACATCAGAACAGATGATGAAAATAAGGTTTTTTCCTCTCCCTTTTCACCTGTTCCGCGCGCTATGACTCATTTCATGCGTAACGGCTTTGTGCCTTTCTCTTCCGCAGGGCTCTCTCATCAGTAAAGAGGTATTTAGAATTATCAGAAATAAAATAGCCCTTACCCATAATTACTTCAGTGTGGGCTCACTTAATGTGACATCAGGTGTAAAAACACCAGATTGTGCTATGGGAACTTCTCCAACATTGCGCAGTATGTTTTTGGTTTCTTCGTGTTATTTAGACCCTCTTCACGTCAGCCTTGAAACTCTTTCACCACCACAGAAGCACTTTGGTTAATCAGATGTGCACTGATTAGTTTCATAACTTAAAGAAAAAAACTCATCCATGTTTAAAATCAAAATATCCCACAAAGAATTTAAACAAAATCTTATATGTTTATTTTTCGTTTTTCCATTTTTAAAACCAGAACAGGAAAAACGTCGTTTTTCTGTTTTCTGTTATTCCGTTTTTCTGTTTTGGTTTTAAAACAGAAAAACAAAAAAACAAGACCGTTTTTTCGTTTTTTTTATTTTGTGTTGAAACAGAATAACGAAAGAACGAACCATACACGGATTGTAAAACTACATTAAGTGACATTTTCCTAAACAAAAAAACTAGACTAAAATGTTTGACAGACTTAATCCAATCAGACCTAATATGTTCATATACAAGTAGGAAAGAGTTAGGAATATATCCCATCACAGCTACTTTAGTTGTTTGGAAAGCAGTATCAATTTTGACAGCACTTTTTTTTTTTAAGTATATTTTTTGTGCCTTTATTGATAGGAGAGAGACAGTGGATAGGCTTGTGAAAGGGGGAGAGAGAGTAGGGGAAGACACTCTGCAAACTGGTCACAGGCAGGATTCGAACCTGGACCGGCAGAAGCATGTACATGGGGTGCTAACCACTACGCCAAACCAGCACCCCGATTTTGACAGCACTTTTAAATTTAGTTTTAGTAATCTTCTCTTGCAAAAAGTATCTTTAATTTTAGTCATTTAAATTGTTTCAATTTTAGTCTGGCTATAGTTGATGAAATTCAAGATCAAATCAATATTTTAGTTGATGAAATCAGCTGCAAATTTAGTCAACTAGAATTTGAAGCGTAAAGTTTAAGGCATTTTTTATGTTTCCTTCAATTTCTGGATATAACGAAACATCTAATAATCCTTTACCGAATGCTAGTAAAGTCTGAATGTATGAATTAACAGAAACAAATTTAACTTTTGTGTGAAATGCAGTCACCTTTATTTAGAATACCTGGCAGAGCATCTTAGCTACAATACCAGAACTGACAACAAACAGTGAACCTGTTCTACATGAATATATCAATTCATAAAAATTTCCATTTTCCAAAAAGCCCCCCATTATCTTGTTTGCATTCTTTACTGAAAGTAAACATGTTGAAGAAAGGAATAGTTTCCATGATTTATCGTCATATAATGGAAAAATACAATCCCTCTCTATTGTATCTACATCAACAATGGGAAAATGATATTGGGGTTCCTCTATTGGATGATGAATGGAACATGGCTTTATCAAGGGTTCATTCCTCATCTATATGCTCTAGACAAGCTCTAATACAATTCCAGACCTAAATCCTGTGTGTGACAGGTGTAAATAAGCCCCTGCAACTATATATCATATGTGACTGAGCCAGCGGCTCGTTAGGTGTTAGAGTGGGACAATAGCCCTGCTGGGCAGTTGTTCACCCCCGGCTCTCCTATGAGAGTCGTCAGGGTCACCTGGCTGACGGTGTGAAAGACGGCTGCGCCTCCCTGGGAGGGCTCCAAAGACAGTGTTGTATGTGGGAGATAAGTGATGTCTGAGGCCCCCTCCTCTGTTTAAAGATGGCCGTTCTAGTTTGAGGAAAGATCCTTTTCTGCCTGCATCGCAGGTTGAACCGCAAATGGTTCCTGTAATCCGCCACCTTCCTCGCCAGCCTTTTTGTGCTTTGCTACCTCCCTCCTGGTATAAATATCCGTACTTCCCACCAGGATCTTTGGAACTGAAGAAGCTTCTTGGATGAGAGGCGAAACGTTTTCCACACACACGAGCTTGGTCCAGTTGACACGATTTACGCTTTGATTGACATGAGTCATGGCCTGGATGACTGAGAATATCCACAGATATATATCATATGCTACTGCCTTGTTCAAAACTTGTTCTTCTCTGGTTGTCCTTCTTTGACATGCTTTCTCGGTCTTATGGCTGCATTATCACGCCCTCTCCCAAGGTTGGAATTTTTAGTATAGTTCAAGTTCCATCTTTTTAAATATGCCCACTCACATAAAAAAGTTATTGCCTTTTCCTCTTTATTAGCTCGACGAGCAATATTGTTTAAATGGAGAGATGTGACACCTCCATCACACAACCAGTGCTGAGACACGTGATGTACAACCTTAAGCTGGAAAAAATAAGATGTATCCTTAACGGATCCTGTAAGAACTTCTATAAAACCTGGGATCCATTTATGCAATATGTGAGAAGTTTACACTGTCTGGAGCTTTAAATTAACAACCTTTGGGAGGTCTTTCCCTTATGTTGCGTTCACACTGCAAGCAACCTAGCTATCAAAGTCGCGTTGCCCACTGACGTAGCGTCGCGCGTCCATAAATACCTTCTTTTGGGCACCGTTGCCATCGGCCGTCGCTTGGTGACGTCACGTCCGCTCAAGTTTCACCTCAATCATATCATATATCATATAATAGGATGTATAAGCGGACATTATTCCAGCTGTATCCTTTTAACTCACTTATCAACCACAAAACACTGCAGCTGATGCCCTGCAGCAGCATTATCTGTGAGTTCTCTGCGGTCCGTCTAGGTGGCACTAATGTCCTCATTGACTAATATTGCCCACATGGACATAAATTGTTCCTCTGTAGTCCGGATGAATAACTGTCTGTCTAGAGTACAGTCACACATGCACACACCGCCGATTGATCAACTTTTTTTACTTTCACATCACGCAACAAGCTACGTGGTAGTGTGAAAAGCGGCTGTCGCATCACGGGAGGGTTAGCCCCGCCCCATTGCGGCTGTACATTGACTTTGCATGGAGAGTGATCGCCGAGGTAGTACAAGTAGCGTTGGTGTAAGCACCTTTATGGTAAATTCGAATGCATATTCTTCCTTTTTTTTTTTTTCGTCTTTCCTATTTTTTTTATTTCAGTTACCATATGTCTTTGTTTATACAGGCATACATATGTATATGTGTTTTGCATTTATGTGTGTGTGTGTGTATGCATGTACATAGGTATGTACCTGTATGCGTATATGCATATATATCTTTTTTCTTTCCTTTTCTTTTCCTATCATTATTTATTTATTTATTTATTTAGATGTATGTTTCTAAGGTTCTGCGTTGCTGTTGTCGAGCAGCTCTAATTGGATCGCTCCACAACGTATCCCACCACAATGAAGCTAAGGCAGCTGTGATTGGATGTCCCTCTGAACTTACCCAATCTCTCGATTGGTGCAGCTGACCCAAGACTGATATCAAAAAAGGCCCATTTGCTCTTTCTTTCCCTTTTTTTTTTTTTTACTTCCTTTCAAGTCCATCCCTTATTCTCCACAATCAATAGAGACCAAGAAAGAGCTTAGAAAATAGAATTACAGTGCTACATTATGCGAGCTGGTCATACGCTGCAGATCACTTGTCACCCTGACTGCTCTGTGGCTATAAATCCTCGTACACACAAACTATGATGCTCTGTCATTCTGTTATTATTCCCTTCTATCAGAATCAGCATTAGCAACAGCAGCTTGTCAGTTGGATTGGACCACACAGGTGAGCCTTCAATTCCCCCAAGTCATCAATGAGCCTTGGTCGCCTGGGTTACCACTAGCCAGGTTTACATGGAGCCTAATATTCTGATTAGAATCGTGTTAGAAGTCCAAACCGAATAAAAATGCTCCATATAAACACCTCAATCAGAAAAAACAGGCCAAATCCAAATGGAATTTCATTCAGTTGCACAGGGGTGGTATATTCCTCTTCCCAAACCGATTAAAAGTAAAATTCTGTCATGTAAACGGTGAATCGGAAAGCTGTCAGGCTGGGTTCTGTCTGTGCATGCTCAGTCTTGATGTAAACGAGCAGTGATGTTTACTCAATTGGAAACATGGCGGCTTCCAAACAGAGCACACAGAACTGGTCTGCGTCGGAGAGTTTGTTTTTAATACAAACCCCCAACGAGCTAAACATTATTGCACGTTTAGACTGTAGGAAAACAAGAAATACTGAACTATTTAAAAAAGTCCACGGAAACTCAGCGAAGAAACCCTCAAATATTTCCTTAAAACACCCACTTACTGCCATCTTTGATAGATCACATGATGTTTGAATAGATCTGATCTTATCACATGTCTGTAAAACAGCTGTTCTGATTAAATGTTCTGGTGCAAACACCAGATCGGAATAGATCACGTCACATGTAAACAGTTCACCTGAGATCTTCAATCAGAATGATTTTAATCAGTATGAAAAAAAGTCTGCATGTAAACTTGCTACTGTTCCTTTGATTGACACCTACCACTGCAGACCGGGACCATCCCACCAGAGCTGCAGTCCTGGAGATGCTCTGACCCAGTTGCCATCACACTTTGTCACCTGCCAAACTCGCTCAAATCCTCACGCTTGACCTTTTTTTCTGCTTCGAACATCAACTTTGAGGACAAATGTTCACATGCAGCCTAATGTATCCAACCCACTGACTGGTGCCATGATGGAGCCTGATTGGTGTGGATCACAACTGTTGTATAAAATTATCCATTGCAAGTATTGATATATTTTATACCCCTAATCTTCAAGATATCAGGAGTCAAAGTACAATGTTTAAGGTGTGGGGATGCATCTTATAAATGTATAATATCATCGGCCAATTTAAAAAATACAGACACACATCAGGTCATGCTTCAACCGGAAGGCACCTCAACATGAACAAAAAGAAATCCTTCATTTTGGATTGAAAACAAATTTGGACCCATTTAGACTCATTTCTTGTAAGCTGCCATGTGCTTTATCTGAATTTCACACTCTTCATCAGCCAGATATCACAAGAAAATGTTCCCTCAATCATGCGCCAGCAAACAAGTTCCAACTGTTACTTCTCAGGATATGACATTCAATTGTGAAATATTTGTTCATGTGAAAATTCACACCAAATTCTGAACAGAGAAAAGAGCTGAACCAACCACTGCAGGGTTAAATGCTGGCTTAAGAATGATTTAATCACTTTTAAACACATGGATCCAGAATATATTTTCATTTAATTCTCTTTTATGGGCTTGACTTGTGAGGGATGACACACCGTCTCTGTTGACTGATTCACCGACTGAGTTTGTTCGAGTATGATCAGACAATAATAACAAAGAGTTAACCTTGGACAAATGGTCCCCATCCTGAGACTGAGTTCATGACACACATGTGGCACTGGCAGGCCAAAACAGCCTTTTTCTCTGGTTGTTAAATGCTTTCTCCATAGATATATATTCACATCTGTGGTGTAAATATTGTTAATAGTTCATACATCTCATTCAATCTCATTTCCACTTAATTGTTACTTCTTTTCCTTCATCAGGAAGTTGATATTGCTTCAAGGCTCTGCATATTGCAACCTGTTTACTTAATTTTTCATGCTCTTTTCATTTATTTTCATTTTTTTATGTTCTTCAAGTACTTTTCTGCATATGTGCTGGACTGTTCTGTTGGTTTAAATCCATATCTGCTATCATCTGTTCTGTTGCATCTCTTTAATTTGCTATTTGTGTCACTGTGCAGTTCTGCTCCTGTGTAAACCCCAGTCACACATTCCCGTTTCTCATGGCGATTGTGCACGATTGTCATAATCCTGATAGAACGTGCTTTGGTTGTGGTGCATGCGCTACTTGGTCTGGATCAGCGTTGTATAGTCGTGGATGAACGGCAGGGAACGTGGAAGGGTCCCGACAGTTTTGAACTGTTCAAAACTGTCGTGGAGAATCGGCGCTCTCAGTGGAGCGGGATGGAAGCCTAATGCAGTCCTAAAGCGAGCGGTATTAGCGTGGCATGTACGGAGCTCAGTCGTGCTGAACGTGACTCAATCGTGGCTCAATCCTGAAAGCTCTATGAGGACGACTGACAAGGATGTATCCGTATGAGCCCCGACTGTGTCCCGTTCAAGACGGCGCAAGCGGCGGGGCTCAGTCGGGGGTTACGTGACGCGAACTGAGCTCGAGCGGGGCTGACGTCCTGTCAGTGGGATGGAATCCTCCTCATATCGCTGTATTAACCTAACTGGAGCGGGACAAACGCCCCCTGTAGCGCTGAAGCAGCGCCACTGACGGTGTATTTACGGGGTGTGTCCAGGGGTGACACAGTCATTTCATCCCGTATCACAGCGATCACACCAGCAGCCTCAATCGTGCACAGTCGTGCACAGTCGCTATGAGAAACGGGAATGTGTGACTAAGGTTCTGTAGTAATAAACCATATTTACCTATTTAATAACTTACATCCATTTAAAAAAAAGGGTTTGATCACAAAAAATAAGTGTGAAAAATGCCTTTTTGTGTGTTAAGGCTGTGAGGAGGAAACTCAATCTGGACTTTTTTTTGCAAACCTCACCTTCTGAGTAAACACTATTTGAAAGACTAGACTTCTAGGCCTCTTATTCTGTTCTCTAATTCACATATGGATTCATAAGGCATAAATGGTTATTGACAACTTTGTATGAGAACAGAACATGGAATAATTGACTTTTGATACCTAATGGTAGAGCTGGGCGACTTCCCCCCTCCCAAAAATCTTCATTCAAAAAAAAAAAACAAAAAACAAAACTCAACACAATTCGATTCGATGCCCCTGCCCCATTTAAAATATACATTTAAAGTGCCTCCAACACAGAAATCGACACAAAGTGCCTGTGCACTGTAGTTTTGTACACTTGTTTGAATTAACTATGAAGATAAAATGCCTGAGGTAATGCTTGTTGTAAAAGAATAAAAATCTTGATAGAAAATTCAACTCTTGTTGTCAATTATGTAAAAGTGTACAGAGTAATGAGAAAAGTGCCTCAAAGTGCGAATGTGAAATTAATGGATTGGATTAAAAAAAAAAAAAAATCGATTAACTTGAGTTTCAGGAAAAACTAAACGATCTGACTTGCCAACAAGATTTTTAAATCTTATTGATTTTTTGCCCAGGCCTACCTAATGGGGGAGGGACGTGATTAAATAAGTATGTACTTCTTTCCAAGCATGTAGGTGAAATCAATTGGAATTATTTTCTACTAAGGGGTTCTTTAATTACTTCTGTATTGGTATTTTGCTACAGTTGTATAAATATACATAATATATAACATTTATTTCTTGCATTTTTGAAATAAACAACGACTGAACTAAACTGCCAGCAGTACTGGTAGAGAGGAAGCACAACATAAAACATGTTTTTGTGCTTTTTTTCCTATTTTTCTTACTAGATTTTGAGCAAATGAAGGTTCTTTGACGGTTAAATATTCATATGGAAAATTACACCAAACTGTTTACACAATAATAACAATTTAAAGAAAAAACATTCAATCTTAAATCTGCTACGATGATTCACACACCATTGGGACATCACCAGAAAACATGGAAACCCAAGGGTGGCGAGTTGGTATTTACTCAATCTGACGACCCAGTTCAAAAAATGCACATTTTCAGCCACCAAAAAAAAAAAAAAAACGTTACCTGCAGAGGAAACACCCATATGATGAAGAAAACTTTTGTTCTGTGCCCGTTGGGACTTTGCCCTGGCTTAAGTTTGCATATTTTAAACGACCAATCAGAGATCTAAAAGAAAGGTCAGTTGTACCATCCTGCAAAAGCGTAAGCCTCTCCATGTGTTAAGTCTCACCACCTAAATGAAGCGACAGTATTTGATCATGTGACCAAACTGCCTGCAACCCCCTTTAACCTCTCCTCCGCCACACGCTCAGCTGAATGTTTCCCATCAGCAGCGACGTGGTTTGAAGTTCCTGGATTTCAAATTGAAAATTAAGGTGCACTGTCCTAATCTGCCATTCTAATCCAGCTCCAAAAATGAGGTAAAAAGGGAAAAAGAGGAGAAAAATCCGTAGGAAGGCCTACATTAATTATACACTAAAGGAAGAACTACAAAAGAGGGCCTGGTCTTTGAAGATACTGAGCACTAAATGTCACCCGCAGCCTTTGAAGCCGTCCACCGCCTTTGTCTCTCACTTCTCAGCTACATGAAACACGGAGCGCACAGCCGGTAACAGTGAGGGACATTTCATCTTCAGGGAACACTCTCTTAAAAAGTGGAGAGGTACAGTAGAAAGAGACTCCACTTGTGCAAGGTAAGAAGTTAGGTTAGACGATGGAGAGTCCTGTCAGGCTGTGAAATCCAGCACGCAAACTCACCCCGGCTGATAAAATATTGAATTTCTAACCCATCAAACACAAAAATCTGATACACAGATTTATCTCATCCAGAAATTTCATAATTCATACACGAAACTGTAAAGTCATGTTCGTCGAGAAATTATCTCAGAAAACATTCAGAGGATATAATATTTACAAACGTTATCAGGGATTTATTCAATTTCAAATCTGCAAATGTTTTCAATTAACTCTCTGGATGAAGGTGATGTGAGGGTTGTCTGACCGTAGAAACAATGCTGTCATCAGAAAACGAGGTAACGTTCACATCTGGACCCAATGAACTACAGACCAGAACCAAACTGGATCTCTTAAATCAGGGAGTCTTAATTTGCCACAAAGTAAAGCAGGATAAAGTTTGGAAGGCATCCTGAACAAAAAAAAGGAACAACTAAGGGACACAGCAGTGCAAAACCAATAGAAATGAGTTTGTAGAAAGTGTTGAATGGGGGGGCAGAAACTTTTAAAAGCAGATCCAACCGGTGATTGGACTGTGGCTCTGTCTATCACTTTTCTTATTTAATTATTGGGCCACTGTCACGGAGCAAAGAACAGAACATAAGCCATTTCATTCACAAGCAAAAAAAACGTATAGAGAAGTTGGTAGTGTTCTTATCTTTTCACATTTAACAAAGAAATGCATTCAGATCTGAAAAAAATGATACTCAATAGGGATGGGAATCAAAAACCAATTTCAGCTGAGGATCGATAACAGCTTCATCAAAAACTAGATATCATGAGTCTTTTTGCTAATCAATTCCCTTATCAATTCCTTCCACTGACAGGGTTCAGAGGCGTCAGAATTATGGCTTATATTTTTACAAAAGGTGCCTACTGCACAACCTTACTGTAAGTGGAAACACCAGCAACTTGCAGAAGCAGTTATCTATGCTGTGACATGTGTTTGACATTGTTGCCACCGAGAATCTACAGGCCAACACTTGCCCACGGGGAAAATCTGCAGGAATCAACAAGGGAATCGTTATAGAATTGGATCGATTAGCAGGATTGTTCATGGCACTGGTATCAATAAAATTGTATCAATTCCCATCCCTAATCTTGAAGCTGTTAGCATATATGCTTACGTCCGTAGGAGCAGTCATTTCATGCAACCTTCTCGTTCGTACCTTCACTTCTTTCTGCTCTGAAGGACTCTGATTGGGTTGCCCCACTCTGGGCCACTCACAGTCAATGTAGACTGAAGCTAGGTAAGATGGATCTGTCTGATACAGACATTAAATTAGGTGAATTCAACTGCAGTGTTAGCTCCTCTGGGAACTCAGTTTTATTGATGATTATTTGTTGTTGCATACGCTTTTCAGGCTCAGGCTACTTTATTGCCTCAGCCAAGGAAGTTATGTATTTGCTGGCATGTTTGTTTGTCTATTTGTTTGTTATTAAGATTACACAAAAACTACGGGACAAATTGTGCTGAAATTTTCAGGCCATGTTCGTAATGGTCCAACTTGGAATTGATTATATTTTGGTGGTGATGTGTATTTTTCTGAATGCAAAAAAAAAAAAAATTCCCCAAATTTCGAAAACCTCATGAGTGAAAGGTGTAGTGTGTAGAAGTTGGCAGCATTTTCCGAACGTAAGCGGTAAATAAATGATATAATGTTTCTAATTGTATGTAAAGTCTGTCAAAATAGGTGTACAATCATCCATGAAAACTTCTTTTTATCAAATTAGAAAAAGCTTTTTATATCGAACACCCCACTTTGCGGAAGCTGACATAAAGATCAGCCATGTTTTCTACTGGTGGGTTTTGGGGACAACAAGAGTGAAATGCTACAAAACCTATAATCATCTTACTGATCTAAAATCTATGAAATTAATAGTTACAAATATGTATGAAAAACTGTCACCTTGTAACTGTTGTAAATGATGCCCTGTTCACAATCCTTTTTGGTCTTCACTGGTTCTCATTGCTTCGTGATGTGATGCTATCATTCTAAAGTCTGAACGCTAGATGTCGCTAAATACTGATTTCTACACACTGCACCTTTAACAAGAAGCGGATATTTGAAGCATTATATCTTTGCCATTTTTAATCAGATTTGCTTCCAATTTTACAGGACAATATGAGGTCCACTTCTCTATCACCAAGGTAAATTTCATATGGATTCAATTCAAACTGACGTAAAAAAAAATAAAATAGTGAACTTTATAATGGGAAATCCCAATGACGACATTCAATAATTCAAGTAAAACTAAAATATAATGCGATGTTTGTAAAACCTACTGTGTTCATACAGGATAAAAACCTCCATGTATGTGCTGAGTTTGGTCTGGACCTTGGCTCCATTCTGGATCTGGTGATCCAGAGTAGTATTTTTTTTGCAGGGTTCATGGAAAAGTCAATGCTGGAACTGAGCTGCTTGGTGGAGGTCTGCGCAGCCAGAGAGATGGAGACATCCATCATGAAACAGAAATTGCAAAATAAATGTACCACAGAACAGCATAAGGGAGGGCAATTTTGAGTAAATTAACCCCAATTACAATCATAAAATCAGATATAAACAATAAATGATTAGGTGCTTATGGTTTCAAAAATCATGGCAAGACAAAAAGAGGGATATATACCCCATTAAAAAAAAATTAAGGTTGACAATATTATTAATAAAGCCAAAAGCAACTCAAGACTTGAATGAATAAATCAGTATCAAACTGTTTGTGCAAATTTGACTTCATCTTGTTCAGCAGCATTAACTGAGCTGTTTTCGTGCTGATTTATTGGACTCCTCAGGACTAAAAGTCCCAGTCCGGAAAGAATGAAGCTGTGTTGCATTAGCTGTATAGGAATGCAAGATGCTGCTAAATTGTTCGATGATAACAAGGTACTGAGCATGCACCAGATACAACAGATTTTTAGACTAATAAAAAAGACCAGCGTATTCTGCCAGTCCGGAGAAGTGTTTAGATCCTGAATCATCGTCTGCACACTGCTGCTCATAAGAGAGAATTGACGCTAATTTTCTTGGAAACTTAAAAGATGATTTCTGTAAATGATCTGCTCCATCCGGGCTCAGTCCCTACATTATTGATCTTACTCTCTTAAGTTAAAGACCAGTTTTAGATTCCTCTAAAACCAGTCTGTGACAGTCTGCTCCGTCCTCACCCTGCTTCACTTTCAGCAAAGGCAGGGGATCACAGAGCCAAATCTTCGTTAGTCATTCTGCTCTTTTTTATTCGCTCCTCAGAAGTCACTCTTTATCCACCCTCGCTTTTTGCAGGAGGGGAAAAAAAATCATGAGAAACGGCAGAGAGAGGGAGGCTGAGCGAGACTCGGAGAACAAGGTGGGAAAGAGAAATCAAGGAGAGTGGGAGGGAGGGAGGGGGGGCCAGGCACTCGAGTGAGGTTGTAATCAAGGCCTGTGTGCTCAAGAGGGGCCAATCAATCCGCCTGTCTGCCTCTACATCTCATCAGGCATCTTGAAGACGGCTCAAAATGAGCTGCCGGGTCCAGGCGGCCTCCTCAGGCAGCGAGAGAGTGCGAGGAACAGACGGCTTCAGTCTGTAATAGAGGACACGACCGGCCTCAAAGTCTGAGCTGCAGTTTGAGTGCAGAGCAAATGACTGAGCTCCTGCAGAGGGAGTGTTTACGGCGCAGACACGAAGGGTGTGTTGGTCTGTGCCGGTGATGTCGTTGTTAACATTATGTCCTCAAAGCTGTGGCTTCAACAGGCACCGAAAGTCATTTAAAGAACCTAGAAGTGAGAGTTTGGTGGCACAAATAAATGATTTATGGTATTTATTCCCCACCTTTTCCCATTCAATCCCCCTCTGGGTGTACCAATAAAGAGTCGAGCCCCCCCCCCCCCCGTGGCCAACAAGGAGAAACTTGGTGCAAAATAAACACAAGTTTGAATTGTTTCATGGATAAAATTCAGATGGCTGGCTTCCATTGCCTCTGGAGCCTCAGAGTGTAGGGTTCGCAGCTTTGTACACTTTAATATCATTGTATGTAAACCACCCCAAATAACGTAGGGCAAAAGATGCTGGTGGTTCTCACTCTTTTCTAGAAATCATTTTCACTTTGAGGTCTGTCTTTGAGTTTATCGGTCATATAGAACGTGGATTTAAGTTTGAAAATGGTCCCAGGGCTGACACCAGATAATGCCAGCTTCCAGTTGCAGGGGATTTTGACTTATTAGGGGAGGCACTACCCAAACGTTTAGCTGCATTGTCTAAACAAATCCACTATCCTAAAGAGTAGTACCTCTTTGTAAACATGAGAAATCAGGCTTTCCAACAATACAAAGAACACCATCAGTTTGTATTATTTAAGGATGTAACGGTTACCGGTAAAAAGGTAAACCGCTGTAAAATTTCCCATGGTAATCACCATTACCATGTCCTATTAAAATTACCGTTTGACCATGTTTGATTACCACACTGCGTCAATAACTCACGGTGATGCTGCTCTTTGACTGGAAAAGCCAGAACTATGTGTCTGCTCCACGACGAAGCAGCCTCACGGGAGGCGCGCATGCGCAGTTTGCATCGTTTGGCCTCCGAGTCTGAGAGTGAAAGTTAGAGACACAGCGGAGATTTTTCCTCTCTAAATGGACTCTGAAGTCTGGTTGCATTTTGGATTTTCATAAGGATGCTGAGGGGAAACTGACAGTCACCCTGTTTAAACACGAAGCTGTGAAGAAAAAGATGTGCATGGTTGAAATTGTTGTAACTCCTTGAGTAAATGAGCTGACTGAGCCGTAGAGGTGGAGAGAGAGAGAGAAGATTCAGTGAGCCATACCTGAGAGAATTACAGGTGGTTTGTCAGTAATTCTATCTAAATAATGTATACATTTTGTAAATAATAGCATTAGTATCATTCTGGAGTGTGTTCTTGCCGTTCTTTTGCGTGTATTTGCAGTAGTTTGTAACTGGTAGTCTTTTTCCTTCAAAGTTTGTGTTTTTTGGATTCAATCAATCATAATTTGGAAATATTAGAAGAGGAAATGTCGAGGAGATCTGCCATGGAAGGCCTAGACATGGTCTAATATAATGAACTGTAACATGGAAATTCATTCTGTAGGCAAACAAATATGTGTGAGTGTATGTAAAATGGGTAAGGGTTTTTTTTGTCATCTCAAAACATTCAACATGTTCTTTACAATTGTTTATGAAAAATTCCTGTTTAAAGTTCAAATCTATTTTTTTCTTTTCTTGTGATCACACACTGTACAAGCATTTATAACACTATAATGACCAATACTAGCTAGCTACCACATTTATTGACAAAAGACAAAAAAAGAACTGCTATGATTATAATATTAAGAGTTAAATGATTTCAATCTTGTTTAAAAGTACTTTTTGAACATTTTGAGAACTCTGCAACAATATCCCGATAACAATTATAACCGTAAAAATTTTGGTCACAATACCCGTGACACAAATTTTTATACTGTTACATCCCTGGTATTATTAAAGGGGAGAAGTAATTGACCCGAATCATATTTTCAAACATGTCTTGAGAAGTATATCTCCAAACCAAAATTTGACAACCTCAGAGCTTACACAGCCTTTTGCCTCCTTCTGATAACTTCTACTGCCCCATCTGTGGGGCCTGGATCCCAGGTTGGAAACCAAGAATCTTTGGTATTCTCTGTTTAAGGTGACATCCACGTTAGGTAACAATACAAGTGGGTGGGGTTATTTAATGAAGGGTCTGGAGGTCCTCACCTAGAAGAGTTTCATCAGGGGGAAAGTCATTTATGAAATAGACTTGGACAAGACAGGGACTTCATGGTATTTCCAATCTGTGATTTAGTTTATTTCAGTCAGTGATCATACCTGCTGTTCGATATGCCTCTGTGGCCTGTTGCACCAGCTGTGCTTAAATTCTACTTAAAGCTCTGGAGTCCAAACAAAGTGAGTTCAAACTGAAGTTCTGTCTTGGTTGGAGATTTATCAAAACATTCAAACTAAGCTTAATATTCTCACAGATCTGATGCTTAAAACTTAATTTGTTAAAACTCTTTATGTTCTCTGAAGCTGCGAAACTCTTCAAACATCTCAAAGGCTTCACCTTCATGATACTGCAGGTATCATACGTCATTTTTGTGCCAGCAGAGGCTTAAAAACCAGGAGGATGTAAATGTGATAATTAGGAGCAGTCGTCACACAGACATGTCATTAAGTCTGAGGATATGAAATTCTACAAGATGATTTTACTCCCATCTATTGCACGGTAATAAATGTATTTTTAATTATTCAACATTAGAGCTAACAAGTTTTTTAGGCAGGTTAAAGTCGGTTTCATTCAGATGGGATTACAAAGGTAGTGGGATATAAATTACTGAATTTAAATTAGATTATAAATAAAATATGAAACCAAGAGGCACCTTGACACATCCCTGTCATTTTGAATTTAAATAATTGGACTATTACGGGACAGATTTAAAATAAAAATCAGGAATGTGTATGTTAGGGTGGAATGATATGGGGTGAAAAATGAATTTGTAGATTTCCCCCCTCGCAATAAACTGTATTTAATAATAACCTTTAAAGAAATTACTCCGGACAAATGTACATCATTAGAATTTCATGTGAAGAAGTCAAACATTTAATTTGAAGCTGATGATTATTACTGACATTACTGCCCATCTCTTCGTTATAAATTCACGCACAGTTGAAAGAAAGGTGTCTATCTGCTTGTCATGGACTTGGGAGTGGGGCAAGACAGGAAAACAAAAAAAAAGGTTGGCGTATCCCTTTAAAGGCACAGCTCGACTTGGGCTATAGTCGAGTCATACAATCTACCTATTAGAATACTGAAATCTTCCTATAAGAGGCAGCAGCTCCAAAAGGGCAGGCAGAGTGAAAATAGATGTGGATTAGCTGCAATCATATGTGAAAACAGGAGTTTTTTTGAACATCAGTGATTGTGAAGAGCAGTCATCAAAAATTAAAGCATGAAGCAGAGTTAAGGCAAAATCTGGACTCTTCTTCAGATGAAGATACAAGATCAATCCTATCGCTCCAGATATGAAATCATGCTTAGAAAATGTGACATCCACAGCAGAGTTATCACGCCCACCTCTCACGTACAGTACTCTCGCTGCAGAAATGCCACTGCACCCCCGGCTGAAGCCTTCTCGGCTACAGCTCTCTCTGTAACTGAGGGACTGATGCAAACGTGATGCAAGCTTGGAGCCAGCTTCACTATGAGGTGTCCATCTGGGAGAGGTCTGCCAACCCCGCAGCAGGCGTCAGGAGCTCAGGCCAGTGTGCAGAGATGCTGCCAGCTGCGGGAGTGGGAGAGAGAGGGGGTTGGCGGTGCCAGTGGGCTGGTGCCAGCACCAGGGAAATCAGGCCGGCTGCTTGGCTGAGTGTCTGGCAGGGCGGCTGCGTGGTTGGCACAGGGATCACGTTGCACCGCTGTGCAAACTTGAGCTCTGCTAACACCTGTGCCTCCCTTCCTCGCATCCCTTCTTCTCACTCGATGGTAGGACTCACAGATGCTTGGAAAGCTCTGGAGGACGGCTCAAAGCTCCACACTCTCTCTGAAGTCAGACCAAAATAACCAAAGGTGACTCTGGATCAGCGGAGAGGGGCTGCACGGGCTTTTAAAGGGACAACATGTAGAAGATTTGCACCACAATGGCCATGGTTACATGATGTTTTTTTTTTTATTCGGAATGAATTATTCAGAATTAAATAATTCTGAATTAAAGTTTTCTCCTTCGTGTTTACGTGGAAATAATAATTCAGAATAAAGGTTTACATGGAAAAAACTTTTATTCGCCTTTATTCAAGGACTGGCGGTTGGGAATGGTTCTGATTGGACAGGGGGAGTGCGGGACACAGTGACGTATTTACGTCTACTGGAAGAAAAAAGTTCCAGTACAGCGTCTGCGTCAGGAAACCTCGTCCAACTCGACAATACAGCTTGAAAAGGACCACGTTTTAATGCTCACGCCCATCCACACTTTCATTACCTCAACATCTTTGAAGGCTCTGATTAAATAAACTGTCCCTTCAGGCAGCGTCCCCGTTCCCGTCAGCGTCCTGTGCCATATCGCGACAGAACAAGGGAATGAGCATGCGCAAAACGACCAGAATTAATTTAAAGCAGAATTAACGTATACATGATCAAGGAAGTATTTCATTTGGATTTCAAATCTGAATAAACCAGCCACTTACTTCGGAGTTACATATTATTCCATTGTCATTTTCACTTGGAATCAGGTGTTTACATGGCCATTTTAAATCTTTTTATAGAGGATTTAAATTTTATTGAGAATTAAAGTTCTCATGTAAACGCAGAGACTGAAGTAATAAAAAACATGAATACTTGCTTTATCATTAACATGCACTAATGATTTTTATTTTAGATCAAAATAAAGTTTAAAAATCTTTATCGGTGTGTTTTAAATGTACTATAATGATGTCTAGTCTATTAGTGTTTTTAAGTACAGCTGCTTATTTGTTATTAAAAACTTGTGTGACTTTAAGGAACATACAACTGTTGTTGTTTTGCAGTGTCTTTCCTCACCCTTAAGTCCACGACAAGCTGACATCTTGCCCACTGCTGACTAGCTAAGCTCACACACTGGGATTGAATGGGTAGTGTTAGCCTGCCTCTGCCTACAGTCATCAGATAAACTTTGAACGGTTCTTTGAGCTTGTTAAGACTTTATTTTTACTATGTAATGTTATGATATGTATTTTTAGAGTTGGATAACCATATAATGTAGTTTCCAAAGAAATACATACAACACAAAACCAAAGGGCTTATGCACAAATCACTGCATATGTGCTTGTAAGCAGGTCAAAAAAAGCAAGCCTCTGTTTATTAGTAGAAGAAGGCAATACAGTAAAAGTAGAACACAACGTAACATAACACTTTGAAAATGAGTCAGTACAAGCTCACAGGACTGTTTGGAGCTGCTGAAGAGTTTATATCATGACTGTGGGAAAGGCAAGCTAATGCTACCCATTTACTCCCAGTGTTAGAGCAAAGCTAGTTAGCAGTGGGCAAGCATTGTTTGATATCTTACCCATTACTGCGTGCACAGTCAAAAGAATGATGTCTATCTACTTGTCGTAGACTTGGGATTGAGGCAAGACCTGAAAAATAAAAAAACAAAATGGCAAATCTCCTTGAGCACATTTTCTTTCATGCTAATCAATGGCTAGGGCAAAACCACATGTTGGCTAATATTTAAAAAAAATGCAGCTTTCAATGTATATTTTGGCCCTCTGTAAATACAAATGGCAATGAAAGCCTCTGAAAGTTAGGGATGTGCATAAAATAGACCCACGTCAACACTGTAAAAGTAAAATCTGTTTTTTTATTATAAATGAAACTGGGGTTGAAAAGAGGAGTGAAGTTTATGGTAAATATCCTGGACAGTCATTTGTTTGTTTGTCATCAATGTGTGTCATCAAATCTGTCCTCTCTCAGATGTTTCCAAACCCTTGGACTAAACTAAGAGTTGATCTCCTAAATTCTGAGACAGCCCTGTTCTCACAGAGTCATGAGCTCTACTGTGAGCACAAGTTAAAGATGCTCAACTGCTTATCTTCCTGGAATAAACTCAGAACTGGACAACCGCTTCTTCCTCTCTCTGCTCTCAAACACAACCAGCTCCTGACCGAACACTTCCTCATTCTCTCTCCTCCAGATCTGCAGTTTTCAGGAGAGTGTAACGTACGTGCTCTGAGCAAAAACACATGACTTAGGGTCAGTTCTCAGGAAGTGAAACTAAGACAGACATTACAGAGAGCTGAAATGGCGCAGAGAGGAGTCATGTCGAACCAGGAGAAGATTTCTTGTTCTCTCTGTCTGGATCTACTGAAGGATCCAGTGACTACAGCCTGTGGACACAGCTACTGTAGGAGCTGCATCAACAACCACTGGGATACTCAAGATCAGAGGAGGATCTACAGCTGCCCTCAGTGTAGAGAGGACTTCATGTCGAGGCCAAACCTGAGGAAAAACACCATGTTGGCAGATTTAGTGGACGAGCTGAAGGAGACTGGACTCCAAGCTGCTCCTGCTGATCACTGCTATGCTGGAGCTGAAGATGTGGCCTGTGACGTCTGCAGTGGGAAGAAACTCAAAGCCGAGAAGTCCTGTCTGCAGTGTCTGATTTCTTTCTGTGAGGAACACCTTCAGCCTCATTTCTCGCCTGCCTATGAGAAACACAAGCTGGTGGAGCCGTCCAAGAGGCTCCAGGAGAACATCTGCTCTCGTCACAATGAGGTGATGAAGATGTTCTGCCGCACTGATCAGCAGTCCATCTGTCACATCTGTGTGATGGACCAACACAAAGGTCATGACATGGTCTCAGCTGCAGCAGAGAGGACAGAGAGGCAGAGAGAGCTCCAGGGGAGTCGACAAAACATCCAGCAGAGAATCCAGCACAGAGAGAGAGACGTGAAGCTGCTCCAGCAGGAGGTGGAGGCCATCAACGGCTCTGCTGATAAAGCAGTGGAGAAGAGTGAGAAGATCTTCACTGAGCTGATCTGTGTGCTGGAACAAAGACGCTCTGATGTGAAGCAGCAGCTCAGATCCCAGCAGGAAGCTGAAGTGAGTCGAGTCAGGGAGCTTCAGGAGAAGCTGGAGCAGGAGATAACTGAGCTGAAGACCAAAGACAAGGAGCTGGAGAAGCTCTCACTCACACAGGACCACAACCAGTTTCTACAGGACTACCCCTCAGTGTCACAACTCAGAGAACCTACAGACTCATCCAGCATCTCTGAACGTCCTCTGAGGTACTTTGAGGATGTGACAGCAGCTGTGTCAGAGCTCAGAGAGATACTTCAGGACGTTCTGAGAGGAACATCGACAAACATCTCAGAGACAGTGACTCAGGTAGATGTTAAACAGCCACAGCCAGAACCAGGACCAGAACCAGAGCCAGAGCCAGAGCCCAGGACCAGAGCTGAGTTCATCAGATATTCACGAGACATCACACTGGATCTAAACACGGTAAAAAGACGACTGTTATTAACTGATGGGGACAGAAAAGTGACATATGTGAGTGAAGACCAGCCTTATTCTGATCACCCAGACAGATTCACTGATTATAGGCAGGTCCTGAGTAAAGAGAGTCTGACTGGACGTTGTTACTGGGAAGTGAAGCTAAGGGGGGGAGTTTATGTAGCAGTCTCATACAAGACCATCAGCAGAGACGGGGGGTCAAATGAATGTTTGTTTGGAGGTAATGACAAGTCATGGTCTTTAGTTTGTTACAAAGACAGATATTTATTTAGGCACAACAACAACCACACTGTTGTCTCTGGTCCTGTGTCCTCCAGAGTAGGAGTGTACCTGGATCACAGAGCAGGTATTCTGTCCTTCTACAGAGTCTCTGAAAATCAAACCATGACTTTGCTCCACAGAGTCCAGACCACCTTCACTGAGCCTCTACATGCCGGACTCGGGATTTATTCTTCTGTTGGAGACTCTGCTGAGTTGTGTAAATTAAAATAGACAAAAGTCATTTATTTCTGGGACAGGGGGCTACAGTAACTATTATGATGCATGTTATGATAAATTTCAACCAATGCCGATTAGGGCTGCCACAAACGAGTATTTTGATAGCCGACTAGTCAGCGACTATTTTGTGATAAGTCAATTAGTCACATCATGCATAAACTGCAGCGTACTTCACCAGCATGCATCTGGAGGCCCAAATGACGAACACTAAGCAGACCTGGCAACTATGGCGTCTGCGTAGTTGTGCATGGGCCACATGCGTGTGTGTTTGTGGGTGTGCTGGGTGTGATAACCAAGAAACGGGGTGAGGAAAGGACAAACTAGCCACCACACTCACATCTGCTTTGTAGTGGCAGTTGGGTGATAATCATGTGGGATTCACACAAGTAGAAGCCCGAAGTCACTTTTATTGAGCGAACTTTGCAACACAATAACTGTTGTCTTCGTCTGTACTCAGCCTGCTCCCTCACGCTTTCTGCTTCCTACACAACTTTAGTATTAACCTTTGTTAATAGTTTGTTCTGAAATCGGGCACATATTCAGAGACAGCTTTAAGGGGTCATCCAAAACAGGGACTGTCTCCGGAAATCGAGGACATCTGGTCACCATACTGTTGACACTAACGTTAGCAGCTAACTAGCCAATTAGCTTATCATGACGACTGGCCCTCTTCGTCAGAGATTGATCAGCCACCACGTGCTGCCTTTTCAGATGCTTATGCATCACTGTCGTGGAAAGTTCCACCTTGCAGATTTCGCTTTGCACATTCTTCTCTTTTGTTTTGGTAAAATGCTCCCAAACTCTCGAGCTCCATTGCCGCTTAGTCATGATACTGTTTGGGCAAAACTCTTCCAGAGACTTCACGACTTACCCAGATTACCACGACTGCAAATGTGTCAAAAACAGAAAGGCAGACAGGACAGCAAAAAGTACAGCTGCAGTTTTGAGAGAAAACAATGCTTAAAAAACAAAACGATGCGTCAACTATTGAATTAGTTGTCGACCATTTTGACGGTTGACTTAGTCACGACTAGTCGACTAATTGCAGCAGCCCTAATGCCAATTACCAGTAAGTTCATACTTTTTTTTTTTTTTTTAATGTATTTTTGGGCATTTTGTGCCTTTATTGATAGGAGAGAGACAGTGGATAGGCTTATGAAAGGGGGTGAGAGAGTAGGGGAAGACACTCCGCAAACTGGTCACAGGCGGGATTCGAACCTGGACCGGCAGAAGCATGTACATGGGGTGCCTGGTTGCTAACCACTCCGCCAAACCAGCACCCCATAAGTTCATACTTTTTAAACTCAATATAATCTCCACATATTCTGCAGTTTGTGTAGGATGCAGTGATGAAAAACTGATATTTTAGTAGCTTTGGCCTATCTATAACAGCAAGCAATAGTTTGGGCTCTTCGAATGTTCTTTTTTTTTTCCAGTCGAATCACATGAATGAGGATGAGGTGGGTATTTGTGGAGTTAAAGGTGTAGTCAGCGATCTTCTAATCTTCTAATCTAATGCAGTATTTGTCAAATTCACCGTATTTCTCCTCTCCATCCACAAGATGTCCCCACTGACAGCATGTTGAAAAAAAGTCTAGTTTCAATACACAGCCTTGGCTCTGAATTTCAGCAAGTAAATAATGTGGCTCGGGCCGAGTTACCAAAACAGGGTACACAACATCCAGAGGGCGATCATACTCATGCACAGATCAGAGAGAGGGGGGAGGGGGAGTCGTAGGATGCATTGCGTGTGCAGTTAACGAAAGAGAGAAATACAATAGGAGCAGTACCAATGGCTGAAAAACAGCCCAAAAGAAAAAGAAAAAGAAAAAGACCTGAAAACGGACGCGAATGTCAGCATCTTCGTGCCGGACAGGTAAGCAACATTAGCTTTGTGGTGCTTCACATAACAGTAACAGCTGTCGGGCATTCATCTTATTGTCTAATCTGCCAAAATGTACTGTTGTCGTGATGTTATCAATAATGGCAGTCAAGTTGTCAGGATTACCTTAGCTACATTGATTAGCTACGCAGTTTTTACGGCCGTTTCCATGATGATGCACGTCCATCAGCTTTCAGGAGGCGGGCCTAAATTCGTTTATCAACAACCTCCCCACCTGTTTTCTCTCACATCGCTGGCTACACCTTTAAGTCAAATGTTTTTAAAATATAAAAATATTTGCATTGGCATGTGTCAACCTCAGAAAACTAATCAAATAAATAAAATGAAGGGCCTCCTAAAAAGTAAAGTGAATCATCAACCAAAGATTCACAGAACTGTTAATTCTTTCGCTGACTAGCAGAGATTTCTCTGAAATGCTATAGTACAAATAATAATAAAAAAATTTAAAATGATTTCCACTTGTCAATCAAGTTTTGCCACAGAAAGCAGGGAGGGACACATCCGAGAAGAAGTGAGGGCTTGGGAGGGTGTAAAATGGCTCTGAATGTACTATTAACAGGTTCTCAATGACGGAAATATGATGGTCATCAAGCCTAATGAACTCCATCACTTTGTCATTAATGGCTTTAGCCTCTTCACTGTTTCACACCTTTAAAAAAGTTTTTACAGTTTTCAAATCCCTGCATGAATGGAGACATACATGCTCTGTGATGTTGTTTTAGCCTTAGCACTGCTAGCCACTACCGCGACTGCTTTGTGTTCTTTCAGTACCGCGACTGAAGTTTTCTTTCCTCCCTTGCAGTCCTCACTAAACAGGTTTTGCAAACACCACAGCTGTTTTGTCTTCTGCCACTGAGAATAACGACCACATTGGTGAAGCTATGATCACTAAGGGGGCAAGCTTGGGTTCCTCTAGTCAGTGGCACTAGATGACATAACCAGCGCAACGTGGCCTGTTTTGGGGCTACCCGGCCTGTAAATGATTTCCTCAATCGAATAATTTATCAGATCTTTTATCGTATAAAATGTACCAATTGGATTCATAAAAAAATGACATAATTTCCCCCAAAACAGGCGATATTTTATTCGTTCGATAAATAATGACATCCCTAGTTTACATCTGTGTTTTCATTCTTCCTCCCCATCAGCTCAGAGCTGATTGTTCTGACCTGTCGATCAAACATTGTGGGAGGGACTTGATGTGTGTAACAATCTGATGTAAATATGTTGATTAAAGAATGACAGAGGAGCTCGCCACACAAGCTTGTTGTGATTTTAAACCTTGTTTTCTTGTATAAAACAAAAACAGATTGTATTTTAAGGTCTCCTTCTCAACAGGTATCATCTTTTTTGGAGTCTTCTTTGTTTATTAAATAGACTAAATGATTATAAAAATAGCATTTAGAACTTTTGAGTCAATTTCATGTTCTTTTCCTTCATTTCATATACCGGTATTTGTTATCTGGTCATTCAACCCACAACAAAATCAAATCATATGGATGTTATTATTTATATTATTAACTTTTGCTTGATACTCAAAAGAACAGAAACAGAAAACAAATGTAAAATTAATCTGAAAAAAGTCAATAAGTCTGCATAACATCTGTAATTCTGTTGAAATAATTGAAAATGTCTGCAAATCCATTTTTTTTATTTTATCTCATCATATTCATTTGTTGAATTTTGTCTCAGTGTTGCCTTTAATCATATGTAACATTTTGATGAATTCATATATGACCTTTTTCAGACCCTAAACTGTAGGTGGAAATGTTTTTGCTTGGCTGTGTTCAATGAAAATACGTATGTGGACCTTGGTCATTTGAGTTAGATTGAACTTTATGCTCTAGTTTGAACCTACAAAGAAAGGTGTTGTGGTTTTGTTATGATCTAAGGATGTTTACTGTAGTGTGAAAAATCCTTGGTTTCAGGTCTTGCAAAGGTTTCTGTCGGGGGAGAGGCATCATCTTAGCCTTTTTACCCTGGTTCCAGGCATCAAAATTTTTTTTGAGCATGCCTTATGTCCTATTTGACTTGTGAAAAAAGCCTTTGTGGGTCCCAGCTTTTCTCCTGAAAACTTTTAAAGGCCTGTGGGTCTTTGTCTTTGAATCTGATGATCATTTTTGTTTCTTGTTGTTTTTTTTTAATTTAAGTGTAAAACTTTTGATCTGGTATTGAGTTTGATGAAAGTACAAAGATTTGTTCAATTTGTTGACTCTTCAATAAATGTTTAAACTTTCAGAGTCTTCTGGAGTCTTGACTGAATTTGTCTTTGACCTTTTAGATGGTCTACAGTTAGTTCATTTTTCCTGACAAACACACTCACTCCACACAACTTCAGAGGACCATCCAGACAGACGCCCCCTGGCCCTGAGGAGGTAAGCTTAGGGATGTATATCGTTATGATTTTATCGATACCGATACAGCTATCGATACTCCTTATCAGTATCGATACTTATCGATACTCTTATCGATACTTCAACACATAATTTTGTGTAAAAAATAAAGACTTTACAAGATATTATAAGATTCAGCCTTTTTTATTACCACAAGGTAATAATAAAGCTTCAACAGAATAGAAATAATGCATTGCAAATGCTTCTCTAAGGCAATAAGAAAGCTAAGAAGATGGCAAAACCCCTTCATGCCACCCAACAGACTGTATGTACAGACAGACCCATATATCAGTGGTGCTAAAACTGATGCTGTATTGATGACTACTAGGGCTCTCACTTTATATTAGATAGTCATATAACCATTCGAATATGGGGATAAATATCCGTAACCGAATAGTAAATAAATATTCGAATGTAAAATATTGAGTGTAGCAGCACATCAGGGCGCCTGGAGCAGTGGACCGTTTCATCCAACAGAAGGCACTGTGAGCGCAGCCTGACTGTCAGTCACATCCGGTGCTCCTCTTGACCTCAGTAAACAAAGAGTTCCCGCTGTTAATGTCCGCTCCGAGCGGACATTAAAAGCTCTGACTCATCTGAAGAGAGCCATGCCGTCAGCTTTTCATCCAAATTATACGGTCAAGTGCAGCGGGGCTTTGCCAAGAGTCTAACCCCCGTGTGACTGTGTTGTTTGGCAGAGTCTTTACCGAAGGGGCGGATAATAGAGTCTCTGTCTCTGTCGGTGCTGCAGTCTTTAGCATTAGTTGGGCTGCTAACTCTACTCGTGTTGCTATAGCAATCAAACAGCCAGCACTCCTTTAGCTTTGTACTATGCGCGCGCTCTAAGTGTTTGGTGTTGTTGCTAGTATGTCCCCCCTTGGACGCAACTTCTCTCTGACAAAGAGAGGTTTCATCAGCTTTGCTAAAGTGAGCTCAAACCTCCGAGCGCTTAGCCCTCACCAACATGCTTGAGCCGGGCGGCGCTAGTGTCATAACTACGTGACAGTTGAAAAGACATTTAAGTACTGATAACGGTACCGTTTTTCTAGATTCTTAACAGTCTTCGGGTGCTGACCCAAGTGTGGACAGGTACATGAAAGTACCGGTCCATGGTACACATCCCTAGGTAAGCTACAGTACATCCACACCACAGCATCCATTTCAGGGAGAAGCACATGAGTACACTCCTCTAAAGATGAAAGGCAAGGCAAAATTTGTAAAAAAAAAACAAAAACAAACAAACAAAAAAAAAAGGTCTATCATTAGCCGCTACAACTAACAGCCATTAACTGCTGTTAGCTGTAGTGGCTAATGTTAGCCATTACATATAGCAGCTCCATACGCTGTGTCATACGTAGCAGTGGTGCTTGTGATGAGTGTGATGAGCCGAACGATCGTCAGATCACAAGCTGGTGTCGGTTTTTAAAGGTCTCTCCTTCCCAGACGGATTACTGAAATATTTCTAATATGGAACCATCCATCTGGGACGTTAGGTTAGATCTATTAGACTATCAACTTATCATTTGGCCAAAAAATTAAGTGGCACTTTAATTACCACTCAATATAAACACTCCAGCTGAGTAGGAAATCTTAAGATGAGACCAAAGATTTCCATGTTTAAACTATAAGAAAGAATAAAACATGAAAATCTTATTACACTAGAGAATTTGTTGAGTGTGACTGCTGAAAATGTGAAATGAAATTGCTAAAAGTTATGCAAAGAAAGTTCACAATGTGACATGAATAGTTGTAAGCAGTAAATCACGACTGAAAATGTGTGAAATGTGCAATAAAAATGTTTGCAGAAAATTATAGATACTGGAGCTCAGGTCTGCAGGTCACGTGACCATGCTCTAACTTCAAAGGAATGTGCAAAAGTTGATGCTGCTTAAACAGTTACATCTCAGAAAGTGTAGCAGATAGTGAAAAGTGCACTAAAAATGTTTACAGTTGTGAAAGAAAGCAGAACATGAATGAATGTTTTTTAGCATGGTAAAATGTGCTGATATTTAAAGATGTACCTAATTAAGTGGCCAGTAAGTGTAATGATTTTGAAGTGGGTGTAAAGAAAAGAATGAATATGCTATTGTAATGAAGAATCTGTATTAGATGGAGAACAAAAGTACATCTGCCTCCGCCCGGATTCAAACCTGCGATCTCTTGATCCATCATACACTGCTCTAACCATTCAACCACAGGGCTAAATATGCTGAATCATGATAAGTACAGTATTTCTCCTGTTTTGTGCTCATGCATAGTCTCATAGAGCAGGCTGATGATGCCTGGGACTTCCAGGTAAACGGACGCTCGCAGTGTTAAAACCGTGATAGATATCAGAAAAGGGATTGCACCTTGAGCATCCCAAGAACCTGCTGAAGCGTTTAATGTAGTTCTTATATCTGTACTGTTGAAAATGTTAACATAGTGGCGAGTTAAAAACGTGCTTCACAGTGACGCACTCGGCTGTCCGGAGGCGCTCTGAAGTCACGTGACATGCTCTAACAAGACTGATTTCCTCAAAAGTTGGTGTTGCTTAAAAATTCATATTTAAAAAACTGTAGAAGCCAGCAAAAAGCTGAAGATATGTAAAAATAGTTGGAAGTCAGTGCAGCTTTTAAAGCACGAATGAAGTCTGTAGGTGGAAGTATGCCCAATCTGTGGAGCTTCAAGATTGCGGAAGTTTTCAGCAGAACTGCACAAACGTCCCATTGATTTCAATGAAAAAATATATGCAGAAATCATTTTTTACTGTAAAAAGTATAACTGTTAAACCTGTGAAAAATACAAGCACACTTCTCCTGACCATCCTGCATATGTCAACTTTTTTCTGTGAAAATCTGTGCAAATTTGAAGCCTTTGACCGGTGCCAAAATCCAGGGAAGAAAAAGAAGAAGAAGAAAAAGAAGAATAAATTTAAGGAAGAACAATATATTGAAATGCTGACTCAGCATTTCAACAGATATGAAGAAAGAACATGTATGTGGTTAACACTTCGATAAGTTTGCATGCCACTGTAATGTTATGCTGACAAAAATGTATTGTAAATGATTCCTATAATAAATATTCTGTCAGTAACACATGAAATAATGCAGAGTACAGGGGCATTTCTGGATGAAAGTTCTCTCTTTTGTTTTCCACCAAGGGGCTATAGGTCCATCAGGAGGCTAAGCATATGATAGAGGCTTTGAAAAATACAGAGAAGTCACATCATGCGAATGTTTTTTTTTTCCGTGACGGGATTAAATATCACAATTGTTTGATGTGTCCATTGTTTTGTTAAAGAGTTAATAGGTCTGTTGTTTTCTGGTGCCTGAATGATATCTGTTTCCTACATTTAGGGAGAGAAAAGGGGTCTGCTAACCAGGGAGGCCAGAAGTAATCTTAGGTGTCACAGAATAATCTCTGGGAGTAGGAAAGGATTTTTTAAGTCTCTGGGAATGTTGTCTGTTTGAAAACCTTATCAGGCCTCAGCCAATCAAGAGTTAGGAAGGAAGGTCTGTAGTAAGACATAAAATCTCTAGGATCAACATAGATGTCTGATTGTTGTAGATGGTGGGAAGGAAGAGGAACTTTATGGCATCACATGTCTCTAGTGAGTCATTTTGGGGTCCTCAGAAGAGAGGGAAGGGGAAGTGAATGAATTCTTGTCCTTTAAGGATTTCTGAGGATTTCCTCTTGCTACAATTGTCACCAAACGACAGACATGAAGTGGAGACAGCTGGTTCTCACTTACTGCTTTGTCCTCAACACCTGGACAGTCATTTGTTACAGTGAAATGTTATCAAATCTGTCCTCTCTCAGATGTTTCCAAACCCTCAGACTCAAAGAAGAGTTGATCTCCTAAATTCTGACACAGACCTGTATCTATAGAGTCATAAGCTCTACTGTGAGCCCCAGTTAAAGATGCTCACACCTCTCATTTTCAGTGAGCTCAGCTCTGTCAAAACACTTCATCATTGTCTCCCCTCCAGATCGACAGTTTTGAACATGGGTGTAACCAACTTGCCCTGACCACAAACACATCCTGTGTTGATCAGAGCTCAGACCAAAGTCAGTTCTCAAGAAGTCAAACTCAGACAGACACTGTTACTGAGAGCAGAAATGGCTCAGAGAGGAGTCATGTCGAACCAGGAGAAGATTTTTTGTCCCATCTGTCTGGATTTACTGAAGGATCCAGTGTCTACAAACTGTGGACACAGCTTCTGTAAGAGCTGCATCAACAACCACTGGGATACTCAAGATCAGAGGAGGATCTACAGCTGCCCTCAGTGTAGAGAGGACTTCATGTCGAGGCCAAACCTGAGGAAAAACACCACGTTGGCAGAGTTAGTGGAGGACATGAAGAAGACTGGACTCCCAGCTGCTCCTGCTGATCACTGCTTTGCTGGAGCTGAAGATGTGGCCTGTGACTTCTGCAGAGGGAGGAAACTCAAAGCCATCAAGTCCTGTCTGCAGTGTCTGGTTTCTTTTTGTGAGGAACACCTTCAGCCTCATTTCTCACCTGTCTATGAGAAACACAAGCTGGTGGAGCCGTCCAAGAGGCTCAAGGAGAACATCTGCTCTCGTCACAATGAGGTGATGAAGATGTTCTGCCGCTCTGATCAGCAGTCCATCTGTCACATCTGTGTGATGGACCAACACAAAGGTCATGACACGGTCTCAGCTGCAGCAGAGGACAGAGAGGCAGAGAGAGCTCCAGGTGAGTCGACAAAACATCCAGCAGAGAATCCAGCACAGAGAGAGAGACGTGAAGCTGCTCCAGCAGGAGGTGGAGGCCATCAACAGCTCTGCTGATAAAGCAGTGGAGAAGAGCGAGAAGATCTTCACTGAGCTGATCCGTGTGCTGCAGCAAAGACGCTCTGATGTGAAGCAGCAGGTCAGATCCCAGCAGGAAGCTGAAGTGAGTCGAGTTAAAGAGCTTGAGGAGAAGCTGGAGCAGGACATCACTGAGCTGAAGAGCAAGGACAAGGAGCTGGAGAAGCTCTCACACACACAAGATGACAACCAGTTTCTACAGGACTTCCCCTCAGTGTCACAACTCAGAGAACCCCCGGACTCATCCAGCATTTCTGAACGTCCTCGGAGGTACTTTGAGGACGTGACAGCAGCTGTGTCAGAGCTCAGAGAGAAACTTCAGGACCTTCTCAGAGGATCATGGACAAACATCTCAGAGACTCAAGTGGATGTTTTACTGCCAGAGCCAGAGCCCAGGACCAGAGCTGAGTTTCTTAAATATTCACGAGGTATCACACTGGATCCAAACACAGCACACAGACGTCTGTTATTGTCTGATGAGAACAGAAAAGTAACATTTACGAGAGAAGATCAGCCTTATTTTGATAACCTAGACAGATTCACTGGTTGTCAGCAGGTCCTGAGTAAAGAGAGTCTGACTGGGCGTTGTTACTGGGAGGTGAAGCTGAGTGGAATAGTTTGTGTGGCAGTCTCATACAAAACTATCAGCAGATTAGGGGGGGCAGATGAATGTGTGTTTGGATTTAATAACAAGTCTTGGTCGTTGGGTTGTCTCAAAGACAGATATGTCTTTAGGTACAACAAGACTCAAACTGCTGTCCCAGGTCCTGTGTCCTCCAGAGTAGGAGTGTACCTGGATCACAGAGCAGGTATTCTGTCCTTCTACAGCATCTCTAAAACCATGACTCGGATCCACAGAGTCCAGACCACCTTCACTGAGCCTCTAAATGCTGGAATAGGGTTTCTTTATTCTCTTGCTCGACTCTGGATGAATTCTTCTGTTGGAGATTCTGCTGAGTTGTGTAAACTAAAGTAGACAGAAGTCGTGTATTTCAAGGGCAGTGGGTTAACTTCTGTGATTTCATTCTGTTTCAATATGATGAAATGCTGAGTCAGCATTTCAATATATTGTTCTTGCAGCATGTTCAGGAGAATTGCGCATGTTTTTTTCACAGGTTTAACAGTTATACTTTTTACAGTAAAAAATGATTTTTGCATATATTTTTACATTGAAATCAATGGGACGTTTGTGCAGCTCTGCTGAAAACTCCAGCAACTTTGAAGCTCCACAGATTGGGCATACTTCCACCTACAGACTTCATTCGTGCTTTAAAAGCTGTACTGACTTCTCAACTATTTTTACATAACTTCAGCTTCTTTTTTTCTTCTATTTTTAAATATGATTTTTTAAGCAACACCAAGTTCTGAGGAAATCAGTCTTGTTAGAGCATGTCACGTGACTTCAGACCGAAGCGCCTCCGGACAGCCGAGTGCTTCACTTTGAAGCGCGTTTTTAACTCGCCACTGTGTTAACATTTTCAACAGTACAGACATAAAAACTACATTAAACGCTTCAGCAGGTTCTTGGGATGCTCAAGGTGCAATCCCTTTTCTGATATCTATCACGGTTTTAACACTGCGAGCGTTCGTTCACCTGGAAGTCCCAGGCATCATCAGCCTGCTCTATGAGACTATGCATGAGCACAACACAAACAGGAGAAATACTGTGCTTTCCATGATTCAGCATATTTAGCCCTGTGGTTGAATGGTTAGAGCAGTGTATGATGGATCAAGAGATCGCAGGTTTGAATCCGGGCGGAGGCAGATGTACTATTCTTCTGCATCTAATACAGATTCTGCATTACAATAGCATATTCATTCTTTTCTTTATACTCACTTCAAACTTATTACACTTACTGGCCACTTTATTAGGTACATCTACAAATATCAGCACATTTTACCATGTTAAAAAACATTCATTCATTTTCTGCTTTCTTTCACAACTGCAAACATTTTTAGTGCACTTTTCACTATCTGCTACACTTTCTGAGATATGACTGTTTAAGCAGCATCAACTTTTGCACATTTCTCTAAGGTTACAGCGTGGTCACATGACCTGCAGACCTGGAAATTTTCTGCAAATTCACACATTTTCAGCCGTGATTTACTTCTTACAACTATTCATGTCACATTTGAACTTTCTTTGCATTACTTTTAGCAGTTGATTGCTGTGACCTGTCAATCAAACTATGTGGGCGGGACATTGACATCCTCTTATTTTTTCTTGAGAATTAAATCAAAAAATTATTTGAAGTTAAAATGTTGATTAAAAAAAATGACAGAGGAGCTCTCCTCATGAGCTCAATTAGAGAGCAAGATTTAGAACTTTTGATTCAATTTAATATTTTTTTTGCTTTATTTAATCTTTTTATCTGATAAATACAACTTAGTAAAAAAATCAAATGATTAGGATGGTAGGGTTTTTTCTAATTTTGATGTGGTATTCTTTAGAACAAAAACAGAACATAAATATAAAATATGCCTGCATAAATATCAGTTAGCCTGCTTATTATCTGTACACGCTGTTTAAAGAATTGAAAATGTCTGCAATTGTTGAATTTGTTTTGTTTACTCCATGTTTTTCCTTCATCTCAGCATCTTTATGAGTTTTATTTTGTCTCAGTACTGTATGAATTTATGTGTAACATTTTGATGAATTCATGTGTGACCTTATTTCAGACCTTAAACTGGATGGATACATTGTGGTTTGGCCTGTTCATTAAAAAATAAGTGTACCATTGTCTTTTGAGTAACATTGAATTTTATGCTCTAGCTTGACATGCGAAGAAATGTATTGTGGTTTCGTTATGATCTAAGGATGTTTACCGAAGCATGATTGATCCTGTTTTTTGGTCTTGCAAAGGTCGCTGTTGGGGGAGAGGCAACATCTTTACCTTTTAAGCCTGCTTTTGTGCTTTGAATATTTTTTGTTGAATGCTTCGTGTAATTTTTTATTTTAAAAAGGTCTTTTTGGGTCTCTGTCTCTCTCCTGAAAACCTTTGAAGTTTAAACTTTGGTAGAGAGTCTTGATTGAATTTGTCTATGACCTTTTAGATGGTCTACAGTTAGTTCAGTTTTCCTGACAAAGACACTCCATACAACTTCAGAGGATCATCCAGACAGACACTCCTCGACCTCAGGGGAGGTAAGATTCAGCACATCCACACCACGACGTTCACTCCTGATCCATCCACTCAGACACTTTTAACATCTCACACCAACTATTAACCAGTATTTACAGCCATATCATGGAGGGGCTCATGGGTACACTCCTCAGAGGACGAAAGGCAAGGTAAAATTTGCAAACAAACAAACAAACAAAAAAAAAGGTCTATCATTAGCCGCCATGGCTAACAGTTGTTAACCATTGTCCGCCGTAGTGGCTAACATTTGCCGCTACATGTAGCAGCTCCATATGCTGTGTCTTACGTTGCGGCGTTGCTTGTTATGTGATGGATGTGATGAGCTGAACGATCATCCAATCACAAGCTGCTGTTGTTTTTAAAGGGTTCCCTTTCCAAGACGGATTAGTGAAATATTTCCAATATGGAACCATCCATCTGGGGCGTCAGGTTAGATCTAGGTGACTATCCAAGACGTTATCAACTTACATTTGGCCAAAAAATTAAGTTGTACTTTGATAACCACCCAATACAAACACTCCAACTGAGCAGACAATCTGAAGATAAAGTTTTTATACCAAACATCTCCAGACTTAAACAACAAGAATGAATAAAACATGAAATTCTTCTTGAAAATATGAACAAAGAAAATATATGTAGTTAACATTTCGATAAACACGTTTGCATGCCTCTGAGATGTAAAGCTAGCAAAACTTAATTGTATAGAATTCCTATAATAAACATTCTGTCAATAACACGGAAATAATGCAGAGTACAGGTGCATTTCTGGATGGAAGTTATCTCCTTTGTTTTCCACTGAGTGTTGCTATAGGTCCATAAGAAGGCTAAGCATCAGGCAGAGGTTGAGAAAATTACAATGTAACATATTCAGGAATTGGCATTTTTAGGGCTAGGAAAACAGAAGTCACATCATGAGAATGTTTTTTTCATGACAGGATGAAATATCACAATTGCTAGAAGTGTCTATTGTTTTGTTAAAGCCTTTAGAGGTTTGTGGTTTTCTGGTGCTTGAAAAATATCAATTACCGTAAATTCCGGACTATAAGCCGCTACTTTTTTTCTACACTTCAAACACTGCGGCTTATACTACGGTGCGGCTTGTTTATGTTTTTTTTTTTGTGGCGGCAAAAACAGTTTGCCTCGCAACAGCAGACCAATAAAATTGATGAGAGGTCCAGATAAAGGTTCAATGAAATTGCCTCCTTGGTTGCATTTTCCTCTTTGTCAATTTCTTTCTTTTTCTTTGCCAGAAATGCTTCCAGTGTATTCTGTTTTAATCTCTTGGACATGTTTGCCCTGCTCTCTGTGACTTGTTCTCTGTGGAATGGGAATATAAAAATTAATATGAGCTAAAAACAAAGCACGCGTCATCAAAAAATAGCGCATGGCGCGCTCTCCGCTGTGGGTAAAAGTAAATAAACTGGCTTTGATCAGATGATTTGGCAGGCCAAACTAGTGCCGAATTATCTAAAAAATAATATATTGTGGTCACCTAGGTGTAGATGGGCGGGGATGTGGTCTACAAAGTGCTAATAATAAAGACACTCAAGTTTTTGAATGGGGTTTGGCCCGCTGCCAAGCGCGTCGCAGGGCGCATTTGCGGGTACGTGCATCAGCTGATCAAACAGCTGTTCACCACAACACGCACATAGGCACAAACAGAACACAAAGCTCATGGATGTTTTTTCAAAATTTACAATTTACAAGCACGTTTCACAGAGAGGTTTCAAGTTTTATGAGTTTATGTTTTATTCAGTTGGGCATATTTGACAAACAACTCGGAAAAAATAGGTGAAGTCCGGACCTCGCTGACCTCATACCTGGCTACGGCCAGGTGGATAAGTTGTGTGCAGCCGCAGGTGCAGCGTTGATACGAGTAAACTTCAGTGGGGCGGGGGGGGGAGCCAACATCAGAGAAGGGGTATTTACGCGCCCGCCGATTGTCACAGCGGGCTTTACGCGCCGTTACGCTGCGAAGAACCGGCACCCGCAGGCTCGTACCGTGAGCATGCATAACCAAAAATGAAGACAATGTGGCGCTCCCTCGGCTACATCACTGGCATGGAGTGACACCGAGCTAAAGAGCCGCATCCGGCTCCGGAACCGCGGGCTGCAGGGAGCCGCAACAAGTAGGTTTAAGAGCCGCATGCGGCTCCGGAGTTTAGACAGTAAATGAGGCCGCTCTTCGTCCTCCATTAAAATCCGTTAATATCACAAACAGTGACAGCTCCTTCCCCCCGCCACACACATACACACTCATACATGCGCGCACACACACACAAACTCTCTCCGCCCGGTTGACGGAAATCCGTTGCAGCGACGAAGAACTTTAATCCATGCTAATTTCTTAATAAAAATAATGAAAGAATGAATGAGTGTTTGAGCTAATTTTTCATGTTACTACGTGGGATACTGCCGCTTAAAATACGGTGCGGCTTGTACAAGTACAATATTGATTTTTTTTCTAAAATTAGACTGTGCGGCTTTTAATCAGGTTCACTCTTTAGTCCGGAATTTACGGTACTTACATTTGAGGAAAGAAAAAGGGTCTGAATAACCAGGGAGGTCAAAAGTAATCTTAGGTGTCACAGAAAAATCTCTGGGAGTAGGAAGGGATTTTTTAAGTCTCTGGGAATGTTGTCTGTTCGAAAACCTTATCAGGCCTCAGCCAATCAAGAGTTAGGAAGGAAGGTCTGTAGTAAGACATAAAATCTCTAGGATCAACATAGATGTCTGATTGTTGTAGATGGTGGGAAGGAAGAGGAACTTTATGGCGTCACATGTCTCTAGTGAGTCATTTTGGGGTCCTCAGAAGAGAGGGAAGGGGAAGTGAATGAATTCTAGTCCTTTAAGGATTTCTGAGGATTTCCTCTTGCTACAATTGTTACCAAACGACAGACATGAAGTGGAGACAGCTGGTTCTCAGTTACTGCTTTGTCCTCAACACCTGGACAGTCATTTGTTACAGTGAAATGTCATCAAATCTGTCCTCTCTCAGATGTTTCCAAACCCTCAGACTCAAAGAAGAGTTGATCTCCTAAATTCTGACACAGACCTGTATCTATAGAGTCATAAGCTCTACTGTGAGCCCCAGTTAAAGACGCTCACACCTCTCATTTTCAGTGAGCTCAGCTCTGTCAAAACACTTCATCATTGTCTCCCCTCCAGATCGACAGTTTTGAACATGGGTGTAACCAACTTGCCCTGACCACAAACACATCCTGTGTTGATCAGAGCTCAGACCAAAGTCAGTTCTCAAGAAGTCAAACTCAGACAGACGCTGTTACTGAGAGCAGAAATGGCTCAGAGAGGAGTCATGCCGAACCAGGAGAAGATTTTTTGTCCCATCTGTCTGGATTTACTGAAGGATCCAGTGACTACAACCTGTGGACACAACTACTGTAAGAGCTGCATCAACAACCACTGGGATACTCAAGATCAGAGGAGGATCTACAGCTGCCCTCAGTGTAGAGAGGACTTCATGTCGAGGCCAAACCTGAGGAAAAACACCACGTTGGCAGAGTTAGTGGAGGACATGAAGAAGACTGGACTCCAAGCTGCTCCTGCTGATCACTGCTATGCTGGAGCTGAAGATGTGGCCTGTGACGTCTGCAGAGGGAGGAAACTCAAAGCCATCAAGTCCTGTCTGCAGTGTTTGGCCTCTTTCTGTGAGGAACACCTTCAGCCTCATTTCTCGCCTGCCTATGAGAAACACAAGCTGGTGGAGCCGTCCAAGAGGCTCCAGGAGAACATCTGCTCTCGTCACAATGAGGTGAAGAAGATGTTCTGCCGCTCTGATCAGCAGTCCATCTGTCACATCTGTGTGATGGACCAACACAAAGGTCATGACATGGTCTCAGCTGCAGCAGAGAGGACAGAGAGGCAGAGAGAGCTCCAGGTGAGTCGACAAAACATCCAGCAGAGAATCCAGCACAGAGAGAGAGACGTGAAGCTGCTCCAGCAGGAGGTGGAGGCTATCAACGGCTCTGCTGATAAAGCAGTGGAGAACAGTGAGAAGATCTTCACTGAACTGATCCGTGTGCTGGAGCAAAGACGCTCTGATGTGAAGCAGCAGGTCAGATCCCAGCAGGAAGCTGAAGTGAGTCGAGTCAGGGAGCTTCAGGAGAAGCTGAAGCAGGAGATCACTGAGCTGAAGACCAAGGACAAGGAGTTGGAGAAGCTCTCACACACAGAGGACTACAACCAGTTTCTACAGGACTACCCCTCAGTGTCACAACTCAGAGAACCTACAGACTCATTCATCATCTCTGAACGTCCTCGGAGGTACTTTGAGGATGTGACAGCAGCTGTGTCAGAGCTCAGAGAGATACTTCAGGACGTTCTTACAGGAACATGGACAAACATCTCAGAGACTCAAGTGGATGTTTTACTGCCACAGCCAGAGCCCAGGACCAGAGCTGAGTTCATCAGATATTCACGAGGTATCACACTGGATCCAAACACGGTAAACAGACATCTGTTATTGTCTGATGAGAACAGAAAAGTGACATTTATAAGAAAAGAGCAGCTTTATTCTGATCACCCAGACAGATTCACTGGTTGTCAGCAGGTCCTGAGTAAAGAGAGTCTGACTGGGCGTTGTTACTGGGAGGTGGAGGTGAGCGAGGGAGTTGGTGTAGCAGTCTCATACAAAACTATCAGGAGAGACGGGGGTTCAAATGAATGTTTGTTTGGTTGGAATAAAATGTCTTGGTCGTTGGGTTGTCTCAAGGATAGATATGTCTTCAGCTACAACAACATCTGCACTGTTGTCTCCGGTCCTGTGTCCTCCAGAGTAGGAGTGTACCTGGATCACAGAGCAGGTATTCTGTCCTTCTACAGAGTCTCTGAAACCATGACTCTGCTCCACAGAGTCCAGACCACCTTCACTGAACCTCTACATGCTGGATTCTCGATTTATTCTTCTGCTGGAGACTCTGCTGAGTTGTGTAAACTGAAGTAGACAGAAGTTGTTTGTTACTGTGCTCTGGATTTTCATTCTTCTTCTTTATTTATTTATTTTTTTTCAACAATGATTTTTATTGAGCATTAGTAATATAATACATAGATACAGTTATAAAGTTATCAAAATGCTCTGTTTATAAATTTTTTAACCCCCTCCCCCAACCCGTGAACATGTTGGACACCAATCCAGATATCAAAAGCAAATTAATAATAAGATGAATAAATAGTGAGTGTATGGAAGATAACAGTAGTGAAAAAACAATAACAAATGTATACATAAACAAGTACATTTAAGTTCAAATACACAAACACATAACAATTAGTAAGATAACATTTAAAACTAAAATAATTATAAATGAATAATAATAAATAATACAAATAAAAGAGAAAAGAGGGAAATATATATATATATATATACAAAATAAAAATAATAATAATAATAATAATCATAATAATTAAAAAAAAAGGGATCATCAATACTGAGGCTGTGCACTACAAAGGGCAAGGTTCACATGGATTTAAACACAAACTTAAATTCATGATGGCTGCTATACTACAAGTTAGATGGGCAGGGTTTTGAGTTTATCAAGATAGAGTAACACTGGGTTCCATACAGAAAAAAAACTTGTCCTTTGACCCCCTAAGGGTATATTTCATTTTCTCTAAAGACAACAACTGTGCCAGGTCACTAAACCACAGAGCTACCTTTGGTGGATGTTTGGATTTCCAATGTAGTAGTATTCTTCTACGTGCTAGTAACGTTGCAAAAGCAATTATGTTTTTGTAATTTTTCCTTAGCGACACATGGCTTCTACCTGTGGTACCCAATATGGCCGTTACTGCATCAGGATGGAGGACAATGTTCAGTGCTTCTGACAGAGTCTTAAAGATAGTAGACCAATAGGTTGTTAGAGCTGAACATGACCAAAACATATGTGTTAAGTCAGCAGAAGAATTACTGCATCTGTCGCAGCTTGCATATATATTAGGATATATTTTGGCCAGTCTTGCTTTGGAGTAGTGGATGCGATGTAGTATCTTGAACTGTATTACACTTAATTTAGCACAAGAGGTGCTATCATTTACTCTTATTAGTGCTCTTTCCCAGGTGTCTTCTTCTAAAACGACCCCAAGTTCACTCTCCCAATCTGCCTTGATTTTTGTCTGGGTTATGTTTTTAAAAGATGTTATATAATCACAGATTCTTGCAATGAGGCTCTTAGGATTCAATGGAGAGTCCAACAAATTATCTAGGCCAGAAGATGATGTTAGGGTCGTGGCATTGCAGGAAGTGGCGAACTTGAAAATATCGGAATAAGCTAGACCGGGGAAGGTCAAATTTGAGAGATATATCCTCAAAGCTTGCAAAAATACCATTTATATACATATCCTTAAAATTTTGAATGCCCTGTTTTAGCCAAAGAGAAAATTCAGGGTCTGATCTACCTGGGGGAAAAAGATGATTATTATTTATGGGACTTAGATGGACAAGTTTTCCAAACCCTAAGTAACGTCTGAGTTGAAACCATATTTTAAGGGTGTTAGTTACTACTGGATTGTTGGTGTATTGTGAGATAGAGAGAGGAAGGTTGGAAGTGACCAGGGCTCTTAGAGAAGTGGAGACACAAGATCTAGCTTCAAAGTCACACCAATCAGTGCTGGGAGTGTGAAGCCAGTAAAGGATTTTTTGAATATTTGAAGCCGAGTAATAGTGGCAAGGATTTGGAAGAGCCAGGTCACCTTGGTTCTTCGGTCTCTGTAACAACTCCAAACGTATTCTGGGCTTCTTCCCTTCCCATAAAAATGAAAGCAAAGTTTTATCAATAGCTTTGAAAAAGATTTAGGGAGATGGAGTGGGATGCACTGAAACAGGTAGATAAAGTTAGGCAGCACATTCATCTTAATACAGTTTACTTTCCCTGCCAGAGACAGGTGGAGTAATCTCCATCTCTTTAGGTCTAATTTAATTTTCTCAAACAGCAAACAAAAGTTTTCTTGATAAAGATCTCTCATATCTCTAGTTATCCTTGTGCCCAAGTATTTAAAGCCTTTTTTTGACAACTGAAATGGTAAAACACCATCCTGTATTTGGAGAGCCAAGTCATTGATTGGATAACATTCGCTTTTACTAAAATTCTGTTTGTACCCCCAAAAAGCACCAAATTTACTCAGTGTGTGAATAACATGGGGAGCACCTGAAACAGGATCCGACAAATAAATTAATAAATCATCCGTGTACAGAGATACTCTATGCTCCATCCCACCTCTTTTAATCCCTGTAATTGATGGTAAGGTTCTAACTGTTATTGATAGGGGCTCAATGGCTAAGGCAAATAGCAACGGGCTGATTGGGCAACCCTGACGGGTACCTCTTGACAACTGAAAATACTGTGAGCGCTTACCATTTGTAATTATAGAGGCTCGGGGGGAGATATATAAAAGTTTGATCCATGAAATCAAATTGGGGCCGTATCCAAATTTATTTAAACATGCAAACAAGTATCCCCATTCGACCCTATCAAATGCTTTCTCTGCGTCCAGTGCAATCACCACCTCAGGTACCACACTGGACGCAGGGGAATATATAACATTTAAGAGCCAACGGATGTTAGTCAATGAATGCCGGCCTAAAATAAAACCAGTTTGTTCAGCTGATATCACATCGTGCATCGTGGTTTCTAGGCGTAGAGCGAGGGCTTTGGCCAGAATCTTCACATCTGAGTTAAGGCGGGAGATTGGCCGGTAGGAGCCACATTCTGTGCTATCTTTACCTGGCTTGAGCAGGAGGGTGATTGATGCTTCAGTCAGTGTCTGTGGGCGTGAGCCTTTGGATAGAGAATCATTAAACATATCAAGTAGAATTGCTGAGAGCTTGTTGGAGAACTTTTTAAAAAATTCTATGGGATATCCATTTGGGCCTGGCGCCTTGCCACTCTGCATAACGTTTATTACATTTATAATTTCAGTTCGATTTAGCGGGAGCTCAGTCTCAGTTCTATGAGCTGTTTCACAGAAGGAGCTTGAAGATTATCAAAAAAAATGTTCCATGTCAGAGGAATCATTTGTCGTCTCTGATGTGTACAATTCCGAATAATATTTAGCAAATGTTTCTTTAATTTCTTCTGGATCAATAGTTAGTACTCCATTATCTTTCCGTATTTGTGGGATTTGCTGAGAAGCTGAATGGCATTTAAGTTGGTGTGCCAGTAGTCGTCCAGCTTTATCACCATGTTCATAAACATACCCCTGTGATTTCAATAAGAGATGTACTGTTTTTTCTCTTGATAACAGACTATACTGGGTTTGAAGATCCAGCTTCTTTTTGTAGAGCTGAGGAGAGGGTGAAGTTGAGTACTGCGTATTGCTCTTGAAAGCTCCTTTAATTTAATTTTTTTCATTTTACTTACTTTTGCTGATTATGATATAATTTCACCCCTGATTACAGCTTTTAATGTTTCCCACAAGAGTGAAGGGGAGATGTCATCTTTTTTATTAGAGTCTATAAAGTCATCTATTTTTTTGGGATATCATTTTACAAAAGTTCTCATCAGCTAGAAGATTTCTATCTAATTTCCAGGAAGGGCGTTCTGATTGGCACAGTGAAAATGCCAGGTCCAGTAATACAGGGGCGTGATCTGACTCTACTATAGTTGAATATTCTATCTTTTTTACAAAGGGGAGAAGATTTTGGTCAATAAAGAAATAGGCTATTCTACTGTATGAGTGGTGTACATTAGAAAAAAAAGAGAAGGACTTGCTATGTGGAAATAGAAAACGCCAGGGGTCAACACTTCCTATCTGGTTCATGAAGACTGATAATAGCTTGTGAAGCTGGAGTGGTCAAGTGTTGGATTCATGACACAGTTCAAGTCTCCACCAAAAATCAGTTGTTGTGAATTCAGGTTCGGGATTAAAGATATGATTTTACTCACAAATGCATCGTCATCCCAGTTTGGGGCATATATATTGACCAGAACCACAGGCTTATGATAGAGGAGCCCTGGGACCATCACATATTGTCCTTGCGGATCAGAGATAACAGCAGTTGCATTAAACTGAATTTTTTTGTGAATCAATATAACTGTTCCACGAGTTTTAGAATTAAGACTAGAGTGAAATACGTTTCCAACCCACCTTTTTTTAGCCTGACCTGGTCTTTTAAAAGGAGATGAGTTTCCTGGAGAAATGCTACGTCACACTTTAGATACTTAAGATGATTAAATATCCTGGCTCTTTTAACAGGCCCATTTAAACCCTTTACGTTCCAACTAATAAATCGGACAGCAGCCATCGTTGTATCAATACCATTCACCATGATTGAATTAAGAAAATAAAAGATAAGGGTAAATAATAAGATGTATAACAATGGATGAGATAAAGTGCACAATTGACTTAAGATCTTCTCTTAAACAAAAAAAACAAGTATATGCTGTAAGAATGTGGTGGTGTCCCTTTCCCTGTCTTTATCTAAGAACAAAAACAAAACTAGAACTAAAAATAAGCCTATACTTGTCGCTCTCTCTGAGGCAAGCTGCAGGCAAAACATTATTTGGAAGAACTTCTGGTTGCAATTTCTGTCCATTTTGTCCAGGGAGGCTCCCAGTTCCTATTCTAAACAGTATTAGAACCCCCTAACAGCAGGTTAGTACACACATATAAAAGAAAGTGCACACATTAAACTCTCATCAGTGGATGACCATACCTCGGGTCCGCGGGCCGCAGGTTGCAACCTCTCTGCCATAAAGGTAGACGTCTGTTCTCAAGCTGACACTCATCGTCAGGTTGTACAGTCCATACTGTGACCCAAAGTCCTATTCTTCACCAAAGTTTTGGTCGAAAAACATCTGGGCTTCCTCGGGTGAGTCAAAAGTAAACACGTCTCCTCCGTGCATCACTCACAGCCGGGCCGGGTACAGCAGGTGGAATTCGACGTTCTTCTGATACAAAGTCTGTTTGACGCTGTTAAATGCAGCTCTCTTTTTTGCGAGTGTCGCACTAACATCCTGATAAATCCGTATGGTGGCATCCTTATATTTGAGCTTGTGGTTTCTAGCCCAGCGAAGCACCGCTTCCCTCTGTTGAAATCTGGAGAAACAGACCAGGTACGTGCGGGGGGATGATCTCTGACCGGCTCTGAAGGTCGGGGTCCGGTGGGCTCTCTCCAGCTCAGGCGGTGAAGAAAAAACGTCGGGGCCCATCAGCTCCATCAGAACATCAGCCATGAACTTTAGTGGATCTTTGCCATCTTCACTACCTTCGGGAATGTTCAGAATACGGAGATTACATCTCCATGAGCGGTTCTCGAGGCCGTCATATCGGTCCAGCAGCGACTGGTTCTGACTCTGAAGAGTTTTGATAGTGGATTCCGCTGCTGTTAGCCGTTCAAAGTTATCACCTGATACAGATTCAACGGAGGTAAGACGGCTCTGAAAAGAGGTCACCGTAGCCTTGAGCGAGTCAAGTGAAGCCTGTATCGGTCTAACTGCATCTTGAATCAGGAGTGAAACGTCCTCCTTGAGTGAAGTTCTCTGTTTAGCGAATTCAGCAGACAGTTGATCCATAGCCACCACTGTGCCTGGAGGTGTAACGGGCGTGACGAGAGCTTCAGCGGCCGTAGGGCTGTTAGCTGCAAAAGATGCTAGCTTAGCCGCAGCACGTGTAGCTGGAGTTTGCGCATCTGTTGTTATTTTCCCGTGCTTTGGCATGCTCCTACTTGAGTAAAAGAGGTTGGACTGTTTTTGGGAGTTAAAACTCTACCGAAAAACACCTAAAAGTTTGTTTATAAGGGAAGTAAGTGAAAAAGGAACCGGGAGCCTTCACACATGCGCCCTCTCTCTACATGTCGCAAACCGGAAGCCCTTCTTCTTTATTTTTATTCATGTTTGCTGTTAAAGTTGATTGTTGTCACCTGTCAATCAAACTCCGTGGGCGGGACTTTGAGGTCCTCTCATTTGTTCTCAAGTATTAAATCATGGAAGAATAATTTGAAATGTTGAATAAAAAATGACAGAGGAGCTCCCCTCATGAGTTCAATGTGATTTTAAATCCTGTTTGTCAATAACATAAAATGATCTTATTTTAAGTGTCCTGTTCAACAGATGTGACCTTTGAGTCTTTTTATACATGAAATAGCACATATTATAACACAGCGACTAAGAACTTGAGATCCAATTTAATCTTTTGCTGTAATTCATGTTTATCCTGTAAATACAACCTATAACAAAATCTGATCGTAAGAATAAGAAGGATTTTTATTTTGACTTTTGTATGCTACATTTAAAGGCAACAGAAAAATAAGAAAAAATACGATCTTTTGTTAGAACCTTTAACTGTGTGTGGATATGTTTTGGTTTGGCCTGTTAAATGGACATTATTGGATGTGTACTGTGGCCATTTGAGTTAGATTGAACTTTATGCTCTAGTTTGAACCTACAAAGAAAGGTGTTTGTGTTTTTGTTATGATCTAAGAATGTTTACTGAAATGTGAAAACTCCTTGGTTTAAGGTCTTAAAAAGGTTTCTGGATGGGGGAGAGGCACCATCTTCACCTTTTAGAACTGGTTGGTATGTAAACCGGCAGCACACACAGCCGTGAAGGCTTCAAATATCTTCTCTGCGCATGCTTCAAGTCATATTTGACTTATGAAAAGCAAAAACATTGTGGGAGGGACTTAATGTATGGAACAAGCTGATGTAAAAAAAAACGACAGGGGAACTCCCCATACAACCTTATTGTGATTTTAAATCCTGTTTTCTTGTCAAAACAAACAAAACAAAAAAGTTTGTATTTTAAGGTCTACTCCTCAACAGATATGACCTTTTTGGAGTTTGAATTTATTTTACTTAATCCATATTTTTTAATTTTATCTCATCATATTAATTTGTTATATTTTGTCAGTGTTGCCGTCATTCATACAGTATGTAACAGCTTGATGAATTCATAGATTATCTTTTTTCAGACCTTAAACTGTAGGTGGAAATGTTTTTGCTTGGCTGTGTTCAATGGAAATACGTGGACCTTGGTCATTTGAGTTAGATTGAACTTTATGCTCTAGTTTGAACCTACAAAGAAATGTGTTGTGGTTTTGTTATGATGGAAGGATGTTTACTAGAGTGTGAAAGATCCTTGGTTTCAGGTCTTGCAAAGTTTTCTGTTTGGTGAGAGGCATCATCTTTACCTTTTTACCCTGGTTCCAGGATTCTAATATTTTTTTTGAGCATGCCTTATGTCCTATTTGACTTGTGAAAAAAGACTTTGTGGGTCCCAGCTTTTCTCCTGAACATTTTCAAAGGCCTGTGGGTCTTTGTCCTTGAATCTGATGATCATTTTTGTTTCTTGTTGTTTTTCTTTATTTTAAGTGTAAAACTTTTGATCTGGTATTGAGTTTGATGTTAAAGTACAAAGTTTTGTTCAATTTGTTGACTCTTCAATAAATGTTTAAACTTTTGGAGTCTTTTTGGAGTCTTGACTGAATTTGTCTTTGACCTTTTGGATGGTCTATGGTTAGTTCATTTTTCCTGACAAAGACACTCACTCCACACAACTTTAGAGGATCATCCTGACAGACACCCCCTGGCCCTGAGGAGGTAAGCTACAGCACATCCACACCACGGCGTCCATATCAGGGAAAACACATGAGTACACTCCTCTAAAGATGAAAGGCAAGGCAAAACTTGTAAAAAAAACCAACCAAACAAAAAAAAGGTCTATCATTAGCCGCTACAACTAACAGCCATTAACTTTTGTTAGCCGTAGTGGCTAATGTTAGCTGCTACATATAGCAGCTCCATATGCTGTGTCATACGTAGCAGTGATGCTTGATATGTGATGAGTATGATGAGCTGAACAATCATCCAATCACAAGCTGCTGTTGTTTGTAAAGGTCCATCTGGGACTATCAACTTATCATTTGGCCAAAAAATTAAGTTGTACTTTAATAACCATCCAATATAAACACTCCAGCTGAGTAAGAAATCTTAAGATGAACTTTTTGAGACCACAGATCTCCATATTTAAACTATAAGAAAGAATAAAACATGAAATTCTTATTAAAATATGAACAAAGAACATATATGTGGTTAACACTTCGATATGTTTGCATGCCACTGAAATGTTATGCTAACAAAACTTAATAGTAAAGAATTCCGATAATAAACATTCCGTCAGTAACACATGCAATGATGCAGAGAACAGGGGCATTTCTGGATTGAAGTTCTCTCCTTTATTTTCCACCGAGGGGCTATTGGTCCATCAGGGGGCTAAGCATCAGACAGAGGCTTTGAAAAATACAGAGAAGTCACATCATGAGAATACTTTTTTCATGACAGGATTAAATATCACCATTGTTAGATGTGTCCATTGTTTTGTTAAAGAGTTTATAGGTCTGCTGTTTTCTGGTGCCTGAAAAATATCTGTTTCCTACAATTGGGGGGAGAAAAGAGGTCTGAATAACCAGGGAGGTCAAAAGTCAACTTAAGTGTCACAGATAAATCTCTGGGAGTAGGAAAGGATTATTTAAGTCTCTGGGAATGTGGTCTGTTCTGACACCTTATCAGGTGTCAGCCAATAGAGACTTAGGAAGGAAGGTCTATGGTAGTATATCTCTAGGATTGTTGCAGATGGTGGGAAGGAAGAGGAACTTTATGGCTTCACATGAAGTTTGGACAGAGGGGGAGACTGAGACTTTTCTTGCCATTATTCTTGAGAAAAACACACGTGCCATAATAATCAGCAAACAACAGAGGAACACAGAGTGTTTTAGGGAGATAGAAATAGAAATAGAAATAAAGGAGAAAGGGTTCGCATCGATCTTCCTGCAGTGAAATCTCGCGGGATGATATTTGACGTGGGTTCCGACGGTACTGCCGAGAACAACCTTCTATGGAAACATGTTCAAAGCGCAAATATACTATGTCAAAATTTTAGGGATATCGCTTTTATTTTGCGAAAAACTGTAATGGAAACACAGCTACTGTATTGCCATAAGTATTCACTCACCCATCCAAATAATCAGAATCAGGTGTTCCAGTCACTTCCATGACCACAGGTGTATAAAATTAAGCACCTAGACATGCAGACTGCTTTTACAAACATTTGTAAAATAATGGGTGGCTCTCAGGAGCTCAGTGAACTCCAGTGTGGAGCTGTGATAGGATGCCACCTGAGCAACAAATCCATTTCTTAAGTTTCCTCGCTCCTAAATATTCCACAGTCAACTGTCAGCTGGATTATAAGAACGTGGAAGTGTTTGGGAACGACAGCAACTCAGCCACCAAGTGGTAGGCCACATGAACTGACAGAGCGGGGTCAGCGGATGCTGAGGCGCATAGTGCAAAGAGGTCGCCAACTTTCTGCAGAGTCAATCACTACAGACCTTCAAACTTCATGTGGCCTTCAGATTAGCTCAAGAACAGTGCAGAGAGCTTCATGGATGAGTTTCCATGGTGGTGCAGCTGCATCCAAGCCTCACAGCACCGAGTAAAATGCAAAGTGTTTGTGGGAACAGTTTGGAGCTTGTGCATTCCTCTTCCAACATGACTGTGCACCAGAGCACAAAGCAGGTCCATAAAGACATGGATGACAGAGTCTGATGTGGATGAACTTGACTGGCCTGCACAGAGTCCTGACCTCAACCCGTCAGAACACCTTCGGGATGAATTAGAGCAGAGACTGAAAGCCAGGTCTTCTTGTCCAACAGTATGTGTGACCTCACAAATGCTCTTCTAGAAGAATGGTCCAAAATTCCCATAAACACTCCTAAACCTTGTGGACAGTCTTCCCAAAAGAGTTGAAGCTGTTATAGCTGCAAAAGGTGGACCGACGTCATATTGAACCCTATGGATTAGGAATGGGATGTCACCTAAGATCATATGTGAGTCAAGGCAGGTGAGCGAATACTTTTGGCAATACAGTGTACAATTTTGTCCTCAACACCTGGACAGTCAATTGTTCGTGCGAAATGTCATCAAACTTGTCCCTTCTCAGATGTTTCCAAACCATCAGACTTAAATAAGAGTTGATTTCCTAAATTATGACACAGTCCTATTTGTACAGAGTCATGAGCTCTACTGTGAGCACCATGTAAATGTGATCACACCGCTCCTCTTCCTGGAATGAGCCCAGGACTGGAAAAGCCCTCCCTCCTCTCTATTATTAAAAATATCCAGCTTTGCTTTGACTGACCCCTTCCGTATTCCCTCCCCTCCAAATCCACAGTGTTCAGGATGGTGAAAACAAAGAGATCTGATGACAAACACATCCTGTGTTTATCAGAGCTCAGGCTAGGGTCAGTTCTCAGAAAGTGAAACTAAGACAGACACTGTTACTGAGAGCTGAGAGCAGAGAGGAGTCATGTCGAACTACGAAATGATTTCTTGTCCCATCTGTCTGGATCTACTGAAGGATCCAGTGACTACAAACTGTGGACACAGCTACTGTAGGAGCTGCATCAACAACCACTGGGATACTCAAGATCAGAGGAGGATCTACAGCTGCCCTCAGTGTAGAGAGGACTTCACGCCGAGGCCTGATCTGAGGAAAAACACCATGTTGGCAGATTTAGTGGAGGAGCTGAAGAAGACTGGACTCCAAGCTGCTCCTGCTGATCACTGCTATGCTGGAGCTGAAGATGTGGCCTGTGACGTCTGCATTGGGAGGAAACATAAAGCCATCAAGTTCTGTCTGCAGTGTCTGATTTCTTTCTGTGAGGAACACCTTCAGCCTCATTTTCACTCAGCTCCATTAAAGGAACACAAGCTGGTGGAACCGTCCAAGAAGTTCCAGGAGAACATCTGCTCTCGTCACAATGAGGTGATGAAGATGTTCTGCCGCACTGATCAGCAGTCCATCTGTCACATCTGTGTGATGGGCCAACACAAAGGTCATGACACGGTCTCAGCTGCAGCAGAGAGGACAGAGAGGCAGAGAGAGCTCCAGGTGAGTCGACAAAACATCCAGCAGAGAATCCAGCACAGAGAGAGAGACGTGAAGCTGCTCCAGCAGGAGGTGGAGGCCATCAACGGCTCTGCTGATAAAGCAGTGGAGAACAGTGAGAAGATCTTCACTGAACTGATCCGTGTGCTGGAGCAAAGACGCTCTGATGTGAAGCAGCAGCTCAGATCCCAGCAGGAAGCTGAAGTGAGTCGAGTCAGGGAGCTTCAGGAGAAGCTGGTGCAGGAGATCACTGAGCTGAAGACCAAGGACAAGGAGCTGGAGAAGCTCTCTCTCGCACAGGACCACAACCAGTTTCTACAGGACTACCCCTCAGTGTCACAACTCAGAGAACCTCCAGACTCATCCATCATCTCTGAACGTCCTCTGAGGTACTTTGAGGATGTGACAGCAGCTGTGTCAGAGCTCAGAGAGATACTTCAGGTCGTTCTTACAGGAACATGGACAAACATCTCAGAGACTCAAGTGGATGTTTTACTGCCACAGCCAGAGCCCAGGACCAGAGCCGAGTTCATCAGATATTCACGAGACATCACACTGGATCCAAACACGGTAAACAGACGACTGTTATTGTCTGATGGGGACAGAAAAGTAACATTAATGAGTGAAGATCAGCCTTATTCTGATCATCCCGACAGATTCACTGATTGTAGGCAGGTCCTCAGTAAGGAGAGTCTGATCGGATATTGTTATTGGGAGGTGGAGGTGAGCGAGGGAGTTGGTGTAGCAGTCTTATACAAGACTATCAGGAGAGACGGGGGTTCAAATGAATGTGTGTTTGGTTGGAATAAAAAGTCTTGGTCGTTGGGTTGTCTCAGGGACAGATATGTTTTCAGCTACAACAACATCCACACTGTTGTCTTTGGTCCTCTGTCTTCCAGAGTAGGAGTGTACCTGGATCACAAAGCAGGTATTCTGTCCTTCTACAGAGTCTCTGAAACCATGACACTGATCCACAGAGTCCAGACCACCTTCACTGAGCCTCTACATGCTGGATTCTCGATTTATTCTACTGTTGGAGACTCTGCTGAGTTGTGTAAACTGAAGTAGACAGAAGTTGTTTATTCCTGTGCTCTGGGTTTTCATTCTTCTTCATTTTTCTTCATGTTTGCTGCTTAGAGCTGATTGTTGTCACATGTCAATCAAACTCCGTGGGCGGGACTTTGAGGTCCTCTCATTTGTTCTCAAATATCAAATCATGGAAGAATAATTTGATGTAAAAATGTTGATTAAAAAATGACAGAGGAGCTCCCCACATGAGTTCATGTGATTTAATATCCTGATTTTGTTTGTCTATAACATAAAATAATTATTTTCAGTGTCCTGTTCAACAGATTTGACCTTTGAGTCTTTTTATACATGAAATAGCACATATTATAACACCGAGATTAAGAACTTGAGATCCAATTAGATCTTTTGCTGTATTTCATATTTATCTTGTAAATACAACCTATAACAAAATCTGATTATAAGAATAAGAAGGATTTTTATTTTGACTTTTATTTGCTAGTTTGAAGGCAACAGAAAAATAAGAAATGTCAGCATAAATCAATAAGCTTTCATGTTAGCTCTATATGCTGTTAAAAACATTAAAATGATGGCAGTTGTTGAATTTGCTTTGATTTCTCCATGTTTTTCTTTTATTCTCATAATCACATATTATATTTTGTCTCAGTGTTGTCTGAATTTATATGTAACATTTGGATGTACTAATATTTGACCTTTTTTCAGACTTTAAATTGTGGTAGGATATGTTTTTGTTTTGGCCTGTTCAGTGGAAACTCTGTGGATCTTGGCCATTTGAGTTAGATTGAACTTTTTGCTCCAGTTTGAATCTACAAAGAAAGGTGTTGTGGTTTTGATGTCTTATAAAGGTTTCTGGATGGGGGAGCAGCACCATCTTTACCTTTTGGACCTGGTTGGTGCGTAAAAAGGACGGCAAACACCACTGTGGAGGCTTCAAATATCTTCTTTGCGCATGCCTCAAGTCATATTTGACTTATGAAAAGCAAAAACATTGTGGGAGGGACTTAATGTATGTAACAAGCTGATGTAAAAAAATGACTGGGGAGCTCCCCATACAGCCTTGCTGTGATTTTAAATCTTGTTTTTTTTTGTATAAAACAAAAAAGTTTGTATTTTAAGATCTCCTGCTCAACATGTATGAACTTTTTGGAGTTCTTTGTTTATGAAATAGACCAAACGATCATTCATGTAGCATTTAAACTTTTGAGTCAATTTCATGTTCTTTTCCTTCATTTCATATACCTGTATTTGTTATCTGACAAATACAACCAACAACAAAATCGAATTATATGGATATTAGATGTGTTAAATGTTAGATGTTTATTTTAATAACTTTTGTTTGATACTCTTGAGAACAGAAATGTTAATAAGCCTGCATATCATCTTTAATTCTGTTGAAATAATGGAAAATGTTTGCAAATGTTGAAATTATTTTTTTGATCTATATTTCTGATTTTATCACATCATATTCATTTGTTATGTTTTGTCTCAGTGTTGCCGTCATTCACGTAACATTTTAATGAATTCATATATGATCTTTTCAGACCTTAAACTGTAGGTGGAAATGTTTTTGCTTGGCTGTGTTAAATGGAAATACGTGGACCTTGGTCATTTGAGTTAGATTGAACTTTATACTCTAGTTTGAACCTACAAAGAAAGGTGTTGTGGTTTTGTTGTGGTCTAAGGGTGTTTACTGGAATGTGGAAGATCCTTGGTTTTAGGTCTTGCAAAGGTTTCTGTCGGGGGAGAGGCATCATTTTAACCTTTTTGGTTAAATCCTGGTTCCAGGATTCTAATATTTTTCTTGAGCATGCCTCATCATATTTGACTTGTGAAAAAAGACTTTGTGGGTCCCAGTTTTTCTCCTGAAAACTTTTGAAAGGCTTGTGGGTCTTTGTCTTTGAATCTGATGATCATTTTTGTTTCTTGTTGTTTTTCATCTGAATTGAATTTTGATGTAAAAATACATAGATCTGTTCATTTTTTGACTGTTCAATAAATGTTTAAACTTTTGGAGAGAGTCTTGACTGAATTTGTCTATGACCTTTTAGATGGTCTACAGTTAGTTCATTTTTCCTGACAGAGATGCTCACTCTACACAACTTCAGAGGACCATTCAGACGGACGCCCCTTGACTCTGAGGAGGTAAGATACAGCACATTCACACCACGGCGTCCACTCCTGATCAACCCGCTCAGACACATTTAACATCTCACACCAATTATTAGCATCCAAGTGAGGAAGGTTAGCAGTTAGCTTCAACTGGCAGCCCTCGGGGGGTCTTAAATGAAAATAAATTGGGTATTGAAGCCAAAAAGTCTAAACAAGTTCTTCACGTTCTCCCTGGTGCTATAATGTAAATATCATAATAGCTAAAATATTTGAATTACTATTATAATATTTTTTCTGTTGGTTATTGCACCTCCGCCAAAGAGGTTATGTTTTTGATAGTGTTTATTTGGTTGTCTGTTTATTAACAACTGTATGTAAAAACTACTGGATCATTGACACAAAATTCTGACCAGAGTTGTGGTTTGATCCAAGGCAGACATTTTTTTGGTGATCCAAATGACCACCATTGGCAAAAAAAAGTTTTTGCTCAATAACTTACTAACTAATAATTATCTCAACATGATTTGGAGTGCTAGCTGTGAGTTGCCAGGGTAGAGGCATCATATTATGGTCATATAATCATGGAACTATTGCTTATGGATGGAAACACAATATGTTAGCTACTCTGGCGAAGGATTGCACTCACTGAATACTGTCTGGTTTTAAACAGTCATTGCTAACTTTTAATTGATTAGTTTTAGACCTGAATGACGTTTTCATTTTTTTAAGTCAATTATGTATTTTGAATTACTTTGGACAAAAGGGGGGTGTCTTTGTTAAATGATTGACTTTTGCATGTATACTTGAACTTAAAGGTGCAGTGTGTAGAATTTGGCAGCATTTCGTCAAACAGAAACAGTGAATATAGGATATAATGTTTCTATTTGTATGTAAAATCTGTCAAAATAGGAGAATAGAATAGAAGACTTTATTTTCCATTGGTTTAAAACACAGAGGAAAACTGCCTTTGTAATCATGATCGCCAGCCACAACAACAGTAAAAACACAACAATAAAGCTCACAGCACTAAAAACACACAAGTCCATAAATACATCAATAAATAAATAATCCACTACAATTCCACTACGCACATAGGTTACCTGAGACACAGCTCATAGTTCATTCAAGATTGTTTGGTTTAAAATATTCAATGCAGAGGGCACCAATGACATTTTGTATGCCGCTCTCCTAACTAGAGGAACTCTGAGCCTCCTTCCTGATGGCAACAAAACAAACGCAGGATAGAGAGGGTGGGTGGTGTCACTGTAGATCAGAAGACGTTTTTTGTTATGGAATGGTTATCTATTTCCTGAAGCTGCATCTGCTTGTCCCTTATTGTTTTACTGGCCTGAGTCAGCTTGTTCCTGTGTCTAACTGAGAGGTTCCTATACCAGGAAATGATGTTAAAGAGAGAACACTGGTAGACCATGGCCAGGGTTTGCTTACTGGCATTAAAGCTCTTCAGTTGCCTGAGAAGATGGAGTCGCTGTCTTGCTTTTTTGTACATGCTATCTGCATTTTTCTGGAAAGTGAGGTTATTATCAATGATTGTGCCAAGATAATTAAACTCAGTGACCTGCTCCACCTCTTCCCCTCTCATGGTTACAGGCCTGAAGATGGACCCCGTGTCTTCTGCTGCAATCCTCCCTCCTTAGTTTTGTTAATATTGAGGTCGAGGAAACTCTCCTCAAACCAGGTGGTGATTTTGTTGATGCTCTGAGAGTAAGAAGGGCAGCAAGCATCATGCAGGCCGGCAATCAGGACCATATCATCCGCATATTTAAAGGGATGGTCTATGATTTGAAAGCTTGGTACATCTTAATAACACTGTTTATAAGGCTGTTATGGTCCTATGGTCCAATCTAGGCAATATAAAGACCAAAAAGAATGAAAAATCCATTCAGTATATCCACTGCAAAGCAGCATAATAGTTGACCAATCCGAACCGCCGATTTTTGAAAACAAGTCTTGCTGCTGGTCCTGAAATCTACCTGGATAGTATGAGGCATCTTAACTGACCTATGATCTATTAAAGTAATTGTTACAAATATAAATGAAAAACCCTCACCTGGTAACTGTTGTAAATAATTCCCTGTTCATGATCCTTTTTGGTCTTCACCGGCTCGCGTAGCTTTGTGATGTGATGGATGGGCTCATTCCAAAGTCTGAACACTAGATGTTGCTAAAATGCCCATTTCTAAACACTGCGCCTTTAATCTATAACAGATTAATCGTTTGTAATTTTTTTTACATGTGTTTTTTTAAAAAAACCTTTAAAGCACAGGTCAACAAATAATCTACACTGCCAAATCAAAAAGCAGCACTCAACAACAGTATTAGTGTCAGATGTCCGGTAACAACGAACTGACTGAGATTTAGGAATGAGCCAGTCTTTAAACGGCTCTTGGACTAGACTAATATGGTATCATCTTTTGCAATATCTTATCTTATATTGTCATGTATCACATCATTCCATACACTACTGTCACATATCGTACCACACTGAATCCAATCATACTGTTCTGTCTATACCAGTGTACATCTTTTGTCCTATATCATTGTGTTTAATATCATATGAAATCTTATTTCATATAATTTTGTTTTGGATATTATAGTACCTTATCTAATATGTTATTGTGACCTATAATATCATTCATAATATTATCACATCCTGAAACATACCTTGCTGAATCAAATATTTTCATTCTGTCTGACATCACATCATATCTTATATCGTATCATGTAGTTATAATATCCTATCAACATTCTCAAATTGTATCATACCTTATCATATCATATTGCAACATATCTGAGATCATTTCAAACCAGTTCTTGTTTAAATCATCTTCAACAAATGATTCTTTGTTGAATGTTTCATAAATTCTTTCAAAAGTTTCTTTAGTCCTCTCAGTCACATTTGTCTTTCTTACGGCCAACTTATCACAACAAAGCGACACATACAGTTTCCCTGCGAGGTGATGAACCCACTTTGCCCGGTGGAGGAGCTGCTCTCATCCAAATGTTTTCAACAGGAGGAGCAAGTTGGTGTGTCATCACAAACCCAACATGCTTTTATCCCAAAAAACAAAACTGTAGTGTAGCCATGATGAAGATGAAGATGATGCTGATGGTCTTATTGACTGACTGAGTTACTCCACAGGGGTGAAAGGTGCCCTTGCCATGACGACCAGTCCTATAACAACCAGTTGTTGTTTTCAGGATGTCTTTATGAGGGCTCGACCGATTTATCGGCCAGCCGATTAAATCGGCTGATTATAGCCCTTTTGAAGGTATTGAACATCAGCCAGAGTTTTGCCGATGTCACGCCGATATATTCTTAATTTCTCATAAAACAATCAACACTGTCCGGTGTCCAAGCCGCACATAATGATGACGCTGTGGAAGTTGGAGACGTGCATTGTTGAAACGGCTCTTAGCTCTCTGATGATGCTGTGTGTATGAATCACTCGCCTACACTCACACATAGTTGCTCTTTTAAGCCTGAAGGTCTGACATGACGAACAACTTTCCGCGGTGTACAATGTCCCACTGCTGCTGAACACAGAGAGACCACCGGGCCCTCTGCTCAGCTACAGATCAGCCTCACAGACAGACCGGCCACCGCTGAACAGATTACTGATGGTTTTCTCCTCTGTCGTAGTCAATACTGAAGAATTGGACCTTCTAATGGCAGGGGATCAGTTAAGCAGTGACTGTTTTCTTGTGATTATGCCAGAAATCTGGCTTTATCCGCTTATTCCCGACACGGCAGCAAGCTAACTAGTCAGCTAGCGTTAGCATAGCTGCTCCGAGCATACAACATCATCATCAGCAGACTCATCCAGCGGAGACTTCAGCATAACTGGGGACTTTAATCAGCCAGTTTAAATAAGTTTGTGAGACATGTGCAGTGTCCCACAACATATTCTTAACTTCCTCACTCACATTACCTCATGTTTACGGTAAAAAAGTGGTTCTACCTGAACTAAAACCTGCTTCTCATAAACTGAACGGACTGAACGGCAGATGTGACAAAGGGTTTATAAATAATCTGTATATTTACATTTTTGAAAAGGGTATTAGTTTTATTTTGCAGTAATTTTGTTGCAGTTTTGCACTTAATTTTATTTTGTGCTTTAGAGCTGCAAAGAAAAATAAAAATGCCAATGAAAAGAATGTTACCTCAGTGTTTTTGTTGCTCTCCCCTCACAGTTATCTGTTTACAACCTTTCTTAAAAGTTGTTCTACCTTTACTACATCATACCTTTAGTTTTCATCAACAAAAGTACGACATAAAGAATGTCTTTTTTTCAAGGTTATATAATTAACGTCCCAGAAGTTCAATGCTTTTTTGTTTTTGCATGTTATTGCACTTTAAATTATCTTACTGGTGTAAAGTTAAACAAATACTAAAGGACCAAAACTATAAAATGTTCTGCCTGTAACTCATATATTCACTGTTGTGTTTAGGGACCAATTTGAAAAAAAACATATTATATATACATTTTTAATTAATTGTCCGATTAATCAGTAATCCATATTTTTTCTGCCAAATATCAGTATCTGCCTCAAAAAATCCATATCTGCCTGGCCCTAGTCTTTATTTTGGTTAATTCCCTCTAGCTATTAAAGTGATTTTGAAAACTATTGACACTGGGGCAGTTTCATCTGGAATAACTACTTGTTTAAATTACTTCACAGAAACTCACCTCGGCTGATGTGAACCAACACTCAAACAGACTTATGAATCAGTATCCTCATGTCAAACAAAGAGAGAAACAACAGTACAGCCACAGTATCTCAGCTGCTCCAATCTGTCTGACAGTAGTCTAAGTGATAGGGACTGATCTCACCTTTAAAGGATCAGAGTTTAAAACGCAGAGGCAAAAGGAAAAAACTCAAACATGGTCATTAAACAAAAACAGTTATATTATTTTATCATGGTTGTCCTCCAGCCCCACAGAACCTGTCAGGACAAAGCTGGCCCTTACAGAGTAGATGACCCCTGCTGTGAAACAGCACAACAGCACGTGCAGTTACCTCAACATATCAACGCACTGTTACAAAAGGACAGACATGATGTGGAGACAGCCTTTTCTCACTTACTACATTATCCTCACCACCTGGATAGTCATTTGTTTGTGTGAAATGTCATCACATCTGTCCTTTCTCAGATGTTTCCAAAACCCTCAGACTGAAATTACAGTCGATCTCCTAAATTCTGACACAGTCCTGTTTGTACAGAGCCCTGAGCTCTACTGTGAGCACCAGTTAAAGACGCTCACACCGCTCCTCTTCCTGGAATGAGCCAAAGCTGGAAAAGCCCTCCCTCCTCTCTCTGCTCTCTCACACACACAGCTCCACTCTGACAAAACACTTCCTTATTCCCTCCCCTTCAGATCTACAGTGTTCAGGATGGCGTAATCAACGTGCACTGACTACAAACACATGCTGTGTTGATCAGAGCTCAGACTAGGGTCAGCTCTCAGGAAGTGAAACCCAAACAGACGCTGTTACTGAGAGCTGAAATGGCGCAGAGAGAAGACATGTCGAACCTCGAAATGATTTCTTGTCCCATCTGTCTGGATCTACTGGAGGATCCAGTGACTACAACCTGTGGACACAACTACTGTAGGAGCTGCATCAAAAACCACTGGGATACAGAAGATCAGAGGAGGATCTACAGCTGCCCTCAGTGTGGAGAGACCTTCAGGCTGAGGCCTGATCTGAAGAAAAATACTGGACTCCAAGCTGCTCCTGCTGATCACTGCTATGCTGGAGCTGAAGATGTGGCCTGTGACGTCTGCAGCGGGAGGAAACTCAAAGCCATCAAGTCCTGTCTTCAGTGTGTGGCTTCTTACTGTGACGAACACCTTCAGCCTCATTTTCATTCACCTGCTTTTCAAAAACACAAGCTGGTGGAGCCGTCCAAGAAGCTCCAGGAGAACATCTGCTCTCTTCACAATGAGGTGATGAAGATGTTCTGCCGCTCTGATCAGCAGTCCATCTGTCACATGTGTGTGATGGACCAACACAAAGGTCATGACACGGTTTCAGCTGCAGCAGAGAGGACAGAGAGGCAGAGAGAGCTCCAGGGGAGTCAACAAAACATCCAGCAGAGAATCCAGCACAGAGAGAGAGACATGAAGCTGCTCCAGCAGGAGGTGGAGGCCATCAACGGCTCTGCTGATAAAGCAGTGGAGAAGAGTGAGAAGATCTTCACTGAGCTGATCCATGTGCTGGAGCAAAGACGCTCTGATGTGAAGCAGCAGCTCAGATCCCAGCAGGAAGCTGAAGTGAGTGGAGTTAAAGAGCTTGAGGAGAAGCTGGAGCAGGAGATCACTGAGCTGAAGACCAAGGACCAGGAGCTGGAGAAGCTCTCTCACACAGAGGACCACAACCAGTTTCTACAGGACTTCCCCTCAGTGTCACAGCTCAGAGAACCTCCAGACTCATCCAGCATCTCTGAACGTCCTCTGAGGTACTTTGAGGACATGACAGCAGCTGTGTCAGAGCTCAGAGAGAAATTTCAGAGCGTTCTGAGAGATGTTTTACTGTCAGAGCCATGGACCAGAGCTGAATTGTTAAGATATTCACGAGACATCACACTGGATCCAAACACAGCACACAAACGTCTGTTTTTGTCTGATGGGAACAGAAAAGTAACATTAACGAGTGAAGATCAGCCTTATCCTGATCACCCAGAGAGATTCACTTTTTTTGAGCAGATCCTGAGTAAAGAGAGTCTGACCGGACGTTGTTACTGGGAGGTGGAGGTGAATGGAGGAGTTGATGTAGCAGTCTCATACAAGACTATCAGCAGTTCAAGGAGGTCAAAAGAATTTATGTTCGGATTCAATAACCAGTCCTGGGCATTATATAGTTACATAGACACATGTCACTTTATGCACAATAATACCAGCACTTATATCCCAGGTAATGTGTCCTCAAGAATAGGAGTGTACCTGGATCACAGTGCAGGTATTCTGTCCTTCTACAGCGTCTCTGAAACCATGACTCTGATCCACAGAGTCCAGACCACCTTCACTGAGCCTCTACATGCCGGAATCAGGATTTATTATTCTGCTGGACACTCTGCTGAGTTTTGTAAACTAAAATAGACAAAAGCCATTTCTTTCAAGGACAGTTGGTGAACTTCTGTGTTTTCATCATTTTTGCTGCTCAGAGCTGACTGTTGTCACCTGTCAATCAAACTTTGTGGGCGGGACATTGACGTCCTTGCAATTCTTCTCCGGTATTAAATCAAAAATAACTTGATGTAAAAATGCTGATTAAAAAATAACAGAGAGGCTCATTACACATTAGTCCTTTTTGATTAAAAATCTTGTTTGTTTTATATGACATAAAAATGATCTCAAATGAAGTTTCCTGATCCACTCATATGTGTTTTGTTGTGCATCCAATGGCACATATCATGACAGCAATAAGATTTACAACTTCTGAATCAATTTTGTCTTCATTTAATGGTTGTTATCTGATAAATACAACTTAAAAAAAATCAAATGATTAGGCTGGTCGGACTCTTTTTAACTTTTTATGTGATAGTCTTCAGAACAAAAACAGAAAAAAAATATACGATATGTCTGCTTCAATATCAGTAAGCCTGCATATTATTTGCAATGCTGTTGAAAGAATTGAAAATGTCAGCAGTTGTCATCCTGTTCTTGATTTATATTTGTCTAAGTGTTGTCTGGATTCATATTTAACATTTTGATGAATTCATATATAACCTTTGGTTAGGACCTTAAACTGTGTGTGGATATGTTTTGGTTTTGCCTGTTAAATGGAAATTATTGTATGTGCACTGAGGTCATTTGAGTTGATTGAACTTTATGCTCTAGTTTGAACCTGCAAAGAAGGGTGATGTGGTTTTGTTATGATACAAGGATGTTTATCGGAGTGTTTTTAGGTGTTGCAAAGGTATATTTTTCGTGAGATGCATCATCTTTCCTTTTGAATCCTGCTTCTAGGCTTCGAACACCTTTTTAGCATGCCTCATGTCATTTTTGACTTGTGAAAAAAACCTTTTTGGGTCTCGGCTTCTCTCCTGAAAACCTTTAGAAGGTCAGTGGGTCTTTGAATCTGATGGCCATTTTTTTATGTTATTGCTTTATTCTTATTTCAATATAAAACATTTGATCTGGTTTTGAATTTGATGTAAAAATACAAAGATTTGTTCAACTTCTTGACTTTTTAATAAATGTGTAAACTTTTAAAGAGTCTTGACTGAATTTGTCTTTGACCTTTTAGATAGTCTAGACTACTTACTTAATTCATTTTTCCTGACAAAGACACTCCACACAACTTCAGAGGATCATCCAGATGGATGCTTCAGCACATCCACACCCCTTAATCCACAATAATTTCACGACAGTTCTAATGTTTGATAATTATTATTGTAGTTATTCTTCCTGTTTTGTTGTTTTTACCTCCATCCAAGAGGTTCTGGTTTTGTTTGTCAGTGTTTAAAGATGCTATGAGAGGAATCTATTTCCAGCGACATAAAGACTCTGCTACCCATGAGCACGCGCGGCGACTGTCGTAATGCTGCATTCCAGTAACCTCGGAAATAGGGGTGATATCATCTCCGATTTATCGGCGTTCCAGTTAAAGTTGGTAAAAAAAAAACATGCCAATCTACCAGGCTATTGTTAGCTGTTGTTAGCACGCCCTGCGTTGTTGTATGAAGAATGTGATTATCACTATGGCAGCATTTTTGTAAATATAAGTCTAACAATACTATGTATACAGCTGATCTAGAGCGACACACCCCAGTCAGAAGTGCAAATAAATTGATTATTACAGGAGCTAAATAACTGTTCACGCAGGGGGCATCCATCTTCCATTGTCAACTCGGGGGTGGCGAGGTTTCACCGAGTTCCCAGTAAGAAATTCCGACTTCGGGGGATGTTCCAGTTGCAGTTTCCTACTCGAAACTCGGAAATTTCTACTTCTGACTAAAACTGGAATGCACCAAAAGACATGACCTAAACGAAAGCGTGTGTTTGTTGTGATGCTATACTGAATGCAGCTCGGACCTTCCTCAGAACTCTGCATTGCTTTACAACTTCTTTTTTCAACAACTTACAGGATGCAAAGTGACGAGGTAATGTATCTCTTTCTAGTTACGTAGCGGTAGTTTTTGATGTGTGACAACAATCAATTTTTGGTAAACTTAGTATCGTAGTATTGTAGCTGGCTATATATCGCTACTTACAGCCTGGTGCTCTAAGACGTGTCTGAATAATATAAATTTGCTCTAGTTTTAATTGTCTTGTTCCTGAAGTTGAGTATCCATGTCAGTCCAGCCCTGTCCGACCCGACCACGAAGCTAAGGAATAGCATTTATAGATAACCTATTTTTATGCTATAAAATTCATCTCAAAGTGTGTATTTCGATCAGGCAAATATCTAAAAGTGAGACTTTTTTGTAATTAGAAATTCCTCACAGTCTGTTTAAGTTACTCTAATTTGTCCCAGCAAGCTCTTCCCATCTCTTCCTTGCAACTACACACACAGTCAAAAAGTGGAGTCTATCTGCATGTCATGGACTCGGGAGTGAAGCAAGACCAAAAAAAATGTTGGTCTCTTTGAATGGATTCACCTACAAGTCTAACCTGCAAGCTGCGCCTTAAGTGGGGAAGTGTAGCAGCCTTGCATTTCCATTTCCGTCTAAAGCACACTAAAAACAAAAGACATCAGAGCATCATGAAAATGTATTTTTTAGGAACTTCATTTCAAAGGTTTTCTTCACTCAGCACCTAAATTAGAAGTCTAGAGAAAGAAAGAGTTCAGTTTTAACAGTTAAGGCTGGATGTAAATACAACACACGTAAGAGGCTCCCTGGTGAGAATGTTGATTTCAGAGCAGCACAACAGCCCAGACAATTTCCAAGAAAGCAATTTACTGAGTAACAGTAATGGGGATGATGATGAAGATGACAGCCTTTGAAAGCCAGCGTTAGGGAAGCACTCTGCGGCTCTGAGAGATAACTTTAAATGGTCTATAATCACAGGATCTGAGAGCGTATAGGCTGACAAAGTCACGCAAAGACATCTCGCTGTGCAGCCGCGTGCAAACTTGTCGACACAGATAACAATTTGCCTGCCTTACCGAGGCGTAATCACACATACATTACCTGGCTTTGTTATGGCAGGCTAACACATGCAGGGGGCGGGCGCCGCGAGAGGGAGGAGCGGGCGACTCGACTGCAGTCTGAGGTCCGAGGGGCCTTGCACATCAATAACGCGGCAGAGTGAGGTAGATGAAACACATTACTTTGACCTAAAGAGCTCAGTAATTACATTTGGCATTTTGACAAGTGTTTAGCAGCAGTGAAGGTCAGTCCTGTCAGAATACAAGATCTATGCTAATCCACTCAGATGGAGGAAAACGCAGAGATGAGAAGTGAGGGAAAGGAGGGAAAAGGGTTCAGACGAAACTGATGCTTTGTAGGAGTAACCTAAAACCTTCCTGCAGTCCGTCATCAGGATCCGGTTTGAGGCTCGGCCATGGAGAGAAATCATTAGTCAGATATAGACCTGACATAACATCTCAGAAAACAGGTATTGTACTTGATCATCAAATCGCATAAGAAAGTCCAGAAGATCCAAATTGTGTAACATTTCAGCACTGAGGATAACAAGAGAATAGAAGGGAGCACTCTGCCTAAAATATATTTTAGTTTCAGTCATACTTTAGTCATCTACACTGTTTTAATTTTAAATGTAGTTGATGAAATCTACTGTAAATGTAGTCAACTAAAATATGAAGTGTAAAGTGTAAGGCATGTTTTATGTTTCCTTAAATTTCTGAAGTTATGTTTTACCCTTGTATAAAATGAAACATCTAATAACCCTTTACTGAATGCTAGTAAAGTCTGAATGCTACCTGGCAGAGCATCTCAGTTACAATACCAGAACTGACAACAAACAGTCAACCTGCTCTACATGAATATATCCATTCATAAAGAGAGCAGCTCTGATTGGATCCCTCCATGATTTATCCCACCACCACCAAGCTAATGCAGCTGTGATTGGATGTCCCTCTGAACTCATCCAACCTTTCCACACAACCAAAGTAGCTGTGATTGGATAGATTCCAAACTTGTCTCTACTTTCAGACATTTTAGTCTAGTTTTTATTTGTTGATGAAAATGTCTGTTAATTTAGTTTTACTTTTTGTCCATGTGTATTTGTTTTGTTGTAGTCATAGTCTAGTTTTCATCAGGGGAAAAAAGTTTGTTGATGAAAATAACAAGTCAACAGAATTAACACTGTGGCAGTGTCATATGAAATTTTGCATTTTTTTCATATTCATATAATTTACATCACTAGGGATGATCTAAATCTTCCTCGCCCAAAAACAAATTCTCTGAAGTCCACAGTGCTTTACAAAGCAACATTTAATTGGAATAAGCTCACGCAGAATACAACATAAAAACATATTTAAAAATATTTGTAGAACTGAGTTAGTGCAAACATCATGTTGTTATTATTACTACGTTTCTATAATGAACTGTATTATTTTTGTAATTTTGTGCATTTTTACACAATTTTATATTGTACACTTTTTAAATGAAATATTTTAAAGGACCCCAGAAACACTAGTGGCCATTAAATGGGCAGCTAATGGGGATCCTGATAAATAAATAAATACATCTACGCCTCAAAAATGTTTGTAAACGATCTTTATTGATGGATCATATCAAGATCCATTAAGCTCTTATGGGGCCCCAGACTAAATGTGCGCTCACACCAGACGGTACTTTTACTACCTGGGCGATCACTCTCCATGCAAAGTCAATGTACAGCCGCGATGTGGTGGGGCTAACCCTCCCGCGATGCGACAGCGGCTTCTCACACTACCACATAGCTCGTCGCGCGTTGTGAAAATAAAAAAAAAGTTGATCTTCTCAGACGATGTCCTGTGTTGCTGTACGGCAACAGCCAATCAGCGGTGTGTGCGTGTGTGACGGTGCCCACGACAGACAGCTTTTCATCCGGACTACAGAGGACTACATGTCCATGTGGGAAACATTAGTCAGTGAGGACATTAGTTCCGCCTTGACGGACCGCAGGAAACTCAAAGATAATGCTGCTGCAGGGCATCAGCTGCAGTGTTTTGTGGTTGATAAGTAAATGAAAAGGATACAGATGGAAAAATGTCTGCTTATACATCCTATTATATGATATATGATATGATCGCGGTGAAACTCGAGCGGACGTGATGTCACCGAGCGACGGCCGACCGCAACGGGGACCAAAATGAGGTATTTATGGACACGCGACGCTACGTCAGTGGGTGACGCGATTTTGGTAGCTGGGTCGCTTGCGGTTAGAACGCAGCATAACTTTTTGCATTGGTTGCAACGGTGCACCAAAATTTTTTTAAGGTGCGCCAGCACTAAAATCTGGAGCACCCAGCTTTTTCAGTGTCACCTTTAACGTCATAAGGTCACTATTATATCACTCTCCATAACTTTTCTTAATGTAAATGTTTTTCAAAAAAAAGAATAAGATGTTAAGAAATCCTTGTCTTTATTTGAAGTAAAATTATGTGAGAGTTCAGCGCTTCACTGAATGAAATTTACAAATTCAAATTAAAACATTAAGCAAAATAAAACATTTCCAAATAAAAGTGCTTAAAGTGCTTTACTGAACTGAAATTTAACATTTCAAAGTCAAACGTATCAAGTAAAATTAAATATTTCAAAATAAAAAGAGCTATACTGAAAAATGAAATAAATATTCTGATTTGATCAACCAACAACATAACATTTACCTGGAGGGTCTCATTCTCCAATAAATTTGAACCTAGAATAAGACTTCACACACTTTAGTCAATATTAACAAAACTGAAACTAAAGTAAATAATAAAGAAACAACACTCAGACTCATTTATGAAAAGCAACATCTAGGGCAGATCATTTATAACTTTTTTTTTCTTCTTTTTGTGGCTTTTTTTTCTTTACAGCTTTGAGTACATTTTGGGTCTGTTGGACAGGACATTTGTCCTTAGTCTGTTACAGGCAATGGATGTGAACACTCACCTCTGTGCCTGTGTGACTGAGAAACTTCCCCCTTAACACGAGAATGGACTGAAAAAATATAGGTGTTGTAGTTAATGTTACTTTGTTTCACTAGTTTCTGTTGTTAATTATTAATTATCTGAAAGTCACTAAGACAAATTCGGCAGAGCTTCGCTGCTTCTTCAGGGTTACCGCTCCGTGCTGAAACCTGACACCACAGTCAGGCCCAGTCTGGGCTCATTTGCGTACTAACAGTTGATGGATGATTACTGAGGGCTGTGTATGTGCATGTGTTTGGCTGGGTCTACAGCTTGCAGCCTGTGAAGATACAAAGCGGGGACAGTGAAAAAAAAGGAAGCAGATGCTGTGTCTTGTCCGTTTTCAGTGGATTTTTCCGCAACTGCAGTTCCTTTGTCTACTTAAATTTGTATGAGTGTGCCTAAAATTTTTTCTTGGTGCACCAGTGTTCCCAAGAAAAAATATTAGGCGCACTCTTACAAATTTAGGGTGCATGTGCGCCCAAAATGGTTGCACTCTGTAGCCCTGTCTTACTTACATTGTTGATGCACAGTACCCACTGTAGAAATACTGTCAAAATCTAATATTTTGAAAAAAAAAATGACTGTGGTTTTTAACTTATTTGAAAGTAAAAAGAAACATTTAAAAATATATACCTCTACATGATTAAATAATTCATGGATGAAAGGGTTAAGAGCCAATCTTGTATTTTAAAAGTGAGTCTTTGATTGATATGAGAAGTTGATCAATTTTAAGACTCTTCCCGCCACTTTTCCCATTAATTAGCACATAAATCAATCATTCTCGGGCTTTCCTCTCCAGAAGGACAATGTCTATTTAACTCATTAAAGTGATAGTGACCCCTCTGTAAGAAAATCTTTTACATGTCAGCACACAAATCAAACTCCAGCTCAGATTTTGACTGACTGAGCACGCAGCTATTGTCTGTTTGTAACAAAGACGGGTCAGTCAAACGGGAGGAAAAGTGGAGCCACGGAGGGAAATATGGAGGAGGCCGACCGCAGCAACTGTCCAAACCGTCTGCGATCCCTCAAGTGGACAGCTTTTAGGCATGTGTGAGTAACCATCCTCTCTCTGATTAGCATGTATGCAAAAACAAGCGCCGCTGGGATGAAAAAGCAGAAGTCAGATGAACAGACGGAGCGGGGATCAGGACATCTCAGCTGCTGCTTTAAGTGCTAATTGAGCTGCCCGCTGTCCTGACCCTGACCCCCGGCCCTATTCACGGGGTCCCGTTCTCACGGCCGTGACGCACCGCTGGAAGAAGCCTCCGGGTCCCCCGCCCGCCCTCGGCCAGGACAATGAGGGTCAGCACCTCGCTGCCCACCATCTTGACATCCACCCCCTCGTTTGACAATGGCCCCCGGAGGCCCCTGCAGCCGCTCACAATGGGCAGACGCGCGTGACAGAAGTGGTAACGTGGCTTCTTAAAATGCAGTGCCGGGTCTGGTTGGCCTGGCTGCATTAATGGGACGTTTTGACACCCATGGTCTGTGGTCACAATCGATCCGGCCTAAGACGAAGAGAGACGATGAGGTTTAAGCCGGACTGAGGTGGAGCTGTGGACAGAAATGGGTTCACTTTTGAACTGTGAAAGAAATATGTGACTATTTGTTTTCCAGTATTTTAACTTGTGTTTGAATATTGCTGTTTACTATTATTCCGACTATTATGCTGCTATTAGGACTGAAATGATTTCAACTCACAAATATTCTGGCCAGGAAACATCAGGATAAGAATTTGGATTATGGGGTGCTGGTTTGGTGGAGTGGTTAGCAACTAGGCACCCCATATACATGCTTCTGCCGGTCCGGGTTCAAATCCAGCCCGTGGTCAGTTTGCAGAGTGTCTTCCCCTACTCTCTCACCCCCTTTCACAAGCCTATCCACTGTCTCTCCTATCAATAAAGGCACAAAATGCCCCAAAAATACATTACAAAAAAACAATTTAGATTATATTTAAGGGAAACTACAGGTAGAAAAAACAAATATAAAACTGTTTGATCAACTTTGAAGCCATGTAGTTTGTCTCTAATTTGGCAAAATGTTTCAAAAGAAAACCGTTTCCAATAAAGTACATGAATAAATAATATTAACAATAATAATCATAATAAAATAATAAAATCTATGAGGTAAAATTTATGGAAATAATTTCATTTATATTTAACATTAGGGATACAAAAGATATTGTACGTTTGCTGATATTGGATGTGTTGATATTAACAAAATATATAGTATTTTTACTGACATCGATACCAACTCCAGTATTCCAATTTCAGTATTCGTGAAGCCTTTCCTTTACTAGAACAGACCTCTCTCTTTAATGGAAACAGTTTATTTGTGTTAGGAGCAGATGTGAAGCAAGAAAAGCAGCATTTCACTCTTTAATAAATGTTGATTTATAAGAGTGAACATTCAGTGATGTTGAGGTAAAATGATTTCAGCTCACAAATATTCTGGTCAGAAAATATCAGGATAACACTTGTGGTTATATATATAGGTAACTAAGGGGAAAAAACAAATATATAACTTTTAATCAACTTTAAAGCCATATTCCTTTGTCTCTGATTTGGCAAAATACTTCTAAAAGATGCAAAATTAGCTCACCAATGTATTTATTCCTTGTACCGTTTCTTTCACCTTGTTTTTATGAATGGCACATCTTTATCTCTTCGATTGATCTGCAATATTTTTAGGCTGTTTTTTACCTACTGATAATTTAACTTGCTTTTTATGTCAGGGCAGTCCTCATTGTTTTTTTTTTAGCTTAAGCACTATCGTCACTTTGTCTTGTCTTGTGTTGTTTTGTGTTGTTTTGTGTTGTTTTGTCTTGTTTTGTGTGTCTACAATACGAGAGAACTCACTCACTGTAAACTGAATTTACTCAAGGGTACAATAAATATTCAGAATCTGAATGGTGAACTGTTTCCAATAATATACAAGAAATAATAATATTCACAATAATAACAAACATAATAAAATGACAAATACTATGAAGAAATATTTATTTAAATTATATGATGCATCTTTCATATTATGGATTCAAGATATTGGACATTTGCTGATATTGGATGTGTTGATATTTTCAAAATATATGACTGCTGATACGGAGACCTTTACTATCATTTATGGTAACAGCTTGTTTATTATTTATTCCGTTAGGAGCAGATGTGAAGCAAGTAAAAAAACAGCATTTTAATCTTTAATAAATGAAACTGTTGATTTATAAAAGTGAACATTCAATGAAGTTGAGGTAAAACATTATGGTAGGTTTAAAGTATTATTTGGGGTATTTATGGTGATTTTGTACTGTTAGAATATTGTCTAAAAATACTGGCAAAGAAATAAATATTTGCAGATACCAATAGTCAAATTTTTAGGCAATTTTCTGCCATTATTGATAATGCTCCAAAATATATATTGCATTCTTACTCAATATAAGTATTTCCCTAGTATGAATTTATTCTGCTTTTTTATCTTTATAGCGATCATATCATATAAATTTGATTGGTTTGAATTGATAATCTTTATTTCAAACAAAGGAATAATAAAGTATAATAAAGTATTAAAGCAAGCAAACAAACCAAAGAAAAAGAGAAAACATTATTCACAGAAATTCTTCAAGTGTCAGTGCTGTTCGGTGTTTGAAATGGAGTAGTGTATCACTAATTACTCATCACAGTATAATACCGTAAAAAGCTGTTTTCCATCGCCACTTTTTATCTCTAAAAGCCCATAATTTCATGGATAAATATGTCCATGCAAATATTTACAAGCCTCTGTTGTCAATTATATTTCATTTAAGTTGCTGTTAAAAAAACAAATAATTCGGGGTGCTGGTTTGGCGGAGTGGTTAGCAACCAGGCACCCCATGTACTTGCTTCTGCCGGTCTGGGTTCAAATCCAGCCTGTGACCAGTTTGCAGGGTGTCCTCCCCTACTCTCTCTCCCCCTTTCACAAGCCTATCCACTGTCTCTCTCCTATCAATAAAGGCACAAAATGCCAAAAAAAAATACATTTAAAAAAAAACAAAAAACAAATAATTCCTTCTTTGAGTGAGTGACACATTTTCAAATAAATGCATCTGCTCCTGAACTTTCTACTTTTCAAATGATTAAGCTTTAGGCACATTTGCATATATGTAGCATTTTTAAAACCTTGCAATGCAGCTGAATCAGCCTGATTCAATATCAGTGATCAGACAGATCAATCTTTTCAAGCTCTAATCAACAACGATCGTGTTCGGCCCAAAGTAGTACTGCCTAATCAGAGACCTTCAGAGCAGGAAGAGGTGGGATTTTTGAGTGACAAGGAGTGACTGCATGTACAGGGATTAGCATTTATGCTAACAGCTTCAGTAGCAGTTTTATCAGATCTGGACCAAATTTCTTTATTACACTAGAAAAGCACTCGGAGAGCGCAGACCTCAGCCAAGCAGCACAGTTCCCACAAAGAATCCTTTGAACAATTCCTGGATCCAGATCAACACTAAAATTGAATCACTTCTTCCTTTTCCCATGCTGAACATTTCCTGAAAATTTCATCAAAATCCATCCATAAATTTTTGAGTTATTTTGTTCACAGACAGACAGACTCTCCCGAAAACATAACCTCCGTGGTGGACGTAATAAAGAACAAACAACACTGAGCCATTTCTCCATAAAAAGGATATTTGCTCCACCTCTGAGATGTTACTCTGAGAGTTTGGGTTCTTAGGTTTTGTGTTTTAACAGCACCTACTGATCATACTTTTAAAAGCAAACTCAAGACCTACTTTTTTAATCTGGCTTTTAACTGATTATATTTATTATTTTTGGCCATTATATTTTATCTTATCTTAACCCGCTCTTTGTGTTTTATTTCTATATTTCAGTTCAGATAAGCTATTTGGAGTTTTATTTTTTGTTAAATGCTTTTCTTTCAATTATCCTACTTTGGCTGATTTTATTATGCACTTGGTGTTAGGCTTTCTCATTGTACCGTATTATTTATTCATATTTTATTTTTATTAATTTATTTATGTATCAACTTATTTCACCCTACAGTATTTCTATCTAATGCTTTATAATGATTTTTTCAATCATCATTTTAGTCTAAGCTCCTGCGTTTCCTCATTTTAAATTCAAGATAGTGTTTCCTCAGTCCTCTAATTCCTTAAGTATTTGTGTTTGAGAAATTATTGTTTGTATTAATGTGGATGAGGGGGGGCTTATATTTTCATTTTATACACTTTTCTACTTTTTATTTCATTTATTGTAATCTTGTTTTTTAGTTTATTTCCCATGAAAAGCATTTTGTATTACAAAGTCCTGCATGAAAAGTGCTGAAGTTTGACTGATTGATTTTACACCATAGAAGTAGTGCCCGCCTTCTACATTATCTGATTGGACTGTCATAATAACATTGACAGAATGATTGTCCAATCACCTTCTAGATCTGCTTTTGAAGGGCTCAGCCCTCCTCCAACACTGTCTTTGGGCTACTGCTCAAATGGATGCTGAATGTTAGATCTGACGTGGCATTTTAGCATTTTGATTTGTTTCTGTGGATCATTTTGGACTTAGTTTAAGCTCACATCAAAGCTGTTGTTGTGACTGTTTAATAATTGATGTATTGACTGTAATGCTTGATCAGGCCATGCAAGACAGCACAAAGTCTGTGTCAAAGCCAAAGACGGATAACAATGCTCAAGCACTGTCTGCTGATTATCTTTAAATGATGATAAAAAGACGTCATTACGAGTTTGTAGAGCTTAATGTTTCAGAGAAGCACTAGAAGCCATGGCCTGCGTTGGAGGGGGTAATGTATGCTTTAGGATGGATTGATACTCTAGTTGAATATGACAAACGACGTTTTAAAGACGGTCCACCCACATGCTTGCACTTTAGCTGAGAGGACGCCATATTTCATCTCGAGCATGTTCTGTCAAATGTTTGCATCAATAACAATCAGGTTTCATCCGTGACCCTGTGGAGCCACAGGAGGGAGGAGGCGGGAAGTGAGAGCTGCAACAATGGCACTTATAGCCAGGAGAGGAGGAGTTGCACCGTCAGCGCAAAGTCTATCTTTGTGTGTGTGAGGGGGGCATGTGCACGGGTGAGGAGGTGGGATTGCAATTATCATGCAGGGATATGTTGTTCTTTGCCTCTGTGTTGATTGAAAACACATTAATATCCACAGAGGGATTGTGTTGCATTTGCAGGCGTTAAACCCGTTTAAATGACCAAAAAAAGAAAAAAAACAGACCATGAACCACAGGTTTTGATGAAATTTGAGGCAATGTTGGTTATATTACAAGGTAGGAGTGATTTTGGTGGTGATCCGAACCTGGATGTGGGTGCAGGAGTTTCCTTAAAAGATGTGTTCACATTGTTTGATTGGCTGTTGTCAACATTTTCAATAATTACTTTACTAAGAATGTGGTGGAGGTTTGTGCTCTCTGATCATTTCTATTTTCAATTAGGGATGTCAAGATCAGGCTTTCTTGGTCGACACTAATCAAGGATCATCTGTTTTCACATTCTTTTTTAACTGTAAATCGATTGTTTTTTCAACAAAGCAAAACAGACCGATCCAAAAGAGCAATGAAAGAAGTATCCTACAGTAAGGATTAGGGCTGAACAATATGGACAATATTTTATATCTCAGTACTCATGCAAGATATCTGGATATCGATACGTTACAACTACAGGTTCAGTGTAAACCAAGCATTTTTCAGAAAAATAAAAATACAATACAAAAGAATGTGGATGGTGCAGTTTTATTTATAGGAAATCTGTATCATCTATACCGTTGCTTTTTCGATATCAACAACCTGAATTTTCAAATCTCGATATCGATGGGATAATGATATATCTTTCAGTTCTACTCACAGTTCTGAGGGGAGTATTTTCACCCCTACCTCATGGCCCTCAAAACACAGGGCCAAGGGTAAGGGGTAGACAAAAGGGTAAGATGAAGAGGGAGGGCTAAGGGCTACAACTGGGATTCAACCTAACTGTAGATCTATTATTGAGGAGAAGTTCATCCAGAAATAGAGCTGTGACAGCTGGAGGATGCAGTCGAACTGTGGCTCACACAGGTGTCTAGTGTGGAAGCCACAGCATCCTCAGCTGCACACATTCAGAGAAAAACTGCCATCAGACTTTTATTCTGGAGTTTTCATGCACGTCAGACTCCATCTTCTTTCTGTTAACTGTCTGAATCAATCTTGTGCATTTCCAAATTTGCTGCACACATAGAGCACACAGCACTCTGCCGCCAAACTTTGTGGGCATGAGTCGACATATGATTAGATTCTTTTGAGGATTCAGTGCTAAAATGGGCAGTTTAAGGATGCAAATAAGCCATGAATAATGGTGCTAATAACATGCACACGTCACTCTGTGTGGATTTGGCTCTTGATGTTAAGCCAAGTGATTTCCAAAATTGGTCGTAACAGTATCACTAAGCATTGTTCCCTCTCTCTTTGGACTCAAAGTTCTGCTAATGACAAATGTTCCTCCTCTCTTTGCTCCCCACTTCATCAACACCCTCTGCTCATCAGCGTGAGTCACACTGATGCTCATACACACACTCTCAAGCACACGCACTCCCACACACCTTCACGGCGTCTTCGCTGCTGGATCTCACCCTGAGAGATCATTACAGCGGCGACAGAACAGGGTGAACTGACTCATTTTGATTTGGATCTTGAAACAGAATCACAGAAGAGCTGTCTTCACTTTTATGAGGCCAAGAAAAGAGCGGTGTTGGGCAAAATCACTGCCGACCTGACGGTGGAGATATTCACGGGCATTTCACAGCCACAGGTTTGATTCCAGCTTCAAGTATAATCCACATGTGATGTTTCTAAGAACCTTAAAGGCAGCATCTCACTGAAAACTATGGATTCTGAAGTAAGAGAAAAATAGATTCACTCACAATCTCTAAACAGATTCAACGCTATGTGCTCCCTCTTCTTTTCTCATGTAAGGTGCCTGCTGTTCCAGAGTGAAGCTCATGTATATTAGACTATTCTGTATGCATGCTGATTTATATTTGCACACTTATTTATTATGTCTTGCCCCAACTGGTGCAGGAGGCAGGATCTGGGGTATGTTTGGCCACCAAGTTCTTAAGACTGTTTCTGATAACTAGTGTTATTATTATTGTCATTATTTTCATTTATTTATTCATTATTATTTTTTGTAATTTGCAGTTTTATTGCAGATTGTTACACTACAATTACTTCAGCATAAAAAAAGAATAACGGCAAATGGAGAAAGTAATGTACCACAACCAATAATGGGGAGAGAAATACATATCTACATATATACATACCTAAATATAAACATATACATGTAAACATATGCACATCTGTGCCTAAACCCATGCATACCATTACCTTTATATTTATGCAAACATATACACACATAGCTTAAAAAGGTTCATACTGTCTTCTTAGTTTTACTGTTTTAAAGGGTTCTTTTTGAAAGACAGAGAGGTTTGTTTACCTGCTTAACTAGTTTCAACCCTCTTCCGGGGTCTTCGTCAGAAGCATCACGTGATGGTGAAGTGACGTGTCATGGGCTGCTTTTATGGATTTACCAGTCAGCAGGGGAGCTTGCGCCCCCTACTGACTGGCGCCTTCTCCAGGACCGCGCCCTAGGTGTGGGATAGGGTGTATGCTCCGTCATCCCGGTTCATAGATGTTGGTGCTCGCTTCCTTATCTCGATGGCTTCTCTGATCCAGCGATGGCATTTGTGACTTTTGGCACGGATGATCCTGGCATTGTCCCAGTCCATGATGTGGTTCTCTCTTTTGCAGTGGCTGATTTAAGATTTTCCTGGAGTGCCTGTTCTTTTATTGTTCTTGTTTGTCTGTTGGCTGTTTCCTTCTCACACTCCTCAGTAGGGGGCGCAAGCTTCCCTGCTGACTGGTAAATCCATAAAAGCAGCCCATGACACGTCACTTCACCATCACGTGACGCTTCTGACGAAGACCCCGGAAGAGGGTTGAAACTAGTTAAGCAGGTAAACAAACCTCTCTGTCTTTCAAAAAGAACCCTTTAAAACAACCATATACACACATACCTATACATATGAACACACAAACATACACATATACTTTCATACACATATGACAAAAATCTCTATATAAATAAATAAATAGAAAAATAAAAGATAAATAAAAAAGAGGGAAAAATAAATAAATAAAAAATATATATGTAACATCATATTTAATAAAGGTAAGATAAAATAGTAATGATGATATAGATAAGATTCGCTGACTTCCGATAAGGCAGCAGGTCGAGTCAAACTCAAAACACAAAATCCATGATTGGTTTCTAAACTTCTATATTTGGGAACCAATTAACATCACCAATATTAGTATGAGTGACATGCAAGGTTGCATAGATGCTCGAAAGGCCACAAACAAGGGAGACACATCTGTACCAATCATTTACACTGGAAGCACCAAAGAGAGAGAGAGACAGAGAGAGAGAGAACTATCAAGAGCAGGAGACATAGAGCATCCAATAAATCAAAAGCAAAAAAATAAATTATGAAATGTATTTATTAATTTTTGGTTTTCTTTTTGTTGAGTGTCTTTTGCTTTTGATGATTTCAATGTTCCCTATATTACATTCACAAGGGAAATTATGTAACTGTTATGCTTGCTGAAAATCTCAATATAAAAAAAGAAAACTATGGATCCTTCTTTTGAGTGTGAACTCAAAAAATGAAACAGTTACAGATCAGTTTATCTTCTGAAGTAATGCTATCACTTTTCATGCTTTCAATAAGTATGATCTGTTACTTTGTGCTGCTAATGATGCATTATTAACCAAGAGAATACTTAAAAAAATAATAACAATAAAAGTGATGAACTGAAAAGTAGTTGGGTATAAAAGGGACATCCCAGTTTGGCTCAGTCGTTGACAAACAAGGATAGAGGTTCACACTATGTGAACAACTGTGTGAGCAATTAGTCCAACAATTTTAGTATGTTTTTCTACATAAAATTGCAAGAAATTTCAGGATTTCATCATCTACAGTCCAAGAACGTCATCAAAAGATTCAGAGAATGAAGGCTGTGTTTTGTCTTAAGATAAAGCCGAAACAAAGTGGCTTGGTAGTGAAAAATTAAGTGAATGTAAAATAACTGTAGCATTTGACATTTCTTTGAATTACATAGAGCGTTCAGCACAAAGTGCAGCACCGTATTGCACAAGCATTTGCCCTGAGATTTCTGAACAGAGAGAGAACTGAGCTGTGACACTGTGGCACATCTTCAGGCTCATGCTGTGTATCCCATACAACCCTACTTCAAAAAAAAAAAAAACAGAACCATCCCATAAATATTGTCTTTTTATACATTAATTGCCACTGGAAACAGATACCAGCCAGTAATTTAAATTAAAAAACACCTTTCATTTGCACAAACAAAACAAAACACTTTTCATAATAGTCTTTCCTTTCTTGCAACATCAATGTGTATATTTTGTTAAAGCAAATAAAAATCAAAGCATCCAACCATACTCTGATATCTTAAGGAGTGTCCAAACCATGGCCCAAGGGTGATTTTTAACTGGCCCACACACACTCATTAAAATAAAAGAAAATGTACATTTATTTACGTTAATTTTTTGCTTATGCTTGAATATGGACAATATAGATTTTAGCAGCAACAATCATGCTCATGTTTCCCACCATCTGCTCTCTAGAGGTCCCATATAAGCATGTCACGTTCATCATCTTTAAGTACCAACTCTCAGAAAGCTGACAAACTGTGCTGTCAGTTTGTTCTTGTTTTGTGTCTGAACTTGAACATAAGCTGTCAGGAACTCAACTCTCTTCTGCATCAATCTTATCCTGCCAAAGTGCCAATCCAGAGCGAACCAAGGCCGACTTGGGCTCCCAAAATCTGACTGACTACCCCAAAATCCCCAAAGAATGGCTGTTTGCCCTCGTGAGCTGTTATTGGAAAATACAGTATGCGAACGCAGCAATCGTGTCATGTGTCAGCACAAGAAAGCCCACCTGAAATAGGTCTCTGTTCACTTCCTGTTGACCTCTGGAGACACTGCTGTGGTAGATTTAGCAGTAGCTGTAACATTGCATTACAGCGACCATGTTGATGAAGTATAACTCCATGATCATGTTTTGATCTCAAAGTCCCTTAATATGCTCAGACACAACATACCATAAACATGCCCACTCACTGTGCCACAAATCATTACTGGACTCACCAGCAAGGACTGACTCAAAAAGGTGTTAACGTCCAAGGTGTTGCATTGTAATAAGTTACCGTGCTCTCTGGTATCCTCTGTAGACACCAGCAAGAGTTTAGAGCTCACCTTCCCAGTACACAGGATTTGTTTCCACTTACATCATGAGGAGTGTAACACAATGATAAATACAGTATGTGATGCAGACTTTGTCTCTCTGTGAAGACTTTTCTCTGTGTACACTGGGCCTCAATTGTGCTGTGCACAAGTCTGCGTTTCATCTTGTAGATATCTTTTATATTTAAAGCCTCCTTGCAACTTGTTAATGTTTCTTTTTTGCTTATACTATTTTAGTATACTTTTTTTAACTTAACTACCTATTGCACTGAAAAGTGAAGCTCTCCAGTGTTGTTGTACATTCTGTATAATGACAATAAAGGCCATTCTGATTCTGATTCTGAAGCAAATTCAGTGATAAGGCAAATACTAACCCTCTATTTGATAACTCTTATCGTAAAAGTGTGGAGTCAACTGAAAAGTATTTGTATCCTTTATGCAGCCCTCTTTTAACCTGTTCAACCCGTAAGTATCCAGTTTTGGGAATTCTTGCATGCTCTCCAACAAAACCAAACAAAAGTGATCTGTTTTTCAAGATACTTGCCTGACCATGTTGTTATAAAACCTCTCTAATTTTGCTTTGCTTCACTTTATAACAACAGTCCTTTGCAGAGATGATGTAAAAATATTTTACTATTCATTTAAAGAGTTGTACAGCCACTCCAGCATCATTTCCAAGAGATATTCACAATAAAAACAGATTTTTTAGGTGAGATGACATTTTCAAATCATTCGGACTTCTATCTTCATTTACTCTGTCCCAGTAACACATACACTGATAATTACACATCTGTACAAATCTCTCCAGTGTTACTTTTATCATGACACCAAATAATTCAACGAGACCCTGTGGTTGCAGAGAAACACTCTTTTCTTTATGAGTATGTCATTTTTGAGCAGAAGGCTTTAAAAAAAGGGGCTGAACAGGTTAAAAAAGTTTGGGCACACCTGGCTTAGATAATACTATGTGTTTTTGTAAGTTTGGGCCTCGAGAAGAGAGTAAAGTTCTCATCTTAGTCCCAAGCTGGAAAAGTTTGGGAGACCCTAGTCTGGCTAGAAATGCTGCAGCTCTGCAGTCCAGATCAGTTTGGTACACAGTGTTTACATTTCCTGGCTCAAGATGGTAAAAGTAATAAAACAACTGATTATTTCCAACCTGCCTTGTTCACTCCCTCCTTTCGTGGTGATCTTGACGCACTAAATTTTAGTCTTGCAGGCCGTTTTTGGTTTCTTTTTTAAACAACTCGATAATCCTCCGACCAGCAGCTACAAGAAATCCTTTGCTGACTCATTTCACAATTAAAAAAGAGAAAAAAACAACTGGTGCTGCTTTTATCTGACGTTTTCCAGCATAAATCAAACCCTTTAATAAACTCCTACTACTAAGCCAAGCATGACTAATGGAGATTTGTGACACAGCAAAATAACCAGCAACAACGGGCCGTATCAACCCAGTTTCACCACAGAGACTTCACAGAAGGGCAGTGTAAAAAGAGTTATTTATGGTGGGGTGTTTAGTTTTGAAAAATGTTCATGTGTGGTCTCAGGTGCAGCTTGAGCCCGTGATAATGGCCCCGTCTTTTTTCTCTGTCAGAATAAAGACAACATCAGTCAGCCGAGGAGAAACCTACCCGCCACGTTGGCCACATCTGCCGTGCTGACGTTCTGCGTGTTCGGACTCACTTTGAAGGTCACAGCGGGGCCCACCACCCTGAAAAACACACACACACGCACGGTTAGAGGCTGCAGAATCTATTTTACTTGTTGTTTTCCAGCAGCAGGAGAAGAGATGTTGTCCTCATTAAAGCTCAGCCATACATGCTGCTTGAAAAAATAAAAAACCCTTTAACCTGTGGCGATCCTTTAGGCGGCTGCAATCCCCATCACCACGCTCAGATAACCTCTTGAATCTCAATGTAATGCGCCCGGCGGCATTTAAGCACGCCGGGAAATGAAGAAGGAGGGGGGTCGAGGATGAGAGGATTTTTGGTCATCAGCGAGAGGACGCTCCGATACGTGACTCTCAGATCAGCGAATGCATTTCCATCCAGCGGGCCGCTTTAAGATGCATTTACATTTTGATTTGGCGCAGGGTGATTGTGAGGCATATCGTGGTGATGGATGTAAATTGAGGGTGACAGGAACGGGGGCAGAGAAGAGAGAAAGGCAAAGAGAGGAGGACACCAGGAAGAAAAAAGGGACATAAAGACGTCTGTGTTATCTTTCTGGGCGCTCCTCTCCCGCCTGATCATCCAACATTCACGCCAATAAAGCAGCATGAATCGAACACAGAGCGAGCCGCCGAGGGAAGCTGGGTGGTCGGAGGCGCAGCCGAGTCTCCCAATGTGATTAACCTTTTGTTTTTCCTCCTCTAATTCAGACTAAAGGCCCCGCAGGGAGATCTATCACCAGGATCCCCTCCAGGAGGCATTGTGTGCTGCTGCAGGAAGTGACCGCCGCTCCTATAAAATATGAGGCCATCATTACAAGAGCAGGTCCTTCCTCAAGCTGTTGCACAATCAAAACATGCTGGGGATGTTTTTTAAGGGCTCAGGAACATGTTTTTTGTTTCAAAGTGATGGATGCTAACGGTTTAATCTTAACAGAATATGTTTGAGCAGGCTGTGGGGTCTAACCAGGGCCGTTCTGGGGTCCTGAGTCATGAAAGGGCCCATTGAGAGTGCAAAGAACCAGATTCAGAATCCTCATTTTGATTGTATATAAGTATGTAGCGTTTTGTTTGCTAAACAAATAAGCAGTCATATCAGTTATTAGAGCGACAAAATATTTCGTTTTATGCTGTTAGAACCTATTGGCTCTTTCCTAGAATAGTATATCCTTTATATTATTTAGGGTGACAAAAAAACCTCTTTTGCCCGCAGATGTCAGCCTTGTTGGTCGTAAAATTACATTCAGGGAACGGTGTATAATGGTTAAGGCTGGATTGCCTGAGGGGGAGGTACGGGAAATGAGCTGACTGTGCCGGAGAGCAGAGAGAGGATTTATAAATCCACATTAACAAACATGTGAGTCATTTATCAGTGGTTTATTAGTATTTTTCTGTGTAAATATGTAAAGATATTGCAAATAATGGCATTAGCATCATTCTGGAGTATTATTTTGACATTCTTTTGCTGTATTTTCATCTAGTTCACCCTTTTCATCATTGTCTTTGTCATCATAGTTTGTGTTTTATGGGTTTGATAAATAGTAAAATAATATAATGATATAAATAATATTAAATAATAACTATAACACTAATAAATAATACAACATAGGTCAAGTTTCAGTTCCATCTTCTCAAAAGTGTTGTGTCACATGCTCGTTTAGATTTGTTCATAAAGAGGAACCTGTTGAGAATTCAAATCTCTTTTCTTGCAACAATAATGACAAATACTTGCTAGAATTCATCATCACAGCAAAAGAGTTCATTTTTATAATAAAGCACTGCACTGAACCACTGGTACTATTTCAATGTACCTACCTGTCCAGATATTGGGCGTTCAAACCGTCTGCATCATCACACAACACATGCTGCTGAGGGTCCTTTTTGGGGTTTTCAGAATATGGTCACCCTAACTTTTCCTAAGGTTGGTTGTTAAACAGTCCACTCAAATTTAATATAAAGGCAGTAATGTGAATTATGAGTAATATGTCATGTCAAAACCTGCAATAAATATCCTACTATCAACTCTAAAGTTAAATTCATGTAACCCTAGAAGAGTTATAGTTAACCAGAGCGCTAGCACGAATGCTAAATATGCAAGACTGCCCTTCAGGGTGGACCTATTTATCAACATTAATAAGTATTTAAGCTCAAATGCAATTAGTAATACACAATCTAATGAGTTACACATAGAACCAAAGTCAGTGCTACTTTTTGGTAATACTAACAGACAATTTTCTGCTTTACAAAACATGTTTTGCTTACATTTTTATTTCATTTTTTTGCAAATGCATAAAGAGACAATTCCCCAGGAACTACTGCAATTGATTCTAACTTCATTAAATAAAAACACTGCTGTTTTCAAAGCTATCATTGCAGATTTTGTCCAGTTTTCCTGATAAAGATATATTTTTGGTATTTCAAGATGGCTGGCGGGCCAGGATCAGAGAGGAGCCAATAGATTAAAAAGAAGGAAAAAAACATTTTAAAAAAAATAGGGATTATTACTGTAATAATTACTGTCATTATAATTTTAAACCTTAGAGGGTGCAAACACAGAAAAATAATAAAAAACATATTATTATGATGAATTCTCCAAATAAAGTCACAGAAGTTTGCACATTTTGTTTAAGATATAAAAGTGCATGGGGGTAGATCCTTACTGTTTTCTCATGATGTTAGTATTAGTTTATCTCTTTGTTAAATCATATCTCAGGTAAAGTTTGACATCCTCGGATGTGACTTTTATCAGACTGTTGTTTTTGTGTGTTTTAATTGGGTTCCTTGGGGTCTGAGGTCAGTGAATTGGAGCAGAACAGCACCAAACATTCACTTTGTGCAGTCATCATTTCAGTCTACTCCAACGTTTAAAAGCAAAATAAACTAATTAGACTGGTACAAATTCATAAACCTCTGGGGTAATGTGAAAGAGAAAACAGCTTGAGATAATCAAAGAGGGTAATTTTCTTCTTTGATTTTCAGCTCAGCCCTCTCTCGAACCTGCGTACCTGCTTTCTTTCACACATCTTTCTGAGTGAAATTCAAACAAACATGAATCCAGCAGACGGAGAAGTATCCGGGTATTTGTATCAGAGAAGCTCCACACAAACATTCAGCACATTAATCTGACTGTTCTCTCTCCTCCGAGCACTCGCACTGATGTATTTGTCAAACCTCTGAAGTGATTCATCAACCGGAGAAGGAGAGGGTGAATCAGTCAAATATCCGTCTGTCGGTCTCTGCCACTGAGGGCAACTCCTGAACAAAGACGTCACACTGGTGCAACTTCAGTCAAGCTGCAGTCGTGTCTCGTTCTTTCAACAAAGGCGTGTCAACCACAAACCCATTCAGTCCTGTGGAGATCTGCGATACCTGCTGCTGAACTTCTTACATACATCACATAAGTTGGCACCTTGGCAAAGGACTTCAGTGAGACTTGTGAGAGATGTTACTCAAACTTTCCCCAAATAACTCAAGAAAAGTGCTCTGAAAACCTCCTTGAAGGAATTTCCAACACTGTAGAGCATGTTATTGATAAAAATGTTGCACTGAAAACACATCGTTTCAAACTTTCTGGTTCCACTTTCAGACTTTGCGGAGGGTGATTTGCTGGCAAATTGCATTTGATAATGGCTTGCAAACGAACAGCTCACTCACAACTGGGAATCAGTTTGGAAACTGTCACATCTCTACCTCAATCCACCATGAACGCAGATCAAAAAAACAAAATCCCTGTTTACAAGCAGAAGAAAATAATATGATGAAAGAAGAAGATAATGTAACGTAACGTAGTAAAAGAAAAAGTCACGGCAAGCACACAGGACCATTTAGAGTTGCTGAAGAATTTGTCTGATGACTGTAAGCAGAGGCAAGCTAACACTACCCATTGACTCCCAGTGTTTGAGATAAGCTAATTAGCAGTGGGTGAGCTCTGCCTGTCTCTTCCTTGTTACTCGTGCACAATCAAAGAATGGAGTCTATCTGTCTGCCATGGACTCAGGAGTAAGGCAAGACATGAAAACCAAAAAAATGTTTGAGTATCCCTTTAAAATGAACCAACAAAAGAAAATAAATAAAACAAAACAACAAATCACAAAGTAGGAACTCTGAAACAAAAACAGATTAAGGTAGAGAAAGAGAATGAAACAAAAACAGCTAAAGCTAGACTAAAGAGATAGGTCTTGCTCTTTAAACATCTCTGGTATCATACTTCATCACAGAATTTATTTTATTATTTTTTTCTATCACAGAGGCTTGCCGGAGTTTAATTAAGTTTGGACAAAATAAATAATCATAAAGTATATGTAGCTAAATCCAGGCCAAAGGTGTTGTCATTTGGAAATTAAAAAAAAAAATCAAAATAAAAAATGAAATTTGAAAATGAAATTTAAATGATTGCAATTGGATTGAAAAAAAAACAGAACACCAAAATAAATGAAAAATAAGTGTATTTTTTTTTCAGTTTAAATTTTGATTTTTGATTCCTTTGATTTGGCTCTGTAGCTTAAAAGGTGTAGTCAGTGATCTTCTAATTTTCTAATCTAATGCAGTATTTGTCAAATTCAACGTATTTCTCCTCTCCATCCACAAGATGTCACCACTGACAGCATGTTGAAAAAAAAGTCAGGTTTCAATACACAGCCTTGGCTCTGAATTTCAGCAGGTAAATACTGTGGCCCAGGCCGAGCAATCAAAAGAGGGTACTGCTGGATAGGTTAGCAACATTAGCTTTGTGCTGCTTCACATAACAGTAACAGCTGTCGGGCATTCATCTTATTGTCTAATCTGCCAAAACGTACTGTTGTTGTGATGTATTCAATAATGGAAGTCGAGTTGTCTGACGAGTCGGGTTACCTTAGTTACATTGGTCAGCTACGCAGTTTCGACAGCCGTTTCCATGACGATGCACGTCCATTAGCTTTCGGGAGGCGGGTCTATATTCGTTTATCAACAACCCCCCCACTCGTTTTCTCCCACATCGCTGAGTACACCTTCAATTCAATATTTTTGTTGATATATCTTTATTCTGAAATATATATATATACATATATATATATTAAGGTGTCATGTTTTCAGTTGCAGGATTCAGATTTTTAGATTCAAATCTCATCTCTTGGTTTCAGAATTCTTTTTTCACTTTCAGATCTTATTTTTTTAGTTTCAAGCTTTTGGCCGTGTTGGGGGGTGGGGGGTGGGGGGGTGGCCTTGACTAAGAAGGACGTAGGATTTTGAGTGACAGCATAGCAGAACATCAAATGATGTTGCCTTCAGGAAACGTTGGAACTTTGATAGATATGACTCAATACTCCCTCTGTACTGTATCTTGTTCATACGCTGCAAAAAATCACATTTTAAGTTTATTTATCCAATTTCAATTTTAAAAATCCTATAAGAGTTATCCACATCTTATTTCAGTATCGAACAACAAAAAATTAACCCCTGGTCTTGGAGGTAGGATGTTCTGCGTTAAGAAGTTTCCATCCCTGATTTAAAACTCTCAAAGAGTAAAAATTTGCAGACATTTTCTCATTATTACAAGATATTGGGTGCTATGTTTTTGTTTTAATTCCTCTTTATAAGACATTCATCTGGGCTCGTCCAGTAAATATGACACTTTAAAAGTACTGTCCATATTTTTGGCTTGAAATTAGAATAAGTTTTTGCTGTGAAACTGTAAATAAAGCAATGCTAGGGTCAAATATTACAATTATTGAAATACAAAAACTGGAAAATATACCAGATTGTTAGGTTTAACACCCATGCCTTAAGAAACCATTTTTGTTTTCCAAATAAAAACACTTGCAGCCTGGATTAGCTCCATAGAAGTACACTTTTTGATCAATCATTTTAGATCAGTACATCGTCCCCACGCCGGTTCAGGCCCTCTATCTCCCCCTTGTGGCAGCTCTTTTTACTGACCTCTCATCTCAGACACAGACATTACATCACCTTCACCCTCCTGCTATAAAAAAATAAATAAAAAACAAAAGCCCATCCAGTCTACACTCAGTGACAGTTGTGTAACAGCCATCATTATCCGACAGTCAAAGGCTCTCCGGTCCTCCCACATCTCGCTTCCCTCCACCACTACAGGGCAAGCTCGGCAGCTAAAAACATTTCCAAGGCCGTTTCAGTGAAAGCGCTCACCGTCAGGATTATCTAATCAGTATCGGATTGTTCCAAATGAAACGTAAGGGTGTGAGTCACTCTGCAGGTTTGTTTTGTGTCCCGGCTCGGTGTGTAGGCTCACTTTTATGATTCATTTGTTGCCGCTGTGGAAGTTTTTAGCTGCAGGCTCACTGAACTGCTGCCGCCGCTCTCTGGCTCCAGCCCCCGTGAGGAAACCGCCCGGAAAAAGGGAAGTTTTGTTGTCTTTTTAACGCCGAGCCGAGGTCGCACAGGTCACTGCTTTGTTCAGAGACTTTTTTGTTGTTGTAATATGCTAATCTGGTGCTGCTGTGGAAGGTGGAGGGTTGAGCCGCCTGCAGAGCTGCTGCAGATGGATAAAGGGAACTTTGAACAGCGGCTCACATACATGATGCATGTATAGAGAGGATGAAACCAAGGCCACAACTCATGCAATCGAGCTGGCACAGCTGCCTTTTCATATATTTTCTTCCATCTGTGGTTATGGAAAGGATTCAAAACTGGACCAGATGACATTTTCACAGTTATTTGGTTATAAAAACTTAAACAACTCTGTGTAGTCTCCTTTGAGGTGATACTGAAACAGTACTGATCCCTGAAGTGTCGAGAATAAACCACAAAGTACAGCTTTAATCTGAAGCATTTATTATTCAATGTTCATATGGGCAGCAAATTGAAACTTTAAAAGTGTTATCTGGGGGTGCTGGTCACTGATAATTTTAACAGCACAGTTAAATTTAGCTTTAAGTTGCAGTCTTTTGCCAAAAATATCTTTTGTTTAAGTCATATTTTAGTCATATAAATGGTTTTAATTTAAACCAACACTATGCAGTTTTTCAAACATAATATGGTCCTTCAATATTCATTGTGATGGTCCACCACTTTACAATGAGTTCAATGAAACCTCTGTCGTGGTCTGGGGTGGTCTGTATCTCTTTCACTAGCGCTATGTAACTTCGAGGTGGATGGTGGGAACCCTGCCACACTAAAAAACTACATGTTTGGACTGCTTTACGGCATACGTCACTTCCCCTGATTCCTCATTCATTTATAACACGGAAGTCTCAGCGAAAGCCAATCGCGGAGCTGTAACCATGGCGGAGGCAACATCATAAGGAAGAGAAAAGTTTTGTCGGAGGATACAAAACAAAGAAAGCAAGAGAAAAACAAGCTGAATGCTCGGACCAGAATAAACATCGGTTTGGCGTTCACTTGCTGCGTGAAATAAAAGACGAGGAGGGATGTCCGACTACTATCAGGTATGTTGGCCGACTAATTTAAGACGAAGTTCCTCAAAAAACTTGACAGGAAAAAAGTACAGCACAACAAATCCAGAACGTACCAGTATGTAGTTTTGTTTAGACCTTTTTCAAGTGTGTGATATCACCAGCACGTCGTTGTCTTTACTTTTATTCACTTTATCGCTTCAACAGGACGGGGGCGACTTCACGGTAATAAAACCAAGTTGAACTTAGCGATTTTCAACATCATTATTAAGTCAAAAATAAATACATTACCTCGTCGCTATCCATCCTGCAAACAGCCGCTGAAGACAGAAGAATACTTTTGAGTGAAGTCCTGGCTTCTGTGATTCGCCTACAAAACAAAATGCACGCGACTGGCAGATCTGTATCCTTACGACAGTATGCGCGCGCTAGAGCTCATGGGTAGTTGAGTTCCCTATCCGGTCAAGCGAGAATCTTCCGTTGTGCTGCTTTAAGTCTAGTTTTAGTTGACGAAATCTACTGTAAATTTAGTCGACGAAAATATGAAGTGTAAAGTGTAAGGCATTTTTTATGTTGCATTGAAAAGTGTTGGGAGTAATGTACAAAACCCAAAACCAGTGAAGTTGTCACGTTGTGTAAATCATAAATAAAAACAGAATACAATGATTTGCAAATCCTTTTTAACTTATATTCAATTGAATACACTGCAAAGACAAGATATTTAACTTTCGAACTGAGAAAATTTATTTTCTTTTGCAAATAATCATCAACTTAGAATTTAATGGCAGCAACATGTTGAAAAAAAGTTGGCCCAGGGGCATTTTTACCACTGTGTTTTTTCAATTTACCAGAATTTTACCTTCTGTCTGTTTTTGCTCTAATTGTTTCTTGTATTGTGCCATGACCATCAATGTGGCTATTATATTCTACTGTCTTTAGCTTTAAGCTGAACTCAGTCAGATAGCCACCACATCACCTTCCATCGCAGTGTTTCCTCTAGGTTCATTGCCTTGGGGCGGCGGGTTCGGGGTTGCGGGGGGGGGGGGGGGTCTTAGCATTTAGATCTGAATAAATAGTGAGAACTGTGGGCACACAACTACAACATTCTCAAAAGAATTTAAAATAAACTGCTTAAAGTATAAAAAGTATTTAAAAAAACAGGAAGAATGTAACATTTCATGTAACCATGTAAGCTCAGCAGGAGGAGAGAAGATGAATCATAAAGTTATAGCAAGTGACTGACAATAAGGAGAAACTACATGCTGAAAGTTTCCTACACTGCTGCTAGCTGTGCTTCCTTTCTTAGTAAGGACAGTTGGTTTAAAAATGCTGAGATCTTTGCTTGGAGAGATTGTTTGGTAAGCTTCAGGTCATCCATTAATGTTTGTTTAAATTGTTTTTTTTTTATTATATTTTTTTACCGTTATGGTCGCTCCTTCATCCGCCGGCTGAGTGTGAGTGTGTGTGTATGTCTGTATGTGTAGTGTGTGTGTCTTTATCATCCCCTTCACACAACGCGCCGCTTCCAGTCATTTCAATGAGGGACAGGCGGCAGACAGCACCTTGATTTGGACCGCCGCGGTAGAAGCGGTTGCCGCCGAAGAGCACGCGCACAGATTTTGTCCTGCTGCTCAGAAACCAGCGTTTTGAACTTTCTGGCTGTAGTCGCCTGGCAGCAGCAAATCATATCATACTATCGAAGAACTGGATGTGGGGAAGCATTTCTACTGAATTGTTTTTAGGGAAGGGAGTGTCATAGTAGTATGTCAGAGTGAGCATCTTCAGAGTAGACGATCTTTGTAATGTTAACGCTGCTAAGGGGGAGCCCGGGGATTGGCTGAGGGTAACGGAAGTGTAGACTGAGAGAGAGAACTGCTAACTGTATGACACGCTGTTTGAGTCTGTTAATAAAGAGAATTAATGATTCAGAAGTTATCGGCTCGTTCTATGACAGGGAGTGTTGTGAGACACTTTTAGGTGGCCTCTGCTCTGACGTTCGCTGAATCACCGCTACGTCTCGGGCCGCGGTGGCAGCAGCCTCAATAAAGACTGCATGTCTGGGGGACTCCGCCTGCAGAAGGCGCTTTGGTTGCCAGCGGCTTATCGGTGTTGCACAAGAGGAGCGAGGGAGGAGGCGTTTTTCAGAGCGGAGAGGAAAAATGCATTTTATTAAATGTAAGCAAACCATAGCGACACAACTATGGGCAAGATAGTTATCTGCCTAAGCACCCGCGACACCCGATTTAATGCAGGACTCGGATGTGAAGGCGGCGACATGATGCTGCGGTGGTGTATTTACAGTTTTTAAAAAAAATTGCAGGAGCGGCGGGTAGGATTTAGGAGCGGCGGCCCGCCGCTCCTAAATCAATGTAGAGGAAACACTGCGATGTGTAATGAGCTTTTTGAGCGTAATGAGCTACATTTAGAATGACAAATCCATATTTCCTGTTGTTTTGAAGAGAGTAACTTAAAAGTGATGCAATAATAGTGTAATGCCTTACATTTCAAATACAGTAATATTATAATGTAACTAATTACTTTCAAATGACAGTAAAGTAATAGTAAAGCAGGTCAACAACACAAAGCCTCGGTTTAAAGCTATGGTCTACGATTTGGAAGCTTGGTACATCTTTATAACACCGTTTATAAGGCCGTTATGGTCCTATGGTCCGATCTACGCAATATAAAGACCAAAAAGAATGAAAAAAATCCATTCAGTATATCCGCTGCAAAGCAGCATAACAGTTGACCAATCCGAACCGCCGTTCCCTGCGGTTCCAATTTGTCGGTGAGTCCATCCAATTCCCTGTCTCCCCTGCTCCGCACCATCCTGCTCATGGTCCTGCCTCCTCCCCACTACCTCTCTCATGTACCGGTGAGCAGCTAGCTGCACAGCTACTGAAGCGTCATGGAGCCAGAAAAGACCAGCACCGAAAACAGGAAGCTGCTTCTGTTACCCTCCACATCGAAGGGAAGGAAATGTAAAAGTTTCGAGGAAAAGGCTGAAGTAAGGAAGAAATATGAGCAATACAGGTCCCAACGGAGACTCAACATTGGAGAATCGTACGACTGGTAGAAAAAGATACAGAATGATTTGGGACTGAAAACTGACGCTGAGGCAGCCGAATTTCTGTTGAACAGGTAATAGCTTTGTTTACTACAGTGGGAGATGTCTGCTGAATAACTCTGGTTAGTCTGTGCCTATACTGGCTAACGACTAAACGTTGTTGGTCGGAGCGGGTAGGCTCTGTCAATAGATTTTAGCATAAGTTAGCCACGCATCGTAAGCATTGTAAGCTGAGCTGGTGAATCCTCACCCACAATCAGCTCTGCTCTGATCGGCTAACAGTGGAGACGCCAGACCCGCTTCGCCACCGGTCCAATTGTAATGGCTACCGCTGAGTGTTACAAGGGGGATGACTGTTGTGTTTGTTACTTTTAGCTTTGAGAAATCTGACATTCTGAGTTGTTTTTGAAGTTGTTGTTGCTGCTAATATTTTCTGCCGGTCGGCTTCTTGCTCTATCGGAGGGGGCGTTCTGTTAGGAGGCGACGCAAGCTGGGGGGCGGGATCTTGGAACACTGAGGGGAGGGGTGAGTGAAGGGGGGGCAGGCTGCGTTTTTCAAATCTGTCTCAACAGCCAAACTGGTTTTCATATCATAGACCCTAGTTTTAAGTGTAGAAGTTGGACTATCCCTTACATAATGAAACAGATTATCATCAATATTAGATGATGAATAATTCCTTAGGTGCTTTTGATCATTGATTTCCTTACTGTTGTCTGTACTGTAAACATAGTGAATATTGTATTTTAGCTTGATTTGAAGAAAATCGTGAATCGAATTGCAAATGCAAAAAATAAATCGTAATCGTAACAATCGTAACTAGGTCTTTTCCTGAAAATGTTCAACCCTTTTGCTTATATAGCTAAGATCATAAGGCAGGTAATTTTGAACCATTTATAAATCTAATCATAAAATCAACCAATTATCTGCCATCAAGTCTGTCATCAATATCCCAAACTGCATTTCTATCAGCCTCATCGGTCTGGCTCTAGCACAAATACACCTTTTTATTCCAGTGTTGAGGCACTGCATAAAATCCTGACCTGATGGGAGCAGGATGAGTTCGGTCTGTGCCGTCTGCGTATGTTTAAGCACTAAAACTCTTTCAGTGAAGCTCTGACAGTTTCTAGAGCGTCTGAGCATGACTCCATCCTTCACACTGACGAAAGAAGAATACCTAATCAATGATGATGATAACACAGCCTGCTCTCTCCATGACAGCCTGTGAAGAGATGCTGACACTATTTTTTTATCTCACATGAATCTTTCTGAAGGCGTATTGCTCTTAAAATGTAAGCTTGTCATCTTCGCTGATATGAGATGAATGCAGGATAACCTCTGAAGTCACAGCTTGTTTACCGAGCCCAATAAAGACATGCTGCAGTGAAAAGATCCAAAAGTTTAAAAAGCTGAAAACATGTCAAAGTCTTAAAATATATACAAACCCAAAAGATCTAAAGAAACGTAGTCAGAAAAATTAGCCCATTGGAGACGTGTAGCCGCAGTCAAGAGCTCAGATGAATAATACAAAAATGGTATGAAATATATAATCTCTGTTCCAAAGTTACATCTGCATCGTAAAAAACAATGGATGGAACTTTGCAGAATTGTTATTCTCTGGTGCAAAAGCAGTGCAGAAACTTTAGACAGGCAGAAGCCCGACTGCAACAATGTGCAGGTTGAAAAAGCCATTAGCTGAGACACAAAGAGCTGGAAAGTCTTGTTTTATTTACCACAGCCTTCTCATAAGATCAGCTTCTCCTTAAGCCTCAGTCACACATTCCCGTTTCTCATGGCATTGTGCGTGGTTGTCATAGTCCTGTTGACCATGTTGGTCGTGGTGCATGCGCTACTGGATCTGGATCAGCGTTGTACAGTCGTAGATGAACACCAGAGAATGGGGAAGGGTCCTGAATGTCGCAGCTCTCAGTATAGCGGGGAAGAAGCCTAATGCAGTCCTAATGTGAATGGTATTAGCGTGGCATGTACGTGGCTCAATCCTGAAAACAAAACCCAGCCTTGAATAGGACACAGTAAACTGGGCTTGAACATTTCTGAAGTCGTGTTAGCTTGATGAAAATGTATGGAAAATCCTTGTCATATCATTGTATTGACTTCACTGAAGTGGGATGAATGTCCCTGAAGCGCCGTAGAAGGGTTACTTACGGTGTATTTATGAGGTGTGTCCGGGGAAGAGACAGTCATTTCATCCCGTATCATGCCGATCAAACCAGCTTGCCAATCGTGTACAGTTGTGCACAATCTCCATGAGAAATGGGAATGTGTGACTGGGCTATTACTATTCTATAATATGCATTTATTCTCATATTTAGATTCTACTTTAACCTTGAAATCATCTAATGTTTTATAGTTCACCGTCCTTCTTTTGCTACTTTTATGTTTTAAATGTGCTTAAAGTCATAACGTCATTGTTTCTAAATCTGAAAAAGACTATAAAACGCTGTATGTATGAATGGCGCTCTATAAATGAAGGTGCCTTGCCTTTGTATTTTATATTGTTGGAAAGCCTGATTAGTCACCTTTACAACGAGGTACATTTTGTAAGGATTATACATTTGAGGAATGAGCAACACAGCTATATGTCTATAAGTAGCAACAAAAAAAAAGGGCCAAAGCCCCTGGTCTGTAATCTGGTCTTCTTGGATCGTGGTTATCTGAGGACGCCCACTTCACGGTCTGCTTTTGACTCCACCAGTCCCACAGAACATGGTCTTGAGTTTGGGAATGGTACCAGTGTTGATACTCTGCACACCAGAACACCAGCTTCCAGTTACATTGGATATCTGCACATTTCTTTCGGGTGCTTCTCACCAGTTTTACTGTGTTGTTCATTCCACAAATGCACAATCCTTTCAAGCTGCACCTCATCGTAAATGAGAATAATCAGGCTTTCAAATGATAGAAAATACAATACAAATTGGTGTTATTAAGGGAACATTTTTGTTGTTTTTGTGTCTTGCCACGCTGCACAGTCCATGACAAGCAGGTACAAAACATTCTTTAAATGTGCGTGCAGTAACAAGAGACGTCCAAAGCTTACTCACCACTAGTTAGCTTGGCTCAAACACTGGGAGTCAGTGGGTAGTGTTAGCCTGCCTCTGCCTACAGTCATCAGGTAAAATCTTTAGCAACTCTTAACCATCCTGTGTACTTGTCCAGACTAGTTTTTACCTCTTTATGTCATGTTGCGTCGGTGGCACAGTTGGATAGTGCGCTTGGTCAGTTATCAGGTGGTTGCAGGTTCAAGCCCAGCCCCGGACGGCGCATGGTGATGTGTCCTTGGGCAAGACACTTAACCCCAAGTTGCTCCCACTGCTGCGTCAGTGGTGTGTAAATGGGCATGAAAGGGTGTGAATGTGTTAGAGACACTAATGGATAACTAACATAGAAACTCTGAACCATCAGTGAGCGAATATGGGTGTGAATGGGTAGGTGTGACCTGCGGTGTAAAGCAGCTTTGAGTAGTCAAAGACTAGAAAAGCGCTATATAAGCTCAAGTCCATTTACCATTTACCTTATACTACCATTGTATTTTCTTCTACTTCTAAACAGAGGCTTTGTTTTGTTGATCTACTCCTGTGGTTGTTTTCACAAGATGTGACGTTCATAAACAAGTCGACTCTTTAGAACAGCTCTTCTGGGTGAACAGTGTGAACTGATTTGCATTTGTGAGTATTTGTTAATTTGTGAGCCATTATAAAATAGAAATTGTCAGAAAATTTAAGAAACTTAAGGTTCTCTCACAACTGCGGATCAGTTCTCATCGTTAAGGTTTTACTCGTTTACATCTCTAACGTAAAACCAAGGCGGAAACAGGTCAACAAAAGAAAGACTCTGTTTAGGAGAAGAGAAAGAAAAAACAATGATAGCAGAAGATAACATAACATTAAGAGGTAATAAACAAGCACAATCAGACCATTTACACTTGCTGAAAGTTTATCTGATGACTGCAGGCAGAGGCAGGCTAACACTACCTATTTACTCCCAGTGTTTGAGCTAAGCTAATTAGCTGTGGGTGGGCTCTGCCAATCTATTCCTTGTTAAAAAGAATGGTGTCTACCAGCTTGTCATGAACTCGAGATGAGGCAAGACATGAAAAGACAAATAAATTGTAGTGTTCCTTTAAAAGGGAAAAATAATCAACCAAGATAACATTTCCCAACTCTTTTAAGGAGTATGTATGGACCATCTACTGGGACATTCAAACTTCATATCATTTATTCACACTTGCTTGAAATGTTTAAAACTTAAAGCTTATCGAGACTATTATACATCATAGACAGGAGGAATGTCGTATACTATTAAAAAAGGGTCAGTCAGATCAAATATAAACCTTTAAATAGTATAACTGGATTAAAAGAGTCTTGGTGCTGTCGCTCTCTGGAGCTAAATGTGTGAAATATATTTGAAGATGCGAAGTTCAGAGAGTATCTCTGAAAGCTAACTGTTTGGATATTGAGAAGCAGGGCCATGAAAACCAAAAGCATGCTGGTTAAATCAGAAGTGTCAGCAGTCTCAGCGTCAGTGTACAGTCTTTGTCTCAGGGTCTACACACTCTGGTGGAGGTGACTGCCGTTGCCTCAGCAGTGAGGGGAACCGTGCGGCCCTGGAAAATAAGCGTGGAGCCTCTGACAAATTGACAAGGCGGCTCCCCCTGCTGGGCTTTCTCTGCGCTCGCAACAAAAGAGACCCCCAGCTCTCTGCCTCTGTACCTCTCTCTCCTCTCTGTTGCTTTCTCTGCCTCAAATCCATCACCCTCCCTGGTGTAAAGCTCCTTCTTTTCATCGGCAGAATAGGCGAACAAAAACAAAAGGTGCATTAGAACAGGAGAACAGCACAGGCCACCCAGAGGCTCCACATGGAGGCACAGAAACCCAGAGAGGTGCAGCGGGATCAACGAGGACGTACAGAGGGGGGAGAGAGTTTGTGTGAAGGTATGTGCTTTTGTGCATTTGAGGGTTTGGATGTGTTTGGATTGCTCCAACTTTAACCTAAAACAAACTTAAAAATAAGAAAGTTTTCTATATTGTTGCAAAGAACCTGTTTAAGAAAGTCAGAGGCGGAGGTTTGTGCTCTTGGAGCATGTCTAGTTTCTTTCTGAACACCAGATGGACTCTGTATATTTCACTAATCCATCTGGAAACAGCCCATACAAAGTGTTTGGGAATCAGCAAACCTCCGCCATCGTAGCTCACGCATTGCTGTTAAATTTTTAAGGAACACTTTAATGATTAGTTTACCATCATAATATGATTCCTTGACCCTAAAAACTCACACCCAGTGATCAGAATCATGTTGATATCATAATTAGTTATACAGTAACAAAGCCAAAATTATAATTGGCTAAAGGTGGTTATCTGGATCACCACCAAAATCTAATTTAAGTTAACCAATTACACCTCCTGAAAATTTCAGCAAAAGCTGTCCAGTAGTTTTTGCGTAATCTTGCTAACAAACAATCAAACAAACATATGCAGGCAAACACATAACCTCCTTGGCAGAGGTAACCAGCTAATAAGGTAATGTAGTAGGTCGGCCCCACCCCTGTGGTGTAAAATACAACACACAAGCCGCTGCATGGATCAAACTCACATCAGAACATGTTGAAAATGGTGCAAAATATCCTTTTTATAGAGACATGTTTTTAGTGTTTGTTCTTCATTCAATAAAGAAATGCAGTAAAGGTCTGATAAACAGCTACTGAGGCTGTTATTAGCATCTTTGCTAAACTCTGCACAAGTAGTCACTTCCTGCTGCCTTCAGGCTCCACCTCTTCCTGCTCTACAGGATGCTGATTGGGCCATTAAACTTTGGGCTGCTCACAACTGTTGTAGATGGGAGTTTGGTTAAATGAATCTACCTGTCAAAAGACATTAAATCAGGCAGGTCCATCTGTTGCACAAGGTTAGTGTCTGTCAGTTTTAGCCAAAATGACGCTGCAAAACCATACAATCTTTTTGAGGACAAACACCAAGCTATCAATAATGGATAGTGGCCTTGAATTATTGTGCTCTTTAAAGATGTGATATAGATCATTCAAAATAGCTCAGCAAATAAACTGAAAAAACACTTATTCCAAGTTCTGCTCTACAAAGCACTGTAAACACTGACATACAGGAAATGTAAATTAAAACTGAAATTATTATTTATGCAGGTTATGCCAAGAAAAATTCAGAAATGTTCGCCACACAGACATTGATGGGGCAGAGTCTGTGAGAAGATCAAAAAAAGAAAAAGACTGAAAGTGATGTTGAATGACCAAGAGACGAGGAGAGAGAAAGAGGAAGAGGTACAGTGGGTTCAGGAAGAGTTCAGACTCATTAATAAGTGATAACAGTCAGCCATGGCTCCACTCCAACGTGTCAATACCAGGGACGAGGAGTCCTCATTGCTTTTCTCCCTCCAGAGCAGGACTAGAATAAAAACCAGGCAGTGTCCTTCAGTAAAAACTCATATTTTATGCTTCTAAATTTCTGTTTCAGATCATACATCACTCTTAATCTCCATTCCTCTCCGGGCAATATTTGATAAAGTGCTTTAAAAAGTTGGTTAGGGCTTTTTGAAGTGGGTGCTTAGTGGTACTCTGGGTCAGCCGTGATGTCACCGGAAGAGCTACTAAACAGTATCATCACTGTCCGGCAATGGAGCTCGAAAGTTTGGGAGCAATTTACCAAAACAAAAGAGAAGAATGGCCAATGAAAAATCTGCAACTTGCCTTCCATGGCAGTACGACGGTGATGCATGAGCATCTGAAAAGGAAGATCGTTGTGGCTGATTCAATTCCTGACGAAGAGGGACAGTCGTCTCCATAAGCTAATTGGCTAGTTAGCGGCTAACATTAGCGTCAAAAATAGTTGTTGACTAGTGGACAATCAAAATAGTCATTTGTGGCAGCCATAGTAGCCATATCATACCATATCGAGATATCTGGCATGAATATTGAGACATTAGATTTTGTCCATATCATTCAGCCCTCATGGACATACTGAGTGTACTTTGAAAGTCATGGGTTTCCACATCAACAGGCCAGGTCAGGTTTGGGATGAAGCGTAAGGCTGCAAATCCTATGCCCCGAGGCTCCTGAAGCAAGGGAGGCCGACCTCCTTCAGCTGTCTTACTAACTGCTGTAACGGAGAACAGTGACCCTGGGAGTTAGGGTATGCTACATCATAAATAGAAAGAGGGGCAATGGGGACCAAATCACATCCTAGGCAGACACGTCCAGTTGGGAGACGGTTGGAGAAGTTGGGCGAGCTGAAGACTTCCAACTTCGAAGTGATAAATTCCAACAAGAGGGTGCATTCCCAGTGACTAAATTCAGTTTAATTTTTAACTAGTATCTATCCAACTCCCAAGATCAACTGGAACACACTCACACTCAGGCAGTGTTAAATTGTTGACCAATTGTTTTCGTCATCGTTTTCGTCAACAGCCATTTCTCCCCTAATGAAAACTAGACAGTAACTAATAAAAACAAGTGAACATGGACCAAGATTAAATGAAATTAACTGACATTTCATACGTGTGTGTCTGCATGAGCTGGCACACTGGATCTTCTTTTTTGTTCCAGTCCATCATTTTTTTTAATATTTATACAAAGACAAAGAAATAGATTCATTCATTCATTCATTTTCTATACCCGGCTATCCCTTTCGGGGTTGCGGGGGGCTGGAGCCTATCCCAGCTATCATCGGGCGAGAGGCAGGGTACACCCAGAATCGGTCGCAGGGCCATATAGAGAGACAGACAACCATTCACGCTCACACTCATACTTAAGGACAATTTAGAGTTACCAATTAACCTGATGAGCATGTTTTTGGTCTGTGGGAGGGAGCCGGAGTACCCGGAGAGAACCTACACATGCACAGGAAGAACATGCGAACTTCACACAGAAAGGCCCTCCCGACCCGGAATCGAACCGGGAACCTTCTTGCTGTGAGGCACGCGCTCTACCAGCTGCACCACCATGCCGCCCATAGAAATAGATATTCATCAAAAATTACTACTACTGCGGGAAGTAAGTAAAACATAAAAAAAACAGCAACAATAAAAGAAAACAACGACAAGTAATTAACAAAAAAAAGAAATAAAAAACAAGTAGGTTTCATGTTCTGTTTGGGTTTGACTTTAGAGTGGATAACAGGATCATTTTTGTACATTGTGGAAAAAGACAAGAAGAGGATGGAAGTTATGTTTATGAGTATATCTGGATTGGTGTTGTGGCATCAGTTCATTGGCGGGAGAATTGAGCTCAGAATAGTTGGATTATTCAGTCCATCATAATGACAGACAGCCTCCAAACATTTCTGGTGTTCATAAAAAAATTTGGTCAATGACAGAAATAATTCAGTTAATGCTCTATATGTAGAACATGCCAAAGCTGTTTCTCACTGCATAGATCATGGAGGCATGGAGCCACAAGGAAGAAGTTCAGCTCTTTTAAAATTCAGATTGAAACATCTGCTGCAGGAAACACTTTTTTTGAAGCCACCAGTGCACCAGCCTTCTTTGATTTTGATATGTTTGGAGGTAACAGTGAGTGAAATGCTTCTGTTTATCTGCCATGGGAAATATCTGTGAAGTTTTCGTGTGTGATGCTCACTGTTTGAGAGAATTGCCGCCCACCTGAGCCTACAGATATACTTTGTAGGGCGGTTGGTGTCTGGAACATAACAGCACACTATAAACACGGTGAGTCATCTGAAGACACTCCAGACTTTGGTATTTCAGTACAGAGATAAAGGTGTTTGTGGTGTCGAGATGTAATATTGGTGGATTGCAAGGGCTTTTCTGACTTAATTATTAAATTTGCTCTACTATCAGACAGCTGGCAGGGCTTTATGGTGGCTTTATGCTGTTGTAGTACACAGAAAAGAAAGTTTCAGAAAGACTTAAGACACCACTCTATTTCATCTGTAGCCTCCTGATGTGTATGTGCTAGTTTATAATCGACCTGTTTACTGTGTAGAGTCATGAAATGATAACTAACCTCACCAACACTGCTACAGAGTGTTACTTAATAGTCTAATAACTTATAAATGAAGACATACATTGAGAATAAACTCTGGAGTCTGTGTAGCTTAAATTAGAGGAACAAATCAAGACCACAATCACATTTGAATAACATTTGAGACTGCAGTGTAATAATTCAACTGGTGATCGTGTACACTGGTGACTTGAAATTGGCATCATGTTTGGCTTTGTCCATAAATTTGTCTGCATTAGCTTGGTTTCATTGGTTGTGTTTTCTCACATGTCAACTTATGAAGTATTTTTTGATAAAGGGTTGCACAATATTGGGTTTTTGCTGATATCTGATACTGATACCTTTCGATTAAACATCATCAATACCAGTACTTCTGGTCATGAGCACAAGCTCTGTACTTAACAAAAATGTACTTGTTTATTCAGCGTTACAGTATATTTGTGTGATGAAAAGATGTAAACAAGAAAAACTGAATCTAACTCTTGCAAAAATGAAACCCTTGATTTTTAAATGTACACATGCAGTGATGAGAAGGTGCATCAATATTGAACATTTGAGTAATTTGCCGATATTCCAGTTGATATATGGCTGATATGTGCAGCCGATATATCAGCTGTAAATATCTGCAAAAATTTCAATATATAATAGCTAATACCGCAATTTACTTTTTAGACTGATATCAGCCAATACTGATGCCAAACCAATAATTTTGTGCATCCCTAATCTGATACACCTCTGCTTTTCTACAACATCCATCAGCTCAGTTGTCTGTAAGGCATCAGTTAACATGGTCACTCATTAAATTAATACACCAAGACTGTTCCATTGGAAAATATCTTAAAACGAAGTGCAGATGATGTTGAAGCTGAGGTCTGACCACTGACTATCAGTTGCTAACAAATATTTGGTGATTATTTTGATTACTGAATTTCATTTTGTTACTTTTACTCTCAGAAATAGCACCATGTTTGTAGTTTACTTCTAACACAACAGGTAGTTACATATAGACAAACACTCATGATGCCAACAGATGCAAACACAGAGTATACTGTCAGCTTAAATAATTCTTCTGACTTTTGTCTCAAAAGAAAATGACGATTACATTGATAGCTTCGATCTTTCTCAAATGACCTCTCAAACAGAAAACTACTTTTGTCTGTCTAGGAGGGGTTTTGAAGCAAAAAAAGTTTGGGAACCACTGAGCGAAGAAATGTAAAGCAGGAATACATACGAGAGCTCGGAGAAGTCTGTCATCTGGATTTTAGCCCTGCGAGCCAGGATCTCCATCAGGTGGAGGCCTTCATCAGTCTGGAGTCCACTGAGGAAGATGAGCAGAAGAGAAAAAGGACTGAGTTGGGAAGAGCAAAATAAGCCAAATAAAATAAATTACCAAGCACTGTTCATGTGATTTTATCGACTAAGCTGTTGTTACACTTTTACACAAGCAATATCCACCCAGCATGGTTCAAAATCACAAGCTGAACTTTTCTCCTCTGTTGTTCCCAAGTGGTGAAATCAGTTACCCAACTCCATTTCATCTACAGAATCCTGTTCTAGTTTTGAGAAAAAAGTGTATCTGATTTGATTTGAATCAGTACGTGGTATTGGCCAATACCTACAGCACAGGTATCCATATCGGCACCAAGAGGGAATATAACGTGCCTGCTAACCAAATGGCAGAGCGGAGACCAAAGGAACTGTAGGTATGTATGTATGTATGTATGTATGTATGTGTATGTATGTATGTATGTATGTATGGATGTATGGATGTATGGATGGATGTATTGATGTATGTATGTATGTATGTATGGATGGATGTATTTATGTATGTATGTATGTATGTATGGATGTATGGATGTATTGATGTATGTATGTATGTATGTATGTATGTATGTATTGATGTATGTATGTATGTATGTATGTATGTATGTATGTATTGATGTATGTATGTATGTATGTATGTATGTATGTATGTATGTATGTATGTATGTATGTATGTATGTATGGATGGATGGATGGATGTATTGATGTATGTATGTATGTATGTATGTATGGATGTATGTATGTATGTATGTATGTATGTATGTATGTATGTATGTATGTATGGATGGATGGATGGATGGATGGATGGATGGATGTATGTATGGATGTATGTATGTATGTATGTATGTATGTATGTATGTAAGGATGGATGTATGGATGGATGGATGGATGGATGTATGGATGGATGGATAGAAACAGTGACAGAAATGACATTTCAAAACAATTCTAAATACAACACTTAAAAAAGTATCAATCAATCAATCAATTGACAGTCCCAACAGAGGGGGTGTTTCAGCATAGTCTATTTCTGTTTGTTCAAGGTTGTTATTGCAGAGGGGATAAAAGACCTCTTGAAGATGTTTCTCCAAAATAACTAACAGAAATTCTATCCTTTTCTCCTCAACCTAAATACAAACCATGATGCCAAGATGGTATTATGGTTAGTAGGGAGGGTGCAGAAGGGTACAATTGGGATTGACCCAAAGTATCCTCAGCAGTGTTGGGCACTTTACTTTAAAAAAGTAATTAGTTATACTTACTAGTTTCCTAAAAAAATAACTGAATTACTAACAAAATTACTCTTCCATAAATGTAATTAGTTACCAGGTAACGTAATTGGTGCTTTGCTTTTTTGGAAAAGCTTTTACTGCTTCACCTGTGAGCCTCCCTCTCTGTGTCCTACCTTGTTGTTACCTGCTGCAGCAGCTCTGACATCATCAGCGGAGTTCTCAGTGTTTTTGGTCACTAGATTTTAGATTTAATTACAACAGACAAACTCATTACTTTAGGACATAATGTACACTTCACGTGTGTGTTCTTGCTATTTACTTCTTTTATTTTCATCCTGAAAACTTCAGTTTTAACTCCACAGACGCTTCGAACTCGCCATTGCTGAAGGCTAACCACGTTGCCTGATTTTGAGATTGAAATAAGCATTTTTAAAGAGAGAAACCTACATGATGCATGATTTTATTTTTATCCACATTATATATCAATTTTAAGGTCATATTTCTCTTTTTGTATCTTAATTCACTGATTAAACATCCTTTTGTTTAGAGGTGGAACATCCTTTTCTTTATACAGAAGTGAAAAGAGGGGCTGCTGTTATTTATAACTCAGTTATTGCTAAACAGTCTAATCTTGATTTTTGTAACCAAAGACATGTCAGAGTTTTATCTAAGTTGTATCTTAATCCTCTACAGCTTTATTATGGTGAAAACAGTAGTGGCCACATTAGAAATCAATTTAATTTTGGCTATAAGGATTTATTTTAGGTGGAAACATCATTTTTACTATAAAATTTAAATTTGTGTTAAGGTAGGATAAAATATTTTTTATAACTTCTAAACTGGGTTTATATTGATGGTAGTTCATGCACCAAATTCCTCCTGAGTTTGGGCGCACAACAAGTTCAAATGAGAAACTGCCTTATTGGAACAATACCAAAAAAGTGCAACCCACAACTCCCAATATACACATGCAAGTTACAAAAAGAAGCAGAAAGTCGCTTATAATAAGCGGACCTGGCAACTCTGGCATCGTGTCCTCTCCCGTGTCTGTTAGCGCCACAGCTCCTGCTCTGTGTCTGGCTGAGCGAGGCAGGTCAGATATCAGCTGCTTGACATCGGTGCAAAGTAACGCGCCACATGTCACTGTCGGTAACGGTAACAGTGTTTTAACAATTTGAATTGTTGATTAATTAGGTGATTAATTAGATTACCCGTTACATGGAAAAAATAACTGCATTACTCCAAACACTGATCCTCAGGCAGGACACTTAACCACAAATGATTCCCACAGCTGCATCAGTGGCATGTAAATAAATGTGTGGCAATGACAGCAGCCAACACCGAAGGACGGTTTACATTTGAGTGTGACTGTGGAGTGAAAGGTGCAACCATGTCAGTATTTTAAGGACCCAAAACTTGATTCTATTTTTCCACTTTTCTATCAAATGACAATCAACACTGTACGGGGCATCATAATTAACAATGATTGTTCAGTGTGTTGGCTGTGAGTGGAAGAAAGATGAGCATTTACTGCAGCGGTCTAGGGATTGTAATATTCATGTATGTGTGTGTGCATGGAGAGCAGGTGTTTTCCTCCAGCTGTGATGAATCACTCTGTCTTCATCCTCACTGCAGCCACAGGTGGAGGTGACGCACTGAAGCACTGGGGAGGCGCTTCTTTTAACCTCTGTCTCTCTCTACAGCTGCTGTCCTGCACTGATGTGTGCGGTTTTATCTTCATCTGTGTCTAAAAAGTGAAGGCAATTTGAAGTTTAGTTCAGAGTGGAGCTGAAAATGCTGGACCTGTCAGCTCCAAAGGCAGCAGGAATGACCACTGGATCTAAAATCGGAGGAGACAGGTGAATATTTCAGAACAGGCAAACTTGTCCATCACAAAGAGGCCGATTTTTATGAAAATACAAACTGGCACGTCAGATGGACTGTTCTATGTATTTCACTACTCCATCTCAGAAAGAGCTAATAGAAAGAGTCTGAGGAGGGAGGCTTATCCAGCAGGTGATTGGACTACTGTTATCCACTTACATTCATAAAAGGCAACTCAGACAATTTGGTAGGCGGACTCTTCTGCACTAAAGAACTTAAACCAGTTTGGAAAACAAACTCTCAGCAAAACGTATCAGAAGTTGAGTGAAACATGTTTTCTTCTCTTATTATGTTTTGGGTATTTTGTGCCTTTATTGTTAGGAGAGAGAGAGGATTGGCTTGTGAAAAGGGCAGAGAGACAGAGAAGAGAAGGACACCCTACAAAGAGGCCACAGGCTGGATTCGAACCCAAGCTGGCAGAAGCATGTGTATATGGGCTGTGCCTTGTTCACTTCACTCCACCAAACCAGCACCCATTTGTTTTTCATTTAAAAAAGAAATACTGTCCAGATATGATAAAACTGCTACTGAGGTAGTTAGTATCCATGAGGCCTGTGCCCAAAATATTGATACGGCAAAATATCATCATGCCCTCCTTTGGGGATACGTTTATCAATACGGATTTTACAGAATTGATACGGTCTCAATGTTTTGAAAGTTGTTGTCAGTACACTTTGGGTAATGTTAAAAACTGCTGTTTCAAACTGAGTAAATACACAAGTGGGTCCGGGCACAGTTCGATATTGCCAGTGTGAATGCAAGCCAGCGGGGGAGAGGGAGGGGGGCGAACCCATGGCGAACCGCGCCACGGTTCGAAACAAGTGGACCTAATGTGAAAACACCCTAAGTCTAGTCTTACTGTCTAGTTTTTGTCAGGAGAAAAAAGTTTGTTGACGAAAACCATGATGAAAATAATTAGTCAACAAAATCAACACTGGTCTGAACCAGCTGATTATTCAACCACTCACCGATAAGCAGTAAAGTTTTGAAGTGTCAGTTTTTATGAGTGTTGATGTTGATGCATTTTGAGACATTTGCATTTGTCAAGGATGACTCTGGTGTTCTTTAGAAGTTCCCTGATCCCACAGAAAAGTCAAGAGACTCTTAACAGAGCAAGTATAAAGGTTAAGAGAGGAGTCTGCTGAGGACTGAGGACTGAGGAGATCTCGACCTTCACCTCCAATCAGACAAACTCACCGTCTGACTGTTTTATGAATTTAGGAGATCTTACAGTTTTTCCGCTCCAGACAAACAACTTAGTTCTTATAGACAGTGTTTAATACAGTCAGTAACGTCATTTTGCAGTGCAGCCAATGTCCATGTGACCATTTGATCTAAATCCCTCCCTAATAGCTCGGCGTCTTTGAGCTCGTGCTCTTCTGTGTGCCGGTGAGCGTAAAGATGCAGACAGACATATCATTTGAGACAGTGAGGGATCATCGGTCACTTTGTGTGATTTTATAATTCAAACAGTGTCTTGATAGCATATGCACTCTGTGTACGTGAACACAACAGCTTAAAAATGACGAATCCGCCATTAGATGAATCAAAACTCAACGTTCTTCATCCGTCCAGCTCTGACCCTCTGTTCACTCACTCACTGATTCCTAAATGATAAATTCATCCTGAGGTATCCTCCATTACATATTATCCATGATATCAAAACAATCTTTCAAGGATCAAGCGGCAAATACAATCTACTAGTGCAGTGGTTCTCAGCCTGTGAGAAGAGGTCCATAAGGGGGTCGTATATCTGTTTTCAGTGGACATCCATCTGAGTATGTCGGAGTATACTCACTAGAATAAATCAGACTACACCACTGGAAGGTGGGCATATATGCTGTTGAAATAAAAAAGAAAAACTTTGTGGTATAAATACCTCGGCTGCTAGCCTGCAGTCATGAGACAGAAGAGAGGATAATTCTGTCTAAATGTCGACTGGAGATCAAATTTCCCTACGGCCTCAGTTATAATTTTTTTAGTGTCTAGTTAACTGCATATACATTCATCTCTGTTGAAAACGGAGTGGTTAATAATTGACCAGTGATCATATGTTGGGCCAGGTTTATAGAAGGCTTACCATTGATTTGAAAGTCAAAATCAAACCTACACCCTCATATTAGCATATTGACACAATTAGAAGAAATCCAATATCCTGCCTTCCTACACAGAAGTCAAAGGTATGGTTGTGGCAAACAGAGGGCTGCAGTATATGTACAAATGTATCTATGCATGTATGTGTATCCATAAAATGAAGAGTTTGTCTGCAGCCTGCTCTCTTGTTCAGTGTCTTGGGAGAACATTTGTTATGAATTGAAGCTATACAAATGAAGATTGATTGAGTGGTTGATGTAGTCAAAATTGCAGCTTAATTTCTTCAACAAAATGATATTTCTTTTACAACATTCATTGGGTAGAAGCACCAGCAACTTGCAGAAGCATTAACCAATCCATGGAGTGTCATGAGTGACAAGTGTTTGATATCGTTGCCTCTGGAAATGTGCAGGACAACTTTTGCAACACAGAAAATCAGGAATTGATAAAGGAATCATAAATGAATTGGATACTTGAGCAAAACTGCTTTACTATCAATTGACCGAATTTTGAATATATTCGGCCGAATATTGCAAAGAAGCCATATTGGTGTGAGGTGATAGCAAAGCCGAATAGTACCATGTGGCGCAACGACAAAACCAAATACGTCATTGCGTGTGACTGTGGCTAAGCAGACTCGTGTCAAAAGGACAATAATTCATCTGTTGTGGGTTTATCTACTTTACTGCACTTTATTTTTTTTAATTAATCCATGTTTTTTTTTTTTTTGAAGGCCTAATATGAACGAAAAACTTTGTTGGGCTTTTTATGAAAAGCAAAGGCTACTGGAATATTTAAAAAGTCATTATATTCAATAAACAATTACTTCCTTTTAAAAACAAGTCTAAAAAATTATTTTATATATAAAATAATATTCTATATTCTATATATTGTGCAAAGCTATTTATGCAGTATTAAAAAAGTGAACTACTTCTATAGGAGTAGTTAAATAGTGTACTATTTAGCCTTCGCATTGGATATTCGATATTCGGTATTCAGCCAAGATTTTATATTTTATTCTGCTTCAGCTTCGGCCACAAATTTTTATTTCAGTGCATCCCTAGTATCAATAAATCCCTACACCTCAGCCAAATGACTGGACATGTTTGGGTCTGTACAGCCTCTCATATCATTCGATGTTCATGCCTGACGTCTTGTTTATCTGTCTGTCGTTAAACTTTCTGTTTCTGCTTCGTTCTTGCTGATGTGTCGACTCTCCTTGGGATCTACACTGATCCCACTGGTGATGTGTAGCCTGCATCTCGGGTCTGTTTTAGCTCTGAAAAAAAGTGCACAGCTGACCCTCTGAACTGATGCATGTGACACGCGGTGGCCGTCATGCATTTGCATCCACATACAAACATAAACATATCTCCACCTTTAATGTAAAGAAACTTCAAAGTTGCCAATACTCGCCACATCGACCTCTCATTCAGTCCAGGGCAGCATTTTTCATAATTTCTTCATCATTCAGCAAAGTATAGCTTGACCTCAACGTCAACATCACAGAGCACTTTCTTCCTGAATGACAGTCATTTGCGGCTTTTTTGTTGTGTTCTTCCTGAATGACAAGCGACAGGGTGAAAGAGGAGAAAAGAAAGGGGCACATCACAAAGGCCTTCAGCCAGAATTACAGCTGCTGCCTCTAAAAGACGATCACAGAGGAAGTTTGAAAAACCAAACAGCGCAGCCTCTGTTTTCTAAAGGTCTTCGATCTCAAACTGGAGCAGGAAAATCAATTTAAAAATCACTCTGCCCTTGGTGTGAATGAGAATGAAGGAAAAATACAGCCTGCAGTGTCCTCTTTCTGCATCCTTGGTTATATCAGCTTGTTCAGTTCGAAGGCAGGTTCATGTTTTTTTGTCCCTGGTGACAAAAAAGAAAACCGAGGATTTTTATTTTCTATCACCTTTTCTCCCGGTTAAAGAAAAGTGTTGACAGAAAAGTGCTGTTTCATGGACCATTCTTAATGAAGGCTGGAGAAAAACACATCCTCATGAATATTTTGGCTGGATAATACAACAGAAGTGGATTTGAGAGTTCTTATATGGCCTTTTTGTTTACTTCTCCACATCACTGGTGAAAAAGTAATCCTCTTCCTGGCATTTTTACTTTTTCCCTCAGCCTGATTTCATACCATGATGTCAGCATCCATCTATTATTTCCACACCGGCTCTGATCGCGGCTGTAAATGTCACCGGACAGAAATAGTTATCGAGCAGGCTTCATGCAGAGTGTGAAGGTGAAAACATGGACTTGTTTCTACATATTGATTCATTTATTTTGTCTGTTTCTCACAAAAAAAGTTTTGAATCAAAGTATGACTCAGGGCAGCTTGATCTAATTTATTTTCAGTAACTGTACCCATGAAAATTAAAGCTCTGGCAGTCATGTTCAATCTTATAATGAGACATTGTGAATAAGTGTGAACCTAAATGACTTCAGATGAGCTGTAGCATTTGAGAGCAGGTGACAACTCCCAGTTTTCAACAAAGAAGCTGCAGAAAAATTCAACAAAATATGTCATTTCAGGACTACCCCCTCCTGGCTGTCTACAAAATATAAAAAGGTTCAAGTCAGCTTCATACTGTGGCTAATATGGTGACCCTGCCACAGGTAAAACACCACACAAGCACACCACACCACTAATTTCACAGACCACATGTTAGCCAGGTAGCATGCTACTGCTAGTTTGGTGGGTGCACACACTAAACTACATCTTAGCAACTTTCCTGTGCTATTTTTCCTCATGAAGTTTCACAGAAACACACAGTGTGGTGGTTTTGAGTTAACTCTTTAAAGACTGTTTCTCAAGAATTCGTGTCTGATTGTTTCTTTTCTTACCACAGTGTTTGCTGGTGCTGGGCAGTGATAAAGGACCCGAGTATAGTTTCAGGCTGCCTTTTATAGTGCCTAAGTCACGAGAAGGGAGCATGCTCAGTTCATCTTACTGCACCAGTAAGTAGGCCTGTCACGATAACAAATTTTGCTGGACGATAATTGTCCAAGAAATTATTGCCGATAAACGATATTATTGTTAGTATTATTTTGAAACATAATTTTTTCATTAATGTAATTATAATATATGTCATAATAAAGTGAGCATGCCGTATCAAAAGTAATAAACTTTCATTTCTTCAGAGTTTTTAACTGTAACTGGGAGGTCAAAAGCTTTTTAATAAATAAATTAAACAAACATTCAAATCTAATACATTACACAAACAAAAAGAGAAAAAAAAAACAATGAAAATGAAATGGACTCTCTTTTGGGAAAATTGTATGTAAAAAACAATCATTAAACAAATCAAAAACAACTAAAAAATAGACCCTGTCTCTGTAAAGAAAAAAACAAAACAAATAAAAACCACACGCAACAAAGAAAACAACGCTCACTTGCTCTGTGTGTACGTGCGAGCAGCCAGCCCCCCCCCCCAAAAGATTGAATGGCTGACAGATGGCTCACTCCGCTATAAATACGCTATATAACCAACGCACCCCGGTGTTGAGAAAGATGTACAGAGTGAGCCATCTTCTCAACCAGCCTGTTTGGTAGAGAGAGAGGAGGAAAACAAACATGCATGCACAAGTCAATTTATCGAGGCTGGAAAACTTATCGCAGATGTTTTTATTTATCAGGCGGTTAATTGATTTATTGATTATCGTGACAGATCTAGATGGAAGTGTTAAAAAGAGTTGTAAAGTTTCTGGCTTGAGTATTATGTGAATGCTTTGACCCTTATAATGTGTGGTAAATGTAAATAGACTTTGTAACGGTGTTTTATAGGTGGAAATAACCTGTGTTTTTGAATTGATTACTTAATTGATTCCAGTTAAAAATGGTATGGTCTAGTAGGAGGGGCTTAGCCTTTAAATGGAGGGGATCTCCACTGCCCAGGCAGTCAGAGAAGGGCTGTGATGCTGTGCAGATCTGGTGATTACTTGTAAACATTTGCTTCTGCTGCCTAGCTTGCTTTATCTGCTCTCGTGTTCCTGATTTGTATTTGAAGAGCAATAAAATGTTTAATTTTTTCATCAAAAGGATTTGATTTGGCGACTTTTTTTTACATTTTGAAGTCAAGCTACATCTTTCTTTCCAGTCAGCCTTTCGACCCACTACCCTGACTTGTGGTCAGAGTGTGACGGGGGGTGCCACCGTACAATGTTCCATGCACTATTCCATCAAGGAAAGAGCCCACTGAAATTTCTTGAAGAAGGCAGAACCTTTCAAATTATATCCAGCAAGTGATTGGATGATTGTTCCATCAATTACATTTATTATGGGCCAATCAGATAATTTCATAGATAGATGCTACTTCGCTACAGAGCGTGAGCTACTTTGTAAGAAAATTATGTCAAAACATGCCTAAAGCAGAACAAAACTATCCTTCTTTTTAAGAAGTTTGTAGTGTTGACATTTGTTTTTCATTTAATACAGAAATGTGGTCCAGATCTGATTAGACTGCTACTGAAGCTGTTAGCAGCTATGCTAATTAGTTACTTCCTGCTGTTGTCTTGCTCGTAGCTCCCACCTCTTCATGCTCTGATTGGACCGTGCTGCTTTGGCCTGCTTACAGTCTGAAGTTTGGCAAAATGGATCTGTCTGATTGTTAAATCAGGGAGCTCAGGTGGGTCTAACTGCTAGACAAGGTCACCTTCTGTCCATAGTGAACAGCATTTTAGGACACTGACACTCATATTTTGCAACATTTCTGCGAAAACCAGTGTCCCTGTGTGCACAGAGAAAAATGGCATTTAGGTTCTAAATCATGTCTCCTTAGATGGATGTCACTCTATGTGACATGGTCACTGATGTTCACATGTGCTGCCACAGACATCATTTGTTGCTGTTTTAATTAAGGCTGGGTCTAAAAAAAACAATGTAATCAATTTTAATCGATTTCCCTTTCAATAGTTTGTAATCGATCCATAAAATCCAAAGATCGATCTTTTAACTGGGCAGTTTTTTCTTCATTAGACGTGCAGAGAAGCAGGCTGTGGTATCAACCCTGCTCGTCTCACGTGATCAGAGCTTAGCGCTGCTTTTCACCAACAAGATCTCGTGAGATGTTACTGCAAGCAGTCAAACAAACACGGAGGAAGCGAGTAGCACTATAGGGGCACCGCCGGCAAGTTTAAAAGCTGATGTTTGGACGTATTTTGGATTTAACAAGCATGAAGGACAAGACAAGTTGGACAAAAAAAACAAGTAATATGCACAATATGCATTAATGTATATCTTTAGTATATGATTAATGTAACTGCTTTGGGTTCAGTTCTTGATATAAAAACTATTTTTCATAATGTATCAGGTCAAAAGGTCACTTTGTAAATTTACAGCATTATTTTAACTGAGATATTCAGACTGAATAAATATTAAACTGAATTAAGTTGAATCGACCTTGTTATATCGAAATGAATCGATCCAGAAATCTGAATCGATGCCTAACCCTAGCTTTAATGTTGCTAATTGAACTATGTGCTTTAGAAAGAAAGGATTAACGATTATCAAATGTCTCAAATATAATCTACAGAGCACTCAGAGAGCGCAAACCCCCACCAATGTAGCTCACATATTGTTGTTTAGATCATGATAAAGTTATCATCAAAATATGATTAATGAACCTGAAAACCCACACCTAGCATTCAGAATCATGTTGATATCATTATTAGACAGTTATTGAGCGAAAGCAACTGTTGGCTAGTGGAGTTTATCTGAATCACCACAAAAATCGAATCATTTTTGAGTTGGGCCATTACCAACATCTCCTGAAATTCCAGCAAAATCCAGCCAGTAGTTTTTGTATAATCTAATAAACAAAACAAACCTACACAGGCTAAAAAATAACCAACTTGGGGAAGGTAATAAATAAATATTTACCTTAAATATGTGCTAACAACAGTTAACATAGACACAAGCTCAATCCTAACTAAACTCAGTATTAGTGAGCTTTAAGAGAATGTTTTTATCCCTGTACTCTCTGTTCAAGCAGTTTCATACTCACTCTGTGTCAGTGATGACGTAGCCAAAGACGTCGTCATCAATCTTCTTCTTTCCAGCTTTAACGTCCAGCTGCAGTTCGGGGACTTGTATCTTCTTCTTGTGCGGCTCCTCGAACACCAAAGACGCAGGAGGAGGCGCCACCTCTTTGATCCACCCTCGGACCTCGGACACCTCCTCCACAGACTGGGTGGCGTCCTTCTTCTGCACCGCCACCCCTGCCTCGCTGGTGCGACTCTGGACGTTCTCGAGCCCGACTGGACGGCCTCTGGGCGTCTCCATGGAAACATCGTTTCGGGTTCTTGCTGACTGGGAGTCGAAGGAGGAAGTTTTGTCCAGGTAGGCGATGAGTTTGGTGAAAAGGTTTTCATTCTCAGGCTGCAGGAAAGACACAAAAAGGTACAGATTGTTTTTTATGACCAAAAGCACCAGGTGATGTATGCATAGTGCCTGCTAATAACAACAGAGCAGGCTGAAGTCATACTCTCCATTTTATAGATACACATATAAGCATATATTCAACTAGAAAAGCACTCGGAGAGCGCAGACCTCTGCCAGCGCCACAGTCCTCACCCATATTGTGATTTTCACCATAAATATTTGCCCTACCTTTATTTCATCTAAATATTTAGATTCCTTGACCATGAAAACATACCATTAGAAATTGGTTTCATAATGATATCTATTTTAGTTCAGTAGTTATTCATGAAAATCGCATTTCATTATGGCAGATCCAGACGGTGATCTGGGTCACTCTCAAAATCTAATAATTTGTTCCTTGCCCCAATCCGAACATTTCCTGAAAATTTCATTGAAATCCATCTGTTACTTTTTGAGTTATCTTGCTAACAGCAAAACAAACAACCAAAAATATTTAGGCTGGGACGATTCACTTTTCTCCTGAGTCGATTTGTTTTTTTAAGGTGCTGATTCGATTTAAATTGAAGGTCCCTAAGACCAAGCAGAAGCTCCGAGGGGACCGTGCTTTTGCTGTTGCAGCCCCAAAACTTTAGAACGGGCTGCCTCAAAATATTAAACAGGCCTCATCCCTGCCTGTTTTTAAATCCCTCCTTAAGACCCACCTTTTCTCCCTGGCTTTTGATGCACAGTAGTTGGCGATTTTACTATTGTTATTTACTTTTTATTTGATTTTATCTTGATTGCTTCTACTGCGTTTTGATTTCATTTTAATTGGTTTTATGTCTTTTAACTTGTTCCTTGTCTTTGAAAATTCTTTTACCTATGTTTTATGTCTATTCTTTTGTCTCGTATTTTATTTATTCTCCTGTACAGCACTTTGTTTCAACTATGGTTGTTTTTTAAAGTGCTTAACAAATAAAGTTGGATTGGATTGGATTGGATAAATTGCGATTCTACGATATTGCCAATACTTGCAATCTCTAGTTAGCTTTTTTAACACCAGTGAAAAAAATGAACAATGATGTACAGACTATATCAGAAAAAATACACATCACATGTGAGTCAGTTTTAAGGATTTATTCAGCAATATATTGTAACCAGCTGTTTATAATCTCTCTTCAAAAGCCTAGACTGCATTTAAAAGTGCCTCATTAACACAGACTTAAATCAAGCATTTAAATTTGGAAAAAATGACTTTTTTAAATAAAAAAATCTATAAATTGTCAAACAAAAAACCCTGATAATTATGTGAATCAATTTTTCCTCCCACCCCTAGTAAGTATACATAATAAATATATTTATATACATGCATCCAGAGATGATCCATCCAGGCAGAGACAAAGGGACTAAAATTCCATTTGTCTCTGCTGATACAGATTAAATCAATCTTTATCTGTGAAGCATCCTATTTGTCTTTGTGGAATATAAATTTTAAGGCAAGCTCCTTCAGATGAAGCAGCTCATTTTCAAGAGGAACCTAAAAAGATAGTTACTATGGATGTTTAATTAATACAACTATGGATAGATATTAACATTAACAGCAGTATCAAGCTGAATTATCACTAAATGGGTTTAACTGGTCTAAAAGTCTAAATTTATGTTAAATTATGAAATTTCTATAGATGGTTGAGGCAGGATAGAGCTTAAGGATTTTCACATCAACATACAACAAATTAATTTCCCATACATTCAGGCATCTTTTCAATGGATCCTTCATGATTTGAGGATAGAGTTTTGATTTATTTCACATAATTCACAACATAATAATTCACCCACTCCATTGGACAACAACCTTTACAGGTGTTATTTTGGGACTAGGCCTGTCACAATAACAAATTTTGCTGGATGATAACCGTCCCAGATATTATTGCCAATAAACGATATTATTGTCAATGCTATTTTGAAACATCATTTTTTTTCATTCATGCAATAATATGTCATAATAAAGTAAGTGAACCATATCAAAAGCAATAAACTTTAATTTCTTAAGAGCATTTAACTGTAATTGGAAGGTCAAGAGCTTTTAAATAAAAAAAACAATATAATAAATCTAAAAAAACACAAAAAAAGAAAAAAAAACAATAAAAATGAAATGGACTCTCTTTTTAGGGAAAACTGTATGTAAAAAAAATCATTATAATAATCAAAAACAACAAAAAATAGACCCTGTCTTTGTAAAGTAAAAAAAAAAAACTCCAATAAAAACACACAAAACAATAAAAACAATAAAAAAATGGACTTTATACAGTTCAGGAATTGTTTGTGACATGTACTTTCTCCCAGTCAATTCGTACTGTCTGTCAAACATTTGAAACAATGCTGGCTTTTCAACCGTATTCAAGGGATGTTTTTCTTTTGCAATATAGTGAACAATACAGTCTGTGAGCGCACACCATTTTGCGCTGTTTTATTTATTTTTACTTTGCCGAACAAATGCCTCAGTAAGCGCTGACTGTCAGGACGAAGGCTCCGCTGAACTTCCACATCTTCGTCGTCACCACTTTCAAACAAATTCGACATATCAGCTCGTCGGTGTTCATGAGCTCACACTCCCCCTCAAAGATTGAATGAAAGACAGATGGATCACTAACCCTAACCCGGCTCATTCCACTATAGAACCAACGCAGCCGGGCGTTGAGAAAAATGGACGTAGTGAGCCATCTTCTCATCCAGCCTGTTTGGTAGAATGAGAGGAGGGAAACAAACACGTCTGCATGTCAGTTTATTGAGGCCGGCATACTTACTGAGGACGTTTTTATTTATCGTTCGGTTAATTGGTTCACTGATTATCACGACAGGCCTATTTGGGACCCTTTACCATGCCCAATAAGGCTGCTGATACTCTTCAACCATGAGAGAAACTGGTGGATACCAGTACTGATCCTGAACATGTTTCATCTTTTTATGCCACATATACCTAATATGAATTACTGTTTCTGAAAAAATGAATTAAAATGCTCTCACTAGAGTCCCCAGCCACTATTATAGTTCTTCGTAGCAGTTTGTTAGCATTTGAACGCTTTAAAATTCAAAAGTGGGCAATATCAAATGCATGTGTTCATGGCAAACCTTATTTTAGCTATTTATCCAAAACACTACTCTAAGTATCCAGTATTCTTGGGAATCAGGAAGTGGGAATACTACCTCACTCCTGCACCAACAGTGTGAACACAAATCCTCTAAGTGATCAATAATGTACTAACTTTTGAAAAATATCAGAGGCTACCTAAATTTAGATTATTAATTACAATATCAGGAATGTTGTTATCTTTATTATTGAGTGTTCCAAACTTTTAATGAAGCACAAATATAATGAAGTGACAACTCTTACATTGAACTCATTTATTACAACAAGGCAGCAACAAATGGTTATCAGAAGTGTGTGATTATCACTACTTTTAGTTGTCTGATTTATAATTAACTTGGCGTTGAAACTCTGCAGATAGAAGTTAAGTTAAAAAGAACTCTAAACAACTTTGTGTGATGACAAATGATTCAAATTAGTCGACCTTTGGACCAGTCTGTGGGACTAATGAGTTCCTGGTAAACCTCCATAAATTAAAGACACAGACGTGAGTAATGACCATTGTTCAATCAGGATCTTTTGTTTTACAGCCCAAAGTGAACTGGTGGGAGTTTTTCTGCGTTGGCGATCACCGAGCATGAGGAAATGACTGACAGATAAACTGTCAGAGTTCACATTAAAAGGTTTCATAATATGTTTTTATGCTTCTGGTGCTTGATTTAATCATTTACTCCACTTGTCAAAATTGAAAAGAAACATTTACCAATGCAAATAATCAATTTTGATGAAGTTCTTCTGACCAGCCACAGGAAACAAGAAATATAAACAAGAATGGTAGGCAGAAATAATCTAACAAACACATGTTCTCTCTTTTTGTGCAAAGCTCACTGTACGCCTAGAAGGGATCACACTAAAAACATATAATCTGATTGGTCTGCAATTAAAGGTGCCTCTGTCAAACATTTAGTCTCTTTTATTAGTTCATGAAAATGTTAGTTAATGTAGTTTTAGTGTTTGTCCATGTGCTCTAGTTTTTATTAGTTACTGTCTAGTTTTCGTCAGGGGAGAAAAGGTTGTTGATGAAAATAATTAGTCAACAAAATTAACACTGCTTCACCAGTTTTAATATGGCTCATCTGGAGGCAAATAAGCAGTTCAGATTGTTGCCCTGCTGTCTAATTCCATAAATTCATGGTAGAATCTACACAGGAATTATGTTCAGTCAATGCATGAAAGAGAAATGTTTTCAAAACTTCCTGAAAAACCACATAACCTTCTAAAAACCAAACGTACTTTCCACACGACAGAAAGGTAAAATCCTCGACCAGAATTTCATGTTCCTGTTAAATCACACTTTCACCTTTTGTCCTGCAGCCGATGTCAAACACAATCTGAAGTCCTTCAGAGAGCTGCAGACTGGGGTTCATTTGCCTCCTCATGCAGAGTGTTACATAACTCTGTATAATGTCAGCCGTCTCGCTGACATTTGAAGTAGGTTTTCTTTATTTTCTAGAACACACTACATTCTTACCTTGTCCTTCACACTTTGCTCCTCTGCATCCGTGTTTCGCTCTGTTGAGAGAAAAAGAGGAGATATATTCATGAATCTTTTGTATCATGTTTGACACTCAGAAGAATAAATTAATGGCAAGATTATAAACATGCTCCTAAACTGAGGGATCTGTCATTGGGATCTTGTATGGTGTTGGAGTTTGAATGTTTTTTTTATTTCTTAAACTATATTGAGAAAGCTCTCTATAACTTAGACTTATTCTTTAGTACTCAAGTGGCTTTCTTGATGTTGAGTTACAAGACATGTTGGTTTTTCAAATATTTTCTTCTGGAATTGGTCGATTCATTTTGGTGAAAGTTTTGTGTTAATGAACAAAAAAAAATCCTTTGAAATTTTGTTGCCATCTTTATGTCCATATGTAAATCTGTTGATATCTTTATGTGAACAAGGATATTATATTTTCTCCAGACTGACAAGGCTGTAATAGAAGTATTCCTTCTACAAAATACGTCAGAGGGTAAACACAGCTGTGTCAGCATATCAAGATGTGCCATACTGTAGTGTGTTGAATCACACTGTAGTGTGTAATTTCGTATCCTAGAGTGTCTAATTAAATTGAGAGGTGTTCAGATACCATTTTTTTTCCTCTTGATAACGATACCTTTGCTGTGGGTATCGTCCGATACCGAGTACCATTCCGACACCAGTATGTTAGAAAAATAAATCATACTACGCCTGCATGACGGTGATATGATTGTCATTGTGGGAAGGCCTGGCTCAGGTCAAACCCTTTATAAATGAATAATATGAATAAATACAGCAATGAGACAGCATGACCATGCTAGTTAGCTTAGCTCCAAGCCTCATGTCGACAGGTGTGTCTATTGTGTCTGTGTCATGTGATAGATTCCTCCAGGTCCCTGCTGGACCTGGAGAAAGCTGATGAAGGATGATGAAGGATGAACAAAATCTGCTTTCAACCAGCAAGCTCTTTGGAGCTCTCCAGCTGCCTGTCCAATGATGAGGGGTTTGAACATCGTAAAAATCTGAAAACATGTACATTTCTAAATTATTGTTCCACTTCTTGTCCCTAAAGTCATGACAGGCCTTCAACGAAAAGTGTTTGCCAAGCATTATTTTTTTCCTGTAGTGTAAATATGTTCTGTTCTCCCAGAGGATGCTGGTTTATTATCATATCTGTGTGTGTGTACAGAGCCAAACATGAAGACTATTTATTTCCTCATTGATTTCAATGTTTCACTCTTGCAGCCGTGTTTCCAAGAGCTCCCCTTTAAAACCTGACCTACACATTCTTGTTTGTACCAGCTCTCTGTTCCACACTTTAATTGTGTAAAAGCACTAAATGAATCTTTGTATAATTACCTTGAAGTGCTGAAGGCGCTGTTGGAGTGCTCCCCTGAGGCTTCAGCGTTGGAGCATTTTCAAGCAACTTTTCTTCCTCGTTCTTGGCAGCCTCTTCCTCCTCTTCTCCCTCCACACTCCTCTGCTCTTCTTCTTCAAGGGCTCTCGGTCCAGGCCTGTCTCGGATCAGACCCCTGTTCAGTCCCTGGTCCTGGTCGACAATTTGCAGAGCATCGGCGATCAGGCTGGAGAGCTGGTCCACGTCCTGCTGGGTCAAGTGGTCCACGTCCACGTGCTGACTGCCGACGTTCTTCAGGACATTCTCGATGAATCGCTCTGAGGGGGAAGAAAAAAAAAGGGAGTCAAGAAGATACCAAACTATCCACCGTTCCTTGCACATGTTTCAGCTTTCAGGGTGAGTATGTTTTCAAGGTTTAGCCCTCTGTTTTAAGGGATAAGGTGAAGGGGTGAAAACTCGCTCCTGAAAAAAAGACACCATTCAATTCCTGCTCCGTCATCTTCCACAGCCACTTGCTGGCTGTGACATAGGCAGATGCAACAATATCAATAACTCACTTCATTAGTCTTGACAGAAAAACTATCTGAAAGTGGGCAATGAGAAAAATTGGAAATATTGTTAAACTTCACCAAAACACTGTGGGTAAAGTGATTCTCGTACCATCCACAGAAGTCAGCGGCTCCTTCACTGAAGTCCTCCCCATCTTCAGAGGCCTGGGTTTCAAGGTCTCAGGTTTGATCCCGCTGTTTTCCATCCCACTGCTGTAAAAGGGCCGCAGGCGGGGCAAGGGGGCCTCCTGCTCGTTGGGGTCCAAACCCCCACCATGCAGGGACAGATGCCCAGAGAGGTACTGCCTCAGGGCCCCCAGGAGAAGGTCCCCCTCAGCCTGCATGGAGAGGAGCTGGTCGGGTGAAGGTCTCTGTTTCTGGAGGGACGAAACCGGAGAAAAGCTGGAGGCGGACGACCTCTGAGAGGAGGAGACCTGAGCCACGGGGCGGTAGAAGTCTGCAGGGATGTCAGGCTGGAAACGGTCGCTCTGAAAGAACCAAGAGAAGCAAATATGAGCACAAACCAAGGAAGTATTTGGAGCATGGAAACAATGAATAGAATAACAAAAAAGAAAGTGAAAGACAGATAGGTGAATAACAACCTGGACTTGTTTATTTACTTATTTTTAAGTTGAGGTCACAATTATCGAAGAACAAACTTAAATAAACAGAAAACTTTAAGAAATATGAATAAAGGATTAGTGCAAAATTAATTTCAACTCAGGGCCAGTTCAACAATTTAACTCTGTCTAGAAAACTCTAATTTAAATAAAAAATATAATAATTCAAATCATTAACTTAGATTAAGTTGTGGGAATAATTCAATAAGTAACCTAGGTCCATACACAAAAGCAAAATGATTACTAGGAAAACAGTTCAGTTAAATAAACTTAGGTTAATCTCTTCAAGCTCAAAGGAATCTGTGAATCATGAAACGGGCAAAAGGATTTTACAATAAGTCATAATACAAATCAAATATATGTTCAACACAAAGGCTTCTACTCTAACACAGTTTGAAGTACAAGTACAACAAATATGAGGCCCTTGTTTAATGTTTTCTAAATATGAATTAACCACAAGTTTTTTTTCTCTTGTGGTGAAAGAATGGAGTGAAAGGGGAAAAACTCCCTCAGTTCATTGTGGTGTGGGATTTAAACCAGACACACTTGATGGACTGTTCATTATTTTTCACCAGTCCATCTGGGAAAGAGCCCATAGAAAGTGTTTAGGAATGGACAGAAGCATCTCCTGCAGGTGATTGGTGGATCTTTTCTTCATGAAGGGCCAATCAGATCATGTATTAGGCGGGTACCACTGCACTACAGAACGTAAGCCACTTTGTAAAACAAACTCTCATGAAAACATGTTGAAAATGAAGCAAAACATATTTACTGAGGAGAAGTTTGTAAAGTAAATATTTGTTTTTTATCTGATAAAGAACTGCTACTGAAGCTGTTAGCATCTATACTGAACAGTCACTTCCTGCTGTCGTCTCCCTGTGAGCTCCACCTCTTCCTGGGTTGAAGTTTGGGTTACTGTTTGCACTCCTGGTTACCATAACTGTGTTTCAGTTCTTTCATCTGTAAGTTGTATTTGTTAACTCTACACACGGCTTTAAAGAACAAAAGCATGCTAACTGAATACTTAGCTGTGCATCCAATTAAAAGAGTCTGTCAGAACAGAGCAATTAAGTTAAATGAAATACTTTAGGCTGATTGAGTGGTGCAGGGACCACTGAATTTTGTCCAACCAGAAAGTCAGCATCACGCTGGTTCCCTTAACAATGACCAGGCTTGAATGTAATTGTCGAGGACAAAAAAGTTAATGTTTAGCTATGTATGAATATGTATCTATAGATACAGTCCTGCTCAGTATTATTGGCACCCCTTCATTCTTTTCGTTACTTTAACAATATCTTTAAAAATAAATTAAAATGTACAACATTAATGTCATCAGGATCTTTTAATTGAAGGTCCAAAACACTTTAACAAAAAAATAAAACACTATTACAAGTTACATATTGTAATTTCAAAGAGGGAACTGAAAAAAGCATGTGCAGCAATAATAGCACCCCTCTTCAGTATTTTGTTGCACACCCTTTGGCACTGATGAAGCCTCCAAATGTTTCTTGTAGCCATCTATAAGCTTCTTGCACTTCTCAGCTGGTATTTTCTTCCACTCTTCCTATGCAAATAGTTCAAGCTCTTGAACATTTGCAGGTTTCTTTTCCCCAATGGCAGATTACAGCCGTACCAAAGATTTTCAATTGAATTGAGATGAGGACTCATCGCTGGCCATTTTAAAACAAGCCATTTTTTTTCATTTTCACATATTCCTGTGTGCTTTTGGATGTGTGCTTTGGGTCTTTGTCTTGCTGGAGGGCCCACAATCTTCAACTCAAACCAAGTTTTCTTACACTGGGTAGGACATTAGTCTCTAAAATTTCTTGATAATTCTCTGATTTCATGATTCCTGTGTTACGGTCAAGGCCTCCACTACCCGATGCAGCAAAGCAGCCCCAAACCATTATGGAACCTCCATCATGATTTATTGTTGGTCGGGTGTTCTTTTCCTTGAAGGCTTCAAGTGATTGCAATTAAGACTGCCTAATCTAAATATGACTGCATGATCATAGTAGCTAATGAAGTATAATCTACAAACCTTATTATGTGAACATTACCTCTGACAAGTTGGAGTCTGATAAAGGGATGCAGAGCAAAGTTAGAGAGGTTTGTAAAGAAGCTGTTTGTACTGTCACATTGTGTATTTAAACTTCATGGGTGCCAATAATGATGAGCAGGACTGTATATGTGTATCAATAAGCTGAAGAGTTTGTCTATAGTCTGCTCTATTGCAAAGTGTCTTGAGATGGGACTTGTAATGAATTGGCTCTGTACAAATGAAGATTGATTGATTATATGTTTTATTTATATTTTTTTATTTTTAAGTTTTATTTAATATTTTTATTTGTTGTTTTGATTTATTATTGCATATATATAGAGAGAGAAATTTTATATCTGCTAATTGTTTATACTTTCTTAACTTTTAGATATCTTGTATTCTTTTTCATATTTAGTCAATACAATGCTACTGGAGTCAGAATCAGAAATACTTTAATAATCCCCAAGCTGAAATTTGGTTGTTTCAGTTGCTCTTATACACAGAATAGCAGTCGTAAATATCAGATGAAGGCATTAGAATACATAGGAGCATTAATCTAACTCTAACAAAGAAAAGATAAAAATGAATTAAAATAATAAATACAGCATGATAATTAAGTAGGCATGCTGCAACATGAAGAGCCTTTAAGTAATATCAACTTCCTGATGAAGGAAAATAAGTAAAATTAAGTGGAAATGAGGCTGGGGGTACACACAGTATTAACAGTTAACAATATTTACACTAAAACTGTGACCATTTGTCAGAAGGTACAACTGACAATCTTAATTTCCCAGAAACAGTCTTCCCAAAGGATGAATAAACTTCTTTCTAATCTAATCGAAGCATAGCAGTGAGAACAGCAATAAAAAATAATAAAGGATAGAAAGGAGCGACAACTACATGTACATAAAATATACTTTAAAACTAAATCTGGAAATCCAGTTACCCCTGACTCCATAAAGAGCACTTTAATGCAGGAGCCACATTTTTAATTTTAATTTGGACACTTTCATCCCACATCTGAGAGAAAAAAAAGTAATTGGCATGAAAATAGAGACCTTTATTGAAACAGTAAGTTATTATTCCATTTATGCAATCGTATTAACAGATCCATCAGCTCAAACAAAAGCAAAGAGTCAGTGGTGGATCCATTAACGCCCACCTCGGAGCCTCTCCAACGGTAAATTAACATAACAAAACTCCCACAAACGTTGTCATACTTCTTTATGATTTGTATGTGTGAGGCCCCTTCTGGTTTTTGCTTCTACCCGTAACTTTACTCATCCATGTTGGGATCCTGCGCCCTCCAGGACCCCCCCACCCCCCTAAAGCGTGAACCTAGCGAGAAAAGCCCCGAGCGTCGCCTGCAGGCTCCTCGCCGCCCTGCCCCTTTCGTCTTTGATTCGCCCCCCCCCTCAGCTGGGCTCCCTCGCACTGACACACAGAAGCGGACATGTTGGAGGATCAAGTCACGTGGAGAGTTATTAATTAAAGCGGTGAACTCCTGAACCCTCTGCTGGTATTATTTGACTCCCAACGGTCATGCTGGGAGAAGTCATCGGTCAGGACGGAGCGGAGAGAGGCGGGTGACGGCGAAGGATGACGCCCAGAGAGTGTGTTTGTGTCAGTTTGGGTATTTGTTGGAGAGTGTGTGCACAGAGGCAGGTGGCTGTGAGCAGAGGGAGGGGGTGTGCAGAAACAAAAAAAAAACTGATCCACCTGCTTTTTTGTTCCGTTTCAGTGTGAAGCAGGAGATTTGTTGATATCTAATCATTATTATTCCTTTCATGTGTAATCTCTGTGTGATCTGGCAGCTTTCTTAAAGATGTTCTGGACTTTTTTTTAATACTGAAGACACTCGGATAAGCTTGGAAAGTAGGGAAGAGGTCAGATCTAAAATATGCAGTTGTGGAAAAAGTTTTCATACACCCTTAAAATCTGACACAGTATCAAATATTATCAGGAAAGGATCGCAGAAAAATCTTATTTGTGTTTCAAAAGGTGAGGCTGCATCAGAAAGGCACAAACAAATGAAAACCATAAAAGCACTCAGAGAGTACAGACCTCCGCCAGCACCACAGTCCTCACCCATTGTGATTTTCACCATAAATGTTAGTCCTACCTTTATTTCATCTAAATATTTAGATTCCTTGACCATGAAAACATACCGTTAGCAATTGGATTCATAATGATATCTATTTTAGTTCAGTAGTTATTCACGAAAATCACATTTTTCATCATGGCGGTTTTCTTCTGGATCTAGCTCCAAAGTTTTTGAAGATACAACAAATCAGATTGAACACTCCAGATTCCACAGTATCTTGGCTATATTTGGGCATTTGCTGCAAGTCTATGCCTTTATTTGTTCCCTTGCAATGACAAAAATTCCAAGGATATCTAAATTTTTTTTGTTCTGGATCAGAGAATCCAGAAATTTGCCGGGATCCAGATCAGTCTTTGATATCTTGTAGAACCTGTTGGAAACTTGTCCTGTATTTTTTTTCCAAATGCCCTGACTATTTTTGGTGGAGTAATATGCACAAATGCAGAAAACGGTCCTATCTGACAATGTTAAAGAACCCTTTAAAAAAATTCCAGGATCCAGACCGTGATCAGGATCACTGCCGAAATCTAATCATTTGTTCCTTGTCCCAATCTGGACATGTCCTGAAAATTTCATTGAAATCCTTCCATAACTTTTTGAGTTTTGTTGCTTACAGAGAAACAGACATAAAACAAAAAAAAACAAACAGACACTGGCAATAACATAACCTCGATGATTACCCTCATCAAGGAGGTTATGTTTTTGCCGGCGTCTGTTTGTGTTTTTGTTTGTCAGCAAGTTTACACAAAAACTACTGGACGGATTTGCTGACATTCTCAGGAGATGTTGGTAATGGTGATCCAGATTGTTTTTGCTCCATGGCTTCGGTTACATGACGTTTTGTAAGTCAGAATTAAGTATTCAGAATTAGATAATTCTGAATTAGAGAAAAAACAACTGGAAAACACGTTTATTTGAATATGTTCTGATTGGAAAGGGAGCAGACGTGACACAGGGATGTATTTATGTGGACAGGAAGAAAACAAACTTCACTTAATCATCATCAGGGACGCCATGCCCAACTACTTTACAAAGGTCTGCATTTTATGCTAATGTCCATCCACTCTTTTCATTATTTCCAAATCTTCTAAGGCTCTAATTAAATAAATTGTCTCAGCTCAAGTCCAACGCTTGTTTTGGGAGGCCATCCTGCTCCCGTCAGCGTGAAATACGTGTGTCAATTCAGATTTAAAATCAGAATAAACCCGCCACCTGTTTCACTGTTAAGTTTGATTCAGAATGGTCATTTCCTTTTGGAATACGGTGCTTAGAAGGTCATTTTTTATCTTTTTTAAGAGGATTTAAGTTTTATTCTGAATTAGAGGGGAATTACACATCTAAAACTATCCAACTAATGATGAAATCAACATGATTCTGAGTGCTCCGTGTGGGCTTTCAGGGTCATGAGTCATATTATGATAACTTTATCATTGAACAATTGCTTTAAGAGGTAACAGCAATATGTTCCTTTTTGAGAAAAACAGTAAACCCTGTCATTTTCAGTGTTTAAAGTAAAATGGGAAAACTTCCCCATCACCTCAAAGGGTCTTAAATTTGTGTATCATTGTATCGTTGACCAAAGAAAAAAATTAAACATGAATTTTAAGAAAAAACATTCCAACAAAAAAATCATTCTACATGGAGTAGCCCAAACAAATTTAAGACCAAAGACAAAAAAAAAATTACTGAAAGGACAAAAATGTCCCTGTTTACTCATAAGGGTTAAAACTGTGACGTCTGCTTGCCACAACAAACTCAGAGTTTTAAAACTTTGTATTTTGACATAAGAGCAAAATACTTTTTCACAAATTTGCAAGAAAAAATGAACCAAACAACAGAGGCAAGGAAATCTTTAAAAAGAATGAAAGCTCAGAGAGGAAGAACAGAATGAATCCTTCACCTTGCCTGAAGCGCTCAGACTGGAGGCAGACGACGTCTTGGGAAGAAGGCCGAGACGTTGGAGGTACATCTGCAGGTTTCTGCTCAACTCCACCTCCACTGGCTTCACCCTCTGGTCCACTGGGTCCATCGCTTCAGCTGCAGGCCTGTGGAAAAGAAAAACAAGGAACAGAGGAGTGAGGACGTCTGCATGATCTGTTGTTTGTTGGCTGTGTACGCCTCTCTGTGTGTTTGTTTGCTTTTGTTCATGTCCTTCAACTGTCTCTTCGGTCTTTGATACCACGCTTAAAGCCCCTCACCCTCAGCAGATGGGTCTTCACTTATCAGTCTGGTTTAGTTCGATGTTTTGACCCTACATATTTTTGCTCTAAAGTTATCCTGATATGAGTTTGTAATTTATTTCTGTTTGGTTACAAAAGAGAAAATACAATTCCAAATAACTCTGTATTGTGATGAGAGAAGAAGAAACAGAATAGAACAATCATATCATCATCAAATATTTGCTGACACCTGATCTCACCATCAGTACCGTCTGAACTCCAGCTCTGTGATATTTTCATATTTTTCTTCATGCATTATTTGAACTAACCTGACACGCCACATGGACAGTTCCATATTGGAAATATCTCACTAATCCATCTGGGAAGGAGCCCTGTGAAAATGTTTTCAGGGGCAGAACCTCCAAAAAGAACAACAGCTTGTGATTGGACGATCGTTCGTCTCATCACACTCATCACAGATCAGTCCATATCAAGCAATGCTGCTACGTATGACATAGCATATGCAGTGGCTAAACATAGCCGCTAACGGCTAACAACAGCTAGCCATTAGCCGCTACGGCTAACCACTTACTCAGGCAAACAACAGTTACTGGCCATTAGCCATAGCAGCTAACTATTGTTAGCCGTTAGCTTACCTACTTTAAGACTATCATTTCACATTAAATTATACCACACAGATGTATCATTTAACACTTATGCCTGACATGAACTTTGTCAAAGACAATCCCTATGAAGTAAACTTCTGAGGAGATCATGGCTGTGGTCGAATAGTCACCTCCTAAGTCCTTTCCTATCTACTTTTCCTTAACCCTGATGGAAAACGTCATGAGGTTAAGGAAAGGAGAAAGGAGAATTCAGAAGGACTTAGGAAAGGAAAACTGCCATGCAGAGAGAATCCGACTACACCTTCACTACGCTACGTCATCATGTGACGGCGGATGTTACTGCTGCGGTGAAACTACAATTTTCCTAAGGTGGACTACAAAAGACGTATCATGCATCATGTATCATGACAATGTTGTTCCTTTCAGACAACATTGAACATAATAAACTGGTAAAAATTGCATCTGAGTAACCGTTGTTGGAAGTGAGGATTCAAATAAATCTGTCCTCTCATTATCAACATGAACACCAATCAGGGAATGAAAATAAATAAACTGAAGGAAAGAAAGGCAGAAATTGTTAAGACCACAATCTAATGGCGTACAAATGGTTAATATTGAACCATGTTTAAAACATAATCAACGGCAAATGTCTCATATCCTGCTCTCTTCAGAGAATCAGACTGCTGGAAAGTTAAGGCAGGTTTTGGTAAACTTTAGAAAGGATGAACAGCAGTGGTAGCTCACATGGTCTGTGTGATTTGTTCGGCATTTTTCGGTTGAATTCGGAGGCAGTTGGAATACGCGCTGTTTATAAAAGCTGTTGCCGCGGTGAATTGTGGGACAGAATAATCTCCTCTCCTTTCGTAAAGGATGGTCCGGTGTATCCTATGCTAAAGGAGATAATAAAGGAAGCATTGAGCCACCTTTCCTATGCATTTAAACTATTCAAACAGCTCTAATCACCAACTACTTCCGGCTCATTTCGCTCCGTTAGGAACCTTCCTAAGCAAAAAGGACTTTTCGACCACAGCCCATATTTTGCTAAGTATCACTGAGTTACCACGATGACCACAGGCTAACTGGCATTAGCTGCCGTTATTTTCAAACACTTCCTGTCAAGAGTGAGCCATCTTCTCATCCAGCTTGTTTGTTTGAAAGAGAGGAGTAAAACAAACACGCATGCACGTGTTAATTTATCGAGGCCACCAAACTTCTCGGGGTAGAATAAGTAAAAAGACCTGCTGTCTGTGCTGTAGACCGCCCCGTTCTGTTGTGGTCTGTAGGGAATCCTCCTCAGTTTGGATAATTCTTTGGACAGGACCTGCTGAGTGGTGTCGTCCTCCCAGGTCAGACCTGCAGAGAGAAACACAGACAACCCTTAAAATCACTTCAGAACACTGGAGAAACTCTGAAATCAGAAGGACAGTATAACATTTTACTGATTCAACATTCATTAGAGGCTGTGGGGTTCCTATAAAGTGGTCTTCATGCACCAAAAAAGGCAGCAGGGATGAAGAAAATATAGGAGATGTTTGGAGCAATAGTTTTTTGTCAGAGCTGTGATTATTTGAATTAACAGTTGTCATCCATCTTAAGTCCCAGCAAATGCACTGATGTGAATAAATCAAAAATCAATTCAGAACCCTTCAAAATCCAAATTGAGTAGAATCGTGACATAGGTAGAGCTTCAAATTCCTAAAAAATGCTCTAAAGAGGAGGGTGATTTTTTTTTGCCGAGCACTTTTCCTGAACTTAATCTGTCAGCTATCAGCAGAGGAGACGAGGTAACAGCAGGCGCCCTTGAACTTCTGGATGACAAAGCAGAAAAATATATCTCATAACTTCACCTGAGCAAAAAGAAAATGAATGACTAACCCTTTCCTTTTCACAGCATTAAAAGAGAGTTTTAAAAGATAGCCGTCGTCAAAGTTGCAGCTTTTACAATCCTCATAGTGACAACTCTCCCCAGTGGACAGTTATTTAGTCAAATAATGTCTTGCATGAGTAAAAGTCTGAGATAAAACTATTTGTTAAAGTCTGCATGGGATATCAGCATCATAATAATGGCCTGTTGGTGTAGCAGCTGCTTCATTTCACCGTGTTAATAATTCTATGAAATAATTGCAATAAAAGGAAGTAAAGCTGCGCCTGAAGGGATTTATTCGGGGCATAAATTTAATAAGTATTTGATCATAAATGTTGAAGCTGCATAAAATTTGATTTCAAACAGAAGGCAAATTAAAACCATCTGTGTTGGAAAAGCAAAAGTGATACCCTAGTGGAAAGTGAGAGAAAAAGAATTCAGCTGAAATGTTCAAAAGCCATTTTTTTTGTCTTTTAGAGATATTTACACTGAACTAAGTGACAAAACTTTGACCAGCTGGAAAATAACTGTCAGGCAGGTGAAGTGAATAAGGTCTGGTACACACAAAAGACTTTTAAAATCTTAACTGATGTTGAAACAATGATAGTCATGTCCGGTTTATCAGTTTAGTTCCTGTAACATGTGGTGAAAGACACAGAGAGACAGGACACCACAAACCAACCGATTCATTCACCAGCACCTCTGCTCTCACAGCTTCTGATTACACAAGACTCCAATGTGAACAAATATGGCTTCAGGAGGTTAAATGCTGCTAGCAGCTAGCTTCCTAGAACATCCATGATGGTTGTGATTTCTGTTCACCTTCTCCACTCAACAGTTTGTTACATATAATTTACAAGTTACTGTATTTGGACACTTGTGTTTTATTAATGAATCTTATCAAAAGTGGCCCACCCATCCTCATACCATAATTTCTCTATAATAACAAGTCCTATAACATGTTTATTTTTCCATGCTTTTTTTTTCTAGGAAAACCACTGTATTCAAAATAAAATGCACCCACATTTTGCCCGAACCATACTCTCTGAGAAAACTCAAAAATCACCTTTATTTAAACTGTTAATCAATTAAATCTCATTTTTTCACAACAAAAATCATCAACAATTTTCTCTATCAGCCGGATGCTGATTTCAAATTCAATTCAATTCAATTCAAATTCAAATTCAAATTCAATTCAAATTCAAATTTATGTCATTCTTTTAATACCAATGTATCAACAGAACAAGAATACGTTTATCCAAGATCACAACAAATCACATTAATTCACTAATACATCCCATTGAAAATAAATGTAAAATAATTAAAGGAAAAATAACAAGCATAAAATAAAAAAATAAAAACAGATAAAGTGCAACAGTTTAAATAAAAAGTTCAAGGCTGTTGCAGCAATTTTAGGCCCTGGTGTGTTTCAGAGTTGGACAGCTTGTGGCAGAAAGCCGTTCAGCAGCCCGGCCGTGGAGCTGTGGACATGCCAGTGGTGTTGCTGTTTTGCAAAGAGGGAGAATATTTCGTTTTTTTGTATCAGATATGATGTTATCGTGACATTTGGAGACAAAATATTTTACATGCTTTGCTTGTGCTTGTGTATTATACGAATCCCAAAACCAGACCTAATTGAGGAGTAAAAAAGATGTTTGTTATAGATGAAAAATTAAAGTATTTCTCTTATATTGGCCCTTGGTGAAATTAGCTTAGAAAGCCCTGCCTTTAACCATTGGAAGTGGCATGGGCATGCTAACGCTGATGCTAAACACAGAAATAGCCCCATTAAAACAGCCGGTGTTGGCCAGACTGGACTCTGTAGATCAGCCTTCGTCAAACTTGGGGTCCCAACCAGAAAAGGGTCAAAGGCCAGTTTTAATTGGGTTTTGAATTGGCAGAGCAAAATCACGAAGAGGACTGTGTGAGGAGAGAAGTTTGGATATGAGTAGCTCTTTTTAACTGTGTCTGTAATTATAACGGACAGACTCTGTTGTGTTTTGTCTGGATTAAGCGGGACAAGAGTATCTGCATCAATCACAGAGTTAAAAAAAAGAAAATCTCTTCTGCATTACAGCAAGTCTACAAAGGACAAGTCTGATGAGCGGCTCGGGCAGTCACGTCTGCTTCTTATGCTTAACATGCCTCCAAACAGCTTTTTGGCATCCGAACTGAAGAACAGTCTCCAGCAGCAGATGGGTTAGCGGAACGAAATGTTACCGGAAATATGGCTGCGACGCAAAGAGCACAACATGAAGCAAAGCCTTTGGCAGATGAGGGATGACGCTCCTGAAAGACTCGAGTGATCCAGACTGCAGCTCCAGATGTGATACCGTGAGATGAGGGGAGAACAGAGAGGAAGCTCACTTTAGATGGTGGCTCTGCTGTCGACTATAAACAGCCAGTCTCAGGCTTCATAGCGGGAACTGAAGCCAACCTCCACCTCACAATACGGCCTGTCAATCATTTCAAAGAAAAACCCAAAAATTATAACTGTAAATATGAAGTAAACATGCATTACTAGTACTACATAAAGCTCAAATGAGGATATCAATAGACTGAAAGTACATGTATTGTTTTTTGTTTTTATACATGTAATCATACTTGGATCATGATATAATAATATCACGACATTTCACAATATTGTTTTGTATTGCGCTATTCTACAGTTAACTAAGAAATGATGGTGTAAATGTAAATCACAAAGTATTACTCAAAACTGAAAGTACAAATCAAGTTAAAACTATGTGATTGAAAACAACTTTTTCTTTTTGTTTCTGAAATATGTCAAATGCTGTGTTACATACATAAACTTAACCCGAAAACATAGAGTGTATCAAGTCACTGAAACTAATGTTGCAGAGAAATTATTCTTGTTTTCCCTTTAACAAACTATTGAAAGCATCCAAACCTGCAGTGCAGCTCAAACTGCAACTGAACACATGAGAAACAAAGTGCTTTGAGTTACTGACAGCACAACAGGAAGTAAAAAAAATCGCATATTTCTCTTGTCACTGTCTGAAATAAATAGACTGCATGAAAAAAACCTGTGCATACATATTTATAAGTTTTTAATTTTACAAGAAAAACAATATTAAGATTTTAAATATTGATATTGGTGGTTAAACTGTTGCGACATATTGCTTAATCGATATCTTTCACACCTCTGATTGATGCACCTTCTAAACGTGGCATGAGTACAGTTAAAAATCAAGAGTTTCATTTGTGCAAGAGTTAAAAGCTGCTTTTTTTGTTTTTCATCAGTTCTCCGCAAAAATATACTGTAACACTGAAACAAGGAAGTCCATTTCTGTTAAGCGCAGAGCTTGTGCTCTTGACCAGAAATATTGGTATCTGTGATAATAAATTTAAAAAATATATAGGATATCGGCAAAAATTCAGCATCATGCATTACTATATAAAATGAAGTGTTAGTAAAAATCTATATTCTAAAATGATGACAGTTTATTAAAAAGAAGCTTAAATTGGCTTTAGTTATGTGTCGTTAAATTACATTTGAGTTAAAATATATTAATGATGGTATATATATATGGTATAATGATGGTATAAGGCACTGAAAAAAATGTATGCGGCCCTCATGGTAATCAGAATTTCCCGTCCCTGATTCTGAAGAGAAAGACAATTGCACTGTCTGAGCAGAGAGGAGAAATGGACTAAGAAAATATTTATTTCCTGTGCACATTGTGAAAATCTGTCCTTTTTGGTGCTATTATTATAGTCATGTAGGCCTGTCACCATAGCAAATTTTGCTGGACAATAATTGTCCAAAAAATTATTGCCGATAAACAATATTATTTTCAATATTATTTTGAAACATCATGTTTTCATTAATGTAATAATATGTTGTAATAAAGTGAGTACACCACATTGAGTATTCAACTGTAATCGGAAGGTCAAGAGCTTTAAAATAAAATAAATTAAACAATATAACATCGACACTGTCTCTGTAAAGAAAAAAAAAACAAAACTCCAATTAAAACACACACAGCAATAAAGACTATAAATAACATGGAGTTTATACAGTTCAGGAACTGCTTGTGGCATCTACATTCTCCCAGTCAATTTGTACTGTTTGTCAAACGTTTGTATCATTTCCTGAAGTGCAAACTTTTTAACTGTATTGAAGGGCTGCATTTTTTTACAAAGTAGTGAATGACACATATTTACTTCGCCAACCAAACGTCTCAGTAAGTGCTGACTGTCAGGACGAAGGCTCCGCTGCACCTCCCCTTCTTCATCGTCACTACTTTCAAACAAATTCGACATATTGGCTCGTCGGTGTTCACGGGCTCACACCTTGTTCATTCTGTTTAAAACCAAAATATTCCCACACTGGGGCTGTGGCATTCAACCTAGGAACTATCACTTTCATGCCATCATTCATATTAGTGTTTGTTTCCTTGATACTCCTCTCGATGCTCACTTCAGCTCTCTGTGTGTGTATGTGCAAGTGGCCCCGCCTCCCCCACAAAGATTGAATGACTGACAGATGGATCACTAACACTGAACCCCGCTCATTCCTCTGTAGAAGCAACACGCCAAGTCATTGAGAAAGATGGACAGAGTGAACCATCTTCTCATCCAGCCTGTTTGGTAGAGAGAGAGGAGGGAAACAACATACATGCATGTCAATTTATTGAGGTCGGCAAACTTAACGAGGACGTTTTTATTTATCATGCGATTAATTGATTTATTGATAGTAGTGACAGGCCTATTATCATGCATATACATAATTTTTAAAATGTATTATTGTTATCTTCTTCTTATAACTATTACTATTGTTGTAAAGTCTTGATGACATCTTTATCATATTACTGTTATTATAAACATTATTTTTTTATTAAAAATGATACCTTTCATCTAATATGGGCTGACTTGTAGTATTATTATATTTTATCACTAATTCCATTATTCCAGTTACTGCAAAAGTTAATTTTCTTTCCTTATCATGTGTGGCAATGTGTTTTTGTTCTGCATTTAATTTCAACAAAATATCTTTAAATCAAATGTTTGTAGTGTATTCAATAAAATATGGTTAAAAGGATTTGTAAATCATCATATTCAGCTTTTGTGTACATTTTAAACCATGTTGCAGCTTCATTCGAATAGAAATTGTTAACATTGTTTTTTATGACTTGATCTTCTCATTCACATCGGTATAACATCACTTCACTCCTGAGCAGGTTGATTTTGGAGTCGTACTCAGCAGGACAGTCTCCCTGCCAACAGCTCATTTCCATCTGCTGGTCAGCCAACAATGGCTCATTTCTAACAACTGAATCCACACTTCAGCTTTGATGGGCAGTGACTCTAATTAAATCAGCTCTGCTAGTTACGGATCATTTTAGCACTTTCTTCAGACCCCTGCACAATGAACAGCCATCCTAACGGTCAGGAATGGGGCACAAGCCTCTCTTTAACAGCTGCACAGCCTGTCAGGCCAGCCTTCGCCATCAAAGAGCCATAAAACAGAGCTTTTAACGACGGCGGGGAAAACGGCGTCAGCGGCGGGTGAACAGACGGCTTCTGACACAACAGGTTAATAAACGTTTGAGCCCCTGCCAGGAAGTTCAGAGAGACACCGAGGATTCTCACAGGCTGACAGACTGACCACAGAAACATGAGCAGGAGGAGAGGTGGAGGGTGAGAGGCCATTATGCTTCACATCTGAAAGACTGACTGAGGTTCACGGGTAAAAGATGTGGAAGGATGATGTTTGTCTAATGCAGGACACCGTCTTCAGTTGACAGTGAAACAAGGCTGTTGATAAACTGCCCTTCTTCTCTAATTTCTTCACATTTCACCAAAATGTGTTTGTGTGCAGCAGTATTCTTGATTTCAGAGATGGTGACACTGACATTAAACTCTGCCATTGTTTCTACTGTTGTCTGTCTCTTTATGTGGCCCTGCAATTGGCTGTTGACCAGTTCAGGATCTACCCAGCAGACAATTGGACTAGAGTCATAGGGACTCGGACTCGAGGCGACTTGAGCCGCTAATGACTTGAGACAACATGATTTGGAAAATTGCCCACACTCAGGCTTTATATGAAGAGCCAGACAGCAGATATATGCAGCTCTTTCCTTTTAGGTTCACTTTATTGATGCTCCATTCACAGTACACTTGTCCGTCACCTATTATTGTCCCACACATGACACAGTACTACACACATATGTTCCTACCACACACCTGCTTCTGCTACAGTGATGGTCAGTGGGCAGGGTGTGTGGGACGTGGGTTTCAATTTGGCAACTGCTATGTCTTCTGTGCCCAAAGTTATTTTCTTTCCAAGTGCACGACCTGCAACGCTTCAATAAGCAAAAAAGAGGGTACAACATCAAACTTTATCCGCCACCTGAGGACACATGAAGCCAAGTAAGTGAAACCTGCAAACATTAGCCAGGTAGCTAGCGTTCCTGCGATAGGTCAATATGGCAGGAATGCTAGCCCAATCTGTGGTCAATATGAAGCTAGCTAAGCTAACATTGGTAAAGAGGGTGTACATGTATTGTATGTGTGGGCAGATAAGGTTTCTCTCCTCAAGATAAAAATCGGAGTGCTTTTTGGGTGGACTGGGGAACAATGGTGAGGGACTTGACCTGTCATAACCTGTGACTCGACTTGACTCGACTTGACAAACCCGCTGACTCGACTCGACTCGACTCGCCCACAACAGAAAAAACTTGGGACTTGCTTGGGTCTCGGATCAAATGACTCGAGACTATTTTGACAGATTCATAAAGATTTTGAGTTTATCTCATACATCTTACTCCAGTTTCCTTTAAGTCTTTCCCTTTGGCCAAGTTTGAGAAGGAATCAAATCAATTCAATCTGGCAGGAAGTCTGAAAAAAGTTGGTTTTCTATTTTTCAACTGAGGAAAAGGCAAGAAAAACAGATGATATTCAACCTAATAACAGTTACCAAAGAGGGCTTCACAAAGGGTCAGTTGCACATACTGGCCAAAAATAACTACATTAGCTAGAAAGCATTCAAGAGGGTGCAAACCTCCACTAAAGTAGCTCAAATTTTGCTGTTCAGCTATAAGCAAAAGTTCCATGCTAAAGTTACCATCATAAAATGATTCATTGACTCTGAAAACCCACACCTAGCACGAAGAATCAAGTTGATATCATTATTAGTTAGACAGATATTGATCAAAACAATCTTTGGAAATGGCTGCTATCTGGATCATCACCAAAATCTGATCATTTCTAAGTTGGGCAATTACCAGCATCTCCTGAAAAATTCAGTAAAATCTGCCCAGTAGTTTTTGCATAATCTTGAAAACAAACAGACAAATATATAACATAACCTCCTCAGTGGAGGTAAATAAAAATCAACAATATGTTTAGATTATTGTATTGAAAAGATACATTTAATTAGTTTTGACTCTGTAGCTCACTGAATTAAGCTTTGCTGTTTGTTTTGGGAGAACAAAAATATAAATTTTGATAAAGTAAGGTATGTATTGTGTTGTTAGATAACAGACCGTTTTGATTGCCTTCTCTTAGTATTAATTATTTGTCACATTTTAGCACGGTGAAACAGACAGTAAGATCAATCAACCCCTTGTGGTAACCAAAGTTGCCCATCCCTGACTTAATTATAAACCCGGCTCTCTAGAAAAGGCTGTTTTCTTCAGAGCAACCGAGGCTCAGTCATTTATCATTAAGCTGTATGATGAAAGAGGATGAAACCCTCGCAGACGGACAGTGAATTTCAAGAAAAGGCTCTACCTCCCTCTAGTGGTTTCAGAAATAACTTCACTAAATTAACTCCAGCAGTGAAAGGAAAAGAAGAAATGATACTTTGTTACATCCATAATCCTCCAACATCTACACAGCTTTAACCTTTTTAGGGAGGCAGTGAACCAAAGTCTATCCCAGCTAACAATGGGCAAGAGGCCAGCCAATTACACAGCAAACACACAGAGACAGACAGCCTTTCACACACTAGTTCTTTCACATCTGAGGGAAAATTTAGAGTTTAAATTTAACTCAGAGGTGTCTAAACTAAAGTTGGGAGTCTGATTGTGGTCTTTTAGGCTGATGGCTTAAGGTCTAAAAATGAAGAGAAATACAGCATTGACTGGGATATAAAGTTTGTGCTTGACTGTTTAATCTCTGAGCTAAAATTCAGGGACAACAGAAAACAAAAGTATATTTACAACTGACTGATAAAGTCTTGACTTTGAGTTTGACACACTGACAAATAGATTATGGCAGCGAGGGATGGGAGTATCAATACCGTCACAAGTACACTTTTGGTATTGATTAGTCTCCTGAAACACTGACACCAAATAAGTACTCTTTCAAAATGTTTACCTGTGAAGTTTTCAGTCTTCGGGTGCATCCAAATAGTCCTTTTTTGATAAGGAACCTTCCTCACTGAAGAAATGACCCGGAAGCATTTAAGCGTCGGCTATGATAAGTGCTGTTCGAATTCTCCAAAAATTAAGGAAAGGAGGGTCGTTGCTTCCTTTATTATCTCCTTAACTTAGGAAACACTGGACCATCCTTTCCAAAAGGAGAGAAGAAAGGAACGCCCCATAATGCACTGCAGCAGGTGACGCGTATCTGCATCGTACGGAAACTTACGAGGAAGAAAGGATAAGTTTTGTGGGACTATCAAGATATGTGGGCTATATAATTAAAAAAAAAAAAAACATTTTTTGCAGTCATACAGAAGAATATATGCTTCAAGTAAGCGCTTTCAAAAATATCACCTTTAGTTTATTTCTTAATCAGTTTTGAAATGGTGGACCGATAAACAATTGAATATCAGTCTATAATTCATAAAGCACTTGATTTAAAACATTTTTTCTCCATACCCATCAGGCCGTCTACAATGTTCATCAAGTAATAAACAATTGTGGTCCTTCTGTCCTATTTTAATATTATATATCAGTTACCAGATTTCTATCAATCTTCATATATGAAGTAAATCATGCCTATAACAAGACAGAACAATGGGGTCTCTAATAACGTTTATTTAAAAAAAACAATCCGTAAAAGAAGGACAAACAAGGTATTTTACAATACTTAAAATATAGTAACACTGTTTAACAATGTGTGTAATATATATATTATGCCTTCAGTCGCTCTGCTCTACAGCTCTGGAACTCCCTCCCACCTGACTAGACTGCTTACTTGATTTAACAACAACCTGCACATCTGCATCTCTACATCTGTTTTTATCTGTTGTTTTGCTTTTGCTGATTTTATTGTTTTATTACTGTTTTGACCTTGAGAACTTGTACAGTGTCCTGAAAAGTGCCGTAAAAATGTATCATTATTATTATTATTATTATTATTATTATTATTATTATTACTATTTCTGTTATGTTGCACTGCAGGTTGTCAATGAAAAGTATCAACCAATCAATCAACCTAATTTACAATAGAGGAGGCTGAAGATAAAGGGCTCTGAATTCGTGGTGCAGCGCAGGGGGCGCAAGCCTGGCGCACCCCGCGCGGTGTTAATTTCGTCCGGCGCACCGCCATGTGCTGCCAATTTGACAATTTAGTAGACCGTATGCGCAGAGATGGGTGTGACGGTGCACCAGGGGGGGTCGACAGCGCACAAGGGGGAGGTGCCGACAGATTCATGTTGGCGCAGTGACAATTTCGTGCTAAAAACAGTGCAGAAAGTGCGCTGAAAGCTCACCTGTTCCAACCTGGTCTATTCTCGGAGCAAGGCGAAGCGCACCCTCCGCAGCTGTAATTTGGTGACAGGCGCACATGTGCACACACGTCAACAAAGCCTAAGAGGCAGGTTTCCAGAGTGTCAGGCATATTTTAATGCAATAGGAGGGTTTCAGTCACGTGATTATTATGACGTATGAAGAGGGCGTGGTTTCAGATGGAGGGCAGGAAGTAAACATGGAGTCTATGAAGAAGACCGGCGAAAGTTCGTGTTGTGCTGATCTAGATCCAGTTTCAAGAAATAGATATAAGCAGTTAATCAACAGATTCGGTGGGCGTGATCCATATCTCATGAAGATGAGCAAGTTTTCGGCAGAGACAAAAGATTTACCGGCAATTGAGGCTATCGACATCGCAAACTATCTGGTTCTTCAAACGTCGTACTTCACCAAACAGCAGATGAAAGCCTACCAAAGTATGGAGGCATACAACTTTTTCATCAGCGGATGGTTCCACAACCTCGTACCAAACTACTACAGGATGGTTATTGTTTGGTCTTCAAGGGTGAGTCTTTCTTCTTTTTTATGTGTTAAGGTGCTAGCAGCTAGCAGTTGCGGCTATGATGTACACAAACCATGGAAACAAACACGCAACAAATCTGAACGGCGACGTTAGCCCAACAGTCAAAGAACACAAGGACGTTAATTTGTGATATACTTAAAGCACCCGTAAACAACACAAAACATTGGCATCTTGATTGCTTATCACCGCAAGTTCTAACGTTACTTTACTTCCTGTCCTCCATTTGAATTGCACGCTGTCGTTATTAGACAATGTGACATCACGTGAAACCCAACTACAAACAATCACAGCAATCACTATTTAATTTAACAGTCTAAACCAGCATATACATTTGTATCTATATTAACTGTCCCGTCACATCTGATGTCGATTAAAGCCGTTTGTCATAATGGAAACTTAACCTGACGGCAGCTGGAAGTTTGATGCACATCTTAAAAGTCAACAATAAACAGCCTTAAGATCTGATACTGAGTATATATCTGGCTTCTCTCATTTCATTAAATTCAAAGAAAGAGGGAGTAAAAAGACGAAGAAAAAGGAGAGAAAATAAATGTATGTCACTCAGGATTTACCCGTGATTTCCCATATTTCTCTATTTTAATCTTTATTCTTAACGTGATGTAAAAAAATGGAGTACATTATTGCAAGGAGGATGAGGCGGAGACACCGGGAGAGTATACAGTATATCACTAAAGGCTCTGCTATTTGGTGATGACAAACCAGGAGTGCAGGTGGATCAAAAGTATTCTGAATGGATAAGCCTTCTGCTGTGTAACTGTCTCTTAATTTGGTACTCCTATAATGACAAAGGAACATATTACATCTGTCCCGGGAGCTGGCCCACATGGTGACGCTTTGAGGCCTCTGATGCGCGCCCCGATGGCCAGTCCGTTCTCCCAGCTGCTGAAGTGACAGCAGCTCTGACCGTCTCCACTGCAGATCATTCTCCAGCGGAGACGGTCAGAGCAGCGGGGATCATTCAGACCAATCAGACGCTGTGCCTTGCCTGCAGCACATTTAAAGGCGAGGAGAGGCGCTCATTAGATTGGTGAAGACTGCGCTCGGCTGTGTTAAACCCACTCACAGCTTTTGTCCTCCTACTCTGGCATTTGCGCCAAGGGGCAGAGACGTGGGCGTGGGTGTGCTCCTCTGCGCCCCTCTGCGCTCCTCTGCGCCTTGAGTGCGCCTCTCTTGGCACTGCAGGATACTTCCAAAGTGAGCCGGTCACACCCTGTGCGCACGGCGAAGGCCGGCAAAGGGCAGGTGCGCCTGCGCTTGCGCCTGGTCTACGAAATTAGAGCCCACTCACTCCATATCTTAGATATGCATATATACAATTATAGGATATACATATTCATCCATCCAAACTCACCACCATGAGGACAGGACTAGACCAGCCCACAGTGCAGTGCATCAGTTGGAGGCTCACAGTGATAGTAACAAGAAAAAACATAGTTAACAGTTCAGTATTGGAGTGAAGCAAGTCTTATGTTGAACAGCCAATCACTGAAAATAAGAGGCATTTCTGATTGATGAGGATGATTCGTTATTCTTTATTATTTTCATGCTGTGGTATCACAGAAGTATCAAGCATTAAAAATCTATTCATAAAGCTTTAATGGCATGAATGGGGGCATCATTGTCAAAACTTTTCATTAAAAGTAATAATGACAACAAAAATGATAATCATAATAATAATCCAAATATAAAATAATACAATTAATTGTAATGATCAAAACATTGTCTAAATCATGTTTGAATTAAAAAGGGAAATATATATCTATAATTTAGGTGTGAAGCGCTGGATATATAATATATTACGAACACATAATATATGTTAACCGAAGCTATGTTCTTAATCCATGAATTTTCAAATATATAGTTTTAGAAAAAAAAATAGCAAAGCACTTGATTATTTTTCATTAAGATGTCAAATCACAGTTACTTACTTGCATCCCTGATCAGAAAACATAGTTCAGGTAGTTAAAAGTTCTGTTTGATTTACTTCTGACAGCCCAGTGAGTGGCTCAGATGTTGGTATAAAGGCATGACTTCAGTAGCATTTTGAAGGTCTTGGTCGAGAGCGTTTTTACTCGGCCTTGTCTCGGTCTCAAACTGGTCAGACTCTGGATTTTCCATCAAGACCGATCAAGACCAGCACTGATCTGCCGTTCTTCAACTTCATTAATGTTAACAAGGAGGAGCACTTGGTAAAACAACAAAAAGCTTCAATTCATGTGTTATTTCCCCCTGTGATGACTGCGGCCTTTCCAGTGTTGTGATTGAGGGACACACCCCTTACCCCTTTAACTTCCAGCTCAACTGTTTGGCAGAGGTCATCCATAAATTCAGGGATATTTATTGTTTTTAAAAATAGAACAAATAAGATCATTGATATGATTCTGTCAACATTTGAAACAGAGAAAACTACAAACAAACAGAACACCAGATATTTTCTTGTGTGGGATTTAAATGTTTAAACAGTAAATATTTGGTAATGTGATGCCATAGAAATGCACAAATATTTGGGACAAAATCCATCAGCAAAGGCAAAAATGTTTGTAAATAAAGTAGCAATAAAAATAACTTAAAATAGATGACACTGTGTTTGACAAACACAAAAAAAGGTTTTGGATGAATAACAGATTTTACAGATATAAATCATATCAGTGGTTAAGTATACAAAATAAAAATTATGGTAAAACTTAATAACAGCTTTTAGCTTTTTGAAACTTCAAATCCCACAAAAGAGAATATCAGTTATTTTGGTTTGTTTGCAGGTTTTTCTGAATCCTAAAAAAATGACAGAAACAAATAATTGTTTCTTTAATATAGTAAATATTCCTGTATTTATTGACCCCTGCCAAACTGTTTAGCTGGGAGGTAAAGGGTTAACTATTGAATCCTGTCATGGTTTTACAATTGATTTTGATGATCTTGGTCTTGTCTTGATCTCAAGTCCCAAACGTCTTGGCTTTGGTGCATTCTGGTCTCGGACAAGTCTTGGTCTCGGACAGTGGGGTCTCTAGCACAACAGTAGAGTTCAGTTTAAAATTTCTAATTTCTGTCTAAAATGTCCAACGACAACATCATTTTCAGTTTGGACACAGATGCCAGCTACATTTTTTTTTTTTAATGTATTTTTTGGGCATTTCTTGCCTTTATTGATAGGAGAGACAGTGGATAGGCTTGTGAAAGGGGGTGAGAGAGTAGGGGAACACACTCTGCAAACTGGTCACAGGCGGGATTTGAACCTGGACCAGCAGAAGCAAATACATGGGGTGCCTGGTTGCTAACCACTCCGCCAAACCAGCACCCCGCCAGCTACATTTTTAAGTGGATGACTTCAGCTCACATAACTCAGCATTGTCCCCGTTTGAAAAATGAAGTCCAAGTCCAGCATAGAGCGGCTTCGTAAATGTCGTCTCAACCCTGTGGAGGAGAGTCATGCTCTCAGCCACGCTGTAGAAGGACAGGATACCTGCCTTGTGATCCAGGAACACTCCCACATTGTAGGACATCTTCACAGGGATTAAAACACTGACATCATTATGTCTGAATTCATACTTAGCGAGGCAGTCCAACGACCAAGACTTGTCATTGCGTCCGAAAGCACATTCATTGTAGCTCCCTCTGCGGCAAATGTCCTTGTATGCAACAGCTATTGAGACAAGTGCATCCCACGTTACCTCCCAATAATGACGTCCAGTGAGGCTCTCTCTGCTCAAGACCTGATACGTGGGAAGAAATGCTGCTGGATAACATAATTCCAGGGGTCTACGAAATTCCTCTGTTGTTATTTTACGGTTCCCGTTAGATAAAACCAACCAGGGGTGAGCTGTATTCAGATCCAGAGTGAGTGGAGTTGCATACTGTAAGAATTCTTCCCTGGTCCTCAGTTGTTGAGACAGAAGAGCATCTACTTCACACACAGTCCGTAGAATCTTTGGCCATTTCTCTTTCACAGTGTCCTGTAGTTTATCTCTGACCTCTGACAAAGCCACTGTCACGTCCTCGAAGTACGTCAGAGCTCGGGTTTTGGTGCCAGGAAGCTCTGTGGACGCAGCAAGCTCTGACAGCAAGTGATACTTGTTGAGAAAAACGGTGTCAATCGTTGAATAAGTAAGAAGCTCCAGCTCAGCATCCCTCTTCTTCAGCTCAGTGATCTCCTGTTTCAGTTTCTCCTGAAGCTCTTTGACTCGCCTCACTTCAGTTTTTTGTTGGGATCGGAGCTGCTGCTTCAGATCAGAGCGTCTTTGCTCCATAAAACTGATCAGCTCAGCGAAGATCTTTTCATTACTCTCCACTGTTTTATTCGCAGAGCGATTGATGGCCTCCACCTCCTGCTGGAGCAGCTTCATGACTTTCTTACTTTCATGAAGTCTCTGTTGAATCTTCTGTCGACTTCCCTTGAGCTCTCTCTGCCTCTCTGTCCTCTCTGCTGCAGCTGAGACCGTGTCATGACCTTTGTGTTGGTCAAAGGAGCAGAGATAACAGATGGACTGCTGATCAGTGCGGCAGAACATCTTCATCACCTCATTGTGATGAGAGCAGATGTTCTCCTGGAGCTTCTTGGACGGCTCCACCAGCTTGTGTTTTTGAAAAGCAGGTGAATCAAAATGAGGCTGAAGGTGTTCCTCACAGTAAGAAGCCACACATTGAAGACAGGACTTGATGGCTTTACGTTTCCTCCCACTGCAGACGTCACAGGCCACATCTTCAGCTCCAGCATAGCAGTGATCAGCAGGAGCAGCTTGGAGTCCAGTCTTCTTCAGCTCCTCTACCAAATCTGCCAACATGGTGTTTTTCTTCAGGTCAGGCCTCTGTTTGAAGGTCTGTCTACACTGAGGGCAGCTGTAGATCCTCTCATCATCCTCTTTGTCCCAGTGTTTGTTAATGCAGCCCATACAGTAGCTGTGTCCACAGGAAACAGTCACTGGATCCTTCAGTAGATCCAAACATATGGAGCAAGAAAAAGTCTCTCGGTTGAGCTGAACTGGTTTCTCTGCCATTTCACTGACTACAAATGCCAGAAAGATTCTCTTCCTCATACAGGAACAACAAACAGGCTTGTGCACACGGCACATCTACAGAGGAGGGGGGACAGGAGTAGCTTGGTGTGGGAGAGGATTTAAAGGGGCAGAGCAGCTGAAACTAGAGTTAATGTCGACTGCTTCAGATTAACAAAACAAATGTTCTAACCACTTCACTCAGTTGGCTAATTCTGTTAATATTATGGAGTCAAAAGCATTCAAGCAAGAAGAGAGAAATAAATAAAAGAAAGCAAAAAGGAAAGAGGGAAAGAAAGCAAGAGAGCAAGAAAAATGGAAGCAAGAAAGAAGAGAGAAACAAGGAAAGATGGTAAGAAAGCAAAGAAGTAGGGAAGAAAGAAAGAAAACAACCAGATGAGAAAGAAAAAAGGAGGAAAGAAGGAAAAAGAAAAAGAAAGAATGAAAGAAGTAAAGAATGAATGAAAGAAAGCAAGCAAGCAAGAAGAGGAAAACAAGAAACGAACAAAAAGCAAAAAGGACAGATGAAAAGAAAGCGAGAAAGCAAGAAAAAAGAAAGACAGAAAGGAAGAAAGATTGAAAGAAAGCAAACAGACAAAAAAGAGAAAAGAAAGAAAAGTAAAAAGGTAGCAAGAATGAAGAAAAAAAGCAAGAAAGACAGCAAGAAAAAAGGAAGAAAACAAAGGCAAAAAAGAGAAAAGAAAGAAAAGTAAAAAAAGAAGCAAGAATGAAAGAAAGAAACCAAGAAAAAAAGGAAGAAAACAAACAGGTAAATAAGAGAAGAGACAGAATAGTAAAAAGGAAGCAAGAATGAATGAAAGAAAGAAAGCAAGAAAAAGGAAAGAAAGAAAACAAACAAGTAAAAAAGAGAGAAGAAAGAAAAATAAATAGCAAGCAAAAATCAAAGAAAGCAAGAAAAAAGAAAGAAATTAAAAAGGAAGCAAGAATGAAAGAAAGAAAGTAGGAAAAAAGAAAGAAAACAGGCATAAAAGAGAAAAGAAAGTAAAGTAAAAAGGAAGCAAGCATGAAAGAAAGAAAGAAAGCAAGAAAGAAAATGTTCAGGGGGTAGACTGAAGTCTTTGTTTATTTCCTAGCTGTTCTTTTACAGCACAGTATCTCTGACAGCTTTACCCCTGTCTCCCCTGTGGAGTCACAGCTCCTCAGTCTGTTTTTAAAGTTTGTTAAAAAGCGTATTTTATAAAATGAAGTTATAACGTCATGCCCAGTAATGTACAAGTTTCATTTAAACATCGTTACTGAACAAAGAACCAACATCACTGAACAGATATGCTGAAGATCTAATGGGATCAGTTAGAAGTCAGTCGATCTGATTGGATCAATTGACTTTTTTGATAATAACTCGACTAAGAATGTCAGACATGATGAAGTCAGGGTTTTTGCTCTCTGACTGATTTGACCTAACGAGGTTTTGTGTGCTTCTCCTCCTCTCTTCTAAACTTTCTTAACCAAAAAAAAAAAAAAAAATAGCACAGGTGTTTGTCTGGCTGAACCATCATCTAAAAGGTGAAAGTTATTTACTTAAGACTTCTAAAGCTGTCTTTCTCTGCATTTTACTGCATCCACTTCTTTTTATTCTGTGTGTCACTAAGATCATTGTTTCTCAACCAGGGGTCCCCTGGTGGTCTGTGGGGTGGGTCCTTAAAAATAAAAAAAAAGAAGTTTGTTTTTTAAGTCCTATGATGTTAATCAAACAGGATTATTTTTACACAAATGTGACTGAGACCCTTATCTACCTAAATTACAGAGGGTAACTGGACTTTTTTTCTCTAATTACATGTTTCACAAGTTTACACAATAAAAATCTAGGGCTGTAAAGTCCAAGTCGACTGGTCGACTTATTGGTCGATGCGTGCTCAGTCGACCAAAATTCTGATTGGTCGACCAAATGTATCAATTTCTATTTTCCCCTGCAGTATATGGTTCATTTTATCAGGAGAAATGTATCTAGTGAACCGTTTCACAGGTAACAGCCTGTCTTTTAATGTATTTATCATTCATTTCAATATCAATATATATTAAGAAATTTTCAATATTCTAGTCTAATAATCCTTTATTCGTTTGATAGCTGCATGCCGCTGCTGCATGTGCTCTGCCCACTGCAGCGGCCTCAACCAGTCCGCGCTGGATTGTATGCCTCATATAAATATCAAAATGCAATAACGACATCACAGATGGAATTGTCAATTTTATTTCTGAGGGTATGAGGCCCATTGGTGTCATGGAAGGCCAAGAAAAACATTGGAACCTGGATATTCAGTGGCAGCGCGCCACACAATTACGCACGCACATACTGCAAAATACGAGGGAGTAAAAAGAGAAAGTTTCTGAGTTAATAGATAAAGATAACAGATGTGGACGTCTCTTTGAATTAAGTCCTATATGACAGTGACTGCCCATTTCATTGATGAAAACTGGAAAGCACAGAGTCTTCTGCTTGAGAGAGGTAAAAAAGGAGAGGCGGACACGGAAAGAAACATCGCTGCGGATTATATGAACTTGCCGATGCCTCAAAGGTCGAGCAGAAAAAAAAGTGTCTGTTGAAGTGAACAACGTGGCTAATATGGAACTCTGTATGGAAACACTTAAGGAGTCCCATGAATGGTTTAAGATGCAGGGCATTTGGAGGTGCGCCGGGCACACTCCCGCCGTGGCTGCAGCGCGTCATGTTCTGGCGCATTTTAATAAGGGGCACAAAGCCAAAACTGGGCTCAAACAGAAGTAGAAGCAGGTGCTGATATAAGTTTAATCCAGCAGCAGCACGTCATTTTGTGGCGCATTTTAAAAAGGGACACAAAGCAGAAAAACTGGGCTAAAACAGAAGCAGGGGCTGATATAAGTTTTACTGAGCCGCGGTCCGCTGAGACAATTGCTGTGTTTTGGTCGACCAACAATTTCTTTGGTTGATTACAGCCCTATAAAAATCTTACATAAAATGTGAGCGCCCTTCTCTTTCAATGCTTCTTCATTATGATATTAGAGTGAATCATCAGAAGGAAGGTGTTGTGGGATAACTCATAAACAGGTAAGGTTCAAGTTAGTGCTTGAAATCAAGTGAGTGTTACAAACAAAGACGAAGATGATGATGATCATGGACCACCCCCTCCCCACCCCACAATTGGGCAATAGTCTGATGTATACTGTCCGTCCACATCCAGTCACTGGAGCTCAACCAAATGATGTGTGTGTGTTTGTGATTACCTCGGTTGGAGAGTTTCTCGAGCAGAATCCTGAAGCGTTGGACGACAGAAGGGGAGACGTCATAGGTGTAAACATCCTTCACTGGCACAGAGTGACACCTCCCAAACATCCCATCTGTAAACAAACAGAAACACACAATGAAAATAGGAAATGCAGCACACTAACACACTATTTTTTTGCCTTTTCTGAGCAGGGCTAAAACAGAAGGGTTCATATAATGCCAAAATCCAACACCTGAAAAGATTTAAGGGAAGAAACTTCAAAAAGATGCTCTAAAAACACCTGGGACCAGTTTTAACTTGTTGAAAAAGAACATAGGCGACAAATGTTGTGTCGCATCGTGCAGCTTTGCACGTCTGATGTCCACGCTGCATCCATCAAAAATGTAATTCCATCCTCTAGATTTCCCTTGTTAACAGAAAATCAAGTGCTTTAATTGTGCAGGTGGACAAACGGATCAGTATTGCTTTGTTTTTCAAGAAAGAAACCCAAAGGCTACACAGCTCTCCATGAGCCAATGACTGTTTGTTCCTCGGTCTGAAAGTGAAAGTAAACCATTTCACTCACGAAACCACATGAAAGCTCCACGATCACCACCAAGGCTGCTCAATTATTTTGACAAACACTGAGATAACAATTACAAAACACAATTACTGATAGATTGTACTACATGCACCAAAAAACATCATTTTGTTTTGATGCTTTGACACTTTCATTCTGAAAATTACAGAGCAAGCAAAGAATTAAAGTAAAAGTGAAAAACACATGGAAAATGAAGTTGGATGGTAAAAGATGAAACAAGTCCCACATGTCGTCTGGCACAAATCTCGATAGCACAGTTTTTACAATTGTGAGGGACAGTGACTGTAATTGAGATTAAAATACAATTAATTTCCTAACTTCAGTTGCTACTTTTTTCATTTTAAAAAAATAATTGTTTAAGGATATGCATTTGGTGTGGTACAGTTATTCTCTTTTGGTCAAAGCCAACACAAAAGAAAACTGCATATATACAATTTTTAGCTGAGAAATGCATATATTGCAGATTGGATCAACAGATGGCAGGGTTTTAACTTCTAGATATATTTTTCCTTTCTTAATTTATTATAATAATAAAAATAATAATAATAATAATTATTATTATTATCATTTTTTAAAAATAGAGTTCCACATAATAATGGCATATTGTGTTGTGTGTTTGTAAATAGTGTAAAATGTTCAATTAATTCCTCTTTTCTTGCTCCTTCTCCAAATTGATTCCCACTGTGGTGGGAAAAAATAGAGACATGGGACAAAGGGAAAAACACTAGAGCTGAAACGATTCCTCGAATATTCGAGAGTACTCGATTACAAAATATCCTCAAATTAAATTTTGTGCCTCGAAGCCTTGTTTAATATATAATTATACATATAAATATATATCTGGACTACTATACAGCGCATGGTGTTTGACACGGACGGTCATTTCTGTGGCACAACGCGCCTGCTACCTCCGCTGCTGCGAGGCTTGTAAAATCATGAAGGAAGAGAAAAGAGAGGGACAGAAAGGAGAGAGTCCGCAGAAGAAATGCAGAGAGTGTCCCTAGTGTGTGGTCACTACAAGAAGGGACTAAAAGAAAACACAGTGCAGTGTGTCTGATGTCAAACGGAGTGAGCTTAGCACGATAGCACATCGTTAGGGCTGCAACTATTACTATTACAGCATTTTAAATATGCTCATCACAGACATGCGTCCTCTTTCCATGGTGGAGGACACAGGATTTAAGAACATGATCAAGGATTTCAATACAAACTACACAATGCCCTCCAGAACACACTTCACAAATGTAATTTCAGAATTATATTACTGCTTTGTAAATCAGTATTGTATTGGCTTTGTTTTAAGCCAGTACTGGTTTAAACTTTGAAAGTTGTTCAAATAAAAACCCTTTTCTGAGGAATAAACGGCATTTGGTTGCTCATTTTGAAAGCCCTAACATGTTGCATTGTATACAATTGATTTATTTGTTTAAAAACAAAAAAGTATATTTAGTTAGAGTACTCGAGTACTCGAAGAAATAATCGACAGAGTACTCGATTCCAAAAATACTCGATAGTTGCAGCTCTAGAAAACACTGCTGTGTCATGCAGCATCATGTGGCGTCCCTTTGGGGCAGTTTGGACAAATAAGCATATGATTCAGTGCAATTTGCCTGATTTGAATGCAGAAGCTTGTAAGAATCACCTTCAATTAGAACAACACAAAATATGAGACCTTTCAACAACAATCCGCATGCATTGGGGAGAGTTCATATGATAGAAAAGCATAAAGTGGGCTCTTCAAACTGGAAAAATCAAATCAGATGACCACAAAAACAAAAGCCAATACTCAAGATTTTACTCCGACTTTGCGAATTTGTCCTTTATTTGGTGGAGTGACTTGTATTTAAAGCAATTAATAGGGTTATTTTTTTGAGTCTGTTGATCATTGTTTATGTTGACAATATATTTAAACCACCAAATTGTGTCGTAAACTGTCCTTACTTCTGAATTCTTGTTATAATGCTCCTTTGGGTGTTTTTCTACCACTCTGTTAACATAGCCAACGAAAGTGTTATTGAACAATAAGGGGGACTTGTGTGCTTCTTTTAAAGGGAAACTGCTAACTTAATAAAAAAAAAGAAAAAGGAAACAGGATCAGTGATTCCCAATATAGTTTTAAATAAAAAAAGCACAAGCTTCCAACACAAGGAACAACTGTGTATGCCTGATATCACTGTTTAATGATAATTCAGACCTCTTGTGTATAAATAGTCTCTGTGTCACTGTGGGTATCTCAATCAACTTACAAGCTTCATTTAGTAGTAAGTGAAGGATGACGAGTGGCTGATCACACATAAATGTTTAACTGAGTGTTTGCCGAGTTGTGAACACAGGAAACTGAGGAGTGAGACAAGCTGCAGGTGAACAATGAGGAGTGAAGATAGAGGAAAAAAAGAGCAACACAACAAGTAACAACTGTTAGATCAGTGTGAGTTTATATGGCCCTTAACCCTCTCATACATGAATTATTAAATCTCAAAATAAAAACGTTTTATAATGAATTTCTAACTATCATACAAGATGTTATTCCAAATATATTATTACATTAGAGGCTATATAAATTTTAACCGGTCTGATTCTTGAGAATAGAAGGATTTAACATGTATCCTTGCAGGGCATGGTGCAATTCACCCTTCATCTGCCATTTTGGATCTGTGATGCAATATCTCGATATGACAAAAATATTCAAAGATAATATTTTTCTAAAACTTGAGACTAGGGTTTGGGAGTGAACCACCTGGTAGTTGGACATGGTACTGCAACCTAAGTGGTATAAAATGTATTCCAAATATACGTCTACTGTAGTGGACAAAAATAGAGCTTTCTGTTATTATGCTCCAAAACTTTGGAACTCTCTCCCCCCGGACTTGATAACAGAGGCCTCATTTAGGTGATTTTAAAAGCAGAACATACCTATTTAATCTAGCTTTTGATCTGGAATTATCTTGTTTATTTTCCAGACTGTATTATTATTATTATTATTACAATTAATACCATTATTGCTTTTATTACAAGTTTTTAATCTCTGTTTTTATGGGCTTTGTGTTTTATATTGTTTTTTATATCTATTTATTTTGATTTCCATCCTTTATTTTAAATTGTTATTGATTTATTTTGATTTTTATCTTATTATTTTAAGGAAAACACTTTAATTTTACTGTTTTTAATGTATTTTATTTTGCTTTTTTAAATTTTACAGATTATTTTGCACTGAGTTTGTTTCGACTTTCGTTTACTTTTACTCTTCTCACATAATGATGTCATGTTTAGGTTCTGCTGCTATGTAAAGCACTTTGGGCTGCATGCGTATATGCATAAAAAGTGCTGTATAAATAAACTTGAGTTTGAGTTTGGACACCATGCATGAAAGGGTTAAATCATATGAGAAAACAATAAACAAAACTACATCTCTGAGAGCAATTTACTAAAAACCATACTAACATTTCGTGTCAGGCAGCACCCTCTAGTGGTGAAAAGCTCATAGATTGGCACACTGGATCAGGGATGTCAAATTAAGGGATAGATAAAAAGAGGGATAAATAAATGAACAAATAACTTCCACTATTGACATTCTTGTACTTCTTGTGAATCAAAGAAATACTATGAACGTGTATTTTGGTGCAGTTAAACTTTCATTTAAAACATGATGCCATTTAAAAGCTCACAGACATCACTACAGCTGTATTGGGGAAAACAAAGTGATGTAGGGGGTACATTTTGAAACTGGAGCATATTTGTGAGTTTTTCTCAAAATCAAATGGTTTTCAAACATGCACGCAAATAACCAAAGATATTCTGTATTTTGTCCCGTGTCAGCAGTAACAGACAGAGACTCTCTTATCTCAACTTATGAAAACCTGACAGGTGAGCCTGCAAATTTGATGAGGACCGGTGATTAAGCTGCTCTGCACATAACACACAGCCCAGTCTTGATTTTAAGTTTGCCATAACAGGTTAGGGCCCAAAAAACCACCACACAGCGCTCCTCAGATGACTCTGTGCTGTTATCATGTGCTCGAAGTGTCACCACTTTGTTTACTGAGGTCAAGAGAGCAGCCTATAAATCTGACGATCAAGCTGCGCTGAGAGCGCCCTCTGCTGAATGAAACGGTTTACTGTTCCAGGCGCCCTGATGTACTGCTAGTCATAATATTTGACATTTAAAATATTTATTACTCTTTGGTTTCAGATATTTATCACCATGCTCAAACAGCTGCTCGATTATGGTAGATAAAGCTGCGTTCATGACGAACGCGACTTCACGACTTTAATCACGTTGCCCATTGTGTTCATAAAAACTTCATTTTGGTCACCGTCGATATCATATATCATATAATAGGGTGTATAAGCCGACATTATTCCAACTATATCTTTTCACTCACCCACCAACCACAAAACACTGCAGCTGGTGCCCTGCAGCAGCATCGTCTGTCAGTTTCCTGCTGTCCGTCTTGGCAGAACTAATGTACTCACTGACTAATGTTTCTCAGACATAGGTTGTAACTCTGTGGTCCAGAATAAGAACTGTCTGCTACAGGTATAATAACACACATGCACTGATTGGCTGTGGTCGCATAGCCACACACAATGTTGCCAGAAAAGATCAACTTTTTCCAACACTGGCATTGTGTGACAAGCAGTCATCGCCTTGAATGTGTCACCGGAGGGTTAACTCCTCAACATCACGGCTGTACATTGACTTTGCATGGCGTTTGGTAGTGGTGTTATTATTTGAGTTTTGTTTTGTTTTTTCTTCACAGCGACAGGGTCTATTTTTTATTTTTTTTTATTATTATAATGATTTTTAAGTTACATGTAATTTTTCCCAAGAGAGTCCATTTCATTTCCAACTGTGTTTTTTCTCTTTTATTGTTTGCTAAATGTATTATATTGTTTATATTTATTTATATTTTTATTTATTTTAATTTTAAAGCTCTTGGCCTTCCAATTAGTTAAATACTTTTACGAAATTAAAGAGGACATATCATGCTTGTTTCTCCTTTTCACTATGCCAGACTAGGATGCCTGTAAAGCATTTCTGCCCTCAGTACAAGTCATTTAGTTCCTTCATTGCCCCACAATAGCGTTCTCAAAATCCTCATTTTAGGCCATTATGAAGCTCTCCTTGAAACACTCGGATCTCAGGATGATCTACAGTTACCTCACAACGTCACAGCCCTTTGTGCTCTGATTGGTCAGTTCTATCTGGGGCTGAGCCAGCCTGTCCTTCTTCTTCTACTGTATTTTCCAGCAGGCTCAAAGCAGCGACCGCGTATTGAGTCCCACTACAGGCCAGAGCTGGTAATGAGTGACTGTGAGCTAGGGATCTATATACTGCTGCTGGATGTGTTCCTCGGTGACGGTTTTGTGGCTAACAGACATCACAGAGGAGGAAGTGTTTTATCAGATTACTCCAATAAAAAGAAATGTACCTCGTGTCGTCACGATGTTTGAAATCTCGCGGTCATCTCGCAATGACCTATTTTCAGAGGCATCAAATCTCGTTCTAGGATATCAGAAAAAATACAATATCTCATTTTTTTGAAAATTAAGGGGGTGTAAGGTCTTGTTTTCAAATTTATTATATTATATGTAAGTATTAAATCATGCATCAGCATGATATGTCTCCTTTAAAGTTTATTGCTTTTGATACGGTGTACCCACTTTATTATGAGACTATAGATATTATATTACATTAATGAAAAAATATGCCTCAAAATAATATTGACAATAATATCGTTTATAGGCAATAATTTTTTTTGCCATTATTAAGCAAAATTTGTTATCATGACTGGCCTAACTACAGTTAAACATATCATCTCAGTGAGGTGGTAACATGATAAGCATATGTCATGTGGTGTATACATTTAAAAGTTCAGACAAGTCAATGGGAAGGAAGGAAGGAAGGAACGAAGGAACGAAGGAAGGGGGATGGATGGACAGACTTGCTTGATAGTTTGCTGCTGGATGAAAAAACAAATGTATGTATCTGAACTCGGTCTCTCCGTCTGTTTGTAGGTTGATCCAAAGTTAGGTTGAGAGCATTCAAAGTGTTGTGAAGTCCTCTCTGACAATCGTTCAGCTAACAGCACTGGCTTTGTCTAATTCTTTCTTCAGTTGAGTAGAATTTTTAATGTGTTAGGATGCCCTGATCTTGAAACCTCAGCCAAAAAGAAAAGCACGATCACAGCCGTCTTTCTGTGGCTGCAACAGAAAGCAAAAATAAAAGAAGAGTAGCTCCAGAAAAAAAAACACCTCTGGGCTTTTTCATCCTCAGCTCTGAGCTCAAGCAGTGCTCAGAAGCACCAAAGCTGACTCTCCCGGGAGGATCTTCCAGAATTATCTCTTATAATTATTCTCATGCATATCTGAGGCTCCATAATCTATCTCTGTTTCCTACCAGGAGGCTGATATTTCAGAGCCAGGCGTCTTCTCGTGATTTATGTTGCAGATTAGAGCAGAATGAAGATTCACGGAGCCGTTACTCAGAAGCACAGGGCGTGTGGAGATGGAGGAGGTGGACCAGCAGCCCTGACCAGGTGTTGCTAAAAGATGTCATTATTTTAGTTTTAATGTCATTTGGCGGGAGCTAGGAGCGAAACTCTATAACACCTGTTTACTGTCTGTGACTAAATCAAACTCCTAATCAACCCGTGGAGTCCCATCACACCTCTGCAGACTGATGAGGACATAAAAAAGAAGAAGCCTGTTCATTCAAGACAGGTGCAGTCACAAATGTTTCTGCGTTGTTGTGTATTTCCAGCTGAGGAAGTCAAACTGCGTCCAGCCTAATGAAGTGGATTAAGATGTCTTAATGGATCTGCCTCTGGGGAAAAACTTAAGTCCATCCCTCACAGACTGAACTCCACTGATCAATGACATCCGGGATGGCTTGGCAGAGCTCGATGTGCCTTCACAGGACACACAGGTGAAATTCTACTGTCAGAAACTGGAGAATTAAAAGTGATTGCATAACTTTGTTAAGTAAAAGGTTCACACATTCACACTGGAAGAAGCACTATTTTTACATCAACATGAAACAAAACACAAGGCTGGAAATGTGCTTATGCACAAACATCAGGTCCTACACTGAAAAACGTTGATCTGTTTGAAAAACATTAGCGTAAAAGTTGTTCTGTGTTTGAAGGAAACATGGTGTCAACTACTGGAACCAGTGTAAATGTCCTATGTATCTATTTAGGCAAGGGCTCCATCTCCAATTTTTACTGAGCAATGTGCAATGCAACTAGCACTTTATATTCCTAGGTACTCTAGGTATCACAAATTACCATCGCTGGCATTAGATTACTGTAATATGCAATTGAACATTAGGCAATTAAAATAGCACTTTATATTTTTTGGGCAATTTGCAATTCAATAATGCACTTTATACTTTAGCACTCTGCACTATAACCAGCCCCTTGGCCTAAAAGTTTTTTTTTAATGATCAACTATGTTTGCTTTGTTTTGTATTGTTTGTTTTGTTTTGTCTTTGTTTTGTTTTGTCTTGTTTTGTTTTTATTGTGTATAAATGTTTTGTACAACACCAACCTGCCAATGGGACTAGAGATGGAAATTAGCCACACGGCTATAATCTCACATGTTTACATTTATATGTTCATTAACATGCACTGTCCCATTTCCTTATTTTAAAAATAAACAAATCTACAAATGTTGACTAATTGTGTTCCTCACAGTTTTTATCAACAACCTTTTGTCAGTGGATGAAAACTAGACAATAACTATTAAAAACAAGTGCACATGAACAAAACACTTAAACCAAATTATCTGACATTTTCTTCAACAAAGTAAGTTAGGAATATATCCAATCATAGCTACTTTGGTTGTGTGGAAAGGTTGGATAGTTAAGATGGACATCTAATCACAGTTAAATTTGTTTCTGTTTATTCATACATTGAAACTTTACTATCATTCAAAAAGGCTTATAAGACGTTTCATTTTATTCAAGTGTAAACCATGACTTTAGAGATTCAAGGAAATATAAAAAATGTAAGGGTGCACCGAACATTCGGTGGCCGAATATTTTCAGCCGAATAGTGCAGAAAAAGCCATATTCGGCCTTCGGTGGAGTGAGCTAATAACAAGGCCGAATAGTACCCCCCCCTCAGTAAGGGTCAGACACTCTCTTATCCACCCTGCCGAAAACAACACAGTCACACGGGGTTAAACTCTTGACGAAGCTCCGCTGCACTCGGCCGTATAACTTGGATGAAAAGCCGACGGCTGAGCCCACAAATAAGTGGAGGACAAAAGACTAAACTACATTTCACAGAACACACAGCCTGGTCTTTGAATTTAAGTTTGCCATCAGCGGTGTAGAACCAAAACTACTTCCACATAGCTCTCCACAGAACAGTTAAAGCCCAAATTAGAGCTGTTTACGTCCACTCCGTCCGCTCCACTCGGAGCGGAAACTCTTTGGCTCCAGAGAGCACCAGATGTGACTGACGGTCAAGCTGCGCTCACAGCGCCCTCTGTTGGACGGAACGGTCCACTGCTCCAGACCTGATGTGTCACCACACTCAATATTTTACATTCAAATATTTATTTACAATTCCATTACGGATATTTATTCCCATATTTGATCGTTTATTCAAATATTGAATATAAAGTGACAGCCTTAAAGCAGTATTGTTGGTATTATTGGTCTATTGGTATATATCCACCAGTGTACATTCATATTTTTTAATGCATGTTTTGTTTTGTTTGAAGGCTTAATATTAATGAAAAACTTTGTTGGGCTTCTTTTGAAAAGCAAAGGCTACTGGAATATTAAAAAATGTCAGAACATTTAATAAACAATTACTTTCTTTTAAAAACATGTCTAAAAATGTACTCTAAACTATTAATGCACTATCAAAAAATATAGTGAACTACTTTGCCGCTGCATTGGATATTCGGTTTGGTATTCGGTATTCGGGCCAGCATTTATTTATTATTCGGCTTCGGCTTCGGCCACAAATTTTCATTTCGGTGCATCTCTAAAAAAATGCCTTAGATTTTACACTTAATATTTTAGTCGACTAAACTGTTGAAAAATTAAATGAATTAAAGCTAGAATACAATTAAAATAATGTAGATGACTAAATAATGACTAAAGCTCAAAGACTGTAAGAATGAAAACAAAAGACTGACTGTAACTAATACTAGATTTAAAAGTGCTGGGAAAATGAACACTGACTGGAACCCAGCAAAAGCAAAATTGGTGTCAGATTAAGTCAGAGAAAAAAAAACCTTCCATCAGAAAAAAATCTAACTGGTCATTTTGGTCAAGACATCCTCCAAACCTAGATATAACTTAAAGGGGTAGGAATCATCAGTGGCCCCATACACGATTTGATCATTTGATCAGAATACTTGAGTGCTGATTCGATTTTTATTTTCATTCTGAAAATTATACAATATGGTGAGTATTGTGGTTCCTGAGACTGCAAAATATTGCAATTTATGACTTTATCTTGACTGCACTTCACATACAAAACACTAAAATTTGTTAAATTAAATAAGGAAAACATCTCAGTATATTCACGTCACTTCAGTTTGATTAGACAATAATGCATTTTAGTAACAGAGATTTAATGTTAAAGTGGTGATTAGGGCTGTCAGGATAACACATTTTGCGGGACGTTAACTGTCCCAAAAATTATTGTCGATAAACAATATTATTGTCAATGTTATTTTGAAACATCATTTTTTCATTCATGTAATTATATGTCATAATAAAGTGAGTGCACCATATCAAAACTTTGAACTTTTATTTCTTAAGAGTATTTAACTGTAATTGGAAGGTCAAGAGCTTTTAAATAAAAAAAAATAAACACCATAATAAATTAAACAAACAAAAAAAAAGAGGAAAAAAAACAATGAAAATGAAATGGACTCTCTTTTGGGAAAAACTTCATATAAAAAAATATTCTAATAATCAAAACAACAAAAAAAAAGACTCTGTCTCTGTAAAGAAAAAAATCCAATAAAAACACACACAACAAAAAATAAAATGTAGTTTATACAGTTCCTGAATTGTTTGTGACATGTATGTTCCCCCAGCCAATTCGTACTGTATGTCAAACATTTGCAACATTTCTGGCTTTTCAACCGTATTGAAGAGCTGCATTTCTTTTGCAATGTAGCGAACGACACTGTCTGCTGTGGCAGCCGGCTTAGGAACCGTAGCTTTTGTGCCATCTTTCATATTAGTGTTTGTTTCTTTGTTACTCCTCGCAACGCTCACTTCAGCTCTTTCCGTGTGTACGCGCGAGCGGCCCCGCCTCCCCCACAAAGATTGAATGAGTGACAGATGCTCACTCGCTATAAATCCACTTCCGCCATAGAATCAATGCACCCAGGTGTTAAGAAAGATGGACAGAGTGAGCCACCTTCTCATTCAGCCTCTTTGGTAGAAAGAGAGGAGGAAAACAAACATGCATGCACATGTCAATTTATCGAGTCTGGCAAACTTACCGAGGACGTTTTTAATTATCGTGCGGTTGATTCATTTATTGATTATCGTGACAGGCCTAGTGGTGATAAATACTGAGGAACTCACCTAGAAGTACCTTTCTAATGGTGATTTAAGACTTTAGGATATTGTACTCTTTAAGTAAACAGGTCTATCCCTTTTATACACATCAGACACTGGAAAAAAGATGTCAAACATGTCAGGACACCCAACAATGTTTTTATTTGAAACAGTTGAATCACTGAAGACATCAGACTCTGTAAATATCAACTCTTCTTAGCCCAGAAAATCCCCCAAGTGGCGTGTCGTGACATGTCGACTGCGATGATGCATGAAGAGAGGCATCATGCGACTGGGGTACAGATGGGTAATGGGTCGCTTTAGCCCTGTTCCCTCACAGCTCATCAAGAGAAGACAGTGGGCTGAAATGGAACACGGTCCAATATCATTCTGTGCAAGTGTGTGTGTGTTTGGTCAGCGTTTGGCAAATCTGTCCTCCAATTTGGTTTGCAGCTGCGTTCAAGAGAGCCAAGACCAACCTGGACAGGGTTTTAGTGGACGGACATTTTGAGGAATTCAACATACTACTAGTTAATGGGTTGTTATCAGCATCAAGGTTAGTGGCAAGGTATTCATCAGTGTTCATTTTGTTGAATACTTATTATCATCATAGTTTTCGGCAACAACCTTTTTTCCCCTGACAAAACAAAACATTTGACCCATGTGACATTTTCGGCAAAAATACAACCAGACTAAAATGTTTGACAAAGACTTAATCCAATCAGACCTAATTTGGTCATGTAGAAAGAAGAGACAAGTTAGGAATATATCCAATCACAGCTACTTTGGTTGGTGGTGGTGGGATTGTGGAGCGATCCAATCAGAGCTGCTCTCTTTATTAATTGATATAATCATGTAGAGCAGGTTAACTGACAGTCAGCTTCTCTCTGTACCTGTCTTGTTAGATCTCAGTGCAGCTTTCGATGTCAAAAATGATCACACTTCTACAGAGATTAGACTTATTACTTAGGATTACAGGGAGTGCTTTGACTTGGTTTAAGCCCTACTTATCTTGGTTTTTTGTCAAAATATACAAACACAAAATTAAAATCTGCAACTTCTACAGTAGATGTCAAGGGTTCGAATCATGTTTCGGAGTGAAACATAAACACGGTGAAGGCAGCATCGTCCCACTTGTGTAAACACACAACCCCGAGGTAGAGTGGTTTAATTTTTCCTACATTGGTTTAGATTCATTCTAAATAATAATGAATTTGATAATATATACATCAGCCGGCCAATTAAATCAGCCAATTATAGCCCTTTACAAAGTATTCAACACCTGCCAGAGTTTGACCGATGTAATACCCACAAAATATTTTGATTTCCTCACACGTTTCCTCATGTGTACAATAAAAAAGTGGTTCCACCTGCACTGAAACCTACTTTATGAGGATTCTGGGACTGAAAGGCACATGTGACAAATAGTTAATAAATAATCTATACATTTACATTTAAAAAAGGATATTTGTTTTATTTTGCAGGAATTTACAGCAGTTTTGCACACTATTTAATTTTGTACTTGAAAGCTGCATAGAAGAAAATAAAATATTCCTATACAAAGAATATTAAGTCAGTGTTTTTGTTGCTTTCCTCTCACAGTTACCTGTTTACAACTATTTAAAAAGTTGTTCGACCTGTACTTTAACCTACCTCTAATTTCATAAACAAGAAGTACAAGATATAGAGTGACTTTTTTCAGGTTATATAGTTAATTTCCCAGAGGTTTGCTTTTCTGCATGTTCTCATACATTGAATTTCCTCTCTGTTGTAAAGTTAAACAAATATTAAAGAACAAAGTATTATAACACCTAAAAATGTTCTACCTGTAAATAATATATTAATTGTTGTGCTTTGGGACCATTTAAAAAAAAAAATCATTTCATATATTGTTTAAATTAATCGGCAGATTAATTGGTAATCAGTATTTTTTTTTTTGCCAAATATCATTTTAGGCATCGGCCTCAAAAAAACCCATATTGGTCGGGCCCTAATAGATGTATTAATGTTTGACATACTACACCTGCAAGTTAGGGAAAAGAAGACAAAAACACTATATAAGTGTCATGACAGGAAAAAAGTATCTACTATTATCCTTCCTATGAAATGCCCTTTGATTAAATATAAAACTCACTTGGTCGTGATGTTTATGGAGTCTTTTTATAGCACAGAGATAATAAAGTTTCAGTTCTGCGCACACCTCACTTCAGCTCTCCTCTTGCTGACTTAACTAATGCCAATTAAAACGTATCTCGAGGCAGTTTTCTCTGCTGGAAAATACTGTTTCCATGCTGAGCCAGCCTATTCTCCGTCAGCTCCGTGACTGCTCGGAGAGCAAAGTCAGGGGACCAATCAACACCAGGAGGGCCACAGTGACATCATCCTGGAGCATGAGGGAGTGACAGCATGAGAGAGGAGCAGCATGGGAACTGGACAAATATTTACACACCTAGACCAAAATCCCACAAGCCTGTCATAAATACAAACCCCTCATCTAATAAAGCTGGGACGTTGTGTAAAATGTAAATAAAACACAATACAAAGATCTACATATTCTGTCCAACCTACATTCAACTGAATACACTACAACGACAAAGAAAATATATTTATCTATTTATTGTTACTTAATTTGTATTGATTATTTGAACATTTTGTACATGAGGGCTTTAGATTGAAAGGAAAAAATAAACACATTTACAGAACATAAGTCTGGGTCAGCATAAACTGTTTGGAGTCCATCTCTCAGATATCTTCTTCATCAGAAACAAACAATTATTAGCCACTTTTTCTTATTATGTCGCTTCATTTCATCTTTTATAATGTGCATTTATCCCACTTGTCATCCATCTGTGTCTCTTGTAATCTCAAACAATGTGTCAGTTTTTCCATTATGAGTATTTGTTCCACTCTCTCCAGCCATTGCTCTTAGGTTGGGGGATCTACTTTACCCCACTTTAGGGCTGAAAGATATATCGTTATCGTATCGACATTGAGATATGAACATCCAAAATTTTTAATATCGAAAAAGCAACAATATATACAATATAGATTTCACCCGCACTTGTCCTGTATGTACAGTTCTGGAAGTCGCAACAAATTTAATTTTTACGATTGCCCTTGGATGCACCGCTTGGTTTTCACCAAACTCGTAGTCCCATCGTATCGTATCGATATCAAGATATCAGGCATGAATATCGAGATATGAAATGTTCTCCATATCGTTCAGCCCTACCCCACTTCCTAGTAAAAGATTTTTTTGCAGCTATCAACAGCATTTTTGCCAAGTATTGGTCCTTAATTCATACAATTCCCTCAGGTGAGTTAAACTTACACATGTAAAGTCACAGAAAACTCAGGAATATTATATCTTAGTATTTCCAGTAGGATCTTACGTACAGCTTTCCATCAGAAAGAAAAACAGAAAGATTTTTTTTTTCTAAATATTTAGTCATTTTGAATTTAGAGCCAGCAACATGTTCCAAAAAACTGGAATAGGGGCAACAAAACACACAGAAAGTTGAGGAATGCTCAAAAAACACCTGTTTGGAACATTTCACAGGTGAACAGGTGAAGAAGAAACAAGTGAGTGTAATCATTAGGCAAGAAAAGAAGCCTTCTGAAAGGATCAGTCTGTCACAAACAGATACAACTGCACGAGCAAGCAGCCCACAAATTTAACAGCAACATTTCTCAAAGGCATGGGCATGGCATGGGTAACTTGCACATCCTTAAAGGCACCATTAATGCTGAAGGGTACACAGATTTTGAAGAAACATATCTATATCTATTGAGAATGATTTTCACTCTTTTCAACCCTATATTTGCTAATATTTCCTAATATTTGCTTATACTTATAATTAAGCAACTTCAATATCCAGTGCAATACCCAGTCAAATGTAGTTACACTGTGCTGCACGTTTATATTCATACAGTAAATGTTGGTTAATTTGTTAATAGTGTAAATTCCTTGACCTAGTTCATAGTCTCACTTTACTTATTTTATTAATTTTCATTCATAAGGAAGCTGAAATATGGCTTAGCTGATTTTGCTAACTGCTTTCTTCTTTTTTATGCAAGTTTTATGATCTTTTCTATATCAATGTTTGATATTTCTACTGCTATACTATGTAAAAGAAGAAGTTTAACTTCTGGAGATTAATCAAGGATTTCTGATTTTTATTGTGATATCATTGCATTCTGTTTTTTTTTTCAACTTAATCAGGATTAGATAACAAAGTCCTACATTGGAAGTAATAAATATAAGGTTTTGTTACTAAGAATGCATTAATGTTGGATAAATGGGAAATACTTTGGTTGTTTTGCACTGCACTGATGTGCGCTTTGGTTTCACAGCTCCCTGTTTTTACCTATAAATTTCTTTGTGAAGGACTTTCTAATTCTTCAGGGTTGTGTTGTTGCAGTGTTCACAGAGGATTAAGTGTCAGATCTGAAACATTTCTGAAGCAGTTGAATGTTTTCTGCTGCCACAGGAAAAGAACATGTTGTTTCCTCTGCGTATTGAGACATTTCTCAGCTGTCACACTCTCCCTGTGTTGTTGGCAAAAAGGTGGATACAGAGAATGTCCTCAGCTGAAAAATAACAGCCTTACTCATTGTTTCTCCTGCTAAGAGATTATAGCCAGCTCAGGCAATCAGAGCTGCTGCTGCGGGGCCTGATAGAGACCGAGATGCCAATCACAGACACAACGTGCTGGCACTGTTAGCGAGGGCCGCTTTGACAGCAGCTATTGAAGCAGCTCAGACACACGGAGGCTGAGAACAATGGCCGGAGGTGCAGCCAGCGTAACTTTTCCACTGCGAGATCCAGCTGACAGAGGAGACTCACCTCGGCTGACTCAGCCTGAGAGAAATACTCGAGCTGTCTGAGAACAGTGGAGACGAGCTGCCAACCAACTGAGAATCATTTTATATGAAAGTTTTATCAAGACAAGTCAGATAACTGCAGCAGGTACCTAAAATGAAACACCTGACATTTAAGTGTTCCTGATGACGAGGCCTCGTTATGTCCAGTTTTTCTTTTTGAACAATGTATTTTTTATTGTTTTTTTAAATAACACAGAGCAGAAAACACCTGTCCAGTTTTTCTCGTCAACTTTCTACAGCTGAAATGAGTAGTTGCTCATTCCCATAGCCATTGTTGCCACTGTTTGGTCGGCAGCAAAAGCCGATTGGCTGGGGACAGAGCAGAAATGGTTCAATGTATGCTGAGTTGTTGGCAACATGACACTGAGCAGTGTTAACTGATTCCATTAGGGAGTCCCAATACAACTTTTTCCCCTCTAATACGATACCAATATTGCAGCCTTGAGTATTGGCCAATACCGATATCAATCCGATCCGATATCAGCAGAAATCAAACATACTTTTATTACTGATTTTGTAGTCTGGACTGTAAGAAAAGGATTGATCAGGTGAGATTACTTAAAACAGAGGACAGTAGTCAGCAAAAGCAGGCATGAGAAAAACCAACCTATTTGTTATTAACCATTGGGTTCAACACATTTTAACCTAAAACATAAGAATATACTATAATTAAATAAAATAATTGAAAAATAAATGAGAAGACCCTGAAAAGTAACATCAAGAAATCCAGTAAAAACAAAAACATACGTATTTTTAATTGCAAAGTAACCACTGTGTTTAACTTAAACATAAGCACATTCTACAACTAAATTAAGAAAATAAATAAATTAAACTAGAATGGACTGCTTGTATCTGAGTGCTTATATTGGAGGTTTTAGATGCAGGCCAATAAGATCCAATATTTGATTTTTTGCTGATACCGGACCAATATCCGATATCATTATCTGATCGGGACATCCCTTGACTCCTTACCACAAAATGTACCTGTAAACCCATCAGAGTGGCCCATGTGGATAAGGTAGTCTGAAAGTGACAGGAGCTCTAACAGGGGGTTTCTGACAGAGTGAGAATGGAGGTGGATCAGAGTTTTTCAATATGTACAACAGGATTTATTTATTTATTGTTTAACTGATGTGGACACCACATTTACATAGGACAAACCAGATACATTGTTTGAGTGTTTTAGCACAAGTGCTAATTTGCAACACTCGTCCACAGGAAACTTTTGACACAATAAATAATAATAAAAGTAATAATAGAAGAAGGTTTTGGAATATCACTCTTGTAGTCAATGAAAATGAAAATATAAATCTTATACAAAGCAAATTATAATTTTTAAAAGGCATCTCAGCCACTGGTAATTTTGACAGCACTTTTTGATTCTGTTAATTTTTTTAAATATCTTTTAGTGAGTCATAATTTAGTTGTCCAAATTATTTTAATTTACTTTAGTTTTAGTTGATGAAATTTTACACCATTTAAGTCAAAGAAATCTACTCTAAGTTTACTAGACTAAAATATGAAGTGTAAAAGGCAAAGTTTTATGTCTCCTTAAATTTCTGAAGTTATGTTTTACACTTAGATAAAATAAAACATTAAATAACCCTTTACTGAATTCTTGCAAAGTTTGAATGTATAAATGAACCGAAACATTATGTGAGCCTGTATGCCTAGATTAGTATACCGTTAAATTTATCTCAAAACTATGCACAAAATATATATCCCAGTATACACATTTTGCAGATTGTCAAACATTTCAGTGATTAACACATGTATTTCATGAAAAATCTGAAGAGTAAAGTGGAAGGCATTTTGTTCCTTGAATTTCCGAAGTTATGTTTTATGCTTGCATAAAATGAAACATCTAATAACCCTTTATTGAATGCTAGAAAAGTTTGAATGCATAAATTAACAGAAACAAATTTAACTTTTGTGTGAAATGCAGTCACCTTTATTTCGACGACCTGGCAGAGCATCTCAGTTACAATACCAGAACTGACAACAAACAGTGAACCTGCTCTACATGAATATATCAATTCATAAAGAAGAGCAGCGCTGATTGGATCGCTCCACAACTTATCCCACCACCACCAAGCTAAGGCAGCTGTGATTGGATGTCCCTCTGAACTCATCCAACTTTTCCACACAACCAAAGCAGCTGTGATTGGATATATTCCTAACTTGTTCCTACTTTCTACATGACCAAATTAGGTTTAAGTTTAATTATGATTAAGTGTCTGTCAAACATTTTAGTCTAGTTTTTATTTCATTATGAATTATGAATTAGTCATTACTCTGAGCTGAGTTGAAAAGGGCTTTTGATTGGAATATGGAGCCTGTATTGAACAAAAAAACAAATAATTAAATTGAACATCTAGTAAATCTGGTGTTAGCCACAAAGTAGTGAGACAGACTGTTAAGGTGTAGGCTTCTCCGTGAGCGTGCTTGGTTGATGCCATAACACAAGGTGTTAAATCGATTCGAAAGCAGTTGTCACCTTTTTAGTAACAGCTGATGCCTCCACCCTCTGTAGTTGTGTTACACACAGACAGTCTGCCTATATTTGGACTAAAATAAATTCCCAGCAGACATAATAATTTTCTCACAGAGCCAAACCTCTATTATGCTTTTTTCATCCCTCCACGCCTCCTCTGTCAGGATCACATTATCGAGTACATTTCAAAAGGACACAGACAGGAAACGCCCGAGCTAATGTATTCAGAGCAAACACACCCTGCCTGAAATAAACACACGTCAGGAAGAAGGTCAAAGCTACAGTCGGTCAGCTGTGTAGCCAACAGCACGACCACCTGCACCTCCAAACAGACCATTAGATGTTTAATGAGATTATAATACAGATTATGTTTCCTGTTATCTCTGTCCTCCCTGTCTTTGCTTTAAACCCTGCACAGAAGATAAAAGGGGGCCGAAAGCTCTTCGGTAAACCAATAAACCCCTCAGATCAGCTGATGCACAAAACAAAAGGCAAGCTAATAACAGAGAGACAACCTTACTCTGATGTGAAACCTGATTATCATCTGTCTGCACGGTGCAGTCGGAGGTTGAAGGGTTTCCAGGCCATAAAAATAAATTCTAATGATTTTCTTCCAGCATCTTTCATGTGCTGAGCTCTTTTTGATTCTGGGTTGATTCTCAGCAGGGTTTCCCTCCTCACTCCTGATGCCAGAGAGGCCTCAGGAGAAAAGGAGAGCAGGAGAGACTGGGTTTGTATGAGGTTGCTGTTGAGTTTTGACAAAACCAGGATGTTTTGAAGATGCTAATGTGAATGCAGAAGCAGTGCAGTTAACAAAGTAAACAGTAAATGGAGTTTTTAGGTCAGATATTCTTCAGTAGAAGCTAAAACATCTATGCTCTTTAATACTACTGCTGCATCAGTTGTATGAAAATGGGTGTGACTGGGGTGCTGGTTTGGCAGAGTGGTTAGCAACCATGAATGTCCCATGTACTTGCTTCTGCCGGTCTGGGTTCGAATCCGGCCTGTGACTAGTTTGCAGAGTGTCTTCCCCTACTCTCTCACCCCCTTTCACAGGCCTATCCACTATCTCTCTCCTATCAATAAAGGCACAAAATACCCAAAAATATACATTAAGAAAAGAAAATGGGTGTGACACTTAAAGGTGCTATGAGGAGAAATAAAGGCAAAATAAAGACTCTGCTACCCATGAGCACGCGCGGCGACTGTCATAATGCTGCGTTCCAGTAACCTCGGAATAGGGAGTGACATCATCTCCGACTTATCGGTGTTCCATTTGAAGTCGGAAAAAAACATGCCGATCTACCAGGTTATTGTTAGCTGTTGTTAGCACGCACTGCGTTGCTGTTCACAAATATCACATGAAGAATGTGATTATCACTATGGCAGCATTTTTGTAAATATAAGTCTAACAATACTATGTATACAGCTGCTCTAGAGCGATACACCCCAGTCAGAAGTGCAAATAAATTGATTATTACAGGAGCTAAATAACTGTTCACACTGGGGGCATCCATCTTCGATTGTCAACTCGGGGGTGGTGAGGTTTCACCGAGTTCCCGGTAGGAAATTCTGACTTCGGGGAACGTTCCAGTTGCAGTTTCCTACTCGGAACCCGGAAATTCCTACTTCTGACTACAACTGGAACGCACCAAAGATGTGACCCAAGCCAAAGCGTGTGTTTGTTGATTGTTGTTGTTTTGTTTTGTTTTTGTTGTTGTAATGAATGCAGCTTGGACCTTCCTCAGAACTCTGCATTGCTTTACAACTTATTTTTTCAACAACTTACAGGATGCAAAGCGACGAGGTAATGTATCTCTTTCTAGTTATGTAGCGGTAGTTTTTGATGTGTGACAACAAGCAGTTTTTGGAAAACTTAGTATCGTAGTTTTGTAGCCGGCTATATATCACTACTTACAGCCCGGTGCTCTAAGATGTGTAATATGAATAATAAAATAACATAAATTTGCTCAAGTTTTAATTGTCTTGTTCCCAAAGTTGAGTATCCAGGCCAGTCCAGTCCTGTCCGACCCGACCAGAGGGCCAAGGAACAGCATTTATAGATAACCTATTTTGTTGCTATAAAACTCATCTCAAAGTGTGTATTTAGATCAGGCATACATCTAAAAGTGAGACTTTTTTGTAATTACTTAGAAACTCCTCACAGTCTCTTTAACTTGGGGTAAGTGTCTTATGCTGCATTCACACCGTGAGCGACTCTGCGATCAAAATCGCGTTACCCACTGACGTATCGTTGCGTGTCCATAAATACCTAATTTTGGTCATCGTTGCCGTTGGCCGTCACTCAGTGACGTCACGTCTGCTCAAGTTTCACTGCGATCATATCATATTTCGTACAATAGGATGTAAATTTTTTTCCAGTTGCATCCTTTTCATTCACTTATCAAACACAAAACACTGCAGCTGATGCCCTGCAGTAGCATCATCTGTCAGTTTTCTGCGATCCGTCTCGTCGGAACTAATGTCCTCACTGACTAATGTTTCCCACACGGACATAAATTGTTTCTCTGTAGTCAGGATGAAAAACTGTCTGTCATGGGTACCATCACACATGCACACACCGCTGATTGGCTGTTGCTGCACAGCCACATAGGACATTGTCAGAAAAGATCAACCTTTTTTTAACTTTGACATCGCGCAACGAGTGAAGTGATCGCCTTGTACGCAGCAATCGCATCGCGGGAGGGTTAGCCCTGCCCCATCGCAGATGTACATTGACTTTGCATGGAGAGTGATCATTGAGGTAGTACAAGTACCATCCAGTGTGTAAGCACCTTTACTCAAGGACACGTTGTCAGGTAACAGCTAGAGCTGGGATTGATCCTGCAATCTTCCGATAACTGGTGAAGTAAACTACGAGACTGAGCCACCAGCACCCCTTGATAACGTCTTGTTTCACATGACTTCCATTTTAATGGAGCAAAAATTCTTAGATCAGGGATGGACAACTTTGGTTACCTAGAAGGCCAAAAATTATATGGCTAAAAATTGTAGGCAATGCCCAATCCAACATTCATTAGGGTTGAGACTCACCAGTGACCCCACCATATGACATTATCACAATATTTAAGTCCTGAATCAATTTTATTGTGATTCTTAACATTTTACTAAATGTTAAGTATCATGATGCCTGACATTTATAGAGTCTGGCACATCATAATTTCTTGATATTGTATATTTAAAAACATTAAAAATATTACTTAAGTTAAAAATAAAAGTCTTCCTACCAGAATTCATTTTTTTTAATTAAAAAAATATATATATAATTTAAGGGGGTTGAGTGTCTTTGAACAAAGCAATGTACGTTTTTACCCCCTGAATGTACAAATTATTAAGCATATACTCCAAATGTAATGATTTATGTAAGATTTTGTCATTGTTGTCTCGCCAACAAATAGCTGATTTTTGACTTGCAGGTCATACTTGGTGGGCCATATTTGCTCCCTTCCTCTACTTTAAATGTACTTGAGCCTGGTAACTTTCAGCTAATTACCCTCTCAGTCCCAATCGGTTTCAAGTATTTGCAATAGTAATGTTGGAAGTGCTTTTGAAAATGTGTTTGAATGGTATGTTGAGACATCTTACCGTTTACGCAGATCTCGTAGGGTGAACATAGGTCATTCTCAAACAGGCAACCTGTGAAGGAAACAACAAACACATCAGTTGGATGTTATCTACACTGCAAAAATCTGATCAAGGCGAGTGTGGTTGTCTATTTTCAAATCAGAAATATCTAAAACATTATTCTAATCCACATCCGCTTAACCAGTCAAGATAAATAAATAACCTTAAGGACTGAAAGGCAAAAATAAGGCAGTGAATTGCAGATAAGGAAATATCTGCCAATGAAACAAAGACAGTTTGACTCAGTGAGGGTCTTGATTTAAGGTTTAATGTCTGTTCTGGATTGGAAATTTCATTTTAAGGCAAACTTTGAGTGAAATTTGTCGTGTCTTATTGACAGATTATTGTACTTTTTAAAGCAACTCGGGTCTTATTTTTAGTTTATATCTTCAAATAAGATCTTAATCCAGACATTTAAGGAAACTGTGGTTCAATTCATTCATTCATTCATTCAAGCACTGGGGTAAGCACCTGTACTTGAACTGTAAAGTATACATTTGAAATGATTTTGGGGCAACTGGAGCAGTGAATCGCTCCATCCAACAGAAGGCATTTGTGCGCAATGTGACAGTCCATTGTCCTCTTGACCTTAACAACAGAAAGTACACCTCAATAAAAAAGAGACAACAGGCAGAGAAACTCTGTGGAAGCACTTTGGGCTCCACGCCACAAATAGCAAAATAACAGAAAAAAAAGTTTGGGCTGTGTGTCAATAAGGTACAAAGCAGCTGGCCCACTCTTCATCTAAGCCAAATCCATAAGCCTAGTTTTTGGCCTTCCATCCTCCGCAGCCCAGCGAGGCTAAAAAAGACCATAAGGAAAAGATTTCAAGATTCATATGCAAGGACACAGAAACCACGCCTGTGGCTTCAGGTGAGCTAAAGAACAAAATTATTAAAGGCTTCGTGTCTGTGTTGCAGCCAGGCATGTTGGGTGGGGGTGAAGGGGTTAAAATATATTAGAGTTATCAGCCAGTAGGCTCAGAAACTCTTTATGTTTTATTTCTGGGAAAAGCTACAGCCATAAATGTATATGCTGCCTCTTGCTAAGAACACATAATACTGTATCATGAAATCTCCTACTATTTTTTCACTGCAGCCTTCCTGCCTGCTCCGATCTGAGCATTTCCAAAGGGGAGGGGAAAACAGCTGTATCTGATTCTCTACAGAGACTAACATTTATATTTTGGTCATATTGTGCCTTAATTGACAGAAGAAAAAGAGACAGTGTAAAGGCTTGAGAAGAGGGTGGACACTCGGAAAATTGGCCACAGGCTGGATTTGAACCCAGGATAGCAGAAGCGTGAACACGGGTTATGTCAGGTGGCTTACCACTCTGCTAAACCAGCTACCCTAATATTCTCGTTACTTAATAAAATAAAATCAAAATCTCTTGTAATAGACACCAGAGACATGATGCAAGCAGTCAAACTCCAGCACATGGGATTGCTCATTTTTAGTCCCAAAATTATATCAATTTTGGATATTTTGCCATTAAGCTTCAGCAAATATTATTTCTGTCTCAGTTGATGCTCTCTTTACTTACATAACTGTTATCAGCGTATAATATATGACAAATGTGAAAGCTGCAGTGCCCAGAGCAATTTTTTATGCATTTATTAACATCAAAACTCTTTGTTTTACTGCCAGCTTTGAAGAGACTGAAGGACATAAAGTGACATAAGCCTATAACTTGCTTAACTGGTAAACCTTCTTTGCCCTGTATGACATGATACATTGTATAATGCTCATGTTCTCTGTACGACTGGTGCCCCTAAAACACAATTTCTTATTTTACTTTATCTATTTATTTTATTATTATTACCTCCGCCAAGGAGGTTATGTTTTTGGGAGAGTTTGTCCGTCCGTCTGTCCGTCCGTCTGTCTGTGAACAAAATAACTCAAAAGTAATGGACGAATTTGGATGAAAATTTCAGGAAATGTTCAGCATAGGAAAAGGAAGAACTGATTCGATTTTGGTGTTGATCCGGAGCAGCGTCTGGCCGCCATGGCGAAAAATGTGATTTCTGTGAATAACTACTGAAGTAAAAGAGGTATCATTATGAATCCAGTTGCTAATGGTATCTTTTCATGGTCAAGGAATCTAAATATTGACATGAAATAAAGGCAGGAGTAATTTTTATGGTCAAAATGACAATGTGGGGGTGCTGGTTTGGCGGAGTGGTTAGCATCCCATGTACTTGCTTCTGCCGGTCTGGGTTCGAATCCGGCCTGTGACTAGTTTCCAAAGTGTCTTCCCCTACTCTCTCACCCCCTTTCACAAGCCTATCCACTGTCTCTCTCCTATCAATAAAGGCACAAAATGCCCAAAAATATACATTTAAAAAAAAAAAAAAAGACAATATGGCTGAGGATTGTGGCGTTGGCGGAGGTCTGCGCTCTCTGAGTGCTTTCTAGTTATTATTATTATTGTATTTCTATTTTATTTATTTCATTATGACTATAACTCTGGTATATTTTCCTTTTGAAATGTATTGACATTACTCTCACTGTCATTGCAATTGTCTTTAATTCTTTGTTCTATGTGAAAAATTTCAAAATAAAATATATATACAGTATATAAAAAAAAAACTTCTTGTTGTAACCAACAAAAGAAGGAAATCTATTACTGGCTTTATCAATCAATCAATCAAACTATTTGTTTTTATTTATTTGCTTTCAAACAAAATTTTGATGCATAAAGAGCTTTACATACGAAATAAAACGAAACAAAGTACGAATAATGAAATAAAAAGTAGAAAATTCAGTACAAATAAAACATATCACCTCACCTACCCTTGCAATCCATATACAACGCACACACTCACCACAATTATCTGGAATTAAAAATTAAGAAACACTTTAATAAAAAAAAAAAAAAAAGAAGGGTGACGTCATAGTTACAGGTCTGTTCTTTTTTTGACCACATTTGAAAAATCTTTTTAAATTTCTCTTCCATATACTTCCAGAATTCATAATGACAGGTCAGACTAAGGGTTAAACACGCACAGGACATAATAATGAGCTGTTGCATCCATATTGTATGTGGGCGGCTGTAAACACAGAGACATGACACACAAACACACATGTACACAGAAACATGAGGGAAATCCTCCAGGGACTGTAATAACCGGCAGGGAAGCGGCTGAAATTAGCAAAACGGTGGGATGCTGTAACTGTGGCAACGGTGGCTTGTCGATGAGCTCCTCTGTGCCTTCCAGAGATCAGAGGGTGGCAGCGATTATTACCCCCACCGACGTGTTTCCCATCATCCTCCTCAGATAGACAGAGGGAGCTCATGTTTTTAGTTAATGCTTTAGTATCTTATTTCAAAGAACATTTCAGGAGCAGTGAACAACAGTCTAATGGGTCATATGAGCATAAAACACCCATAATGTGGGCATATCTTACTGAGGTAGAAATTTTATTAACAAGAGTGGAGATGTTCCAAAAGCATAACAATTTTCAACTCAGGGCACAGCTGGAGCAGGTGCTGATTTTAATTTAAAGAATAATTTACAGGTTTCAGACATCACTGGGTCTTCTAGTAGGACAATAACTTAAAGGGATATTTCAGTGGTTTTGAAATGTGGTTGTATTAGGAACTACAACAGGGGTCTTCATTTAAAATGTAACTGGGTCCAGTTCCAGTGTATTTCTCCAAACACAGGCATAAAGCTTCATGATGTTGGACTACTTTGTCAAATTTCTATCCATCCGACTATTATTCAGGGTATCCCAAGCCAATATTGATATCGGTCTGATATCAACAAAAAAGCAAATGTGGGATTAAATCAGCCTGCATCTAAAATACCCAATACAGACATTCTGATACAAGCAGTCCATTCTAATTTATTTACTTTTTTATTTATTTAGTTTAGTAGTAGAATATGCTTATGTTTAAGTTAAACACAGTGCTTATTTTGCTCTTAAAAATATATGCTTTGTATTTATTGCATTTATTGAGGTTACTTTTCAGGGTCTTCTAATTTATTTTCCATTTATTTTATCTAATTGTACAATATTCTTATGTTTAAGGTTAAAATTTATTGAACCCATAATAACAAATGGGTCAGTTTTTCTCATACCTACTTTTGCTGACTACTGTTCTCTGTTTGAGTAATCTCACCTGATCAAGCCTTTTCTTACAGTTAATACTACAAAATAAGTAATAAAAGTATGTTTGATTCCTGCTGACATCGGATCGGATCGGTATCGGTATTGGCCCGTAGTCAAGGCTGAAATGTCAGTGTCGTATCGTAAGTGAAGAAGTTGTATCAGGACACTCCTTTCTATTTTCTATGCCAAATACCTCTTTCAGGGTCGCAGAGAGCAGTAGTATATCCAAACTGACATTGCGCAAGAGGCAGGGTACACCCTTCAGTGTTTCCCCTATAGTATAATTGGGAGGGCACCCCGCCCCCCCAACAGACACACTCGCCCTGCTTACAGGATTCAGACAGATGTAGATTTTAAAAAATCATATCTGTTTTGATCAGTTATTATGACAGAGATTATTATCAAATAAAAAGCCAACTACAGTCGAATGTTGTGTCGCTATGGTTTGCTAACATTCAATAAAATACATTTTTCCTCTCAGCTCTGACAAACACCTCCTCCCCCGCCCCTCTCGCACAACACGGATAAGCCACGCGGCAACTGAACCGTCTCTCTGCAGGTGGAGTCCCCCTGACATGCAGTCTTATTTCAAGTGGCTGCTGCCACCGCGGCCTGAGACATAGCGGTGATTCAGCAAATGTCAGAACAGGGGCCACCTGAGAGTGTCTCACAACACTCCCTTCCCCAAAAACATTTCAGTGGAAATGCTTCCCCAAGTCCAGATTTTCGATAGTTCAATATGACTGGCTATTGCCAGGCGACTGCAGCCAGAAAGTTCAACATGCTGGACTCTGAGCAGCAGGGCAAAATCTGTGCGCGTGCTCTTCGGCGGCAACTGCATCTGGGTACTACCGCGGCGGTTAAAACTGCTTGCTGTCTGTTACCTCATTGAAATGACTGGAGGCGGCGCGTTGCCGCGCGGCAGTGTGAAGCGGAGTATAAAGACACACACACACACACATACACACACACACACACACACACTCAGGCGGCGGAGGAAGGAGCGACCATGATGGTAAAAAAATAAAAAAAAATTTAAACAAACATTAATGGATGACCAGAAGCTTACCAAACAATCTCCTCAAGCAAAAATCTCAGCATTTTTTAAGCGAACTGCCCTTACCAAGAAGGGAAGCACAGCTAGCAGTGTAATAACCTTTCAGCATGTAGTTTCTCCTTATTGTCAGTCACTTGCTATAACTTAATTAAGCACGATTCTTCTCTCCACCTGCTGAGCTTACAAGTTTACATGAAATGTTACATTCTTCCTGTTTTTTTAATACTTTTCATACTTTATGCAGTGTATTTGCAAAAATGTTTTTGAGAATGTTGTAGTTGTATGAAAAAGTGCTCCATTGCCAAAAAAAGTGAACAAAAATCACTGTTAACTATTTATTCAGATATTACGGAGCATTTTTGACTGACCACGGTCCCTCCAGCACCAGTACGCCCCCCCTCCAGGCAATGAACTTAGGGGAAACACTGCCCCTAAACGGTCACAGTCAATCACAGAGCCGCATAGAGAGGCAAACATCCATTAACACACTCATACCTAAAGAAAACTTAGAGTCATCAACTAACCAAATGAGCATGTTTTAGAATGTGGGAAAAAGCTGGAGTGACCGGAGAGAACCCCAGCATGCACATGGAGAACATGCAAACTACACACAGACAAGCCAACACAGGGATTGAACCTGCAGCCTTCTTCCTGTTGCAGCACAGTATTGCCCCTCAGTCATGACTTCACGAATTTAATTTTTTGAAATGACTATAGTAATTTTCTATTTTGTAAAGGAAAGCAGAGGAAAGTAATTGATTTTCACTTCAAGTAAAGGTTTTTACTTCGGGGGTATACAGCATTTAAAGAGGCCAAATAAAATAGGCTTAGGTCTATAAAATGTGTTTTATGACTTTCTACTTTTCTATGTGTCAACTTTGTAAAATAAAAACATTGCTAAACAATCTCGGCTCATGAAAAAAAACTGAACAGTACAGCGGCTTCTTTTTCTCCTTCAGTCTCATTTTTTTCACTATCAGCTTCAGTCCTGTTAATGACTTTAAATCTGATCCTAGCAGACGCCCCCGCATCATTTAGGATTCACTTGTCAATTATAGGTGAAAAATTACAGAGCTTATTTTCCTCCAGGAAGTCTCTGTGTTTAGCACTACTTCACAGTGCAGAAAATGGTGATGTGTTCTTCTGCCATCATGAGCTGCAGCCCCAAAATCTCAGGTTTTTGTAGATATCTAAATCAAAATAATCCTTTCTTTAGATCCATCAACCTTTATCTTAAAAATATTTATCTGGGAAAAAATTATTCGCCCACAACACAGCTTTGGTAGATGGCTGTTCATGAGACTGGGATCCACATTTGAGATTTCCTACTGCCAATCACAGATTTTTTTTTCTTGCCCCCACTAAAGACTCATGTTGGGTTTTGGATGTATGTAGGTGTTTATGTGTAATTTATAGACGCATATCCCTAAATAGAAGAGTTTGTCTTCAGCCGGCTCTATATTAAAGTATCTTGAGTAGGACTGGGTTTAAAAAAATCTATTTAATCCTTTTAAATGGTTCGTAATCAATCTATAAAATCCAAAGATTGATCTTTTAACTTGGGTAGTTTTCTCTTCATTAGACATGCAGAGAAGCAGCCTGTGGTATCAACCCTGCTCATCTCACCTCGTCTCAGCGTTTAGCGCTGCTTTCCACTGAACAAGATCTCCTGAGATGTCACTGAAACCAATCAAACAAGCCTGGTGAAAGCGAGTAGCACTGTAGGGGGACCATCGGAAAGTTTAAAGGCTGATGTTTGGACATATTTCAGATTTAACAAGCGTAAAGAAAAAGACGAGATGGACAAAAAAACAAGAAATATGCAGAATATGCATTAATGTATATCATTAATACATGATTAATGTAACTGCTTTGGGTTCAGTTCTTCATGTAAAACAACATTTAATAATGTAACAGGTCAAAAAGTCACTTTGTAAATTTACAGCATTATTTTAACCAAACTATCCCAGACTGAATAAATATTGAATCGAATCGATTTGAGACCTTGTAATATCGAATCAAATCGATCCAGAAAATCTGAACTGATACCCAGCCCTAGTCTTGTTATCAATTGGTGCTATACAAATAAAGATACACGAAATTCACCATCCAGCTGACAAATATTAAGACATAAATATTGTTCCATATTACCCAGTCCGAGAAGTCCAACCAAAGTTTTGACATTCAAGAAATTGTAAAATCACTGATCCATCAAGACATATATAAATATACAAATATATACCGTAAATACTCTATATCCCCAAAGCTAAACTTGTCAAACAGACAAGACCAAACATGCAGACTCATTCAAAACTAGAAAGCACTCAGAGAGAGATAACCTCCACTAAGGTGGCTAGCATATTGCTGTTTCATAGCTCACACAGAGACAGTTGTTCTGCAAAAACAATTATTGGTTAATGGTGGTTACATGGATCAAGACCAAAATTAAATCTTTTTTAACCTGGGCCATTACCAACATCTCCTGAAAATTTCAGCAAAATCCATGTATTAGTTTTTGTGTAATCTTGCGAACAGACAAAGAAAAAACAAACATTTGCCGGCAAAACCATAACCTCTTGGCAGAAGTAAATATTCAATTATGAGCACAGCAAGCTCACGCCTCCAAACAAAAAATCAGTAGTCAGGCTCTGTACTGTTTTTAAGCTTCATCTAACTTCGGTCAAAGTGACCTCATTAATTATTTTACCCATGATGCAGCTGGTCTCCAATGAGGACATACAGTGTCAGAGTGAAGTCATTTGCTACAAGCCGGAGTCGTGGTCCCTCGGCTGTGGTGAAATGAGAGGGAGATTAACTGCAGGCTGTATCTGTTTACATCTCCGTGGAGAAGACTGGGTGATCACAGCACCTTAAAACAGCAGCAGTCTTGTTTAGAGCAGAAGCATGTGACACAGAAACCTTCTGTAGAAACAGGCAGAGCTTCATTACAGCAGCTTTGGGGCGTTCATGCTGCATTTGGGGCGACTTCATACAAAACAACATAAATGAGAAAATATACAAGCATGAGCAGCACAAAGGCTTACAACTGGAGCCATATTTAAAGAGAAAAACATGTTTACAGGTTTAAGCAACATTTATGTTTGATATGGACCATTTAAACACAAATACTAAGCCATGATCTCATTAAGAAAGAGCTGCTTCAAAATGAATCAGTCAGTCCTTATTTGTATAGCTCCAGCTCAGAACAAAGACCCTATACACACATATACACATAAACAATTACATGTAAGTAAATAATGTAAATGTTTCCATCCAGGCAGAGACAAAAGGACTAAAATCACATTTGTCCCTGTGGAATACAGATTTTATCAATTAACCTTTATCTATATAGCACCATATTTACTGAATATAAATTTATTAAGCCCCTTGAGATGTGGTATCTCCTTTTAAAGAGGGTCCTCATGTCTTCATGGTTGTAAAGATAGTTGCTATTGATGAATAATCAATAGAACCATGAATAGAGAAATCAATCGAATATCAAAAACTTGAAAAGCACTGAGCGCAGACCTTTGCCAAAAATATTAGTCCTACCTTTATTTCATCTAAATATTTAGATTAATTGACCATGAAAACATAACATTAATAACTGGATTCATAATGATATCTATTTTACTTCAGCAGTTATTCACAAAAATCACATTTTTTGTCATGGCGGTTTTACGGTGATCCGGATCAACACCAAAATCTAATCATTTGTTCTTGTCCCAGTTCAGACATTTACTGAAAATGTCATCAAAATCCATCCATAACTTTTTTGAGTTATGTTGCTAAGAGAAACAAACAAATATACAAATCTGGAGAGGAGTGATGATAATAAAGCAGCATCTAGCTGAACTGATGTTGAACCAAACCCATGCCCAGAGTAAGTCTGAATGTTACAGTAAGGTTATGTGCAACTTCAGGCTAATTCTGAACCAGTTTCTGTGCCATAAAACTGACACAGAACAATTGTAGCCTGGTAGTGCACTGTTTTGTGCCATATACAAGGGGATACAGCAGCCTAATCAGTAACACTTTCAGTCATGCGACTGCACTCACTTGCACAGTATGAGCAGAGCCAGGCGGTGATGCACCAACCTCCTACATTATTTCTGTGATTGTGCCTGCCAGACAGTATATCATCTAGGCATGTAATGGTTACCGGTAAAATGGTAAACCGCGGTAAAATTTCCCACGGTAATCATTACCGTGTCTTTTTAAAATTACCATTTCACCGTGTTTGATCACCACACAGCGTCAGCAACTCACGGTGATGCTGCTCTTTGCCTGGAAAGCTGGCTTAATGTATCTGTCATCAATTAAGCGTCCTCAACCGATGTGTGCATGCGCAGTTTGCATTGTTTGGCCTCTGAGTCAGAGCGAAAGTTAGAGACACAGTGGAGACTTTTGTCCAAACGGACTCTGAACGGTGGTTGAATTTTGGATTTTACAAGGATGCTGAGGAGAAACTGACAAAAGACAGTCTCCCTGTCTAAACACGAAGCTGTAGTGAAAGAAAAAGACGTGCGCGATTTCAGCGGCAGGAACTCTTCGAGTAAATGAACTGATGGAGCCGCAGGGAGAGAGAGAGAGAGAGAGAGGGAGAGAGAGAGAGAGAGAGATGGGGAGAATTCAGTGAGCCATACCTGAGAGAATGACAGGTGACTTATCAGTAATTCTATCCAAAAATGTATAAATCTTATAAATAACAGAATAAGTATCATTCTGGACTGTGTTCTTGCCGTGTATTCACCGTATTTTGAAATAGATCGTCTTTTTTCGTCAAAGTTCGTGTTTTATGGATTTCATCGATCGTTATTTGGAAATATTTAGAGGAGAAAATACCGAGGAGCTCTGATAGGGAGAGAGGAGACCAGAGGAGAAACATGAAGGGGATTAACTGCTTCAGGGACTATCGTCATTTAAAAAAAATTCCCGGACATTCTACTATAAGCTGTAACATGGACACTAATGCTGCAGGCACACTAAATTGTAATCACACCGTTTATAACATAATAATGGCAAATACTTTCCAGGTTTGTTTACTTTTATTTCTCATGAAAGAAGGGTAAAAATGTACTCAAAGGGCATTTCTTGACACATTATTGACAAAAAATACAAAACAGAACCATTATGATTATAATATTGAAGGGGTTAAGTGATTTAAAATGTGTGTTAAAGTACTTTTCGAACATTTTGAGCACACTGCAACAATACCGTGATAATAATAATAACCATGATAATTTTGGTCACAATAACCGTGATACAAAATTTTCATATCGTTACATCTCTAATATCATCACATGCATCATTACAAGATACGAATGACCAGGAAATGTCACGGGGGCTCCTGATGATTGTTAAGTTAACCCACAGACTACAGATGATCACCATTTTTACCTCCACCAAGAGAGTTACGTTTTTGCCAGAGTTCGTTTGTTAGCAAAATGCTACAAAAACTACTGGACCAATTCTGCTGAAATTTTCAGGGGATGTTGGTAATGGCCCAACTTAAAAATTGTTAGATTTTAGTGGTGGTCCAGATTAACTCCATTAGTGAACAGTTGTTTCTGTCTAAGTAGTAATGATATCAACATGATTCAGAGTGCTTTGCTGTTGGTTTCAGGGTCAAGGAATCATACACTGCCTGAAAAAAAAAAGTAGTCACCTGGATTTAACTGAGCACACAGGTACAAGCCCCCTATTGGATAATTACTGCATGGGTGATTATCTTTCAACTGGAAACAAGTTATTTAACTCCAGCTGATGCTATGAGTAGCTTTTCATTTCTTAAACAACCATGTCGGAGACACATCCTGTGGTCGTGAAAAAGGTATTAGTCTGTTTAAGAAAGGTCAAATCATTGGCATCAAGCAGAGAAAACATCTAAGGAGACTGAAGAAACTACTATTACTGGGTTAAAAACTGCCCAACACATTATTAAAAACTGAAAGGATAGTGGGGAACCGTCGTCTTTGAGGAAGGAATGTGGTCGTAAAAAAATCCTGAATGATCTTCATTGCCGAATCACTTAAACGTTTGGCCAAATCAAAGAAAAACAACAGAAGAACTCAGGGGTGTGTTTAAAAGTGAAAGTAAGAGGATTTCCACACACAATGTGAAGGGAACTCTAGGGATTGGGACTGAACAGCTGTGTAGCCTTGAGAAAACCACTAATCAGTAAGGCTAACCAGAAAAAAAGGCTTCAGTTTGCTCGGGAGCATAAAGATTGGACTGTGGAGGACTGGAAGAAGGTCATGTAGTCTGATGAGTCCAGATTGACCCTGTTCCAGAGTGATAGGTGCATCAGGGTAAGAAGAGAGGCAGGTGAAGTGATGCACTCATCATGCCTAGTGCCTACTGACCAAGCCAGTGGGGGCAAAATCAATGCAACATACTGGACGGAAATAAATCTTGTGACATTGCAGAAGGTTATCGAAACAATGTCACAGCAAATTTGTGCTGTAATCAAAGCTTGAGGCCGTCCAACAACATATTAGAGTGTGTGACCTTGGTTTTGGTGGCACCTTTTTTTTGGCCAGACAGTATATGATGGTGACTTTATCATGGAACTACTGCTTATAGATGTAACAGCAATACGTCAGCTACCTTTGCTTTCTGTGGTAGTTCTGTCCAGTTTTGCCAAGAGTCTGGCTAACATTCTGTCTTTAACACTATGACAGCTGTTCCTGCCTACTACATTATCTGATTGTCCAGTAATGAATGTGATTGACGGATCGATCCTCCAATCACCTGCTAGATATGCTTCTGAAAGGTTCTGCCCATCCCCAAACACTTTCTATGGGCTCTTTTCCACATGGACAGATATCAGAAAAAATCCCAAATCAAGCATCCCTACTTTCTTTCTTAAAAGTACGGACTGTCTCCATTGTGCTGCCTCGCCAGCAGGTGTCACTGTTGTGGCCGTGTGTTCATTGTTATCTATTACATAGTCACGTGTTCAGTCAGAGTCACATGTTCATTCATCGTGGCTGATCAGTGTAGGCTGATGGAGATGAAGCTAAGAGACATGCAGACTCAATCCATGTCCATCCTTCTTTACATAGAGCATTGCTTGTAAGTATTTAAGACTTACTCATCTGAGAGATATTATTTATGGGTTTTTGATAATTTTACAGTTTTTGGTGAATCATATTTTTGAATGTTTATTTGTTAGTAAGCAGCATGGTCGCCATACCTAGCCAAAAGTTAAAACATCTTGTTTATACTGTGTGTTAACATAGAAATTTGCACTTGTTTTTTCACCAGTTTACTCTGTTAACATTTGAAGAATATGTCAAACGAAAGAAGACATTACTCCTGCCACTTGTTGAAGAGATCTGTCTGCAAAGCTGTGTTCAAGTCAAACAGTGAGGGCAGAACATCCATGATGTTGTTTTACAAAATATGAAGTGTGATGCATCTTGTCAAATCACAACATTGACTGGAACAAACTGTTGTATCGTAAGTAGATACAAATATAAACACTAGATCTTAATGAGGTAGCTAAAGCTACTCTAGATAAAACAGAAAGTCCTGATCCTCAATGAGAGGTGTGTTGCAAAGACCGTTAAAGAAAATATGAATGCAAAGTAAAAAGATTTTTATTTCTCATCCTATTAAAAAAAATCTTCAAGCAGCCTGAAGTGGTGGATACAGAAGACGGCCCTGCGTGCTACTTTTGCAGGCACTGTGACTTTTTGCTGTCTGGTTTCATCACTCCTCACCAGCAGAGTGTGAAATAGGTTGCAGGGCTTGAGTGTGGACCGACGCCAAGCAGGCGAAGCGGGAGGACGAGAATTTCAATCAGCTTCACCCTGTGAGCAAAGAGCAGCGTCCAGGCTGTGGCCTTTAATGCCTCCTGGCAGGGCCGTAACAAGCTGCACACTCTGTGAGTACAAAGGCACTACATTTCCCAGGATGCCATCTGTCTGTTTGTTTCAAACACCTGCTGCTGCTTTGGTAGAGAGCCAGTGATCAAACCTGAGGACGGTCACCTTGAAGAATATAGCCAATGTTACAACTGTTCGCATAAACTTTGTTGTTTGCTCAGCCATCTGGATGATAAAACTCTGAATGATGATGACTGCAGCTTTTTCTGAGGCTCTAGTTTTACTTAAGATTCTACAGAACTGGAAGATTTCTTAAAAAAAAGTTGCTTATCTCTGATTTACTCAAGGATGAAAAGCATAGCCACTACTGACAGTATCTGGCCAATCCTTTGGCCCATTGCATTATCATTGATATTTACCCTGATATTAACTTTAAAAAGATCAACAAAATTAACCCTTTAACTCTCAGTTCAACTGTTAAGCAAAGGTACTTAAATTCAGGAATATTAATATGTTAAATGATCATAACACATCATTGTTTGTTTCTGTCAATGTTTTATGATACAGAAAAAACTGCTAACAAACCAAAAGAACTGATGTTTTGTTTGTGGGATTTAAAAGTTTAAAAAGCTGAAAGCTACAGTTATTTTTACAATTATTATTTTAAATACTAAACCATTAACTGATATGATGATATGTACATATAAAGTCTGTTATTCATCGAAAACATTTTTTGTTGAACTCAATATCATCTATTTTAAGTTATTTTTGCCTTTTTTTGCAGACATTTCTGCCTTTTCTAATAAATTTTGTCCAAATATCTGTGCAGTTTTATGTCATAACACAATCAACTGTTGGCTTTTAAAACCTTTCAATACCACAGCAAGAAAATATCTGTTTTTTGTTGTTGTTTTTTTTGTTTTCTCTGTTCCCTGAAATGTTAATGGAACCAAAACAATGATTTGATTTGTTCTGTTTCTTAAAAAATTAAATTTCCCAATGTTTAACAATGACCTCTGCCAAAGAGTTGAGCTGGTAGTTAAAGTGTTAAGGACATGATAGTGTTATTGTTTGGGTTTGTCAAGATCATAAATTATTATTTTTAGTCCCTCTGTCTCTGCCTGGATAAAAACATCTCTGAATGTATGTATATACAAATATATGTATTTATTTTTATCTGTATGCATATATGTGTATCTATAAATGAAGTTTTCGTCATCAGCCTGCTCTGTTGTAAAGTCTCTTGAGAAAACACTAAATATAAAGTTGCACTACACAAAATAAAGACTGATTGATTAATCCTTTTAAATATTGAGAAAGACATTGTGTTTAAATGTGTTGTTGCTAGGTGTTCTTGGTTCTTACATAAAAAGCCAATAAAAACAGTTTTCTCTGTTATTTTACATCTAATGACTTTTATTAATTTGTTTAGCTCCGATCTTCCCCTGCACACAATCCTATCTCTGTGGGTTTGTTTACATCCAGGCACAGCTGATAAGAAGTGGCGGTCGAAGACTGACAGAGAACGGCATTGGCCTTTAAAAGCTCTCCGTGCCTTTGTAGATCTATTTTTGGTTTATCTGTAGGCTGACTCACTTTCAGGTTTTTCCCAGGGCTTATCGCAGAGGGCTTTCCTCCTGTATCGTCTATGTGTGGTCTATAAATATGAGCATGTGGGAGATGTTTGTCCTATAAATCCCCACATTAGATTGACTTTCTAGAAAAGCAAACCACGTTTCATTTGGTCTGATTAGGTGTGAAAGCAGTGTTACTAAATGGCCAGTTTTTGTACCTTTATGGGATTTTGTACATTCCTTCCTTTGTAAATTTCTTCTTTTCTTTACAGATTATTCTTCTGGGCATTTTGTGCTTTTATTGTGAGGAGAGAGTGACAGTGGACAGTCCTGTGAAAGAAGGGGGATCAAGTAGAGGGAGGACACTGAAATGTGGCCAGAGGCTGGATTCAAACCTGGGCCAGCAGAAGCATGTATACGGGCTGTGCCTGGTTAATAATCAGTCCAATAAGACAGCACCCTGCCAATGACATTTTAATAAATCACACTAAAATCCATGATCACCAAATCCCAGACAGGTATCTTAGAATTGGACATAAAACGGGGAATACAATATAAACGCAGAATATCACAGAAATGGCCAACATTTTGCGTAAAAGGCTTTTATCAGAATAAAAAGGAACAATCTCTCAGGAAAATGCTCCGAGGGGATCACTGAGGCTGGGGGCAGTGCACACATGTCGAAGCAGCCATCTGAGGCGATCATAGAGAATGAATGGTAGCTGGACACTGCTGACGCTCTGATCTCTCCTGGTGTGAATGTACAATGTATCAAACTACAGGGCAGGCCAATGTTTGCTCACATGGAAAATCTGCAGGAATCAAAAAGGGAATCGTTAAAAGAATTGGATCGATTAGCAGCATTGTTAATAGCACTGGTATCAAAAAGTCTTATCAATTCCCTCCCCAAAGTGAGGACCACCTGAAGAAGGAGTGATTATATATCATTACTTTATACCATGTCTTGGGCTTAATTTGCCTAAAAAACTAATTCTCAAAAATTAAATCAGAAAAAACGGAATCTGGGAAATAAAAATACGGGTAACACAGATTTTATCGGGCCTACTCATGTCTCACCACTGTACTTCCACTCTCTAGCACCCGTGTGCCTCACAGTGGCAGGAAACCAACAGAAACTACCAGGCAGTACTTCTTCTTTTCATTTTGCCATAGCACAGAGCAGGGAAATCCATCTCTGAATGAGGAGGTGTGTCTCCTTAAATTGGCAGTGATCTCTCTTTGTCTCCCCCCTCCTCGGTCTCCTGCTGCGACGAAACAACTAACTCCATCACCTCCTCCTTCATGCTTTCATCCCGTCCCTCTCATCCTCTTCTCTACTTCTCCTCTGCTGATCGTTTGGAGCGGAGGCATTGATCAGTCCGTCTAGTTTAATGAAGTAACAGTGCTTTGTATTCACAGCTCTCTTTTACTGAAGCTTTCAGAGGCTGCCAGCTGGATTTTTAGCTTATAGTCAAAGGCAGTCAGGTAACGTTTCATGGAGCTTTAGTGAACCAAATACAAGTCAGTGTTGATGTTTCCACTCAAGTTTGATTCTATAATTGCTTGTATCTGGAGCTGAGTTTATATTTTGTAGTTGTTCAGTGCTGGTCGCACCATGTTCACACACTTATGGATGAAACTGCTCAGTAAGCTGTCCATCAGTATAAGGTGATCATATTAGCAAGTTCTCATGCTCAAATTTCATGGAGCCACAGGGGAATATCTGGGCTTGGGTGTCTTGTCCATGAGTGGTTTCTTGTCTTTTCAATCCAAACAGACAAGACAGCTACTAGCCAATAACTTATCAAGACATTACAACAACAGACAAAACACCAAACAAGACAACTACCTCGGTTTGAAATGGGGATGGAAGAAGTAGAGCTCATCCATTATCAACCGCAGTCATCACAAATAAATAACCAAAAAAGACGAAAATGAACCCACATTTAATTTGCTCTCTTCAACCCTCTTTCCCAAGCAAACAAAACAAAACTGGGGAAAAAAACATCCCTTCAAGTTAGTTTCTCATCCTCCCTCTTCCCTCTTACACCTTTCTAACACTCTACTCGGCACAAGTTTTACTGGATTTAACCTCATCTTATAGGTCAAGCATCACCAAAACACAGACCTTGGTCAGAAGTGATGGTTCTGTCCGGACCTGTGACCAATCTCTGATAAATTTACAAGATTAGATTTTAAAGGTGCAGTGCGTGGAAATTTGCATTTTAGCGACATCTAGTGTTCAGATTTTGGAATGTGCCGGTCTGTTACTAAAGCTTGACATCACTAAGCAACATGAGCCGGTGAAGACCAAAAAGGATCGTGAACAGGGCATCATTTACAACAGTTACAAGGTGAGGGTTTTTCATTCATATTTGTAACTATTATTTTAATACATTATAGGTCAATTAAGATGATGATTATAGGTTTTGTAAACTTTTGTTGACTCATATTCAAAAATCACGTTTTGGTCTCTTTGTCCCCAAAACCCACCGTAGACAATATGGCGGATCGTTATGTCAGTCTCCACAGAGAAGAGACCCACGGTACAAAATATAAAATTATTTTTCTAACTAAATAAAAAGAAAACCAAAGTTTTTTTTTTTAAAACAAAGCTAAGCATTTTCTCAAAAAGAAAAAAAACAAACAAACTCTGTAACCAAAACAGGAATAGGCCAAAGCCGAGGCTTATTTTTGCCTATCCTGTTCAATCCATTAAATTATCCAGGCTATTAAAACTAGGGTTGGTATTCTTATTTAGATTCACTTTTTGTAATACAGGTTAAAATGATCTTTACGACCTGATGGCAATCAATTCATAATGTGTTCTTAAAATAGAGTGAAAAATATCCACTATCTACAGCAGGAGTAAAACAGGGAAAACACCAACCAATCACATCTTTGTAGCCCACATTTTAAACCAATCAAATCCCATCACTGTTCTGCCTGCCTCCTGTGCGTTCATTTTGCCGGTGTGCACAGACTCTGATTCAGTGTGTGTAGCCGAGCTGAAAGGGATCCAAGTCCACTGGAGAATGCTTACATGTCAAGTTTTGTCTTTGAAAATAAGGGAAGCCCGCTACGAGCCGTCACATAACCCCAACCAAGCTCTATTATCCCTCACATTTTAAGATAGGTGTATAAAAATCTAAGATAAACACTTTCTTTTCTTGGTTTGTTCTGTTGGCTCTAATCTCACGACAGCTGCCACCCAGGCTACTGTAGGTGGACGTTCTCACAAGGTTTTTTCTTCTCTGGTTTTACGGCGGTGGGCATCCATCATTTTGGAGCATTACAGCCCCATTCAGGCTAGAGACAGAGTTCAGTTTGGAGAGGCAGAGGAATGTTTTTATTATTATATCATCACAGGGGAGATTTACGGGAGAATACTGATACAGGAGGACGTTGGGAATGAGGATAAAATACGTAAAATTTGGTAGTTTCATGGCCAGAACGGGAGATTTGACAGCTATGTGGAGAATGTCAGAGGAACTCCCTATACCCCGACCAACAACAGCTGTGGGTACTAACTAACTTTACAAGTTTGTTTTTTAACTTTACTCTGATAATGTTTTGGCGTTTTCTTACCGCTGACTGAGACATGACTTGGTGTAGTGTAAAACAAAAACATTGCGCTGAGGGTTTGGAGTTGAAACAGACTTCTGGCTGTGAATCAGTGGTGCTCGTGCATGTGAGGGGGGGGCGTCATTTTTGGAGGAGGGGTGGGAGGGGCTAGGCGGAACCCTGAGGAGATGCTACATTCAAATTCATGCTAGTTTTCCAAAATTACCAACCCAAGCTTTAATAATACACGGAAAGTCAAAACTTTTACACACTACATCTTTGATGGAGCACTTTTTCCAACAACCTTAGATATGTAAAAGTTTTGCTTTTTGTTGGCCTGGCACTAGTTACATTTTTCCCAGGATATCAGGATGTGCTATATTTTAGAGATGGAAAAGAAAAAAGCCTGTGCCGCAGTTCCTCATAGTGATTAATGCTTGCTGAAACTCTTTTGCCCTCCAGCCCTATGCACACCATGCGACTAAAAGCCATCAGCAGAGACGGAGCAGGTTTTGGGCACTAATGCTCTGATTTCACTTTTCAAACCTTAAGGCTGTTTCCCTCCCTTTGTTCAGGATAAAGACGGCCCATTGATCAGCGCTCTGCTGCAAACAAAAATCCAAACTGTTAACAGTTGTTAATGTCTGGGAGCTGACTCACAGCTCCTCTTTCAGAGAGTGAGCAGTAAACCCCTGCAGGGCCAAACAGACACAAAACACAGAGATAAACATTCAGAGCAGATGTGATTCCAGCTGCACGGTGAGAACAAACCAAAACACAGGAGGAGGCATCAATCATCACAGACAGAGGCAGCAGCCTGCAGCAGGTGGAGAAAAGGCAGAGCTTTACGTCAATGTCACACTTTCTCCTTTCACCAAGCACCGGTCAACATGATCAATTTATTGATTTATGTTGAGGAAATGGAGCTTTAAAACTGACGCAAAAATGAAGCTCTGGTTCATTACAGATAGTCCTCACCGCAGGAGGATGTAAAGGTTTATAATCACATCTGCTTCCTCAGATTTACACCCTCCAACAGCACTTAAGAACATCCTTCTTCATTCTTAAGGATTTCCAGCTGCACAAAGTGACTTGTAAACAAAAAGCTTGGTGATCGAAGCACCTGAGACTCAGTGCTGATAAAAACACGTTAAATCATCCTGAAGACGGCAGATTTAAAGACGGCTGGTTTAAAAAATGAATAAAACTAAAATGGCATATTAAAGCTTTCAAATTCAATAAGAGAAAAAAATCATGAATGTAACACGCTAAGTTATATGTGATAAGATTTCAAAACCTTTGACATATTCATTCAATAAAAAAATAAAATCAAAACTTAAATCCTGGAAAAATACTCTGATATTCACCTCACGAAAAAACAACTAAATAAGCTGTGGAATTAATAACTTTATTATAACTCAAGCGTCCTTGAGTGTATTAAAAGGCACTTTAAAACAAACTTTAACATTATTATTATAATTCCAGTTGAGAACTGATAATGATTCCCTTAAGGACTGTATATCATTAGTCTTTTTGCTAAAAAGAATCCTTTATAAATTCCTTAAACTTTGTTCTGTGTGCTTTGCTAATAAAGGACATCATGCTCCTATAAGAGGCAGTCTAATATATTAATATAAAACATTACTGCCATCATAGCAGTCTGTTATATTTATATTTGTTATATTTTTCCAATTTTTGGAATACATTTTTTTCTATACTTTTCTACTTTATTTTATGAAGTGTTTTTTTCTTGCGCTGGAGGAGGGATGCGCTCTTTCTTATTCACTTGTATGCCAATTGTACAATGACACTGAACAGCTATTCTGTTTGATTCTATTCTATTCTATTTATCTAATTATTATTAATTAAATATATTTTTTGTGGGTTTTGTTTTCTTAAAGAGGACATATCATGCTTGTTTCTCCTTTTCACTATGCCAGACTAGGATGCCTGTAAAGCATTTCTGCCCTCAGTACAAGTCATTTAGTTCCTTCATTGCCCCACAATAGCGTTCTCAAAATCCTCATTTTAGGCCATTATCAAGTGCTTGTTGAAACGCTTCGTCTCAAGGATGACCTAAAGTTACCTCGCAACGTCACAGCCCTTTGTGCTCTGATTGGTCAGTTCTATCGGGGGCTGAGCCAGCTTGTCCTTCTTCTTCTACTGTATTTTCCGGCAGGCTCAAAGCAGCGACCGCATATTGAGTCCCCCTACAGGCCAGAGCTGGTAATGAGTGAGAGTGAGCGAGGGACCTATATACCCCTGCTGGTGGATGTGTTCCTCGGTGAGGGTTTGGGGCTAACGGACATCACAGAGGAGGAAGTGTTTTATCAGATTACTCCAATAAAAAGAAAGGTACCTCGTGTCGTCATGACGTTTGAAATCTCGCTGACATCTCGCAACGACCTATTTTCAGAGGCATCAAATCTCGTTCTAGGATATCAGAAAAAATACAATATCTAATTTTTTGAAAATTAAGGGGGTGTAAGGTCTTGTTTACAAATTTATTATATTATATGTAAGTATTAAATCATGCATCAGCATGATATGTCTTCTTTAAGATATTATTTATCTATACTGATGTTACATACATATATAATTTAACTGATAAATTAATTTCCTTTTGTACAATCTGTTAGCTCTATAATTGTCCAGCTCTATTGTTAAGTGTTGTTATGAACCAGGATTGATTGGTTGATTGATTAATTAAAAATCACTTACGGATTTTATCTCTGTGGACCAACAAAAACAAAGGTGAAAAAAGACCTGCACTAAATGGCTGAGTCAAAAACTTATAGTAAGAGACATATTTCATCTGGAGCTTCCAAAAGTTTAACAAAACGTCGAGATTTGAACACAGTTGTGCCCGAAAGATTTGTTTTATGGCTCCAGGGATAAAAGTAAATAATGTGAGCGTCGCTGCTTTGGGGCGCTGGAGATCACATGAAGTTGGAAGGGTTGATTCAGTCTGATTTTAAATTTGTTAAAAAATCAAGAAGCTGACAAATATTGTAAGCTTATGGTTTCCATATTTATTAACTGGAATTAGGACTGTGCAATATATCGACCAAATCAACTGATTCAAATTATTTCAAATGCAGAATTTTAAAATATAGATATAAATATATCTTTAATGATGATAGGCCTTGTCAGATTTGCACAAGCACATGTTTTGGCTATTTGAGTTTCTTAAATGACATTAAGTATAGATCGGATGGTTCCATGTTACTATACTGTGAAAACAGCTCAGCCTTCAGTGTTTTTTGTTGTTGTTATTTGTTTTAATTTCTTTATTGAAGAGTGCAAATGTACAAAAAAATACATTTTAATCTTCTTCATATTGTAAAATACATAAATGATCCAATAAAGTGAAGAAGATATAAAAAAGAAATATTGGTATTCCCACTCCTCACTGTTTTTTATTTATTTATCCCCCCATGACCCAAGTAGGAGCCACATTTTTACTAAAAAATAGTAGAATAAATTAATTCAAAACAAATGACATGAATGAAATTAAACTAAATTAAACAAAGGAATAAATAAATAAGAGGAAAAGGAGGATTAAAACAAATGGAGGAGTAATAAAAAAAAGTGCTAGTTCTTGTTCAGTCTGTTGGTAAAGCCTGCAGGGAGTTGAAAGATGTCAGGAAAGGTTGCCATTTTTCAAAAAACATCAGCCTTCAATGTTTTATGGAGACAGAATGTTTGTGTAATATTTAGTTTTTTTGAGAGGGAAAAAAAATATTAAATAGTAAATCAAGTTTTTAGAAAAAAATATCTGGGATTTCATTTTTAGATCATATCCCCCAGCCCTACCTGGAATTGAAACAAGTACCAATATTATTGATATTTGCCTATGTCATATTCAAAGATTATTATTCTATCATAAAAATTTTAAGTCACATTAATAAGCTTCATTTTCACAGGGTTACCTAATAAGTTAATTGTGTCTCTTTTTTGAGACAGCTCATAAACTTTTCCTTATTCATGCTTGAATAACCAAACGTCCTTCACCTCTCTATCAGCTCGATAGAATAACTCCTTTAGAGCAGATGATTAATTCCAGTTTTTACACAAAGCTGTCGGTCAGTAAATAAAGTGAAAGAGAGGAGAAAACTCATCTTTTCAGGATGGCAGAACATCTCTGATCTGTGCCCATGTGTATCATTACAGCCGGGTTACAGTAAAGGACCGCAGCCCTGCAGAGACCGAGCGGCCAGTCATCATGGATGAAATGTTAATGCAGGTTTCCATGGTTACGGTCACACAAGGCAAACCAGCAGTGACCTCCTCTAAGTCCGTGTTAATGATTAGGAGACCTGAGCCGAACACAGACCTTTGTTTGAATCCCAGGAGGAAAGATTCAGCTCTGGGAAGAGAAAACACCAAAAAAAAAAAGACATTAACAAAAATCAGCAAGAGGACAGAAAACAGCTGAGGAGGCCACGAGGAGACAAAGTGATGCCTGTTATTCCCACAGAGAGGGAACTGCACGACGACACAGCCATTACAGCTGATTACTGCGTCTGATCACAGCTGTGTTTTTAAACTGCAGGGTGAGGATGGAAAAAATAAAATTAAAAAATACACATACCTGGACAAAGTAGGGCTGGGCGATATTACCTAATCTCAATATCACGATTAATTAAAGATCTCACCTCGATTACGATTAATGAACGATTGTTTTATGCTATGCTGGAAAAAGTGATTGGTGATGCTGATGGTCATCAACACCGTGTTCATGCAGTAATTACACTTAACTTCTTTATGCTTAATGTCCTCTGCACAGAATACAAAATGTCTCCAAACAATTGAGACAGTGTTTCTCTTGGCTACTAGGTCGTCTGATAGATTGCCACTTGTCTGCTCTTTTTTTGTTCGTGGCGAAAGTGAAAGTAGTCAATATGGAGGGGGCGCGGTCCCGTGACTTGCACGGGGAAAGTAATCAAAATAATCGTCAATATTAATGAATTATATCAATTTTCAAACAAAACTAGGAAAGCACTCAGAGAACGCAGACCTCCACTGGCACCACAGTCCTCACCCATATTGTGATTTTCACCATAAATCTTAGTCCTGCCTTTATTTCATCTAAATATTTAGATTCCTTGACTATAAAAACATACAATTAGCTATTGGATTCATCATGATATCTATTTTAGTTCAGTAATTCTTCACAAAAATCACATTTTTCGTCATGGTGGTTTTCTTCTGGATCTAGCTCCAAAGTTTTTGAAGATTCAACAAATCAGATTGAACACTCCAGATTCCACAGTATCTTGGCCATATTTTGGTGTTTGTTGCAAGTCTATGCCTTTATTCGTTCTCTTGCTATGACAAAAATTCCAAGGATATTTGGAGAAAATGGATGCAGAAAATGATTCTGTCTCGCAATGTTAAAGATTCCATTACAAAATTCCAGGATCCAGACGGTGATTTGGATCATGTCCAAAATCTAATAATTTGTTTCTTGTCCCAATCCAGACATTTCCTAAAAAAATAAACATCAAAATCCGTCCATAAGTTTCTAAGTTATGTTGCTAATGCCTAAGTCACGCATTCCCGTTTCTCATAGCAACTGTGCATGACTGTACACGATTGAGGAGGCTGGTGTGATCGCTATGATACGGGATTAAATTACTGTCTCACCCCTGGAGACACTCCGTAAATACACCGTCAGTGGCGCAGCTACAGCGCTTCAGGGGGCGTTTGTCCCGTTCCAGTTAGGTTAATACAGCGATATGAGGAAGATTCCATCCAGCTGGCAGGACGTCACCCCCGCTCGAGCTCAGTTCGCGTCACGTAAGCCCCGACTGAGCCCCGTCGCTTGTGCCGTCTTGAACGGGACACAGTCGGGGCTCAAGCGGATACATCCTTGTCAGTCGTCCTCATAAAGCTTTCAGGATTGAGCCACGATTGGGCCACGATCAGCTCAACTGAGCGCCGTAGGACTGCATTAGGCTTCCATCCCGATATACCGAGAGCGGCGATTCTCCACGACAGTTTTGAACAGTTCAAAACTGTTGGGACCCCTCCACGTTCCCCTCCGTTAATCCACGACTATACAGCACTGATCCAGACCATGTAGCGCATGCACCACGACCAAAGCACGCTTTATCAGGATTATGACGATTGTGCACAATCACCATGAGAAACGGGAATGTGTGACTGGGGCTTAACAGAGAAAAAAACAGATTCCCACAAGAACATAACCTCCTTGGCAAAGGTAATTACAAGTCAAATTATTCAATTTTATGTCAAGAATAAGTATATCATTGCCGTCCAGTACAAACCTTCTATTTCATTTATTGATACTTTTATTTTCTCCTCAGTCAGTGCAATGGGTCACCTTTCATGCTGGTGAAATTTTAACACATTATTAACCAAATAAAAGTACAGAAATTAAATATAATTGCACATTTGATGTAAGGTTTAATTAATTATATTCTATACCATAATCATATATCACCGTATAAGTAATACAAATTTCTCAATGAGAACACTGATTATTCTTAAAAGGTGCAGATAATTACAGTAAGTAACTCAAAAAGCAGCTTTGAACAGTTTATTATGGATAGATTCATTTTGTGTACTTGTAACTGTGGGATGTGTGTATATATTTATAATTACATGTGTATAAATATATATTTATTTATGAATTTGTTATGCTGCTTAAGTTGTGATGTGATATGATACCAACTTGAAAACGTGTATTACTTTAAAAACAGGCAGGCATTTATTTACTCCAGACGAAAACGATAAACAGGCTTCATACATTGAGTACAGTGTGGAGAGAAAATGAGTTTATAATGCTTTATTGTGTTTACAGCAGGCGCTGTGTGACACATGTTTTGGGAAATATATATTAGCTCTTTCTATTTGAGGATTATAATTATATAATAAACTTTGAAAAAGTCCAACGGGTCCTCCTTCTACTTCTTGGTTGAGTGATTAAATGTTTTTTTCTGTCCATGGAAAAGTTAAATATTCCCTAAGAGGCTCAGCAGCCAATTTTTATATAAGATGGCATCATCACCTATGTAAACACCCTCATGTCTCGGGACTCAAAATGAATCAATCAGACGTATCCAACTTTTTATTTTACCAAATTTTTAATGAGCACACTGGGCATCCTTATTTATTTACCTGTTATTTTGATTATTTTTTCATTTAATTATTTAATTATTCATATTTTTATACCTATTTGTCTTCACCAATTCATAAATTATTTATGTAATTATTTTAAGTGAAATGTTTATTTTTTTGTTCTCTCCCTCTTTATTCCTGGGGGATGTTCTTTTTGTGGTTCTTTGTTCTAATGTACCATAAAATAAAAATGGGTGGAAAACAGCTGTGGAATAACTGTATCTCTGCAATGATGCTTATTTCCAAAAATAAAAAAAATTATAATAAACGTGTTTTGGTCTCTCTGGTAGTTTTTTACAAAGATTGGGTTGTGCATCGGGGCACTCGCAGAGATTTAATTTTCTTAGATACAAGACTGTACAGTTGGGCTACAACTAATGTTTACATTTAATATAGTTTGATTAATAAAAGCTTGTAAAAATAACATTGTTAAGAAAGATGACATCAATGTTTCTGTACTCATGTGGGTGTTTTTTGTCATTTATTTGATGCATATGTACAATGAGGTGGTGGACATAGAACTATATTGTTTTGAGCTTTAACATGAAACTGATCTATCAACTATCTCCAGGGTTGACAGAGAATGGTCTGAAGAAGAGAAAATATCCCACGAGCTGTAGTTTCTTAAAATGCGTTTTTGATGCCAAAGTTCAGAAGGGAACGGTCAGAGTGGTTGAGATAATAGAAGGAAAACTAACAATAAAAAAAAGACAACAAAGAAAAGCAGATGATTATTTCTGATTAAATTTCTTTTTGTACATTTTTAACCTGTAAAAGCCTCCCATGGACTGGTGTGAAAATTAGCACTGTGCTATAAACACTTACAGCAGTGCATCTGTGACCTGTGGGTATTTAAATAGCACAGCATCAGTGTCACTGTTTGTCCATGTCAAATAAACGATAAAAATAAAAAAACACGCTGACCTGTCAGGGTCACTTCTGTCGGCTAATGACAAGAAACTGAGGCTAAAATTCACACCTGCTCAACAAAACTGGAAAATTGGAGACTGTGGAAAGATTTTCCTGATTTCTGCCACAGCATTTAGATGGTAGGGTCAGAATTGAGCGTAAACATGAAAGCATGAACTCATCAGGATACTGGAGGACAACACACTCCCAGCCACAGCCTGCTCACCCTGCTGCCATCAGGCAAAAGATACAGAAGCATCCGCTGAGCCACCAGACTGCAGAACAGCTTCCTCCCTCGGGCTGGGAGATCACTGAATGCACCATCTGCGCTCCTCAGTGCCTAATGGTTTTGTTTTTGTTTTGGAGCCACAGTTTAATTTCACTCTGCAACCTGCTGCAGAATGACAAATAAACATCCGTGCATCCTTGTAAATATCTGTAGATTTATGTTACTGAAAGCCCCAGAGGCAAAAAAATAGGTTTTTATATGCATTTTTTACTTCTGTCCACACGTAAACAGAGTTTTAGATCACTGAAAACACAGGGGTGTAGGATATTATAGGACCAATATTGGTATCTTCATATATTTTCCCACAAAGCTGATTATCAGTTAGATCAAAAATAAGACGAAAGGCTGTGGCGGCCAAATGGGTAGGAAATAAACCTCCTTTAATACACCTGTGGAAGTCTTTAAAATTAGAATATATAACCCTTTGGGAAGACTAAAATTTTGTGTTTCTATTTTTGAGATCAGTGCTAAGGATGTATTTTGGATTTGCGAAACATTTCAAACAACCTGTATCTGCACTGTGCTGGACTGTTATAATTTTGAAACTGTTCAACAAAAACAATGTTAATTTAGAAAGAAGTGAAGGTGGAGATGGTTGCTTTGATTAAACAGGATGTGCAGCTTCACTTTAAAGTACATTTTGGGAGCTTAAGTGGACAGTGTACACCGCAAATACCAATCCTCTTATACTTAGCAAGAGTAGCTTAGCTTAGTTAGAAAGACTTTTCTCATACTCTGGATTTCTCTGGATTGTCTTTTAGTCAACTTCTGCCCTTCACAATAATACTGAGGGATTCCTTAGCCACTATGGCCCCTGAGGACCCAATTTGGGGCCTGCTGGGGCTCAAGAGAACAGCTCCTCAACACGGCAGCACACAGCACAATTAAATATTGTATATTATATTATCACATAGACCTTTATTTGACAAAATACAAATATTTTTGACTTTTGGCTCAATATGTACTGTGTTTCAAAATCCTCGCCTGACAACATTGTCATATAACTTCTCTAATTTTGCTCTGCATCACTTTATAACAACAATCCTGTGCAGAGATGATGTAAACATTTTTTATTATTCATTTTTTAATTTTTACAGCCACTACAGCATCATTTGTTAGCCGATTTGTTAGCTGTTGTTAGCATGCCCTGCGTTACAGGTCACAAATACCACAAGAAGAATGTAATAACACTATGGCAGCATTTCCATAAATACAAGTTTAAAAATACTGTGTATACGGCTGATTTAGTGCCATAAACACTTGTCAACTTGGAACTCAACAATCCTGAATTCTCAGCACAACTGGGATACAGCATTAGTCACTACATTTCCCAGCTTCCCTTGCAGCAATGTCTGTGTAGGAGTTCTCCACATGGACAGAAATGTGAGACTCAGCCGTCTAATCAGAGTGTGTTGTGATCCAAAATTGTATCTTTTACAGGAGTTGTGGAAAAGCCACTGCTGTCACTGAGCTGCTTGGTGGATGTCTGCCACTCTGAGTGCTTTTGTAGTTCATTCTCAAAGAGTAAACAAAAAAAAAAGATTCAGCTTATTTTTTAGCCCTAGTACAAGGTACTAGGGCTGGACACGTAATCAAACAATAATTTAAACACTTAGACCCTCTAATCGAAGTAATTTTACTCATGCCAATTATTTGTGTAAGCCACGTGACCACAATGGGTGTCCTGCAAACATGGAGGAGACGAGCGCCAGTCTAACAAAGGATCTTGTTAGCCAAATAAATTTGTCTCTGTTGTTTGGGCACATTTTGGATTGTGTGCAGAGGACTTAAAGCAGAAAGAAGCTAAGTGTAAATACTGCAGGAAGCCCGTTTCGAGACTGTTGATAACACCACCAATTAGATCCAGCATAACATAAAATAATTGTTCATTAATTGCAATCCAGGTAAGAGCTTCAATTAACTGTGTTACTGAGATTAGGTAATATTGCCCAGCCCTACAAGGCACCATTGTTGTAAGAATTTAGGAACCTTAAGTTTGAAGAAAAAAGTATGTAAAAGAAAACAAAACATGTATAATCAAGGCACATAATCCATCCTTTTGCCTCCTGCCACTAACTTTGCACTGAGAATTAGTCTCATCAAATACGCCACAAACTTCAGACAACGTGCTTCGCATCGCCAAATCAGGGCCTGAAGTCTGAAGAGTGAACACAGCAGCTTCACCGACTCCCCCCCTCTCTCTCGTCTTCTCAGTTGTCCTGTGGCGGCCATACTCTCCCTGCTGGTTATGTAATCTGAAGAAGAAAAGAGGAGGAGGGTCCTCACACACAAACACACACACACACCTCCCTCTCAGCCTCTCAGCAGCTTCTTCCTGCTCCTCCTCTCCTCATCCTGCTTCTCCGTCTCCTCTCACACATCCCTGCATCAGTCATCGAGCAGACTCTGGATCTCAAACCAGAGGAGGAATATTAGATATCAGCTAAATATAGAATCTCTGCAGGAGGGAAATGATTGTCTCCAGTCTACAAAGACGCACAATAACACACACACTTCTGGATTTTGGATCAATAGGTGCCTCTGTCATCAGCATAAGGCAGAAACTGGAGCAACTATCTCACTACTCTGATGGTGATGCCTGTTTGTTTGTCTTTGCTGTCATGTAATCATCATACTTTAGTGCTTAAAGTGGGATTTGCACGTACTCAATATCGCCACTTTCCGGTTGTCCTCCCTCTTTCGTGCTTGTTTGTATACAGGAAACCATGAGGACTGATCATGGTGTGTAAGAGTGGGGATGGTAGCGACTGTCAAACATTTACAGTCATTTATGTATGAACGTACACTTGAATAACACGGTCACTAGGCTCGTCACAATAACAAACTTTGCTGGACAATAATTGTCCAAAAAATGACATCTTTAAAAATAACAAATAACAATAACAATATTATTGTATTATTTTAAAACGTCATTTTTTCATTCATTTATTTGCAATACATGTCATAATAAAGTCAGTACGCCATATCAAAAGAAATAAACTTGAATTTCTTAAGCGTATTTAACTTTAATTGGAAGATCGAAATTTAACAAACAAAAAGAGAAAAAAAAACAATGAAAATGAAATGGACTCTCTTTTGGGAAAAATTGCATGTGAACAAAAATCATTATTAAAATAAAAAAACCATAAAAAAGACCCCATCTCTGTAAAGAAACAAAACAAAACTCTCATAAAAACACAAACAACAATAAAAACAATACATAAAAGGGAGTTTATACAGTTCCTTAATTGTTTGTGACATGTACGCTCTCCCAGTCAATTAGTACTGTCCGTCAAACGCTCGTAACATTTCTGGCTTTTTAACTGTATTAAACAGTTGCATTTTCTTTTTTTTTTCTTTTTTTCTTTTCATTTCTTTTATTTTATTTTTATTTTTATTTATTTAGTTATTATACCACCACGAATAAAACCTACGGTCTCAAGCAGCTCAACTCTAAGAAATTTATACTCAACAGAAAATATGATGAGGGCAGGTTTATGGTTCAGGCATACATAAATGATAATTATCATGAATTCTCATTTTAGCACTGTAGTCTCATGCTACATCTCTGTATACAGGGTTCCTACAGCTCAAGGCAAGTTAAATTCAAGACTTTTTCAGACTTTTTTAAGGCCGTTTGAAATCAAATTTAAGACCAAGTCGACAATCACAATTGAAACAAACAAAACAAACAAACAAAAACACCACATGAATTACCTTGGTCAGAGGCAATTTTAACCCAATGTTTATTTTAAATAAAACATCACTTCAATCTTTTTTAACCCTGTTTTAAAACTTTATGCCTATTTTGCCCCCATTCATCTTTTTTGGCCACGGTCAGAATCACTTTTGGAATTTTTACATGGTTTTTGAAATTTAATTTCAAATTTAATTCCCAATTTTGCTGCCATAATCAATTTTCCTAAGCCACTTTTGGATTTGTTTTTCTCTCTCCAGGCACTGTAGGTAGAACCAAGACATGCGTCTGCTCTAAAAGATCCTGGTGCAATCACATCATCGTTTTGTTAGTTCCGCTATTGGGATTACACGATGTTACCACGAGAGTAAATTAGTGAATAATTTTTGAAAAATAGATAAATGTTACTAAATATTTTTTTAGTTCAAACTAACATAAATCTTACTGTGTTCAAATTTTTAAGACTTTTGAAAATTGGATTTAAGACATTTTAATGCCAATTAAGGCCTTATTTTTAGAATAATGAATTCAATGCCTTTTAAGACTTTTCAAGGATCCGCGGGAACCCTGTGTATAGAATCTCTATAATAAATATGGTTAGCATTATAATATAAAAAATAGTGATGAACAATATTGGATTTTTTCAGATTGCCCGTATATGTCCACAATATTGATACTGATGTATAGAAATGGCTGATGGTACTTCTGTTCATTTTAAATCTGCCATTTGTGAAATGTATTTTTGACAGTAACAGTAAATAAAGTTTCCTTTGCACTTGTAAAAGCTAGAACACTGGTTTACTTCCCTGCTGCTGCTTTATTTTTGGGAGCTTGGACACTCATTTTAACCCTATACAGCCAATTGTATCATATTTGATACTTTTATAATACATTTTTCTACTCAATATGATCAACAAATTACAAAAAAAAAACATCTGAATACAATCATATAAATGATAAAAATGTCCTCAAATGGATTATTAGTTGGCAAAAACACCTAATGTATCAAATGAGATATGAAAAATCTATCTGTTGAATTTTATGGACATTTTGATTTTTATGGATTTTAGCAGAAAGTGAAACAAACATTTCAGCTCCAAAGAATTAGAATTTTCTGGCTATGATCTATGGTCTTGGGCCTTAAAGGGTTAAAATTAATATATTAAAAAAATGCAATCTTGAAGGAAACATATATGACTAGGATGTCAGTGGGGAATATTGGCAGAAAATGCCATAACTGAGGATACATTAATCATACTGATAAAACTGTGCATCCCTAAAGTTAAAATAAAACCATGCAATTACTGACTGAATGACAAATGAGCAATATTTTACATAAAGGGCTTTATAACTTTGTATATCTATAAATTCAGAAAAAAACTGCGATTGATTTTAATATTTTACCTTGAAAATGTTGCTTCCAAAATCATTTGTGATCAATCATAAGCCCAAGAAATTAGGTCACAGAAATTCCATTAACATTAAAGAGGACATATCATGCTTGTTTCTTCTTTTCACTATGCCAGACTAGGATGCCTGTAAAGCATTTCTGCCCTCAGTACAAGTCATTTAGTTCCTTCATTGCCCCACAATAGCGTTCTCAAAATCCTCATTTTAGGCCATTAACAAGGTCTCGTTGAAATGCTCGGATCTGAGGATGACCTAAAGTTACCTCGCAACATCACAGCCCTTTGAGCTCTGATTGGTCAGTTCTATCGGGGGTAGAGCCAGCCTGTCCTTCTTCTTCTACTGTATTTTCCAGCAGGCTCAAAGCAGCGACTGCGTATTGAGTCCCCCTACAGGCCAGAGCTGGTAATGAGTGACTGTGAGCCAGGGAGCTATATACCCCTGCTGGACGGATGTGTTCCTCAGTGAGGGTTTATGGCTAACGGACATCACAGAGGAGAAAGTGTTTTATCAGATTACTCCAATAAAAGAAAGGTACCTCGTGATGTCACGTCGTTTGAAATCTCGCGGACATCTCGCAATGACCTATTTTCAGAGGCATCAAATCTCGTTCTAGGATATCAGAAAAAATACAACATCTCATTTTTTGAAAATTAAGGGGGTGTAAGGTCTTGTTTTCAAATTTATTATATTATATGTAAGTATTAAATCATGCATCAGCATGATATGTCTCCTTTAACTACTTTTACTAAATTTTAAAATAATTATCCCATAAATTCTGTTTTGCTAATATCATCAGTTATTCTTGTATATTTAGGATCTAAATTTCATCTTGTTGATATTATTTTAGACATGTTGAATTTTTGAAATTGTAAAGAGCATTGAATGTAATCGTATATTTGTTTTTTGCTTCTAAAATCTTTATTTAAAGGTGGGATAAACTATCAGAACAATATTTCAGACAACGCTTGTTTTGATTTGGTGGATCATGGATAAAGATTAACTGACTGAGAAAATATTACACATACGGTTTTATAACTTTGCATATTTCAAATTTTATAATGAGCTGCTGTTGACTTTAATATTTTACCTTAAATATATCTAAATGTTGTTTCCAGAGTCATTTGTCATCAAAAGCCCAACAAATAAGGTCCCACAAACTCACTCAATAATAACTTTAAAAAATTTTACATTAATACTCCCATCAGTTTTGTTCGATTAATATTTTAAGGTAGCTCCCCACAGTCTCACATTGTTAAAGTGAATTATCATATCATTTTTGTCACATTTTGATTATTTTCTTTATTGAACACACATGTTGTGTTTAATGTGTTGAATGAAGTGTACATTGACTGGGAGCAATGTATTCAAAACATGGCTTTAAAACATTTTATATTTCTAACTACATAATAAATTGTACTTGATCATAACATCCGACCTAATTTATTACTCATATGTTGTTTCCAAGATAATTTTGATTAATCATATATTCAAGAAACTAGGTCACACAAACCCTTTCATTTAAACAATTAAAACATTTTTAAAAAATTCTATCAACTTTGTCTACAAGTGTTTGGAAAAGGCTCCCAGCATCACACAAATTATTTAAGTGAAGCAACTCATCCTTTTTTCATGTATATTTACAGGCTATATTTCATGTTGTCAAAATTACTTTATACAATGTTGTGTTTAATGCATTGAATTTGAGAGCATTTTGGTTTTAAGCTTTTCAAATCCTCATTTAAAATAGAGTAAATAAACTATCAGAGCAATATTCAAATTGCTTTTGATTGATTGGGATTGATACGTGAGCAATGTATTTAAAATACGGCTTTAAAACATTTATATTTCTCACTATATTTATTTATTTATTTGTTTATTTGACAGGGATGATACATACAACATTGCCACAATGAGAAAATGTGAACATATATAAGACGTCTAGCTTCAGCTAATTTGCAGTCTTTGTCCCTGGTTAGGATTTACAGTACAATGAATTATACAGAATAGAGATACAATTTTACAAATAGAGTAATACAGTGAATACAGTCAACAAATATCATAAATAAATAGACACAGTTGTAGTGAACGAGAGCTAAAACACAAGTTACATTTAACATCAAAGATTATTAAAATAGTTTACTGATAGTTACTTGTGAGAAATTAGTGTTCACATTTCTCCTGCTGTTTAAGCCACTGTTTAATTTCTGCTCTGAACTTTTTAAGTTCTGTTTGAGATTTCATTTCAGAAGGTAAGGAATTCCACAGGTGTATGCCTTGCACTGAAAGGGATGACTGCCCAAATGTTGTCCTGCACCTTTGGATTTTACAGTTTTGTTGTGTTTTGTTCCTTGTTATTGTCCTACAGCTGTCTGTCTTTGTAAAGTTTTGAGACATCACTTGTGGAGCCAGTCCATTTAGGCACTTGAAAACAATTTTCAGAAAGGATCATTTTATAAAGTTAGAAAAGGTCAACAAATTATATTTCTCAATAATTTTGCAGTGGTGCCATTTTTGTGGCTTCTGGTCTAAAATGTTCAAAGCCTGTTTATAAAGTGAAAATAAAGGTTTTGTAGTTGAGTCCGTGGCCTGGCCCCAGGAAGTGATGCAATAGGACAAATGTGAAAGGACCATGGCATGCAGATATAAATGAGCTGCCTTAAAGGAGAGGCATGACCTGATGAGTCTAAAGCAGTTCAGACTGGTTTTCACAGTTTTAGATAACTTCTTTATATGTATATCAAACTTAAGTTGAGAATCTAAAGTTATTCCTAAATATTTAAAATCATTTACCACATCTATTTCTTTTGCATCAATAGTGACGTGAAATTTATCTAGAACTTTCTTTCTTATTGAAAAGCACATTGATACTGTTTTTTTGTCATTAAGTGTTAAGTGGTTCCTTTGTAACCATTCTGAAACACTAACCATCTGTCCGCTTAAGATCTCTGAAGCTTGATGAGGGTTCTTTGCTGAGACATAAAACACTGTATCATCAGCGTACATTTGGCATTCAGTGTCTGTACAAATAGTAGGTCAATCATTTATATAAAAAACAAAAAGGATAGGACCTAGGACTGCCCCTGTGGCAGTCCAGTCTTAGCTCGAGTACAGAGGATGTCATTCTGTTTTCAGGGCAGAACATGTGTTCGACCTTCACTGTGTCGCAAATATGAGCTAAGCCAACTATGAGCTGTCAGCACTCCGTTGTAGCAGTGGCAGAAAATTTAATATTCGATGTCTCAGTTTGCTAACAAGTATTTTATGACTTGGCAGCTCAAAGGATGTCTCAGTACCGGTCTTCTTCTGTTCAAGTCAGCCACAGTGTGACCACAGGCTGAACTTTTATTCTCTCAATGAAGCTCAATGAAGTGACACATTGTCAAATTTCTTACTTAAATCCAAGTTAATTAAAAAGTTTAAAAAGTATTATGAATGAATATATAATGGTAACTGTGATCTTGATCTGATCTTCATTATGACATAAATTATAATGAAACATGTTGTTGTGTTGTTTCTTACATCTGTCTAATTAAACCCAAGAAATTAGGCCGCCACAAATCCCCATCACTTTTTGCTTTTTAAAAATTGGCAGAAAATTTAAATTGATGTCTCAGTTTGCTAACAAGTATTTTATGACTTACAGTGTCAAAGGCTTTCTTCAAGTCCAGAAACACTGCTCCGACCACGCTTCCATTGTCAAGTGAACTTTTTATTCTCTCAATGAAGTGACACAATGCCATCTCAGTTGAAATTTTTTTTACGAAATCCAAGTTAATTAAAAAGTTATCTTGGTATTATGAATGAATATATAATGAACTGTGATCTTGATCTTCACATCTGTCCTAATTTATTTATAACATGTTGTTTCCAAGATAACTTTTTAATCAATCATAAACCCAAGAAATTAGGTCACATAAACTCGATCACTTTTGGCTTTTTAAAATAAATAAAATTATGTTACTATCAATTTTGTTTCATTAATATTATAGACAGGTCCCCAGCACCACACATGGTATTATTGTTGATTATGTTTTCATTTGTTCTTGTGTATTTAAAAGCCATGTTTCATGTTTTTAATATTCAGACAAATTTAGTGTTTAGTGCATTGAATGTTATTGCATATTTTTTGTTAAGTTTTCCAAATCTTTATTTAGAAGTAGGCTAAACTATCAGAGTAATACTTCAGATGTATTTGTTATAATGTGGTGCAAAACATTTACAGATTAAGATTGACAATCAACAATTATTTTACATTTTTGTATATATATATATATATATCAAACTTTCTAATGGACTGTTACTGTCTTCAATGTTTTACCTTCTTTGCTATCAATATGTTGTTTCCAAGAGAATTTTTTACCAATCATAAGCCCAAGAAATTAGGTCACACCAGCTCTACTAATGTTAACTTTCATTACATTTTTGAATATTATTTTCTATTTTGTTTTATTAATATTCAGAGACAGCTCCCCAGCACCACACACAGTGTTAATATCAATTTTATGTTCTCAGTTATTCCTGTGTATTTAGAATCTTTATGTCAATATTTTAGCCAAGTGTAGAGTTTAGTGCATTAAATGTAATTGTATATTTCTTTTTAAGATTTAGCATCTTTATATATAGTAGATTAAAGTGTCATCGCCCCTCTCAGTAATGTATTGGTTAATTATCCAGTGTAATTAGCCCTGTAGTTTATCTCTGACTCCATGTCCTCTCTCGGCTCCATCACTTTGTTTTCCCTCCTGAAGCTGCAGTGAAGCCCTCAAACCTAAAATCAGCCGCACAAACCTGAATTCACCGCAGAAAACAGCGCAAAAAAACAGCCTGTGAATCCACTCACCGAACCTCCTGTCAGCGGAGGAGCAGCTCGGAGAGGCGAGGATGAAGAGGAGGAGGAGGAGGAGGTGCTGCTCGGAGGAAAAACGCCAAACATCCATGTTTCTGCTCCTCGGTTTCTCTTCTCCAAAGTCTTAAAAGGCCATTTTTTAAATTTCCCAGCGAGCTTTGCTTTGTCTTCTGCCCGCTCAGGGCGCCTCTTCCGCGGCAGGAGGAGCAGAGGAGAGCCGGGAGGCGCGGACGGAGGCGGATGGAGGATGTCGGAGGAGGAGAGGAGAGGATGCAGGGCGTTTCTGCTCCTGCTGCTGGAGGCTCGAGCTCCCACAGAGTCAGGCACGAGACCGTGGCTACGGTACTTCCGGTTGGGGTTTTCAAAATAAGTGTTTGCTACGTACTTAAATTACGGCTGTGAAGGCTGTTTGGGATCTGTGCTGATAAAAATTTACCATGAGGTTGCTCAATAAAATCTTTGAAACGATAAATTAAAAAAAATATAAGTTCAGCAGAAAAGTGTTTCAATGACATGCAGCCATTTTGTACTCCTAGACCGGGGTGGTCAACCTTATAAACTGCCATTTTGTCTTCCTAGGTCAGGAGTGGTCAACTTTGGTGACCGCCATTTTGTCTTCTTAGGCCAGGGGTGGTCAGCTTTGTCAACAGCCATTTTGTCCTCCTTGACCAGGGTGGTCAACTATGTCAACCGCCATTTTGTCCTCTTAGGCCAGGAGTGGTCTACTTTGTCAACCGCCATTTTGTCCTCTTAGGCCAGGAGTGGTCTACTTTGTCAACAGCCATTTTGTCCTCTTAGGCCAGAGGTGGTCAACTTAATTGACCACCCAAACCCTCCTAGCTCCAGGGTGGTCAACTTTGTCAACCGCCATTTTGTCCTCTTCGGCCAGGAGTGGTCAACTTTGTCAACCGCCGTTTTGTCCTCCTTGGTCAGGGGTGGTCAACTTCGGTGACCAAGATGGCCACATTAAAAGGGACAATTGTAATTTAAAGAATGTAGACTAAGAATTCCAAGAATGTACTGGTTTTAAAGTTGAGTTTACTAAAACTTAAGTCGTTAGTTTAGCAAAAGCATGTAGGAGGGCTGGGAATTGTCTGTCTATTTCTATTTGTAGCTACTTTTATTTAGTAGTAAACATTTATCTAATTTTAAGTACTTGTTCCTTAAACATTGCTCTCTGAAATTTCGTTTTTTCTTTTCACGTCCACCTTTAGTCTATATTTTTAATGACAATAAAGAATCTATCTATTCATCCATCTCAATACTTTTTAATTGTTTTACGCAGATGATTAAAAGATTTATACTTACAATTTTTTTCCTCAACTTACTCTTAACACACTTATAAGTTTAGTCAATGTATTAAAATAGAAATACTGAAAATTTTCATTGTTTTTACGATGGTTGGCTCTTTCAGACTTTACACGAGAAAAAACAAAGGAGCTCCACCAACACTTGTAGTTCAGGAAACAAAGTCTTCGAAACACCGTGAAAACCGCTCTAAATGGTTTGCAGTTGACACGATAACAACTTCTCTGCTGGCCTACAAATGAAGATCTCTGTACCATAGTATTGATTTGTACAGAAAGTACATCTAATTTGCTGCTTTATAACAAACAAAAAAAAGAAAACCCAACATTTGTATTTATTTTTTCAGAATAAAAGCATACAAACCACATTATAATTTGAAAAACCAATGATGAATTCTGGATTATAAATACTAATAAATAAACCATAGCCATCTTTGTCTAAAAAAGGCACATCATATACAGGAGACATATCCATAAAAAAGCAGATTATTGAAATGCAATAATAAAAACAGAAACAGTTAACAGAGAGAATCTTAAAGATGAGACCATGTAAAACCCCCTTTAACTATATTTTATTACAAGCCACTGCATTATTAAAGGTGCATCATAATGTCAGTAAAGACTTAAAATATGTGATCAAACATTATGTTAGTATTGTAAATATGCCAAATTCATACTAAAACTAAAGCATAATCTCTCACTTTCCATCTGCTCCATTTTTAAACCTGATTAGTTTCATTGCCATAACACTTTTTCCTTTACATTTTTCTTCCTCAAACTGATGATTAATCATTGTTTTACTGACCAGCTCAGCTTTTGGCAGTTTTCAGCAATGTGATGAAAAGTTATTTTGCCCTACAGCAGTGTTTTTTATTTGTATATGTACTACTTAAGGTCAGTGTGATCCAATATTCATAAAAAAACAAACAAAATCAGACTTGAGAATGAAAATATTCAAATACACTTAAATCAGACTAAAACATGCATTTTGATAAATTCCATTAGCTCGAGTTAGGTGTCATTTTTAATTCTTAGTAGATTGATCAGTGCAGTTTAATAAAGGCTGATAGATTATCTATAATAACATAAAAAACGTGCATAACTTCAGGACATTAAGACCCAATTTTGCCCTGTTGTAGCTTTTATTTCTACACTCCATCCTTTCAGACTTTAATTTTGAAGGTCAGAGCACAACATCCGGTTTCACCTGTTCTTTGCTGACTTGATGCATTCGTGGGGTTTCTTCTCTGGTTCAGCACTGATGCTTTCAGGTGCTGTAGGAGAAATCAGCCTCCAGGTTGACAGCAGGTAAAGGAGATAAAAGTTTTATACCATCCTCTGATACAACAGCTCAGATCCTGAGAGGAATGTTTGTGTTTATATCCACTTCATGCATAAAGGTCACAGGCCACACACCCAAAAATACAAGAATTAGCAGACCACATTATGCCTCATGTTTAGAGCATGAGAGCTCAGGATTTCAGGGTGGCCAGTGAGATTTGGACCAACCACAAAAACCAGGATAGTTAATCTTCACATCCAAAGAAACTCAAAGCAAACTGCACAGTGCTGCACAACTTCAATGCTCAAAGATGATTGAAGTTATTATCACTCACTATGTGCTTTGTCAACCTTGATATGCAGCATATTGAGGAAACAAATTAGTACTTTGTGATAGGGGTGTCCCAATACAACTTACAACTACGTAATCATACTTTTATTCTTGTTCTCAACATTGATCACAATAATCTCAATTTTGATTGCTTTAATTTACTAACTGTTCTGCACGATGAACTTCACATCTGCCAACCAGTAATTGATTTTATATCTGTAGACCCAAAAGCTTTCTTAAATGTTGGAAATCAGTACATCAGGAGATATCAAAACTCTGCAGCAGTGAATCTATACACTCTGCCATGCCAAATTTAAAGGAGACATATCATGCTTGTTTCTCCTTTTCACTATGCAAGACTAGGATGCCTGTAAAGCATTTCTGCCCTCAGTACAAGTCATTTAGTTCCTTCATTGCCCCACAATAGCGTTCTCAAAATCCTCATTTTAGGCCATTATCAAGCTCTCGTTGAAACGCTTGGATCTCAGGATGACCTAAAGTTACCTTTGTGCTCTGATTGGTCAGTTCTATCGGGGGCTGAGCCAGCCTGTCCTTCTTCTTCTACTGTATTTTCCGGCAGGCTCAAAGCAGCGACCGCGTATTGAGTCCCCCTACAGGCCAGAGCTGGTAATGAGTGAATGTGAGCCAGGGAGCTATATACCCCTGCTGGTGGATGTGTTCCTCGGTGATGGTTTTGAGGCTAACGGACATCACAGAGGAGGAAGTGTTTTATCAGATTACTCCAATAAAAAGAGAGGTACCTCGTGTCGTCACGACGATTTAAATCTCACGGTCATCTCGCAATGACCTATTTTCAGAGGCATCAAATTTCGTTCTAGGATATCAGAAAAAATACAATATTTCATTTTTTGAAAATAAAGGGGGTGTAAGGTCTTGTTTTCAAACTTATTATATTATATGTAAGTATTCAATCATGCATCAGCATGATATGTCTCCTTTAAAGGATAAATGATATACCAGGGTTTCTCCCACCCTTACAAATCATCTTATCCAACTTCTTGGTGCTTTGTAGGCAGATAAAGATCCTGAAATAAACACTTGATTTTATAAACTGTGAATTGTTTTAAATAGATAATTGGTTTTGAAGCGAATTTTGACCCCTGTAGCCGGACGCAAATCGAATTGATTAATAACCGTCTGGAAGATTCACACCTCTATTATTCAAGTTAGGGGTGTCCCGATAAAACTTTTTCACCACCAATACGATAGCCAATATTGCAGCCTTGAGTACTGGCCGATAACGATATTGATCAGATACGATAACCACAGGAATCATACAGACTTTATTACTTATTTTGTAGTATGGACTGTAAGAAAAGGCTTGATCAAGTGAGATTACTCAAACAGAGAACAAGAGTCAGCAAGACTAGGTATGAGAAAAAATGACCCATTTGTTGTTAACCAATGAGTTCAATAAATTTTACCCTGAAGCATAAGAATAAAGTAGAACTAGATAAAATAAATGAAAAATCAATTAGGAGACCCTGAAATTAACCTCAAGAAATCCAGTAAAGACAAAAACATATATTTTTAAATTGCGAAATAGCCACTGTGCTCAACTTAAACATAAGCATATTCTACAACTGAATTAAATAAATAAAAATAAATTAGAATGGACTGCTTGTGGAGTGCTTATATCAGATATTTTAGATGCAGGCCGATATAATCCTATATTATTTTTTTTTGCTGATATCGGACCGACATCAGTATTGGATCAGGACACCCCTAGTTTGTGATTTAGGCCGTCAAAATGTATTTCTGTCTATTTATTAAACAAAAAGGAACTTTGTATAATAATACTGATCGTATTGTTCCCAGGGTCCCGTTTGCCCCAGGGTCACAGTTTGGACACCCCTGATGAAGTTGCTGATTGATGTGTTGTTCAGATCAATAGATGGTCTTTGTGTCTCGTGTAAGGGTGTTTGCAGAAAGTACTGACTGTGTTAACCTGGTGAAAGTATTTTTTATATACAACTTTAATTAAAATACTGCCATGGGTTTCAACTTTTTTTCCTAAAGGCACGCCATCGATCAAACCAAATCTCAAGTCATAGTCAAAATAAAGCTGATTAGCTCCTTCAATACGTACTGCAATCTCTCACGGGTCTTTGAATGTTTATTTAAATTATATCCAATCAAAAAAGGAGAAATTATTTACAAAAGCAGATTAATGCCAAAATGTATGCAACACATATGAAAAATTGACTGATTACATTTTCTAAAACCAGGAGTTCTTAAAGGAATATACCAACATTTTTTTGAAGAATTTATCCGATGACTGTAGACAGAGGCATGCTAACACTACCCATTGACTCCCAATGTTTAGCTAAGCTAATTAGCGGTGGGCAAGCTCTGCCCGCCTCTTCCTTGTTACTGCATGCACAGTTGAAAGAATGGAGGCTATCTAATTGTCGTGGACTCGGGAGTGAGGCAAGACATGAAAACAAAAAAAATGTTAGCATATTCTCTTTAACTAAAAAGGTTTAAGTTTGTGAAAAGCTACAAAATTTGCAGCCTAATGCAAAAATTAATGCAGAGTAATTGGAAGTAATAACTTGTTGGGACAAATTCCTTAAGTACAACATTTGAGAACCACTGAATTATCAAATATTAAAGAACATCAATGTACTATGAAGAAAATGTGGAAAATAATCAAATAACCGTGGATTTATCAGTGTGGATTCACAGTGATAAATCTCTGAAAAACACAGACCTTTGAGACTGTACTGGACCAGCGCTAGTGACCTTTTTGTGTCTAGCCGGGTTAATACTTTGCCTGCTGTCCTGAGGAATTTGATGCTTAAATTTCATGAATCGTCTGAATGACTCTGTTAATGTTGTGATTTTGTATTGTTCCAGTCCTGTATATAGCGATGTAAGATACTCATCTGTGTTTTGGAAGCACTGGTATGACTGCCTCTTAAAAGTTTAGAGGTTTTAATTGTTTGTGTATTTGTTTTTTAGTTTCTGTAGTGTGGACCATGAGTCTGGAATAAAGTTTATCAATCTATCTGTACTGTACACTTTCTGGACAGGATGTATTTGACTCCATCAACAGATGTGAAGCTTCCAAACAAAGTGGACCTGATGAAGATCTGCTGCATGGTCATAGGCCCAAATCCTGGGGAGGACGCAGGAGACGTGTCCCCCAATTGCCCCCCCAAAAAAATCACATTTAGATAACATTCAAGTAGTACAGTAATGTGGTTTGATGGTACAATACAAGTAATGGAGCTTAAAAACAGATTGTCAGACAGTTTTATCTGTTAAAGATTACAACCCCCCTCCCCTCATAATGGTTTGGTCCAAATCGCTTCTCCCAGCAACCTGCGTGAGCCGTATACACAGAGGCAGGCGGACACAGTAGTGGTGATCAGATGAAGTAAGTGTATTAAAACACAGATAAAATTAAAAACGTTTTTTCTTTCAATTGGCGGAGTCCCTCCACCACTGGAAAGCAACACCAATGTTGACCTGGGTCTTGGCTCTTTCATGGTCATAGCCCTTCTTTTTCACTTCCTGCTCCTCTGACCTTTTTCTTTTGGGCTGTTTTTCGGCCATTGCTACGGCACCTATTGTATCCCTCTCTTACGCTAACTGCGCACGCTACGCTACCTACTACTCCCCCTCCCGCCTCTGTCTGATCTACGCATGAGTATGATCACCCCCTGGATGTGGGGGGGGGGTACTCTGTTTTGGTTACTCGGCCCGAGCCACAGTATTTACCTGCTGAAATTCAGAGCCAAGGCTGTGTATTGAAACTGGACTTTTTTTTTCAACATGCTGTCAGTGGGGCCATCTTGTGGATGGAGAGGAGAAATACGGTGAATTTGACAAATACTGCATTAGATTAGAAGATTAGAAGATCACTGACTACACCTTTAAAGTTTTTATTCTAGTTTTAGAATTTTTTTTTGAGCTCTCAGTTCTGGTAAAGCTGCTGTAGTGGTAATAAAACTGGTGTTAATGGTGGGATGAGAAATTCTGTTAGGTCACATATGGTGTAGTTTGCACCTTCCAACCAATACAACTCTTTGAATTGCTGGTTAAGCATAAACAAAAATGTAGAATATGGACTAACACGGTATAATAACTTAAAGTTATTGTTTAAATAGCTATACAAGACATTTGCTAATTTTTAAGCTAAAACTAAATTCACACTGTATGTAGCCCATCTTTTCATCTTAGTTTGTAATGAATCTGTGTATTGTTCAGAGTTTTTCTCTCCTCTCTCCTTTCTCTCCATAGCTGAAATGATATGTTTTTTAAATAAAATACTTAAAAAAATCTAACACAAACTGTTTTCTTCAGGAGTAATATATCTCTTAAGGCTAGGGACAGAAAAATGCATGTTTCTGTAGAATGAGCTGAAGAGGGATTTTCACCACTGTGCATGTTTGCAGAGATAAAAACTTCGCTGTCCTCAAAATCTAACACCACCATTCCTCCTCCTTTACAAAGAAACATCAAGAAGTCTCACTGCTGTCCGGCTTCATGCTGCTATTAGCCAGCTAAAGCTCTTTATTTATTTGAAAAGACATTTAAGAGACGATCTGACACATGGGAAAACTGTTGCTGCAGTTTGAATTGTATCTTTATACACGTTATTTTCTCCGGGTGAATTTAAGGCACAAGATAAATTAAGAAGACCGGGGAAGACAGAAGTCCACCCGGAGGCATAAATCTCATAGTTTACAGATAAAACATTTTTCTTTCTTACAAAATTAAAACACACAAATCAGAGCGAGAAGGATCAGAAGCACAAATAAAAAAAACATCCAAAGACATAAATGCAGATTTACATACATTAATGTAAAATACTTTCATGACGTGACAACAAGGCATAGTCTACGTGTGTATAAAGGTTAATGGTCAACCTAGTATCCTCTTTATTGACGTATAATCACCGCTCTTTGGCTTTGTAAACCTCATGGGTACTATCTGCACTTATGATATAGTTTTGATTTTGTGTATTTGTGACTGATATCAACCCTTTGCATGTCAGTGATGTGTGAAAGCTGTGCTTAATACAATGTGCGTGAACAAGTGGATAAACAGAAACAGTGAAAATGTCATTTTGAACAGTTTTTAAGTCTGATGATGGAGTTTTAGGGCCACATTAAGGGGAAAAGATCAGAGCTGCAACATAATAAGGATAAAATAAAAATACATATTTGTAAGGGTCCAAGACTTTTCCCCACCAAGCACCACATGTGGGTAACTTTGTTTGGTGAGTTAATGTTTCTAAACAGTCACCTGACACACATTCGACCAAAATAAGAAGGCTTTATGGGCTGAGATTTCGCTGACTGGCCACTTTATTAGGTACACCTTGCTTGTGCTGGGTTGAATCCCCTTTTGCCTTCATCCATCCCTCCATTATCTACACCGCTTAACCTTTTTGGGGTCAGGTGGAGAAGGAGTCTATCCCAGCTGACATTGGGCAAAAGGCAGGACACCCTGAACAGGTCACCAGCCAATCGCAGGGCCACATAGAGAGAAAGATGATAGATGATTTAATGTTTGTAATCAGGCAGATCCATCTTGCCATGCTTCAATCTACAATAATCAAAGCAGTACGGTTCAATCAGAGACGTTTACGGCAAGAAGAGGTGGAGCTTCAAGCAAGACAACAGCAGGGAGTGACTGCTAGTATAGAGATTAGCATAGATGCTAACAGCTTCAGTAGCAGTTCATTTCTTTATTAACTGAAAAACAAACAACACTACCAAGTTCTCTACAGAATGGATATTTTTACTCCACATCCAACAGGTTTTGGTAAGAGTTTGTCCTATGAAGTGGCTCACGTTCTGTATTTTACACCACAGCAGCAGTGCCTGCCATTATCTGATTGGCCTGTAATGAATGTGATTAACAGAACAATCATCCAATCACCTGTCAGATATGCTCTGAAAGGTTCTGCCTCACTGTCTCTGGGCTTTTTCCCAGATGGATCAGTGAAATATATCCAGTGGACATGTTGAACAGTCCACCTGGTGTTAGGCTAGTTTGTTTGTCCTGTTGGCCTTATCTTCATGCACTGAGCTTTAGGCCCGTGCTTAAAATACTGACACGACAAAGTATCGTCAGGTACTCCCTAACAATGGCACAGTTCAAAGTCTAAGCCAAGCTACATGGTCAAGCACATGTTCCCAATTCAGACTTGGGTCTACCATCTTTGAGGACCTGTAGTTGTTGAATCATCTAAAACTCATCCTTATTCTTTTTCTTCTTGTAATTAAACACAAAACTTGTTGGGAGCTCTGTTAAAAGTTTAGTCAGTGTTCACAGTTTGGATGTATCGTATTGTGAGATTGCTGGAAATACCCAGCCCTACTGAGCTTCTGCCATAACTTGCATTTGAATGGGTGTACTTAATAAAGTGGCCAGTGAGTGTTTGATAATTTTTTTCTCATAATAGTATCATTATTTTTCTTATAGTAAAAAAACATTTATTTTCTTGATTGTCCAAAAATGAGACACACGCCATGTTTAAAATGACACTTCTAAACAAGTTAAGACTTATGCTGATTTAAAAAACAAACAAAAAGTGAAAAACTCAGATTGTGCGACAACTATTGTGATAATAACCTCACTGAGACTCAAACAAACACCCTGCTGTGAGCAAAGAAAAACAATACGAATAATAGTCGCCCGTTAAAAACAGACTGTCCGATCTGTTTGTTGGGAAAACGTCACATTTTCATCATATTTCAAGTCACTAAATGTAGAAAATTCCTGCAAAACAAGCACCTTTAGAGTCGTCACTATTAGAAATGTGGGTCAGATTAGGAGAAGTGTTTATGATGCAGGCAGTCAATACATGTGTGTGTTTGTTCAGGTGTGTTAACGTTTAATTCTTAATAAAAACCTGGTGTGCGCAGACTGTGACGGGGAGAATGGTGGAGGGTGTGGCCAGTGTAAGCACAGGTAAGCTGTGTGAATCTAGAGAGAGGGTTAAATTACATTTATCCTACTTTAATAACCTGTGGAGTAAATAGAGCATAAAGGTCTCATTTTCACATACAAGACAGGAACTGCCTTCACAACAATTACAAGAAGGAATTACCCTTAGTTAGTATTATTAAAACACAGGAAGAGGGAGAAATTGTGTTACTGAAGCCTGTAAACTTCCACTTTTTTAATCAGAAACACTGTCCTTATGAATTCAGTTGGCTGAGTTTGCCTCTTATTGTGGACAATTTGGAAGATCAGAATGGTAAATATTCACAGAAAGTGTAACAGTTAAAGGCAGTGGATGCAAAATGAAATTATAATCTTTCAAAAGGAATATTCAGCATTAAATATGCTGCTTTCAATGAATCTAACAGCTTATTTCAAAGATTAATTACCAGTGGAAAGCAGAGAGCTCTGTTATAAAAGCCTCTCTTAAAAATAAAGACCTGATTTCTTTGCAATGGAAGAAAATATTGAGTATTTGCTCGGTATTTATTGTCACTGTGGCGTTTCTTATTATGACCACTAGAGGGTGCCAAATTTACTTTTCACATTTCTGCATTTAGTGGCTTTAGAAATAAAAAAATGTGTCTGATAATATGAGCCTCATATTTAAACTGCAGCTCAACACGCAGGGATTACTATTAAAGGAAAAGTTCAACATTTTGGGAGATATGCTTGTTATGTTTTTTATGAAATAGTAGGCTCTTGTTTTAATCGTTAAATAGGAAGCTTGTAAGGAGGCGGAACAGCTGTCCTAGCCAACTTTTTTTTTGTTTTTGTGTCCTGCCTCAGTCATGAGTCCATGACAAGCAGATGGACACCATTCTTTTGACTGTTTGTTTAGTAACGAGGAAGAGACGGGAAGAGCTCGCCCGCCGCTGTTTAGCTTAGCTCAAACACTGGGAGTCAGTGGGTAGTGTTAGCCTGCCTCTGCCTACAGTCATCAGATAAACTCATCAGCAACACTAAACGGTCTTGTGTTCTTGTTACAACTTGTTTTGTTTATCACATTGTGTTGCATTAGCTTATTTAAAGACTAAGATGAGCATTTTGTCATTTTTAAAAAAAATACACACCAAACTAAACCACAGGGTTCATGGGCAAACCACTGTGGACATGCTGGTAACTTGGTCAAAACGGTTTAGTTGCATTAGTATTTCTATCGAAAATTACATAAAATGCTAATCTTGGTTAAGAATTAGATAACGTAGCATAACACCATAAAAGAATGAGTCACAACAAGCACACAGGACTGTTTAGAGTTGCTGAAGAGTATCTGATGACTGTAGGCAGAAGCAGGCTAACACTTCACACTGTGCCCAGTGTTTGTTTCGCAAATTAGCAGTGGGTGAGCTCTGCCCGTCTCTTTCTTGTTGCTGCTCATACAGTTGATAGAATGGAGGCCATCTGCTCATAATGGACTCAGGACTGAGGCAAGACATTAAACTAAAACAAATTTTGTCGACCCTTTAAGGTTACAACATCAACAAATCTGTAAGTTTAAAGCTTAGCAATAGCAACACTTGTGTGCCTGGTACGAAAGCCATAGTGTTCTTGAATCAGAGCTTCCACATGTATCAGCCACACACCGTTACGGGTCGCGTTAACAACAGATTAGACAGCTTTAAATTCACAGTTGGCTGGATGTTGTGACTTCTCTGAAGAGCCATGAGAGCTTTTTCCAGACAGCTAAAAGTCTCAGAGATAAACTGAGCCAACAGCGTCCTCGCAGGAGCTTCACATTCAACAAAGTCACAAGAGTCATCTACCATCATAAACTCTCAGCTGGAAACCGAGAGCAAATGTGCGGATGTTCTTAAAATTTTTCAATATCTTTTCCTTGTTTTATTTATAAGCCTCTTTATCTTTAACATTAAACTCATTCAGCTGAACAAACACTTTAATAAGGGCGACATTTAACATGTAACTAATAGAAAAGATGATCCCCAGCAGGTAAAAAAAAAAGATGTGCAAATATTCAGTTATAAAACAGATAACACTTTACATTGGTCTTATTCCAGAGTAATAACAGGTGTAAAAAAATGAAAGATGCCCTGATAGATCAGCCACAGTTCAGTATTGACTGTTTAGTTAAAAAATGTGATCAGTTAAATAACCTCACATAAAAGAATGTTGAGTGGGGGTTAAATTTGACTTCTTGGCAGTATGAAATACTTGTATTTGCTGGCATGTGTACATATTTATCTATAGTACTTCTCTCTTAATTTACCATCCACTCTAAATTATGATCCTTGTATTTCTGATATATTGTTATTTATTGTGACAATAAAGGGATTCATTTGTATTTATGTTGATATAATATCCATCCATTATCTACACTACTTCTACCTTTTGAGGTTGCACGCTCACATCCATATTTAAGTGCAGCTTGGAGTCACCAGTCAACCTTATGAGCACGTTTTTGGTCTGTGAGAGGAAGAGAGAACCCATGCATGCACAGGGAGAGCATGCAAACTTCACACAGAGAGGTGAGGAATGTGCACTACCTGCTGCGCCACCGTTATTTCATTCTTCTCAATGATTTGTTTTGCTTTATTCTTTTGTAAACAGTACCCTTTTTGTCTTTTATTTATCATGTTGTATTGAATTATTAGCTTTGGTCAGTCTGTCAATAATTTAGTTAATTCACAAAAAGAATAAAAGGGAATAGATGAGTCAGGATACTTGTGTCGGCCTGATCAGGGCAATCCCTGGTAAAAAAATAATGAACTGCTTCATATCTGAAACAATCACCTGCACACTGCCAGCTTTTTTCCCTTAAACACGTGTTATTACAGTGGAATAAAGCCAAGCGCTGCTGTGTTACCAAAACCCTCCAGGGTGCAAAAATGAAATACTTCTTGTGTCTTTGGTGGGACCTTTCCCAGCGACCACAACCTGCTCTGCTTTGGAAACTCTATCCAGAATGTTTCTCTTAAAAAACAAACAAAAAAAATCAAAGTCATAAACAATCATTTGGCCACATAAGAGACCACGCCTCGCACTTCTCTCTAAAGTATATCGTCTGTTTTGTCCAGCATATATTTACAAACTTGTACATCATTCTTTCATCAAGGAAACGTTTGCAACTACAAAAAAATAGACTGCTATCCTCTACAGCTGTTATAGGTTCTCATTATAATGATGGAATATAAACTTCCACAGCAGTACGTTACATTATAAAGCTCTCTACATGTTGTAAACTCCCTTTAGTTCATCAGCCTTTCTCTTCTTAAAGGGGAGGTTTGCCTTGCGACTGATGTGGTTAAATGAACGTCAAAAGCTGCTTTTTTGTATTAATACAAGTCATGAAGGTAAAATATAAAAAAGCCACAAAGGAGGCCTGGAGCAGAAGTGTGTAGCGTTGTGTGTGATACGATGATGATGATGATGATGATGATGATGATGGTCTATAGTTGGTGAGGCTTCGTCATGCCGTCTTCGCTCAGCTCATACCTGCAGGAGCAGACAAGGATTATTTTAGACATAAGACATATCTATATAAACAACAATGTACACACTCTCACACAACCACTGGCCACTTTTTTAGGTACAACTGTGAAGTGCAAATGGCAGCATCTCAACCAAAAAAAAGCAAAATGTTGAGGAGAAATTATTTACCATTGTGTCCAACCTTTGGTAATTTCATCATGGGTCAGATCCACCAGAACCTGATGAGAGAGAGCAGCAACGTTAGAGCCTGTTTTTGAAACTGCACACAAAATGGACCACACAATATATTTCACTCATGAATTTGGGGAACAGAAAGTGTTTGGCCATGGGCAGAATCTTTAAAAAGCAAATCTGGCAGCTGCATATGTTCTGAAAAATCAGAACATATGCAGCTTGAAAAATATCCAATGACTGAACTTAATAGAACTTTTTTTCTTTTCATGTTGACTAAACTAATCAGCTAAATGTAAGGATGTTACTGCATAGACAAAAAATACATATCATAAAACTTTAATTTTAATCATGATTCTTTAAACTATTGATCACCAAACAGGAAATTTCCCTTCATCTACAGCAGGGATCACCACTGTTAAGTATTCAGTCCTGTTCTGTTTATAAGCAAAAGGGGGCGCACCTCTAGGTAGGAAGTGTTATGGTTACCTGTCAGGGCAACGTAGAGGAAGTGTATATTTTGACGTTATGGAGTAAAAGATTAAAGTGTCTCAAAAGTTTGTCGTTGTGAGTTTCTGAACTAAGAACCACCCTGTAGATTTTGATCTACTTTTTAATCTTTTAGACAATTTGAGTCTAGATGCTTCCTCCTTTATCAGACACACAGATAGACCTTTTTGATTTTCCATGACATTTCTGGTGAATCCAGCTGCTCTGCAAAATAAACCAAGTCGGACTGGTTTCTCCCCACCTCATTAGTTTGAACTAAATTTGTTATTTATGCTAACACTGTCCCAGTTCTTAGAGACGAGCTTTGTTTTGTATTAGGCTACATTAAAGTGTAAAGTGCTAACGTGATTTTAAATCCACAGAATCTTTATTTTCATTTCCTGAACTTTATCACATTTATGGATTGATGATTGTATCTTTGATTGTGAAGTTAGATGATCATTAACATTTGAAGTTCTGTTTGTGGTTCTCAGATCGTGCCATCTCAGTTAGCATCATAGGTGATCTTCAGCTGAAAAAGGTTGGAGACCACTGCTCTACGGTAAGTTATCTTTAAGATTGAAGTCTGTACCTTTCCCAGAAGACCTTTGTGTTTGGAGAGCAGCCCCCCGCCGTTCTTCACGGCGACATCAAGAGTGCGTCTGTGCAGCTCCACGAGGGAGACGGTGAACTCAAACCTGAACATGAAGACAGAGAGGTCACACTTAGGAGCTTTAACCTCAACAAACTTGGATTTTTATGGTCCAGAAATGAAGAAAAACTCACGTCTGATCGTAAATAGGGTTGAGTGTTTTCTTGAACGTGTGAGTTTTCCTCCTGCCCGACCGTCGTTTGTCAGGCAGCAGGTAAAGACGGACGTATGGGTCCGAGCCGTGATCTGTGAACGCTATCAGGTTTCTGAGGAGGGGGAGGGAGGATCAGTCAGAGCTGTACATGCACAGATGCTTTTTAATGTGTTAGCATTTCCTCTCTAGAGCTGAGCTTGAAGCATTTTAGAAGTATTTCTAAACCTCCCTGTGCTGTTTTAAAGGCATACAGCAACATTTTTGTTGTTTTCATGTCTTGCCACACTCCAGAGTTCATGACAAGCAGATCGACCCCATTCTTTCAACTGTGTGTTGAACAAGGAAGAGATGGGGAGCTTGCTCATCATTATTCAGCTTAGCTCAAACACTGGGAGTCAGTGAGAAGGGTTAGCCTTCCTCTGCCTACAGTCATCTGATAAACTCTTCAGTAGCTCCAAAGAGACTTCAGAGAGACTAAGATTAACACTTTATGCAATTTTCAGAGAAAATATAAACCAAACCATTCTCGTCCTCTTTTACATGTGCTACTTGTAAACAGAGGCTTTGTTTTGTTGGCAAACTAACAAACACGTCAACATATGTCCAGCTGATTTTTACGTCAATGAGGTTTTCCTTGTTAAATAAGGTCAAAAAGTGCTAATCTTAGTCTTAAGATAGATAGCATAACGTAACGCAGAAAAAAAAACAAGCACACAGGACTGTGTAGAGTTTACCTGACATCTAGAGGCAGAGGCAGGCTAACACTACCCAATGACTGCTAGTGTTTGAGCTAAGTTAATTAGCAGTGGGCGAGCTCTTTCCATCTCTTCCTTGTTACTCCACACACAGACCAGAGAATGGAGTTTATCTGTTTGTCATGGACTCTGGAGTGAGGCAAGACATGAAAACAAACAAAAATGTCCGTGTATCCCTTTAAACTGACAAACCAGATGGACTGTCACATGTCCATCTGTCTGGACAATGGTCCGGGGAGGTGTTTGGGAACTGGCAATGCTCTTCTTTTGTCAACCTTTACAACATTTATTCATTTGCTGTCAAAGCATTTTGTAAACCTTTGTTTTAAAGTGCTCTATAACTAAGGTTATTATTTGTGTTAAATAATAAATCCATGAAGGATCAAGTCAGACTTTAGAGGGACATACTGTAATGTCAATTCATGTCAGATCGTATACAATTCTTTCTTTCAGCTGAATAAAAAGGCTAAATCAGTACAGTATGTCCTCCTCTCTTCCTGTTGGTAATTTAGAGAGCTGACTGTGACGTTTGATCACCCCTCTGCTCCAGCTGATGCTTACCTGCAGGCATGGACCACCACGATGAGCTTGTTCCTCTGTGAGCTGTGTCGGACCGTCAGCTGGACCTCGCCCAGCGGGAAATGACTGGGGCCTGAACCGCTGCAGGAGACAGAGAGGACACATGAGAGCAGCTCCTCATCTTCAAGCTTTAGTCTAAATATCATATTAAAGCATGAAGCTCACTTGAAGTTCAAATCTGGAGAAAAAGCTTTCATCTTGTTTTAGGTTATCCCATAAAAATATTAAAATGTGACCAAGAAGTCACACATGTGCAGAGTAAAGATGTTCATAACGCTGGTCCTGGTCTTTCTCTAAGATTTGTGGACTTTAAAAAGACTGAGATAGATACATTTGTAAAGTAACTACAGATATGATCAAGTATACAGAATAACAAGAAAAGCACTCGGACAGCGCAGAACCCCACCAGCGCTACATTCCTCACCCATATTGTGATTTCACCATAAATATTAGTCCTACCTGTAATTCATCTAAATATTTAGATTCCTTGACCATGAAAACATACCATTAGCAATTGCATTCATAATTATATCTATTTTAGTTCAGTAGTTATTCTTGAAAATTGACTTTTTTGTCATGGTGGTTTTCTTCTGAATCTAGCTCCAAGGTTTTTGAAGATACAATAAATCCAATTGAACACTCCAGATTTCACAGATTTCATATTTTGGCATTAGTTGCAAGTCTATGCCTTTATTTGTTCCCTTGCTATGACAAAAATTCCAAGGATGTCTAAATTTTTCTTGTTCTGGATCAGAGAATCCAGAATTTCGCCAGGATCCAGATCAGTCTGTGATATCTTGTAGAACCTGTTGAGAACTTGTCCTGTATTTTTTTCCAAACGCCCTGACTATTTTTGGTGGAGTAATATGCACAATGCTGACAATGTTCCTATCTCGCAATGTTAAAGAATCCTTTAAAAAAATCCTGGACGGTGATCCGGATCACTCCCAAAATCACATCATTTGTTCTTTGTCCCAATCCGAATATTTCCTTTTTGAGTTATGTTGCCAACAGAGAAACAAACAAACAAACAAACAGACACTGGCAATAACATAACCTCCTTGGCAGGTAAAAATAGAAGAAACTAGATTAACAAACACTTAAGTTGAAATATGTTAGGGGCGGCACTGTGGCACAGCAGGTAGTGCACAAGCCTCACAGCAAGAAGGTTGCTGGTTTGATCCATGGATGTATTATAAGAACTGGATAGTGTGGCTCCACCTTCTACCATGTAACGGTTTTGAAGCCAGAATATCCCCCGTCAGGGCGCCGCCATTGTGCAGCCAGTAGAGAATCTGGACCATATCTGGACGCAGCTGTCGTACACGGTCACAAAACTCCGCAGCATACAGCGTACACAATCATAGTGAAACTGCTGTAAACCGCGGTTATTTTTTAGACTCTAATAACTGATGAAAAAGAAACTTTTCAGAAAAAAGAGGACTTGGAAAACACGCAGCCCAATAATACTTTCATATCACCACAGCATACAGATGGGAGAAATATTTGTACGAGGTGTATTGATCAAGTTTCACTACGGCCCCGTTCAGATGAATGGGGGTGACGGAGGTTTGACCCATACTGCAGCCAGTCACCAGGGGGAGCAGTTTTCGTGGCGACTTCACAAAAGCCCAGCGACATGACATCCATGTTTTTTACAGTCTATGGTTTGATCCCCATGTCTGTCAGGGCCTTTCTGTGGAGTCTGCATGCTCCTCCGGTGCAAATAAGGGTTCTTTCCAGCACTCCAGCTCCCTCCCAAAAACCAAAACATGTTCAATGGTTGTCTGTCTCTCTATGTGGCCCTGTGATTCGCTGCCAATCTATCGAACAGGGTGTAACCCGCAACCCAGAAGGGATAAGTGGTGTTGTTTTAGTTCACAAAAAAGGCCAGAAAGATTTAAAAAGAAAAATGAGCAGGACATTATTTTACTGAGGGAATCTTTTTTTTCTTCAACTTCATGTTTCCTGAAATAAATAAATACCAATACAGTGAAATTAAGAGGAAGTTCAGAGTATTTGAGGATTTAAATGTACAATGTGTGGGAATTGGCATTTTGGCGACATCTAGTGTTCAGATTTTGGAATGAGCCTGTCTGTTACTAAAACATCACATCACTAAGAGCCGGTGAAGACCAAAAATGATCATGAACAGGGCATCATTTACAACAGTTACCAGGTGAGGGTATTTTCAATCATATTTGAAACTGTTATTCTGATAGATTATAGGTCAGTTAAGATGATTATTATAGGTTTTTTAAACTTTTGAAGACTCATATTCATAATTCGCTTTTTGCTCTTTTTGTCCTCAAAACTCAACCTTAGACAACATGTTGGATTGTTATGTGAGCCTCCACAGAGAGGAGACCCGCGGTACATAAATACAAACAGCTTACTCTTACTTAATAAAAAGAAAAACAAAGTTTTATGAGGATTATTGTTCATCTATTTTGACAGACTTTACATACAAATAGAAACATTTAATCCAATATTCACTGTTTTTCTTTGGCGAAATGCTGCCAACTTCTACACATGACACTTTAAGTTTCAGATAGCTTGGCCATATCCTCACCGTGGGGGAATGAGGAGTAACAGGAAGACAGGAAGGGGAAAGAGCAGCAGTGGCCAGCCAGTAGCCAGTATGGGATTAACAAAATTCTTTCTAATCTAATCTCATCTAATAAAAACAGCTGAGTAACCAAAACCCATCCAAAAATGATTAAAAGAGAACCCCACTGGAACTTTTGGGGAATAAAAGAGCAGAACAACCAACTTTAAAGAGAAGCTAAATGTTGATAATTGCTACATCTGATATGCACAAACACAGACCGTTTCAGTCTACGTACTTCTGCAGCTGTGTGAGCCTCATCTGCAGCTCCTGGGCCGCGTACGGGTTGGAGATGTCTGATGCGATGCTCGGGGTTGGTTCTTTGCCTCCAGCCAGATACAGCTGAGAACCAGAGATGGCCAAGTTGGAGGTGCTCCTTCCTGTCTCTGCCAGGCCCTGACCTCCTCCTCCTCCTCCTGCTCCCGCTCCTCCTCCTCCCTGCCCCAAATCTGCGCTTCCTGAAGGCCTAAAGGGGTCGTCGGCCTCCCTCCTGCGGTTCAGGGCGTCCTGAGCCGACACGGAGGCAGAGCGTGGGATGTCCGAAGAGGAAGAGGAGGGCTTGGGGGTCTCAGAGGAGACGGAGGGTCTGGAGACGGAGTTGGCGGAGCTGTTTTTGCGGACTTGTACAGAAGATGGAGCGCCATTGGAGGAGGAGGCAGTGCTTTTATCCAAACACAACACCTGAAATAAATACCAGAAAACAAGCTGATGGTTACATTTTGAATAATTGATGAGGTAATTTTCTTGAAAATGTTACACTTCAGGTAAAGAATTTGTGTAATTAGTGCATTTGCCTTCCTCAGCTCTCTCTGAGGAGAGATCTTTTTGCTTTTCTTTTCTTTTTTATTATGAATGACCATGTGTTGACTTCTTTCTCATCATTTTTTTCTAGAACCTATCCTTTGTGTGTTGTAAACAAACAAAAGGCCATGTTAGGGAATTGTCACACTGATAATACAATGCAAAATAAGAATTAAAGTAAAAAAGGAGATGAGCTCAGCGTTGCAGGTAGGGCTGCCACAATTAGTTGACTAGTTATGACCAAGTCCACTATCAAAATGGTCAACAACTAATTCAATAGTGGACGCATCCTTTTGTCTATTAAGCGGGCTTTTCTCTCAAAACTGCAGCTGTATCTTCGGCTGTCCTGTCTGCCTTTCTGTCGTCGACACATGTGCAGTCGTGGAAATCTGGGTCAGACGTGATGTCACGGGAAGAGTTACGCCCAAACAGTATCATGACTAACCGGCAACGGAGCTCGAAAGTTTGGGAGCATTTTACCAAAACAAAAACGAAGACTGTGCAAAATCTGCAGGGCAGAAGTTGCCTTCCATGGCAGAACGACGGTGATGCATAAGCATCTGAAAAGGAAGCACGTCATGGCTGATTCAGTTTCTGATGAAGAGGGACAGTCGCCTCGATGAGCTAATTGGCTAGTTAGCTGCTAACATTAGCGTCAACAGTATGGTGATCAGACGTCACTGCTTTCCAGAGACAGTCCCTGTTTTGGAAGACTTGTCCCCAGTTAAAGCTGTCCCTGAAAATGTGCCTGAGTCCAGTGTTTTACTACTGTGAGTCTACTAAAACAAAGGTTATAACTACAGCTGTATAGGAAGCAGAAAGCGTGAGGGAGCAGGCTGAGCGCAGACAAAGACAACAGTTATTGTGTTGCCAAGTCCTCTCATTAAAAAGTGACTGTGGGTTTGCTCTTCTACTTGTGTGAATCCCACATGATTATCATACAGCTGCTACTACAAAGTAGGGGTGTGCGATATGACGATATTAAATCGTTAAGGATTATAACCTGGGGATGATCTCATAAAGCAGAAAGATCGTCAGATCGTCTGTGTGGGCACAGAGACTTTGACGCACACCTGACTAGCCAATCGTAGCACATTATGTGCAGTGCATGGTGGGATCTCCTGTTTGGTTATGTAGCATGAAGCCATGGCAGAAAGAGAAAAGGAGATAAAAGCTTGAAGATGTCTGAACAAAAATCTGTTCTAAAGCAGCTGTATTATTCACTCAGGTTATAGACATTGCAATTAGATAACATTTGTTCTAAATTGTTGCACTTTAATAGATATTCTTGATATTGTTGTTCATTACCTTTTATGTTTACATTTATAGCACAATTTTTTAAAACTGCACTATTTAAACTGAAACCTGTTCAGAAAGTTTCCTTGGCTTTAATTGTCTTTTCTTTCTTTTAGGGTTTTACATGTTTTATATGTTAAGCATAGGGAAAAACATGATCAAAAATGCAAATTAGTCTAGAAAAATCAACGTAAAAGAATTGTAATAAAATCGTGATCGTGATTTTATTTTTAAAATATCGTGATATGATATTTTTGCCATATCGCCCACCCCTACTACAAAGCAAGACATGAGTGTGGTAGGTAGTTTGTCCTTTCTTCACCCTGTTTTCTGGTTATCATGCCCGCAGGAATCAACCCAGCACACCCCCAAACACACTCACGCATGTGGCTGGGGCACAACTACACAGGCTTCATAGTTGCCAGGTCTGCTTATTATAAGCGATTTGGGCCTCCAGCTGCATGCTGGTGCAGTACGCTGCAGTTCATGCATGATGTGACTAGTGGACTAATCGCAAAAATAGTTATTTGTGGCAGCCCTAGGTGCAGGAAACCGAAATGAAAAGAATAGTTAAGAAAAATATGGATTTTAACAGGACTAAAATGGAAGAAAGAAGACGGCAAGACATAAAAGCAAGTACAAGGAGAGAGTTTTAGAAGTTATTTAAAGCAGTAACTGAATCAGCTGATCACCTCAGGCAGGTTGCTTCAAGTAAGGGAGCTCAAATCACCTTCAGTTTCAAAACTACAAATTAGGGTGATGTGATGCTGTCTGTTAAAATAAGCCAACAGCCAAGCTGCTGCATTCTGAGCTGGTCGGAGGCGGAAATGTTATGAGTGATTAACAGCAGAGAGGGATCGAGTATCAGCTGTCTCGCTTTGACGAAAATTAGGGCATTTCACTGCCTGGTTGGGTAAGAATTTGATATTATTTTAACAGTTATTCATTAATGACATTTGCAACTATTATAGTTTTACTATTTTGTTTTTCATGTTCTATGATCAACTGTCCTGTTATACTTTGGGTATCAACTCAAACTTTTATATCAATTTGGTAAAATGACTAAAAGCTTTCAACATGTAAGTCTTATAAACTGTTGTAGTTTTTTTTTCCTTTAAAATCATGATGACCTGTGATTGATCATATACATAAATGAGTTTTTTTATTTATTATTATAAGTAGAAGTAGTACTATTATTTTCAATGTATTCTTTTTAAATTATATTTATTGTTTTTTTGTCTTTTTCTATTCTAAATTTTCATATAGAAAAAGCTTTCAGCAAAACTGAAGAAAACCACAAGCGAGTTGGACCCACCCGCAGAGCCATCTTCATCTTGAGGGTGCAGCTTGGTCCAGAGTTCTTGAGGGGAAAGCGCTGGTTCAGGGTCATTTCTTCGGCCTCCAGCAGACGAGTAAGGGGCAGTGTTAAAGTCCCCAATGAACACTCGTGTTTCTCATCTTTTACCTAGAAAGAGTACAACATAGTCAGTGAAATTAAAACTCTTGAAGCCTTTACAGCAACGGAAATGTGAAAAACGAAATGGCGAATATTTTGGAAGCATCATTGACGCATCTTTCTATTCACAACATAAGCAACACTTAGACTTCAGTATACCCACATCATCATACTGCAGCTAAAGTAATATCCTCCTTCCTACATTGTCTTTAAAGTCATTTTCTGTCTCACTTTGTTGACTGCTGCTGCTGCGATGCAAACATATCAAGCAGGCAGCCATGTTGAATGTGTCAATAGGTGCTCTCATTGTCCAGATGTGAGCTTAGTAGACACAAAACTTTAGAAAAATGACAAAAGTCTAAAAAAAAGTCATTCAGAGGCATTACTTTACTGGCATATATGCTTGTGTTGACGGGCTATGAGTTAGTAATTGCAAATAAAAACAGGAAAAAACAGCATCTAGTGTGCAAAGGCCTTTAAATTGATGATTTTACTGTTGCTCAAACTGAGTTATCAAATCTTCTGTCTATTAAAGCGAATACAGCTGTTGTATTTCAGATTATGACTCCGTACCTCCACCTCCAGCTCCTGGGTCTTAGGGTTGTGGATGAGGAAGGTGAAGGTTTCCTCCCACACCGGTTCATTGGTCTTGTATCTGGTCTGGAGAGACAAAACAAAGAAGTTTTTTTTATTTACTCAGATATCACCCAACTCTTTGAAAGTCATAAACAAGATCTAAATACAAACCAGGAAAAACTGAAGTTTAAAGTTGTTGTAATGGCCTTTAAATTTGTATGTACATCTATTCAACAGCTACTTGATCTTATTTACTGTCTGAGCTGACTGATGATGGATTTAGAGTCATGTTGCTTTGAATAGACTGGAATAGACTGGTTTAATATTCCAGAGGAGAACAGAGTGTGTTTGTTGGGGAAACTGAGATTGAGATTCATTTTATGTTTCACTTTCCAATTTATGATGAACTAAGGGATTCATTTTTCAGAAAAATGTCTTTGATTAATGTTGACTTTTTTGGTTTGATAATTTCGAAAAAACTTGAGTTCTGTTTAAAAAAAAGAGCTTTGGCTTTACCAGATTTTATTAGCAAAGCTTGGGAGAAAAGGTACAGGGTATTGTTCTCGAGTGAGTTAAGAAAAGATCATGCAAACTGGTAATTGTTGTGAATTTATATCTTGGTGACACTGCAACTGTTTTTCTGCTGTCTTGTAAAGCCATCAGGGTCGGGCATTTAAAATAAAAATATCTGTCTGTCTGTCTGTCTATCTATCATGTATCTGTCTCTCTACCTCTTTCTCTATCTATCTATCTATCTATCTCGCTATCTACCTACCTCTCTATCTATCTATCTATCTATCTCTCTATCTCTCTATCTATCTATCTACCTACTTTTCAATCTCGATCTGATCAATGAAAAGGTTATTTTTTTATTTTATTTTTTTCTATCTATCTATCTACCAACCTACCTATCTGTCTGTCTGTCTGTCCATCCGTCCGTCTATCCATCCATCCATCTATCTACATATCCATCTACTGATAGCATGAATTTTAAGTCATGTATCATTTCTATTCATGTATCATTTTACTCATGTATCAATCAATTTAGTCATGGACTAATTCATGCAACATCTAGGATTATTTTGTCCATACATGAAGGTCTCTCTATGTCTGCAACTATGTAAACAGCAACTGTTGACCTGGAGAGAATGTTAATGAAAGCATTGAAACTATAGGTCTGGCAGCATGCCAGAAATAGAAAGCATGAATTGAGAGGTCTCATAGTGGACCATCTATGGAATGGAAGTTTATATAGACATGACGTTGATGTCTTCATGTGTTGTTACCATGTATGTGACATGTAGGTCTATATAAGTGGTGGTTACCTATTGCTCTTTGTCAGACTACCTCTGAACCGGCCGAATAAACAACCAGATAAACCTCCAGTCTTGTAGCGTATCCTTTTGCCTGAGAACATCTGATAACATCTACCTATCTACTTATCCATCTATCTATCTATCTATCTATCTATCTATCTATCTATCTATCTATCTATCTATCTATCTATCTATCTATCTATCTATCTATCTATCTATCTATCTACATATCCATGTACCTTTCTACTTATCCATCTACCTACCTACCAACCTACCTACCTACCTACCTACCTACCTCCCTACCTACCTACCTACCTGTCTGTCTGTCTGTCTGTCTGTCTGTCTGTCTGTCTGTCTATCTATCTATCTATCTATCTATCTATCTATCTATCTATCTATCTATCTATCTATCTATCTATCTACCTACCTACCTACCTACCTACCTATCTAGAGCTAAGTCTGATCAATGAAAAGGTTTTTTTTCTGTTTTTAACATGAGTAACTACACAGGACTGCTGTATTAAACTGATGATCTTTTAGATAGCTTATTAAAATAGTCTGACATTTCTTGAAATAATCGGAGCACAGAGCATTGACAAGGTGTTAAGATTTGTTTTTGCAGTTTACCATGACCAGTGACCCTCTTGATGCTGTTATACATCATTAAATTGTTGAACTAGTAAAATTCATACATCATGTTTTTCCAGTTTTGAATATAGAGTTTATGAACACAACTCTCAAAAGCTTCTGTCAAGTATAGTGTCTGTTAAAGTCATTTCTGATACTGAATCTTCTTATATTATGAGTAAATTCTACAAGAGAGAGAGGGGATCACCTTGTTCTCATCGTTCTGTCACCATGACATTCACAGAGGGCAAAAATATTTCATCTTGAAGCAACAGTGTGAATTGAGTCACTGCTTGAAAAACATTAGGTCCTGTAGCACCACTGGAGTGAAGACAGCCCGTATATACTGTATATTTTGCACATTAATATTAATTGTACATTTTTTCCACAAATACAGATAAAATTTTGAGCTTTATAAGTCACCAAACTCCTTTAAGAACTTCAATGTGTTAACGTCAAGCTGTTGGTTTTGTTATTTTCTGATCCATTTTATTATAAAGTCACTTGCTAAGTAACAAAATAATCATCCATTCATTATATACACTGCTGATCCTCTGCGGTGTTGCAGGGGCGAGAGGTGGGGCCAACCCCGGACTGGATGCCAGACAATCGCAGGGCCACATAGAGAGAGAATCAACGACTCACGCCCCCACTCATACCTAAGAACAATGTACATTTACCAATTAACCTAGCGAGTATGTTTTTGGTCTGTGGGAGGAAGCTGCAGTGCCAATAGGGAAGTTGCACATGCACAGGGAGCGCATGTAAACTCCACACAACAAGGCCCAGACCGACACGGGGATCAAACCAGCAACCCTCCTGCTGTGAGGCATGACCTGCTGCACCACCATGCAGCTCACAGAATAAACAAATAAATGTAAAGCACATGGATCAGTGGTTGATTAAGTTACATTTTGGATCATCTGTGGTCTCAGCTCTACACCAACAACAGTCTCAACATTAATTATCATTACTCGTAGATCTGTTTGATTTATCTTTTCATAGCTTTTATCAAAAGATGGTACATATTTTTATTCCATTACTGTTTTTATTATTATTAAATGTAAGTACGACGATATTGTAGCTATGTACAGCACTTTGGTTAATCAAGGTTTTTGTTAACAGACTTCAGAAATAAGCATTGACTTGATAATATTTCAGAGATATTAAAGTGTGTGTGAACCAATGAATGTTGTGTGTTCTCTGAAACTCACCTTGCTCTCGAAGGATTTGTGCCCAACTGTGAACTGGACAAGCGGACTGGGATCACTGGTCACTTTTTTACCGGACTGCAGCAGAAAAAAATCAGGTTAAACAAACAAACAGGAAACAGTGATCACTCACAAAGGGTTAGCAAGCTATACTAACAGCCTGACTGACTTTAGCTCAATCAGAAATAATATTCATAATTAAAGAAAACAACTATTAATGTGTCGGTCACATCTCAGCATAACTACTGTCGACATAATTTAAACATGACTGATCTAGTTTCATGCCATTAGTCACTAAAACACTACAAAGCACTTAAACCGAGTTCAAACATGTTTCTGTTCATGTTTGGGTCTTAAAAACACATTTGCTCTTGACATGTGCTAGCTTCTATGTTATTGGTTCAACACTGTGAATATTTCAGCCCTCTAAAGTTTAATAGCATGATCTTTACGAGGAAGAGCTAACAGTAAAGATCATCATGTAAAAGGTTTTGTGAGCCCCTGAGGTCAGTTTAAAAACAAACACAGATTAATAAAGAATAAAGAAGGTTTACAGTCAATTTACAACAATGATGTTATTTACAACTCATATTGTTAGACAAGGGTTTAGTCACAAACATGTTAATAGAGTTTGTTAAGATTTCCCAATGACAGTGAGACGGCAGGTGATCAAAATTAAAAATACAAAAGTGGAGTCCCATGGAGGACAGGATTCCTCCATCGCTCTTGTTCTTTATTATTCAAATCAGGGGAATGAAAATAACACTTGTCTGTGATCATTTTTCCTTTAACCACCTTCACTCTCTTGTGAACGAGTGAATAAATCAGCTATGACTGAAAGAGACAAGTAGAACTTCATGATCAGGGAGCTTCTAGAAAACTAAATCTACAAACTGATTAAACTGCAGCTCAAACACTGTGTGGCCAAAAGTCTGTGGACACTTAGGGTGTATTTTTATCCGTTTGCTGATGTTTCAGGTTTTGTTGAGGTGTTTGAAATTATTATCCTTGCACAACATAAGAACTTGCCTGACTTAAAGTCTGTAATCAGGCCGATCCATCCAGCCAAGCTCCAAGCTACAATGATTGTGGGCGGCCCAAAGTGGTACGGTCCAATCAGATCTTTTACTGACTGCATGTACAGAGACTAGCATAGATGCTAACAGCTTCAGTAGCAGCTTTATCAGATCTTGACGGTATTTCTTTATTAAATGAAAAACAATCTCGCCATCTGCCTTCTATATTATCTGACTCATCCCATAATGAATGTGACGGACAGAAAGATCGTCCAATCACCTGCAAATATGTTTTCAAAGGTTCTGCCCATTCTCAAAACACTTTCTACGGGATCTTTTCCTGACAGTAAAATATATTAAAAGGTCCATTTAGTGCGCCAGGTTAGGAAAACACTGGAATTCTAAATGTTCTAAATTCTAAAAAGGCTGTCACAAAGCCAATATTTTAAAACTCGAGTAATCTGGATGCAAATCCAGGATTTTTTTTGGACTGATAGGGCAAAAATAACTTGGCTTACAGTGTCAGGATTGCCTTGGCAGAGGTTTGCGTGCTCAGAGCACTTCTAGATGTTAGAAACACTTCTTTCAGGTTTGATCCCACATGGTCCAACATGCAAAAAATTCATTTAATGAACATGTTTGGGTGTTAGACCTTGATCTGGCAAACCATGGTCTAGTATCAAACACTGCCAATACAACATAGACCATAATTTCTCATATATAACACGCATAATTTTACTCTTAAATAAGGTCTATTTTTCACAAGCACATGCAAAACATGTAAAATATTTCATCTCATCAAAATCGTGATTACAACACAAAAAAGCCGTAATATTCTCTTTCTCTACGAAACATCAACACTAAATCTTTATAATTCTTATAAAACTGACGGTTAAACTGTTCTAATCCAATATTTTGGGTCCTAATTAGCTTACACTTGTGTTAAGATTGTGTAATTTATCAAGCGTTATGGTATCATTCTCGCAAAAACACACAGGGTGCTGCCATCTTGTGGGCAAGGGGGCCAAAACAGATGCAATGTGATTGGTCGAAGACGTTGGCCAGTTGATAGCTGCTCTCTGATTGGCCAGTACGCTATGACTGCGCATGCTTTGGCAGAAAATGAGTAAGTGCCCATGCATGAAGCACAGTGTTCTTCTGCATCCGGTTTAGAGAGAAACTTGAGTAATTTTGTTGTGAAAATACTGAAATTTCATTGATATGATAAAGCATACATAATAACTAGAAAAGCACTCAGAGAGCGCAGACCTTTCCCAGCGCCATAGTCCTCACCCATGTTGTGATTTTCACCATAAATATTAGTCCTACCTTTATTTCATCTAAATATTTAGATTCCTTGACCATGAAACATACCGTTAGCAATTGGATTCATAATCATATCTATTTTACTTCAGTAGTTTTCACGAAAATCACATTCTTCGTCATGGCGGTTTTCTTCTGGATCTAGCTCCAAAGCTTTTAAAGATACAACAAATCCAATTGAACAGTCCAGATCCCACAGTATCTTGGCTATATTTTGGCATTAGTTGCAAGCCTTTGCCTTTAATTCTTCCCTTGCTATGACAAAAATTCCAAGGATGTCTAAATTTTTCTTGTTCTGGATCAGAGAATCCAGAATTTTGCCGGGATCCGGATCAGTCTTTGATATCTCGTAGAACCTGTTGAGAACTTGTCCTGTTTTTTTTTTCAAATGCCCTGACTATTTTTGGTGGAGTATTATGCACAAATACTGAAAATGATCCTATCTCGAATGTTAAAGAATCCTTTGAAAAATTCCTGGACGGTGATCCGGATCAGTCCTAAAATCTACTCATTTGTTCCTGGTCCCAATCTGGACATTTCCTGAAAATATCATTGAAATCCGTCCAGAACTTTTTGAGTTATGTTGCTAACAGAGAAACAAACAAACAAAAAAACAAACAGGTGCCGGCAATAACAGGTAATTAAGATCATTTTTGGGCTGTCTAAAAGTGTAAGGTTTGGGCAAAATGTGGGTATGCGTTCAGTATGAATACAGTGTTTTTCCTGAGAAGTAGCATAAAGAAATGGGATGTGTGTATAAACAAGGGCGCATTATATATGAGAAATTATGGTGAGTTTGTAAGCTGGACAAAGCTTAAGATCTCACCAAGCAGCGACCTGCAGTACTGACAAAAGAAAAGTGCCAAAAACTGAATAAATAAACCTGATTACAGCCTGGTTTATAAACATCTTTGGTCCTCATAGTTTGTCCGTCGTCACACCGTACAGTGTGTTCCCTTCTTTCTTTAAATTCTTGGGTGGTCTTTGGCAGGCTGTGTTTCCATTTTGCTCTCTGCTGATTTGGCAGCTTCTCTTACTAACCACCTTTGCATACATTTGTCCAAACACTTCTGGCCACACAGTTCAAAAATCAGCTTGAGCGACATTATTCTATCTGTTCATCCTCCCTTGGTGTCTGAGCTTTACGTGGGTGTTCGTCTTGGTGTCGTTACCTTGATGGCCTTACAGATCGAGGCCTTCTTCAGCCCCGCCTGGTTGAACTCTAACGGATTGCGCTTTGAATTTCCCCCAGGGACAAGGCAGGAGAGAGCAAACAACACACAAACACACACACCAGTAGGTTATTAGGGGAAAGAGGGGCATGCAGGGAGGAAGAGGAGGACAACAGAACACACCAGCACCGCCGGCATCACCAAACCACGGGACATGATGGGAGGGACAGAGAGACAACATGGATGATTACATGATTAATGACAATCAAACTGGACATGAGGGCTAAAATAGAGTCCAAACCATAATGAGTCTATGAAGCAGATACTGATGAGCAGCAGAAGTCAAATAATATCAAGATTTTAAAAGCCCACATTTAAATTTGTTGGTTGTAAAAGTTTTTGTTTATGAAATGCATTTTTTTGTTGTCTGCCAACCAACATCTGCCATAAACCATTATGAGCTGCTACATGTAGTTTGGATTCTAGTTTAGTTTTCACAGTATTGATGACAATGGAGTCTTGATTAAAACCAAGAGAGCAGATGAAGATCAGGAGAAGGACCTGTTCTGTCTGAAGGAAAAGCTGAAATAGTTTCACGTTGTGGTGATAAATGACATTTTTACATCCATAGTAGCATGAAACACATTCATGAAGGAAAGCGTTTATCATCACAACACTGAAATGGCTTCAAACATTTCACCATGGAGTACAAAAAATGTGCCTGAAATAATGAATTCATGTTCACGCTGTGTATACAATGTAAAAGAAAGATACTACTCCTAAATTAAAGTATCAAATCAATAAAAAGCAACAAAATTCCAATGCAAAAACACTCAGTACAGTCTATCAGCTGAAAAACATCTGACTGCTGTTAACAGAACAGGGATAAAAATGTGTGCAAATTATGGAAAAATACAATTTATCATGTAAAATTGCCACCAATATGAGATCATTTAGAAGTGCTTGTTGCTGAAAGGCTGAAATTCTCTCTGCTGATGCACAACAAAGTGAGAGCATTATAGATTTCTGAGGGACTTTATCTGTCATAAAAAACACACCAGACAGCTTATTCAACCCTCCGCAATTCCTTATCCTTCGAGTTATTCCAGCTCTATAAATAATACACAAGGGAAACCATACACTGAAGAGCCACATCAAGAGCAGCTTATTTTAAGATCAACCTGTTCAGAGTTTCATCAGACTAAGGGGCCGTTTACATAACGCCGAAAACGGTCAAGTCCGCAAACATTTTGTTGCGTTTTGGCCTTCCGTTTAGATGAGACCACGTTGCGTTTCCACCTAAAACGCAAACTTTTGAAAACGCCCCCCAGAGTGTAAAGATTTGAATCCGCTCCTCCATCCAGCCTCGTGTAAACACAGAGCAGAGCGTTTCAGGGTGAAACGCTGACATCACCGCATGCGCAGTACTCATTCACATGGAGGCTGGGCGCGCATACCAGGAACAACAGCAGCTTCGGCCGTCCGCCGAGTAACGTGTGAGCGTCTTACCGTGCTCGGTTTGTTATCCAGAAAAAACTATCCAGACAGATTTGTTGTCCGAACTGATTTGTTGTCCAAAAAAGAAACTCCTGCTTCTCTGTGCGTCTCTTCGCCATTGTTGTTTGTGAAAAGCTTTCTTCTTCGTTCGTGTGTTGTAGCAGTGCTGCATCTCTGCAGACCTACACCGCCATCTACTGAACCGGCATGCACACTACAGCGGATTTACAGGGGATTAACTCGTCTCATAGCGTTGTCATCTAAACGCAGAAGAATTCGAAAATGCAAAGGAAGAATCTTTGCATCTTCTAGTCAGGAGTTTCCATGTAAACAGCCCCTAAGTCGACCTAAAGCCACACGGTGAAGTTTGTTCTCCAGTCTCGTGGTGAAACTGTATTTTACACTCAAATGAAAAGTGCTCTCCAGTGCCTCGCTTTTTTAAGTGTGCATTGCAACAGCTGAACTCTAGGCTATGTCTTCTCTTTTTTGCTTTTTTGCCGGGGCAGCAACAAGCGTATATCACTGTGCTCCTTTTCTGTTTCAGTCACGCTGGCTCGAAGCAAGTATTTTACTCTCAAGTTGTGCAGTTGCTGCTTCTAAAGTGAAGAAGTTGTCGAACCGCCATGTTACAGTCCCATCATACTGACTTATTACTCCAACAAACTATGTACAAGCGTGAATAATTGTCTTCCACGCCCTCTAGTGGTGTCCTCCAGCACTGTTGTGTGTAACAGTTAGTGTTGCGTAACTAAAGACCGGTCTTGGTCTCAAAACCACATTTTAAAGGTCTTGGTCTTGTCTCGGATTTGAGAGCATTTTTACTCAGTCTTGTCTCGGTCTCGGACTGGCCGTACTCGGGATTTTCCGTCAAGACCTTTCAAGACCAGCACTGATCTGCTATATTCATTAATGTGAATAAGGAGGAACACTTGGTAAAACAACAAAAAGCTTCAGTGTTGTGACTGAGGGACACCCCCCTTAGTTGTTCAACCTTGTCATGGTTTTTAAAATTGATTTTGATGGTCTTGGTCTTGTCCCTATCTTGGCTCGTCTCAGTCTTGGTCTCGGTGCATTCTGGTCTTGGGCAAGTCTTGGTCTCGGATAGTGTGGTCTTGAGCACAACACCAGTAACAGTAGTGTAACTACTTTTTCAAGTAACGTACTGCTACTGAAAATGTGGTAACAAAACGTAGTTCCTTTTTAATGAGGCGCAACGCTACTTTACCATGGACAGATCTGACACCGATGCTGCCCTCTCAGCTGCCCGCACTAACACGAGCAACGTTGCCAAGTCCATTTATTATAAGCATCTAAGGGCCTGTTTTTCTCTAAAGTCACGAGCAGATCTAATGAGTCACAGCCGCATGGTGGTTTTCTGGGCCTAATTCTTACTGTGAAGTTGCTTCTTGGGGCCCTTCTGTCTGTGTGAATCCCCCTGATTGTCTTCCAGCTCCCAACAATAAAGCAAAACACGAGTGCGGTGGGCCTTTTGTCCTCTTCCTCATTTCCTGTTATCGGACACGCCCCCAAATACAGTGACGCACATAGCGCATGCTCCAGGGCCAAAGTTGCCCGGTCTGCTTATTATAAGCGACGTTCTTTATGTAGAGATCTCTTTTTCAAAAGTATTGCATCACATTAGGAAAGGAAGTAGCTGGAGGTCGCTCATTTTGGGCTTGTTTTTATCGACCTGGTTGCTGAAAAATCCAGAAACACTGGACAGGAGCTCTCATTCTACACCGTATGTGATTGGGCTGAACGATTTATTGTTATCATATCTTTCGAGATTATGGGGGGACAAGAGCCTATCCCAACATCGTTATCGTATCTATATCAAGATATGAACATTCAAGATATTAATATTGACAAAGCAGCAATATAAACAATATAGATTTCCCCCTACACTCGCCCTGCATGTACAGCTCTGGAAGTCACATCAAGTTTTATAATGTATTTTTTAAACAATATAAATGATATAGATTTCTTAAAAACTGCTCTTTCCACATTCTTTTGTATTATGATGTTTTTATTTTTATGAAGAATGCTTGGTTTTCACCTAACCTGTAGTCATATTCTATCGTATCGATATTGAGATATCTGGCATGAATATCAAGATATGAAATTTTGTCCATATCATTCAACCCTAACATGTGACATGATTTTGTAAAATAAAGAGCACAAAAGAAATAGCTGTTTCTCTCTGTAGAAGAACTTTACGTAGGTCTTCACATTTAGGAGCAGATATGTGTTTCTGTCCAGAATCGAGCAATGTAAAAGTAACAAGTAAGTAACATGAAAAGTTCTTTTTCATAGAGGGTAACTGCGTGACGAGTTACTTTTTAGAGAAGTTATGAGTAACGAGCAAACACTACTTTTTAAAGGTAACTCTCCCAACACTGTCCTCCAGTAGCATGCGTCACATACAGGCGAGTACATGACAAAACACTCATGACTCGAGGACAAACTGCAGGTATGTCTCCGGCTTCAGTGTTTCATGGAGTTGTAACCATGTGCTGCCCCCTTCTGGCTGAGGACCGCCAGCGGGAGACCGATGGTTAAAACCTGTTCACACACACGATGAGGGTAAAAGAGGAAGTATGGAGGAAAGGCAATCCACAGAGTATTCTCCCTGCCTGATCTAAACAATCATCAGTCCTTCCTCCCAAATCTATGTGAGATTCTTTACTGTTATCAATTCAAAAAAGAGCTTTCAAATTTGTGACTTGATTAAATAAAAATATGAGCTTCAGGAGATTAATCTGGGTTGTCTGAGTTTAGCTTTTGTGTGAAAAGGGCAGACATGTTCTGCATCTGTGTGAAAATGAAGAAACTTCATTGGCCTTCAGAGTTCTTTCAGATAAATTTGCCTCTGAAATAGCAAAAAGAAATCACTAACATGGCTTTTTTAACAGTTCAGTCGTATCAGTTCTTCTAAGGACAAAAGAGGATCTTTGATATGAGGAGGAAGCTCACGTTGTGCTTCTTCAGTTGGCCACAGACTCAGATATTTGGCTTTACAGGAAAAAATACATCCTGTGAAAACAAGGTGGTGCAGGAATGAGTCCAAAAAGCAGAATAAGTTGATATTTTAGCACATCCAAGACCAAGCACTTAAATCTATAGGTTGTTGGAAGATTTGATTTTTATTTTTCATCATAAAAGCATCTGATATTGGCCTAAAGTGTTATTGTGTTTTTAAAGGGTCGTTTCTAACAAAATGCTAACTAGGACTACAAAAATGCCCCAGGGCTTAATGCAATTATTCTTTTAAGAACTGATTTCATGCTTTTTTAAGTTTAAAGAGGACATATCATGCTTGTTTCTCCTTTTCACTATGCCAGACTAGGATGCCTGTAAAGCATTTCTGCCCTCAGTACAAGTCATTTAGTTCCTTCATTGCCCCACAGCAGCGTTCTCAAAATCCTCATTTTAGGCCATTATGAAGCTCTCGTTGAAACACTTGGTCTCAAGGATGACCTACAGTAACCTCGCAATGTCACAGCCCTTTGTGCTCTGATTGGTCAGTTCTATCGGGGGTTGAGCCAGCCTGTCCTTCTTCTTCTATTGTATTTTCTGGCAGGCTCAAAGCAGCGACCGCGTATTGAGTCCCCCTACAGGCCAGAGCTGGTAATGAGTAATGAGTGTGAGCTAGGGAGCTTTATACGGCTGCTGGTGGATGTGTTCCTTGGTGAGGGTTTGGGGCTGACGGACATCACAGAGGAGGAAGTGTTTTATCAGATTACTCCAATAAAAAGAAAGGTACCTCATGATGTCACGACGTTTGAAATCTCACGGACATCTCGCAATGACCTATTTTCAGAGGCATCAAATCTCGTTCTAGGATATCAGAAAAAATACAATATCTCATTTTTTGAAAATTAAGGGGGTGTAAGGTCTTGTTTTCAAATTTATTATATGTAAGTATTAAATCATGCATCAGCATGATATGTCTCCTTTAAATGCTCTGGAGTAGGGCTGGGCGATCTGGCCTAAAATTAGAATCCCTGATTTTCCCACAAAACTTGATTTACGATTTTTTTTAATCAATTTTTTTTACCTCTCAAACAAACAACAAAAAAAACTCCAAGTGACACAAAAATGACATGAATCAAGTTCTACCTTTATGTTGACAATATATATTTCTAAACTAATCAGAATTTCCCTCTTAAAATTAAAGTGTGTTTCATAAAATGTTGATTATGTAGTTCTAAACTGTAAAATTTCAGTGTTTATATTTTTTTCGAACTTTGCAACACCTTACAATTAAAGTAAGTGAATGAAAAAAAAATCTCAATTATTTTTTTTTAAATCTTCTTATTTAATTTTCTAATTTTCATCTGAGTTAATCGGTTTAATCGATATATTTCCCAGCCCTACTTAGTACCGTGTATATCAAGAGTCCTCTTAGTGTTGGACCACTTCAGTGCACTATTCATCAATCAAGTTTTATTTATACAGCACATTTCAGACATATAGCTTTCAGTAGGGGAAGATAAATGATTGACAAAAGATTAAAAAAAGTAATAATGATAACAGAGCAGAGTCTTTCCTGAAATATGGGACATATGTGGCAGATATGTTTGGCCAATATATCAGCCGTAAGTACTGGCAAAAAATTTAAATACCAGCCAATACTGTATCAAACTATTGAGGCCAATATCTGCCAATATCAATACCATACCCATAATATTGTACATCCCTTATAACTGTCATAGCTGTGTGAGTTTTTAGAATAAAACAGTCGATGAAACCAGCACGACTAGCACTTCCAGGTTACGTCATCCCTGCACCACTTTGTATATTTATTTACTTTATTAACTGCACAAGTCATCACACTTTCTGAAGAGAACCAAGGAGTGGAAGGATGCTTTTGATCATCTTTAAAATGCTGTTTGCTCTTTCTTTGGTTGTATTTTCAGTCGCTGCTTTGCCAAACCCTATGAGAATAAAACCATGAAGAAATCAAACATTAATGAGTTAAACTCATGCAGAAGTAAGGATTCATGCTCCTCAGGCAACACTTCAAACCTTTGAGTTTTAAAAACCAAACACAAGCAACAGTAACTAAAAAGTCTATGGGATGGATTTGCACCCTACTGTCGGCCAAACTACTCTGGGATGCAGAGAAACATCGAGCCCACTCACAAACAAGGTCCTATAGAGAGACGACGTGTTCTCGCAAAACACGAGGCCTGCCGCCCGCCTCTCTTTTAAGTATCCAGAGCCCAAGTTCCCCTCGAAGACGCTCTTCAGAGGGGAGGAAGAGGAGAGAAGGAGAGAAGAGGGAGGAGAAGCAGAGAAGGAGAGCAGGCTGAAAAGAGGAAGGTGAAGCCTGCACTTTAACTGAGAATACAGACTGTTTTACATCACCGTTAAGGAAAAAGGATCCATGTTTATTTGATTAAAGCTTCTGTGGCAATAATATTTCAGTATTTGATTCTCTAAAAATCAGTGTTGGAGAAAATAATCATCAAATGAAAAAGACCTTGCTGTTTAACATAACACTTAATATCAATATTGCATAAATATGAGCCAAAAAACTGCTGTAAATACCAGCAAAAATGTTCACATCCGATATAAGTTATAATCAGCTTTTTGGGCAATTATCTGCTGATATAAAAACTGTTCAGATGATTTCATGAAGCTCTACATTTGAGCTTTCAAAACTAGCATTCACAGACTTTCTATTTAGAAAAAACTAGATTAGTTTGTTATTTTTAAGATCTAAAAACAACACCTAACAGTCTGTGATGTCTGTAAAGCTCAAACTAAAAAGAAACTTTTTAGAAACATTTTTAAGTTTATTTGGAAAGTGTACGTTAGATATTTTAAAACCCCATTTATTATTTCTTAGTTTGACAAAACTAAAACAAACTTATGCTGGAGACATTGTGGGCAAATTGGAGATCACACACACATTTTTTGGGATTGTCCGAAATTAAATTATTCTGGGAGGGAATTAGGGGGGAAATTTCCAAAATATTACACCCTCATATTGAATATGACCCACTGATTTTTGTCTTTGGAGTGCTCCCTTCAAATCTTGAAAATCTTTTAAATAAGGATAAAGAATATCTCTTGAAAATTCTTGTCTTGATAGCAAAAAAAATGATAATTGTATCCTGGTATAAACCACTTCCTCCAACAATAAATCAGTGGAAGGAAAGAATTGTGAGGGTCTATACAATGGAAAAAATAACAGCAAATCTAAACCTTACCACTGATTGGTTCAAGAATTGGATTCCTTTGATAATCCATTTGAATCTGAAATTGTAGCACTTAAGAGTCTGGTGGGGGGAGGTATTATTTATATTTTCATGAAATTATTAAAATAATTGTAGGCAGATATATTAGGTATGCAAACAAGACTTTTTCTTCCTTGTAACAATATACTGATCTGAGTTACCAGTTTGCCGAGATGTTATGTTTACTTGTTTATTTACTTTATTTTTTGTTTTATGTTATAAAAAATATGTAGCTTTCTACATTAGGAATATGTAAGGATTGTACATGTTGTAAAGCTTGACAAATGAATAAAACTTGGTTCAAAAAAAAAAGAAAAAGAAAAGAAAACATTTATATTCGAACAGGAGGGACGTCTTCAGGATAAAAAAACATGTTCTCAGGTTGATTCTTCAAGTTTAAACCTTTAGCTTCAGTCCTTAAATCCTATTTTAAAGTAGTCGATAACAAAAGAAAAAAATGCAGATAAAAAGGCTGGATGTTCTGATTTAACTTTCACAGTTTTAACAGGCTGATAATTACAACATTTTTTTAATATCTGCCACTACTGATTATTAACCTTGCAGTTAATAAGCAGGGGAAGCCTCAAAATATGCAAAAAAAGGGAGTAAAAAAAACAAAAAAAAATGTAAATAAAGTTGGTCTTAGTCAAAGTGACGTCCAGCTTGATGACCCTTACCTGTTAAATAAGACTTTAAAACATTTTTGATGATCTTAAATATCAAAAGTCTGACTCTAAAATTTAAGGATTCACAGAAACCCTGATACAAACACTCCTAAATCATATATTTATCGGTTTAAATTATATTTGGCAGCCTGAGCTTAGGTTTCTTTATACTTATTTATGATGATCTGCAGAGCAGAAAGGAAATAAAGCAAGAAGGAAGTGAAATAAATATGAGCAGGAGAAAAGGCTGCATGTCATAGCCAAAGATAAAGTAGAATTCCTTACAAATAATTTCAAATCATAAAAAAACACACTTCAGTTCTGACAGATGTAAGTTATATTTCCTCATTAAAGTTATATTTCTTTCATTAAATGGTGTAAAAGCAACAGTAATAGTATTTACCAGATGAGAGACAAATCAAGAAAACTGCAACTGAGAATTAAGGGTGCAATTATTAAAAGATGATAAAAATAATAACTATGTTTATGGCTTCACAGAAAAACAGTTTATCATTTAAAGTCTGGTGCTCAAGCTAAAGCTCCGTATAATAAGTGAAGTCTGCAGTATTTTAAAACTCTTGCAAGAAAAGTAAGATTGAACAAACCTCTTAAAATATTAATGCTGTCAAGATTTTAATCTTACCTGCTAAAAACATAATAGACTAACTCTTCAAAACCTCATTTGAACATGATGAGTATCTGGTTTAGTGCAAACAGGTAACACTTTCCACTATCTTTCATATAAAGTTAGAAATGAAAAATAAAATAAAGTAAAACCTCTGTAAGTGTTTACTTATTTGGAGTTTGGGTTTGTTTTGCCCTGGAATTTCCTCCAGAAGAATCTCTGTTACATTAACAGGACAAAAAGACAAACATTTAAACTGATGTGATCAAATTTACATACGAAAGGCTTAAAGGACAAACACTGTTTGCCACCAGCCTGCTGAAAAAAGCTGTTTCACTTCACAGAAGCACCGACAAATCCTCACCTATCTTCACCAAAAACAAATATCAGTAAATAAATTGAAGATCGTCTGAAAATCATGTCTCAGTTTGGACACTGAGATGTTCGATCAGACTGACTTACCGGCAGATTTCTGGCTGAATCCAGGAAGACAACGAGTAGAGCGGATGAGAGGCCGTCGTTAGCGTGACCACGATCGGCTTTAATGCTCATCAGAGCCTGTGAGGAGGAAAAAACAGTATTTACATCTCTTTATAGGTTCAGGAGGACAGTGACGGAGTTCATCTGGTGTTCTAAATTCCATTCACACATGCAGACAAAACCCTGAAATTAGCAACACATGATATTCGATATTTCTCAATATCCAATATTTCTGAACTCACTATCACCAATACCAATATTTCTCCAAGAGCACAACGTATTTACACAATGAAAATGAACTTGTTTTTTTCAGTGAGAGAGTCTATTTGTATGAGGAACAGATGCAAACAAGAAAAAAACTTTCAACTTTTTAAAACTAAACTCTTGATTACAAGGTGAGGCATTACCGTACATTTGTGCATTTTCCTGAAACTACTGTCGATGTGGTGCCAGTCAATAATACATCAGCAGAAAATATCAGCAAGAATTTTAATTGTATTTATTATTTAGGGCTCTAATTTCGCAGACCAGTGGCAGACATTTAAACACAGCAGCAGGCTAATCCATTCATCATGCTTGTGATCCACCTGCATTCCTGGTCTGTCATTGCCAAATAGCAGAAACTTTGGTGATATATTCTCTCCCGGTGTCTCCGCTTCATATTCCTTGCAATAATTACTCCATCTTTTAAGATGAAGTTAAGAATAAAGACTAGAACAGAGAAATATGGGCAATCACAGGTCAATCCTTAAAACACTGAGTGACAAACATTAATTTTCTCTTTTTTCTCCGTCTTTTCTTTGAATTTCATGAGATGAGAAACGTCAAATATATACTCCATATCAGATGTTAAGGCTGTTTGTTGTTGGCTTGTAAGATGTGCATCAAACTTCCAGCTGCCGTCATGTTAAGTTTCTTTATGACAATCGGCTTTAATTCGACATCAGATGTGACAGGACATTAATATAGATACTGATGTATATGCTGGGTAAGATGTTTACATTAAATATGGATTGCTGTGATTGTTTATTGCATTAAAATGTGCCTAACACTTTGGAGATCTGCCTCTGAGGTTTTGTTGATGTGTGCGCACATGTGCTCCAGTCACCAAATTACAGCTGCGAAGGGTGCACTTCGCCTCCACCAAGAAAAGACCAGCTTGGAGCTGGTGAGCTTTCAGCGCACCTTCTGCACTGTTTTTTTGGCACAAAATTGTCACTGCGCCAACATGAATCTGTCAGCACCTCCACCTGGTGCGCCGTCACACCCATCTTATTGCAGCTGGTGTACCAAATTGCCAAATTGGCTGCGCACAGAGATGCGCCGGATGAAATTAACACTGCACTGCCTGGGTGTGCCAGGCTCCGCGCACCCTGCGCTGCACCACAAAATAAGGGCCCTTTAACTAACATTTTATTGATCATATGCAATAACAAGAAACTAGTACAAGCTGAACCCCGCCTGTAAACCAGTGGCTAGAAATCATAGGAGAGCTCTATGTTATGGAAAGAATGACCTATCAATTTAGACTAAGGGGGGATGTTTTTGTGAAAAACTGAGAAAATGTACAATTTATGACATGATGAAAGATACCAAAGGAATTATTGATACGCAAATTCAAGATACTGGATGCATACACACTGCTTTGACTGTGGATGTCGGTAATCATGACTATTTTGTTTTCTATTTTTTGTTTGACATGTCTGCTTCTCAATGTCAACTGTTTCATTATTGTACCACACAGACAGAACTCCAATAAAACTTGAAGCATTAAGAAAAAAAAAGAAACTGCCCTAAAATTGACCTGTTTTCCCCCCCTGGTATTTTACCCTCCCCAACTCCACCACTGACTGCCATGCAAACTGCAGACAAAACTTTCTGCTAAGTATGAACAACAAGTTCAGGGAGTAATCTCACTAGGTTACCCTGGTGTTATTTAAGAAATGTCAGGGCTGCATGTGTGAAAAGTGCTCGAGTCTGTACCTCGTCGAGCTTCTCGGGCGTAGACAGCAGAGATAACCACTCCAGTTTGAGGTGAAGTTTCCCTGTAGCCACGTCTTCCATGTCAAACCACTGAGGACAAAAAAATGTGTAATTAAATTCTTTCTTTCTTCAGACATTCAGATATTGCATAAGGGATGCACTTTACAGAAAAATGTGTCCAACTAACAATAATAATAAAACATTTTATTTAAGGGCATGACACTCAAGGTCACCTTACAAAAGTACAAATAAAAAGTGCATTAAAAACAGGCGTAGAAACAGTCATAAAAACAGCTATAAAAACAGAGTGCAAAAAATCAGAGTGAGTAGAAGAGCTTGGACAGAATTGATGCTGATTTCTTTTGGATAGATGATCATGAAAAAATATGAAATAAGTTTTATGTGCAAGAAACTTCACCTCTACTTTATAGGCCTTATTTATGATTACAATTGTGGTGTATCGTCAAAATTAAAAAAAGATTTCTTCATTTAGACAAAATATTTATTTGTATTAATGTGCACAAAACTAAAGCTGCATTCACACACTGACTTTTTGGCCAAGTTTTGTGGACAAAGAGGGAAACATGCTCAGGCCACGCAGAGCTCAGTTAACATCGGTGGGCGACGCTGATGTTCAGCTTGTATGTTGACAAATTTAATGTTTGATCCAACAAGATTGTAAATGGCAAGAACTGACTTTTACCTTCCTTCACTAACCTCAGTTTCAGATGCATAGATATTAGGGCTGGGACGATTCACTTTTCTCCCGATTCGATTTTTTATGATTTTTTAGGTGCCAATTCAATTTAAATTGTAATTCTATGATATTGCAGATTTTTGCAATCTTTAGTTATCTTTTAAACACCAACGAAATAGAAGAACAATGATGATGCCGCCAGACTATATCAGGGAAAATACACATCACATGTGAGTCAGTTTTTAGGATTTATTCAGCAATATATTTTAACCAGCTGTTTATACTCTCTCTTCAAAAGCCTGGATTGCATATAAAAGTGGCTTATTAACCCTTTAGGCACCAAGAAAATATTTCAAGAAAAAATTGAAAATATTCAATTTTGCTATCAAGTGGTTATTTTTCTCACCCATTATCATTACTGTAATTTACGGGCCGAGCATGAACGCCTCTCTGCCTTGACTGTGATTTTTACCCCTTGCTCCTCCCTCGTCTGACCAGAGCTCTGTGGTCTTTCTCATTCCCGCTAACACCGTCACTTTTCGTGGTGTTTTGAGCTTCCCTGCATCCCAGACCACGTCCCCTCATCAGCACTCGCAGATTACTTCCACCCCAGCCAGGGAGAGGCAAAGCATCGGCCTCGGTATGTGCTGCTTGGGGACTGTAATGGCGCGCTCTTGCTGCGCGCACACGCGTTTCGTCCTCACTGGACGACTGACCGTCATCCTCAGAGAGTAAATATTCCTCAGATTCAGAGTCAGCCAGTACTTGACAAAGTACTCTCAGCTTCGTGAGTACTCTTACTCACTCTCTAACACCCTGTGCATTCTCTCTGTCCCTCTCTCTCTCTGCTCTGCTCCACAGCCACACTCGTGTCCCTCAGTCCGGTGTGTGTGTTTCAAAAAAAATACACGCCAAAGCTTTGAATAAGAACCTCTCACCTGTCCACTATCTGCTGGAGAAAAGTAGTAACACTATTCAGCACTATTTTAACAGCTATGGCCTTTTTTATCCAGCAATGTCGCTTGCCTCAATTTTGCGACTTTAGTGCCTAAAGAGTTTTGGGGGAAGATTTTTGAACAAAAAAATTGATTTAAAAATCGTCAGACAAAAAATCCAGAGACTTATGTGAATAGATTTTTTCTCCCACTCCTTATAGAAATGTTTATACCACATATTTACGCTCTTGTGCAACCCAAGCAACATCAAGTATGCCTTTTATTAGTTACTTACTTTCTGTTTTACTTATTCTGAATTGAGTCTGCAACAGTTTGACAGCACATTGATGTTCAACCACTCACAGACATGGCACATATACAACAGCACTTTTAATGTTTTTCTTGTGAAAGGGCACATTTCCTGGAACGTTACCGTCTTACAGAGAAAGCAAAAACGCATTCCTCTGGGTGGGCTGGGTCTAGTCTGCCAACTCTTAACTGCTCCCGCTGCAAGCTGCTTTGCAACCCTCCATTCTCTGAGCGGTTCAGTGTCATGCTGGGGGGATTTTGCTGCTTCTCTCCCTATCTCATGCTTTTCTTATTGGCACAAAGAGTTCCTTATTTCCTGTTTCATGTATACTGAATTGATCCAGCAATAGCTTTATAGCACGTTGCAGCTCTGCATATTTGTCAGATGTTAGCAGTAATGCATGATTAAAAGACAAGATTGCAGTCATGTGTGATGTGTTGGGAAAGCTCGAAGAAAAAGTAACGTCATTTGATTTCTAAATGAGGAAACCCATTAAAAAAACAATGAGAGGAACAGAATTACTATGATTCAATAATTAGCCCAGGTCAGAAGAACATTTGTGCCTTTTTCTGTTCATTATCTGTTCACAAATGGTTAAAAAAACAGCCGATTACCTCGTCCACCTTCTGTTCTTTCTCCACCTCGGCCAAGTCGATCATCAGACTGAAAAACAAGAAGCACACTGTAAGAAACTTTAACTGGAGGGTAGCGTTAGTTCTGGCAGCACACAGTCAAGACTACTAGCATGTCAGCATTACACTGTTACACAGCTGGCACTGCTGACAGCCAGCTGATTGTCTAAATGCACTCAGACCACCTACCTTCAAGATCGTCCAAACAGAGACAAATTCAAGTTTTAAGACGTTAGAACACTGATGTCATAGCCCCATTTCCCACTTTAATGCGTGACAACATGACGAAATACAGTGTCCCGCTCATGCTGTAAAAATTCTGAGCTTGTTTTGGCTTTAACAGAAAAATCTTCTACTCCTCTACGACCAGCATGAGTAACAAGAGGATCTCATGATTTGTGCGCATGCTCCAACGCTTCTTGACGCGCATCAACTCCCACTGGATCCGTCTGCGGTACAAAGCACTGCGGCTCCGCCTTGCAGTGGGTCAATGGGCTCATAAAGTATTTCGTGGTTTTGCACCTCCAAAATCAAAAGCTCCTCATCCATGGTGAAGTGGGGTGAGACTGAACTTTTGACACCAGGTCTGTCTCCGCCCTAAATGACGTTTTCCAGGTACAGTACTTTTCCGTTGTTGACACGGTTTATTTTATTTTGAAACATCTACGGATGTTTTATTTTGTGTTTGTGCTCAACTTCCTGTCCCGCGCGATATTCTGTGTGCTAAATTGCTGCGCCGTGGTCCGGCATCCGGCAAAATAGAAGCTCTGCGTATCTGCTCCGTCAGCTGGTGGAAGTACATGCATTGCTTATAATGGAAACGGATCGGCTCTGCTGACGCAGCGGAGCGGAGACGGACCGGATACGCATGCAGTGGAATTTGGGCTTGATTTCGGTGTACGTCTGCAGAAGCGTTACAATACCACTTACAAGCCTGACATATATACTACACTAGCACTTTCAGTGTTCTTGTGTGGACAGACACTTCTTGAAACAATGCTGGCTTTACAGAGAACATTTTGATGTTTGTTTTTGTCTCTAAGTGGACAGGGCTTTAAGCTGCTCTGGCCTGCCTACTCTTTACTGTTCCCTCTGCAAGCTGCTTTGCAACCCTCCTCTCTGCATTCTCTGACGTGATCCTTTTCAACGGTGGCAATTTTTGTTTATCTCGCTGCCTCACAATTTACTTGTAGACACAAAGAGTTCCTGTCTAGAGTTTCCAAAATCTAACTCTGGAAAAGCAGGGAAATCCCCCAATCAGAGCAAACCCGCCAAATTAAAATGTGCAGATTAAGCTAAATCAAATATCTACTATTGTGTCTTTTCTTGATAAAGTTGTCCTGCCAGAAATTTAGAATTCTTAAGCAGGCAGCTTTATTAAATTTGTCAACTCAGACACATGAAAACGCACTCTTTAAACAGTACTGACAATATAACGGCAAAGTGTCTCATCCTGTTTGTGGGCCTTTTCATTGGGTTAAAAAAACAGCAAAGTCAAATGAGTGTAAGGTTTGAACATCAGAAGGGAAAACACAATATGAAAATACGGATTAGTTTTTACTCCACAAACCACCAGATGTTATCATGTCATGTACCATGTTCAATTCCTGTCCGTCAAAGTTATGCCAAATTGTTCAAAAAATGTCACATAGAGGAGGTTATCAGTGGTGACATAACAACAATCAAATCTGACTTGGATGAAACGTGAAATTGTTGTGATATTCAGTAGATATCCAGGTCTTTTAAAGCCAAAAAAAACATTACCAGATATTTTTTTCCTTACAAAAAAATTAACAATCCTGGAGGAAAAAAAATCACAATTTAGTTCTTTAAAAGAGAAAAGGCATGACATCACTGTTACACCTGAGAACAGAAGAAAATTCATATACTGTATGTCTAAACTGATGTTGACCAAACATATGTCAAAATTACTGGCGTTTTTAGTAAAAGATAATGAAAAATGTAAAAGCAGCAGCTGTGACAACCAAAATCTCAAGAAATTATCAACTAATGGAGTCAAATGTGATGTTTTTTAGTTCTTGTGTGGTTAACAATAATGTATAAAAATCATATAAATGGAATGAGAAAGAGGTAAATCAATGCTGAAAATATGAGTAATATCAATTAGAAAATTGAGTAAATTTATTATTTTAACAAGTCTTACTTTCCCAAGAAGTCATCTTTGTCAGTGTCTTCATCAAACAACTCGATCTCCACATTCTGTCCTGAATGATCAAACACCAGGGCCTGAAAACACACAAATCACCGTTTAACTGTATTTTTACAACACACAGAGAAAAGACTGGTACGAACAAGCACACACAACAAGCACAGACATTCTCCTTCTACATCTACTGTGATATCTCAGGAGAACTCTTCAGATGAATGTAGTGTATTTTATCATCTAACTCTTCACAAACATTTAAAGAGAACTCATGAGCAGCATCATGTTTTGGCCTTCTAAAAGCACATGTGGTTGTTGCAGTAAAGACTGGTTATGAAGATGATAACTGTCTTAACAAATGTCTCTTAGCTGAGATGTTCTCTAAACACATATATAATGAACATTTCCATGATAAAAAAAAAAAAAGCCGAAAGAGAAGCAACAGCTCATGGTCTTCATCTAACACGGTCATTCATTAAACAGCAGCACCTCTGTATTTCAAGAGTTTTTGTGTGTAGCTTGTGCAGGAAATTAAAAAAGTTCTGCATTCATTGTGGTCCAGTCTGAATTCACCTACTGATAATGGTAATGATGTTATAAGATACAGCAGTGGAAAAAGATTAAGGACGCGCCATGCATGTGTAATGTACTTCATTAGAAATTATTCTTAAGTCTCGAAGTGGAATTTCTTTTGCTAGAGTCAAGGCCATTAAAGGAGTACTTCACCCAAAGAATGATATGCCTTCATTTTCTACTCACCCTCATGCTGAGCAACACTCTGGAGCACTTTTTTGATGTCTCAAATGCAGCCGAATCCCGGGAGTTTTTCGCTGTCAACACTTCCATCTAACAGGTGGGGACAATGGCGCCCGAAAAAAAAAAAGCCATAAAGTCCTGGCAGCTTGCCGCTACTGTGCTGGAAATCCGCTGTACTCAAGTGCTGGCGGGTGCGTCCAAAGGTGAAAACACAGCTTGTTACATTGTGAGCCTCAGGCTATTCGTGATCGCACAGCAGAGTGCGGTCTCACGGTGGCAGACTCCTGCTTGAGCCGCAGCAGACCAAGCCAGGCAACTTCTGCCAGCCGACATACCCTAGTGCTAAATTACAGCAGTCCCTGAAAGCGCCAAGAAGCATCTGGCTTGGTCTGTCGTCTGTCACATCAGTTCAGGAGCGCGGCGAGACGCACTGCAGAAGTACGATATAGCACTGCTTAGGCTCCAAAAATGTACTAAATGACCTCGCTTCGACTAATTATGGACGCATTCGCTTCAGAAACTTGGATTACAGCGATCCAGCAGTATGAAGGAAAATAGGCACGCTTTTTGTGGACTTTTTATGGACCTTTTTCGGGCGCTGTTAGATGGAAGTGTGTTGACAGCGAAAATCCCCCCAGATCTCCGGCTGCATTTGAGACATCAAAAAAGTGCTCCAGAGTGTTGCTCAGCATGAGGGTGAGTAGAAAATGAAGACATATCATTCTTTGGGTGAAGTACTCCTTTAAAACAAATCTTCAGAAGTCATTAATATTGATATGTTCCATAGAAAGACATAAGACATTTTGGGTATTGCATCATTTTGGTGCCACTGATCAGCTAATAACTAAGGTCATGCATTTTATTGAAGACCACTGTTAATTTTGAGAGCACCTTTAATTTAGTTTTATTTATAGTCTTCTTCCTTAAATATCTATTAGTTTTATTCCTATTTTAGTCATCCAAATTGTCTTAATTTGAGTATAATTTTTGTCTATAAAACACTTTAGTCGATGAAATCTGCTGTTAATTTAGTCGACTAAAATATTAAGTGTTAAGTCTAAGCCATTTTTGATGTATCCTTGAATTTCTGAAGTCGTGTCTTACACTTGGATAAAATGAAACATCTAATAACCCTTTGCTGAATGCTAATAAAGTTTAAATGTATAAATTAACAGAAACAATTTTAACTTTTGTGTGAAATGCATATTGCATATTTGGGCTACCTGGCAGAGCGTCCCAGTTACAATAGCAGAACTGACAACAAACAGTGAACCTGCTCTACATGAATACATCAATTCATAAAGAGAGCAGCTCTGATTGGATCGCTCCACAGCTTCTCCCACCACCACCAGGCTAAGGCAGCTGTGATTGGATGTCCCTCGTATTTGCAAAAAAAGTTACATATATATAAAACAAACTTTAAGGAAAAAAAACTTAATTTCCTCGAGTTTTGTGCCAGGTTGTGTCTAAAGACTGACCCTGAGTCAGACTGCGGGGCTCACCTCATAGACCTCGTTCCACTTTGGGTGCACTGTCTCGTGCATGACTTTACTCTGGAAGAGCTGCGTGCCGATCTGGATCACCCCGTACGGGTCAGACTTTCCTTTAATCAGCCCCCCAAGGAATTTATCCTTACCCAGCAGGTCCTGGGCCTCGATGAAGTGGATCCTCAGGACACCCTGAGGGGAAAAAAGGATGAGAGAGAGAGGGAGGTGAGGACAAAGAAACATAGAGACTGAAGGGACCGCTTTGTTAGCTTTGTGTGTGTTTGTGCATGTAGTGTGTATTTGTGTGTGTAGAGGTGTTTTCACCTTTGGTATAGGGAAGCGAAGCTGGGCCAGCTGGGCCTCTCCAACCAGAGGGATGGTGATGCGGTTTGGTAGGACCACAAAGCTGTAGATGATGTCCTGGATGATGTTGTCACACAGACCGCTGAGAGAGAAAAAGAGGATCAAGAAAGAGAAGAAACTGATCAGTTAAAAAAAGAGGAAAAAGTAACAATAAAAAAGTAACAACACCTCAAAATATAACATTAAATCAGTAAGCATGTGGATACCAGGGATGCACAATATTATCCGTATGATATCAGTACTGAATTAATAAATGAAATCCTTATTACCCCTAAAAGAATTTGTCAACATCCACACAGGACAGCACATAATAACATTTAAAAGTTAGTCAAGAAGAAAATATTAAAATGACGGTAATAACAATAAATAAGTAAGTAAAAGGCCAATATCAACCTATAAAGTGAAATACTTGGAATGGCTGATATTGACTTTTTGCCCTCAATTACGGTCCATACATTCGTTATTTTCTTAAGTTTACAGGTGCTCATGGGTACCTTGTTGGAAACCCTGCTGTAAGTATTGTAGGGTGGGTTGTGTTTTTCTTTACATGACATAAAAAAATAAGATCTGGAACAAGCTTGATGAAATACTGAAAATGTCACATTCCATCTCCTCTTTCAAAAAAAACTAAAAATTCAACTTCTAGTAAGTATGTTTAATGTGCTGATTAATAATTATATGGATATCTGTATATTATTGCATCTATTAATGTCTCTTAGTTAACACTGCTACTGTACTTCACATCAAATTCAATGTAACCAGAATACTGAGATGATCTGTTGTTTATTGTGTGTCTATTATCTATCTGTATGTTGTTCATATTATGAGGATATCTGGCCAGTATCTTATAGTCATGGAAAACCAGGCCCCCTATTAAAAGCTTTAACCTGTTCAACCCCAAAGTACCCAATGTCGGGAATGCTTGTATGCTCTCCAAAAAAACATAAGAAAAAGTGAACTATTCATGTAGAATATAGTCATGTTGCACATTAAACAGAAAAGTTTCAGCTGCACAACCACATAAGCACTTTTTACACAAACCAAAGGCAGCGTCAACGCCAAGCAAATGAATTATCAAATATTGAAATCTGTTTCACTTTGATTCAAACTTGGGTTATTCTGTATGGATTTCTTAGAATGGGAAAATGTAAAGAGTTCTGTGGATTTTTTCCAAAAAGAACAATAAATAATATTCATTTATTTATTTATTCTACAATTTTTAAATATATATATTTTTAAAAACTGCCAAGGATAAGCAGAAGAAGATAAAAACTGTTGTAATTGGGTGTAATGAACACCAAAAGTAAAAAATAAAGTTTGGTATATCAGAAATTTCAAATTGGACTAATGGAGCCAAACTGTGCCAAGATAGGGTCTGACCACTCTGTAGTAAAACCTCTTTAACTTTGCTCTGCATCACTTTATCAGACTCAAACTTGGCAGAAGTAATGCTCACGTAATTTGTCGTTCATTTATAAAGTTCTAAAGCTGAAACTGCATCATTCCAAAGAGATATTCACAATAAAAACTAGGGTTTTTTTGGCGAGAATGGAATTTTCAAATTATTCTGACTTCTATTTTCATTCACTCTGTCCCAGTAACACATATACTGATAATTCCACACCTGGGTAAATCTCTCATGTGTTACTTTTATCATGACACCAAAATAATTCAAATAGACCTTGTGGTTGCAGAGATAAACTCTTTTCTTTATGAGTATGTCATTTTTGAGTAGAAGGCTTAAAAAGGGGCTGAACAGGTTAAATTGCTTCCTTGGGGTGACCCTGTTCACACATTTGAACAACAAACAATTGTTATATGCACCATGTATTTTATTGTATTTGAATGATGTGTAAATAACCTCAACTTAATAATCCAAAGATGTGCAAAAAAATAACATTTCTGTGTAAACAGCAGCATTGAAACATCTGATTTTGCTCCAACAGCTGCAGCCTCCTGTTAGGAAACAAGCTGCATTTCCACGAGGACGACGGCGAACCCTGACCACACACAGCTGGTGTTTACACACAACCACACAGTGACTTCACACGCCAACAGAGGCCAGGTATAAACACAGACACATAAAAAACACAACAGGAGCACAGGAGGGACGTGCAGTATGCAGGGTGCAAAGAGCTTATATAAAGTTTACACAAGGGTGTGATGCAGATGTAACATTAATCTAATGGGACTGTCAGGCTGGTGTTTACACAGCAGAGTTCAGCTTTTGTTCTGGATTAGTCCAAACTCTGCTGCCTCATTCACATCCTCTCCTTTTATGCCTCTGAAGAAAAAACACACGGGACACTAAGGTAAAGTTGGATAGAATTAGGGATGTCTTAATCCTGTGTGGTTATGAGTAAAAGTATCAGATCAGGGTTAATTGGGAGTTTTTAATTGATCATAGATCAGAATTATTGCTGATATTCAAGCCTGATTTTTTCTGTCTGTTTCCGTTAGTTGAGCGCACAGATTAGGTTTTCAAAATGGTTGAAAACTTCCAGTACATTTCCAGAAATATTCCAGAAATGTTCCAGGTGAAGTTAAGCCGGGTGGACTGTGGAAATGCTCCAAATTAAAAACTTTCCATAAGAATTATAAGAATTTATGAGAATGGAAAAAAAAATAGTTTTGTCATAGGCAAACATCATGCAAAATAGTATAACTTAAATTGCATCAGATATCAAATTACAGTGCGTGTGGAAAGTATTCAGACCCCCTTAAATTTTTCACATTTTGTTATATTGCAGCCATTTCCTAAAATCATTTAAATTCTTTTTTTTCCTCATTATTGTACCCAAAGCACCCCATATTAACATAAAAACAACAGAATTACAGAAATTTTTGAAAAATTTATTAAAAATGAGTTTTTTAAGATTTAAAAAAAAAAAAGAATATTTCAGTTTTCTTTTTAATAAATCTTCAGTACAATTCTGTTGTTTTTATGTTAATATGGGGTGCTTTGCGTACATCAATGAGGAAAAAAATGAATATAAATGATTTTAGGAAATGGCTGCAATATAACAAAATGTGAAAAATTTAAGGGGGTCTGAATACTTTACATTTTTAGAAGAAGAACAAAAATCTGAATTATTGTCAAAATCTCAAACAGTTGTGTTGATTTATATAATCAGTCCTAAGCTTTATTTTTTTCTCTGTGCCGTATATGTGCCATCTGGACTAAAAAAACATGACATGGTAGTAGGGGTGTGCGATATGACAATATTAAATCGTTAAGGATAATAACGTGGGGATGATCTCATAAAGTAGAAAGATCATCAGATCGTCTCTGTGGACGCAGAGACTTTGACGCACACCCGACTAGCCAATCGTAGCACATTACGCGCAGTGTTAGGTAGTATCTCCTGTTTGGTTATGTAGTGTGAAGCCATGGCGGAAAAAGAAAAGGTGATAAAAGCTTGAAGATGTCTGAACAAAAATCTGTTCTAAAGCAGCTGTATTATTCACTCAGGTTATAGACATTGCAGTTAGATAACATTTGTTCTAAATTGTTGCACTTTAAGAGATAATGTTGATATTGTTGTTCATTACCTTTTATTTTTACCTTTTTTGCACATTTTTATAAAAACTGCACTATTTAAATTAAAACCTGTTCAGAAAGTTTCTTTAGCTTTAATTGCCTTTTTTTTCTTTTAGGGTTTTACATGTTTTATATGTTAAACATAGGGAAAAATGGTCAAACATGCAAATTAGTCTAGAAAAATCAAGGTAAAAAAGAATCGTGACAAAATCGGGATCGTGATTTTATTTTTAAAAAATCGTGATATGATATTTTTTGCCATATCGCCCACCCCTACATGGCAGTTATAAATACTATTAGCTGGTGGTAGAAAGGTAATCACCAGGAAATGGTCCAATAAGAAACCTCAAACATTCACTGCATACAAAGAAATAATTCAGGACATTTATAAAAGGGAACAACTGACATTTTCTCTGTGATGTGTCGCCAAAAAAAAGGGAAAATATTTGAAAAACTAGAAATCATATCATAACCTGAAGTGATGTCCTTTCATTTTGTTCTGGAGTATTAGACTTTATACTTCTGTAAGTTTGCACTCTTGGCAGGCGAAGCGAGGTTCGTCGCATTCAAGGTTTTTCTTATGTGTCTGGATGTGGCAATATTTTGTATGTCGGGATGGTGCAATACTTGTATTTTAGGGTGGTGCAATTTAAATGTTAGTGTTTACGGAAGTATGCCTGCATGTGTGTGTGAGTGCGTGAGTGCTTTCCTTTTGTGATTGATGTAGTTTTAATCATGTATTATTGAAAGCAAATGTATCAGATGCTAATGTGGCTCAATGTGTTTTGTAGTTTCATGGTGCTTGATGGAATAAATAAAGAATATGCACCAGTCCAGCTCTCAGCGTTCTTATTGATGCTAAGGGCCGCTACAGGAACCTTATTGTAAATTTGTATTTATGTTTATTTTACTACCTTCACCAAGGAGATTATAGTTTTGGAAGTGTAAGTTTGTTTGTTTGTTTGTTAGCAAGATTAGCCAAAATCTTCAAGAGATGTTGGTAATGGCCCATCTTAAAAATTATTACATTTTTGTGGTGATACGTACATTTATCTAAGTGCAAAAAATTCCCCAAATTCCCGTAAGTTAACATTGGGAATATTAAAAAAAAAATTGGCCAGTTTTTCACAGATTGTTTTACAGGATATTATGGGGTTCATGTCTCAACCATAAACATAAATTTAATCTGGATCCAATGCAGATTGACATCACAAAAGAAGCATTTAACTTTATACTTGGAAATCCCATTGACGACAATCAGTAGTTCATAAAAAATGTAAATATTAAGTGATGTTCCCAAAACATGTTGTGCTCATACAGGATAACAACCTCCTTGTGTGTGCTGTGTTTGGTCCAGATCCGGGCTCTATTTTGGATTAAATGATCCATATTGTATCTTTTACAGAGGTTGTGGAAAGGCCACTGCTGTAACTGAGCTGCTTCTCGTTAAATATGTAGTTTAAGCTCAATGTTATGCACTGACAGAACATTCTGTCTGTCATGTGATGGCCCTGTCTGTTTATTTTTCCATGTGTTTGTTAAAAAATAAAAATAAAGTACATTAAAAAAGCGGCCTGCATGTTTCATTTGTTGGCGATTCGTCTTGATCACCTCTAGAGGGCAGCACCAACCTGCATTAACAGAGCTGCAATGCCTTGTTACTGTAACAAATTCATCTTTAAAAAGCTGATCCAGGGTCAGTTTCAGACTGAACTCTGCCTTTAAGTAGAGTGTTTTTATCCCTGTGTTCTGTTTCCAGGTCTGCTGATAAACATATTTCTCTCAAGGTAAAGCTTCAACGCTGAGGCCGACCTGCTGTTTTCAGAACAAAATGCAAATCATCAGTGAGGAAATAATGAGCTGTCTCACACCAGCACACAGGAAGAGAGCGAGGAGGGTGAGGCGAGGGCAGGTCAAAACGACACGCACACTCGCACACTCACACACACACACACTGGTGTTTCCCTGCAAACTTGTCAAACGGGGAAAGCTGCATTTCACAGGGCGGGGTCTTTTTCAGTAACCACAGAGAGTTTCTCCGCTGAAAACAAACGGCAAACTGTCTGAAAACAGAAACAAGTCAATAAAGACGAGGCACAACGCACGTCTTTGTTTGCTGTGTAACGAGAGCTCCCTACAGATGTGTTCCAGGAAGGTGCAGTTGTTCATATTTTCACAACGATCAGCAGCATTTTTAATAAAACATGATGCAAATCAATACAGCCTCCCCTGCTTTAATGACCAACAGAGCCGAGAAGCAGCTGGCTGTTCACAGAAGTGCTCAAACTCCCTGTATGTTTGTGATATTATACACTATATTGCCAAAAGTATTCGCTCACCTGCCTTGACTCGCATATGAACTTAAGTGACATCCCTTTCCTAATCCATAGGGTTCAATATGACGTTGGTCCACCCTTTGCAGCTATAACAGCTTCAACTCTTCTGGGAAGGCTGTCCACAAGGTTTAGGAGTGTTTATGGGAATTTTTGACCATTCTTCCAGAAGAGCGTTTGTGAGGTCACACACTGATGTTAGACGAGAAGGTCTGGCTCTCAGTCTCTAATCTAATTCATCTCAAAGGTATTCTGTCAGGTTGAGGTCAGGACTCTGTGCAGGCTAATCAAGTTCATACACACCAGACTCTGTCCTCCATGTCTTTATGGACCTGCTTTGTGCACTGGTGCACGGTCATGTTGGAAGAGGAAGGGGCCAGCTCCAAACTGTTCCCACAAAGTTGGAGCATGGAATTGTCCAAAATGTCTTGGTGTGCTGAAGCATTCAGAGTTCCTTTGACTGGAACTAAGGGGCCAAGCCCAGCTCCTGAAAAACACCACCACACCATAATCCCCCCTCCACCAAACTTTACACTTGGCACAATGCAGTCCCACAAATATTCTCCTAGAAACCACCAAACACGACCTTGCCCATCAGATTGTCGAATGGAGAAGCGCGATTCATCACTCCAGAGAACGCATCTCCACTGCTCTAGAGTCCAGAGGCCGCATGCTTTACACCACTGAATCGACGCTTTGCATTTTACTCGGTGATGTGAGGCTTGGATGCAGCTGCTCGGCCATGGAAACCCATCCATGAAGCTCTCTGCACTGTTCTTGAGCTAATCTGAAGGACACATGAAGTTTGGAGGTCTGTAGTGATTGACTCTGCAGAAAGTTGGCGACCTCTTTGCACTATGCGCCTCAGCATCCGCTGACACTGCTCTGTCAGTTTATGTGGCCTACCACTTTGTGGCTGAGTTGCTGTCGTTCCCAAACACTTCCACGTTCTTATAATCCAGCTGACAGTTGACTGTGGAATATTTAGGAGCGAGGAAATGTCACGACTGGATTTGTTGCTCAGGTGGCATCCTATCACAGTTCCACTCTGGAATTCACTGAGCTCCTGAGAGCGACCCATTCTTTCACTAATGTTTGTAAAAGCAGTCTGCATGCCTAGGTGCTTGATTTTATACACCTGTGGCCATGGAAGTGACTGGAACACCTGATTCTGATTATTTGGATGGGTGAGCAAATACTTTTGGCAATATAGTGTATGTAAGCTTATTGGCATTGGCTAGAGCTAATATGACATCATTAATCTGTTCAGACCCTTTTTTAAGGCTTCTGCTCAAAAATGACATACTCATAAAGAAAAGAGTGTATCTCTGCAACCACAAGATCTGCTTGAATTATTTTTGTGTCATAATAAAAGTAAAAATTGAGACATTTATCCAGGTGTATAATTATCAGTATATGTGTTACTGGGACAAAGTGAATGAAGATAGAATTCAGAATAATTTAAAAATTTCATCCTCGCCTAAAAAAAGTTTTATTGTGAATATATCTTGGAAATGACACTGGAGTGGCTGTAAAACTCTTACAATTAATAATAAAATATTTTTACATCATCTCTGTTATAAAGTGATGCAGAGTAAAATTAGAGAGGTTTTATATCAATATGATCAGGTGAGGATTTTGAAAAACATTTAACTTTTTCTTACATTTTTGTTTGAGAACATGAAACTCTCCTGAAATCGGATACTTTGGGACTGAAGAGGTTAAAATAGATATCAAGTAGGGATGCACAACACTGGATTCTGCTCGGACGCTGATTTTCCAAAGCCAGTATTTAAGATATCAGTGTCCATAATTTGTGTCAAGAGTGCAAGGTCTTTATTTAACACAAAATGACCAGTTGCTTTCATGGTTACAGTTTGTAAACATGTCTTTGTGTTTCAACGAGTGTGAATTAAGAAAAACAACATTTTATTTTTTAAAAGAGGACACTTTTGATTAAATAAAGTGGCCATTGAGTGGCTTAAGGTCCAGATAAACTTTATATTTCCGAAAGGTTAATGCACTTAAAAACATTTCTAGATATATTCTTAAACTGTGGTGTTAGTTTTTGATTTGAGTTCTTTTAGGTGGAGAAAATAGCCTTTGTTCTTGGTACAATACTTTCCTGTTAGCGGCTGTTTCTGCGTTACAGACTCTTACAGACTGTCTTACTGAGGGAGAGGAGAGAACTTTCTACTGCATCTAATGCACTTGGTGGCCATATGGAGCTCATACAACCTCACTTCAAAAATACTGAATTAAACCTTTAAGAACATGTTTTTGTGGGAGGGAAGAGGCCTTGTCGAGTCTGAACAGCTGAAGATTGCTAAATTAAAGAACCTTTTCATTTCTGTTGATTTATTCTGAATGTGTTCTGTTTGCATGTGGAAAAAACAAAAACTTTTTTCTTTAAAAATCAACAGAAAGTCTTAAACCACATCTCCTCAGTCAGTCTCGTTATGCTCTGTGTCTGCACCCAAAGTAAGATTCTGCTGAAATGAAGTAAAGCCATGTCAACACCATGAGGACATGGACCCTGAACATGACATCATGTCTCTGTTATATTTAGACACACTCACACACAAACACACAGCTGCTTTCCAGATCATCCACTGGGACTGTGAGAAGCCACCTGGTCATGATAGTCAGAGAAATGTCTGCATTAGAGCCAAATGATCCTGAAAATTGCCTCACTGCTGAACGTAGACTCAGGAGTAAAAGGTTCCTGCAACCTAAAACACCCACAACAAGACCCACATGAAAATAAAGTCAAAAATAACAAAATTCAATTATTTAAAGAGTGTTTGTGTGAATGACAATAGCTGTGTCCTTGGCTGCCTGTATCTTTTAGAACTGATTTTAAGGTGATTTAACTTTTTAAGCTTTTATCTACTGATATTGCTAACATTGTGTATCCCCAACATCTATTTATTCTTTATTCATTAAAGCAAAAATGTGACAATACAAGCAAAATTTGCTCTACAGGACAAAAAAAAAAATTGTGGAACAGGAACCAAAACAAGCCACAGACAAGAACTGATTTAAGAAATTCAAGCTAACTGGGACGTTAAATAAAAACAAAATCAGGACAATACATAAATAAAGAACCCATGATATCATATAAACATAACAAAAATAAAAAAGGCAAACCAAAATAAAAAATTAAAAATATCAAAACAAAAATAAATAAAAATGACAATAATAAAATTAACAAGAAAACAAAAAAATAGAAAAACAAATATAAAACAATAATTAAATACATAAAAATAACAGAAAGAAAACAAAAAAATATATATATTTTAAGATTTTTTACTAGTTTTTAAATCCCATAATGGTCTTTTTATTTATCCAATCTGCTTTTACCCACTGTACCCAAAGGAAGATCTAAAATATACGGTTTGTTTTTACAGCCTTCATCTGAATAGTTTACCTGAAGACCTGAGAGCAGAACCTACTGTTCATATTTTCAAAAGCAAACTCAACACCTACCTTTTTATTCTGTCTTTTAGCTGATTATATTTATTATTATTTAATCTTATTTACGTGTTCATTTTAACCCCCTTAATATGTTTTATTTCTCAATTTCAGCTCAGATTTGTTGTTCGAAATTTTATTCTTTGTTCATTGATTTTCTTTCCAAAGTCTTACTTCAGTACATTTTATCTCATTTTAACATTTTATCATTCAAAATTGTACTTTATTTCCCTATTTATTTTCATACAATATGCCTCAGTGATCTCCTCCTCATTAACAAACCCAGCCGCACTCTCATGCTACGGCCACACCGGACGCGAATTGGCGAATTTAAACGCGCGCAAAGCCTGTAACGCGCCGCGCTTAACGCCCGAAGCTGGACGCTGGACATTTTGACAAGCTGTGGGACGACGCGCGTCCGGGCGCAGGCGCAGTAGAGAGCTGGAGCCGGTCGGACTCAGTGATGACCCGTGCAGGCAGATCCAGCTGGAAACGAATATTTAAAGAACTTACCTTCAAAACCTGTCTCCTCAGAGACTTTCACCCAAGCCTGCTCCTTTTTGTTCCGGTCTCTGTAGAGGACACACGCCAAGTAGTTTAGCTCAGAATGACAGCAAACAGCGCCGATAAACCTCTCCTCCATCTTTGAGAGGGGGTTTGAACGGGAGCAGGAGGCCGGGGCGCCACACATCATTAAATCAAACCTGTCTCCTCAGCGACTTTCACCCAAGCCTGCTTCCTTTTGTTCCGGTCTCTGTAGAGTACACACGCCGAATAGTTTAGCTCCGAATGATAGCAAACAGTGCGGATAAACCTCTCCTCCATCTTTGAGAGGGGCTTGAGCGGGAGCAGGGGGCCAGAGTGTCACACATCATCAAATCAATGACGTCGGGGGGGAATGTCATCGCTGATTGGTTGCTGCACTGCGAACTGGCGTCGAAAGTTCAATATTTTCAACTCGAGCGTCGAGGCGTTCGGGGCGTCAAAACGCCTCGACGCTCCAGACGCGCCGTGCCAAATGCGTCCAACGCTCCGCCTGGGGCAAATTTGCGTCAAGACGCGTGTTTGCATTGACTTTGTATGTAATCTCGACGCGCGTCCGGGCGAATTCGCGTCCGGTGTGGCAGTACCATCAGATCTTCATCCTCCCTCAGCCTCAACATTCCCCCAGCCCGCTTGTCCACCATGGGATCCAGAGCCTTCAGTCGCTCTGCTCCCCGTCTCTGGAACTCCCTCCCACCGGACATCCGTAATATTGACTCATTGTCTGTTTTCAAATCCCGCCTCAAAACTCATCTTTTCCGCCTGGCCTACTCAACCTGACTGTCCCCCATCCATCATATCTTTAAAATCACTTTTCCTTTTAAACTTTTATCCTTTTTCTTGTTTTTAACTTTTGTTGAAATGCTTTTAATCTATGTTTTGTACGGCGTCCTTGGGTGTCTTGAAAGGCGTCTTGAAATGAAATGTATTATTATTATTATTATTATTTGTTTATTTAAATCTAATTTCTTATCAGGATTTTTTATTGTTATTTAGTCTTAGTTCCAGTGTTTCGTTATTTTTTTATGAAAGACGGTGTTTCCTCAGTCCTCTTATTATGTTTTCTGTTAAAATGTCTTCCTCATGTCTTTGTATGTGTATGTGTGACTAAGCGAGATGCTGTATGTGGATTGCGAGGGTGGGGGCTGTATTTTTCATGTACTCAATTTCCTACTTTTTATTTATTTCCATTTATTTTGTTTCTTTATTTCTTTGTGAAACAGTCTGTATGAAAAGTGTGAAACAAATAAAGTTTGACGGATTGACTGGTTATATAAAATGTTGTATGTTCTCTTTAAGAAGCAAAAACCTTCAACAGTATATATGCTTGAAATAATTGCTGAGGAAACAAAATTAAGCATATATTTACTAGGGCTGGGCGATATATCGATATTTAAATTATATCGATATATTTTTAAATGAGATATGGAATTAGACTATATCGTTTATATCGATATAGTTCAAATTTGTGTTGTGATCCTTCCTCTGCTGCGCTGCAGACCCGGAGCTCTCTGCACTGCTCCGCGCGCCCCCGCCCCTCCTCTTTCATGCACATAAGGGGGAGGGGCAAAAACTCCCCGTCACTCTTCAGTAAGCATGGAGGAAACAACAACGGCTGCAGAGCACGCGAAGGAGGAATTGGTCAGTAAAAGAAAACGCAGTGCAGTGTTTCCTCGACATTCATTTAGGAGCGGCTCCTAAATCCTAGTTTTTTTTTAACTGTAAATACACCACTGCAGCATCATGTCGCTGCCTTCACAGCAGAGTCCTGCATTAAATCGGGTGTCGCGGGTGCTGAGGCAGATAACTATCTTGCCCATAGTTGTGTCGCTATGGTTTGCATACACTCAGTAAAATGCATTTTTCCTCTCCGCTCTGACAACCGCCTCCTCCCCTGCTACTCTCGCACAACACCGATAAGCCGCGCGGCAACCAAACCGTCTCTCTGCAGGCAGCGTCCCCCCACATGCAGGCCGAGACGTAGCGGTGATTCAGCGAACGTCAGAGCAGAGGCCACCCAAAAGTGTCTCACAACACCCCCTGTCATAGAACGAGCCGATAACTTCTGAATCATTAATTCTCTTTAATAACAGACTCAAACAGCGTGTCATACAGTTCGCAGTTCTCTCTCTCAGTCTACACTTCCGTAACCCTCAGCCAATCCCCGGGCTCCCCCTTAGCAGCGTAATACTACAAAGATCGTCTACTCTGAAGATGCTCACTCTGACATACACATACAGACATTCACACACACACACACACACACTCAGGCGGCGGATGAAGGAGCGACCATAACGGTTAGAAATATAATAATAAAAAAAACAATACAAACAAACAGTAATGGATGACCTCAAGCTTACAAACAATCTCCCCAAGCAAAAGTCTCAGCATTTTTAAGCCAACTGCTCTTACCAAGAAGGGAAGCAAAGCTAGCATGTAGGAAAACTCCAGCATGTAGTTTCTCCTCATTGTCAGTCACTTGCTATAACTTTATTAAGCATTTCATCTTCTCTTCCCCTGCTGAGCTTACATGGTTACATGAAATGGTACATTCTTCCTGTTTTTTAATACTTTTTATACTTTATGCAGTTTATTTTAATTTTTTTTTGAGAATGTTGTAGTTGTGTGCCCACAGTGCTCACTATTTATTTAGATGTTAATGCTCTTTAATTATGATATTATGGAGCATTTTTGATGTTAACATTTTATTATTTGAACAACTGAACGTTTTTTCATGAACCAGGTGAAGAAACCTGTTTATTTATTCATTTGATTTTGCCACTGTTCACTGAAATAGCCGGTTTCAATAAAACTACTTGTGACATGTCATATGTGGCTTTGATTTGACTGAACATTTACTCTCACTTTGCAGAAAAAAATATCGGGATATATATCGTATATCGATATTAAGCCTAAATATATCGGGATATGACTTTTGGCCCATATCGCCCAGCCCTAATATTTACATCTAAAAATCACCATTTCTGTTTAGAAAAGGAGAAAATAACCCATTTATTTGCCCTACACTTGTTTTGGAGAAAGTTTAGGATGAATGACAGTAAATCTCCCCAGAAGGAAGCTGCTTGCAGTCTGACAGCCCGCTGCTTCCCCTCCGTTTTTCTTCATTCTTCATATTTTCTGTCTCTCTGTCGGTCTCTCCCTTCATCCGTCTGTAACGGTGGATCAACACAGGCCTCCAGTAACAGCAGAGCCTCTCATTAAAACAGACAAACACAGACGGAGCGGTGACTTACTTCACACCAGGAATGTCCAGCATGTTTGTGAGTCCCGTCCAGTTGATGTCCAATAGCTACGAAAAAAGAAAAACAGAGACATGAGACAAAATTCTAAAGAATGACAGTGACTACAAAAACAAAACAGACATAATTAAGGGATAAAAATATTGAATTTTTGCAGATTTTTCTTAACTTTTTGCTGATATTGATATTCAGAAAAAAACCTGCAAGTCCTCACTTAACCAAAACTGACCTCAGTAACAGTTTATATGTGTGGAAACAGAAAGCATAATAAGAAAAAATAGATTTTTTCATGAAAACAATATAATGTTGGTGACTTCATGTAAACATTGAAAGAAACTGAGCCGAAGCATTTTGTTTCATTCTGAGATAGATGTGGCTTATATGTATGGGCAGTAAATGTCAGCAGAAGTTTCACATCATGAAGTATGAATATTTAACTTTTTAAGCTTTTATCTGCCGATATTGATAACGTTGTGTATTCCTGACATCTATTTTAAAAATGTATTAAAGCAAAAATGAGAAAAATGACAATAAGTGCAAAACTTGCTTACCAGGGCAAAAGAATTGATTTTAAATAATTAAAGCTAACTGGGATGGTAAAAAACAAAAAACATTGTTTATACATAAAACCAGATCTCGTAATAACATTATAACAAAGAAAGAAAGAAAGAAGGGAGATCATTTAAGCCAAGAACTCCCCGCCATCTGGAGGTGACCAGTCGTTCGCAGTACTCTGCCCATTGAGGGTTAACCCATATGTGGGAGCAGGAAGCATCTTTGCAAAGTCACGAGTATGTCAAACCGTAACTTTTGTTATTTGCTCTCCTGCCTTTTATTATTCCCTTTTATTCTCAACCATCCACAAGTCTTACAAAGTTATTTAGAGTTAACTTTTTGAAGACTTTGCTGCCTTTAAATTAAGACTGGAATCAAATAACCCAAGAAAATCAAGCACAAAGTGAGAAACTCTTTTTGTATTTATCATGTCAGACACAATACTTATTTTGACACTGGTTGCTTATTTTTTTTATCATTTTGAGGCATTTTTATTGAAGGCAGTCTAGTTAGTGTGCTGCTAAAATTCCCAACAGTAGCCTTAATGAAGAGTTTTGTTTGTTTAAAAAAAGTTTGAAAGAAAGGTTTGTGTTTTGTGCAACTTCCAGGCTTAAAAACACCCTCATAAAATCAACTTAAATCCCAAACGAGCTCTTCTTCAGCACATTCTCTTGTCTTCATGTCATGACTAAGCAGCAGAAGTCAAACTCTAACCTCCATCGAGTCGATAATCAATACAGCTGAGCAGATTGTGTTAGTTGTCATTAGCACAGGAAGGATGAGATAAGGAGATGTATCTGATAGACTCCGGAAATCTCATTACATTAACAAATAAACAGATGTTGATGCTGCAGTAACAGGAGAGACAACAGGCCCACAGTGGACCGAGAAAATTCAACAGCCGGTGCAACATAATGCAAAAACTACAGAAGTGAAGTCAGAAGAGCAGAAGGACATAAAGTAAAAAAAACAGGCGGTAAAGCCAGTTAATAACAAAAGGAGTGAAAAGACAGGATTTGTTGCAGTATTTTTATATTTTTAAATGTTATCTGGACTGTTTCAAGTAGGGCTGGGCAATTTGGCCTAAAAATAAAATCCCAGATTTTTTCCCCACAAAACTCGATTTACGATTTTAATCTATTTTTTTTCAAAGCAAAAAAAAAAAAACTCCAAGTGACACAAAAATAACAAGTGTCAAGTTCTGCCTTTATGTTGTCAAAATATATTCCTAAATCAATCAGAATTTCCCTCTTAAAATTAAAGGGACTGTGAGGAGAATCTATTACCGGCAACGTAAAAGACTCTGCAACCCATGAGCACGCGCGGCGACTGTCGTAATGCTGCGTCTAACCGCGGAACTGGGAGTGACATCATCTCTGACTTCTCGGCGTTCCAGCTGAAGTCGGAAAAAACCATGCCGATCTACCAGGCTGTTGTTAGCTGTTGTTAGCATGCCTGCGTTGTTGTATGAAGAATGTGATTATCACTATGGCAGCATTTTTGTAAATATAAGTCTAACAATACTATGTATACAGCTGATCTAGAGCGACACACCTCAGTCAGAAGTACAAATAAATTGATTATTACAGGAGCTAAATAACTGTTCACTCGGGGGCATCCATCTTCCATTGTCAACTCAGGGGTGGCGAGGTTTCACCGAGTTTCCAGTAGGAAATTCAGACTTTGGGGGACGTTCCAGTTGCAGTTTCCTACTCTGAACCCAGAAATTCTTACTTCTGACTACAACTGGAACGCACCACAAGACGTGTGCAATCCAAAGCATGTATTTGTTGTGATGCTAATAAATGCAGCTCGGACCTTGCTTAGAACTCTGCATTGCTTTACAACTTCTTTTTTCAACAACTTACAGGATGCAAAGCGACGAGGTAATGTATCTCTTTCTAGTTACCTAGCGGTAGTTTTTGATGTGTGAGAACAAGCAATTTTGTAAAACTTAGTATCATAGTTGTAGCCGGCTATATATCGCTACTTACAGCCCGGTGCTCTAAGACGTGTAATATAAATAATAAAATAATATAAATTTGTTCTAGTTTTAATTGTCTCGTTCCTGAAATTGAGTATCCAGGCCAGTCCAGCCCTGTCTGACCCGACCGGAAGGCTAAGGAATAGCATTTATAGATAACCTATTTTGATGCTATAAAACTCATCTTAAAGTGTGTATTTCCATCAGGCATATATCTAAAAGTGAGACTTTTTAGTAATTACTTAGAAACTCCTCACAGTCCCTTTAAAGTGTGTGTCATAAAATGTTGATTATGTAGTTCTAACACAGGCAGGTTTGCCTACATAAACACTGAAAGCTAAGGGACTTTCAAAGTTTGTTAACATGTTTTTCTCTGATCAATATTTAATCTAATTCAAAAAAATAAATACAAGCCTATAAAAGTGCTTGTGCAAAACCTGACCATCATGAAAACTGTAAAACTTCTATAATTATATTTTTTCAAACTTTGCAACTACTTACAATTTAAGTAAGTGAAAGAAAAAAGAATCTTAACTTTTAAATCTTCGGCAGAAAATAATTCAAATTAAGCAATTTAATCGATATATTGCCCAGCCCTAGTTTCAAGTGTCAATTCTCATGCTTCCACAAAAGATCCACTTTATACTTAACTCACAGTTTTCCCAACATCACAGGTTTAAATGCATATTAATAATAAACAGTCTCTACAACCTGCCTTACACAACCAAAACTTAATATTTGAGATTCTAAAACAGTCAGTGATGAACTTCAAATGTGTCCTTTTAAATCATTTAACCTTGTAATGTCTGAAAATACAAATTATAGCCAGAAAATTTGGATTTTTTAGAGCTGAAATGTTTATTTCACTTTCAACTGAAATCTCGAAAGAAAAATCCTTTAAATTGAACAAATAAATATATTTTCACGTATCTCATTTGACACATTATGTGTTTTTGGCAACTGATAATCCACTTGAGGACATTTTTTTTCATTTATCTGATTGTATTAAGATTTTTTTTTAATTATATTGATTAGATAGAGGTATCCTAAAAGTATATCAAATATCAACAGGCTTTAAGGGGTTAAATTATTGCTTGAAATCATTGTTTGAATAATTAGACCAGACGATGTTGTCTGTTGTGTTAATGTTGGATTAAACAGATTTAATTGGTATATGCATGACACTGATATGGGTCAAACAGAGGGCAGAATGTGGTTTTAACGCAGAGAAAGTAAATCCAAACTCTGCTAATCTGATTAAATGTATAAGCAGCCGTGTGTTGAAATGTATGCATTGTAAATTCACTGTTCCCATACAGGAGCTCCAGCATTAGTGCTGACAGGGAAAATAACTTCAGGAGCAACGTGACCAAACTCTCCCGGTCGATTTGTGAGATGTAAAAGACTTCAGAGGAGATTTTACTTTAACTCTTATGGTTACTGTACTCGGGGTGTTTGGTGGCTGCTGCGTCGGTTTTAACGCCACCTTTCAAACCAGGTGTGTTTCTCCATTTTGGCTGAATCTCCCTGCATGAATTCTTATTTTCAGTAAGAATATCTATGATTATACTTCTATAAAATGATCACCACAACCATTCAGACATGAGGACCCTCCTGAAAACAAGACGTAGCATCTAAAGAGGCTACCCTCTAATAAATCAGAAGACAGGTCGATGGTTCATGGATCTGTCACTAACTTTAGTTCTTACTTTAGTCCACTTGTCTCCTCTTACCTCCCTTCCTTCACCCTCACACCCGACACAGCATTGTGTGGATTTGCTGTTCATCATGAGACTGGGATCCACATTCAAGATTTCCTGCTGCTTAACAGAAGCCATGAGCCATGATGGAGGGATTCATGATTGACTATATGGATTCATGTTGGGTGTTGGATGTATATATTTGTATATATTTGTATATGTGTATTTTATATATGTATATATGTATATATGTATCTATGCATATGCTTGTAAGTGTATTACGCTTATACAAATAAAAATTGATTGATTGAAGATTGATTGATTGATATGTTATACATTATTAAACAGATTTATTCTAAAACAGATTTAAAATGACGCTCTAAATGAAACACAAAATAAAACTTTTTAAACTTCTTTAAAAACTCTTTAAACTTTTTTTTTACCTGACACACATTTGAACTTGAATGAAGGATTTAACACTGAATTAAACATTTTATACAGAAATTTGAGCTCACTAAGAAGTCAGAAATTACTCACTAAAACAAGGGGTGCACAATATTATCAGACCAGGATCAGTATGGATAGATATGAACATTTTTGCCAAAAATAAAGCTGATATTTTGTCCATACGCATTGGCTGTAAAATCCCATGTATTGGCTGTAATATTTGCAAAGTGTACCCTTATTGTTAAACTTACTAACATGAAATGTCCATTTTTATGAACAAAAGTGTCATTCATAATGTAACTAGAAAAGCACCAGATGGTGATCCGAATCACTCACAAAAACAAATCAATTGTTCCTTGTCCCAATCTGGACATTTCCTGAACATTTAATTGAAATCCTTCCAAAACTTCTTGAGTTATGTTGCTAACAGAGAAACAAACAAACACACAAGCTAACTAACAAACAAAACAACAAACAGACACCGGCAATAATATAACCTCCTAGCGGAGATAATAAAATAATTCTTGGCTTCAAATCTGTATTCAACACAAATGCAATCAAAGTAATCATGAGAGAAACAGACTATTGTAGACAAGCAAGCACTTTGTGCTCTTCACACAAACTATAAGAACTGATACACCAGAAATAATGAGTTAAGAAATATCATTCATTCCTCACTAAATCTTTTTTTTCTGCTCAGGACTGCAAGCAGCTACCGTAACTATAATTCGACATCCTGTGGTGGAAAATTGTTGTACAATGTCTTGTTGCTATCACTATTAACCAACTGGTTTTACTTTACTCATACTTTTTATATTTTTCTCTTTTTTTAGGTACTTTCAATGATGGAATGTTGAATGTTGGTCATTTTAATACCTTAAGTACCTTTATTTTTAGCATTATCTGGAATTATTAGTTAGGAAGTATCAGATAAATACAGTGTATGTGACATTGTTAATATTGTTGATTTGCCTAATGATGGATTTTATATTAGTCGAGGACAGTTTACCTTATGTACTGGGCCTATACTACACCTAAGCCTTCCATACTTATTTTTATATCATTCACAATAACATTCATATAGTTAGATTTTATAATGTCTATATTCTCTTGGATATTTAATCACATATACAAATAAACACCATCATTTAATGTAATGGAGAGGTCCTCACTGAATGTAGAAATGGGTACAGAATAGCAAGGCATAATATGTGCTTTATTTAATTCAGTTTTTATAATAAAAAGAACATTTGAAATGACAAAGATGATAACAACAGCTATATTTAAGCATCAACACATCATTTAATAGCTTCTACAGACTGGGATACATACATATATTTGAGTGAAGAGTATTGCTTCAACCTGCTCCATTGTAAAGTGTACTAAGGTCAAACTTTTTATGAATTAGCACTTTACAAATAAGGATTGATTGACTTATCTATTAACTGATTGATTAAGTAATTTTTAGAACTAAAGTTCTCTGTTTTTTTCCCATATATTTTAGCTCATTATAGAAAAAATTGTTGGTATCCTTGGGTTAAAGAAACAAATACCCACTGAAATAACTTGAAACGGACAAAAGTAATAATAAATAAAAATTTACTAAAATCAACTACTGAAAGTCAGACATTGCTTTTTAATTGTGGTTTAACAGAATTATTTTTAAAAATTAACTAATGAAACTGGCCTCGTATTCTGACAGCATGACTATAAATCTAGGTTTGCTTTGTACTGTTTACTTTTTTGAGTGGCCAGGACAAAGATTATCACAAAGAGAGGATTATCACCTTTCAAACTCTTTGACTGTTTGTTGATAAGAGCAGAGAGAACTGGGATAACCTTACAAAGACATCATCCATGTGGGAGGAGCTGCCACCCTCCAACAGCTCTTTCTTGGTGTAGGGAAATTTCCAAATCCTATGAGCAGATCTGAGTGAGCACAGATGATGAAACTAAACTCTGCAGGCAGAGACATGTTCTCCTAGCTCACTTTTCACCGGAAACATCGGCTCATGGAAACCAGGACTTTCAAATCAAGGTGGCTCTCTAACCCAGTTCAGCATCCTCAGTGCTGTGGGAATATAACTGAGAGGAACTGGATCATGACGAGGAGTCACATATTTCAGGATTATGTCACTGGGTCTGTCACACAGGAATCTCCCAAAATGCACTGCAGCATTAAGTAAGGCTTTAATCACAGCTCACATACCAGACGCACCCAGAATCCACTCAATATCGAGGTTGGTGCTGCTGCCAGGATAAAACGACGGCATCTCAGTAAAACCAGTCAATGAAGAAAGCTGTTCTAACAGTCACGTGTGTGTGCTGTAGAAGAGTGAGATTGTTTAGACTGAATATGACTGAGCAATCACATAATAATAATAAAAAAAATATTTACATAGCAGCTTTAAAAACAGAAGATTACAAAGTGCTTTAACAGACAAAACAAAGGCAGAAAAAGGCAGAATAAAATCAGTTTATCAGAGACCACAAGAGTCAGAGGAAAAGGCACAGAGGGCCATGCTAACTAAAGCAACAAAATAGAAGAAAATAGAATAAACTGGAGGATTTAAACAGCTGGTGTAATGCATAATGACAAGATGATAAAACAGTAGATAGATAATAGACTTACAGATACATAAATAAATTTAAGACTGTTGAAGGTTGACAACATCACATCAGGAAGATAGAAAAGAAGAGAGCAGATAGAGGACTGGTAAAAGAAAAAAAAAGGTAATAAATACTAATAATAAATAAATCAATATCTAAAATAAAGTGACACAAAAGTACTGATAATAAAAAATGAGTATATCAAATTCTATACAGTCTGATCATGTCTATTTTTGAATAAATCATCATGTACTCACAAGTCCAACAATAACAGGGCTAAATCAGCATCGGTCGGTCATCTCTCCTCGTCTTTTAGCTCATGCCAGTGAGTGAATGCAAAGTTTATCTCTGTCCGGGCATTTAGCTCGTTACTCTCCTGCTTTCCTTTTTTCGTCTCCTCCGATTAAACGTTCTTTTCTTCTGTTTTTTCACTGCTTCCGCCATGATAACATCGCTACATTTAGCTTCTTGTTCCTGTTTAACAGTGGCTTCCAACATCAGAGGAGCATTACCACCACCTACTATGCAGGAGTTGGAGCCAGAGGCCCCTATTTTCATCAGGAAAATATGAGTATATTTACTTTAAACTAAACTCATTAAATCTATTTTAAAATCAAAAACTGTTTTATATTCTCCTTTTCCCAACGTTTAGCTTTTACCTCGAGGGAGGAAGTGACGTATGTGGTAAAGCAGTAAAAATGTGTAGTTTTTGGAACTATGAAGTTACATAGTGCCAGTGAAGGTGACAGAGACCCTCAGATCATGACAGAGGTGTCATTCAACCTGTTGTTAGGTGATGTACCATCATAATGATTCGAGGAATATTATAAACTATGTAGTGTTGGTTTAAATGTTGAAAATATTTAGGGAGAGAATAAAATGATAACTATCATTAATAAAAAGTAGTAGCAGAGAATGATCTCAAAAGCCAGACTTAAGGAAACTATTTTCTGGACAAGCACTTTCCATACGCTATATTCCCAAAAGTATTTGCTCACCTGCCTTGACTCACATATCAACTTAAGTGACATCCCATTTTGTGCGGCAGTAGCTCAGTCTGTAAGGGCTTGGGCTGAGGACCGAAGGGTGGCTGGTTCAAGTCCCACCCAGACCATATTTGGAAGTTGTTTGGTAGCTGGAGAGATGCCAGCTGACTTCCTGGGCACTGCCAAAGTGCCCTTGAGCAAGGCACTGAACCCCCCACTGCAAGAAACTGCTTGGTAGTGCTTCTCCAGGAGTAGCAAGCCATCACTGTGACATCTCTCCATTAATGTATGATCGTAGGTCCTGTTTGCATGTGCATGTGTATTTCAGCCTGTGTTTGTGTAGCATGTTCTCAACAGAGTGTAAAGAATGGAATTTCCCCATGAGGGACAAATAAAGGTTACCTTTCTCTCCTAATCCATAGGGTTCAGTATGACGTTGGTCCACCCTTTGCAGCTATAACAGCTTCAACTCTTCTGGGAAGGCTGTCCACAAGGTCTAGGAGTGTTTATGGGAATTTTTGAGTATTCTTCAAGAAGAGCATTTGTGAGGTCACACACTGATGTTGGACGAGAAGGTCTGGCTCTCAGTCTCTGCTCTAAGTCATCCCAAAGGTGTTCTATCGGGTTAAGGTCAGGACTCTGTGCAGGACAGTCAGGTTCATCCACGGCAGACTCTGTCATCCATGTCCTTATGGACCTGCTTTGTGCTCTGGTGCACAGTCATGTTGGAAGAGGAAGGGGCCAGCTCCAAACTGTTCCCACAAGGTTGGGAGCATGGAATTGTCCAAAATGTTTCGGTGTGCTGAAGCATTCAGAGTTCCTTTGACTGGAACTAAGGGGCCAAACCCAGCTCCTGAAAACGCCCCCACACTATAATCCCCCCTACACCAAACTTTATACTTGGCACAATGCAGTCCCACAAGTATCGTTCTCCTGGCAACCTCCAAACCCAGACTCGTCCATCAGATTGTCAGATTCGACACTCCAGAGAACGCGTCTCCACCGCTCTAGAGTCCAGTGGCGGCGTGCTTTACACCACTGCATTGACGCTTTGAATTGCACTTGGTGATGTGAGGCTTGGATGCAGCTGCTCGGCCATGGAAACCCATCCATGAAGCTCTCTGCTCTGTTCTTGAGCTAATCTGAAGGCCACATGAAGTTTGGAGCTCTGTAGCGATGGACTCTGCAGAAAGTTGGCGACCTCTTTGCACTATGCGCCTCAGCATCCGCTGACCCCGCTCTGTCAGTTTACATGGCCTACCACTTTGTGGCTGAGTTGCTGTGGTTCCCAAACACTTCCACGTTCTTATAATCCAGCTGACAGTTGACTGTGGAATATTTAGGAGTGAGGAAATTTCACGACTGGATTTGTTACTCAAGTGGCATCCTATCACAGTTCCACGCTGGAATTCACTGAGCTCCTGAGAGCGACCCAATCTTTCATAAATGTTTGTAAAAGCAGTCTGCATGCCTAGGTGCTTGATTTTATACACCTGTGGACATGGAAGTGACTGGAACACCTGATTCTGATTATTTGGATGGGTGAGCAAATACTTTCGGCAACATAGCCTATATGAAGCTCAAATCTTACCACATAAACACCAAAAAGAAAGAGGTGAATTTATTGAAATCACACACGTAGAGCTGCAGATCTTGCAAACCACAGATGGAATATTTTAACTCCAGAAATGACTCCACTTGCTCAGAGACAGCTGAGCTGTTCAATGAAAAAACAGAGACCATTTTTCAAGCAAACCAGCAAGTCTTTGAATGTGTCTCAGAGTCAGAAGGGAGATGTGACTAATTCCACAAATTAAATGTAAATGTGGGCGTGAGACCGCTGCCGTGTGAGTGTGTGTGTGCGTGTGTGTGTGAGCGACACAGTTAAGAGGTGGGCGTATGTTTCTGTGGCCTAGTTAGAGCAGCAGACGAAGAGCTCGGTGGACCACAATGCCGTTCTGCCACACTGGCACAGGAAGAGAATTTCACAGCATCACACCTGTCACTGAACTATGATTCTTTAACAAGAAACAAGAGCGACCTGGTATTGGTCTGGAAAATGATCTATAAATTTGATATATGATATAAAAAAGATCCAACTGAGCAGTATCCGATGGTCTTTCAGTAAAATGCTTTCATACTATGTCCTTATTGTAAATATTGTTAGTTAAAAGCATATATTCCTTGGTCTTGTTCATAGTCCCTCTTTTGTTCATTTGATCCATTTTTCCTTCTTAAGGAAGCTGATATAGCTTAAACACTCTGTTGGTTGCAACCTGCTTACTTCAATTTTTGCTTAGTTTTATGCTTTAAATCTCTTTATTTTGATATTACCAGTGTTAAACTGTGAATAAGAGCGACTGAAACAACAAATAGGGGTGTCCGGATACAACTTTTCACCTCTGATACAATACCGATATTGCAGCCTTGATTACTGGCTGACACCAACATCGATACGATATCAGCAGGAATCAAACAGACTTTTTTACTTATTTTGTAGTTTGGACTTCAAGAAAAGGTTTGATCAAGTGAGATTACTCAAACAGAGAACAGTAGTCAGCAATAGTAGGTATGAGAAAAACCGACCCATTTGTTATTAACCAATGGGTTCAATAAATTTTAACCTAAAACATAAAAATATACTATAATTTAATAAAACAAATGAAAGATCAATTAGAAGAACCTGAAAAGTAACCTCAAGAAATCCAGTGAAAACAAAGACCTTTATTTTTTAAATTGCAAAATAGCCACTGTGTTTAACTTAAACATAAGCATATTCTACAAGTGATATAAATATATAAAAAAATAAAGTAGAATGGACTGCTTGTATCAGAGTGCTTGTATCGGAGATTTGAGATGCAGACTGATATAATCCCATATTTGTTTTTTTACTGATATCGGACCAATATCTGATATCAATATCGGATTGGGACACCCCTAACTAGGCCTGGGCAAAAAATATATAAGATTTAAAAATCAAGTTGGCAAGTCAAATCAATTTGTTTTTCCTGAAACTCGAGTTTAACGATTTGGGTTTTTTTGTTTAAATTCAACTCGTTAATTTCACATTTGCACTTTGAGGCACTTTTCTCATTACTTTTTACACTTCTACATTTTTTACAACAGGAGATGAGTTCTCTATTAAGATTTTTTTTACAACAAGCACTACCTCAGGCACTTTGTTATCTTCACAGTTAATTCAAACAAGTTTATAAAACTGCAGTGCACAGGCACTTTGTGTTGATTTCTGTGTTGATTTTTTCACCTGGAGGCAATTTAAATGTATATTTTAAGTATAAGTAATTTTCGACCATTTTTACTTTTTTGAGGGAGGGGGGGTCACCCAGCTCTATCCCTAGCAACCCTAACATTTCCCATAGGTGATTAATTAAGTATTTCTTATTCTGATTTGAATTACTCCAGCTCTCACTAGAGGAAAAAACAGTTATCACTGGTGTGGAGGTTTCTCCCAAACTGGCAACCAGACTTCTTAGATACCTTCAATACATTTTCTCTCGTCTCTACAAGCCTCTTCAGCCTAAAACTGGATAAAGTCTATGTTGACGAATCTTTTATAAATGATCAAGGTGCCTTTACATCTTTTAACAAAACGTTGAATCCTACTTTCATGAAAATCCCCCAAACCTCCATCCATCGCCCTCTGGCTCAGGGATGTTCTGTTCTTTAAATTTGATCATAAATGGAAATCCTTCATAGATTTTTCAAGTCAATGCAAACTTTACCCCTGGATTGATTCTTCTCACCCACCACCAGCCCCCCTCTTTTTTTTTAACTTATTTATGTTTTAAATGTTATACATCTTAAATATGTTTCATATTTTACTTTTTTGTATCTACAAATGTATTTATTATTTTTTCTTATTCCTTATTTATATATTTTTTTGATCCATCCATCATATTAAGACACTAACGCCATTTTTTAATGTTATCTTGTTTCATCCACAACTATTTCACATATTATATATTTGTTATGTTTTGAGTTTATTTAATCTTGTTCATCATAGCAACAGCTCATTGAAAGGGTTTGGGAACTGACGTTTAAAAACATATCCAGCTGGACTTTCTTATTTATAGTCCTTCTGCCTTTGTGTTGAATGTAAATTGAAGCCAGTTGTGATCATTTGAACACCACAGTTTGTTTGCTAACACAACATGAGGCACTGATTACAAAATAATCAACATCTTGTGTTAAACCTAGACCAGTTTATTCTCTCTGTAACCAAAGTAAAGTCCACAGTACGTCTACCTGAGCGCTAAGAGCCACATTCCTCACTCACAGACAGAGCACGCTTCTTTGTTTAAAACAAAAATTGTTGCTTGAAGCCATAAAAGTAACAATGACTGGCATGTGGGTCCAGTGACATCACTGACAAACAATGAACCACAACAATGCACCGCGGTTTAAAGTCAGACCAGAACAGCTGAATCTTTCACAGCAGGTTACAAATAAAAACCTCATAAGCTGCATAAAGTAGGACATTAAAAAAATATACAAAAAGAGTTTTTAATGTCTCCTCATGTGGAGTGAGAAGATGCTAAAACTCTTTTCTCATGTTGGTTTGAGTTGGTTAAAAAATGTTTACAAAGGAGGGCAAATCAACTGCATTCTGAGCAGAGGGCACTGAGCTCTAACAACAATCTTTTTCTAAAGAAATGTGATCATTTTAGGTTTTTGAATCACACTCAGATTATCGATAGTGTCATTCAAAAAAGCTCTAACAAACGGCCCGGTGTATAGGGGTTGTGATGTCAACTCTTTCGCGGTGTGTGAAAAGAAGATGCAGCATCGCCAAGCATGACAACAACACCTGAAATGCAGATTATCTGTGAGCTCCACCCTGATGCAGGAGATACTACACATGCTTGTGTGTGTCAGGTGGTTTAGGCAGCAGGAAAAAGGAGAAATTAAAGATGCGAGCAGCATTGGTCGGGTCCTCGCTCTGTCGCAGGTCCCTCATGCCCTGCTTGACCTCCCTTTTCAGGGTTTCATCCCTTTTCATCCCTTTAAACGGCTCTAAGTTAGACTGATACGTGTTTCTGCTGCTCTGTCAGGAGCCTCAGTCTTTGTAATGGGAGTGTGTTATGCCGGGCGGACACTGTGCGATTTTAGAAATCTGACTGTCGGGGAAATGCTCCCACTGCACGACCAGGTTTGTCACTCGTACTCTATTTGACCCTACGACATGTGTGCTCATACTGTACGACTGCTGTCAGCCACGATCATTGACAACCACGACTACTTGTCGGCGTCATCGGCGTCAGTCGGCGTGTGACTGCAGGACGTGCTCGAGTGTGAACAACGAAAAACAAAGGTTCCTAGTTCCTATGACACCCACAGCGTGCCTGACAACAAGATGGCGAGCAGGCAGCAAGTTGTTGCAGTTGTGTGTGCTGTCTTGTGCGCTGAAACTAAAAAAAAAAGAAAAGGATTTGGGTACGTGAATGGCTGAGGAGACGTGGTCGGTATGGGATGTCCATCCTTTATCAGGAGCTTGAGGTAACGTTAATGTTAAACTATATATTGTTTTACAGTAGCTATGATAGTTTCACGTTAGCATTAGCCAGCCAATGTTGCTTTTAAACACCATACTGCCCCGGCAAATTCCTCATCTGTAGTCGATAACGTTATGATGAAGTGGAATGAACGTAGAATCGTGACGTAACACCACTCACACTGTACGAGCTACGGCGAAAATTTCTGACATGCCAGAAGTTTGATCAGGAGGTCGCAGCATTATCGACAGAACGTAGCAGCAATTAATCCTTCCTCGTGAGTGTTCTCACACTGTACGGCTTACGACCTCCCGACCGGACATCCTGACGCTACGATGTTTCCAAGATGATGCAGCGTGGTCTACGACGGCAAAATCGTGGTGAAATCCCCTCGAAATCGCACAGTGTCCGCCCGGCATTAGACATTCTTTTGTTCCTGCTTCAGTCACATGATCAGCTGTGGACATCAGAGGGAGAGAAGGGTGATGTCAACCTCTTGCCTCTGAGATTGAGCGGCAAATTGTGAAACAGCGCCTCACAGATGCCACAGTTCTGACCCAATCTCTCCAAAAATAAGACCTTTTTATGGAAAATTTTGTCAGGAATCCAGTCATGTAACTTTTAGAGCTGTACTTTGTTTTGTTTTTTCTGTAGAGGTCTAACTGACACAGGATGTCTCTTGTTGTTCCGTGTTCCCCCATTCATTTGAATGGGAGGAGCAGCAAAGCCTGTTTCAGAGTTCACCGACTTTGAGGGCTTGTCATTTGGAAACCGTTTGAGAAACAACAAATCCCTGCAGAACTTCTGATCATCAATGTCTCCTCTCTCATCTGTCCGCATTTCAAGATGATACCATTTACGGCAAAGGAGCAAATAATTCTTTCTCTAAGCCTTTTATTTTTACTTTTCTTTTAAATCGAAAGGCAAATAAAATCCTTATCAAGATTTAATTAAAAACATTGTGCTGTTTGTTTATCTTTACGACTTTAATCGATTTTTTTCCCTCTCAAAGCAAAAAAAAAAACCTCCAAGTGACACAAAAATGACATGAATCAAGTTTTTAATGTTGTCAAAATATACTCCTTAATCATTTAGATTTTCCCTCTTAACATTAAAGAGTGTGTCATAAAATGTTAATTATGTAGTTCTAACACAGGCAGGTTTGCCTACATAAGCACTGAAAGCTGAGGGATTTTCTCAGCGTCTTAACATGTTACTCTCTGATCAATATTTAATCTAATTTAAAAAAATCTATACAAACCTATAAAAGTGCTTGTGCAAACCTGACAGGGCCACAATCATGAAAACTGTAAAATTTCAGTGCTTACATTTTTTCAGACTTTGCAACTACTTACAATTTAAAGGTGTAGTCAATGATCTTCTAATCTTCTAATCAAATGCAGTATTTGTGAAATTCACCATATGCCTCCTCTCCATCCACAAGATGTCCCCACTGACAGCATGTCGAAAAAAAATCCGGTCTCAATATACAGCCTTGACTAAGAATTTCAGCAGGTAAATACTGTGGCTCGGACTGAGTTACCAAAACAAAGTAAACCCCCCCACGTCCAGGGGGCGATCATACTCATGCGCAGATCAGACAGAAGGGGGAGGGGGAGTCGCAGTTTGCGTAGCGTGCGCAGTTAGCGTAAGAGAGAGATACAATAGTTGCGGTAGCAATGGCTGAAAACAGCCCAAAGACAGAGGTCAGAGGAGTGAAAAGTGGAAAAGAAGGGCTATGACCAAAAGAGCAAAGAGCCAGATCAACATTGGTGTTGCTTTCCGACGGTGGAGGGAACTCCGCCAATTGAAAGACCTGAAAACGGACGTGGATGTCGCCGTCCGTCTGCTGGATAGGTAAGCTAAGCAACATTAGCTTCGTGGTGCTTCACATAACAGTAACAGCCGTCAGGCATTCATCTTATTGTCTAATCTGCCAAAATGTACTGTTGTTGTGATGTTTTCAATAACGGCAGTCGAGTTGTCTGACCAGTCGGGGTTTCCTTAGCTATGTCAGCTACGCAGTTTCTACGTCCGTTTCCATGACGATGCACGTCCATCAGCTTTCAGGAGGCGGGTCTAAATGCGAATATAAACAAACCCTCCACTCGTCTTCTCCCACATCGCTGACTACACCTTTAAGTAAGTGAAAGAAAAAAAATGGATTTTTAATTTTTAAATCTTCTGCAGAAAGAAATTCAAATTAATTGATTTAATAGATATATTTCCCAGCCCGACTTCATGGGCTCCTATCATCTTTCTTGACTGCTGATGAATGAAAAAAAAAAGTTTTTCTTTGGATGAAAAGACTTAACTGAACGACAGCAAGAGTGAAATTTTTCTCGTTGTAGTTTTTTCTTTAAAAGCTGATGCCCCTTCTTCAAACTTGAGCGTGAAAACACACTTCACAGAAGAAGCAACTTGTTCTCATCTCTGAGGATTCTGACACGGACTCTGTCTCGCACTAGTAACAGTTATCACAGCCTGAATCTGAAAGACGAGAAGTGCTGAGGCACAGGAAGGAAGACAGCAGTTAGAGAGGAGGAATGCACTGATACAAGAGTTTAGGGAAACAAAGTCATTTGGTGGGACTGGACATCAGGCCTGCACAGGAGTTACCAAAATGTTCTTTTAAGTTTCTGTTATTGAAATGACTGATTGTTTGAACGAACCAAAGCTGAATTTAAAAAACTAGATCTTCAGTATATTTACCTCCGCAAAGGAGGTTATGTTTTCACCAGGGTCTGCCTGTGCATTTGTTTGTCTGTGAGCAAGATAACATAAAAACTGCTGGATGGATTAACACGAAATTTTTACCAGAGCGGTGGTTTGATCCAAGGAGGAAGCCATTACATATTGGTGGTGATCCACATATTTGTCTGGATGAAAAAAATCCCCCAAATTTGCTAAAAATCCCGTAAGTCAGCATGGGGCTGCATTTTAAAAACTTACATCTCTGATATCACTTGATGGATTCGCTTCAACGTTTACAGAATAATAAATATAACATAACTAGGGATGCACAATATTGGATTTTTGCCGATATCCAATATTATTTGATTCATTATCGCCAACACTGATATTTCAGGTCAAGACACAAGCTCTGTATTAAATAAAAAAGGACTTGTTTCTTTTTGTATTACAGCATATTATCACATGAACAGATGCAAAACAAGAAAAACAGCTTTTACCTCTTGCAAAAATAAAAGCCTCAATATTTAAATGTACCATGCAGTGATGAGAAGCTGCATCAGTATTGAATATTTGTAAAATTTGCAGACATTCCAGCCGATATATGGCTGATATGTGTGGCCGATATATTGGCTGTAAATATCTGCAAAAATGTCAATATAGGCCGATACAGATTCTTTATTTTTTAATTGGATACCAATTACAAACTGATCATATTGTGCATCCTTAAATATAACTCTAACATGTGGATCTGATCCAGATTGATGTCACTGAAGTTTATAACGGCAAGTCCTATTTGTTTCTTCTTGGCTGCTGCATTATGGGAAGTGTAGTTTATTTGCGTACTTAACGTTTTTCAAGCCTATGTCACTACATTTCCCAGCTTCCCTTGCAATGCCAGTGGAAGAGTTCTCCACATGGACAGACATGAGCAGAAACTCGCCTGTCACACCGGAGCATGTGACGATCCAGAAGGTCTGAGCTCTCTGAGTGCTTTTCTAGTTTTACCCTGAAGCTGACTAAAGTGAAGGAAAGCTCACCACAGTCCGAGCGCTTATAAAATCCTGACTGACTTTGGGGTGCTGGTTTGGCGGAGTGGTTAGCAATCAGGCACCCCATGTATTTGCTTCTGCCGGTCCAGGTTCGAATCCCACCTGTGACCAGTTTGCAGAGTGTCTTCCCCTACTCTCTCTCCCCCTTTCACAGGTCTATCCACTGTCTTTCTCCTATCAATAAAGGCACAAAATGCCCCAAAAAATATATTAAAAAAAACAAAACAAAACAAAAAAAAAATCCTGACTGACTTCACAGTAGTTATTGAGCTCCCCAGCTCAGGGTTTGGTCTCTTTGTGAGCTCTGATATCCTGTAGGATCTTCTATCTACTGGAGTATGGTGTGAAAAATGTATAACTTCCATGTTTCTCCAGTCCCAGGATCATATTAAGACATGTCGAATGTGTTTTGGTATTGCCTGATGTCAGCATTAGATGCTCCAGAACCTCGCGGGATTAACGGTGCCTTCACACATGTGGAAGTCACCCATGCCATGGGCACTGACACACCTCCATATCATTACAGAGAGTGTTTTTTTGACTTTGTGCCCAAACACACAAGCAACGTTTGGGATTTTTGGAAAGATATTCTTTGCTGAAAGTCAAAAAATAGGTCAAAGTACTCACTGGTTTCTTGAGGAAAAAGACAGACAGCGCTCCGATCAGCGGCATGTCCCCCAGCAGAGGCTCCATCACCACCCTCATTGTCCCGTGAAGCTGTAAAAAGAGAAAACAACATGATGTGACATCATGTGCTGAAGGGCTGAAAGATTTATCATTCACAATTCCATTTATATGTTTTATAAAATGTAGGTGGTTCCATGTTTTCCAGATGATTGTGGGAGATCTCAAAACAGCTATTAGTGTGGGCCAGTCGGCTCACTTTCCTGTTAAGGACCATCCTGGATTCTGCTAAGGAAACTGGAGAAACTTTTAAGTAGCTCTACCTGTATATATGCATCTACCAAACCCAACATGAATCTATCATGAGTGCAGCGCTGGGCCAGCCTGCAGTGCAGTGCATCTATAGCAGACTAGCAGACAGTAACAGGGATGAGAAAAAAACTTTTGGCATCAGCCTGCAGATTGGGGACATTATTTCTATTTTAGAGATGAACGGTTACCAGCAAAATGGTAAAGCGCGTTAAAATTTCCCAGGGTTATTATTACTGTGTCCTGTTTTAATTACCGAGTTACGGAGTTTGATCACCACACTGTGTCAATAAATCACAGAGAGGCTGCTCATTGACTGGAAAAGCCAGAACTATGTCTCAGCATCAAGCAGCCGCGGTTCCTCAGACAGAGCAGTGCATGCCCAGTTTGCAATGTTTGGCCTCTGAGTCTGAGAGCTAAAGTTAGAAACACTACAGCAGAGACTTTTCCTCTCTAAACGGACTCTGAAGTCTGGTCAAATTTTGGATTTTACAAGGATGCTGATGGGAAGCTGCTTGAAGACAGTCACCCTGTTTAAACAGACAGAGCAGTGCATGCCCAGTTTCCAATGTTTGGCCTCTGAGTCTGAGGGCAAAAGTTAGAAACACTACAGCGGAGACTTTTCCTCTCTAAACGGACTCTGAAGTCTGGTCAAATTTTGGATTTTACAAGGATGCTGATGGGAAGCTGCTTGAAGACAGTCACCCTGTTTAAACAGGAAGCTGCTGCGAAAGAAAAAGACGTGCATGAACTGCTGTACTGCTGTGAGCTGACTGAGCCGCAGAGAGTGAGAGAGAGAGAAGAATCAGTGAGCCATACCCGAGTGAATAAAAGGTTTTCTGTCTAAATAATGTATGAATGTTGTAAATAATAGCATTAGTATCATTTTGGAGTGCCGTTCGTTTGCCGTGTATTCACTGTATTTTGAAATTGATCGTCTTTTCCCATCATAGTTCATGTTTTATGGATTTAATCAATCGTAATTTGGAAGTATTAAAACAGGAGATGTCTGGACCAGAGGGAAGTCATGAAGGGGGCTAACTGCTTCAGGGACTATCGTTAGTAAAAAATAAAAATAAAAGGCCTGGACATGATCTAATATAACGAGCTGTAACATGGACACGAATGCTGCAGGCAAACTAAAATGTTTGAGTGTATGTAAAAAAGGCTAAATTAAAATTTTGGTCATCTCAAAACTTTTAACATGTTTATCTACAATTTTTTTATGAAGAGGAACCTGCGTACAGTTCAAATCCATTTTTTCTTTTCTTGTAATGACATACTTTTTAAGCATTTGTAACATAATAATGACAAATATTTGCCAGAATTGCTTACTTTTATTTCTCAAGAAAATAGTTTAAACAAATTTACTTACAGGACATTTCCTGACACAGTTATTGAAAAAAAGACAAAAACAATGATAAAATTAGAATATTAAAGGGGTTAAATGATTTTAAGCACGTGTTAAACACTGGAACAATACCATAATAATAATGATAACTGTGATAATTTTGGTCACAATAACCGTGATACGAAAATTTCATACCTTTACATCCCTATTTTATTTGTTATTTTAGTCTTTAGCTGTAAATTGATGATGAATCTGTATGATCATATATGTTGAATCAGGTTAATTTATCTGCTGTAAAAGGATAAGAAACACTGAAACTTTTCTCTATGCAGCATTTTACATTAAGAGTGCCATTGATTCCACAGGAATCCATGAAACATTGGGTTTATAAGCAGAACGGGTCGCAGCATTGGTAAAAAAAAAATTATACGTTTTTTAAATTTTCAACCTTATTCGTAAATGCCAGCGTTTGTTCACTGTGCACTTATATAACAGTTACTGCATATAATTCAAAATAAATGTGTCCCCTTTAGAGTTTATTATGATATTTTAAGGACACAGCTTCCTCAGTGGCTGCAGTGACTCAAAGCTCAGATATGTCCACTGCCCGTCTGCAGCACCAAATTTGGTCGTAGCTCTCCCTGAGTAATCAAATACCAACATTTTGCTCATCGGAGCAGGAGCAGTGGAAAGATTGAAGATAGAGTTTTGTTTATTGGTCCTGTAAGCTCAGCCCTGTCTGATGGGGAGGTTTTGTAAATCATTTCAGCAGATAATGATGTTTGAAGAGTCATTTCACCAGCAGAAGAAGAACCTACCCTCTTCTAAAGTGGGTGATTTAGTCCTGACATAAAATAAAATCCCCTAAAAAAATGACTCATCGCTCTCAATAAGCTCTTCGTTAAAACCCTCACAGCCTGAGCTACTTATTTTCCCAGCAGGCTATAAAAATGCAGTGCTGCTGCAGTAAAATTTAAGCCAAACACAAAAGGCAAACATTGACTCTTGAGCAAAGACTCTAACTTCTCTCTCCTTTCACTTTCCCTCCGATCTCTGAACAGCAAACATGGTGTGATCCTCCGCCAACAGCAGAGCAGATAACGTCTCTGCTATCAGGCACTGAGTCAATAAATTATGTAAAATCGTCTCTGAAGGGGTCGTTGGCTAATTCAGAGGTCAGGGTCAGACAGAGGAGGGCTTCTTTCTATGAGCACGGACATAAGTATATATTTGTTTAGGAATAAGAATCGAAACGAATCCAAGCTTAGAATTGATAAAAACTATCTCAAAGAATTGATATCTTTGGTCTGTTTGCTTAATCCCCTCATCAAGTTCTTCTACTTTGTTCTGCACCACACATTCACCAGAGGCAGCAACAGAAAAGGTAGCAAAGAAGTCAAAAATCATTGTGAGGCTCGCACAACACCAACATCTGTACAAACAGAAGCACAGTGGTTCAGTCTACAAGTTACAAGAGCCACTACTGACTAGGTCACTCTATTGAATGATATTTATATGAACAATAATCACATTTCTTGCAGATTGATGTTTTTCATTTTACAAATGTGCATATAAAATAAATATAGGACTATAACGTTGGGTGGAAATCATAATTTATGGGTGGAGTTAAGCAGTTTGGATGAGGTCTCGGAGTGCTTTTCTAGTCATTACTTTATCTCATCTACTCTACCACACAGCCATGGCATGTCGCCTTTAACAACAGAGAGGTAAATACAAAACACATGTTCCCAATTTCTATAAATTGTTGAATAATAAAATATCACGATACTACATTTATAAAATCTATCAAGTAGTATCGTAATTTCTCATATATAACACCCATTTCTTTGCTCTTAAATAAGGCCTAATTTTCGGGTGTACATTGTACACAAGCAAAATATTCTCTTTTTGTCTGCAAAACATTATTGACAAACTTTTGTAACAGTGGCGGTTGCTCGAAGACTGCAAGGGAAGCTCAGTTTCCCCTAAAATGTCCCCAAAAAAAGTGGTGATATATCCTGCTGTGTGTACATTTCATTGACTAAATATGCGCTAGAATACTTTCATCTTTTGTTCAGAATCAGCTACTTATCACAGGTAACTGGTGCGACTTCCTTCTCAGTCATCCCCGCAGCATCTCAGCGTTTTAACACAGTTGGACGCTGAGCGTCTTCTGACTTCAATGGGGAAGCGTAGAGTGGGTTGTTCCACTGTGGAAACTGGACGGTCATTGGACAAACGCTGGGCTTTGTCCTGCCCATCAGACGCTCAGCATCTCTGAGGGTCTATGAGGCAGTGGGCTGGCCTGGACGCTCAGCTTCTGCATGATGATTGGATGATCTGTCTGAGGCCGAATCCCTTCTTGACTGACAGTGAAATGAGCCAATCAGCGATCTTGAAGTATAACCCTCCACTGGAGCATCTTCTAAGTTTTACAGTCAGTTGTTCTGGAGAGGAGCTTCTCCTGTTTAAAGCGGCTCAAGTCTTACACCAACACAATGGGCCAAGGCCGTTTAAGCAGTCTAACTCTGCTGTCCATTGAGAGAACACTGGTAAAATCCCTGGAAAAGACACCTAGTCGTTACGACAGGGTCACAGATCATTTTCTTGAAAAGGAACGGAGGGTAGAATTTACATTTAAATAAATAAACAAATTTATGATGTAGGTCGGAAAAAAATGAGCTTCCCCTCCTTGACTGACCAGCAGCCGCCACTGTTTTGTAATTCTTATTAAACTGGCTGTTGAACTGTTCTAATCCAATATTCTGGGTCTTCATTAGTTTACCTTTGTGTAATGATCATGTAATTCTCGTTACCGTACAGCTCACATGTAAACAAAATGGGCGTTGCCATCTTGGAAACGAGGAGACCAAAATAGCTGTGCTCTGATTGGTCGAAGACATCGCCTTGTTGAGAGCTGCACTCTAATTAGTCAACAAATGAGCATGCTCGGATGCATGAAATATGATGATATGATGTCGCTGCTTCAAGTACTGAGACTGTCAGAAGGTGTTGTCTGGAGAGAATAATTGTACAGCAGTAAAATACCATTAAAAATGTTGTGAAAAAGAGAAAGTTACCCAGCAGATTTCAAAAGAAAGCTGACTAAAGTGACTGAGGCAGTGGGCAAAAGAGAATGTGTGAGTGAAACCAACATTTGAACACAACATTTTTCCTGGAAAAAAGCCTGAAAAATGGGGTGCATATTATATTTGAGAAATTACGGTATACAGGTGTTTCGACATTTTCTAACACCTCTATGCATTACAATAATTTACAAACTGCAGAATATTCAATGCAATATTAAAGTAAGCCATTTGCATTATTGTGGTTCTTCCCATTAAAAACCAAGTGCCACAAATACTCATTCGTCACTGTGTACTGCAGTCATACCTGTATACTTTTGATTCCAGCTCTGCAGTAATACTTCTTGATGTCCACATCAATCTCTGTATTCCCTACAAAGCTGAAAGAAAGTAAAAAAGTCAAATAATCTGTGAATGCTGAAACAGATGTTTGGTTATTTTCAGAGTGGAGAGAAAGACGGGTAAAGACACTGCAGTCAGCTGTTCATGTTAGTCATGATATATCTCAAATAAAGTTGTTCAGGGGTGCTGGTTTGGCGGAGTGGTTAGCAACCAGGCACCCCATGTACTTGCTTCTGCCGGTTCAGGTTCGAATCCCGCCTGTGACCAGTTTACAAAGTGTCTTCCCCTACTCTCTCACCCCTTTCACAAGCCTATCCACTGTCTCTCTCCTATCAATAAAGGCACAAAATGTCCAAAAAATACATTTAGAAAATGAAGTTGTTCATTAACTTCTCATCTTACTACCAATGTGCATGTAGAAGGGTATTAGGGATGTAACATTACTGTCAAAATGGTGAACAACGGAAGAATTTCCCACCGTAATCATTACCGTGTCCTATTAAAACTACCGTAAAATCATGTTTGATCACCACACTGCGTCAGCAACTCACGGTGATGCTGCTCTTTGACTGGAAAAGCCTGAAATAAGTGTGTCTGCTCCACGGTGAAGCAGCCGTCTCTCACAGACGGAGTCGCGCATGTGTAGTTTGCATTGTTTGGCCTCTGAAAGAAAGCTGGAGCCCCGCTCAGACACTTACAGGTTTTCCCACTCAAAACGGACATAGTCTAAAGTCTGGTCGAAGTTTTGATTTAAAGGATATCAGTCTCCTCGAGTAAACGAGCAGACTGAGAGAGAGAGAGGATTCAGTGAGCCATACCTGAGTGAATTATAGGATGTTTGTCAGTATTTTCTGTGTAAATAATGTATAAAGGTTGTAAATAACAGAATTAGTGTCATTCTGGAGTGTGTCTCGCTGTTTTTTTGCCGCTTATTCGCCGTGTTTCGCTGTAACAGATCGTCCTTTTCTGTCATACTACGTGTTTTATGGATTTAGTCAATCGTAATTTGGAAATATTAAAGAAGATGTGGAGGAGATCTGCCATGGAGAGGGGAGACCAGAGGAGAGTCATGAAGGGGGCTAACTGCTTCAGGGACTGTCGTTAGTAAAACAAAAAATTGAATAAATAAAAAGGCCTGGACATGGTCTATTATAACGAGCTGTAACATGGACACTAATGCTGCAGGCAAACATAAATGTGTGAGTGTATGTAAAAAAAAAGGTTAAGTATATATTTTGGTCATCTCAAAAGTTTGAACATGTTCATGTACAATGTTTTTATAAAGACAATCCTGTTTAAAGTTGAAATCCATTTTTTTCTTTTCTTGTAATTACACACCGTTAAAGCATTTATAACATAATAATGACAAATATTTGCCAGAATTGTTTACTTTTATTTCTCAAGAAAAAAGTTTAAACGAAATTACTTAGAGGACATTTCCTGACACAGTTATTGACAAAAAAGACAAAAGAACTGTTAAAATTATTATATTAAAGGGGTTAAATGATCTGAGGACTGTGTTAAAGTACTTTTTGAACATTTTAAGCACACTGCAACAATACCACGATAACAATGATAACAGTGATCATTCTGGTCACAATAACCGTGATGTGAATTTGTCACACCGTTAAAAAAGGGTGAAGGGTATTAACGAAAACTCGGACTAATAACCTACTAATTGTTGTAATTTTCATTTTTCAAAACAAGACACTAAAAAACATTTAATTATGACTAATTACCAGCCAGTCAGCTCGTTAACAGCTATATGCAAAAGTTTGTTGGCAATGTTACCTTCCAGAGTTCAGCATAAAAAAAGATAATGTGATAATGAGTTTGTACCTGACTTGCATGTCCATGATGACCTGCCTCTTGTCCACATTTTCTGTGTAAACTTTCACCCCATTCACTCTCAGTGGCTGCAGAAACACAAGAGAGACACAGGTCAGCAAATCTTTAACACGTTAGTAAGGACTATGGAATAAAACTGTTTGATGCACTGCCTAAAATCTAATAAAAAATAGCATATATGTCAGCTAACTCAATCCCATTCATAAAGTAGAACAGCACAAGAATATTCAAGACCGTACAGTGATTTTATTTTCTTCTGTTTGCAGGACTTCTCCCTGTTTTCAGTCAGATTCATGTGCTTCACGCCTGACTTCAGTTTAAAATCAATCTCATTTACACTCCCATCACAGTCTGGGTGTCGTCTCATCACCTTGTCGCCCATGTCGATCTTGGTGAAGCAGAAGGAGCTCAGATGAGGGTTGGCGCCCTTGACCGCCGGCTCGATGGTGTCCCTGAACAGCTTGTCCACAAATTGGCAGATGAACGGCCACATCTGTTTCACCGTCTGAGGAGGAGAGGGAATGAAAAAGAAAAATAAATCCCACAGTGTTTGGGGTTTACTACTTGAATATGAGTTTGATACAATATGAAAAAATCCAGTGTAGGGCTGAAAAATATATCGTTATCATATCTACATCGAGATATGAACATTCAAGATATTAAAATCAAAAAAGCAACGGTATAAACGATTTGGATTTCCCCCACGCTGGCCCTGCATGTACAGTTCTGGAAGTCGCAACAAATTTCATTTTTACCATTGCCCTTGAATGCACCGCTTGACACACATGCACAGTAGTGGTAATCCGGTTCAGCTGTGATGTCACCGGAAGAGTTAGTAAACAATATCATTGCTGTCTGGCAATTTAGCACGAAAGTTTGGGAGCATTCTACCAAAACAAAACAGAAGAACGTGCAATGCAAACTCTGCAAGGAAGAACTTGCCTTCCATGGCAGTACAACGGCGATGCACAAGCAATTTCTGACGCAGAGGGACAGTTGTCTGGATAAGCTAACTGGCTAGTTAGCTGCTAACATTAGCATCAACAGTCTGGGAACCAGACATCCCTGATTTCCGGGGACAGTCCCTGTTTTGGATGACCTGACCCCGGATAAAGCTGAGCCTAATTTTAGCGTTTACTATTATGCGTCTACTAGAACAAAGGTTATTACTACAACTATGTAGGAAGCAGAGAGCATGAGGGAGCAGGCTGAGCGCAGACTAAGACAAGAGTTATTGTGTTGCCAAGTCGGCTCATTGCAAGTGACTTTGGGCTTGCTCTTCTACGTGTGTGAATCCCACATGATTATTACCCAGCTGCCACTACAAAGCAGACATGAGTGTGGTTGGTAGTTTGTCCTTTCTTCACCCTGTTTCCTGGTTATCACGCCCGCAGGAATCGACACAGCACACCCCAAATCACACTCACGCACGTGGCGCATGCACTACACAGTCACCATAGTTGCCAGGTCTGCTTACTATAAGCGATTTTGGCCTCCAGCTGCATTCTGGTACAGAATGCTGCAGTTCATGCATGATGTGACTAATCGACTAATCGCAAACATAGTCGTTTGTGGCAGCCCTAATCGTCATATCGTATAGATACTGAGATATCTGGCATGAATATCAAGATGTGAAATTTTGTCCATATCGTTCAGTACAGTGCATTGTCACAGATAGATATAACTAATCATTGTACAACACAATATGGTTCCCTTATGTTAAGAAAAAGAAAACGGTTTGAAGGAAGTTTAAACCTCCAGATCCAGTCTCACTTAAACATGCCTGCAAGACATGACATAGTTTTACAAGAATGCATTTGTCTCTCAGACACTTTGAGAATAGATAGTTGATGTTTTCAAGGTGTGTAAAGTGACAAATCAGCAGCTTTCTTTTCCTTAATCACCATAAATCAGGAGTTAAGCTCAAGTTGGTGACAGCTGTGTGGTTTGCTCCTGGGGCTCCACCCAAGAGCACCAGAGAAAGAGGGGTTTTGTTCTGAAACTTCATTACCTCGTGATCTTGTGATGCTTATTTTATTTTTTAATGTAAGGTATTAGCTTTGGATTTGGCTAAATTTTAATTCTAAAAACTGGTATCAGCCCTGGCCCTGAATTTTATATCTGTGCGTCATAAATTCACAGCCAGTAGATTGTCCATCCACGTCATACATCATACATATGCAATGTAATAACTGCAGAAAACAAAAATGAACCATAATGATTTAAAGTCCACATTTAAAAAATACACATCATAACTGATCAGAGAATAAAATGATGTCTTTCTCTGTTTCATTTGTTTATTAAACAAATAGACCTTTACAATGAAAGCAACAGGTTAATTTAAGATCAATTTCAGGTCAACTTAAGCAAAGAACTGTTTTGGTATTCCTGACAAAATATCTGTACTGGTTTAGATATCAGCGATTATGAGTCCAGAAATGCTTGCTTTTAGGATAAGGCAGAGATTCAATGTCATGAAATTCTATTTTTTTTATCTTAGCTGAAGACAAAAGGTCAAAACAAAAGGCTTGACCAATCACTGAGCAGCAGGATGATCTATAGTTCATATCTTTTAAATGAAAAGGCCGTCACGTTTACACAAACAGACATTAAGAGGACTGGACGCAAAAGGAAAACACTGTCTGAATCACTTTGTCTAGATGAGATTAGATTAGACAGTATCTGGCAGTTTAGTATCATTTATTTAAAAGATAAATCTGAACAAAAATATAAATATATATAAATAAAAATAAAGATATATGGCTACTGGCTGGCTACTGCTCTTCATCCTTCACTCCTCACATCTGCATCCATCCAGCCCTTCCAGGAAGTCCACCTTTACATTTTCACTAAGTGGTGCTCTTACTGGATCCACTCCACCGTCTATATCTGTCAAACCCCGAGGCTCTGAAGAGATTTCCTCCAGGAGATCAGGTCAGCTGAGTCAGAGACCTGCTGTACGCCTTTCATAAAACATAACCATCTCGACAGGGAGCTGTGACAGATTCACTTTGACAGCTGTTTTTGTAATTGTAGTTTTGCTGCCAGGCCTGTCATGATAGCAAATTTTGCTGGACGATAATTGTCCAAAAAATTATGGTCGATAAATGATATAATTGTCAACATTATTTTGAAACATCTTTTTCTCACTTATGTAATTATATGTCATACTAAAGTGAGTACACCGTATCGAAAGCAATAAACTTTAAATTCTGGGGTGCTGGTTTGGTGGAGTGGTTAGCAACCAGGCACCCCATGTACTTGCTTCTGCCGGTCCAGGTCCGAATCCCGCCTGTGACCAGTTTGCAGAGTGTCTTCCCCTACTCTCTCACCCCCTTGTTTTTTTTTTGTTTGTTTTTTTTTAATATTTTATTAATCAATTGGGAAGCAGGTGCAGATCAACATGTCTGTCACTGCAGACCCCTCTCTCACCCCCTTTCACAAGCCTATCCACTGTCTCTTTCCTATCAATAAAGGCATAGAAATGCCAAAAAAAAAAACATTAAAAAAAATTAAGGTCAAGAGTTTTTAAATAAAATAAATTAACAAACAAACAATATAATAAATTAAACAAAAAAGGAGAAAAAAACAATAAAAATGAAATGGACTCTCTTTTGGGAAAAAATGCATGTAAATATAAATTATTATAATAATCAAAAAAACTAAAAAAGATAGACCCTGTCTCTGTAAAGAAAAAAATAAAACTCCAATAAAAACACACAACAATAAAGACTATAAATAAAATGGATTGTATACAGTTCCTGAACTGTTTGTGGTGTGTGGTCTTCCAGTCAACTTGTACTGTCTGTCAAATGTTTGTAACATTGCTGGCTTTTCAACCGTATTGGAGGGCTGCATTTCTTTTGCAATGTAGCAAACAACACTGTTTGTGAGCGTGCACCATTTTGCTCTGTTTTATTTATATTTACTTTGCAGACCAAACGCCTCAGTAGGCACTGACTGTCAGGACGAAGGCTCTGCTGCACCTCCTCTTCTTCGTCGCCACTACTTTCAGACAAATACGACATATCGTCGGTGTTCATGGGTTCACACCTTATTCATTCTTTTTTAAACCAAAATATTCCCACACTGGGGCTGTGGCAGCCGGCTTAGGAGCCCTTTTGTGCCATCTTTCATGTTAGTGTTTGTTTCCTTGTTACTCCTCATAACGCTCACTTGCAGCTGTGTGTGTGTGTGTGTGTGTGTGTGTGTGTGTGTGTATGCGTGAGCGGGCCCCTCTCCCCACATAGATTGACTGACTGACAGATGGCTCACACCGCTCATTCCGCTATTGAACCACACACCCAGGTGTTCAGACAGATGTACAAAGTGAACCATCTTCTCATCCAGTCTGTTTGGTAAAAAGAGGAGGGAAACAAACGTGCATGCATCCATGCACTATCGAGGACGTTTTTATTTATCGTGCGGTTAATTGATTTATTGGTTATCGTGACAGGCCTATCTGCTGCTGAATCTTTGCCTATCGTTAAATCACGAGAAAAAGAAATCACATGGTCAGGACACTTTGGTGTCCATTCAGTGTCATGATGAAGCCCAACAACACAATTTGTAAAGCTTTCTCTCCGTCTTTGTCTCTTCAAGATAGTTTGATTTGGGGTTGAATCTGTTTTTGTGATAAAAACAAAAACTCTTGACTTGTTTTACGAAATCAATTGCTATGCAGCCGTCCAACACCGAATCTGAAAGACCAATATACTGAATGAAAGTGAAATGATTATGGCATCTTTCCCTTTTATCAGCTTTATGTTTTTTGGGATTGAGAGAGACTAAATACCGGGATGGAAAACAAAGTGGCAAGCATCACAACCAATGAGTGGAGCCAAGCCGAGCCGATACCACAAATGGGAAAGCATCATTTGTAACTCAATCCTGTAACTCGCTCCTTAAATAAATGTTATAATCATATCTCCAGCTACCACACTCTCCGCTTTACTTTCCCACTCTCTCTCTCTCTCAGGGGAGGTTGTTAGCACTGGGTCAGGGTCTTGCAGAGCTCCAGATCCAGAGCCTATTTATAAACTACCTGTCTGCCTCTGCTTCTTTACGGCTTAAAGCTCCAGACTCTGAACAAACAGCAGGAAGAAAAGGGGGGAAATAAATCAGTGTGTGTTTTTGTACCTTATTCAGCCACTCCACTCGCTCCACATCTGGATAATGGACCTGGAAAGACACAGAGAAAGCAAAAAGTTAGAATCAGGATTTGCTAATCCAGCATTAAATGATATATATCTTCAATTATAAATATCAGTATGACCATTTAAATATCCACTTTTACATTCTGCCATGAAATCAGCCATCTAAATGCAGTTTAATTTTTTGCAGTTGGTTTACTGGTTTAATTTCACATATTTCTTTGCACATTTCAACTTTTTTGTCCTTATTTTCTAAATTGCAAGGACAGAACCCTGAAAAGCACATCTGGCTGACGACTGGATGATCATTCTGTCAATCACATTCATTCCAGTTCAATCAGACAATGCAGTAAGCGGGCACTACTGCTGTAGTTTAAAGGATAAATGTGAACCACTTGGTAGAACAAACTTTCACCAAAACATGTCAGAAGGGGAGAAAATATATCCTGTCAATCCAGAAATGTTTCAGGGTTTTTTGTTTTTATGTAATAAAGACATGTGATCCTGGTCTGATGAAACTGCTACTGAAGCTGAGCGTCTATGCTAATCTCTGTACAAGCAGTCATCTTCTACTGTTGTCACACTCGCAGGTCAGCCTCTTGTCTTAGTTTTAATGTTGAGCTGCTGAGATATGTAGGATGTTAAGTTGGCTAAAAAGTGCCTAATGTGTTTGACTGTATCCTGTAAAATGCATTCATACCTTGCCATCTCTTAATGGATGAATATCTGACAGATAAATGGCTGTAAGCGGGTTGAGTGCCTGTGTGCGCTGACTTTCTGGGAACAGCCGACTACCTGCCTGACAGGAAGTCTGTGCAGGAGCAACAGCTTTCTCTCAAAACTGGAAGACAGATCATTTCAGGTAGCATGGGTTGGCCATAACACCAGGTGATTAACCATGACATAACTCCTTGAAAAAAAACAAGTTTTACTAATGGTTGTTTTAATAAAACTAGGGCCCGACCGATATGGGTTTTTTGAGGCTGATGCTGGTGCCTGCCAATATTTGGTGACAAAAATACTGATTACCAATTAATTGTCCGATTAATCAAAATATATATATATATATATATATATATATACAAAACCAATTTGAAAAAACTTTGGTCCCAAAACACAGCAATGAACATATGAATAACAGGTAGAACATTTCATGGTGTTATAAGACTTTGTCCTTTAGTATTTGTTAAACTTTACACCAGAGAGGAAATTTGAAGTACAAAAACATGCAAAAAATCATTAAACCCTCTGGAAAATTAATAATATAACCTTTAAAAAATTCACCCTATATCCTGTACTTCTTGTTGATGAAAATTAGAGGTAGGTAACAGTAAAGGTAGAGCAACAACACTTATGGTAACATTCTTTTCATGGGCATCTTTTATTTTTCTTCTCTGTAGCTTTCAAATACAACCTAAAATAGTGTGCAAAACTGCAGTTAGTTCCTGCAAAAAAAAACAAATAACCCTATTAAAAATGTATATGTATAGATTATTTATTAACTCCTAGTCACATCTGCCTTTTAGTCTCAGAATTCTCATTAGTGCATCAGAAGTAGGTTTTAATGCAGGTACAATCACTTTTTTATTGTAGACATGAGGTAACGTGCGAGGAAATCAAAATATGTTGTGGAACGTTGCACATACTTCTTCAAACAGGCTGATTAAAGTCCACAGCTATGATAAAGTCTTCCCTGGATGAGTCTGTGGATGACCTCGTAGAGCCTTGAGGAGCTATGCTAACTTTAGCAAAGTTAGCTTAGCTAACTTTGCTAAAGTTAGCTAGTGCTAACTTTAAACTTATCCCCTGCCATCAGAAGGTCCAATTTGTCAGTTTTGTGAATGACAGATGTGGAGTCAGACCGGAAAACTGTTCCACAGTACCGGTCTGGGAAGCTGGTGGTCTCTCTGTGTACAGCAGCAGTGGGACATTGTGAAACCGCTGTAAGTTGCTCGTGGTGTCGGACCCTCAGGCTAAAAAAGAGCAACTGAGCGTAAGCAAGTCATCCATACACACAGCATCAGTACAGAGCTCAGAGCCATTTCAACAACACATGTCGCCATCCTTCATTGCGCCATGCTGTGCATGCAGCTTGGACACTAAACAGCGTTTCCTGTTTTATGAGAAATTAAGAATATATCGGTGTTACATCGGCAAAACTCTGGCCGATGTTGAAAACTTTTAAAAGGGCTTTTATCGGCCAATATTGGTATTGGTTGGTATTGTTATTGGTAAATTGGTTGGGCCCTATATAAACTAGGGATGCACCAAAATGAAAATTTGTGGCCGAAGCCGAATACAATATAAACACTTGGCCGAATACCATATATCCAATGTGGAGGTTAAGTAGTTCACTATATTTTTTAGTAGTATATAAATAGCTTAGAATAAATTTTTTAGACATGTTTTGAAAAGGAAATAATTGTTTATTGAATATTACGACATTTTTTATTATTCCAGAAGCCTTTGCTTTTCAAAAAAAGCCCAACAAAGTTTTTCATTCATATTAGGCCTTTAAACAAAACAAAACATGCATTAAAAAAAGAAACTTAAGTGCATTGAAGTGGATTAACCTGCAACAAATGACTTATTGTCCTCTCAACACAAGTCTGCTTAGCCACAGTCACACACAATGACGTATTTGATTTCGTCATTGCGTCACACGGTACTGTTCGCTGTTCAGAGTAAAATAAAAAAGTTTTTCTGTTTCATGTATCATTAATTTTCATGGATTATGACTTTAAGACATGAGGTTAAACATACACATTTAGCTGTAACTTAACGCTTGTCAGTGTAGTTAAGAAAGCACTAACTCAGACTCCCACCAGCTCCCTGCATCTATCACAGGAATGTAGGGTCACCCTGTCTCTTACAAACATAGCTCAAGTGTCCACATGTGACATGTGAAGCCATCCAGGAAATACACTGCGAGGAGGCCACGTGCTCACACAGCTGTGAGCGCTGCAAACAAACATTTGGACGTCATCTTCTCACTGCTTTTTTTTTAAGAGTGTTACAATTCTGATATCTATTTCTGCAACATCAACAACAGTTGCTGATTCAAGGCTACCAAACTAATGAAGCCGAACATCACTACCATGGGAATGTAAACATAAATCAGCACAAATAGGAGCTAATAATTCTGAAATTATGTTATTATCACTCTATGTCAGACTGGGGTATAGAGGAGAGAGTTCAGACCCTAAGCACAGCTGTTTGAGTTTATAATGTCGCTGCAGATGTGGATGTGATCCATCCGTGCTTTGTCCTCTGTAACAGACCTGCGTTAAACAAAGCCATCAGCTACACCAGCTGCTCCTGTTACAGCTTCAACAAAGCACTACGGAGGAAAACAAGGAAAAAGTGACTCATCTGTGTGATAAAACAGGCAGCTGCAGAGGCATTCACTCCTCTCTCAGGTTAAACAAGAGACTAGGGCTGGGCGATATGGCCTATAAATAAAATCCCAGATTTTTTCCCACAACCTCGATTTACGATTTTAATCGATTTCTCCCTCCCTAAAAGAAACAAAACTCCCAGTGACATAGAAATGAAACAAATCAAGTCTTGCCTTTATGTTCTCTATATGTTTCCCTCTTAAAGTCAAAGTCTGGGTCATAAAAAGTTGATTATGTAGTATAAAAGTAGGCAGGTTTGTCTACTAAAAGGCTGAGGTATTTTTACAGTACTGGTATGAAACTCTCCAAGCCTATAAAAGTGCTTGTGCAAACCCTACAAGGCCGACCATCATGAAAATTGTAATTTTTTTCAAAAATTGCAACTACTTACAATTGGACTAAGGCAAGAACAAAAATCTCGATTTAAAAATTTTTAAATCTTCTGCAGAAAATAATTCAAATAATTCAAATTAATCGATTGAATTGATTTTTTTGCCCAGCTCAACAAGAGACACACCAGCTTGTGGACATATGAGACAGAGAGAAGTCACAAAGGCCAAGAGGCAAATAACCGGGAAATATAATTTAAGTGGTGCAAAAGAAGAAGTCCACAACTCTGAGCATCACTGACAGCATGATGGATAAAGTTAATAAAAGACGAACAGAAGTGGACATAACGAAAAAGCGGGTGCATAGAAAAAAATTCAAAGACTGATGGTGTGAATACACACCACATCAAGAATGGTGCTATCAATATAAAGAAACATGCATGAAATTAAATATCTTATATTGGTTGCTTTATTTTTGAACATGTAATAAAACATGGATGGTCACCTTTAAATAATCTATGCACATACCCAAACAAAAACAATGAAGGTAACCTGTTGATGATATCTTCCTCCTGTAGCAAATTTAATTGCTCGAAAATGAGTAGGAAGAAGTAGAGCTGAAAATTTTAGGAAAAGATGTAACTGCTGTTTTTCTGGCAGATATTGCAAATACATTTCAATTCAATATTTTTTTCAAATCAAGCTTCAGTGCAACATTCACTATATTTACAGCATAGACAACAGAAAGGAAATTAGAAAAGCACTCGGGCCTCCGCCAAGCAACACAGTTCCCAGACAGTGATCCAGATCAACACTAAAACTAAATCAGTTCTTCCTTTTCCCATGCTGAACATTTCCTGAAAATTTCATCAAAATCCATCCCTAACTTTTTGAGTTATTTTGTTTGCAGACAGACAGACAAACTCTCCCAAAAACATAACCTCCTTGGCGGAGGTAATTAGTGATCAGAAGCATGTTATTCATTAACATTATTCATCATCTGATATTGATGATAAATAATCTGTTTTCATTTTTTAAGGGATACTCCAACTTCTACTCCTAAACAAAAACTTTGTGTTGTTGCCCTGCTTAGCACTTCAGTAAATGCAAAATTGCCTGCAAATTTGCAAAATAGTTGACACAACAGATTCTGGGTGCCAAATTGCAATTGCAATCCAAAAACGATAACTCTTTCAGCTCTAGGAAGAAGTATAAACTTATTTGATCCTACCCCTTTAACTACCTTGTACTACAGTAAAGATTTTCAATTTCTTCATAGTTATAATATTTACAAGATTCAACATTATTTTAGGAATCAATGATCTTTATAGTATATTGACCAAAATGTTGTACAAGGTACTTTTAATAATACTTAATTTCTATATATTTAATACACAGAGAAAAGAGACATTAAAGCTAGATTTGCCCAGACTCTGTCAACACTATTCTTGGTTAAACTGCTGCTCTTCATCCTTATACTTATTGAATTTTGTGCTTTGAACATTTTTTACTTTTCTTGAATACATCTGCTGACCTGCTCTACAATTTAACTCCATCAGAGCAGCTTGATAAAGCAGAGGTTAAACAATCAACACCAGACAACAATGCTCGACAGCCTGTGAATGGACAAAACAAGGAAACTGATTCATTTCCCTTCAGTAATAAAGAAAGGAAGCGTTTGTCTTTTATTTGAGCACTTGTTCTTAATGAGGTCCTTGGACTCTGTAGTGGCTTCAGAATGAAACTGATCTGATCTTCTTTAAATGCTGCCATAGCTGAGCTTGAGACCAGTTCAGGGTCTACCCTGCAAAATACTATTATGTCACTGTTTAAAAGGTCCAGCCCCTGTAAACCTGGTCCTTGCTCTAATGTAGTTGACGACAACTGCTCTTGTGTGTCAGTAAGAATTGGGACCAGTGATAATTTTGTTGACTGATTATTTTCGTCATAGTTTTCATCAACAACCTTTTTTCCCCAGTTGAAAACTTGACATTAACTAATAAATGTGCACATGGACAAAAACTAAAACTAAATTAACTGACATTTTCCTCGACAAATAAAAACTAGACTAAAATGTTTGACAGACTTAATCCAATCAGACCTAATTTGGTCATGTAGAAAGTAGAGACAAGTTAGGAATATATCCAATCACAGCTACTATGGTTGTGTGGAAAAGTTGGATGAGTTCAGAGGAACATCCAGTCACAGCTGCCTTAGCTTGGTGGTGGTGGGATAAGTTGTGGAGCGATCCAATCAGAGCTGCTTTCTTTATGAATTGATATATTCATGTAGAGCAGGTTCACTGTTTGTTGTCAACTCTAGTATTGTAACTGTGATGCTCTGCCAGGTAGACTAAATAAAGGTGACTGCATTTCACACAAAAGGAACATTTGTTTCTGTTCATTTACACATTCAAACTTTACTAACATTCAATAAAGGGTTATCAGATGTTTCATTTTATCCAAATGTAAAACACGACTGCAGAAATTCAAGGAAACATAAAAAATGCCTTACACTTTATACTTCATATGTTGGTTGACTAAATTGACAGTAGGTTTTGTCGACTAAAATGTTGTGAAATGTCATCAACTAAAACTAGACTAAAATTAAAACAAATTAGATGACTAAATTATTATAATGTTTTGATTTCAGTCTAGTTTTAGTTGACAAAATCTCCCGTAAATTTAGTCAACTAAAATATACATTGAAAAGTGTACCGTGGTTTTTATGTTTTATTGAATTTCTGAAGTCTCATTTTACACTTGGATCTCGCCACCACCAAGCTGTGATTGGATGTCCCTCTTTACTCATCCAACCTTTCCACACAACCAAAGTAGCTGTGATTGGATAGATTCTTCACTCGTCTCAACCTTCTACATGACAAAATTATCAGTAGGTCTGATTGGATTACGTCTCTATCAAAGATTTTAGTCTCGTACAGTATTTATTTGTTGACAAAAATATCAGTAAACTTAGTTTTAGATATTTTGCCCATGGACACTTAATTATTTTTTATTTATAGTCCAGTTTATGTCAGGGGAAAAAAGATTGTTTGTGAAAATGCAGCAAGCGCAGCAGCAAACAGCAGCTGAGACAGAGGGCATTTTTTTTGTGTGGAGCTCTGTAAAAGCTACTATATGCTGGTTTTCATTCAGTAAAGGGTTATTAGATGTTTAACATGACTGCAGAAATTGAAGGAAACATAAAAAATGCCTGACACATTACACTTCAAACTTTAGTCGACTAAAATTACAGCCGATCTCATCGACTAAATTGTTGTGAAATTTCATCAACAAAACTAGACTAAAATTAAAACAAATTAGATGACTTAATTATTTATGACTAAAGTTAAAAGACATTTTAGGCAAAAGACTAGATCTAAAACTAAGGTAAATAGTTCTGTCAAAGTTAACACGGATTGGGACATCCCTTGAAAGAATGTGTGTCTCTCCCTGTCAAAGCAGGTCAGATGTATGAGGCTCCCACTCCAGCTATGCAACAGCTGTTTGGAAATCCTAACCTTCCTCTGCAGCCACACCCCCGACACCAACACAAGGCACGTATGAGAGAGAGAGAGGTGTGGAGAGGATTCATAAACCTGTCTATAAGAATTTATTCATTAAATTCTAACAGACAAATCAAAACAAAGGCTGTACTCATCACCATCACGATAAACATTTCCCGTCACAGCCTGCTGACTAACATCCTCCTCATCTCCTGCCAAACAACAGCCACTCTCATCTGCAAGGTGACTATAAAAACAAAGAGGGAAGCTGCTTCATCAGCGTCTGCAGAGAGGTGCAGAAAGAGGAGACCCGAATGACGACGACGACGAGGCTGCTCCTTGCTGACGTTTATATTTAGGCTCAGACAGAGAGGAGAGCTGTCGAGGATGTGAGGAGGATAAACTGCACAGGAGAGGAGTCTGTAGGGGAAATCTGAGAGCTCTGATGAGCTGAAGATGAAACAGTGCAAGACTACGTCAAACCTGGAATCTGCTTCAAATTCAGGGTCTCCTACAAAGAAAATGTCATGACTTGCTTGTGAATACTTGGTCCTTCTAACAGGAGGGTTTGCATGTCAGTGAATGGAGGAGAAGAGGATACAGTTTGAAGCAGCCTGTCTATGGAAATTTAGCAGCATTTCAGGGTTTTTCTGCATGTGTGAAAGGGTTTTATGACTTCACTTATTTCCATTAAAAGCCAACAATTTTTGTTGTTTTCATGTCTCACCTCACTCCCGATGTCATGACAAACCAACAGACACCATTCATTTGACTGTGCATGCATTGACACGGAAGTGACAGGCAGAGCTCACCCACTGCTAATTAGCTTAGCTCAAACACTGGGAGTCAGTGGGAAGCATTAGCCTGCATATGCCTACAGTCATCAGATAACTCCTCAGCAACTCTTAAGTCCTGTGTGCTTGTTGTGACTTGTTTTCTACCATGTTATGTTATCTTTTGTTATTATCTTATTATCTTCTTCCACTAGCAAACAGAGATTTGTTTTGTTAACCTAGCATGTCCAAGGTGGTTTGTGCCCTGTGGTTTATTTTGTATGTCATTTTAAAAGTCACATAAGGTGCTGATCTTCGTTTCAAAATAGATAACATAACATCAAGCGGTAAAAATATAGACATCTCTCTCTCTCTCTCTATATATATATATATATACATACATATACATATATATATATGTGTATATATATATATATACATATATATATATATATATACATATATATGTATATATATGTATATATATATATATATATATATATATATATATATATATATATATATATATATATATATATATATATATATATACACACATATATATATATACAGTCATGGAAAAATTATTAGACCACCCTTGTTTTCTTCAATTTCTTGTTCATTCTAATATCTGGTACCACTAAACGTATAATACAATGAACACAACAAAAAATGCAGCTGGTCACATAATACTTTATGTCCTATTTGACATTCTTAAGCTTAATTGATTCCCAGGGTATATAAGAGGCCATTTCATGTCACAAGCAGCACTGCACATGCAAAGGCCTAGAGTGGTTTCCTGCTTACATTCAAGCCGTAGCACAACTCAGAAGTTGTCAGCTCTCACATAATGCCTAAAACAAAAGAATTATGTGAAGCCACAAAGGCAGCCATCTTGGCACTGCTGGAAATTGGCATGAGTGAGAGACAGGTAGCGAAAAAACTGAAGATCTCCAAGACAGCCGTTCATTACAACAAAAAAAAACAAGCTGAACATGGCACTACCAAATTGCTACCTGGCCGTGGCAGGAAACGTCTTTCTACCCCACGAGATGACCGTGCACTCATCCGTTCCTGTGTCAGGAATCGTGGTCAGACCTCCAGGGACAATAAAAATGAGTGGGCACTGTCGAGAAATGTGACTTGTTCAGCAAGGACAGTTCGATATGGGGAGAGATTTGTCTCAAAATGATTCACACAAATCTCTCCATGATTTTCACATGTGTTTTTCAGATCCACAAATATATCAATAATATTCACATGTGTTTTTCAGATCCACAAATATATCCATAATTTTCTCATGTGTTTTTCAGATCCACAAATATATATATGATTTTCACATGTGTTTTTCAGATTCACAAATATATATTTGATTTTCACATGTGTTTTCAAATTTTGTGAGTGCATTTATCATGACTTATCATTTGTAAATCTTCAATTCTGCTTGTGAACTGTTGGAAGTGCGTTTGTGGATCAACTGACACCTGCATTCATTTTTGAGACAAACGTAACGCAGTTTCCTAGAAATGCACACACATATTTGGAGGGATTTATCTCATTAATATGCAGACAAATATCCATGAATTTCACATGTGTTTTGCAGATCCACAAATATAAACATAATTTTCTCATGTGTTTTTAGGATTCACAAATATTTTTACGATTTTCACATGTGTTTCTCCGATCTGCAAACATATGTATGATTTTCACATGTGTTTTTAAGGTTCACAAATATATCCACGTTTTTCACATGTATTTTTAAAGTTTGTGAGAGCATTTATCATGACTTATCATTTGTAAATCTTCAGTTGTGCTTGTGAATCATTTAAAGTACGTTCGTGGATCAACGGGCGCGTGCATCTATTTTTGAGACAAGCGTACCGCAGTTTCACAGAGATTCTCACACACACAGGTTGAGAATATTCACATGTGTCTCAAGCCCCGCCCCCTCCATCCACTAGGCGGCAGTGTTGCTGTCTTTGCTTAACAGGCGTCAAACGGCCTGCTCCGGCTCGGTGCTGTTGAAGAGGAAGGAAGCCCCTTCAGGAGCAGAAAGGCGCCTCAACTTAGAAGCAAAAGCAGCCTAACCCAGTCCGCCAGTATTCATTTCTGGCCCCCGCCATGCTCTGGAGTGTGTCTTTTATATGTGTATAATGTTTATTCATTTTTCTGAACAGACCTTTGACGATCATTAACAGATGAACGTAAACGCACCAGGCACAGCATTGCTGCAGACCGCTGACGCCTCCTCCTGCTGACTGGGCAAAGTCAGAAAGATATTCACTGATCTGACCCTCTTTTCAGTCACTGTCATGAAGACTGCAAGCTACAGCCCGCTTTTTCCTCAAAACGAGCCGTTCTCCGAGCCAGACAGCTTCTATTTGTATCAAAGTGCTGTCGGTGATGCTCGACGGCTTAGGGAGCGTCGGCAATTCACCATAGCAAAGGAAAGCGGTGAATGAAAACTCAGTACTGTCACCATGAAAAACTGTAACACACTACACAAGACCTTGTGTTATTCATTAAAAAATGTCACAGTTTGTTAAAAAATATCAAGATATACACAGGACGTTTATGATCGGGAAAAAAAGCCAGTGCCATTAAATTTATGAGCTCTACTGACATTTTCACAAATATTTGGATGTTTATCTCCTCCACCTACAGCCATATGCTTTTTCTCTTTAGAGAAATAGGTTTAAACTCAATGTCTATGATTTTTTTTTTTTCATTTTATTTAAAGAGGACAGCGCACATCAATCATACATTACTGTAAATGTGCCAGTTTTAGCCAAAGGCTAGTTTCCAACTGAAGTCCTCTGGCATGGTGTTAAGAGCCATTGAGACATACAAGGGTCATAGTACATAATTAAAAAAACAAACAAAGACAAACACTACAAAAAAAGAGATACATAGGAGAGATAAAGATACTTAGGAGAGATCAAATTTAAATATTTACTTTGATGTTAATATGATTAGTTGATGCCTATAAAACTGCAATAACTCTACTGCTGTTAAATAGGCTATACCAAACTCAACCCAGTTATCAAATATTCTCTAGCCTTGTACTGCAGCCCTTTAGAGAAGAGAGCTTTTCATAAATTTATTTATATTAAATGCAGTTGAGCAATAAAAAATTCCTGGTTTGCCGCTATATGTTTTCCAACTATATTTTCATTAGTCTGTAATAGGCGCAAAGATCCTGATAAGGTATTTTCTACAGCATTTTTTATAGAAGAGGTTTTTATTTTTTACACATATGATCTACTATTGGGGAAATGATCAAAGCAACTGAAATTGAAAGCTGTGATAATTTATTTTATATTTAACACTTTCTGGTATAACAGATTAAAAGAAATGTGTGAATAAGTACTTCTATGATCTTCACACTTATAAAACTTTGAAGGATTAAAAACTAATCCCATAGAGTATGTGAAATCAAATATTTGGGATGAAATAAAAATAGAATACTTAAGATGGTTATTTAAAAAAGAGAAAGTGAGTTTAAATGATGGAAAATGATCCAAGAATGTCATTGAAACTGTTAATGGGATGCTATTTATTTCACATAGTATTCCTTCCTGAAAACTTTATTGTGAAAGGATAATTTTATAAATGACCTGAAAGTCAATACTGCTTGAAAAGTATTTGCCTGAAAATATATAAACATTAAACTTTCTTTAGTGAGCCGTGAAGTAGGCTAAACCAGAGATGTTTGATCCTTAAGATAAGTTCTGCAACAGTACCGTTCAATTATTATAGTCATTACCTATTAACAGAAATTAATATTTTAAGAAATAATGTGTCCTGTGTATATCTTGATATTTTTTAACAAACTGTGACATTTTTTAATGAATAACACAAGGTCTTGTGTAGTGTGTTACAGTTTTTCATGGTGACAGTACTGAGTTTTCATTCACCGCTTTCCTTTGCTATGGTGAATTGCAGCTCCCTAAGCCGTCGAGCATCACCGACAACACTTTGATACAAATAGAAGCTGTCTGGCTCGGAGAACGGCTCGTTTGAGGAAAAAGCGGGCTGTAGCTTGCAGTCTTCATGACAGTGACTGAAAAGAGGGTCAGATTAGTGAATATCTTTCTGAAGTGACTTTGCCCAGTCAGCAGGAGGAGGCCGGTTATCTGCTCAGACCACAAGTTCTGTTAATGATCACAAAGTTCTGTTCAGTGATGAATCCAATTTTGAATTGATGCACACTCCAGCCAACTTACTGGTTAGGAGGAAGCCTGGGCTTACCCAGACTGTCTTGCTACAGTAAAACATGGGGGGGTGGATCAGTCATGATCTGGGGTTGTTTCAGTCTGTGTGGAACAGGGCAAATGCTTGTGTGAAGGCGAATGAACCAGGTCATGTACAGGACTACCCTTGAAAACAGTCTTCTTCCATCAGCTGGAAAACTCTTTCCTGTGAATGACTGGATTTTCCAACAAGACAATGCCCCTTGACACGGCAAGGTCAGTTAAAGCACCTGGATGGAGAACCACAACATTAGAACATGCCTTGGCCCTTTCACCAGATCTTAATCCAATTGAAAACCTGTGGAAAATCATCAAACTCAAAATGGAGAACCACAAGCCCAAAAACAAAAAAAATTTGTTTGAATTTGTCCAACAGGAATCTGCTGTGACAGCAGAACAATGTCAGAAGCTGGTGGAGAGCATGCCAAGATTAATGCAGTCATCAAAAACAATGGTCATGCAATCAAGTAAACTCTTGTGTGTATCATGTGTTTAAAAACAAACAGAAAAACATGGAATGCTTAAAAGTAGTGTTTTTTGGCATCTAAAACATAGCATGATGAAATTTAAGTAATTTTTGGTTATTATCAAGAAAACCATGGAAAATGAATATTCTTAGTTCTTAAATTAAACTCTCATGAGCTATTTTTGTTGTTATCATTATAATTGTCCAAACAAATGTACCTTTAGTTGAGCCAGGCATTAAAATTAACAAGAAATTGAAGAAAACAAGGGTGGTCTAATAGTTTTTTCCATGACTGTATATATATATATATGTATATGACTGAAAGCAGAGGCAGGCTAACACTTCCTATTGACTTCCAGTGTTTGAGCTTAGCAAATTGACAGTGGGCAAGCTCTGACTCAGTTCCGACAACTGTACAAAAACATCAGTCAGCTTTTTCATTGACGAATAAGTCCTACATACTTGTGGCTGTGGATGTTGGAAGTTTTGTGTTTGTATTTTCTGAGTGATGAATCTCTGTTCTGAATTGATCTTCGAATAGTTTGTTTGTGAGAGAAGCAGTCTTTGTGTGAATGGATCTTTTCTCAGATCTCCCAACTTGTGATTAGTAAAATGGGGTGGATCAGTCAGCTGATTGGCCTCAGTCTTTAAATCCGCAGCCTGACAGTTCTGGGCAGACCATCTCAGGATTGTTGATTTTCTCCAACCTCTTTGTTCTGAATTATTTTGCGAATTGATGCAGCTTTGTTCAGTTAACTGGTCCACCTTAGCCCAGTGAAGTGCTCCTCTGGAGAAGGCAATGCCTCCTTTGTTAAAATCAGACTGTTAAAGCTTTTGAAAGTAAGCTGTTTGGCCTTCAGTAAATAAATTGTTAAACCTTTAAAAAATCTCAAATCTGAGGACTGAAAAAAAAACAGAAATTGAAACCTTATGGTATGCATTTTTCAGATGCATAACAATTTAGGGTCAGAGTTGAACCATCATTGTTTAATAACACAGTAAATGTTGGGATAAGATAACCTAACAAGCCAGATGGACAGCTCCATATATCTGCCACAGAAATATTTCACGAGTCCATCTGGGTAGGAGCCCTTTGAATTTGTTTTCAGGAGCAGAACGTTAAAAAAAAAAAAAAAAGTTTGTGATTGGACAACTGTTTTTTGTACATTATTAACCAATACATCAAGCAGTACCTTTAATGAGCATACATAGTGGCTAATGTAAGCTAATGGCTAAGAACAGCTAAAACAGTTCATGACACATTCCATAGCAATAACAGCAGCAATAACAACAGTTAATGACCTTAGCCATTGGCTAACAGCTGCTAACAGCTCTGACCTTAAACTATGTTACACTAAATACACAGATGATTTTTTCACTTATGTGACATGAATGTCAAAAGTCCCTACAAGTTCTTTGGAGGGCAGATTTCACCAAGTTTCACTGAGCAGCCATGAGGACAATAGACTGTCATCCGTTCTCAAATGGATCTCTGCATTCTGCAGCTGCCTCTCTTGATTGAAGTTAAGAATTCAGCCGAGTGAATTCATTGGACAAAGGAGGCTGGCAAGACGGACGTACAGGATTTCAGAATCAGGCAGGTCTTTCTGCTCTGCAAGGCTAGGGATAAGAGGGAATTACAGTGTTTTCTTGGAGAAAGGCACAGACTGAACATCTTTCCTGATACAAACAGTTCAAATATGAACAGGATCTAAATACTTCACTAAATCCCATCTTCTTTATGTCTCAGCTTAAATAAATCGAGCATTCACAGCTAAAATGATTTATGACAAATGTGCAAAGAAGATCTAATAAAAGACACAAAACCTGCCAGCACAGGAAACCACTTTCTGGAGCTTTTGAAATAAGCTGATTTATCATTTGTTTTTTAATAAATCTTAAACCTGAAAATGCAAAGCAGGCTGAGAATGAATTTAAAGACTCTCTTGTTTTTTTATATACTGATAATGCTGGTATAACAGACTGTATGCTGGGATGCTACTTCATCATGGCACCATAAATATGATAGAAAATGATAGAAAATTATTAATGCAGCCATTTCAGGACAGCTTTAAACGTTTGCAGAGCATCCTGGACATGAAGATGATCCACTCAATCCACTGATGCCATCAGATGACCACAGTTTATCTGATCAGCCAACTTTTAGGTCATTTATGCAAATTCAGTGATAAAACAAGCTGCTGAAGAAAGTGGGCAGTGAAGTTCTGTCATGGGCAAAACAGATGGATTCTGGGGAGTTTTTTAGTTTGAGTGAGTCACAAGAATCTTGGAAGACAAAATTGAGGCTTGCTGACCTTGTGAAGCAAGATTCAGTTTTAATAACATAACGACTTTAAATGATCATGAAAACAAGACAGCAGGGCTTAAATAAGTTCTGCCCTTAAAGCCATGTTGGTAGGGATGGGAAGCAATAACCAATTCCAATAACCAACTCAGCACTTTTTTGGGGCATGTTGTCAACAACTCTGCATTCATTCTAACACCCATGCTCTGCAGTGGACATGCTACTCTGAAGTAATGGGCTTATACTGACGACAAAAATAGAAGTGTCAAGGCATTTCAGCCAAGTTATCAGTGAAAATGTGGAAAACTGCCCCATCTCATGATGTTTACAAATCTTTCAAATACATTTAGATACATCTAGATTATGATCACCACCAAAATCTTATCACTACGTCTCTGTAGCTTGATCAACAATTCCTGAAAATGTAATACAAATCTGTTGATAAAAAACCCATGGTTGGTCAATGAAATAAATTGAATCTGACTAAAGTAGTAATAAATATAAATTTACTCATATCAGACATTGCTTTGAATTGTGGTTCAACAGATCAATTTTTGTCCAGGTTTCATTATTTTATTTTTAAAATGATTCTGTTGCACCACAACTCAAAAGCAATGTCTGATTTTCATTAGTTAATTTTCAGTCTTTTTTTTTTATTTTTACTTCTTTCAGAATCAAGTTATTTCAGTGACCATTGTGGGGTTTCCTTTCTTTAACAGAAGGGTAACAACAATTCAGTCCATGTGTACATATAGTGTTATTGCTTATTTCTGGATTCACAGTGACAGGCAGATGCAGCATGTCTAACATGAAAAGCAGCTTGATAAACAAAGAATCGGAGCTAAAGTTCACATGCAAATATTTATTTGCTTATTCCTAAACATCAAATTTTTATTTTCTTATCATTATTGCGTTACAGAAGATTTTAAAGGCATACCACTCATTTTTTTCATGAATGCTTACAGCTTGAATTTCTCCCATGGGGCTTTAAAAGCTATGAGAACAAGTCACTCTGATATTATTCCCTGTTCAGACCTTAAAATAAAGACCAGCTCAAAAGCTTGAGTCTTTTTACAACCTCAAAGACGTAGCTGAGAGTTTAACTGAAGCTATCCAAACATTTAGATTTTATAATTGGACGAAGAGTAGGAGTAGTTTAAGGCAGCACAAGGCTCGTCTGTTCCTCCACATTGTTTCCATTCTGTGACTCGGAGCAGCGCCCTGCCCTACAACACTTCAAAAAGGACGGGGAAGCTCCACCCTGTCCCGAGAAAAGCCATGTACACAGAGGGAGAAGGAGGTGGAGGGAAACAGAAACAGAGCCAGAGAGAGAAACTGTTACACCGCGGTCAAATCTACTTTTCATGTTGGCTCTACGAAGGTCTACGAGAGCGTCAAACTCTGAAACCACGCTGTTTGATTACCTAACTGTCTGTGAGGGCAGTTTTTCTGGGTGTTGCTTCATTTGTTTAGCACTGCGAGCTCAGTTACGTCATCATCCACACCCAGGAACAGCCCAGCTCCTCTACAGCTCCAGCACTGACATGAGAGTTTGGCGGTTAAGTTTTAGGGTTTATCGTTGGTTTTTGGGTAAAGAGCTCCGGCAAGTTATGATGAAAGAAAGAGCAAAATGCCCCACCTGTGGACTGAACAGGTTTAACACTTAGCTGAGTGTGGAGGGTACAATCACTCTCCATAAACCTCACACCAAAGATGGAAATTTCAAGGAGTAGAGGAAATAACGTAACACCTTGGTAGGGCTGGGTGATATGGGCTAAAAAAGAAATCCCAGATGTTTTTTTCCAGAAAACTTGATTTATGATTTCAATCAATTCCTCTAAATATAAAAAATCAAAGTGACACAAAAATGACATGAATCAAAGTTTACCTTGTCTTGATAGAATAAATAAGTAAAAATAAATAAATCCAGGTCAACAACTAGATCTAAATGATATAGACAAAATTTCATATCTCAATATTCATGCCTAGATATCTCGATAGCGACATCAGAATGAAATGACTATGGGATTCAGTCAGGGCTGGAACAATTCACTTTTCTCCCAATCTTAAGTTAGCTTTTTTAACATTAACTAACTAAATTCTCCCACCCCTGGTTCGGTGAAAACCAAGCGGTGCATTCAAGGGCAATCGTAAAAATTAAATATGTTGTGACTTCTAGAGCTGTACATGCACGGCGGGGGAAATCTATATCGTTTATATCGCTGCTTTTTTGATATTAATATCTTGAATACTCTATTCTCAAAATAGATACGATAACGATATATCTTCCAGCCCTAACAACAACACAAAGTCTCGAGTTAGGAGTACAAGTTGGAGTATCCCTTAAAAAAAATGAAAATAGATTATTTATCATCAATAGTAGATGATTAAATATGTAAAATGTGCTTCTGATCACTTATTTCCTTAAAAATAAAATCTGCCAGAAAAACCACAACTATATCTTTTCCTAAAACTGATCAGCCCTGGTTTTACCACTTTTTAGCCCCATCTCTTACGATTATAGAATATTTGTCGTACTGCCTTTGATGACAGCATGACATCCTTGATTTGCAGGAAAAGCAGAACAAAATTTGAAGGACCTGATAACAGAACTGTTTAGCAAAAAGGCAAATAATATCAATTCCTTAAGCTACTCATTATCAATTCTCAACAGGAATCAGTTTTGGATTCCCAGCCCTATCTGTGGCTGCTCAATGCAGTTTATCTACTTATTCTAGACAGACTGGCAGAGATCAGATAAAAAATCTACTTCATGTCACGCCAGGCGTTGCTGATCACATTTAGAGGGTCTGACTGCTATCTCTGCTCGGTTCTTCAAAACATTCAGATTTTGCGGTTCATGTGGATCAAAAGATTGCACGGCTGTGGAGTTATCACGGATGGACACACTGAGTTTCAGACTGACAGACATAAAAGACCGTGGTTTAAGAAATAAGTGACTGTGATGTTGATGTATAAACTCCATATCATGCTCAGCTCTACTGAAAGAAATATCTTTTCCTGCAGAGCAAGCAATACCAGCTCTTTGGTTTGTGTTCTTTTTTGCAGACTCAGTTTGTCTTCACTAAAATAAACTGCATTATTACCTGAGGCATTCTTGGCCTGTTAACTCTGAGCTGCTGCCCACACTGACGATGAAATCTAGCTCAGGAGGCATTTTTCTGACGCAGTGAGCCAAGACAGCAACAGGCTCTCCACCAGAATCCATTTTTCACCCCTGATCACGGTGCGTTTGCCAGTAAAATGCAGATGGAGTTCATATTTATAATGCTAGTGAAGCAGAGTTTGTTATCCAGCTGGGAAACTAAAGTGTTTATGTCACTTATTAAGAGAAATAAGCACTTAATTCTACTTGTTGACTCCAAAATTATCTATTTTTGAAGTTTATGGCTGGTCAATCGCAAGTTAAAAGGTGGTGGTGGGTTGGATGTAGGGATGTAACAGTTACCGGTAAAATGGTAAACCGCGGTAAAATTTCCCAAGGTAATCATGACCGTGTCCTATTAAAATTAACGTTGTACTGTGTTTGATCACCACACTGCCTCAGTAATGCAGGGTGATGCTGATCTTTCCTCAGAAAAGCCTAAAATATATGTGTCTGCCCCTCGATGAAGCCGTCTTTAACAAACAGAGGCGCGCATGTTCAGTTTGCAATGTTTGGCCTCTGAAAGTACAGCAATTGGAGCCTCACTCAGACTCTTACAGGTTTTCCCACTCGAAACTCTGGTCGAAGTTTGGATTTTACAAGGATGTTGAGGGGAAACTGATTGACTACAATCACCCTGTCTAAAGCATGACGCCGCGGCAAAAGGCAAAAATGTGCGTGATAAAACTGCTGTAACTCCTCCAGTAAACAAGCAGAGAGAGAGAGAGGATTCAGTGAGCCATATCTAAGTGAATTATAGGAGGTTTATCAGTATTCTCTGTCTAAATAATGTATAAAGGTTGTAAATAACAGCATTAGTATCAATCTGAAGTGTGTTCTTTCTGTTGTTTAGCCGTTTATTTGCTGTGTTTCACTGTATTTTGTCGTAGTAAATCGTCTTTTTCTGTCATAGTTCATGTTTTGTGGATTTTGTCAATCATATTTTGGAAATATTAAAGACGGAGATGTCAAGGAAATCTGCCATGGAAAGGGGAGACCAGAGGAGAGCCATGAAGGGGGCTAATTGCTTCAGGGACTATCATTTGTAAAACAATAAATAAATAAAAAGGCCTGGACATTAGGGGTGAGTATTGGCAAGAGCCTCACGATACAATACGTATCACGATACTTTGGTCACGATACGATAACATCACGATATCACAATATTGTGATATATTGCGATATTATACAGTAAACTAGGTAAAACCTAGAGACAATGAATATGTAACCTTTCCATTTTATTGTAATTGAAATATGTCAAATGCAGTGTTACATTAATATACTTAACCTGAAACACAGAGTGGATCAAGTCACTTAAATTAATGTTGCAAAGAAGTTATTCTTGTTTTCCCCTTAAAGTATTGAAAGCATCCTAACCTGCAGTGCAGCTCAAACTGTAACTGAACACACGAGGAACAAAGTGCTTTGAGTTACTGACAGAACAACAGTAAGTAAAAGTAAAAAAATCACATATTTCTCTTGTCACTGTCTGAACTGACACCTGTGCACCTGTGCATACATATTTATAAGTAGTATTTTATTTCAAACTCTGATAAAATATGAGTTTTTATTTTTACAAAAATATCGATACTAAGATTTGAAATATCGATATTGTATCGGGAGTCAAAATATCGCGATATATTGCAATACCGATATTTTTTCACACCTCTACTGGACATGGTCTAATATAACGAGCTAGAACAGGGACACTAATGCTGCATGCAAACTAAAATGTGTGAGTGTATGTAAAATAGGTTACATATATTTTTGGTTGTCTCAAAGCTTTGAACATGTTTATTTACAATTGTTTATTAAGAGAATTCTTAAGAGAATACTGCCTACCAACCAGAGGGGTACCGCAACACAGAGAATTACACGATCATTACACAAAGGAAAACTAATAAATACCCAAAATAATGGATTAGAAAATTAAAATTTGGTAATTTTTTAAAAGAATATTTTAGTTTGGTACAAAGAGAAACAATTATTTCCTAAACAAAATGTTATATTGATTATAATATTTGACATTTGTTTTGTAATTCAATGCAAAAAATGAAAACATTCTTTAAGAGCAAATTAAATGTATTACATGGTTCTTAATGTACACTTTATTGACTCAGTCAAGAATATATTGCAGACTGAGTCTGAAAATCATGCAGCTCCATTTGTCTGGAAAAATCCGAATGGAGGAAGGAGAGCATGAGCTCTCAAAACATGACTTGGTGAGGTCACTTCTGGATAAACAGATAACAACCTGAGGAGAGACATATGCAGGAAGTGTCTTGAAGAGGTAAAAGTTCACCGCTGATGTGGTTATCTGACAGGAGGTATCCTGCACAGTTTCACTGATTCTCTTTAATAAACAAACAATGAGCCATATTAAATAAGATGGCATTAACACTGATATCATTTGAAAATCAGCTAAAGGGTGAAACAACAAGAACAGGCTCAGTGACTCACAACAACAACACAAACGAGACAGCTGCTCCACATCGCTGTGCTGCGGCTGCTGCTGCTGCTGCTGAGCTCCGAGTTTCTCAAGGTCTGTGATAATGGATGTGGTGATAGGACGCTCTGTGAGGAGGGAGGATCTGTTTGGGTCCGTCTGACTCACTCAACAGAACTCTTTAATTCAGAGTATTAAGTCTGTGTCGGCAGCAGCAGAATTAGATAAATATGAGGCTTTCAGGCAGTGAAAAGCTGCAGAAGAGAATAAAACAGGTTGAATTTGAGGTGTAAAAAAAATATCCATACAGCTAGGCCTGTCAAGTGACAAAGTTTGCTGGATGATGATTGTCCCAAAAATTATTGCCGATAAATGGTATTATTGCCAATATTGTTTCGAAACATCATTTTTTCATTAATGTAATTAGAATATATATCATAATAAAGTGAGTACACCGTATCAAAAGCAATAAACTTTAATTTCTTAAGAGTATTTAACTGTAATTGGAAGATCAAGAGCTTTTTATTAAAATAAATTAAGCAAACTATATAATAAATTTAACAAAAAAAAGAGAAAAAATACAATGAAAATGAAATGGACTCTCTTGGGAAAATTGCATGTAATAAAAATCATTATACTAATCAAAAACAATAAAAAGTAGACCCTGTCTCTGTCAAGAAAAAAAAACTCCAATAAAAACACACACAATAAAAATAAATTAATAAATAAAAGGGAGTTTATACAGTTCCGGAACTGTTTGTGACATGTACTTTCTCCCAGTCAATTAATTGCCCTGTTGAGCTTGTTACATTGCTGGATTTTCAAACAGAAAATGCATTTCGCAATGTAGCAGAATATTTGAAAAGCCGAAAAGCCTCAGTAGGTGCTGAAGGACAGGCTTGCACCTTCTCACTTTGTCGCACAAACAAATGCTATATATCGCTGTGATGCAGCTCCATTGTTCATTCTGTTTAAAAACAAAATATTGACATGGGCTGTGGCACAGAAATCTGTGATCATTAAATTGTGTTTGTCCTTGACTCCTCAGAATTCAGTCTGTGTGTTTCAGCACAAAAATTAGATAAAATGCTCATTCAGCATAAAGCAAAGATATAAAGACTCAGGTGCTGAAATTAAATGACCCATCTTTTCATAGCCTGTTTGGTGAAAGTGAGGAGGAAACAAACAGGCTGGGTGTCCAACTTAAACCCACAAACTTACCGAGGAATTTTTTTGTTTATCGTGCGGCTAATTGATTTATTGATTATCGTGACAGGCCTAGATACAGCAACATATTGCACTATTTTGACATCCGATATTATATCAATATTTCAAATCTTAATATCGTTTTTTTTGTAAAAAATAAAACGCAATAATTTATCAGGGTTGGAAACAAAATACAACATATACATATGTCTGCACTGTCATGCAGTATTATTGACAGAACACAAAAAAAGTGACCCTGTCTCTGTCAAAGTAACTCAAAACACATCAATATAGTTTAATATAATTAGTTTATACAGTAGGGCTGTGATTATTTCTCCAGTCATTTTTACCGTTTTTTGCATTGTTTAAATGGCATCATGATATTGGCTTTTTGCAATCTTTAGTTAATATTTTTTAACAACAGCAAAAAAGATGAACAATGATGATGCTACAGACTATATCAGGAAAATACACTCACATGTGATCTTCTTAGGATTTATTCAGTAATATATTTTAACCAGCTGTTTATACTCTCTCTTCAAAAGCCTGGATTGCATTAACAAGTGGCTTATTAACACAGACTATAATGAAGCATTTAAATTAGGAAAAAAATAGACTTTTGAACAAAAAAATCGATTCAAAACAAAAAATTCGGATACTTATGTGAATCGATATTTTTCTCCCACCCCTACAATACAATGTTTAAGTGGAAACAAGAAAAATTTCTTTGCAACATTAGTTTAAGTGACTTGATGCACTCTGTTTTTTCAGTCAAGTGTATGTATATAACACTGCATTTGTCGAGGAGGAGGCATCAGACTGCAGCGGTGCAGCTGAACGATTTATCGCTTTCTGATCCAAATCGCAGTTCAGAAAACGTGATCACGTAATTGCAGACAATGCAGTTTCTTGCAGAGTCCTGACTAACCTAGAATCTGTTGTGTCAACGATTGGCTCGTGTCAGTGTTGTCACATGCCAGTGCTCATGTCCAAAACCATCAAAAGTTGACTGACTGGTTTGGCATGGCTGGATTTTGTCTTTTATTGGAGTTGTTGAATTTTGATTTTCTTATTATTACTTATTTAACATATGTTTGTTTGTTTGTTTTTATGGGGAAGCTTCATTTTATTAAACTTTTTTAATGTAACGCAATTAAGGATTTTTCATGCATTTATCAAGTCAATACAGTTAAAGATGCTGCTTTACTTTGAAGAGTGTATGTTTCTTGTTAATAAATACATTTGGAAGCTTTTCTTACCTTTAGTTTTCATCCTTGCCTTTGAGTAACAGATTTTAATGTTTGATGGTATGATTGAATTTTCTGTCATGTTTGCAAATGTCACCGTACACATCGTGAATATTGCACTGAAGCTGGATTTAAAGAAAATTATGAATCAAATAGGAATCACAATGTTTGCCAGAAAAATCACAATTAGATATTTTTGCTGTAACAGTGTTTTCTTTGGCAGGGTCTTTACCAGCAATACAGGAAAAATAACTGGATATCTTTTATTTGCGTGTATGTTTGTAAAATGTTTACATTTTGATCGTGGGGAAAAGGGACATCCTTTCTATTCAGTTGCCTGATAACATTTGCCGAGGTTTTAAATAATCTAAAATACAAGAGCAAAGGGGTGGGACAAAAAATCGATGTGGCGATTATCGTCGTCCTATCTCCTGTAATATGATTATCGATAAGCGGGAGCCAAATATCGATATTTTAATTAATATAATACGGCGCTCTACATGCTGTATGTATCCCTGTTTATCTTCGGCACCACTACTTGGTGACTCAAGACGCTCCACACTTGTAAGAGTGAAACTTGAGCAGGAACTACCAGCGAAGAAGAAAAAAGTTTGCAGAGCGGAAATGTCGGACATCGGCGGATATATACTGAAGGATGCCCCACGTACAAATGGAAAGTGTGGCCACACTTCAGCTTCTACAGCATAGAAGAGACTGACAAACTCGACAAAGACTATAGTATGCAAGAAATGATGTCAGTAAGTACACAGGAAATACCACGAACATGCAGAGCCAGATGCACGCCACCACCCGGACCTCCTGGCTGTGAGGCGGCTGAAGCTAATGCTAGAGGTAAACAAGCAGCCGTGAATGCCTTGTTTAGCATAAAGCTCCCTTTCTCCCCTCCGAGGGCTGTCAACATAACAAAGTCCATCGTTAAATTCATCTGCAAGGATCCCCGCCCATATAGTGTGGTCAAAAATGAAGGTTTCCACCAGATGTCACAAACTCTTGAACCAAGGTATGAAATACCGAGCCGAAAATATTTCACAGAAAAGGCACCATGAACCATTTTTGAAAAAGGAAATTCATTTGTTCTTATGTTAACAAAAAATGGAAAACAGTTCAATCTTGACATATTGAATGTTTGTTTAAAAAAAGTTATCGAACTGTGTCTGTTTACATGAAATTTGAGCTTTACCAATATAAGCACAAAATGTGTCCAAGTTTACATACAGCATGTGTCAAATTTTGCTAAACTGTCTAACATATATTGTGATGTATCGTTACATTATTTTTTGGCAATATATCGATTGTGTATCTATTGTCGCAAAATCGCTATATCGTGATAATATCGTTATCGTGGACCATGTATCGTGTATCGTATCGTATCGTGAGGGACCTCGTGATTCCCATCCCTACAAGAGCATGAGTCAAACTTTTGATCAACCAAAAGTATTTTTTAATTTTTACAGATCATTTACCAGTAGAGTGCTTATCAGGGTTCCCACTCTGTTCTAGAAATAATTTTCCAGCACACAGATGTGCCTAACATTTTCCACATTCACCCAAACTGCTACGTTTATGCCAAAATGTGCAGTCTGTGGCTGTAACAAATCTATGAAATACCAGACATTCTCTGACATTCTTAGAAATTATGACAAATTTATCAGAGAATAGCGCAATAACACCTAGAGAGTTCAGTGTCATGTAATCTACTGAAGTTACAACATTGGTGTGGCCAATTCTCAGGTTAATCTAGCCTTCAAAAAAACAAAATTAAAGGTTGATGACCAATATCTCTAGCTAGCTCCACCAAGTCATATTGCACTTAACATGTAATTATTTCTAACTCTCAGCCATGAACATTGTCTATCACTTTAGTCTGGCTTTTATGAACTGCCAAACTATTATAAATTAATGGTTTATCTTACTTTTTTCAATCTTTATGTACTCTTTTTAATCAATTTACATTAATGATGTACTGTTTAAGTAGCCCAATTTTCCTATATTTACCAAATAAAAACAAGTATTGATTAAAGGGATGTCCCGATCCGATATTGACATCGGATATCGGTCAAAAAAACAGATATCGGATTATATCGGCCTGCATCCAAAATCTCCGATGTCAGCACTCCGATACAAGCAGTCCATTCTAATATATATTTATTTTTTACTTAATTCAGTCGTAGAAAATGTTTCTGTTTTTATTTGATTTATTGAGGTTACTTTTCAGGGTATTCTAACTTTTATTTTTTATTCATTTTGTTTTAATTGTAGTATATTCTATAATTAAGGTTAAACTTTATTTAACCTATTGGTTATTAACAAATAGGTCAGTTTTTCTCATACCTACTATTGCTGACTACTCTTCTCTGTTTGAGTAATCTCACCTGATCAAGCTTTTTCTTACAGTCCATACTACAAAATAGGTAATAAAAGTATATATGATTCCTGCTGAGATCTTATCAGATTGATATCGGTATCGGCTAATACTCAAGGCTGCAATATCGGTATCGTATCGGAGGTGAAATAGTTGACACCCTGTATGCAAATACAGCCTACAAGAAATTGAGGAAGACTAAAACACAACAATTTGAAAAACATAAAATCAACTTTTGGGGTAATTCAGTGTTTAAGCACACAAAATTAAATAACTCCTATTTCCCCCCCTCTTTAAATTAATGTTTTTTAGACTTTAAGTCTATTTCAGCATCCTGATTGGATAATAGAGAAAAAATAGAGTAATATAAAAATGACATCAATTTATCTTAATTAGATACATCTTTCCTAATCATCGAAGGAGGAAGTAGAGTTGAATAAGTTAAGAAAGGGATTCCAAGTTTTATAAAAATTGTCAGAGCACCCCCCAATACAATATATATATATATATATATATATATATATATATATATATATATATATTTTTTTTTTTTTTTTTTAAGTGTAGGAATGACATCAGGTCTTTTAGCCAAGAGTTAGGAGACAGAGGGTTACCAAGCACATTTTTACTTCATTTTATATTTTTGATTTCTGTTTACCAACAAGGTAGAAGGAAAGTCAACAATTCTCCAGGACAATTTCGTCTTTTCCAGGACATTTTCCATTTTTTTTCTCATTTTCTATAATTTTCCATGACCTTGGAAATTGGTCCATCATTTTTCCAGATTTTCCAGGACGCGTGGGAACTTTGGTTTCTATTCACTGAGACATGATCAAACTGCAGTGTTTCCTGAGACGGTTACTAAACCCTCACCATGTAATTCCAAATACTGAGACTTGTGTTGAGCTGTGATCTTTAGCTATAAGTACTCTAGCAGAAATGTGCATTTGTGGTTTTAAGAGGCTCTGAAATCCTTAATGGAAGCATGAATGATTCAACCAAAACTTTCCTTCCATTACCCTTCTCTTGAAAAACCTTCCAGAGAAACAATGTGCTCTTAGAAATCTGCCCACATGTGCAAACTCACAGAGTAAGCTCTGATGTTAAGGGTTTTTGCTCACATCCTTATTGTGCACACCCAAAGACAATCTCCATTCCTTGCATGTTAACAGCCAGTAATTTGGGCTGGACGAGTAAAACCACATGCAAGAACAAGAGAGTGAGCAGACAGGGAGAGAATGGCAGCTATGTGGGAGGCGTGAGGCGAGTCCTGCCTCTTCATACTGGTTCATTACTCTGGTACGTGAAAACCTGCTTGCACAGTGATAGACAAGCAACCACACCAAGGACATGAATCAGGAAAGTGACTCTCCTGCTCCTACAGAGCCGGTCCAGAGAGCCCTGCAGGCTGAGAGGCCATGTGTGAATTATTCATTAAGGATTTCAGCTGCTTCGGGTGGTCAGCTGGAGCGAATCTATCAAAAACAGACCAACACAGACTGGATTCTGAGAGATTTAAAAGATGTGTGGTCTCAACAAAAGGGCAAATTTGTGGTCCTGGTAGGCCTGTCACGATAGAAAAATTTGCTGGACAATAATTGCCCAAAAACTTATTGCCGATAAACAATATTATTGTCAATATTATTTTGAAACACAATTTTTTCATTAATATCATTATAACAAATGTCATAATTAAGTGAGTACACCTTATCAAAAGCAATAAACTTTAATTTCTTAAAAGTATTTAACTGTAATTGGAAGGTCAAGAGCTTTAAAAAAAAGTAAGTATAAACAAAATGAATTAAAAAACAAAAAAAAGAAAAAAACATTGGAAATTTACTGGACTCTCTTTAGGGAAAAATTGCATGTTACAAAAAATCATTATACTAATCAAAAACAATAAAAAACAGACCCAGTCTCTGTACAGAAAAAAAACAAAACAAAACTCTAATCTCAAAACAATAAAAACACTAAATAAAATGGAGTTTATACAGTCCAGGAATTGTTTGTGACTTGTACCTTCTCCCAGTCAATTTGTACCTGCTGGCAAAAGTTTGTAACGTTTTCCAAAATGCTGGGTTTTCAACCGAATTGATGGGCTGCATTTCTTTTGCAATGTAGCTAATATTTGTATTTACTTTGCGGACCAAACGCCTCAGTAAGCCTTGACTGTCAGGATGAAGGCTCCGCATTCAGCTTAGGAACCGTAGCTTTCGTGCCATCATTCATATAAGTGTTTGTTTCCTTGTTACCCCTCACGACGCTCACTTCAGCTCTGTGTGTGCAGTCCCCCCTCCCCCCAAAAAAAGATTGAATCAATGACAGATGCTCACTCCACTATAAATCTGCTAAAAATCAACGCACCCCGGTGTTGATAAAGTTGCACAGGGTGACCCATCTCCTCATCCAGCCTGTTTGGCACAAAGAGAGGAGGAAAACAAACAAGCATGCACGTGTCAATTTATCGAGGCCGGCAAACTTACAGAGGACGTTTTTATTTCTCGTGCAGTTAACTGATTTATTGATTATCGTGACAGGCCTAGGTCTTGGCTTAAAATTCAACATTTGTTTATCAAGCTAACTGCAAGGGGTAGGCCTTCAACCGGAGCTGGACGATAAATCAAGCTTTGAACTAAATTACAACGTTGTCTGCCTACACAGACAAAAACAGGATGATCAGGATTCTACTATTATTGAGCCTCACGCTGTGTTGCAATTGTTTATCCACTGGTTTTGTCACGTTTTGATTGTTCAAATGTTTGTAGGGATATTTGTACATGACAGTGTGACACGCCCATCTTAAAATCACTGTTTATTTATTCATTGTTATGTCTTATTAATACTTTTGAGGATAATCTAGAGTCCCACTGGGGGTACCATCCCCCCAGGGGAAGGTACTTTTGGGGCATAAATCAATTACTAAGTGCCTTTGCGCAACAGCTGGATCAACCTGACTCAGTGTGTAAGGCTATATAAAATCCAAGTTCAAGGATGGAATCACAGAATTAGACTTTAAAAGCGGAGTTCAATACAAGCTCATGTGCTGAGGTGTTTTTTCCAATCCCACACTGTGCTCCCTTGACAGGTGCCTAGTTTGAAATTCTTTTCTTTCCCCTCCTCTCCCCCTGTTTTCTTTTCTGCAAGCGCCTTGTGTTACATATGTTGTAGGAAAAGTACTACATAAACAAAGTTTGATAATCACAGAATATTGTGGAAATGGTCATAAAAGTTTCTTTTTTGGAACAAAATGGAACATATCTCTCTGGAAAATGCTCCAAGGGGATCACTAAAGCCGGGGACAATGCACGCTCCCCCCCCCCCACACACACACACACACATTAATGATACAAACATGACGAAGCGGCCACCTGGGACAACGGCTAAGTTGCCGAAGAGGCTACGAAAGTCCAGGCTAACTCAAAAGTACAGGGCAGAGCAGTTTCCCAATGATTATTATGTGTCAGGCGATCAAATGTTCTGCAAATTAGACCCGTAAAGATACCTGTGAGGACCAACTGAAGAGTGAGGGACTATATTTCATTACTTTATACTGTATCTTGAGGTTAAATTTGCATAAAATACTGAAAAACAGATTCTCGAAAACTATAACAAAACAAAAACAACTGAATATGGGAAAAACAAATCGATTTTGTAGGGCCTTAAATGCCTGCTATATCTTGCCAAGCTCCAATCTACAAAGACTGAGCAGCCAATTAGCAGTAAAAGCATTCTCCATAGAAAGTATACTTTCGTTCCCCTTTCTTTGCATGTGACCTGGTGAGAGTTTGTTCTGGAAAGTGGCTCAGGGTTTGTACTTCACACTGCAGCAGTACATTATCTGATTGGACTGTAATGAATGTCACTGATGGAAGAAACTTTGACTCAACTGCTGGGTATGCTTTTGAAAGGCTTTGCCCAGATGGACGAGTGAAATGTCCTCAATGGTCCATCTGGAGTGTCGGGTTAGTTACTCGGGTTCAAGAGCACAACTGAACCCTTGGGTCCTTATAAAGTTCATAGTTTCTGGAGGGTGTCATTGGTCTAATAAATAATTTTGTAAAATGATCCTGATCTTGGAAAAAACAATATAATCTTGATTGTGATTATCTCTCTTTTCAAGTAACCCTTTAGGCCTCACGTCGACCGTCACTCAGGTGAGACATTACAGCACGTCTGTATTAACGAGGAAAGGAATGCCTCTGCAAAAGCAGCTGATTTGTTGTTGCTTTTTGAAGACATCCTACAATAACTGATCCGCTGGTTGGAGCAGCACTGCTAATTGGCCTGCCAACAAGAGTTTAAACAAGGACATGGAGCAGCCGGCCAGCAGAGGAAATTAAGCAGCCAGGGGTGTTTGAGGGCATCTTCAGAGAGGATAAAGGCAGGGAAGCATCATGTCCTGTTCTTGAAAACACACCTGATGTTGACATCTGAAATTTAAGCATTACCACACATTTTATGTAAAGATCTCAGAGTCTCTTCTGCATTAGATTCAACCTGTTCCTCTCATTGTAACCATCTTTTTCTTGCAAAAAGATGTAATAGAAGAAAATCATCTTTTGATTCGTAAATAAATGAAGCTGAATGGATTTTTAAATGCAGACTTTCAGTGACGTTAAGGTGAAACTTTGTCGTAAATGTTTACAATCTGCTGATACAATGGCAGATACATGAGCTTCAGAAATGATTGTATCTTACAAACACTGATAATCACTATCTTAAGATTATTTTTGGACATTTTTGGCCCTTATTGACAATGGAGAGACAGACGGGCTGTAGGGGCAGAGGAGAGAGACTCAACAAATTATAAGTGCATATTTGCTTCCCACTCTGCCAACCCGATGCCCTTATAATCACATTTTTGAGTTATAACCTATTAGAGGAGATAGTGCCACATAGCTGAGCAATTAATCAAGTCCTTCCACAATTAGGAAAACTAAGTAATCAAGATAAAAGATTACTGTGCCACATGTCTTTGTCCATTATTCTACTCATTATTATCATTATTTTAACTTATTTACACAAGTATATTTTCATGTATTGCCTTTTTAATGTCCAAATTGTTAGTTTCAAAAACTTGAAATGAAATTATGTGGTGCATCCTATAAAGTCAGCAAGTAATTGTGTTTCACATTTGTGACCTCAATGTTTATCAAAATAATTGCAATTATGATTTTTTCCATCATCAAGCAGCTCTGAAGCCATATGTATTGTGCATTTCTTCATATAACTCATCAAAAGTTATTCAGGGAAGACTTTGAACTTTTGAAAAGTATTTTGTGCTTCCAGTACAAGTTTTCTGATAGGGTTGCTCTTTGTTTTTCTTCCTATTTCTTATTTTATTTGCCTCACTTACTGTCTATCTAATTCAATCATTTCCAGGACTTAAATAAAAGAGAACAAACAGTTTGCTTCTTAGTTTGTTTTGTCTCAGATGGTATTTGCATGTAAGATGATGCATTGTTCCCTTCTGGTTTGAATTATCAGCCTCCTTATTCAAACATGAAAACATCATCAGATATTTCAAGGGATGCAATAGATCATATATTCACAAGAAATGTAATGAAACACAGTTAAAAACAGACTTCATGTCCAAACTTCCTGATCATGCTTGAGTATATTAATGCCACAAGACTAATATTAATGTTCCTTGTTTGTTGCCATTGCCCAATAGTTTGTCTTTTCATTTGTGTGGCAATTTTGTTTGACTTTTGTTTACTGTATTTTAATCTAGTTTTGATGCTTCACTTACAAGTGTTTAGAAATCCTCACCACAAAGCACAACAATGAAATTACAGGGCACTGCCAGATCTGGATTTATAGCTGGCAAGCTTGTCCTGTGTTTTTATTGTTGTAAACAAAATAGATAGATTAAAAACTTTATGTTTTAGAGAGATGAGAGAAAAAGAAAGCAATGAGAACATGAAAAATAGTTATATTGTGGCTATTACATGAGATTTGATTAGATTTGTCAGCCAGTCTGTCAAGCAGACGGCCTGTGTTGACATGTAATATCTGATGATGGCTTGAGGTTGAAGTTGCCAAGGAGTCAAAATATAAAGCAATGATGACTTGGTGCTGATGACACAATAACAATTACAAAGCTGGAGGGACTTACCCATGGCGGCAGCTCAGTGGTGGCCACCCTTTGCTTCACCACTTTGTCCTCTTGCTCCAGGAACGCTAAGGCACGGTTTATCCTGTAGTCCTTATGGCCATGGTGTTTCCTCCAGTAGAACAACATGGCGAGCCCGATCAGAACCCAGCTGAAGCTGAACTCAAAGTATCCCAGAATGTAGATGGGGAAGATGATGGCAAAAGTCTTTGCAAAATTAATCCACATTTGGGTGACATCCGTCAGAGAAGACTGCGGCTCTTCCTCCAGCTCTTCTGGGGACAGCGGTGGGCCCACTGTGGAGCCCGATGGACTGCTGGGCGCTGAGATGGGTCCATTAGTCCTGACGCCCGATCCTGTCGAACCCTCCATCCTGTTACTCATGTTCCCTCTGGAAAAGCATTTTTACAGAAAGTTACAGCACATGTCAGAGTTTAAATACACAGTGCAGCTTATAAAAGCGGATGTGTTTGACTGCTGCAAAGAACAGGCCTGAGGCTGCAAAATGTTCAGCTCTTAGAGTTAAAGTGAAGAAAACCATGAAAACATTAAGCATGACAAAGATAAAACAGGGCAATACTGAGTATGACAAAGTAAATAAGTACACCACTGAGATTGTGAGCTTCTTGTTTTCTTTTATTAGCTATGGCACAAAATAGCAGAGCTGTTGCAGGGTGGGTTAAAACCATGATAAAGCATTTCTGTGGCAATACAAAATTATATTACTTAAAATATTACTATAAGTGGCATTTTATTACTATGTTTTGTCTAACACTGTTGGTATTTATATGTTCTTTAATTAACCTTGAATCTCTTCATAAAATATCTATTAAATGTATGTAAATACTTAAAAATAACTTTTTTTACACAAAAAAGCCAAGATTAATATAGAACTCCTTCATTAATCGAATTCTTTCAAAACAAAAGCAAAAGCAAGTAAACTACACTCATTATACAGGCTATTTGAATCCAAAGCACAGTACAAGCACAAATGTTCTTGATATTTGTCCTCTGAAAATATTTGTTTTGCCTGCCGGTTTTCAAAGCCTATATTTTGTACACAGGCTAAAGGCTGAACTGTCATTCCAGTACTCTCATTCCTACTGGATACGCGTTGAATCTCATTTTAAAAAGTGCCGTTTTTAAGGTGTAATAACTTGCTGTGGCTGTACGGGTTTTAAAATGGAAAAGCACGTACATTAGGATCTTTTCAAGACGTTTTTCTCATTCGGCATCCATATAGCACAGTTTGACGCAGTCATTAAGTTGTGTTTTAGCTAAAAATGTGCCTTGACCGTTTCCACAACAGCCCTTGGCTGCCAAAACATACAGCTGTTGATAGCAAGGCAAGTGTGAAGCGCTTGAGAAAGTAGGGAGTTGTGGGAAAATGTGTGACTTTTGGTTTGATTTAATACAGCCGAACTATAGAGAAAAAACTAGACTGTTGGACCTCACATCAGTTGTTCTCGTATAGAAACGAAATAATCGTCATAAGCAGCATCTCGTTAACTGCGCCGTTTTCTGAACGGAGTCAGTCGTGACGTTCTCTCCTCAAAGTGACACGTATCCGGGCTAGGACTTCACCACCAGCACTGCGTAAACCAAACAGCAGCAAGAAAACAACTTCTTCATCCGACAGGAAACACACTCACCGGGTTCCGCAGGCTACATTCGCTCGTCCCTGTGAAATAAATCAAAATTCAGTCCTCCAGCCCGCTCCTGTGCATGTCGGTGTAGTAAACTCCGATAACCCCGTCTCCCCTTCAGTACATCCTGCTGCGAGGGCGACCAGTCCGCCTGAAACAGCCCGCAGGAAACTGTCATCGCGGGAACGAGGAGAAGGAGGTCAGCCTCCGCCGAGGAGGGAGCTTCGAAACACGAACGTGACGGCGGAACTAGGCGCCATCTTGTGGGGAAAAGGACAACAACGGTTTTCTAAAGCTTGATATTTAATGTGAAAACGTTTTACTGTACTAACGTGGACTTTAACAGCTTCTATGGTCAATAAGGCTAAATGGCTTTGCGTTGGTATGGGAGACCGGGGTTGGTTGTCAAAAAAAGGTAAAAACATAAAAAATAAAAATAAAAAATAATCATGCTTGAAGTCAAGATGGCTATGGAAGCTCATTACTATGGAAGAGGATTAGGGCCACTGAGAAAAATAAATGGAGTCCAATTTTTTTAATTAACATTTCTCTAAAGAAAAAAAGTCAGAATTCTGAGTTTAAAGTGATATTCCGGGATGGAACAAGTTGGGTCCTATCACAAGGTTTAGGGCAGAAATGACCCCTACAGCAGTGCTTATGTGCAGCAGAAGCCCAGGGCGCCCGCACCAAACCCCCCCTCCCTGCTCCGGGCCTGCTCGCTTCCGGTGTAGGTACCAGATCTGCTCGGGCTGCCAGATCAGCTCGGGGCCCTGCGCCTATCAATGACGTCAAGCTGTCACGCTGTGATAGGTTAAAAGACCGTCACGGTTTACTTTATTTCTGTTTTCGTTCAATTCACCTCGAACCTCTGGCCATTTTCAAATTCACATACTATACTAGAAGTGCCCATTGATGCGGGAAAAAATTCACAATATGCATCAGACCAGCCTGCTTCGCCTACTGTTACCCACAATGCAATGCAGCAGAAGCGAGGCTTCAACAACGGGAGTACACGAAAGTAAATATATGAGCCACTACTTGTTATCTTTACCTTTTCAACACGTAATAAGCTGTAAAATTGTAAAAAGGTCAGTTATGGTTGTTTTTCTGTTAAGGGTTCGTAACGGCCGGACGGTGGTGTTACGTCAATCTGTGGCATTATTAGCGTAAATTACAGACAAGTCTTGCATTTTACCGTTATGTTTTGTATTTTCCCTCTGTAGTACCTTAAATTTTCAGCCTCTCCTCATTCTTAATACTGTATTTTGCGTGTGATGTTTATTCTTCAACTGGTTATTTCTTTTAAGTGGCCCTAATACGCCGTCGTACGCGTCACACAAACAATTTCTCACTGAATTAATACTATTCTAAACCTACTCTGAACCAATCACAATCTTCTATGTCATTTTGCCTATTTCTAGCCAATCATATAGCGTGACGTCATCGGTAGGCGCAGGCCTCGAGCCGATCTGGCAGCCCGAGCAGATCTGGTACCTACACCGGATTTCCTCTGCACTCATTTTACTTGACCAAAAACACAAATAAACGGACTCCCACCGAAAAAATCTGATATCGGTCTGCATTCACGCTTTATTTAGAGAATTTTCAGCGCATTACTTTCACACAAAAACACCGCTAAATAAGGCTCTAGTTCTCATCGTGGCGTAAAACGGCCTCCGCTGCAGAGCCACAGCGCCTCGTAGCCAATAAAGTGTTGACTTTATTTTCAACATTTGTATTGATATTTTAGTCCAAACTTGAGTCAAAACATGATAATTTCATTTTCATATGACGTTTTAATGAATACCCCTTGCCCATCTAACCCTCCCTATATCTCCATTGGCTAAGAATCAAAATAATACAAATAAATAAGTGAAAAAAAAAATAAATACATAAAAGTAAGCCAAAAATTTATTTCATTAATGTAACTTAAAATTCCACCCAAAAAATTAATGGATAGGTACATAAGTTAATAACAAGAGAAGGAGGTTATAGTTTAAGAGGGGAGCTGAACTTTAAAATACACCATGCTAGAACAACATTAAAAAGTATGTGTTTGTCAATATCAGGGGTTAAATTATGGAATAGTTTAACAGATGAATTAAAGAAAAGTAGAACCATAGGGACATTTAAAAGAATATTCAAAACACAACTTTTAAATAAATATAGGGATGAAGAACAGCAGTTTGACCCAGGGCGGTAATGACAGAGTCAATTAAAAACAAACAAACAAACAAACAAACAAACAAACAAAAATATGTGTATGTATGTGTATGCACATAGGTGTGTGTGTGTGTGTATATGTATATATACGTATGGGTGAGTGTGTATGTGTGTATGTATATATATAAATATGTATATATATTTGTGTTTGTGTATATATATATATATATATATATATATATATATATATATGTATGTATATATATATATATATATATATATATATATATATATATATATATATATAAATATGTATATATATTTGTGTTTGTGTATATATATATATATATATATATATATATATATATATATATATATATATATATATATATATATATATATATATATATATATATATATATATATATATATATATATATATATATATATGCATAAATATAATTTTTGATGTATGTTAAAATATGTGCGAAAAAGACTTTAAAATGTTTATCATCCTCTCCAATGTTTGAGTAGAGGTAGATTATATACAGAAATTAAGTATTATATAAGGGAAATGTTACGCTGTGACTGTGTATGAAAAGTATAAAAATGTTAAAGTTAAAATATCACTGTAGGAGGTGTGGATAAAAGGGGTAGGATTAAATAAGTTTAACTTCCTCCTACTCCTTTTTGAGCATGTAGATCTGTAACACATGCAGGTTGTTGCTGTAGTCTTCATTTTCTTTTAATTTTAGTATGCATGTGTGTGTTTATGGTGACGACCTATTTTCCATTTTCTTCTGCATGTTCGAAATAAAATTCATTCATTCATTCATTCATATAAAATGAAAAAGGTAAATACACGATAAATCTTGAGTCTAGATATGACTCGTTCATAGCTTGTTATGATGGTCATTACTTTGATCCAGTTTTCAAAAGATGAAGGTGAAGTTGTTTTCCACTGTCTAACTGTAACTCTGCATCTATTCTCAATGTTTTAACTTCAGTATCATCATCTTGATTTTCATCACGAAATTGATTTAAACATTTTTGTCGACTATTCAACTTTTATGTTTATTTCAAGTTCAAGTTTATTCTAATCATTTCGACTTCAATCTCAACCTGTCGAAAATGTTTTTTTTCCCATGTAAAATGGCCCAATATAGTCTTACGTAGGAGTTTTATTGGTTTATGAAAAAGTATTAGGCCTTCTTGTGAAATGAAAAGTCATAATTTTTGGGAAAAAAGTTGTACTTGTGAGATAGAAAGTTACAGTTGTGAGATAAAAAGTGCAAAATAGAAAGACAAAAAATTCCAGATTATAAGTCAAAAAGGATCAAATAACATGTTGAAGTATGAGATATAATCAATAAGGTGATAAAAAGTTGTATCTGCAAGACAAAATCAGAATTGTGTGATGTGAAGTCTTAACAGATAACAACTGCAAATAACAAGATAAAAAAAGTCACAACTGAGAGATAAAAAGATTCTGAGAATATGAGATAAAGTTGTAATTGCAAGATAAAAACTTAAGTTTTGAAAGAGATATCTAATTATGAGATAAAAAAGTCTTCACTGTAAGACAAATAGTCAAAAATATGAAATATTAAATTTAGAGATAAGTCAAAATGATGAAATAAAAGTCTAAATATGAAATAGTCATATTTGTGAGGAAAAATTGAAACCGTGAGATAAAAATGGTAACTGAAAGATAAGTCATAATTATAAGATAAAAGTAGAAATTTTGAGAAAAAAGGCAAGATTATGAAAAATCAGATACGATGTTGAAATCATTACATCAAAAGCCATACTTGTGAGATAACAAGTGGGTTTTATGAGATGAAAAGATGGCATGGAATAAATATTGAAACCATGAATTCAAGATTATGAAATAAAAAGTCAAAATTATGAGAGAAAAAGTCATAATTATGAGATAAAAGTAGTACTTATTAGATGGAAAAAAAGACAGAACTATAAAATTAAATCAAAACAATGAGATAAATGTAGGAATTATTAGATACGTATTAGCCAATGCAACAGCTGAGCTGACACAGGGACACAGAATTATGACTTTATTTCACAATTTTGACCTTTTATCATGTAATCAGTATTTAAAAATCAAGGTTTCTGTTTGATACACAGTTTCTTTTGATTTTGTGAATGAATTAAGACTCTATAGGACTGTCATTTCTAAGGGTGTATTTAATTTAGTTTCCTTCTTTCCATTAAAATGACTAAAACAAAAATGTAAAGAAAAATCTGTCAATATTGTTTCTTCAGAAAAGTAGAATATGACAAAAACAATCCGTCAGCTGTTTCAAAGGTTCCTTTTACAGCCACAGATCACTCACACGAAGTCACGCACGCCACATACAGCCAACCACAAGAGAAGCATGGAGCTGTTACACAACCCCTGCAGGCTTAATGGGATTAGTAAGCTCATTACAACTTAATTAAGGTTAACACAGGGTTACTGGTTATCACATGCAAGAATATATACTTGTTTCATACATGACAATGTCTTTTGGAAATCCAGTTTCTTCCTGTATCTTCAGTAAGGGCTGGGAAAGTCAGACTTAAATGTCAAATTGCACGACACATCAGAGGTTCAGGAACATGGAGGAGGTGGGGTAATGATGACTATTTTCTTTTAAAAATCTTGGTCATAATATATAGATATATGACTGTGTGGTTATATAAATGAAACATTGAGAGCCATGCGAAGGAAGAGGGTTGGAGGTGGGATGGTAAAAGTTCTTGTATTTTCTTTTCTTTTATTTAAGGATTTTTTCGTTTTGTTTTCTTCTTCTGATGATAAAAGAAATCATCTATGCATCGTGTGTTTATAATGTTATACATATATGTATGATCCTTCTGTAAATACAGCTTATCTTATTGTAACAAACTGTATACACATTACTATGAACCACAAATATTCCGTAAAAAAATTGTGTTAATAAAACAAATCTTAAAAAAAAAAAATCTTGGTCCTTAGGGATGCCTGGATTTAAGTGTTGCTGTAATGTGTATTAGATTTTACAGGCTATGCAATGAAATTGTAAGATCTGTGCCTTAGTGGAAAAACAAATTATTTTAATTTCAGTACTTGCATGCTGGGGTTAACAGGCTTTTTTGTTTTTTTTTATGAATAAAAACTTTGCCCTTTAGTAGCTTTTTCTTTGCAAATATGGCAAAATATAATTGTTCAGTATTCTTTGAACAAGCTCATGTTTTGTTTTTTTATTTTGTTTCTCAATTGCTTTAAGACAAGTCGGTATAATAAATATAATTTCAGTTGATCTATTGTTGTGACAAAATAATAAGACATGCATTTGGCTGCACCGACAACACAAGTCCTCGTCCATTTAATCCATTATAATTGCCTTAAACTAACCTTTGACCATTTAATCCTATCTGTTGTATGTAAAGTGGTCAAGCTAATCTACTGGTGGCTTCAAACGAGAGCCAGTCAGGTGTTTCAAAAGAGCTGAATAAGTGTGACAGAGGCGAACAGAAGTGAAGTGAAGCGTTCAGGTTTATTAAGAGGAGAATGTTCAGCTTGTAAACTGACTGGACTTTCATAGATTGTACTAAAGATTTTCTCCACTAGATGTCATGGTATTGTTTGTTAGAAAATGTGACAACAGTTGATGGGAAAGAAAGTCCAAAAAGGAAAGAGAAGTAATATTGAACAAAGAGGGAATCACTGACTGCAGATGTATGAGTAATTCGTGAGATAGAATTAACCATTTCATGCATGGTGTCCAGTGCAGTAGACATATATTTGGAATAATTTTATACCTTTTAGGTTGCATTACCATGCTCAAATGACAGGCGGAATATAGAAAGAAAAAAAAAATGTCTAAAGTGTCATAAAAATATCATCTTCACACATTTTTACTGTCATGAATTCAAAATAGTCAACAAAGGGCAAATTGGATATAATGCCTTGAATGAGATTTTGAATAATTTTGTCTTTTTTTTATTTTAAAATTTTGGAGTAATCACATGTGAATAGTTTGATTAAACAGCAACAATAAATGTTCTTCTGATTTTTGCTTTTTCTTCAATTAACATTTAAAGGAGACATATCATGCTGATGCATGATTTAATACTTACATATAATATAATAAATTTGAAAACAAAACCTTACACCCCCTTAATTTTCAAAAAATGAGATATTGTATTTTTTCTGATATCCTAGAACGAGATTTGATGCCTCTGAAAATAGGTCATTGCAAGATGTCCGCGAGATTTAAATCGTCATGAGGTTCATGACATGACGACATGAGGTACATTTCTTTTTATTGGAGTAATCTGATAAAACAGTTCCTCCTCTGTGATGTCCGTCAGCCACAAAACCGTCACCGAGGAACACATTCATCCAGCAGCAGTATATAGCTCCCTAGCTCACATTCACTCATTACCAGCTCTGGCCTGTAGGGGGACTCAATACGCGGTCGCTGCTTTGAGCCTGCCGGAAAATACAGTAGAAGAAGAAGGACAGGCTGGCTCTACCCCCGATAGAACTGACCAATCAGAGCACAAAGGGCTGTGACGTTGTGAGGTAACTGTAGGTCATCCTTGAGACCAAGCGTTTCAACGAGAGCTTGATAATGGCCTAAAATGAGGATTTTGAGAACGCTATTGTGGGGCAATGAAGGAACTAAATGACTTGTACTGAGGGCAGAAATGCTTTACAGGCATCCTAGTCTGGCATAGTGAAAAGGAGAAACAAGCATGATATGTCCTCTTTAATAACTGTTGCCAAAGACGAGTTTCTGGACTTATATTACGTTTCATTAAGTTACTATTTATGCTGCTGATGCATGTAACTCCCTCAAAATATAACAGAGAAAAAAAAGAGCATACGTTTTAACTTGTTTGAAAGTAAAAACAAACATTTTAAAAGCATTCCTTTGTGATTTAATAATTCATGCACGAAAGGGTTAATGTTATGGCAAGAACCAATCAGCCATGTTAAAGCTGGGGTTGGCGATTTTGGAGAACTAGCTGTCTGTCTCTAGCCTGAAGGGGGCGGTAATGCTCCAAAATGATGGATGCCAACCACCGAAGAAGAAGAAGTCTCGCGAGAACTGCCACCTGCAGTAACATGGACGGCAGTTCTCGCGAGATTAGAGCCAACAGCGGAACAAACTTAGAAAAACAGAGTTTATTTTAGATTTCTTGTACATCTGTCTTAAATGTGAGGGATACTGGAGCTTGGTTGGTGTTGTGGGACAGCTCACAGCGGACTTCCCTTATTTTCAAAGACAAAACTTGAAAGGTAAGCATTCTTCAGCGGAGTCTGTTCCCTACACGCTACATGCTACATGCTACATGCTACACGCACTGTCGATGCACGCCGGGAAAATGCACGCGCAGCAGGCACGCAGAATGGCGACGGGATTTGATTGGTGTAAAAAAAGGTATCCCGGCAAGATTATTGGTTGGGGTTTTCCCTGTTTTGCTCCTGCTAGATAGCGGATATTTTTCGCTCTGTTTTAAGAACACATTATGAATTGATTACCATCGGGTCATAAAGACCATTTTAACCAGAATTACAAAAAGTGTATCTAAATCAGATCGCCAACCCTAGCTTTAAGAGAAACGAGTGGACATGATTACTTCAGTGAGAATCTATAATGTAATTAGTGATGAAAATAAAGAAAACGCATTGAATAAGAAGGTGTTTCCAAACTTTTGGCCTGTACTGTAAGTAAAAAATGTTGAATATTACTGTCAAATAACTAAATTATATCACTTTGTTTACTCTTTCATTTTCTACTTTTAAAAGTAAACAGTACTTGTGCAACAGGTTAAACTGCAGGCCTGTTTTGAGCCTCTTACCAAAAATAAAGTTCACAGCAGTATTTTGCTTTTACAAATAAAGGAAATTGCAAGGTTTGAGGTAGTTATTAAAGTAATCTACAGGACAAACTAAAAACACAACTTAAACTAGGGCTTAACTTAACAAAACTTCATATCTCGATGCTCATGCCAGATATCTCTATATTGATACGATAAGACTATGGGTTCAGTGAAAAAGGGCATTAAAGGGCAATCGTAAAAATGAAATTTGTTGTGACTTCCAGAGCAGGGCAGGGCGAGTGCGAGGGAAATCTACATCATTTATATTGTTGTTTTTTTTGTTTTTTTTTAATTAAACAGTATAAAGTCAATTTAAATTTGTAACCATACTAAGTCAACCCAATTCAAGATTCTCCACCAAATCTAATAACTCCAGCCTTAGAAAACAACATGGATTCTAAGGCCCCATCCACACGAAGACGAAACAAGGTCTAAACGCATAAGCTTTTTGTCGAATCTGCGTATCATCCATAAGAAGATGGCATTTTTGGGGTATATAAACGATCATTTTTGAAACCAGGTTCCAGAGTGGAAAGATTTTGAAATGCCGTATACGCAGCTCCGTGATTGCTGGCTCTCCACAAGTTTTCAGATACGCTTACGTCATAGTTTCATATCTTCATTGACACGCATGCGCCACACGCAGCAACGAAAACAATTGCAGCGTACAATGTAGCATACGTGTTGATGAAGCTAGTGACCCTACTATCCCTGTTGCAGCAAAATCTCCTTCTCAATCGACACCGAGTTGAACAAACAGTTATCGAGGACACATGACGGTGGTCTCTGTTTACAATCTCTGTTAAAGGATAACTTCGGTTCCTGCAGCTTTTACATTGTTTATAGAATGAAGAACAACAATATACTCACCCAGAAGGCTTTCCTGATGCAAACGGTGCTTCGGGAGATATTTAGATCCAAAATCGAGCAGCGGACACCGATATAATGGTAGCCTGTAGGGCGTGGATCGCCGCTCCTAAAAACTGCATTAATCGTCCAAAAACTCATGTTTTTCACCAATATTCCATCATGATTCGCGCCGAATGGACGGCCATTGTAGCCTGTGTCTCTCCACACAGCGCTGTGTGGCTGTACTAACCTCTGAAACAGACGAGTCTGTTTGCATGCCCTTCGCGCAAGATGCGCAGTACTCTCTGGAGCGTTGAGATCGCTTCCTCATTTCTATCAGCTCCTTATCTGTATAATCTGGCTCCAAACTGTAAGGACGCCCATCATATTCAAAGTCCTCCTCCACAACATCTTCATCCCATAGATATTCGTCCCATTTTGCACAAAACTGGAAGAAGAAAGTCGATTTGTAGCTGCCCTGAAACAATGAGCCGCACTGTGCATGCGCGAAGAGCATGTAAACAAACTCGTTGGTTCAGCCACACAGCGCTGTGTGGAGAGACACAGGCTGCAATGGCCGTCCATTCGGCGCGAATCATGATGGAATATTGGTGAAAAACATGAGTTTTTGGACGACTAATGCAGTTTTTAGGAGCGGCGATCCATGCCCTACAGGCTACCATTATATCGGTGTCCGCTGCTTGATTTTGGATCTAAATATCTCCCGAAGCACCGTTTGCATCAGGAAAGCCTTCTGGGTGAGTATATTGTTGTTCTTCATTCTATAAACAATGTAAAAGCTGCAGGAACCGAGTTATCCTTTAACAACTTTTGCCGCAAGTGCACATGCCCACTGTTATTTAATCTGTTTCCGCTTGTTTCCGTCATATCGTTACAGCACCCTTAGAGGTCTGGCATGTGTTTTACAGCGTTTTGATGAGTATCGAGTGCATTCATTTAGACGCACACATTTTCTGAGACACTTTCGCCTTTATGATGATCGTTTTTGAAACTGTTCAGCGTTTTGTCTTCGTGTGGATGGGACCTAAGACTCCTCATACTTGTTGCAAATTTAACACTGGTACTGGTAACTTCAATTGTTTTTGGACATGTGTAAAGCTGCAAAACTTCTGGTCAGGTATTATAAAAGAACTGTGTGTTATTTTTGGAGTATCAGTAGAGCTGGATCCTTCTTCTTGATTTTCCTGATCGCCATATTGTGAATGCAAGTCAGAAGATTATTTAATCTATTGACTTTTACTGCCAGAAAGACCATTTTGGCTTTTCTAGATTAAAGACTCTACTCCCTAAAACAAGTCCTGGCAAAACCTGATTATGGACTACATCCCAAATGAATATATTACTTGTTTGTTGCATTCTTCATTGGGAAGTTTCTATCCGCTCTGGGAACCAGTGGCAATCAGCTCTCATCTTCCATTTTATTTGGTTTCCCTAAAAGTAACTACCCAACTCACAAGAAGTTAATATTTACCCTGAAAATGTGGTTGTTAACTCTGAAATCTATCTGTAAATTTATGGTTGAGATTGCAACTTATCCTGCATTGGAAAGACTTACATACAGTATATTGTTAGAGGGAGAAGAAAAGAATTTGTTAAAGTATAGAAAGCTTTCTTGATTCTTTAGTGGATCAGAGTGTTGTAACTTGAGGTCTTCAAGTTACCACTGCTGCTGCCTTTTAAATTAATTGTTTTATTTCACTTCTGTTACGACTGTCACTTGTATTATTATTTTTCATTTTTAGATTTTATTTTATGTATGTGTTTTTCTCTACTGTCAATCTTTTATGGTATTGTACATTTTTCCATTGTTGCTTCTGTTGTGGTCACTGTTTCTTTGTATTTTTTTCCTATATGTAAGACTTAATAAAATATTGTTTTTATTAAAAAAAACGTATATTCTTCTGTCTAACTTTTATTTTTATTTATTTCTGCTGTAATGTGCCCATTGCTGTATCCATGATTGCTATTGTTTACCCATCTGGACTTGTGTGAATTATGCCTGAGCTTTGTTCCTTATGTTTTTTAAAATTAAATTAAATAGAAAATAGTATAAAGTCACAGAGAGGTGTTGTCCATCTTAATGTACAGACAAAGGAGAGGGTTAAAGAAGTGAGGGAATAAAAGAAGCAACCACAGGCAGGACGGTCATATCAGTCACAGCAGCTGATAACAGGAGTCGATGATTTGCGTGATTGATAAATCAATTATTTACATGCGAAAGCACCAGGATGGCCGAGTGGTTAAGGCGCTGGACTTAAGTTCCATTGGGCAACAGCCCGCGTGGGTTCGAACCCCACTCCTGGTAATTATGGGTATTTGATTAAACACACACCAATTATAAGCTTGAGACCTGCAATATAACACACATGGTGTGTGTTAACGCCAGCTGTGATAAGCGTGATCCCTGCAATCTATCACACAGAGACTGCTGCTGGAGAGCAAAGGTGATGTCTCTCTGTAGATTCATGGACTGTTTACAAGCGTTCAAGTGACTCGATCTTAAAACCTAAATCGTTTAGCTGGATTCTTAATAAATGAAGTTCATTTTTTTCTAATTACGTTTTACATGAATTTAATGGGCTCTTTTTTTAAAGATTGTTTTATGAGCATTTTGGGCCTTTACTGATAATAGAGAGAGAGACAGTGGACAGGCTTGTGAAGGGGGGTTGGGGGTGCAAGAAAGAGTACACTCAGGACACTCGGTTCATGAAATGAAATAAACTTAAAGCTATTTTGTAAGACTGTGAAATAAATTTAACGTGTTGACATGGACGTGTGTAATACTAATAGCTGATCGGAGCCGATAAAAAGCTGTGTCGCTTTCAGGGTCAAAATGCTGATTTGACCCTTTCAAACTGTCGACAGGAGCCGATTGTTACCTGGTTTTAACCCTTTAACTTCCAGCTCAACTGTTTGGAAAATTGTGTTTTAAATAAACCTAACATGTCATTTTGTGTATCTGTCAATGTTTTATGCTACAGAAAGAAACTGCAAACAGACCAAAAGAACTGGTATTTTTTTGAGGGATTTAAAGGTTTAAAAAGCTGAAAGTTGCTATTATTATTACCGATATGACTGATATGATTATATACATGTTCACATAAAGTCTGTTATTTATCAACAACATTTTTTGTGTTTGTCAAACTCAGTATCCTCTATTTTAAGTTATTTTTGCATATTTGACAGACATTTCTACGGAGCCCCGCTGGTGACATTGTATAGAAAAAAAATAATACGTGGCCACGAGATAGTAACGCATGGCCACGAGATAAATAATAGGTGGCTACGAGAAAATGATGCGTGGCCACGACAAAATTCACCTTTAGTATTGATATCTGCCAGTTTCAGAGCAATGCAGAGACTGTAGGCTCTTAATATGGATGACTTTGAATACATTGATCTTTATTTTAATTTGGGAATGAACAACAATGACATTCTTAAGTCACTTGCGATTAGGTTTGGAGTAATTCTTAGCTAGAGACACTTAATTAAATGTTACGGTAGGCATGACGGTGGTGCGTTCAGCGGCACCGTGGGAAAATAACTGCTAATTTCCAGACAATTTTACTGCAACATTATTCATTGAGAGAACATCAAAATCATTTGAGGCCCATTTTTACTATGAGCAAATATAAAAAAAATCGGTAAAAAAAAATCAAAATTGTACTTATGATTTAGGAGGTCCAACAGAATATTGTAAAGCCACGCTTTACTTTCATGCATAATTTTTTTTCTATACAATGTCACCAGCGGGGCTCCGTTTTTTTTTGTTTTTTTTTGGTTTGTTTGTGTTTTTCTCTGTTCCTGAAGTGTTATAGGAACCAAACAACTGCTTGATTTTTTTCTGTTTTTTAAGACATTTAATATCTTTAAATAAAATGATGACCTCTGCCAAACAGTTGAGCTGGTAGTTAAAAGGCTAAACAGGTTTTTTGACCAGTCTGAGAGGGGTAATAGAAACTCCAAACTTTATAGAGTGACTGGGTGTAAATGTGTAGATGTGACCCGGAGTGTGACGCTGCTTTGAGCTGTCAAAGACTAGAAAAGATTTAAATAAGCTCACGTCCATTTACCATAAAGATCCTTTCTATCTCAAACTTATGATGCAGTTTTGGGTTCTCTTCATAAACAATCCAAACAAACACCTCCACCAGAGTGCATACACTGCAGTACCAAGATATTGTTTTCAAGAGCACAAGCTCTTTACGAAAACTTCTTTGTGCTTTCAGTGCAAAATCTTTTTGTGTATTATAACAGCTGTAATAAAAAACATCAACATTAAAAACTCTTGATCTAAACATGTATCCATGCAGTGATGATAAAATGAATTTGAACCTTAAAGGAGACATATCATGCTTGTTTCTCCTTTTCACTATGCCAGACTAGGATGCCTGTAAAGCATTTCTGCCCTCAGTACAAGTCATTTAGTTCCTTCATTGCCCCACAATAACATTCTCAAAATCCTCATTTTAGGCCATTATCAAGCTCTCATTGAAACGCTCGGATTCCAGGCTGACCTACAATAACCTCGAAACGTCACAGCCCTTTGTGCTCTGATTGGTTAGTCCTATTGGGGGTAGAGCCAGCCTGTCCTTCTTCTTCTACTGTATTTTCTGGCAGGCTCAAAGCAGTGACCGCGTATTGAGTCCCCCTACAGGCCAGAGCTGGTACTGAGAGACTGTGAGCTAGGGAAATATACACCCCTACTGGTGGATGTGTTCCTCGGTGACGGTTTTGTGGCTAACAGACATCACAGAGGAGGAAGTGTTTTTCCAGATTACTCCAACAAAAAGAAAGGTACCTCGTGTCGTCACGACGTTTGAAATCTCGCGGACATCTTGCAATGACCTATTTTCAGAGGCATCAAATCTCATTCTAGGACATCAGAAAAAATACAATATCTCATTTTTTGAAAATTAAGGGGGTGTAAGGTCTTATTTTCAAATTTATTATATTATATGTAAGTATTCAATCATGCATCAGCATGATATGTCTCCTTTAAGAATAATACTTGATGCATTCGTGGAGTCTAAGTGTGCACAATAAACAGAATTAAAAGAGGTGTCCAGAAAAAAGCCTTGAAAGGAGCCACTGGTTAGACTTTCATCACATCTCTGACAGCACAGAGAGAGTAGGAAGCTAATAATCCCCATGTAGGTGTTACAAAGAAGGTTATCTATTTATAGCATTAATTCGAGTCTCTATATGGAAGATAATGTCTGAAATATAAACCCTGCAACAGGGTACAGTGCAGTGTTTCACTGCGTGTACTGTTCAGGTGCAAAAATCCAATTCCTTTAAGTCGTATGAATTTAAAGTCTTCACAGCTATTGATTTATCTTCACAGCAGGGTAATTTTCCTTCTCAATGACCTTGTGTCTGGAGATTTATCTTAGGAGAAGTCTGCCTTTCACCAGTTTGATCACTTTTCATTCAATGAACTGCTGCGTAGAGTCAGCCATGGTGTGGGATTGAGAGAGTGTCACATATATCCTTTAGGTGTCCATATGTGACTCTCCATGCAGAGTAGGAATCAAACTGAGGATGAGGAGCTTTTCATAATCATGGTTTTCATCATTTCCTTCCAACAAGATCACCTTTTACAGACAGAAATGAGTAAGGCCCCATCTACACGAAGACAAACTGAGGTCTAAACGCATAAGTTTTTTGTCGAATCTGCGTATCATCCAAATGAAGACGGCATTTTTGGGGTCTGCAAACGATCATTTTTTTTAAAAGTTATTTTTTGGGGCTTTTATGGCCTTTATTGTATAGGACAGCTGAAGATAGACAGGAAAGCGGGTGAAGAGAGGGGGGATGACATGCAGCAAAGGGCTGAGGCCGGGATTCGAACCAGCAGCCGCTGCTGGGGGTTGGCAGCCCCCATACATGGGCGGACGCTCCACCAACTGAGCTAATGTCTGCCTTGCAAACGATCATTTTTGAAACCAGCTTCAAGAGTGGAAAGATTTTGAAATGCCGTATACGCAGCTCCGTGATTACTGGCTCTCTGCAAGTTTTCAGATACACTTACGTCATAGTTTCATATCTTCATTGACACGCATGCGCCACACGTGGCAATGACAGCAACAACAGTGGCGGCGTACGATGTAGCATATGTGCTGATGAAGCTAGTGACCCTACTATCCCTGTTGCAATAAAATCTCCTCCTTCTCAATCACCACTGAGTTGAACAATTATTGAGGACACAATACGGCACTTTAAGGATACACCCCGGAAAAGGACCTACAGGACAACTTCGTCTCTTTCCGCTTGTTTCCGTCATTAGGTTACAGCGCCCCTAGAGGTCTGGCATGTGTTTTACAGCGTTATTGAGTGCATTCATATAGACAGACACATTTTCTGAGACGCCTTCGTCTAAATGACGATCGTTTTTGAAACTGTAAAGCGTTTTGTCTTCGTGTGGATGAGGCCTAAGATATGTCTTTAGATTGAGACCTATCCAAACAAAGTGATGTCAGACTGAACCTCCTGTGATTTATGCTTTTATGACCAGTGCCAAGGATGTTATGTTTTACTTTTGTTTGTGTTTGTTTTTTGTCTGTTTATTTGTTTGTTTGTTAGCAAGACCACACAAAAACCACTGGACAGATTCTGCTGAAATTTTCATGAGATGTTGATAATGGACCAACTTTAAAATTATGGGATTTTGGTGGTGATCCGGATAACTGCCATCGGCGAACGATCGTTTTTGCTCAATAACTGTCTAAATAATAATGATATCAACATGATTCTGAGTGCAAGGTGTGGGTTTTCAGGGTCATGAATCATATTATGATGGTAACTTTATCATGGAACTATTGATTATAGACGTAGCATCAACCTTGGATGAGGTTTGTGTTCTCCTAGTGCTCTCAAGTTTTAAGTGCATGTGTATTTCTCAACCCAGTTTGGTATGAGAAGGACTTGAAGGCCGTCAGTGGATTAGAAACAACGAGGAGGTTTTGTGCTTGAGCCCAGCTCTGGCTGTCACATGCCTGCACACGTCATTGATTCAGGCCAGTAATAATACTTTATTGATGTAAAAATATATATATATACATATTTCAAAATGACAAAAGAACTCAAGAAATTATGCTGAAAAAATTGTTCAAAACTAATGACATGAGAAAATTTAACTATGGGTCAGGTTGAGTGATGTTTGACATCAGGGAACGGAAGAAACAAGGGAGGCCTCGAAGCCGGGTGCTTGAGACTCCTGCTTGATACCTTGGAGCACGAAGAAGGAGGTCAGTTCTTTTGTCTTTTTTGTCAATAATTGTGTCAGGAAATGTCCTAAGTAAATTTGTTTAAACTTTTTTCATTAGAAATTAGAGTAACCAATTCTGACAAGTATTTGTCATTATATTATAAATGCTTAAACAGTGTGTAATTACAAGAAAAGAAAAAAATGAATATTTACTTTAAACAGAATTCTCTTTATTAACTAATTGTAAATGAACATGTTCAAAGTTTTGAGACGACCAAAAGTAAACATTATCTATGTTACATCCACTCACACATTTTTGTTTGCCTGCAGTGTTAGTGTCCATGTTACAGCTCATTATATCAGACCATGTTCAGGCTTTGTTATTTAGTTATTTTTTGCTTTACTAACGATAGTCCCTTAAGCAATTAGCCCCCTTCATGACTCTCCTCTGGTCTCCCCTCTCTATGGCAGAGCTCCTCGACATCTCCTTCTTTAATGTTTCCAAATTATTATTGACTAAATCCATAAAACACCAACTGTGACAGAAAAAGACGATGTATTGTGAAATTCTGCGAATAAACGGCAAAAGAACAACAAAAACACACTCTAGCTATTAACTAATGCTGTTATTCACAACCTTTATACATTATTTAGATAAAAATATTGATAAACCTCCTATAATTCACTCAGGTATGGCTCACTGAATCCTCTCTCTCTCTCTTTCTCTCTCTGCTCGTTTACTCGAGGAGTTACAGCAGTTTTAATCAAGTGCATTTTTGTCTTTCAACACAGCTTGGTGTTTTAGGTGGGCTTTACAAGAGTACGAATTTGTAAGACTCCGGTAAAATAAACTATCGATCTGGTGAGATTGACACACGGAGATGCGTATTTGTCCATGACTCCGCATCTTTTTGAAAACGGGTTTGCAAGTGGATATCAGCGTATTGGTCTTCATGCCGTAGTTGGTGTAAACAGATAAGTCCGGAAAAGACGGTGACCTCATAGCACCCCTCCTCCTTCCCGCCCCCCAACCCACGTTGTCACACACTCCAACAACAACAACAACAATGGCGGCAGCCGGGCTGATTCTGATCTTGTTCCAGCAGCTATAAATATTGCTACGACTTTTATACCAACATTTGCTCACAGAACACCAACAACACTACAGCAACAACAGCAACAAGTGCTCATGCAGAGACGCAGCATGTTACGCACACATGAGCACTTGTTGACGTGGAATCCACCTCGGAGCAGAACTGTGATGTTACGAATGTAGTAACTCCAGAACTACATTACCCAGCATGCAATATGGGTTGGGAGCATGCGTGGGAACCCATAGGTACGTCCCGGGTGGATTTTGCGTTCTCAAGCAAATACACAAGCCTATCTACAATACGATGTGTAAACAGCGATACATGTTTTGATGCCGACGCCAAGACAATACGGTGCCGTCCTCGTGTGAGGAGGGCCTTAGACAGGGTGACTGTCGTCAATCTGTTTCCCCTCAACATCTTTGTAAAATCCAAACTTCGACCAGACTTTAGACTTAAGCTGTTTCGAGTGGGAAAACCTGTAAGAGTCTGAGCGGGGCTCCACGTGCTATATTTTTAGAGGTCAAACAATGCAAACTCCGTCAGTGAGACACGGGCAGCTCAGTCAAAGAGCAGCATCACTATGAGTTACTGACACAGTGTGGTATCTAATAGGACATGGTAATGATTACCGTGGGAAATTTTACTGTGGTTTACCATTTTTTACCAGTAACCGTTACATCCCTAGTCTGGACCTAACCAACTGACATCATGTATTCTTCCGTGCAGCGCTACCACGAGCTGCTGAATGACTCTGCTTTCCCCTCAGCTGTTGTAAACATAATAAGCTAGCAGCTTTAGACGCTGATGTGATCCTCCTCATTTTCAGACAAACTCATCTGCTATATAAACAATGTTGGGTGGTCCTCTCTTTCCATCTGTAGGCTGAATCATTGGTATATCCTTTATTACAAAGCTACACTTGGCCTTCTTCCATCATACGTAAGTAACTACATTCCCGTGAGAAGTTCTGGAAGCTGCAGCCTTCATTCTGTGACTCTATCACAAAATCTGCTTTTGCTCTCTGTCCCTGAAGTTCGTCTTGAAAATGGTGAAAGGAGTTTCAGATACGCTCCTGTACGCTGGAATCTGCTGCACGAAAAACTGTATCTTGGAGAGCTGGTCTCTTTAAATCTTTTTAAGTGCAGGTTGAAGGCTTTGGAGGAAGAAGTAGGCTGTGGATGCTTTGACTGTTAAACTTGTTGCTCTGTGACTCTGACTTGATTGGTTCATACAGATGTATTTGGGTCTGGAATTATTTTTTTGTAACTTTGTAAATGTGCTGCTGCCTGTCTTGGCCAGGACACTCTTGCAAATGAGATTTTTAATGTCAACAAGAATATTCTGGTTAAATGAAGTTCATCTATGTGAGTGATGGATGCAAAAATGACTTTATATCTTTAGTTAACCCTCTGAATCCCAAGCAGTTTCTGGTTGTTTTTTGCTTCTCTAACGTTTTTACTCACTATGGTCTCATTTTTTTCTACAATATGAAGTCCAGCACCTCAATAAGATTCAGAACATCCATGGCTACTGACTGATGTACCTCAATTATGTCTACATGCAGTGCACAAAATTTACAAGCTATTAATCATTCAAAAACAAAACGCACATTAATTTTTTCTGATTTTATAATTTATTAAAAAAAAAATGAAAATATGGAGCAAGTGCACACAACACATTTTTAGGTACCCTCAATCCTAAGGAACATAGGAAACATAGTGGTGTTGGTCCTACATTCAAAGAATCTACAAAATCTGAAAACTTGTTTGACATTTAAAATTCCAGGCCGTTTTTTTCTTCTACCACTTTTCACTCACTGCTGTCTCATTTTTTTCTACAATATGAAGTTCAGCACCTTCATAGATTCAGGACAACCATGACTATATATTGACTATATATATATACTATATACCATGACTATTTGCTGGGAAAAGTTTGCCCTGTTTCATGCCTTCAAGGCTCTGACAGCAGGCGTCGCTGTGCAGCACAAATGGCTCTGAGCAAGAATTTGAGGCTGCGAGACACTGCTGTGGGACGAAAAATTCAAAGATTTTTTGGACAGCAAATTCAAGAAGTATGTGAATCATTCAGGTCTCGTTGAACACGGTAAGAAGTTCAATTTTTTTTGTTTTTTACAGAATTTAGCCGGAAGAATGGTTAAATTTCTGCAAATTTTCAAAGAAGACATAAGAATTAAAGCGATGATAAAATCTCATGAAATTCGCCTGTTTTCTTCTGTTTTTTTCAATATGTTGCTGACATTACTTGTAGTACATTTAGATATCTTCTGAAACATGAAAATCTAAGGATTACACCAGTGTTTTCGTTTTCTGGATAAGACAAATGGTTTGTAAATGCCACTCATTTACGAATAAGTGGTATTTTGATCGGGTATGTAAGGGTAAATCTTGTATTGGTGTGTTATTGATAGAACTGGTTTTTCTGGCATATATGGAGGGATGAGTAGATATTAGAAAAGGTGATTTAATTTCATTTTCTAGTGAAACGAGAAAGACACGAGGATTTCAGTTTTATTTGTACACAATTTAATTAATTTGCTGGCTTGTCTAAACCTGAGTGTTTGAAAGTTGGCATGAAAAACCTGCCATTAAATTTTTCTTTATTTCTAACTTCGGCTCAGTGCAGTCATGGGGTCAAAATCTGAAAGATCCAAAGAAGGAGAAAAAGATTATTAAAGCACAGAAATATAGAGCATGTGTGATAGCTGCTGTGCCTCACGTGGCTCGGGATGGGTACACTCTGATAAACAGTGAGCTCACACCACTCCACTGTTTTAATTCAGTTTTATACACAGACCATAAAACATTTGGAGGAGCTGAACAGACGATGACGGCTCTACGTCTTCTGAAATGTGGTGTTGACACTTTGGCTCGCTGCAGGGCCGCTGATGGTCTCCGGCTTTGTGTAAATACGTGCCACTTCATCCTCGCTGTGCCTCCTTCAGTTTACTGTGTGAGACAGAAAGTCTGTACACATCTGAGAGAGCGTGCATTTGTAGCAGACGGAGGCGTTTTTCTACAGTGTTTTTCCCTCGAGAGAGAGACAGGTTATACCGTTTTAATATACTGGAGTAAACACTGCAACTGTCTGGAAGCTACAGTACTTAAAGCAAGGTCTCTTTAATACTGTTGAACTATCTGTGACAGAATTTCCAGCAATTTGGCAAAGAAGCAGCCTGATTGCAGTGGGTTTCAGCTCCCTACAGGAAGAAGATACGAGTTTAAGGAGCAGGAGAAGACATATTTAAAAAGCATTATCCTTAAAAACCAGGTGGCTCAGTGGAGTGTGCCTCAGTGTTCATTATGCTGACAGATTATTTTTTCCCCTGACAAAAACTCGACAGTAACGAAATAAAAACAAGTGCACACGGATGAAAACTAAACTAAATTGACTGACATTTTCTAGACTAAAATATTTGACAGAGACTTAATCCAATCAGACCTTATTCGGTCATGTAGAAAGTAGAGACAAGTTGATCTCCTCCACCAGCACACCCCATCCAGGAGTCTCCGGTCATCTGATGCTGGTCTCCTCTCCATCCCGCGGACCAAACTCAAGTCGTTCGGCGACAGAGCCTTTAGTGTGGCCGCCCCCACCCTCTGAAACTCTCTCCCCACCAAAATCCGCAACTCTCCCACCCTGGACTGTTTCAGATCACTTCTCAAAACTCACTTGTTCTCCCTGGCCTTCCCTGTTTAAATGTTTAGCTTAGGTCTTGTTGTTGATGCTTATTTGTTTGTCCCCTCTACTGTGGAAAGCGACCTTGGGTTCCTTGAAAGGCGCTATATAAATTTAAGTTATTATTATTATTATTATTATTAAGAACATATCCAATCACAGCTACTTTGGTTGTGTGGAAAGGTTGGATGAGTTCAGAGGGACATCCAATCACAGCTGCCTTAGCTTGGTGGTGGTGGGATAAGTTGTGGAGCGATCCAATCAGAGCTGCTCTCTTTATGAATTGATATATTCATGTAGAGCAGGTTCACTGTTTGTTGTCAGTTCTGGTGTTGTAACTGAGATGCTCTGCCAGGTAACCTAAATAAAGGTGACTGCATTCCAAACAAAAGTTCATTTTGTTTCTGTTCATTTATACATTCAAACTTTACTAGCATTTAACAAAGTGCTATTAGATGTTTCGTTTTATCCAAGTGTAAAACATGACTTCAGAAATTCAAGGACCCACAAAAAAATGCCTTGGACTTAACGCTTCATATTTTAGGCGACTAAATTTACAGTAGATTTCATCGACTAAAATGTTGTGAAACTCCATCAACTAAGTCAAATTAAAAGAATTTAGATGACTGAATTATGACTAAAACTAAAAGATATTTTAGGCTAAAGACAAAACCAAATTAAAAAGTGTTTTCCCAATTTTCACTGAAACACAAGATGATTTAGGGGGAGGCTTTACAATCTTGTTTATGTTCCTCTTTTTTGATATAAATTGGTAAATGTCCCCTCATTATACGTCATATAGAAAAATTCTGTTGTGAGAAACAGAGTTGGCTTGAAGAGAGAAATCAGGCTAGTGTGGGAGGCGTCAAAGGAGAATTTTGTTGTCTTTAAATAGGCTTGAACTGTCTCACAAAAAGCTGGAAACATTGCTTTTTGTTTTCTTTTGTATTCAATCACCCCATGTTGTTCCACGCCTGCAGTTCAGGGTTCATCCGTTTCTTTTCACTGAAGCACCAGCGGCTGTGATCATCCAGGCCTCTTCTGTCCACACAATCAGAGCCAATCAGAGGCCCTGTGAAAAACATTTGTCCCACAAAAGACAGAGACAGAACTGGACAACTTTGGGATGAGTCACTTGGGGGTTTGTTTAGTGACTAAAACTTTGAAATTCAAACACTGAGATACCTCTTAAAAAACAGTCATTTGGGGCTGTCCAGAATCTGAATCATAAGGCACCACTTATATAAACTCCTCTAACTCTTCGGCTCAGAGAAAGGCAGGATATGCAGCTCACAAAATGATATTCTCATCAATAATTTCATCACCTCTTATGCTGATAAACCAAAAGCTGGGAAGCTTTTTAACTTGATGATGCCTCCTCTGTACTGCTGAAAGTTTCCCAGTGAATCCACCTGCATGTATCATCATATGTGTGGCCTTGTTTCCCCTTGACGTACAAAATCTCACAGTTTCATCCCTGAGGAAATCTGTTAAAGTTTAAAGGGATACACCAACTTCCCTTTTCTTTTTATGTCTTTCCTTACTCCCGTGCCCATGACAAGCAGATAGACGTTGTTCTTTCACAGTAACAAGAGACAGTTGGGCAAAACTCACCTACTGCTAATTAGCCTGGCTCAAACACTTGGAGTCAATGGGTAGAGTTAGCCTGCCCCTGTCTACAATCATCAGTTAAACATTTCAGCAACTCTAAACAGTCCTATGTCTTTCTTGTGACTGTTTTTCTTTTACGGCATTGTTATGTTTCTTCTACTTCTAAACAGAGGCTTTGTTTTGTTGATCTACTTCCACAGTGGATTGTGTGAAAGATGTGACTGTTGCGGACAAGTCGAGTCTTTTGAACAGCTCTTGAAGTGAACAATGAGAACCAATTTGCAGTTGTGAGTAAGTTGTTTCTTTGCTAGTCAATCTTAAATCTGCAGGCAATTTGCATTTCGGGTTGGACCTTGCTTGGGACTGTTCGGGCTTCCAGGCTCTGTGGCCAAACTGTGCAGGTCGAGACATTGATGTAGTAATGGCATTCTGTGTAGAAGTAGATACATGGAACGTGCACGGTTGCTAACCACTCCGTCAAACCAGCACCCCACCTAACATCTTTCATAATGTAATAGTCCAAATGGTTTTAATTTTAGTCCTGTTTTAGTCGATGAAATTTCACAACATTTTAGTCAACGATATCTACTGTAAGTTTGAGCATGCCAGCCTCCACTTCGAAATCCTGTGTCAACCTAGCCACCACTCAATTTGACAAACTGCAAAACTTTTGGCAATATTGTGTATGTATAATATGTGAAGTCTGTCTTGTAAACCTGAGCATATGGGTGTATGTGTTTCACAAAAAATAAAAAAATGTTGAAGGTCAAAAGAAAAGCTGGCAGGTTATGTTATCTCTAGCACAATGCATTGCTGTTAACAAAAAAATAAAGGGCTGTCCCATTCCTATGGAGAGCACTTGAAGCCCTTGCAGGCTCATGCACTCAGTCACTTTCCAGGTGGAGTCACTTGAGTCAATGAGGGGTCAGGTTTTAGGGTGGAGATTGAGATTCAACCAACATTTTTCAGGTTACTTTCAACATCCCTACTTTGATGGTTCCTGAGGTGGAGCCTCTGGCAGAGAGTAACACACCCCTGACTCGTGGTTGGCCTTGCTTGCTATTATCAGTCTTAAGTATTTTAAATATTTGACTATAATGTGGGTGTCATTTTGCAATTCCTCCCCAGACACACCAGCTCCTGTGATTATATTTATGTTGGACTAATGATACACACAGAAGAATCATTTAACATTCAGTTAACAGACAGACCCATTGAAATCGTGTGATTGTGCAGACAGCTTTTGTTTTGAAATCTGTTCTGGCACTGCATTACCGTAATACTGTGTGTATATGGGCACTGCCAAATTGAGTGGTGGCTAGGTTGACACAGGATTTCGGAGTGGAGGCTGGCTTGACCTCAGTGGATGATTGATGGCATGATCGTTCAGGCATGGCAACACCTGCTGGTCATTTAAATGCCTACTTTCAGCGTGTCTCGTCGATCTTGTCTTGTGCGATTTATTGTCGATAAATAGGCTTCTCTCTCAATCAATAGATAGATTACTTCCGTGTAAATCCTGAACTGTGTACACAACTAGCGTTGATTTGGAATAAATGCAATGCACTGAAAGTCTGGTTCTGTATGCCTGCCAGAGAAGGAGTTTTATTTTGAAGGGCACAGCACTGTTGGGTTTCAAAGCCCCGCCCACCAACAACATGAAATATGAAGTGGAATTTTCATTTTTTGTGTGAAAATGACAAAACAAAAAACAGGCCATTTCTTGTTTTCGCAAAAACGAAAAAAAAGTGCCGTTTCCTTTTTTGTTTGTTTGTTTTTTGCACAAAACAGAAAAATGGTAATAAAAAAAAAAAAACTTCATTTCTTGTTTCTGCTTGTGTCTTTTACACCCAGGAAACAGACTGATAAAACATAACTTGGTCAGATATGTATAAACAAAAATATAAACTAGAAAAGCACTCGGAGAGCGCAGACCTCCGCCAGCGCCACAGTCCTTGGCCATATTTCGATTTTGACCATAAATTTTAGTCCTACCTTTATTTCATCAAAATATTTAGATTCCTTGACCATGAAAACATACCATTAGCAACTGGATTCATAATTACCTCCGCCAAGGAGGTTATGTTTTCGGGAGAGTTTGTTTGTCCGTCCGTCTGTCTGTCCGTCTGTCTGTGAACGAAATAACTCAAGAAGTAATGGATGGATTTTGATGAAATTTTCCAGGAAATGTTCAGCATGGGAAAAGGAAGAACTGATTTGATTTTGGTGTTGATCCGGATCAGCGTCTGGCCGCCATGAAGAAAAATGCAATTTTCGTGAATAACTACTGAACTAAAATCGATATTATTAATATAGTTGCTAATGGTATGTTTTCATGATCAAGGAATCTAAATATTTAGATGAAATAAAGGTAGGACTAATATTAATGTATGGCTGGCGGAGGTCTGCGCTCTCTGACTACTTTTCTAGTGATATCTATTTTAGTTCAGTAGTTATTCACAGAAATCGCATTTTTCATCATGGCGGCCAGACGCTGATCTGGATCAACACCAAAATCGAATCAGTTCTTACTTTTACCATGCTGAACATTTCCTGAAAATTTCATCAAAATCCATCCATTACTTTTTGAGTTATTTTGTTCGCAGACGGAAAGACAGACAGACAGACAGACAAACAAACTCTCCCGAAAACATAACCTCCTTGGCGGAGTAATAAAATATGTGCAACACTGTTGCAATGTAACCAAATTCTTTTAGAAATTCTGGTTTGCATTTTACTGTTCCACATAATTTTATCAAAATCTGTTTACAAGTTTTTGAATTATCTTGGTGATAGAAAAAAAAAAACAAATGAAAAAAAACAACATACTGTGGCACCACTAGTTCCTGTTTAGCTTCAGCTGCTTCATTACTATTTTATGAAATCTGCAACAGAAATGTTAAATTATATGTTGTACAATAACACACTTATATATCACTCATGATTACAAAGAGAGAAGGGAAGGAGCAAGAACAAAAATAAAAGTTAGTCACAGAAATTTGAGTAAATAAAGTGGTCCACGGGTTCTTATTTTGAAAATCATACCGGAAGTGTGGTATGTTATGGTGGAGCTCTGACGCTCGGGCAGCTGCGGAGGAGCGATGATGCCTGTGCTCATTCAGCTTGATGTCAGTGAACCGTGTGGATGCAGGACTTCACATGCTCCGACTTTATTTTTTTTATTTATTTATTTTTTTTTTACGCTCATTTAAAGACACATTGATGGAGTCTAAAAAATATCCCGGATGTAAAGTCGTGATGAAAACGTCTGAAGCGGAATTTAAATGAAGTTTTTCTGCTTTTTCTTCGACTGGAGGAGAAAACAAAGATGAAAAGTTTGCTGTTCGTGTCCCTCTGCTTCTCCACCTGTCTGCTCACGGTGAGTCTTCATTTGACTTTTTGTCACTTATGTAAAGAATTTAAGGCAGCAAAAGACTGACAAGCATGAATAATATCATTAATGCGTTCAGAAATAACAGGGTTTTACACCATGATATAGAAAAGGACAAAAGACACCCTTGAAGACATTTGCAGAAAATAAGGGCAAATAAAGTGGCTGTTTTGTCTTCATATTTCATAATATAAGAAAAAATATTTTTAATAGTCTAAGACAGTCAGTAAAAACAAATTGAACAAAGAAATGATGAATAAGGAGTCATGTAGGTTATTTTTTTCACTTTAACTTTTTATGCACCTTAATAACTTCTTCTATGGTTTTAGAAGAAGGAAGGAAAATGAATTAATTTCAGACTACTTCAGTGATCAGAGTAAAAAAGCTGAGTTATTGTGTTGAATCTGAGCCCATTATTCTATAATTTTACTCTTTTATGATCAGTTTCCTGTTAAATACGTTTATAAAAATATATTTGAGGATGTCTGAACAAGAGAAGATATTTAAGGGTGTAACATTGAGATTATGGAGGAAGTTATACTCTTTTTGAAAGAAAAAGAAAAAATAGAGAGAGATAGAGACGCACAATATTGTTTTTTGCCAATATTTTTTAATTCATTATCGCCAATACAGATAGTTGTGGTTGAGATTTAAATGTAGCTTGATTTACTTGCCTTTATTTACATTAAGTAAGGAAAAATATAATAATATTGTAATATTAGTATTTCCCTTTTATAAACAACAAAGAAGAATATTTCATAACAAATAAAACATTTAAGTTCTAACAGTCTCCTTTCCATTTTAATTTGTAAAGCATTTTAAAAACCACCTTAGTAGACCAAAGTGCTGTACAGAGCAAAAAAGTAACAAAAACTTGTTGCCCGGACTACAAAACAGTACATCTGTAAGTTTTCTGGATCATTGTAATAGTAAAATTTTGTATTAAACACGTCATTTCAGTAAAAGAGCTTCTACATATTGGCACATTAACTATAACAGAAACATATTATCAATCCAAGCATCAATCAGTCAATCTTTATTTGTATAGCGCCAATTCATAACAAGTGTTATCTCAAGAGACTTTACAATAGAGCATAAAGCTCTTCATATTATGGATATACATATATATGCATAGATACATATAAACATACACATATACATATATATACACCCAACATGAATCCATATAGCCAATCATGAATCCCTCCATCATGGCGGCAAGAAAAAACCTTCTGTTAAGCAGCAGGAAATCTTGAATGTGGATCCCAGTCTCATGATGAACAGCAAATCCACACGATGCTGTGATGGGTGTGAGGGTAAAGGAAGGGAGGTAAGAGGAGACAAGTGGACTAAAGTAAGAACTAAAGTTAGGGACAGATCCATGAACCATAGACCTGTCGTCTGATTTATTAGAGGGTAGCCTCTTGAGATGCTACATCTGGTTTTCAGGAGGGTCCTCATGTCTGAATGGTTGTGGTGATCATTTTATAGATGTATAATCTATTATATTTTTACTGAAAACTGAAAACAAGAATTTATGGTGGTGATGAATTCATGGGTGCCCAGACCACAAGTGCGTCCCTACCATATCTGTCAGTAGCTGCGTTTCCATTACCCCTCGAATTGCGCAAAACCTGAATATCGCAACAAAATTCTGGTAATGGAAACACCTAAATTTCAAAAAAACCCTCAAATATCGCAAAAAGGTTTTTACACTCTCAAGAGGAGGTTTTTCAGACATGTTGATAAAGAGAAACATCGCAAAAGCGCTATGGAAACACTTTTTCCGCAATTACACGGAAAAGGACGTGATGTACCTGGTCACATGATCACTTCTCGGAGTAAACATGGCGTGGGAAGTTTGGACAGAGGGGGAGAATTAGACTTTTCTTGCCATTATTCTCGAGAAAAACATATGTGCCATAATAATTATCAAACAACAGAGGAACACAGAGTGTTTTAAGGAGATAGAAATGGAAATAAAGGAGAAAGGGTTCGTATCGATCTTCCTGCAGTGAAATCTCGTGGGATGATATTTGACGAGAGTTCAGACGGTACTGCCGACAACAACCTTCAATGGAAACACGTTCAAAGCGCAAATATACTATGTCGAAATTTTAGGAATATCGCTTTTATTTTGCGAAAAACTGTAATGGAAACACAGCTACTGTTAAGTATAAATGTATTAAAGGCCTCTTGAGATGTGACATCCCATTTTCAAGAGGGACCTCATGCTATGTGGTGCTAAAAACAGTTACTATAGGTGTATCAACTATGGATAGAAAGATCATGCTAATATATACATTAACAGCTCTCATGATTATGAGCTGGAATTGGGCTGAAGGAATGGACAAATATGTCTTATGTCTGTAATTGTATGATATAATATTTAGGCGCTGTGGCATAAATGTTATATGTGGTGGTCTGATAAAATGGTCAAGTACTATGTGTGTGAAAAAACATCTGTCTTAAAAATATTCATAGATGGAAAAAGACATTTAAACATGTCATTTAGCAGAATAATCTTTTAATTTTTATTATTTAGTCTTCATAATCCTGAGTGACATGTATTTAAATTGAACTTGATTATTTTGCTGACTCTACGTTTAACAGAAAAAAGCAACAAAAAGTCTCTGATGTGCACTTTTAGTTTTCAACTGAGCACAGAAAAGTGGATCAGTGCTACCTGAATCAGATTCTTCCTCAGTTTGAAGGTCAAGTTGAAGTTTAGAAAAGCTGTTTCTTCTTAAATCGGAGGATTTATCTCGGAGCAGCTGAAGTCTTCATCACCCTTTGTTTTTGATTCATTGATATAAAGGCTCAGAATTAGAATCAGGTTTGTTTTGTGCAGCTCTCCTCCAGCTGTTCTCTCACTTCTGCCTGACAGTCCCTCACACACGATCCGTCATCTTCATGCTCAAAGAGCTCAAAGCATAAACAGCTGCATTTCCCATGAGCCTCCGCTGACTGAGAGCAGACCGAGCTGTCAAAATATTCACATCACATGATACAAACAGGGTTAAGTTATAATGAAAACTATCTCCTCACAAGTCCACTGCAGCCTCTGAGTGTTGGCCAAGCCTGTGGCCGTCCCTCTTCTATCCTGTGTGTTTATGCTCTGCTCAAGAGCCCTTCAGAAGGATGGTTACAATACTGAATCTGTTACCTTGGCAGGAGACATTTTGACGTAGTGCTTCTTTTCCAAACAGATTTCTGGAGCTGAGGGTCTCTTTTGCTGCTTTTCCATTAGCCCCAGTCGCCTACCCAACGGGGTGCAGTGTCGCTTTATACAGCTGAGCGGCACTGCAGTGACGTCATTTTGAGCGCGACACAAAAATCTGTGGCTTTTTGTCAGAAACCGAGTAAAAAAGGAAAGCAGAAGAAGGCTGCAGGTGACAAGAAGAAATACCCCTTGAGAAGCACAGGAGAGTTTTGGAAGCTATACAACAGAATGAAGCCGAGAACGAGAGCAATCGAGCTGCAAAGAAAAGACGTATGAGGGTAAGCTAATGGTAGCTACCGCCAGCATGCTAGGTCGTCGCGGTCATGACTCATCGATGACGACATTGTCTGACCAATCAGTAGCCGGCAGTCGGTGACGTCATCTTCCAGTATCGACTCAGCTCGCTTGGAACTAGAGCGGAGTAGGTACTAAAACTAGCTTGTTTTAGGAGGAACCAGGCTAGTGGAAACACGCTGCAAATCGAGTAGGGCCAAGTAGAGTAGGGCCAAGGCATGATTGTGGAAAAGGGCCATTTGTTATTTCAATAATCAACCAAAGACCTTCATGAAATTTAATGATACACAAAGAAAGACCTTCTGGGAAAGCTAAGACAAGAGCCAGGAGCCACAACTCACATGAAGTTGGGACGCAACGTAAAATGTAAATATAAACAGAAAGCAATCCTTTTCAACCCATACTCAATCATATACACTACAATGACACAATATTTAATGTTTAGACTGAAAAGTCCTTTTTTTTGCATATATTTACTAATTTTGAATTTGATAACCTTAACATGGTTCAAGAAAGCTTGGACAGAGGCAACAGAAGACTGAGAATGTTTTTTTATGTGTAGAATTATTAATTTTTCAAAAATAGAAAAAAAAATACACAAACAAAACAGGACAGAACATCTCAGCTCATAGATTCACAATCAAACCAACAGTTGGAAGACTCAAGATTAACACAAAGTATACACAATAATAATTCAACACCAATCCAAGCTTTAACATCACTGAGGCAATCAAGAAATGTCTGCACAGTGTTCTGGCCTAGCAACCTTAGTAGCATGTATATTTGGACGTCATCTGCAAAACAGTGAAAAGAAATTTTATGCTTCTGAAAGACATCTCCAAGTGGCAACATGTACAGAAAAAAAAGAATAGGACCCAGGACGGATCTTTGAGGGACTCCACAGGTCAGTGTATGATTTACACAAAATATACATAAAATTACATAGACTTTAATAACAATACAAATAAAAAATAAAAAACAGAAAAGGACTGGGAATGTTGAGGGATGCTTAAAAACACCTGTTTTAAACTTTCCACAGGTGAGCAAATTAATTGGAAACAGCTGAGTGTCATGTTTGGGAATAAACAAAGCATCCTTGAAAGCAAGGATGGGGCAAAGTTTACTACTTTGTGAACAACCGTGTGAACAATCAATCAAACTTTCATTTGTTCACTTTTCATACAAAATGTTGTGGCACAAAGTACTTCACATAGAAATAAAAAACATTAAATAAAAGGTAAAAAAATTAAATGCAATGAAAAACACAACCCACCCACCCCCATCCCTCACCCCCACCTTCGCAATCCACATACAGCACACGCACTCACTTGCACACATACAAAGACATGAAGAAGAGATTCTAACAGAAAACTGGAAATGCCAGAGAACTGAGGAAATGCCATCTTTCATTAAAAAATGGGGGAACACTGGAGCTAAGACTAAAATAATGATTACAAAAAATAAAATAAACATAAATAAATAACAAATCAATAAAATAAAATAAAATAAAATCTTGATAAGAGATAATATAAAAATAAAATAAATGTCAGAAAGAGTTTCAACTCACATCTCCGTGCGAAGTTTGACCATGTGGCGGGGGAGGCAGGGGACATTGAGTCCGAGTGGACCTTGTTCCGGGCCTCTATTGCTGAGGCGGCTAATCGGAGCTGTGGCCGTAAGGTGGTCGGTGCCTGTCGTGGCGGCAACACCTGAACCCGCTGGTGGACACCAGGGGTAAGGGATGCCGTCAAGCTGAAGAAGGAGTCCTGTCGGGCCTTTTTGGCCAGTGGGACTCTGGAGGCAGCTGACAGGTACCGGCTGGCCAAGCGGAATGCAGCTTCGGTGGTCGCTAAAGCAAAAACCCAGGCATGGGAGGAGTTCGGAGAGGCCATGGAGAACGACTTCCGTACGGCTTTGAAGAGATTCTTCTGGACCACCATCCGGCATCTCAGGAGGGGGAAGCAGTGTGCTGTCAATACTGTCTATGGCGGGGATGGTGCGCTGCTGACCTCGACTCGGGATGTTTTGGATCGGTGGAAAGAATACTTCGAGGACCTCTTCAATCCCACCAGCACGTCTTCCAGTGCGGAAGCAGACCTGGGGGACTCTGTGGTGGGCTCTTCTATCTCTGGAGCTGAGGTTGCCAAGGTGGTCAAGAAGCTCCTTGGTGGCAGGGCTCCGGGGGTGGATGAGATCCGCCCAGAGTTCCTCAAGGCCCTGGATGTTGTAGGGCTGTCATGGTTGACACGTCTTTGCAACATCGCGTGGACGTCGGGGACAGTGGCACTGGATTGGCAGACCGGGGTGGTGGTTCCTCTTTTCAAGAAGGGGGACCGGAGGGTGTGCTCCAACTACAGGGGGATCACACTCCTCAGCCTCCCTGGTAAGGTCTATTCAGGGGTACTGGAGAGGAGGGTCCGTCGGATTGTCGAACCTCGGATCCAGAAGGAACAATGTGGTTTTCGTCCTGGTCGTGGAACGGTGGACCAGCTCTATATCCTCCATAGGGTGCTCGAGGGAGCATGGGAGTTTGCCCAACCAGTCCACATGTGTTTTGTGGACCTGGAGAAGGCATTCGACCGTGTTCCTCGCGGGGTCCTGTGGGGGGTGCTCTGAGAGTATGGGGTAGCGGACCCCCTGATACGGGCTGTCCGTTCCATGTATGACCGGTGTCAGAGTCTGGTCCGCATTGCCGGCAGTACATCTGAGCCGTTCCCGGTGAGGGTTGGACTCCGCCAGGGCTGCCCTTTGTCACCGATTCTGTTCATCACTTTTATGGACAGAATTTCTAGGCGCAGCCAGGTCGTTGAGGGGTTCAGGTTTGGTGACCTCAGGATCAGGTCTCTGCTTTTTGCAGATGATGTGGTCCTGTTAGCTTTCACTGGATCAGTTCGCAGCTGAGTGTGAAGCAGCTGGGATGAGAATCAGCACCTCCAAATCCAAGTCCATGGTCCTCGCCCGGGAGAGGGTGGAGTGCTCTCTTCGGGTCGGGGATGAGATTCTACCCCAAGTGGAGGAGTTTAAGTACCTCGGGGTCTTGTTCACGAGCGGAGGAAGGGTGGATCGGGAGATCGATAGGCTGATCAGTGCGGCGTCAGCAGAAATGCGGGCTCTGCACCGGTCTGTCGTGGTAAAAAGGGAACTGAGCTGTAAGGCGAAGCTCTCGATTTACCGGTCGATCTTCACCCCTATCCTCATATACGGTCATGAGCTGTGGGTCGTGACCGAGAAAACGAGATTGCGAGTACAAGCGGCCGAAATGGGCTTCCCTCGCAGGGTGGCTGGGCTCTCCCTTACTGGGGGATTCCACTGGATGCGTATCCGGTCCTTCTCCGCTCTGCTCCGTCATCTGACGCGCGTCAACTCCCACTGGATCCATCTGCGGTACGCATTGCAGCTCCGTCTTGCAGCGGGTCAACAAGCTCATAAAGTTTTTTGTGGTTTTGCACCTCCAAAATCACTCCTCATCCATGGTGAAGTGGGGTGAGACTGAACTTTTGACACCAGGTCTGTCTCCGCCCTAAATGAAGTTTTCCAGGTACAGTACTTTTCCGTTGTTGACACGGTTTATTTTATTTTGAAACATCTACGGATGTTTTATTTTGTGTTTGTGCTCAACTTCCTGTCCCGCACGATATTCTGTGTGCTAAACTGTTGCGCCGTGGTCCGGCATCCGGCAAAAATAGAAGCTCTGCGTATCTGCTCCGTCTGCCGGAGGCGGAGAACAGATACGCCGCTGAAACGTGCATCTGGTGGAAGTACACGCATTGCTTATAATGGAAACGGATCGGCTCCACTGCCGCAGCCGCAGCGGAGACGCATGCAGTGGAATTTGGGCTTTAGAGATAGGGTGAGAAGTTCGGTCATTCGGGAGGAGCTCGGAGTAGAGCCGCTGCTCCTACGAGTTGAGAGGAGCCAGATGAGGTGGCTCGGGCATCTGGTCAGGATGCCTCCTGGACGCCTCCCTGGTGAAGTGTTCCGGGCACGTCCCACCAGTAGGCGGCCCCGTGGTAGACCCAGGACACGTTGGAGAGACTATGTCTTTCAGCTGGCCTGGGAACGCCTCGGGATCCCCCGGGAAGAGCTGGACGAGGTGGCCGGGGAGAGGGAAGTCTGGGCTTCCCTGCTTGGGCTGCTGCCCCCACGACCCGACCACGGATAAGCGGAAGAAGATGGTACGGTATAAAAATAAATAGGTAAATAATATGCATTTTTAAATAGTAAAATAGTTATTTGGTAACAAATTGTAACATGTAAAACAACTTTTACAATGTACAATATGAAGATATTTAGGGATTTGATCATGTACAGTCCATAATATTATCAAAAGATTCGGAGAATCCGGAGAAATCTCTTTATTTAAGCAGTGAGGCCCAAACCAACACTGAATATCCATGACCTTCAATGTCTCAGGCAGCACTGCATGAAAACCAGAATTACTCTGTAAAGGATATCAGCATGCGGACCTCATTAAACCACTGTCAGTCAAGCTTAAGGTCAAACTTTATCATGGAAAGACAAAGCCAAATAACAACACCCAGAAACACTGCTAGCTTCTCTGGGATGGACTGAGGCAAAGTGGAAAAGTCTGCTGTGGTCTGAGTCCACATTTCAGACTGTTTATGAACATCATGGATGTGGTGTCCTCCGGGCTAAAGAGGAAAAGGACCATCCAGACTGTTATCAGAGCTAGGGATGAAACAGTATGAAAATTTCATATCACAGTTACCATGACCAAAATGATCACAGTTAATATTTTAATCTAAGTATTGTTGCAGTATTCAAAATGTTCAAAAAGTACTTTTACACACTGTTGGAATCATTTTACCCCTTTAATTACCTCCGCCAAGGAGGTTATGTTTTTGCCGGCTTCTGTTTGTTTGTTTCTCTGTTAATAACTCAAAATGTTATAGACAGATTTAGACAGTTAAACAGTGTGTAACAACAAGAAAACAGACTTTTGAACCTTTGTTTAAAAGTTTCCCCTCGGTATCCTTGTAAATCCAACATTAAACCAGACTTCAGAGTCCGTTACGAGAGGAAAGGTCTCCACTGTGTCTCTAACTTTTGCTCTCAGACTTAAAGGCCAAATGCAAACTGCGCATGCTCGCCTTGCGTGAGGCTGCTTAATCGAGAACAGATATATAGTTCAGGCTTTTCCAGGCAAAGAGCAGCATCACTGAGCGTTACTGAGGCAGTGTGGTGATCAAACACGGTATAACGGTAATTTCAATAGGACACGGTAATAATTACTGTGGGAAATTTTACCGTGGTTTACCATTTTACTGGTAACTGTTACATCCCTAATAGATATTAGTATTAGTATTAGTATAATAGATATTTTCTATAGAAGTTTTTATAAGCAAAGTTTGATGTATGGCTGCACCTCCTCAGTTTATTTTACTAACAAAGCCAGACCTGAGGTGCAGCTTTATCTTTTCCTCCTGTATTTTTAGTCTTGTCCGTCCCCGTCTGCGTGATTCCTGCAGCCTCGGTTCACCACAGGACAGGCAGAGACTCAGGTGTGAGCGGACACTCTTCCACAGAGGAATATTAAGTTCATCCGTCTGAATATGAGCGGCAGGACAGTCAGAAGAAATCAGATCACAGCCGGATTCAAATAGAAACTCAGTGACTATAAATGAGCATGAGAGCGGGGATCATGATGGCAGCTTTCACCCTGCCAGCGCTCTGACCGGATATTCTCTAAGTTGATTTAAGTTGATATCATCTGGCAGAACAAATGCTGCAGATGTCTAATATTACACTATTACCATACATCTGCTTAAAATGCATCCCCTTTAAGGCACAAGGCACCCACTATTCACTTTCATTTATGTAAATTCAGGGTGTTAAGTCACAAGAAAGATTTACAAACCTGGAATAAAGATGAAGCTTAAAGGGATAGTTCAGATTTTTAAGGTGGGGCTGCATGAGGCCCATGGCATGAGTAAATATGTCTGCCATTACAGCTCTTAATTCTCCCTGAGGGAAGATAACTGGATTTGGACGCTAGACGATACATAGCAGTCATTGAGCCTCAGTAAACATGGCGTTAGCCAGTTTTATTTGCCAGACCAAGAAAGGTCCAGGAGAAACATTAGGGATGCGTTATGTTCAATTTTTTTATGTCAATATTTTTTAATTAATTATTGCTGATACTGAAAAGTGATATTTCTGGTCAAGAGCAAAAGCTCTGAACTTTAGAACTAGTTTGACTAGTTTCTTTCAGGTTTACTGTTTTTTTTTTTGTTTTGTTTTGTTTTGCGAGAAACAGATGTAAAGCAGGGATGCACAATATTATAATATATATCAGCTGGAAATCAGCAAATTATCCAAATGTTCAAAATTGATGCACCTTCTCATGACTGCATGGGTACATTTAAACATCAAGGGTTTTATTTTTGCAAGTTTATAAAGCTGTTTTTCTTGTTTTCCATCTGTTCATGTGATGATATGCTGTAACACTGAAAGAAACAAGTCAGTTTTCTTTAAGCACAGAGCTTGTGCCCTTGACCTGAAATATCAATTTTGGTATCAGCGATTAAGAATCCTAAAAAATGTTGTATATTGGCAAAAAAACAATATCTTGCATCCCTAATTTTAAACAAGAAAAACAGCATTTAACTTTTGAAAAAATGAATCACTTCATTTATAAATGTGCCTATGCAGTGATAAAAAGGTGCATCAGTTTGTACATTTGTGAAATTTGCTGACTTTTGAGACATGTGTGTTGAAGTATCATCAGAAAGTATCTACAGAGATTTCAATCCTATACAGATACTTAAGTTTTCAGGCTGTTCTTAACCAAACTGATATCAAACCGATAATATTGTGCATCCCTAAGAAATGTTGTTACAATGTCCAACTCATGACAGCAAAAGGCTCTAGGTTCGTGGACATGAGCTCACAGTTCAACCTGTGATCTTTCCTGTTCCTCAGTTTCCACAACAGTTTCTCCATCCTTCTTTCCACCTGTGGCCCCATCAGCAGAAGTTCTTCTTGCTATGAACACTGAGGGTGATGAAAGATTTTTTTCAGAATTGTAATTTTAGTCTCATATTTCTGACTTTTTCATGAATCAATTTCTATTTTTAAGAAGTCTGACTTTTTACCCTCGCACCGATTGCAACTTTGCGACCAAGATCGCATTGCAAACCCCGGTCCTGTCGCCTGTACTTAGCTCATTTTGTTGCTGTTGCAATTACTTAGTGACATCACACCCACTTGATTTTCACCCCGGGATCATATCATATATCATATAATAGGATGTATTATCTGACATTTTTCCAAGTGTATTCTTTTCACTCATCTACCAACCACAAAACACTGCAGCTGATGCCCTGCCGCAGCATCGTCTGTGAGTTCTGCGGTCCGTCAAGGTGGAACTTATATTCTCACATACTAATGTTTCCCACACAGACATGGATTCTCACTCTGTGAACCGGAATAAAACAATCTGTCACGGGTGTCAATCACGCACTCGCACTGATTGGATCTCCTGGTGAGAGGTGAGTTTAGAGTTTGATTTTTTTCTCAGTCATAAAAAGACTCAGTCTGTTGACTAAGACAGTTGTTGTAAATACACTTTGGGTAATGTTAACAGTGGCACAGTTCAAGGTAGAAGACAAGCTACATAATGAAGCATATGTTCTAAATTTGATCTCAGGTCTACCATCTTTGAGGATCTGAATTTATGTCTCTCAAGCTGTAGAACCACTTAAAACTCATCCTTGTTCTTTTTCTTCTTATAAGAAAAAACTAAACTTGTCAAGAATTTTGCCTAAAGCATAGTCAATGTTCACAATTTACGTGTATCGGGATACGTATCGTATCATGGCCTTAGTATCGGGATACGTATCGTATCGTGAAGTTGCTGGAAATACCCAGCCCTACTATTGACTGGTACAGTTGCCTTTGGCTCGTCTTCATACTCGACTATCGTGCCTCATGGGGAGAGATGGTCAACTGCTTTATTGGCATTTATATTTACTGGCAACTCCATCAAAAATAGAAATAACCTTTAAATCAAGAAAAAAAAAACGTTCTGTGGGATATTTCTGTAAAATTCTTTCTTTGAATGCATAGATATGCTGTTTTGATGATTCATCTGGTCAACTTTATTAGGAGATTAAAGAATATATCTGTTTTGTCTACTCTGAGACTTTGATTTTGATTTATAAGACAAGCACATGATGAAAAGAAGCAAACTTGCATGTTTGGTGGAACTAAGAGTTTGTTTTCCTGTTTTTAGGAAGTGATACATATTCAGTATAATCAGTCATTTTAAATGCATGTGATTCATGAGCCGCATGATTCAAATGCAACACGGACTGAGGAAATAAAAAAGCCTTGGGCAAATGCACCAAATGACCCTGTTAAATTAGAATTCATAGTAAAAGATCATAATGGCAATATTCAGCTCAAATACATCCTCAGATTATTCATATGAGGGGAAATTGGGCTGGAGGTCATCTGTCTGAATGTTGTATTTGACAAGAAGAGAGTGGAACAAAAAGAGGAAAGGTGATGATTCAAGACAGAAATTGAAACCTAAACTAAACTTAAAGAATGTCAGGTTGTAGGTCAAGGTAATCATGTAAGAACAAAGCAAAGCTAACACAGTTTAAATACATGTGCCATCACTGGACATCATTTAGAAGAGAGAAATTAAAACATCAGTGTAACATGGTGCTGGTTAGTCATCTGTCATTTATGGAGCCACTAAATGATGAATTTTCTCTTTTTTTATGGTAAATTATCCATCAGTACATTATTACATTCATCCATTTGGGCATTAGTGGTTTGATCTGGTGACCTGTGGTTTGAAAGCATTTTGAGTCCAAAGAAAGACGATTAAAGTCCATTACCACATGAATCTTCATCTGTCTTTCCATCATCCATCCATCCATCCATGCATTTATTTAATTATCAGTTTATCCATCCATACATATATCTATACATCCATCCATCCAGTCATCTGTCCATGCATCACTTCACCCATTTACCCAACAGTCCATCCTTCCATCTGTCCATGCATCAGTTCATCCATCAATCCATCCATCCATCCATCCGTCCATCCATCCACCTATTCATCCATTCATGCATCTATCTAATTATCAGTTCATCCATCCATCCATTTGTCCGTTCATGCATCTTTCTAATTATCAGTCCATCCATCCATCTATCCATCCTTCTATCACTCCATGCATCTATCCAATTATTGAATCATCCAACCATCCATCCATCCATCCATGCATCTATTCAATTATTGGTTCATCCGTCCACCCAACAATCTGTCCTTCAGTCAGTCCGTCCATCCATCCATCCATTGATCAGTTCAGTCTACCTAATTATCCGTTCATCCATCCATCCACATATCTATCCATCCTTGCATCTATCCATTTATCAGTTCATGAATCCATCCATCCATCCATCCATCCATCCATCCATCCATCTTTTCAAATCTCAGTTCACCCATCCACCCAATCATGCGTCTGTGCACTTATCTGTTAGTGTATTTATCCATCTATCCATCCATCCACCCATCAAGTTGTTAATCCATCCTTTTGTCCATTTCATAGTACATTCATTCAATATATCCATCCATCCATCCAGTTATTGTCTATCAGCCGTCTGTACATTTTTAACACATCTATTTAATGATCCTTTAAGTGTACCACCATATCATCAATTCATCTTATCCATCCATCCATCATCTGCCCACTGATGACCAATCATATTCACCATTTATCCATCTGTTCAATATCCATCCATTTAATGGTCCTTTGAATGAACCATCTACCAGTTTATCAATCCTTAAGGGGCGTCACACCGCAAGCGACCCAGCTACCAAAGTCGCGTCGCCCACAGATGTAGCGTCGCGCGTCCATAAATACCTGTTTGGTCTCCGTTGGCGTTGGCGTCGGCCGTCGGCCGGTGACGTCACGTCCGCTCGAGTTTTACCGCAATCATATCATATATCACATAATAGGATGTATAAGCGGACATTATTCCAGCTGTGTCCTTTTCACTCACTTATCAAACACAAAACTCTGCAGCTGATGATGCAGCAGCATCGTCTGTGAGTTTACCGCGGTCCGTCTGCAAATGTCCTCACTGACATTAGTTCCGCCTAGAAGGAAGTCATCCGCCCTGTAGTCCGGATGAATAACTGCACCGTCACACGTACACACACCGCTGATTGGCTGATGCTGCACAGCCACACATGACATCACCTGAATAGATCAACTTTTTTTTAACTTTGACGTCACGCGACGAGTGAAGTGGTCGTCTTGTCGCCGACTGTCTCATCGCGGGAGGGTTAGCCCCGCCCCATCACGGCTGTACATTGACTTTGAATGGAGACTGATCGCCGAGGTAGTACAGGTAGCGTCCGGTGTGAACGCACCTTTAGATGTATAAACCATCTAACCATTTATAACAGCTCATTCAAAGATATATCCATCAACATCAATCTTGTAATCCATAATTATCTATCCAAAATTCATCCATCTATCCATCTTCTTATCCATCCATTATTTATCCATCCTTTCACTGGTTTATCCATCGATCCATTCATAAATATATCTGAAAAATAAACCAGAGCTCCGTTCGTTGTTGAGTAGCTTTAGCATTTGGCTTGTTGCAGCTCTCAGTAACATTTGTTGATTTTTAATCTTTTAACTGTCAGCGTGTGCATTCATTGCAGACAGTTGTGAAAACATGTTATCAAAGCTAAAAGCTTTCTAACAAGTGAGTGAGATTAGTGTAAGCTTTTAAGAAAAGAGGTTTGATGGTGTAAGGAGCTGTAATTACAGGAAAATGGGTACATGCAGGAGACACTGGAGGAAAAAATGATGGAGAGATCGGAGAGCAGTGAAGGGTAATGAAAAGAACCTCTTCATTAAGTCTTTGTCAGCCTTCAATATGTTTTCACAAAAGAACAGCCATGTAATTTCAGAATTTAAAGCGGTGGCTAATCAGGCAGTGATTATTTCTATTTCTACTGAGGTGATGCTGTTAGAGCTGCTCTAGCATTTATTTCTTTGAGGGTGTTTGTGTTTTGCAGGTCGTCAGAATCTTCTCTCTAAAATAAAGATTCAATTTTTCAACACTTCCTTTGGTTCATATAGCTGGCTTGGTTTTTGTGGTTGTCCTTTAGGAAGCTTCCCCACCTAACACATTTTAGACTAGTGCTGGAAAATACAAATTAAATCTTTTTTTTTTTCCTTTTGCAGCAGATTTAAATTTAAACCAGTTTTTTTCTTGGCTTACGCTTACAATACTGAAAATGTACATTTTGCATGATGGAAGGCCTTGTCATGTTTTGCACAAGCACATCTTTAGACTTGTGTGTGTATATATGTCAGGTTAAATACTGATCAGAAGTTCCATGTTAGTATACTGTGATTTCAGTGTTCATGTGGAAAAACCTGATTACATTCAACCTACATTATCAGCATTTTATAAGAAAAAAAGCATACAATTTGTCTGTGGGAAATTCTGTTTAGTTCTGTAATATATTTTCCTAACATATAGACAAAACTTGATTCATAAATTTTGTGTTGCTTGTAGGTTTTCTCTTAATGAGGTAAAAAAAAAAGTTTGATAACCATAAACTGAGCTTTTTAAGGCCATACTTTCCAGCACTAGTCCTGACCAGATTAATTTTAAACTATTTATATTGTACATGCCAAAGACCCGGGAAATTAAGAGAGGAGAGAAGAAACGATGAGATTCGTTTCAAGCGAAAGTGACGTCTATTAGTGATGACGGCTGGATATACCGGTCCGAGCGCACGGGAGAAACTGAATTAAAGAAAATAATGTAAACTCCTGGGCGCTCGACCGCGGTACATTCATATTCACTTTTACATTAATGTAAATGAATGAAAAAGAAAAATGCCACGTTTCCCAGGCCCAGAATGATAGGAGTTTTTAATTGTTATGCGGCCCCTTTGTGTTCACAAATAATGTTTTTATTCTGCTATAAGCACTTAAACCCCCCTCTCTGAGCATTTATATAGGCTAGAAAAAAATGTAAAGGCCTGAGATAACGATGTACAATTCACTACTTTTTCTCCTTATTTATGCTTGGTTTGATCAGGAGATACAAACGTCATAAAACATGCATTTTGTTAATGTGCATCGTTTCTGTGAGGGCCGATATGTGTCAACGAGCCTCTCTGTCACCTACTGACTTTTTTTTTTTAATTATTATTATTTATTATTGTACATGTTTGCTGTTTGTAAATGTATATATGGTCTGGGTTTAGGCCCTTTGGGATAAATAAAGTTGTCTGATCTAATCTCATCTAAAATGTGTTTTCCTGAACAGACCTGTCTACTGTAGCAGCCTGACAGTTACAGACACAAATACAAACAACACAGATAAATCACGACAGACAACAGATGGAAAACCTGGAAAGAACTGCCCCATGACAGTGTTCAATATTTTCTGTGATTTCAATATGTCAATCTTAAAATTCTTTTAAATGATGAGTCAAATACTTCTTTGCACAGTGAAGAAAATCAAACAACAGAGATATAAGAGACTCTACTGACATTAAACTGCTCACATTTTGAGGCAACATTAGGCCGACAGATCGGCTGCTTTGTGTGAAGTGTGGATAAAGCCTTTCTTGCGCCATGGTGTTTACATTTCACACATGTTTATTCAAATGGGAACGGGACAGGAGTGGGAGTGAATTTGAGTGGGAGCGGGACGGGAGTGTGAGTCATTCTACGGGAGTGGGATGGGACAGGATTTTTTCTCTGGGAGTGGGACGGGACAGGAGTGAAAATCCACTCCCGTGTCATGCTCTAATTGTCGCCTAGCTCATATATTTGTCTTCATCTTCTTCATCACAGTTTTTTGTTTTATGGGTTTCATAAACAGTTAAATAGTGTTAACATTAAAAAATAATTTTAAAACCCAAAACCAGTGAAGTTGGCACGTTGTGTAAATCGTAAATAAAAACAGAATACAATGATTTGCAAATCCTTTTCTACTTACATTCAATTGAATACACTGCAAAGACAAGATATTTAATGTTCGAAATGAGAAACTTTATTTTCTTTTGCAAATAATCATCAACTAAGAATTTAATGGCAGCAACACATTGCATAAACACTGGCACAGGGGCATTTTTACCACTGTGTTACATCACCTTTCCTTTTAACAACACTCAGTAAACGTTTGGGAACTGAGGAGACCAATTTTTGAAGCTTTTCGGGTGGAATTCTTTCCCATTCTTGCTTGATGTACAGCTTAAGTTGTTCAACTGTCCGGGGTCTCCGTTGTTGTACTTTATGCTTCATAATGCACCACACTTTTTCAATGGGGGACAGGTCTGGACTACAGGCAGGCCAGTCTAGTACCCGCACTCTTTTACTATGAAGCCACGCTGCTGTAACACGTGCAGAATGTGGCTTGGCATTGTCTTGCTGAAATAAGCAGGGGCGTCCATGAAAAAGACGTTGCTTGGATGGCAACATATGTTGCTCCAAAACCTGTATGTACCTTTCAGCATTAATGGTGCCTTCACAGATGTGTAAGTTACCCATGCCTTGGGCACTAATACACCCCCATACCATCACAGATGCTGGCTTTTGAACTTTGCGCCTATAACAGTCTGGATGGTTCTTTTCCTCTTTGGTCTGGAGGACACGACGACCACAGTTTCCAAAAACAATTTGAAATGTGGACTCGTCAGACCACAGAACACTTTTCCACTTTGCATCAGTCCATCTTAGATGAGCTCGGGCCCAGTGAAGCCGGTGGTGTTTCTGGGGTTGTTGATAAATGGCTTTGGCTTTGCATAGTAGAGTTTTAACTTGCACTTACAGATGTAGACGAACTGTAGTTACTGACAGTGGTTTTCTGAAGTGTTCCTGAGCCCATGTGGTGATATCCTTTACACAGTGATGCTGGTTTTTGATGCAGTGCCGCCTGGGGGATCAAAGGTCACGGGCAGTCAATGTTGGTTTTGGGCCTTGTCGCTTACGTGCAGTAATTTCTCCAGATTCTCTGAACCTTTTGATGATATTACGGACCGTAGATGATGAAATCCCTAAATTCCTTGCAATAGCTCATTGAGAAATGTTTTTCTTAAACTGTTGGACAATTTGCTCACGCATTTGTTTCCAAAGTGGTGACCCTCGCCCAATCCTTGTTTGTGAATGACTGAGCATTTCAGTGAAGCTGCTTTTATACCCAATCATGGCACCCACCTGTTCCCAATTAGCCTGTTCACCTGTGGGATGTTCCAAATAAGTGTTTGATGAGCAGTCCTCAACTTTCTCAGTCTTTTTTGCCACTTGTGCCAGCTTTTTTGAAACATGTTGCAGGCATCAAATTCCAAATGAGCTAATATTTGCAAAAAATAACAAAGTTTACCAGTTCAAACATTAAGTATCTTGTCTTTGCTGTGTATTCAATTGAATATAGGTTGAGAGGAATTTGCAAATCATTGTATTCTGTTTTTATTTACAATTTACACAATGTGCCAACTTCACTGGTTTTGGGTATTGTAGGAAGCGAGGATGAAACTTTGGAGCTTTGAGATGCAGCTCATGTTGTTTTGCTGTGTGTGTTGCCCATCGCCGGCAGCTCAGTCTCTTTTCATTTCCGGTGGTGACAGGAAGTCAAACCACTTTGTAGTTCTTTTGTGCTGCTAGCATGGTCAAGAGTGTTGTCTTTCAGAGATGACTACAAAAATGAACGCATCTGTTCATCTGGTTGTGTAACAACGCTGAAAATGATCATCTATTAATGTCGTTCCCGCTCCCGCCCGTTCCCATTGCTTTTTTTTCCCGTCCCGTCCCGATCACGTGACTGATTTAAAAATGACTCCCGTCCCGTGGGATTCCCGCGGGAATCACATGGCCCACGGGAATTCCCGAAAAATGTCATCCTCTAGCGACAATAGGGCAACAGAAAGGCAAGAAAACACTCCAGAATGAAACTAATGTTAGAATGTATGATACTTTTACATTATTTATACAGCAAATACTGATAAACCCCCAAAAAATGACTTGCATGTTTGTCTCTGAATCCTCTCCCTGCTCTCTGGCTCAGTCAGCTCACTTCCTGTCCCTCCCCCTCAGGCAATCAAGCCTTTACCGTAATGTGCCTGTATACTCGAAGAGTTACGGTAGTTTGAGTCATGCATAGCTATTTCTGTCGCCGGAGACAGCTTGGTCTGTAGAAGAAGAAGCTGAGCAAAACCCAGACATTTTAGGGAATTTCATAAAATCTCCCTGGATATAAATTTATGAACAAAAAGGAGGACATGTCAGAGCAAAAGAGGACATATGGTCACCCTATTTTATACCCAATCATGACATGTACCTGTTTTTAATGAACCAGGTCAAACCAAGTGTTTTTGAGCTTTCCTCAACTTTTCTGATTCTTGTCCCTGTCCCTGCTTTTTTTGGAACATGTTGCAGGCATCAAATTCAGTGGTTAGTTCATCAGTTTGAACATTTATATCTTGTCTTTGTAGTGAAAGAAATTAAATATGAGTCTAAATGGATTTGCAAGTCATTGTATTCTGTTTATATTTACCCATCACAACTTCTTTGCAGTTGGGGTTAACACATCCATGAATAGGCCTGTCACGATAATCAATAAATCAAGTAGCTGGACGATAAATAAAAATGTCCTCTGTAAGTTTTCCGGCCTTGATAAATTGACACGTGCATGCATGTTTGTTTTCCTCCTCTTTCTCTACCAAACAGACTGGATGAGAAGATGGTTTGCTCTGTGCATGTGTCTGGACACCGGATGCGCTCACGTGTACAGAGGAGGAGTAATGAGGAAACAAACACAAATATGAATGAAGGCACAAAAGCAATGGTACCTAAGATGGCTGCCACAGCCCCAGTGTGGGAATATTTTGGTTTTGAACAAGGCATGAGCTCATGAACACCGCATTTGTTTGAAAGTAGTGGTGATGAAGAAGGGGAGGTGCAGCGGAGCCTTCGTCCTGACAGTCAGAGCTTACTGAGGTGTTTGTTCTGCGAAGCAAATATAAATAAAACAGAGCAAAATGGTGCATGCTCACAGACAGTGTTGTTTGCCACATTGCAAAAGAAATACAATCCTTCAATACGGTTGAAAAGCCAGCAATGTTACAAACGTTTGACAGACAGTACAAATTGACTGGGGGAGTTTGTTTTTTTACAGTGTCAGGGTCTATTTTTTATTGTTTATGATTAGTGTAATGATATTTATTTACATGCATTTTTTCCAAAAGAGAGTCCATTTCATTTTCATTGTTTTTTTTTTCTTTTTTGTTGGTTTAATTAACTTTATTTAAAAGCTCATGACCTTCCAATTACAGTTAAATACTCTGAAGAAATTAAAGTTTATTGCTTTTGATATGGTGTACTCACTTAATTATGACATGCATTATAATTACATTAATGAAAAAATGATGTTTCAAAATAATATTGACAATGACACCGTTTATTGGCAATAAATTTTTGGACAATTATTGCCCAGCAAAATTTGTTGTCATGACAGGCCTATCTATGATAGTTTCTGGCTGCCTATTAGAGATAGGTATTTAGTTGCTTAATACCTTCCTGATTTGCACTCTCTTTGTTTATTATTAAAAACAGGCTAAAATGTCCCCTCTGAAAACATCCAACACTTGAAATAAACTGTTTTATTTCAGCTATGATGAAGGCTTTAGCTCTTTTGAAGGAAGTGTACATTTTCCTTTTTAGGTCTACTGTGTGTGAGTATTTAGGCCACAGCATCAGTGAAGCAGAATCGGTCATGATGAAGCACTGAGCTGTGGTTCTATTGCCTTGTTGCCGAGAGCATGAACATTAACACGATAAGAAATGAAACACTTGAGTCAATGATGAGCAGCCAGCACACAACAGAGCCAAATATAACAGGATCCTAAAAATATAAACAGCTCTGTCTTGTTGTTCTCATAATCTGGTTTAAACGTGGGTGTTTTGGTCTGATTAACTCTTTTCACTGTAAAATCCTGTGGATACAAAAAACGGTCTGATTGAAAATCCCCTGACTTGAGTGGCATTTCAACAGATGAATTTTAAGAATTTCTGGAGGAAGTCTTGGACCATATTTTACAAACAATCGAAGAATTCTCACAGAAAGCAGCAAACGTAGCTTCAGGTTTTCTCTTTGGATTGATGGAGGGACTTTCAGAGCAACTGAGTGAGGAAGAGTCTGGTTGTCCTAGTTTTAAGTGTGACGATGCTGTGGTTGGTTGTGCCTGGTCACAACCCGAGGTCCTCAGCCAACGCTCTTCTGACCATCCCACAGTCGAGACTGAGGACCAAAGGTGACTGGGTGATCGGGCCTTTTCTGTCCCTGAAGAGATCAGATTAGTGATCTCTTTGTCCTCCTTTAAATCTCTTTTAAAAACACATTTATATTGATGTGCTTTTACAAGACATATCACCTGAGTGTGCTTTTAATCCGCTGCTTGTATTTGTAGTCTAAGACAGTTTCACAGGCAGCATCTTTTATTCTTTAACTTTTTATCTTTTTTTAAAAAAGCATATTTTTCATTTCTTTTTTTCTTTTATCTTTTTAACTTTTTATCCTGTTTTGCTTTCATTTACTTTCATTTTATCTCCTGTTTTCTTTTATCTTTCAGTAGTTTTAGTCTATTTATTTTCTTTCTTTTTATCTTGGATGCTATAAATCCTTTATTAATTTTGCTCTGTTTCTGTCATTGTAGTCCTCACATTTCTTTTATTTTTCTTTAATTTTCGTGTTATTTTTTTATTAATTTTGTTGATAAAGGATTTTGTTACATGGCAGATGTCTAGTTTGGAATTGTTTTTTTCCCCCTCATCTCTCCGCTTGTTTTCTTTTTTGCAAGCACTTTGAGTTACATATGTTGTAGGAAAAGTGCTATATAAATAAAGTTTGATTGTTTGATTATTATTGGTTAATCCAAAGCACTTAAAGGAGACATATCATGCTGATGCATGATTTAATACTTACGTATAATATAATAAATTTGAAAACAAGACCTTACACCCCCTTAATTTTCAAAAAATGAGATACTGTATTTTTTCTGATATCCTAGAACGAGATTTGATGCCTCTGAAAATAGGTCATTGCGAGATGTCCGCGAGATTTAAATCGTCGTGACGACACAAGGTACCTTTCTTTTTATTGGAGTAATCTGATAAAACACTTCCTCCTCTGTGATGTCCGTCAGCCCCAAACCCTCACCGAGGAACACATCCAGCAGCAGGGGTATAAAGCTCCCTCGCTCACACTCCCTCATTACCAGCTCTGGCCTGTAGGGGGACTCAATACTCGGTCGCTGCTTTGAGCCTGCCGGAAAATACAGTAGAAGAAGGACAGGCTGGCTCTACCCCCAATAGAACTGACCAATCAGAGCACAAAGGGCTGTGACGTTGCAAGGTAACTTTAGGTCATCCTTGAGACCGAGTGTTTCAACGTGGGCTTGATAATGGCCTAAAATGAGGATATTGAGAACGCTATTGTGGGGCAATGAAGGAACTAAATGACTTGTACTGAGGGCAGAAATGCTTTACAGGCATCCTAGTCTGGCATAGTGAAAAGGAGAAACAAGCATGATATGTCCTCTTTAAGCTAGGCTACATGGTGAACATGACGTCGTGCTAACAGCAGCAGAGGCAGGAGGCACATGTTTATCAGAACAAACCTGACACACCACATGGACCAGTAAGTATTTCTCACCAGTCCATCAGGGAAAGAGGCCTTGTAAAATGTTTGTGGAGGGCAGAACCTTTCAAAAGGATATCCAACAGGTGATTGGATGATTGATCTGTCAATCACTTTCATGCCAGGCCAACAGATATTGTAGTAGATGGGCACTACTGCTGCGGTGTAAAGTACTGGATGTGAATCACTTAAAGTAGACTTGTCAAAACATTTCCAGAGTGGAGTGAAAACATCATGTTTACAGAGAACTTTGTAGAGGAGATGCATGATATTTAATATATGTCGATATCCGATACGCCAATATTGTTAAAATTCATTATCGCTGATACCGATATGTCTGGTCAAGAGCTCAAGCTCTGTACTGTACAAAACTGGACTGGACTTCAGTGGTACAGTATATTTTTGTCAGGAACAGATGTAAAAAGAAGAAAAACAGCATTTAGCTCTTGCAAAAATGAAACCCTTGATATTAAAATGTACCCATTGATTAAAAGGTGCATCAATATTGTACAGTTACAGACGTGGAGAAAATTGTTGATACCCTTCCGTTAAAGAAACAAAGACCAACATTTTCACTGAAATAACTTGAAACTGACAAAAGTAATAATACATAAAAAATACTGAAAATCAAGCAATAAAAAATAGACTCTGCTTTTAAATTATGGTTTAACTAAATTATTTAAAAATAAAAAAAAGACAAAAAAGATAGTTCCACAAGAATAGATTGAAAATGATTTGACTGTAGGGACATGTTAAACTAAAAATACCTGTTGACAGGTGCAGAAGTCTCATTGAGAGTTACAGAAATCACCTGGCTGCAGTGACTGCCTCAGAAGTTTGTGTTGAACTGAGGTGTGTCCTGTAATTAACACAAACATTGCAACAAAACATTGAGCTAAGGGTACCATAATTTTTGTTCAGACTAGTTTAATTATTTTGTTTTTTTAAAATGATTCTGTTGAACAGCAATTCAAAACCAATGTCTGATTTTCATTAGTTGATTTCCACAAAACTTTCGATTTATTATTACTTTGTCAGTTTCAAGCTATTTCAGTGACCATGTGGGTTTTTCTTACATTAATGGAAGGGTACCAACATTTTTCTACCTGTCTGTGTATTATTTGTTGAGACAACATATGGACAATATGTGTGGGTGATCTATTGGCTGTAAACTTTTGCAAACATTTTACTTTCGGCCAGTACAGATATCAAACCGATAACATTGTGCATCCCTACTTTGCTGTTACAATGTCAGATATTCGTGTTAGACTATGCCAAAACCTCAAATTATGAGGTCCATGCATTTGGAAGGGAGCCCTAAGCTGTTTTGAATGGCTCTGTGTGTTACAGTCTTATTTTAACAGCGTAGTCCCAGTGACGTGCAGGACTCCTTTACATGAAGTAAATTACACAGACACTGCGAGATTCAGGAGATACATGGAAGTGATGCAGTAAGAGGCATAGCGTCCCGATGATCTACAAAGCTTTTGGTGCCAGAAATCCTGTTTAGCTGCTCTGAAGGAGTCCAACAATTAGGGATGGAAATCTAAAACCAATTCCATTTGAGAATCGTTAGCAGCTCCATCAAAGAACCAATACCATGAGTCTTTTTGCTAATCAATTCCCTTATCAATTCCTTCCACTGACAGGGTTCAGAAGCATCAGAATTGTGGCTTAATTTTTTTTTTTTACTAAAGGTGCCTACTACACAACCTTACGCGAGTGGAAACACCAGCAACTTGCAGAAGCAGTTATATTTGCTGTGAGGGAATCGTTAAAGAATTTGATTGATTAGCAGGACTGTCAATAGCACTGATATAGATAACATCTTATCAATTCCTATCCTGACCAAAAATCGCATTCAAAGGCCCTCGTATTTTGCCGTGAGCGCATGCGTAATTGTCTGGCGCGCTGGCACTGAATATCCAGGTTTCAATGTTTTCTTGGCCTTCCACGACACCAATGGGCCTCATACCCTCAGAAATAAAACTGTCAATTCCTTCTGTGATGTCGTTTTTGCATTTGGGTGTTTTATATGAGGCATAAAATTCAGCGCGGACTGGGTGAGGGATGCCGCCGCTGCAGCGTGGGCAGCGGGCAGCGGCAGGTGCGCATGCAGCTATAAAACGCAAAACGGTTATTAGACTAGAATATTGAAATGTTCTTAAATAAAAATATTGAAATGAACGATAAATACATTAAAATGGTGTTCTGAGACATGATGGGGGTGCTCAGAAAATACCCCCATTTCACTTGTTACGTTTCTCCTGATGAAATGAACTGCAGGGGAAAAAAATAAATTAGCACATTTGGTCGACCAATCAGAATTTTGGTCGACTGAGCACGCATCGACCGATTAGTCGACCAGTCGACTTGGACTTTACAGCCCTAGTCCTGTCTGACTGGAGAATGTAGTTAAATTTCTACAAAACAGTTTAAAAACAGTCATCCTCCTTGATCCGACACTTCTTGTGTTTCTTGTAAAATCTTAAATCATTATTTGGTAGTCCTTGTCTCACAATCCCTGGAAATACGATTGGCCCAAATAGCCCATAGCTAGCTTTGACTTTGGCACTGATTCTGTGTATTAAGTTTATCGTGGACCCTTGAGCAAGGCGCTAAAGCCCGGTCAGAGCCCCTGTCATAAATCCAGTGAAAGCAGATGAAGCGAGTGCATTCATAAAAGGAGTTATAATATGAGCTGGTGGTCTCCCCTGCAGTGTGATCACTGAGATAAAAGAAACAGACCACGTTTTCCTCTGTCTGTGTAATCTGATGTAGCCTTTGCACAGGCTTAGCCGGCTCTGATAAAGACTGTGAACACTCTTTCATTTGAAGTCTTTGCTTTGGGGATCTGTTGTAGGAGTACAGTTTCCTATTTGATGTTGTGTGATACCATGTTTGTGCTTCAGGCAGTTTGCTAACACTCTGATCCATGATTCTTTTCCTCGACAACAAGCTGGAGATTTAGTTTTTCATAAAAATGCATCATCAGGAGATCAGCCTGGCCTTTTAACGCTACAGTACACTGTTTATTCCTCTGAAGAATAAAGTCTGAGTCAATGGACTGAATCAAACCTTGAAGACAGGTGAAGTATTTATTTAAAACAGTGATATGGAACTTTTCATCAGTTGATTTAAACCAACACTATGTAGCTTTTCAAACATATTATAATCCTTCGATATTCATTGTGATGGCCCACCACTTTACAATGAGTTCAATGAAACCTCTGTCGTGGTCTGTTTCCCTTTAACTGGCGCTATGTAACTTTGAGGTGGATGGTAGGAACCCTGCCACACTAAAAAACTACACGTTTGGACTGCTTTACGGCATACGTCACTTCCCCCGATTCCCGATTCGTTTACAACACGGAAGTCTCGGCGAAAGCCAATCGTTAACGCGGAGCTGTAACCATGGCGGAGGCAACAACGTCAGGAAGAGAAACGTTTTGTCGGAGGATACAAAACAAAGAAAGCGAGAGAAAAACAAGCTGAATGCTCGGACCAGAATAAACATCGGTTTGGCATTCACTCGATGGTGTGAAATAAAAGACGAGGAGGGATGTCCGACTACTATCAGGTATGTTGGCCGACTAATTATGACGAAGTTCCTCAAAAAACTTGACAGGAAAAAAGTACAGCACAACAAATCCAGAACGTACCAGTATGTAGTTTTGTTTAGACCTATTTCAAGTGTGTGATATCACCAGCTCGTCGTTGTCTTTACTTTTATTCACTTTATCTCTTCAACAGGACGGAGGCGACTTCACGGTAATAAAACCAAGTTGAACTTAGCGATTTTCAACATCATCATTTAGTTAAAAATAAATACATTACCTCGTCGCTATCCATCCTGCAAACAGCCGCCGAAGACTGAATACTTTTAGCGAAGTCCTGGCTTCTGTGATTCGCATACAAAATAAACGCACGCGACCGGCAGATCTGTATCCTTACGACAGTATGCGCGCGCTAGAGCTCATGGGTAGTTGAGTTCTCTTTCCGGTCAAGCGGAGATCTTCCGTAGTGCTGCTTTAATGTCAAACTACACTGGAGAATGTCAATATCATTAACAAAGTGACCAAAACAGTCCAGCTCAGTTTGGTTTAGAACGGTGCATTTACTGGTGTTTTCACTGTTGAATAAGGTAAAAAGTTGAGTGTAGAGGTGGGATGACTGATTGATTCAGCGGCAGAAAGAACAGAAACTGATTTTTTTAATGTTCTTTTAATTTCCAAGTTTACATTGAATAGAATATCTGTCTTATAAAACATTCATATTTCTGTTTTTTTCTGTAATAAACAAGAATAACAAAAGCATAAGATGTCAAAACAACATCAACAAGAGAAAATGAAGGCAGCAGCAACATTAACAGACATGTTGGTAGGGATGTAACGGTTACCGGTAAAATGGTAAACCCACGGTAATCATTACTGTGTCCTATTAAAATTACCATTTTACCGAGTTTGATCACCACACTGCGTCAATAACGCTCAGTGATGCTGCTCTATGAAAGGCCTGAACTTCGAGTCTGTTCCTCGATGAAGCAGCCTCATGGGAGGCGCGCATGCTCAGTTTGCGTTGTTTGGCCTCTGAGAGCAAAAGTTAAAGACACAGCGGAGATTTCCCTCTCAAAACGGACTCTGAAGTCTGGTTGAATGTTGGATTTTACAAGGATGCTGAGGGAAACTGATAGAAGATAGTCACCCTGTCTAAACACGAAGCTGCGGCGAAAGAAAAAGACGTGCGCGATTAAAACAGCCGTAACTCCTCAAGTAAATAAGCTGACCGAGCTGTAGAGGTAGAGAGAGAGAAGATTCAGTGAACCGTACCTGAGAGAATTACATGTGGTTTATCAGTATTCTCGGTCTAAAACGGGCTCCAGGGTGGATAGTTTCCAAAGCGCTCTCCATGCAGCTCCGTGTAAACCCGCATTGGAGCTTTTCAGGGTGAAACGCTGGCATCACCGCATGCGCAGTACTCTTTCACATGAAGGTTGCCAGGAACAACAACAGCTTTGGCCATCTGCCTCTTACCGTGCTCAGTTTGTTATCCAGTCAAAACTATCCAGACAGATCTGTTGTCCGAACTGATTTGTTGTCCAGAAAAGAAACTCCTGCGTCTCTGTGCATCTATTCCCCATTGTTGTTTGTGAAAAGTTTTTCTCCTTCATAAATGTGTTGTAGCAGCACTGCCTTTCTGCAAACCTACAGCGCCATCTACTGAACCGGCATGCACACTAAAAAACAGGCTGGGTTTTTACGTCTTCAGCGTCGTCGTCTGAACTCAGAAGAATTTGAAAATGCAAAGGAAAAATCTTTCTGTCTTTAAGTCAGGAGTGTCCGTGTAAACGTAGCCTTAGTCTGTAGGTATGTTTGTGTTGGCTTGGTTTTCTTAGTTGTTTTTTCTCAAATGTAAACTAATGAAGTATTCTTTGATATAATGATGAACTAGAAAAGCACTCGGAGAGCACAGACCTCTGCCAGCACCACAGTCCTCTCCCATGTTGTGTTTTTCAACATAAATATTAGTCCTACCTTTCTTTCATCTAAATATTTAGATTCCTTGACCATAAAAACATACAATCTTGCTATCGTAATGTGAAAGAATCCTTTAAAAACATTCCCTGGATCCAGACGGTGATCCTGGATCACTCCCAAAATCTAATCATTTGTTCCTTGTCTCAATCTGGACATTTCCTGAAAGTTTTCTTGTAATCAGTCCATAACTTTTTGAGTTATGTTGCTAACAGAGAAAAAAACAAAACAGACACAGGCAATAACAACAACCTTCTTGGCGGAGGTTTTTAGAGTGAAGCTCTGGATCGTTCACTCTTTGGTTTTTCTGCTGCTTTGACTCCAACATCTGTCAGAAGTCAGCCACAAGTCATCAGTCAACATGTCCGATGAATAGTTGAGGAAAATTTAGTTGAAACAGATTTCAGATGACGCTGATGGTTAGGCTCATCAGTTACCACAAATATTTGATGTTTTTGATTATTGATGTTTGTTTTTGTCACTTTTACTCCCAGAATTGCCGCCGTGTTTGCTGTTTACTTTTAGCACAACAGGTAGTTTCATACAACCTGAGGTCTTTTACCCCCTCTAGTGGTGTCGTACAGTAACACATGTCACATACAGGCAAGATAGAAACAAAATGCTCCTGACACAAACACAAACGCAAGAACAAACGGCAAGTTTATCTCCAGCTTAAGGATAAGAGTATCAATACAATGTTAAAGGGCAACTCCGGTTTTTTGACACCTGGACCTTATTTTTAGGTTTGTGCATGCTCATATACTCACTCGGACAAACATCGTGCAGCTCGGAGTCCTTCAGAAGTTATTTAGATCCAACCGATTTAGCTGCACTTAGCGGGGGCCACGGCAATGGAGCTTCATAATCTCTGCAAAATCGCTCGTCTCTACCACAGCCCGGTTTGTCATTGCAGAGAAATCCTCCAGAGTAGTCAGACACATATTCCTGGATAGATCCATACGCGTGTCACCCGGTCTCAAGTCCCACTCTGAGCAGCTAACACACTCCTCTTCTGTTGCTATAGGCGAACACTGTCCACAAGCGCACCACCAGTTCGCATTGAGTCGTGGACGTGCTCCTGTTTGTTGTTCTCGAGCCAGCTGTTCGCTCTCTCCACATTCTTCTTTCATGGAGCTCCTCGTCCGTACTCAGACTCAAACCGTAAGGACAACCAAAGTAGTCTGACTCTTCGACATCAGATAAATATTCTGCCATGTTGCTCAGCAATGCCGGCAAAAAGGAAATCAGCTGTACCTTTGTGTCGCGCGGCTATGACGTCATCAAAAGTTTGTTTACCAGGTCAGCTGACCCACCTGAAGATGGTAGACGAGCTGACTTTATGATAACACTGGCGATGGATGAAAAAATATAGTCGAAATGAGCGATTTTGCAGAGATTACGTCCCGCGCTGAAGCTCCCTTGCCGTGGCCCCCGCTAAGTGTGGCTAAATCGGTTGGATCTAAATAACTTCTGAAGGACTCCGAGCTGCACGATGTTTGTCTGAGTGAGTATATGAGCATGCACACACCTATAAATAAGGTCCAGGTGTCAAAAAACCGGAGATGCCCTTTAATGAAGTATTTCACTGATGGTAAAACTTTGTCTGAGTAACTTTGACAAAACTGTCTCTGTTCTGCTCAGTCATCAATCTCGTGTGAAAAGTTCAGAGCTGTGCAACATCTGGTCATGCTAACACACCTCTTCAGGGCATATTTTTTAGGCCTGGGACGATACACTTTTCTTCCGATTCGATTTTTTACAATTTTTTTATTTGATTTCAATTGCGTTTCTACGATATTGCTGATTTTTGCAATCTTTAGTTAGCTTTTTAAACACTAGCGAAAAAGATGGACAATGATGATGCCTATAGACTAAATCATGAAAAAACTCATCACATGTGAGTCTGTTTTTAGGATTTATCCAGCAATATATTTTAACCAGCTGTTTATACTCTCTCTTCAAAAGTTTAGACTGCATTTAAAAGTGGCTTGTTAACACACACTGAAATGAAGCAAAATTTGAAAAAAAAATCTATTTTTGGACAAAGAAAATTGATTTAAAATCAGTCGAACAAAAAATCCTGATACTTATGTGAACCGATTGTCTCCCACCCCTAATAGTTTTCATTTGTTTTGTCAATAAATTGCATTTTCTACATTCCTTTTTAAGGTATAAAGCCTTCCTGCTTATCCTGTTTGTATTTTTTAATTTGTTCAACCTTTTTTTGATTGTTTAGATTTTCTCTTGTTGCTTTAATTCCATGCAACATAGTTTTATTACAGGTTTTTTAAAACAAACTCTTTTTTTTATCACTATCTTGACCTCTGTTTTAAGGCTTTGACTGAGAGGGACACCTCAGACTTGTGTGCATGATAATAGCTGTCTGTGCTGGACATCTTCTTTAATGCTTAACTATACCACATTTTTCTTTAAGGTGTAAAGAGGTTATGTGTCCGTGATTTTAGATTCCTACTCTATTGACAATAGATAATACTGCCTAATTATGCAAAATAAGTAACTATGTTTCTCAACATCTGTATTATTTAACAAGAATTTGAGAACATGCTTTTATGGATTCAGCTGAAAACCCTCAATGAGAAAATAAAGCCTAAAAGTGTCTTATCAACTGGCTTACAGTGCAGCCAAATATGCTAATGATGTTTTTTTGTGAAAAACTAGGTCACTTATTTCTATTATGCTGCAAGAACAATGACTTCTTTTCCTCATAATAGAAGTAAATGCAGCAGCATTCAGATCTGTTTGCAGAGCTGTGGCTGGTTTGTCTGATTAACACTGTGTCCTGATTAATTGTGAGCTTCAAGTGTCATCCTGCACTGCACAAAATCACACCCCTGATGACTGCTTTGTATTCGAGTATTTGATTATATTCCCAGTGTTCACCCTTGTGATAAGAAGATCAAGTGTTGTTCGTGTACAGGTAGAAAAATGGACATGAGGTGCATTTTAAAGATGAGTCGTCGGATCAGAGGCTTCTCAAAACACAGCTCCGCTTGAGCCAATCTTAAAGGAACACTCCAATATTTTTTAGTTTACATGTCTTACCTCACTCCCGGATCCATGGCAAGCAGATAGACACCATTCTTTAGACTGTGCTGGCAGTAACAAGGAAGAGACTGGCGGAACTTGCCTACTGCTAATTAGCTTGGCTCAAACACTGGGAGTCAATGGGTAGCGTTAGCCTGCCTCAGTCTGAAGCCATAAGATAAACTTTTCAGCAACTCTTAACGGTCCTAGGTGTTACATTGTCTATTTCTAAACTAACATTTGCAATTTGTGAAAATTTTCAAAACAATTACTACCGTAGATGTGCTTTTTTTTGTTGACCTACTTCCAAGCAAGTCCACTGTGGTTTGCACATGCACCCTGCAATTTGGTGTTGTATGTGTTTCTTAATACTTGAAGTGCTAATCTTAGTTTAAAAATAAAGTTATGAAACATGGTCAAAAACAAGTCACACAAGCACACAGGACTGTTTAGAGTTGCGAAAGAGTTTATCTGATGACTGTAGGCAGAGGCATGCTAACACTACCCATTGACTCCCAGTGATTGAGCTAAGCTAATTAGCAGTTGACAAACTCTTCTTGTCTCTTCCTTGTTACTGCACGCACAGTTGAAAGAGTGGAGTCTATCTGCTTCTCATGAACTCAGGAATGAGGCAAGACAAGAAAACAAATAAATGTTGGAGTATCCCTTTAAGATTTATCTATCATCCAAGCAAAACCTTCATTGTCTAATGTGGGTCATCTTTTGGAATAGGCTAAGGGCCAATTAAAAGTAGTCCAAGGGTTGCATTTGGTCTCCGGGCCATTGTTTGGACACCCTTCGTGTAGTCTGTCATAAGTTTTAAGGCTCTGTTGTAATCTGACAGTGACTGCCGATAAAATTGTTTTCCTGTAGGCATGTACACACCTGTCATGTTTATGCACAAGAATATCTTGTTTCTAAAGTTCAGCACCATCCATTCCCTGATTACCATTATAGAGCAATGTTTACCTACGCCAAGGAGGTAATGTTTTCGGCAAAGTTTGTTTGTCTGTTTGTCTGTGAATAAAATAACTCAAAATGTTATGGATGGACTTTGATGGAATTTTCAGGAAATGTTCAGCATAGGAAAAGGAAGAAGTGATTCCAATTTGGTGTTGATCCGGATCACCGTCTAGTTTCAGGAATTGTTCAAAGGATTCTTTATCATTGGGAGATAGGGAACTGTGCTGCTTGGCGGAGGTCTGCGCTCTCTGAGTGCTTTTGTAGTTTCGGGAGAGTTTGTTTGTTTGTCTGTCTGTCTGTCTGTCTGTGAACAAAATAACTCAAAAAGTTATGGATGGATTTTGATGACATTTTCAGTAAATGTTCAGCATGGGAAAAGGAAGAAGTGATTCAATTTTGGTGTTGATCCTGATCACCGTCTGGGAACTGTGCTGCTTGGCGGAGGTCCAGCTCTCCAAGTGCTTTTCTAGTTTTACACTGCAACCAGTGTTTCAGAATCAAGTCTTTCATTAAACTATACACTCTCTGAAGCGTATTTGATTATTATTGTGTGGAGCATCAGCCATTTTCTCACAGAGTAAGACTCTTGTGTTTGATATTTCTGAAGGATTCATACTTTCACTCTGCTCACGCTCAAGCCTCCGACAGGTGTGTGGCTCAGAATTAGAGATATCTTTGACTTCAGGCATCAAAGTGTGTAGAGAGCGATGTGAAAAAGAAGAAAGAGGAGGGAAATGGAAAAGGAAATGAAATATATGAGGCTGGAGCTCCTGAAAAGCTTAATTTGACACAGGTTTATAAAACCTAAGTATGAGAAGGATAGAGCAACAGGAATAAAGTCTTTCTTTTACTCAAAGGGAGCCTCAACATCCTGAATATTTATCCTTTTTTAATAAAAAAATATACACCCCTTGGTGCTCAAGCCGACAATCATTCCTATGACATATGTATGACTACTCAAGTCACTGTTTTTCAATAGAAGAGTATGATGGACCTGCCCCTTTATGTATTTGAATAATAAAAAGAGATGTCCACATTTACTCCTCAAAGGAAATTTTAAACATTATTTGGCCAAGTATTTCTCCTCTTTCATGAAGTAGGTATTTTATCTTATATCCTTGGAAAACCCAGTTATAACAAGATATAACTTGAAAGGTTTGTGGATTCACAGCTCAACACGTGCCCCAAAAGAAGTGCCAAGATCCCCTCTACCTCTTGAAGTATGGAATAAAAATCCAATCTTTATTTGAGAGCAAAGTCACAAGTTTTAAGAGTAAAGCCCTTTCCTTTTGAGATCATTTTTCATATTTGAGAGCAGATTTTCTTGTTTTCAGAGCAAAACTTGGTCATTTTGTGCTCGGATCTTCCCTTCAAAACCTTGTTTGTGTGCTCAAATCTCTTTTCTCCCCTCGGATTTTTGTTTTTCACATTGGAAACAAAACTGCTCCCAGCCAATAGCAAGTGAGTATCGCTTTGACCAATTATGCTACATGATTGCCAGGGAGTTTGGTAGATTGAGCCGAGGGTCCTTCACGGATTACTCCTCTTGTTTTCCGTTTTTTGATTTTCGATTACCAAATGAAAGATGAGAGATGACTTGTTTTTTGTCTACAGGGCAGGAACAGATGGGAAATACACTAGCAAACCCCCCTAGCAACCATGTAGCGGTAGCGTCCAGGGCCCGTATGCATGCCAAGCCATTAGCGAGAAAAACTGACCGTTTGTAGTAACAGCAACAAAAAAAAAACAATTAGCGGGATGCATGAGCCAGGTTAACAGCCCAAAAGATGCTTAAATTTAATGGAGGTATACCCCACCATTACAGGCGCAAACGGCAGGAATACCACACCTGTTGAGAGGATGTGTTACCATCTAAGACATACTTCTTGGATAACCTACCAGAAACACCGTGGATTTGAAGTGAATCCTTGCCAAACAAATCCATCAACAAGTCCTCATCCTTCAGTGGGGGGTAAGGTGGGCCTCCACCTGTACCACATTGATAGCAGAGCTTTTTCCCCAAAGCAGCTTTTAGATTGCCGATTTTATTTTTGAGGTCATCTGTGAGCTCAGAAACACCACACTCATTTACCCTTTTCAAGATCTTTAACCAGACTTTCCCCTTATCTTTGTTTGTTACCTTCAATGATTGACTTGTTGGTAACAGCAGTTTGGTTACTCAATATTCCTGCAGTTAAAGCTGGGGTTGGCGATTTTGGAAAACTAGCATGAATTTGAAAGTAGCATCTCCTCAGGGCTCCGCCTAGCCCCACCCCCCGCTCACATGCACGCGCGCAGCTGCTATATCCAGAAGACTGATTCAACTCCAAACCTTCAGCACAACGTGTTTGTTTTACACTACCCCAAGTCATGTCTCAGTCAGCACGAAGAAAACACCAAACAAACATGTAAAGTTAGTTAGTACTCACAGCCGATGTTGATCGGGGTATAGGTAGTTCCTCTGACATTCTCCACATAGCTGTCAAATCTCCTGTTTTGGCCATGAAACTACCGTATTTTCCGTAGTTTCTCCTCTTTTCTCCCGTCCTCCTGTATCAGTATTCTCCTGTAAATCTCCCGTGTGACGATATAATAATAAAAGCACTCCTCCCCCTCTCCAAACTGAGCTCCATCTCTAGCCTGAATGGGGCGGTAATGCTCCAAAATGATGGATGCGGACCACCGAAGAAGAAGAAGTCTCGCGAGAACTGCCACCTGCAGTAGCGTGGATGGCAGTTCTCGCGAGATTAGAGCCAACAGCGGAACAAACCAAGAAAAATAAATAGTTTATTTTAGATTTTTTGTAAATCTGTCTTAAAATGTGAGGGATACTGGAGCTTGGTTGGTGTTGTGGGACAGCTCACAGCGGACTTCCCTTATTTTCAAAGACAAAACTTGAAAGGTAAGCGTTCTCCAGCGGAGTCTGTTCCCTACACGCTACATGATACACGCACTGTCTGTGCACGCCGGGAAAATGCACGTGCAGCAGGCACGCAGAATGGCGACGGGATTTGATTGGTGTAAAAAAAGGTGTCCCGGCAAGATTATTGGTTGGTGTTTTCCCTGTTTTACTCCTGCTGTAGATAGCGGATATTTTTCGCTCTGTTTTAAGAACACATTATGAGTTGATTACCATCGGGTCATAAAGACCATTTTAACCAGTATTACAAAAAGTGTATCTAAATCAGATCGCCAACCCCAGCTTTAAGTGTCCATTTCTTCCTCTGAGAAATTTGATTTTTCTAAACTTCTTTCACTCGCAACGTTATCACTCGCCATGTTGATTGTTATTGTTTATGCGTAGTAGGCATGCGTAATTTGAATTCTTTTGATAGGGGTTTTCCAGGAGGTTCCCTCAATGAATGACGTTTTGCACCTGCGCCACTTTCATGGTGCAATTACTGAACTGGTCGATTATATTCAGTCATGCATGCAGCTAATGCTACGGCCAAACGAGCCGTTCCACAATGGTACATTAAGACTAATGGTGCATTTGTGTAATGGCTTGACATGCATACGGGCCCAGGCTTTTAGCCTGTAAGTTTCTTTCATCTCCCCAGTAAAACTTTTCTTTTCTTCGAGTTATTCACTGCTTCCGCCATGATAACAACTCAACATTTAGCTTTCCTCTTCTTCGTGTTTCCAGCATCAGAGGAGCCTTATCGCCACCTACTGTGCAGGAGTATGAGCCAGAGGTCCCTATTTTAATGGGAAAAATAAGAGAATATTTACTTTATACTAAATTCTGTTAATTAAATCTGTTTTAAAATGAAGAAAAATGCTTTATATTCTCCTTTTACTAACGTTTAACTTCTTGGTTTGAAGGGGAAGTGACGTTTGCCGTAAAGCACACACTTAAAACTACAGTACAAATGTGAAGTTTTTAAGTGTGGAAGTGTTCGTACCATCCACATTGAAGTTACATAGTGCCAGTAAAGGAGATACAACCCCCCTCAGACCATGACAGAGGTGTCATTCAACCTGTTGTAAGGTGATATACCATCACAATGACTCTAGAAATATTATACTAGGGTGGAAAAACTACGTAGTGTTGGTCTAAATAAATGATTGAAGACATAGAAATAGTTAAAGTCCTTTAAGCTCCACTTTATTAGTTCTGATGCAAACAGACTGCAGTTTTGACACATGCCTCATCGTTGCTGGTATCAGATCATGTGCTTCATAGTAAACACACTCTGTATGCACTGAATATGTGATGATCAGCACAGCTGCAACTTAAACTTATGCAAGCTCACAAACACACAGGCACATACATCACATGGTGTTATGATTCAAATTGTGGGGGTTGTTTGTGGTTTTTTGTTTGTCATGATCTCAGTGTTTTCTCTGCAGGGTTTATTCAGCTCACACAACATTAGTTCATCTGCTCCGGCTGGTTTTAAACACACAAACGCACATTGGCACACACAAACACAAACATACACAGGAAGCATGGGGAGCTCGTGTAAGCCGCTTATCTGGACTGCGTATTTATCTGTTAATCATAGCTGTGACTTTACTGCTGTTTGTCTGGCCGAAAGGCAAAACTGATAACTGACTGTAAAGAAGACAAGCAAGATATGGATTAAAATGAAAAAACATGATCTGATATTCAGTGTCTTCACTGTTGATCTGAACCTTGTACATTACCAGAAAGACAGATGGGATGCTCAATCTGTGAAATAGATTACATTAAGTTTTTGAGAATGAGCAGAACATTTAAAAAGCTTATCTGGTTGGTAATTTGATGATTGTCCTCTCACATTCACTACAGACCAATCAGATGGTGTAGAGGGCAGGCAAACAGCCATGGTGTAAAATATGAAGGGTGAGCCTTTTCATCAAATAAAACAGCCAAAAGCACATCAAAAGTGGAGTGAAAATATCCCTACTGTAGTGCAGGCATAACCAAATGGTGGACTCTGGTCTGGATCCGGCCAAAAGTTTGGACATACCGTCTCATTCAATGTGTTTTCTTTATTTTCATCACTATTTACATTGTAGATTCTCACTGAAGGTATCAAAACTATGAATGAACATGTATGGAATTATGTACTTAACAAAAAAGTGTGAAATAAACGTTCTATATTCTAGTTTCTTCAAAGTAACCACCCTTTGCTCTGATTACTGATTTGTAGACTCTTCATTCTCTTTATGAGCTTCAAGAAGCAGTTTTCTCTTCTCAGGTGTGCCTTGCCAGGGTTAATTAATGGAATTTCATGCCTTTTTAATGGGGTTGGGACCATCATTTGTGTTGTTCAGAAGTCAGGCTGATGTCAGGCTTAGACACTTTTAAAATTAATATCATGGCAAGAACCAATCAGCTAAGTTAAGAGAAACAAGTGGCCATTATTACTTCAGTGAGAATCTACAATGTAAATAGTGATGAAAGTAAAGAAAACGCATTGAATGAGACGGTATGTCCAAAATTTTGGCCTGCACTGTATTAAAATACATTAAGCTGTCACAACATCCTCCTACTTGCAGGAATTTTTAATATACTTTCCGTCGATAAGTATGGTAATTCTTAATAGAAAATACACAAATGGTTGTTCACTTTAATACTGGATACTTTAGCCACACATTTTTGGATGAAAAAGTACTGAAATCTACATTAAATGATCAGCAAAAACTACAAATCTACTCTGCGCATACAAGCACACTTATTTAGGAATTTTATTTCGTTTGTTATTCCTGTTTTTTGTGATCTCCCTGTCCTCTCCCACTGCCTTCTTCTCTGTCTTGTTGCTGGGATTTACTAGTGTGAGATCCTGCCAATGACAAAGCGGAAATGTCATCACAGCCAGGGGGACAGACCTGGTACCTCCACCGGACTGAGTCATGGTTCTGTCCGGATCTGTGACCAGTCTGATTAATCCACAAGAGATTATTTTATTTGAGCATTTTTTCCAACAGTCATGGATATAAAGCTGCTTCTCCAATTAACACTAGAACAGCTACTGTGGTCTGATCACAAGCCGGTCATAACATGAGTGCTCCTAAATATTTCTGTATGTTTTCTGACGCTTGTTTAATGAAGCATTAAGGAGGAATGAGACATAATGATTCATTGAGCGGAGGTGATTTTCCCACCACTACCCTGTTTGCTGCACGAGAAGTTTTGCACTGTGTTGGCGCTGCACTTTCCACAGAGCTGATCCTGTTCTTTCTTTAAGTGTTTACTGATTGAGTTGATCATTTGTTTGTGTTATTTTTATTGTTTTAGTTCTGCAGTTCTGCGAGTTCATACAATGTGAGGGAAAGACAGGGAGTGCAAGAGGGAAAAATCTGAAACCTGCGCAAATGAAATATTTATCTTCCTTTCACTTTCTTGTCACTTTATACTGCGACAATACAGAAGAAAAGCAGTTAAAGATGACAAATTATTGTACTTTAAAGAGTTAATTTCTTGAATTATGAAGATGATGACTTTTTCAACTGGAAGTGTAGGTCTTTGTCTTTTTCAGCTGTGACCTCTCAATTAAGAAAAAAGGAAAAATATTTTAGTCAGTGCTCTATATTCACTTATTTTTCCTAAAATGAGCCACCTTTTATTTATTGTTTTTTGTAAGATGTTGAGTTTTATACTTGATGTATCGGCCTTCGGTTCTTAACTGAGACCTGTTTGTTTAAGAGAAAAATAGTTATTTGGCTCTGTTTGCACTTTTTATTTATTTTATTTTAGGTTTTTCTTTTTTAATTGGAAGTAAAGGCCTTAAATTAATTTGCCTAGGACTAGTCCTGTCACGATAATCAATAAATCAATTAACCGCACGATAAGTAAAAACGTCCTCGATAACTTTTCCGGCCTCAATAAATTGACAGGTGCATGCATGTTTTTTTCCTCCCCTTTCTCTACCAAACAGGCTGGATGAGATGATGGCTCACTTCGTACGTCTTTCTCAACAGCTGGGTGCATTGGTTCTGTAGCGGATTAAGCGGAGTGAGCATCTGTCACTCATTCAATCTTTGTGGGGGGAGGCAGGGCTGCTCGCAGGTACACACACACAGAGCTAAAGAGAGTGTCATTAGGAGTAACAAGGAAACAAACAGTATTATGAATGAAGGCATGAAACTAATGGATCCTAAGCTGGCTGCCACAGCCCAAGTGTGGGAATATTTTTGGGGAATATTTTGGTTTTAAACAGAATAAATAAGGTGTGAGCTCATGAACACTAATGAGCCAATATGTCGTATTTGTTTTAAAGTAGTGGCGACGAAGGGGGGGTGCAGTGAATCCTTCGTCCTGACAGTCGGCGTTTACTGAGGTGTTTGGTCAGCAAAGTCAATATAAATAAAACAGAGCAAAATGGTGCGCGCTCACAGTGTCGTTCGCTACATTGGAAAAGAAATGCAACCCTTCAATAAAGCCAGAAATGTCACAAACGTTTGACTGGGAGAACAAATTGACTGGGAGAACTACATTTATATATTGTTTTTATTGTTGTGTGTGGTTTCATTGGAGTGTTTTTTTTTTCTTTACAGAGACAGGGCCTATTTGTTCTGTTGTTTTTGATTAGTTTAATTATTTTTATTTACATGCAATTTTTCCAAAAGAGAGTCCATTTCATTTTCATAGGCTTTTTGTATGTTTAGTTTATTTTATTAAAAGCTCTTGGCCTTCCAATTATCAATTATCATCCAGCAAAATTTGTTATCGTGACAGGCTTACCTAGGATTGTTTTTATTTATGGTAAAGGAGCTAGCTGTGAACTCAGAAAAACATACCCTGCATTAAAAATTGACTTTTGATATTGTTGAGGTCATAAAAATGTGGATAGGGGAAGGCTTTAAGATATAAACTGGACCTTGGTTTGTACCTTTCATTGGTGAGGAGTTAGAGGATAGAGTATAGAGGAGTTTGTGTTGTTGATTTTTGTTTTCATTTACTAAACAGCTGTAACCATGGCAGAATTCTTAAATCCAGGACTCCCAGTGTGTTTAGTGCGACTGCAGCCAACTGTTGATGCCCCCTTATTAAACCTGCATTACTCCTTTCCCCCCCCCCATTTTAAAAAGTCTGCCTCTGCACTACTAGAAATACACTTGGGTAATGAAGAGTGATTCTGGCTGCAATATATCCCAAATGCACAGGGTGTCCAAAAACTCCTTTTGCGCCCCTGTACTCATGATCTGTCCTTTCTTCTGCAGGTGAATGGACGCCACCCAACATGTAACTTCCTGCTGGAGGTGGAGAAAGACCAGGAGGAGTGTTTGAGGAGGCTGAAGGAGGAAGAGGAGGCTGCAGGCAGTCTTAGAGGTAAAACCTCTCTGAGGCTACAAAATGACTAATCTGTCTCCTGCAGGGAATAAAAGATGAGCTGACAGATCCTAAAAAGAGGATATGAAGAGAGTGGTCTGCAAGCTAAAGCTAATTTATGTATGGAGTTTTATTCTTCTGTGAGAACCTTTGCTGTGTGAGGATGAGCCTGTGCTCCACGTCATAATCCATAGTTTGTATTCGGCCCAGCTGCTCCTTTCATCACAAAATACAAACCCACACACCTCAGGTCCGGTTGGCTTCTCCTGCTGAATCAAAACATTCAGGACATGGTCAGTCGGAGTGGTGCAGCAGGGAATGACCCCACTGAACTGACCTCTGGAGTAGACTAATCAGATTATATCTCATGTTGAAATATGAGATTATTCTCTGCCTGCCCAAATATAGACAGGACTAAAATTAAACAGACAGAAAAATCCTCTTTTATGTATTTTAGAAACCAGCTGTTCAGAACAGGGATTCGGCAGAGTGAAAGCTCAAGTCTGGACTGTCCTAGACAGAGGCTGTCAGATCCTCAGTTATTTTTATTCTGCACCTTTAAAAGCAAAAAAGAATAAACCCCCTGATAAAATAAGTCAAGATAAATTTAGTGATATCCTGTATGACAGCAGTTTCATTCTTATCCAAAGCTTGTTCCTTTTGGGGTCCCTGCTGACATTGGGGGAAAGCAATCCAGTTTGAATCAAAAGTAAATAAATTTTGATATTTGGTAATTCATTAGCTCGGCTTGTGTAAAAATGGCTTATATAGTTGTGTAGTAGAACATTTCCTGTTCAATTTGATGTGCAACATGACTATATTTCTACATGAATGGTTCACTTTTTCTTACATTTTTGTTGAAGTACCCAAAATAGGGTAATTTGGGGCTGAAGAGATTAATGGGCTCATTATTGATCTGAATCAAGAATGATTTTTTGATTGTGCTGTTTATGCGTAAACAAGCATATTGGGACAGTTTTTTAATGTTCAGTGTCAAGTGAGAAGACTGATGTGCAACGACTCATTTAACTGCCCAGTGGCTTTCATTGCTAATGTAGCTGGTGTTTATAAGACTGTATCATCAGCGTACATTTGGCAACTGAAAGCAGGACAAATCTCAGGTAGGTCATTGATATACATGCTAAAGAGCAGCGTACCAAGAACTGACCCTTGGGGTATCCCGATGCTGTTTAAACAGAATGTGGACTTTTGCCCATTGACTCTGACAAACTGCTGCTACATGCTCATGCTCACTCTCACATAGTGGTGTGCGATATGACAATATTAAATCATTAAGGATTATAAAGTGGGGGTGATCTCATAAAGCAGAAAGATCGTCAGATTGTCTGCGTGGGTGCAGAGACTTTGACGCGCACCCAACTAACCAATCGTGGCACATTAAGCGCATTGCATAGTGGGATCTCCTGAGATAAAAGATTGAAGATGTCTGAACCAAAATCTGTTCTGAAGCAGCTGTATTATTCACTCAGATTATAGACATTACAGCTAGATAACATTTGTTCTAAATTGTTACACTTTAAGAGACAACCAGTTACTTAAGTTTGCATTTATATTGGACCCTTTTCAATAAGCTATTTGGTGTGTTTAGTTTTTATGTTAAAAAAGTGCACTTTATTGTTGTTCATTACCTTTTATGTTTACATTTATTGCACATTTTTATAAAAACTGCACTATTTAAATTAAAACTTGTTCAGAAAGTTTCTTTGGCTTAAATTGTCATTATTTTTCTTTTCAGGTTTTACATGTTTTATATGTTAAATATAGGAAAAAATGGTCAGACATGCAAATTAGTCTAGAAAAATCAGCGTGAAAAATAATCCTGATAAAATCGTGATCGTCGTTTTATTTTTAAAAAAATCGTGATATGATATTTTTGCCATATCGCCCACCCCTACTCTCACATTTGAGGGCAAATTGGAGCCACCAATTAACCCAATATAGATGTTTTTGGTCTGTGGGAAGAAGCTGGAGTGCCTGGAGAGAACTCTCGCATGCACAGGGAGAACATGCAAAGTTCCTGAGAGACAAAGGGTTCAACCCAGCAACTTTCTGGTTGTGAGGCGCGTGCACTCCCTGCTGCACCACCATGCCGCTCGTACACAGTCAGCATATTTTATATAAGAATATTTCATACTGTATTGAGTAATGAATATTGCACAGCGCCATGATAAAAGATATAAAGCTCATTTTATTCTTTTATTCTTTTAAAACACGTTGGTGCTTCACTCTTTCAGTTTGATCCTGTGGTGGTGTTTATGTTTGTATTTATGCATCACGAAGCCAAATATTTTTTAAAAATAAGAGGTGGGATTAAATGAGTATTACTTCTTCCCTCACATTGTAGTTTTAATTTTCTTTTTTTATAGGTTTTTTTTTTGTTTTCTATTGTATTGTTGCATTTTTTAACTACTGTATGATTATTTATCTGCTTTATATACAGTTGCAAGAAAAAGTATGTGAACCCTTTGGGATTACTTGAATTTCTGCTTAAATTGGTCATAAAATATGTTCTGAAATTCATCTAAGTCACATCACCAGAAAAACACAGTCTGCTTAAACTAATTCTGCACAAAAAAGTGTAAGTTTTCATGTTTTTATTTGACACAATATGTAAACAGTCACAGTGCAGGGTGGAAAAAGTATGTGAGCCTTTGAATTTATTCACTGGTTGATCCTCCTTTGGCAGCAAAAATCTCAACCAAACGTTTCCTGTAGTTGTAGACCACACCTACTCAACGGACAGGAGGAATTTTGGACCATTCTTCTGTACAAAACTGCTTCAGTTCAGCAATATTCCTGGGATGTCTGGCGTGAGTCGCTCTTTGGAGGTCATGCCACAGCATCTCAATCGGGTTGAGGTCAGGACTCTGACTGGGCCACTCCTGAAACCATATTTTCTTCTGTTGAAGCCATTCCATTGTTGATTTACAATAGAAGTTTTCCTGTAAAATGTCTTGATACACTTGGGAATTTATTTTTCTGTCAATGGCAGCAATCCACCTAGGCCCTGAGGCAGCAAAGCAGCCCCAAACCATAATGCTTCCTCCACCATATTTCACAGTTGGGATGAAGGTTTGATGTTGGTGTGCTGTGCCTTTTTGTTATCCACACTTCTCTAGGAGAAGTAATTAGCCTAGGTATTCACATATGGTTTCTATTCTGCACTGTGACTGTTTACATATTGTGTTGATTAAAAACATGAAAACTTATGATTTTTGTGCAGTATTAGTTTAAGCAGACTGTGTTTGTCTAGTGATGTAACTTAGATGAAGATTAGAACATATTTTATGACCAATTTATGCAGAAATCCAAGTAATCCCAAAGGGTTCACATACTTTTTCATGCAACTGTATTTATTATTTAAACCAACACTATGTAGTTTTTCAAACATGATATAATCCTTTGATATTCATTGTGATGGTTCACCACTTTACAATGGAGTTGAATGACACATCTGTCGTGGTCTGAAGTGGTCTGTATCCCTTTCACTGGCGTTATGTAACTTCGAGGTGGATGGTGGGAACCCTGCCACACTAAAAAACTACAAGTTTGGACTGCTTTACGGCATACGTCACTTCCCCGATTCCTCATTCGTCTAAAACACGGAAGTCTCGGCGAAAGCCAATCGTTAACGCCGAGCTGTAACCGTGGTGGAGGAAACGAAGAACGTAATGAATAGAAAAGTTTTGTCGGAGGATACAAACAAAGAAAGCGAGAGAAAAACGAGCTGAATGCTCGGACCAGAATAAACATCGGTTCGGCGTTCACTCGCTGGTGTGAAATAAAAGACGAAGAGGGATGTCCGACTACTACCAGGTATGTTGGGCGACTAATTTATGACAAAGTTAAAAAAAACTTGACAGGAAAAAAGTACAGCACAACAAATCCAGAACGTACCAGTATGTAGTTTTGCTTAGACCTATTTCAAGTGTGTGATATCGCCAGCTCGTCGTTGTCTTTACTTTTATTCACTTTATCGCTTCAACAGGACGGGGGTGACTTCACGGTAATAAAACCAAGTTGAACTTAGCGATCTTTAACATCGTCATTTAGTCAAAAATAAATACAGTACCTCGTCGCTATCCATCCTGCAAACAGCCGCTGAAGACATAAGAATACTTTTGAGCGAAGTCCTGGCTTCTGTGATTCACCTACAAAACAAACGCACGCGACCGGCAGATCTGTCTTACGACAGTATGCGCGCGCTAGAGCTCATGGGTAGTTGAGTTCACTCTCCAGTCAAGCGGGGATCTTCCGTATTGCTGCTTTAACATGTCTCCTCATTAACTTCTATCACAACAGCAACAGATCCCCCCCACCCAGGATCAGTTAACTCTTTCCCCCTGTTCTTTATGTGTGCTAGGCTAAAAAATCTGATTCAGGATCAGTTTTTAAGTTTTGTTTTTCAGTGTTACCAAACATAATATTTTCATTATATTAAACCTTTTCTAAAAAGTGGTATTGAAAACGTATCCAAGTATCTTGTATTTTACAGCCCTGTTATACATTATTTCTGTTGATTTTGTTTTGAACTCTTTAAGCGGCCATGATTATTATTATTATTATTATCATACAAACCAAAGTTATTTTCAGACAGTTCAGTCAGACATGAGAGAGGCATAATGACAAAGTCTTTATACAGAAAAACTCCCTTCACTGATTGGTCACATCAAGTTAAAATCCTGTTTCCAGGACAATATTTTGGTTTGTTTGGATGTAACGCTCTACTAATTCAGATCAGCCTTTTGTCTCTGAGATGCAGCCAAACAAAGCATGGCCTCTCGGATAACAGAGATGGCTTAAATATAGTTTACAGACTTTTAGGGATGTTTTTGGTTAGTCTGCAAGATATAGAATTATCATTTTCCTTTTTTGTGTAACTTAAATGTTCTTCGATAACCTAAACTTACCTCATGTTGGTTAAAAGAGATCATGGGAGCAGCCTCTGCATAAAATCCTCTTCATGTGATAATTTCACATATATATTCACTGATCCTCCTCTTTTTTCTCTCAGTTGGCAGTCTTAAATGAAATGTGCATGAAAAACCAACACTTTCTTTCTTGTGTGTGTAGCAGACACAGCGGTGAAGTCTAAAAGCTCTGTTGTGTTAGCCTGAATGTTCCTGCAGTGTTAACGAGGCTGACTTTGCTCTGCAGCTATGTGAGCTCTGGACGCTGCGTCCCCCCCTGCTGTGTTAATTAAAGCTCAATGACACGAAGATTTGCTAAATAATAACATGGCTCAAATTGTCTGCGGGAAAAAAAATCTGCTGGGAAAAGCAGTTTTCTTTCAGAGTTGATTCATCCATCTCGGTCGGGCAAACAGGCTCTCATGCTTTTGTCTGGTTCTGCAGCTCTTGAGCGAGAATGCCGAGCTCGAACAGGAAACAAACTTTGAACCTCAAAATGACTCAGGTGTCCTAGAAAAACCAAATTTACGTTCATTTAATTTTCTTTTTTCATTTTTGTTGATTCACCTCAGCTCAGAGATGTAACGGTTACCGGTAAAATGGTAAACCACGGTAAAATCTCCCATGGTTAGTATTACCATTTCCTTTTTAGATTACTGGTAAACCGTGTTTTGTTACCACACTGTGCCAATAACTCACGGTGATGCTGCTCATTGCCTGGAAAAGCCGGGACTATGGCTGTGTCCGAAATGGCATACTAACGTACTACTCATACTAAGAGTGACGTCAAAATGAGTATGTAGTGTGTTCACATTGGATAGTATGAAAAGATTGAGTGTGCGAGAAATACCCGGATGTATGCTATATCGGAAATAATTTTAAGTATGCGAGGTGGGCGTACTAGTCACACTCAAACGCCCCATAATGCATTGCAAGCCCCATAATGCATTGCGTCATGCAAGACCGACCGGCATTCAGCTAAAAATCGGCCACTAGCAAACTTCCCATTTTCAAAATAAACGCGTCTTATGTTATCTCCTTTTAGTTCTTTAACGCTTTTGTAAATGGGCTCTTGTTTTGGAGCCGACCGGAAGTTTATTCGATAGCATAATGACGCGCTTAACAGAATGTCTGAAATGCTGAAATGAAATTTGTATCAGTGCGTTTTATGGCTCAAATGACCACATGTTGGTTTTCTACGTGGTGACTTTCTCGCCTAAAATGCTCTCTGAACTTTCAAATGTGGCAGATCAACAGAGATATTTGATAGCCTGGCGTGCATCTGATTTTTGTCGTCGGAGGTTTGAAATGCATCATGGGAAACTTAGTAGTGTGCTACAGTGTGAACGGTTGGCATCCTAATCATGCTTATAGTATGTAGTATACAGTATATACACAATGAGTTTGTAGTATGTAGTACGTTAGTATGCCATTTCGGACACAGCCTATGTGTCTTTTCGGGAAAGCAGCCGCGGTCCCTCACAGGTGGAGCCGCACATGCACAGCTTGCAATGTTTGGCCTCAGAAAGTAAAAGTTATGGCGGTTGGTATCCGCACTGGCACGATAGCTGAGTTTTTTTTCCCTCGAAATGGACAAAGTCTTAAGCCTGGTCAAAGTTTGGATTTTACAAGGATGGCGAGGGCAAACTGATTGAAGACAGTTACCCTGTTTAAAACACATTGCTGCAGTGAAAAAAATGATGTGCTTGTTTAAAACTGCTGTAACTCCTTGAGTTAGTGAGCTGACTGAGCTGGAAAGAGTGAAGGTGCGTTCACACCGCAAGCGACCCAGCTACCAAAGTCGCGTCGCTCACTGATGTAGAGTCGCGCGTCCATAAATACCTCATTTTGGTAACCACTACCGTCGGCCGTCGCTCGGTGACGTCACGTCCACTTGAGTTTCACCGCGATCATATCATATATCATATAATAGGACGAATAAGCGGACATTATTCCAGCTGTATCCTTTTCACTCACTTATCAAACACTGCAGCTGATGATGCAGAAGTATTATCTGTGCGTTTACTGTGGTCCGTCTAGGCGGAACTAATGTCCTCACTGACATTAGTTCCGCCTAGACGGAACTGATCCGCCCTGTAGTCCGGATGAATAACAGTCTTTCTCGGGTACCGTCACACGTACACACACCGCTGATTGGCTGATGCTGCACAGACACACACGACATCGCCTGAAAAGATCAACTTTTTTTAACTTTGACATCGCGCGATGAGTGAAGTGATCATCTTGTACGTGGTTGTCGCATCGCGGGAGGGTTAGCCCCACCCCATCGCGGCTGTACATTGACTTTGAATGGAGAGTGATCGCCGAGGTAGTACAAGTAGCGTCCGGTCTGAACGCACCTTTAGAGTGAGAAGATTCAGAGAGCCATACAGTGAAGTACAGGTGCTATCAGTGTTTCTGAGTAAGTAATGTATACATTTTGTAAATAACAGCATTAGTATCATTTTGTAGTGTGTTTTTGACTTCCTTTTGCAGTTTATTCACTATGCTCTGCTGTATTTTGTAAATGATTTTTGAATCTTGAAAATATTGGAGGGGGAAGTATGGAGGAGATCTGCCAGTGAAAGGGGAGATCAGAGGAAAGTCATAGAAAGGGAATAACTGAAAAAGAATTGCCTCAGGGACTATTGTCAGTAAATAAAAAGGCCTGGACATGGTCTAATATAATGAGCTGTAACAGGGACACTAATGCTGCAGGCAAACTAAAATGTGTGAGTGTTTGTAAAATAGGTCGTTTATTTTTGGTCATTTCAAAACTTTGAACATGTTCATTTACAATTGTTTATAAAGAGAATCCTGTTGTTCTTTTCTTGTAATTACATACTGTTTAAGCATTTATCACATAATTGATGACAAATACTTGCCAGAATTGTTTACTTTTATTTCTCATGAAAAAGAGGAAAAAATACTTATACGACATTTCTTGACACATTTATTGATAACAAAAGACAAAAAGGCTGTTAAGATTGTAATGTTAAATGGTGTTAAATGATTTCAAGTGTGTAAAAGGACTTTTTGAACATTTGAGCACATTGCAACAATCGAGATAATAACTGTGATAATTTAATAACAATAACCCTGATGTGAAATTTTCATTACGTTACATCCCTACCTCAGCTGTAAGATGTGCAACAGCAATGCTACCACTTAAAAATGCATTTTCTGTCATTATGTACACATTTCTGTTAATGATTATATCATTTACCTTAATAAGCTTATGATGCTGCCATAGACACAAGCTGTTGTCAAAATAATATAAAGGAAGTAGTTATCTCCTGGGCACAAAAACCCCTCTTAGGTCCTTCAAGGTTCTGGACCAAAGAGACTGTTTACATCATGTGTTGGAGTCTATAAAGCAAGGGTATGATTTAAGTTGACCAAAAAATGATTTTTTTTTTTCTCTGAAGAGGATCTTATGCAGCTCTTTTCCCTCCCCTTTGCAAAGGCTCTGATCTGAGTTAACTCTGTCAACTAAGTATTTTTGTCATGGGTTTCGTCAACAATCTTTTTTTCCCCTTACGACAACTATAACTAAAAAACAAAACACATGGACAAAAACTAAATTAACTGAAATTTTCATCAAAAAATAAAAACTAGACTAAAATGTTTGACAGCGTCTTAATCCAATCAGACATAATTTGGTCATGTAGAAAGTAGAGACAAGTTAGGAATATATCCAATCACAGCTGCCTTAGCTTGGTGGTGGTGGGATAAGTTGTGGAGTGATCCAATCAGAGCTGCTCTCTTTATGAATTGATATATTCATGTAGAGCAGGTTCACTGTTTGTTGTCAGTTCTGGTATTGTAACTGAGATGCTCTGCCAGGTAGCCTAAATAAAGGAGACTGCATTTCACACAAAAGTTCAATCTGTTTCTGTTCAATATATTCAAACTTTACCAGCATATAATAAAGGGTTATTCGATGCTTCATTTTATCCAAGTGTAATACATGACTTTAGAAATTCAAGGAGGCGAAAAAGGTGCTTTATCCTTTACACTTCATATTTTAGTCAACTAAATTTCCAAGAGATTTCATCAACTACAACTGGACTAAAATTAAACAATTTAGATGGCTTTATTATGACATAAACTAAAAGATATTTTTAGACAAAAGACTGTGACTTAAACTTAATTAAAAATTGCTGCAAAGCACTTTCTACACAGTCCTGTGACAAAGAAGACACACATGCAGGTGGAGGCTGTACGGCGATGACATCATAAACCCCAGGAAGTAAAAAACAAGGTGTTTCATTTTCTTTAAAAGTTTTGCTGTGACCTGAGAGTTTAGTGAAAGGTTTTGTGTTTGTCTGCTTCCCAAACCACTTCTTACAACATTAAAGGAGACAAATCATGCTTGTTTCTCCTTTTCACTACGCCAGACTAGGATGCCTGTAAAGCATTTCTGCCCTCAGTACAAGTCATTTAGTTCCTTCATTGCCCCACAATAGTGTTCTCAAAATCCTCATTTTAGGCCATTATGAAGTGCTCGTTGAAACACTCGGTCTCAAGGCTGACCTAAAGTTACCTCGCAACGTCACAGTCCTTTGTGCTCTGATTGGTCAGTTCTATCGGGGGTAGAGCCAGCCTGTCCTTCTTCTTCAACTGCATTTTCCGGCAGGCTCAAAGCAGCGACCACGTATTGACTCCCCCTACAGGCCAGAGCTGGTAATGAGTGGATGTGAGCTAGGGACCTATATACCCCTGCTGCTGGATGTATTCCTCGGTGACGGTTTGTGGCTAACGGACATCACAGAGGAGGAAGTGTTTTATCAGATTACTCCAATTAAAAAAAAACGTACCTCGTGTCATCATGACGTTTGAAATCTCGCGGACATCTCGCAATGACCTATTTTCAGAGGCATCAAATCTTGTTCTAGGATATCAGAAAAAATACAATATCTCATTTTTTGAAAATTAAGGGGGCGTAAGGTCTTGTTTTCAAATTTATTATATTATATGTAAGTATTAAATCATGCATCAGCGTGATATGCCTTCTTTAAAGCAAATTGAACTGATTTTTAGGACATGTGAGCTTTAACAGAGTAATGAAAATGTAGTGAAGGTAGAGAGAAAAGTGAGTGATGGTCAGGCTTGAATTCTGGAAACGGAGCGAGAGGCATAAGGCAGGGTCCTGATCCCTAAACTCTGGTAAAAGCATTATTTAAAGTCAAGCTAGAAAAGGGGAACAGAGCTCAACCAGCCTTTACTTTTTAGTTAAAAAAATTGAATAAATAAAACATGAAAGAATCATCCTGAGGAGCAGCATTTCCCTCCAGACGTGTGTTGTCCTGCTGTGTCCCTCCTCTGATGTTTTTCTCAGTGTCTCTGTTTAGCACACACAGAAAGGACGGCTCACTTTACCCGGTGGATGGACTTTTCTTTACGCACTGATGACCTCAGATCTGCATTAGAGATGTTTTTACCCCGGAGACATCCGCTCCCTCTCTACTTTCCCCTCTCCTCCTCTTTTATATTCAGTGTTTCTGTTTGTCTGTCTCTTTTACAACGTCTGCTTTTCTTTTCTTGACCTTCAAATGTTGGTTATTTCTTTCCAGTCTCAGTCTAGTCTTAAAAAATCAGCTCAGTGGAATGATAAATTGGATCGAGGGCTTATACAGAGTTAAAATGAGAAGAAACTTGTATACTTCTTTATAAACAAAACAAGAATACAATATTTATAGACCGACCAAACCCAGACACCATGATCACTCAACATGATGCTCAGTCTTTACCTTCGTCTCTGATGTTCAGGTATCATGTGGAAGAAGCATTGTCGGAAAAAGAAAAGTTAGCACAGAACGGGCGAGGATGCAAGAGAGAAATAATAGAAAGGATCAACCAGGCATATCATAATCGCTGTCAGCTGAAGTTAGAGAAACACTGATTATCTCCTCATCATGGCACCTGTTAGTGGGTGGGATATATCAAGCAGCAAGTCGACCTTTTGTCCTTAAAGTTGATGTTAGAAGCAGGAAAAATGGGCAAGTGTAAAGATTTGCGTGAATTTTAAAGGGACAAAGTGTAATGGGACAGAACTGCAGGATGGTAGTTTGGTTTTAATCTTCAGTAAACAGAAGGAAACTGTTTCTTGTGGCTTGGACATTGACATTTTTTTTATCCTGTCTAAGATTCACTCTCCCCTTACCACAGTCGCCATTTTGTTTTTGAGGTTTATAGTTTTGTAAACTTGTCATTCAAGATACACGACATTGCCAAAAGTATTCGCTCACCCATCCACATAATCAGAATCAATCACTTCCACAGCCACAGGTGTATAAAATCAAACACCTAGGCATGCAGACTGCTTTTACAAACATTTGTGAAAGAATGGGTCGCTCTCAGGAGCTCAGTGAATTCCAGCATGGAACTGTGATAGGATGCCACCTGTGCAACAAATCCAGTCGTGAAGTGGTAGGCCACGTAAACTGACAGAGCGGGGTCAGCGGATGCTGAGGCGCATAGTGTGAAGAGGTCGTCAACTTTCTGCAAAGTCAATCGCTACAGACCTCCAAAATTCATGTGGCCTTCAGATTAGCTCAAGAACAGTGCAGAGAGCTTCATGGATGGGTTTCCATGGCCGAGCAGCTGCATCCAAGCCTCACATCACCAAGTGCAATGCAAAGCGTGGATGCAGTGGTGTAAAGCACGCCGGTGTAAAGCAGTGGAGACGCGTTCTCTGGAGTGACGAATCTGACAGTCTGACAGATGAGTCTGGGTTTGGTGTTCACCAGGAGAATGATACTTGTCGGACTGCATTGTGCCAAGTGTAAAGTTTGGTGAAGGCGGGGTTATGGGGGTGTTTTTCAGGAGCTGGGTTTGGCCCCTTAGTTCCAGTTAAAGGAACTCTGAATACTCCCGCACACCAAGATATTTTTGACAATTCCATGCTCCAGCTTTGTGGGAACAGTTTGGAGCTGGCCCCTTCCTCTTCCAACATGACTGTGCACCAGAGCACAAAGCAAGGTCCAACATCAGTGTGTGACCTCACAAATGCTCTTCTGGAAGAATGGTCAGTAATTCCCATAAACACTCCTAAACCTTGTGGACAGCCTTCTCAGAAGAGTTGACGCTGTTATAGCTGCAAAGGGTGGACCAACGTCATATTGAACCCTATGGATTAGGAATGGGATGTCACTTAAGTTCATATGTGAGTCACGGCTGGTGAGCAAATACTTTTGGCAATATAGTGTAGGTCTTGTTTTTTCCTCTTATTTATTTTGATCATAGGAATCATAAAATATTAAAGGTAAAAAACAAGTAAACAAAAATGAAAACATTATTTACAGAAATTTTTTAAGTGTTAATGCTGTTTTATGTTTGAAATAGAGTAGGAAGAAGCTGGCCTTGTCTTGTCCTACCCCATTTTCATCAGTGTATCACTAATTAATCATAAGCAGATACGAAAAAACCTTTTTGTTTGAAAAATAAAACAGTCGAGCAGAAGAAGACACAGATTACTCGGAGTGGGAGAAAAAATCGATTCACTTAAGTATCGGGATTTTTTGTTTGCCCATTTTTAAATAGATTTTTTTTGTTCAAAAATCCCCCCCCCCCCCCCAAAAAAAAAAAAATCTTCAGGCACTAAAGTCGTAAACTTGCGGCAACTGACATTACTGGATAAAACAGGCCATAGCTGTTGAAATAGTTGTGAGTAGTGTTACTACTTTTGACCAGCAGATAGCGGACAGGTGACAGGTTTCTATTCAAAGTTTTGGCGTATATTTATTTTGAAACACACACACCGGACCGAGGGACACGAGTGTGGCTGTAGAGCGGAGCAGAGAGTGAGAGAGGGAGAGAGAGACATGCACAGACCGATAGAGTCAGTAAGAGTACTCACGATGATCAGAGTACTTTGTCAAGTACTGGCTGACTCTGAATCTGAGGAACTTTTACTTTCTGAGGATGACGGTCAGTCATCCAGTGAGGATGAAACTGGCGGCGCGTGTGCGCGCAGTGGGAGGGGGTCCGTGCGCCATCACAGTCCCCAAGCAGCACATGCCGAGGCCAAACTTTGCCCCTCCATTGCAGGGTGGAAGTAATCGGCGAGCGCCGAGGAGGGGACGTGGTCTGGGATGCAGGGAAGCTCAAAACTGGGCAAAAAATGACGGTGTTAGTGGGAATGAGTAAGACCGCGGAGCTCTAGTCAGATGAGGGAGAAGCCGGGGGTAAAAAGCACAGTCAGAGGTGTTCATGGTCGGCCCGTAAATTACGGTGATGATGGCTGGGAAAACTAACCACTTTGAAACTATAGCCTTTTTAAATCTTGATAGCAAAATTAAATATTTTCTTGAAAAAACTCTGGTGCCTAAAGGGTTAATAAACCACTTTTAAATGCAGTCCAGTCTTTTGAAGAGAGAGTATAAACAGCTGGTTAAAATATATTGCTGAATAAATCCTAAAAACTGACTCACATGTGATGTGTATTTTTCCTGATATAGTCTAAAGGCATCATCATTGTTCATCTTTTTCACTGGTGTTAAAAAAGCTAACTAAAGATTGCAAAAATTGACAATATCATAGAATCGCAATTTAAATCGAATCGGCACCTAAAAAATCGCAATAAATCGAATAGAGAGAAAAGTGAATCGTCCCAGCCCTACAGATTACAGTCATTCACTATTATCAACACCTTCCTGTTGTTCATTAATATATTTGCTGAAACAGGGTTTTTATAAATCGTTTTGAATTGTATATTTTTACTCTTTGTCTGTACAAAGGGATGACCAAATTAACCTACAAACACAAATAAAGTAACCTTACCTTGTTGAAAAATCATAAACAATTAAACTGATTTAAGCTTTAATTGTATAGCACCAAATCTTATCAAATGTTAAAATCAAAATGGGTTAATATTTGCAGAAAACAACATTAATCAGTTTAAAATGAACCATCTTGTCTGTTTATTTTTGTTTGCCAGCAAGATTATGCAAAAAGTACTTGACAGGAGGTTTGCGCTCTCCAGGTGCTTTCTAGATGTGTAGGCAGTACATGTACCTTACAGCAAGAAGGTTGATGGTTCAAACCCTGTGTTGCTCAGGGCCTTTTATATGTTCTCCCAATGCATGCTTGGGTTCTCTCCTGGCACTCCAGCTTCCTCCCACAGAACAAAAACATGCCCATTAGGTTGATTGGTGATTCCAATTGCCTTTAGGCATGAATTTGAATGGTTGTCCGTCTCTCAAACCCCCATCAAGCCCAAAAAGGATACGGGGAATAAATAATGGATGGATTTTGTTTTTATACAACATCACAACTTCATTGGAATTTGAGTTTGTACAAGATGTCAAACACCATGGGAGCTAAAATGGAATAAAAGAGGAGGAAGATCCTTCAGGTTTCCTCTGAATAAAATCTCCACTGACCTTAATGTTTCCTCTTGACACTAATAGGTTTCTTTTTATAGCAGTTTCTTTCATTCCTCATGGTCAGATACCCTGCTGTCTGCCTGTGTTTCTGTAGCAGGGAAGTCGAGACTGCTGCAACATTTTAGCAAACACACTTTACCAACCACCCCGTCTGTCTTCATCCATCGCTGACTGTTTACTGCAGTTCGCCATCAGCACTTTCACGGCCATTAGGACTCGTGCTGGAGCTATTTTAGGAGGCAGTTTGTGTGTTTTATGTCTGGAGGGTGGTTGGGTGTGGAGCATTTACCAGGTGCCCCTGAAATGTCTCTAAATCCTCCACGTGTCAGTTCAGCACCGTCTCCCTGCAGTGACACGGTTCTGAAATGATACCCCATGAAAACGTAATAATGCACACAGTTTAGCCTTTTTGTGCCAGTCAGCATAATGTGTGATGTTTAAACACAAACAGCAAAGCACTGCAATGATCGTTGCATTGATTTCCTTTAGAAAGATTTATAACAGCAAAACTAGCAACAAATATGCAAACCTAAATTTCAATGAAGTTGAGACACTCTGTAAAATGTAAATGAAAACTGAAAACAATGATTTATGAATCTTTTTTGAACCTTTATTCAATCAAATACACAAGACAAGATATTTAATATTCAAACTGATAAACTTAATGGGTTTTTTTTGTAAATATACACCCATTTTGAATATGATGCCTGCAACATGATCCAAAAAAGTTGTGACAGTAACATGTCCACCCCTGTGTTACATCATCTTCCTTTTTCACAAAACTTGATGAGCATTTGTGAGATGAAGGCATTCATTTTTGAAGCTTTGTGGGTGGAATTTTTTCACATTCTTGCTTGGTCCTCTTCCTTTAGCTGCTCAATAGTTCGGGGTCTTCATTGACCATGTTATGTTCCACACATTTTCAGAGAAGACAGGTGTGGACTGCAGCAGGTCAGTCTAGATCCTCCAGTTTATTTACTCTGAAGCCACGCTGCTGTAACATGAACAAAATGTGTCTCTTCATCATCTCTGAAATAAGCAGTGATGTCCCTGATGACAGCATGTTGCTTCAAAACCTGTATGTACCTTCAGCATTAATGGAGCTTTCACAGATGTGTAAGTTACCCATGCCATGGGCACTAACAGCCCCCCATACCATGACAGATGCTGTCTTTTGACCTTTACTCTGATAACAGACTGGATGGTCCTTTTCCTCTTTAGACTGGAGGACACCACATCCATGATGTCCAAAAACAGTCTGAAATGTGGACTCAGACCACAGCAGACTTTTCCACTTTGCCTCAGTCCATCTCAGATGAGCTCGGCCCAGAGAAGGTGGTAGTGTTTCTGGGTGTTGTTGATATTTATGTTGAAATGCTGAGTCAGCATTTCAACATATTGTTCTCCCTAACCTCCATTTTGTTCTTTTTCTTATTCTTTTTCTTATTCCTCAGGTTTGCCCCCTTTCACAGGCTTCAAATTTGCACAGATTTTCACAGAAAAAAATTGACATATGCAGCATGTTCATGAGAAGTGTGCTTGTATTTTTCACAGGTTTAACAGTTATACTTTTTACAGTAAAAAATAATTTCTGCATGTATTTTTACATTGAAATCAATGGGACGTTTCCACAGCTCTGCTGAAAACTTCTGCAACTTTGAAGCTCCACAGATTGGGCATGCTTCCACCTACAGACTTCATTCGTACTTTAAAAGCTGCACTGACTTCTCAGCCATTTTTACATATCTTCAGCTTTTTGCTGGCGTCTACGGTTTTTTAAATATGAATTTTTAAGCAACACCAACTTTTGAGGAAATCCTTCATGTTAGAGCGCGTCAGACCGAAGACCCGGACAGCCGAGTGAAGCGCGTTTTTAATTCGCCACTGTGTTAACATTTTAAGCAGTACAGACATGATAATTTTATTAAACGTTTCAGCAGGTTGTTGGGACGCTCACGGTGAAATCCTTTTCCTGATATCTATCCCGATTTAGACACAGCGAGCGTTCGTTTACCTGGAAGTACTGAGCGTTGTCAGTGCTGAGCTGCTGTGCTCAGGAGAAATAGCCTGCTTTCCAAAACATGGCATTTTTAACCCCATGGATAAATAGATAGCGCAGTGGGTTGTGGAGTGGGAAACCAGGGTTCAATTCCTAGTAGAGGTACTTTTCTTCTCCAGCTGATTAAGATCCTTCTTTATGGCGTAAATCATGCTTGTCTTTACACTCTCAACCTTACTTTGGACGTTACACTGACTGGCCACTTTATTAGGTACATCTACAAATATCAACACATTTAACCATGTTACAAAACAGTCATTCATTTTCTGCTTTCTTTCACATCTGCAAACAGTTTTGATGTACTTTTCACTATCTGCTACAGTTTCTGAGATATGACTGTTGAAGCAGCATCAACTTTTGCACATTTCTTTGAAGTTAGAGCGTGGTCACGACGCACACCTGAGCTCCAGTATCTATAATGTTCTGCAAACATTTTTATTGCACATTTCACACATTTTCAGCCCTGATTTACTGCTTACAACTATTCATGTCACAATTTCAACTTTCTTTGCATTACTTTTAGCAATTTCATTTCACAGTTTCAGCAGTCACACTCAGCATTTCAACTCATTTCCTGCATGGAAATGCAAATTCATTAGTTGTCTTTGTCTTTGCAGATGGTTGTAGATGTAAAGATGAGCTGTGTTAACTGACAATGGTTTTCTAAAGTCCACGTGCTGATGTCCTTTACTGAACGACGCTGCTGTATAATGCAGTGCTGCCTGAGATATCGTAGGTCATGGGCATTCAGTGTTGATTTTTGTTTTGCTTTGCCACTAGATTGCTCCTGATTCTCTGAATCTGTTGATGGTATTATCAACTGTAGAGATGACAAATCCCTAAAATTCCTTGCCTCATACTGACTGGGTCTTTCAGGGATGCTCTTTTTAGGCTTAGTCATGACCCTAACATGTTTTCAACTAACCTGCTCACCTGTGGAATTTCCAAAAGAGGTGTTTCTGAGCATTCTTCAACTCTTCCAGAGTTTTTTGCCCCGCCACAGCTTTTTTTCTGATAAAAAAAGAGTGAATATTTGCAAAAATACAAAGTTTATCAGTTTGAACATTAAATCTTGTCTCTATAATGTATTCAATTTAGAAAGTAGGAAAAGGATCAAATCATATTTTTTTTGTTTTTATTACATCATTCCAACTTCATTGGCATTGGATTTTCGATGACACAACACATTTTGCATCACTAAAGTCACCTGTAGGATCAGCTAGAGCAATCCAGCATGTCCTCCTCTTAACTTTTTAACTACCAGCTCACTGTTTGGCAGAGGTCATCAATACATTCAGGGATATTTAAATTTTTAAAACAAAACAAAACAAATCATTTTTTGATTCCATTAACACCTCAGGAAATAAAGAAAACTAAATCCTGCACCAAGAAAATGTCTATTTATTTATTTATTTTAAACATGATTTCCATGCCATTGTGCTCTCATGTTTCTCCCTCTGGTTGTTCCAGGGTCTGGATGTAAGGGCGAGTGGGACAACATTGCATGCTGGGAGCGAGCAGAGATCGGAGAGACCATCACCATCCCCTGTCCTCGAGTCCTCAGGACTGTTTTTGGCAGGAATGGTGGGTCATTCATTCATCCACAGCTGCTGCATAAACATCTGAAACACTTCTTAAATAATTTTTCAAATGTTCTCATCTTCTTCTTCAGCCAAACTTTGTGAACATTTAATCCATGCCCAGAGGTAGTTAGGTATTTTTGGAAATGCAGCTTTTCATGTTTTTTGTGCTTCCTTCCACATGTTGAGAGCATTTCAGGTCCTGAAAATGCACATTTGGAAAACTCCAGCCAGAGTAAAGACTTGGTTCAAGGTGTTCTGGCTCAAACATTTTCTTTTACGTATTGGTAAACTTTTGCTGTTTAAAGGAACATACCAACATTTGTGTTGTCTTTGTGTCTTGCCTCACTCCTGAGTCCATGACAAGCAGGTAGACACCATTCGATTGTGTGTCCACTAATAAGGAAGATACGACCAAAGCTTGATCACCACTAGTTAGCTTACCTCAAAACTGGAAGTTTATGGGTAGCGTGCTAGCCAGCTTTAGCCTACAGTCATCAGATAAACTATTCACCAAATGGACCTGTTTGTGTCATGACTCATTTTTAAACCCTTTATTTTTTGCATTTATTTTGTATTGGGTTATATTCTTTAATCTGTGAATTCTAGGCCTGTCACCATAATCAATAAATTAATTAACCACACGATAAATAAAAACATTCTCCGCAAGTTTGCCAGCCTTGATAAATTGACACTCGCATGCCTGTTTGTTTCCCTCCCCTCTCTTTACCAAACAGGCTGGAAGAGAAGATGGTTCACTCCGTCCATCTTTCTTAACGCCTGGGCGCGTTGGTTCGATAGCAGAATGAGCGGGGTTGAGAGCTGAAGTGAGCGTCGGAAGGATTAACAAAGAAACATTAATATGATGGCAAGAAAGCTACGGCTCCTAAGCCTGCTGCCACAGCCCATGTGTGAGAATATTTTGGTTTTAAACAGAATGAACAAGGTGTGAGCTCATGAACACTGACGAGCCGATATGTAGCATTTGTTTGAAAGTAGTGACGAAGAAGAAGAAGGGGAGGTGCAGCCGAGCCTTCGTCCTGACAGTCAGCGCTTACTGAGGCGTTTGGTTGGCAAAGTAAATACATAAAAAAAACAGAGCAAAATGATGCGCTCACAGACTGTGTTGTTCGCTACATTGCAAAAGAAATGCAACTCTTCAATACGGTTGAAAAGCCAGCGATGTTACAAACGTTGGACAGACAGTACGAATTGACTGGGAGAAGGTACATGTCACAAACAATTCAGGAACTGTATAAACTACATTTTATTTATTGTTTTTATTGTTGTGTGTGTTTTTATTGGAGTTTTGTTCTTTTCTTTACAGTGACAGAGTCTGTTTTTATTGTTTTTGATTATTATAATGATTTTTAGTTACATGCAATTTTTTCCAAAAGAGAGTCCATTTCATTTTCATTGTTTTTTTCTTTTTTTGTTTGTTAAATTTATTTTATTGTTTGTTTATTTTGTTTAAAAGCTCTTGACCTTCCAATTACAGTTAAATACTTTTAAGAAATTAAGTTAATTTCTTTTGATATGGTGTATTCACTTTATTTTGACATATATTATAACTACATTAAAGAAAAAATGATGTTTGAAAATAATATTGAAATAATATCGTTTATCGGTAATACATTTTTGTACAATTATCGTCCAGGAAAATTTGTTATTGTGACAGGCCTAATGGATTCTCAAAAAAATGCACAACATAAAAGGAACAGACTTACACAGAAAAAAAACTCCAATCAATAATGAAAAGAAAAGATTAAAAAAAAGTGTTTCAGGTCAATAAATTGTAAGTAATTTTTATTCAAGTTCATCAGTGTTCTTTTTCGACCCAGATCTGTTCTTATAGGCCATGTCCTCTGGAGTAATTTTAATATTTATGTTAAAAGAGGGACAAAGGGTCCTTTTAAACCCTTTATGTTACTTTATCTTTTTCACATAATCTTCTACTTCTAAACAGAGGCTTTCTTTCTATGACTAACTTCCGCTACGGAGATGTGGCGTTTGCAAACAAGCTGAGTCTTTTGAACACCTTTTTTTCCGTGATGATGTGAATTTGTTTCTTAAATTTTCTATTTAACAGTGCTCGTAAAGGAATAGCAGTGAGGAGTTTGGCATGCACAAAAACAAAAATGTTGGAGCGTTCCTTTAAGTGTCGGGTGGAGTAGATGCATCACCATTTTACAAATTAACCCTCGTATGACCCTAGGACATTTTTGTCCTTTTCCAAAATCCAAAACCCCCTCACAGACAATCCCCCTCCTCACCAGAGTTTATTTTTGGTGTAGGAGTGTCATTGTGGGTAAAATTTCCAAAGCCGAACTTTCAGTGCAGAAATCCATTATTTGACCCTGTAATGCATTTTTAACCTATCCATGACCCTTCGTGGACAAAAATGTCCTATTCTAGAAAATGGTTAAAAAAAGGTCACAGGGGCATAATTTTTGGCAAACTGGGGTAATTTGGGTGTAAATTTGAGGATGCCAAGTTTCAGCAAGAAAATCCATCATTTGACTGTGTAATGCACTTTTCTCCCATCCATGACCCTTCGTGGACACTATTTTTAGACACTATCTACAAAGTGGACATTTTTGTCCACCTGAAGAGTCATGGACGGGAGGAAAGTGCATTACACCGTCAAATGATGGGTTTTCACACTGAAACTTGGCATCCACAAATTTAACCCAAAATTACCCCTGCTTTCCAAAAATCACGCCCCTGTAACCTTTTACTGGACACTTTCTAGAATATGGACAAAAATGTCCACTTGAAGGGTCATGGACGGGATAAAACTGCATTACATGGTCAAATGATACATTTACATGCTGAAACTTGGTATCCTCAAATTTGACCCCAAATTACCCCCACTTGCCAAAAATCATGCCCCTGTGACTTTTTACTGGACACTTTCCAGAAATGGACAAAAATGTCCACTTGCAGGGTTATGCGTGTAACTTTTTTGAAGGGTCACTCAAGGGTTAATACAAGTTTAGATTGAGGTTCTGTCCTGATTTAACCTCCTATATTCCCCTCCTTCTCTCAGTGTGAATGTGTGCACTGAACTCCCCGCTGATCCATCAGACTTATCCCAGACAGTGACCAGATGGCAGATGGAGCCGTGCTCTGATTCACACCGAGGTCTAAACATTTTGAGCACCCCACAGCCTGTGAACACTCCTGTACGGGGCAGATTTGAACCCCCTGAAGTGACGTCATTTAGCTGAAACACTAAAGACTCATTATGTAAGAGGAACAGATCTCAGTGGGAGTGTCATGAGGTCTGAGCGTCTCTGGCGTTGGATCAAATAAAGTGTAAAGTTCTGCCTTCGTTGGTTACTGAAGCTTGGAAAAATCTCTTCTCACCTTGCACCTGTTTAATACAACAAGAAAAACCTCTTGATTTCATAGATGTCAGTGATATGTAGCATAATTTATTTTTTACTTCTGCCAAGGTTAGTTTGTAAAGAAGAGGATAAGGGCCACTGAGGAAAAAAAAAGCAGGTCCAATTCTTTTTTTAATTAATATTTCTCTGAGAAAAAAAGCCAGAATTTTTCTTTTTTTCTTTCGAGAAATATTCATTTAAAAAAAAAAATGGACTCCATTTCTTTTTTCTCAGTGGCCCTAATCTTCTTCCACAAGTTTGTGAACAGGACAGCTCAAAAAGTTAGGCATGAAATTTGATTACATTTTCAGGATAAGTCAGAAGCTGGTCAAGGAGGGGATCTGGAGACTGATCCATGTGCACACCAAGTGCACTGTGAAGAAGAAAGATAGCTTTGTTTTCTTTTTTTCAGTATGTTTTTTTAATGTTTCATGCCTTCATTCATAGTGGAGAGATGGTGGATATAGTTGTGCAAAGAAGTCAGAGAGAGTAGGGGAGAAGATCCTGCAAATGGACCTCAGACTAGCATAAATGGGCCACGCCTGGCTGCTAACCACTCTGCCAAACCAGCACTTCTATCAAGAGAATTTAGTAAATGTTATTTTACCTCTTTTCTGCAAAAGCAGTGATGTGTGCTGTTTGTGGTCTACCACATTTTGTTGGCTGAGAGAAACGCCAAATACCCCAAAAATGTGTTCAAAAGCCTTTAAAAAGTGATTTTTGCATATGTCCCTTTTAATGTAAATAACTGCAATCAGCTAAATTTCAAGGACTGCAAATAAAGCTAAATCCAAGGGTCAATCTCAGTTGTACCCCAAAGTGAAGGAGTAAAAGCAAGACCTTGAGAAACGAGACGCTACTTGATTCCTGCTCCATCATCACCCAGAGCTGCTTCCTGGCTGTGTTGTAGGCAGATGCGACAATTGCTGTAGGTATAGCTGCTAACGCTAGCTCATTCCAACTAGAAATTTTAAAATACAAATCTAAAAATGATTTATTTTTACTTGAAGATTTGATAATTACATATCATCAATTGCTTCCTTTGGTGTCCGCTCTGCCATCTTGTCAGCAGGTGCAGTGTATTTTGGGGAATTTTTATTCCCCTTCCTTTCAAGTGAAGTTTCAAGGGCAATGTAGCCCTTCCCCTTGACTTTACATTGAATTGGGATACCCCTTCACTGGATGTGAACCAACCAAAAACAAATGGCTAACCAACTTTATCTTCAACTTTATTGTTAGCGCGTAGGAAAGCTGTTTTTCTGCAGCAGGCATCAGGACATAAGTACATGATAACTATCAGGAAAATCTGGAAATATCCTGAGCACAAGTGAAAAGGACCACACTTAAATCACAAAGGCTAAGGATTAGGCAAAACCCATAAAGCGTATTTAGTCATCAAAGTGCTGTGCAGTAGATAAATAAACAGTCATGATGAACATATGAGGTAAAGCAGGTAAAGATTCAATAAATAGTTAAGTAGTCAAGGATTACAGTCTAAAAATCAACAATCATTTATATCCACAAGGTGCATAAAGCACACAAAAGAAAAGAAAACTGGTCAGGCCAATAAATTAAGGCTGTCAATGGTAGCTGCAATAAAAGAAGTTCTGACTCGCCTGGTGTTTTAGACATTCTGTAACAACGACCAGAAGGGAGAAGATCAAATTCAGTAAACAGGGGGTCATCAGGGCAGGTCAGAATTTGTTGAACCCTGCTAATGATTTGTCTGCTGCAGAAATCCTGCAACTGAGATTGATAAGACAAGGGCTAAGGGATACAGTGGGGACCGCAAATACCTGCTGTGATGTCTTCTCTCTCAAGTGTCTCTCTATGCTGCAGAATCAGTGCCCAAGCTTCAAAATATGTTTTCACGACATTAAAGTTTTGTCTGCTTACTGCTCCGAGACGGAAGAAACATTATGCTCAGCAGTGTTTAACAGTTTTATCTCCTGTCATACGGAGTTTGAACATGCAAACACAGCTCGACGCCCTCCTGCTTCAGCTGTGTTTACTCCTCTGTGGCACGGTGAGGAGGGTTTTTAAAGGTGTGCTGAGGCAGAAGTGTGCTGACGTTACTTCCAGTCACTGAGCCAGGGATGCTTCGGTTTTTAATGCAGTGCATTCTGGGAATTTCCAAACAAGATGAGCTTTCAGTAATATGACAAACCAGATGGACTGTTTCGCAAAAAAGGGTGGACTTGATGTCCATCATGGGGACATGCCATGGATGGTGGGGGACTGGATTTAGCTTCTGTCTCCTACGTTCATTATGGGCCAGTCAGAGGCTTATGGTCACATCTCCACTTTAACACAGATAGACCAGACCCATTGCTAACTAGCTTAGCTCTAACACTGGAAGTCAGTGGGTAGTGTTAGCTTGCCTCTGCCAATAATCTTCAGATAAACTTTTCAGCAACTCTACATGGCCCTGCGTGCTTGTTGTGACTCATTTTTTACTGTGTTATGTAGTGTAATTCATTTTTAGGCTGAGATTGGCACTTTTTAAAATAAATACATATGAAACTACATTGCAGGGCGCATGCACAAATCACTGTGGACGTGCTTGTAAGTAGGCCAACAAAACAAAGCCTCTGATTATGAGCAGAAAAAGACTGGTACGAAGGATTATGGCCAACTTTGTAAACAGGAGAAGGATGATTTCTTTCAGACTGATGAAAATCTGCAACCTTACCTGTATAACCAGAATATACAGAAAAGAATCTGCATGTTTTGGAAGCTCAGCATGCACAAGGAGAATCTGAGGCAGTGGAACAGTTGGTTTTATATTTATTTCTTCCAAAAATTACATGAAGTGCTTTAAAAAAAAAAACGAGTCACAACAAGCACACGGTACCACTTAGAGTTGCTGAAAAGTTGCTACTCATTGACTCCCAGTGTTTGAGCGAAGCTAATTAGCTGAGGGTGAGGTCTGTCCATCTCTTTCTTATTACTGCACGCAAAATTGAAAAAATGGAGTCTATCTGCTTGTCATGAGGCAAGACATGACGAAAAGAGAAAAAAAGTGGTGTATCCCTTTAAAGTTTTTATTGTACTAGCGTGTGCATGTGTGTTGAATTCAAGCTTAAATTTGGACATTTTCGTCTTTGCACCAACTCCTTCCCTCGACCCCCTGTAAATAGACGTCTACAAGATAAATGGTGATCTACTGTCTCATTCGTCTTCTTTCAGTGTCACTGCTTGTTTAGAGTTGAGGACACGTCATAAATTCACTACAATGTAGACCAACTTTTTTTTTAAAGATGAATTAAAAAGGGGGAAAAACATCTCCAAAGTGTACTCATTGTTTCGTGGGTAAAGCAAAAAGGATACTTTGTGAGTTTATAACATGAACCAGGGAGTTGTTTTTCTCTCACTATGCAACATTTTTACCTAAAACTGAAACACTGGTTTTCACTTGAGTATCCACACCTCATGTCGTGATGGTATTTGAATGGAGTCCCCACTTAAAAACAGTAACACTGTTTGGTTTGACAGGTTACAGTAAGCAGTGATGGCATATCATGGTGACTTAGCCATTACGTCTTGACTCATCGCAGTTGTTTTAATGAACAGCCCCCTGATGGAGGGAATTTCCTGACTGTGCCTTAAGAGGAGTAAGCTTCCACGTGATGTTTCAGTGTACAGAAAATTCATCCATCTCGTCTTATTCCACAGGGAACATCAGCAGGAACTGCTCGTCGGTGGGTTGGTCTGAAGTTTTCCCAAATATCTACAGTGTGTGCGGGTCAGACACCAGCCAGGATAAGGTAAGCAGACACCAGCGGTGGTCTGTTTCTGTTGCTTTAAAGAGGACATATCATGCTTGTTTCTCCTTTTCACTATGCCAGACTAGGATGCCTGTAAAGCATTTCTGCCCTCAGTACAAGTCATTTAGTTCCTTCATTGCCCCACAATAGCGTTCTCAAAATCCTCATTTTAGGCCATTATGAAGGGCTTGCTGAAACACTCGGTCTCAAGGATGACCTAAAGTTACCTCGCAATGTCACAGCCCTTTGTGCTCTGATTGGTCAGTTCTATCGGGGGTAGAGCCAGCCTGTCCTTCTTCTTCTACTGTATTTTCCAGCAGGCTCAAAGCAGCGACAGCGTATTGAGTCCCCCTACAGGCCAGAGCTGGTAATGAGGGAGAGTGAGCTAGGGAGCTTTATACCCCTGCTGCTGGATGTGTTCCTCGGTGAGGGTTTTGTGGCTAACGGACATCACAGAGGAGGAAGTGTTTTATCAGATTACTCCAATAAAAAGAAAGGTACCTCGTGTCGTCATGACGTTTGAAATCTCGCAGACATCTCGCAATGACCTATTTTCAGAGGCATCAAATCTCATTCTAGGATATCAGAAAAAATACAATATCTCATTTTCTGAAAATTAAGGGGGTGTAAGGTCTTGTTTTCAAATTTATTCTATTATACGTAAGTATTCAATCATGCATCAGCATGATATGTCTCCTTTAAACGTTCAGACAATGTTGTTCTTGAATACTTTGGTGTAGGATGTGAGGAAAAAATGTGATATGTGATAACCAGTGTTGGGAAGTTGCTTTTAAAAAGTAGTGTTTGCTCGTTACTCATTACTTCTTTAAAAAGTAACTTGTTACTTTACTCAGTTTCCCTCTATGAAAAGTAATTTTCCCGTTACTCGTTACTTTTACGTTAGTTTTAAATTTAACTTTGGACAGCACCCCATATCTGTTCCTAAATGTGTAGGTCTAAAGTTGTTTCTTTAGTGCTCTTTATTTTACAAAATCATGTCACATACCCTGTGGAAGAGAGCACATGCACAGTGTTTCCAGATTTTTCTTCTGAAATAAGCAACCAGGTCGATAAAAACAAGCCCAAAATAAGCAACCTCCAGTTATTTCCTTTCCTAATGTGATGTACAGTATATTACTTTTTAGGAAGAGAAATCTAAATTAAATGTGTGAACTTTCGTCTACATTAGATTTCAGTTTCTCAGTGCCAAGCATCTATTTAAAAAAGATAGTGTTGCTTATAATGAGCAGACCTGGCAACTTTGGCTCTATAAATCAGTTCAGAAATACTTATAGAAATAAAATATGCAAAAGAAGGTTTAAATATTCCTCATTAAATAGTTTTAAAACAAAAGTTGACCCTCTTTGTCGAGGGAAAATACTGTGATCTGGCACAAACCTTAAGAATACTTATACTGTGAATTTGTGGGCCCACATACACTTTAAAGAGGCAGCAAACACCGAAGTAGTAAAAGATGCAGGCCTGGTTTGTATGTAATGTAGGTTTAAAAGGATTTGCACATTGTTATCTGTTTGTAGCCTGTGCCAAAGTATAAGTTAAAGCAAAGGGAACTTCTTGTATAATATTAAAGCACTATAAATGTGTTTTTTTTACTAAGCAATCATCTGTGTTGTTTGTTTTTAAAGTTGCTTTCACATAAAATTCAGTAAATAATGCAGGGCTCTTGGCTCCAGTTCTAATGTGTTTACTACACAACAGAATCCTGAACTGTCCCTTCAATGACTCGATAAGCACCGTGCTCTGAGTGGACTAACCTTCCTGTCTCCCTTTTGTTTCATCGTATTTCTTGGATGCACCCTCGTTCTCTTTCCCTCAAACTGTTTGTGGAGGCAGAGAAAAGACATTTTCGTTTTGGGAGAAAGATTCACCTCGTTTGGCCTTGACTGCGATAATTACTGCTCCCATCCGCGGTTCAGTTTGGGTCACGGCCGGTCTTTCTCTGAATCATCCATTGTGCTCGTTCAATTAACTCTCCCCCTTCTCCTCTCCACATTTCTGTTGCACTTTCACTCTTCGACCTTCAATTTTTTTTTAACCTCTTTGGCCCTGCTTGCTTTTCTTTCAGTTTCTCTCATTTTGTCTGCAGGTGCTCTGAGCTGTCATCATTTTTTCACCCACCTTCAGCTGGCATGTTCTGCCAGACAAAAGGAGAAATGTGGTTTTTCCTGACTTTTCATGAACACATCTGTGTGAAAGGGAAAGAATAAGATGGTCCATGAATGTTCTCAGAGTAGTTTGGACTTCATTCTGTTAGAGGATGGACAAGAGAAAACTGACTGGGTGCTTCTTTTGAAAACTGTGGTTTTGCTCCGTGTCCACACTCAAATAAGTCTTCATTTGTACTGTGCCAATTCATACTAAGTGTTATCTCAGGACACTTTACAATAGAGCAGGCTGAAGACAAACTCTTCTTTTCATAGAAACACATACAGTACTGGCTAAAAGTTTGGACACACCATCTCATTCAATGTGTTCTCTTTATTTTCACCACTATTTACATTGTAGATTCTCACTAAAGTAATGATGGCCACTCGTTTCTCTTAACTTAGCTGATTGGTTCTTGCCATAATATTAATTCTAACAGTTGTGTTTTCTATTATGTAAACATAATAAAATACACATATCAATCAATCAATCAATCAATCAATCAAACTTTATTTGTAGAGCAATTATCATCCAAAGTTTTGTAGCACAATGCTTCCCACAGAAATGAAGGAAATAAAATTTAAATAATCAAAGGTAGAAAATTAAATACAATGAAAAATACTTGGTAAACTGGTATAGAAGACAAGCAGCATTTGATAAGTGCAAAAATAACAATATCAAGAGGATATCAACTTAACTTAAAGGTGTAGTGTGTAGAAGTTGACAGCATTTCGCTGAACAAAAACGGTGAATATAGGATATTATGTTTCTATTTTTGTTTTTCTTTTTATTAAGTTAAAAAAAAAGCTTTTCATATCTTTGTACCATGGGTCTCCGCTCTGTGGAGGCTGACATAATGATCCACCATGTTGTCTACTTGTGGGTTTTGGGGACAAAAAGAGCGAAACGTGATTTTTTAATATGAGTCTACAATAGTTTACAAAACCTATAATCATCATCTTAACTGACCTATAGTTTATAAAAATAATAGTTATATTTATGAATGAAAAAAACCCTCACTTGGTTGTACATGATGCCCTGTTCACGATCCTTCTTGGTCTTGTAGTTTAGTGATGTGATGTGTTGCTAACAGATGTGCTCATTCCACAATCTGAACACTAGATGTCGCTAAAATATCAATTTCTACACACTGCACCTTTAAAGCCTTTATTGTCATTTGTAAGACAAGCGAACAACAAAACTGAAGTAGCAACTCATGTTTTTTTAAACAACATCAACAAACAGACATGAAAAGCACAAGACAATAAAAAAATATAGCAAACTAAAATATCAATCAATTATAAATAAATAAATAAATAGTTGAACCAGTTGAGAGGCTTGTTAACTGCTAAAGTGCTAGTGCCTGTAAAGTAAACGAGTTGAAGATGTTCTCAGTGTCAAAATCTCAGTCTCAGCCTCAGTCTCTATCTCCAGTCTGCAGTCCACTGTTGCAGCGTAATCAGCCCAAACTCACCTCACCTGCGCTCCTGCTCACACCTGCACCTCATCTGCTGCAATCAGGCCACCTACATAAACCCCAGCTCCACACACACTCAGTGTCAGACTGTCTTCGCACTCATGCTGAGCACTCCAGACCTGTTCCTCGGATTGATCACCCGTTGCCGACAAGTTCCGTCCCTGACTCTGCCTCATACGCCTGACCCTCGGCTTGACTTCAAGGTATCGACTAGCTTCTGTCCTGCACTCACCCGCCTGCCTAAGTCCCCGGCTATCGATCCTGCTTTTGTCTCTGACGCCGAGTTCTGCCTGTCCCACTCCGTGCTGGTCTGCCTGGTAACTGATCTCTGCCTGTCCTCGACACTGAGTTTCCGCCTGAGTCCCACTCCGTGCTGGTCTGCCTGGTTACTGAACCCCCGCCTGTCTTCGACAACGTGAGTTTGCCTGAGTCACCTCTCCGAGTGTTCCTGAACGCCTCTGCTCGTCTGTGAGTGAGTCAAATCTCTACCGCCTCCCTCTTAAGACTGTGTGAGCCTTTCACTGAACGTCTCCTGTGTGGCTCAGTTGGGAGAGCGTCCGTCTTCAGATTCTGCTGTCGCGGGTTCGATCCCCGCTCAAGCCGCAGCTTCTCTCCTGTAAGACTGCATGAGCCTGTGTACAAACGTCTCCTGTGTGGCTCAACTGGGAGAGCACTCACCCTTCATCTCTAAGTGTGCGGGTTCGATCCCCACTCTGCACTGTGCCTTGAGTAATCTGTCAATAAAGACTGTTCATGGTTTGCATCCTACTACTTGCTTCTGGGTCTTACCTACAAATGTCACACAGAGAGATTTACACCAAGGAGTTTGAGCGATTTCACTTGTTTAACACATTTCCCATTTTTGAAAAGTGGGCCAAGTTCTGAGTCATGCTTTTCCCGTGGTCCAGTAATTTCTTGGTCTTAGTGGCAGCAGTGGATTAAAGTGCTGTACACAGGATACATAACAGTTGCATTTTACTCTGTTACTCCAACATAGTTTAGATTAGATAAACCAAATATTTCTACAATTAACGTACATCCCTCTCTTAATCGTCAAAAGCATTTAAAGGTGATAACAGAAAATACTTTCTTCATTATTTGCATTTTGAAGCAAAAAAAGTCAGATGGTGCAGCTGTACTTGGGTCAGGGACAGTTGCACCACTGTTTGGGATGGTTGCAACATGATATAAATACAATATATATTGAAGTGTTTTTAGACATTATATTCAAATGTTAATGATTATTATCCAAAATGTAAGTTAGAATATTATTACAGTGTTATTATGGTGACATAGAGCATTTTAACATGTAATTCTTATGCTTTATTTATTTATAAACTTTGATCTGGTGACAGTTATAGATTAGTTAAGTCCAATACACATAATGTGCAGAAGTAAAATATATAAAATAGAGAAATCCTTTATGACAGGAGGAATGGAAGAATTCATGAGGAAATTAATGTAAATCTTGAATAACTTCATGAATCCTATTTAATTCCCCCACCGTGGGACACATCTTTCTTCTTTTTATTATTTAAGTTTGCCTATCGTGAGTATATGCCTTCATAATGCAAATTTGAGAAACTTGCCCTCCAAAACAATGTGGAAAAACTCCTGCAGAAGATGCAGCTTGGTCTGTTTTTATTTTAATGCTTTGAACAGGGACAGCTGCAACTGTTGTCGTAACTGTCCCTGCACCTGTCAGCCATGATAAAACCACATGTGACCTGATGCATGCTAACTAATATTAGTTAAAAGTTAACATATCACTGTTTAAGGCACGTAAGTTTGAGCTGAATCACAAAACAGTGACAACCGTTTCATGAAAACAAAGTTCATCAAAAAAATCCTGTCATACCTCAAAAAGATGTTTTTTTTTACAATAAATCCTGGAGCAGCTCTCAAATCTTTTCTCTTCTGCTCTGCAAAAGGGAGCAGCTAACTGAGCATGTGCAGTGTGAGTGACATCACTCTAGATTTCTTCTGACTGGAGAAAAATGACATGCTACAGCCACACCCTGTTGCAACTGCCTCAGGTCTCCCCCTATGAAACAGCAAGAAGAAGGCGCGGGTCTTTCGGGAAGGTTTAAAAGTCTGTAGGGTCTAGGAGGTCCTAATGTAGACAGAGAGAGTTTTCCAGAGTCGAGGGGCCGCTGCTGCGAAGACCCTCACCTCTAGACTTCAGTCTGGTTGTAGGGGCCTCCAACAGGAGCTGATCAGAAGACCTTAAATCTCTGGTTGGGGAGCGACGATGCAGGAACTCAGACGGAACGGATAAGATCATTAATTAAAAGAAGTTTAAAATCAGTGTGAAAGTGGACTGGGAACCAATAAAAATACAAAAAAATACAATGAAAATGAAAAATACAACTAGAAGATAGTGCAAATGGAATTATGTAAATATAAGAAGTATAAATATTTATTAAATATACAGTAGGCACAAAAACACATCACACTGGTGTGTACAGAAGATGCAGTCAATGATGGCTGGTGACCAGATCAGAGTTTCTTATCCCAATGTCAGCTGCTGTAAACTCCAGCCCCACTACCCCAAAGAGAAAAGCTTCATATCCATATGTCCTTATATCAAATCTCATTTGTTTTGATTGTTTCATTGGTCATCCCTTTTTCACTGTTCACAATTTCCCCACCTGAAACCGACAGTAACATTGATGTGATACCCAAAGCTTCCAATCCCTGAGCAAAAGTATCATACGAGCTCCAAGGTTTCATAACACGGCATGAAAAACACAAAAAAGAAATGGTTGAAATGCAAATGTCTGATGACTATAAATAAAAACTTTAATAAAAATGCAGATCTTTGGCTGGTATCTGTAATATCAGGGGTTCTCTGCTGATGCTGGTGCTGCAGATGAAACGTTTCAAAAGCTCAATACATGCAGATTTATACACAGAATAAATACTTTTGGATGTATTTGCATTTTGCCTTTGGTTGCGTTTTATGTCACAGAAACATATAAATCACATCCTGACTGTGTCTACCCTGCGACAAAATGTTTGATTGCCAACATGAAAAACTCTTTAATATGTAAAATCTCTCTGAACTCAGTTATGTGTTTACACTTCACATGGACATGAAGGATCATGTTCATGCACAGTCTGTTTCTGCTGAAGTTTCTCCTCTTTTAAGAGATTCAGAGCTTTGTCCGAGGGTCAGACGTTATTTTGTTAATGCATTTATTTGCAGAGATGTGTAACTCAGCTGTTCCGCTTACAGGAAAAACTCAGACATCAACCAAAATGCAACACAACATAAAGCCTGGCCAACAAACTGCATGTTTATACAAACTCCTTTATGATGTCTAAATTGTCCAGAAGTTGCAAATGCTACATTGATAAGTTTTTGTGCATGTAATATCTGTCGCAGGGACGGACACATAAGACCTTTTATTCACTGACTGAGAGCCACATTTTCAGAAAATAATGGATTTATTCATGAAAATAAATTAGTAAAACAAGAAAAATATCAAAAAATATAACAATAACAACATTCCTAGACTCAAAACAAATAATTATCCATCCATCCATCTAATATCTGTACTGCTTATCCCTTTTGTGGTTTGGGGGCATTGAGCCTACCCCAGCTGTCATTGGTCTTAAAAATGTAGTCAGCGATGTGGGAGAAAACGAGTGGAGAGGTTGTTTATAAATGAATTTAGACACGCCCCTCGCTCCACCCCCGAAAGCTGATGGACATGCATTGTCATGGAAAGGGTTGTAGAAACTGCGTAGCTGACCAACGTAGCTAAGGTAACCTCGACTCGTCAGACAACTCCCCTGCCGTTATTGATAACAACTGTACATTTTGGCAGATTAGACAATAAGATGAATGTCTGATGACTGTTACTGTTATGTGAAGCACCACAAAGCTAATGTTGTTTACCTATCCAGCAGAAAGACAGCAACATCCACGTCCGTTTTCAGGTCTTTCAGTTCACGGAGTTCCCTCCACCGTCAGAAAGCAACACCAATGTTGACCCGGGTCTTTGCTCTTTCATGGTCATAGCCCTTCTTTTTCACTTTTCACTCCTCTGAATTCTTTCTTTTGGGCTGTTTTTCAGCCATTGCTACTGCACATATTGTATCTCTCTCTTACACTAACTGCGCACGCTACGCTACCGACGACTCCCCCTCCCCCCTCTGTCTGATCTGCGCTTGAGTATGATCACCCCCTGGATGTGGGAGGGTGTACTCTGTTTTGGTAACTCGGCCGAGCCACAGTATTTACCTGCTGAAATTCAGAGCCAAGGCTGTGTATTGAAACCAGACTTTTTTTTCAACATGCTGTCAGTGGTGACATCTTGTGGATGGAGAGGAGAAATACGGTGATTTTGACAAATACTGCATTAGATTAGAAGATTAGAAGATCGCTGACTACACCTTTAAGACAGGGCATATGCAGTGCCTTGCAAAAGTATTCATACCCCTTGAACTTTTCCATATTTTGTCATGTTACAAGCACAAAATTAAATGTATTTTATGGGGCTTTTATGTGATGGACCAACACAAAGTAGCACATAACTGTAAAGTGGAAGGAAAATGATGCATGATGTTCAAGATTTTTTCCAAATATCAACTTGAAAAGTGTGGTGTGCATAGGTATTCATCCCCCTGAGTCAATATTTTGTTGAACCACTTTTCGCTGCAATTACAGCAGCAAGTCTTTTGGGGTAAGTGTCTACCAGCTTTGCACATCTAGAGACCGGTATTTTTGCCCATTTTCCCTTTGTAAAATAGCTCCAATTCAGTCAAATTGGATGGAGAGCATCTGTGAACAGCTGTTTCCAAGTCTAGCCACAGATTCTCAATTGGATTTAGGTCTGGACTTTGACTTGGTCATTCTAACACGTGAATATACTTTGACCTGAACCAGTTCATCGTAGCTCTGGCTGTATATTTAGGGTTGTTGTCCTGCTGGAAGGTGAACCTTCGCCCCAGTCTCAAGTCTTTTGCAGCCTCTAACAAGGTTTTCTTCCAGAATTGCCCTGTATTTAGCTCCATCCATCTTCCCATCAACTTTGACCAGCTTTCCTGTGCCTGCTGAAGAAAAGAATCCCCACAAAATGATGCTCCCACCACCATGCTTCACAGTAGGGATGGTGTGTTCAGGTTGATATGCAGAATTGGGTTCCTGCCACAAGTAACGTTTTGCATGTAGGCCAAAAAGTTCAATTTTGGTCTCATCTGACCAGAGCACCTTCTTCCACATGCTTGCTGAGTCCCCTACATGGCTTGTGGCAAACTGCAAACTAGACTTCTTATTGCTTTCTTTCAACAATGGCTTTCTTCTTCAAGAGGCAAAAATGATCTTTTAGAAATTTCTGTTTGTTGTTTAATGTGTTTTCCCCCAAGTGTTTATTTTTTAAGTTAATCTTTATTTAACCTGATAAGCCCTATTGAGATCAGGATCTTTGCAGAAAATTGATTTGACCAGCAGCACGTGTCATAATAAATACAAATTCAAGAAAAGTTTAGACAATAAATTACAAACAATAAATGTAGGGGGAAAAATTTACATTTGACAGAAAGTGCCACAGTTTTGAGGACAGTTGCATTAAAAAACACAAGCATTGCTCACAGGATTCTCGCTGCCTAGTGAGTAAAATGGAACAAAAAGGCCTGAAGATTTGCCACCATTTTCTTTTAATTCATATTTTCCTGAGATGCACTTGGTTTTGTCTTCTTGTAATTAAACATAAAAGCTTGTGTGTCTTCTTACTGGATGTTTAACTTATCACTTTTAAATTTATTGGCTGCATCACAAGAATCCACACTGTTATCTTGGACGAGACATTCTCTAAGCTGCCAAAAGCTTGTTAAAATGAAATGAATTCTCCCACAGTTTTATTTTTGGATTCAGCCTTCCTGTTCTTACTTAATAGCGTGACGTGGTTAATTGATGCTGACACGTTACAAGATATTTCACAATGCAGACTGAGAGCCCGGCAGAGGGTCACAGAGAGTCCAGGACAGATGTATGGTAGTAAAAAATTCAAAGAAATAACATAAATAATGCAGGAATTAAAGAAGTAAGTTGATGATAATAAAAAACTGGATTACGCTGCATAATCGAGAGCTCGTTTATGCTTCTCAATTCTTCTTTTTGGAATCATTAAGGAGGGCTAGTTGAACATTATTTGTCTTTTTTTTTTTAACCCAGACAGTTATATAATACTTATTTTTGTCAGAATTTGTTGATCAACACATTTGAACAACTTGTGCTTGGTTTGTAACAGCATGGCAACCAATCAAAAACCCTTTCGAGGACATTTCAGATTGCCAAATTCCATTATTACTGCTGCCAAGAGGTTTTTGCCAGCATTCATCCGTTTGTTTGTTTGTTTTTGTGCCCTTCTGCTGGTTCGTCTGTCCATCTCTGAGCAAGATACTTTGAAAGGTTCTTGAGGTGTTTTTGACATTTTCAGATGATGTTGGCCATGTCTCTGACTGCAAGTCGTGCTGCCTCCACCGCAATTACAGCTGAAGCTCTTCAAGACCACAAACCTTCAGTGAAGCATTTACAACACTGTCGGGCCTGTTATTGTCCAAAAAAGGTCAAGAAAAAGCGCTCAATCTTGACCTACAAAATCAAAACAATTCTCCCTTATGCCATGAGCAACATTCCCTGAAAATGTCTTAAACTTTTGTTTTTAATTTGTTTGTTTTTCCTGTGTTTGTCTGTCTGTTTGAAAGATATCTCAATCTTCTTGGTGCAGGTATACAAAGCAAAAAGATTCGGTTAAAATGACCAACCAGGAGTTATGGAATAATTGTGTTTTTTTTCTTTGTTTCTTTTTCTTTTTGGTCACAGCCAGGAGGAAAGTTTTGTTCCAGAAACACTAGAGAACAGCAAAGTTTAGGAGTTATACAGCAAGACCCAACAACAGGAGGCATTTCCTCTCTGTGACTGATCTCTTTACTGTTGTGACCAATTCTTTTTAAGTGATCTTCAGTTGCTCCATGTCACATTTACATTTCAGCTCAGCTTGCTTGATCTCTAACCTGAAGTTTAAAGGTCCTTTCATAAGGTACTTAGCATTGGTTTGTTGAATTTGGGCTTGTGGAGGAAAGACTGGGAGGCTGGTCCATGTGTAAATATTGTAAGGATTTTATCAACATGTCGTTTAGTAAATCTGAACTATCTCGGTCCTGCATGCTTGTAATTTGGATTCTGTGTAGCCTGTCATGAATGAGACCTCTGGTGAGTCGAGCTGATTGCATGTGGTGAAGCGCCTCAGAGTCAGTGACTAACCTAATAATCTGTAATGCTGTGCTGATGGCTGGAAACTAATACACAAGCTGATAACAGAGCCCGACTGCCTTTGGATGTGGATTAATGACTTCGCCACAGTCTCTAAACATTGATCCAGCACAGACTTTGACTGGGTGCACACCCACCACCCCTTGAAAATTACTCATACCCTCTTCAGACTGGCCAAAAAACCTGCTGAACAAACCAGAAACAATCGGCACCTGTCGGCAGTTTGAAAGGGTTTTATTGTCATTTTGACTCTGCAAGCGACTAAGGCTGGGTATTTCCAGCAATGCCACGATACGATATGTATCCCAATACACGTAAATTGTGAACATTGACAACACTTTTAACAGAATTCTCAGCAACTTTTGTTTTTATTACAAGAAGAAAAAGAACAAGCATGAGTTTTAAATAATTCTTCAACTTAAGAACTTAAATTCAGGTCCCCAAAGCTTGTAGACCTAAGTTTAAAGGAGACATATCATGCTTGTTTCTCCTTTTCACTATGCCAGACTAGGATGCCTGTAAAGCATTTCTGCCCTCAGTACAAGTCATTTAGTTCCTTAATTGCCCCACAATAGCGTTCTCAATATCCTCATTTTAGGCCATTATCAAGCTCTCGTTGAAACACTCTGTCTCCAGACTGACCTAAAGTTACCTCGCAACGTCACAGCCCTTTTTTGCTCTGATTGGTCAGTTCTATCGGGGGTTGAGTCAGCCTGTCCCTCTTCTTCTACTGTGTTTTCCGGCAGGCTCAAAGCAGCGACCGTGTATTGAGTCCCCCTACAGGCCAGAGCTGGTAATGAGTGAATGTGAGCTAGGGAGCTATATACTGCTGCTGGACGAATGTGTTCCTCAGGGACGTTTGTGGCTAACGGACATCACAGAGGAGGAAGTGTTTTATCAGATTACTCCAATAAAAAGAAATGGACCTCGTGTCGTCACGATGTTTGAAATCTCGCGGACATCTCGCAATGACCTATTTTCAGAGGCATCAAATCTCGTTCTAGGATATCAGAAAAAATACAATATCTAATTTTTTGAAAATTAAGGGGGTGTAAGGTCTTGTTTTCAAATTTATTATATTATATGTAAGTATTAAATCATGCATCAGCATGATATGTCTCCTTTAAATTTGGAACGTGTTTTATCATGTAGCTTGGTTTCTACTTTGAAGTGTGCCATTGTTAACTTAACCCAAAGTGTTTTTACAACAACTGTCCAAACACTGAGATCGTATCGATTCTGTAGAAAGCGTATCAATACACGTATCCCAAGAAGTGCATGGCAATATTTTGCTGTATCGATATTTTGAGCACAGGCCTACAAGTGACACAGGTTTTTATCGGCTTGCCTCCGGTCAGCTTCAGTGGGAACATCACACCCGGGTCAACCTGCCAGTACATGGGTGACATGGGTGTCAAGTGCCCACAGCGCCCGTCCATTTCATCTGTAACTTCCGTGACTCTTTGCCTTCTCAGCAACAAATTCCATCTGCTTTCGTATCATCACCGCTGAGTTTTTCCATTTCTAAAGAGGGACAAAGTGCAGAACACTGTGTCCACATCTTCCCTGCTCCTTTTCATTGTTTACTTGGTCGTGTTTCATCATAGTCTTGGGTCTTAACACAACACTTCAGAACCACCGGCTCGGTTTCTGTGTTCAGGAGATCAAAACAGTTGGAAGTGGTCTCTCAGGTTTTAAAGGGATATGCCAACTTTTGTTTCTTTTCATGTCTCGCCTAACTCCTTTTTCAACAACACAAAGCTTCTCTGTAGGAGTATAAGTAGGTAATACAGTGATAGTGGAAGATAACTTGGCATAAAGGGGTAAAAAAAATGAGTATTAACAAGCCTACAGGATTGTTAGAGTTACTGAAGAAATTATCTGATGACTGTGGGCAGAGGTAGGCTAATGTTACCCATGGACTCCCAGTGTTTGAGTTAAGCTAACTAGCTGTGGGCAAGATTTAGCAGTCTCTTCCTTGTTACTGAACGTACAGTCGAAAGAATGGAGTCTAGCTGCTTATCATGGACTCATGAGTGAGGCAAGACACTAAAACAATAAAAAAGATTTTTTGGGGGCATGTTTAGGCTTGAATTGATAGGCGAGAGAGTGAGAAGGACTCTCTGCAAACAGCCCACAGGATTGATTCAAATCTGGATGGTAGAAGCTTGTATATGGGTCGTGCCTGGTTCCTCAAACCAGCACCCTGTCCTCCAGGTCTTAAAATCAGTTTAGACTTGAAAATCATCCCGTGTTGTTAGCCTCAGAAAGAGCTTAAAGTTCAGCTACCTCACTGCAGCCTTCATATGTTCATCCTCACATGAAATTAGACTTCTTCCATCCTGTGAGCTCCTGCTTTTGGCTGCAGCTTCTCCTCTGCCTCATTTTTTGTCCACGAATAGCACAGCTGAATCGCCCATTGTGCTGTCTTCTCTCCCTCTCCCTCTTCGCCAGATCACTTCTGCATGAATTGGGAAACTTTATAACAGCCAACAGAGCAGGTATTTCCAGACCGCCAGCATCCTGTGATAAGAAAAACAGCAATTATTCAAATCTTACCTAAAATTCATAATTTAGCTTCAAGACTTGCATTCTGTCGTTCACTTTATTATCTTTTGTGACTTAATTAGGAATGGAAATTAATAACTCCCTTGAGCAATCGATGTCATTAACCCAGAGATGTATTTGCTGTTAACAATGTAGATGCACGATGGCCGCCACACACTGCATCGATTGTACATGTCGTCCAGAATTAACTCGATGCAGGATCAGTGCAGAGGCAGAGTAGAGATGAGATGATTACAACTGCAGAAACAACAAAAACAGGAAGTCAAGAAGACAAACTGATAAATCAAGACCACAATCATCAACATCTTTAGTCTCATGTGAGACTGAACAGACACAAACATGACAGCTCATCCAGCTGATGACAGATAAAGTTTCCTTTTGAAGTCGGAAACAAGGAAATAGGTTCAATGGACTAATTCACCTGGTGACCGTGTGCACTGGTAGATAGATAGATAGATAGATAGATAGATAGATAGATAGATAGATAGATAGATAGATAGATAGATAGATAGATAGATAGATAGATAGATAGATAGATAGATAGATAGATAGATAGATAGATAGATAGATCCATACTTGTAGTATTCTAAAAAAACGTAAATTTTTAAGCCTCCAAAATTTCAAAACCTTTAGATATGCCTGCTTTGTTTACAAAACCCTCCATGGTCTTGCACCACCGCTACTGAAAGAATTCTTCAGAAGGAGATCTGTGAGTGGTATGAACACTCGGGCGTGTGATAGAGGTGACTGTGAGATACCTCATAGGCGAACCTCCTTCGGGATGAAAGTGGTATCTGTTGTGGGTGGGAAAATCTGGAACAGCCTTCCTTCCACTTGTTATACAAATAAGGACTTGTCCTCATACTCTTCCTTTAAGAGAAATCTCAAGGAATGGCTTAAAACATCTCAAATCTGTAACCATTAATTGTTTATTGTATTTTATTATATGTATTGTTCACCTGCTGAAAACAGACCCGACCTGTGACCTGTGTGTACATATATGTATTCATGTACTTTACATACAGTCTCTCTTACATGGGCTTAACCATGTATGCAAACCTGCAAAAGTACTGTATAGCTATGTACAATTCACTATGCACTTTAAAACTCTGTGCAAATTGGGCAACGTGCAATAACTTGAGCTCTATACATCATACTACTAGAAGCACTTTTGCACTTGCACTTTAGCACTTGCACTTTATCTCATAAACATCTGGTCCCTCCTCTAGCCTGCAATCAACAGGGTTGTCTTGTTTTTACGTTCTTTCCATTTTGGCTTTTTTCTGTTGTTTAAATAGTAATGTGCAATCTCTGTCCATTTGTATTTTGTGTATTACTGATATTGTGTATTGTGTAATGTTACATGTTGCTTTTTAAATGTGTTTTACAGGGGGACTGCCAATGCAAATTAGCCTTTTGGCTATAATTGGGTATATTTACATGTTAAATGTTCATTAATATACAATGTCCCTCTACACTAAATAAAGTAAACAAACAAACAAGTGACAGAAATTCATCTATGACAGGCTCCTTTACACATTTTTAAAAGGGACATTACAAAAACAATTGAGAAGAAAAGTAAATACAACACTTAAAATATGTATCAATCAATTGACAGTTTCCCAACAGAGGGTGGGGGAGGGGGGGCTACAGCAGCATGTGTGTATTACTGTTTGTTCAAGGTTGCTATTGCAGAGGGGATAAAAGACCTTTTGAAGATGTTTCTCCAGGCCAGAGGATCCTTGTACCGCCTGCCTGATGACAGTGAAAACAGTGGTGGAGGGGGTGGGAGGGATCTTCTGTGATCAGGGGGGCTTTCCTGGTCACAGACCGGGTGTACAGTTCTGAGAGGGGGGTTTGTGGTGCTCCAATGATTTTGCTGGCCTGGTTAACTATGATGAGAGGAAGTTGTACCAGGAGGAGATGTTGAAGGTGAGTATGGACTCAATAAGGGACTGGTAAACCAGGGTTAAAACATGGGTGCTGATGTTAAAAGTCTTTAGCTTCCTCAGCAAGTGGAGGCGTTGTTGACTCAGAGGCAGTCATCAGAAATCCTAGCAAAGACGTAACAGTCATGGCAGTCAGGGAGTAGAAGTGGTCAAAATTGAAGACGCTAACAGCAAAACTTTCAGAAAGTGGAAACACCAGAAATGTATTTCAATTCAGTTCAGTATTTTTTTTTAATACTTTTTATTTAGATTTTTTTCCAGTTAAAGAACGTTATTTGAGACAAGATCAGAGATGTAAAAGAAAAAAGGACACAAAACATATTGCATACAGAAATGTTGCTGCCTATAATGCAAATGCACATCAAATATACATTATAGAGTAAAATAATTAAGAGAAATGAAATGAATAAATATAAAGACAAAAAAATAAAAATAAATTAAAAAAAAATGTATTATAAAATACCTAAAAATATAAATAAATAAATAAACATATTCACTTCATGTCAGGGTCCATTTCCATTACTTAAAGAACAACCTCCACAACCCAAATAGTTCACATTATCAGGTATTTTCCAACCATGCTCCACCTCTGATCAAAAAGGTCAATTTTCATTCTTCCATGAGATACACTCGTCTCAACTTCTGCTTCCATTCAGTCACAGTCAGTGATTTACCAATCTTCCAATTTGCAGTTACAGTTTTCTTGGCAACCAATAATAAAATATGCAGAATATATATCTTTGGTCAGCAGTGAAAAGGTCGACTGTTTTCACATCAAGTAAGAAAAAACAGAGCATTGAAGGGATTTCTCTTTTCATAATTTTCTCAATTTTGTCTTTAATATTTTTCAAATGCTTAAAGAGACTGTGAGGAGTTTCTAAATAATGACAAAAAAGTCTCACTTTTAGATATATGCCTGATCGAAATTCACACTTTAAGATGAGTTTTATAGCATCTAAATAGGTTATCTACAAATGCTATTCCTTAGCTTCACGGTCTGGTCGGACAGGGCTGGACTGGCCTGGATACTCAACTTCAGGAACAAGACAATTAAAACTAGAGCAAATTTATATTATTCAGACACGTCTTAGAGCACCGGGCTGTAAGTAGAGATATATAGCCGGCTACAAAACTACAATAGTAAGTTTTCCAAAAATTGCTTGTTGTCACACATCAAAAACTACCGCTACGTAACTAGAAAGAGAAACATTACCTCGTCGCTTTGCATCCTGTAAGTTGTTAAAAAAAGAAGTTGTAAAGCAATGCAGAGTTCTGAGGAAGGTCTGAGTTTCATTCATTTAGCATCACAACAAAAACATGCTTTGGCTTGTGGTGCGTTCCAGTTGTAGTCGAAGTTGGAATTTGGAGACTACAACTGATGAAACGTCCCCCGAAGTCTGAATTTCCTACTGGGAACTCGGTGAAACCTCGCCACCCTCGAGTTGACAATTGAAGATGGATGCCCCCAGTGTGAACAGTTATTTAGCTCCTGTAATAATCAATTTATTTGCACTTCTGACTGGGGTGTGTCGCTCTAGATCAGCTGTATACATAGTATTGTTAGACTTCTACTTATAAAAATGCTGACATAGTGATAATCACATTCTTCATACAACAACACAGGGCGTGCTAACAACAGCTAACAATAGCCTGGTAGATCGGCATGTTTTTTTCTGACTTCAACTGGAACGCCGATAAGTCGGAGATGATGTCACTCCCAGTTGCGAGGTTACTGGAACGCAGCATTACGACAGTCGCCGTGCGTGCTCATGGGTAGCAGAGTCTTAATGTCGCCGGGAACAGATTCTCCTCACAGTCCCTTTATTTCAATTTGAATAAAAAATTTTATGTAAGTGTAAGCTTAATATGCTTCACACAAGACAAAAACAAGCACAGAAAGAAACAGAACAAATAAATAATCCAAATATTATTAAAAAATACAATAATGATAATAACAACAATAATAATAATAGGTCAAATAAAACAAAACTAACAGCCAAAAGCATGTGCTTGCGCTGTTGGGCATGTAGTGAAGCATTCATCCGTCCTTTAAATATCCGGAGGGTCTTGTGTTTGACATTGTTGTCACTGAGAACCTGTGAAGCCAAGTTTTGCCCACACAGGAAGTTAGCAGGAATTGATAAGGGAACAATTAATGAATTCGATGAATAAGTAGAATCATTAAAGGCATCTGTATCAGTTAAATAATATCAGTTTTAAGGCCTGTCACAATCATCAATAAATCAATTAACCGAACAGTAAATAAAAACGTCCTTGGAAGTTTGCCGGCCTCAATAGGTTGACACGTACATGCATGTTTGTTTTCCTCCTCTCTTTCTACCAAACAGGCTGGATGAGAAGATGGGTCACTCTGTGCAACTTTCTCAAAACCAGGGTGCGTCGGTTCTATGGCGGATTTAGCGGATTTATAGCCGAGTGGGCATCTGTCAGTGATTCAATCTTTATTTGTGGGGGAGGCGGGGCCGCTAGTGCGTACACAGAGAGCTGAAGTGAGCGTTGTGATGAGAAACAAAGAAACAAACACTAATATGAATGATGGCGCGAAAGCTACAGTTCCTAAGCCGGCTGCCACAGCCCAAGCGTGGGAATATTTTGGTTTTAAACAGAATGAACAAGGTGTGAGCTCATGAACACCGACGAGCCGATATGTAGCATTTGTTTGAAAGCAGTGGCAACGAAGAAGAAGAAGGGGAGGTGCAGCGGAGCCTTCATCCTGACAGTCAGCGCTTACTGAGGCGTTTGGTCGGCAAAGTAAAGATAAATATTCGCTATATTGTAAAAGAAATGCAGCCCTTAAATACCGTTGAAAAGCCAGCATTTCGGGAAATGTTATAAACATTTGACAGACAGTACGGATTGACTGCTAGAATGTACATGTCACTAACAATTCCTGAACTTTATAAAATCCATCTTATTGTTTTTATTGCTGTGTGTGTTTTTATTGGAGTTTTCTTTCTTTACAGAGACAGGGTGAATTTTTTTTATTGTTTTTGATTAGTGTAATGATTTTTAGTTACATGCATTTTTTCCCAAAAGAGAGTCCATTTCATTGCCATTGTTTTTCTTCTTTTTTTCGTTTGTTAAATGTACCATTTTGTTTATATTTATTTGTATTTATTTATACTTTATTTCAGAGCTCTTGACCTTCCAATTACAGTTAAATACTTTTAAGAAATTAAGGTTTATTGCTTTGATACAGTTTACCCACTTCATTAAGAGATATGTTATAATTACATTCATGAAAAAAATTTGTTTCAAACTAATATTGACAATAATATCTTTTATCGGCAGTAATTTTTTTTGACAATTATCTTCCAGCAAAATTTGTTTTCATGACAGGCCTAATCAGTTCCCATCTCCGGATTTAGGACACATCGATCCAATCCAGAACAATCTCAGTTATAGCTCATTAACAACAAAAGGATATTAATAATGAACTGAGTCTGTATTTTGTCTGTATTGTTACATTATTTTATCAATGAAAGTATTATAAAATGTGACATGCTGGTACAAAAGTCCAAGTGTAGCCTCTGCTTTTGGACCTTTACCCTGTCACAAAATGGACATTAATGTACTAGATTTAGGTCCGTTAAGCTTAAAGAAAACCCCCTTTTATTAATAGATGCTTGAAAATTAACCCAGTGACTCCTCTCCTGTGTCTTCTCCCTGCAGCTGGTCTTCTACGTGGTGGTGCAGACGCTGTACACTCTGGGCCACAGTCTGTCGCTGATTGCTTTAACCACAGGGAGCGCCATCCTCTGTCTGTTCCGGTAAGATAAAAATATTTCACTTTATATGCATGATATAGATTTTACATTCCCCTGTGGAGGAGCTGGCTCTGTGAGATAGTAACAGATTGAAAATATTTAAGTACTGGCTCTTTAAACGGAGGATTGAGTTTTTTATTGTAAGTGTGTGCACCTATGGAAGCCATGTTGCTCTTGCATTAAGCAACAGAATCAGGTTGCAATGTGCGAATATGGCAGCTGCACTTAAGATCAAAACAATGCTCGTCTAAGCAGTTTATACGGCTGTGTTGATGTATCAGTCGCGGCAAACTTTTCAGTGTAATTATATGTAACCAAAGTGCCGTTTATACACTAAATCACCCTTTAACAACATCTAAACCAGCATTATCTAAACAGAAATTATCTTTCTGCACCGTTACATCTCCTGCAAACAGTTCTTGAGAGTCACCGCTCTAGGACTTACTGCTTTAGAGTTTTTGTGTTCTGAAATTACAGGGGTGTGAACTGGAACTGAACGATATCCTAAAAAATTATACTGCAGTTATTTCCAGCCTTCCACATGCATGACAGTTTTTGAAAGGGATGTTTGACGTATCTAATGCAGAGAAAAACATTGGTATTAGGATTGCACAATCTTATTAGAATGATGTTGGTATTGGCAAATGTAGGCCTAATACATTAAATCGCAGTACTGGCAATATCAGTGTTGGGAGTAATGCATTACAAAAGTAATGTGTGTAATGCATAGGGATGGGTACCTTTCACATTTGAACCGATACCATACCGATGCCCGGTACCTGGGAATCGGTATCGGTAATCAACGGTACCAATTTTCGGTACTTTTGCGTGTGTTTATGGGGTAATAAATGTTAATTTGTTTAATATGAAGATCTCAAATTTTTTCAATGTAAATGTATTTCTCAATATATAAAATTTGACAGATATATATCAAAACAACATTCAACTGTTTGTATTGTAACATTGTAGTTTTCCAAAAATTTCTTCAACATGAACAACATGCTGTGTTTAAGTCTGGTATGGAAATTCACCTACTCTACCAAATAGTATGCCTGCTTCTTCCATTCCCTCACAAGTCACAAGGATGCGTTTAGGTACCTAAACATGGCACCTTTTGATTTTACGTGAATTGGTACTCGGTAGTACCTACAGAATTCAGTCGGTACCTCTTAAAGTACCAAATTCGATACCCATCCCTAGTAATGCACTCCTTTTTATTGTAACATAGTGATGTAAGGCATTACAAAAAAACAGAATTATATTACTTGGTACAAATGTCAGTAATGCAAGTTACAATGCATTTTTAATTTAACTGAAATGAAGGGGTGCTTTTTTGTATAAATACAAATTTGCCAAATACTCTGTGAGATCCTCAGAGGAGAAAAGTCCTCCACTAGGCCTAAAGTTACAGTATCTCTAACACAATTTACCAGAACTTTACCTTATGTCTGTTTTTGCTATGATTGTTTCTTGTATTGTGCCATGAGCATCAATGTGTCTGTTATATTCTCCTGTTTTTAGCCTTATGCCGAACTCAGTCAGATAGCCACCACATCACCTTCACTGGATGTGTAATGAGCTTTTTGAGTGTAATGAGCTACATTTAGAATGACAAATCCATATTTCCTGATATTTTGACGAGAGTAACTTGAAAGTAATGTGATCAAAGTGTAATGCCTTACATTTCAAATACAGTAATATCATAATGTAACTAAGTACTTTGAAATTACAGTAACAAGTAATAAATAATGCATTACATTTTTGAAGTAACTTGCCCAATACTGGCCAATATTGAAGTTTTTGCTGACCTACAGGAACAGCCATATATCAAACTTTTGGATCAAATATGAAAGCTTTAAAATTTAGGGACTTGGTTGTCTTTAAAACAGCCCAGTTTATGTATAACATAAAGAACAATAAGTTACCTGTTCATATCCAGGATTGTTTCAAAAGAGAGATATGGTTTTTAATTTCCGAGGAGGTGAAATATTTAAAAAACAGATTGTAAGAACAAACATAAAACAGCACTGTATTTCTGTTGCTGGGGTTAATATTTGGAACAAGTTGGACCCAGAGCAAAAAGACTGTTTATCACTATTTCAATTCAAAAAGAAAACCAAGCAAAACATTTTAAATTCCTATGTTGAGAATGACCAATGACCGTTCAAAAAAAATATATATATATATATTGAAAAGTCTTTGCATCCAGTATATTGTTTTGTGTCTTGTATTAAAGCATTGTGATGCATATCGGTTTAAAAAAGAATTGGCAGTTTCTGTTAAAGCTGTGATGTATGGACTGGTAGCCATCTATATGTTTTAAAAACTGTGTAACTTGTGTTGGGTTAGGGTAAAATGAGCTTCAGCTTCAGCCTGCTCCTTTTCAGACTACCATGTTGTTTTGTTGCTGTTTCTCGCTCAGTCAACAAGATTGTCTGAATAAACTTAAATAAACTTGAACTTGAACTTGAACTAAGTACTTTGAAATGACAGTAACAAGTAATAAATAATGCATTACATTTTTGAAGTAACTTGCCCAGCACTGGCCAATATTGAAGTTTTTGCTGATACAACCGATGTATCAGCCATATATCAACAGTAATATTGGAAAAATATGCAAATGCACTGTGCTGTTTCACCTCATCATCACTGCACGGGTACATTTAAAAATCAAAAGTTTCAGTTGTTCAAGATCTAAATATTGTTTTTCTTGTTTTACATCTGTTCTGCACAAACAGGTTGTCACATTAAAAGCAATTTAATTTTTTTAATTCATAACAAGTGTTATCTGAAGACACTTTACTATAGAGCATAAAGCTCTTCATTTTATGGATACACATATATGCATAGATTCATATATACATATATAAAATACACATATACATATATATACAAATATATACATCCAACAGCCAACATGAATCCATATAGCCAATCATGGATCCCTTCATCATGGCGGCAAGAAAAAACCTTCTGTTAAGCAGCAGGAAATCTTGAATGTGGATCCCAGTCTCATGATGAACAGCAAATCCACACAATGCTGTGTTGGTGTGAGGGCAAAGGAAGGGAGGTAAGAGGAGACAAGTGGACTAAAGTAAGAACTAAAGTTAGTGACAGATCCATGAACCATAGACCTGTTGTCACCAAATTTGTTTCTGTTGAAAACAAATTTATTAGAGGTTAGCCTCTTGAGATGCTACATCTGGTTTTCAGAATGGTCTTCATGTCTAAATGGTTGTGGTGATCATTTTATAGAAGTGTAATCAATGATATTCCTACTGAAAATATGAATTTATGGTAGTGACGAACTCATGGGTGCCAAGACCACAGGTGCATCCCTACCATACTTGTCTCCAAAGGCTAAATTCCATTGATGAAAAACATTAGAATCTGCGTTAATAAGTTCAGAAATAACAGCATATTGGATATCGACAAAAAATGCAATTCTGTGCAGCTTTAGTTGTGGTGGTGGTGGAGGAGGATGTGTCCCAATGACCCTCTGATTTATAGGCAGTTTTAACCTTTCAGCAGCATAGATGTGATGTTGCTTTCATGCTGCAGACTTCCAGCTCATCTTCTTCCTAAGCTGAGGGGACGTCCACACAGAGATGAATATGTGCCTAAATGCACACCTTTTTAATTGTATCCATGTTTGGCCCACATGGATTTGACGTTGTGGGTGCCTGAAAGAGGATGAATCTGTAAACAGCGGGCTTTGCATTTTTGTGTGTACAATGAACACAGATAGCTTTAGAAATTATGACATCATGGCCCCATCTTTCACTTAAACTGCATGCATGAACCTAACAACAGAAACAATGGCGTAAGACAGTGCTACCTTCATGCTTCAATTCTACAATTTCATTTAGCAGACGCTTTTGTCCAAAGCGATGTACAACACAAGCAAGAATTCGGACTGAGGGGAAAAACCTTAGCAAGTTCGTCAAAGTGCTTCAAGTCAATTGGCCACAGGTGCTGCCATCTAGTGGCAGAAGAAATGCCAGGTTATTTTTTTTAATATATATATAATGCAGCTTATCACAACAAATAATTCAAGTCACAACAAATAATTCAAGACACAACGAATATTTCAAGTCAGCAACAAAAATTCAAGTCAACAACATCGATCAACATTCCAAGCATTCAAAATTCAGTGCTAAATATTCATTAAGAGCTGGTCTGAGACCTTCTGATTCATTCTACCTCTGAGGACAAAGAGGAGAAGATCAGATTAAGTGCCAAAGTGTTCCCTGAACAGATGAGTCTTCAGACATCTCTTAAAAGTAGAAAGGGACTCTGCAGATTGTATGCTGCAGCTGGTTTTGGCTTTAACAAAAATCTGATGCTCCTCTACGACCGCCACAATCAACAAAAGGACACACAGAGCAGCATACTTTAGTGTTTATTCACATCCAGTTTTTTGTCTGCGTCCTCCTTATTGTATTCTCTTGTTTTGGTGTATGTCACAGTAGCATTACAGCACCAATTACAGGCCTAGCATGTGTACTACAGAGTTTTCAGGTTTTTCTGTATGGATGGACACATTTCTTGAAGCGATGCCATCTTTACAGAGATGCTATGAAAATGAAAACATTGTCATCTCCATGTTGGCAGTGTTGCTGGCTTGATCTTGATCCATCCATCCTCTGAAAGAGCATGTAACATGGGTGCTATTTAACATTTGCAAGTAAATCTACGTTCTTGAAGATTTAATATCGAGGCAACTAGACTGTGTTAAGTTTTGGGAAGACGTTTCGCTTCTCATCTGTTGTCAGATGTTCAATGGCAAGAGTAATACACAAGATCAGACTGGAGGTTTATCTGATGGTTTATTCGGCCAGATCAGCAGGATACTGACAAAGAGAGAAAGGTCATCATCTTCATTTATGTTGACATGTATGTAACAGATATGGCAACAGAAATGTAATACAGCAGAGCTATGCAAATTCATACTTTGGTCACTTCAAGTATGGTCAGGTCCAAGACATCTAAGGTTGCACTTTCTATTTCTGGCAGTAGGCCAGATTATCTGTGTGTATCTCTTCTGCATGTATGGACACCAAACGTAAAATATGGCTAAGTGTAAGGATAGATAAGGATAAGATTAACTCAAATAATGATAGATATTACATGAATTTAGCCTTGCAGAGCAAACGTACCTGCCTGATTTTGAAATCATGCATCTGCATCTTGTCAGGCCCTATTGTCCAATGATTTCACTCGGCTAATTGCTTACCGACAACAGGAAGTGACTTGACAGGAAGTTAAGTCACTTCCTGTTGTACAAATAAAGGCAGCTAATGTTGGTTAGCCTGTGGTGATCATGGTTACTCAGTGATACTTGGTGAAATATGCTCTCCTCATAAGTTTACTTCGTAGGGATTGTCTTTGACGAGGTTCATGTCACATATAAGTGTTAAATGATAAATCTGTGTGGTATAATTCATGTGAAATAATCGTCTTAAGGTACTTAAGCTATCAGCTTACAACAGTTAGCCGCTACGGCTAATGGCCATTTACTGTTGTTTGCCCTTGTAAGCTGTTAGCCATAGCAGCTAATTGTTAGCTGTCCATGACTAAAATACTGATACATGACTCGAAATGATACATGAGTTAAATTCATACATGTCTTGAAAATTCATGCTTTTCGGGTGCTGGTTTGGCCAAAAAGCTTCTTCAGTTCCTTCAGCTTCTTGGATGAGAGGTGAAATGTCTTCCCAACACTTAAAACAGTCCAGTTGCCTCGATTTTGAATCTTCAAGATAACCATGACCTGGATAAATGAGAATCTAAACACACGTGTCAATCTACCTTTTGCTAGGCTGATTTAAGTTTGTTTCAGTCTGGGGTACGATGTACAAAGCTGTTAAATTCTGTCCAAATATTGACCTGTATTTGTCCTGATGTTTGCTCAGGAAGCTTCACTGCACCAGGAACTACATCCACCTCAACCTCTTCTTCTCCTTCATCCTACGAGCCGTGGCCGTGTTGGTGAAAGATGGCATCCTCTTCAGCCGGAGCTCGCAGTGCTCCAACCAGCCGTCTCTGGTGAGTTCATCACCCCGTGCCCTCCCTCAGCCGGGTCGTGGTTGTAGTCGAGTTTGTGTCCTGAAGGGGAGACGAGAGAAGCAGACAGAGAGCAGGACGATACACACTCATGTGTGAAGAGCAAGTCGCCGGGGGAAAACTGAGACACTGTTTATAAAATGAAATGTCACAGGACATTAGGCTTCATATTTTTGCCACTTCTTCTATCTTTATGGAAAAGAGATGAAACTGTGGAAAACTGACTGACAGCGGGATAGGTTGAAATTAGTTATAAATAGTTATATCATCACTGGAGGATGTGCTTCAAGCCTCGTGTATCAGACAGCAGCTGTTTGATCCAAAATCCACATTGAGACTTCATTTGCAAAGACAATTCACTTATTCTAAGTACTTGAACACCAGCCGCTTTTTTAGGTACAGCCACTGACATAAATTGCTAATCAATCAAACCCCTCACATTGTAGCATCTCAGTGCTTTTATACATGAAGACACAGTCTAATTCCTTTGTATACTTCATCCTATTCACTTCGAGCACTAATGATTCGATGCTTTGTTGAGTACTTGTGTTGAGCAGTCACTAACCTGCTACATAACATTAACCTGCTCAGACTGCTCACCTGAACACCTGTTTAAAAATCTTTTCTAACAGTACCATCTACTCTCTGACACAGAAACACATTCAGATGGAGCAGAATAATGAAGTGTATACCCCTGGGACAGTAACATTTTCTGTCAGGAAGGAGGAAGTCAGAGGCAGCAGATGGGAATTCCCAACCTGTCAAGCTTTGAATATTTATAGTACAAGATAACAGTTACTTGTACAATATTCCTGTCAATCAACTGGTACCGGCCTCAAGTGGTTTGAGGAAAGTAACTGGGACAAACCAACCCTCCACTGTGTAAAATCAACTGTAGACAAATACAGATATCATGAGTCAAAGGGTTCAGCTGGTCTTTGTTCTGAATGTTTTTCAGGTTGCCATTTGACCAATATCAACACTGATATTAAAGCTAGGGTCGATAATTTTGGAAAACTAGCATGAATTTGAATGTAGCATCTCCTCAGGGTTCTGCCTAGCCCCTCCCACCCCCATCCAAAATGATGCCCCCCTGCTCACATGCACGCAAGGCTGATTCACAACCAGAAAACTGATTCAACTCCAAACTGGCTCCCAGCACAATGTGTTTGTTTTACACTACACTAAGTCATGTCTCAGTCAGCGTTAAGAAAACACCAAAACATTACCATAGTAAAGTTAAAGAAACAAACATGGAAAGTTAGTTCTCTGCATAAATTGGTCATAAAATACTTTCTGATCTTCCTTAAAGTCACATCAGTAGATAAACACAGTCTGCTTAAACTAATGCCGCACAAAAAATATAAGTTTTCATGTTTTTATTGAATACAATATGTAAACATTCACAGTGCAGGGTGGAAAAAGTATGTGAACCTTTGGATTTAATAATTGGTTGACCCTCCTATGGCAGCAAAAACCTTAACCAAACGCTTCCAGTAGTTGTAGATCAGACCTGCACAACAGCCAGGAGGAATTTTGGACCATGGTCATGCCACAGCATCTCAATCGCTTTGGGGTCAAGACTCTGACTGGGCCACTCCAGAAGCCGTGTTTTCTTCTGTTGAAGCCTCCATTGTTGATTTACTTCTATGCTTCGGGTTGTTGTCCTGTTGCATCACCCATCCACTGTTGTGCTTCAGTTGGCGGACAGGTGGTCTTAAGTTTTCCCACAAAATGTCCTTATAAACTTGGAAATTCATTTTTTCGTTGATGACAGCAATCTGTGCAGGCCCTAAGGCAGCAAAGCAGCCCCAAACCATAATGCTCCCTCCACCATATTTTACAGTAGGGATGAGGGGTTGATGTTGTTGTGCTTTGCCTTTTTTCCTCCACACATAGCGTTGTGTGTTCCTTTAAAACAACTCAAATTTGGTTTCATCTGTCCACAGAATATTTTGCTAGTAGTGCTGTGGAACATCCAGGCGCTCTTTTGCAAACTTCAAACTTGCAGAAATGTTTTTTTTTTTTTTGGACAGCAATGGCTTCCTTGGTGGTGTCCTCCCATGAACTCCATTCTTGTGTAATGTTTTACCTATTGTAGATTTGTCACCAATAATGTTCTCCTATCCTGTCTAATCACATTGATTGGACCCCAGGTTGGCTGACTCCTGGATACAATTAGCTCTTTGAGAAGTAATTAGCCTAGGGGTTCACATACTTTTTCCACCCTGCACAGTGACTGTTTACATATTGTGTCGAATCAAAACATGAAAACTTATAATTTTTTGTGCGGTATTAGTTTAAGCAGACTGTGTTTGTCTTGTGATGTGACTTAGATGAAAATCAGAACATATTTTATGACCAATTTAAGCAGAAATCCAAGTAATCCCAAAGGGTTCACATACTTTTTCCTGCAACTATAGGTAGTTCCTCTGCCATTCTCCACATAGCTGTCAAGTCTCCCATTTTGGCCATGAACCACCGATTTTACATATTTTATCCTCTTTCCCAAGTCCTCTCATATCAGTATTCTCCCGTAAATCTCCCGTGTAATGAGATAATAATAAAAACATTCCTCTGCCTCTCCAAACTGAACTCTGTCACTAGCCTGAATGGGGCGCTAATGCTCCAAAATGATGGATGCCAACTGCAGTAAAACCAAAGACGAAGAAAAAGCCTTGTGAGAACGTCCACCTGCAGTAGCCTGGGTGGCAGCTGTCGCGAGATTAGAGCCAACAGAACAAACCAAGAACAAGAAAAGGGGTTATTTTCGATTTCTTGTTCACCTGTCTCAAAATGTGAGGGATACTGGAGCTTGGTTGGAGCTGTGGGCCAGCTCGTAGCGGGCTTCCCTTATTTTCAAAGACAAAACTGACAGGTAAGTATTCTGCAGTGTGGATCCCTTGGATCTTGGACTTGGATCCCTCACAGCTTGGCTACACATGCTGAATCAGAGTCTGTGCACGACGGCAAAATGAACGCACAGGAGGCGGGCAGAACAGCGATGGGATTTGATTGGTTTAAAATGTGAGCTCCAAAGATGTGATTGGTTGGTGTTTTCCCTGTTTTACTCCTGCTGTAGATAGCAGATATTGTTTGCTCTTTTTTAAGAACACATTATGAATTGATTGCCATCAGTTCATAAAGATCATTTTAACCTGTATTACAGAAAGTGTATCTAAATCAGATTACCAACCCCAGCTTTAATATGTCTGCTTTAATAATTTCCTCAACAAGATGTTCTTGTTGTTGTTCTTGATTTGTTCTGTTCCTACGTCAGTTCTGTCCTTTAGTCTTTGCACAATTCATAGAGCCTTTGCACAAATCCATCACAGTGAGGTTCCTCTATAATTACATTTAGAGCAGGGGAAGCCAACAGGGCGTACGCAGGGTGCTTTTGAGGTGCCCACTAGAACATTCCAAAAAAGCATCTCCATCCCCACCATAGAGATTGAGATAAATAGCCAATTTTATTTAAATTTTATGTTTTGCATAAAGAAGAGTATTAGGGCCATTTTAGATGGAAAAATCAATTTTTGAAGTTTAGATAATGAGAATAAAGTCGAAGTTTTGAGATAAAATGAGAAGACAAAGTTGGAATGTCGAAATTAAAGTTGAAATACAATTTTGTGATAAAAGTCAAACAATGACAGTAAAGTTCAAATGTTTAGAAAAATGGAAAATCAAGAATTAAGTCGTAGTACGATATATGGTGACTTTAATCTCAACATGTCAGCTTTATTTCTTGACATTTTGACTTTTTTACATTTTGACTTTTATCACAAAATTCTGTTTTGACTTAATTCTCATCATTTCAAGTTTTATCTTGAAATTTCAACTTTAATCTTTACTTTGCCAAAGACATTTTCTCCATCTAACATGGCCCTAATACTCTTTTGTATTTGCAAATAAATTATACTTACATCAAAACAAAAATCAAGCAGCATAGCATGTGCGTTTTATTTCAACATTTCCATTTTTTTTTAAGTTTTCCTGCGTGAGTTTTAAGTTTATGTTGGAGCCCTGATGCAAAATCTCTAACAGCACTTTTGCCAGCCAGAGCCCTTATGGCGTCACATGTTGAAAAAAGAAATCACTAAAGTGTGAATGTTGTACGTATCAGATAACCTTAAAGGTGCTATGAAGAGAATCTATTTCCGGTGGCATAAAGACTCTGTTACCCATGAGCACGTGCGGTGACTGTCGTGAAGACCCAAGCCAAAGCGTGCGTTTGTTGTGATGCTAATAAATGCAGCTCAGACCTTCCTCAGAACTCTGCATTGCTTTACAACTTCTTTTTTCAACAACTTACAGGATGCAAAGCAACGAGGTAATGTATCTCTTTCTAGTTACGTAGCGGTAGTTTTTGATGTGTGACAACAAGCAATTTTTGGAAAACTTAGTATTGTAGTTTTGTAGCCGGCTATATATCGCTACTTACAGCCCGGTGCTCTAAGACGTGTCCAAATAATATAAATTTGCTCTAGTTTTAATTGTCTTGTTCCTGAAGTTGAGTATCCAGTCCAGTCCAGCCCTGTCTGACCCGACCACAAAGCTAAGGAATAGCATTTATAGATAACCTATTTTGATACTATATAACTCATCTTAAAGTGTATATTTCGATCAGGCATATATCTAAAAGTGAGACTTTTTTTTAATTACTTAGAAACTCCTTATAGCACCTTTAAGAGATACCTAAATTATTAAAGATACGTGTAAGTATACTGCTCTGATAAATGATCATTACTGTCTGGAATCATTACATGTAAAAAGTAAACATACATATGAAAGCATATCAATTATTTCAAGATAAATGATGAAATTTATGTCACTTATAAACTTCAAATCCAATAAAGTATCCTCTATAATGCTCCTCATATGTCCAGCAGCTCCCAGGCTGGAAAAGGTTGGTGACCCCTGATTTAGAGACTTTTACATTAATTCCACAAGGGGGTAATATGGATGTTAAAGCTGGGGTTGGCGATCTGATTTAGATACACTTTTTGTAATACTGGTTAAAATGGTCTTTATGACCCGATGGTAATCAACTCACAATGTGTTCTTAAAACAGAGCGAAAAATATCCGCTATCTACAGCAGGAGTAAAACAGGGAAAACACCAACCAATAATCTTGCCGGGATACCTTTTTTTACACCAATCAAATCCCGTTGCCATTCTGCGTGCCTGCTATGCGTGCATTTTACCGGCGTGCACAGACAGTGCGTGTAGCATATAGCATGTAGCGTGTGGGGAACAGACTCCGCTGGAGAATGCTTACCTTTCAAGTTTTGTCTTTGAAAATAAGGGAAGTCCGCTGTGAGCTGTCCCACAACACCAACCAAGCTCCAGTATCCCTCACATTTAAGACAGATGTACAAGAAATCTAAAATAAACTCTTTATTTTTCTAAGTTTGTTCCGCTGTTGGCTCTAATCTCACGAGAACTGCCATCCATGCTACTGCAGGTGGCAGTTCTCGCGAGACTTCTTCTTCTTCGGTGGTCCGCATCCATCCTTTTGGAGCTTTACCGCCCCATTCAGGCTAGAGACGGAGCTCAGTTTGGAGAGGCAGAGGAGTGCTTTTATTATTATATCGTCACACGGGAGATTTACAGGAGAATACTGATACAGGAGGACGGGAGAAAAGAGGAGAAAATACGGAAAATATGGTAGTTTCATGGTCAAAACGGGAGATTTGACAGCTATGTGGAGAATGTCAGAGGAACTACCTATACCCCGATCAACATCGGCTGTGAGTACTAACTAACTTTACATGTTTGTTTGGTGTTCTCTTACCGCTCACTGAGACATGACTTGGTGTAGTGTGAAACAAACACGTTGTGCTGAGGGTCTGGAGTCCAGAAGACTGCTTCTGGATATAGCGGCTGCGCGCGTGCATGTGAGCGGGGGGTGGGGCTAGGCGGAGCCCTGAGGAGATGCTGCTTTCAAATTCATGCTAGTTTTCCAAAATCGCCAACCCCAGCTTTAATTCACTCCGCAGTATAACTTGGATGCAAATGACATGACATGTGCTCCCACATTTACACAAAAGGCACAAAAGCTCACCCGCAGCGCACCTGTCGCCCGCTGAGTCTGCTTGCCTTCTTCTGTCCCATATCATGCCTCTGCTACAACATCTGGAGTTGAAATGTAAAAAAAAGGGTTATTGTTACGCCCAGGAAACAGCAGTATGAATTGGAGCTTCATCTAAAAAACAGCATCCAAAATGCAAATCTGGAGTTTCCTTCAGAAACAAATGCAAGAACTAAGACATAAATTACAGGCAATGTTTATTTCTTCACAGCCTTTCATCAACTTAGTCGATACACCTATGCATCTACATCCAGAGCTTTCCTGTTTAGCTCTCTTCTCTTTTAGTTCCCTCTTTGCTGCCCTTCATTTGCATACATATTTCAGAGATATCAATAGTGCTGACCTTCTAACCTCTCTATTCCCCACTGCCTCTGCCCCCTAAAACACTGAGATCTATACAATTAAGCCCATGCTGCTGTGAGCTCAGTAATTGCCCAAGTGGGAAAACTGGATGTAAACCTCATTACAGCAATACCCCGAACAAAAGGTAATTAACCCCCAGTTGCTCCTCGGATTTAAGTTTTTTTTTATTTTTTTTACCAAGCCTGGAGAATTCAGCAGCCTCTGAAAGACTGGAGAGAACAACTCCAAGGCTGTTTTTGCCTTTTGAAAATTGCTGATTGTTTTGTGAGCTGTTACATTTCACTGTTTGGTTTGAAAGTCCATTTCATGATAACGCTATGACCTTTGTGTGTTGTAGGTGGGCTGCAGAGCCAGCCTGGTGTTTTTCCAGTACTTCATCATGGCTAACTTCTTCTGGCTGCTGGTGGAGGGTCTGTACCTCCACACTCTGCTCGTCGTGATCTTCTCAGAGAACAGACACTTCATCATTTACATGTTCATCGGCTGGGGTAGGCTCGCACACTGCTTCTTAAAAATCCCATGTCCTGCGGGATCTGTTTCTTTGCTTTAAACGCCATTAGAAGGCTTTTTGCAACCTCTTACTGAAGTCTAAGCTTCTAGAAATAAAACCTTTGCTTCTTGAATGAAAATGTCCATTAAGAGCTCAGTCTGGCACTTCCTGGAGTTTGTGATGTCATAGCTATACAGCCTCCACCTACATGTCTCAACTCAACTTTATTTATAAACCACAGCTGAAACAAAGTGCTCTCCATAAACAAACAAGACATCAAACAATTTAAAACAATGGTTGTTTCATTTTTTTTTTAAATAAAAAATAAATAAAACAGGTAACTAACAACAAACCATTAAACACTAAAACAGGAGCAGAGTCTCATTTGGGGCTAATAGCCAAGGAATAAAAAAAAATTTTTAGGTGAGTTTTTAAAATGGAGAGGAAGGAGGCTTGTCTAATGTGGAGGGAAAGCTTGTTCCACAATTTAGGAGCTGCCGCAGAGAAAGCTCGATCCTTCTGAGCTTCCACGACTTGTGTGTTTTGTGTTCATCACAGGCAGACACCACAGCTGTTTTAAAAGTCTGCTGGTGACCTTCCTTCCCTCATATTTCGGGCATCATTGTGACACATTAAACAAGGCAGAGCAAACAAGTTTCACTACTTCTTTTAAGAGCTCATAACATGCTTTCCGGAGTAATGAACAAGGCAGAAAGTCTCCAGCATTAGGACTTCTCCTAGCCATGCAGAGCAGACGGACCTGGCTGATTCTGAAATCCTGTATCTCCGTATTGCCAGCCTCCATTGACCAACGGCTTCACTCGGCTGAATGCTTAACGGCCCAATCAGGGAAGAGAGGCGGGAGCAGCAGGCGTGACGACAACAGGAAGTGACTTGACAAGAAGTGACGTCACTTCCTGTTATACAAATAATGGCGGCTAATGTCAGTTAGTCTGTGCTCATCATGGTTACTCAGTTATACTTGGTGAAATATGCTCTCATAAGTTTACTTCATAGGGATTGTCTTTGGTGAGGTTCATTTCACATATAAGTGTTAAGTGATAGATCTGTGTGGTATAATTTAATGTGAAACGATCGTCTTAAAGGGACTGTGAGGAGTTTCTAAGTAATTACAAAAAAGTCTCACTTTTAGATATATCCCTGATCGAAATACGCACTTATCGATGAGTTTTATAGCATCAAAATAGGTTATCTAAGAATGCTATTCCTTAGCCTTCAGGTCGGGTCGGACAGGGCTGGACTGGCCTGGATACTCAACTTCAGGATCAAGACAATTAAAACTAGAGCAAATTTATATTATTCTGACACGTCTTAGAGCACCGGGCTGTAAGTAGTTATATATAGCCGGCTACAAAACTACGATACTATCTTTTCCAAAAATTGCTTGTTGTCACACATCAAAAACTACCGCTACGTAACTAGAAAGAGATACATTACCTCGTCGCTTTGCATCCTGTAAGTTGTTGAAAAAAGAAGTTGTAAAGCAATGCAGAGTTCTGAGGAAGGTATGAGTTACATTCATTTAGCATCACGACAAACACACGCTTTGGCTTGTGATGCGTTCTAGTTGTAGTCGGAAGTTGGAATTTCTGAGTTCCGAGTAGGAGACTGCAACTGAAACGTCCCCCGAAGTCTGAATTTCCTACTGGGAACTTGGTGAAACCTCGCCACCCCCGAGTTGACAATCGAAGATGGCTGCCCCCAGTGTGAACAGTTATTTAGCTCCCGTAATAATCCATTTATTTGCACTTCTGACTGGGGTGTGTCGCTCTAGATCAGCTGTATACATCGTATTGTTAGACTTATACTTATAAAAATGCTGCCATAGTGATAATCACATTCTTCATGTGATATTTGTGAACAACAACACAGGGCGTGCTAACAACAGCTAACAATAGCCTGGTAGATCGGCATGTTTTTTTCCGACTTCAACTGGAACGCAGATAAGTAGGAGATGATGTCCCTCCCAGTTCCGAGGTTACTGGAACGCAGCATTACGACAGTTGCTGCGCGTGCTCATGGGTAGCAGAGTCTTATTGTGGCCGGAAACAGATTTCCTCACAGTCCCTTTAAGGTAGTTAAGCTATCAGCTTACAACAGTTAGCCCCTAACAACAGTTAGCCGCTACGGCTAAAGGCCATTAACTGTTTGCCCTTGTAAACCGTTAGCCATAGCGGCTAACGGTTAACTGTTAGGTGCTACGATTAGCCGCTACATATGCTATGTCATAGCAGCGCTGCTTGATATGGATTGCTCTGTGATGAGAGTGATGAGCCAAACAATCGTCCAATCAAAAACTGCTGTTGTTTTTGAAGATTCTTCCCCTGAAAATGTTTTCACAGGGCTCCTCCCCAGATGGATTAGTGAAACGTTTCCAATATGGAACTGTCCATCTGGCGTGTCAGGTTATACGCTAGCAGGCATGAAAAATTAATATTTGAGCTTTCTTCATCAGAGCTCCTCGACTTTGCCAGACATAAGACATATGAAGTCTATTGCTTTTGTTTTAAGACACTTTTAAAAACTCACTTTTACAGACTTGCCTTTATTTGATGCCGTCTTTCATCTTTAAACTTATTTTGACTTTACTGTCTTTGAGCTTTTTCTGTCAGTACTGCACTTATCTTTTACCTCCCACCTTTTAAGTCCATTCTCTTTTATTTACATCTGTGTAATGTCAATGAAGTTACTTCTAATGTGTGTTACATTTTTAATCTTTTCAAAGGTGACATTTTAGGCTTTTTAATTGTTTCATCTCTTGCTCATGTCTGTTATTCTTTTTTATCTTTGTTATCATTATTATTTTATTATTTTACAGTGTTTATAAGTTCATAGTTTTATATTTGCAGTCCTGTTTTTTGCTTTCAATTGCCTTTTATTGCCTTTTCTTTCTTTTTACATACCGAGTTTATGTTTTTAGCTTTTATTTCAGACCTTTTGGTCTCATTTTATGTTTCATGGTTCTTGTATTGTCTGTTTTCCTGTAACATATTGAAAGGGCCTTTGAGTCAGAGGCGCAAGGTCACCTGATGGGCTGGCTGCTCTCCTCCTGACTTTTCAAATTTTTTATGCCTTTTGTGTCTTTCTGTAAGAGTACCTTGATTTGAAGTGAACTTTCTGTTTTTGTTTCCTTGTGCTGTAGTTTTTGTGCTTTGTTGTCTGGATGTTCCTGTTTGTCAAAGCACTTTGTAAACTGATATAAGGCAGAATATAGGCTTTTTTAAATCAGAAATAGAAAAGTCTTTGAGATAAACTTGGTATTTGTTCTCAAGAAGAAAAAACAGGTGGTAGTACTGTCTATTTGGAGCAAATATGAATCATTAGGTGCCAGTAAAGTAGAGTCAAAATTAAATAAAGATCAAAAATACCTGTTGATCTGTTTTTTTGCATTCTGCAGGAATCCCCACGGTGTTCGTCTTTGCTTGGGTGATGACAAGAGTTTATTTTGAAGACACTGGGTGAGTATTTGCAGTCACTAACAAACATGTCACCTACCAACATGTAAGTCTAATTAAACTGGCATTGGCTGCATCATTATGCTCCTCTTATTAATTCTTCTCATATTAATTCCCTGGCTTGTATTGATCTCAGTGCGCTACATGCCAGAAGTGTATGACAAACACACTTGATTATCAACAAGTAAATGACTTCCTCCCTTTATCTGATAGTGATGGTGATTTACAGTGAGAGAATAGCTCACATTGATATTCAGCAGGGACAGGGCATCAGTTATTTCATTAAGTCTATAATTACATTTTTCATAATAGATTCTGCCGGCGTATAACCCTGTAACAATGAGGCTCAGCTTCCAGGACAGTAAAACAAATATTCCTCATGTCAAAGGGCGCTGTATTGGTTAATTCAGATGAGAGGATTTGCATCGAGCTGTCGTCATTATGAGCCCGGGGCAATAACCAGCTCAGCCTCTGCTGTACATTATCAGAGCTGACAGTGCTGCAGAGTGAGGAGTATTCTTAAAAGGTGGATTCAAGTGAGTCCAAAGAGCAGTCTATAGAGAAATGACAGCAAAAGTGCAGCTCTGCATGGAGAGGAGTGAAGAAAGCTTTAATGACAAGGTTCATTTTGACCTTGAGGTGGGACCTTGTATGCATTGTTAATTATTCTCTACGTATTGAGTTACCTCATCTCAAAGGCTTGTTTGGCCTTCTTGCTTTGTGGTTCATGGGAATTAGACGCAGCCAGAAGCTTGTGAAAGAGCTTGGCAGCGTAGAAGATCACTTTTGTCCAGTATTGTAATCCCAAATATGGTGGCAAGACAGACTCTTACCCTTACAACCATGCTGCATGCTCAGATTTGGCTGCTTTTATATTAAATAGGATTAAAACCTGAAGCAATATCACTGCAACTTTACAAATCCCCATTGGAGATGTCATGTCGGCTGGGCTAACCGGCAGGAGCAGAAACAAAGCAGAAGTGAGTACAACAAAAGATCTCCAGGCCTGCAGGTGGCGCTGTGGCCACTGTCTATTTATACTTTAATCCCCCACAACTAAATATTCAGATATGTTTTTAGACTTTTGACATTATCTCATGCATGCTACTTCAGCTGTTCTCTCCGCGTCTCTCTCTGCCACAGCACCCCCTGCAGGCCTGGAGCACTTACGTTGAAGGATCAGAATCACAGGGTTCCTCACCTTAAGAAACAATATGGTCCAGATAATGGTATAATCACAATGCAGTGTTTCTGCTATAATCGATATAATGCCAAAAAATACTAATAATGTGACAATGTTAGAATAATCGATTTTGTTTGCCCCCTCAAACTGCTAACTAAAGTCTACCCATATTTTTATAAGTGACTGGGGCATCCTTCAGTCTACTTTCCTTCTCACTGACGTCCAATTTTTCTGCTCTGTTAACTTTCTTTTCTTTGGCTAGTAATTTCAATTTGAGTTTTCTCTTTCGACTGTGGAGTGCCTGCTTGAGGAGCATTCAAGAAGCATCTCTGGGAGATAAACAAACAGGGACTTATGGCCTATTTAGAGTGCCATATAATATAATTAAAATATTAATATTAGGTGCCAGCATTTCAAAAATGATATTGTAGGAGAGAGAATAATCACTATATCGTTTTCATCCCACCTCTTCTACTTCTGTTATTGCACTTTGATATGCTGCATTTCTGCTTTTGCAGGTATTTTCAGGGTTTGGATGTTTTGATGTCATTTGTTTGTTATTCTTGCAGCACATTATTTCATTTGCACCGACTTTCAGTTTTTGTATTTTGTTTGGATCTTTGGTTGTGTCTCTTTCCTTAATGTGCTTGAGCAGTTTTCCTCTTTCTAAAATGTATCAAGCCATAATAGGCCTTTCGCCCTCTTCAGCCACTGTAATAACCTGCATAGGAGATGTTTGATTTTGTCATGAGGTCAGGACTGAAGTAGGAATTCCAAAGAGAGAGTCAAAGTCCACTTTGCAGCCAATGGCCAATATCATGTAGCATGCCCCCACTCCAATAAGAAAGGAAATACCCAGAGCATCGCATCTTCCTAATTTATCGCCTGGCCAAAAAAACAGTTGCCACCTGGATTTTACTGAGCAAGTAGGTACGAGCCACCTATTTGATAATTATTGCATGGGTGATTATCTTTCAACTGGCAACACGTTTTTTAAGCGCAGCTGATGCAATGAGCAGCTTCTCATTTCTTAACCATGTCAAAGACACGTCCTGTGGTCATAGAAAAGATGTTAGTCTGTTTATTGGTGTGCATCAAGCATAGAAAACATCTAAAGAGATGTAGGAACTACTAAAATTGAGTTAAGAACTATCCAACACATCATTAAAAAGTGGAAGGACAGTGGTAAACCATCATCTTTGAGGAGAAATGTGGTTGAAAAAAATGCTAAATGATCGTGATTACTTAAACGTTTGGCCAAATCAAATAGAAGAAAAACAACAGTAGAGCTCCAGGGTGTGTTTAATAGTGAAAGTAAGAGCATTTCCACAGACACAATGTGAAGGGAACTCAAGGGATTGGGACTGAACAGCTGTGTAGCCTTAATAAACCACTAATACTAACCACTAGTACGACTAACTGGAAAAAAGGCTTCAGTTTGATTGGATTGTGGAGGACTGAAAGAAACCATGTGGTCTGATGAGTCCAGATTGACCCTGTTCCAGAGTGATGGGAGCATCAGGGTAAGAAGAGAGGCAGGTGAAGTGATGCACCCATCATGCCTAGTGCCTACTGTACAATCCTGTGGGGGCAGTGCTGTGATCTGGGACAAATCTGTGACATTGCAGAAGCTTTTCAAAATAACGCCACAGCAAATATGTGATGTAAACAAAGCTTAAGGCAATCAAGTGAAATATTACAGTGTGTGACCTTGTTTTAGGTGGCAACTTTTTTTTGGCCAGGCAGTGTATAAGGTGTTTGTGTTTGCGGATTGAGTGACTCTGCAGGGTCAAATCTAAAGAGGACATTTTTCATAACTCACCTTAATCTTTGAAAAAAGCCTGACATTGAAACACCTAAAGCAAACCTTTGACTCGTGCTGAATAAAAAAAATTTACTTAAAATATTACTTTAACACACGAAAAGTCTTGGCCTTGACATAAGCTTATATAACCAGAAGTAGCTCAGCAACAGTGCTGTAAGAGGAGAGCTCTCTGATGGTTAATGGGCCAACCAGAGAGCCCACAGAGGGTCGATTAAAGAGGCTGAGAAGATTTTCCTTTGTAGGGTGACCTAGATCATCCCAAGAGAGAAGCTAATGTGTCTCAAACATCCTCAAAGCAGGAACGCTGCTCCTGTGTTATAAAAGAAGCCAATTAAAAGAGATCCAGTCCACTGGTTATGGTGCCTCCAGCATTCCTGGCTTGTACAACGTGAGGAAGACCCAAGGGACAGACGGAGAACATTAGACAACTATTACATGCTCGCCCTCGACCTGTGGATGTTTCCAGAGTCTTATGGAGCTGTTGGAGGACATGGCCTTGGTAAAAGATGGTAGGACTATTTTATTTTGCTTTGGACGAATCCAGGTGTCCAAAGTGTACAGATGGATTTGTTGAGGGATATCAGACTTGGCTCAAGACTTGGAGGTTTTAAAAAGTCCCCTGGGCTGCAGTTAAAGTTGTTTTTATTGATAAGCTTTGAGATCTGACTCCTCTTCATCACCATCCAAATCGTCTCATAGCTGTTGTGTTTTTGTAAATTTTATTAAATGTACTGTTGTCATTGTAGTCATATTGTGTTCCTTTAGATGCTGGGAGAGAAATGACAACCCAATACCCAACTGGGTGATCAATGGACCGATTGGATTCTCCATTATGGTGGGTAGAGGTTTATGGCCTCCTCTGTGTTCAGGTGTTTCATGTGTCTCTGTTCAGTGAGGGCTTGAGTAACTTCAAATGAGAAAAAAGGCAGATATTACCAAGACACAAAGACTTAACACTGTTCCCATAAATTATAGTTGGAATATCTCTCTATATCAGAGGCCTCATTTTATAATATTACATAAAAGGACTAATACTTTGCTTTCAAAAATTTACAATGTGCTTGAGTATGAAAAAGACGGATGCAGCTTACACTCACCAGCCAACTTAATGCAACTTCTGCATTTGTCAAGAAATATTTATTTCTGTGTCTGTTTGTCAGCAAGATTTCACAAAAACTACTGGACAGATTTTGCTGAAATGTTCAGGAGATGTTGGTAATGGACCAACTTAAAAGTGATTAGATTTTGGTGTTGATCCACTGAACTGCCATTAGTGAATGATCGTTTTTGCTCAGTAACTGTCTAACTGATAATAATATCAACATGATTCTGAGCACCATAGCGCCGTACTCAGATCAAATCATGCTTTGAAAGTTTGTCTGGTAGCTGGGGAAATGCAACCTGATTCCTGGGGCACTGAAGCCAGTTAAAGGGTTTGCATCTTTTGCCCTTTAGGCTGAGTTTACACGGACACTCCTGACTTAAAGACGCAAAGATTTGTCCTTTGCGGTTTAGAATTCTTCTGCGTTCAGACGACGACCCTCGGAGACGAGTTAATCCGCTGTCATGTGCACGCCCGTTCAGTAGATGGTGGTGTAGGTCTGCCGAGAGGCAGCGCTGCTACAATACACGAACAAAGAAGAAAACCTTTCACAAACAACAATTGCGAATAGACGCACAAAGACGCAGGAGTTTCTTTTCTGGACAACAAATCAGTTCAGACAACAAATCTGTGTGGATAGTTTTGTCTGGATAACAAACCGAGCTCGGTAAGACGCTCACCAGTTACTTGACAGACGGCTGAAGCTGTTGTTGTTCCTGGTATGCGCACAGCCTTCATGTGAAAGAGTACTGTGTATGCGGTGGTGATACGGGTTTACACGGAGCTGTGTGGAGAGCGGATTAAAGTCTTTGCACTCGGGAGCCCGTTTTCAAAAGTTTTCGTTTTAGATGCAAACGCAACACGTTCTCATCGAAACGCAAGGCCAAAACGCAACGAAAAGGTATCGGATTCGACCGTTTTCAGCACCGTGTATTCACAGCCTCAGAGCCTTGGGGGAAAAGGATTTTCACCCTCGCACCTTTAAACTTCACCCATATAACACTCAAAACGGAGGGTTTTCACTGATGGTGCTGATGAGAGTTGATCAGGCCTATGCTCGAAAACCTAACCTGATAACAAACTACTGTGATAAACCATCAGTTATCACCAAAATTACCAAAATCTATACCACTTACAGCTGATTTGATCAACTTGTTTCCTCATTAGGTTTTTGTAAAATTAATAAATGCTCTCTCCTGCATGTAGCAACATTTGGCCTAATTTAAAGGCCTTATGTCCTTTTGTGTTGGACTGTGTACAACATGTCTTGGGTGCCTATTAATTAAGGATTCTAATGAAGTTGAAGAAAAAAGTATTATTTGTAATTTCTGCAGAGGATCAGAGGACCCTCCCCTTTGGAAACAATCATATTTGAGCGGTTAGGGAGGCTACTGGAGGCAAGGAAGTTTATTCGTCATTATGCAACAGGTTTGAAAATGAAGTTAGAACTGTGTTTTCCTCTTGATTGGTTATTGATTGAAGAAAAAGTGTAAATAAAATGATCAAACAAGGAGTGCAGATGGTGCTAATGATGGTTTGGGCAGTTTTAATTAAGCCTGTCCTGGGCTGTGCACCCCTATGCCAGTTTGTGACGTTTCCAGCCCGGACGATTTGTAGAAGCTGACAAGAACTTGGCAAATGTAGGTGGAGGCTGTACAGTTATGACATCATAAACCCAGGCAGTAAAATTTTTAGTGTTTTAAGGTGCATTTTCTTGAAAGAGCTGTAGAGCATATCTTTGTGAGCTGAATTTAGTATAATGCGTGATGATCTTCTGCTCTCCAAACCTCTTCTAACAACATTAAAAACAAAGAAAATAGATTTTGCAGGACATGGACCTTTAAAGCTTTACAGGATTACCATGAACGAGGATGTCATCAGGCAATGTCTTTTTTTTATTCTTAATTTTTATTGTTTTCCAGACAAACATGTAAATAACATTACAGACATACAGACAGACATACAAAAGGTAGAATATAAGCTACATCTGGGTTTCAAACTTTATTCTAAGACTTTTTAGTAATCACAGTTCATAGCAAGGAGTATAACATTAATTCCAATGATGTGAATTAAGGCAGACCAACAGGGGCATCATTTGATTCTTTAAAGTATAGCTTCTATTTAGTCCATCTTTTAATACAGAAATAATTTCTCAGTCTTAATAAGAAAGTCAGCCTTTCCAACACATGAATTTCTGTAACAATTTCAACCCATCTGTTTATTGTGGGGGATCTTTCTGTAAGCATTTACGAGTGATGACTTTTTTACAGTAAATATTTTCCACAAGTATCGATCAGGTCCCTTTATTTCCTCAGGTAGATCCTCCAAATAAAATTATATAAAAGTCAGGGGGAACCACTGTCCAAGAATCAGTTGCATGGTAGTCCAAGTATTTTACCAAAACAATTGGAGCTTTATGCATCTCCAGAAAATATGCAGGTGATCTGCCTCATCAAATCCACAATTTCTCCAACATTTACACGTCTCAGCTCTTCCATATTTCTGTAATTTAGGAGTAATGAAATAGTGTACATGGTTTTTCAAGCCAAACTCACGCCAATACATAGAACAGGAGGTCGTGAATATGGTTTCACACATATTTTCCCACATGTAATTGATTTATTTAGTTCCTTCTCCTATCACATTTTGATATAGTTTGTGGTATTCCCTCTACAGGCAATGTGTTTTTGAAACATAGGACAAACAGCAGCTCCAGGCAGCAGCATATGGATTATTTAGGATGTTAAAAATGCCCAAAATGAAAATTAAAGGATAAGTTTGGTTTGACAGCTTTCACATTGTTTGTAGAATGAAGTAGAACAATAAACCCAGAAGGCTTTCTTGATCCAAACAGTGCTTTGGGAGATATTTAGATCCAAAATCGAGCGGCGGACATCCGTATAATGGTAGCACACGGGGCATGTATAGCGTTACTCCTAAAACTGCATTAATCGTCCAAAAACTCATTAGTTTCTTCAATATTTCAATATATTCCGCTCCCACTACTCCTCCAAGACAGTTTGGGGTCACTCCACCCATGTTTTTGTGACTGTGCTGACCTCTGAACTGGAAACTTTCTTTACGGCTGCCGCGCATGCACAGTACGGCTTCCTCCTTTCGATGAGCTCCTCATCTGTAAACTCTGGCTCGAAACTGTAAGGACATCCATCATATTCAAAGTTCTCTTCCACAACATCTTCATCTGATAGATATTCGTCCATTTTGCACAAAACTGGATGAAGAAAGTCGTTGTGTAGCCGGCAGTCGCCCCTGAAACAATGAGCCGTACTGCGCATGCGCGGCAGCCGTGAAGAAAGCTTCCAGTTCAGAGGTCAGCACAGTCACAAAAACATGGGTGGAGCAACCCCGGACTGTCTTGGAGGAGTAGCGTGAGCGGACCATGATGAAATATTGGTGAAACTAATGAGTTTTTGGACGAGTAATGCAGTTTTAGGAGCGGTGCTATATGCCCTATGTGCTACCATTATATGGATGTCTGCTGCTCGATTTTGGATCTAAATATCTCCTGAAGCACTGTTTGGATCAGGAAAGCCTTCTGGGTGAGTATATTGTTCTACATCATTCTATTAACAATGTCAAAGCTGCAGAAACCAAACTTATCCTTTAATTTAATATGTAATCAAACCAGTTAGAAAATTAAAGTGATCTAAATACACAGGAAGTAAATTTTAACTGTCCTGTCTTTTCATTGATTCATGCACTCACTGTTTTTTATCTTCACATTACACTCACCACATTCAGTGGGTGGAATATTGTCTACCACAGCTTAATAATAATCCCTCCATGTGGGCTCGTCTAAATCCTCTGTTTCTGTTCCCCGCCTGTCTCCAAGGTGAACTTCATCCTCTTCATCAGCATCATTCGCATCTTGGTTCAGAAGCTGAGGTGTCCTGATGTAGGTGGAAATGACCAATCGCAATACAGGTAAACTGCACTCGGCAGAAACAGCGAAATGCCCCCAAGGGAAGAGTCTACATCTCTGCTTATTTGAAGATATGCTGCAGGATGAAAATACATGCTTAAGTGTGCAGGAGTGAGGCCTTAAATGTGGAGATGAACAATCACTAGAGCACTTCTGGATCCCTCGTCTGATTGTCTGAGGGAATTTTGAATGAGGTTTTGGTAGGATGTCTAAGGAAGGTGTGAAAGAGGGACTTTTAATCAGTGTAAAATTGTGGGATTTGAAGCTCTTTTATATCATAGAAGAGGTGAAGTATTTATTTTTTTAATCTTCACACAACCCAACAGTAGGGCTTTGGGTCCCCCGGCTTCCTCCCACAAACCAAAAACACACTCATTAGTTCATTGACTAATCCAAACTGCCCTTAGTATGAGTGTGAGCATGAATGGTTTTCTGTCTCTTTATGTGGCCCTGCGATTGACTGGTAACCAGTTCAAGGTGTGCTCCGCCTCTTCACCAATGACAGCTTTGATAGGCTCCAGCATTCTGCAACCCAGAGAGAGATAAACAGTATACATGATCGATGGATTGCTGGTCAGTCAAGGAGGGGAAGCTCCTTTTTTCCAGCCTACATCATAAATTTGTTTATTTATTTAAATGTAAATTCTACCCTCCGTTCCTTTTCAAGAAAATGACCTGTGACCCTGTCGTACCAACTAGGTGTCTTTTCCAGGGATTTAACCAGTGTTCTCTCAATGGCCAGCAGAGCTAGACTGCTTAAACGGCCTTGGCCCATTGTGTTGTGGGTGTAAGACTTTAGCCGCTTTAAACAGGAGAAGCTCCTCTCCAAAACAACTGAATGTAAAACTTAGAAGATGCTCCAGTGGAGGGTTATACTTCAAGATCGCTGATTGGCTCATTTCACTGTCAATCAAAAAGGGATTCGGCCTCAGACAGATCATCCAATCATCATACAGAGCGTCCAGGCCAGCCCACTGCCTCATAGACCCCCAGAGACACTGAGTGTCTGATGGGCGGGACAAAGCCCAGCGTTTATCCAATGACCGTCCAGTTTCCACAGTGGAACAACCCACTCTACGCTTCCCCATCGAAGTCAGAAGACGCTCACCGTCCGACTGTGTTAAAACGCACTTTTTTGAGGACATTTTAGGGAAGCCGAGCTTCCCTTGCAGTCTTTGAGCGATCGCCACTGAATGGATTGATAATTTATGATTCTTGGTCATCTTCAATCACTTAAAATGCCACACGCCACTGAAAAATCCCACAGGATGTTTTTTAAAAGACTCCAAGTCTGGGGTGCTGGTTTGGAGGAGTGGTTAGCAACCAGGCACCCCATGTACTTGCTTCTGCCGGTCCAGGTCCGAATCCCGCCTGTGACTAGTTTGCAGAGTGTCTTCCCCTGCTCTCTCCCCCCTTTCACAAGCCTATCCACTGTCTCTCTCCTATCAATAAAGGCACAAAATACTCAAAAAATACATTTAAAAAAAAAAAAAGACTCCAAGTCAGTTCAGTGTGATTCATTTGTGCAGATCTTCATGAATTCGTGTCAAACATTTTCAGAATTTTTTTAGCTCCGATTAAAAAGAAAATAAAGGAAAAGGAACTGCAGTTAGTGAGCTCATCCAGAGCTAACTTTAGCGGTGGCCTACAAAAATGCATCGTCTCTGCACCACGCAATAAGAGCTGACACGCTGTGTCAAAATTGAAGTTTCATTCAGGAGCGCCACGCCTGCAGGATCAGTGTGAGCCACAGTTCATATTCAAGGCAGCTTATTGTCTTTAAATACAAAAACATGACGTATTTATCTCTTCAGAGTTTTGCTGTCTGGAGATTTAAGAGCGATGCTAAGAGTGAGTGAACATGGCACATTGTAGGGGTGCGGCCTCTCTGTCTGCGTGATTCATTGTCTGTTTAAAGCCTCTGTTTTCAGCCCAGACTGGTTCCTGTTTGATCCTCAGAAAGTTTTAACTCCTGCGGGGAACACTAAGGTGTGCTGAGCTGACAGGCATTCTCAAGTCCTGCGGCTGTGTGGATCTGAGGTTCAGTTTCAGGAGGCGATGAAAAGCCCTGGGTAAACTGATTCGTTCCAGCACTCAATCTCCGGTTAGTGTAAGTGAAGATGCAGAGTCAGTGCAGAGGATTTCAGAGAGGTGCTGAGCTGAGCTGACAGCTGGGGAGGGGGAAAAGAGAGCTGCGAGTAGTTCATCCAACAGTCATGATGACAGCTCGATTCATTCATCCACAGATCAAAATATGGTCAAAGAAAAAATACACTTTTGAAGGATTGAGACAAAAGATGACAGTATAATTTTACTTTTGCATCAAAAGAATGGCAAATGTTGCATTTGGCAGATTTTTTTCCTTAACATTTTTCACTAGGGCTGCCATGATATTGGATTTTTGTGGCCAGAAATGATCACAAAAGTATTACTGTGATTGTAAGGGCGTCGGCATCGGGTGCCTTAACCCGGCGTTCGGTTCATCCCGCAGCGCCAGTTCTGCTTACCAAAAGTGGCCCACTAGGCGGCTCGCATTCCACACCCGGCTCCAAGCCAGCGAGCCGGGCTTCTTACCCATTTGAAGTTTGAGAATAGGTTGAGATCGTTTCGGCCCCAAGACCTCTAGCAGTAAAGGCCTGAGACACAGGATTAATTTAAAGGAAATGGTATGGGGCCAGTATTGTAGCAAAACTATTTACAAATGCGTATTTCGATCTGTGTGTGTTTCCAGATCCACAAATTTGGAACTAAATACGTCGCCACCTTGACTCCATCGCACCGCTGTCTACTGAGCCAGTCAGGCTAAAAACAGTAGAGGTGACCAATATTGTTGGTGCTTGCACCCCCTGGTGGTCTGAACTGGACCTCCACGTAGGCTTTCAGACAAGTCTCCAAACACAGGTACAAATCGCTGCACGAATGTTTTCCTCTTCTGCGGCAGGAGTGTAGCAAAAGTCACGTGTGAGAATACATCCAATGTAGTGGCCAGATATCCACAGACCACACACCTACATAGTGATGAATATATTTACTGACCTGTCTACGCATACAGATCAGTTCACGCAGCTGCAGATTTATTTTACATATATGTGGATCTGACTACACACACACAGTTTATTTTACACACAAAGAGATTTTTTTTTAAATAGACACAGCAAAAAGATTTTGTTTTCACATTTAAGGATGCAATTACACACAGACAGGTTTCCTTACAAATTTGTGGATCTACTAACACACACAGATCGAAATACACATTTGTAAATTGTTTTAGTTACAAATTTGTGGATCTGGTAACACACACAGATCAAAATACACATTTGTAAATAGTTTTACTACAATACTGGCCCCATAAAATGGGTTTTATTTTACCCAAAGAAAGTCAATCCAGTTTACAAACCAAAATGTTAAGAACTATGCCTTTAAAAGAAGTCAACTAAATATAAAACTAAATGAACCAAACAAACAATAAGCTTCAACTTAGCAAAACAGACCTGACAAAATGAGACAAAGTGAACGTAGTAAAGAGGTTTGGCCAAAGAAAGGGGGAAAACAAAATTTACCTGACATGTCAGATGGATGGTTCCATGTGGAAATATTTCATTTATCGATCTGGGAAGGAGCAGTGTGGAAATGTTTTCAGGGGCAGAACCTTCAAAACAACAGCAGCTTGTGATTGGATGATCGTCCGGCTCACCACACTCATTACACAACAATCAATATCAACTAACGCTGCTACATATTACGTAGCATAAGTAGCAGCTAAATGTAGCAGCTAACAGCAAACATTAGTTAATGGTTGTTAGCCGCTTCAGCTACTGGCTAACAGGCGTCAACTGTTGTTTGCCCTTGTTAGCAGTTAGCCGTAGCGGCTGTTGGCCATTAGCCATTAGCTTAAAGTACCTTAAGACTATCATTTCACATTAAATCGTACTACACAGATGTATCATTTAACACTTATGTGTGACATGAACCTCGTCAAAGACAATCCGCATGAAGTAAACTTCTGAGGAGAGCATATTTTGCCAAGTATCACTGAGTAACCATGATGACCACAGGCTAACCGGCATTAGCTGCCATTATTTTCACACATGCAGTCACTTCCTGTTGCTGTCTCGTCCGCTGCTCCTGATTGGGCAGTTAAGCATTTAGCTGAGTGAAGTTGTTGGACAATGAAGGTTGACAAGATGAATATGCAGGATTTCAGATTCAGGCAGATCTGTCTGCTCTGCAAGGCTAAAACAAAATGGTTTCCACATTAAACTTAAACTCAAATCAAGACCAACTTAACCTAAACCCCCCAGTAACTTCAGCAGACTTGGTCCAACCCAACAGCACAAATGTCCTGTCAGCCTTTTGCCACACTTTTGCCTCCAACCAGGGAGGTGCCCCTCTCCCAACATCCAAGTGAATCAAGAAAAGAGAACAGAAATAATCGCAGAACATTGATCTAAATCTTACAATAAGTCTAGTGTGCATACTAAATTCATACATTAAGATCCAAAGCAACTAATAAACTAACACTGCATCAAAAGATCTAATGAGGTGAGCAGCTGATGATGAGGTGAGGGTGAATATTACCTTGTGTGGCTGTGGCTCCACAGTAATATTTAGAGAGAACTTGGAAAAAATTATTCTTTGTGTCAAAAATGAATTCACAATCATTTTCATTACACATGTTGCACACCAGGTGTGTGGTTGTCCTGCAGCCTCAGTGTGTCTCCCTGCTGTCACAGCTCTGTCTCTCCATATGTTCCAAAGTTTAGGAACCTGATTGTTGCATAACTGACCTGAGAAGCTAGGATAAAAGCATTCTGATGAACAATGGTGCACTCCAGTTGTAGTCAAAAGTCAGAATTTCCGAGTTCCGAGTAGGAAACTGCAACTGGAACGTCCCCTGAGGTCGGAGTTTCCTACAGGGAACTTGGGGAAACCTCGCCACCCCCGAGTTGACAATCAGAGATTGATACCCCCAGTGTGAACAGTTATTTAGCTCCTGTAATAATCAGTTTATTTTCACTTCTGACTAGGGTGTGTTGCTCTAGATCAGCTGTATACATCGTATTGTTAGACTTATATTTACAAAAATGCTGCCATAGTGATAATCACATTCTTCATGTGATATTTGTGAACAACAACACAGGGCGTGCTAACAACAGCTAACAATAGCCTGGTAGATCGGCATGTTTTTTTCTGACTTCAACTGGAACGCCGTTAAGTCGGAGATGATGTCACTCCCAGTTCCAAGGTTAATGGAACGCAGCACGAGAAGTTTCCCCACAGAAGAGACAAACTTAACTTTAACTCTGAGAGGCACACACAAGAAGACAAACTGGATTGTTTTTGTTTTTCTGTGACATTTTCTTCAGCTGTGAACACACATACAAAGTGGATTAACCTTTGACTTGCACTGTAACCGTGCGGTTGACTTGTTGCTGACTTACCACTGTATTGTAAAACTCTAAAAGCCCATCTTTGTCTGTTTCTCCACCTCTCTAAGTAGCATTTGTGACACCAGTATGTACTGTAACAACTGAGTGGCACTGCTATACATGAAGATAATTGTTTGAAAACTAGAAAAGTCAAAGTGACTCGTTGCTGCATTAATCCTCAGAAATCAAACAGGAAGAGAGCACATCGGAGTGAGAAATAATCTTTTCACATATTTCCAGATCTTCTAACAATTTGACCATATAAATATCTTTAATTTGTCAGAAAGCTGGGTCTACCGTGAAATAGGTAAATTCTATTCTCTGTGATGTTAATAAGAAAAAAATTGTTGCAGAAATGAAATAATCCATTCAGGCCAAGGACAACCCCTGACAGGCAAGTCAGCCAGCTGGTTGACCTGCATATCGGCTTCCCGGTTTGGGTAATGTAAAAAATAAAAAATGAAATGTTGCTGAAGAAGAGGAAGAAACACAATTTTGCCAGAAAATAATTTGATGCAACTGTCTTTTCAGTTAGGAAGTCAAAAGTTAAGGTAAATATGGCTCTTTAATGAACAATTTATACTTTTGCTGAGAAAAGTGTGTGGCTTGCGGAAAAAATGGGTGAGGAAGGCAAAAGGATGGCATTGTCAAGAGTATCAATACTCGTTTGGTATCGATTACTTCTCCAAAGTATTTACACCTAGTGAGTATGACAACAAAAATCATTTTTGTGCTCTTTTCAAACAATTTTCAGTCTTTTTTTGTTTCCCTGTGGTAAGACAGCTCAATTTTCTCTGTCACATGACTGAAAAGCAATCAAATTTTTAAACAGGTCTCAGTTGCACCCACAAGTACGGAAGAGCATTAGGGCCACCCGTGAGAAAAAAAAATGAGAGGGGGTAGAATTTTTTTTTTGATCATGCACTTCTAGAAAGACGTCGAAATGGCGAGAATAAAGTTGAAATGTGTCGAGAATAAAGTCGACCTTTTGAGACGAACAACCAGCGCACTGCTTAAAAAATGCCGTCCAGTCAGTTAGATGAATTAGTGAAATTATACTTCGGACTCGGCTTTAATAACAAAGAAATACTTTCTCTTTTAGCCCACAGACATACCGTAGTAATAAGTATTACAGCTTTGAAGAGACTGTGCCGAAAACTGCGACTGTTCTGAAGGATAAACCACACAAGCTTGGAAGAGGTGGCCTCATTCGGCATTTGTGCTTAGAACAGGAATTCAAAAAATGTATTAGAAAAGAATTTAAGAAACCATATATTAAATCTGCCATACTCTTTACGTTACACTGCATGCTACAGCATGCATCTCTGTCTTTCTCCTCACTGGATTTATCGAAGAGAACTGGGACGGACCAAAGGAGACATCGACTTTATTCTCGACATTGTACGTTGATTTTTTTTCTCGACATTGTATGTCGACTTTATTTTCGACATCATATTTCGACTTTATTCTCGACATCATATTTCAACTTTATTCTGGACATTATATTTCGACTTTATTCTCAACATTTTCGACTTTATTCTCGACATTTTGACTCGAAGTGCATGATGAAAAAAATTCTACCCCCTCTCATTTTTTTTTTCTCACGGGTGGCCCTAATACTCTTTTGTACACAAGCCTACAGACAGACACAAAACAGTTTTGTAACAAACTGCACTTACAATGAAAAAAAAAAATTTATTGCTACTATTCTAAAAAACTAAGTCAAAATTTTAATAACTTAGAATTGATTATGTTCATTTAAACCATATCAATCAGTACAACACAGGCCTACATTTCATCTAGACTTACTGCTCTTTTGTTAAGTGAAAAGTCAAAATCAGATATGTTATGTTAACATTTTTGGAAATGACTGTAATGGTATTGAGAAAATAAAAGCTGAAAATATTTTCATTATATTCGTTTGTAAACTCTGGTATTGCAAACTATAAGGCAAGTTATGAGCTATTACACTGACTACAGCAAAACCTACCGATCTACTGCAGGGAAATGTTTAATTGACCAAAAATAACCTCTTTCCATGCAAAGTCGTGTTGTATATTAATGTTTCTTTCTGCTTTGTCTCTTAGGAGGCTGGCCAAATCCACTCTCCTGCTCATCCCTCTGTTTGGGATCCACTACGTGGTCTTTGTATCTCTTAGTGAATCGATCGCAGAAGATTATAAAATATTCTTTGACTTGGCGCTCGGATCCTTTCAGGTGCTCATATATTCCTTCTTCTGACTGCACTTATAAATAGGACATTTTTCATTAGTTTAAGTCCTTTTGTAAGCTCGGAAATTACAAGCAAGTACTGATTCAGATCACTTTGTCTCTTCCAGGGTCTGGTCGTGGCCATTCTGTACTGTTTCCTAAACAGTGAGGTAAAGTTAGGCTACTCTCTGTTAGGCCTGTCACGATAATCAATAAATCAATTAACCAAACGATAAATAAAAACGTCCTCTGTAAGTTTGCCGGCCTCGACAAATTGACGTACATGCATGTTTGTTTTCCTCCTCTCTTTCTGCAAAGAGGCTGAATGAGAAGATGGCTCACTACGTCCATCTTTCTCAACACCTGGGCGCGTTGGTTCTATAGCAGAACGAGTGGGGTTAGGGTTAGTGATCCATCTGTCATCTATTCAATCTTTGAGGGGGAGGTGGGGCCGCTCGAGCGTACGCACACAGAGAGAGCTGAAGTGAGCGTCGTGAGGAGTAAGGAGGAAACACACTAATATGAATGGAGGCACAAAAGCGATGGTTGCTTAGCCAAATGCCACAGCCCCAGTGTGGGAATATTTTGGTTTTATACATAATAAAATAGGTGTGAGCTCATGAACACCGACGAGCCGATATGTCGAATTTGTTTGAAAGTAGTGGCGACGAAGAGGGGGAGGTGCAGCCGAGCCTTCGTCCTGACAGTCGGCGCTTACTGAGGAGTTTGATCGGCAAAGTAAATATGAATAAAACAGAGCAAAATGGTGCGCGCTCACAGACAGTGTCGTCAGCTACACTGCAAAAGAAATGCAACCCTTTAATACAGTTGAACAGTTAGCAGTTCAGGAAATGCTACAAACGTTTGGCAGACGGTACTAATTGACTGAGAGAACGTACATGTCAAACAATTCAGGAACTATAAAAACTACATTTTATTTACTGTTTTTATAGTTGTATGTGTTTTTATTGTAGTTTTGTTTTTCTCTCTTTACAGACACAGGGTCTATTTTTTTGTTGTTTTTGGTTATTATAATGATTTTTTTATATGCAGTTTTTCCCAAAAAGACAGTCCATTTCATGTTCATTGTTTTTCCCCCTTTTTTTCTGTTTATTATATTGTTATATAAAAGCTCTTAACCTTGCAATTACAGTTAAATACTCTTAAGAAATTAAAGATCATTGCTTTTGACATGGTGTACTCACTTTATTATGACATACAATTACATTAATGAAAAAAAATCAAAATAATATTGACTATAATATCCTTTATCTGCAATAATTTTTGGGACAATTATCGGCCAGAAAAAATTTGTTGTCGTGACAGGCCTACTCTCTGTTAAAACCAGTTATGAGCAACCTACTAATGAAATGTAGCACACTGTTATCCTGGCATGAGTTGATTAACTTGCATTAACATTTAACATATTGACAGAAATTGGTAACAAAAACACACATAAATAGGGAGAATTGTGTAATAAATTAATTTCATATACAAAAAAATAAAATAGACCTGTGTTCAAAAACATTGATTGATTGATCATTAATTTCAGCTTGTTTCATCTCAGATATTTGGTCTGATCTTGGTTTTTAGTAAAAAAAGCCAAGTCATTTCCACCAGTAAAAGGACTAACCTCAGAATGTCTTAATGAAACCAGTCTCATAAACATGTCTGATCAAATCCTGCAGGTCCAAGGCGAGCTAAAGAGAAAATGGCGGAGCTTCTGTCTGAACTGCCGCCTGAAAAGAGCGCACCAACTCAACAGCAACCTCACCTCCAGGAACGGGTCAGAACACATGGTGCACTTCCACCGAAACTCCAGAGCTCAGTCCATCCTGCAGTCAGAGACCACAGTGATGTAACACTATGGATCTACAGGCTCCATGCCCTCAGCTGGACATTTAACAAAGACCACCGAGCGGAGAGGAGGTCCACGTGGTCCGGATCTGCATGACACTCCAGAGCTGATTTTGGTTCAAGCTTTACAAACCTCTGTAAGCCACATGTACCTTAAATGGACCTTCAGTATGTCTTGGCCATCACAGAAGTATGTTCCTATTTTCCTGGACTATGGAATCATTTTTATTGATTTTTATACAACATGACTGATGCATAGTTGACGTAGACAAACCTTGAACAACCACAACCTTGTATTTAGTGATTTTACAGAGCGTGTGCCAAGTTTGTAAAGAAATCCATGTATATAATGTTTCATATGAGCTGCTTTGAATATTTATGATGAAGCAAATATGTACCTGTTCAGCCCCTTATTTTTAGGACTTTTGCTCGAAGATAACATGCTCATAAAGAGAAAAGTTCATCTCTGCAACCACAAAGTACTTGAATTATTTTGTTGTCATCACAAAAGTAACACTTAAGACATTTTTACACATGTGTAACTATCAGGATATGTGTTACCAGGTCATAGTAAATGAAGATAGAAGTCAGAATAATTAAAAAAAAATCATCCTCGCCTAAAAAAGAAACAGTTTTTATTGTGAATATTCCTTAGAAATGATGCTGGAGTGGCTGTAAAACACTAAAAATTAATAATAAAATAGTTTTGCGAATAACTATTGTTATAAAGTGATGCAGAGCAAATATAGGGAGCTTTTATAACAATATGGTCAGGCGAGGATTTTGAAAAACAGTTCACTTTTTCTTCCGTTTTTGTTGGAGGGCGAGCAAGCTTTCCTGAAAACTAATACTTTGGGGCTGAACAGGTTAAAAGAGTGCTTTGGTGTAATAGCAGCAATGTCAGAGTCAGTGGTATTGTGACTTTGTGGTGAGTGGAGTTCACATGTTAAGGGTGGTTTCACATTCACATGCATTAAACAAAATCAAAAAGCTGAAAATATTAGTGGGCCAAGGACTGATCTCTGTTGAACTCCGCTGCAGATGAGCGAGAGCTGAGATACTCCCGTGACGAAACAAAAGACATTTCAGGTCATAATTCGTATAACCAAACATTTAAGTACAGAACAACTGTATGCTTCAAATTCATTGTCATGATTTAGATATAAATATGACGTAAACATGTTAGCCATAATAATCAGAAACGAAACTAAAACAGTGCTGGTTTGTAGAGTGATTTCATTTTTAATGTGAATTTCAATGTCAAGTATCAGCATTTTATTCATTCTGTTTATTGAAAAGAGACACCATGAATGTCATCCAAATGTTTGATAAAGAATTTTTTTTGTAATCAGTCCACTCGTATCTTTATTATTAATTTATAATATTTATTTTTTTCAGATCAACAGCTAACATACAGAATACATAAGAAAACTGAGTCAGTGGGACACAGTGATTGGTGGTTTGAGTTTTCATGTCTTTGTTACCCCTACCAAGGTGGTTATGTTTTTTCCAGCGTATGATTGTTTGTCTATTTGTTGGTAAGATCACACAAAAACTACTGCAGGGATTTTGCTGAAATTTTCAGGAGATGTTGGTAATGGCTCGACTTAAAAATGGTAGGAGTTTGGTGATGATCCAGATAACTTCAATGAGCAAACAATCGTTTTTGCTCAATAGCTGACTTACCAATAATGATATCAGCATGATTCAGAGTGATGGTAACTTTATCAGAGGACTATTGCTCAGATGTAACAGCAATATGGGATTAAAGGGTTGCCTTCTAGTTTCATATAGTTTTGTTGATGATTTTGAGATGTGTCTCATTTTCAAAAGGCTCTTTATGTCTTTAGCCCCGTTTCCACCAAGTGGTCTGGTATGGATCGTATGGTATGGCTTAGGCCGGATCAGTAAAGCCTGATCCTGTTTGCGTTTCTACAGCCAACCAAACCCTTCTTGTTAGGCAGCTTTTAAGCTGTATGTATGTAGATGATGTTTGTAAACAGAACTGACACTATACAAATACTGATTGATATACATGACGGTATGGATGCACATTCACTGTAACTTAACTGTGACGTTGACTCCAAAAATGGCCGAACAAAGACTGTCACAGGCTGTGTTCGAAATGGCGTACTGCCTACTATCTACTTATCTACTCAATCAGTACATACTGCATACTGAATACTCAAAGATGATCTGAGTTTGCCGCGGCTGACCGAGCGTTTACACACAGATGCATACTTAATACCCCAGAATGCCTTCGTGCAGCGCCGGGAAAATTAAAATAGTCCGACCACAAGCAACAGAAAACGACTGCATCCCGGAAAAAAATACAAATTCATTCAATAATATCATATTTTCTAGCGAGAAAGTAAGTATTAACATCGCGATTATGAGCCCAGTTGTTTGAAATAGCTCCTGTTTTTAATTCGTCTCGCCGTTTTCAGAGACTGAAGCGTCCACTAGGTGGATGCTTCCGTCTATGTACCATAAACACCGGGCAGCAGCAGCCCCCCATTCACATCTCCTAGTTACCTCCGCCAAGGAGGTTATGTTTTTGGGAGAGTTTGTCCGTCCGTCAGTCTGTCCGTCCGTGAACAAAATAACTCAAAAAGAATTTTCAGGAAATGGTCGGCATGGGAAAAGGAAGAACTGATTCGATTTTGGTGTTGATCAGGATCAGCGTCTGGCCACCATGGCGAAAAATGTGATTTCTGTGAATAACTACTGAACTGAAATATACTCAACAAAAATATAAATGCAACACTTTTGTTTTTGCTCCCATTTTTCATGAGATGGACTCCAAGATCTAAAATTCATTCCAGATAAACAATATTACCATTTCTTTCAAATGTTGTTCACAAATCTGTCTAAATGTGTGATAGTGAGCACTTCTGCTTTGCTGAGATAATCCATCCCACCTCACAGGTGTGCCACATCAAGATGCTCATCAGACACCATGATTAGTGCACAGGTGTGCCTTAGACTGTCCACAATAAAAGGCCACTCTGAAATGTGCAGTTTTTTTTGCTTTATTGGGGGTCTGGGGACTCAGAACCAGTCAGTATCTGGTGTGACCACCATTTGCCTCATGCAGTGCAACACATCTTCGCATAGAGTTTATCAGATTGTCAATTGTGGCCTGTGGAATGTTGTTGTGAGGCCAGTTGGATGTACTGCCATATTCTCTGAAACGCCTTTGGAGACGGCTTATGGTGGAGAAATGAACATTCAATGCACGAGCAACAGATTTGGTTGACATTCCTGCTGTCAGCATGCCAATTGCACGCTCCCTCAATGCTTGCAACGTCTGTGGCATTTTGCTGTGCGACAAAACTGCACATTTCAGAGTGGCCTTTTATTGTGGACAGTCTAAGGTACACCTGTGCACTAATCATGGTGTCTGATGAGCATCTTGATGTGGCACACCTGTGAGGTGGGATGGATTATCTCAGCAAAGCAGAAGTGCTCACTATCAAACATTTAGACAGATTTGTGAACAACATTTGAAAGAAATGGTAATATTGTTTATCTGGAATGAATTTTAGATCTTCGAGTCCATCTCATGAAAAATGGGAGCAAAAACAAAAGTGTTACGTTTATATTTTTGTTGAGTGTAGATATCATGATGAATCCAGTTGCTAATGCTATGTTTTCATGGTCAAGGAATCTAAATATTTAGATGAAATAAAGGTAGGAGTAATATTTATGGTCAAAATGACAATATGGCTGAGGATTGTGGCGCTGGCGGAGGTCTGCGGTCTCCGAGTGCTTTCTAGTTATTGCAGAGTGTTTTCATCATCAACAGCTGCATGACACAAACCGAGCGGCAGTGGATGAAAAAAATTAACACAAACATCTGTGTATCCATGGTGACCTGTCTCCATTTCGTATTTCGTCTTCCCTCGTCAGAGGTGCGCAATGCATTGTGGGGCAGAAGCAGTACGTGAAGCAAGCTCCGCTCCATACTCAGGAATCGAAGCCGATTGAGTATACATCCGGGCATTTCTCGCATACACAAAATTTGCATACTGTACAGTGTGAACGCACTGCATACTCAATATGGGGGCGGGGTTAGTATGAGTAGTACGAGTAGTACGCCATTTCGAACACAGCCATGGTTACTTTTAGTTATCACCACCAGTAGCAAATATTCAACCTTTGAATGCCAGTTTGTGTATTTAAACCTGAATTAATGTACCTTAACTTTGCTAAATTAATAATTACATTTGTTTTTCAACAGCAATAAGATTTCATTCAGCTGTAAAATCAGAGAACAAGTCGATCAATAACAAGAAGACTATCATTAGAACATCACTATCAGATTATTATTATTATTATTATTATTATTAGAACCTAATGGCCTGGTAGAAACTGTGTTTGGTGAAACTGCAGCTTGTTTTGACGTCACTGTCTTCACAGATCTGGAGTTTATCTCACCTCAGTCACACAAATCTCCGAGGCAGATGTTTCCTAACAGCTGGTCGGCTCTGTGATAAAACATTCATCAAATGTACTCTCACTGGATCTGAAGCTATTTCCAGAGGAAACCCCTGTGTGCATGCATGGGTGCCCTTTATGTTCTGATAAGGTTTCTGTACATGTAGATGTTGATAAAAGAGCTGTTAGATAAGAGCTGTCTGCGCTCCTCTTCTTTCTCTGCATGTGGTACTTTTTCTCTCTGCAGACTGATTTATCTGATGAAGCTGAAGGAGATAAAAGGTACAGTTTTGGTGGAAGGAAATTGGTTAACTGCCTGTCAACTTCAGTTCACACACTCGGCCGAATCGAAGTGAAGAAAAGAGGGTGAAATAGAACAAACCGAAGACAAGAAGGAAGTGAAATTACTATCAACACAAAACTGGCATGACTGGAATATTTTTAAGCTGCTGGGACTCTTTTTGTATCAATGCAAGTAAAATTTTACAGGAGGATTAGGACCATGTTGAACGGGAAAAAAAATGTTGGGGACGTCGACATTAAAGTGGAAATTTCAACATTAAAGTTAAAATTTCAAGAACAAAGTTGAAATGACAAGAATAAAGTCAACATCAAATGTATGTTGGCTTTATTCTCAACATTGTTCACTTTTTTCCTCGACATTTTTACTTTTTTTGTGGAAATTTCTGGGTCCTTTGTTTTTTTTTTTTTTTTTTTTTTTTTTTTTTTTTTTTTTTTTTTTTTTTTTTTTTTTTTTTTTTTTTTTTTTTTTTTTTTTTTTTTTTTTTTTTTTATTCAACTTTATTATCCTCATTTTAACTTTATTCTCTTCATTTCAACTTTAATCCTGAAATCCCCACTTCAATGTCAACTTCCCCAAAATTATTTTTTCCATCTAACATTGCCCTAATACTCTTGCGCACTGTTTAGATTAGATAGTACTTCATGAACCCCTTAGGGAAAAATTCCCAAATTGAGAACGGACATCCTGTTTTTTTTTTTTAATTTCTTTATTGGTGTAAGATTTATGTATTAAAAGTTATGCGAACATTTTGTTAGATTTTTCTCCAAAATTGGATCTCAAAGCGGGAGGCCACAGGCAGGTTTCAAAAATGTATTGAAAATAAACAAAAACTTTGCAGGCTGTGGAAGCAGAAAGAAAAATCTAGTTAACTGTAGCAGTAGATGATAATGTTGAAGACATGAGCACAGGAGAAGAGATCAGGTCAGAGATTCCAAATACAGGTTCAAAAAAGGGTCTTTTCCAAACAGTGGAGCGCAGAGAAAGTGACTCTACCTTACAAGAAGGAATTATCTGGCAGTGTGGTCAACTCCAGGCCAGGCTTATTAACGGAGCTTGATTGGCAGAGTGACCACAGGTGTGTCTAACCATCTGCTGCACCTCCACCCTGCAGGACAAAAATACAGGAAGGGAGGGGGAGCGAGCAAAAACCAACCAAACTAAACAGAACCATGACACATTCAGGCCCCATCCACACGAAGACAAAACGTTTAACAGTTTCAAAAACAATCGTCATAAAGACGAAGGCGTCTCAGAAAATGTGTGCGTCTGTACGAATGCACTCGATATGCATCAAAACGCTGTAAAACACATGCCAGGCCTCTCGGGGTGCTGTAGCGATATGACAGTAACAAGCGGAAACAGACGGAAAAACAGTGGGCATGCACACTTGCGGCAAAAGTTGTAAACAGAGATTGTGATTAAGTGACCATAAAGTTCCGTAATGAGTCCTCGATAATTGTTTGTTCAACTCGGTGGTGATTGAGAAGAAGGAGATTTTGCTGCAACAGGGATAGTAGGGTCACTAACTTCACCAACACATATGCTTCACGTACGCTGCCATTGTTGTTGTCGTTGCTGCGTGCAGTGCATGCGTGTCAATGAAGATATGAAACTATGATGTAAGCGTATCTAAAAACTCGCAGAGAGCCCGTTATCACAGAGCTGCGTATACAGCATTTCAAAATCTTTCCACTCTGGAACCTGGTTTCAAAAATGATGATTCAGCAAAAAAGTATGCATTTAGACCTCGGTTTGTCTTCGTGTGGATAGGGCCTCAGACAAAAGAAAATTTCTAAATGGTTTCCCTTTTGTTTGCCAGTCCAAGTCCTCGCTGACAGACCCACGTAAACTAACCCATTTTTAACTCGCATTAATCAGGCTGTTCTGTTACTGGCTGCCAAGTGCATTGAAAGCAGGATTATAAAGAGATATTCATTAAAAGTCTGTTTTTTAAAACATGAAGGATAATGGCCCTCACTTCAACAAAAAGCAGGAGCTCCACGTGACTGCAGTCTCCTCTTCCTGTTATGACATTCAGACTGAAAAACGACTGCAGGGCTCTTGTTTGGCTTTGAGGGGGCAACGCTGAATGCTGAACAGACCGCTGCCTACAAGCTGTGGAAACTCAGGCTTCGGTCGAATACTCACCTCCGAAGCCCTTTCCCATCTACTTTTCCTTAACCCTGATAGAAAACGTTGTGGTTAAGGAAAGGAGAAAGGAGAAGGACTTAGGAAAGGAAAACTGCCGTGCAGGGAAGATCCGACTACACCTTTACTACGCTACATCATCATGTGATGGGGGATGTTACTGCTGCGGTGAAACTACAATTTTCCGAAGATGGACTACAAAATACTCATCATGGAAGTGCTCATGTATCATGACCATGTTGTTCTTTTCGGACAACATTGAATATAATAAACCGGTACAAATTACATCTGCATAACGTATGTTTGAAGTGAGGATTTAATGATGCTATGAGGAGTAATTACAAAAAAGTCCCACTTTTAGATATATGCCTGATCGAAATACACACTTACAGATGAGTTTTATAGCATCAAAATAGGTTATCTATAAATGCTATTCCTTTGCTTCGACGTCGGGTCGGACAGGGCTGGACTGGCCTGGATACCCAACTTCGGGAACAAGAAAATTAAAACTAGAGCAAATTTATATTATTCAGACACGTCTTAGAGCACCGGGCTGTAAGTAGCGATATATAGCCGGCTACAAAACTACGATACTGAGTTTTCCAAAAATTGCTTGTTGTCACACATCAAAAACTACCGCTGCGTAACTAGAAAGAGATACATTACCTCGTCGCTTTGCATCCCGTAAGTTGTTGAAAAAAGAAGTTGTAAAGCAATGCAGAGTTCTGAGGAAGGTCCGAGCTGCATTCATTAGCATCACAACAAACACGCTTTGGCTAGGGTCACGTCTTTACGACAGTTGCCGTGCGTGCTCATGGGTAGCAGAGTCTTTATGTCGCTGGAAATAGATTCTCCTCATAGCACCTTTAACAGCATAAAATACAAACCAGTTAGGAATAAGTAAAAAACATGGCCAACTAAGAACGATTACTGCTCTGGTTTGCTTTAGCACTTGATCTTTGTAGAGAAGGAATTGAAATCTGTGGTTAATTGTTTTTTGTTGGTAGAGTTTAGAACCTTTAAAAGTGAAAGCTGACCATTCAAATGTTGTCTCACATTTTTCGTATGCTAGTTTCCATTCACTTTGCTTCTTGTTACTCTGCTGCTGTTCTGTCTTTGCATAAATGTGGATAAGGGTTCAGGAGAAAGATTATTAATACAGTTACAAACTAATTTGGATATGGATAATTTTTTCCCCAACCACCAACATACAGGGTATTAAAATCTCTGTGGGGTGCTGGTTTGGCGTAGTGGTTAGCACCCCATGTACTCGCTTCTGCTGGTCCAGGTTCTAATCCCGCCTGTGACCAGTTTGCAGAGTGTCTTCCCCTACTCTCTCTCCCCCTTTCACAAGCCTATCCACTGTCTCTTTCCTATCAAAAAAGGCACAAAATGTCCAAAAATGTACATTTAAAAAAAAAAAATCTCTGACCCATAGTTATAGAGGGAAGGGCAAAACTAGGAAGTGTGGAGAATGTTCAGTTTTTATTCATATTTAACTCCCCAGCCTGATTGGAATTAGGGTTTGTTTAAAATTACATTTTTTTCTGTCATAGTATTCTTAAGTCTAACAAAAGTCTAATTTGCATTCATTAGGAACATTTTGATTATTCAATGATGCGATGTGAAGGGTTCACCTTTTAGTATTGGGTTTGAACAGTTTTATTTTATTTATTCATTTTATATCAATTTCTAGTGTTTCCTCAGTCCTCTGTTGTTGAAAAGTCTGAATTTGTCCTTGTGTGTGTCTGTGCTGAATGTGGGCTGTGAGGGTGGATGGTATTTTGTATTTTTTTTATTATTTTATTGTAATATTTTAAGTATTATTTCCCCCTGACTCTTATCTGCTCGTGGATGTTCAGGACTTTGTGCTGCATTTTTATGTATAAAAAGTGCTTTTTAAATTAAAGGTGCTATGAGGAGAATCTATTACTGGTGACATTAAGACTCTGATACCCATGAGCACACGTGCCGACTGTCGTAATACTGTGTTTCAGTAACCTCGGAAATGGGAGTGACATCATCTCCGACTTATCGGTGTTCTAGTTGAAGTCGGAAAAAAACATGCCGATCTACCAGGCTATTGTTAGCTGTTGTTAGCACACCCTGTGTTGTTGCATGAAGAATGTGATTATCACTATGGCAGCATTTTTGTAAATATACGTCTAACAATACTATGGCTGTGTCCGAAATGGCATACTAACATACTACATACTACAAACCCATTGTGTATATACTGTATTCTACATACTATAGGTATGATTAGAATGCCAACCGTTCACACTGTAGTATACTACTAAGTTTCCCATGATGCATTTCAAACCTCTGACGATAAAAATCAGAAGCACACCAGGCTATCAAATATCTCTGTTGATCTGCCACATTTGAAAGTTCAGAGAGCATTTTAGGCGAGAAAGTCACCACGTAGAAAACCAAAATGTGGTCATTTGAGCCATAAAACGCACGGATACAAATTTCATTTCGACGTTTCGGACATTCCGCTATGCCGCTATTATGCTATCGACGAAACTTCTGGTCGGCTCCAAAACAAGAGCCCATTTACAAAAGCGTTAAAGAACTAAAAGGAGATCATAAAAGATGCATTTATTTTGAAAATGGGAAGTTTGTTAGTTGCCGATTTTTGGCTGAATGCCGGTCGGTCGTGTATGGTGCAATGCATTATGGGGCTCGCAATGCATTGTGGGGCGGTTGAGTGTGAGTAGTATGCCCACCTCGCATACTTAACATTTTTTCCGATATAGTATACATCCGGGTATTTCTCGCACACTCAATCTTTTCATACTATCCAGTGTGAACACACTACATACTCATTTTGACGTCACACTTGTAGTACGTTAGTATGCCATTTCGGACACAGCCTATGTATACAGCTGATCTAGAGCGACACACCCCAGTCAGAAGTGCAAATAAATGGATTATTACAGGAGCTAAATAACTGTTCACACTGGGGGCATCCATCTTCGATTGTCAACTCGGGGGTGGTGAGGTTTCACCACGTTCCCAGTAGGAAATTCCAACAGCGGGGGACATTCCAGTTGCAGTTGCAGTTTGCAGACGTGACCCAAACTAAAGCATGTGTTTGCTGTGATGCTCATGAATGAAGCTCGGACCTGTGGCCGGCTATCGCTACTTACAGCCCGGTGCTCTAAGACTTGTCTGAATAATATAAATTTGCTCTAGTTTTAATTGTCTTGTTCCTGAAGTTGAGTATCCAGGCCAGTCCAGTCCTGTCCGACCCGACCGCGAAGCTAAGGAATAGCATTTATAGATAACCTATTTTGGTGCTATAAAACTCATCTTAAATTGAGTATTTATATCAGGTATATATCTAAAAGTGAGACTTTTTTGTAATTACTTAGAAACTCCTCACTGTCTCTTTAAGTTTGTTTGATTGATTGATACCCTAAATGAGTCATTTGGGAGAGAGTTGGGATGCATCCGAATAGTTTTTTTTTGATAAGGAATCTTCCTAACTGAAGAAATGATCCGGAAGCATTTAAGCGTCGGCCATGATAAGGACTGTTCGAATTCTCCAAAAATTAAGGAAAGGAGGGTCGTTGCTTCCTTTATTATCTCCTTTAGCCTAAGAAACACTGGACCATCCTTCCCGAAAGGAGAGAAGAAAGGAATGCCCCATAATGCACTGCAGCAGACGTGCGTGTATCGGCATCGTACGGAAACTTACGAGGGTGAAAGGACGAGTTTTGGGGACTATCAAGATATGTGGGCCATATAATTCAATTATGATATAATATAATAATATATAATATAATTAATATCATATATTAGTTACCAGATTTCTATCAATCTTCATTTATGAAGTAAATCATGCCTATAACAAGACAGAACAATGGGGTCTCTAATAATGTTTATTAAAAAAACAATCAATAAAAGAAGGACAAATGAGGTATTTTACAATATTTAAAATATAGAAACATTGTTTAACAATGTGTGTAATAATATATGTGAATGAAACAGGGATAAAAGTCTTTCTGAAACATTTTTATGTTATATTAGACTTAAGGTGTTTTTTCCCATGTGCTGTCAAAGATGTGAACATTTATAGAAGCTCTCACCTAACCTCACATCTGTGTGCAGGAAACACACACTGCATGACCAACGGACAAAACACCATCACAGGTCTGATCATGGATTGTTAATGTTAACAGGTAAAGCTGACACAGAACAACTCTGTGAGGTAGAGCGGATGAGGAGACGCTTCTTGTAGTCCATTTTCAGAACACTGTAGTTCGTCGTGGTTTACCTACGTCACAGGAAATCATTGTCACATAAATATGACACCAAAGTGAAAGTGCAGTCGAATTCCTCTTTTACCGCAGTTCTCTTTTCCTTTCGTCTTATTCCTTCCTTCCCTTGACCCTGTGACGTTTTTTATCGGGGTTAAGGTAAAGTGGATAGGAAAGGACTTAGGAAGGACTATTCGGATCCACCCTTGGATCTCATCACTGAGTTGAGCCAAAAGATCCGGATCACTGAAAAGAGTCTAAATTCCCATCGGCTCATCAATAGCTGCTTTTGAACTGCAAACGTTTTGAATCCGTGTATGGTTCGTTCTTTCGTTATTCTGTTTCAAAACAAAATAAAAAAAAAAAAAAAAAAAAAAAATAAAAAAAAACTGGTTTTAAAAATGGAAAAACGAAAAATAAACATATAAGATTTTGTTTAAATTCTTTGTGGGATATTTTGATTTTAAACATGGATGAGTTTTTTTTTTAAGTTATGAAACTAATCAGTGCACATCTGATTAACCAAAGTGCTTCTGTGGTGGTGAAAGAGTTTCAAGGCTGACGTGAAGAGGGTCTAAATAACAAGAAACCAAAAACATGCTGCGCAATGTTGGATAAGTTCCCATAGCACAATCTGGTGTTTTTACACCTGATGTCACAAGTGAGCTGACACTGAAGTAATTATGGGTAAAGGCTATTTTATTTCTGATAATTCTAAATATCTCTTTACTGATGAGAGAGCCCTGCGGAAGAGAAAGGCGCAAAGCCGTTACGCATGAAATGAGTCATAGCGCGCGGAACAGGTGAAAAGCGAGAGGAAAAAAGCTTATTTTCATCATCTGTTCTGATGTTTCTTGGTTTATCTGTGAGCAGATCAGACAGTAGCAGACTGTGCACTGACTGATGCTGTCTCATACACTCACGGGAGTGCGCAAATGCGCGCGGATGAGATGGAGTGCAGTGGATCGTCAGCGACCTGTTATAAAAAAGCTCAGGAACATGTCTGTATAAACCTTCAGTGTGAGTTATTTGTCTTATTTTTATATAAAGCTGTTAAAAGCCGCCTTCATTAATTTTCCTCAAAACTGCAATAGCCAAAATTCACAAAAAGAAAGAATATGAACAAAATCTTTTTATTTTTTTTACTTTTCGTTTTTCCATTTTTAAAACCAGAACAGAAAAACGTCGTTTTTCAGTTTTTCTGTTATTCTGTTTTGGTTATAAAACAGAGAAACAAAAAAACAAGTCCGTTTTTTCGTTTTTTTGATTTTGTTTTGAAACAGAATAACGTAAGAACGAATTATCCACGGATTGTTCTTTCTGTTGTGTTTCATTCACACTCAGGTGAGGATGAGCTGCACAGGTACCAGCTGGTGGCGGTAATGCACCAAAACATTGTTTGCCAAAGCGCCTAGAAGAAGAAGAAGAAGAAGTTGAAGAAGCTGCACAGGTGTGCTTAATGATTTAGCCCCGCCCCCTCCGCGCCTGCAGGTGTGACCCATCCACCCTAATGAAGAGGTTAAATGGATGGTCGGAGCAAACTTTTGTACCACTGTGGCGAAGAGGACGTGTGAAGAAGATCAGACGTTTGGCTCAGAGGGCGGCAGTAACGCACGCGCTGCCGGAGACCAGGGCTTAGTTTAGTTTAGTTTGTACCAGTCTAGGTTTAGGTGAAGAAGCCTGACCTGCAAATACATGAAGAGAAAACGAAAGAAATGAAAAGCAGGTTCAAAGATGGCTGAAATTCCCTCACCGTCAGTCTGGAGTTGTCCGACACACCTGTGCTACAGGTAAGAGCTGTGAGAGCACGTGCTCACCCTGTTTGAGAGATAGCAGCAGCATTTGTTTGTCTCCTCAACTTTGTTTAGTTTGTTGGAGATAAAGTTCGGTAATGAAAGGGGACTGGTTAGGAGAAAGTTCAAAAAAATATTGAACCTTCTGCGATTTGAAAATTGCTACAAGCCATATTGCGATTTAATCTAATTTGCAGTCCTACTCATCACAAATCTTTACTGTGTTAAGTCTCTTTATTTATAATTTCGATTTTTCGATTTTACTTATACCATTATGATGATTGAGATTTTTCCTTTTAAATTTCATGAACATTATTTGCAAAACAAACATTAAGTAGTATTTAAGGTTTTTAGTTAATAGTTAAATTTATTTGCCTTGATATTTACTGATGCCAATCAGTGCATTCTGTTTTTATATCAAGTTCTGGTATCATAACCCTAATTAAGGAAAAAAGGGGCCCAGCACTTGATATATTTGTTAAATCCTGAATGTTTTTCTCCATTTTTTTCAAGGAGTAATTTTTAATTTTTTTCTGAGATGAGTTGTTCACACTTTTGTAAAATTTACCTGTTTTCATAGTAGTATTTGGCTGTTATAGGACATTTAATCATTGATGTTTTGAGCACCAATTCCCCATCTATATTGCTAAATAAAGCCTGAAGATATTTATTTTTTTAAGGTAATGGCTGATAGCTGTTAGTTTACAAGCACAAGCAGTAGGATTTAATACAGGGTTAAAATGACTAAATTCAACATGACTAAAAGTCTGTATTTAAGAAAATGTGACATTTTAGCATCACAAAATCGAGTTCATTTTGTTGTTGCAGACAGTCCCAGGTGAACCCTGGGGAGCACAGGTGTTGGCACCTCCACTTGGGCCTCTGCTCTCGGCCCAGGAGGTTTTGCCCTCGGCTCACAGACTCCAGCTGACTCCAGGACTTCAGGACTTCAGGAGGCTTGGACTCCGGCGACTCGGACTCCAGGCAGCTCGGCCTTTTCTCCTCCAAACCGAAAGGTGGGTGAAGCTGTGAGCTCGAGGCAACAGTGACTGTGGATCACTTTAACAACCTGCAGGGGAACAAGCTCTGAAGTCACATTATTTTATATTTTTTCTTCAACAAAAGTGAAGGTGGCACCCTGTGCTTCTTATGTAAAAAGAAAAGGACTTTAATTCAGGATCACTCAGCAGTTATTTTCTGTAAAATATCAAAGTTTATTTTTATCGCACAGTTCACACAAATTCAACTGCAGCTCAAAGTGCTTTACAACAAGACAAAAGATTGACAAAGGATGTGTGTGTATATATACATACACATAACTACATACACACATCCATATACACACACACATAAATTAAGACAATAACTCTCATTTAACCGCTTAGCAAATAAACACTCAGCAGAGGTCCATCTACTCAATAGTATGCCACTGTAATTGTAATGAATATTTAGTAGGATGTCAAGAGGATTTGGAGACTGATGCACACCACAGAAGCTCGATTAAAATGATCAAATTTATGATTTTAACAAGACAAACTCATGAAGGAGAAAGTGATGGAACGAACTGATACAACATGACTTTTAATTTAATTTAATCATTTTCTTTTTGCTCTTGTTTTTTTGTCATTATTATTCTAAGATGTATGAAAAGTACGTATGAAAGCATTGTACATTGCAGGTTTTGCTAATTTTATGTTGATTTATATACACATTTGTATTTTTCTCTTGCTGTTTTAAAAACACAAAACCTCAATAAAAAAGTTTGGAAAAAATTTCTAGCAAACAAGAAAAAGCAAAGCAATAAAACGAATACATCTAAATAAAACTCTAAAAATATATTTAGAACAAAAAAAGTGATAAAATTAAAATTAAACCTAAAAGAAATGTAAAGATAAGAACTACATACAAAATATATAAGCAAATGGTAAAAATGGAATAAAATATCAGACAATAAAATATTAAACTAAAAGGAATAAGAATTGCTACTCAGGAATAATTATAATAGTCATTAACATAATAAAGTTCTGCAGAAAAGCCAGGGTGAATAGGTAAGTTTTTAGATTGTGTTAAAATAACCAGACATTTAAAAATAGCAAATTATAATCAAGTTTACCCAAATGGCTTAATACAACTTAATATTTATTACAGGTATAAATGAATATGGTGATGCAGTCTGTTACTCATGGTGTTACATTTAAACAGTTTAGCTAAAACAGGATACTAAATAAGTCAAAACATATCCCACTTCGCCCTATCCGACTTTAAAAAAAAAAAAACTTCATTCATCCTTGATGTCAGACCGACAACAGCCTGACATCTGGCTGACTCGGCACGTTTGAGCGCCCTCCTGTGCATATGCCCCGTTACTGCAAGGATGACTGAATGCATGTTATGCCATGAGGAATATGGCACAAGATAATACATGTTAAAACGAGGGATGTAATGGTATGAAAATTTCTTATCACGTTATCATTATCGGGGTATTGTTGCAGTGTGCTCAAAATGTAAAAAAAAGTACTTAAACACAAAATTGAAATCATTTAACCACTTTAATATTATAATTTTAACAGTTCTTTTGTCTTTTTGTCAATAACTGTCAGGAAATGTCCTATAAGTCAATTTGTTAACTTTTATGCTTTAACTGTGTGTAACTACAAGAATAGAAAAAACGAATGCGTACTTTAAACAAGTTTCTCTTCTTAGACAATCGTAAATGAACATGTTCAAAATTTTGAGGAGACCAAAAATAAATGTAACCTATTTTACAAACACTCCCACATTTTAGTTTGTCTGCAGCATTAGTGTCCATGTTACAGCTCCTGAGATTAGCCCATGTCTAGGTCTTTTTTTTTTTTGTTGTCTAATGATAGTCCCTGAAGCAGTTAACCCCCCTTTATGACTTTCCTTTAGTTTCCATGGCAGATCTCCTCGACATCTTCTTCTTCAATATTTCCAAATTATGATTTTTAAAATCCATAAAACATGAAATATGACGGAAAAAGACGATCTTTTGTGACGAAACACGGCAAATAAATGGCAAAAGAACAGCAGGAACACACTCCAGATTGATACTAATGCTGTTATTTACAACCTTTATAAATTATTTACTCAGAATATACTGATGAACCACCTATAATTTCCTGCGGTTTAGCTCTCTGAATCCTCTCTGCTCGTTTACTCGAGGAGTTACAGCAATTTTTTTTTCCAACCTTTTTTTCATTTTTCAAAACACAAAAGAAAAGAACAGAACAGAAGGCTCACAGAAGTATGAATATAAAAAAATGGTCAGAGTAAGCATAGGAATTACAGGCATTGATACAAGCAACGTCCTCCATCGAAGCATACATATATGTATGAAATAAAATGAAATAAAAATAAATTATAATCGTAGTAATATCAAAGTATACCTTCATACAGCAGATCTTGAACTAAGGGGGGGGGAAATAAAAGAAATGAGAAAAGAAAAATACACCTTTTGGTTAAGTTGTAATACAAAATGTACAATTTACAAATAACTACATTTAAAAAAATAAATTAAAAAAAATACAAAAGTGGCTGGTTTTCCTCTGCCTGTAAGTTAAGCATCTTGAATTGAAATCTTACAGATATTTCATCTCAAGTGTTTAATGGCCTCATTTGAGTTACAACAATTTAATCACACAGTTGTCTTTCACCACTGCTTGGTGTTTTAGACAGGGTGTCTGCCATCACTGTTTCCCCTCAGCATCCTTGTAAAATCCAAACTTTGAACACACTTTAGACTTCAGCCGATTTGAGTAGGAAAACCAGTGAGAGTCTGAGCGAGGCTCCAGCTGCTGAGGCCCAACATTGCAAGCAAAGAGCATGGTATAACGGTAATTTTGATAGGACGCGGTGAGGATTACCGTGAGAAATTTTACCCCAGTTTACCATTTTTATCGGTAACCTTTACATCCCTAGTTAAAACTGAGACCTTCATCAGGCAAGTTTGTTAAAGAGGGCAGGACGTGTTAAATGGGAAGAGGCGATCAAACATGTGGCCAATCATCATCATGACGTAACAGAAAAATAAACACATCAACCTCCTGACTGACTGAGACTTTGTAAATATGTCGGGATGTAGGGATGGAAATTGATAAGAGTTTATTTTTTTTACCTTAATATTTTAAAGAACTGAATTGAACGAACACCGGCGTCGGGTTTCCGTACATGGCGCATCGGCACATTTTCAGCTGCATCGGTTATTTCATTTTGACTGCACGCCTCACTGAAGATGTATTTCCAACATCATGAACTTGGAGCTGCTAGCCAAGCTGAAGGTCAGTTTTTTTTGAGAAATGTTTCATGATTCATGTAGTCAAATATTTATGAAATTGATGTAATTGTAAGGGTAAAGTGTATTGATTTTCCTGTACGATGGTTAAATACTGTTCTCAGAGAATATTTGCTAGGACTTAAGTGGCAGAAAAATTAAAATAAAGTTAAAGGAACTCTTCATGTCTGTCTTTCATTGGCTTTAACTCTATTTCTGCATTTAGGAAATGAACTGGTCTAAATCTGCTGGCCGTCCTTGTGCCTCTGGAGATGGTTCTTCAGCCTGAGGAGGATCCAGCCTGTTTTTTTCTGTTTGTCTTTGTGTTTGTTGGTCTGGTTGCTGGGGCGGTACGAGCTGCCTTCCTCGGGCACCTCTGGTTACGGCAGCTGGTAACACAGCTGAAAGGGGTTGGCGTCCCTTGCCTCCGGAGCCTCGGGGCGTGAGGTCTGCACCCTCGCGTCCTGAAACAGCACGTTGACGCCTATGAAGGGGTTGACGATGCTGGGGGTGCAGCAGTTGACCTGTCAGGAATGATGAATTGGGCTTTTCTGACCCAGGATGTGCTCCCAAGTCTGACCTGACGTTTATCCACTTAACCCAAACTGCTTCCTTTAGCAGCTCCAGCCACATCCATGCTCCGTCCTCTCGCTGCGTTAGCTTCACTGCTGCCAAGGCTCGCCACGACGGAGCGCTGTCGACTGTAAGGTAAGACATTTTTCATTGGCAATCACAGAATTACCAAGTTGCTCCACGTAAAAAAGTTACACACACTACACAACAGGGCTGAATGTTTCAAGAAAATCTAATTGTGATTTCTTTTCCCCAATATTGCTATTTACTGTGCAGCTGTTTTAATGTACATCATCTTATGTATTCTTAAACAAACATAAGCAGTAGATCTTTTTATAGTAAAACCAATATGACATTATATTTAAGGGTAAAAGATTTGAGAAAAAGTGAAGTGAAGTGAAGAACAGAAGCAAAAAAGATATGAAATTGTAAAAATGGTATGAAAGTGGAAAAAAGGTTTATAAATAGACGCAAATAGGCTTGAAATTGCAAAAAATGGGAAACACTCAATGAACGACGTACAGGTCGGTTTATTTTACATAAAATGTACCGTTTGTTGCTGTGCAAATGGAGCTCATTGGTAAACTTATGTTTGTAGATAATTAAAAGTGTATTGATATTTGTTCTAGGATAATGCAGAAAGCTGAGTTCATCCATCACTCCATGGTGCAGGGACTTTGTGCTGCTCTGATCTTATAGGAGGGATTTTTATTTTCTGCTAAAGAAAGTCAGATAGTTTAGTGGATGTTTTGGCCTGATTGTTCTGTTAGAGAGGTTAGGTGGTGGAAAGCAAGTGCTTTCTGCATTCAGTTTTATTTTTTACTGCAATACCTTGGACGAGTTAAACAGAACTTATAAGAGGAATTGTTCTCCTCCGTAACCTGGATGGTGAACATATGACTTTTCTTCATGAGGTTATTCTAGATAAGTTAGGGGGTGGAAAGCAAATGTTTTCTGCCATTAGTTTAGTTCTGTAAGAGGTGTTTGATGTCCTCTTTTGAGGATTTGTGCTCAGTGTTGGGATGGTTTTTGAGCGAGTTTTGTCCATGAAGTTAGAAGGTAAAGTTAGAGAGGTTAGAAGTTTGAAAACGTTTTCTGCCATCAGAGGCTTTGTCTTACGGCAGTGGTTCATGTCTTTAATCAAATGTTAGTCCTCCATAAGAGGGATTGTTTTTAGTGTTAGTGGTTGGATGGCATTAAGCTAATGGTTTTCTTTAGGAATTGCTCTGTTGGAGGGGTTGTAAGGTCCAAAGGAAATCATGCTTTATTTAACCCAACAGGTAAATCAGGCTGAAATCTACTGATACATCCATTGATGGATGGGGAACTGAAAGTATTTTCATTTCTAGAAAAAACAAACAAAACTTATGCAACGGGGAATGTTCCAAAGATTTTTAGGGTTCCTTTCCAGCCAGGTGATTTTCGTTTCCTTAAAAAAGCAGGCAAATCAAACAAGTTTAAAATTACATGAAACAAAACAAATGCAAAAAACAACAAAAGACTTAAAGATTTATACATAAATACTCTTAATTTCTCTAATTCTCCCCATGCTGCCTTTTTCGGTGTCCTGGAAAACTTCTACTTAGAGCTGGGCAAAAAATCAATTAGATTAATTTTTTAAATCTTCTGCCGAAAATAATTCAAATTAAAGTTTTTTTTCTTGCCTTGGTCCAATGTTAAATAGTTGCAATTTTTGAAACAAATTACAATTTTCATGATGGTCGGCCTTGTAGGGTTTGAACAAGCACTTTTATAGGCTTGTATTATTTAAGTAGATTAAATATTGATCAGAGAGTTTCATGCTAATACTATAAAAATACCTCAGCCTTCTAGTGTTTATGTAGACAAACCTGCCTACGTTTATACTACATAATCAACCTTTATGACCCAGACTTTGACTTCAAGAGGGAAACATTTAGACAACATGAAGACAAAACTTGATTTGTTTCATTTTTATGTCACTGGGAGTTTTTCTGCTTTTAGATCGCCCAGCCCTACTTCTACTCAAATCTGTCACAATGGAAATCTGCTTTTTCTCCCTCCTGTGTTCAGAGACTTGTCCTTTTGGAAACTGGTAACATGAATATTTTTCTATAATTAAGTTTTTAAACCTGTTTATCCAGAAAGCCCCTCATTCATTCACCTGTTTTCTTTCACTCCATCTTTTACCTTTTTTTTTCCCTCTAAATTCCCTTTCTCAGGTTTTATGTAGTGGTGTAATTTTTATTTTGTTTCAGTGAACATAACTTCCATAAGCTGAAGTGACGGGACCATCCTGTGGCTCAGATCCCTGCAGACTTCAACAAGGTAAATCCTAGAACTGTCAACCAAACTGGATTTTTTTTTATTTTTTTAGTTCAATGTTGTAAATTCTAATGAGGATCAACTGTTTTCTGTCTTAATAGGAGCTGAGGTGTGACCAGGAAGTGCTGAAGTGATGCTGACAAGGTTCCTGGATCCTCTGGTCCTAAAGTCCACCTAAAGCCAACAGCAGGTGAGTCAAATCCAGACGAGTCAGACCAGGTAGTTTGACTTTTTTTTTTTTACAACTGTACAGGGTTAAAAGGTAAAAATTCCTTTAACTTTTCTGCCATCTGTCTCTTATTGGCTTTGACTCTATTTCTGCATTTAGGACATGAACTGGTCCATATCTGCTGGCCGTCCTTGTGCCTCTGGAGATGGTTCTTCAGCCTGAGGAGGATCCAGCCTGTTTTTTTCTGTTTGTCTTTGTGTTTGTTGGTCCGGTTACTGGGGCGATACGCGCTGCCTTCCTCGGGCACCTCTGGTTACGGCAGCTGGTAACACAGCTGAAAGGGGTTGGCGTCCCTTGCCTCCGGAGCCTCGGGGCATGAGGTCTGCACCCTCGCGTCCTGAAACAGCACGTTGACGCCTATGCTGGGGGTGCAGCAGTTGACCTGTCAGGAATGATGAATTGGGCTTTTCTGACCCAGGATGTGCTCCCAAGACTGACCTGACGTTTATCCACTTAACCCAAACTGTTTCCTTCAGCAGCTCCAGCCACACACACATGCTCTGTCCTCTCGCTGCGTTAGCTTCACTGCTGCCAAGGCTCGCCACGACGGAGCGCTGTGTCCACTGTAAGGTAAGACATTTTTCATTGGCAATCACAGAATTACCAAGTTGCTCCACGTAAAAAAGGTACAAACACTACACAACAGGCCTGAATGATTTGAGAAAATCTAATTATGATTTCTTTTCCCCAATATTGCTATTTACTCTGCAATTGTTTTAATGTTCCTCATCTTATGTATTCTTAAACATAAGCAGTTCTTTTTGTAGTAAAACCAATATGACATTAAATTAATCAAAGGATAAAAGATTTCAGAAGAAGTGAAGAACAGAAGCAAAATAGGTATGAAATTTCAAAAAATGGGGAAAATTGGCAAAAAAAAATCCAAAAGTGGCTTAGGAAAATTGATTACAGCAGCAAAATAGGGAATTCAATTTGAAATAAAATTTCAAAAACCATGTAAAAATTCCAAAAGTGATTCTGACAGTGGCCAGAAAAGACAAATGGGGTAAAATAAGTTGTAAAAACAGGGTTACAAAAAGGTAAAAATGGTCAAAGTGGTGAAAAAATGTATGAATGGAGGTAAAAAAAATAGGCATGTAATTGCAAAAAACTACATCCCAATGCCAAAATGTTCAACACATTTTAGGCTAAAAATATTGAACCTTCTGCGATTTGAAAATTGCAACAAGCAATATTGCAATTTAATCTAATTTGCAATTGTTCAGCTCTACTACACAAGATCTAGCTCTCAAAAACAATGCAAATATGTTGAATTAGAATTAAAATGACAAGACCAGACATTTCAAATTGTTCTGACCATTGCCATTAAAAAAACTAAATCTCATGCTCCATGTTAGATGAAAGTATCAAATGGTTCAATAATTGTATGATAATCATAACAACTTCATCAACTAGTAAAAAACATTCCCAAGCAGGAAGTTGAGTGAGTTTTGGTGTCATAACTCCATCTGAATATTATAAAACAGATCAAAATTATATTGGTTAGTACTCATAACTTCGTTCACACAAAATTTAAAGGTTGACTACTGCAGTCTTTTTACAGTAAACATTGAAAATAATTCAAAGGGTTGAAACACTCAATGAACGACCTACAGGTCGGTTTATTTTACATAAAATGTGCCGTTTGTTGCTGTGCAAATGGAGCTCATTGGTAAACTTATGTTTGTAGATAATTAAAAGTGTATTGATATTGTTTTTAAGATTATGCATAAGCTGATTGAGTTCATCCATCACTCCATGGTGCAGGGACTTTGTGCTGATCTGATTTTATAGGAGGGATTTTTATTTTCTGCTAAAGACAGTCAGATAGTTTAGTGGATGTTTTGGCCTGATTGTTCTGTTAGAGAGGTTAGGTGGTGGAAAGCAAGTGCTTTCTGCATTCAGTTTTACTTTTTACTGCAATACCTTGGACACGTTAAACAGTGATTATAACAGTAATTGTTCTCCTCCGTAACCTGGATGGTGAACATATGACTTTTCTTCATGAGGTTATTATTCTAGATAAGTTAGGGGGTGGAAAGCAAATGTTTTCTGCCATTAGTTTAGTTCTGTAAGAGGTGTTTGATGGTGTCCTCTTTTAAGGATTTGTGCTCAGTGTTGGGATGGTTTTTGAGCGAGTTTTGTCCATGAAGTTAGAAGGTAAAGTTAGAGAGGTTAGAAGTTTGAAAACATTTTCTGCCATCAGAGGCTTTGTCTTACGGCAGTGGTTCATGTCTTTAATCAAATGTTAGTCCTCATAAGAGGGATTGTTTTTTAGTGTTAGTGGTTGGATGGCATTAAGCTAATGGTTTTCTTTAGGAATTGCTCTGTTAGAGGGGTTGTAAGGTCCAAAGGAAATCATGCTTTTTTTGAAGGTTAAATTGTAATTTAAAAATTGAATCGTATTTAACACAACAGGTAAATCAGGCTGAAATCTACTGATACATCCATTGATGGATGGGGAACTGAAAGTAATTTTTTCACTTCTAGAAAAAACAAACAAAACTTATGCAACGGGGAATGTTCCAAAGATTGTTAGGGTTCCTTTCCAGCCAGGTGATTTTCGTTTCCTTAAAAAAAGCAGGCAAGTCAAACAAGTTTAAAATTACAGGAAACAAAACAAATGCAAAAAAACAACAAAGGACTTAAAGATTAATACATAAATATTCTCAATTTCTCTAATTCTCCCCATGCTGCCATTTTTGGTGTCCTGGAAAACCTCTGCTTAGAGCTGGGCAAAAAATCAATTTTAATTCGAATTATTTTTGACAGAAGATTTAAAAATTAAAAATCAAGATTTTTTGTTTCTTGCCTTAGTCCAATTGTAGTTGCAACTTTTGGAAAAAAGTGACAATTTTCATGGTGGTCTGCCTTATAGAGTTTGCACAAGCACTTTTATAGGCTTTTGTTTAAGTAGATCAAATGTTGATCAGAGTTTCATGCTAATACTGTAAAAATACCTCAGCCTTCTAGTGTTTATGTAGACATAAACATAGACAAACCTGCCTACGTTTATACTACATAATAGTCCACTATATAAATAAAGTGGATTGGATTGGATAATCAACCTTTTATGACCCAGACTTTGTTTTTAAGAGGAACATTGAGACAACATGAAGGCAAAACTTGATTGTTTCATTTTTATGTCACTGGGAGTTTTGCTTCTTTTAGATCGCCCAGCCCTACTTCTACTCAAATCTGTCACAATGGAAATCTGCTTTTTCTCCCTTCAGAGTTCAATGACTTGTCCTTTTGGAAACTGGTAACATGAAATATTTTTCTATAATATTTTGCCTTTTTTAAGTCCGTTAATCCAGAAAGCCCGTCCTCATTCATTCACTTGTTTCCTTTCACTCTCTTCTACCTGTTTTTCCCCTCTAAATTACCTTTCTCGGGTTTTATGTAGCAGTATATGTGTTCTTTTTTTATTGTTTCAGTGAACATAACTTTCATAAGCTGAAGTGACGGGACCATCCTGTGACTCAGATCCCTGCAGACATCAACAAGGTGAATCCTAGAACTGTCAACCAAACTAATGGAGTATTTTTTTTTTTTTAGTCCAATGTTGTAAACTCTAACGAGGATCAACTGTTTTCTGTCCTAATAGGAGCTGAGCTGTGATGTGATGAAGTGATGCTGAGAAGGTTCCTGGATCCTCTGGTCCTTAAGTCACCTAAAGCCAACAGCAGGCGAGTCAAATCTGGGTAAGTCAGACCAGGTAGTTTTTTTTTTTACACAACTGTACAGGGTTTAAAAAAAGGTAAAAATTCCTTTAACTTTTCTGCCATCTGTCTCTTATTGGCTTTAACTCTCTCTGCCTTTAGGAAATGAACTGGTCTAAATCTGCTGGCCGTCCTTGTGCCTCTGGAGATGGTTCTTCAGCCTGAGGAGGATCCAGCCTGTTTTGTTCCGTTTGTCTTCGTGTTTGTTGGTCCGGTTGCTGGGGCTGTGACCAGGAAGTGTTGAAGTGATGCTGACAAGGTTCCTGGATTCTCCCTGGTCCTAAAGTCCACCTAAAGTCAACAGCAGGCGAGTCAAATCCGGGTAAGTCGGATCAGGTAGTTTTTTTTTTTTTACGTTTTGTTTGCAGGTTACCTTTTTTTTTTTTTTTTTTTTTTTTTTTCTTGTTTCGTCATCTTAAGTTTAACATTTTATGCCTTATTCACTTATGTTTTCGTAGCTTTAACATTTTAATTTCCTTCCCCCTCCCTCTTTTTTTTATTTTTGCTCTTTACTGTTATTCATATTCCTTTTTGTTTTTTCTTGTTGATGCTCCTTATCTTTTAATTTAGTCTATAAAGTACTTTGTAACCCTGTTTTAACCCTATAAAGCCAATTGTATCATATTTGATACTTTTATAATACCTCTATCTACTCGATATGATCAACAAATTACAAAAACAACATCTGAATACAATCAGATAAATGATAAAAATGTCCTCAAATGGATTATCAGTTGCCAAAAACACCAAATGTATCAAATGAGATACGAAAAACCTAAGTTGAATTTTATGAACATTTTGATTTTTATGGATTTTAGCAGAAAGTGAAACAAACATTTCAGCTCCAAAAAAATAGAACTTTCTGGCTATAATCTATGGTCTTGGGCTTTACAGGGTTAAAGTGCTCTATAAATTGTCATTCATTTTTCAGAGTTCTTTAATCCTTCTCTTTTCTCCTGTAGGGGTCTGATGGTTCCTGCACTAAACTCATCCTGCTTATAAACGTGAGTCTGGAGTCGGGGCCTGGACACTGACCTGTTGTCCTGGCGTGTGCTCCAGTTCTCACACGGTAAAGCGTCCCTGCTGCCTGATCAGCTGGAGTCTGCTGTGGCCCGGTTATTCAGCAGCTCAGACACAAACTGATCTTTACATGACCATGCCATCAGAAAATAAAGTTTCTTAAAGAATCCATTGGAGTCTTTTTTTCCTGAGAATTTTATCATGACTCAATCTTCAGTTTAAAATAAAGCCAAATAAGAACAAAATTATTTAAATCCTAAAAAGCTATCAAAGAAGCAGCTCTCAACAGCTCACTTTAAAAACAGAATCCAATACTGAAAAGTGCCAATACTAAAAAAATAACTCTTCATTGTAAACTGTAGAGCTTCTTGAAGGTGGTAACATTGGTAAAAAGAGTATTAGTGCCCTCATACTGTTGTGCCAATTGTATCATATTTGACAAATACTTTTATAACACCTATCTACTTCATATCAACAAATTACAAAAAAAAAACCCATCTGAATACAATCTGTCGTCAAATGGATTGTCAATTGCCAGAAACGCCTAATGTATCAAATGAGATACAAAAAATCTACATGTTGAATTTAATGGACATTTTTGTATTTTTAGGATATTAGCAGAAATTGAAACAAACATATCCGCTCAAAAAAATTACATTTCTGGCTATCATCTATGGTCTTGGGCCTTAAAGGGTTAATAGCTCTAAACTTCCTTTGAAAAAAACAAACCTGTTGAAGTTTGTTTTTAATCTTTAGTTCAACACCATGCGAATAGTTGCATTGGTTTCTTTGAAAGTTTTATATCGCCAAGTCATAAAACATGATCTCTATTTACAACAGAGCAGGAAGATGAAACTCTTAACGGAAAATTCAACAGCAAACTTCATTAAAATGGCAAAAAGTAATCACTTTTTCTTTGTATGCTTCTGAATAGGGCTGAACGATTTGAGAAAATGTTGCGATTTCTTTTCCCCAGTGTTGTGATTTACTCTACTATTAAACAAACAGAAGCAGTAGATCTTTTTATAGTAAAACTAATATGACATTAAATTAATCTAAGGATAAAACATTTGAGAAAGTGAACAGAAGCATAATGGGTATGAAATTATAAAAACCAGGTTAAAAAGGTATGAAAGCAGAAAAAGGTTAATAAATAGGTGCAAAATTGCTATGAAATTGCAAAAAAAAATTGTGTTTAAGATCAAATTGTGTTTTTAAATGTTAGTGAAGGGTTAAAATAGGTTTAAAGGCGGTAAGAAAAGAAGACCAAGTGAAGCTGATCCATCATCGGGGGACTCCTGACCGGCCGTGTCTTCAGCTGGACCTGCAGCTTCACATCCATCCTCCAGTCGTCCATTGACCACATCACTGGAGGTCAACAGAACAGGTAGGTGGTTTCTTCAGGTTCGACTGCCTTTGAACTGTCAACAAGGTACAGAGTTCAGCAGTGGGGAATAATCACAAGAAACGATGTCAAACACTTTGGTATAAAAACCCAAAACTGTTTCCCGATTTTTCTCTGATAATCAAAGTGCAGAGTTTCCAAGAAACAAGCGCAACTGTACTTTAAAATCAAACAAATTAGGTCTAAAAAGGTTTAAAGATTAGGGCAAAGCAAGAAAAACGAGCAAAATAAAAAACTTAACCGTTAAACTAAACAAAATCAACTGTAAAACTGGTAAAAGTGAAGCTTTTTTGTGCAAATGAGGCACCACAGCAAAAACCTACAAAATCCAAAACCAGTCAAGTTGTCATGTTGTGTAAATCATAAATAAAAACAGAATACAATGACTTGCAAATCCCTTTCAACCTATATTCAATTGAATAGAGGGCACAGACAAGATACTTAATCTTCGAACTGGTAAACTTTGGTATTATAAGACCACCAAAAAAACAAAAACAGAGGCCATACCTGCATGAAGTTAAAGAACACAGAAAATAAATAAGTGGAAAAGAAGTAAAATATTTTAAGGTAATAGATAGCAATTATAAAAAATTAGTGCTTTCAGATAATTTAAAAAAATTTAATTACTGGATTTATAATCTAATCGCATTTTAATCTCACATCTGCTTAAAGTACCCAAATAAAGAATTAGAATTCTAGGATTTTATAAAATTGTAGTGCAGGACTAATCAAATGAGTACACTAAGAAGTGAAAATTTGTAAATCCACATTTTTATTGGTGACTGAGGCTACGTTTACACGTAGTCGGGTATTATGAGAAACGAATATTTCCCTCCCTCCGTTTTCCAAAATAACATCGTGCACACAGCATCGTTTTCAAAAAAGTTCCCATTTACATCAACCCGCATAAATACGCCGTTGAGCACCGTCATAACTACGCCAAGCCTATGGGTGGCAGTGTATGAAGAAGGAGAAAGCCATGCAAGCCAATCAGAAGCCTCATATCGACGACAACAAATAAGTGACTTCCTGTTCCTTTTGAGGGCTCAGGGTTCAGGGAGGAGATTGAGATTCAGCCTGTACTTCTGTTTTTCTCAGTTTAGATGCATACGCAAAACCGGAGTTTTCCTAAATCTCCACTTTGGCCGGAGTTTTTAGAAAGATTCGTTTTCTGAGGCGAATTCGCCGTTTGCGTGTAAATGAAAGGCACAAACGAAGGCAAATATCTCCGTTTTTAAAAATACCGGTGTATGTGTAAACGTATCTTGAATAAAACCAAAGTCAGGGCAACTTGTCCAGAAAATTCTAAGCTCAATCAGGCAACTCAAATTACACTTTAAGTGTGTTTCATAAATCAAATTTAAAATAAGAAAAAGGCCGAGGACATCCATCAAAACAATTAGGCCTGATGCATTTTTTTTTTAATGTATTTTTTTGGACATTTTGTGCCTTTATTGATAGGAGAGAGACAGTGGATAGGCTTGTGAAAGGGGGAGAGAGAGTAGAGGAAGACACTCTGCAAACTGGTCACAGGTGGGACTCGAACCTGGACCGGCAGAAGTGAGTACATGGGGTGCTTGGTTACTAACCACTCTGCCAAACCAGCACCCCGGCCTGATGCATTATTAAAGAATGTAGTACAAATATAGATAATTAAATTCAAAAATAAAATAAAGTCTTAAATAGGCCATTCCTGTTGTCACCTGGGCTTTGTTTGGTTTGACTACAGACGCATGTGTGAAGTGACGTGCCACTGTCATGTACGGGTCCTCCAGCTGGACAATATTAAAATGTTTGTGTGCTATGATTAATCTGTGATTAATGACAGCCCTATAAAAAATAGAAATGAACTAACAAAAAAATAAAGTTAAAGGAGTTGAGTAAAAACAGTTATGGTAAAAAAAAAGGTATCATGATAGTGATTTTATCCTCACTATCATAGTTATAGACAGTGATATTATAATAAGAACACATACTGATACTTAAAATAACCAGAAGGATTAATAGATAAGAAAAAAATAATGATAATAATTAAACTAATGATGATAATAAAAAAGAAAAAAATAAATGTAATGATAATATAATATAAAAATATAATAATACTGATAATAATAATAATAATAATGGCAAAAATAAAAAGTAAGAAGCCAAAGGACAAAAATCCAATTATCTAGCAAATCTAAAATTAATATTCTAAAATGCACTTATGTGTGCTGGAATACAGTACATGAAAAAAATTATACACTTATTGATAACAGATAATAGAACAAAAAAAAAAGAGAAAATGTGGTCTTAAAGGTATTATTATAGATAATATCAACAATCAGTTCAGTGTCAGATGTTAATTTTGAACTTCAACATTATTTACTGCACTGCAAGACACATCTAATTTTCCTTTATTTGATGTGTTCATTTTACAGTATTCATTCTCACTTAACCAGACTCACATAAAGATCTCTATGGTGAAAACAGATGTTTCTTATCTGAGCACAGGGCAGTTTTTACTTCTCAGAACGATCAAACCTTACATAAGTGTCCTCACTAAGAACTCTGAGACAATAAATTTGAGCTTTAGTGTCATGATGACCTGAACTTCAGATGACTGATAATTAAATCACTGATCCAGAGGGTTAATCTTTAATCCAGACATTTCACAAGTGCAGGTTTTATTTTTTTACCTCCTCTCAAAGAGATCACTGAGCTTCACTCTCTCGTCTTCTGCGACAGGCGTCCGTCCTGATCAGGTGAGTGTGTCCGTGTGAATCGAACTCGCATCTTCGCTCAAAACAGGTAGAAAAAAAAAGATGATCAACTCCTGCAGCAGCTTGTCAAAGATGGAGTAATGCTCTGAAATGCAAAAGTTGGACATTCATGGATGTATTTTATCTTGTGGAAAACACAAAAATCTCTTATGCTGTTCACACCGGACGCGAATTGGCATCAGTTGACTCGCGTAACCGCCATATACTTTGGGGGGGACGTGTCCCCCCCAATATTGGAAAAATACCAGTCTGTCCCCCCCAATAACAAGCTTATTATATCTTAATATGTGACATATGATATGCCCTCCTTTTATGAATCCTGGCTGTAGTGGATCCGTCACTTGTTATTTCTGATTTACTTTAAATTTAAGAAAAAAAAAGAGAAACAAAACTGAGTGACCCCCCCCGCCCCCCTGTACACTTGGTTGAGTTCCTTCAGCCGGCTCGCGGCTTCGTTTGAAAAACCGCTCAGTCCGCCTGTCACTGGTGGTCATTAGGGATTAGAAACAAATGGAGGTTGGGACAAAAAGAAGGAAACAGGACCAACAGGCGGATATTCGCCTTTTTTCAGACGGTAAGCTACTAGACACGCAAAAAGTAGTGCCATGGTCAAAAAGACCGCTCCAATGTTGTAATAAATGTGAAGAAATATCGCTTATCACTGCGTTCATCATCTGACAGACAGTTGGAGTCTCAGACCGAGGAGTTCCCGCGCTTCCCACTCCGTTGATAAGCCTATATTCATTCATAAATGGCCTGTAAAACCTCAAACCTGTTGACTCCTGGTCTGGCTCCGCTTATTATGTCGGTTTATTTTTGTAGTCAAGTTAACTGCGATCTGCTTTTGAGACAGTTTGTTTTATTTCGAAAGTCACAGGGCCTTTTTAGGAAGCTTCCGTGCACAACTTCCGGTCCTGCTCGATCTGCCCTCCGCTGAATAACATGCATGAAAACTTCAGCATCGCAGCGCCGACAAAAAAGGATGGTTGTGAACGAGCCCGACCGCGCCGGAGCGGATCCAGTGTAATATCACAAACTGAATTTAATGGAAAACTATCTGATCTGATCCGGAGGCTTAACTGTGGTGGGGGAAACTTTTAAAACATTCTAACTGTTTCATCAGTGCGTGCTGTTCTTTTTATCGAGTTAAAGAGTTAATTTAGAAGAAATGGTTGGTTACATTATGAAAATACTAATATTCATGACAAAAGATGATTATTTTTACCAGAGTTGTATTTTTCTGAGAATGCAAATCAAAACTTTTCCTTTGTAGGACATAAAAAATAAATTCAATCCAAAGATTGAGCATGTAGTTCATTAAGCAATCAGACAGCTGTTGGAACTAATAGAAATGTAAAAATACAGTTTATTTTCTTTATTTTTGAAGTAACAATTAAATAATCAGAAAAAAAACATTAGGTAACAAGAATAAAAATGGGTAACAGGAATGAGTATGTGAGTGTATCACGTGAGACAAAACTGATCTCAGATGACAGCAAATTTTAGTTTGCCTATTTCATTTAAAATCTATGCAGTCATGTAGACCAGTTACTATTCATCCATTCATTATATTATTTATATTTATTCATTCACTGTATTCTTTTAATCAATACAAAAGGGCATCAGAGGGAACTAACCTACTCATTGCTGTTACTGCCAACACATTTATTAATTTTTTTCTAAAATAGATTACTTATTACTTGTTTTATACACAGTTCTATGTTGTTTTGACCTGTTAGGGAGCAGCCACAAGACCAGCCACACACATCCAGAGAAGAGCCCCCCTCATGTATTTGAATTGAGTGGACAATATTAGGAGCACTATTATGTAATAGAGAAAATGAAGTATTATCAATCTGTATCAACTTCAACAAAAAATGAAAATGCAGGAGCTTTATAAAATCTGAATTTATAGCAGAGTTGTATTGGATTTGAATAGATTGCACAGGCCAATGAATTGTAAGTCTGTAATGTTATGTAACTATTACCCGACAAAGTGGTTAAGTTCAAATTAAAGAAGTGAAACGTTTTTTGCCTATATTTCATAAATACTAAAAAAGTACATGCCATTATAAGAGGTCAATGTTTTTCAATATCAAGCAGTTTCGATATGAAACGTAACTATTGTGATAGACTTTTCAGCCATATCACTCAGGCTGGACTCAGGCATCACTTGTTTACGTGTTTTGTTGCCTGATAGTCAATTAACACCAAGATTTAACATTTAATTTTTATTTAATCTATGATTTCGTTCACATAAAACTTTGCAGTGTAAATGTGCAGGAATTTATTTTGAAACAAATCAACAAAATGTGAATTCACTTTGACTTACTTAAAAGTCCATAGTACATCTTGTTGTTTCAATCACAATATTTAAACCAACACGCTTTAGGTATGAAAGTTTTCCTCATTGGAAGACATCCTATTTGCTGCTATGTCAGAGAATTTTCAGACTGTTCTTGAAATGTTAATTCAAATGGCCAATGTATTCCTCAAAACTATGTTCTAGATGAGCAAATCTTTATCAATATATAGAAATTTTAAATTGTGGGAAATGCACTTGAAAAAATAATATCTGGGGAAGGACTCACATTTGGACCCCCCCAATAGCTATACCATGGTTACGCCCTTGCGCGTAACGCCTGCGACGCACTGTGCTTAACGCCCGAGGCTGGACGCTGGACATTTTGACAAGCTGAGGGACGACACGTGTCCTGGCGCAGGCGCAGTAGAGAGCTGGAGCTTGTCGGACTCAGTGATGACCCGTGCAGGCAAATCCAGCTGGAAACGAATATTTACAGAACTTACCTTCAAAACCTGTCTCCTCAGCGACTTTCACCCAAGCCTGCTCCTTTTTGTTCCGGTCTCTGTAGAGTACACACGCCGAATAGTATAGCTCCGGATGATAGCAAACAGCGCAGATAAACCTCTCCTCCATCTTACAGAGGGCTTTGAGCGGGAGCAGGGGGACGTAGCGTCATACGTCATCAAATCAATGACGTCGGGGGGGGGATGTCATCGCTGATTGGCTGCCGCGCCACAGCGTCAAGCGAACTGGCGTCGAAAGTTCAATATTTTCAACTCGAGCGTCGAGGCGTCGGGGCGTCGAGGGCGTCAAACGCCTCAATCGACGCGCCGGACGCTCCAAACGCGCCGCTCCAAACGCGTCCAACGCGCCGCCCGGGGCGAATCTGCGTCAAGACGCGCCTTTGCATTGACTTTGTATGTAATCTCGACGCGCGTCGAGGCGAATTCGCGTCCGGTGTGAACACACTATTAGGCTCATGTTTACTGCAGACTCATCATGCAGCATCTTGTTTCAATGAGAGTCCCCTCCTGAAAGGATGGACGTAGTGCTAGTTATCTTTGGTGGGTTTAGGTAAAAAATATATATTTGTATGTATTTCATTTATATGGACATACAATTTTCAGTAAAAAAACCCCAAAATTCTTAGAAAAACTAAACTTCTATGAAAAAAATATTTTAGTTAAAAAAAATTGTAAATATGATTTTAAGAAAGGCATAATTCTGGGGAAAAAAGTAAAAATTTAGACTTTAAAAATGAGAGGTCTGATGAAAGAAAGTCCATTTTTTGAGAAAGTAATGCCAGACTTCTTATTTTCAAAGAAATTTTGAGGAAAAAAGATCGAAAGTCTAATTAATCAAGTCTGATTTTGAAAAGTCATTATATGGAAAAAAAATAATAAAGTCTCATAATTCTACAACGGCGTATTAGGGCCACTTAACCCTCTATTGCAAAAAGCTGTGAAATAAAATTTATGTTTTTGCATTTAGGTGTCATAAGGAGGCTTTTAGTTTGAAGGAAATAGAATTCATGACCAGGATATCCTTTTTGCTAATGGACATTTGACATCCAAACATAATAGTCTGGGGCTCTCCAAGATTTTCTTTTATTTAGAATTTTTGGAGTATTTTCACCAAATAAAAATTTAAATCACTATCTGGGGTAAGTGAACTTTTCTTTTTTTTTTTTGTTTACATTTAATTAAATTTTGTTTTTATACATTTTTTGTAATATTCCAAAACAGATTTGTTACCATATGGCAACAATATGCAAATATGGAAAATTCCTAGTGTACACAACCTAATGGAGCTCCATTCATTTACATAGCATGAAACTATCCTGAGACTGTTTACATCTTTGGCTTATATTTTAAAAGTTATAACATTATATATATTTTTATATTTTGTAATTTAAGGTACGTTTCTGGCTATCTTTAACATAGTATCCACTTTCATCCATAAAAGATGCATCCCAGCTACTTCTACAGGGGAGGGAAAGAGAGCAGAGTAGAAATAACCTGTCAAATAAGAGGAGGAATCAGATCAAAATCAACTGAAATGAGTTGAAATCAAATGAATCAAATTAAATAAAACTGAAAAAATAACTGAATGAAAAGAAAAAAAAAAAGGAATGATAGATTGAACTTAATTGAAACAGGTTCAAGGTTTTGGGTTTCTATTAGCAGACGTTGAGAGGAACTGCGTTGTTGACTTTCATAAGGCATAAAATGAAATCAGATCAAATCTGTTGAAATGATTTGAAATCAAATAAAATGAACCTGAAAAAAAACTGAATGAAATGAAAATAAAGAATGATATATTGTACTTTATTGAGCCAGGTTCAAGGTTTCGGGCTTTTATTAGCAGATGTTTTAAATAACTGTTGAAATTATACAATGTTTTCACTGTATAAATGTTTATTTGTTCATTTTGGATGAGTATGACATAGATATGTTGAGTCTTGTTTTAAATAAAATGCCTTTTTGGTCAAAAATGTTCATTTATGGTACTTTTCACGATTGCATATTGTTGCCATATGGCAACAATTGATCAACGACCCCCTTTAAACTTTTTTAAAGTTTTTTTTCATTTATCTGTTATTTAGGCCATTTTAAGTAATAAAAGCATTCAAAACGTTTTTTTTTATTATTTTTATTTTTATTTTTTACCATTTTTAAGTAATAATTCATGCAATAGAGGGTTAAGGAAATAAAAAATTAATGAAAACTCAAAATTTTCTAGAAAAAAACTCAAAATTTTTGAATTTATAAAGTAGTAACTTTGCGATTTTTATACTCCTAAATTCGTGACTTTACAAGCTCAAAAATTTCAATTTTTAACCTTTTTTTTTTTAAGTGGCCCTATACGCCGTCATATCATTCTGATGAGAAAAGTCAAAATTCTGACTCTACCCTTTTATCACAGACATAAATAAAATTCATCCTCTGAAATATTTATTTTTCACAGCCCTGAAACTCTTTTGTACAATAGTTATAAAATTAGAAGTAAATGATAAATAAATAATGTTCATGATGCTGCAGTCTGGCAGGACACCATGTTTGTATTTATTGTTTATATGAGTGATAAATAAAGAATTAAACATGTATTTTAGACAAAGTCAAAGTTAACAATGAAAAAAAGAATAAAGAGCAGAGCCCTGAATAATCCCTGACCAGCAGGTGGCGGTAATAATCCTGAAACTCTCCAGGATTTTTATGATCTGAAGAAGAAGAGTTTTGATGACGGCCTGAACTCTCACCTGGTAACATAAACTCTGGATTAAAGTCTCTTCTGTCCGAGTGAGAGGAAATCCTGCAGGTCCAAGAACTCTGAGGGGAAAGGAACCGGGTCTGGAACAGAGCCTGATCCTTGTGAGTGAGGCTGCTGCTGCTGCAGGTCAGTCCAGGTCAGACTTCAGTCCTCAGGGCGGTGTCATGTGGACACAGCAGAGACAAGTCGACCGTAAAGCCTGAAGTATAAGAACAGACGAGTCATTTCTGATTTATGTGGTTCAGTTTGGTTTGTGTTGAAGAGTTTACCAGCAGGGATTTATTAACCTTTTTTATCAGAGTGTGATTCTCCTTTGTTCAACAGGTCTGATCTAAGGAGGTCAAAGTCAAACATATCTGTGGCTGTTATCAGAAATATCAGCCTGTTTCAGCCAGGACTTACTAACAGAGGAGGATAGGGGCACTGAGAAAAAAAATGGTGTTAGTTTTTTTAATTATACGGAAGAGGATAAGGGCCATTGTGAAAAAAAATGGTGTTTGTTTTTTTTAATTATACGGAAGAGGATAAGGGCCATGGTGAAAAAAAATGTTTTTTTTGTTTAATTATACAGAAGAGGATAAGGGCCATGGTGAAAAAAAAATGGTGTTAGTTTTTTGTAATTATACAGAAGAGGATAAGGGCCACTGAGTAAAAAAATGGTGTTAGTTTTTTTAATTATACGGAAGAGGATAAGGGCCATGGTGAAAAAAAATGGTGTTAGTTTTTTAATTATACGGAAGAGGATAAGGGCCACTGAGTAAAAAAATGGTGTTAGTTTTTTTATTATACGGAAGAGGATAAGGGCCATGGTGAAAAAAAATGGTGTTTGTTTTTTTTTAATAATACGGAAGAGGATAAGGGCCACTGAGTATAAAAATGGTGTTAGTTTATTTTTTTAATTATACGGAGGAGAATAAGGGCCACTGAGTAAAAAAATAGTGTTAGTTTATTTTTTAATTATACGGAGGAGGATAAGGGCCACTAAGTAAAAAAATGGTGTTTGTTTTTTTTAATTATACAGAAGAGGATAAGGGCCACTGAGTAAGAAATAAATAGTGTTAGTTTTTTTTTAATTATACGGAAGAGGATAAGGGCCACTGAGTAAAAAAATGGTGTTCGTTTTTTTATTATACGGAAGAGGATAAGGGCCATGGTGAAAAAAAATGGTGTTTGTTTTTTTTTAATAATACAGAAGAGGATAAGGGCCACTGAGTATAAAAATGGTGTTAGTTTATTTTTTTAATTATACGGAGGAGAATAAGGGCCACTGAGTAAAAAAATAGTGTTAGTTTATTTTTTAATTATACGGAGGAGGATAAGGGCCACTGAGTAAAAAAATAGTGTTAGTTTTTTTTTAATTATACAGAAGAGCATAAGGGCCATTGTGAAAAAAAATGGTGTTTGTTTTTTTAATTATACAGAAGAGGATAAGGGTCACTGAGTAAGAAATAAATAGTGTTAGTTTTTTTTAATTATAGGGAAGAGAATAAAGGCCACTGAGTAAAAAAAGGTGTAGTTTTTTTTTTAATTATACAGAAGAGGATGAGGGCCACTGAGAAAAAAAAAGGTGTTAGTTTTTTTTACATGTAATTATACGGAAGGGGATAAGAGCCACTGAGTAAAAAAATTGTGTTAGTTTTTTAATTATACGGAGGAGGATAAGGGCCACTGAGAAAAAAAAGGTGTAATTTTTTTTTTTAATTATACGGAAGAGGATAAGGGCCAGTGAGTAAAAAAATGGTGTTAGTTCTTTTTTTAATTATAGGGAAGAGGATAAGGGCCACTGAGTAAAAAAATGGTGTTATTTTGTTTTTTAATTATACGGAAGAGGATAAGGGCCAGTGAGTAAAAAAATGGTGTTAGTTTTTTTTTAATTATGCGGAAGAGGATAAGGGCCACTAAGTAAAAAAATAGTGTTAATTTTTAAATTATACGGAAGAGGATAAGGGCCACTGAGTAAAAAAAATGGTGTTAGTATTTTTTTATTGTACGGAAGGGGATAAGGGCCATTGTGAAAAAAAATGGTGTTAGTTTTGTTCATTCATACAGAAGAGGATTAGGGCAACCGAGTAAGAAAAAAATGATGTTAGTTTTTTTTAAATTATAAGAGGAGGATTAGGGCAACTGAGAAAAAAATGGCGTTAAGAATTTCTGTACATCCTATTCTTGTTCAAAAGCATTTACATCATAGTGATGGAGAGGCAAGGCAAGTTTTTTGTAGAGCACAATCCATACACAAGGTAATTCAAAGTGCTTCAAATAAAGAGAGTGATAAAATGGTGACCTAATGTCTTTGAAGATGACACTTTGAAAAATTTGGGGGCACCTAATTTTTGTGCTGGTGCACCTTAAAAAATGTGTTGCACCGTTGCAACCAATGCAAAAAGTCTGGATCCCTGCCAGGTTAGCACACTGAGTAGGAGACCGGAGGAGAGTTACACCAAAAGACATGTGTGAGTTTAGCTGACTGGTGCTGCATCTCTGCTTTCTTTTTTGTTCTTTTTTACAGTACAAAGTTTGGAGACATAATTAAGGATCACTCCATCAGAAAAGATGTCCTCTCAGGTCAAACTGATCCTGCTGCCAAGCACCAGATGTTTGTTCGATGACCCCATCCACATAAAGGTGTCTGGACTCAAATCCAAACAGGTGGTCACCCTGAGAGCCAACACCACTGATGAGAAAGGGATGGTCTTCAGCTCCTCGGCGACCTTCAAGGCTGATCAAAATGGAGAGATCGACTTAAATAAAGACCCCTCACATGGTGGGAGCTACTTTGGCCTTGAACCCATGGGTCTGCTGTGGTCCATGAGGCCGGAAACTCCTCACAAAAGGTTTATTAAAACAGACTCATTGAATCCTCACCTGGTGAAGTTCTCCGTCCATGAGGAGGGAGAGGAGGGCACGGTGTTAGCAGAAGTGACCAATGAGAGGCTTCTGATGGCGGACGGGGTCAGCAGGATTCCCGTCAAAGAGGGGAACATACGAGGAGTTCTGTTTATTCCTCCTGGTAGGTCCACGGCTCTTACATGCTTATACTCTATTCCTCTATACCTATCCCAAAATCCCTTGATTCCTCAAAGTCAAGTCTATGAGGTGTTTCTGTTATGGTGAGCTGCTCTGATTGGCTGAATGACTAAGCCAACCTTTTATAAGTAAGTAAGTTTTGAAGCCAGTTCATCAAGTGATGTCAGGGATACAAAATTTGGGTCTTTTTTGCACCTAGATAAATGTGGTGATCACCACCAAAATGTGATTACTTCTTCCTTGGACCAAACCACACCTCTGGTGAAAATTTCATGTGCACTCAGTTAAGAGTTTACCACGAATGTCATCTGTGATAGACTCCAGACTCCCACAACCCGTAATGGATGAGCAATGAAAACAATGGGCGGATAATTTATTTCGAGTTAAAATCATCCCCATGGCAGGCAAAACAATTGTACTTATTTTCTACAGTTTGGGTTAAAAAAGTCTGAAAAAGTCTGTTTTTAAACTCTGTCTTTGAGTTACTGTATAGTTAAACATACAGTGTCTGCTGTCTTTCTTTTGAGTTAATCTCAAATGTCCGTCTTGGTCCAGGGCCGGGTCGTTTTCCCGCTGTGTTGGATCTGTACACTTCAGGAGGAGGTCTGTCAGAGAGAAGAGCGTCCATGCTGGCCAACAGAGGCTTTGTCACTCTGACTGTAGCGCTGTACGGCCACGATGACATGCCCAAGAACGTCACAAACTTACGTCTGGATTATTTTGAAGAAGCAATCGAGTTTTTGAGGAAACATGAAAAGGTGAGTGGATTTAAAGAGTGCATCTTACTAGTTAATGTGGAGAAATCTAAACTCTTGCTGTTTTCATCTTCATTAGCAACAAATTAACACTGCTGAGAAAGTTGTTGATATAGACAGTCAAGAAATTCAACTTACAAAACCCAAAACCAGTGAAGTTGGCACGTTGTGTAAATCATAAATAAAAACAGAATACAATGATTTGAAAATCCCTTTCAACCTTTATTCAATTGAATACACAGCAAAGACAAGATACTTAACGTTCGAACTGAGAAACTTTATTTTTGAAAATATTAGCTCATTTGGAATTTGATGACTTTGATGAGTCCACATTTCAAAATGGTTTTGGAAACTGTGGTCGTCGTGTCCTCCGGACCAAAGAGGAAAAGACCCATCCCGACAAAGTTCAAAAGCCAGCATCTGTGATGGTATGGGGGTGTTTTAGTGCCCAAGGCATGGGTAACTTGCACATCTGTGAAGGCACCATTAATGCTGAAAGGTACATACAGGTTTTGGAGCAACATATGTTGCCATCCAAGCAACGTCTTTTTCATGGACGCCCCTGCTTATTTCAGCAAGACAATGCCAAGCCACATTCTGCACGTGTTACAACAGCGTGGCTTCGTAGTAAAAGAGTGCAGGTACTAGACTGGCCTGCCTGTAGTCCAGACCTGTCCCCCACTGAAAATGTGTGGCACATTATGAAGTTTAAAATACAACAATGGAGACCCCGGACTGTTGAACAACTTAAGCTGTACATCAAGCAAGAATGGGAAAGAATTCCACCTAAAAAGCTTCAAAAATTGGTCTCCTCAGTTCCCAAACGTTTACTGAGTGTTGTTAAAAGGAAAGGCGATGTAACACAGTGGTAAAAATGCCCCTGTGACAACTTTTATACAATGTGTTTTTGCCATTAAATTCTAAGTTGATGACCATTTGCAAAAGAAAATAAAGTTTCTCAGTTCGAACATTAAATATATTGTCTTTGCTGTGTATTCAATTAAATATAAGTTGAAAGGGATTTGTAAATCATTGTATTCTGTTTTTATTTACAATTTACACAACGTGCCAACTTCACTGGTTTTGGGTTTTGTATATCTTCTTTGGCAGAGGTCGTCAAATTCAGGAATATTTCACGCGTTAAATAAACAAAACAAGTCATTGTTTCTGTCAATGTTTTTTGCTACAAAAAATTGCAAAAAAACCCTCAAAAGAACTGATATTTTGTTTGTGGGATTTAAGGGTTTTAAAACTAAAAGCTTATTTTGTTGTTACCATCATTATAACGGAACCATTCACTGATATAATGATATGTTCACATCAAGTCTGTTATTCATCAGAAACATTTCTTGTGTTTGTCAAACTCAATATCATCTATTTTGAGTAATTTTTTGCCTTTCTTACAGACATTTCTGCCTTTTCATCACACCATTAAAAGTGGTGTGTGTAGAATTTGGCATTTTGGCGACATCTAGCGTTCAGATTCTAGAATGAGCCTAACCGTAAACCAAACATCACATCGCTGTGCTACGGAACACTGTGAAGACCAAAAGGGATCGTGAACACGGCATCATTTACTAAAGTGATTAGGTTTGTAACCATTATTTTTATAGATTATAGGTCAGTTGTTAGCTGCCGATTGGGGGGGTTTGTAAACTTGTAGTGACACAAACAAACAGTAGCACATTAAAGCTAATCAGATCAAGCCTGATGCGGATAGGACGAAATAAGGTAAAGAAGAGAGTGAGAGAAAGAGTGAAATTGGGTTTCTTTCCAATAAACAATGCAATTTAAACACAATAAACTGTTACAAAACGTAATAAAACTGCATATTGCACCTTTACCTGTCCAGCAGAAAACATCAACTTCAGCATCAGTCTTAAAACAACTTTGTAAACAAGGCAATGTTTACCCTTGTTTTTTGACTTTTTCTTTCACAATTCCGCTTCATTTCATCATGCTTTCTTTTTTTGACAGAAGTTGATCGGACTCTCGACTCTTGAGTGATTTTGAATAAATGTGATTTTCCATTTCACAAGCTTTAACTGTAAAACCACAGAATTTAAATACCTCATGCAGAGTAACAACTGTCTATACATTCACCACCGTCCTCTCTCATCTTCTTCGCCTGTATTACAGGTAGATTTCAGAACTGGCGGACAGATTTGTGTTCCATTCTAAAATCCACCCGTAGACGATCGTTATGTCGGCCTACATGAAAGCGGCCCGTACATTTTTAAAGCTTTTTCTAACTAAATAAAACAAACGTTTCATGGGGATGATTGTACTCCTGTTTTGATGGACTTTACATACAAATAGAAACATTATATCCTATATGCACCGTTTCTGTTTTGCGAAATGCTGCCAAATTCTACACACTGCACCTTTAACTGTTGGCTTTTTACACCTTTTAATCCCACACCTAGAAAATATCTGTTTTTTGGTTTTTTATTTGATTTGTTCTGTTTTTTAAAAACATTAAATATCCCAGATTTTAATGATGATCTCTGCCAAACAGTTGAGCTGGTAGTTAAAAACTTGTCTTTCAAAGAGCATAGTCAGCATGGTAAAGCTAAAGGTTTTACTTGGTTTTTATTATAGCAACAAGTCTTGTTTCTCTTTTAATTTCAAAAAGAGACTGGTTCAGTCTACGTTGTTACCTCTTATTGTTTATGGTGATGCTTTATACACGGATACCTCTGCACACAGTCTGCAAATGTTAAACAGAGTGTATCATGGAGCTCTGAGATTTATCACACACTGGATTTCTGACTCATCACTGCACTTTATACTCTAAAGTCAGTTGTTACGTGTTCATCAACAAAGCCATTCTTGGCAAACTTCCTGACTATCTTATTAATCTTGAAGGATGGATTACATAACCCGAGATCAATGAGCTTTATACAGATTGATCTAGGGGTGCCCCGATCCAATATTGATATCAGCAATAAAACAAATATGTGCTTATATCAGCCTGCATCTAAAATATCTGGTATAAGCACCCTGATACAAGCAGTCCATTCTATTTTTTTTGTTTAATTCAGTTGTATAGTATGCTTATGTTTAATTTGAGCACAGTGGTTATGTTGCAATTTAAATATATTGGTTTTTGTGTTCCTGGATATCTTGAGGTTACTGTTCAGGGTCTACTCATTTATTTTTAAGGTTAAAATTTATTGAACCGATAATAACAAATGGGCCAGTTTTTCTCATACCTACTATCGCTGACTACTGTTCTCTGTTTGATTAATTTCATTTGATAAAGCCTTTTCTTATGGTCCATACTACAAAATAAGTAATAAAGTCTGTATGATTCCTGCTAATATTGTATCAGATCGATATTGGAATCGGCCAATTGGAGATGAAAAAGCTGTATCAGGACAGCCTTAGTTTGTTGTTTCCAGAGTCCAAACTAAAGCGGTAAAGAAGGCCTTCTGCATGGAATAATCTTCAGACTGAATTTAAGCTGCAAAGCTTGGTGTCTCTGAATGTCTTTAAATCTGCAGAGAAAACTGCAACACAGGCTTTCTGACTTTCTGAATGTCACTATTTTAATTGATGACTGTGTTTTGCTGCTATTCTTGGTCAGGTCTCCCATGGAAAAGAGATCTTCTGATCTTAATGGGACTAACTGGGTTAAATAAAGGTTAAAAAACAAATATTGTTTGATGCTCGGGGAGATTATTAAATTCACCACAGAAAAACTAGAAGAGCTTATAGAGCACGTTCCACCTCGGCGTTTCTGATGTTGGCCAAGGATGGATCCTGATTCTACCCCTTACCCCTTAGCCCTCTGTTTTGAGGGCCAAAGTGAACGGGGGGGAAAACACACTGCTAATGCTGCGTTCCATTACCCTCGGAACTGGGAGTGACGTCATCTCCGAGTGATCAGCATGCCAGTTACAAAGTAGGAAAAAAACATGCTGATCTACCGTTGTTAGCACGCCCTGCATTGTTGTTCACAAATATCACATTAAGAATTTAAGTATCACTATGGCAGCATTTTTGTAAATATAAGTTGAACAATACTGTGTATATGGCTGATTTTGTGCGACACACCCCAGTCAGAAGTGCCAATCAACAGATTAAAACAGGAGCTTAATAACTGTTTACACCGGGGGCAGTCATTTTGGATTGTCAACTCAGGGTGGCGAGGTTCCCCCCAGTTCCCAGTAGGAAATTCCGACTTTAGGGGCGTTCAGTTGTAATTTCCTACTCAGAAATTCCATCTTCCAACTACAACTGGAATGCACCATAAGAAACAAGACGCGATTCCCACTATGTCATCGCCTAGAGCCGCTCGCAGGCTGTGACGTAGGCAGATGTGACAATAACCGTAGCCACGGATGTGAAAGCCAGCTTGTTATTTGAGAAAATTTAATATGCAACCAACAACTAAAAACGTGATTTATATTTACTTAATGATTTAATAATTACTTAAAATTAAGCGCTTCCTTCAGTCTGCTGCCTTGTCTCAGCGGGTGCGGTGTATTATGGGAAATTCTCTTAATTCCTTGGTTTCAAGTGAAGTCCCGCGGTCTGTCTTCGATTTAAAGGCTGTGTGGCCCTTTTCCTGAGACAAAGGATGAATTCGGCCATCACTTCACTAGACATGAACTCACAAAACCAAGGGGTAAGACAAGGGCTAAGGCAGGGGTGGGCAACTTTCATTACCAAGAGGGCCACATGAAACCATTTTTCCCAGCCTGAGGGCTGCATTGTTACAAATTTTTGGAAATTCTCCAGGGAGAAAAAGGATGTTGGATAAATACCAAAAGAGAATATTAATGAATCCTAAAATTAACGTACTAATACTCATATATTTCAACACAAATACAAGTCATTATGCATAATTAAATGAACTTGACACCAGATTCAAGCAAATTTAGCTCACATTAAAGCTAAGGAATTAAAGCCAATGAAGCTTTTTTTCAAATCAATGTAATGATGAGTGCTTCCAAATTTTTAAAGCCCAAATATTTTATTGCTGCCATATTTTAAATAGTATTGAGTTATACTTGATATAATGTTCCAATGCTTAATGAAAGAGATTTAGAGACACTATCACAGCAAAGTAAGGTTTTAAATAACTTACAAAGGCCAATAAAGTATCACTCAAGATTATATTGCATTATTTTGATTAGATATTTGGGTTTTCTTCATATTTACAATTGCTGATTTTTGAAAATGATTGGCAGGCCACATTTGGTGAGGCCTGCCCCTGCGCTGCCAGTTGCCCACCCCTGGGCTAAGGGGTACATTTGGAACGGACCCAAGTTATCAGCAAAAATGTGGAAGTCTGTAGAAATCAGTTTTTGTGATCGTAGCTCAGGCTATAAGGACTTGGGTTGGGGAACCAGCTGGTCTAAGTCCTGGCTGGACCATGTTTGGTAGCTGGAGTGGTTCCAGCTGACTTGCTGGGCACTGCGTTACTGCCCTTGTGCAAGGCACTTAACCCAAAAAACTGCTCATAGGCACTTATCAGGAGCAGAAAGCCATCCGACGTCTCTTCATTAAAGCAGGACTGTAGGACCTGCTTATGCATTTCAGCCTGTGTCTAGAGTGTAAAGATTTGAATTTTCCCAGAAGGGATGAATAAAGAACTTACGTCTTTCTGTCTTGTTTTCTGTCTTTCCTTCTTTCTTCCTTGTGTTCTTTCTTTCTTTCTTTCTTTCTTGCCTCCTTTCTTTCTTCCTTGTGTGCTTTGTTTCTTTCTTTCTTTCTTTCTTGCTTTCTTTTTTCTTTCTCTCGTTTTTCTTTTTTCTTTTTTCTTCCTTTCTTGCTTTCTTTCTTTCCTTCTTTCTATCTTGTTTTCTTTCAATAGTTGCTTCCTTTGTCACTATAGAAATAATTCTCGTATGAAGGGCCCATTTATAAGTACACCAACAAAAAAGGAAGCAATAATGTCCAAACATATCCTTCCATCCTGTTTGCTGATTTATTTTAAGATACAATACTTGATATACCAGTTACACACTCCACGGTACGGTCAAAAACTGTATGGCTTCCCTAACATGCCCACCTGGGCTGAGTAGCCCACCTGATTATATAGACAAACCACAAAGCCTATACTGCCACCTACTGGCACAAATGTGTATAACACCCACAAGAAACAAAAAATGGGTAAAAAGGCTTGTACTCTTTCTTTCTTTCTTTCTTGCTTTCTTGCTTGCTTGCTACAGATACCTCAAAATAATACCACAAATAATCCCAGGAACACCAAATCTCCTGTTTCTTGTGCCTTTTTCAACATCCCCTGGAGAGTTTTTGAGTGATCTTGCTAACAGATGGATGAAGGATAAACATATCCACCTCAGCAGTTAATAAACTTTACTTACTTACCTTGATATTCTAGCTCATCTTACAGTCTGTTTGTGTTTCCTACAGGTGGGCAGTAAAGGTGTTGGCATCATGTCTCTCTCAAAAAGTGGCGACCTTGCGATTTCAGCGGCCTCGTTCCTCTCCGGTGTGGACGCCGTGGTGTGGATCAACGGCTACTGTGCTAATACGCTGATACCCCTGCACTACAAGGAGACCCAGCTCCTCCCTGCATTAATGTTTGATACAGAAAAGGTTTTCAAACACAAGTCAGGAGCCTTTGTCATCAGATATGGAATGCACGATCATGAAGCCGAGGAGAACAAGGCCACCGTGATCCCCGTCGAAAAAGCCACAGGGCGTTTACTCTTTGTGACAGCCGAGGAAGACCTGAACTGGGACAGCAAGGGATCTGTGGACCAGATGGTGGAGAGGCTGAAGCATCATGGGAAGGACAATTATGAGTGTTTGTATTATCCTGGGGCGGGGCACTACCTGGAGCCGCCTTACGGACCGTACTGCCCCTCCAGTTTTCACGCGATAGCGAGGGTCCCAGTCATGTGGGGGGGCGTGCCCAGGATTCATGCAGCCGCTGAAGTCCACATGTGGAAGAAGATCCTGGAGTTTCTCAAAGCTAATCTGAGAGTCTCTGAGTCTGACAAGGCTAAAGCCTAGCTGGAGTCCTTTTGACCAAAATGATGTCAATCAGTTAAGAGTATATATGAATGTAGATGTAGAGCTGATGTCAACAGGCTGAAATGCGTCTAAGGCGATGATTATGTTTCAGGCTAAATTCGAAAACGAGCAGAGAGTTTTTGTTGGGTATTGTCAAGGACATCCACAATAAGAGAATCAAGCAATGATTGAAGCAAACATTCATTTCGCACACAAGGGCTTATTTTATAGCATTCAACAGATTTTGACTGCTCTTGCTAAAGCAGCTTTAACCAGTAATTCAGTGAAATATCAGAAAAAAAAGTCAATTTTGTGCATTTTTCAAGCTTTAGGTGCTCTTAGGTGTGTTTAACATCTCTCCTCCATATGATAAAGCACTTCCAGGTTTCAAATACTCTACTTCTCCTCCTCGTCTTCACAGCAACATCAGCTTCCTGAAAACCCTCCAGATGTGTAATTGTCAGTATATGTGTTACTGGGACAGAGTAAATAAAGACAGAAGTCAGAATAATTTGATAATGTTAACCACGCCTTAAAGGGACTGTGAGGAGTTTCTAAGTAACTACAAAAAAGTCTCACTTTTAGATATATGCCTGATCGAAATAAACACTCTAAGATGAGTTTTATAGCATCAAAATAGGTTATCTATAAATGCTATTCCTTAACCTTCCGGTCAGGTCGGACAGGGCTGGACTGGCCTGGTTACTCAACTTCGGGAACAAGACAATTAAAACTAGAGCAAATTTACATTATTCGGACACGTCTTAGAGTACCAGGCTGTAAGTAGGGATATATAGCCGGCTACAAAACTACGATACTAAGTATTCCAAAAATTGCTTGTTGTCACCCATCAAATACTACCACTACGTAACTAGAAAGAGATACATTACCTCGTCGCTTTGCATCCTGTAAGTTGTTGAAAAAAGATGTAGCATCACAACAAACGAACGGTTTGTCTTGGGTCTTTTGGTGCGTTCCAGTTGTAGTCAGAAGTAGGAATTTTGAGTTCCAAGTAGGAAACTGCAACTGGAACATTCCCCAAGTCTGAATTTCCTACTGGGAACTCAGTGAAACCTCGCCACCCCCGGGTTGACAATCAAAGATGGATGCCCCCAATGTGACCAGTTATTTAGGATCTCAGATCGTACATACAGAACATGTTTACAAATTTACGTCTTGGTGGGCCGGATCCTCTTCCAGGAGGATAAAAGGACTCTTTAACCTGCCTCACAGCAAGAGGAAATCAGGTCAGCTCATCTTTCAATTGATCACCAGATACTTTGGCTTTTGCTGACTTTTGTCATAAGTTGGTATCCGAGCTGAAAATTGGGCCAATTATTTAGAAGTGTGTACCCTGCTTAACTTAAGCCCCAGTCACACATTCCCGTTTCTCATGGCGATTGTGCACTGTTATCATAATCCTGATAAAGCGTGCTTTGGTCGTGGTGCTTGCGCTACATGGTCTGGATCAGCCTTGTATAGTCGTGGATGAACGGTGGGGAACGTGGAAGGGTCCCGACAGTTTTGAACTGTTCAAAACTGTCGTGGAGAATCGCCGCTCTCAGTATGATGGGATGGAAGCCTAATGCAGTCCTAATGCGAACGGTATTAGCGTGGCATGTATGGAGCTCAGTCGGGCCGATAGTGGCTCAATCCTGGAAGCTTTATGAGGACGACTGACAAGGATGTATCCGTTTGTGCCCCGACTGTGTCCCGTTCAAGACGGCGCAAGCAAAGGGTCTCAGTTGGGGCTTGCGTGATGCAAACTGAGCTTGAGTGGGGCTGATGTCCTGTCAGCGGGATGGAATCCTCGTCATATCGCTGTATTAACCTAACTGGAGCGGGACAAATGCCCCCTGAAGCGCTGTAGAAGTGCCACTGACCGTGTATTTACGGGGTGTGTCCAGGGGTGAGACAGCCATTTCATCCCGTATCATAGCGATCACACCAGCCTCCTCAATCGTGACAAACGGGAATGTGTGACTTAGGCATTAGCAGCTGAAGGCAGTGTTTTTTTAAGTTCAGTTCAGTTTTTTCTGCACCGACAGGACTTGAATTTTGTTTGCTTTTGCCCTGTGAGTATAAAACATGTTTGATTCTGTGATGTCCTGATTCCTTCATGCTCTCCGATTACTCATGTGCACTCTTTGAATGTAATGACAGCTTACTTCTTTGTCCTCCACAGCCCTGTTTAGTTAACTTTTATTTCCTCTGCTGAATCAAATAATGAAGAGCTCTACTATAACGTCACAACAATCTTTATATATCATCTATCACTACCTTTTATAAAGTTGACAGCAGAATTACTTAAAAACAGGAATAAACATAAAGGTGTCGATGTGATGGAATTGTGAACTACTGTGATAATAACCTGATAATCAAAACTCTGAAATGAAACTGCATGCAAAATAAAGCTATCTAAAAAAAGTAATCATTATGGATGTAAAGTTTTTTGCTAAGAAGAGAGGAAAAGGGAGTTGTTGCACCTAAGTTCTCTTGACTGATATCAGAAACAGAAAGTAATAAAAGCTTTATTGATATCTGGGCAAAGTACTGTAAAATGACATGCACTACCTGTTATGTGATGAAAAACTGGAAAGAAGTACTTTCTTAAAATATTATTGCCATATTATTAACATGATAGAATGGAACTAAAATAAGAAATCAGATTACTCAAATATATTTGTGTATTTCTTTTTTTGAAAATCATTGAGTGTGTGATGTGATTCATGATGTATTAAAAGCTAAGTGAAGATCATTTTCATAAATATTGAAGCTCTGAATCCTTGGGCAGTTTCTCATGTTTGGTGCTAAATCTGTTTCATTTATAAATAATATTTTCCATGTATGCATTTTGATCACAGAAATCTTTGTAGAAGGATTTGGATTAAATTTTCAAGTACTTTTCACTTAAAATTGATAATAAAGATGATTTTCGGAACTGTCATGGTAAACTTCTGTGTTACTTTTTTCCTCTATTACCAGGAGTTGCAGGAGTAAAGAAATACTTGAGTAGGGGGATGTTTACCAATCTCACATCACCTTAACTGTGCAAGCTTTGGATGTAGAATTCCTTCACATTGTAGCTTGATGTTATATCAGTTACTTGTCAGTCTGTTGTCTCTGCAGACTTTCGGTTTAGGACTTAAGGTTTTTACTCCCTCCCTCTCTCTCTTTCTTTCTCTCTGTCTCACACACACACACAGACAAACACAAACACACTTCTACTATCACGGACAATTTCCATTTCTATGTAATCAGCTCCTTTTTATGAAGTGATGAGCAGATACGTATGGAAGGGCTGCGGGCGAGCAGAGCTGCCGCTTATAACGTTATTGGGCTCACAGTAACGTTACTGGTAGTTGTGAGCTGTAGAGGACTGGGATGTTTATTACATTTCTGGAGAATTTGCAGCCTTTACTTACCTTGGAAACATATGCTCTCCAGTGGCACTCCACTCGGCAAAACGAGAGAGCTGTGTACCTGCAGCTGTGAAAGCTGATTGGCTGTCATCTGAGCCATGGCTCTGCATGTAACCAATCAGATTGTGCTGTGGGTTGGACAATTCTGGAGACAGAGTAGTGACTGCAGACAGAGAGAAGCGGCTGCAACAGAGCCAAAATAACCCCGTTTTAAATAAATTTATTATCGGCCGTCGGATTAAAAAAAAGGCCGATGCCGATATGCCTCAAAATGACGAATATCGGCGCCGATAATCGGCCCGGCCGATAATCGGTCTATCCCTACATTTTATAGAAGTATAATCAATGATATTCTTACTGAAAATAAGAATTTATGGTAGTGACAAACTCATGGGTGCCCAGACCACAAGTGTATCCCAACCATATTTGTCTCCATTAAATATTGATGTATTTGAGGCCTCTTGAGATGTGACATCCCATTTTCAAGAGGGACTTCATGACTATGTGGTAATTAAAAAGTAGATACTGTAGATGTATTGATCATGGATATGGAGATCATGCTAATATCTACATGAACAGCTATAATGATAATGGGAATGGAGTGTTCCTAATAAAATGGCCTACTTTGTGTCAAGTCTATAATTGTAGTTTTTGAGGCTTCATGACTCCACAGCAGCAGACAGTCTCCACCAAGGATCCCAGGCCACCTGCGAGACAAGAGCCAGAAACGAGTACAGGAGCAAACAAACGGGGCAAAAGCAGATGTGGAGAAGAGAGAGAGAGAGAGAGAGAGAGAGCCCAATGTGCCAGATCCCCCCCGGCAGTCTAGGCCTATTGCATCTAAACTATGAGTCTAATTTATGAACTAATTTATAAACTATAAGCTGCTCCCTAACTGAAACCTTTATCAAAGAGGAATGTTTTAAGTCCAACCTTAAAGGTAGAGAGGGAGTCTGCCTCCCGAACTGTGGTTTGTAAATTGTTCCAGAGAAGAGGAGCCTGATAACTAAAGGCTCTACCTCCTATACTACTTTTGGAGATTGACGGTACCACAAGTATGCCAGCATTTTGGGGGCGCGATGTTCTAGAGGGGTTGTACAGCACTACAAGCTCTTTAAGATAGACTGGTGCCTGTCCACTGAGAGCTTTATAGGTGAGGAGAAGAATCTTGAATTCTATTCTATATTTAATGGGAAGCCAATGCAGAGAAGCTAATACAGGAGTAATGTGGTCTCTTCTCCTAGTTCTAGTCAGTACACGTGCTGCAGCATTTTGGACCAGCTGAAGCGTCTCAAGCGACTTGCTGGGACAGCCTGAAAGCAGAGAATTACAATAGTCCAGTCTAGAGGTAACAAAAGCATGGACTAGCTTTTCAGCATCGCTCTGGGACAGGATAGGCCTGATTTTAGCGATGTTACGAAGATGAAAAAAGGCTGTTTTTGAAATTTGCTTTATGTGAGAGTTAAAGGATAAATCCTGATCAAATAGAACTCCTAGATTTCTAACAGTTGTGCTTGGTGCCAGGCTAATGCCATCTATGGCAGTTAAATCACTAGAAAAGGTTTCTCTTAGGTGTCGAGGGCCCAGCACAATAACCTCTGTCTTGTCTGAGTTAAGAAGAAGAAAATTTCTGGCCATCCAAGATCTGATGTCCTTTAAACATGCATCTTTATCAAAGTGGTTTGTCTCACCTGGCTTCAGTGATACATAAAGCTGTGTATCATCAGCGTAGCAGTGAAAATTAACAGAGTATTTCCTCATGATATCACCAAGGGGAAGCATGTATATACAGAAGAGAATTGGACCTAGCACCGAACCTTGAGGAACCCCGCAGCTTACTTTAGTATGCACAGAGGACTTGTTGTTGACATGTACAAACTGATATCTATTAGATAAGTAGGACTTAAACCAATTTAAGGCAGTCCCTGTAATCCCAAGTAACATCTCTAATCTCTGTATAAGAACACCATGATCAATGGTGTCAAAAGCAGCACTTAGATCTAACAAAACAAGTACAGAGAGAAGTCCTTCATCTGAAGCTGAAAGTAGATCATTGGTTACTTTAACTAGAGCAGTCTCTGTGCTGTGATGACCTCTAAATCCTGACTGAAAGTCCTCAAGCAGGCTATTGTCTTGAAGGAAGTCACCTAGCTGATCAGCTACTACTTTCTCCAGGATCTTTGAGGCAAATGGAAGGTTAGAAATAGGCCTGTAGTTAGCTAATGTTCCTGAATCGAGGTTAGGTTTTTTAAGGAGGGGAAAAGAGAGTTGTGCAGACTTGGAAAAGTGAGAGTTTACTGTGCATTTCAGATGATTGACAATCAAGACAGAAGAACAGAATTACTGCCTCAGTCCAAGACTTCAGATACAAGAACAAAGATGAGTTCATCCTCCATTTGTGATGAGAGCTGTGATCCAATCAGAGGACCATTTTAATGCACACACTGATTTAATCATCAGGACACATTTGATCAGTGCTTTGTTTTTATCACTTTGGTATTCAGGGTAATTGTATTTTCTGCTTTAAGTGGAAGAATGAACTCTCTTCAGGGTTTATCAGTCTGAGATGTTTACATCTCTGATCAGAGTCACATCTCATCGATTGAGAAGCTCTCAGTTTGCCGTCTCTCCATGTGCTGTAGTTTGTTGATTAGTTCAGTCGTCTTTAGTCTGTGATGATTCCTGCAGCCACTGCAGTGTAATGAATGCCCTGCTTACACCTAGTAAAACCTAAATGTATCTATCATTAGCCTTTAGCTTCTCTGGAAGTTTACTCAAGTTTATTGTAATAAAGTAGGAATCAACTTGTTTTTCAAAATCTAATTCTGTTCCTTTTATGATCTCCTGTCAATGTGAATGGATTTTTGATCAGGACCAAAAAGATGTGAAAATGATCCACATTTTCTCAACAACCATTCTGTCATTTAAACTTTCATTTATTGGTCTGAAAATGTCCGATTATATTTCTCCAGCAGAATTCACAAAATAACAATATATTAAACATTATGATTCTACTAATAATGATGATCATAACAATAGTAATAATAATGAAAACTTTATTTATATAACCCTTTTAAAAACAGAGGTTGACAAAGTGCTTTAACAAACAGTAAAGAACATATAGACATCACTTTTATAGAAAAACACAAGAGGCTTGAGAATGTCACAAGGACGCAGACAACACAAGAACTCTGCAACGTAAGATGAGACCAAGAGAACCAATTAAAACTAAAAACATTAAAAAGAAATAAGAACATTAAAAAGGGGGTAAAAGTACAAAACAGAAGAACAATTATAAACACATGACATCAGCAATAAAAATAATAAATTCTAAACAATATAAGTTTAACAGGATAGCCATGAAAGGATCAACAGTGTAAGAAAAGTGAATCATAATAAAATGATCTTGATTTGACTCAGACACAGCAGGCTTCACTCTGCTCTGAACTTCCTGGTCTCCTCCCCTTCAGATCTACAATATGTGATGATGGGTGTAACCAACATGTCAGAGGGTGCAGGAGCAAACACTCACTGCACTGACACATGAGGAGGAGATCAGAGCTGGAGCTACAGTCACTTCTGAGGAAGTGAAACTCAGAGGCTGTTAGTCAGAGTTAAAATGGCTCAGAAAGGAGTTCAGCTGGACCGAGAGACTTTTTCTTGCTCCATATGTTTGGATCTACTGAAGGATCCAGTGACTGTTCCCTGTGGACACAGCTACTGTATGGGCTGCATTAACAAACACTGGGACAAAGAGGATGATGAGAGGATCTACAGCTGCCCTCAGTGTAGAGAGGACTTCATGCCAAGGCCTGATCTAAAGAAAAACACCATGTTGGCAGTTTTAGTGGAGGAGCTGAAGAAGACTGGACTCCAAGCTGCTCCTGCTGATCACTGCTATGCTGGAGCTGAAGATGTGGCCTGTGACTTCTGCAGTGGGAGGAAACGTAAAGCCATCAAGTCCTGTCTGTTCTGTTTGATCTCATTTTGTGAGAGTCATCTTCAGCCTCATTTTGATTCACCTGCTCTTCAGAAACACAAGCTGGTGGAGCCGTCCAAGAAGCTCCAGGAGAACATCTGCTCTCGTCACAATGAGGTGATGAAGATGTTCTGCCGCACTGATCAGCAGTCCATCTGTTATCTCTGCTCCTTGGACCAACACAAAGGTCATGACACGGTCACAGCTGCAGCAGAGAGGACAGAGAGGCAGAGAGAGCTCCAGGTGAGTCGACAAAACATCCAGCAGAGAATCCAGCACAGAGAGAGAGACGTGAAGCTGCTCCAGCAGGAGGTGGAGGCCATCAACGGCTCTGCTGATAAAGCAGTGGAGAAGAGTGAGAAGATCTTCACTGAGCTGATCCGTCTGCTGGAGCAAAGACGCTCTGATGTGAAGCAGCAGCTCAGATCCCAGCAGGAAGCTGAAGTGAGTGGAGTTAAAGAGCTTGAGGAGAAGCTGGAGCAGGAGATCAGTGAGCTGAAGAGCAAAGACGCTGAACTGGAGAAGCTCTCTCTCACAGAGGATGATATCCAGTTTCTCCTGGACCACCCTTCACTGTCCAAACTTGACGAACCTGCAGCCTCAGCGTGCATCAACACCCGTCCTCTGAGATACTTTGAGGATGTGACAGCAGCCGTGACAGCACTTCAAGATCAACTGCAGGACATTCTGAGTGAGAAATGGACAAACCTCTCTCACATGGGGACTGAAGTGGATCTTTGTGGACTGTCAGACCCACAGCCCGAGACCAGAGCCCAGTTCTTGAATTATGCTTGTGACATTACGATGGATCCAAACACTGCAAATGAATACCTTCTGTTATCTGATGGGAACAGAAAAGTGACAGCCATTAAACAAATACAGCCTTACAATTTCAGTTCACAGAGATTTCCTGTGTTGTATCAGGTCATGAGTCGAGAAACCCTGACTGGACGCTGTTATTGGGAGTTGGACTGGAGAGGAGTACCAGTTCGGCTGGCGGTGGCCTACAGAAACATCAGCAGGAGAGGGAATAAAAGTATGTTTGGACTAAATGATAAATCGTGGGCTTTGAGAGTTGACAAAAGCAGTTATAACTTTTGGCACAATAATGTTAAAACTCCAGTTTCAGGTCCTGGATCCTCAAGAATAGGAGTGTACCTGGATCACAGTGCGGGGGTTCTGTCCTTCTACTGCGTCTCTGAAAATCAAACCATGACTCTCCTCCACAGAGTCCAGACCACATTCACTCAGCCTCTACATGCTGGTGTCTGGATCTGTGATTTTTCAGCCACTGCTGAGTTCATCAAACTAAAGTAAATCAGTCATTTACAGCAGTGGTCTCCAGCCTGGATGAACCACAGCCTGGTTTTCTGTAACACCATGTGGTCTCAGACGGGCCTTCGTGGAGGGGGACGATGAGGAAAAATCACACATGTTGGTCAAAGTCTAACTAACCATGACGTAGGATCAGAGGGAGTCATGGGCTTGTTTCTAAACCCCAATGAAGAGACATTCAGGAGAACTCACTCTGTTTTCATCAGCTGCTTAACAATGACATTGAGGAATGCAGTCAGCTGAAAGTCACCAGTTGACACAGTAACTAATTCAAACATAACATGTGAGTGCAGAGGAAAATGGTGTTAAACAGAGGTCCCCAACCAGCGGAGTGCAGAATGGGACTGGACTGTAGAGAAACTAAATCAGTTGATTTGATTTGTGTTTGTTGAATGACTGAGACTGAAAAGTGTTTTATTTTGAAAGGATAACCAGATCCTCACATATCCGTCTGTGCAGCTTGTGTGTGCAGACTTTCCACACAAAGGCCCTCTGACTCTGTGATGAATGAAAAAGTCCAGCCTGAGATGGACTAGAGCTTAAACCTTGTCCTTACACACTGGTCCACCTGTGCTCTGGATGTAGCTGCAAATCAACCACTCTGCATGATGGAGGTAACTGGGGGACGGTGGAGACACAAGAGCGCTCAACTTCCTGATGTGGAGGGATTCAGTTTAGAGGTAAGAGCTAATAAATACTAATCAGTAATCAAGAGAAACATCAGATCAGTGCAGACTGATGGATAAAACACACTGTCAGCATTGAACAAACTCAGATTTTACAGCATTTTCCTCTGAGCCCAGAAGGTGTACTGGTTTAATTAGTTACCATGTCAACAGGTGACTTCAAGTAAACTTAAACAGCTGGTAAAAACAGAGTGAGTGCTCATGATTGTGTCTTTATTTTGGGTTGGGTCTTTTTTATTGTTTTTATTGTTGTATTTATTTATTTCTATGTATTTGTGAGCAGCACTTTGATTGACTGCTGTCTTCTTGAAGGTGCTCTATAAATAAAGTTGACTTGACTTGACTTGACTTAAGAAACAAGCCCATGGTCAGTGCTGCAAGATCTTTTACTGAAAAAAGCAACCAGTTCGATAAACACAAGCTATATTTTCCTAACAGAGATATTTTACTATTGTTTCACTTTATAAAGAGAAATCATAAAGAAAACATCAAGTGTAATTTGATTTTTATCACATTTCAATTTCACTGCGAAATTTTATCTTTTTTGCTTCTGAATTTACTTATTGAACATCCATTTCTTCATGCAGAAGTGATGGGAGAAGCTGCTGTTATTTATAAGTCTGTTTTCTCGAAATAGTCTTTCTAACCTTGATTTTTGTAACCAGACACAGTCAGACTTTTATCTAAGGTTAATGTTGATCCTCTAAAGCAGGGATCTCCAACTCCTACCCTGGAGGGCCAAGAAGCTGCAGGTATTCTCTCCAACCAAAAACTCCACCAGCTGATTTCACTGATTAGTCCCTGCTCTCTGCTTGAAGGTGAGGTAATCAGTGAAATCAGCTGGTGGAGTTTTTGGTTGGAGAGAAAACCTGCAGCTTCTCGGCCCTCCAGGGTAGGAGTTGGAGATCCCTGCTCTAAAGCTTTATTTTGGTGAAAACAGTAACAGCTACATTAGAAATAAATTTGATTCTGACTTAAAGGATTTATTTTTGATCCAAAGATCATTTCAGCCTCTTTTTACAGTCAAATTTTTATTTGTGTTTGTTGTGGGACAAAATAGTTTGTGTACCTTCTGAACTGTGTTTGATCAGTCTGCCATCAGTCTCAGCTGAGGCCTATATCACGAAGCAGGATTAATGTCTTAGCGAGATAACTTCAGGGTTAACCCTGATTTACCGATAGCACGAAGCCAGATCATTTCTTATCAGAGTAGATTACCATGGTGACTTATTCTGAACGGCAATCCTGCTCCGGAGCAGGATAAGTTGGAGGTTGAATCTGATCCTGCGAAATGACCCTCGCACCAGCCAATCAGCTTCTCCAAATCAGTGGCCTGCCGTCTTCTCCTGAACCCGGCGGAGGGAGGTGCACAACTCTTGAGACGAGCATGAAGATGAGAGAAAGTGTCACTATACCGATTTGACCCACGAGATCAACCTGACGATGTGATATGAGACATACCGGTTCTCCTGGCCTGGAATCATCTATGCCTGGGTGATACTGTATATTGGAGCCGTTTATTCCCCGTGTGACCCACAGGAGCGGAGCACGAACTGTCACACTGACATTTTGCATCGCCCTGCAATATAAACTTCACTTTTATAGCCCCTCTCATACATTCAAATGCACCATTAAGTGCTTGACATATAAAAGAGATGTAATTCTTATGTGAAACAGCACATTATTCTATTATTCAATCAGGTCTATCGTGTCATTCCTGCTCTTATTCATGTGTTTGAGGGTTTTTTTTTCTTGCTGATTTTTAAATTGTTAATTTTATTTTGATCTGCTCCCTCGACCTCCTCATGACGGAGGGATTATCTGAGAGAATGGGGTAATAATTGTCAGACATACAACACATTTTCACAGTATATTACTTCATGAGATTCATGAGAGTGGCATTAAAAGCAGGCATAAAAAACAAGTATAAGGAGAAACTTTGTCTATGACTGACAGCTGCTAAGATGTTTCATTTCTCTATTATATTGTTTTTTTATCCTACTATTTTAACATGATCAGACGCTGCTCTTCACATGTGAAATGTGAAATACGGAGCTCTGTCAGTGTGTTTGCTTCTCAGCGTGTTCTCCGCTCATGATTGTGATTGGTCAGCTGCCTCTGAGCCCTCCCCTTATACCTGCCCGTTCACAGCTTTGGATGAGACAAACCTGGATTGAGTTACCGTGTTGATAATCTGCGTCGTGCTATCGATTATCCTGATTGCAATTGTTTGTGGTTACTCAATCCTGGATAGATGTGAGTTACCCGGGGTTAAGTTGACCGCGCTTCATGCTATAGGCCTCTGATGTGATGTTTCTGTTGATTATTGACAACATCAAACACATATTGAACTGATTTTATCAGTTCTGACCTCTAAACTGAATCTTTCTGCTTCAGGAATTAGAGCGCTCTCATAGGCCTCCACCGTCCTCCAGTCACACACATGGTGCAGAGTCAGTTTACAACTACGTCCAGATCACAAGTGGATGAGTGCATGAGCACGAGGTTTAGCAGTGAGTTTATCCTTGGTTGTACTTTTTCATTCCTCACAGTGTTGAGAGACAGAGAGCCTGAGTGTAAAGTCTGCAGTCAGCTACACAGCCGACTATGTGAGGACCTGGTCGTGTTTTTGAAACATGAAACAGCCTTTTGTCTCAGTTATTTAAAAAAAGAAATGAAATTATTCATCTTTATTTTTTTCAGTCTTTTTCCAGATGATCTGCAGCCAAGTAGTGACCTGGTGGTCTGAGACCTCTGTTTAAAAGGACAGCACTTTTAATTCTCTGTTTTAATCTAAATATATGTATATTTTTGTTGATGTTTATTGTTGAGAGCTGATTGTTGTTGCATTTCTAATCAGCATACAGATCAGTGATCAGTCTAACTTTATTGGTTGTACTTTGATACCCTCTCATTGCTCTGTAAATGTTTAACTACTTCATGTAATCTGCTCTCCAGTGACTCTTTAGTTTTCTGCTCATATGAATGTTATTTTTCTTCTTTTTACATAAACATATTATGTCTTTAAAGACAAATCATTAGCATTGATATCATAGTTTTGATGTCAGACAATATTACAAGTTATTATGTGATTTTTTGGGCTCATTTATTAAATACTCAGGGTGTAATGGTATCTATTTGTCCTGTCTTTATGATAAATTCTGATCCTTCATCTGAATGTTGCAGCAGAAAATGACTTCGCTTTTTATTTTCGTCATCTCCAAGAAATCAGGAGGTTCTGCTGTAATGACATTACTGTTCTGTGTGGAGCTCAAACATTGTATATTGAAGATTACTCAATCATGTCTACATGGCTAAATACACTGAGTTGCTGCCCTGTGATTGGTGAATAAGCTTGTTACATTGATTATCAGCTGAACAGTTGTACCTTTCTAGTCCACTGTTGTCTCTCTGAATTAAATCTCATGTATATCTGGTCTCAGGTTGTGATTTTCGATGTTGTGCTTCTTCATGGAAATAAACTGTAATGTGTTGTTGATCACATGTGTTGTGTCTGCCACTAGGTGGAGCAGTTTCTTTAAGAAAGTTTGTATCAAACAGACTGGACAGGTGACAGAAGTGAAAAAGAGAGTTGTGCAGACTTGTAAAAGTGAGAGTTTACTGTGCACTTCAGATGGTTGACAATCAAGACAGAAGAACAGAATTACTGCCTCAGTCCACGACTTCAGATCCAAGAACAAAGACGAGTTCATCCTCCATTTGTGATGAGAGCTGTGATCCAATCAGAGGACCATTTTAATGCACACATTGATTTAATCACCAGGACACATTTGATCAGGGTTTGGTTTTTATCTTGTTGGTATTCAGAGTAATTGTACTTGCAAATTTAACTGAAGGATAACCTCCCTCCTGTTTTCATCAGTCTGATGTTTCCATCTGCTGCATGGCTGTTTTATTTGCTTTATGATTTAGAGCAGGATCACAACTGGAGGCCCAGGGGCCACATTCAGCCCCCTGACCTTCTCCATGCTGCCAGACATCTGAAATAGTTTCCTAAAAATGTTCAGAAAGATGTCAGAAAAGCGTTTTGGTGTTATTTGCCACTAGACAACACCTTTAATGTGTCTTATATAAAATCACTCATTATGGATTTATCACTGTGGGTCCACAGATTTAAAATATAAAAACACAGCTGCTCTTTATGTATTAAAATGTTTATGAAAGGAAAATATATGACCTGGACTATGGCAGCCTGTTTATGCCACATTAAAAATTGGAATTTTAGAAAATTAAAAAAAAAAAAAAAAAAAAAGTTTCAAGTCATAGTTAGACAGTAAAAGTCATTAATATGAGATAAAACATCATAATTCATAAATTATTAGTCATAATTATAAGATTAAATGTAGAAATTGTGGAGTAAAAAGTCAAAATGATGTAATAAAAATTATAAATGATGAGACAAAAAAGTCATAATTAAAAGAACAAAAACATGAAACTATGAAAAAAATCTTAATTATGAGATTAAAGGTATTTATTACGAGAAAAACTTCAAAATTAAGAGATATCATTTGCACATGTGCACCACGTCCATAGATGTTCCTCCAGCCACAGGCCTTCTGTTCACTGTCAGAATGAACTAGACTTTGAGGACAAAGATGCACAAATATACTTTAATGCTTATTTTATAATGGAATATGTTGTTAGAGAAGCACAAATAATTGTTATTTATTTAATAATCATAATTCATTCTAACCTTTCGACTTATTTCTCATAATTATGACTTAGTATTTCTTTGTTCCCCTTAAACTCAATGTTTTTTTTAAAGTTGCTTAATCAAGCGTCCAGACCTGGAGCCTCCGAAAGATGAACAAACACAGCTGTCACCATGAGGTCCATGTTCCAGTTTCAGAGATATAACTGAATAAGATGAGTGTCACTGCTCGGGGCTCCACCATGGACTTCAATACATCCTCCTTTGGTGGAGAAGTTCAGTGGAGCTCTAGCACCACCCTGAGGTTTCTCAGTTTTTCACACTTTGATGCTGAATCTAACTCTCCATCCATCAGTTATCTAGACTGCTTTTCCCTTTAGGCTCTCAGAAGACACTGGGTGAGATGTGGGGTCCACCCTGAGCCAGTTACCAGCCAATCACAGGGCTACATAGAGAGACAGACAGCTGGTCATGCTCACACTCGAACCTAAGGGCATTTTGGACTCAAGAATCAAACTAACAAGCATGTTTTTGGTCTGTGGGAGGAAGCCGAAGAGCCCGGAGAGAACATGCAGACTCCACACAGAAACACTCTGACAGAGACGGGGATCAAACCAGCAACCTTCTCCCTGTCAGGCATGCACACCACCTGCTGCTGCACCGTGCCATCCCTCAATTTAACTACATGACATATCACACTAACACTTTCTATGGAACCTCTCCTTATTATGATGAATTTTAATTTAATTATAAAATCATAAACTTGTTCTTTAGTTGCTGTGAAGTTTCAGAAACTCCTCATGGCTGCACAAACTCTGGAGACACACCAGGGTGACCTGACACAGCATTGAGAACCACTGACTTAGAGCAAATAAAGACCTCCAACAATGATTATAGTCACATTATAATGCAGAATAACAGAGTTTACAATGAGTTTGACTGATTATAATGTTAAAAAAGAACATTTGGTCTTTATGAATACAGTAAAAATAATGAGATGCTTAACAGTGGGTCAGATTTACTGTTTTGAAGTAATGTGAATATTCATTAATTTTTTTTAGCTTTGTGCACAATATGACACAATAAGTGTTTTTTTTCTCAGTACATACTCAAGTGTTATGATGGCTTATGATCACTGTGATGAAGCTTTATGACTTATCAAAAGTGCTTTAACTGTGATTATGCAGCATTGTTGCTGTGTTATGTCTTTTAAACTTGCTCATATTGTGTTTATAATGCATTGTAAAGAGGGGCTTCATAGGGTCACCAGTATGACTATGAATTGATAAGAAGCATCAACCTTTTTCTGATGTTACTGTGATGATTGATTTTTGATTTTAAGGCACATTCAACCAGATTTAATCCCCCACTACACACATGTCACATTGGTTAAACAGTGAGTTTGTAATTTACAGATTAACCCTCAAAATCCCAACACCTTGCTGACAGGACGCTAGTGAACTCTGTTGTGTGTAGGGGTGGAAATCGAAAACCAATTCCAGCTGAGAGTCAACAACAACTCTGTCAAGGAATCGATATCATTCCTCTTTTTGCTTATCAATTCCTTCCTCACTGTCCTGTGAGCCTGCAAATCAAAGACGTCATGCTGTCATCAGAGGCAGTCAGCAGAGATGACAATGAAGAAGTCAGAAATCACAGCAGACAGGAGGTAGATGGTCAAATTGTGTCATTAAGTCAAAGACAGTTGCTGTTCAGCTTTCAGTGACCGGAAACACCAGTAACTTACAGAAGCATTTATCTAAACAGGATGGTGTTTCATATCAGGAATGTCATGTGTTTGACGTTGTTGTCAATGAAATTCTGTGTTGCCAGCATTTGCCCAAAAAGGAAATGAGCAGGAATTGTTGAAGAATCGGATTGATAAAATCTGATCATGTCCCATCTCTAGTTGTGTGTTTGTTATGTAGAAAAAATGGCTGTACGGTGGTGTGATTATGACACAGAGGGTTGACACTGTGCACTTCCTGTATATTCAGGCTGGTGTCACGTGGGGGTTCAGGGTTCGATTCCAACCAGAGTCCCATTTGCTGCATGACTTCTGGCTCCGCCCCCCTTTCCAAGTCTAACTGCTGTTTGTCTGCGATCAGTGACGACCAAAAAGCCCAAAGCAACGTCCAGAAAAAAGTCTGTTCACCAGACAGCTCAGACCTTCAGGGTTATAACCATGTAAGTTTTTTTTAACATCAAATCATCACAGCAGGAAGGTTTATAGTTTGAGCCCCATGTTGATCAGGGAGTTTTCAGTTCTCCCTGTTAATGCATTGGTTCTCTCCAGGCACTCCAGTTTCCTCCCACAAACTAAAATCATGTTAAACAGGTTGATTCTTGTCTCCAAATTTCCCTCAGGTATGATGATGTGATGTCAGTCATGTTTTCAGTTCTTTTTGCACATTTGTGTCTCTTGTCTTGTCCTTCCTGTTTAATTTTGATATCACTAACCCATATCTCGGTCGTAGGTGTTCCTGTCTGTCCTGCCCCTCCTTCCCGTCACACCTGCATGCTGAGTGTTCTTCCTCACCTGTTTCTAATCTCCCCTCATCATCTCTTGTGTTTAACGTCATGTCTCCCTCTGTCCTGTACCAGATTGTCTCTTCATCTTCATCGTTCAGTCTTCTCTGTTTTTCTGTTGCTGTGTTCTACCTCACACTTCCTGGATTTTTCTGCCTGATCTGACTGCCTGTTTTCTGTTTCCACTCCTGCCTGCTTTTTTCATCCAGATTCTTGTCTCATGTTTTTTGAACACTGTAGCCTTGCTGCATGAGCACCTGTGTTCAAAACCCGGATTATCATATTTATATATCAACTTCTTGCCTTTTGTATCAGGTTTTGGAGTCGTGCATTTGTGTCCTCCAATCTGAGTCTTGTTCATTACAGATAAAAGGTATGAACAATGGATGGATGGATGGATCATCACAGCAGCAACTTATAGCTGTTTGTTTGTTTGACCAAAAACAAACAGCTATAAGACTGATTCAGCTTGAAATTTGAAGATCTGCTTTCAACCCTGAATTATAAAAATCTGAGAAAAAATAGTCAAGCTGCATTGACAAAAATCCCATCAATCCAAATCTAGATACATTATTTAAAACTCATAATCACATCCATATTTATCCATAACCAAGGTTCAAGGTTCAAGGAGTCTTTATTGTCCCCGTTGGGCAAATCGCTCTACAGTCAGCAGTAACAACAAGAACAGTCAACAACATACACAGTAACAACAACATATTACACAGAGGACAGTTGTAAATAGATGAGCAGATTAGTAAATCACTTATTGAGAAGACCTATGGCAGCAGGGACAAAAGAATACTTAAGTCTATTAGTCCTGCATCTTGGCAGGGTGTACCTGCGGCCTGATGGGAGCAGCACAAACTCACCAACCAAGGGGTGGCTCTGGTCAGTGAGGAGTGAGCGGGCCTTACTTAGGGTCCTGAGCTTGTACACATCAGAAAGTTTGTTGAGGTCAACGCCTGCAATTTTGCTGCACACTCGCACTATTCCCTGCAATCTGTTTTTGTTCTTGAGGGAACAAGGGGAACTTTCTGTTTGCTACGTTCAATTTTACAAGCTGCATAACACTGCAGCTCATCCTAGCTGTTTCTTACTGCTGATTGAAAAAATAAAAAATAGCTATTATAAAGCCTATCAACAAGGTTTTAATACAAGTTTTTAATGCTTCCATGTGGAGTAATAAAGTGGTTATGTGTTCATGTTGAGGAACTGGCCTGACAGGGTGAAGAGTAACGTGACTCAGACACAGCAGGCTTCACTTTGCTCTGAACTTCCTGGTCTCCTCCCCTTCAGATCTACAATATGTGATGATGGGTGTAACCAACATGTCAGAGGGTGCAGGAGCAAACACTCACTGCACTGACACATGAGGAGGAGATCAGAGCTGGAGCTACAGTCACTTCTGAGGAAGTGAAACTCAGAGGCTGTTAGTCAGAGTTAAAATGGCTCAGAAAGGAGTTCAGCTGGACCGAGAGACTTTTTCTTGCTCCATATGTTTGGATCTACTGAAGGATCCAGTGACTGTTCCCTGTGGACACAGCTACTGTATGGGCTGCATTAACAAACACTGGGACAAAGAGGATGATGAGAGGATCTACAGTTGCCCTCAGTGTAGACAGACCTTCAAACAGAGGCCTGCTCTGCTGAAAAACACCATGTTGGCAGTTTTAGTGGAGGAGCTGAAGAAGACTGGACTCCAAGATGCTCCTTCTGATCACTGCTATGCTGGAGCTGAAGATGTGGCCTGCGACTTCTGCAGCGGGAGGAAACGTAAAGCCATCAAGTCCTGTCTTCAATGTGTGGCTTCTTACTGTGAGGAACACCTTCAGCCTCATTTTGATTCACCTGCTTTTCAAAAACACAAGCTGGTGAAGCCGTCCAAGAAGCTCCAGGAGAACATCTGCTCTCGTCATGATGAGGTGATGAAGATGTTCTGCCGCACTGATCAGCAGTCCATCTGTTATCTCTGCTCTGTGGACCAACACAAAGGTCATGACACGGTCACAGCTGCAGCAGAGAGGACAGAGAGGCAGAGAGAGCTCCAGGTGAGTCGACAAAACATCCAGCAGAGAATCCAGCACAGAGAGAGAGACGTGAAGCTGCTCCAGCAGGAGGTGGAGGCCATCAACGGCTCTGCTGATAAAGCAGTGGAGAAGAGTGAGAAGATCTTCACTGAGCTGATCCGTCTGCTGCAGCAAAGACGCTCTGATGTGAAGCAGCAGCTCAGATCCCAGCAGGAAGCTGAAGTGAGTGGAGTTAAAGAGCTTGAGGAGAAGCTGGAGCAGGAGATCAGTGAGCTGAAGAGCAAAGACGCTGATCTGGAGAAGCTCTCTCTCACAGAGGATGATATCCAGTTTCTCCTGGACCACCCTTCACTGTCCAAACTTGATGAACCTGCAGCCTCAGTGAGCATCAACACCCGTCCTCTGAGATACTTTGAGGATGTGACAGCAGCCGTGACAGCACTTCAAGATCAACTGCAGGACATTCTGAGAGAGAAATGGACAAACCTCTCTCACATGGTGACTGAAGTGGATCTTTGTGGACCGTCACACCTGCAGCCCAAGACCAGAGCCCAGTTCTTGAATTATGCTCGTGACATTACGATGGATCCAAACACTGCATATGAACGTCTTCTATTATCTGATGGGAACAGAAAAGTGACACTAATGAAAGAAAAACAGTCTTATAATTTCAGCTCAGAGAGATTCAATGAGCGGTGGCAGGTCATGAGTCGAGAGACCCTGACTGGACGCTGTTATTGGGAGGTGGACTGGAGAGGAGGAGTTCGTCTGGCGGTGGCCTACAGAGACATCAGCAGGACAGGGAGTTTGAATGAATGTGCATTTGGATTAAATGACAAGTCATGGGCGATGGATGTTTACAAACACAGTTATAACTTTTGGCACAATAATGTTAGAACTTCAGTTTCAGGTCCTAAATCCTCAAGAATAGGAGTGTACCTGGATCACAGTGCGGGGGTTCTGTCCTTCTACTGCATCTCTGAAAATCAAACCATGACCCTCCTCCACAGAGTCCAGACCACATTCACTCAGCCTCTACACGCTGGTCTCTGGATGCGTTATACTGATGCAGACACTGCTGAGTTCATCAGACTAAAGTAAATCAGTCATTTACAGCAGTGGTCTCCAGCCTGGATGAACCACAGCCTGGTTTTCTGTAACACCATGTGGTCTCAGACGGGCCTTCGTCGAGGGGGACGATGAGGAAAAATCACACATGTTGGTCAAAGTATAACTCACCATGACGCAGGATCAGAGGGAGCCATGGGCTTGTTTCTAAACCCCAATGAAGAGACATTCAGGAGGACTCACTCTGTTTTCATCAGCTGCTTAACAATGACATTGAGGAATGCAGTCAGCTGAAAGTCACCAGTTGACACAGTAACTAATTCAAACATAACATGTGAGTGCAGAGGAAAATGGTGTTAAACAGAGGTCCCCAACCAGCGGCGTGCAGAATGGGACTGGACTGAAGAGAAACTAAATCAGTTCATTTGTTTTGTGTTTGTTGAATGACTGAGACTGAAAAGTGTTTTATTTTGAAAGGATAACCAGATCCTCACATATCCGTCTGTGCAGCTTGTGTGTGCAGACTTTCCACACAAAGGCCCTATGACTCTGTGATGAATGAAAAAGTCCAGCCTGAGATGGACTAGAGCTTAAACCTTGTCCTTACACACTGGTCCACCTGTGCTCTGGATGTAGCTGCAAATCAACGACTCTGCATGATGGAGGTAACTGGGGGACGGTGGAGACACAAGAGCGCTCAACTTCCTGATGTGGAGGGATTCAGTTTAGAGGTAAGAGCTAATAAATACTAATCAATAATCAAGAGAAACATCAGGTCAGTGCAGACTGATGGATAAAACACACTGTCAGCATTGAACAAACTCAGATTTTACAGCATTTTCCTCTGAGCCCAGAAGGTGTAGTGGTTTAACAGGGGATTACCAGGAGTGAGTGCTCATGAATGCGTCTTTATTTGGATTAAGAAAAAAAGTCCATTGTCAGTGTTGCCAGATTTTTAAATGAGCAACCAGGGTTCTACAGCACAAAGCACTTTCAACTTATCTCTGGTAACTCTCACCTACTCAGGGTCAAGTAACCCCAACAATGGCAATCAGAATAATCAATAGCATGATGCAAATTATCAACACGGTAACTCAACCCAGGATTGTCTCATCAAGAGCCATGAATGTGTACGTATAAGGACAGGTTTCAGAAGCAGATGACCAATCGCAATTATGAGCGGAAAACACGCTGAGAGGTGCCGGTAACACACACACAGAGCTCCATATTTCACATGTGAAGAGCGACGTCTGATAATGTTAAAATATGAGGATGAAAAAGCCAGTATAATGCAGAAAAGAATCACTGTAGCAACTGTCAATCATAGGTAAAATGCGTGGCAGACTGAAAATGCGCAATTTACTCATCATTGGATCAATCTGACTCTGATCACACTCATGAATCTCATAAGTCAGTATACTGAACTAATGTATTGCATGTCTGACAATTTTCATCCCCCAGATGTAATCCCTCTGTAGTCAGGAGGTCGTGAGAGCAGATAAAAAATAAATACAAAAGCATAACTGCATCTGGTAGGTCGGTCTGTTTCATGTCATATCATACTACATTAACACAATGAAATCATGATAAGATACTGAACTGATGTCTGACCCAAATAAAATCTAAAAATCAGCAGAATACACCCTAAAACACACCCTCATTCTTTAAAGACAAAAACCCTCAGACACAATGAAAACAGAGCAGGAATGACATGATAGAATAATGTGCTGTTTCACATTAACATTACGTCCCTTTGATTCATCAACCACTTTATGGTGCATTTGAATGTATGAAAGAGGCTATAGAAGTGAAGTTTATAGAGCAGGGCGTTGCACAATGACTGTGGGACAGTTAGTGCACCACTCCCGCGGGTCGCACAGGCAAAAAAAGGCTCCAATGTATCAGACAGGTAGTTGAGTCCAGGCCGCGAGAACCTCTGCCTCTCATATAGCACATTATCAGGTTGATCTAGTGGGTCAACTCGGTATTGGGACACTCTTTCTCATCTTCATGCTCGTCTCAAGAGTTGTGCCCCTCTGTCTACCGGGTTCAGGAAAAGACGGCAGGCTATTGATTCAGAGAAGCTGATTGGCTGGTGTGAGGGTCATTGTACAGGATCAGATTCACCTCCAACTTATCCTGCTCCAGAGCAGGTTAGCCGTTCAGAATAAGTCACCATAGTTATCTACCCTAGAAATGAACCGGCTTCGTGCTATCGATAAATAAGGGATAACCCTGAAGATACCTTGCAAAGACGTTCATTCTGCCTCGGTGTATACGCCTCTGGCCAATAAAGACAAGCCCAAAACAGGTAACCCCAGCAAAGTTATTTTTCTATTGCAATGTTTAACTCTTTCTTTAAAGACAAATCTACATGAAGTGTGTTTTGCTTTTCATCTACATGACATTTCATTTTCACAGTGACTTTTTTTCTAATCTGTTTCCTGATTTACTGATTCAACATCCTTTTTCTTCATACAGAAGTGAAGGGAGGAGCTGCTGTTGTATTTACTTCTGTATCACTAAACAATCTGTCTGATCTTGACATCAGTCTGAGCTGATCTGATGTTTCTGTTGATTATTGACAGTGTTTTATCAGTTCTGACCTCTAAACTGAATCTTTCTGCTTCAGGAATTAGAGCGCTCTCATGGGCCTCCACCGTCCTCCAGTCACACACATGGTGCAGAGTCAGTTTACAACTACGTCCAGATCACAAGTGGATGAGTGCATGAGCACGAGGTTTAGCAGTGAGTTTATCCTTGGTTGTACTTTTTCATTCCTCACAGTGTTGAGAGACAGAGAGCCTGAGTGTAAAGTCTGCAGTCAGCTACACAGCCGACTATGTGAGGACCTGGTTGTGTTTTTGAAACATCAAACAGCCTTTTGTCTCAGTTATTTAAAAAAGGTAATGAAATTAATCATCTTTATTTTTACAGCCTTTTTCCAGATGATCTGCAGCCAAGTAGTGACCTGGTGGTCTGAGACCTCTGTTTAAAATGACAGAATGTTGAACTCTCTGTTTTAATCTAAATATATGTATATTTTTGTTGATGTTTATTGGTGAGAGATGATTGTAGTTGCGTTTCTAATCAGCATACAGATCAGTGATCAGTCTAACTTTATTGGATACCCTCTCATTGCTCTGTAAATGTTCAAATGAACGTCTTCTGTTATCTGATGGGAACAGAAATATGACAGTCATGTTTGAGAAACAGTCTTATAATTTAAGCTCAGATAGATTCACTCACTGTGAACTGGTCATGAGTGGAGAGACCCTGACTGGACGCTGTTATTGGGAGGTGGACTGGAGAGGAGAAGCAGTTCGGCTGGCAGTGGCCTACAGAAACATCAGCAGGAGAGGGAATGAAGGTGGATTTGGACTAAATGACAAGTCGTGGGCATTGGATGTTTTCAGGAACATTTATAGCTTTTGGCACAATGATGTTCAAACTCCAGTTTCAGGTTCTCGATCCTCAAGAATTGGAGTGTACCTGGATCACAGTGCGGGGGTTCTGTCCTTCTACTGGGTCTCTGAAAATCAAACCATGACTCTCCTCCACAGAGTCCAGACCACATTCACTCAGCCTCTACACGCTGGTGTCTGGATGTTTTCTGGTGCAGACACTGCTGAGTTCATCAGACTAAAGTAAATCAGTCATTTACAGCAGTGGTCTCCAGCCTGGTTTTCTGTAACACCATGTGGTCTCAGACGGGCCTTTTTTGAAGGGGATGATGAGGAAAGTAAATTAGTTCAGTAAGTTCTTCATGTGATCTGCTTTTCAGTGACACTCTCCAGTTTACTGCTCATATGGATGTTATTTATTTCTTTTTACAAAGACATATTGCTACCCCTTTAAATATATAAATCATTAGCATTGATGTTTTGATGAAAAACAAACAACCTTACATGTAAATATGTGCTTTTTATTTATGATTTATTAAATACTCGGGGTGTAATGGTATATATTTGTCTTGTCTTTATGTAAAATTCTGATCCCTCATCTGAATGTTGTAGCAGAAAATGACTTAAATTGTTTTTTTCATCTCCTAAATGAATTCAGGGAGGTTTTGCTGCAGTGACCTTACTGTTCTATGAGGAGCTCAATCATTGTAGATTGGAGCTTGACAAGATGGATCTGTGTGGATCTCAGAGACTTTGAATCAGGTGGATCCATCTGCACTGCAAGATTATTCAATCATGTCTACATGGATAAATACATTGAGCTGCTGCCCTGTGATTGGCCAATTAGCTTGTTGTTTTGATTATCAGCTGAACAGTTGTACCTTTCTAGTCCACTGTTGTCTCTCTGAATTAAATCTCATGTCATCAGTCTGATGTTTCCATCTGCTGCATGGCTGTTTTATTTGCTTTATGATTTAGAGCAGGATCACAACTGGAGGCCCAGGGGCCACATTCAGCCCCCTGACCTTCTCCATGCTGCCAGACATCTGAAATAGTTTCCTAAAAATGTTCAGAAAGTTGTCACATTTACCATAAAGTGTTCTGGTGTTATTTGCCACTAGAAAAACACCTTTAGTGTGTCTTATATAAAATCACTTATTATGGATTTATCACTGTTGGTCCACAAATTTAAAATATAAAAACACAGCTGCTCTTTATGTATTAAAATATTAATGAAAGGAAAATATATGAACTGAACTATGGAAGCCTGTTTCTGGCACTAAAAAATAGAATTTTAGAGAACTAAAAAACAAAGAAAAAAAAGTTTTAAGTCATGGTTAGAAAGTAAAAGCCATTATTATGAGATAAAACGTCATAATTCTGAAATAATTGATCATAATTATGAGATCAAATGTAGAATTTTTGAGATAAAGAGCCAAAATTATGAGGTAAAAAGTCAAATTTATAAAATATCAATGTTAAATTATGAGATAAGTCATAATTACGAGAAGAAAAACACAAAACTATGAAAAAAATCTTAACTTTGGGATTAAAAGTCTAAATTAAGCAGAAAAAAAGTCCAAATTATGAGATATCATTTGCACATGTGCACCACGTCCATAGATGTTCCTCCAGCCACAGGCCTTCTGTTCACTGTCACAATGAACTAGACTCTGAGGACAAATATGCACAAATATGCTTTAATGCTTTTCTCATAGTGGAATGTGTTGTTAATGTTGTGTTGTTAAAGAAGCACAAAGAATCGTTATTTCTTTTAAAAATTGTAATTCATTCTATTTTAAGACAGGACAGAAATGGAGCAGCAGAGGCAGCAGTTTGAGTTGTAAAAAGAGCACAAACCGAGTGAATGAGAGGCCAATTGATGCAAGAGCACAATGTCAATCATATATCAGCCCCAACTCTCTTTTACTCGGGCGGACTGGCCTGAGAGGAGATCCAGGAAATTTCCAGTTTTAAAATTATCCTTACAAAAGGCTCAGGGCCATCCAAGAAAAGGTTAGCAAGTTTTGGAAGAAGTGGAGTGAATTGGCTTGATCTAACCTTTTCATAAGGAGCAAATGGCATACTAAGGAGAGAAATGTTGCAGTGGGTGACGTGGTGTGGCTGGCTGATCAAAATCCATTGAGGGGTCAGTATAAGATGGGAAGAGTGGTCAGCGTAAACACTGACAAGAATGGAATTGTGAGGGATGTGAATGTGAAGACTTTCCCAGGTTGCCCAGTTCTGACTCAGCCACATGGACTCTGGAAAGATGGCATGAAACCCCCTTCCAGGATCCCCTCCAAAGTCCTCCATAGGGATGCTAGACATCTGGTGATCCTGCTGCCAGTTGAAGAACAGTGTGACCTTTTAAGCTAACTGTGACCTCCTTAGGTTTAGTAACCAGGAAGTCAAGTAGGAGGTGTTCAGACAATCAAAAAACTTTATGCATTTTGTTTCTGTCATAGTTTAATGTATCCTGTAGTTATCCATGTCTTCTTCATAGAGTCACTTCAGGATCAAACCAGACTCCTCAGTGCAGGTAGAGAGGGGGAGGGTAGAGCTGAGACATTAAACAGGCTCAGAACCAGGTGTGGCACTCTTTAGTCACACAGACAGACTGCATGAAGACCTCAGAGACGTCAGTGGTGAGGAAACTTAAATTTTAACTCATTTAAAAAGAAAAAGAAGCTTAAATTAGTGACTTAGAGGCTAAAATGTGTGTTGATTGATGATTTAAGCCATGCTAACTCAAAAATTAGATTTAAATATTCACATCCCAATTTTGGCTTGAGGTCTGATATTTTAGGCTTTATCTCTATATCCTTTCATTTAGAAACTCCTTTAAGGTAATCTTATTACCTCCGCCAAGGAGGTTATGTTTTCGGGAGAGTTTGTTTGTCCGTCCGTCCGTCCTTTTGTCTGTGAACAAAATAACTCAAAAAGTTATGGATGGATTTTGATGAAATTTTCAGGAAATGTTCAGCATGAGAAAAGGAAGAACTGATTCAATTTTGGTGTTGATCCGGATCAGCGTCTGGCCACCATGATGAAAAATGTGATTTTTGTGAATAACTACTGAACTAAAATAGATATCATTATGAATCCAATTGCTAATGGTATGTTTTCATGGACAAGGAATCTAAATATTCAGATGAAATAAAGGTAGAACTAATATTTATGGTGACAATCACAATATGGGTGACGACTGTGGTGCTGGCAGAGGTCTGCGCTCTCTGAGTGCTTTTCTAGTTTAAGTTGAGATTGTTAAATGTGATTTCAAAATAAACTATTATCATGAACATTAATTTTGGATGCATTTCAATCATTAAAGTAGTTAAAATTAGTTAAAATGTATTAGTTTGATTTAAAATCATGAATTTAAATCTTAAGCGTAAAGAATACATTAACATGAGAGGGTATAATTTAAACTTAAATTATAGGTTAAAGCTGTTTAGCGCTTATTGACTTTACAAGTTTAAAATTATTTAAACCATTTTAATCATCAAGATTAATAATCTATAAATACATTTACCTAGCTCATTCCTTCATTTACAATTTATTTAAAATAGGCTTTAATGGGGAAACTGATTTAAATCTGTTTAATGACAGCCTGATTATTTCCTTATTTTATTTTAGGTTATCAACCTGCTGCTGCAACTGCAGCTGATATTGTTGGTTCCACCAAGTTGTCACCAATAAAGGAAACATGAAGCAAACTGAGTTGTGTCCAGCGTTCTCTGTTGGTCTCCAGACCCCGAGCAAGTAGGGGTGGGAAATGATGCCGGGAGAAGTGAAAAGTAAGTTGACATTCTAACCTTTCGACTTTTTATCTCATAATTATGACTTAGTATTTCTTTTTTCCCCTACACTCAATGGGTTTTTTTAAGTTGCTGTTATGCCCCGTCTAGGGGTGGCCAAGACACAACATGAAAAAGTCCCCGTTTCCACCGAGTCCCAAGCAGCCACAGGAGTCTTTTTAAGGTTACCCGTCAAACGGTATAATTTAATTACAAACAATATTTACAACAACCATTCAGAACAACTTAAATCAACTACCGACGCACAAGGCGTGATACTACCTGTTTTTAACAAATAAACACTATAACAACCCAAAATCTCTGATTCTAACTGCTGACGTGGCCGGTTGGAATACGGTCGAGCCGGGGGTTCCCTCCTCGACGTGCTGATGTCACTGGGCTGCTTAAATGCAGCGTTTCCCTCCTCCACAGCCAATCACAGGTGCTCTGCTGTTGTCAGTTGTCCACTGGGAGGCAGGGGCGGCACACCTGATTAAGTGACGCACACACGCACACACTCACTCACACTCACACTGAGGGCGCAGAGGACCCTCACGATCAAACAAAGAAAACAAAACAATGCAAAATACGACCAGGGTCGTAACAGTTTCTTAAACAGGCGTCCATACCTGGAGCCTCCTAAAGACGAACAAACACAGCTGTCACCATGAGGTCCATGTTCCAGTTTCAGAGATATAACTGAATAAGATGAGTGTCACTGCTCGGGGCTCCACCATGGACTTCAATACATCCTCCTTTGGTGGAGAAGTTCAGAGGAGCTCTAGCACCACCCTGAGGTTTCTCAGTTTTTCACAGTTTGATGCTGAATCTAACTCTCCATCCATCACTTATCTAGACTGCTTTTCCCTTTAGGCTCTCAGATGACACTGGGTGAGACATGGGGTCCACCCTGAGCCAGTTACCAGCCAATCACAGGGCTACATAGAGAGACAGACAGCCAGTCATGCTCACACTCGAACCTAAGGGCAATTTGGACTCAAGAATCAAACTAACAAACATGTTTTTGGTCTGTGGGAGGAAGCCGAAGAGCCCGGAGAGAACATGCAGACTCCACACAGAAACACTCTGACAGAGACGGGGATCAAACCAGCAACCTTCTCCCTGTCAGGCATGCACACCACCTGCTGCTGCATCGTGCCATCCATGTATTTATCTACATGACATATCACACTAACACTCTCTATGGAACCTCTCCTTATTATGATGAATTTTAATTGAATTATTAAATCATAAACTTCTTCTTTAGTTTCCGTGAAGTTTCAGAAATCATCTAAAGACCTCCAACAATGATTATAGTCACATTATAATGCAGAAAAACAGTTTACAATGAGTTTGACTGATTATAATGTAAAAAAGAAACATTTGGTCTTTATGAATACAGTGAAATAATAATAAAATACTTAATGGTTGATCAGATTTACTGTTTTGAAGTAATATGAATATTCATAATTTATTACAGCTTTATGAACTATATGAGACAATAAGTGTTTTTTTTCTCAGTACATACACAAGTGTTATGATGGCTGATGACGACTGTGATGAAGCTTTATGACTTATCAAAAGTGCTTTAACTGTGATTATGCAGCATTATTGCTGTGTTATGTCTTTTAAACTTTCTCATATTGTGTTTATAATGCATTGTAAAGAGGGGCTTCATAGGGTCACCAGTATGACTATGAATTGATAAGAAGCATCAACCTTTTTCTGATGTTACTGTGATGATTGATTTTGGATTTTAAGGCACATTCAACCAGATTTAATCCCTCCACTACACATATGTCACATTGGTTAAACAGTGAGTTTGTAATTTACAGATTAACCCTCAAAATCCCAACACCTTGCTGACAGGACGCTAGTGAACTCTGTTGTGTGTAGGGGTGGAAATCGAAAACCAATTCCAGCTGAGAGTCAACAACAACTCTGTCAAGGAATCGATATCATTCCTCTTTTTGCTTATCAATTCCTTCCACACTGTCCTGTGAGTCTGCAAATCAGAGACGTCATGCTCTCATCAGAGGCAGTCAGCAGAGATGACAATGAAGAAGTCAAAAATCACAGCAGACAGGAGGTGGATGGTCAAATTGTGTCATTAAGTAAAAGACAGCTGCTGTTCAGCTTTCAGTGAGAGGAAACACCAGTAACTTACAGAAGCATTTATCTAATGAGGATGGTGTTTCATATCAGGAATGTCATGTGTTTGACGTTGTTGTCAATGAAATTCTGCTTTGCCAACATTTGCCCAAGAAGGAAATGAGCAGGAATCGTTGAAGAATCAAATTGATAAAATCTGATCATGTCCCATCTCTAGTTGTGTGTTTGTTATGTAGAAAAAATCTCTGTACGATGGTGTGATTATGACACAGAGGGTTGACACTGTGCACTTCCTGTATATTCAGACTGGTGTCACATGGGCGTTTGGGGTTCGATTCCAACCAGAGTCCCATTTGCTGCATGACTTCTGGCTCCGCCCCCCTCTCTAAGTCCAACTGCTGTTTCTCTGTGATCAGTGACGACCAAAAAGCCCAAAACAACATCCAGAAAAAATTCTGTTCACCAGACAGCTCAGACCTTCAAGATTATAACCATGTAGGCTATTTTAAGATCAAATCATCACAGCAGGAAGGTTTGTAGTTCAAATCCCATGTTGGTCAGGGAGTTTTCAGTTCTCCTTGTTCATGCACTGGTTCTCTTTGGGCACTCCAGTTTCCTCCCACAAACTAAAATCATGTTCTTCCTGTTTCTAATCTCCCCTCATCTGCTCTTATTTTTAACCTGGTGTCTCCCTCTGTCCTGTGCCAGATTGTCGTGCTCACTGTCTTCGTTCCGGCACTCGTAATCGTTCAGTCTTGTACAACCTTGTCTGTTTTCATGACCTTGTGTTCTGCCTCAGGTTTCCTTGATTTTTTCTGCCTGATCTGGCTGCCTGTTTTCTGCATCTCACGTTTTTTGGATATTGTTGCCTGACTGCTTGACCACCCGTGTACCAAACCCTGCTTATTCTTTTAAAGCTTTGGCTTTTGATTCTGGTTTTGGTGTTGATTATTTGTGTTCCCAATTCTGTGCCTCATTCTTGATAGAAAATAGGTATAAATAATGAATGAATGATCACCACAGCAGCAACAATCCACATTTTTGTTTGGCTTCTGTGGGGATAATGTTCTCGATATTACTGGATATTAATTCAAGAAATTGATATTCATTTCATAACCAATTTTGCTAATGACCAATTTAATAAGGGGGCATCATCCTTTTACATAAAAGGGCTAATTTTATTTTATTTATTGATTTACTAATGAATTCAATCAAATAAGATAAATCAATTAAACCAAACTTGATCAATTTCATCAATCTCAAGTCTCAAGATAGAGCTCTCATACAGTGATGTCAATCTTCCAAATAGAATACCAACAGACAGAACTTTAAATTTAAGGGTGATTTATCAAAAGTATTTGCTGGATGTGCAAGACAAAATAAAGTGAAACACTTAAGAAGGAATAAATGTCAGAGTCATACTGATCAATGATGCTGTGAAGAAGGAAAGAAGTTATGAACCCTCAAGAAATATTTAAGTATACTAAGTGGTTATGGAGAACTTATTTAACAAAAAAAAGTACTTTATAAAGGTCAAATCAGGGGTAGTTAATTAACGGAGAATCAAACCAAGACACTCAAGCCTGTTTGAAGGAGTTCAGAACCACAGTCTTACTATGACGTTTTTTGTGGTGTTGGATTCTCAAACTGGTCTGGAGCTACTGGAGAGCCTGAGGGACATGTGGTTCAGAGTTGTCCCAAAGGGAGATAAAGAAGTCCACCCTCGACCCAGCATGATGGATCCAGTGAGATGATGTCAGGAAGCAAGCTGGTCCCGGGTTTCATGGAAGAGAGGTGCCATCTTAGATTTTCACTTGAACAGGTTCTGTTGTCCTGTGGCTGGAGCTTTGAGGTCTCAATTAGATAAAAAGACAATTTATAACAAAGTCCAAAATGAATTATTCGTTGGACAGGTGAATAATGTTTTTTAAAATAATAACAAAAGTCCTTTTACTATGAAACAATTCTTTAGAGTCTTACAGCTTTCTGGCATAGAAAGAAAACTGGCGGGCCTGTTATGCTGCTTTGACAGAACCTAACAAAAATGATATAGGAGAGCCGTGGTGCAAAAAAGAAAAATGGATGATACCATAGAAGACGCTGCAAATGAAGTGTAGAGATGAAATGCCAAGGAAGAAGGGAGAAGAAATTGTGTCTCTGGTTTTACTTCAGAGAGGCGCTGCCCAGAAGGAGGGCTCTAAAGTGAGTAACAAAGACTATTTCAAGTTTTCCATGGCAAAATTATTAAGTCGTACTTTGATAACCACTCGGTTTAAACATTTCAACTGAGTAGAAAATCTTTAGATAAACATCTGATTAGAATCATGTCCATGTTTAAACAATAAGAAAGACTAAAATGGTTTAAATTGTATAAAAATACAAACAAACAAAATACATGTGGTTAACACTTATATACTGTAAGTTTGAATACATTTTAGATGTTAGGTTACCAAAACTTAATCAATAGAAATCCTACAATAAACATTTCTTCAATAAAACAGGAAACAATGCAGAGTAAAGGCACATTTCTGGATGAAAGTTCTCTCCTCAGTTTTCCACTGAGGGGCGCTGTTGGTCCATCAGAAGGCTAAGCATCAGACAGAAGTTTAATAAAAGAATGCAACATATTCTTAGCTTTGGCAATTTTTAGGGCTAGAAACACAGAAGTCACATCCTGAAAAAGCATTTTTCATAACAGGATAAAATTTCAAAATTGTTCGATGTGTCCATTGTTCAGTGAAAGAGGTTATTGGTTTGTGGTTTTCTGGTACCTGAAAAAATCATCTGTTCTCTACATTTGGGCAGAGATCAGGAGTCTGAATACCCGTGGAGGTCAACAGTCATCTTAGGTGTCACAGAAGAATCTCTGGGAGTAGAAAAGGATTATTTAAGTCTCTGGGAACGTAATCTGTTTGAACACCTTCTCAGGCTTCAGCGAGTCATTGTGTAGAGAGGAAGTCCAGAGTAATAAACACCATCTCTGAAATCGGTAAAGGTGTCTGTTTGTTGTAGATGGCGGGAAAGAAGAGGGACGTTATGGCTCCACATGTCTCTGGTGAGTTACAGTGGGGTCCTCAGAAGAGAGAAGGGGAAGTGAAGGAATTCTTGTCCTTTTAGGATTTTTGAGTTCATCTTGTTTCACCACAAACAAACAATAACATGACTGACTCAGCTTGACATTTGAAGCTCTACTATTGTCTCTGAATTATAAATTCTAAGAAAAAAAGTCAAGCTGTACGGACAAAGATCCTCAAATCTAGATCCAGATACATTTAATTTAAACTCATAATTAAATCCTTAAAGATCCATGGATTTCTGTTTAATTATTTCAAATTTAGGAGCTGCATAACACTGTACAGCTCATTCTTGCTCTGTTACTGCTTATTAAAAAAAAAGTTTTTCAAATAAAAATATGTCTATCATAAGGTCTAGCAACAACTTTGTTAATACAGGTTTTTAATGCTTACATGTGGAGTAACAAAGTGGTTGTCAGAAAAATTTGTTCTTTTACCAAGAGTGTCAGGCAAAAGACCCGGAAAGTTCACCTCTGACTGGTGGAGCCAACACACAGACGACAAGAGAGAGAGAGCATTGTCTTTCAAAGCTTTACTTGCAAGGAATGGCAGTGTATACAGGCGGAGTATGTATCGTACCATTGGGGCATTCCCGGGATTACAGAGAATATATACACTTTTTACATGACAGCTTTGATGCATGATAATGACACTAATAAAGTTATTCTCCCATGAAATAAGAACTTCTTTGTGGTAATGAAGACGCTGACCAGCTGTCCAGCAGGGGATGCGGGATCTCCATCCTTCTTTCATCCTCTCATGGTCCTTTTCATGTAACTTATAAAGGGGTCATATGCAGTACTTTCCGAAGTTCACTCTGTGGTCACGCTCCGGTCAGTTGGTTATTATGTGTATGCTTCCTTTATAAGTCAAGACGAGATCATTTTAAACTTAGTTTCACTCACACTAATGATCCATGCACTGAATACCATATGGACAATATGAACGCAAAAGCTGATTATAGAGAATATAAGGATAAAGCACACAGAGATAATGAAACATTTATAACTAAGAAACACAAGTTTCCTAACAGTGGTTATGTGTTCATGTTGAGGAACTGTCCTGACAGGGTGAAGAGTAACGTGACTCAGACACAGCAGGCTTCACTCTGCTCTGAACTTCCTGGTCTCCTCCCCTTCAGATCTACAATATGTGATGATGGGTGTAACCAACATGTCAGAGGGTGCAGGAGCAAACACTCACTGCACTGACACATGAGGAGGAGATCAGAGCTGGAGCTACAGTCACTTCTGAGGAAGTGAAACTCAGAGGCTGTTAGTCAGAGTTAAAATGGCTCAGAAAGGAGTTCAGCTGGACCGAGAGACTTTTTCTTGCTCCATATGTTTGGATCTACTGAAGGATCCAGTGGCTGTTCCCTGTGGACACAGCTACTGTATGGGCTGCATTAACAACCACTGGGACAAAGAGGATGATGAGAGGATCTACAGCTGCCCTCAGTGTAGACAGACCTTCAGACAGAGGCCTAACCTGAAGAAAAACACCATTTTGGCAGATTTGGTCGAGGAGCTGAAGAAGACTGGACTCCAAGCTGCTCCTGCTGATCACTGCTATGCTGGAGCTGAAGATGTGGCCTGTGACGTCTGCAGCGGGAGGAAACGTAAAGCCATCAAGTCCTGTCTGATCTGTTTGATCTCATTTTGTGAGAGTCATCTTCAGCCTCATCTGGACTCATCTGCCTACTCAAAACACAAGCTGGTGGAGCCGTCCAAGAAGCTCCAGGAGAACATCTGCTCTCGTCACAATGAGGTGATGAAGATGTTCTGCCGCACTGATCAGCAGTCCATCTGTTATCTCTGCTCCTTTGACCAACACAAAGGTCATGACACAGTCACAGCTGCAGCAGAGAGGACAGAGAGGCAGAGAGAGCTCCAGGTGAGTCGACAAAACATCCAGCAGAGAATTCAGCACAGAGAGAGAGACGTGAAGCTGCTCCAGCAGGAGGTGGAGGCCATCAACGGCTCTGCTGATAAAGCAGTGGAGAAGAGTGAGAAGATCTTCACTGAGCTGATCCGTGTGCTGCAGCAAAGACGCTCTGATGTGAAGCAGCAGCTCAGATCCCAGCAGGAAGCTGAAGTGAGTGGAGTTAAAGAGCTTGAGGAGAAGCTGGAGCAGGAGATCAGTGAGCTGAAGAGCAAAGACGCTGAACTGGAGAAGCTCTCTCTCACAGAGGATGATATCCAGTTTCTCCTGGACCACCCTTCACTGTCCAAACTTGATGAACCTGCAGCCTCATCGAGCATCAACACCCGTCCTCTGAGATACTTTGAGGATGTGACAGCAGCCGTGACAGCACTTCAAGATCAACTGCAGGACATTCTGAGTGAGAAATGGACAAACCTCTCTCACATGGGGACTGAAGTGGATCTTTGTGGACCGTCACACCTGCAGCCCGAGACCAGAGCCCAGTTCTTGAATTATGCTCGTGACATTACGATGGATCCAAACACTGCACATGAATATCTTCTGTTATCTGATGGGAACAGAAAAGTGACACTCATGAAACAAAAACAGAGTTATAATTTCAGCTCAGAGAGATTCATAGAGCGCTGGCAGGTCCTGAGTCGAGAGACCCTGACTGCACGCTGTTACTGGGAGGTGGACTGGAGAGGACGAGAGGTTCTGCTGGCGGTGGCCTACAGAAACATCAGCAGGACAGGGAACTTTAATGAATGTGGATTTGGATATAATGACAAGTCATGGGCGTTGAGAGTTGACAAAAGCAGTTATACCTTTTGGCACAATAATGTTAAAACTCCAGTTTCAGGTCCTAAATCCTCAAGAATAGGAGTGTACCTGGATCACAGTGCGGGGGTTCTGTCCTTCTACTGCGTCTCTGAAAATCAAAACATGACTCTCCTCCACAGAGTCCAGACCACATTCACTCAGCCTCTACACGCTGGTGTCTGGATTCCTGTTGATGTTGGAGACACTGCTGAGTTCATCAAACTAAAGTAAATCAGTCATTCACAGCAGTGGTCTCCAGCCTGGATGAACCACAGCCTGGTTTTCTGTAACACCATGTGGTCTCAGACGGGCCTTCGTCGAGGGGGACGATGAGGAAAAATCAAACATGTTGGCCAAAGTATAACTCACCATGACGCAGGATCAGAGGGAGCCATGGGCTTGTTTCTAAACCCCAATGAAGAGACATTCAGGAGGACTCACTCTGTTTTCATCAGCTGCTTAACAATGACATTGAGGAATGCAGTCAGCTGAAAGTCACCAGTTGACACAGTAACTAATTCAAACATAACACGTGAGTGCAGAGGAAAATGGTGTTAAACAGAGGTCCCCAACCAGCGGAGTGCAGAATGGGACTGGACTGTAGAGAAACTAAATCAGTTGATTTGATTTGTGTTTGTTGAATGACTGAGACTGAAAAGTGTTTTATTTTGAAAGGATAACCAGATCCTCACATATCCGTCTGCGCAGCTTGTGTGTGCAGACTTTCCACACAAAGGCCCTCTGACTCTGTGATGAATGAAAAAGTCCAGCCTGAGATGGACTAGAGCTTAAACCTTGTCCTTACACACTGGTCCACCTGTGCTCTGGATGTAGCTGCAAATCAACCACTCTGCATGATGGAGGTAACTGGGGGACGGTGGAGACACAAGAGCGCTCAACTTCCTGATGTGGAGGGATTCAGTTTAGAGGTAAGAGCTAATAAATACTAATCAATAATCAAGAAGAACATCAGATCAGTGCAGACTGATGGATAAAACACACTGTCAGCATTGAACAAACTCAGATTTTACAGCATTTTCCTCTGAGCCCAGAAGGTGTAGTGGTTTAATTAGTTACCATGTCAACAGGTGACCTTCAACAAACTTAAACAGCAGATAAAAACAGAGTGAGTGCTCATGAATGTGTCTTTATTTTGGGTTTAGAAACAAGCCTGTGGACCAGTGTTTCCAAATGTTACAGATGAAATAAGCAACCAGGTTGAAAAAAAAACATGCTATTTTTTTATTTTAATTTTCTTTAATCAACATCCTTTTGTTTGGAGGTGAAAGATCATTTTCTTCATACAGAAGTGAAGGGAGGAGCTGCTGTTATTTATAAATCTGTTATCACTAAACAGTCTGTTTAACCTTGATTTTTGGAACCAAACAGACACAGTCAGACTTTTATCAAAGTTTAATGTTGATCCTCTGCAGCTTTATTATGGTGAAAACAGTAACAGCTTCATTAGAAATAAATTTAATTCTGGCTTTGAGGATTTATTTTTTGTATAAAGATCATTTTTGCCTCTTTTTACAGTCAAATTGACATTTGTGTTTGTTGTGGGACAAAATAGTTTGTGTAACTTCTGAGTTGAGTTTGATCCATCTGCCATCAGTCTGAGCTGATCTGATGTTTCTGTTGATTATTGACGGTGTTTTATCAGTTCTGACCTCTAAACTGAATCTTTCTGCTTCAGGAATTAGAGCGCTCTCATGGGCCTCCACCGTCCTCCAGTCACACACATGGTGCAGAGTCAGTTTACAACTACGTCCAGATCACAAGTGGATGAGTGCATGAGCACGAGGTTTAGCAGTGAGTTTATCCTTGGTTGTACTTTTTCATTCCTCACAGTGTTGAGAGACAGAGAGCCTGAGTGTAAAGTCTGCAGTCAGCTACACAGCCGACTATGTGAGGACCTGGTCGTGTTTTTGAAACATCAAACAGCCTTTTGTCTCAGTTATTTAAAAAAGGAAATGAAATTAATCATCTTTATTTTTACAGCCTTTTTCCAGATGATCTGCAGCCAAGTAGTGACCCGGTGGTCTGAGACCTCTGTTTAAAAGGACAGAACGTTTAATTCTCTGTTTTAATCTAAATATATTAGCATTTTCATGTAATCTGCTCTCCAGTGACTCTCTAGTTTTCTGCTCATATGAATGTTATTTTTCTTCTTTTTGCATATACATATTATGTCTTTAATGACAAATCATTAGCATTGATATCATAGTTTTGATGTTTGACAATATTACAATTTAATATGTGATTTTTTTGGTCTCATTTATTAAATACTCAGGGTGTAATGGTATGTATTTGTCCTGTCTTTATGTCAAAATCTGATCCTTCATCTGAACGTTGCAGCAGAAAATAAGTTCAATTTTTTTTTTCATCTTCTCCAAGAAATCTGGAGGTTCTGCTGTAATGACATTACTGTTCTGTGTGGAGCTCTGACATTGTATATTGAAGATTTCTCAATCATGTCTACATGGTTAAATACATTGAGTTGCTGTCCTGTGATTGACCAGTTAGCTCTTTGCATTGATAATCAGCTGAACAGTTGTACCTTTCTAGTCCACTGTTGTCTCTCTGAATTAAATCTCATGTATATCTGGTCTCAGGTTGTGATTTTAGATGTTGTGCTTCTTCATGGAAATAAACTGTAATGTGTTGTTGATCACATGTGTTGTGTCTGCCACTAGGTGGAGCAGTTTCTTTGAGAAAGTTTGTATCAAACAGACTGGACAGGTGACAGAAGTGGAAAAGAGAGTTGTGCAGACTTGTAAAAGTGAGAGTTTACTGTTCACTTCAGATGGTTGACAATCAAGACAGAAGAAGAGAATTACTGCCTCAGTCCACGACTTCAGATCCAAGAACAAAGACGAGTTCATCCTCCATTTGTGATGAGAGCTGTGATCCAATCAGAGGACCATTTTAATGCACACATTGATTTAATCATCAGGACACATTTGATCAGGGTTTTGTTTTTATCTTGTTGGTATTCAGAGTGATTGTATTTACAAATTTAACTGAAGGATAATCTCCCTCCTGTTTTCATCAGTCTGATGTTTCCATCTGCTGCATGGCTGTTTTATTTGCTTTATGATTTAGAGCAGGATCACAACTGGAGGCCCAGGGGCCACATTCAGCCCCCTGACCTTCTCCATGCTGCCAGACATCTGAAATAGTTTCCTAAAAATGTTCAGAAAGAATTCACATTTACCATAAAGTGTTTTGTTGTTATTTGGCACTAGACAACACCTTTAATGTGTCTCATATAAAATCACTTATTATGGATTTATCAGTTGGTCCACAAATTTAAAATATAAAAACACAGCTGCTCTTTATGTATTAAAAGGTTTTTGGGAGGAAAATATATAACATGGACTATAGAAGCCTGTTTATGTAACTTAAAAATTTGAAGGTTTAGGGAACTAAAAATAAACAAAAAAAAGTTTCAAGTCATAGTTAGACAGTAAAAGTCATTAATATGACATAAAACATCATAATTATGAGATCTAATGTAGAAGTTGTGAGGTGAAAAGTCAATGTTATGAGGTAAGATGTCAAAATTATGTGATAAAAATTAAAAATGATGAGATAAAAAGTCATGACTTTGAGACCAAAAACACGACTGAAAAAAAATAATTATTATGAGATTAAAAGTCTATATTATGAGAAAAAAAAGTCAAAATTATGAGATATCATTTGCACATGTGCACCACGTCCATAGATGTTCCTCCAGCCACAGGCCTTCTGTTCACTGTTAGAATGAACTAGACTTTGAGGACAAATAGGCACAAATATACTTTAATGCTTATCTTATAGTGAAATATGTTGTTAAAGAAGCACAAACTATTGTTATTTCTTTAAAAATCATAATTCATTCTAACTTTTCAATTTTTTATCTCATAATTATGACTTAGTTTTTCTTTTTTCCCCTAAACTCAATGTTTTTTTTTTAAGTTGCTTAAACAGGCGTCCATACCTGGAGCCTCCTAAAGATGAACAAACACAGCTGTCACCATGAGGTCCATGTTCCAGTTTCAGAGATATAACTGAATAAGATGAGTGTCACTGCTCGGGGCTCCACCATGGACTTCAATACATCCTCCTTTGGTGGAGAAGTTCAGTGGAGCTCTAGCACCACCCTGAGGTTTCTCAGTTTTTCACAGTTTGATGCTGAATCTAACTCTCCATCCATCAGTTATCTAGACTGCTTTTCCCTTTAGGCTCTCAGATCACACTGGGTGAGACGTGGGGTCCACCCTGAACCAGTTACCAGCCAATCACAGGGCTACATAGAGAGACAGACAGCCAGTCATGCTCACACTCGAACCTAAGGACAATTTGGACTCAAGAATCAAACTAACAAACATGTTTTTGGTCTGTGGGAGGAAGCCGAAGAGCCCGGAGAGAACATGCAGACTCCACACAGAAACACTCTGACAGAGACGGGGATCAAACCAGAAACCTTCTCCCTGTCAGGCATGCACACCACCTGCTGCTGCACCGTGCCATCCATGTATTGATCTACATGACATATCACACTAACACTTTCTATGGAACCTCTCCTTATTTCAATGAAAATTTAATCTAATTATTAAATCATAAACTTGTTCATTAGTTTCCGTGAAGTTTCAGAAACTCCTCATGGCTGCACAAATTCTGGAGACACACCAGGGTGCCCTGACACAGCATTGAGAGCCACTGACTTAGAGCAAATAAAGACCTCCAACAATGATTATAGTCACATTATGATGCAGAATAACAGAGTTTACAATGAGTTTGACTGATTATAATGTAAAAAAAGAACATTTGGTCTTTATGAATACAGTAAAATAATAATGAGATGCTTAATATTGGATCAGAATTACTGTTTTGAAGTAATATGAATATTCATAATTTATTATAGCTTTATGCACAATATGACACAATAAGTGTTTTTTTTCTCAGTATATACTCAAGTGTTATGATGGCTGATGACGACTGTGATGAAGCTTTGTGACTTATCAAAAGTGCTTTAACTGTTATTATGCAGCATTGTTGCTGTGTTATGTCTTTGAAACTTTCTCATAATGTGTTTGTAATGCATTATAAAGAGGGGCTTCATAGGGTCACCAGTATGACTATGAATTGATAAGAAGCATTAACCTTTTTCTGATGTTACTGTGATGATTGATTTTTGATTTTAAGGCACATTCAACCAGATTTAATCCCTCCACTACACACATGTCACATTGCTTAAACAGTGAGTTTGTAATTTACAGATTAACCCTCAAAATCCCAACACCTTGCTGACAGGACGCTAGTGAACTCTGTTGTGTGTAGGGGTGGAAATCGAAAACCAATTCCAGCTGAGAGTCAGTAACAACTCTGTCAAGGAATCAATATCATTCCTCTTTTTGCTTATCAATTCCTTCCACACTGTCCTGTGAGCCTGCAAATCAAAGACGTCATGCTCTCATCAGAGGCAGTCAGCAGAGATGACAATGAAGAAGTCAAACATCAGAGCAGACAGGAGGTAGATGGTCAAATTGTGTCATTAAGTAAAAGACAGCTGCTGTTCAGCTTTCAGTGAGAGGAAACACCAGTAACTAACAGAAGCATTTATCTAATGAGGATGGTGTTTCATATCAGGAATGTCATGTGTTTGACGTTGTTGTCAATGAAATTCTGTGTTGCCAACATTTGCCCGGATGGGAAATGAGCAGGAATCGTTGAAGAATCAGATTGATAAAATCTTATCATGTCCCATCCCTGGTTGTGTGTCAGGTTATGTAGAAAAAAATGGCTGTACGATGGTGTGATTATGGCACAGAGGGTTGACACTGTGCACTTCCTGTATATTCAGACTGGTGTCACGTGGGGGTTCAGGGTTCGATTCCAACCAGAGTCCCATTTGCTGCATGACTTCTGGCTCCGCCCCCCTTTCTAAGTCTAACTGCTCAGTGGCGACCAAAAAGCCCAAAACAACATCCAGAAAAAAGTCTGTTCACCAGACAGCTCAGACCTTCAGGATTATAACCATGTTGGCTTTTTAAGATCAAATCATCACAGCAGGAAGGTTTGTAGTTTGAACTCCATGTTGGTCAGGGAGTTTTCAGTTCTCCCTGTTCATGCATTGGTTCTCTCTGGGCACTCCAGCTTCCTCCCACAAACTAAAACCAAGTTAAATAGTATGATTCTTGTCTCCAAGTTTCCCTCAGGTATGATGATGTGATGTCGTCTTTTTTTTTTAGTTGTTTTTGCACATTTGTGTCTCTTGTCTTGTCCTTCCTGTTTCATTTTGAAATCACTAACCCTTGTCTCTGTCCCAGGTGAGTTCCTGTCTGTCCTGCCTCCCGTCCCGTCACACCTGCATGCTGAGTGTTCTTCCTCACCTGTTTCTAATCTCCCCTCATCATCTCTTGTATTTCACGTTGTCTCCCTCTGTCCTGTGCCAGATTGTTGTGCTCACCGTCTTTGTTCCAGCACTCTTCATCGTTCAGTCTTGTCTGTTTTTCTGTCGCTGTGTTCTGCCTCATGTTTCCTGGATTTTTCTGTCTGATCTGACTGCCTGTTTTCTGTTTCCACTCCTGCCTGCTTTTTTTATCCTGATTCTTGTCTCCTGTTTTTGAACACTGTAGCCTTGCTGCATGAGCACCTGTGTACTGAACCATGATTATTATATTCAACTTTTTGCCTTTTGTATCAGGTTTTGGAGTCGTGCATTTGTGTCCCACAATCTGAGTCTTGTTCATGACAGATAATAGTTATAGATAAAGGATGAATGGATCATCACAGCAGCAACAATCAACATTTTTGTTTGTCCACAAACATTAATAAGACTGACTCAGCTTGACATTTGAAGCTCTGCTGTAATCCCTAAATTATAATATTCTGAGAATAAATGGTCAAGCTGCATTGACAAAGATCTCCTAAATACAATTCAGAAATATCAATGTTACACTCATAATCTCATCAATAAAGATCCATGAATTTATGTTTTATTGTTTAAAATATGCATCACACCATGCAGCTCATCTGAGCTCTGTTACTGTTGTTTGAAAACAGAAAGCAGAAAATGTTTATGATAAGATCTAGCTCTGAATGTTTAAATGCAAATATTAAAAATGTTTGCATGTGGAGTAATAAAGTTGCTATGTGTTCATGTTGAGGAACTGTCCTGACAGGGTGAAGAGTAACGTGACTCAGACACAGCAGGCTTCACTCTGCTCTGAACTTCCTGGTCTCCTCCCCTTCAGATCTACAATACGTGATGATGGGTGTAACCAACATGTCAGAGGGTGCAGGAGCAAACACTCACTGCACTGACACATGAGGAGGAGATCAGAGCTGGAGCTACAGTCACTTCTGAGGAAGTGAAACTCAGAGGCTGTTAGTCAGAGTTAAAATGGCTCAGAAAGGAGTTCAGCTGGACCCAGAGACTTTTTCTTGCTCCATCTGTTTGGATCTACTGAAGGATCCAGTGGCTGTTCCCTGTGGACACAGCTACTGTATGGGCTGCATTAACAAACACTGGGACAAAGAGGAAGATGAGAGGATCTACAGCTGCCCTCAGTGTAGACAGACCTTCAAACAGAGGCCTGCTCTGCTGAAAAACACCATGTTGGCAGCTTTAGTGGAGGAGCTGAAGAAGACTGGACTCCAAGCTGCTCCTGCTGATCACTGCTATGCTGGAGCTGAAGATGTGGCCTGTGACGTCTGCAGCGGGAGGAAACGTAAAGCCATCAAGTCCTGTCTGATCTGTTTGATCTCATTTTGTGAGAGTCACCTTCAGCCTCATTTGGACTCACCTGCCTACTCAAAACACAAGCTGGTGGAGCCGTCCAAGAAGCTCCAGGAGAACATCTGCTCTCATCACAACGAGGTGATGAAGATGTTCTGCCGCACTGATCAGCAGTCCATCTGTTATCTCTGCTCCTTGGACCAACACAAAGGTCATGACACGGTCACAGCTGCAGCAGAGAGGACAGAGAGGCAGAGAGAGCTCCAGGTGAGTCGACAAAACATCCAGCAGAGAATCCAGCACAGAGAGAGAGACGTGAAGCTGCTCCAGCAGGAGGTGGAGGCCATCAACGGCTCTGCTGATAAAGCAGTGGAGAAGAGTGAGAAGATCTTCACTGAGCTGATCCGTCTGCTGGAGCAAAGACGCTCTGATGTGAAGCAGCAGCTCAGATCCCAGCAGGAAGCTGAAGTGAGTGGAGTTAAAGAGCTTGAGGAGAAGCTGGAGCAGGAGATCAGTGAGCTGAAGAGCAAAGACGCTGAACTGGAGAAGCTCTCTCTCACAGAGGATGATATCCAGTTTCTCCTGGACCACCCTTCACTGTCCAAACTTGATGAACCTGCAGCCTCAGCGAGCATCAACACCCGTCCTCTGAGATACTTTGAGGATGTGACAGCAGCCGTGACAGCACTTCAAGATCAACTGCAGGACATTCTGAGTGAGAAATGGACAAACCTCTCTCACATGGTGACTGAAGTGGATCTTTGTGGATCGTCACACCTGCAGCCCGAGACCAGAGCCCAGTTCTTGAAATATGCTTGTGACATTACGATGGATCCAAACACCGCTCATGAAGATCTTCTGTTATCCGATGGGAACAGAAAAGTTACACTCATGAAAGAAAAACAGAGTTATAATTTCAGCTCAGAGAGATTCACTGACCATTGGCAGGTCATGAGTCAAGAGACCCTGACTGGACGCTGTTATTGGGAGGTGGACTGGAGAGGAGCAGGAGTTCGGCTGGCGGTGGCCTACAGAAACATCAGTAGGAGAGGGAACTATAATGAATGTGGATTTGGACAAAATGACAAGTCATGGGCGATGAGAGTTGACAAAAGCAGTTATAACTTTTGGCACAATAAAGTTAAAACTCCAGTTTCAGGTCCTAAATCCTCAAGAATAGGAGTGTACTTGGATCACAGTGTGGGGGTTCTGTCCTTCTACTGCGTTTCTGAAAATCAAACCATGACTCTCCTCCACAGAGTCCAGACCACATTTACTCAGCCTCTACACGCTGGTGTCTGGATGATTTATTCTAAAGCAGAAACTGCTGAGTTCATCAAACTAAAGTAAATCAGTCATTTACAGCAGTGGTCTCCAGCCTGGATGAACTACAGCCTGGTTTTCTGTAACACCATGTGGTCTCAGACGGGCCTTCATCGAGGGGGACGATGAGGAAAAATCACACATGTTGGTCAAAGTATAACTCACCATGACGCAGGATCAGAGGGAGCCATGGGCTTGTTTCTAAACCCCAATGAAGAGACACTCAGGAGGACTCACTCTGTTTTCATCAGCTGCTTAACAATGACATTGAGGAGTGCAGTCAGCTGACAGTCACCAGTTGACACAGTAACTAATTCAAACATAACATGTGAGTGCAGAGGAAAATGGTGTTAAACAGAGGTCCCCAACCAGTGGAGTGCAGAATGGGACTGGACTGTAGAGAAACTAAATCAGTTGATTTGATTTGTGTTTGTTGAATGACTGAGACTGAAAAGTGTTTTATTTTGAAAGGATAACCAGATCCTCACATATCCGTCTGTGCAGCTTGTGTGTGCAGACTTTCCACACAAAGGCCCTCTGACTCTGTGATGAATGAAAAAGTCCAGCCTGAGATGGACTAGAGCTTAAACCTTGTCCTTACACACTGGTCCACCTGTGCTCTGGATGTAGCTGCAAATCAACCACTCTGCATGATGGAGGTAACTGGGGGACGGTGGAGACACAAGAGCGCTCAACTTCCTGATGTGGAGGGATTCAGTTTAGAGGTAAGAGCTAATAAATACTAATCAATAATCAAGAGAAACATCAGATCAGTGCAGACTGATGGATAAAACACACTGTCAGCATTGAACAAACTCAGATTTTACAGCATTTTCCTCTGAGCCCAGAAGGTGTAGTGGTTTAATTAGTTACCATGTCAACAGGTGACTTCAAGTAAACTTAAACAGCAGGTAAAAACAGAGTGAGTGCTCACGAATATGTCTTTATTTTGGGTTAAGAAACCAGCCCATGGTCAGTGTTGCCAGATTTTCCAACTGAAATAACCAGTTTGATAAAAACAAGCCCAAACCCCCGACACCAGGAAACCACTTTAATCATCGCCCCAAACAGTCTTTCTGCAGCCTGTAGCATCTCAGCCACTCTCATCACCCACAGCTCCATCTTCCTCCACCCATTGACTCTCTATTCCAGCAATCACCAATACCAGACAACACACTGTAAAACCATACTCCTCATCCAAATATAACAACCTCAAACACATAAAAATACACCATCAACATAAAGCTCATCTCCTACAGAGAGGTCACTCAACACGGCAGTTTAAAATGTGCACTATCTTTTTGAAACAAGACTTTTTTAATTAATGATGTGATGTTAGATAACAACATTGACTTTATGTTTTTAACTGAGACGTGGCTGAGAACAGATAGACGTGCAGCTCTCAATAAAGCATCTCCGCCTGGTTTGAATTATTTATATTCTTGTAGAAATGGTAGACGGGGTGGGGGACTCCACATTTCTTTTAGCTTTAAAAGGTTCTAAAGAGGTTTTATTTGGTTATTTTATTTCATTTGAGTGTCATTCATTTGTTTTTAACAGTCCTCGGATATTTTGTTGAACTCTTTACAGCCCCCAAAAGATGCTCCTCTTTTATCAGTGAATTCTCTGAACTGCTGTCAATCATCCATGCAAATTACAACAGAATCATTATTTCAGAGATTTTTTATATTTATGATGATAATCAGTCAGAATCTTTCAGCTCGGAATTTTTAGATCTCATTAATTTTATGGATTTTCACCAGCATGTGTTAGAGCCCACCCACAATAGTAAACATATCTTAGATCTTCTGATACCACGTGGATTATAAGGCTACTGTGTCCTCTGTTGTGGATGTGGGCCTGTCAGACCATCACTGTGTTTTTAATGTAAAGGATTTTATCCAGCAGGACGTCCCAGAGCGTCAGGAAATGTTCTCTTGCTTTCTGATGTGGCTGCTAATTTTTAGTGAGATTTTAAGTGATGCCCCAGAAGCTGTTTAACCCTCTTCTTGTGATTTTATTGTTGATCATTTTAGCTGGAAACTCAAGGCAGCACTTGATATTGTTGCACCACTAGAAAAACATTAAAATGAGCAATAACCCTCCCTGGAGAACAAATGAAGTTCTCAGGTTGAAGAGAGAGCAGAATCAGTGGGAGAAGAAGGAGAAAACACAAACTAACAGTTCATTATTAGTGTTCAGGCAATCAAAAACTTTATTCATTTGTTTATGACATAGTTTAATTTATCCTGTAGTTATCCATGTCTTCTTCATAGAGAGTCACTTCGGGATCAAACCAGACTCCTCAGTGCAGGTAGAGAGGGGGAGGGTAGAGCTGAGACATTAAACAGGCTCAGAACCAGGTGTGGCACTCTTTAGTCACACAGACAGACTGCATGAAGACCTCAGAGACGTCAGTGGAGAGGAAAACTTTAATTTTAACTCTTTTAAAAAGAAGAGGAAGCTTAACTTAGTGACTTAGAGGTTACAAATGTGTGTTGATTGATGATTTAAGCCATGTTAACTTAAAATTTAGACTTAAATATTCACTTCATGGCAATTTTGACTTGAGGTCTGTTATTTTAGGCTTTAACTCTATATCATTTCATTTTTAAAGCTCATTTAGGTAATCTTATTTAAGTTGAGATTGTTTAATTTGATTTAAAAGTAAATTATCATGAACATCAATTTTGAATGCATTTAAATCATTAAAGTAGTTAAAATCAGTTAAAATGTATTAGTTTGAGTTAAAATCATGAATTAATTTAAATCTTAAGCATTAAAATAAGAGGGTATAATTTAAACTTAAATTATAGTTTAAAGCTGTTTAGAGCTTATTGATTGTACATGGATAAAATGATTTAATAATTTTAATCATTAAGATTAATAATAATCTACAAATACATTTACTTAGTTTATTCCTTCATTAACAATTTATTTAAAATAGGCTTTACTGAAATTCTATTTAAATCTGACAACTGATCAGACAACTGATTTAAATCTGTTTAATGACAACCTGATTCTTTTCCCTTTTTTATTTGAGGTTATCAACCTGCAACTGCACCTGATGCTGTTGTCACCAATAAAAGGAATCATGAAGCCAGCTGAGTTGTGTCCAGCGTTCTCTGTTGGTCTTCAGGCCCCGAGCAAGTAGGGGTGGGCAATGATGCCGGGAAAAGTGAAAATTAACTCAAAATAAACTATTTCAAAAAGAAATGTTAGCATGCAACAAACAAAACAGGAGCACTGGTCAAAATTAAACACTGACAATCATAATAACTCCAAAATACTTTTTATTTTTATTGACTGATTAACCAACCCTGTTTTAACCAACATTTTAATTCTGATTTATCATGAGAAAACAATGAAGTCCACTTCAGAATTAAAACTGATTTTATCAGCTCAAACTTTTGAAATATAAATCTGGTCATTTTAACTCTTCTGAGTCTGTGCTTGTAAATGAGGAAACACTGGAATGTTTTGTCCTGGTTGATGCTGCAGTGCTTGAAAAAGTTTTCTCTCAGCTTAGACCAGTGACGTGTGTTTCAGACATTTTACATACATGCTTTTTTAAAACCTCTTTTAAAGATTTTTAAGATGATGTTATTATTGTAAAATAGACTTTTCAGACTTTTATCTCAGTTTTATGTTGATCCTCTACAGCTTTATTATGGTGACAAAAGTACAAGCCACATTAGAAATAAATTAAATTCTGACAATTAGGATTTTTTATTTGAAACATCATTTTTGCAACAGTAAAATTTGCATTTGTGTTTAGCGTGGGACAAAATAGTTTGTGTAACTTCTGAATTGGGTTTTTCGGCCACAACTAGCCCAACAAAATACAACCGACAACTACCAATATTTACAATCAACTTTTCAAAAAGAAGCTCAGAGCTGCTGACAATAATCAGACCTGGTAACTCTGCCCATGGCTCTCTCTGATCCGGTGTTATGGTGAGTTATTTGATGCCCTGACGTTGTTTTGTCATTGTTGTCTCAAACTCTGCTCCTGCTCCTCCACTAAGGCTGGTCTGTGACCCGGTTGTATTTCATGAATCGGGGCACGGTGTAAAATGGTTTGGGACCACTAATGTAGAAAATGCTGACAGAGTGAGTTTGATCCGTCTGCCATCAGTCTGAGCTGATCTGATGTTTCTGTTGATTATTGACGGTGTTTTATCAGTTCTGACCTCTAAACTGAATCTTTCTGCTTCAGGAATTAGAGCGCTCTCATGGGCCTCCACCGTCCTCCAGTCACACACATGGTGCAGAGTCAGTTTACAACTACGTCCAGATCACAAGTGGATGATAACATGAGCACGAGGTTTAGCAGTGAGTTTATCCTTGGTTGTACTTTTTCATTCCTCACAGTGTTGAGAGACAGAGAGCCTGAGTGTAAAGTCTGCAGTCAGCTACACAGCCGACTATGTGAGGACCTGGTCGTGTTTTTGAAACATCAAACAGCCTTTTGTCTCAGTTATTTAAAAAAGGAAATTAAATTAATCATCTTTATTTTTACAGCCTTTTTCCAGATGATCTGCAGTCAAGTAGTGACCTGGTGGTCTGAGACCTCTGTTTAACAGGACAGAACGTTTAATTCTCTGTTTTAATCTAAATATATGTGTATTTTTGTTGATGTTTATTGGTGAGAGATGATTGTTGTTGCATTTCTAATCAGCATACAGATCAGTGATCAGTCTAACTTTATTGGTTGTACTTTGATTCCCTCTCATTGCTCTGTAAATGTTTAACTTCTTCAAGTAATCTGCTCTCCAGTGACTCTCTAGTTTTCTGCTCATATGAATTTTATTTATCTTCTTTTTACATATACATATTATGTCTTTCAGGACAAATCATTAGCATTGATATAATAGTTTTGTTGCTAGATAATGTTACAAGGAAATATGTGATTTTTTGGTCTCATTTATTAAATACTCAGGGTGTAATGGTATGTATTTGTCCTGTCTTTATTTCAAATTCTGATCCTTCATCTGAATGTCGCTGCAGAAAATGACTTCATTTTTTTCGTCTTCTCCAACACATTAGGGAGTTTTTTGCTGTAATGACATTACTGTTCTGTGTGGAGCTCAATCATTATTTATTGAAGATTACTCAATCATGTCTATATGGCTACATACATTAAGTTGCTGCCCTGTGATTGGTGAATATGCTTTTTGCATTGATAATCAGCTGAACAGTTGTATCTTTCTAGTCCACTGTTGTCTCTCTGAATTAAATCTCATGTATATCTGGTCTCAGGTTGTGATTTTAGATGTTGTGCTTCTTCATGGAAATAAACTGTAATGTGTTGTTGATCACATGTGTTGTGTCTGCCACTAGGTGGAGCAGTTTCTTTAAGAAAGTTTGTATCAAACAGACTGGACAGGTGACAGAAGTGGAAAAGAGAGTTGTGCAGACTTGTAAAAGTGAGAGTTTACTGTGCACTTCAGATGGTTGACAATCAAGACAGAAGAACAGAATTACTGCCTCAGTCCACGACTTCAGATCCAAGAACAAAGACGAGTTCATCCTCCATTTGTGATGAGAGCTGTGATCCAATCAGAGGACCATTTTAATGCACACATTGATTTAACCATCAGGACACATTTGATCAGGGTTTTGTTTTTATCTTGTTGGTATTCAGAGTAATTTTATTTGCAAATTTAACTGAAGGATAATCTCCCTCCTGTTTTCATCAGTCTGATGTTTCCATCTGCTGCATGGCTGTTTTATTTGCTTTATGATTTAGAGCAGGATCACAACTGGAGGCCCAGGGGCCACATTCAGCCCCCTGACCTTCTCCATGCTGCCAGACATCTGAAATAGTTTCCTAAAAATGTTCACAAAGATGTCAGAAAAGTGTTTTGGTGTTATTTGCCACTAGAAAACACCTTTAATGTGTCTTATATAAAATCACTCATTGTGGATTTATCACTGTGGGTCAACACATTTAAAATATAAAAACACAGCTGCTCTTTATGTATCAAAATATTTATGGAAGGAAAATATATGACCTGGACTATGGAAGCCTGTTTATGCCACATTAAAAATTGAATATTAGAAAATTAAAAAACAAACAAAAATAAGTTTCAAGTCATAGTTCGACAGTAAAAGTCATTAATATGAGATAAAACAACATAATTAATAAATTATTAGTCATAATTATGAGATCAAATGTAGAAATTATGAGGTGAAAAGTCAATATTATGAGGTAAGATGTCAAAACTATGAACAAAATTTAAAAAATGATGTGATAAAAAGTCTTAATTAAGAGAACAATAACTCGAAATTTTGAAAAAAAAATCATAATAAAGTGTTTTGGTATTAATTGCCTTTTGAAAACCCCTTTAACGTGTCTTATATAAAATCACTTATTATGGATTTATCACTGTGGGTCCACAAATTTAAAATATTAAAACATAGCTGCTTCTTATTTATTAAAATGTTTATGGAAGGAAAATATATAACCAGGACTATGGAAACTTGTTTATGCCACTTAAAAATTGGAATTTTAGAAAAATAAAAATCAAACAAAAAAGTTTCAAGTCATCGTTAGACAGCAAAACTCATTAATATGAGATAAAACATCATAATTAATAAATTATTTGTCATAATTATAAGATTAAATGTAGAAATTATGGATTAAAAAGTCAAAATTATGTTATAAAAATTAGAAATGATGAGATAAAAAGACAATTTTGAGAACAAAAACACAAAACTATAAAAAAAAATCATAATTACGAGATTAAAGGTCTTTATTACGAGAAAAAAGTCAAAATTATGAGATATCATTTGCACATGTGCACCACGTCCATAGATGTTCCTCCAGCCACAGGCCTTCTGTTCACTGTTAGAATGAACTAGACTTTGAGGACAAATAGGCTCAAATATACTTTAATGCTTATCTTATAGTGGAATATGTTGTTAAAGAAGCACAAATAATTATTTCTTTAAAAATCGTAATTTATTCTAACCTTTTGACTTATTTCTCATAATTATGACTTAGTTTTTCTTTTTTTCTCCTAAACTCAATGTTTTCATTTAAGTTTCTTAAACAGGCGTCCATACCTGGAGCCTCTAAAGATGAACAAACACAGCTGTCACCATGAGGTCCATGTTCCAGTTTCAGAGATATAACTGAATAAGATGAGTGTCACTGCTCGGGGCTCCACCATGGACTTCAATACATCCTCCTTTGGTGGAGAAGTTCAGTGGAGCTCTAGCACCACCCTGAGGTTTCTCAGTTTTCACACTTTGATGCTGAATCTAACTCTCCATCCATCAGTTATCTAGACTGCTTTTCCCTTTAGGCTCTCAGATCACGCTGGGTGAGATGTGGGGTCCACCCTGAGCCAGTTACCAGCCAATCACAGGGCCACATAGAGAGACAGACAGCTGGTCATGCTCACACTCGAACCTAAGGGCAATTTGGACCCAAGAATCAAACTAACAAGCATGTTTTTGGTCTGTGGGAGGAAGCCGAAGAGCCCGGAGAGAACATGCAGACTCCACACAGAAACACTCTGACAGAGACGGGGATCAAACCAGAAACCTTCTCCCTGTCAGGCATGCACACCACCTGCTGCTGCACCGTGCCATCCATGTATTTATCTACATGACATATCACACTAACACTTTCTATGAAGCCTCTCCTTATTATGATGAATTTTAATTGAATTATTAAATCATAAACTTGTTCATTAGTTGCTGTGAAGTTTCAGAAACTCCTCATGGCTGCACAAACTCTGAAGACACACCAGGGTGACCTGACACAGCATTGAGGACCACTGACTTAGAGCAAATAAAGACCTCCAACAATGATTATAGTCACATTATAATGCAGAATAACAGAGTTTACAATGAGTTTGACTGATTATAATGTAAAAAAGAACATTTGGTCTTTATGAATACAGTGAAATAATAATGAGATCCTTAACAGTGGATCAGATAAACTGTTTTGAAGTAATATGAATTTTCATAATTTATTTTAGCTTTATGCACAATACGACACAATAAGTATTTTTATTACTCAGTATATACACAAGTGTAACGATGGCTGATGATCACTGTGATGAAGCTTTATGACTTATTCACGAGTAAGGACCACACCATCAGCAGGATGAATTTGACAATTATTTATATTGTACAGTGGATAAAAAGCAACATAGGTACCTGAAGCAGATAACGGTTTGGTGAAACTTCATGGAGAATTCGCCGTAGCTCCCAGGCACGACAAACCCCAAAATGATCCCAGTTACAAAAGATACTGAGATGACATCAGAGCGACTGAAGTGGATAGAGGAGGTTGTAACAAGCGCGCAGGCCAAGCTTGATTTAAGTATTCTTACTGTCATTTAAGAAGACTGAGTGGGAGAATAGCCTGATGTAGCATAAAATAACCTGAACCAGTGGCAATTTCAACAGAGTTCGAGGGGCTGGATGACTGGTGTAATAAAATAATCAATGGGTGTGTTGAAAGGTGAATTGTAGTCTGTAAATTGTTTTAGATGGGCACGACAACTTGATGGATACATTTTTAGAGGAGGATGATTATGATATTTGAAAAAGATCTTCTTAACTGTAGGCAAAAAGAAGCTTGACGTAATAAAGACCTTGTTGAATTCAATAAATTTCTATTCTTGGAATGTTATTTGTTAACGGTGATTGATTTGGATCAACGACTGTAATGCGCCAAAAATGAGGAATTATTTCAGTTAAGACGAAAACAATTTTTGAAAACCAGCGAGACAATCTGGCAAATTTGATTTGGTTTTCTAAACCAAGATGCTTATTATTTAAGAACACCCTAAGTTTTACAAACAAAAGACCTGTGCACGTGTTAATCGTTAATGGGGACAGTGATGGTTATCTTATCAGGAGCAAGAGAAGGAATTTGGCATGACTTGAACTGATGTCAAATAAAGCTAAGAGGAGCTGGGTAGGAGAAAGCACCTTAGTAACTGAAGCCAAGTAATTTGATACTGTTATCGTAATAGATGAATACTTTGGATGGATGAAATGAATTGTTTCAAATAAGTCAAAAGAGAGACTGGAGAACTGGGATAAGTCAAGTACTCTGGTATCGTGGTTTCCTTCTAGATGAATTTGTGGTGTCAAGTATTTCTGAAGGCATGGCTATGTAGATTTATATTGTTGCTGGTGGGACCATACTTAATCTAAACTTAGGTTAATCTAAACTTCGGTTAACTTTGGTAGCAAAACTGAGGCACTGACATCCCTGTGCCAGGTGCCCCAGCTGATATGACCTTAGGTGGCCGATGATGATGTTCTGGTTCCTGGAGCTTCCTCTGGCTGACTCTTGATGTTTGTTGATTGTAGTCAGCACTGACACTAACCACCCAGTGCTGGGTGCTTGTTCTTGTATTACCCTGTATGGTTGATAAAAGAGGCTGGCAAGGGTACTGACATCTCGGTGCTAGCATATGGCACAAGTAGGGGTGAAACGAAATTTCGTGCCACGAAATTTCGCGAAACAAAAAAATGACAAAATAAAATTCAAAGACGCTCGAAATAAAAGGACAAAATAAACCCTCCTCGCCTCACATAGCAAAACACTCGCTGCAATATTGAGGAGGACGAAGTGGAGGAATTAGCTGACACTCGAATAAATCGATTGAGTGGACCTATTTTGGTTTCCCATGTAAAAGACGAGAGAATACCTGCTTTTAATTAACAGTCACTGTGGGCTGTGACCACGCCAACTACAACAAAAATTACAGTGAGTAGTAATCTCTACACCTCCTGCTAATGGCTCTCTCCCTCCCTGCTCAAACACACACACACACTGGCTGTTTCCCAAAGCCCAGGTACCTTGCCTTGGAGGCCGTGCCTCCGAAGCCACTTCCTTCCAATCCAAGGCAAGTGTCCTGCCTCTGCTGAAAGGAGATGCTAATGGAACAGCCTACAAAGGCATCCGGAAACGTCAGACCCGCCTCTTCCTGACGCTATTTAAATTGGAGATTATTGTTTCATATCTTGCAGACATGACCGAGGATGAATTTTTTTATATTTTGTTTGCCTATTTTTTGATGATATTTTGGTTTCTGATATTTTTGTTATAATGAATGAAGGTACACAAAAACATATTGTGTATGTTTAATATGAACTAAAGTAAGGTTCATTGTTGCAGCATTTTTTTTCTGCAGAAATGGAGAAGTATGTTAATCTGCTATGTTCATCAGATGCACACATTAGTTTTATGCGGCTTCTTTGTGCACTGCACACATCAAATCTCAATCTCCATCTTATTAATGCATTATTTCCAATGCAAATCACTGTTCAGCATCTGCCATTTTACTCAATTTTGATGCCAATATGTCTTCCAACTAAGCTACATTTAACTATAATTTAGTCCAGTAAAGTACATTTGGGTTCCCAGTTCATACACGCCAACTTCATCACCTCGAACCATCAGGCAGTGGGAATGCCTGTTACCCTACTATACATGAAAAGTACTGTAGACTTTGCATGGAACTATTATACATCACCAGTCACGTAAAAGCGTGGCAATCTAATCAGTTTTGGATATGCTATTTGTACAGTCATCTTTTCTTGTGGTCAGTAAAAATTGTGCAATAGAGTTTGCAATAATTACTATCATTTGTCTCTGCTCTAACAACAATTATAATTTATTGTACCACCCTGACTACTGAAGGTATTGTTGATTTTTGCCTAAAAAAGGTAGCACACACCAATTGTAAATAAGGCTTTATTCATGAAACTATTAATAGAAGTGTTTATAAATATACGTATTTGTAATATTTTTTACCATCAGATTCCTGTCACAAATGTATATATGTAATTGGAGTTACATTATCTCACATAACATGTGTTGCACTGTGGACAGTGCTTGGATAGTTGATACAAACATGGGAGTAGACCGTATGCTCAAGCAGCTACAAATATTGTCATGGCTTGTCACTTTTGTACGCTTTTTGCTTTTTTATGGTCACATCATTGACACTCTGCAGGTGCGGCTTCTCAGTAATTATAGTTACATGATTGACACACAAAAGAGTTAGTGGTGGACATGGTATAAGTTGTTATTTTCAGAGGTGTATTTTGTTACTTACAGTTGAATTGGAATTTACCGCGCGCCTCCGCTGGAGCATCTCTCTCTGGTGCGTCTTTTCATTCCATTTTTTTTCCTTTTTTGTAGATTCGCGCGTTGCATGTTGGGTATTTTTAGCCATGGCAAGGCAGCGAAGGATACACCTGTGTATCCTTGGTCAATTAGCCACATGCTAACCAAACGGAGGACATATGCCTCTGGAGGACATGAACATTGGAACAGCACTTGGGCAGCGACTGATGATGTGGATGCCTGCCCACGCCCACATCAGACCAAGGCAAGGCAAGGTACCTGGGCTTTGGGAAACAGCCACTAACTCTCCCCTTCTAACCTCTGACCCGCTCGCTCCGCCTTCCTGGTCCCTTCACTGACCGTCAATTCATAGGAAACTATGAAACTACTAAAATCCACATTGAACACATAACAAACTGTAGAACTGCTCCACTTTGTTTGTGAAACTCTGCATAAAAAACAATAAGATTTTTACATCTACTGTTGAGTTGACAGAATTTGATCATACTTGAAGATCAGAAGTATATGCACTGTTATAGGCTAAATATTACAGTTCACAGTTCAGACATTTATAGGTCTAAACTGCAGCTCTGAGGACTGCTATTTCTTTTCCTTTTCATTCAAGAATGTACTTATCATGATTGTTACAACAACAAAGCACTTTTTATTGAGATGTTTTGTTTGTATTTGCACTTTAGTCTAAATAAGGAAAAAAACTACAATTTTGTTTTCTTCAAAGAGCATTTATTTTGTACTGATGCAGTAATATTTTTTATTGTATTGTTTTTTGCATGAGGAAGAAAATAAAGAAAATGAGATTTTTGCACAAATACCTAGTGTTGGGGATTTTCTCTAATCTTATTTCGTATCGTGAGCCCTGTTTCGTATTCCGTATCGTTTCATGAGTTGACCATTTCGTTACGCCCCTAGACACAAGTCATACAAATGAAGCGGTGCGATTAGAGATTCCCTGTGATGGCCGATGACAGCTTCCTTGTGCCCCACTGGACAGCTGACAATGATTGTTGATTGTAATGAATGAAACAAAACAATTGGATATGCTGTTTAATGCCTGATGATAACATCCCAGTGCCTGGAGCTCCTGCTGGGTGGAAAGAAAATTAAGCAGACTTTGAAAGGCTGTCATTGATTGTCTACTTCTGTCCAAAGAGTTTGTGTGGAGGCCTGGATTGTGCTTAAAGAAGCTTGACTTTCAATTATTATTCTCAGGTTTATGAGTCGTTATATTGATTTTGTATTATTTGTTTATTTACTTATCATAATTTTTATTATTTAAATTAATAATTGTTTACCGCTTTTCATCTTTTCTGTTTCTTAGGCGACGTACTACACCTTCAACGGGGATCGTTGATGCATGTTTGATGCGTGATGATGTCATCCGGAGGGGGTTATCGACGGGGCTAAGGCTAATGAAAGAAAAGTTTGTTTTGGTTCTAAGCAGTTCAAGAAAAGGCATTTCTGTTCGTCCTTAGACTGGGGAATAGCCTGACAGCTTGTGAAGGCTGGGATTGATGATCGATGTGTTGACACACCAGTAGAGCTCTACTCGGCTCTGTGGAGATGCAGTGCTGGAGACGGAGGAGCATGGTGCTGACCGGTGAATGGACTCGTGGCCAGTGGTGATGGGGAGGAGGTTGGGGGAATCCTGGTAACTACGATGAGCTGATTGGACTGCATCATCGTTAGTTCTGAGGCTTCAGAACGTTATGGACATACAAGGATTAATTGGATGGATTTGGTTTGATGAAGCGAGCCTAAATGAAGCTCAGGGACAAAACTTGCTGTGCTTGACTCACTTTTTGATGGCGGCTTGTGTTTCGGACTCATTCTTTCTGGTTGGCTCAGATGGTGGACGGCCTGGTTTCGGCTCTGAAGCAGTGAGTTGCATTTCGGCTGAAGAGTGCCTCGGGATCCTCCCAAGAATTCTCTGGCCTCTGCGCATCTACAAAGTCCCCATGAAGGTTTGGAACGCAAGGTGAGCAGGTACCTGCGCGGATGGTAAGGCTTGCCAAGCAGCCTGAGCGACATTGGGCCGTATGGGAACAGCAACAAGCTCAGGCTTCCATTCAGCTCAGTGAAGGAGGAGTTCATGGTGACATGGGCAGGAGAACACCTGCATTACACCGGATCCGCTGCAGGGATCGTGGTGAAGACAGGGAGAAAGTCAAGTGCAGATGAGGCAGTCCAGCAGGCAGAAGTTCGACTACAACATAAGACCCTCATTGGGACAGTGGCACAGGGCAGAGCAGGACTTGGCACCACAACAACCAGCCGATACGAGTCTGCCAGCTGAAAAGAGAGGCAGAAACTGTTACAAGCTGAGGTACGCGCCTCAGTGGAGGAAGAACGAACCATCAAGGCTGTGGCAGTGTGCCATCAGGGAGCTTGGATGGAGTGGGAACAGGCAATGAAGCGGAGTGTTACCAGGCAGGACATGTGGAAGTGGAACCCCCAGAGGATTAAGTTCCTGATCCAGGGGGTCTATAATGTCCTCCCTAGTCCATCCAACCTGTTCACACGGGGCAAAGTCGATACACCAGCTTCCTCTGTGTTCCAAGCCAGGCACGCTCGAGCACATCATGAGTAGCTGCTCCAAGGCACTAGGTGAGGGCCGGTATCGCTGGAGACATGACCAGGTCCTCAATCAACCAGGGGATCAGGTGCAGAAGGTACACCTGCGCCACAGCCAGAAGGATCAAGTTTGTCAAGGAGGGACAGAGGCCCCAGGACAGATCCAAACAGTGTCCCACAGCATGCGACTGGGTGATGGCAGTTGACCTAGAAAGGCAGCTGAAAATCCCATCTCATATCACCCAGAATTCATTGAGACCAGACATCACCTTGGTCTCTGAGGCCTCAAGGCAACTCGTCCTGCTGGAACTAACTGTGCCATGGGAGGAGTGAATGGAAGAGGCACATGAGAATAAAAGGGAGAAGTCCCAGGAGCTTGTGGAGGACTGCTGTAGGAATGGCTGGAAGACCAAGTGCATGCCAGTGGAGGTGGGCTGCAGGGGGTTTGCCCTCCATACCCTAAGCTAGGCTTACAAAACCCCGGGCATCGCTGGTCTGAGCAGGAGGAGAGCCATCATCAGCAACATTGAGGCAGCGGGAAGGCATCCATATGGCTGTGGCTAAGAAGGAAAGGGCAGTGGGGGTAGTAGCAGTAGGCCACTTGGACACCGGCCGGAGGCTTAATCAACCACGGTTGGGTCACCTGATGAAGGGTGTATGTTGTAAGACCCAAAACATACCAGGATACAACACTGAAGAGGTGTCAAAGTTAGAGCATCAACAGATGTAACTACACTGTATCTATCCATGTTGTGCACAAATGGAAGACTTAAGGACTCTATCCAGAACCTCCTCCTAAAGTTCTTCTGAAATCTCCTCTTCCAGGTCCAATTCCCAGAGCACTTCAACAGAATTTCAAGAAACAAGGTGAAGAGTGAATATGAGTGTAGAAATAAGGCATCATTCCCTTGAGGGCAGGTACTGGCTTCAGGAATTTGTCCAAAGGAGAGTCTGTCGGCATGTTGGGGAATTGAGGAAATCTTTATTAACAACATTATGGATCTATGAGAACCTAAGAAATTGTTGTTTGGGTAAACTTTTCAAATTTTCTAGATAGCTTGTCAAAAGATGCAAGTGTTACTGATGTATAGGTCCTGAAATTATTTAATGGCAAAATTAGACCAGACAGTGAATTCATCTTCTACCAGAGATGGAAGGAAAATGTGATTTACAGTTATTGGAGCCAGGACAGAATGTGTTTGGAGCCCAAAACTGAACTGATTCCAGATTCTTAAGGACCTTTAAAAACATTTTTTTTTTTGTGTAAGCGGAAGAGGAGCTACTCGTGGGGGCATGAGCTTAGGCTGAAAGTGACACTGGGCTACATGAAGCAGCCTCCATTTTAAGCCAAATAGGCAGGGAAGAGTAAGAGTCACTTTATAGCCAAAGTTTATTTATCTGAGGTTGGCTGCCAAGTAATAAAATCTCAGGATAGACAAAGCCATTCCTCCCAATGTCTTTGGCCTCTGCAAAAACTGCTTGTTTGATAGCATGAATTTTAAGTCATGTATCATTTCTATTCATGTACCATTTAACTCATGTATCAATCAATTTAGTCATGGACCAATTCATGCAACATCAGGATGATTTTGTCCATACATGAAGTTCTCTCTATGTCTGCAACTATGTAAGCAAGGCAACTGTAAGTCTGGAACCTCGCCAGAAATAGAAAGCCTGAACTTGAGAAGTCTCACAGCGGACCAACTATGGACTGGACATGACGTTGTTGTCTACATGTTTTGTTACCATATATGTGACATGTATATAAGCGGTGTTTACCTATTGCTCTTTGTCAGACTATCTCTGAACCGGCCAAATAAACAACCAGATAAACCTCCAGTCTTGTAGCGTATCCTTTTGCCTTAGAACATCTGATAACATTGTTGTTTTTCTTTTTATTCATTATAAATTCTAAAATAGTGGTATCAATTTTGCAAAAGTATTATTGTGGAAAAAAAAGATATTGAGACAGATATAAAAACTGGTCAGGTGGGTTATAAAGGGGACAAAATTAGCGTTATAAAGGTCTTTAATTTTCCTGAACCCTTAAGTAAGTAAAACTGTATTCTGCAAATTTAAATGGCAAACTATGGAGCTCACTCCTATTTAAATTCAGTTTGAAGCCTGATACAAGACGAGATGACGAAATGTAGAGGAGCAAATCAACATGTTCTAGTTATTTGAGTTTTTTTCCAAACACAAGCACCTAGAGCTGCACAACAAAGGTATTTTATTTTATTGTTATTCCTGTATAAACTTTTACAAAGAACACATCTCAAAGGTCAGCAGTGGGGCGTGGACAGCTGTTTGGAAGGTTACATGTGTGCCAAACACACATACAGAGGCTCTGTTAATCCCATCTTTAAAGGTCCAGTTTACACCTCCATCTGCTGTCTTTCTATTCAGTAAGACGAAAAAATGACAAACGATATATAAACAAAACTTCTATACCAGAAAAACTTTTCTCTGGAATTACTTCAAACCTGCTGGTTTGTAGTGAAGCATGATGTCTTTAATCTGAACACAGAGCAGTCATTACTTCTTCAGACTTTACACATGTCCCCGAATAAAGCTGTTATACAAGACAATAAGTCATAATTGTAAAAAGAAATTTTTGTTACCTTCACCTTTAGAACCACAGCCCTACCCAGAGTCAATATTTAATCCAGGGAAACAAGGTCCATAAATTCACATCTCAGTCTTCTTTTGCTGGAGAGTGATGCATGTTGTGTATCAGAGTTAAAATGGCTCAGAAAGGAGTTCAGCTGGACCAAGAGACTTTTACTTGCTCCATATGTTTGGATCTACTGAAGGATCCAGTGACTGTTTCCTGTGGACACAGCTACTGTAGGAGCTGCATTAACAACCACTGGGACACGCAAAATCAGAGGAGGGTCTACAGCTGCCCTCAGTGTAGAAAGACCTTCAAACAGAGGCCTGACCTGAAGAAAAACACCATGTTGGCAGCTTTAGTGAAGGAGCTGAAGAAGACTGGACTCCAAGCTGCTCCTGCTGATCACTGCTATGCTGGAGCTGAAGATGTGGCCTGTGACGTCTGCAGCGGGAGGAAACGTAAAGCCATCAAGTCCTGTCTTCAATGTGTGGCGTCTTACTGTGAGGAACACCTTCAGCCTCATTTTCAAGCACCTGCACTTCAGAAACACAAGCTGGTGGAGCCATCCAAGAAGCTCCAGGAGAACATCTGCTCTCGTCACAATGAGGTAATGAAGATGTTCTGCCGCACTGATCAGCAGTCCATCTGTTATCTCTGCTCCTTGGACCAACACAAAGGTCATGACACGGTCTCAGCTGCAGCAGAGAGGACAGAGAGGCAGAGAGAGCTCCAGGGGAGTCGACAAAACATCCAGCAGAGAATCCAGCACAGAGAGAGAGACGTGAAGCTGCTCCAGCAGGAGGTGGAGGCCATCAACGGCTCAGCTGATAAAGCAGTGGAGAAGAGTGAGAAGATCTTCACTGAGCTGATCCGTGTGCTGGACCAAAAACGCTCTGATGTGAAGCAGCAGCTCAGATCCCAGCAGGAAGCTGAAGTGAGTGGAGTTAAAGAGCTTAAGGAGAAGCTGGAGCAGGAGATCAGTGAGCTGAAGAGGAAAGACGCTGAACTGGAGAAGCTCTCTCTCACAGAGGATGATATCCAGTTTCTCCTGGACCACCCTTCACTGTCCAAACTTGATGAACCTGCAGCCTCAGCGAGCATCAACACCCGTCCTCTGAGATACTTTGAGGATGTGACAGCAGCGGTGACAGCACTTCAAGGTCTACTGCAGGACATTCTGAGTGAGAAATGGACAAACCTCTCTCACATGGGGACTGAAGTGGATCTTTGTGGACCAACACAGCCGCAGCCCGAGACCAGAGCCCAGTTCTTGAATTATGCTCGTGACATTACGATGGATCAAACCACTGCACATGAATGTCTTCTGTTATCTGATGGGAACAGAAAAGTAACATTCATGAAAGAAAAACAGCATTATAGTTTCAGCTCAGAGAGATTCACTCAGTACAGGCAGGTCATGAGTCGAGAGATCCTGATTGGACGCTGTTATTGGGAGGTGGACTGGAGGGGAGAAGGAGTTCAGCTGGCGGTGGCATACAGAGACATCAGCAGGACAGGGAGCTGGAATGAAAGTGGATTTGGACAAAATGATAAGTCATGGGCGTTGGAAGTTGACATTTTTGTAGATGGTTATAACTTTTGGCACAATGGTTTTAAAACTCCAGCATCAGGTCCTCGATCCTCAAGAATAGGAGTGTACCTGGATCACAGTGCGGGGCTTCTGTCCTTCTACTGTGTCTCTGAAAATCAAACCATGACTCTCCTCCACAGAGTCCAGACCACATTCACTCAACCTCTACATGCTGGTGTCTTGATGGGCTATCTAACAACTGCTGAGTTCATCAGACTAAAGTAAATCAGTCATGTACAGCAGTGGTCTCCAGCCTGGATGAACCACAGCCTGGTTTTCTGTAACACCATGTGGTCTCAGTTGGGCCTTTTTTGAGGGGGACGATGAGGAAAAATCACACATGCGGCTCTAATTTTGTAGACCAGACACTGTCGCAAGCGCACCTGCCCTGTGCCGGCCTTCTCTCCGCAGACAGGGTGTTACCAGCGCACTTTGCAAGTTTCCTGCAGTGCCAAGAGAGGCGCACTCAAGGCACAGAGGAGCGCATCCATGCCTCCGTCCCTGCCCCTCCATGCAAGTGCCAGAGAGGGAGGAGAAAAGGCGTGAGTGGGTTTAACACAGCCGAGTGCTGTCTTCACCAATCAAATGACTGCCTCTCCTTGCCATTGAATGCGCTGTGGCCGAGGTGCAGCGTCAGCGCACCTTCTACACTGTTTTTGGCACGAAATTGTCACTGCGCCAACATGAATCTGTCGACACCTCCCCCATCTCTGTGCAGACAGTCTACCAAATTGTCAAATTGGCAGTGCACGGCAGTGCGCCGGACAAAATTAACACTGCGTGGGGTACGCCAGGCTTGCGCCCCCTGTGCTGCGCCACGAAATTAGGGTCCATGTTGGTCAAATTATAACTCACTATGACGCAGGATCAGAGGGAGCCATGGGCTTGTTTCTAAACCCCAATGAAGAGACATTCAGGAGGACTCACTCTGTTTTCATCAGCTGCTTAACAATGACATTGAGTTATGCAGTCAGCTGAAAGTCACCAGTTGACACAGTAACTAATTCAAACATAACATGTGAGTGCAGAGGAAAATGGTGTTAAACAGAGGTCCCCAACCAGCGGAGTGCAGAATGGGACTGGACTGTAGAGAAACTAAATCAGTTGATTTGATTTGTGTTTGTTGAATGACTGAGACTGAAAAGTGTTTTATTTTGAAAAGATAACCAGATCCTCACATATCCGTCTGTGCAGCTTGTGTGTGCAGACTTTCCACACAAAGGCCCTCTGACTCTGTGATGAATGAAAAAGTCCAGCCTGAGATGGACTAGAGCTTAAACCTTGTCCTTACACACTGGTCCACCTGTGCTCTGGATGTAGCTGCAAATCAATGACTCTGCATGATGGAGGTAACTGGGGGACGGTGGAGACACAAGAGCGCTCAACTTCCTGATGTGGAGGGATTCAGTTTAGAGGTAAGAGCTAATAAATACTAACCAATAATCAAGAGGAACATCAGATCAGTGCAGACTGATGGATAAAACACACTGTCAGCATTGAACAAACTCAGATTTTACAGCATTTTCCTCTGAGCCCAGAAGGTGTAGTGGTTTAATTAGTTACCATGTCAACAGGTGACTTCAAGTAAACTTAAACAGCTGTTAAAAACAGAGTGAGTGCTCATTAATACACTTATTAATTTTATTTTTGGTCTAAAGATCATTTTAGCCTCTTTTACAATCAAATTGACATTTGTGTTTGTTGTGGGACAAAATAGTTTGTGTAACTTCTGAGTTGAGTTTGATCCGTCTGCCATCAGTCTGAGCTGATCTGATGTTTCTGTTGATTATTGACGGTGTTTTATCAGTTCTGACCTCTAAACTGAATCTTTCTGCTTCAGGAATTAGAGCGCTCTCATGGGCCTCCACCGTCCTCCAGTCACACACATGGTGCAGAGTCAGTTTACAACTACGTCCAGATCACAAGTGGATGAGTGCATGAGCACGAGGTTTAGCAGTGAGTTTATCCTTGGTTGTACTTTTTCATTCCTCACAGTGTTGAGAGACAGAGAGCCTGAGTGTAAAGTCTGCAGTCAGCTACACAGCCGACTATGTGAGGACCTGGTCGTGTTTTTGAAACATCAAACAGCCTTTTGTCTCAGTTATTTAAAAAAGGAAATGAAATTAATCATCTTTATTTTTACAGCCTTTTTCCAGATGATCTGCAGCCAAGTAGTGACCTGGTGGTCTGAGACCTCTGTTTAAAAGAACCTGATGTTTAATTCTTTGTTCTGATCTAAATATATGTATATTTTTTGTTGCTGTTTATTGGTGAGAGATGATTGTTGTTGCATTTCTAATCAGCATACAGATCAGTGATCAGTCTAACTTTATTGGTTGTACTTTGATTCCCTCTCATTGCTCTGTAAATGTTTAACTTCTTCATGTGATCTGCTCTCCAGTGACTCTCTAGTTTACTGCTCATATGAATGTTATATTGCTTCTTTTACAAAGACATATTGCTATGTCTTTAAAGACAAATCATCAGCATTGATATCATAGTTTTGATGTTAGACAATATTACAAGTTAATATATGATTTCTTTTGTCTCATTTATTAAATGCTCAGGTTGTAATGGTATGTATTTGTCCTGTCTTTATGATCCTTCATCTGAATGTTGCAGCAGAAAATGACTTCAATTTTTTTTCATCTTCTCCAAGAAATCTGGAGGTTCTGCTGCTATGACATTACTGTTCTGTGTGGAGCTCTAACATTGTATATTGAAGATTACTTCATCATGTGTACATGGCTAAATACTTTGAGTTGCTGTCCTGTGATTGGCCAATGAGTTGTTTGCATTGATTATCAGCTGAACAGTTGTACCTCTCTAGTTGTCTGTTGTCTCTCTGAATTAAATCTCATGTATATCTGGTCTCAGGTTGTGATTTTAGATGTTGTGCTTCTTCATGGAAATAAACTGTAATGTGTTGTTGATCACATGTGTTGTGTCTGCCACTAGGTGGAGCAGTTTCTTTAAGAAAGTTTGTATCAAACAGACTGGACAGGTGACAGAAGTGGAAAAGAGAGTTGTGCAGACTTGTAAAAGTGAGAGTTTACTGTGCACTTCAGATGGTTGACAATCAAGACAGAAGAACAGAATTACTGCCTCAGTCCACGACTTCAGATCCAAGAACAAAGACGAGTTCATCCTCCATTTGTGATGAGAGCTGTGATCCAATCAGAGGACCATTTTAATGCACACATTGATTTTACCATCAGGACACATTTGATCAGGGTTTGGTTTTTATCTTGTTGGTATTCAGAGTAATTTTATTTACAAATTTAAGTGGATTAAGTGGAATAAAGTCTCTCCAGGGTTTATCATGCATCATAACCAAATAAACCAATTTAATGGTAATTCAGGAAGAAGCTGCTATGTTAACCAATCTTTGTCCAATCCAGTTTAAATCTTTGTAGATATTAATGTTTATATTAGACTTGTATCTCTATCCCTGGATGTATTGATTAGACATAGTAATCATCTTTAAAACCATATGGACAATACCTCCTTATCAATAAAATGTGAATATCCTGGATGAAGTTGTCAGGGAATATTTTGATAATATTTTCAGGGTATTTTGGTAATTACTGAAGAAACTTTCTTCTACATTTGTGTTGAGATAGGAATCTAGATGTGGATCCAGGAATTAATTCATTAATTAGTTAATAGTCAGTCGGGCAGTTTCCACATGTTAGACAATAATTTGCTTGACAATGGGCCTCATGCAAGAACATTTTCGTATTCTCATCCTAAATTTTTCTTACCTTTTTTCTTATGTTGCGTTCGTACAAACATGCTCCGTCAGATTCAACAAACACTTCTATCTTTAGAAAAGTGTGTAAGTGACCTGCAGAGACATGATGAATGCAACCTGTGCGTACTTAAGAGCGCATGCACGAGGATAGCATATTTGCATAAGTCACTCCCCAAGAATATCATATAAGGATACATTTCCCACACCATAAAATAGGAGTTTTCATTCATTAATGCTCTCTTCCAAGTGCCTGGTGTGTCAGGGCATCCAAAAGAAGCTCAGCCATGAAGCAGCTGGTTACTCTCTCATTTAACGTTTTATATAGGCCAGTCTAATAAACCTTCAGTAATGTATTCTCTGGTTTAAGATCCTCAAACCAGCATATTTATTTCGTCTTATACTATATTTTATTAAAATCGCTTGAAATTACTTAAATGTATAATCAGTATGTAAGGAACATGATATGAAAAGAGCAGACTAATTTGTTGTGATTTTTAAGACAAGTCTGGACCACTCGTGATTCGTGTTTGTACTTGAAAGAAAATTCTAAATACGAAAAAAATGCTGAATGCGACAAATTCTCCTAAATAATTCGTACCCAACACTTACGAACATATCTGTTCATACGAACGGTTCTTGCATGAGGCCCATTGTTAGAAAAGTCTCGATGCATAAAGCTTATAGTTTTTTTTCTGTTTCTGTTTAAACAAGCAGAAAATCCCACACTGTCACTTTAAGAGAGCTCACAGACGCCTGGGTCAGTGTTGCCAGATTTTGTACTGAAATAAGCAACCAGGTCGATAAAACAAGCCCAACATAAACATCCCTCGTTTTCTCCAATGTGATGGCCTGTATATGAGTTTTTTCTTCATTATTTTTTAAGAGAATTCTCCATAAAGTGTGTTTATTTTTCATTTGCACTATATTTCACCTTCATAGTGACATGTTTAATTATTTAGCTCTTAATTTACCTTTTTAACATCTTAGGTGGAACATCCTTTTCTTTTAACAGAAGTGAAGTGAATGGCTCCTGTTTTTCATAACTCTGTATTCTCTAAACAGTCTGACTAACCTTCATTTTGTAACCTCTGTGGTCCTCCACAGCTTTATTGTGGTAACAGCTGCATTAGAAATAAATTCAAATCTCACTGTAAGGATTTCTTTTTTGGGGAAACATCATTTTAGCCCCTATTTTTGCAGTAAAATTTACACTTGTTTTTGGAGTTGGACAAAAAGTTCATGTAACTTCTGACTTTACTTTATATTGGTAGTAGGTCTTTAATTCTGTTTTCTGTTTTAGAATTTCCTTTTTATGTCTTTTTGTGTTTGATTAATTTTGTGTGTGCGTTGTATGTGTATTGTGAGGTTGGACGAGGTCTTTTTTCTTTTCGTTTGTATGCAACTTTCTACTTTTTATGTCATTTATTACCTCCGCCAAGGAGGTTATGTTTTCGGGAGAGTTTGTTTGTCCGTCTGTCTGTCAGTGAACAAAATAACTCAAAAAGTGATGGATGGATTTTGATGTAATTTTCAGGAAATGTTCAGCATGGGAAAAGGAACAAGTGATTCAATTTTGGTGTTGATCCGGATCACCGTCTGGATCCACCATGACAAAAAATGTGATTTTTGGGAATAACTATTGAACTAAAATAGATATCATTATGAATCCAATTGCTAATTGTATGTTTTCATGGTCAAGGAATCTAAATATTAAGATGAGTTAAAGGTAGGACTAATATTTATGGTGAAAATCACAATATGGGTGAGGACTGTGGTGCTGGCGGTGGTCTGCGCTCTCCAAGTACTTTTCTAGCTTCCTATGTGAAGCACTCTGTGCAACAAATTTTTGTATAAAAAGTGCTTTACAAATAATGTTTGATTGATTGATTGATTGATTGATAGAGTGTATCTCAGATCTCTTTTGGTTTGAGGATACAACAAGTCCAAATGACTGCACTTTTAGAAGAAGACCCCATAAAGATGCAACCTGCAACTGTCAATATTTAGAAGCAACTTTTCAGAAGTCGCTTATAATAAGCAGACCTGGCAACCCTGCCATCTCCCCTTTGGTCCCCTCCTCCTACCGGAGCGCTCGTTTCCTGTTTCTGCTCTGATCTACAGGTGTGGGATGTGTCTAACTACCATGTGAGCCGCTTAGCCCTCTGAAGTGCTTGTCAGTGAAGGACAGGAGGTTGTTTTTGGTTTGCAGCTCCTCCTGAGTTTCTTTTCAGCTGAAGTGAAACTCTCACTCTCCCTCAGCTGAGATAATGTCTGCTCCTCTGCAGGATCAAATGCTCCAGTGTGGTCACAGCTCCAGCATGGACCGTCCTAAAAGCTGCAAGGGTGAAGGAAAGTGTCTCTGCTGTGTTTGTGTGATACAGAGAGAGCCCAGAGAAGGACCAGCGGACATCCAGGAGAAGATACAGCTGAGGAAAAGGAGCACCAGAGTTCTTCAGCAGGCAATGGAGAGGATAAATCTCTGTGCAGATGGAGCAGTGGAGCACAGCGAGGGCATCTTCACCGAGTTGGCTGGTCTCATGGAGGAAAGAGGTGCTTATGTGAGGAAGGAGGTCCGATCCCACCAGGACTCTGAGGTAAGACGAATGAAGCAGCTCCAGGAGGATTTGGAGCAGGAGATAACTGAGCTGGAGAGACTTGACACCATGATGCCTCCAAAGAAACTCCTTCCTGAACCTGTGCTTGAGTCTGCAGAAGCTCCAAGCTCCAAGATCTGCTCTTTGAAATTCTTTGAGGACGTGACAGCAGCTGCTTCAGAGACCAGAGATGGTCTTCAAGGCATGGTGAGGAACATTTGGACCGCGATTGACCAACCAAAGACTGAGGTTAACTCTGCAGCAGCTGAGCCCAAGACCAGAGCAGAGTTCCTTCAGTACTCCTGCAACATCTCTCTGGATCCTAGAACAGCTCATGCCCAGCTGCTGCTGTCAGAAGAAAACAGGAAGGTCACACTGGTTAGAGAGGAGCGGCCATACCCAAGCCACAGAGACAGATTCATCCGCTGGCGTCAGGTCCTGAGTAAGGAGAGCCTGACTGGTCGATGTTACTTTGAGGTGGAGTGGAGTAAGAAGAGAGTCAATGTGGCTTTGTCGTACAGGAGCATCCAGCGAGAAGGTCCCATCAATGAATGTGCATTTGGGTTCAGCGATAAGTCATGGGCTTTGGAGTGCAACACCAACAGTGGCTGCAAGTTTGTTCAGGAAGGCGTCAAAACTCGAGTCTCAGGCTCTCTGTCCTCAAGAGTGGGGGTGTACCTGGACCACGGTGCAGGTCTTCTGTCCTTCTATGACGTCTCTAAGACCATGAGGCTCCTCCATAAGGTTCAGACCACGTTCACGCAGCCTCTTCATGTGGGATTTTGGCTTGCTGGTTACAACGGAGCCTCTGCTGAGCTCTGTAAGATGACGGGACCACCTTCAGCTATGGCAGCTTCTCAAGGCACACTCCATCCATCCACTATCACCCTGAACCAGTCACCAGCCAATCACAGAGCCACATAGAGAGACAGACAACCACTCACTCTCACACTCATACCTAAGAGCAACTTGCAGTCACCAAGTCCTGAAGTCCTGTGTATACCTCCACCTCATTCGGAGTCTCATTTCCACTTCATTTTTACTTACAAAAAAGTTGATATTGCTTAAAGGCTCTGCATTTTGCAACCTGCTTACTTAATTTTCACGCTTTTTTAATTTATTTTCATTTTAGTCCAATTTATTTTGTTTTATTTTTATTATTTACTGATTCTGATCAACCAAACAAGCATATTTTTTTTACTGTGGAGGAGGTTGAAGTGCCTGAACAAACTCTACACAGAATGACCATGATCGACCTGGGAATTGAACCGGCAACCTTCTTTCTGTTTGGCACGACCACCTGCTGTGCCACCGCTTTACAGTTATAAAAATGAAAAATAACCTTCTTTGTAATAATCTGTAAATACCAAAGGCTGACAGTTCAAAATAGGTTGCCGGGCAGCTGTTATACTTGCAAACTAGTTAATTTAAAGGTGTAACAATTGGTAAAATGTTATGGATATTAAGGCCATTTTTGATTTTTCCTATCAGTTCAGTTCTTTAAAAATGTCCTGTATCGATTGCTCTGTGTGAGTTAAAGTTTGATTACATTGTATTTCAGTGGCAACAATGTTGATTTATTTTCAACACATACTTCTCTGAGTTGTTTTCACCCTCTGAAGCCGCTTCGCATTGAAACTTGAGCCACAACTTTGACCACTTCTCTCCCTGTCTGCCATTCTAATATATTTGAAAATTAGGGATGCACAGTATTCAATTTAACAACCAATCAAACTTTATCTAAACAGCACTTTATGTACAACAAAATAGCACAAATTGCTTTACACTGGCAAAATAACAACAAAAAAACCCCAAGGATGACGTAAATAAAGCCAGTTCAGTCAAACAATCCTAAATTAAACAACAACAAGAAAAAAATAAATTAAAGAAGAACTGAAGAACAGCATCATGTCAGTATTAGATCATAATTAGTGTCGGTAGTTCATAATTAGAAAGCTCTGAAGATGATGTTAAAAATACTGAAACTAGAGGTAATACAGTAAATAATAAATACAGAATAATAAATACAGGATTATGGAATTGAGCTAAAGAACAGTACAATAAAAACTTGCATGTATGGATGAACCCAGTAAACAAATAAAGATTTAAGAAAATAAATAGACTGAGCAAAAAATAATATAGTGCTAAGAATAGTAAGACAAACAGCAAAATGATATAATTTAATAAAAGCTAATATGGATAAGCAAAGTTACCTACACAAAAGTATCTTATCATCACTGCATGGGTTCATTTAAAAACCAAGTTACAGTTTTAAAAAATTATTATTTTTTTAAATCTTACATCTGTTTTACACAAACAGACTCACAGTCAAAGTAAAAAGTCAATTTTCATAAACCAAAGACTCTGCTCTTGACAACAAATCTCCATGAAAATGAGTTCAAAAATATCAGTGTATAGGATAATAAAAAATCCAGCATCATGCATCCCTGTTAAGAATGTCCTCTGATTAACAAGGCATGCAAAGTGAAGGAAATTGATAATCGAAAAGAGTTTGTTGATTCCTTTAGGGAAGTGTTATCGATGCTTCATTGGTTCTACAGTGTAGATGTGTATTCATAAAAATGTTGGTGAGAGAAGGTGTAAGTGTAGAAGGTTCAGAGTTACCTAAAGGTTTGTGTTTTTATGAATGGTACATCAGTAGAGATACAAGTCATGTCCTTAATTTCATCTTGCTTTGTTCTTTTTTACATTTATTATGCAGTTGAACGTGATTTTTTTTAGGTGGAACTTCTGCAAAAGTAGTGACTGTTGCTGCATTTGGCCACAGTTAGGCCTTAGTGCCTCGCTTTTTGCTTTGCTTGCCTTGTTTGTTTTGTTTCCAAATGTGACTTTCCTGATTTAGATCTCAAAGTCCTGACTCTTTATCAGAATATTTGAAATCTCAGTGTTGATATTGTTCTCAGAATTCTGACTTAAATCATTTTATTCTGAAAGTGCTTTCCTGAATCTGGCAAGCCGTGACTTTTATTTTCTTAGAAAACTGGGTAACACTTTACTTCAAGGTCTAGTTTATAATGCATTAGAAGCACATGCATAAGACGTTATAATGCATGTATAATGCTTCATAAGTGTCATTATAATGGTGTATAACCATGTATAAGAACTTGTACCAAGGTTTATAAAGTATTACAAGTGTGGACATAATGTATTATAATCAAGCCTTTATAATGTTTTATAAAGGCTTTATAATGTAGGCTTTATAAGGCTATAGGCTTTTTAATGTTTTATACCTGCACAGAGTATGCAGGTATAAAACATTATAGAGGCTTGATTATAATACATTATGTCCACACTTGTAATACTTTATAAACCTTGGTACAAGTTCTTATACATGGTTATACACCATTATAATGACACCTATGAAGCATTATAAATGCATTATAAACTACACCTTTAAGTAAAGTGTTACCGAAAAGTGAATTTTATCTCAGAATTGTGGTTTTTTAAACAATGGAATTCATACATTTCCAAATTCTGATTTTGCTCAAAGAAATTCTGACTTTGATATCAGAGGTCTGACCTTGATTTCATAAGTTTGACCTCAGTCTTAGAATGTTGAAATTGAAAAATTCTGATTTTAAATTCAGTACTCTAACTTGAATCTCAGCATTTTGATCTTTAACTGTGTGTGATAGCACGACAGTATAATATTCTCAAGTCACAGGTTTCTCTTACAAACAGGTCTTTAACTGGTTTGTGTTGCAGAAGGTTAAAAGTTTCATGTTTTTCATGCATGATCCCAAAAACTAAATCCAAGAGAATATTTTTCGATACAGTTGAAAGTGACTGGCAAATAAGTCTTCATGCTTTTTCACACATGTGGATTCAAATGTCTTAGTGTTGTAAATTTAAATTGTTTCTCTTTTCTCTTATAGTTCACTAGTGTTTTACACTTTCTCTGGGGAGTTTTGTGAATATATTGGAATAAAGCTGTTAATCATCCATACTGCAGTTCTGGATATTATTCATCATATATAAAAATAAATCTTCACTCAAGAGAAAAGTGTTGCTGAATGTATTTAAATTAAGTAACACTTAATATCACAAAAACACCATTATGCATAAGGTTAGCTTTAGTTAAATAGTATAACTCTGAATAAAGGTACAGTTTGTTGTATTGAAGTTTTAATCGTATTTAATTGAATGCATCCTGTGTGACCCTGGGCCCTGGCTTAAGGGTGCAGTTTGTTGTGTTTATGTTTTAACTGTATTTAATTGGATTTATCCTGTGTGACAAAATGCTCCTGCTTTGAGTTTCCATTTATGCTGTGTAACCCTGGGCCCCTACTTTAAGGTGCAGTGTGGTGTTATTAAGCTTTAATAATAATATTTAATTGGATTTATCCTGTGATCCTCGGCCCTTGCCTGAAGCTGCAGTTCCTCGGCCCACCTGTAGGGGTCTCCCTCCCCCGGTTGGCCTGAAGCTGCAGTTCCTCGGCCCGCCTGTAGAGGTCTCCCTCCGGCCGTCCACTCGGCCCCTCTTGTGTTTACCTCTCTGCACAGCGCTGCTGTACTGCGGCCAGCTGGACACACACTACCATCCGCAGCCTCAACTTGCCTGAAAAATACCGATGTAAGCAGCCTGGTGATCAATCCTTCGTGGATTCCCCGCATCTCCGTGTGTTGGTGACAGCATAGCAAAGGTGGGTTTGATTTTAATCCTACAGGAGACGGCGGTGGCGGCGCTGCGCCTGGCTGGAGAAACTGGCGGCGCTAGCGTCGTTAGCCGAACGTTAGCTGCCTTTCCAATCCCGTGATGGTGGATTGTCAACATGGCGCCTTCCAAAACAAACGAGCAGCTAGCAAGTTGGCTTTACCATGAGGCCTTCCGTGGCGAGGGGGATGTTAACGTGTTGAACTGGAAAACTACTGTTGAATAGCTGTACTTGTCTAGTGTAACTGTTTCTGCTGTCAAGCTAACCAGCTAGTGTGTCAATCAAACAGGTTAGCTACGTATCAGTCAAGTAGCATTGCTAACTAAATTAACTCAACGAAAGCCTGCCTGTCAGCCTGTTTAAACCCACAAGGAGGCTAATTTCACCAAACTAAAATGCACTGTAATAGCTTACAAATACCAGTGTAATGGACTAACCATAAATCATAGCGTTGATAACCGTTAGTTTGCTCGTTAGCGAGCATGCTAAGTTTTGCCAACTGAATGGCAGTGCCCGTGGCCTACCTCTTTGTTGCAAAATGTACCTGTAGTGTGAAGTTTGTCGTTTAGTTATGAGTTTAACCCATGGTTATTTAACAACAGCAGCATCATGTAGGTCCGTACACATTTTAAAAGCTGTTCTGCAAACACCAGAGTTCATGTGGATGCTAACAGAAGCTAATGCTGTGACAGATGCTACATCGTTGACAGCACTGAATCCGTCAGACCTTGGTGGCTTTCACTGGAGTTTAAGTTGTCATAATGCCACAGTTTATCACTTTAGTATGGTATTTGTTGTAGAATTTGACGGCAGAGAAGTCTTTTTGTCACCAAATAAGAAATGAAGACATTCTGTTCTTTTAATTAAGAGTAAAAGTGCGGGCAAACTCAGGCTCACAGTCACAGTATTGGAGTTTTACGTTTTATGTGGCAGCATTTTCAAAACTAATTTAAAGTTTGTAACAATATATGCAATACATTTTTCAGTTTAAACATGTTCATATATCTCAATGAGAGCTAGGATGAGCACTTTAAATTTAGATAGTAAAGACTTAAAAATAAAACAATTGCCTTTGTTTCATTGATCCAGTTTTTAAGTTTAAGTGATTTGGAAGACAAATGAAACCAGAAAGCACTCAGAGACCACAAACCACCGTGGCAGCTCACATTATGCTGTTACATCTATAAGCAGTGTTTCCATGTTAAAGTTACCATCATAATGTGATTCATTGACTCTGAAAACTCACACCTAGCACTCAAAATCATGTTGATATCATCGTTAGATAGTTAGTAAGCAAAAATGATAGTTCACTATGGACCGCTATCTGGAGCAACTCCAAAATCAAATCTTTGTTTTTGGTTGGGGCATCACCAACATCTCCTGAGAAATTTTGCAAAATCTGTCCAATAGTTTTTGTGTAATCTCGCAAACATAAACAGAAATACAGCAGCAAAAACATAACCTCCTTGGCAGAGATGATAACTTTCAGTAGATGTAGGTTTGTTTATTTCGCATCTGTCCAGTATTTGTCCACACTGGAGTGATATTTATAGCTTAGATATCAGCTTGAATTTTGGCAGCAATTATATCTGCTGATACCATTAACCAACACTTAGTTTTGACAGCCTTGCCTGCACTGATAAAGGAGAGACAGTGGACTGTGCTGGGGGAATATGGGAGGGTGAGGAAGCGTTGCAGCAAAGCATGCAGGCTTGATTTGAACCCATAACCCTCACAGATTTCTGTATATGGGGCTCTGCAAACTGTGCAACAGCCCAGCATCTCATTCACCCGTTAATATACAGTGTGGATAATGTGGCAATAATATTGTGAACCCTGCTAAATTTGGCATAGAAATAGGTAACACATTTATGCATTTTCAGTCAGAATTGTATTTTATTACAGAGTACATTTGCACATATAAGGAATTTTACTTGGTAAAATGTAGCAAAAAACAGTCAACACATATTTAGAATAAAAATAAAAGTCAGGAACAATGAAATACAGTATAGGTAGAAACTAGTAAAACTGACTTAGTTATTTAAAAACATAAAAAGTATAAAAATATACAATAGGCTCAAAAAGAAAAATATCACAACCCAACAATATTTACAGAAGGTGCTGTGAAGGAGCTGTGCAGTTGAGCCCTGACCTTTTTTCAGAGTATAAATATGATATAGATACAGTTTGCATGTGTATAAAATCAAATTTTGTCTGGGGGAAGGGCTGGGGTAATGATGATGCTGACAGAAGAGTTAAGAAAGGGTTCAGGTGGCAAAAACACAATTTTATATTATGTTTTGGAGTTTAACCTGTATTTTTTTTATACTTAAAATATGTGACTTTCACTTCTTGAAGTAGTTTCACTGTGCTTGTAACAGTACACTGTTTTTCGAAATATCCTGCTCGTTATCCTGCTATTTAATTGTTAGTCTCCTGCAGGATTCTAAATTAACTTGATGCCAAAATAATAGACTGCTTATGTGTTACATATAATTATGAGCTCATTTGGTTAAAGTTTTAGAGATGGATTGTTTTGTCATGTCAGGGAGCAATGATATGGTTATAAAATGTAACTCCTAAGAATTCTTTTCCACACAACTGTCGGGCTGTAAACATTTACTCGTTATGTGAGGCATGACCCTCTGTGATTTTATCTGCCAATCAGAAATTGTACTACATTAGGTGATTAACGTGTGTATATTTAAGACCCTGCTCTCTCATTATCACTTCTTAACCCAATTTGCACAAACCTTCAGTCAGGTGTCTCTAACTTTGTTTGAGGAGTTACTTTTATCAAAATGTGGAAAACTGCCTTACGCTGAATCCACATCCACATTTGGATCACCTCTTTCTTTTGAATTTGATTTATATATTTCCCAGCCTTAAGATGAATTGTTGAAACAAAAAGGAAACATGATCTGTATCGACTGATCTCACAAACAGGTGATTTACCAAGAAAAGCCTGATCAGAGCTTCTCTACTCTCTAGAGATTTGCATTTGACATTGGGTTTTTTTTCCTGTAAGAAAGATGTAAGACAGACATTTCCTCTCTCTCTGTCTGGGCCATGTTGTGGTATATACATAAGCTGAGTGTCCAAAAGTAAGACTCAAACAGATGGTTGTTTCACACATTTTCTCAAGAAAACCTGAAACAAACTTAGACCAGAATCTAAGCCACAACATTCCCAGCCTATTTCTGGCCTGTTTTTTCATCTTACCACATGCTTTGTGTTAATTTTGGCATCATCTGCATTGATTTCAAAGTGTTCTATGATTGTGACACCATATATTTCCTCTTAGCTGCATGCTTTTCTCATGCTAAACCACAGTTCATGCCCCCCAACAGAAAAGTGTGAAGAGGAACATCCTCTTTTGACATGTGTCACAGCCTCCTCTTCCACCACAAAGAGCAGTGAGGCAAAGAATTTTCCTTCATATTAAAATCCTCAAAGCATTTTTATAGTTGGCTGTTGGCTGCAGTTTATGGAAGTGACATCTCAAGTTTCACGGATGGTTTAGAGGAAGAACGCATAAAATTGGATTTGGATTTCTCCAGATATTTGGACAAGGAGAGGCCTGTGCAGCACTGTGAAGAAGCAAACCAGCATCATTGAAACCTTTGAAGGTCTCAGGGTTTTTCATGCCGAATTCACTCTGACATTTTAGGTTTTTCTTATGATCTCACTGCGTCATGGAGGAAATTATTGGAGGTATAACTGATCTTCTAACGGTAACATATGATACCTTTCTCCTTATGTTATTGATGATTTCTGATGGACAAATCTGTTTTTAAAGAGCACATATTATGTCTTACTCTTCCATATCTATTCAATTCAGATGACTGCTACAGTATTTTATTTATTGATGACAGTCAGAAACCAATTTGTTAACTTAAGACAAATTTCTTAGCAACAACTTTGAGCATTTGGCAAAAATTATGATTTGCATTTGCATTGAAAAATGTAATTCACATTTTCATGGTCAGTATTTTCCAAAGGTGCCTCGATCAGTGAGTATAAAGTAAAACCTGTCAAAATTCAGGATAGGTGAATTGAAACCATAACCTGGTCACTGATATTGATCACCTGTAGAGTAACCACGGGCTTACCTGTTACACTCATCCACTTGTTTGCTCATCTGCTGCTACATCATCCTCTTAAATAAACTTTGATAGAATCCCCCAAACTTTGTTTTTGGCCTGTTTTCCCCAAAACAGCTTTAGCCTGTCCTTGCTGACATTGGGCGATAGGCGGAGTACACCCTGAACCAGTTACCAGCCAATCACATGATGCCATAGAGAGACAGAAAAACACTCGCACTGAAGTCACCAGTCAACCTAATGAGCATGTTTTTGGTCCGTGGGAGGAAGCAAGAGTGTCGGAGAGAACCCACGCATGCACGGGAAGAGCATGCAAACTCCACAGGGAGATGCCTTGCCTGGCCAGGTAGGGTTGGGAATCAAAAACCAATTTCAGTTGAGAATCGTGAACAGCTCCTTCAAAGAATCGATATCATGAGTCTTTTTGCTAGTCAATTCGTTATCAGTTCCTTCCACAAGGTTCAGAAATGTCAGAATTGTGCCTTAATTTTTTACAAAAGGCACCTACTGCACAACCTTTTTTTTTTTAAATGTATATTTTTGGGCACTTTGTGCCTTTATTGATAGGAGAGAGACAGTGGATAGGCTTGTGAAAGGGGGAGAGAGAGTAGGGGAAGACACTCTGCAAACTGGTCACAGGCGGGATTCGAACCTGGACCGGCAGAAGCATGTACATGGGGTGCTAACCACTATGCCAAACCAGCACCCCGCCTACTGCACAACCTTAATTGAGTGGAAACACCAGCAACTTGCAGAAGCAGTTATGTATGCTGTGACGTGTGTTTGACATTGTTACAACTGAAAATCTACAGATCAATGTTTGCCCGAATAAAAAATCTGCAGGAATCAAAAAGGGAATCTTTAAAGAATTGGATCGATCAGCACGATTGTTAATAGCACCGGTATTGATAAAACCTTATCAATTCCCATCCCTACAGCCAGGGGAACGAACTAATGACCTTCTTGCTGTGAGGCACATGCACTACCTACTGTGCCACTGTGCCGCCCAATTAGTACACCAGTTAAATTATTTGACTGAGTTCATACTTATAACCATATCATCTTAATTTTTTTGTCCGTTAGATGAAATAAATATAGCTTTTAGTCGATAACAATTCCCCCAAAGAATCATTATCATCAGGGTTTTACTTATCAGTTCCTTTTACTTTGCTGTGCATGCTTTGCAAATAAAAGGATGTCACACTCCGTATTTGAGGCAGTCAGCAGACATGACAACAAAAATGTCAAAGTTGCAGTCATGGCACAGAGTGGGAAGAAGTGGTTAAAGTTGTGGCTTCATTTATGACATGAAAGAAGCTCACAGCATGTTTAGTAGGTAGTCGTCTCTATGTATTCACTTATCAGATGGGAGAGACTATGAGCAGGACTGTAGCTGAGTCAAGGTCACAGACTAATGCATATATATTTATGATGACACACATTCAGACATTATCCTCCAACTCAACGCCTTCTTTGTCCCCATTTGCTCGTCTCTATATTCTAAATTGCTCATGTGCTGAGGTATTTTTTCCAATCCCACACTGTGCTCCCCTGACAGGTGCCTTGTTTGAAATTGCTTTTTTCCTCCTCCTCCTCTCCTCCTGTCTCCTTTTCTGCTACCCCGAGGTGAGTGGACGCTGGCATAACTGGTTGCCACTGCTCTCTGGGATTTTTGTTGTTTTCAATTCGTAGAACGTCCTTGGGTGTGATAAAAGGCGGTTTAAAAATAAAATATAATAATAATAATAATAATATTATCATTATTATTATTATTATTATTTTGAATAAGAGCAACTTTTTCCGATGCTTATTTTGCCACCAGAACTTGTTTATGCCTACGTTTGCTGCACAAAATATCCCCTGGAACCTACAAGGGAAGTGTTGGAGTATTGAATAAATAAGAAGATTTGATAATGGAGTTGGTATCAGTAAAATCTTAATGCTTACTACAGAGTACTTTATTTAATTGCCCCATGAGATAGTTTTGTGCTGCTTTTTTGAACAAGTACTCAACCAGTTTTTGTTAAAGCAAAATATAAAACCTGGTCGTCATTGTCCATTCTTTCAAACAGGTGATCATTAGCGGTACCAGACAAACTAAACCTGACTGGAGCATCACTACAGTAGAGTTTTCTGTTTAACATGATGTCTGCCATTGTCTCTGCAACATGTGAGAAGAAAAACCTATTTTTTCTTCAAAAGCTTCAGCTACAAGTTTACTTGTGGTTGTAAACACTGCTGCTGAAGAAGGAAGAGGGTATGACGTCATCTCCAAGTTACCAGCATTCAAGATACAAAGTTGGAAAAAGTTGGTAGCTGTTGTTAGCATGCCTTGCGTCATAGTTCGCACGTACCACATGGAGAATGTAAATAACAATACAGCAGTGTTTCTATATATTTAAACATCAAACAATACTATGTATATGGCTGATATAGTGTGAAAAACTCTAGTCAAAAGTGCTTATAAATAGAATATAACAGGAGTTTAGTAACTCTTTACTCTGGCAAAAGCCATCTTTGATTGTCAGCTAAGCTGTGGTGAGGATCCCCCGACTTCCCAGTAGGAAATTCCGACCTCGGTGAGGCATTCCAGATTAAATTTCCCACTCTGAACTCAGAAATCCTGACTTCCTAGTACAACTGGAATGCACCGTTACTATGATTGGCTTCTTTTGGAGACTTTTTAATTCTCCTTCTGGGATGACAAAGGAAGTTTAATAAAATTTAAGATATGCAGATTTATATCACTTTTGTCTCCTGAAGTGAATTGATTTGTTTCTTTAGTTTTATTTGTTTATGTATTTTTTATTCTCTTTTTTTTGTTTCCCACAGACGTGATGAATAAAGAAATAATGTCACGTGTGATGAGGAAGAGACAGGCGGATCCTAAGGTGGTCCAGTATGTGTGGGCGGCCATCGAGGTCATTCGCAACCAGAAACAAATTGCAAACATGGACAGGATCTCCAAGTAAGTTCACTGAACATTAAAATCAAACAGTCAAGTGATTCTAGAGCTAGAGATGTGAAGTTCACAAAACTAGTTGAGTCTTTTGTTAAAGTGAACAGTGGGAATTGATTCGCAGCTGTGAGTGAGCTGTTTGTTTTTGGCCAATATTAAATTTGCAGGCAATTTTTCAAGACTTGATTGTTACGTCTTGTGCAGACCAACTTGAAGTAGGTCAACAAAACGAAGCCTCTGTTTGCGAGTAGAAGAAGATGATACGATGATAGTAGAAGAAAACATAACTTGGGTAAAAAAAGAACGAGTCATAAAAGGCACAAAGGACTGTTTAGAGTAGGGATGTAACGATTACCTGTAAAACTGTCAATTGCGGGAAAATTGCCCACATTTAATATCACCGTTCCCTGTTTAAATCACCGGTTCACCGTGTTTGCTCCCCACATTATGTCGATAACTTGCAGTGATGCTGTGAAAGAAAAAGACGATTAAAACTGCTGTAACTCCTCCAGTAAGTGAGCTGACTGAGCTGGAGAGAGAGAGAGAGGATTCAGTGAGCCATACCTGAGGTTATACATGGTTTATCAGTATTTTCTGTCTAAATACTGAATAAATCTTGTAAATAATAGCATTAGTATCATTCTTGAGTGTTCTTTTGCTGTTGTTGTGCTGTTCTTTTTCCGTTTATTCACTGTATTTCGTAATGCACCGTCTTTTTCCATCATAGTTCACGGTTTATGGATTTTATGAGTTGCAATTTGGAAATATTCAAGGGGGATGGTCGAAGAGATCTGTCAGGGAGAGGGGACACCAGAAGAGAGTCATGAAGGGGACTAACAACTTCAGGGACTATCGTCAGTGAACACAGTCTAAAATAACACGCTGTAACACAGACACTGATGCTTTAGGCAAACAAAAATGTGTGAATGTCTGTAAAATAGGTAAGACTGTTTTTGGTCATCTCAAAACTTTGAACATGTTCAATAACATTTTTTTATGAAGAGAATCCTGTTTAAATTTCAACCCGTTTTTCTTTTCTTGTAATTACTCACTGCATTAATAACATAATAATGGCAAATAGTTGCCAGAATTATTTACTTTTTTTTCTCTTGAAAACAGAAAAGACAAAAAGATCTGTGATAATTATAATATAAAAGGGGTTAAATGAGGAAGTGTGTGTAAAAGTACTTTTTGAACATGTTGAGCACATTGCAACAATGTCAAGATAATAATGATAATTGTGATAAATTTGATCACAATAACTGTGATACGAATTTTTCAAACCATTATTTCCCTAGTTTAGAGTCTCTGAAGAGTTTTTCTGATGACTATAGGCGGGGCAGGCTAACGCTACCCATTGACATACATTGTTTGAGCTAAGCTAATTAGCGATGGTTGAGCTTTGGCCGTGTGTTTCTTGTTACTGGAGGCGCAAGTGAAAGAATGGTGTCTATACTTGTTGTGGACTCGTGAGTGAGGCAAGACACCTAAACAAAAAAAATGTAGTGTATTTCCTTGAAAGCTAGCAATAACTCATACCACTTTCACACTAAAATTAGCAGGTCAACACAGGTTTTTTGAACACGGGTTAACCCACCCACGATCGGCAAGTGACTCTTTTCCCGCTGCTGACAGACCCGAGTCTAATCGGCAGCAGACGAGCTGCATTGCTTTGTTTATTCCTCTGGCGCATCAAGCTGATGTCATCACGTTGATGACATCATCAGCGCAACGAAGCCTCTCTATGTAAACAATGAAAAAGAGCATGGAGGCCGTGGACACTGTTTTCTGTACTTTGTACTTTTGTCCCTCTTTAAAAATTTTCAAACTCGGCGCTGATGATAGAAAGGTGGATGGAATTTGTTGCTGAGATGGCAAAGAGTCACGTAATAACAACAACAACAACAACAACAACAACAATAATAATAATAATTAGCAGGGCGACCCGAGTGTGATGAGGCAAGCTGATTAAAACCTTTGTAACTTGCAAGGTCAAACGACCCGGGTCGATATGCCAATTAGACCCTTTCAAATTCTTGAAAGGAGCCGATTCTTACCGGGTTTAAACTGTTTTTTGGTCAGTCTGAAAGGGGTATCAGAGAAACCACATCTGTACTGTTTCTCTACTTAAGTAATTTGCTTTGTTTACACAATGTGGTTACACATTTTTGTTTATGTTTATGGTTGTTACACATTTCTCAGGTCTTTATTTTCTGAAACATGCATATGTGTGTCTGTAATCTGCCATTATTTTAAATGTCCCTGGAGTTTCCCCCCTCCGTCCTCACCGATCACTGATTCTTTTCAGTCCGCGGATCGAGCAGACACTAAACGAAACACTTAACACATCTCATGCGGCAAGTTGGCGAGCACCTTGGAGCTGGCCGTCTGCCAAATGAATACCAGGCGGCGAGAGGCGGTTGTCATGGCAACAGCAAGCAGCGGCGGCGGCGGCAGCACACATGCAAGCAAAGCAAAGGAAAGCCCAAGCTCTCCCACACCGCCAGCTCCTCATCCTCATACCTCCCTCCCTCCCGCACCAGCCCGACTGTGGTTTAATTTCACCACGCGTGAGGAATAATTACCGCCCATCCCTCACTTTGAAGGGAGTGTAATCTCCACCTAAGGCAGGATAACAGGCAATGCATCAACCTGCTTAAAACCAACGCATCAGTCATTTATCAGCCTTATTGCTTTATAATGCAGTAAAGGCATCACTAACGTTAAGTCTCTGGTTGATGTCGTGTACATCCCCGCGCAAATACAGACACGGTGAAGAGAAAAAAGTCAATGCTTGATACAACATGACCCACCTAACGACCTGTTTCTGTGTGAAAATCTTCAAAATGCTGCTTAAATACATTTAAATTGTCTTCATATTTGTGTAGCTAACCTTCAGGACTACTTTATGAAAGGACAGGCCTGACTGCAATCCATACCTGAGTGTACAGCCCCCTGCGCCCTTAGAGTAGTAAAATATAAACTGTGAAAATGTACAGTTTTCTGTTTTTTTGTCAATAAGTTGTTTTGCGGTTGAAAATAGAAAACACAAAGCAGAAAAAAAGAAAAATAAGACTAAATAAATAAGTAAAAAGAAGAACACAAAAAGGAGATAAAAACCTTGAGTACACACAGTAAAACAAGAAAATTCCAGTGGTACATAGATGCTTATAAAAGTATGTGGAAGTAGAATAAGAACATGCATCAAGGGTAATGGTAAGAAAGAAGTTCAGGTTGATTACATTTAATTATATTCCACAGGGAACAATTATACAGAAGCAGTTTGACATATAAGTACCTGTTTGGGAAAAAAATAAATTAAAAAAATAGAAAATGTAAAGTTTTTTTGATGGTAGGCCTTGTTTGAATTTGCATAAGCAGAAGTTTAGGCCTTTATTTGTTCCCGAACTTAGATTAATAATTGATCAGATGTTTCCATGTTACCACACTGCGAAATTAGCTCATCTGTCAGGCTTTATGTAGACAAGCCTCCCTACACATGAACTAAATAATCATCATTTAATGATAAAATTACAGCCTGCATTTTAACTACAAGAGGGAAAATATGTTTAGTTTTGGAGCATATTTTGTCAACATAAAGGCAAAACTCGTTTCGTGCCGTCTTTGTTTCACTTAGGTTTTTTTTTTTAGAGGGAAAAAAATGCTTACAATTGTAAATGTAGTTTTGTGGGGGAAAAAGTGTGGATTTTATTTTAAGGCTATATCACCCAGCTGTACCACAGAGTGATAGCTATAATATATTTTTTTATTGTGTTTTCAAGGCAGCATCTGCTGAATGTGCAGCCAGTAGGGCTGAGCGATTTATCCTTTTTGGATTGAAATCGCAATTTTTAACAACGCAATCTAGTGATCGCCAAAAGCAACAATTTTCTGTAGTGCTCCTGGCTGACCCAGAATCTGTTGTGTTAACTGTTCTACAGATTTGCAGGTAATTTGCTTTTACATAAGTGCTAGTAAGCAGACCAAAGCAAAGCCTCTGTTAGGGAGGAGAAGTTGGAGTATCCCTTAAATAATAAAAAGATTTTTTTTTCATCAATATTGGATGATGAAAAATGTGTTCGTAATTTGTTCAGTGATTTCCTTACTGAGGTCTATACTGTAAACAGTGAATATTGCACTGAAGCTTGATGCAAAGAAAATTGTGAATCGATTTGACATTGCAATTAGGGGTGCCCAGATGCAACTTTTTCACCTCCAATACAATACCAATATTGCAGCCTTGAGCATATTGGTCTGATTTAGGGCTGGGCAATATGGCCTTAAAAAAAATCCCAGACCTTTTCCCAGTAAAACTCAATTTGCGATTTTAATTTATTTTTTTTCCCTTCTCAAAGCAAAAAGTTCCAAGTGACACAAAAATGACATGAATCAAGTTCTGCCTTTATGTTGTCCTGACCTTAAACGTAAGAATGTAGTACAATGAAATAAAATAAATAAAAATAAGTTAGAAGACCCTGAAAAGTAACATCAATAAATCCAATAAAAACAAAAACTTATATTATTTTTAAGCATAAAAATAAGCATATTTATTTGAAGCATGTTCGAAAAGATTTTAGATGCAGGCCGATGCAATCCAATATTTGTTTTCTGCCGATATTGGACAGATATCAGATATCAATATAGGATCCGGACACCCCTAATCGCAATATCTGCCAGAAAAATCGAAATTAGATCTTTTCTCAAAATCATTCAGCCCTACTTTCCATTCAGGCAGAGGCAAAGGAACTAAAAATCAGTATTTATGCTAAAGACAAACCCATGGACACCCAGATCATAAATCTGTCCTTATCACATCTGTCTCTGCTGAATATAGATTCAATCAGTCCACCTTTAACTGTTTAAAACACAGAAACATGTCCCAGCAGGCTGTCAGTAGGCTCGTCCTCCTTATTCTGGTGGGTCCCTGTAGTTCTCCCTCACACTTATAACGATTCTCTCTGACCCGTGTTGACCTTCAGAAACACCAAAAGCTACTTCACTGTAGGAGAAAAAACAAGCGCTCCCCACTGGCATAATCTGTCTGTTGGCTGCCTGCCACAGCACAAGATATATAACCTTGCTTTGAGAGTTTGCTGACGGTCTGCAGGCAGCTGTAAGATCAGTTTGTCCACTACGTGATTCTTAAGCATGCACAGACTCTCAGATGTGGAGCTTCAGAGGATAGATGAGAGACCAATTCTGCTAAGAGCCACATGTATCATTTGTCTGTTTCCTGGAGAGTATAAATAAACTTGATGGGTACTGCTGATATTAGATAATAAATCTGAGGAGCAGGTTATTTCTAGACAACAACAGAGCAGAGCTTCCTCACTGACTTACAGTGTTGTTGTTAGAGCGGCTCTCCAGGATGGAGGAACTGTTGAGCTCCACTTGACTCACCCAGCAAACAAATCCAAGCACTCTGCAGCACTAATGCTCTGACTGTGCATGCATCTAGTTTGATTTTTTAGACTTAGGTTGTCAAATGTCAGGTCAACATGATGGGAATTTATTCTCAGCAGCACTTGTCCAACCTAAAGTTGTCAAAGTGCATTTAATAGCAGGGGTGGGCAACTTTGATTACCAAGAGGGACGCATTCATTTTAGTGCTTGAGGGCTGCCCTGTTACAAACACTGCCTGGCCAAAAAAAAAAAAACTCACCACCAAAAGAAAAGGTCACACTCTAAAATTTCATTGGATCTCCTTTAGCTTCGATTACAGCATGAATTTCGCTGTGGTGTTGTTTCGAAAAGCTTCTGCAATGTCACAGATTTGTCCCAGATCACAGCACTGCCCCCACAGGCTTGGTCAGTAGGCACTAGGCATGATGGGTGCATCACTTCACCTGCCTCTCTTCTTACCCTGATGCTCCCATCACTCTGGAACAGGGTCAATCTGGACTCATCAGACCACATGACCTTTTTTCAGTCCTCCAGAGTCCAATCTTTATGCGTAAGCCTTTTTTCTGGTTAGCCTTACTGATTAGTGGTTTTCTTAAGGCTACACAGCTGTTCAGTCCCAATCCCTTGAGTTCCCTACACATTGTGTGTGTGGAAATGCTCTTACTTTCACTATTAAACACACCCCTGAGTTCTACTGTTGATTTCTTCGATTTGATTTGCCCAAACGTTTCAGTGATTCACCTATCACGATCATTTAGGATTTTATTCCGACCACATTTCTTCCTTGAAGACGATGGTTCCCCGCTGTCCTTCCAGTTTTTAATAATGTGTTAGACAGTTCTTCACCCAGTTTTAATAGTTTCTTCAATCTCCTTAGATGTCTTCTCTGCTTGATGCCAATGATTTGACCCTTCTTAAATAGACCAACATCTTTTCCACGACCATAGGATGGTTGTTTAAGAAATGAGAAGCTGCTCATTGCATCAGCTGGGGTTAAATAACGTGTTTCCAGCTAAGAGATAATCACACATGCAGTATTTCATTATTGTACCTATTTGCTTAGTTAAATCCAGGTGGTGACTTTTTTTTGGACAGGCACTGTATTTTCTTTCAATGAGAAAAAACATGTAAATAAACAAAAAAAAGCCAATATAAGACTTCATAAAAGGATTATCCCCACATTAATATATTTTAACTCCAACACAGTTAAAAAAAATATGTCAAAATTTATTGAGCATGGCACATAGCTAAAGCCAATTTAAGCTACTTTTTAACGCAATGAAAGAGTGAATGTTGACCTGTTAAAAAAGCACAAGTTAGCTTTTAGCATTGTGTCCAAATATAGTTTTAACCAATACTATATTTTATATTTTAATGCCACATGAAAGATATTTTGAGATACAATCATATCCAAGTAAGTCCTTTAATTAGGGATGCATGTTATTGGATTTTTGCCGATATCTGAAACGCTGATTTTTTAAATTCATTATATACCTAAATCGATATTTCTTTATTTTTTTAACTGCTTTTTTATCTTAATTTTCTTTTCACAAATGTTTCCAACAGTTTTCATTTACAGATGTTCAATTATGCCCTGCTCCTACCCCAGTCTTTTCTTCTGTCCATTTACACAGGAGGAAAATGAATCATATATTTACTTATTTATATAAATAACAAGTTAAATAAAAAAAAACAGACAACAACCAGACAAAGGTATAGTACATTCATCTATAAGTCACATTCACAAGCCTTTCATATGTCTTGTTTTTACAATATTTCTGGTCAAGACCACAAACTCTGTACTTAGCAAAAATTGACTTATTTCTTTAAATGTTAAAAGATATTTTTGCAGCAGATGTAAAACAAGAAAAACAGCATTTAACTCTTGCAGCAGTGAAACCCTTGATTTTAAAACATACCCATGCAGTGATGAGAAGGTGCATCAATGATGTACTTTTGTATAATTTGCAGATATATACCAATACTTTTTTAGGCTGATAGATACCATTTGCAAACTGATGATATCATGCATCCCTATATTTAATGACTTGTAAAAAGCAAAGCAAGTACCAGTAATTAAAGGTTAGTATCAATATTTTTTTCTCCTATTCTAATTTGTTTATTACGGTGACTGGCGGCCTCATGGCCCCTGTATGATTATCAAATTTAGAAACATATCCAGGTTAAAACTTTTGTTGTGGTTTCAAGGGCATCTTTCTGCTGTTAAATCCCCAAAACTACTGATGAATTTTCCCGAAATATCTTTAATTGAAACTGTTTCATCAGGCATGACTCCATATGAAAATAGTTTTACATAAAGTCTCCTGTGATCTGAAGTTCAACCACAACAATAAGGACACTGGAGCCAAACATAGAGCTGGAAAATATGAAAATCCATTACTGTAGTAGCTGTGTCTCCTTGTAGGTTACAGCGGGATGGGTGATAGGGACTGATCTCACTTTTAAAGGCAAAGGAATGCAAACAGTTCTGAAGAAATCCAACTGTGTTACTCACAAATACTTAACTCAGTTTATTTTAGGGTCCAGCACCCATAGCATTCGTCAGGAAAGAACTGACCCTTGAATAAATGTAGTTGATGGCCCCTGGTTTATTATGTATGACTGGTGACTCATGATGAATCATATTTAGCAGTAGTTATGTTTTCTTCATATTTCCACTTTAAAAAAAAAGTTTTTTAAAATGATTGGTGGGCCGCATTGAGCGAGCAGAAGGGCCACATGGTGCCCCCTGTGTTATAGAGATGATGTTCAGGCTTCTGTTACACACTGCTCAATTGTTGCTTCTGTTCCACCTACCCAGGTACCTGAGCCGTGTGTTCAACATGCACCCTAAAGAGACTGCCAGGCAGCTGAGCTTGGCTGTAAAGGACGGCCTGGTGGTGGAGACGCTGACTGTGGGCTGCAAAGGCTCCAAGGCCGGGATCGAGCAGGAGGGATATTGGCTGCCTGGAGACGAGATGGTGAGCTTACTTTTGAGTCAACGGCAGCAGTGAAATCAACTTTTGAATTTGTGATTATTGATCCCAGAAAGCTCAAATTTGTCATTGTGGTGTCATCTGGTGTGTCCCTCTGAGTGAGACTATGAAAGTAATCCTGTTGACCCAAATGTGTTCACAATGTAAGCAACTTTTCTCATTAGGAGGCTGATTGTTAAAGATATGTTTATTAATAAATGACAACTTTAAATGAAACCAGCTTCCTTAAGCCAACAGTCCATCCTCACTGATGGGATTTACTTCATTTATTTTCATCCATGCAAGTAAACCAGGAATGTCTTTGGGTACTTGCTTTACATTCCCTTTTATTCTTCACTAAGAGCAACACTATGACTGGATGAATTATCCACTTAATCGTGTAATCAAGTTTTCTGTCGCAGAAAATTTGTAAAATGACTAGATTTTTTTCTCCTGACTTTGTCCATCCGTCATTTTACTCCCCCAGTTCAGAACTAAAACTCTTCCCACATTTTCTTCCGACAGAGATGCTACAACAATTTGTACGTTGTGACATTTTTTGAAGGAATACATTTTAAAAAATGTATACGTCTTGTGTAATAATAGGCCCTTGTGATTTTTGCACAGGCACGCTTTCGTGAATGTGGTTGTTCTTTTAGTAAGAGAGCTCCATGTTCATTTTTGTGAATGTAGAGCAGCCTTCACTGCTAACCTTTATTCTGAATTATTATTACCATGTAAACAGGAAGGACACAACTTTAATTCTGAATTATTTAATTCTTAATAATAAATTCCAAGCTATAAAACACCATGTAACCATGGCTATTATGGTTTACTTAAGGCAACAGACTTGTGTTTTTTTTATTTCTAGGGGTGCCCCGATCCGATATTGGTATCGGATATCAGTCCGATATCAACATAAAAACAGACAGCAGATTATATCAGCCTGCTTCTAAAATCTCCGATATAAAAACTCCTATACAAGCAGTCCATTCTACTTTATTTTTTATTTATTTATTTCAGTTGTAGAATGTGCTTATGTTTAAGTTAAACGCAGTGGTTATTTTACAATTTGAAAATAAAGATTTTTGTTTTTATTGGAATTATTGAGGTTGCTTTTCAGGGTTTTCTAATTTATTTTTATTTTATTTTATTTTACTATATTCTTATGTTTAAGGTAAACATTTATTTTACCTATTGGTTAAAAACAAATGGGTTAGTTTTTTTCTTACCTAGTATCGCTGACTAATGTTCTCTGTTTGAGTAATCTCACTTGATCAAACCTTTTCTTACTGTACATAGTTCAAAAAAAGTAATAAAAGTACCAAAGCATAGTCGGTACTCAAGGCTGCAATATCAGTATAATATCGGAGTTGAAAAAGTTGTATCGGGACACCCCTTGTCATTTCTTTCTCATTTGTTGTGCTTCTTGGAGAGGACAAATATTTGATTAAAAATTTAAAATTAAGTGCTGTGTAGAAAGATTTGGCTTTTTATTTTTGGCCACATCACCCAACCCAAGTTACACTGCTACAATTTCAGTAAAAAAAGTTTTAAAAAAAGAGTATCAGTGAGCTCGCTGTAGGCAGAGGCAGGCTAATGCTTACTATTTACTCTCAGTGTTTGGGCAAAGCTAATTACCTATGCCCATCTCTTTCTTGTTACTGCATGCACAGTGGAAAGAATGGAGTCTACCAGCTTGTCATGGACTCAGGAGCAAGGCAAGGCATGGACGAAAAAAAAGTTGGCCTATCCCTTTAATAATTCTACTTCCAATGAACAACCCAGACTTTAATAATGCCTGTCTGTAAATCCATTAGAACATGCAGTGATAAAGTTATTACCTGTGGAGCCGTATTTCATACCTCCACACAGATCATGATAAGATACAGCCACCCATCTGTCAAGTTGCTCACAGTGTGAACACAGTGTTAACAGAGCCTCAGCGCGCTCACACCACATGGAGCAAACATCACTGATGAATACTTAATTTCAGACGTAAGAGCCGAATAGCAGAGGTAATGACACCACTGAGGACTTGAGTGATTAATCCTTTATGCAAACTCTTTTATTGTCTTACAGCTCTGCCATGTTGTGATGTTAATGTTGCCCATTTTATTTGTTTAATTTTCCCTGATTTCCCATGTTAGCCATGAGGAAATGTGCACAGCGTAGCCATGCTTCACTCGTTTCTGTTGCAGTAGCTCTGCATTGAGTGTCGTTTCACAGTGTCTGCATGCCAGGGGAGAAACATCATGCCTTTTCCTAGTTATTATGCAAAGAGCTCTTTATGGATTATTGTGCGGGAGGCATTAACATGTAGCTGCTGGCTGTTTTAATCCCAGAGCTTTTCTCTTTTGAAATAAGGTAGTCGCACCCTCCCATTATCTGCAGTGCACTGTAGCTGGTCAAACTGGAGCAAGTTTCTGATTATGTTGAACAAGAAATATCATGTATGAAAACATTTTCAGTGATTTTTACCTGCACTTACTCAGGTGCCAGTATAGTTACAGATACAATGTGAAGAAACCTTGTTTGTCTTGGGAATGTGTGAATGATAGAGGGCTCTGCAGGTTTTAGCTAAAGCGGGGTACACACTTAAGGATTTTCTAAATCTGAAGGGATTTTTTTATCTGTTAGAGACCCCACATATAATGAAGATAAAAATATCAGGCATTGACAGTTTGGATTGTACTGCGTGGAGTGCTCTGATAATCTCAACATGTCAACAACACTGTGGAAAACATCCGGGAGACAGCTGGTCCCCCATTTCTGAGCTCCACCGAACTTTATGTTTCAGGTCGGCCATGCTTGTTTTTATTTACGCCTTTTTCCTTGTTCCTCAGTCAGCTCACTCCTTGATTGGCTACATTCACATATCAATTCACAAAGTCATGGTTCAGGAGTTGTCGGCTGTCCCCACACACATGAAGATTTTTGGTTGCAATATTGAACAAGTCTTATATTTACGATTGACTGCCTGACCCCTTTCAGAGTAAATTATCAGGACAAATTTTTCTTGACACACCTCCGACCACATAATAATTCTAAAGGGTCATCCTATAAGACATAAGATTGTCTGGTGTTTGCCATCCTCAGCCAGGAAGGGGGAAGGTCGGAACCAAAACAGCCTGATAATCTTTATGTGTGTACCCCGCTTTATACAAAAACAGAAAAATGATTTTGGGGGAAAATTGTTGATGTCTGTAGACTTGACACTGTTGTCCAGCGGAGCTCAGGCTTTAGCAGCAGGACTTTTAAAACACTACTCTCTGAATCACTTGCAATCACAGGATCCAAAAGCCGAGGGAAGCAAGGTAAGGGCTGCTTTGCTTTTTTTTTTTTTTTCTCTTTACCAATTCAGGGTTTGTTCATGTGATCACTCCATCCCCCTCCCCACCTCAACTAACATCATTCGGTGAGAAATCAAACGTGCCACATGCAGTGCGGTCAGGGATTTGAGTGAATCTTTTTGTACGGGTTTCAGACGAACTAAACAGACAGCCAGTACTTTAATGGTGCCTTCCATTTACATCGGAACTGGGAAAAGCAAAGTGGGAATTATGTTAAATCCCAGCTGGACGAGTTCCTATTAGGAGCTGGTAAGATGAGCGAAAGATGCCCAAGTTCATAGTGTGGGTTCCAACCAATGGGGGCATTCCCAGTGACTACATTTTGTTTAATTTGTAACTTAGACTATCCCAGTTCCAAACTCAACTGGAACGCACCATTACACCCATAGTCTTCGATAGTCAACTCTGAGTTGGTGAGGATTCTCCGACTCTCTTTGGAATTCCATCTTCAGGAGCGTTCCAGTTGAAATTTCCTTCTTGGAAATCTTCCCAGTACAACTGGAACGCACAATTATCATCATATGGGAAGACGTACAACGTTCACTGCAGTTTATCCGGAGCTTTATTTAGTGCACTTGCTGCAGCTTAAACTGAAACATTTAATACAAGTTGGGGATGAAAACATTACATTTCTACTTAATTTTGTCCCCACCAGAGGCTGTCAGTCTGTTACATGACATAAAACATAAGATTCATGAAAGTCCACCGCAGCGCTGCGTCCACATGGCCAAATTTCTCGCGGAAGTGATCAGTGATCTCGATGAAATACGTGCTCGCTACTCATCTCCTGATATGCCGTTGCTTGGTTTTGAAAACACAAACATTTACCTTCTGCAGCCGTAAGCTGTGTGCAGTATTTGGCTTTCACACCACGCCGACCACAGCCATGTCTCAAGTGTAAATATCTGCTTGGACAGTCCTGGTGGTTTGTTAATGTTAACCCTATCTGAGTGCAGATAACAAGCAATGCTCGCATAGCTGCAGGTTGGTAGCAAGCATCTGTGCGTTTGTAATATTTGATCTTGGTAGTCGTAGTTCTCCTCGGGGTGGGGGGTGTCCTGCTGTGATCTTAACTTCCGTCTGGCATGCTTATTTTCTTTCTTCTCCTACATTTGAACTGATGCAAAAGGTGGAGCCAATAGTTGTGAAGAACAGGGGTTGGCTGTAATTTATGGGATTTGCTGAGTTACAGTTTGTTCCTTCTTGTTAATAAGAGCTGAGGACAGTCAGAATTTGAGACTGACTGTAAAGCAGGTAGAATGATGGAGACAGTGCTGTCTCTGCAGGTACCTGGATTCAATTCAGCTGGCGTGTGCCGTGTCCTTATTTTGACCTCAGAGTATTGACCTCTTAAACCCGTGGACGTTTCTTGGCTCATAAAAGTGAAGCGAATCAGGAAAGGCCATAATGCAGCATTATTTCCACTCCAGTGGTTTCCAGAAAAGTCAAACAGGATGGAAGTCTGGAAGAAAAATGAGCATCCTGAGCATGAGTCATTAACTCCAGTGGGATCAGTAATGCATCAGTGCCCTTTTTTCAGCTGAGGCACAACATCGAACAGTTCTGATCATGAAAACCAGCATCAATACAAATCAATACAATCTCGTTTCTATAAGTAATTCTAAAAGTAAGTGATCAGCTTCATAAGATGTTCCTTATTTTATAACTGTGATAAACAGGATTGGATTTGATTTGATTTATTAATCCATTTCCCTGAGGAAAATTGAGAATCGGGAGCAGTTGATTATTACAGATGAAAAGATATTTAAAATGAAAAAGTAGATCTATATAAAACTATTAATAAGTACATGTAAATGTAAATTTTTGGTTGTAATATTGAACAAGTCTTATATTTACGATTGACTGCCTGATAGGGATGGGAATCGAAAACCAATTCCAATTGAGAATTGTTAACAGCTCCTTCAAAGAATCAATATCATCAATCTTTTTGCTTATCAATTCCCTTATCAATTCCTTCCACTGACAGGGTTAGGAAGCACCAGAATTGTAGCTTAATTTTCATTGCACCTACTACACAACTTTAAGTGAGTGGAAACACCAGCAACTTGCAGAAGCTGATATCTATGCTGTGACTTGCTTGACATTGTTGCCACTGAAAATCAGAGCAACATTTGCCCACATGCAAAATCTGCAGGGATCGATAAGGGAATCGTTAAAGAATTGGATCGATTAGCAGGATCGTTAACAGCATTGGTATTGATAAAATCTTATCAATTCCCATCCCTACTGCCTGACCCCTTTCAAAGTAAATTATCAGGACAAATTTTTTCTTGACACACCTCCAACCACAGGATAATTTTCAAGGATCATCCTATAAGACATAAGATTGTCTGGTGTTTGCCGTCCTCAGTCAGGAAGGGGGAAGGTCAGGACCAAAACAGCCTGATAATCTTTATGTGATCTATATAAAACTATTAATAAATATATGTAAATATATGTATATGTAAATATAAATATATGTAAATGTAAATAAAAATAAAATGTATTGCTACAGGCTGCTCCTTCCCGTCGTCTGTGTTCCAGTGAAGAGTTGTACAGTCTGATGGCTTCAGGGACAAAGGAGTTATAATCTGTCCACGCGTCCTGGAAAACCTGGACAATGATTGACCAATTTTCCAGTGATGGAAATCATATAGAAAATGCAGTATGAATAATACACAGAATATAAAATATATGAAAGATGTATGAAACTGGTCATGTGACACTAGAATCTGTTGGTCTGATTGCACTAATTTATAATACATTTTTCAACATTTCTAAGAATGTTAAGATATCATTAAATAGAATTGTTATAGCCATTGACAACACAATTTGTAGATCAGCTCTGCAATCTGGGTAAATATACAAAATGTAAGATACAACAACAGAAAAGAGCACTGCAAAGTGTGTGTGTGTGTTTGGGGAGGGCATCCTAAAAAAGTTGTTAAAAGTGATTTCTAGATGAAACAAAAATGACATTGCTGCAAATTTCACCTCTAGATCAGAGGTGGATGTGAACCAGTGTCAGATCATAGATCATTTGGTAGCAAGTAGGGCTGTAATGGTATGAAATTTTCATATATTATTGTTATTGTGGCCAGAGTAATTATTCTGAGAAAGTTCTTTATGTCTATGTAGATAAAATGGTTAAACTTTCTTCTATTGACAGACAAGAAGCTTTTTAGTTCATACCTCGACATGTATTGAAGGAGCTCTTTCGTCTTCATCATCAGGTAACACTTAAGGTATCAACTAAAAACCTTATAGTCTGCTAATGAAAGCTCCAGTACAGTGTCTGTGTGGACACCAACTGCCATACTTTCACTTTCAGAGGCCAAACATTGCAAACTGCACGTGTGCGCCTGCATCTGAGGGACCGCTGCCGCTTTGCTGAGGAGCAGACACATAGTTCAGGCTTTTCCAGACAATGAGCAGCATCACCGTGATTTATTGACAAAGTGAGGTCATCAAACCCGGTTTTAATGGTATTTCAAGAAGGAAACAGTAATACCAACCATCAGAAATTTTACCCTGGTTTATTATTTTATCTTTAACTGTAACATCTCTAGTAGCGAGCTGTAGAAGGATTGGATTCAGAGATCAGAACTAATGAAATGCCCATCAATAATCAGTTGGATGTAAATCCAGTTTCACTGTTCAGTCAGTTTATTCTACAGAAGATGAACTTTAAAATGCCCAGATGTACAAGGCAAAATCAGATTGGATTGAATCCAGGTTGCTCTTCATTCATAAGCTAGTTTTTTATTAATACTGTTGATAATTTTGATTCTTCAAACACTGTTGGATGCATTTTGGCTTGTAAGAAGTTTCGATGGTTAACTTAATTCAACCTGTGCTCTCGTGATGCATGATAACAAACGTGATATGATGTGTTGATGCACTTTGATAGAAGCGACTCGTGCGTTGTGAAAAGGGCACAAATACACATTATTTCATTAAATTGACTAACACAACACTTTCAATAAACCTTCCTGTCTTTTGACATCTTTACGCCCCTGGATGATTTCACTTTATTTTGAGTGTTCTTTAAAACCTGCACGATGTTTGAATGGACCGTGATCTCAGACAGATTTACCTTTTTAATATATCTGAGTTCCTCGTGAGTTCTGTGGGTCAAATTATTATTAGTAGGGGTGTCCTGATACAACTTTTTCACCTCTGATGCAATACCAATATTGCAGCCTTGAGTACTGGCTGATTCCAATATGGATCCGATATGATATCAGCAAGAATCATACATACTTTGATTACTTATTTTGTAGTATAGACTGTAAGAAAAGTCTTGATCAAGTGAGATTACTCAGAGAACTGTAGTCAGCAATATTAGTTAAGAAAAAACTAAATAACATTTGTTTTTAACTAATGGGTTGAATAAGTTTTAACCTTAAACATAAGAATATAGCACAATTAAATTACATTAATAAAAGATAAATTAGAAGACCCTGAAAAGTAACCTCAGTCAATCCAATAAAACAAAAACCTATATTTTTAAATTGTAAAATAATCAATCAATCAATCTATATTTGTATAGCGCCAATTCATAACAAGTGTTATCTCAAGACACTTTACAATGGAGCATAAAGCTCTTCATTTTATGGATACACATATATGCATAGATACATATATACATATAATCACTGTGATAAATTTAAACATAAGCATATTCTACAAATGAAATAAATAATAAAATTTAAATTAGAATGGACTGCTGTATTGGAGTTTTTACATTGGAGATTTTAGATGCAAGCTGATATAATCTTATATTTGTTTTTTGCTGATATCGGACCGATACCAATATCAATATTGGATCAGGACACCCCTAATTTCACTGCAGAATCAATTAATCACCATGACTGCCTTAATCTCAGTAATCAGTGAATTTTCCCTCTAAAGTATCCCACTGATCCAGCTCTAAATTAAACTTTTGTTTCATTTGCCTGACTGGTGCTCTGACTTCCTGCTGCCTCTGTCGTATCTGTTACCCCCTTGGCCTTATGCCGTCTGTGCCCCTGTTGAATGTCACTTTGCTGAAGCCGCAGACACCGTGTCCTCGGCTCAGGAAGCCAAAGCTTTTTGAAGTTCGCCACTCCATCTGTCATCAGAGAATCCAACAATAGTGAAGTGTCTGTTGACATTCAACAGAACTTAAGGACCATTTCTGTCCAGTCGAGTGTTTATGTGGGTGAGAAGTACTTTCCGCTCTTGCAGTTCCTTTGAGGAATATGTGAATAGATTTTACAAATTTATACCAATGTTTGGACATGTAGACTCTGGAGAGGTTCACTCCCTTCAGGTCAAATCATGCAGCTCATTTTCAGCTAACATGAACTATTAACCTTTAGAGGAGCTGCCACGAAGATACAAATCTTAACAAAATTCAGTGACTTTATTTTCCAATCTCTGACGTACACTCACTGGCCACTTCATAAGGGACACCTTGCTTGTACCGGGTTGGACCCCTCTTAATTACCTCTGTCATCTGTTTGTTTTTCAACTTGTGTGTTAGTTTGTTTGTTTCTCTGTTATCAACATCACTCAAAAAGTTATGGACAGACTTTGATTAAATTTTCTGGAAATGTCCAGATTGGGACAAGGAACAAATGATTAGATTGTGGGAGTGATCCAGATCACCGTCTGGATCTACCATGACGGAAAATGTGATTTTCGTGAATAACTGCTGAATTAAAATATATATTTTTATGAACCCAATTGCTTATGCTATATTTTCATGGTACAGGAATCTAAATATTTAGATGAGATAAAGTTAGGACTAATGAAAATCACGATATGGGTGACTGTGACGCTTTTCTAGTTCTTCATGGCATAGATTTGACAACCTGCTGCACACATTCCTCATAGGTTTTGGTCTATAGTTACATGATATCATCACACAGTCACTTTGGATTTGTTGGCTGTGCATCCATGTTGAAAGTCTCCTGGTCCACCACATCCCAACTGTGTTTTATTGGATCGAGCTCTGGTGACTCTGAAGGCCTCTGGATTACAGTTAACATCCAGTTAACAACCAGTTTGAAATGGTAAATGATTGGGACAATAATGATTGGAGAGAGAGAGAATGCAAATAGGCTTGTGCTGAAGGACGAGAGGGGAAGGACACTCTGCAAACTGGCCACAGGCTGAGTTTGAACCCGGGCCAGCCGAAGCATGTATATGGGCCTTGCCTGGTTGTTTGCCTCTACACCAAACCATCACCCAGCTTTATCCTACTTGAAGTAGCCATTTGAAGTAGGGTCATATATTGATGGGCATGATCAGCAGTAGTACTGTGAAGACTGTGGCATTTTAACCATGCCCAGCGGTTACTTAAAGGCCCAAAGTGTGCCAAACCCATGACACCACCACTACCAGCCTGAACTGTTGATATAAGCCAACATGGATCCATGTTTTCATGCTGTTTGCACTAAATTCTGACCCTACAATCTGAATGTCACAACATAATAAAACAAGATTAAAAGACCAGGGAACAATGACCCAGTCTTCTGATTCTCAATTAAGGTGACCCTGTGTGAATGGTCACCTCAGTTTCCTCTTTGTACTTGACAGGAGTGGCACCTGGTGTGGTCTCCTGCTGCTTAAGCCTATCCTCTTCAATACTTGATGTGTGTTCAGAAATGGTCATCTGCATCGCTGAGTTAAGTCTAATTGGTGGTTAGTTGTTGCCTTTGTGTTATCTTTAACCACTCCGACCTCAGACATCGGCAAGTCATTTACGCCCAGAGAACTGCCACTCACTAGATATTTTCTCTTTTTCAGACCATGCTCTGAAAGCTCTTGAGATGGATGTGTTTGAATAGCCCAGTTAAAAATGCAATTGAAACCCTGAGATCAGCCCGTCTGGCACGAACAACCATGGCATGTCTTTGGCTGCTCTTACTGATCATGCCTACTTGCCTGATTGCATGGAGTTGCTGCCATGTGATTGGCTGATCTGCTATATGCCTTAATAAGCAGTCGAACAGGTGTATCCAGTAAGTTGGCAGTGAGTGTGTATTCTGGAGATATTTCCATGAGGCATGTCAAGGACAAACTTCAGGAATTGCTGTGAAGGGACGGATACAGTCAGAAAATGAAAATACTCTTAAAAGGTAGAATGACTGTGGCACAATTACTTTTTGAGATGGATTATCTTGTTCTCATGGTTGTGAACAAGAAGCTTCAAGGTCTCATTCCACTATCTTTGAATAACTTTAGAGATTTCAAGACAAGTAAGTCCATGGTAGCTTCTGCAAACAGCACACATATATGAACAGTCATGGATGACCTGCTCCACTCCATGTGCTCTATCCTGCATCAACCTCCAAGAGGATTACCATCATTTAACATAAAGTTATACTTTTAGGCCAGTTAAGCCCAATTTAATGTCAGTTCAGCGACATGTTGCTGTATTAATCATCATTCCAGATTATGTTTATTATAGATATTCATGTTAATATTAGGGCTGTCACTTTAGTGCCAAACCAAACCAAACAAAGCCCAGGTGACAACAGGAATGGCATATTTAAGACTTAGTCTTATTTTATTTTTGAATGTATTTATCTATATTTGTACTACATTCTTTAATAATGCATCAGGCCTAATTGGTTTGCTGGATGTCCTCGACCTTTTTCTTATTTTGAATTTGATTTATGAAACACACTTAAAGTGTAATTTGAGTTGCCTGATTGAACTTAGAATTTTCTGGACAAGTTGCCCTGACATGGTTTTATTTAGTCACCAATAAAAATGTGGATTTACAAATCTTCACTTCTTAGTGTATTCATTTGATTAGTCCTGCACTACAATTTTATAATATCCTAGAATTCAGATTCTTTATTTGGGTACTTTAAGCAGATTTGAGATTAAAATACGACTAATTATAAATCTGCTAATTAATTAGATTAATTTTTCTAATCTTCTGACAGCACTAGTTAATATTAGACTGATCTCTATCCATGGCTGTATTGATTATTTGTCCATAGTAACTATTCTCACAAACATAGAGACATGAGGACCCTCTTAAAATGAGATGCCACATTTGAACGGGCTTACCTTATAATACATTTATATTCAGTAAATATGGTGCTGATTGAAATGTATTGATTAAAAAGCTAAACTTGTTTTTGAAATGGAAATACAAGTAATTTCTAGGGCTGGGACGATTCACTTTTCTCCCGATACGATTTATTGCGATTTTTTTAGGTGCCGATACGATTTAAATTGCGATTCTACGATACTGCCGATTTTTGCAATCTTTACTTAGCTTTTTTAAAACCAGTGAAAAAGATGAACAATGATGATGCCTACAGACTATATCAGGAAAAATACACATCACATGTGAGTCTGTTTTTAGGATTTATTCAGCAATATATTTTAACCAGCTGGTTATGCCCCCTCTCTTCAAAAGCCTGGATTGCATATAAAAAGTGGCTTATTATCCCTTCAGGCAACAGAGTTTTTTCAAGAAATATTCAATTTTGCTATCAAGATTTAAAAGGCTATAGTTTCAAAGTGGTTAGCTTTCCCAGCCATCATCATCGCTGTAATTTACGGGCCGAGCATGAACGCCTCTGCTGCCTGCACTGTTTACCCCCGGCTTCTCCTTCGTTTGACCAGAGCTCCGCGGTCTCATTCTCCGCTAACACCGTCACTTTTCGCGGTGTTTTGAGCTTCCCTGCATCCCAGACTATGTGCACTCTTCGGCAGTCGCCGACCAGGGAGAGGAAAAGCTGTCGGTAGGCTATGTACTGCTCCGGGACTGTAATGGCGCGCGGAGCCGCTCCGCCATGCGCGCACTCGCTGCCAGTTTCTTCCTCACTGGACGACTGACCGTCATCCTCAGAGAGTAAATATTCCTCAGATTCAGAGTCAGACAGTACTTGACAAAGTACTCTCGGCATCGTGAGTACTCTCTATCACCGTGTGTCTCTCTCTCCGCTCCACAGTTTCTGCAGCCACACTCGCGTCCCTCGGTCCGGTGTGTGTGTTTTAAAATAAATGTACGCCAAAACTTTGAATAGAAACCTGTCACCTGTCCACTATCTGCTGGTGAAAAGTAGTAAATCTACTCAGCACTATTTTAACAGCTATGGCCTGTTTTATCCAGCAATGTAGCTTGCCTCAGTTTGGCGACTTTAGCGCCTATAGAGTATGAGTGTGCGTGTGTGTGTAGGGGGGGGGGGAATATCGATTTTTGAATAAAAATATCGATTTTAAAATCGGCAGACAAAAAATCGCGATACTTAGGTGTATCGATTTTTTCTCCCACTCCTAGTAATTTCCATGCTCTAGTTGACACGAAAAGCTGCATCAGTCTGTTTTTTTCCACACTGAACATCATTAACAATCAGTCAATCAATATCCTTTATTTAACCAGGTAAAAACTCATGGAGATTATAAACCTCTTTTTCAAGAGTGAACTGGCCAAGACAGCTGCACAGAAACAGAAAATAAAACAGATTACGGTTACAGAAACACACTAAAGAAAAACAGCATTGGGATTATTTGATTACACAGCGCAATCACAAGAGCCAGTTAAGCTCATTTCTCTGTCTTTTATAATTGTCTTGAATTCCCCTAGGGTTACAAGACGTGTCAATTTCAAGTCCTTCTGCACATCATTCCAGGCAGACGGGACAGAAAATGTAAAAGCCTTTTTGCCCAGTTCAGTTCTTGCTATCAGGACCTGCAGCTGTAGGATGTCCTGAGAGCACAGGCCATATTGGCTGAGGTTTCTACACATGTGAACACAGATATGTCGGCAGAAATCCAAGAATAGATACAGTCATGGAAAAAATTATTAGACCACCCTTGTTTTCTTCAATTTCTTGTTAATTTTAATGCCTGGCTCAACTAAAGGTACATTTGTTTGGACAATTATAATGATAACAACAAAAATAGCTCATGAGAGTTTAATTTAAGAACTAAGAACTATTCATTTTCCATGGTTTTCTTGATAATAACCAAAATTACTTAAATTCTTACATCAATAGCTATGGCATTGTACCGCCAAAAACACTACTTTTAAGCATTCCCTGTTTTCTTTTCTGTTTGCTTTAAACACATGATACACACAAGAGTTAATACTTGATTGCATAACCATTGTTTTTGATGACTGCAGCCATGCGTCTTGGCATGCTCTCCACCAGCTTCTGACATTGTTCTGCTGTCACAGCAGCCCATTCCTGTTGGACAAATTCAAACAAATTTTCTTTGTTTTTGGGCTTGTGGTTCTCCATTTTGAGTTTGATGATTTTCCACAGGTTTTCAATTGGATTAAGATCTGGTGATTGAGCAGGCCAAGGCATGGTGTAATGTTGTGGTTCTCCATCCAGGTTTTAACTGACCTTGCCGTGGTGGCAAGGGGCATTGTCTTGTTGGAAAATCCAGTCATTCGAGGCAGGAAAGAGTTTTCCAGCTGATGGAAGAAGACTGTTTTCAAGGGTAGTCCTGTACATGACCTGGTTCATTCGGCCTTCACACAATTGCATTTGCCCTGTTCCACTCAGACTGAAACAACCCCAGATCATGACTGATCCACCCCATGTTTTACTGTAGGGCAAGACAGTCTGGGTTGTAAGCTTCTCCAGGCTTCCTCCTAACCAGTAAGTTGGCTGGAGTGGGCATCAATTCAAAATTGATTCATCACTGAAGAGAACCTTAGCCCAATCATCAACAGTCCAATCCTTGTGGTCTCGAGCAAAGAGTAACCGGCCTTCCTCTGCCTTTCATTGATGAAGGGCTTCTTGCGTGCTCTGTGTGACTTCAAACCAGCTTCAACAAGTCGGTTTCGAACTGTCCTTGCTGAACAAGTCACATTTCTCGACAGTGCCCACTCATTTTAAGGTCCCTGGAGGTCTGACGACGATTCCTGACACAGGAACGGATGAGTGCACGGTCATCTCGCGGGGTAGAAAGACGCTTCTGCCACGGCCAGGTAGCAATTTGGTAGTGCCATGTTCAGCTTGTTTTTTTGTTGTAATGAACGGCTGTCTTGGAGATCTTCAGTTTTTTCGCTACCTGTCTCTCACTCATGCCAATTTCCAGCAGTGCCAAGATGGCTGCCTTTGTGGCTTCACATAATTCTTTTGTTTTAGGCATTATGTGAGAGCTGACAACTTCTGAGTTGTGCTACGGCTTGAATGTAAGCAGGAAACCACTCTAGGCCTTTGCATGTGCAGTGCTGCTTGTGACATGAAATGGCCTCTTATATACCCTGGGAATCAATTAAGCTTAAGAATGTCAAATAGGACATAAAGTATTATGTGACCAGCTGCATTTTTTGTTGTGTTCATTGTATTATACGTTTAGTGGTACCAGATATTAGAATGAACAAGAAATTGAAGAAAACAAGGGTGGTCTAATAATTTTTTCCATGACTGTATATATATATATATAAAAATCAGCCATTGAGAGTCTTCGAACGTACAAGGAAGGACTATGCGCGACAGCATATGGGGAACAGTGATGTACATGATAGCTGCAAGCAGTAATAAAACGCGAAGCACAGTGATATACAGTATCCAATTTCTTGAGAAACTGATCAGGTGCATTCATAAAAAGCAGGTCGCCATAGTCCAACAAGAGTAAGAGTTGTGGTGATCAAATATTTTCTGACTTGTAGAGAAAAACAAGACTTACTTGTAAAAAAGAAACCTAGTTTAAGTTTCAGCTTAGGAATAAGTTTATCTCTGTGCATTTTAAAGGATTAAGAATCATGAAGGAATTGATAATCCCATATGATAATAGTATTTGCATTAATTGAAGCCTACATTCATGAAAAATGAGCAGAGTTGTTAATATAGAATATTCCCACTAAAAAACCCTTCTAGATAGAAACCACAAATCTCCTGAAAACCAGACTCTCATGAAAATCTCCCTTTATTAATACCAGATAAGTCTGATGAGTTATTAAGAATTCAAACCCAACGTGCAGCAAATTTACACTTGGTGAAAAATTCAGAGCCAGGCTGAAGCGCTGCCTTGCGGCACTCAGTCACGACTCTCCGCTCTCTCAGTCCAGACTGTGAGTGGGTGGAGTTGGACTCTCGACAGGTTGATGAGTAGTTAGCCGTCCATGCCTCCCGTCATTGTGCCCTTGACTTGAACTCCTGAATGAGAATCAGTATAAGACCGGATTACCACAGCATGAGGGAGTGTGAGGAAAAACAATGATTGAACGAGGTGCCAATCAGTCTGGGAAGTTATGAATACAGAATCTTAATTTGTCACAGTTTTTGACAGAAAAATTAAAGGATTCGTTCTTATGACTGTGATTAAAATCAAACTGGCTGGCTGCTCATGGGCACTGCTCAAAACTTAACAGTAATATGGCGTGTATTGACTAAGTTAAATACTTATTTTACATGAACAGGTGAGGACAGGTGAAGACAGCTTCATTTCTGTATTTTTTTTCAGAATACATCAATCAAAAACATTCAATTTGACACCAAACTATAAGAATGTGGTGGTTTTGACAAATCAGTAAGAGAAGAATTGGATGAAAACTCGTCATTTTGAAGTATGAAAATCAAGTAAAAGGGCAGCGAGTTTGTCACTTTTCCAACCATAAATAGTCGCCATACTTTCATTGTAATTTATCACATTTTAGCTCGTGTTCTAAGTTCTTTAATTTTGCATTTCCAGACAAAATCTGGATTCCATATCAACAATGAAAATCAATTCTTATGTTTTTCTTGACTTTGCAGTTGAAAGAAGCATTAGAGAGGAGCTAAATGTATTGACTTCCGTATTTATTTATAGAATTAAAAATTCATTTCACAGCTGATGAATTCTGCTAAGCACATAAAATGACTTTAGATGTTTAAGTGCAACCTTGCGAGGCAGCTGGATCTGCCTGATTTAATGTCTGTAATCAGGCAGGTCCATCCTGCCAAGCTCCAATCTGCGACAGTTGTGAGCTGCTGAAATTGGAACGGCCCAATCAGCATCCTTAAAAGCAGGAAGAGGTGGAGCTACGAGCAAGACGACAGCAGGAAGTGGCTGCACTCGTAGATATTAGCATAGATGCTAACAGCTTCAATAGCAGTGTTATTAGATCTTCCAGTTTTTGCTTGCATCTTAATGTTGCATTCAGAGTAGTCAAACTGTGGGTTTTTTTGTATTTCTTGACTCATTTATTTATTACTTAATCAGTGTTGCAACAACAGAGCAGCGTGGTTCATTGCAGTTACCTTGTCAGTGCGTTTTTTAGATATATTTTAAAAAGTCCATCTTCTCTCCTGATTATTTTTTTCTGCTTATTTTAAAAGAACATGTTTAAAACTAAAATAAACATAATGACATAGTTGTCCTTATTGGTATAGCATGTAAAAAGAATAAAAACAAAGTCATCAGGGATGAAAAGGGAGAACATACTTAACTGCATCAAAAAGTTAGCTGGTAAAACTAAAAATAAATAAACCTAATACAGTGTTTCATAATTAATCATTCTAAATAAGTAAGGTAAGTTTGTTCGACCCTATTTTCTCATGAAGGTGTTTTGATATAAAGATGGTCTGAGATCCTCCTGATGAAAACAATGATGAAAAACTGATTTAGAGCCTGTACCCCTTCAGACACTTGACCTCCAGACATATTCCCCCTACTCTCACACACTTATAGCAGCTAGAAAAAGAAATGTGTCTGTAGGCCTGTCGCCACCCCCACCTCCCACATTTAACATGCATAACATACAAATAAAATCTCTTTAAGTGGATTATTTCTTCTCACTAAATAGATTTATTCACCAGCAATGTCAGTGGGCAACACCAGTTCACGTTTGAAGGTAGAAATTTGCATTTCAGGAACATATTCAGTTATGGACCTGAACTTTATTGAGAAGTCTGTCTGACTGAATTTATGTTGCTACAAGTATCTAAGATAATTCAGGACGGATGACCTTCTCCAAGATGCCTCACAAATTCATGCTCCAGCCTCTCTGCCAAAACTTCGGGCCTTTATCAAATCTCACAATGCAAACATTTGCCAGTTTGAAACTAAATTACTATTTGCGTACCCCCTGCATAACTTTGGGTACCCCAGTTTGGGAATCACTGATTTAGAGGAAGTAATAATAATAATAATAATGTGCAGGTATTGTCTATTAGGTGATAAACTGTAAGGCCTGGATTTGAAGAGGATGTTCTGAAGTGAGGATGTTTTTGAAGCTCTAAATATTAAAACACTGATTCTGGCGAGGTAATAACCGTTTGGATAAGTTTTGTGTGAAAGGAATGCAAATCAAGAAAATTGATATAAAAGTAATTTTTATAAAGGTACAAATAACTCCTCAAAAACATTTTTTTATTCTTTTAAATTTTGCATTAATTAGGTGTGCAGCTGTAAAGCACTGCTTGCCCTGATAGATGTATAGAAGATGAACTGTGTTTTTGTTTATCTGTTTCCTCCTCTGCTGTGGTTGGCGGGTTGGAGGGGGGGGTCACCCAAACTTGTTCTCTGCTGTGTCTTTCCTGCAGGAGTGGGAGACAGAGAGCCACGACTGGTACTGCTTCGAGTGTCACCTACCGGGTGACATCCTCACATGCGACAACTGCTTCCGGGTTTATCACCCCAAGTGTCTGACAGAGGAGTTCAAGCCCAAAGACGGGGGGTCCCACTGGCAGTGTGTCGTCTGCAGGGTGGGTGGTCAGACTTAATAGGATACCACAGAGTGCCAAAGTCAAACTACTATAAGATTTTTTTATCCGTTAATGTCAGCAGGGGCTCCCTGATCAATCATGATGATGACATTTGAAGGGGTGACTGTTACAAAAACACAGTTTAAAGCACTGGACTGTATTCATCGACCTAAACTTTGACAGTGATGTGCTAGCTTGATGCTAAATGCTAACAGCGGTTAGTCAACAAGTGCTGACATGTACCTTCCATAGACTGTAAAAAAACATGGACGCCATGTCGCTGGGCTTTTGTGAAGCCGCCGCAAAAACTGCTCCCCCTGGTGACTGGCTGCAGTATAGGTCAAATCTCCGTCTCCCCCATTCATCTGGACGGGCCGTAGTGAAACTTCAAAAAATTAATACACCTCATAGAAATATTTCTCCCATCCGTATGCTGTGGTGATATGAAAGTATTATTGGGCTGTGTTTTTTCCAAGTCCTCTTTTTTCTGAAAAGTTTCTTTTTCATCAGTTATTAGAGTTTAAAAATAACCGCGGTTTACGGCAGTTTCACAATGATTGTGTACACTGTATGCTGCAGAGTTTTGCGACCGTTTACGACAGCTGCGTCCGGATATGGTCCAGATTCTCTACTGGCTGCACAATGGTGGCGCCCTGACGGGGGATATTCTGGCTTCAAATCTGTTACATGGTGGAAGGCGGAGCCACGCTATCCAGTTCTTATAATACATCCATGGTATCCGCTCTCTCTTAATCACATTTCTCTCCTTCAGTCCCTGTATGAAACAACAGAGAGACAGGAATGTTGTAGTTACAGCTCAATTATCTTTTCCCATGTGTCTCATAGCTCCATCTTACAGCAACTTGATCCTTTGACAGAATACTGCTGTGTTAGTTGTACTGTGAAGTAGAGCTGGGCAAAAAATCTATTAAATCGATTAATTCGAATTATTTTCTGCAGAAGATTTAAAAAATTAAAAATCAAGATTTTTTTTTGCTTGCCTTAGTCCAATTGTAAGGAGTTACAATTTTTGAAAAAAATACAATTTTCATGATGATTGGCCTTGTAGGGTTACACAAGCACTTTTATGGGATTGTATTTGTTATTTAAGAAGATTAAATATTGATGAGAGAGTTTCATGCTAATACTGTAAAAATACCTCAGCCTTTTAGTGTTTATGTAGACAAACCTGCCTACGTTTATACTACATAATCAACCTTTTATGACCCAGACTTTGACTTTAAGAGGGAAACATTTAGACAACATAAAGGCAAAACTTGATTTATTTCACTTTTATGTCACTGGGAGTTTTGTTTCTTTTAGGGAGGGAAAAATTGAATAAATCGAGTGTTGTGGAAAAAAATCTGGGATTTTATTTCTAGGCCATATGACCTAGCCCTACTGGTAAGTTGGGATTTCCGAATCAGTTAAATTTCTCCCGCTAAGGTTTCTGTTTTGATCTGTCAAATCTTGATTTTTGTTTTTTTGGACTTAATACTAGACAGAGGAGATGTTAGACAAATTACCAAGGTAAAGTCATAGTGGAAAACTCTGCTGTCCTAGCTATCACATACGGCTCATCCGTGTAGAATCTAGATCATTTCTTTTTTTTCCCCTATGTGTACCAAGTTTTGGGCGGACAGTTCTGGAAACCTAAGACTGTCGAATTATGTTGTAATTGTAGTCTGATTTAGTATCGTAAAAGGCACAGCTTTATCCATCCATCCATTACTTATGCTGCTTTTCTAATTTGGGGTCGAGGGGGACTGGAGCCTATCCAAGCTGACACTGCACAAGAGGAGGGGTGTACCCTAAACCAGTTTCCAGCCAATCATAGTGCCACATAGAGAGACAGATTCACACTCTTGCCTAAGAGCAGTTTAGTAGAGACACCAAAGAAGCTAACAAGCATTATTCGGTCTGTGGGAGGAAGCCAGAGTGCCCAGAGAAAACCCACACACGCACAGACCAACACAGGTATCAAACCAGCAAACTACTTGCTGATAGGCGCATGTGCCGCTGTACCACTCTGCACCGTATAGGCTTAACAATTAAATCAAATGCCACTTGTGCAGAGGTTGAGAACCTGGGCGCGGTGGTTACTGAAACTGACCACAGCCCTTGGCCATTTTCAGCATGTCACCCGCACTGTCGTCCTCGTTTCAGGTTGCTGTCAAAAATTGGATTTGTAGGACTCAGTTCAGAAATGAAGCACAAATTTTGTTGTGTTTTCCAGTTGGTTTGGTCCTCTTTTGTCAAGCAGACCAAAATGAAATAGGAAAAACAATCACTAATTTTAGATTTATCACCATGGCTCCACAAATACAAAACTTCTGGACAGAAAACTTCAATTTATGATTTGACAAAAAAAAAATCTGTTTGATTCTCCATATATTGAAGAAGAGTGAACTTTCAAACAGTTGTCCCCATGAAAATCCACTGACATGCTCTAAAGAGTAAACAAAGTGAGTGATAGAGCTGTGAGGTGCTGGTGACCCCATATATTTGGGAGGCTTAAAGCATCCGATGAGATGAAGACTATTAATCATGTCACTCTGGTCAGGATATAGGCCAATAACAGCAGATTGAAGTCTGGAGCCAAAGTCTGGTCAAAAAATGCAGAAGTACGTTTTTATTCAGCCTCAAATCTTTTCTCACATCTGTGTTATCTTCTCTTCTTTTTTATTTATTGATACAATTTTTCCTACGTGATAAAACATTTGGGTCAAGGCAGAGCCAGCTGTGAACCTTCACCTTCATTTCCTCTTTTTTAACGTCATCTTTTCTCCTCCTGCAGGGAAGTAAAAAGAAGAACCTGAACAAACAGGAGATGAGTAAATATCTGCGTTTCATTGTGCAACGTATGAAGGAGAGGGTGAGAGCAAACATTCTTATTTATCTTTACCTTATAGAGGTTATTACCTTTGATTTGTCGAAATTATCTCCAAGACACACGTAGTTCATGTGCATGTTTAAACATACTGTGACAACCCCAGTCAGAATATAGCTTATGGTTTATTCTTAAACGGTCAGTAACTAAGATCAAGCTTATTTGTCCTTCAGTTTTCAACATAATTTAAAAATCTGCAGAAAAATTCAGAAATATAAGGAATCTGCTGTTTTAACCTGTTCAGCCCCTTTTTAAACCTTCTGATCTAAAATGACATCCTCATAAGGAAAAGAGTTTATCTCTGCAACCACAAGGTCTATTTGAATAATTTTGGTGTCATAATAAAAGTAACACTTGAGAGTAGAGCTGAAACGATTCCTTGAATATTCGCGAGTACTCGATTACAAAATATCCTCGAATTAAATTTTGTGCCTCGAAGCCTCGTTTAATATATAATTATACATATAAATATATATCTGGACTACTATACAGTGCTCGGTGTTTGACACGGACGATCATTTCTGTGGCACGACGCGCCTGCTACCTCCGCTGCTGCGCGGCTTGTACAATCATGAAGGAAGAGAAAAGAGAGGGACAGAAAGGAGAGAGTCCACAGAAGAAATGTCAGAGAGTGTCCCAAGTGTGTGGTCACTACAAGAAGGGACGAAAAGAAAACACAGTGTAGCGTGTCTGATATCAAACTGAGTGAGCTTAGCACGTAGCTTAGCATGATAGCACGTTGTTAGGGCTGCAACTATTACTATTACAGCATTTTAAATAAGCTCATCACAGACATGCGTCCTCTTTCCATGGTGGAGGACACAGGATTTAAGAACATGATCAAGGATTTCAATCCAAACTACACAATGCCCTCCAGAACACACTTCACAAATATAATTGCAGAATTATATTACTGCTTTGTAAATCAGTGTTGTATTGGCTTTGTTTTAAGCCAGTACTGGTTTAAACTTTGAAAGTTGTTAAAATAAAAACCCTTTTCTTTTTTTTTTTTAAATGTATTTTTTGGGCATTTTGCCTTTGTTGATAGGAGAGAGAAAGTGGATAGGCTTGTGAAAGGGGGTGAGAGAGTAGGGGAAGACACTCTGCAAACTGGTCACAGGCGGGATTCGAACCTGGACTGGCAGAAGCAAGTACATGGGGTGCCTGATTGCTAACCACTCCGCCAAACCAGCACCCCTTAAAAAAAAAACCTTTTCTGAGGAATAAACGGCATTTGGTTGCTCATTTTGAAAGCCCTAACATGTTGCATTGTATACAATTGATTTCTTTGTTTAAAAACTAAAAAGTATATTTTGTTACAGTACTCGAGTACTCAAAGAAATAATTGACAGAGTACCCGATTCCAAAAATACTCGATAGTTGCAGCTCTACTTGAAAGATTTGTGTAATTATCAGTAGATGTGTTACTGGGACAGGGTAAAGGAAGATAGAAGTCAGAATAACTTAAACATTTCATCCTCGCCTAAAAACAAGTTTTTATAGTGAATATCTCTTTGGAATGATGCAGTTGCAGCTTTAGAACTCTGTGAATGAATGTCAAAATATGTGAGCATTACTTCTGCCAAGTTTGAGTCTGATGAAGTGATGCAGAGCAAAGTTAGAGAGGTTTTACTACAGAGTGGTCAGGCTGAGTTTTGGCACAGTTTGGCACCATTAGTCCCAGTTGAAGTTTCTGATATACCAAACATTATATTTCACCTTTTTGTCACTTTTGGTGCTCATTACATCCATTTACAACAGTTTTTATCTTTTTGGGTAGTTTTAAACCGTTTTTGAAAAATATGTTTTAAAAAGACAATAATAAAATAAATAAATACATATTTATTTTGTTTCTTTTTGGAAAAAATCCCACCAGAATTCTCAAAATTTTCCCATTCAAAGAGATCCATACAAAGCAACCTAAGTTTGAGTCAAAGTGAAACAGATATTTGATCATTAATTTGTTTGATGTGTGTAAAAATGGCTTTTTTGGTTGTGTAGCTGAAAATTTCCTGGTTAATTTGATGTGCAAAATGACTATATTTCTACCCGAATAGTTCACTTTTTCTCACGTTTTTGTTGAAGAGCATACCCAAATGGGAATTTTGGGACTGAACAGGTTAAAGCAGAAAATGAGATGGGGATTGTTTTGGGCATAATGAAGTCTATGAAATGTTATATTACATATTTAATCAGTAAAAGTTCATTATTTCCTTTAATTCTCTATAAAGCAAGAAAAAGCATCTTCATGTTCACCATACATCACCCTTCATCACTCCTCTCATTCAGTCTCTTTCTCTGTATCTTTTTCCCTCCATCCCCTCTTTACTTCTTTCCCATGTTCTCCAACCACTGCACCGTCTCAAGCTCCTGTTAAATCTCATCCTTGTTTCTCCGCTGCATTTGTTCTCTCTCCATTCCCGTCTTTGCACCTCGTCCCATCAAGTTTTATCACTGATGTCCTCGTTAATGCATCCTCACATTGCTCCCTCCTGTGCACCTCTCTGTCCTCTTCAAAGAGCCATATTTAATCATTTTCCCTCCTCTACATCTCAGGCAGTGGACCTGAACAAGAAGGGCAAAGACACTAAACATCCCATGTACAAACGACTGATCCACACTGCGCTGGACGTCTCAAACATCCAGGAGGTAATGTCCGCCTCACTTTCTTAGACGTCTATTTCTGTCATTGTGACTGTACCTTTTCTACCTTGGGAATTTACTCTCCTACATGCTCATGGTTAAGAGCCTGAGTCTACAGATTAAACTGGGGAACAGTTTAAAAAATCTGTTGAGTTAGATTTTAGTGCTGATTTAGACTAAAATTGGCATGCTGACTCCAAAATTGTAGACAGTTTTTTTCTAGCATGTCAGGTTTTTTGTCCACAGCTTACCCTCCAGATAAGCAAAATTCCACTGATTAGCTGTAATAAGACTTGCTAGCTGATTACGATTGGACTCGTCTGCAGCTACGTGGCAACAGTGAGACGAGAGGTGTGTGCAGCTCCCAATAGGTCAGTACAGTCAGTATCTGCAAACAGAAAGCTTACATAGTAGGAGTTGAGAGGATTTGTGCTGGCTTTTCTCTTAACCTTGTAACTATGGGCATACCATTTTAAGTTGTATTTCTTGTTATGCTGTTTTTTTTAGTTTTCAAAGCCTATACGTATTCCACCATAGTGTTTCATTTACATAGGTTTACACAGTTTCCTTTGTTTCAGATCATGTCTGCTCCTGATACTTCTCGTTGTATTAAACCCAAACCAGTGAAGTTGGCACGTTGTGTAAATTGTAAATAAAAACAGAATACAATGATTTGCAAATCCCTTTCAACTTATATTCAGTTGAATACACAGCAAAGACAAGATACTTAACGTTCGAACTGGTAAACTTTGTTATTTTTTGCAACTATTAGCTCATTTGGAATTTGATGCCTGCAACAGGTTTCAAAAAAGCTGGCACAAGTGGCAAAAAAGACTGAGAAAGTTGAGGAATGCTCATCAAACACTTATTTGGAACATCCCACAGGTGAACAGGCTAATTGGGAACAGGTGGGTGTCATGATTGGGAATAAAAGCAGCTTCACTGAAATGCTCAGTCATTCACAAACAAGGATGGGGTGAGGGTCACCACTTTGTGAACAAATGTGTGAGCAAATTGTCCAACAGTTTAAGAACAACATTTCTCAACCAGCTATTGCAGGGAATTTAGGGATTTCATCATCTACTGTCCGTAATATCTTCATAAGGTTCAGAAAATCTGGAGAAATTGGAGAACTTTGCGCCTATAACAAAGATTGTTATAGGCGCAAAGTTCAAAAGCCAGCATCTGTGATGGTATGGGGGTGTATTAGTGCCCAAGGCATGGGAAACTTACACATCTGTGAAGGCACCATTAATGCTGAAAGGTACATACAGGTTTTGGAGCAACATATGTTGCCATCCAAGCAACGTCTTTTTCATGGACGCCCCTGCTTATTTCAGCAAGACAATGCCAAGCCACATTCTGCACGTGTTACAACAGCGTGGCTTCGTAGTAAAAGAGTGCAGGTACTAGACTGGCCTGCCTGTAGTCCAGACCTGTCCCCCATTGAAAATGTGTGGTGCATTATGAAGCATAAAATACAACAACGGAGACCCCAGACTGTTGAACAACTTAAGCTGTACATCAAGCAAGAATGGGAAAGAATTCCACCTGAAAAGCTTCAAAAATTGGTCTCCTCAGTTCCCAAAAGTTTACTGAGTGTTAAAAGGAAAGGCGATGTAACACAGTGGTAAAAATGCCCCTGTGACAACTTTTTTGCAATGTGTTGCTGCCATTAGATTCTAAGTTGATGATTATTTGCAAACGAAAATAAAGTTTCTCAGTTTGAACGTTAAATATCTTTTCTTTGCTGTGTATTCAATTGAATATAAGTTGAAAAGGATTTGCAAATCATTGTATTCTGTTTTTATTTACAATTTACACAACATGCCAACTTCACTGGTTTTGGGTATTGTAAATGCCTAAACAACCCTGACTTACTTTTGCTTTATTTGTGGTAGTTTATCCATTCCAAACATCAGTGCATTTGTCAAACAAGTACATTTTGCATATTTTACAGTAAAACTCTGTGATCAAGACGAGCCATGGGTCCCTCACAAAGTGTGCAAGCAGAGTGTTGAGAGTTTACAGATGGTGGACCAAAGGAACACATGAAAAGTTGGCATTTGGTTTCCCCATGGTTTTTCGAGAGCAAAAAGATCATTGCACAGGCTGGTACTTTTGTTTAGTGAAAACATCAGGATTTAACAAGAGAAATAAAATCAAAATAGAATATTCTAATCTACTGTCAGCTAATAGACCAATGCCTCATTCAGCTGAAATTCCAGTACCAGTGCAAATTTTGAAAATCACATAGTATGTAGGGGATTTGATCAGCACAAGTTGAATGATTTGGCATGTGATTTGAGTCTGTTAAGTACGGTATTTTCCATACTTTTTAAGAAAATGAAGACCCTGTTGTTCAAAAACTTGACGTGATAGAGAAAAACTGAGATCAGTTTTAGATTCAGCATCCAACAGTTAGCTAAAAATAGCCTTCAGTCCTAACTCAACAAAAACTGTTCCCCAGTGTTATATTTCAGTATTCCAGAAAACCAGTGTGTAGTGTAGCTTTTACAGAGCTCCACACAGAAAAAAGGCCCTCAGTGTCAGCTGCTGTTTGCTCCACTTTCATAAACAATCTTTTTTCCCCTAACAAAAACTAGACTATAACTTTAAAAAAAGGATTTACCATGGGCAAAAACTAAAACTAAAACGTACACTTTTCAATTCATATTTTAGTCGACTAAAATGTGAAATTTCATCGACTAAAAATAGACTAACATTAAACATTATAACTATTAGTCATCTGCATTGTTTTAATTTTAGTCTAGTTTTAGCTGATAAAATCTACTGTAAATTGAGTCAACTAAAATATGAAGTATGAAGTGTAAGGCATTTTTTATGTTTCCTTGAATTTCTGAAGTCATTTCTTCTTCTTTTTTAAACTTTTTCTTTCTTATTTTTTATAGAAGGAACATTTACAACATATAAAAAACATGACAAAGAGAGGAAAAAACAAATAAAAAGAAAAACACAACATTTGGTCACCTAAACATTCATCACATTCATTCAGATGTTACAGTGGTGGAACCACAAATACAATGATGGCTCATTGAGCATCTCTTGTTGACATGTACACAATCCATTTTCCCCAGTACTTCTGATATTTATCAGTTCGTAATCTTAATGAAAAAGTAATTCTTTCCATATTTTGGATTAGGAGTGGGAGAAAAAATCGATACACCTAAGTATCGCGATTTTTTGTCTGCCGATTTTAAAATCGATATTTTTATTCAAAAATCGCGATCCCCCCCCCCCACACACACACACACCACACGTACGCACACTCACACTCTATAGGCGCTAAAGTCGCCAAACTGAGGCAAGCGACATTGCTGGATAAAACAGGCCATACCTGTTAAAATAGTGCTGAATAGATTTACTACTTTTCACCAGCAGATAGTGGACAGGTGACAGGTTTCTATTCAAAGTTTTGGCGTATATTTATTTTAAAACACACACACCGGACCGAGGGACGCGAGTGTGGCTGCAGAGGCTGTGGAGCGGAGCAGAGAGAGTGACACAGAGTGATAGAGACTTAGTAAAGTACTCACGATGCCGAGAGTACTTTATCAAGTACTGTCTGACTCTGAATCTGAGGAATATTTACTCTCTGAGGATGACGGTCAGTCGTCCAGTGAGAACCAAACTGGCAGCGAGTGCGCGCAGCGGGAGCGGCTCCGCGCGCCATTACAGTCCCGGAGCAGTACATACCGAGAGCTTTTCCTCTCCATGGCCGGCGACTACCTAAGAGTGTACATAGTCTGGGATGCAGGGAAGCTCAAAACACCACGAAAAGTGACGGTGTTAGCGGAGAATGAGACCGCAGAGCTCTGGTCAAACGAGGGAGAAGCCGGGGGTAAACAGTGCAGGCAGCAGAGGCGTTCATGCTCGGCCCGTAAATTACAGCGATGATGATGGCTGGGAAAACTAACCACTTTGAAACTATAGCCTTTTTAAATCTTGATAGCAAAACTGAATATTTCTTGAAAAAACTCTGTTGCCTGAAGGGATAATAAGCCACTTTTTATATGCAGTCCAGGCTTTTGAAGAGAGGGAGCATAAACAGCTGGTTAAAATATATTGCTGAATAAATCCTAAAAACGGACTCACATGTGATGTGTATTTTTCCTGATATAGTCTGTAGGCATCATCATTGTTCATCTTTTTCACTGGTTTTAAAAAACCTAACTAAAGATTGCAAAAATCTGCAATATCGTAGAATCGCAATTTAAATCGTATCGGCACATAAAAAATCGCAATAAATCATATCGGGAGAAAAGTGAATCGTCCCAGCCCTATTTTGGATATTGGTCACAATATCGATCCAATCCGACTCTGCTGGAGGTGCAGTCTGCAACCATCTTCGCGTCACAGCCTTCATGCTGGCTGCTAATAATATTTTACAAAGGTATTTGTCTTGCTCTGGAATATGGGGTGCAATATTACCCAGGTAGATTGTAGAAAAAGAGCTATTAATTGCATTACCAAAAATTTTTTGCAGGACACGTATAATCTTTTGCCAGTATGGCAATATAACTGGACAGCTCCAGAATATATGAAAATGGTCTGCAGGTTGCACACCACAATTCTTCCAACACAGCCCACCGGTCCTGTCCCCTGTCAGCACTCGTTTTAACTTAGGAGTTATCAAGTATCTAACCATGTTCCGCCAGCAGAAGTCTCTCCAGAAGCCAGAGTTAGTAGAAGTCGATTGCTCAGAGCATATATTTAACCACTCATCTTCTGTAATCACTGTTCCAGATTCTTTCTCCCTGAAGTCATTTCTGAAGTGTTTTACTCTTGGATAAAACAAAACATCTAATAACCCTTTGCTGAATGCTAGGAAAGTTTGAATGTCTGAATGAACAGAAACAAATGTTCCTTTTGTGTGAAATGCAGTCACCTTTATTTAGGCTACCTGGCAGAGCATCTCAGTTACAATACCAGAACTGACAACAGACAGTGAACCTGCTCTACATGAATACATCAGTTCATAAAGAGAGCAGCTCTGATTGGATCACTCCAAAACTTATCCCACCACCACCAAGCTAAGGCAGCTGTGATTGGATGTCCCTCTGAACTCATCCAACCTTTCCACACAACCAAAGTAGCTGTGATTGGATAGATTCCAAACTTGTCTCTACTTTCTGCATGACCAAATTAGGTCTGATTGGATTAAGTCTGTCAAGCATTTTAGTCTAGTATTTATTTGTAGAGGAAAATGTCAGTTATTTTATGTTTAGTTCTTGTCACATGTGCACATTTATTAGTTACTGTCTAGTTTTCCTCAGGGGAAAAAAGATTTTTGACGAAAACTGTGACAGAAACAGTAAGTCGACAACATAAACACTGTTCTGGAGGTATATTTACCTTTGACTCAGTCATCCTTGTGTCACCAATACATACAAATAAGTGTAATTTATAAATTAGTCATTACTTGGATGAATTAATAAAGTGACAAGCAGCTCTGTACCAAACAGGTTTTCTTCTGTAAGTTTATTTAATAGTCCAAACATAAAACAAAGCGCATCTCTGCACTCCAACCAGCTTATATGGAAGCCTGGTGTGGACTACTAAAGCATATGTTTTGGGGAGAAAAGGCACCAGCGTGTCTCTCACTGAGTTTCGTGAGCTCAGGTTGTTGTTGTTGAAGTTTTAGTGATCCGACGTGTGTGGTGTGAGCGAGGTCAGGCCGGACTCTGCTCGCTGCGGTCAGCGGTGCATCGCGGCAAAACTCTGCCAGAAACACTGGAGCTCTGCCCAGACCGCTGAGAGTGTGTGTCTGTGTTAATAAGTCCTGGACCTCTCTCACGTCGGTCACCACACACACAAATACATACACACAAACACACACAAGTCCAGCATGTGAATAAACCTCTTTGTACTTGTTTTCTCTTTCTGACAAACTTTCTCTCTCTCTTTTTGTTTACTTTGATTTTAACTCATTTTTTTAAAGCTCTTAAGTGCAAGCTTCACAAATATTAAAGATAAATAACAAAGTATGTTTCTCCTTTTCTCAGAATCTGTCTGAAGGAAAATATAAAACCTTTGAGGAGTTTAAAGCAGACGCTCAACTCATCGTCCATAACACGGCCATCTTATACGGAGGTAGGTCAAAGTCGAATTAATATTTTTATTTCAGTTACATAAATGATAAGAACAAACATGGAATACAGTCATTTAAAGCAGACCTGTCAATAAGCTTGTGGATAATTTTTGCCTTTACTGTACAATCAAGATAAATTGACATGTAATTAAAAAAAAAAAAACACATCCTTCTATAAACCTTGACACTTTGTGATCATTATACCTTAAAATCATTAATTAATGTATGCTTTTCTGAACTTTAAGAAAGTTTTACTTAAGTTTAATTCATCACGAAGCTCCTTCCAAAATTGTATCCCTTAAACTGAGACACATCAGTTTAATGTTTACTCTAACTCTTCTTGTTTCAGACATAAGAACACCTTGTAAATCATCACTTTCTTCTCTCATTTCAAAAAATGTTGAAGACAGGCAGGAAGTTGTAAAAAACATGCTGTTTATTATTTTATATTTTTCCTTGTGTGATCTCATTTGCTTTAGTCTTACCCCTAAATGGTTTTGCATGGGAGCTTTGCAAATTACATGTATGCACTTATGCCGAATGGCCACTTCATTAGGTACACTTGCTTTACTGCTTGTTAAAGCCATATACAGGCACTGATGTTTGCCAACTTTTTCCAACGTAGAGGGGAAGTGGCAGAAATGCCTTTTTGATGCCTGAGGCTAGAGAGCTTTAAAATTATAGGAAGGCAACAATAACTCAAATAACCACTCCTGACAACCAAGGTATGCAACAAGTCGTTTTGAACGCCCAACATGTTAACTCTTGAAGCTCATGAGAGCAGCACATAAGACCAGATATCTCTCTGATTTTCAGCTCTTTCTAAGGAAAAAAACTCATTATTTATTACCTTGATTTAAAATGCTTTCAGTTCTTTATGGATTTGTAAGTCCCATATTCTGCTTTTTTTAGGTTTAGATGCCCCTTAGGTTCTTTACCTGACTATACTGGATGATAAAGTACTTCTATGCCCAATAGAGTAACTCTGTGGCATCAGCATTTCTTTCCATTTTTTGCTGCCTCAAACAGTTTGTCCTGCCCAGAGAAGACCTTACAGACCAACATCCTACCAGTGTGATGTCATACCATTGTTTTATCTGCAGTTTAAGCCCGTGGGCTCAAGGGTGGTGGGACAAGTACGGAGCTGAGACTGTAGAGTGAATGCTGAGCTGTTGACAACATCTCTCTAATGGCCCTTTTCCACTAGCAGGCCTTGGCCCTACTCTACTCAGCCCTACTCGATTTGCAGCGTGTTTCCACTAGCCCGGTACCTCCTAAAACAAGCTAGTTTTAGTACATACTGCGCTCTGGTTCCAAGCGAGCTAAGTCGAGACTGAAAGATGACGTCATCGACTGCCGGCTACTGATTGGTCAGACAATATCGTCATCGATGAGTCATGAGCGTGACAACCTAGCATGCTAGCAGTAGCTACCGTTAGCTTACCCTCATACGTCTTTTCTTTGCAGCTCGATTGCTCTCGTCCTCGGCTTCATTCTGTTGTATAGCTTCCAAAACTCTCCTGTGCTTCTCAAGGGGTATTTCTTCTTACCACCTGCAGCCTTCTTCTGCTTTCCTTTTTTACTCGGTTTGTGACAAAAAGCCACAGATTGTTGTGTGGCGCTCAAAATGATGTTTCAGTGCCGCTCAGCTGTTTACAGCGACACTGCACCCCATTGGGTAGGCGACTGGGGCTAATGGAGAAGCAGCACAAGGCGAGTAGAGTAGAGCCGAGTAGAGTAGAGTAGGGCTAATGGAAAAGGGCCATTAGAAGCACTGAACTGAGCATTCACCAGTTTTTACCTTGAGTGAAAAAACAGATTAAATTGTAAATTGAGTTTTGTGAAGAAAATTGGGTATTTTATTTTTAGGCCATATCACTCAACCCTCGTATAACTGCAGTCGTTTCTAGCAGAATTGTTAAATGCTCATACTGACCACTTCTAGTGATCTTACTGACCGATTTGTTTATTTCTTTGTAGACTTTTATTTATAGTTGCCATCATTCTGACATGGTAATATTTGAGCATCATGAGTGTTGTTGTTTGTTGCAGTTCAAAGTGACCAGGCAGAGATCGCTCGGTTGCTCTTCAGTGACACGTGCCATGAGGTATGTTCTGTTCAGTTTCATTTGACTATTGAGTTCTGATCTGTTCAAAAATATTCTGAATTAAAGCTTTTTTTTCCCTCACCCTTTTGTTTCCCCTCATCTCTTTATCTCGCTCTTCTCTCCCAGTTGAACGAGCTGCTGTTGTGTAAGAACTGTTTCTACCTGTCAAATGCCCGGCCAGACAACTGGTTCTGTTACCCGTGCGTAAGTACGACCAAAACCTACTCATCTTTGTCATGTGAACAAGGCCCAGAAGGCAGGGCACAAATGCACAACACACCAGAGGTTAAATCAGGCAAAAAGGTTTCATCGGATTCAGGCAAAGTTTGGTACAGTCAGCACAGACAAATCGTGAGGCTAAAGGCTAGGTAAAAAAAACAACCTACGTAACGTAATGCATGGCAATACAAGGGAAGGTGGACTGTGAGTGCAACAAACTGGCGACTAGACAAGGGGAGACATGAGGTTAGATACCTGAAGTATTGAGGGGTGATCAGCGTGCAGGTTTGACGAGAGGGCTGGGCAGATAGGAACACACCTACAACAGAGACAAGAGTTAGTGTTTCAAAATAAACTGGAAAGACATGACGAGCAAAAAAATAACAGAAACTAAACAGACATGACAATCTTTAAGTTTAACAGCTGAAGTGTCATGTGCGTTCACGTACACTTGTTTTAATCTGAGCTGCTGTATAAATCAATCCCAGTACTGTCTTTTGTTATTCTGTCAATGTCAATATCAACTTTATTTATGTAGCAGATTTAAATAGCCAGCGGCTTACCAGAGTGCTTTACAGTAGTAGATGCAGACGCAGTACAGAACAGTAAGACAATAAGAATATGAGTAATAAAGAACAATAAAAGCAATAAGAACAAAAACGATACAGCATAAATGTTAACTAACCAGTAAAACCAATAAAATCACAATAAATATGACTATACTCTGCCAAAGGCCAAGGTGAACAAGTGCGTCTTCAGCCACAGATTGTGTGAACTTCCCTCTCTAATAAATCCACATAATTTGGTTCTTTTCCATTCGAGATACTCACCCAACTTTGCTCAAGGGTTTGGATACCACCCGCTGCTTTTCCATTACAGTTGAGACTGCCATGGCACTTCTGACACCCGGTGATGGGCAGCAACATCACTGTAAATGATTAACACTTCCAGTTAATTTGCAGTAGCGTTGTTGTTTTCTGTGTCAAATAGCTTTTCAGTAGCTTCGTTGTTTTATTGATGAAGCAGAATCCAAGAAAGCTACCGGTTTCCCTCATAGAAGAGAGGGAGAGCAGCCGCAGAGCATTCTTTCTTGATTCAAAACACTTTTAGGCAAGGCAAGGCAAGTTTATTTGTAGAGCACAATTCATACACAAGACAATTCAAAGTGCCAAAATCACAATACAAAATAAAAACAACAATAATTATAAAATAAACTTTAAAGAGGAGAGTGCAGATCAGATTCTTTCAGTCATATGCTCATTTAAATAGAGCTGTTTTGAGCCTAGATTTGAACATTGTCAGAGTAAAAGCGTGTCTCACATCTTCAGAAAGACTGTCCCAGATTTTAGCTGCATAAAACTGGAACCCTGACTCCCCATGTTTAGTCCTGACTCTGGGCACCAGCAGGAGGCCGGTCCCTGAGGTCTTCAGAGTCCGAGATGGTTCATATGGCACTAACATGTCAGAGATGTACTTTAGTGCTAGGCCATGGAGAGACTTGTACACAAGCAGAGCTGCTTTAAAGTCTATTCTCTGAGCCACAGGAAGCCAGTGTAGGGACCTGAGCACAGGACTAATGTGCTTGTACTTCCTGGTTCTGGTCAGAACTCAAGCACACGAGAACTTTAAGGTAGAGTTAATGACATGAGCAAACGTGGGTGTGTAGTTTTAGCGAACAGTGTGTTCTGGTTGCACTGCTGTCTGATTCTTTACGCCTCCAGTGTCTGTGCTGCAGCTGAACTTGTGTGCCGTGGGCAGGTGAGCAGGGACGTGCACTGAGGTTTGGCTTAATTAACCACTAAACAAACACGTTTTATGTTTACTTCCTTTACAATCACCAGGGTATTCTGTAATGATCAGCAGTAGTGTATGAATGACTGATCATTCAGAAACATTTAGAAATGCTTGCCGCTGGGTCCCTCTCCATTTGTTTAGTTTTTTAAACCCACATCCGCTTTAGAATTCAAGAGACAGCATTTTATCATCTCCCATTAAAACACTTAAAATCCAAAATGACAACTGAACTAGTCCAGTTGCTCGTTTAGTTCAGCTGATGAGTTTTAATCCTAACTTATTTTTGACAGAAATGTTTGTGACTAAACGGACTGAAAACAAAGTTTTGAGGTTTCAACAAAATTTCCATAAAAATAAAGCAGACAGCAGACGAGTGGGCGGGCGGTTTGTTCACATTGAGACGGGGAGCACAGACTCAAACCACAGGTGATTGTACTGAAGACTTCAGACTTTAATTTAGATCATGTGTTTATGACAAATATCCTCATATGATTTTCTGAGTCCATCTGAGAGTTTCCTCTGGCTCTGGTCTCATTACCTCCACAAGGGAGGTTATGTTTTTGCCAGCGTTTGTCTGTGTGTTTGTTTGTTAGCAAGATCACACAAAAACTACTGGATGGATTTCACTGAAAATTTCAGGAGATGTTGGTTATGGCCTATGATTCAGATAGTAATAACATTAATAATAATAACTTAATTTGTATAGCACTTTTAAAAACAGAGGTTTACAAGGTACTTTGACAAACAGACATGAACATTAGGGGTAGGAGAAAAAATCGATTCACATAAGTATCGGGATTTTTTTGTTTGACGAAATAAATAGATGAATAAATAGATTTTTTTAAAAAAATTTTTTCAAATATTAATGCTTCATTTTAGTTTGTTAACTCTTTAGGCGCCAAAGTCGCAAAATTACAACAAGCCATATTACTGGATAAAACAGGCCATAGCTGTTAAAATAGAGCTGAATCGTGTTACTACTTTTCACCAGCAGACAGTGGACAGGTGTTACTTTTATTAGAGAAGCATTCGTGGGCATGTTTCTATTCAAAGTTGTGGAGTGTTTTTGTTTTGAAACACACACACCGGACCGAGGGACGCAAGTGTAGCTGTAGAGCGGAGCAGAGAGAGAGAGGGAGAGAGAGACACACAGAGTGATAGAAAGTGAGTAAGAGTACTCACGATGCTGAGAGTACTTTCTCAAGTACTGACTCTGAATCTGAGGAATATTTACTCTCTGAGGATGACGGTCAGTCGTCCAGTGAGGACGAAACTGGCGGCGCGGGAGTGGGTCCGCGCGCCGTTACAGTCTCCAAGCAGCACATACGGAGGCCGATGCTTTGCCTCTCCGTGGCCGGGGTGGCAGTAATCGGCGAGTGACGAGGAGGGGACGTGGTCTGGGAAGCAGGGAAGCTCAAAACACGTGAAAAGTGACGGTGATAGTGGAAATGACTCAGACTGCGGAGCTCTGGGCAGACGAGGGAGAAGCCGGTTGTAAAAAGCACAGTGAAGGCAGCAGAAGCGTTCAAGGTCAGCCCGTAAATTACAGTGATGATACTGGCTGGGTTTACTAAAGGATGAGGAAGAGTATCACAAGTGGATCAGAGATTTTGATGAGCCTATTTGGTATTGTGGAGACAGAATTCTGACAAAGTTTGAGTCTTGGTCTTTTGACAGTTTGCCATTATCTCTATAGTAAAATTGAATATTTTCTTGAAAAAACTCTGGGTTAAAGGGTTAATAAGCCACTTTTAATGCAATCCAGGCTTTTGAAGAGAGAGTATAAACAGCTGGTTAAATATATATTGCTGGATAAATCCTAAAAACAGACTCACATATGATGTGTATTTTTCGTCATCATGCAGGCATCATCATTGTTCATCTTTTTCGCTGGTGTTAAAAAAGCTAACTAAAGATTGCAAAAATCGGCTATATCATAGAATCGCAATTTAAATCGATTCGGCACCTTAAAAATTGTTAAAAAAAGAAAAAGTGAATCGTCCCAGCCCTAATGAACATACAAGCAGTAATTACAGGAGCTTCAGCATGAAAAGAAATAAAAACAAAAAACAAAAGCCCAGTTTAAATCAAAGTACTGTTACAGAAAAATACATCTTGACAAAAGAACCCTGACAAAATAAGAGCCATGCAATGTAAAATGAGACCATGAGGACCCAAATAAAGGCTAAAAACACAAAACCAGTAAGAAAACATAAAAAAGGGGTGAGGGGGAAAAAATGGTAAAAAGCGTGTGAAAAGACAAAAGTAATGACAATAAAATAATAATAATTAAATAGCAAAAATAGAATGAAACAGACACGAGCAGGAGATAAAACAATCAAAAAAATAAAAAGGTTATCTATGAAAGGATTTAAAGTTTTACCATTAGTGAACAATTGTTTTTGCTCCACTAATAATATCAACATGATTCTGAGCGCTGGGTGTGAGTTTCAGAGTCAGTGAATCATAATATGATAACTTTATCATGAATTATTGCTTATAGATGTTGCTTATATTATACTATTATATGTTATTATAATATATGTAATATAACATAATATTGCTTATTATACATATTGCTTATAACAATGTGTGAGCTACCTTGGTGGAGGTTTTCACACTGAAATCACAATTTCAGAAAATGCAATCACGTGATCGCCAAAGCTGAAGTTTTTTGCAGAGGATCTGTTGTGTCAAATATTTTACACATACTAATTTACAAATTTGCAGGTCAACTACACAAAGCCTGTTTAGAAGTAGAAGTTTGAGTATCAATTTAATCATTAAAAACAGATTATTTATCATCAATAACAGATTGTGATTAATGTGTTATGTTTCTCTGATCATTGATTTCCTTACTGCTGTCTATTATGTAAACACAGTGAATATTGCACTGAAGCCTGTCTTGAACAAAAGCGTGAATCAAGTAGAAATGTCTCCCAGAAATCACACTTAGATGTTTTCCTGAAATCGTTCAGCCCTACTTTTCTAGTTTTCATCATTTGTGTGTTTTGTTTTTTTTCCTGGCAGAGCCCCAGCCACGATTTGGTGTGGGCCAAAATGAAAGGATTTGGTTACTGGCCGGCCAAAGTGCTTCAGAGGGAGGACAACCAGGTGGACGTGCGCTTCTTTGGACACCAGCACCAGAGGTGAGCACAGCTGGCAGACATCACAGGATCAGAGTCAAGTTGTGACCCTGTCACCTAAGTATTTACAGTAAGTGAAAAGAAAGGGAGAAAATGAATAATAAATAAGGGATGATGGTGCATAAAACAGTTTGTGGAAAACAAAAAGAAAAGTTTTCAGATATTTGTTGATTTGTTGGTATTTCCTGTGTTGTCTATTACAAGGCAGGGGGGGCAAAATAATAACTTTTAAGTGTCTGAACAAAGGTTATTTAAGGAGGATGTGGCGTAGAGGAAAGGGGGGAGACTTGAGCGTGAGCGGGAGGAACAAGACAGCGGCATGGCGGTGAAAAGAGTCCTCCAATGAAATCATAACTGATCCGAGGCTGATGAGTTAAAACTGTGAAATGGGCTCTGATTGGTCCAGGTCCAAAGTGAACTATCCTCCTGACCGTCCACATCTTGGTGCAGATACGGACGGTGGGGAGGATAGTTTGCCAGACCTTAGACAAAGAATTTTTCCCCAAAGGGTTATCTCTTCTGCTCGTCTGTTTCACACAGCAGACATGAGGACTTGCTGGGACAAAATTTATTTAAAGGATCATTTGTAGTGGACCAATTGAGTTAAAAGACTAAAGTTAAGACTCTGAATTATTTAAGAAATTATAAACGTTTGATTTAAACCTTTAATGTTTACGTAATATTTTTTTTATTGCAGGAAACTGTGAAATTTGTGTTGTTTGGAAAGGAAACAAAGTAAAGAATATTATGAAACTTTAAAAGCAACTCTGTTTTTATATCTTACATTGAATTGTGATCTTGGGAATTTACCAGGTTTGTCTTTTGTTATGTTTTATTAATTTCTGAGAAGAAGCCCTATAATAAGTGGCGCCTACTTGGGAAAAGTGAGAGTGTTACAAAGTTTTCCTCTGGAGTAGTTCAGGTAGAAAACACACCAGGCAGATGTGTTAAAACCACAACAGATGAAGAACAGTCTGACACAAGTGAAATCCTCTTTGTCTTCTGCAGAGCGTGGATCCCATCAGACAACATCCAGGACATAAAAGTGAGCGTCCAGCAGCTGCAGGTGAAGCGCAGCAACGGCTGGAAGAAGGCGTGCGAGGAGCTTGAGGTCTACCAGCGCTTCCTGAGGGAGGGTCGCTTCTGGAAGACAAAGATGGAGGAGAGCAGCATGCCGCAGACCCAGCAGAGTCAAACCCAGAGCCAGGGCCAGAGCCAGCGGCCGCAGCAGCAGGAGAGCAGCAACGGGAGGACGGACCGGGTGGAGCGGACGGAGGAGGCAGAGTCCAGTATCTCCTCCACCAGCAACGAGCAGGTCCGACACGTAAGTGGAGTCTTTACAGAGAGACTTTGACCTGTTTTAACACTCAGATATAACTCACTCTTCATTTACACAGAGCTTTAAAGGCAAACTAAAGTATAAGACAGAATGATGGAGCAACACAAAACCATCAGGACATCTGTTGGTGCATAGACATAAAAAATAACACCATTTCTGTGGAGGTGAAGAAGTGAGCGGTGACATCTGGTGGCCAAACAGCACATGATCAGAGCAGTCTTACACAGGTTAATAATTGGGTTATTATGCTTACATCTTTGAGATTAATAGTTTTATTGTTTTTGTTTTTTTTTTGTAATTTCTCCCTGATTTGTCATCAGGGAGATCAAAAATATTCCATTTAAAAAAAGAAAACATGCATACAAGTCCATGGATGCATAAATTAAAAACAGTGTAATTGAGCAATCCTTCTAGCCATCAACAGTATTTTACCTCAGCTAGTATTCTCCCTTACACATTAGCCTTTTGTATGTTTAAAAAACCAAAACACATCATGAACAAAGAATGTCACACTTATTCATCAGATCTAAATTCTTTTGGTTTAAAAAAATATTGTACAATAGTGAGAAAAAGTTAAAACAATGAATTAAAAAGAAGGTTAAACCTTTTTCCAGCTTTCACTTGTACATGTTCTTGTCGGTCATAATTATAAATGGTGTTTTTACCTCCACCAAGGAGGTTATGTTTTCGGGAGAGTTTGTTTGTCTGTCCGTCCGTCCGTCCGTCTGTCTGTGAACAAAATAACTCAAAAAGTTATGGATGGATTTGGATGAAATTTTCAGGAAATGTTCAGCATGGGAAAAAGAAGAACTGATTTGATTTTGGTGTTGATCCGGATCAGCATCTGGCCGCCATGGCGAGAAAATGTGATTTCTGTGAATAACTACTGAACTAAAATAGATATCATTATGAATCCAATTGCTAATGGTATGTTTTTTCATGGTCAAGGAATCTAAATATTGACATGAAATAAAGGTAGGACTAATATTTATGGTCAAAATCACAACATGACTGAGGACTGTGACGCTGGCGGAGGTCTGCGCTCTCCGAGTGCTTTTCTAGTTTTCAGCTTGTTTTACTCTCTGTCATTAGTAGGCATAAGCCTTAAAATGGTGAAATAGATTGCCTACTTATTAAGTTCTGCTCGCTGAATAAAATACTACTGTAATGTCTTTGATTTAAAGAAATAAGGGGGTAATCCTTCTGTATACTTTCAAAGCCATCCACAACCTCGCCCCTCCATATCTTTCTGACCTCCTCAACGTTGCCACTTCAGTCGCTCTGCTCCCCAGCTCTGGAACTCTCTTCCGCCAGACTTCCGAAACCTGACCTCCCTGTCTCTTTTCAAGTCCAGACTTAAAACTCACCTGTTCAGGACTGCATACCCCACTGGACATTAACTTACCTCCTCTCCCCACCGGTCCTTCTCTGTTTGTGCTTTTCTATTGTTGATTTTATTTTTACTGTTGATTTTACTGTTGTGGTTTTTAATCTTGTTCAGCATCCTTGAGTGTCCTGAAAGGCGCTTTTAAATAAAATGCATTATTATTATTATTATTATTATTATTATTCCAAAGGAGACAGAACCCTCTAGTGGCTATACAGCACAACTGTGTTAGAAAAAGATAATTAGTGTCTGACGTATTACCGTGTACATGTCGGTTAGTTGTCATGTTTACACGTGTAGAAAAAATTCTAAACGTTGACATTCCTTCTTTCCAACTAATACATTTCTGTAATAATTTCAACCCATCTGTTTATTGTGAGGGATCTATCTGTAACCATTTACAAGTGATAGCTTTTTTTTACTGTAAATATTTTCCGCAAGTATCAATCAGATCCTTTTATTTCCTCAGGTAGATCCCCCAAATAACATGATATAAAAGTCAGGGGGAACAACTGTCCGAGAATCAGCTGCATGGTAAACCAAATATTTTACCAAAACAATTGTACCTTTATGCACCTCCAGAAAATATGTAGGTGATCTGCCTCATCAAATCCACAATTTCTCCAACGTTTACACGTCTCAGCTCTTCGATATTTCTGTAATTTAGGAGTAATAAAATAGTGTACATGGGTTTTCCAGCCAAACTCACGCCGATACATAGAATAGGAGGTAGTGAATATAGTTTCACACATATTTTCCCACTGCTGACATGTAATTGATTTATTAGATTCCGTCTCCCATCTCATTTTGATATAATTTTCGGTATTTCCTCTACTGTTTGTGATCCCCTGGTAAAGTTTGGAAACAACTGATTTATAAAGTGCCTTTAAATGCTTTAATAATTAATTGTATTATGTCATTAAGTTCTTTAGATTAGATTAGATCAGATTAGATTACCGTAGATTATACTTTATTAATCCCTTAGGGAAGACTCCCTCGGGGAAATTATGATTCCAGTTGCATTATATTATAAATAAAAGATAATACTTGTAGGCTGCTGCTGCTGCTTCTTCACATCCTCTGTCTTCCTGTTACTCCTCATCCCCCCAATTGAGGAGTTATACAGTCTGATGGCCTGAGGGACAAAGGAGTTTTTCAATACTTGGGGAGGAACAGGCTCATCTGGTTGTTGATGGCCATGTGTAGAGGGTGATTGGCATAATCCAGAATGTCCAGCAGTTTGTCCAGTGTCCTCTTCTCTGCCACCGTCACCAAAGAGTCCAGCTTCATGCCAACCAAAGAGCCAGCCCTCCTGATCAGTTTTTCAATCCTGGATGTGTCCTATCTTGAATATCTGATGAAACTGGCTCTTGGTAGCTTATAATAATGAAGCTGGCAGTTGGTGGCATCTTTCAAGAAAGAACACTCTGCTGGTATCCTCAGAAATGCTTCATGGCAGCAATGATGGTTGAAAAAGATATCCATAGGATATATAAGAAAAAAGAGTCTTAATAAGAAGTGCAGGAAGGTCAGAAAAAGATCAAAAACGGAAAACTTTTGAAAATTGTAATAAAAATTAAGGAAAAAACACAAAAAACAGCTAAAAATATGGAGAGGAAACTGGACAGGATGCTGCTTGTTTACAGTGCCATGGCAACTCAATATTTATTTATTTGCTTTATTTGCTTAAATCTTTGATTATTTTGAAGAGATAATTTCTTAATTGCAAAAGCCTAAAAAAAAAAGTTTTCTAAGTCATTTTCCTCTTAGTATTTAAAGCTATGCACTGTGTTCTTTTCCATTATTTTATAGTCAGCAGTAATACCTGTATTTGTCCAACACTTTAACCCAGAATCCATATAATTTGGTTTAAATTCGGTATCATAGGCCTCCATAATGTAAATTTCATGAATGATTTTAAACCAGTCCTCCATTCGTGGAGCACTGCAACCACTTTCTAGTCAAAGCTTTCTTCCCTCCAATAAGTAATACTCTCATTAAATATTTATCAGCTGTATTCATAGCTATGGCACCCGAAATAAAGTTTTGAAGTCAAATGAAATGGGATCTGAAATATTGTTTCTCAACACATATGAATAGAGTATGAGTATAATCTCATTTTAGGGCATCCAATATAAATGAAAATGGTTTGCAGCATCAACTCCACACAACCTTCAACAGGTTGCACCAACATCTTGATGTCTCTTCTGAGCTGGGGTGATAAAAGATCTCATTAGACTTTTCTAACCAAACTCCCTCAAATTATGAGAAGGTTTTTATTGGTTTAATTCCACTGTTTATACTAATATATCAACCCTGACCCATCCTGGTCACCACCACATACACATTTTTTTCAGAATCTGTTCATTAATATTTTCAGACAAAACAAATAAACATTAGAGAAACAAGACGGAGAGAATACGAGACTAGATAAAAAGAGAGAGGACAGGGCAAATGTTATGATCTAGGGATTGTCCAGGGTCTGTTTATGTTTAGATGGATGTAGAGCAGGAGAAACATGTCCTGTGATGAACGTTACTTTTCATCTACAGAAGTGGACATTTCAGTGATGATGTAGAGGAGATGTGTGGCCAATGGGAAATGTTCAAATATATTTTATCGTCAGTTTTCTTATCTGCGAACTCTGATGATTGCGTTTCAACCAAACCAAGTCAGAGCATCTTGCTCCAACTGCTCTGATTTTTCTTTTCCTTTCCTTTCTTTTCTCTATCTATGAGTTGTATCTTTGGTAGAAATGTCTGTGTGCATGGACTTTTTCTGCTGTTAATTTTTCTGACAGAAAGTAATTTATAGACTTCCAGCTACTGTCCAACTATCCATAAAGTTTAATTGTATATATTGGAACAGGAGAAGAACTCAAGGTTCCTCTTAATCATGCTATATGTTAACATTGTTTTTTATCTTTCTGTAGCTCAAAGGCAGTCAAGAGCCCAAGGCAAAGAAAAGTCGTCGATCACAAATGGTTGAACCCAAAGAAGAAGCCAGTGTAAGTGATTACACCCAGCTAAATACAACTACAAATAGATTTTGCATATTTATTAATCATCCCATTCTTTCTTTTACATATGTCTGTGCTTTTCCTATGTCTATAACTCCATTCACACCAAAATAAAAATTAAATGAACTGGACTTAGCACTGATGAGCTGTATGTGTGACCTCAGACAGATGAGTTTTTCACCTTGGCTTAATGTCTTTATCTGATATTCCTGCTGTTATACTGTTTATAAAAGCAACTTAAACAACTGAATTTCCTCTTGGGGGTTAAAACAGTATTTCTGAGTCACATTTGGATTCTGATCAGGGTTTCACATGTGAAATGAGCTTATGTGAAATGTTATATTTCTATGAATTTGTTCTCTAACTGCTATTTAGTATTCAACCCTCATGCCTGAAAGGGGCACTTTTGTCTGTTTAATGGTGTACTTGCTTTATTTATACAAGTTCGAAAAGGAGTAGGAAGAAGTAAATGGAGTCCTAATCCTTATTACTGTTTCTCATGGGTTGTATAAAAACATATTTTTCTGTAAAGACTATGCAAATAAACATAATCCAAACAAATATGTTTATACACATTAACACTACAAAACACAATATGTACAGTACAGGCTAAAAGTTTGGATGCACCTTCTCATTCAATGTGTTTACTTTATTTTCATCACTATTTACTTTGTAGATTCTCACTGAAGGTATCAAAACTGTGAATGAACACGTGTGGAATTATGTACGTAACAAAAAAGTGTGAAACAAATGAAAACGTGTCTTATATTCGAGTTTCTTCAAAGTTACCACCCTTTGCTCTGATTACTGCTTTGCAGACTTTTGTCATCTGCTTCAAGAGGTAGTCACCTGAAATGGTTTTCACTTCTCAGATGTGCCTTTCCAGGGTTATTTAATGGAATTTCTTGTCTTATAGATGGGGTTGGGACCATCAGTTGTGTTGTGCAGTAGTCAGGCTGAAGCACAGCCGACAGTCCTATTAAGGCTCATTTATGCTCAACGTTAAATACAGATCCGGATACAGACAGAGCTCTCTGTCCGTGCTTTGCGTTCTTTTCGTCCGTATTTCTGCGCGTATCCTTGAAGCTTACCAGACAGAGCAGTACCACCGGAAACCGTGGGGGCAGTGTTGCTACTGTCACTCACACTCATACTCATACTGATACTCATCTCTGGAGAGAAACGAAGAAGAAAATGGCGGGGCTCTTCAAAGAAAAGTTGTGTGAGCTGGTGCGAAATCACAAACATATATTTGATGTTACTCGTCCGGGACACCACGACAAAATCAAACTCCAAAACAACTGGGAGGAGATTGGGAGGGATGCTAAATGTTAGCTTGTTGAATGCAAAGGAGAAGTGGAGGTCGGTGAGAGACAGATTCCTGCCCCCTGGTGGATGCAATGGTCAACATCCATTGCCAAAGTAAAAGACGCATGGGAGTATGTGCGCAGTGACGGAACCATCGTTTGAAACCGACGCATACTCTTTCATGTGTATGACGAGCATAAATGAGCCTTTAGACAACTGTTAGAATTAATATTATGGCAAAAACCAATCAGCTAAGTTAAAGCTATGGTCTACGATTTGGAAGCTTTGTACATCTTAATAACACCGTTTATAAGGCTGTTATGGTCCTATGGTCCTATCTACACAGTATAAAGACCAAAAAGAACGAAAAAAATCCATTCAGTATATCCGCTGCAAAGCTGCATACTAGCTGACCAATCAAACCTAGAAGCCTGTAAGGTTCAATTGGTCCGTGAGTTGGTCCGTGAGTCCATCCAATCCCCCGTCTCCCTCACTACGCAGCGTCATGCCCATGGTCCCGCCTCCTCCCCTCTACCTCCGGTGAGCAGCTAGCAGCGTTAGCTACTGAACTAGCCGGAAAAGCCTAGCGCCGAAACCGGGAAGCCGCTTCCCTCTCCCGCGGGGCCCAACGGAGCTCTGCCCGCGGGTTGAGGCCTGTTAGCGGGCTAACGGCTAACGAATGGCCTCAGTCAGCCGTCAGACCTTCAGCATCGGCCGTTTCGCCCCTGGTTGATCAGGTAATGGCTTTGTTTACTACAGTGGGAGATGTCTGCTGAATAACTCTGGTTAGTCTGTGCCTGTCCTGGCTAATGACTTGTAGCGGAGCGGGTTAGCCTGTTAGCCGCTAATCGTTAGCATTGTAAGCTGAGCTGGGAAGGATAGGCCGAGAAAGATAAATCCTCCCCCACAATCGGCTCCGCTCTGGCGGCGCCAGACCTGCATTGCAGCCGGTCCAATTGAAATGGCTACTGCTGTGTGTTATAAGGGGGATGTCTGTCGTGTTTGATACTTTCAGTTGAGCTGAGCTGTTTTTGATTGAGTTTGCTGTTGATATATTATGCTAGTCGCTCGTAGCTCAGTCCGAGGGGGCTTGTTAAGAGGCCAGGCGACACGAGCTGGGGGCGGGATCTTGGAACACGGAGAGGAGAGGTGAGGGAAGGGGGGGCAGGCTGCGGTTTCAAATCGTAGACCACAGCTTTAAGAGAAACGAGTGGCCATCACTACTTCAGTGAGAATCTACAATGTAATTAGTGATGAAAATAAAGAAAATGCATTGAATGAGAAGGTGTGTCCAAACTTTTGGCCTGTACTGTGAGTAAAAATATGTATGTGTAGCGTAAGTATCACTATGAACATAATATACTTGTATTATAACCACTGTTTACATTTTTATGGTCAAACCTAAATCTTTTCCAAAAGGCAAGTGTTCTCTTCTTGTTATTGTTTGACTTATTAGAGTGTCCTCCTAGATTCTGTCATCTTGTTTTGCTTTTACTCTTGTATTTGTGCATTCGTCTTTTCTTTTCTCACACATCATGCCAATTCGTCGTCTTCCTTCTCTTCCCTCCGTCAGGACCCGGAGCCGGAGATGGAGGCGGTCAGCTCCAGTCAGGAGATCCCAGTGTCCTCGGCGCCCCAGCAGCCCGAGAAGCTCTCTGTGTCCACGCAGACAAAGAAGGCGAACGGCGGGTCGCCTCGCACGCTGCACCGAGGCACGCAAACAAACAGCGACGGAGCCTGCCAGAACATGTGCCACGAGAAATACACCAAGGTCTTCAACGACGTGAAGGAGATGATGAAGGCCGACAACAAGCGGGAGACGGAGAGGGTCGTCAGGGAAGCTCTGGAGAAGGTTAGACTGAGAGTTTGATGACGGCGAGGGTCTGTTTGATTAGATATCTCACCGCTCACCTGTCTGTCCGTGTTGTTTCAGCTGCGAGCAGAGATGGAGGAAGAGAAACGTCAGGCGGTCAGTAAGGCCGTGGCCGGAGCTCAGGCGGAGATGGAGAGGAAGTGTAAGCAGGTGAAGGAGAAGTGTAAAGAAGAGCTGGTGGAGGAGGTGAAGAAGCTGGTGGCTCAACACAAACAGCTCATCTCCCAAACCAAGAAGAAGCAGTGGGTGAGTCTGGACTGATGGCTAATACTCCTTTCACACTGGCCAAAAAAACTGTTTAAACCCGCTAACAATCGGCTCCTGTCAGCAGTTTGAAAGGGTTTAATCGACATTTTGACCCGGGTCGACTGATCCTGCAAGTGACACGGGTTTCTATCAGCTCGCCACCAATCTAGCCTTTTAGAGGCTAGATCAGAGGCAAGCCTTGCCAACCTTCACTGTCCAACAGTTTCACTCAGCTAAATGCTTAACGGCCCAATCAGGGAAGAGAGGCAGGAGCAGCGGGAGCTGCAGGCATGATGACAGCAGGAAGTTACTTGACAGGAAATGAAGTCACTTCCTGTTGTACAAATAATGGTGGCTAATGTTGGTTAGCTTGTGGTCATCATGGTTACTCAGTTATACTTGGCGAAATCTGCTCTCCTTATAAGTTTACTTCATTGGCATTGTCTTTGACGAGGTTCATGTCACATATAAGTGTTAAATGATACATCTGTCTGCTATAATTTAAAGTGAAACAATAGTCTTAAGGTAGTTTAGCTATCGGCAAATGGCTGTTAGCTGCTACGGCTAACGGCTTACATGGGCAAACAACAGTTAATGGCCGTTAGCCGCTATGGTTAACCGCTACGTATGCTATGTCATAGCAGCACTGTTTGATATGGATTGGTCTGCGATGAGTGTGATGAGCCAAACTATCGTCCAATCACAAGCTGCTGTTGTCTTTGAAGGTTCTACCCCTGAAAACATTTTTCCTTCCCAGATGGATTAGTGAAAAATTTCCAATATGGAACTGTCCATCTGGCGTGTCAGGTTACCTCCGATCGGCTTCAGTGGGAAAATCACACCCGAGTCAACCTGCTAATTTACATCATGATGTTGGCGTAACGTGCCCACAGCATAATAACGCGCTGTCCCCTCCGTCTGTAACTTGCGTGACTCTTTGCCGTCTTAGAAACTTATTCAATCTGCCTTTGTATCATCAGCGCTGAGTTTGAACATTTTAAAGAGGGACAAAAGTACAAAGTACAGAAAACAGCTGACCAGCTTGTCAATGGCCACCAGGCTCCTTCCCATTGTTTACATGGGCGTGTTTCGGTGCGCTGATGATGTCATCAACATGATGAGGAAAAAAAACAGCCACACAGCTCACCTCCTGCCGATTAGACCCAGGTCTGCTGGCAGTGAGAAAAGAGTCACTTGGCGATAGTTAGCGTGTTAACCCAGGTTGAACAAACCTGAGTTAACACGCTAATTTTAGTGTGACAGCAGTTTAATTTGTCACCAGTGATTTTCTTTTTACCTCCGCCAAGGAGGTTACGTTTTTGCTGGTGCATGTTTGTCTGTTAGTAAGATTACACAGAAGCAACATCACAGATTTTGCGGAAATTTTCAGGAGATGATAGTAATGGCCGAACTTAAAAATGATTAGATTTTGGTGGTGATAGGTGTTATTTATCTGATAATCTGGTGTCCATGTCTCTATCATCAAGGGTAAATTTCATCTGGAGCTGATCCAGATTGGCGTCAGTAAAAAACATTTAACTTTACAACGGGAAATCCCATTGATGACATTCAATAATTCATATAAAATCAAAATGTTTGTGATGTTCCCAAAACTTGTGCTTATACAGGATAGCGACCTTCATGTATGTGTATGAGTTTGGTCTGGAATCTGGCTCTATTCTGAATATGGTGATCCAGACTTGTACTTTTTACGGGGGTTGGGGAAAAGTATTATTCTGAATTTATTGGCACTAAGAACAAACTATGTTAATGTCTTGCATTTTATTTTATTGTTGTTTTTCCATTTTCTGTTTATTTAACTGGCATCTGTGGTCCTGTTGAGAAATATTGTTCCATGTTGATAAAAACATTTTTATGCCTTTTTAGGTACTAGGCATTTTATTTTATTTATTTGTTTTCCTTTTTATTTTTTACCCCTTTCTTTCTTTTTTTTGCCATTTCAGCAGAATCAAAAATGGTATCAAGTATTGCATATTTTTTGTGGGTATTGATATTGATTTTGAAACTGTATTGTCATAGCAACCCTACTCCAGAGTCATGTGACTTGTGACGTGTATGTAGCCAATTAAGAAGCGAGCTGACTGAGAAACAAGGAACAGCGACACTTACAGGCCTGGCGTATGTACTGCAGCCTTTCAGTGTTTTCTTGTGGACAGACCAATTTCTTAAAACAAGCCGTCTCTATAGAGAACAATACAAAAACGAAAAAAAGAAAATGCTGGCTGTGGCGTAATGACTTAAGGCCCGCTCAGGTCTTTTGTGTGACTTGGCCAACTTAAATATTCAAATTTAAGTTTTTATTTCAACAAAATTGGGATAAAGTAACAAATCTGTAGGTGCGAAAGCCACCTAAGAGAGTTTTGCCAGGTCAAGTTGGTCCTTGTGGCTGAAGACTCCAAACTTCTTCTTCTTTTCCTTTGTAAAAAAGGAGCCCTGAAAGCACAGTGTTCCCACAGGTCCTGGAAAACCTGGAAAATAATCAGCCGAATTTCCAGTTATGGGAAATATATGGAAAATGAGGGGAACAGTAAATTATCTTGGAAAATTGTTGTTCTACCTTGTTAGTGAGCAAAAATGTGTTTGGTAACTCGTGCACACTTAACCATCAAATATGGGTAGATACAAAAATGCAAGTGTATCAAAAATTGCAACTTGAAATTTAGGTTTCTGAACAGTAAATCTACAAAATATATTCCTAAAAAGCAAAGCAAATAACGATAAAAAATAAGAACAACCGTGAATTTATTTTCGTCACTCATTACTTTAAAGCCAGACTAAAAAGATAGCTAGCAGACCATGTCCATGCCAGAGAGTTTGAAATAAACAACGTCCTGGAAAAGTTCTGGAAAATGATTTCTAGAAAAGAGTGGGAACCCTGAAAGCTGAAACGCAGACCTAACCGCTGTCCTCTTTGCTGTTTCAGTGTTACAACTGCGAGGAGGAGGCCATGTACCACTGCTGCTGGAACACCTCGTACTGCTCCATCAAGTGTCAGCAGGAGCACTGGCACGCAGACCACAAACGCACCTGCCGCAGGAAGAGATGAACAAGCCCCGCCCCTTCTCACCTTAACACAGCACGCCATTGGCTCTCTCCTCCTGTCAGTCAGTGTCTACAACATACACACACAAACACACACACTCTTGTCCCTCCTGCTTCTCTACTTGCCTTCCTGAACACTTTGTGGACCCGATGTTTTCAGCGTGAAAAGAGCAATTTGTTCCAATTTTGTTTTTATTATTTAATGTAACCATGTTTCGAGTTTTTCTTTCTGTATTTCTTTTTTTTTTATTCCCTCTGAATCACAAACAGATTGCTTGGAAGCATGGCTCTAATGGTGTGATTTTGTGTTTTTTTTTCTTTAATGTTTTTTCTTTACTGAAGTGCTAATTACGAGCTCGTGTCAGAGGATGTAATTTAAGTGTTTAGTACCAGGTGAGCATTAATACTGATGAGCGTTTTATTACCTGAATTTTTAGAAAAATCACCTTTCTTACTGTAAATGCAACAACGCGCGGTTGATCTTGCAAGATAATGAAACCGAAGTACCATGACAGCATTTAACTGGCTCTGCTTCTTCTGAGACTTTAATAATATCAGTGAAAAACAAGTTGTTGTTAGCAAATATGGCTCTCAGACATAAATATATGGTTTTGTATGGTGGATGGCACCTTTTATCATTTCTACCTAAGATCTAATTATCCTCAACTCACTTATTGGGAACAGGGTCACGAAGTCAGCCTTTAAAATGCTGACGAAAGAAACCTTCTGTGTAATGTTATTGTTAAAAAACTTAATATTATTATGCACATGTTGGGGGATTTTTCGGATTTAAATTAAATTTTATTTTTTTCTGAATTGCAGAAAGAGCAATCTCGACTGAGCTGGATCTGAGAGAGGTTCCACATGTGAAAGTTTTTTGTTTTTTTTTACTGTTTTGCACATTTCATTTCCCAAAATGCTTGTAATATTGCCATAAAGTCCCAAAGTCTTTATGAATTCAATCCCAGACTGTGAATAGGAAGTGGGCGTTCTGTCTGCTTTTGTTTTAAAGCCTGGTGTTTAGCCTTTTGGGGGGCAGCAGCTTCTTTTTCAGAAATAAGGTTTGATCACTTTTAACAACGCTGACAGGTTGATTTTGTGGCAACTTTATTATTTTCTTTAATGTGACCAAACTTCATTTAAAGAAACTCATACTCAGTTGATGAAGGGAGACATGCATCCAGCAGATGAGACTGATGACAGATTTAAAGGATGCTTCAGTATTTCTGAAGGATGACGTCCTAGACTGTGGTCACTGACCTAGCTTAAAAAGCTTAAAGCAGCGCTGCGCCTTTAAGAAGAACAAGCTCAGACTACCATGAAGGCACATGTCTGTAAATAATGAGTTATTCTTTGGGATATTTCATCTTTGGCGATTTCAATCTGGAAACGTAGATTCTTTTAGCTCGAGTGGCAATGATTAGTGAATGATTGATTATTAAAAGTTGATCATTTATGCTTAAATTAGCCATGTTTGTAGTCCATATTGGCAGTGTGTTTGCATTTTATCCTGATAAACACATTTTATAACACACTAGACCACTTTAAAGCTCATGAGCTGGCAGCCTGATGTGTTTCAGTTTTTAATATCAAACGTTAAAACTGTGCAGAAGTGCTAAATGCTAACTTGTGTCAGCGTATTTGGTCTCATTCCTGCACCGTTCTGTTAGTGCTGTAACGTCGTCCATCTTTATAAACACAGAGTTTATAATCAGATGAGAGGTAGACTTCCATATCAACAGACTCGTTTTGTTTTGTCGCCCCCTGCAGGCAGTTTAATGAGCTACATCCTCATCAGCTTCGCCCACTTCTTAAACACAGTCTGTTTTCGACCTGAGCAGATCCAGTGAGCCCGCCCACCCCCCATTGCCCTCCTGAAGCTTAAATATGATGTATATTTTTCCGAGCGCCATCAGTGTCATTTTTTACAGTGTTGTACACTCAAAAAGTTCTTTTTTTTAATCCTGAAGTGACTAGCTTTGAGAGTCTTTCACTGCTTTTTGCCGTAGTTGGTGGTCAGTGCCCGTTTCTGTTCTTTTCTTTTTGTCATTCTCCCCCTCCCCTGCATGTCGATAGATTCATGGTCTGTCTCTTCTCCATTCATTACGGTAAACAAACATGATTTAGGAGGCCAGACGCCCGCTGGTTTCTGATTAACAGTGACGACGGATGGACCAATATAAAACATTATGCAAATGTGAATGATCAAATAACCTTTTCTAGAGTTCTCCTTGCGCTGGATGTCGAGTGTGTGTCGTGTATAAATATGGTGCTTGGAATCCTTCATGTGTTTAAATGGGCAATCAAATTGCCAGTTTATTATATTTTCTTTAGGAAGGGTGACAATTTAAACTATGACTGTTTCCTCAGTTATGAAGATGAACTGAACGGAGGAAAGGAATCCAGTTACTCTGTACAGCAGCTTCACCTTTTTGTTTTTTTTACACACAGATTGTTGTTAATCAGTTTGTGTATCTGTGCAAATGTGACAAATAAAATGCCGTAAATTCTCAAATAGAGGGGCAGAACTTTTTTATTCACCCGCAGTAACAACAGAAACTGACTTTTGTTTTCATCTTGTAAGTGAAGAAAATGTTCTGATGCTTTTTCTGTTGATGACAATTTAAAACTTTAATCATTTAGTTTGTTTATCATCCTGCAGTCAACACCCCACGTTAAACACTCTGGTAAAAAAAAAAAAAAAGATTTTAATTTGCCCTTCAGAACAGGCAGACAGTTAGAAATTTATGAGATTTTAGAGGCCAAATTAAAAAAAAAAAAAAGTTGACAATCGCATCCATGATGCTTAAAACACATTTTTGAGATTTACTCTGTTTGAAATACTTTTCCTGTTTCCACCTTTGTTCTCAAATCCAGTGCTGCACACCAAAGTTACTGTTCTTAATAAAGCGTAAAAGTATTATAAAAAAAGTATTTAGAAAACTGAAATTAAATCGCAGAGGCCAAATAGAAGTATCTAAAACTACAGTGTGTGTTCAAACAACTAAATGTAGCAAAATGAATCTTAAAAAGACTCAAGTTCTCATCACATGACACATGATTTCTCTTATATCGTCCCAGTCCAGTCGATTTGTGTTCTGGATCAGTCCCTGACACAGAAGCTCGATCTTGAGTTTCTTTTTACCGATTTTCTTTGAATATTTTAACAGGGCTTCTGAGAATCCTTTTCAAAACCGTTAATGACACTGAAACAAACAAAATTAAAAGTCCATTTTAAATAAAAAACTAAACTAACACAGCACTTTTGGAAAATAAAACTAAAATTGTAAAAAAAAAAAAAAAAAAAAAACAGAAATTTTTAAAAGTAAAAAGTTAAAAAAGTAAAAAAAAAAAATCATTGGCTTGTTTATAAGAGCCTCAGAAAATAGAAACACGAACAAAAACTTAAACAAAATAAATCAATGTTTAAGATTAAGTCTTAAATTTACATGAAACCATAATACTTTTTCCAGCGCATAGATTTAAAAGATTTACACCACAAGTCAAATTTTCCGAATTTATGAAGTCCCATAATCTGGAATCGTGTTTTCTTCCTCTACACAGTTTGCACTTTTTAATTTTATAATCTCAAGGATCACAAGTTTTCTTTTGTTTGTATTCCACAGCTTTTGTAACTAAGAAAATAACTTGAAAATCGTTCTTTGTATAAATGGACAACTTTTTAAACATAAAAAAAATACATTTATACATTTAGAGTTAATTATTTTAGTTTTAAGTACCAGGAAACTAAAGCAAAACTTTTTTTCTCCCAATAAACTCCCAGAAAAAAACAGAAATAAAAAAAAAAACATTTATAATCAGACATTTTATTTGTACCTCTCATGACATTTGATTAATTCAGTAGTGGGTTTAAAACACTTAGATATGTCTTGGAACACTCTGATTTATACCTGAAATTATGGTAAAAAGTGCATTTTTTACTATTTTCAACCCGTGTTAAGTTTGTCTTTCATATTTTTGTGTAACATTCAGGATGTTCTGACTTCAAGAAAACGCCCAAAACAGCCCAGTGAATATCGTGTTTGTTCACTGCACCTCTATTAGAGAATTTACGGCAGTTGTTCCAGACTTTAAAGACTTAAAATGTTCAGTCTGTCGTCTCTGGAGTCTTTCTTTTGAAACTTAAGTGTATCACTTTGATATCTAACATGTTCCTGTACAGTTCAGCTCCACTTTGTACTCCTGCTTCTCACTCTGGAGAAAAGTTCTCTTCTGCCGGCTTTAAGGTCAAACTCGACGTCCACGCTCTCTCAAACCTTCATCACTGTTGCACTACGTGTAAATAAAACACCCTCTGTTGATATCTCCTCCGTCATATTTTATGTACATTGTAAATGAATTCACAAATATTTCAGCTGCTTTTGTTTGTTTCTGTGCTCGCAGTGATCCGGTCGACTGTTAGGTTTCGTTTTGTTGAAATGTTCGACTGTTTTCATATCGGCTCTGGTTCGGATGTCCGGACCACTCTGAGGTTTGTGTCATTTCAGCACAGTTCAGTTATTTTATTTTTAATTCAGTAAGAGCTATGCTGCACATTTCAGTTCAATAAACTCCTGTTCTCTGTATCACACTGTTCTTAAACTCATGTTTTTATGATTTACTCACCTGCAGATTTGTTCTTTGACTTGTTTTATATTCGTCCATCCAGACATTAAAATATCAACATGAGGACTTTCTGATCATCACTTCTCATCTGTGAAACTTTCAGGCATGAGAGAAAGTATGGGGTTTGATTTTTTTTTCTGCTCGTGCTTTCAAGAAGAAGTCAAAATGCTGTGATTTCGAGAAAAGTTGAGTAAATTAAGTAAATAAATATAACTTAAAAATATGGTTAAAGGTCCCACATCCTGGTGTGTTTGGCCTTTTACTTCACGTCTGTGGTGTCTTATGATCAAGAATTTGATCTTAGTTGAAAAAAATTAAAATGTCATCTCTTTCTCTCCCCTTTGGAAACGCTCTGATTGGAAGGGGTGTGGCTACAGGATGCTCTGATAATGAGCTTTGTGCTGATTGGCTGCCCAAATAATACCTGAATGGAGGAGAGGAGGGGTTACAGGGACAGACTTTCAGTCATGGCGTCTGACTGATGGGAAGAAAACACATGTGGGCGGAGCCTGTACAGCTATGACATCACAAACTCCAGGAAGTAAAAACAGTGTTTTTAGAGACTTAAAAGACAAGAAAAGCTTCTCTTCTCTTTATGAATGAGACTTCAGTGAAGTGTCCTGTTGTCCAGCTCCCTGAGACTCTTCGACATTAGAAGCAGAGAAAGTTGATTTTGCAGGATGAGACCTTTAACACACGTCTCAAGTCTGATTATTAACTGAAGACAGCGTTGTTATAATGATTAGTACGTGCTTATAAAGCATAATCAGTTATAAATAGGTTATAGTTTTATGATTTAAATCATTTATAATGCTTTATGATGAGTCATTATAACTAGTGATGGGAACTGAAAAACAGTTCCAGTTGAGAATTGATCACGACTCCCAAGGAATCGATATCAGTCTGTTTTTGCTCATCGTTTTCTTCCACTTTTTTCTGCATGCTTCATCAATCAAAGACGTCCAGCTCTCATCAGAGAGCAGCAACAGAAGTAACAAGAAGTCAAAAATCATGGGAGATGGGGGAAAAAGTGGTCAAAATAATGTCTTAATTACAGAAAGATGCCTACAGCACATTCCAGTGGACACACAAGCAACTACCAGAAGTGTTTATCTGTGCAGCACATCATTGGAGATCAGGAGCGTCGTGTGTTTGACGTTGTTACCACTGACAATCACAGAATATCAGCAAGAATTGATTAGGAATGCAGAATCAGTACTAGCACTTGTTCCAATAAAGTCTTCTATATTCCCATTCCTACTTACAAGTGAATTTTGATATGTTATAAACATGTTTCTAAGGTTTACGGGCTTCATACATAGATAGATGGATAGATAGATAGATAGATAGATAGATAGATAGATAGATAGATAGATAGATAGATAGATAGATAGATAGATAGATAGATGGATAGATAGATAGATAGATAGATAGATAGATAGGTCTTCATTGTCTGTTTCAGTTGAAAAACAGAAATTTTTCTTCTGTCACAGCTTCATTAGAAAGTGTTTCAGTTAACACAGAAGTCGAAATGTGGAGTATTTTATCAAGTAATGAAAGTCAAAATTTCAGTTAAAATTTAAAGACAAAGTCAGAATTACTTGTGCATGATATCATTAGAACAGAAATAGTAATCAGCAGATAATTGCCTAAAAGGTTGATTATGTTCAGCTACAGATGTGACCGTTTTTGACGATATTTTAACCAAACAATTTGACCACATCGTAGCTGTCGAGCACAAAGCTCTTGTGCAGCTTTTTAGGAAACAAAAAAATGAACTTCTACTATTAAAGTGATTTTTTTTTGTCATTTTAAATGGTTTTTAAAATTCATCAATCTCGCCTACCAACATGAAAGGTGACCAGTAGCGCTGCTTTATGAAAAAAAAAAAAAAAAAAAAGAAATATTAAGATGGAGGTAAGAGGTTCTGGCAATAGCAGTGACATATTAGCAATGACATGTTAGCTTTAATTCTGGAAGGAATGCTAATGATGTACTAAATGTCAATTTTATAGATCATGTAATGAAATCAAAAAAAGCAAAGGACAGGATCTAAACAAAGAAGATGACTTTTAGAGGCCGTGGCAGGTAATTCACTGAACAATGAAACGTCACAGCGAGTCCTCATCAGGTCAAAATGACTGAATCAATTGGCATGTTCTCCCTGTTCGTGGATCTTCCCTGTGTTTTCCTGTTTCCTCCCACTGATCAGAAACATGCTCCTTTAATTTTACCCAGTTTCCTCGACAGACTCTTGGCTGGTCCATGACGGGAAAGTGCCCAGACCCGCCCACCCTGATGGTTATGATGAGATCCTAACAGTGACATGATGCCACCTTTAGTTTACAGGACATTAAGGAAAAGTTTGTTGAGCATGGACAATTCTTTTCTTTAGACCAAAACCCAACAGAGCAATTGTTACAAAATGTTAGCTTAGTCTTTAACATCGTGTTGCTCGTGTGATTCCGTAAATAGCTAAGGACTGATCAGCTATTAATTAAAATAAATATTTATTGTTAATATATTAATAAAATATGTTGAGTGAAGGGGTGCAAAAAGTAGTTAATTCCTTTAAGCGCTCTTTTTTCTGTCCTAGTTTCCTTGTCTGATCATAATGGGTGACAGTCAACAGGTATGTCGCTGGATAATAAGATGGTAATTTGTCAGGAATTATTGGATAATGTCACGGGTGTTAGGAAAGTAAATAAAGTACAGCTGGAGTTACTTTAAACATCCTCCAATAAGCATTAAGTTTAAGTGTTTTGTAGTTCTGACTGAATTAAGATGAAAACTTAGAATTCAATGTGCAGTTAAACCCCGATAACTAACGTGGTTCTTGGTTTTTAATTAAATGTTTTCATGAAATGGTTTCCAACTTTCTTAGAATTCATGTATTTGATTCTAAACTACTAAAATCCTAGAGGTTGGCTGAACTTATTGGTATTTAGTAGAGATTTTTTTGAGAAATTTCAGCTGAAATGTTTATGTAACGATGCCTAACAATGGTGCTGTTATCCAGTTATTACCATCTTATTACTGTTTAAATACCTGATAATAAACACCCTGATATCTGAGTTATTACCATCCAATACAGTCAGAACTACAAGGTACTTTGCTAAATTAGGGTCCTCGCCCAAGGGGAAGGACCTCTTCTTGCTCGAGCGAGAAGAGGTCCTTGCCCATTGTTACTGTAGTGTTTGTTTCTTCTTATTATTACACCCAGGGTCTTTAAACCTCAATTTGACACCCTAAACATGCTCAAAAACTCACCAAAACCGGCACACACCTCTGGGATGCCAAAAAATTTTATAAAATGGAAAAATTAACCCCAGCATACCAAAATGTGCTCTCTAGCACCACCTGGAAACACTAAAATGGACCTCACAGCCACTAGGAATGTAGTAGAGAGATCAAACAAACATCAAAATGTAGATCTCATCAAGACCCACAATTCACGTGCTGACCCCTGACCTATCTCAAACAGGAAGTTAGCAATTTGCCCTTCAAAGTAAAATTTCAGGGGAAAAATAAGCCCAACAGAAAAATTATCTTCTCCTAAACCATAAATGGTATCAGCTTGAAATGAGGACAGATGACAGAGGAGACATTGATGAGCAAAATTTGTAGGGGAATTTGTTGTTTCTCAAACGGTTTTTCGAATGACAAGCCCTCAAAGTTAGTCGTGCTGAAACAGCCCTCGCAGCTCGTTCCATTCACTTGTATGGAGGACTGGCAGAACAGCAAGGGACATCCTGTGTCAGTTAGGCCTCTACAGAAAAAACAAAACAAAATTCAGCTTTAAAACTTACATTATTGGATTCCTGACAAAATTTCACATAAAAAGGTCATATTTTTTTTGAGAGAGATTTTGTCCAAATTGTGGCCTCTTTGAAAGAATGTTTCAGAGTGATCGTCGCTGCTGAGGGCGGCTGGGATTTCTCATCCTGACTGACAGTTGAGTGCAGCTGGGTATCCAGGGTGACGTCATGCAGGATGACATCATCAAAGATGACATCATCCTCTATAGAATGTCCCATTATGAAGACTGAGCCTTTAGACAGTGATGCTGAAACATATATCAGTCTAACCAAGAGCAGTTTAAAGGGATGAATAGGAATGAAACCCGCAAAATGGAGGTCAACGGGGCATGAGTGACCTGCAGCAGAGCGAGAACCTGCCCAATGCTGCTTGCAGCTTTAATTTACCTTTGTAATTACCTCTTTATTATCAGTGTTATTTCCCAATAATTCACCACAATTATGATAATATAGTCACCAGGGAAATTGAAGGGATATGTCTTAATAAATTAAAGGTCACCAGGTTTTGTTTGATTCCTATTCTTGATTTTTCAGGGATGTTTTTCTGCTTCCAAATGTTTCTTTGCATCAATGATAACAATTATAAATGTTGGAGCAGTTTAGAATAATAAATCTTTGTAATATCAGGTTAAAAAAACAACCTTCTTGCTACATTCTGATTTTGTTTGTAAGGGTCCTTAATCTGCTGTCCAGTGTTCTGCTTTAATAGATCTGTGTAAAATGCTGAATAAGCCTAAAATTACTTTGACAGCAGATTTGTGGTGGTTTCATCAGCGTTTTGACTTCTTCTTGAAGCACTAAATAAATCTTTTTCTCTCCCAGCCTGAGCCCAGTCCGACTTCACTCACAGTTTTTTTAAACTCACGTTTTTATCTTCAACTTTCTCCTGACTGGTTTTATATTCGTCCATCCAGTCGTTGAGCTCTCTCAGTGTGAGTTTATTTTTTATTTTTTTTCGCTTTCATGTGAAGATTTTTTGACGTCATTCCAGTTTGTGTCTGGTTTTTAGCTGCATGAGTAAAGGTGTGTCTCCGGCTCTTCTTGTTTTGATTTTCATGTAAAGAGTGGTAGCTTCACTCCCTCAGATTAATGTCACACGGCAGAGATGATCTTTATTTCCTGGACCTTGAGTGGAAGCTGTTTTCTGTCATAAAGTGAGTGCGATGGTCAGTTTGTTAATCATTACCAGAGATACTGGAGGTCCTGATACACCGAGCACAGGCAGGACAACTCCGAGTATTAAAGTACTCTCTCTTCTGTCCATCTGTAAACTTCTCATCATGGCTGAACGTTTTTTATGCTCCTGACTTTTTGTTTTCTTTTTTGATGCTTTAGCTAGCAATATGTACATAAATATATTCTATGTGCTAACATGGAGGAAATAAATGTATCAACAAGTTTACGTGTGTCATGTTTGGATCATTGAACATCGTAGCAGAAAGAGGAGGAAAGTGACTCCCCCCAAAAGTCAGAACTGCAGTAGTACATGAATGTGAAGCTACAGATGAAGTATACTCACGTTATTAAAGGGATACACCAACATTTTTTTTTGTTTCGTGTCTTACCTCACTCCAGAGTCCATGACGAGCAGATAGACATCACTCTTTTGACACTGCGTGCAATAACAAGGAAGAGACGGCCAAAGCTTGCCAACTGCTAATTAGCTTAGCCTAAACACTGGGAGTCAATGGGAAGTGTTAGCCTGCATCTCTTCCCGCCAGTCATCGGCTAAAGTTTTCAGCAACCCTCACCAGTCCTGTGTACCTGACCTGTTTTTTTTTCTACCACTTTATTTTAAGTTATCTATTTTTGGACTAAAATTAGTATTTTTGAAAGAAATACATAAACTGAACTGCAGGGTGCATGCACAAACAACCGTGGACGGGCTTGAAAGTATGCATCAACATAACGTAGAAAAAAAAAACTAGTCACAACAAGCACATAAGACCATTCAGAGTTATTGGACAGTTTATCTGATAACAGCTAGAAGTGACTACCATGAGCTTATTAGCATAGATGCTAACAGCTCCAGCAGTTTTACCAGATCTGGATATCATTTCTTTATGAAATGAAATACCAGCACTACAAACTTCTCTGTACGAGGGATAGTTTTCCTCCACCACAGACAAGATTTGGTGAGACTTTGATTGATGAAGTCGTTCACATTTTGTCCTTTACACAGATGACTGTAGGCAGAGAGACAGGCTAACACTAATGGAGGGAAATGAACCAGAAGTAGTTGGTGATTAGAGCTGTTTGAATAGTTTAAATGCATAGGAAAGGAGGCTCAATGCTTCCTTTATTATCTCCTTTAGCATAGGATACACCGGACCACCCTTTACAAAAGGAGAGATTATTCTGTCCCACAATTCACAGCGGCAACAGCTTTTATAAACAGCCCGTATTCCGACTGCTTCCGAATTCAACCGCATAATGACGAACAAATCACACAGACCATGTGAGTTACCACTGCTGTTTGATCCTTAAAACCTGCCTTAACTTTCCAGTAGTCTGATTCTCTGAATAGAGCAGGATATGAGACATTTGATGTTGATTATGTTTTAAACTTGGTTCAGTATCAATAATTTGTACACCATTAGATTGTGGTCTTAACAGTTTCTGCCTTTCTTTCATTCAGTTCATTTATTTTCATGCACTGATTGGTGTTCATGTTGATAATGAGAGGACAGATTTATTTAAATCCTCACTTCCAACAACGGTTACTCAGATGCAATTTTTACCAGTTTATTATGTTCAATGTTGTCTAAAAGGAAAAACATTGTCATGATATATGATGCATCTTTTGTAGTCCACCTTAGGAAAATTGTAGTTTCACTGCAGCAGTAACATCCGCCGTCACATGATGACGTAGCGTAGTGAAAGTGTAGTTGGATTCTCTCTGCACGGCAGTTTTCCTTTCCTAAGTCCTTCTGAATTCTCCTTTCCTTAACCCCGTGACGTTTTCCGTTAGTTTTAAGGAAAAGTAGATAGGAAAGGGCTTAGGAGGTGACTATTCGACTGCAGCCTAGGGCTGGGTATCTTTAGCAACCACACGATGTTATACGTATCCCGATGCTTAGGCCATGATACAATATGTATCCTGATAGACATAAATTGTAGGGGTGGGGGAAAAAAATTGGCTCACAAAAGTATCAGGACTTTTTGACGATTTTTAAATCAATTTTTTGTTCAAAAATATTTTTTTTTCCACATTTAAATGCTTCATTTTAGTCTGTGTTAATAAGCCACTTTTAAATGCAATCCAGGCTTTTAAAGAGAGAGTATGAACAGCTGGTTAAAATATATTGCTGAATAAATCCTAAAACGTGACTCAAATGTGATGTGTATTTTTCCTGATGTAGTCTGTAGACATCATCATTGCTCATCTTTTTTTGCTGGTGGTTAAAAAAGCTAAGAAAAGACTGCAAAAATTCGCAATATTATAGAATCGCAATTTAAATCAATTCGGCACCTAAAAAAATCAAATCGGGAGAGAAGCGTATCGTCCCAGCCCTAGTAAATTGTGAGCATTGGCTACACTTTTAACATAATTCCAGACAAGCTTTGCATTTCTTTTTTTTGTTTGTTTTTTTTGGGGCTTTTTATGGCCTTTATTTTGATAGGACAGCTGAAGTTAAGCTTTGCATTTCTTTATGAGAAAATAAAGAACAAAGTTTTAAATGATACTACAACTTAAGAAACTTAAACTCAGCTCCTCAAAGATTGTAGACCTAAGTTCAGATTTGGAGCTAATGCTTTACCATGTCGCTTGGCTTCTACTTTGAACTGTGCCATTGCTAACATTAGCCAAAGTGTTTTGACAACAGCTGTCAAAACATTGAGTCTGCAGAATCTGTATTGATACACGTATCCGCAAGGAGTGCGGGGCAATATTTTGCTGTATCAATATTTTGAGCACAGGCCTAGCTAACACTTCCCATTGACTCCCAGTGTTTAGGCTAAGCTAATTAGCAGTGGGGAAGCTTTGGCCATCTCTTCCTTGTTACTGCACGCACAGTCAAAACAATGGTGTCTATCTGCTTGTCATAGACTCAGGAGTGAGGAAACAAGAAAAACTGATGGCGCATCTCTTTTAAACAGACTTCTTCTCCAACCTTTTAAAAAAAAGGCCTTCTCAGGAAACTCCTAAAAGAGAAATCTGAAAAAAAAAACAAGGAGTCAGAGCTACTTTCTTATATTTTATTGTGATGGGGAGTCATAAAAATGGAGCAAACCTAGATAAAAACCATACAAAAAGACAGTGGATTTACAAACAGAGGTGAGGACAGAACAGACGATATGCAGCCTTGGACAGTACGATGGGACGAGTTGGCACAGAAAAAAAAGAAAGAAAAAAAACAACGGGGCGGAGGGATGATCAAAATTTGGCTCTGAAATCAAAACAGGGAGGACTAACGGCTTCATAACAAGATCCTTCAGAAAAACGGCGACGACTCATGCTTTTAAAATCACAGAGTTAAGAGTTCAGTAGCTTCAGAACGACGCAGAGCGGATGCACATTTAACAGTTTCTAATTCTCTTCATTCCTGCTTTTCTCTTTTCAAACAGAAGTCATGTTTACAGGATACATTTCATATAATCTTTTTTTTTTGTTAAAACAAACTTCAGCTCCCAGAAGCACACGTTGGGCCTTTTTTCTGTTTGTCTTGAGATTATTTTTCATACTAAAATATATTATTGTATCAATTCAAACTACAGTAATGTACACTACAATGTGTAATAAATAACCATAAAAGAAAATATAAAAATAAGACACATAAATATAAAAAAGTCTTCTAAAAACTAAACAGGTACATTTGAAAAGGGTTCTAATACTGCCATTGTTGAACAAAAAAATAACAGACACAAAAATATGAAACAGACTGATTTTTAAAACACTGCTCGGTTTAGAGAACTGAAAACACTTCACTCATTCGCTCAGGCTCGGGACTTGAACCACAAGACAGCAGGCCACACATTTTACTCCTAAAAAAAGTGTAAAGAAGTCCGATTAATTTCTAAATCACTGTGAAATCTTCCTCTTGATTTAACACATCTTTTACTTGCGTCTGATCACGCAGAGTTTTGAGCTCTGATTTTTCTTAATTGCCCCTCCAACAGATCAGAACTGTGCCTGAGCACTCGTGTAAACATTAAAATAAAACCAACACTTTTACTCACATTAACAAATCAGCTGAAACTGATCATCTCAAGTGTTAAATCCACAGGTGTGAGATCAGTCCGACTTTAAAATCTGCTAAAAATGAGGTTTGAAGGCTCAAATGTTTGGACTTTTGGAGCGACTGTGGATGTAAATCAGCATTCAAGGCTCAGAGTTTAAAGACTTGCACATGAGGGACTTCAATTTTTGACATTTTTTCTTTCTAAAAACTCATTACTATGTGTTACTCAAAGCTTTTATGAAGAAAAAAAATCCAGAAATGTCAGTAAAATATATTCAATAGCAGAGAAAACTTGAATATTTGTGTTGGAAAAGTTGCAGAAATGAGCTTAAACAAGCTGCATTTGAGCTTAAAAGTAGAAATAATAATTTTGTAACATCCTATATTCAGATCATGACAGAGGAAGTTCTGGCTCAGCTTTTAAGAGTTGTGTTGAAATTAAAACAACTTCGGGAAAAAACTATCAGATGGCTGAAGGCAACAAGCTGAAACACTAACAATTTTTTTTTGAGTGTTGCTGAAGCCATTTCCATTTCTTTAGTAACAGCTTCTAAAAGGATTGTCTGGTACTTTTCCTAAAATATGTTTTTTGTTGTTGTGGAGACGAGAGAAAGTAACTTTGCAGTGCAGCTGGATCCACCTGATTTAATGTCTGTAATCTGGCAGATTCATCAGGTCCTGCTCGGAGTGGAAAAACAGCCACCTTATAATTTCTTTTTTACTTAATTGTGGTGTGAAAATATTAATTTGGTATAACAAAAATGCTTTTCCAGTGATTGTGTGTTAAGTTTAAGGTTAAATGATAAATTAAAAAGTTTTTTTTTTACACGAGGACTGATTATATTTTTGTTTTTGTAGTTTATTTCTCTTTCCTTATTTTAATGTTTGTTTTACTTTGTTATTCTAAGGTAGTCTTTTTTAACATCCATCTTAACATTTGGCTAATTCTGGCATATTTATATAAAATTGAACTGATATTAACTATCCTTCTAAAATCAATAAACTCAATAATTATATAAAAAATAAAAAAAAAAGTGAAATATCTGAATCATCAGGTAATTAAAGTTTTGTTGATATTTACAGACATTATGGAGCATGGGTTTTCCTTATATCAGCTGTAATATTACCTTTACCTCACTGTGAGGGTTCAGTGTGATCAAGAGATTTATTTTACATGTTTTTATTGGTTTATGTCTGTTCCTCACAAATAGACTCACTTCTTTGAACAGATCAGTTTTCTTTACGTGAAGACTTTGTGGTCTTGTTAAAAAAATATTAACAAATATAAGTTCAGAATTATCATTTATTTATGTCTGCAAAAGTCAAATATTGTGCCTCCCCTCATTAATGTCTCTTTTCCACATCTCTCTCTCTCCTGAAAAAAACAACCAAATGTTTGTTATAACTGTGACAAGAGTTAATTACAGTTAATACATCTTTATTCTCTTTGTACTGAAGTGAACATTAACAGGCTGTTTTGTCTCATCTCTGTTTTTCATGTTTTTGGCCATTTAAGTTTCAAAACTGCAGCATTTTTATAACATGAAGAAATAAGAAACATATTCTTTTTTTAACTTGTGGTTGCAATTTCAGTTCCAGAGTTGGTAGAAAGGCTCAGCCAGCAAATATTCACTGCCATACAACAAATTATTACATGTTTAAGGGCTGAGTGCATTGTTTTAATGAATTCATAAGGCAGAGCTGACTCGTGCAATCAAGGGAGGAGAGGAAGTGGTAAAAGTGGAACAGTGACAGACTAAAACTTCTCATTTTTATAATCAAACAACCTGCTGCGTCTTATTTCCTCATGATATTAAAGGAGACATATCATGCTGATGCATGATTTAATACTTACATATAATTTGAAAACAAGACCTTACACCCCCTTAATTTTCAAAAAATGAGATATTGTATTTTTTCTGATATCCTAGAACGAGATTTGATGCCTCTGAAAATAGGTCATTGTGAGATGTCCGCGAGATTTAAATCGTCATGACATCACGAGCAACCTTTCTTTTCATTGGAGTAATCTGATAAAACACTTCCTTCTCTGTGATGTCCGTTAGCCACAAAACCGTCACAGAGGAACACATCCACCAGCAGCAGTATATAGATCCCTAGCTCACACTCACTCATTACCAGCTCTGGCCTGTAGGGGGACTCAATACGCGCTCGCTGCTTTGAATCTGCCGGAAAATACAGTAGAAGAAGGACAGACTGGCTCTACCCCCGATAGAACTGACCAATCAGAGCACAAAGGGCTGTGACGTTGCGAGGTTACTTTAGGTCATCCTGAGATCTGAGCATTTCAACGAGAGCTTGTTAATGGCCTAAAATGATGATATTGAGAACGCAATTGTGGGGCAATGAAGGATCTAAATGACTTGTACTGAGGGCAGAAATGCTTTACAGGCATCCTAGTCTGGCATAGTGAAAAGGAGAAACAAGCATATGTCTCCTTTAACAGAATTGGCAGATTATGGCTTGATAGTCAGTTAACACTGCTGACATTAGGGACCATCATTATTCACTTTAATTATCGAATATAACCGGTTTTCATCTGTGAGGCATAGCACACTATTTTTATTTTAGTGTTTCTCTGCATGTGTAAGCAGGTTGGTACAGTTCTGTTTGTAGCTCTCAAAAGACAGATCAAGCTTGGCTTTACTTGAACTTGTAAACATACATTTATTTACAAAGTAAATCTAATACAAACATTTTCTTCGCTCAAATTTTGAATTTGAAGTATATGTTTACCATTAATTTTCTGCAGACTTTAATGCTGTTTTCTTGTTCTATGTCAAAACAGTAACCTTGCAGTGCAGATGGATCCTCCTGATTTAATGTCTGTTATCAGGCCAAGCTCCAATCTACAATGATTGTGTGCGGCCCAAGTAGCACGGCCCAATCAGAGTCCACTAGAGCAGGAAGAGGTGGAGCTACAAGAGAGATGACAGCAGGAAGTGACTTGTCGTACAGAGATTAGCACTGATGCTAAAAGAAACCACCTCATAGAAAGGATATTTTTTTAACTTCCAACATGCTTTGTGAGTTTGTTTTATGAAGTGGCTGAAGCTCTGCAGTGCAGTAGCTCCCGCCTGCTACATTATCTGAGTGACATGTAATGAATGTAAATGACAGAACAATCGGCCAATCATGTGTCGGCTTTTGGAAGGTTCTGCCTTCCCCAAACACTTTCTATGGGCTCTTTCCCAGATCGATAATGAATGGTGCGCCAATTTAATGAACCAGATTGTCAACATGAGAGGAATAAGTCAATTTAAATGCAACAGAGACTTTATTAGCTTCTATATCACCAAGAGTAATTTAAGTTAAAATGCTTTGAAATTTAGAAAAAAAACAGTAACTCCCTTCTCTGACTTTAGGTAGTAAGAGGGTTAAAATGTCTTCATTGTAATCCATCCTGTTGACTGGAGTGAAAACAAATAGTTATTTTATGTTTTCATTAAGGGTCCATGTGCAGCCAGACTTCTTTTACAGACCTTGAATATTTCAGATTTATTCCACAGCCTATTTCTGTCTGAAACTGTGGCGTAAAAACGGAACTCTGCTGTCAAGTGCATGTCCACAAGCATGAGTGAATATGGGTCTGATTTAAGTAACAGAGGAGCATAATACTGGCTACATGTGAGGAGAAGAAGAAGAAGAAATAATAACACTGTTCAATGGCACTTTTAACAGCACACAGGTCTTGCATAAGGCTGGAGGCATTGGGCTGGAGCAGGAAAAACACGTCCCCGTTCCTTCACGTACAGTATGACTTTTAATATTTTCATATGAGCGAACAACACTGAAAACACAGGGAACACAAGTCAACCAAAATAAGGAGGAGCGTGGTAAGAATGGGCGCCCGTGTCTTGTGACTCAGCTGGGAGTGGGGGGGTGTAGCGTGAAGCAAGATCAGGAGGTGGTGTTGGTCAGAGAGCCGGAGTTTTTCGGAGCAGGCTCGCCTTTACCGAACAGGATCGCGGTAACCAACTCTCAAGTAAAACTGTGGAAATACTGGACGAAGCCTGAGTGACGTCAGCCGTTTGGTCACTAGAGGGAGCTTTGAGTTCAATCTGTGGTGGCTGCCACGTTAGGAAACATGACTAACTTCAGATCAACCTAACCAAAGACAAAAAGGTGGAGCTGTGGTGGTTATAATCTGACAACAGAAACACTTTACCTATCATTTGTTTCGCTGGCAAATTAATCTTAAAAAGCCAAAACTGGAACCTCCCCAGAGGTGGTGATAATTAAGTGGCAGTACAATCTCAGGATGACTACAAATCTGAGTTGAAAATCAATGAAACACCAAAATGTCTGAAAGTAGAAATACTGAAATGTTACACTGTTTTCAAAATGGTAGAGTCCACCATGTTTTACACAAGCAAATTTTTAGGCTTGTATTTGTTCCTGAATGAGGTTAAATACTGTGGAGAGTTCCTTGTCAAAATAACATGAAACTAGGTCTGAACGATTTGAGAAAATAATCTAACTGCCATTTTTTCCCCCAATATTGCGATTTACTCTGCAATGGTTTTAATGTTCCTCATCTTATGTATTCTTAAACAAACATTAAATTAATCTAAGGATAAAAGATTTGAGAAAAAGTGGAAAAGTGAAGAACAGAAGCAAAATAGGTATGAAATTGTAAAAACTGGGTAAAAATGGTATGAAAGTGGAAACGGTTAATAAATAGGTGCAAAATAGGGATGAAATTGCAAAAAATGGGGGGAAATTTGTAAAAAAAAAAATCCCAAAGTGGCTTAGGAAAATTGATTATGGCAGCAAAATTGGGAATTAAATTTCAAAAACCATGTTAAAATTCCAAAAATGGTTCAGACAGTGGCCAAAAACAGATGAATGGGGGCAAAATAGGCATAAAGTTGTAAAAACGGGGTTAAAAAAAATGGTCCAAAAGTGGAAAAAAAGTGTATGAATAGAGGTAAAAAAAAAAAAAAGGCATAAAATTGCAAAAAACTACATCACAATGCCAAAATGTTGCAACAAGCAATATTGCGATTTCATCTAATTTGCAATTAACTGTTCAGCCCTACACGAAACCAGTGCTGCTCTCAGTGCTAATGTAGACAAGCCTGCCTACAACCAAACTACACGATGAACACTTGATAACAAAATGCACTTTAATTATAGTTTTACATTCTTTGATGTAACCAGGGCAGGATGTGTTTTATGTAATTTCTTTGTCATGGTTGGTAAAAAGGCATTAAAATCATAGAAAAACAAGTTCTGTGACAAAAAAAAGAATATGTCTAAGGCGTATACTCCAGCCTTAGTATGATCCCTGGAATAAAAGTGCAGAGTCGAAGTGCCATGAGCTGATACAACAAAGTAGAGATGCAGCATAAGAGACCAGCAGCTATTCATCATTAGATTTATGATCAAACTCTGCTTCACTTTTTAGTTGATCTGTGGTTAGATTGAAACCCTGTCCACAGACTTTTTTTTAAGAAATGCGTCCGTCCACATGAAAAGGCTGCAGTAAAATGCCAGGCCTGTAAGTGTTGCTGTTCTCTTGTTGCTCATGGCGGTCATACAGGAGCGTATTATTCTTGTATTTTAAAGCCAAAACAAGCTCAGTAGACTCTACAGCATGAACGTGAAACTGTATTCTGCTATTGTTTCTGTTGTCAGGGTTCACTAAAGTTATGAGAAGTAAGGCTATGACACACTTGTTTCTCGAAATATCTCTATTCATTGTCCACATTGGAAAAGAAGGGCCAACGTTTTCCGATTTTGTTTAGCCAAGGACTTGTTTTTGCCATATCCCTGCAAACACAACCCCTTTAAGAATTAAGACAAGTGCAGATATGCCTAAATTTGTCTTTGTTTGGGCTGCAATTTTCAACAAAGCGGCCACAGGGCCCCTCTTCAGTGACCAGACTGCTGCAGTGTTTCAATTATTGACTAATTATTTCCATTATAGTTTTCATAAACAACCTTGTTTCTCGATGAATGCTAACCAGTAACTAAAAAAAAACAAGTGCCCACAGAGAAAAAAAAAATAGACAGAGAGTTAATCCAATCAGACCTAATCTGGTCATGTAGAAAGTAGAGACTAGTTAGGAATATATCCAATCACTTTGGTTGTGTGGAAAGTTTGGATGATTTAAGGATAAGATGTGGAGTGATCCAATCAGAGCTGCTCTCTTTATGAATTGATATATTCATGTCGAGCAGGCTCACTGTTTGCTGTCAGTTCTGGTATTGTGACTGAGATGCTCTGCCAGGTAGAATAAATAAAGGTGACTGCATTTCACACTTAAGTTCAGTTTCTGTTCATTTATACATTCAAACTTTACTAGAATTTAGTAAAGGGTTATTAGATGTTTCATTTTATCCAAGTGCAAAACAAGACTTCAGAAATTCATGGAAACATTAAAAGCCTTACCCTTTACACTTCATATTTTAGTCGACTAAATTTACACTAGATTTCATCGACTAAAACTAAAACTAGACTAAAATGAAAACAATTTTGATGACTAAATTATGACGGAAACTAAAAGATATTATAGGCAAAAGACTAACTAAGACTTGATTAAAAAGTGCTTTCAAAAGTAACACACATTGCTGATTTCACTCAGGCGTTGTCCATCATTTCGTGCAGGAGAAGCATCAAAAAGGTGAGCATAAGGAGGCTTATAACCAGTTTTGTGGTTCCTTCTTCTTAAATAAAGCTGGGTATGTTGCTTCATGGCGCACCCCTCTGAGCCAGACAATATCGCTTCAACCCACTCAGACCACACCGGGTTACAAACACGGGCGCCTGCTGCTGGCTTTGAGGTTTCGATTCTACTTTCCCTGATTGGACTAATTTGGTTATGGCGTTCAGAAGCCACGTCCCAGACTCCCCATCCCCGCCCGCGACCCTCCCCTGTGAATACTTTGTTTTCTTTAAGGCTAACAGTCGAACTGAAAACAAAGGTAATGCTAGCTAGCAAAGACTCAACAATAACACGAACGACATTTGGCTAGCTAGTGTACGTACATAACACTGAAGGGCATACGATGCATGAGGCATGTATCCGTAGGTAAACCAGGAATACTGTAGTGCAGAGGTTTTTGTTCGTAGAACTCAATAAAATACTGATTTAGGAAACTTCATTGGCAATAAAAAGGTATAGAAACTTTTCTCAACTTTACAGGTTAAAATGTTTTCAGAGAGGTTAGTAACACTGACCAAATAAAAACAAACAAACAAACAATAAAAACAACCTGGGATGTCTCAGTAACAAGTCTAACAAGTTGGTGGGTGGGTTAAAATCTGTACTTCTATAAACAATTTTTAACACTGATAATTCATTTCCACAAGAAAAAAAAGTCTTGTTTTTTTTCTGTTTTCAAGTTCAGGCACACCTGGGTTTTTGTACACAGTAGTGGACCGATAGGATCAGGCAACCGCCGAGACTTCGTGACTTTCCTGCGGCTTTGTCTCAACTCGGCTTCAGCGAGTTACGGATTAAGCTGTTCAGAGATTTTCCTTCATTTATTTGGCGTCCGTCGTCACCTCGTCCGTGGGGTCGGCGCCGTCTGTCGTTGCCGTTTCTGTAGACGCAGTAACATCTGTGGTAGCTTCCTCTGTCGTCGTCGGGGTGTCCTCGGATGAAGCTTCATCGGGCTCCAAATGGGACCTGTTTTCTTCTGCAGGTTCGGTTACGTCTTTCGTTGTAGCTTGTGTGGCTTCAGCGCCATCTGCCACCTCCTCTGCCGGTTTGGCGCTGTCTGGAGTCGCGTCTTCTTCGGCTACGGGGATGTTTGTCGTCATGTCTGTGGGGTTGTCACTGCCGGTGGTGTCCTCCTCTGTGGGAACATCCATTGTAGCTTTCTGTCTGGATTCAGCCCCACTTGTTGTCATGTCCTCAGCAACATCCGCCGTCGTGTTCTGGGCGCCGTCTGACCCTTCTCCAACTTTTCTGTCGGAGTCTGCTTCACAGTCCGCCTCCTTTCCTGAACTCACACCTTCGCTTGCCTTCTCCGTTTCTTCCATTAACTGATCCTCGAGCTCCACCTCTACCACATCACAAACAAAGTCCATGGCTTCTGCACTTCCTACCGCATCCTCATCCATGTCCTCTTCATCATCCTCCTCCTCTTCATCCTCATCGCTGTCATCGAAGTTCCCCTCGTAGATCTCACACTCGCCGTCGTCCACCTGGATGACCCGGATGTCGTCCATGCACATGGCCTCCTCGTCGTCCTCCTCCTCCTCCTCGCTCTCGTGCTCGTCAGAGTCTGGCTGAGAGGGCGGGGTGGTGTCCCGGTTCATGGACTGCAGCCCGGCCCTGAGGCTGAGGATGGACACGGGAGGCTTGCGGGGAGGGTCGTTGGGGGTCCCGTCCTTCTTGCAGTAGGAGTAGCGGTGGTTCATGTGCTGAGAGTACGAGCCGGAGTGAGAGAAACGCTTCCCGCACTTATCGCACTGGTAGGGTTTCTCTCCGGAGTGCAGCCTCGAGTGTTCGATCAGGTGGTGTTTGTGTTTGAAGGCCTTCTGACAGACCGGGCACTCGTGGGGACGCTTTCCTGCAGATAAAACAGAAAGTCAGACAGGGGTATGATTGAATTCTCCTTCATTAGGGAGGGCCCTGGGAACTGAACGCCAATCCCAGCTGAGAAGCATCAACAAAAAGCTCAAGGAAGCAACATCAGGATTCCTTTCTGATGTACGAGATGCTACCATGACAGCCAGGACACAGAAGTAGGGGTGTCCTGATCCCATATCAGCAAAAAAACAAATATCAGATTGTATAAGCACTAAAAATGCAAGCAGCCCATATTAATTTATTTTTTGTGTGTTAATTTATTTAATTGTAGAATATGATTATGTTTAAGTTACACACAATGGTTATTTTTCAAAAATATATATTTTTTGGATTTTTTGAGGCTACTTTTTCAAATTTTTTTGCATTTATTTTATTTAATTGTACTATATTCTTATGTCTAAGGCTAAAATTGATTAAACCCACTGGTTAAAAACAAATTGGTCAGTTTTTCTCATATCTAATATTGCTGACTTCTGTTCTCTGTTTGAGTAATCTCACCTGATCAAACCTTTTCTTATGGTCCATACAAAATAATAAAAGTATGTTTGATTCCTGCTGATATCGTATCAGACCAATATCTGTATCAGCCAATACTCAGGGCTGCAATATCGCTGTCGTATTGGAGGTGAAAAAGTTGTATCAGGACACCCCTACACAGAAGTGATTAAATTTATAGCTTAATTTCACAAAAAGTGATTCCGACTGAAAAAATGTATAGTGTCTGTCTCAAGCACTTTTCAAGGATTTTCAAGGTAACCTTGCAGTACAGCTGGATCCACCTGATCTAAAGTCTGTAATCAGGCTGATCAGTCTTGCCAACCTCCAATCTACAACGTCTGTGCTCGGCCCATGGTCCTTTAAAGCAGGAGTAGGTGGAAGCAATGACTTAGATGTAAGCAGGTAGTGACTGCTGGAACAGAGGTTAGCACAGATGCTAACAGCTACAGCGACAGTTTTATCAGATCTGGACCACATTTCTCTATTAAATATAAAACAAACACTGACAGCATTTCTCAAAAGGAGGGACATTTCTGCTCTACTTCTGACATTTCTTGACAAGTTTGTTTTACATAAGAGAAAAAAAAATATTGTATGTTACACCGCTGCAGTAGCACCCACCTACTACATTATCTCATTGGCCCACGATGAAAGTGACTGACAGAACAACCGTCCAATCACCTTCTGGATAAGCTGCTGGAAGGTTCTGTCCATTTCCAAACGCTTTCTATGGGCTCTTTCCCAGACAGACTAGTGAAATATTTTGAAGTCCTCCTGGTATCCATCAAAAATCGATGACTGACAGATCAGTCACTGAGCTATGTTCATTTAGAGTAGACAGCTGTGACTGATTCTATTTCTCAATTCAGCCTTGATGTGCAAAGTATTTAAAGGTGCAGTGTGTAGAAAGTGGCATTTTAGCAACATCGAATGTTGTTAGTAGAACACTTAGCGACTAGAGCCAGTGAAGACCTAAAAAGGATCTTGAACAGAGCCTCATTCACGACAGTTATGAAGTGAGGGTTTTTTCATTCATATATGTAACTATTATTTTTATAGATTATAGGTCAGTTAAGAAGATGACTATAGGTTTTGTAAACTTTTAGTAACACAAGCAAACAAATCAAGCAAAGTTGCTTTTTGCTCTTTTTGTCCCCAAAACCCACCCGTAGACAACATGGCGGATCGTTACGTCAGCTTCCACAGATGACAGACCCGCGGTACATAGATATAAAATCTTTTTCTAACTTAATAAAAAGAAAACGAAAGTTTTATGGGGATGACTGTGCACCTATTTTAACGGACTTTACATATATATAGAAACATATATTTTATTCAACATTTCTCTTCAGCAAATGCTGCCAACTTCTACACACAACACCTTTAAGTTTGATATTTATTAAAAAATGAACAGAATAATAAATCTGAGCTCCTTGTCCCAAATTTAAGCATTTTTTAACATTAAATATGCACTTTCAAATATATGTGTTTGTGTGATGTAAAGTAACCCCAGAGAAGAAAAAGCACCTCAGACAGACCCAGAAGAGAGCTGGATCAGAAATGACAATGAGCTCTGTTCTGATTGGCTGCCCAAACTACATCTGATGGGAGGAGGGATTACTGCCTTTCAAAACAGTCATGGCGTCTGCCTGTAATGAACATAAAAAAATATATATATATAGCTATGTGTATATGTATAGCTATGGCATCATAAACCCCAGAATGTGAAAACAATGCAGTTTAAGGGGCATTTTCTTTAAAGAGAAAGCTTGGGACCTTTAAAGCTAAATATGAGCGCTTTAAAAGACATTTAAAGGCCATGTTTATATCAGTCACGTGTGAAGGTCTACTTTTCTAAAATATGTGAATGTTTGAGCTTATTTCGACTGCCACTTCTTGGATCATATTTACCTGTGTGTTCGTATTTGTGCCTGATCAAGGAGCTGCCCTTCTGGAAGACTTTGTTGCAGAGATCACAGGGATAAACCCCTTTTTCCAAACGCAGCCGCTTAGCAGGACTGCCTGAATCGGTTTCTGTGTCCTCCTCTGTCAGGGCTGCGCTCTCAGAGCTGGTGTCTGCCTTCTTATCCTTCTGCAGGAAAAGGAAAAAGGAAATTAGTTTGTTCAATGTGTCCAGACAGTAAGTGTTTCTACAATTAAATTGCTGAACATTGATTTAAAGGGATACGCCAACATTTTTTTGTTTCATGTCTTGCCTCACTCTTGAGAGAAGCAGATAGACACTATTCTCTGACTGTATGTGCAGTAACAAGAAAGAGACAGGCACCGCTAATTAGCTCAACTTAAACACTGGGAGTCAGTGGGTAGAGTTAGCATGCCTCTGCCTACAGTCATCAAATAAACTCTTCAGCAACTCTAAACATAGCTGTGTACCTGTTGTGACTCAATTTTTTAACCATATTACGTTGCATTATCTTCAAAACGAATGCTCCAACCACCACAGACATGCTTCTGAGTATGTTAACAAAACATTCTGCTGTGGTTTGCACAGCAGAATGTTCTTTAAGGTTTCATTTTGTATATGTCTTTCTAAAATTACATGAAGTGCTAATCTTTGTCTAAAAATAGATAACATAACGTAGTAAAAAAATCGAGTCACAACAAGCACACAGAATTTAGAATTGCTGAAGAGACTGACGATTGTAGGCAGAGGCAGGCTAACACTTCCCATTGACTCCCAGTGTTTGAGCTAAGCTTATCCGCAGTGGGCGAGCTCTGCCTCTCTCTTCCTTGTTACTGCAGGCAGAGTCAAAAGAATGGAGTCTATCTGCTTGTTGAGGACTCAGACATGAAAAGAAACAAAGTGGGGGTTGTGTCTTCCACGTAAATCGAGCATAGCTGTACACTAGGGATGCATAATACTGGATTCCTGTTGATATGCAATGTGTCACTGTTACTGAACTCTTTATCCCTGATAACAAAACCAACAATTTTGGTCAAGAGCCCCAGATCTTTACTCGACTTACTAACTGCTACATTCAGAACTTTCACTGAGTGGAAATACCAGAAACTTTCTGAGATGTCTGTATGTGCAGCACAGCATAGACTATAAGAAGTGTCAACTGTTTGGCACCTGTGTGGGCTAACTTGTGGAAAATCAGCAGGAATGGATAAAGAATCTGATAAGTGAGCAGGATCAATAAGTGCATTAAATCAATAAAATCTTACTGTCCTATCTCTTGTGGTGTGACATGCACAAGGCTGTCGCAAAACACTTTGTCAAAATTGACCATCGTCACCAACCTTGTGGCCGTTGAGAACAACGGTCTTTGCCCCAGTGGTGCTTCCTGCTGTAGCGGCGTAGCTGTAGGTGAGCTGCGGGATGAGGATGGTGCGCTTGTTGGAGTCGTCGCTGCCGCTGAGACAGCCTACGGCGCCCTGACCGGCAATGGCCACCAGTGTGGGCAGCTGCGCGGTGTTGATGATGCCGACGGGTTTCCCGCTCTGAGAAGAGGCGACGTAGATGGTGCGGCCTTCAAACTGCTCATTCCTCAGGCAGGTCAGGTTCAGCGGCTGCTCCTGCTGCTTGGCGGAGGCTTTTTTAGCTTCCAGTTTCCCCGCCATGTGTTTGGGGATGGAGAGATCGAGTGGCTCTGCCTGGGAGTCTATGGCTTCTGGATCTTCTGGCTCGCTCTTAATGATGACAAGGTCGCCGTTGTTGAGGTTTAGTGGTGATGAGGCGGACAAAGAAGCGCTGCTGGATGAGGAGATGTCTTCCTCTGACTCTTCGGTCAATTTCAAAGTGCCCTCTGAGTTCGTGGTAACAGTCCTTTTAGACGCTGCTGTGGCTTTTTTGTGGTTTTTACCTGCTTTTTTCCCAGAGTTCATCTTGACAAACCACTTTCTGACCACATCTACAGGAATACTGACGGACTCAGAGATCTTGGCCAGCTCCTCCTCGTCTGGGTTGGTGTTGGAGGCGTAGAAATTCTTTAGGAGTGTGAGGATGTCGTCCGCAGGAGGCTCCTCCAGCGTCACCCCCGCTTCACTCAGCAGGTCGGCGAAGGAAGGGTCCAAAGCGGCGGAGTCAACCGCCTCCCCGTTGGCTGCTTTGCGGTGTTGAAGGAGGTGCAGCGCCTCCAAGTGGTCTGGACAGTCGTCGCACAGTAAACATGTACTGGAGCTGTTGACCTTTGGGATCCGTGCGTCAAAAGTCTGGTCAGTTGTCTTCTCTGGTTCTGAGACTTCATCCGTCTCCATGATGGCTACTGATTCTGGCTCTGACTTTACGAGGGAGAGGTCGGCCACCTCTGGGGTCGGGGGCTTGTCTGTTTTGCTGGGCGAGGGCGCAGCAGCAGTGATGATGGTAGGAACAGAGGGGAGCGTGCTGTTTTTGGCGATAAGTGTTGCAGGCTGGGACGTGGCTGTAGTGGCGTTCGCGGGGTTGATGCTGTAGTTGATGATGATCTTTGTGGTGCCGTCGTGATCCACAAACGCCGGCAGGCTGAGGATCTGCTGCTGTGGCTGCTGGACCACAATCCCCTGCTTCCCCTGCGTCACAACACCATTGGCTGTTCCCAGCACCTGCTTGAACACGTTGCCGTCCATCGCCACCTTCAGCACGTTCTGCAGGTCGTTCAGGTTGATGCTGATGGGTGCCACGAGGCCGACCGTGGGAACGACCATGGCCACGCCCTGAGGCAAAGCTGCGGCTTGAACCACAGCTGGCTGCCCCGTCCCACCGTTCACCACGCCGTTAGTCCCAGCTGCCGCCATGGCGGGCTTGCAGGCGTATCCCACGGGTTCAGATTTGATCTGCGTGACGGGGAGCTGCTCCTGCAGCGGTTTGCTGTCAGTCTTTTCTTTAAGAATCATGCGGGCCGGAGCAATCGCCACTGGAGTCTGTGTGGGGTGTGAGGCGGGTTTGATCATCATTCGAGGGACGCCATTAGGCGGGGCTGAGCTCAAACACTTCTTACTGCTGATGTGGGAGCTGTAGGAGCCTGAGTGAGAGAATCGCTTCTTGCAGTTGGAGCATTCATACGGTTTCTCACCTGAGAGAGAGAAAAAAAACACACATGAATAGGGGTGCACCGATCACAATTTTCTGGCTGATCACAGATCTTTAAAAAGCCTGACCCGCTGATTTTCTCCAATAACTTTTTTTTATAACTGACAGAATACTCCTTCAATGTTCCAATCTTATTTTATTGAAAAACATTTAACAATACCTGTTACAACAATACCTTGTCTTAACTGCACATGAGGTAGTTCTCTTAAATATAAATGAAAAGTTTTGAATCTTACTGTCCAAACACTAACTTGTATCAGTTCCTTCATATTCCTCAACCTACATTTCATCCAATTGGACCTCTCAACCACATGAACAAGACGATTTCACCCATAAAAACGGAGATATTTTAAAATGGATAAAAAAAGTGGAGAACATTTTTTTTTAAATATCCGGTTGAGTGGATTTGTGTAGCGACACTGACGTAAAGTGCCTAGCAAGCACACATATTCCAGCTCTAATTTATTATTTGGAATTTTATTCCCTGTCTACTGCTTTTCTTTTACCATCCTACTTTAAGCTGCTTTTATAAAACATCTGGTTTAAGGTTGTCTATCCATTTTGTTTATTTGAGTTGTATTATATTAATTAATTTACCTTCCTTTCCCTTCAGATTTTTTTTAAATCTAATTTCTTATGATTTTTAATGATGATTTAAGTATTAGCTCATGTGTTTCCTCACTTTTAATTAAAGACAGCATTTCCTCAGTCTTTTTATTCTGTTTTCTGTTTAGAATTTCCTTTTTATGTCTTTGTGTGTTTGATTAATTTAGTGTGCGTGTCATGTGTGGATTGTAAGGGTGGGTGGAGTCTTTTATTTTCATTTGTTTGCAATTTTCTACTTTTTAAGTCATTACCTCCGCCAAGGAGGTTATGTTTTCGGGAGAGTTTGCTTGTCTGTCTGTCTGTCCGTCTGTCTGTCTGTGAACAAAATAACTCAAGAAGTTATGGATGGATTTAGATGAAATTTTCAGGAAATGTTCAGCATGGGAAAAGGAAGAATTGATTAGATTTTGGAGTTGATCAGGATCACCGTCTGGATCCGCCATGACGAAAAAGGCGATTTTTGTGAATAACTACTGAACTTAAATAGGTATCATGATAAATCTAGTTGCTAATGGTATGTTTTCATGGTCAAGGAATCTAACTAATGAGATGACATAAAGGTAGGACTAATATTTATGGTGAAAATCACAATATGACCGAGAACCGTGGTGCTGGCAGAGGTCTGCGCTCTCCGAGTGCTTTTCTAGTTTACTGTTTTTTAATTTTATTTCTTATGTGAAGCACTTTGTCTTGCAAGTTATGTATATAAGTGTTATACCAATAAAGTTTGACTGATTGATTTGATATTTCAATGTAAAAAGGGCCTGTCAGTCTGGCAGAGGAAGAAGCTACAGTGTCTGACTTTCAGACCTTTGAGGAGGTAGATAAGATCGGTGGATATAAGATCGGTTCTCTTGTAAGGATCAGGTGAAAATAATCCTTTAACTCCCAGCTCAACTGTTTGGCAGAGGTCAGTAAATTCAGAATATTTAATGTGTGGAATAAACAAAACAGGTTTGTTTCTCTCAATGTTTAATGATGCAGAAAACTGCAAACAAACCAAAGAACTGATGTTTTGTTTGTGGGATTTAAAAGTTTAAAAAACTACTTAAAGCTTAAAACTACTATAATTTTTTTAATGCATTTTTGGGGCATTTTGTGCCATTATTGATAGGAGAGAGACAGTGGATAGGCTTGTGAAAGAGGGTGTCAGAGTAGAGGAGGACACTCTGCAAACTGGCCACAGGCTGGATTTGAACCTGGACCGGCAGAAGTATGTACACGGGACGTGCCTGGTTGTTAACCACTCCACCAAACCAGCACCCGAAAAGCTACCATTATTTTTACCATCATTATTTTAGAATAACCATTTACTAATATGATGATATGTATGTAAATATAAAGTGTGGTATTCATCAAAAACATTTTTTGTGTTTGTCAAACTCAATATAATCTATTTTATTTTTGCGTTGTTTACTACGGAGCCCTGGAGGTGTCAGGGTGCAGAATATTTATTTAAGGCGAGGAAGCGCTACCTCACTGTAATAAAGAGAGGGAACAGGATAAATAAAGCATATTTCAAGGGTATTTCTTTGTATGTTAGCCCAATATGAAAATAAAACAAAATAGCAGAAATCATTTCCATTGTTTCCTTTGCCAGTCACCGTGTCATGGTTGTGTGAACAGAATGCATCATCTCAGATCACGAGCATAGAACGATCAAGAACATGGAGGTGAACTCAATTTATTGTAGCGAGCTAGAATAAAGCGAGGTAACGCTTTATTTATCCAGTTCTCTCACTTTATTATAGTGAGATAACGCTTCAATAAGGCGTGCCCACACTACAGAAGGCGTTCCCTCCTATTAAATAAATATTCTGCACCCTGACACCTCCGGGGCCCCGTAGTTTACAGACATTTCTGCCTTTTCTAATTGATTTTGTATCAAATTTTGTGCATCACACAACCAACTGTCGGTTTTTAAAACCTTTCAATCCCACAAGAAAATGTCTGTTTTTTGGTTTGTTTGTGTTTTTCTTTTTTCCTGAAGTGTTAATGGAGTCAAACAATGATTTGATTTGTTCTGTTTCTTAAAACATTAATGAGGACCTCTGTCAAACAGTTGAGCTGGTAGGTAAAGGTTTAAGGAAATAGGTGCTGATCAATCAGTGCGTGTTTACAAATGAATGTAAAAAAAGCTCATTCACGTCACAAACAGGTCTAATCTCACCTGTAAGACCGCTTTAGAGACGCTCGTATCACCCTGATATAAAAGCGTGATCTTGCCGTCTGCTGGGTTCTGGCTTTGCCACCTGAAAGCCTGAATCCTGTGTCATGCAGACCAGGCTGTGGACGGACTGTGGGTGTGTTTGTGTGTGTGAGATTAGGTGTAATGACTGGGAAAGGCGGTTCCCACGGTAACGGCTCACCGCTGTGAATGCGCAGGTGCTCCTTCAGGTGGTGCTTGTACTTGAAGGCCTTGGCACATTCGGTGCACTTGAATTTTCGGGGACCGGCTGCTCCTCCTGTCGGCTGGGATGTGTGTCGCTGTGACAGAGAAGAACAACAGATACTCAGGGGTTAGAAAGGTTTGTTGATGCCGCTTTTGAATCTTTTGTGGGTTGTTTGTTGATGCTTTTTTAACTAATCCAACCTCGGGAACCTTCAATCATCTCCTCAATGAGAAACAGTGACCAGCTCTCAGACTTTCCGCCTCTCAGGTTTACTTTAAGGAAGTTTTTTTACATTTGGACATTCAATCTAGTCAAATAAGCAAAACAAACATGTTTAAAACAAATGTCAGACCCTCTGTGAGCGTTTAGGTAATGAACGGTAGACTGACCAGCACACTGAATTATCATTTGTCCATTTATTCATTTGATCTGTAATCTTCTGTGACCATTATTCTGTTTTTGTTTTTTGTTTACTTTACATTTCCCAGTGTGTATTTGTGTATGGGTATGTTTTTATGTTTTGTTTTGTCATTACCTTTGTCAAATGTGTTAATTGTCAATGCATGTTAATGAACCCATACTGGGACAACAGTATAAGAAAGTTATGATTTTGACTCGTCTGTTTACAGATTGTATTCTGCACTCCTTGCATGAACTGCAAACAAACCAAAAGAACTGATATAATCTTTGTGTGGGACAGAAAGCTGAAGGTTAATATTATATTATAACCATTATTACTATTTCAAATACTTAATTTTGTTTGTCAAAATAAGTTATTTTTGATTTCTTTTTTATTAACGCACGTTTCTGCCTTTTTCTAAATGTTTTTTTTCTAAATATATTTGTGTATTTTTGTGTCATTAAGTAATCAACTGCAAGCTTTTAAACCCTTCAAAACCCACACCAAGAAAACTGTTTTTGTTTTTTTATATTTCTCTCTGTTCCCTGACATGTAAACGTAATCAAACAATGATTTGATTTTTTTCCTTTTTTTTTTTTTTTTTTACATTAAATATCCCTGAATTTATTGATGACCTCAACCAACTAGGTGAGTTTGATTCCACTGAATGAGGTCACGGTGAGATATACAGAGATATAAGTCCTCTCATTTGGTCAACAATCTAATATGAAGATAAATTTTATTTTCTTTAATATTTCAGGGCCCCTGACAGTCTTCCGACCTTCTTAGCTGTTCCTTAGCTGTTCTCTCCTTGTTGGGCCCCTCTGGCTCCGCCCCTGCAGGGTGATAAATAACCCACCGGGGCCAGGTAAAGGTGGCAGGGAGGGCAGTAACATGAGAGTGGGCGTGGCTTGAGCTCGGATTCTTGGAAAATAACCCCTTGCATCTGCACGAGTTAATCAGTAAATGGAGCAAAAGCCTCAATGCTGGGAAGAGGGTCGAATGAGAGCACGCGCAGGAGGACAAGTCTGCAGAAAGTTACACAATTACCCCGAAAATACTCAACAACAGGAGGAAAAGAGCCGTTTTAGAGGCTTTAAGGGCCGCAGAGCATGCATTTTCCGATAAATAATGATGTATAATTAAGTAAAGCCATCAAGTGTTGGAGCACGAGGCTGATAAGTGATGCATTTTTAATTTCTCGCATTAATTTATCCATTAAGGATGCAACAGTATCACCGCAAGAACCCACTGACGTTTCAGCAAAAGCAAATCTGCACCCACTCACCAAAAACCAGAGCTACAGGTCCGATTATTCACCAATGATCACGCAGCACAGACACTCTTATGAGAGGGTTTTCGGCTCTTTGGGGTTCAGAGCTGGTCCGCGGCTCCGTCCTCCGGTCGCTCCGCTCCACCGTCTGACCCACAAAAGCGGAACAGACGGACAGACAAAAGGCGCACAGGTAAACCACCAGGTGGGCCATGAGGTGAGCGCGGGCGACGCCCCTTTCCCAGCATGCAACACGGAGTGGGCTGACACCTTGTTTACTTTTTTTGCCTGCTGCGCGCGAAACGCTCAAAAAGTCCGAGGAGGAGCTCGCGACACAGAGGAGGAAACGAGATAAAGAGGACAAAAGGTTTGAATATTACTGTTTTAACACTTTACAAGACAAAGAGAAAGGAAGAAGAGGGAGGTTCAACAGGGAAAAGTTAGAAAAAAGTCGAATAAAGTTAATCTTTGTGGGAAATATGGTCGAAATTAAGGTCCAATTACAAGAAGGAACCTTGAAAACCATGCTGAACTAAATCCACAATGAGGTTTACAGGTCTTCATTTCACTTTACTCCACTTGTTTAAGTTTATGTCCTACTTACATGACTCTTAATTAAACTGTAGGCCCATTTCAACCGAACATACTCAGATACTTTTTATATACTTTAGAAAAAGTGTTGAAATAAAAGGCCTATCAACGTGATAAAGAGGACAAAGGTTTGAATATTAATGTTTTAACACTTTACAAGACAAAGAAAAGGAAGAGGAGGGATGCAGAGGGAAGTTCTACGAGGAAAATGAGACAAAAAGTTGAATAAAGTTTATTTATTTTGGAAATTTGGCCGAAATTAAAGTCCAGTTACAACGAAAAACCTTGAAAACCACACTGAACTAAATCAACAAAAAGGTTTACAAGGTTTTATTTAACTTTACTCCACTTCTTTAATTTTATTTTCTACTTACATGACTCCATTTACTAAACCCTAGGCCCATTCGACCAAACTTACTCGAATAGAGTACATTTATTTTGGAAGAAATGTTGACATTAAAGTCCAACTATGAAGACAAGGAAACGTGATAAAAAAGGACAAAAGGTTTGAATAATAATGTTTCAACATTTAACAAGACAGAAAAAAGGGAGAGGAGGGATGTAGAGGGAGGTTTTACGGGAGAAATGAGAAAAATAGTTGAATAAAGTTCATTTATTTCAGAAATACAGTCAAAATTAAAGTCCAGTTATGAACAATGGCTAGATATGATGCTGAACTGTACCCACAAAAATACATACAGGCTTTAATTTAATTTGATTAATATTCTTTGAATTTGTTCCCTACTTATTTGTCCTCATTAATAAAACTGCAGGCCCATTAACCATACATACACTCCCTTTTGTTTTTTACAAATTCATCCACCTAATTCAAGACGCATTGAAGGCCTACGGGTCTTTACACTTTGATATTTTCTCTCTTTCTGGAACTGTGGGCATATTTCAGCTTATTTAAATAGAAATTAGGGGTGGGCGATATGGCAAAAATATCATATCACGATTTTCTAAAAATAAAATCACGATCGGGGTGCTGGTTTGGCGGAGTGGTTAGCAACCAGGCACCTCATGTACTTGCTTCTGCCGGTCCAGGTTCGAATCCCGCCTGTGACCAGTTAGCAGAGTGTCTTCCCCTACTCTCTCACCCCCTTTGACAAGCCTATCCACTGTCTCTCTCCTAACAATAAAGGCAAGAAATGCCCCCCAAAAAATACATAAGAAAAAATAAATAAATAAAATCACGATCACGATTTTATCCCGATTCTTTTTTTACTTTGTTTTTTTCTAGACTCATTTGCACGTTTGACCATAATTTCCCTATGTTTAACATATAAAACATGTAAAACCCTAAAAAGAAAAAAATGACAAAGTCAAAGAAACTTTTATCTAACTACAATGTCTATAACCTGAGTGAATATTACAGCTGCTTTAGAACAGATTTTTGATCAGACATCTTCAAGCTTTTATCTTCTTTTATCTTTCTGCCATGGCTTCACGCTAAATAACCAAACAGGAGATCCCACCATGCACTGCGCGTAATGTGATACAATTGGCTAGTCGGGTGTGCGTCAAAGTCTCTGCGCCCACACAGATGATCTGACGATCTTTCTGCTTTATGAGATCAGACTTCGTTATAGTTTCTCAAAGCTGTGTCCTTTTCAACCTCAATCAAGAAAAGTCATTTTTTCCATCCATATTTAAAAGTTTTCCATGGAGCTGTTGTAGTGCTGTCGATTATTATAATGGCCGGCCTTTCACACATTATTCTTATATTTTATTTACTTTTTATTTTTGGTGTACTGACCTCCAGAATTGAATCATAATGAACTGGAAGATTCACAGTCCTGAGTACTATCAAGTACTCAACCTGTTATTCCACATTTTCACATTTAGCTCATATTTTTGTCCTGTTTGAGTTTATTCTTAGGATTTTGATCCCTTCTCAGTAATGCTCACTGTGCTCCTGCTGTATTTTGTGATTAGGCGCCACCTTTATGTGTAAGATTTAGATTCTGTCTTCGTGTTTATGAATACTGTGGTGAATTTAATCTGCAGCCTCTACACAGGGTTCCCACGCGTCCTTGAAAACCTGGAAAATGATTGCCCAATTTTCCAGTCATGGAAAACAAATGGAAAATGAGGAAAAAAGTTAATTGTCCTGGAAAATTATTTGTCTACCTTCTAGCTTGAAGCATAGGAAATGAAGTAGAAATGTACTTGGTAACTAATGTACACGTAGACAGAAAATGTGAGTAGGTAAAATAATGCAAGTTAAGGCATAAAATATTAAAACTTAAAACAATGGGGACAAAAAGAAATAATAAAAAAATTGACAAAATAAAATTCAGGCTAAATTAACAAAATCTATTCATAAAAAGCAGAGTACATACAGATTAAAATATATATATAACCATAAATTTATAATAGTAAGACACATAAAAGCCAGACTAAGCAGATAGCTAGCAGACAATGTTCGTGCTGGAGAGTTTGAAACAAAGAAATTCTAAGATCAATATGATCAATAAGTAGAGATATTTTTCATCAACCTCTAAACTTGTTTTTTAGAAGGCTAACTAGAATTGAAAACTGCCCACAGCAACAATGCAACTTCAGTTGGTTATGTGACACTGGAAAAAGTCCTGGAAAAGTCCTGGAAAATGATTTCTAGAAAAGAGTGGGAACCCTGTCTACAGTCTTACACTTTTTAATAATAACGCTCAAAGTCATGCGTCTCTGTCTTCAATAAGGTTTTGTTTTGAGGTTTGTCCATCTGTGAGACAACGCAAAAAGTTTTGACAGATTTTCATGACATTTTCAGAGAATGTTGTTCAAAGCACAAGAAATGATTTGAGTTTGGTGGTGATCTGACTCTAGATGTGGATCTAGGCATATTTTCAAGAGTGACCAGGAGTTGGTAACATTGTCATATAAGGCAGTTTTCTACATTTTCAGTAATGACTCAATAACTTCTCAACAGAGTTTCATGACGTTTTCAGGGAATGTTCATGGCAAGAGGAAGAAGTGAACAGATTTTGGTGGTGGATCCAGGAGTATTTTCCAGGATTTCTAAGCTGTGCTAGATAGAGCAGTTTTCCACAATTGTTGGATAATGCCTCTTCCAGTTTGATCTTGTAACGTTAAAAACTAGGGGTGGGAGAAAAAAATCAATTTACATAAGTATCAGGAATTTTTGTTTGAAATTAAATTCATTCATTTTCTATGCCCGGCTGTCCCTTTCGGGGTTGCGGGGGGGCTGAAGCCTATCCCAGCTATCATCGGGCGAGAGGCGGGGTACACCCTGAATCGGTCGCCAGTCGATCACAGGGCCACATAGAGAGACAGACAACCATTCACGCTCACACTCATACCTAAGGACAATTTAGAGTTACCAATTAACCTAATGAGCATGTTTTTGGTCTGTGGGAGGAAGCCGGAGTACCCAGAGAGAACCCACGCGTGCACGGGAAGAACATGCAAACTTCACACAGAAAGGCCCTCCCGACCCGGAATCGAACCGGGAACCTTCTTGCTGTGAGGCACGCGCTCTACCAGCTGCGCCACCGTGCCACCCTGAAATTAAATTTTAGGGTCAAAATAATTGTTTTCCACATTTAAATGCTTCATAAAAAAATGAATGCTTTTCATTAAAAAGCCACTTTTAAATGCAATCCAGGCTTTTGAAGAGAGAGTATAAACAGCTGGTTAAAATATATTGCTGAATAAATCCTAAAAACAGACTCACATGTGATGTGTATAGTCTGTAGGCATCATCATTGTACATCTTTTTCGCTGGTGTTAAAAAAAGCTAAATAAAGATTGCAAAAATTGACAATATTGTAGAAATTGCAATTTAAATCGAATCAGCACCTAAAAAGTCGGGAAAAAAATCGAATCGGGAGAAAATCGCATCGTCCCAGCCCTATTAAAAACCGTCCTGACCCGAACATGAAGCAGCTGCTGGTATTTTGAGGAAATTTTAGTCATGGCACGAGGAGGAAGTGATTTGGTGGTGATCTGAATCCAGATGTGGATCTAGGAGTTTTTCGGTGTTTTCTCAGCTGTTCAAGATAGAGCTCATTTTCTGCTACTTACACAATAACTTATCGACAGTGTAGATTTGTGCTCTCGGAGCTCTTCTAGTTTAATCTTGGATGTTAAAAACCGTCCTGACCTGAACATTAACCAGTCGCTGCTCTCACCTGCTCCCTGTTGTTCCTGTGGTGGGTCATGTGCCTCTCCAGCTGTGACCTGTAGGTGAAGGTGTAGCTGCAGTGTGAGCAGCTGTAGTTGTCGTCGCTGGTCTCGTGGCGATACTTGATGTGCTCCTTCAGCGAGGCGTTGCGCTTGTAGCCCCGGGAGCAGTAGGGGCAAATGTGTAACGCTGGGAAGGAGTCTGGTGTGCCTGTGACGGAGACAGAAGAGGAGGGTGATTCTTTATTTTTGTTTTACTATTATTTTCTCCTTAAGTCGTTTAGAGATTAAAATTAGTAAGATTTTAACGATTCCAGTGCCATTATCAAACCAACTTATTGTTTGGATTCTTTAACAATTCCCTCATCAGTTCCTGGGAATTTCAGTTTGGGAAAAGTCGACTTACACAGATTAGAAATGCAGCAATGTCAAACACATGTCACTCCTGGTATTCACGGCCCTGCTGCATGATCGTGGGTGTTTTGCCCAATAAATGTGGTGTTTTTTGTCAAAAATTAAGCCACAACTGTGACCACTCTGTCTGCCATGGTTACACTATTGAATTATAACTTGTGATTTCTTCAGACAGCCACTGATATGAAGGTGAGGCCCTCGATTTGGAAGCTTAGGCAGAAGAAAATGGAAGGAAGTGAGGAGTGAATTGTTAAGCAAACAGACTTATGATAATGATTCTTTTGGGGAGTTGCTATTGATTCTCAGCTGGAATGTGTTTTCGATTTCCACCCCTAGTCTGGATAATTATAATAACAATAATTAACTGATTCACTCTCACATCATAGGAGGTGAAGGAAGTTAAATTGTGTGATTTAGCTCTTAATAATGTCATATTCATAAGACAAATACATAAACTGGTCATTAAAGCATTAAAGTTAAGACTCCACTGAAAAATATGCTCTGCTTGTTTTGTCCATTGATTTTCTGGGGAGTAAGTGCTCCAAGTTTTTTCTGACCTCATTAGATGTTGCAAAATGATGGAATAATTGTCTTTAATAACCAGTGTAATTATGAGTAACATTTCTGCTGTAATCATGCAGCACAAACTATTTTCAGCCTCTGAGGTGCCCACAGACACAGTCCACCACAGAGCTTTAGTTCCTTTTGTTTTGCATGTAAATCACACCTACATCAAAACAAAAACAAACTAATTTATTGTGTTTTATGTTTAAAGGTGCTATGAGGAGAATCTGTTACCGGCGATATTAAAACTCTACTCCCCCAGCACGTCGTAAGCATTTCTGTCGTAATGCTGCGTTCCAGTAACCTCGGAAATGGGAGTGACATCATCTCCGACTTATCGGCGTTCCAGTTGAAGTCGGATAAAAAACATCCCGATCTACCAGGCTATTGTTAGCTGTTGTTAGCACGCCCTGCGTTGTTGTTCACAAATATCACATGAAGAATGTGATTATCGCTATGGCAGCATTTTTGTAAATATAAGTCTAACAATACTATGTATACAGCTGATCTAGAGCGACACACCCCAGTCAGAATTGCAAATAAATTGATTATTACAGGAGCTAAATAACTGTTCACACTGGGGGCATCCATCTTTGATTGTCAACTTGGGGATTGCGAGGTTTCACTGAGTTCCCAGTAGGAAATTCTGACTTCTGACTACAACTGGAACGCACCAAAAACGTGACTGAAGCCAAAGCGTGTGTGTGTTGTGGTAAATGCAGCTCGGACCTTCCTCAGAACTCTGCATTGCTTTACAACTTCTTTTTTCAACAACTTACAGGATGCAAAGCAACGAGGTAATGTATCTCTTTCTAGTTACGTAGCGGTAGTTTTTTATGTGTGACAACAAGCAATTTTTGGAAAACTTAGTATCGTAGTTGTAGCCGGCTATATATCACTACTTACAGCCCGGTGCTCTAAGACGTGTCTGAATAATATAAATTTGTTCTAGTTTTAATTGTCTTGTTCCTGAAGTTGAGTATCCAGGCCAGTCCAGCCCTGTCCGACCCAACTGGAAGGCTAAGGAATAGCATTTATAGATAACATATTTTGATGCTATAAAACTCATCTTAAAGTGTGTATTTCCATCAGGCATACATCTAAAAGTGAGACTTTTTTGTGATTACTTAGAAACTCCTCACAGTCTCTTTAAAATAGCTTTTTTTTTCTTTTTAACTTTGGCGTGTGCAGAGTTAAAGTTTACTTTAGTGCACTGACGCCTCATCTTTATCACCACTGCTGCTAACTGGAGTCCTTACAGCGTCAGATGTACAAAAACAAATTAAAAAACAGCTGTACGTAAGTTAAGTTTTACATAAACTAAACTAGAAAAGCACTCAGAGAGCGCAGACCTCCACCAGCACCACAGTCCTCACCCATATTGTGATTTTCACCATAAATATTAGTCCTGCCTTTATTTCATCTAAATATTTAGATTTCTTCATCATGGAAACACACAGATATGCACAAATGCCAAAAATGTTAAAGAATCCTTTAAAAAATTCCTGGATCCAGACGGTGATCCGGATCACTCCAAAAATCTAATCATTTGTTCCTTGTCCCAATCCGGACATTTCCTGAACCTTTCATTGAAATCCATCCATAACTTTTTGAGTCATGTTGCTAACAGAGAAACAAACAAACACACAAAAAAATTAGGGATGCACAATACTGGATTTTTGCCGATATCCAATATGTCGATATTTTTTTGATTCATTATAACCAATGATTAGCCAAGAGCACAAGCTGTGAGCTTCATAAAAACTGACTCGTTTCTTTCAGTGTTGCAGCATATCATCGCATGAACTGATGAAATACAAGAAAAACAGATTTTAACTCCAGCAAAAAGGAAACCCTCGATATTTAAATGTACCCACACAGAGATGAGAAGCTGCATTAGTTTTGAACATCTGTATAATTTTCCGATATTCTAGCCGATATATTCGGCCGATATATTGGATGTAAATATCTGCAAAAATGTCAATATCGGCCAATACTGATACTTAACTTCTTCGGCTGATATCGACCAATAACAAACCGATAATATTGAGCATTCCTAAATTAAATCATTAAAGATGCTTTTATGTACAACATTCTCGTGTTATTTCTAAGTCATGAGTCATGATTACTGTCATGCAGCCTCCTAAATGTAGAATATGAATTATTTTAAGGTGAATTATGCAATTTTATGTCGGTCAGAAACACCAGATCAAACAGGTAGTCCTCTGTGTACAAACGGTGGCCATTTTCACCCTTTTTAATTCTATATCATTTATACCATAATTATTTTTTTCTTCCTCTGTTTCAATTCCATTCTAGAACATCATTCTCACTATCATTGTAGTTGTCTTTGCCTCATGTGAAAAATTTTAAAATAAATAAATATATAAAAAAACATCCTTGTTTCATCCTCTGGTGGTCCAAACGTTGGTGACCCCAGTTTGAGATCTCACCATTTTCATCAGCGCCTCCCGTCTCTGCTGGACTCTGCTCCTCCTCGGGGGCTTCTGGGTAAATAATGGCCGTGTCCGCCTGCTGGAGGATCTCCTTCACCACCTCCTCATCGTCCTCCTCTTCCTCCTCCTCTGACAGGATCTCCTCCTTCACTGTGAGCACACAGAAGGAAAAAGCTTCGGTCAGTTTTGGAGGGTGAATCAGCAGCTCCGATGTTGTTTTGCTTGACGAACACTAGAGAGCAGCAGCGAGCTTCTGAGTCACTTCAGGTTATTTTCACTTTCTGTGTGGACTAATATTTATCATTCTTCCATTCATATTTTTATTTGGGAGTTTGGAACAGAAATGGCTGAAATAGTCACAATGACATCTTCGTGTACATTTATAAAATAAAAATAAAACCTCTGTAACAATATCTGATGAACAATATAAAAATCCAAGTCTAAACAGTTTCTTACTGCACCAATGTGTTGTCCCGTAGAAGTTTATTTTTTGCAATAAACACACAAAACAGGAAATAAGATAAAAGAAAACCTGATAGAAAATATTTTTGTTTTGAAGTCAGAGCTCTCAAGAAGAAACCTTTAATACAAGTTTCAAAATTGAATATAATAATTTGTGTTTTTTTTTTTTAAATAAATCATCTAGCCCCCCCCTTCCCCTGGCCACTTTATTAGGTATATTCGTCCAACTGTGTATTAATACAAATAGCTAATCTGCCAATCAGATGGCAGCAACTCAATGCATTCAGACCTGTAGACATGCTTATGATGAACTTCAGAATGGAGAAGAAAGGTGATTAAACCGTCCCAACTCCAGGAAACTTAAATCATCGACTTCCATCTCTGTGACCTTAAATTTACTTTAATGAGGACCACTGGGTTTCAAAATCACACTTTTGTCTATTTGAAAATGGCTTTTGGTCAAATATATCCCTGCCAAAAAGTGTTGAATTCAGCCTTGCAGTACAGTTTCTTCTTTAATGTACTTGTGGATGCAGCAGGTATGGGAGATGTTTTTTTATGCCAGTTGTATAATTGATTGATATTTGTGCAGGAAATGGCTTGAGCAAGTTTTGGTGTAAACAATATCAAACACGTCACTCCAGATATTTAATTTTGGTTTGCATAACCAGTAGGGATGGGAAGATATGCTTTTCTCCCGATTCGATTTTTTTTAGGTGCTGATTCGATTAAAATTGCGATTCTCCAATATTGTCGATTTTTGCAATCTTCAGTTAGCTTTTGTAATACCAGTGAAAAGATGAACAATGATGATGCCTACAGACTATATCAGGAAAAATACAATTCACATGTGAGTCTGTTTTTAGGATTTATTAAGCAATATATATTAACCAGCTGTTTAAAAGCCTGGACTGCATTTAAAAGTGGCTTATTTACACAGACTAAAATGAGCATTTAAATTTGGAAGAAAATTTGATTCAAAAATCGTTGAACAAAAAATCCCGTCACTTGCGTGAATCCATTTTTTCTCCCACCCCTAATAACCAGATGCTTCTACAAGTCGCTGGAGTTTCTACCCATTAAATGGGTAAAGTAAACGAATTATTTTTCTTTCTTTAACTTCGTTGTTGTGGTTTCTGCTGACTGCCTCTGATAAAGAGTGTGGCATCCTTCATTTGTAAAGTACGTACAATAAAGAAAAAAAAGAGAACTGATGACTTGATATCAATCCTTGAGGGAATTATTGATTATTTTTTAACTAAACTTTCTTAAATCGAGCAAACAAATTGAAAAATAAATGCGACAAAGGCCAACTAATAATAGACATCAATATTATGATAATGAAGGTGGAGGAGATATAGATAATTCTCAAAAATGACTTGTGAAATGGTGAATTTTAAAGTAATTTAGGAAACTCAGACTTAAACAAACACACTTTCCTCACATATGATCCTCTCAATGATGCAGCATTAATAGAGAATACAGTCAGCTCACTTCCCATTAATCCATATTTAATTGAATATGAATTAAAAAACAGTATTTCTCCAAAGTCCAACTATAGAACAAACTTAAGAAAAGAGTCCCACATTTTCTAAGATTAATTGTGCAGCTTATTATTTCAGGCTATGCCAACATTCTTTTGTCCATAACGGTGGTGTAATGATGTTAAAGGGTATTTTCATGGCACATTTTGGGTCCCTTAGTTTCACCTGAGCATCATTTAAACACCACTGGCTTCTTCCAGCAGGACAAACCTCCACATCTCAAAGATCAGATCATCTCAAACTGTTTCTTGACCATGATGATGAGTTCACTGAACTCCAGTAGCCTCTCCTAGTAAGGGTGGGCAACTTAGATTACCAAAAAGGGCTGCAAACATTTTTTTCAGTGGCCGAGGGCTGCACTGTTGCATATTATCGGGTTAATGTATAAATAATCCGAAAGAAAAAGGAACTTTAAAGGAGCAGTGTGGAGAATTTGGCATTTTAGCAACATCCAGCGTTCAGATTCTAGAATGAACCTGACCGTAGCCAAAACGTCATGTCGCTGAGCAACGGAATACTGTGAGGACCAAAAAGGATCCTGAACACAGCACACAATTTATGTTGTGTGTGTGTTTATACACACAGTTTGAATCCCTAGGACAGAGTAACAGCTTTCTTTATATCCACTGCCATCCTCTCCTCTTCTTCGCCTGCATTCTAGGTAGATATCAGAACCGGCGGACAGATTCACATTTCGTTCTTTTTGTCCCTAAAAACCACCCGGATGAAAAAGGATGAAACTAACATTAATATATTTTTACTTAAACACAATGAAAAATTCATGATTTAATGAGCATGACACAACAAAAGCCAGTTTAAGTTTATTTTTAACTTATATAAGATTGCAAATAACTTTATCAATCCCTTTGGAAAAATTTCTTCGGGGAAATGAGAATTCCAGTAGGAATGTAAAAACAAATATAAAATGATGGATTTAAACAAAAAATATGATTAAATATAAAACATAAATCCTACTTTAAAATTATTTCCCAATATAGTTTTTACATATATTATACATTATGTTATAATGCCTCATAAAAGATGTATCCAGTTTTGGGAACGCTTGCCCACTTTCAAACACAAACATAAGAAAAAGTGAACTGTTTTCCAAAATCCTTACCTGACCATATTGTTGTAAAACTTCTTTAATTTTGCTCTGCATCGCTTTATGACAATAGTTCTTTGCATAGATGGTGTTATTTTTTCATTTTTAGAGTTTTGCAGCCACTCCTGCATCACTTCCAAAGTGACATTCACAATATTTTTTTTTGTTAGGTGAGGATGACATTTTCAAATTATTCTGACTTCTATTTTCATGTACTCTGTCCTGTAACATATACACTGATAAATCCAAATCTGGACAAATCTCTCAAGTGTTACTTTATTATGACATCAAAATAATTTAAATAGACTTTGTGGTTGCAGAGAAACTCTTTCTCTATGTTTTTTTTTTTTTCATTTTCAAGCAGAAGGCTTAAAAAACAAAGCATGTATCAGCAGTCTAAGATGAGCAGAAGTATTTGGCCATCTTTCCTAACTTGTGCGTTATGTTGTGATGAATGATGATGAATCATATTTAGCAGTTGTTATGTTTTCTTCATATTTGTAACATGCACATTCACATATACATGCAAACATGACACTCTATGAGGGATGTTTCCAGCTGGTAAGGTGTCCCTAAAGAAGTGGCCGGGTTGGTTGGCTACATTGTGATCAGTGCAGAGGTTACATTTCATATTCTTTATAACAGCTTGAGTGAGATACCCTGGGCAGATCTTTTCTCTGCACAAATGTTGACGAGCACATGTGAGGTGAAACCGTGGCTGGCGTTACCATGGACACGGAGCGTTTTAAGGGCAGGCGGGACCGGAGCCAAGGCCACGCCCCTTCCTGCGGGGCCTGATCAGGGACAGGTGCAGCTGTGTGTTCATAAAGTAAAAGCAGAACAGGCCGAGCCCCGCTAAGCCTGATTTTAAACACACAGCTCAGTGCTTCCCATGATCTCATCCCAGAGCTCTCCAAATCTCCTCGTCCACCTTTCATCCCTCCTTTTGTTCCTCACTCCTCCTCTCTGCTCCTCACTCCGACCTCCGCTCTACATTTTTATCTGTCCCTCTGCACGCCTCTCCTCCGGTTAGTCATCAGCCTAAACCTTCACTTCTCTGTTTGTGTTCATGAAAAGTGTTTGACAAACATGTTTTGGCGGCTCACTGTGGCCGAAGAGTTAAACGGAGAAAAAAAACTCCAAAATGGACGAACAGATGGACGATGAAAATAGAAGCAGGAGACTGAGGACTGAAAAAAAAAAAAACTACACTCAGGCCGTCCTTTAGAAAAATCACTCTCCCACTAAAAGCCCTTTTAGGGCTTTGGACATATTTAGAAATATTTAACATTCTTGGCCATTAATTTTAGTCCTCAACCCCCTAAATGCAAGTTTATGTACTGAATACCACTTATTTAAAATTAAATATTTCCCATTTAATCACAGAAAAGTTATTTTTTATAAGCAACATCACTTATTTTGATAGATTATTATTTTGTTGTGCAAAAAAACAACCTCACACATCCCTCTTAAGGCCCTTTGATGGGAAACTACTCTGTTTTAGATGTTGTTGTTTTTTACTTTTGTGCATTTTCAAAAGAAAAAGAAAATACAAAAAAAACTCTCACTTTTCCCCTTCAGGCACTTTAATGAAATTGGACACAATTCAAACTAATATATATGAAAATAAATAAACAACAGTCCTCTAAAGCAAACATGAATTCATTTTCATAGTTTTAATTTTCAAAACAAAATAATTTTCCATTTAATGACAGCAAACTGATTTTTGTGCAGACATTATCATTCTGGGATGCCAATGATTAGCAACAACACTGATGGTTATAGATTTTACTTTGTCTCACTCACCTCCCTTAGGGCCAATTAAGGACACTGGGTATAATTCAAAATATTAATCTTGAAGAAAAATATTTATTTTTGGGTCATCAACTCCAACCCTCATTATGTAAAGCAATTTTTTTTTCTTCATAATTTCAACCTTTTTTCATTTTTTTTCTCTCTTTCTTTTCTTTTCTTTCCTTTTCTTTTTTTTTTTGGTTGACAAAGTTTATACCACTTAATTTTAAAAGTTTAAATTACATCCAAGGCTTTACATTGACTTTTTAGCCAAATGTTTACCTCGTAGAATTAGCAAATTGCTAATTTAAAAACAATTTTTTAAACATAAAATGCATTATTTTTCATTTAATGACAGCAAACTGTTTTATTTACAGGGATTATTCTGGGATGCCAATGATTAGCAACTTCACTGATGTTGATAAATTATTACTTTTTGTGCAATTACAAAAACTCACACTTTTATCTTTTAAGGCCATTTCAGGCCAGTGGATCATTTAAATGTTAATCATGAAAAAGTATTTCATAAAAGAAAAAGTATTTTTTTTCTGTTGTTCATTAATTCCAGTTCTCATCACTTAAACCAAAGATACATTTTTTTCATAACTTTAACCCTCTAAATGTCAGTTTGTTTACTTAATACCACTATTTCAAACATAATTGTATTTCTGTTTCTGTTTAAAGTATTTTATGTGCAGGGATATTCAGTCTGGGTTACTGTCAGTGATTAGAAGCAATGCTGATTTTGATAGAATACATTTTGTGCAGTAACGGAAAACTTCCCCTTCAGGCCCTTTCAGGGCGTTTGATATAATTCAAAATATTTATGAAGACCCAACTTTTAACATATAATTTTTAGTTTCTGTTTGATGAAAGTAAAGTGGCAGGGATCATCAGTGTGGAAAGTTTCAATGATTTAACTGATTATTGGTCTTAATGTTGTTACTTTTACTCCAGGAATTACCGCCATGTTTTCAGTTAACTTCTGACACAACAGGCAGTTACAGCCTGAGGTCCTTTGCGCCCTCTAGTGGTAACATCTCCATATTGAAACTCCCTCTCTTACCTTTCTTTCTCTCCTCGGCCCTTCGCCTCCCTGCTGTGTTTTCCCTCGCTGATACACCTCTCTGCATATTTTCCCACCACACTCTACAATTACACTTAATACCTCACAAAACGCAGTAATGACGACCTGGAGCACACAACGACACACATGTGGAGTATCAGACTGGAATGAAAACAGGAAGTCATGTGGTGCACACACACACACACACTCAGCAGCAGAGTTATTCAGAGCCTCCTCTAAAGACTCCGAACACACTCGTACCCGGAGTGCTGCACTCGCGTACCGTGCCAGGAGCTGTCACTGTGAGCCTGTGGTGAATTTATAAGGCAGGATGGATGTGAGCTGCAGTGCGTCTCAGGCTGCAGGGGGAGTAGCAAACGCTAATCTTTCACCGGAGGACCGACTCAACGCCAGCTGCTCTCGCCGCGTCCTCCTCAGACGGAGAGGAAAGTGAGAGTCAGACACAACAATCATCCCAAAACGGCCTCTGAAGGGCTGGGACTTCAAGATTTTTCTGAACCTTTACAGTGCTGATGGAGATTTTCCACAAAGTTTAATGATGCCCCTGCTGTCTGATGACTTTTTATGATTTCTATTCATGTCCACACTACTTAAAGTACTCTGAAGTCCAGGCTGAAGCGGAGTATGAGGCACACTGTGTATTATGGGAAAAAAGCCAGGAGGTTAAATTAATCACATAACTTTAATATAATATTGATAAAAGTGGATACTATGTAAGATTGTACAGAAGAGCATATTCATCGATGTATAGGGACACCAGATAGCATATTATTACTTATTACTACGTGGCACCTGCAGAGGTATCAGCAGACAAACTGTCAGGGATGTGGTGACGGCAGAGAGCAACTTTAAAAAGTATAAATCCTCCTCCTTGAACAAGCTGAACTCATACAGTCTGGAATCATACGTTTCTGAATCAGTCCATTTCATTGATCTGCAGTGGAGATGGTCAGTAATCTTCACCTGTTATTTTAACGTATGTTGTGACTCTGGTAGGGGTGTCCAAAGTATGGCCCCCTGACAAGTTTTAAATTTGCCCAAAACAAGTGAATGCATAAAGCAAACATGATTCAAGCAGCAAAAAGCACCAATAATGCTTATTTTCTGCACTATTTGTTCCAACTCTAGGTCCATTTTTAAGGCACATTACACTGTTACAGCTTTCACACGAAGGATGCAAACAACTAATCAATTATCGATTAATTGTCGATAAGAAATTACTCGATTAAAGTAAATTAATTGCATTTTGAACCCGTAATTCCCCGCAAGCTCGCATGAGGGCACGCTTGACGCCAGACATCCTTGACACACACGTGGGAACACAAGAGAAGCTGGCCTCCGACGACAACAACATAACCTAACCTGTGGAGGGCAGCATTACGCTTCATTGCGTACAGCCTGCCGGAACTTATTAGAAGAAGAAGACGACAACAACAAGACAAACAAGAAGCAGTAAGCTGGCAGGATGAAGAGGACAAGACGGAGTTCGGTATGGAACCACTTTAAGTTGGTCAATGACGACAAAGACGCCAAATGCACCATCTGTGGAAGTATTTTAAAGAACAACTCCTCCACAACTTTGCTAAATTATCACCTCAATACGTCACATTCAGCCGCGCTGCAAGGAGCGAGTAGCTCTCAGCCTACAATCACCGCAGCGTTGGGACGACGAGTATGTGACTCCACGAAGGCAGAGGACATTACCCTGCGGATATGTGACATGGTTACTACAGACATGCTGCCAATAAATGTCGTTGAGGGACAGGAGTTTAGAGAGGTAATATTCCCTCTAGAACAACAATAACCACCCGCGTGGAAGCAAGCTACGCGAGGAAGTCAAATCAAAGTCAAATCATAAGGAATATGATTTGACTTTTCTCTTTCATAAGAAAGATAGCATTTTCGTAGACAGGAACCTATTGATTCAGAGGGAAATTCAGCTTCGAAGAAAAATTGCCGCTTATCAATTAATCAATCATCGATCGATAAGATGAAACTATCGATTAATGAATTACTCTATAATTTGCATCCCTATTTCACACTAAAATTAGCGGGTCGACACGGGTTAACCTGCTAACAATAGTCAAGTGACTCTTTTCCCACTGCCAGCAGACCTGGGTCTAATCGGAAGCAGACGAGCTGTACGGCTGTTTTTTTTCCTCTGGCGCATCAAGCTGATGTCATCACGTTGATGAAGCCCGACGAAGCCCAGCTATGTAAACAATGCAAAGGAGCATAGAGGCCGTGGACACATTTTTCTTTACTTTGTACTTTTTTTTGTCCCTCTTCAAAAACGTACAAACTCGACGCTGATGATACGAAGGCGGATGATAATTGTTGCTGAGATGTCAAATAGTCACATACATTTCAGACAGAGGGGGTGGGCGTGATGTTATGCCATGGGGACGTTACATCGACGTCATCTGTAAATTAGCGTTCTCACTGAAGCCTATTGGAGGCCAGCCGATTAAAACCCATGCTGCTTGCAGGTTCAGTCGATCTGGGTCAAAATGCTGATTAAACTCTTTCAAACTGCAGACAGGAGCCGATTGTTACCGGGTTCAAACAGGTTTTTTGGCTAATATCGGCCAGTACAGAAATCAAACCAATAATATCGTGCATCCCTATTATTTTATTTTTTTATTTGTGCTATACAAATAAGTTTAATCAATTGTTTTTTTTAGCACAGCCCTAGGAACAATCGGACTCCTGTTAATGGAGGGAAAGATAAAACTCAGCACTCTCTTTACCCACCAGGACAGTAAAAGTCATAGATGTTTGTCCAAAAAAGGCGAATGATGCCGCTGTGAAGGTTTTAGTGAACAACAAGCTCAAGCAACATTCACTGCAGCTCTCACTTCAAACACTCAGGAGAAGCTCTTTACCAGCTTTATGAATAATAGAAAAAGTGTAAAGACAAACACAAGGAAACATAAGCAAAAAAGTAAGAGTAAGTAATGTAAGAGAGCTGAAAAGGTATCAGCTTCTGGAGGAAACAGTGCGTGCACAGAGGAGAACAGAGCGAGCAGAGAGAGACAAAGTGAAAGAGAGTGAGCGGCCCTCGGAGCGCTGCTCACACCATGTAAGGCTTTATTCAGAAACAAAGAAACAAGCCTTGGGAGTAATATCTACGAGTGTCACATTCTCACCGTCTCCATGGTTTAAGTATTTCCTGCCTGGCTCACACTCTGCTGCTGAGATGAAGGAAGATGCCTGCGTAGGCTGAGCTGTTTGTGGATTAAAAAGGCCATTGAGAAGCGGCGTAAATACGAGCCAATCAGTGCGTGCGGTTGAATGCAGGCTCAGTTCTGCTTTGGCTTATTAAAACTTTTGTGCCTGTATGAATGCTGAGGTTTGCTGTGCTTTGAGTTTGCTTGTTTGTGGTGATGCTGAACCTGCAAACTGTCTCAGTGTTAGCTTATCAGGACCTTTAAATAAAAGACTAAACGTGTTTCTAATAGTTTTATGAAGCTGCTTCAAAACAAAACTGACTAAAGCCTTTGAGTTTGTGTTTCTGTCAGCCATTCCTGCAGCTGGTGAGGCGTCACAAACTATAAAAGGCAAGAGGAAGGTGTGATGGAGGCTCGGGGTCCAGCTGTGATCAACAAAGCAGACTTGATGCCTCCTGCATGACCAAACATGTTGGATGATTGATCTTCTGGTGGATGTGAAGAAGGCAGAGTGACAACATTTTAACTCACAGAGCTAGTCCTATTATTAGTCACACTCTCACATCTCAGCACTATACCATTTTTTGTTTTTCAAACCGTCAGCCCCAATAAAACACTATAAATATTTATGAATTTTAAAATAGTTTAACCGTTCAAATGCCTGACCTTTGTCACAATGCCACTTTCTTTTGAATATATTGTATAATGATACTGCATGCAAAGTTGATTTTTTTGTTTTGGATTACTCTATCCTTGGATGCTCTAACCTATGGATCCCCAAAAGTTTCATCATTAAATAAATAAAAACAGCGTTTTGAAATAAATACCATTTTGATAAATAGAAGACAAATATTTAGTATGGCCATTTAATTGTAAAATAAGGCAATATTCTTATGAAATGTTTTATTATTCTTTAATATCAAGTTAATTTAAAGGTGGGTTCTCTCCTGTTCCTCCTGAACCAAAAATCCCCAAAAGTCTTTAGGTTAAATAAATAGCCTCATTTTGATAAATAGAAGACAAATATTTAGTATGGCCATTTAATTGTAAAATAAGGTAATATTCTTATGAAATGTTTTATTATTCTTTAATATCAAGTTAATTTAATTACATATAGCTCTGTACAGCAAGAAGGTTGTCTGTCTAAGTTTCTCTCATGCGGGTTCTCCTGCTCTTCTGTGAGCCAGACTGAGCTCTTTAGGTGACTCTAAATTGTCCTGTATGAGGTGAGCGTGAATGGCTGTCTGTCTCTGGCCCCACGATCAACTCGATGATAGCTGAGTGTACCCGTCGCCTTTCCAGCTCCACCCCTAAAGGGATAGCCGGGTATAGAAAATGAATGAATAATGATTATTTTAACAATTTCATACTTTTTAAAATAAAGTATTTTTGTTTATTTTCCAAGGTTTTATAAAATACAAGAAAACATTTTTCACAAAGTAAATTTTTATTTCATAATGTCCTTTCAGGGCTCCAGAGTGCAACCATTTTGGGCGCCTGGTGCACCAAGAAAAAATGTTAGCCGCACTCTTACAAATTTAAGTTGACAAAAGTTACTGAGGCAGTGAAAAAATCTGCCCAAAACGGACAAGAGTCACAAAATGTTTTGTCCTATATGTCGTTTTTTTTATGATTAAGATTAATTAAACATATTTCATAATAAAACTGTCTTATTGTACAATTCAATGGCCATAGTAAATATCTGTCTGCTATTTATCAAAATGGCATTTATTTCAAAATGCTGTTTCTATTTAATTATGAATCTTTGGGGGTTTCATACCATCCTGCATCTTTAACATAAACTCATGGTTTTAGACCAGTTATTCCCATTCAATGGCAGTTTGGCTAGATGCTGCTATATTAATAAACATCATTCCTCTCCACTTTATATTGGTTATAGATGTTGATTTTAATATGAGACTGATCTCTTTGTCCATGGTTGTATTTATTCTACATTCATAGTAACTATATTTACAACCATAAAGACACGAGGACCCTCTCGAAAATGAGATGTCACATCTCAAGGGGCTTACCTTTAATACATGTATTTTCAACAAAGACAAATTTAGTGCTACTCAAATAAATTTTAATTGGTTGAATCTATATTCAGCAGAGATAAATGTGATTAGGACAGATTTATGAGCTGGGCATCCATGGGTTTGTAGCTAAAATAAATTCTTATTTTTAGTCCTTTTGCCTCTGCCTGGATGGATACATCTCGATGTATGTGTGTCTACATACCAGTTTATTTATTATATGCATTTGTAACTATGCACATATGTTTTTCTACAAAATGAAGAGTTTGTCTTCAGCCTGCTCTGTCGTAAAGTCTCTCAAGATAACACTTGTTCTGAATTGGTTCTATCTAAACAAAGATTGATGTCAGTAATTAGCAGAAACATTGATGTTTATGCACTATAATGCTCTACATTTTCCTCTCTAGTTTTGGTGTCAGTGGCAGCGTTACAGCGCCACATACAGGCCGATCAGATAATGCACTTATGCAATGTCTTAAGGACAGAACGTGAGCTACTTGGTAAAACATTTTAGAGATGGAGCAAAAATATCCTTACTATAGAGAAGTTTGAAGTGTTATTTGTTCATTTAATAAAGGAATTGGGTCTATATCTTAGGGGCGGCATCGTGGTGCAGCAGGTAGTGCACCTGCCGCACAGCAAGAAGTTTGTTGGTTTAATCTCTGGGTCAGGCAGGACCCCCGTGTGGAGTTTGCATGTTCTTCCCGTGCATGCGTGGGTTCTCTCTGGGCACTCCAGCTTCCTCCCACAGACCAAAAACATCCTCATTAGGTCAACTGGTGACTCCAAATTGCTCTTAGGTATGAGAGTGAGTGTGAATGGTTATTAGTCTCTCTATGTGGCCCTGCAGTTGGTTGGATAAGCGGTGTAGAAAATGGCTGCTGTGTGAGGTTAGGCCTTAGTGTCACCTGGATGAAAGTTGAGTCACTGGCCTTCACTGATTTCATAGCCTGTGCAACAGCAGCTGAATGACCGACTGGATGGGATGGATTCACTGTGAAGCTCGGAAAGCGCTGCACAGATGGACTTTGGGTAAACTGGGAATTTGTGAGTTGTTGTCAGATTAGTTTTTATGTGCTGAGGTGCAGAAAGGAAATCAGAGAACAGATGAGAGAGGGAAACATCTGGCTGTTTGAGCGAGCAGGCGTTCCCCGAGGCGGAGACGAGGATTGAAGATATTTGATCAAAGACAGAAGACAGATCAGCAACAAGAAAGAAAACACCCCTGCACAGCAAGGCTGAAAAATATCTGACAAAATGATGTTTCACTTTCTTTCTGCACTTCATATGGTGAATTTAAATACGTGAGGTTATTCCAGATAAATGGTGACTTATTAAACCGTGACATATAAACACTTAGTGTTACTCTTAAAACTGTGCACTGTTTGTTAAAGTGTATTTTTACCATAAGTCCTCCTAATATGACAGGCATACTTTTATATTGTAAAGTGAGGTGTAAATAAATAGTATGATCGAAGCAGGAGTTTAAGCTTTAGAGCAGGGGTTTAACCCTTAATAACAAGCTACAACCCAAATAAAGGAACTTTTCAACTTCTGAAATTTGTTTAATAAAATATGCTGCACTTTAACCTGAGATAGGACAGAGTAACACAGAATGCCAACACAAAAAAGTTTGATGAAAAAACAAAATGAACTGCACTAAATTAGTCACAGATCAAGAGGCTGTCGCACAAAACACTTTAGTGACTTCAGCCTTTTTTTTTTTTTGAGCAACTGAGAAGTTATTAAAAAAAAATTTAAAAACATTTATAGTTCGCAGAGTACCTACTAATTGGATATGCAACAAACACCTTGCACTCCAGCATTAAAAATCCTCTTCAAATTAAAGCGCAGAATTTTTTCATAACATGTTTTTTGCCCAGACAAAGGCTCACGACCCACTGAAAAAGGGTGCCCACTATTGGGTCACGACCCACCAATTGAGAATCACTGCTTTAGATAAAACTTTCTGAGAAAAGTTTCTTGTGAATCCAGAAATTAATCAAACTTACAAAGAGTTATTTACAACAATTACTCAGGGACTGGCTGATGGCTTGTGATTTAGCTGACTTGAAAGTGTTGAGTTGCAGATGAAATCACAGAAGCTCATGTTTGTCTGATATGTCCATCCATCCATCCATCCATCCATCCATCCATCCATCCATCCATCCATCCATCCGTCAGTTTTCCAAACCCAGTAGAATAACTCGATTAGTGGATTTGATGACATTTACAGGGAGCGTTGTCAATGGCACAAGAGAGAACTTTTTTTAATGGATTTATCGACATAGAGTGATGGGGCAGGTTCCCATATTTTGATAACTCCTCTGACAACATCAGAAAGGCCTTGGGTGGAAGTTGGTGCTCTCTGTTTGCTTCTGATTTTCTTTCATGTTGTGGGTAAAGCTTTAAGGAGCCATGAGTATTGCTGCATTGAGTCAAATTACCAGAAAAATCAGTTAAGTGCTATTTTTTTAAATAAAAACACGGACACAGGCCAGTGAATCGCTTAAAAGGCTGCATGCACCAGGATGATGATATATCATGTTAAATCAGGCATGCGGGTTGAGAAACAGAATTGCCAGTTAGCTTGGATAATTTCTCTTTTTTGTTGCTATAAATTGATGCCTTTGTCAGGTGGTAGCAATTGGGATGAGACTTGATATGATTTAAACGCTGTTATTAATTCCTCTTATCGATCTTCCTGTATATTTTCTGAGAGTGCAAAAGTCATCCTGCAGAAGTTTCCGGAGGCAACAATGTCAAACTCGTCTGATATTTAATGCCATGCCGCATAAACTAAGATCAATTTCTCTGCAAGATCCTTGTTTTTCCACCATCGACACAACGTGCAGTAAGTCAGATTCTCTTGCATTATAGGTGTCCTGATCCAATATTGATATCTGATATCGATCGTATATCAGTAAAAAACAAATATCTGATTATATCAGCCTGCATCTAAAACCTCCGATATATGCACTCCGATACAAGCAGTCCATTCTAGTTTATTGTTTGTTTATTTAATTCAGCTGTAGAATCTGCTTCTGTTTAAATTAAACAGAGTGGTTATTTTAACATTTAAAAATATGTGTTTTTGTTTTTATTGAGGTTATTTTTCAGGGTCTTCTAATTTATTTTTTCATTTTATTTAATTGTACCATATTCTTAAGTTTAAGGTTAAATTTATTGAACCCATTGGTTTAAAACAAATAGGTCAGTTTTTCTCATACATACTCTTGCCGACTCTTGTTCTCTGTTTGAGTAATCTCACTTGATCAAGCCTTTTCTTACAGTCCAAACTACAAAATAAGTAATAAAAGTATGTTTGATTCCTGCTCATATCGTATTGGATCGATATTGGAATCTGCCAATACTCAAGGCTGCAATATCAGCATCGTTTTGGAGGTGAAAAAGTTGTATCGGGACACCCCTATCTTGCATCGTCAGTCTCTGTCATCATTCAATATATACAGAGAAATAAAAACAATGCCTTAACAAAAGCACCTTTTTTAGAAAGTAAAGAACAATCGTGATCACTTCTGCCCCGTCTGCAGTGATGGCATTTTGGCCTCCTTGTATCATTTCTGCTCACTGCCTCAGATGAGAGCGTGATGTCCTGACAAAGTGGAAGGAATTAATGAATATAAAAGAAAAAACGTCACTGATTCTTAGAGGAAGTTCTTTTTTTATTCTGATCTGGACTTGGTTTTGAGTCCTGGATCAACAGAGATCTACTCAGAGTAAAAACTGCATTTCTGTGCGTAAAACAAATTCTGATGTTATTTCAGCACGTATATTAAAGTTCACGTCGGTCTAACTTCAGTCTGTGACAGGATTACAGTTCCACTTCATCAGTCATCACTTTAACGCTCCAGAGCAATAATCTCATTCAGTTATCTTTGAGTATTTGCATTGTGAGCATGTTCAGTAAAGCAGAGCCGTAAAAATGATTTCCTCTGCTGCTGTCACACTAAAATCAGGTGAAAAGAGTTTTTTTTCCATCAGACAGTTGACCCAGATAACGTTCAGCACGTACCATAGTTTGGTTTAAATCTCCTCTGGCTTCATTATTTCCTGTCTGGGTGTAAAAGTTTTATTGTAATGCTTTGTGTTGCCAAAGCTGTGGCGTCATCGAGCAGCAGCAGAGAGACCCGGAGCGATCAGAAATGCTCTTATGATTGTGCCTGTGTGCAGGCTGCTGTGTTGTCGGGGATTTGAGGTTTGAGCAGCCTGTGAAGAAGTGACCCGGGGCAGACTGCTCCATTATTGATAGGTGTGTTTGCCTTTTAGTGAATGTTTGGGATTTAGTCTGTTAGTGAAGCTAAGAGAGCTGAAGATTAGACTCAGAAAAACCTGCATGACTGTCAGGATTAGGAATTATTGAAGGAGCGACTGAAGTGTCTCCACTTTCCAGAGATGCTTTTTCTTCATCTGTCACACTTTTTTTTAGGGGAGGGGGGCTTCCCACAGGCTTGGCTGTGTGGCTTTTTCTTATTCAGGATCCTTACAACTTGTATCTCGTTGTGAAGGTGACTAATCAGGCTGTCTACTGATAAATGATACAACACATTGGTGTTACGAAAGAAGAGAAATTATTCATCCATTATCCACACTGCCTGGGGTGGGGGCTCTCCAAGCTGATATTGAGAGAGAGGTGGGATACACCAGATTAAAAAAAACTACAGTTATTCACAAATATGATAACATTTCCAAGGTCAGAGTCATAACTATAACAAAATTAAGTTTTATCAAACAGGTATGACTTCATCACCTCCTGTTTTATTAACAGGGCTCCAGAGTGCGACCACTGGGTAAAAACACCGACTTCTGTTGCAAGTGTATCATCTCTCTCTCTCTCTCTCTCTCAAATCAAAAGTTTAGAAGATGAAAAAGCACATTTCAATATACCTACAAACATAATATAGTCTAATAAAGTTGACAAAAGTAACTGCAGTATGGAAAATCCGCCAAAAATGGAAAAACACAGCGCCTGCTTCCTTGTATTTCTCTGTCTCTCCGTTAACAGCAGGGTCAGGCCTCAATGCACACGCACACATGTACGCACAGAGCCCTCAGTAATCATCCAATCAGCTGTTAGTATGCAAATGAGCCCAGACTGAGGTGTCAGGTTTCAGCATGGAGCGGTAACTCTGGAGAAGCGGCGAAGCTCTGCCAAATTCATCTTAGAGACTGTCAGATAATTAATAATTAACAACAATAACAAGTAAAATAAAGCAATGTTTAATATAACATCTATATTTGTTCAGTCCTCCTCCTGTTAAGGGGAGTTTCTTTGTCACACAGGCACAGAGGTGAGTGTTCACGTCTACTGAGGACAAATGACCTGACTGATCATTAAGCTGGGCTGTAAAGTAAAAAAAAGAGAAAAAGAAAAAAAGAAAAAGTCATAAAATGTTCTGCCCTATATGTCATTTTTTGTAAATTAGTTTGAATTTTTTTAAATCATTTACCTTAGTTTTAACTTTGTAAATATTGACTATAATGTGTTAAGTCTTATTCTAGGTTCAAATGTATTGGAGGATAAGACCATCCAGTTAAATGTTATGTTGCTGGTTGTTAAAATCCGGATATTAATTTCATTTTTCAGTTCAGTATATAGCACCTTAAACATTACCTCTTTTTATTTTGAAATATTTTGTTGAACTTCAGATGTTTGAGATGTTACATTTCAGTTCAGTAAAGCACTTTAAGCACTTTTATTTGGAAATGTTTTATTTTGCTTCATGTTTTAGTTTGAATTTGTACATTTCACTCAGTGAAGCACTTTAAACACTGTTTTTCTTTAATATATAATTTTGCTTCAAATAAAGAAAAGTATTTCTTTATCATCTTTGTCTTGTTTAAAAAACATTTACATTGTATAAAAGTGATGGAGAGTGATAAAATGGTGACCTGATGTCGTTAAAGGTTACACTGAAAAATTATGGTGCACCTGATTTTTGTGCTGGTGCACCTTAAAAAAATTTAGGTGAACCATTGCAACCAATGCAAAAAGTTCGTGTGGAGCCCTGCTGAACATTACTTCTCTTTCTATTTGTTTGATATCATCTGAGATGATATCAAACAAACCCTTCTGTTCCTACATCAGTGTCTCACCTCCATTCAGGGAGCCGTTGAGGGATAATACTGTTACGGTGGCGTCTTGGCTGTCCAGCGGCGTGGCCCCCTCGGCGATGGCGATCTCGGGGTCCTGCAAACTTTCATCTTCCACGATGTGTAGCTTGTCCTCATCGTCCGAGTCTGAACTGGCCTCCAAGCCATTGTTGAATTCTGTCACTGCAGAGGAGACACAGAGAGGAAAAGTCGTTTAACGTGTGAAACGCCAACATTTAGAGCTCACAGCTGAGGAGTCGACAGCACGCAGCTTTAATCAGCATCTGATTTACATCCGGGATGAAGAGAGAGCGCAATTAGCTGAGATGACTGAGTGCCAAGAATTACACAGCTGGTATCTGAGCTGCCTGGAGAAGGCAGAAAGTGAACCTCTGTCAGGAGGGGTCTGTTTTTATACAGCTTTTGCTGCTATTAACTATTTTACTTAAGCTCTTAAAGCGGTAGTTCTTAGCTAGTCTGGCTTCAGGACCCTTTATCAGCCCTTAATGACCAGCTCTAACCCAAATCAAGGAAAAATTTCAACTTCTCAAATTTATTTAGTAAAAGATTTCCCTGTAGGAATATCCACATTATCACCAGTATGCCTTCTGAAGACTCCAAACTTATAAACTGCAAAAACTTCAAGTATTTCAGTGTGAATTTTGACAGCACTTTTATTTGGTTTAAGTTTTATAGTCTTTTGCTTAAAATACCATTTAGTTTAAGTTGATAAAACAACTGTAAATTCAGGCGACTAAAATATAAAATGTAAAGTGCAAGGCATTGTTTTGTTTCCTTAAATTTCCAAAGTCATGTTTTAAACTTGGATAAATGAAACATCTAATAACCCTTTACTAAATGAAAGCAAAGTTCAAAAGTAAAAATGAACAGAAACAAATGTTCCTTTTGTGTGAAATGCAGTCACCTTTATTTAGGCTACCTGGCAAAGTGTCTCAGTTACAATACCAGAACTGACAACAAACAGTGAACCTGCTCTACATGAATACATCAATTCATAAAGAGAGCAGCTCTGATTGGATCGCTCCACAACTTATCCCACCACCACCAAGCTAAGGCAGCTGTGATTGGATGTCCCTCTGAACTCATCCAACCTTTCCACACAACCAAAGTAGCTGTGATTGGATAGATTCCTAACTTGTCTCTACTTTCTGCATCACTAAATAAGGTCTGATTGGATTAAATCTGTCAGAAATTTTGGTCTTGTTTTTATTTGTTGATGAAAATGTCAGTTAATTTAGTTCTAGTTTTTGTCCATGTGCACTTGTTTTTATTATTTACTGTCTAGTTTTCATCGAGCAGAAAAAGTTAATAAAGAGTCACAAACTTCAGTAACTTCAGGCTTTTTTATCAGACTCAAAAGAGCTTTCATGCACAAACATGAAATAAAAAATCGAGATACTCAGAAGATAATTCATAAAGTCTTAAAAACATGTAGCTTAAGCTGAACACTTATCTTTATATATAACAAACACCTTTCTATTAAAAATAGATGGTTTAGAAAAGATGGCACTCCTTTTTCTAGCATTTGTTTAAGACTCACAATCTATTGAAAAAGGAGCCGCAACCCATTTTTGGGTCACGACCCACCAGCTGAGAATCACTGACTTAGGCCCCATCCACACGAAGACAAAACGCTTAACAGTTTCCAAAACGATCGTCATAAAGACGAAGGCGTCTCAGAAAATGTGTGCATCTATATGAATGTACTCAATACGCATCAAAACTGTAAAACACATGCCAGATCTCTAGGGCCGCTGTAACGATATGACGGAAACAAGCAGAAGCAGACAAAAAAACAGTGGGCATGCGCACTTACAGCAAAAGTTGTAAACAGAGATTGTGATAAAGTGATCATAAAGTGGCGTAATGTGTCCTTGATAATTGTTTGTTCAACTCAGTGGTGATTGAGAAGAAGGAGATTTTGCTGCGAGGGATAGTAGGGTCACTAGCTTCATCAGCACGTATGCTTCACGTACGCCGCCATTGTTGTTGCAGCGTGTGAAGATGTGAAGAATAAAGATATGAAACTATGACATAAGCATATCTGAAAACTTGCGGAGAGCCAGTAATCACAGAGCTGTGTATACGGCATTTCAAAATCTTTCCACTCTGGAACCTGGTTCCAGAAATGATTGTTTACAGACCCCCAAAACGCCGTTTTCGTATGGATGATACGCAGATTCAGCAAAAATCTTATGTGTTTAGACCTCGGTTTGGCTTTGTGTGGATGGGACCTCACAGAGAATGAAAAAAAAAAACAGCTAAAACAATTAAGGTCCAACTGTGAGCTTGTGACAGCTGGGTTTCAAACTTCAGTGACCAGCTAAAACCAAAGCCATTTTCTCTAAACCACTCTGAAACCAGAGAACCACACGTACTGTCTCCATCTTCACGCCACCTTCACTTTGGAAAACATCATCTTCACCACATCGATCAGTCTGAGAGACAGCACACACACATTTTCCTCCTCTTCCCGTACACCAGGCAGACATAAAAGAGGACAAACTGCTGCCACAGGGGAAAATAATCACCTGCATATCGGCCTTTAGGAAGCAAATCTATTTCACACACTGCTGCAGCTCCAGTGTTTGTCTGAGGGGTGCAGAGTATAAAAGTGACTCGGGGTGAAAAATGAGACGAGTGGGCCGTCTGATTGGATCCAGAACAAAGCAGAAGATGTAGGACATAGAGATGTTGGGGTTTTTTAAGTATGATGATATATTTTTGATGAAAAACAGTGTGGAAGGATATCGTTTCCCCCTCAATAATCGGGTCAAGTTAGACAAACAAAGCCTCATTTTAATGTTGAATAAACTGGAACTAATTATCCTCCCATCAGTCATTCAGTTGATTCAATTTAGTCGTGATTGATTTAAACAATAAGAATCAAGATTTTTTTTCCCCCATGACTTACTGCTGCTTATTCTGCTTGTCACCTTTTCAAATGTTTCCTTCCATCAACAACAACAACAAGATGCTGCATTCATTGGTTGAAAATGTATATACTTCAGTGTTAACATTGTTACCTAATTATTTGTGGCATAGTTTTCATCAACAACCTTTTTTTTTTCCCTAGACAGTTACTCATAAAAACAAGTGTACATGGACAAAAACTAAAACTAAACTGACATTTTCATCAACCAATAAAAACTAGACGAAGAGTTTGACAGACTTAATCCAATCAGAGCTAATTTGGTCATGTAGAAAGTAGGGCTGAACAATTAATTGCAAATTAGATTAAATCACAATATGGCTTGTTGCAATTTTCAAGCCGCAGACAGTACAATATTTTTAACCCAAAATGTGTTGAACATTTTGGCATTGTGATGTAGTTTCTTGCAATTTCATGCCTATTTTAACCTTTTTTAACCCAGTTTTTACAAATTTATGCCTATCTTGCTTCCATTAATCTTTTTTTTTTTTTACCTCTGTCAGACCATGTTTGGAAATTTTACATGGTTTTTGAAATTTAATCCCAATTTTGCTGCTATAATCAATTTTCCTTAGTCACTTTTTAATTTTTTTGCCATTTTTCTGCAATTTCATACCTATTTTGCATCTGTTCTTCACTTCTACACCTTTTCTCAAATCTTTTATCCTTAGATTGATTTAATGTCATATTGGTTGTACTATAAAATGCTTATGCTAATGCTTAAAACTGCTTATGTTTGTTTAAGAATACATAAGATGAGGAACATTAAAACAATCACAGAGTAAATCGCAATTGCAATATTGGGGAAAAATATCGCAATTAGATTATTTTCTCAAATCGTTCAGCCCAAGTAGAAAGTAGAGACTAGGCCTGCACAATATATCGTTTGAACATCGCCATCGCAATGTGTGCATGCGCAATAGTCATATCGCACATGCAATGTTACTATCGCATTTCCCCCATTTATTGGGAAATTGAAAAAAAGCAACTGAAATTGAAACCTATTCTATTTTGTACAGAGACATGGCCTCCTGGATCCCTTTTATATACAACAATCTTCATCATTCACAGATTAACCCCCTTAGCCTGGATTAAATGGTATTACAATGGTGTCATTGTGAGTCAACCAAATTCTTTCCAAACAGAGCTTTTCAAGTCATCTGGTGAAAATTCTTCCATTCTTAATATCGCAATATATATCGAAATATATCGCAAACCCCCAAAAAATCGCAGTATCAGTTTTTTCCAATATCATGCAGCCCTAGTAGAGACAAGTCAGGAATCTATCCAATCACAGCTACTTTGGTTGTGTGGAAAGGTTGGATGAGCTCAGAGGGACATCCAATCGAAGCTGCCTTAGCTTGGTGGTGGTGGGATAAGTTGTGGAGCGATCCAATCAGAGCTGCTGTCTTTATGAATTGATATATGTTTATTTATACATTCAAGCTTTACTTGAATTCAATAAAAGGTTATTAGATGTTTCATTTAATCAAGTGTAAAACATGACTTCAGAAATTCAAGGAAACATAAAAATGCCTTACACTTTACACTTCATATTTTAGTCGACTAAAATGTTGTGAATTTTCTGAACTAAAACTAGACTAATTATAATTTAGATGACTGATTATGACTAAAACTGAAAAATATTTTAGGCAAAAGATTAAAACTGAAACTAAATGGAAACAGTGCTTTCAATATTCACACTGATAAACTGAATATTTTTACAGCGTGTAATCTGGAGTCTCCAAAGGTACACTTGTGATAATATGTATATTTTTGCAGTAAAATGGTAAAGGGTAAATGGTAAATGGACTTGAGCTTAAATAGCGCTTTTCTAGTCTTGGACTACTCAAAGCTGCTTTACACCGCAGGTCACACCTACCCATTCATACCCATTCACTCTCACATTCACTCACTGATGGTTCTGAGTTTCTATGTTAGTTATCCATCAGTATCTCTAACACATTCACGCCCTTTCATGCCCATTTACACGCCACTGACGCAGCAGTGGGAGCAACTTGGGGTTAAGTGTCTTGCCCAAGGACACATCGCCATGTGACGCCCGGAGCTGGGCTTGAACCTGCAACCTCCCGATCACTGACTAAGCGCACTATCCAACTGCACCACCGACGCCCACGCTGACTCTGACTCTAACTTTTGAAAGTTTTGACTTACAGCTATAATTTTGGGCTCTATTAAACTCATGAGATCTGTTTCACTGTCAGCAGTACTGGCATAGAGTGAGTACAAAATAAAGTACATTTTTGTGCATGTTTCCTCTTTTTGTGACTAAACTTTGAGCAATTAAAGGGTTTTAACAAGCACTCTGATGGTAAACACTTCCATCTTTTACCAGGATGCTAAAACAAAGTCAGCAGACAGATGGCAGCACTGAGCGGAGACTGAGGGACCTCCTCACTGAATGTGTCAACATAACTTACATAACAACTTTATCTGCGTTTGAGAGAGTTCAGGGGATTTATTAGACAGAAAATTAGTGAAAGTGTGAAGGGATCACAAGTCCATCTGTGAGGAGGAGAGGTGGACTGAGACGGAGGGAGGAGAGTCTAGACTTAAACATTCCAGTTTTCCATTATCCGTCTCTGATGAAGAATCTGTTTCATGACAGGCTTCCTCATAATCTCTTTAATTTATGCTCACTGATGGGATTTCTGTCATTCTGAGTCTTAAATCTGTGATTTCCACGGAGTTTCCTTATAACTTTTACTATTAAGTTAAAATCAGTCCACTTTAATCTTGGTTAATAGGCAGAAAAAACAATGAAACAGCAAACTCAGCAGGAGAAAGTGACAAAACTATTATGAGATGGGGAAACTCTTGAACTACAGACTTAAAATGACTCATGCATGCCGCTTCATCAGCCACATGGTGGTTTTCTTTCTTTTTGCAGGTTTTTTTCAAACACACCTAGATCCAAACATGCCCAGCATTATATAGTGCACTAAAAACATGCACATTATTGCTAAAAGTATTCGCTCACCCATCAAAATAATCAGAATCAGGTGTTCCAGTCACTTCCATGTCCACAAGTGTATAAAATCAAGCACCTAGGCATGCAGACTACTTTTACAAACATTTGTGAAAGAATGGGTCGCTCTCAGGAGCTCGGTGAATTCCAGAGTGGAACTGTGATAAGATGCCACCTGAGCAACAAATCCAGTCGTGACATTTCCTCGCTCCTAAATGGTCCACAGTCAACTGTCAGCTGTATTACAAGAACGTGGAAGTGTTTGGGATCGACAGCAACTCAGCCACCAAGTGGTAGGCCACGTAAACTGACGGAGCGGGGTCAGCGGATGCTGAGGCGCATTGCGTGAAGAGGTCGCCAACTTTCTGCAGAGTCAATCGCTACAGACCTCCAAACTTCATGTGGCCTTCAGATTAGCTCAAGAACAGTGCAGAGAGCTTCATGGATGGATTTCCATGGCCGAGCAGCTGCATCCAAGCCTCACATCGCCGAGTGAAATGAAAAGCGTTGATGCAGTGGTGTAAAGCACGCAGCCACAGGACTCTAGAGAAGTGGAGACGCGTTCTCTGGAGTGACGAATCACGCTTCTCCATCAGGCAATCTGATGGACGAGTCTAGGTTTGGCAGTTGCCAGGAGAACGATACTTGTCAGACTGCATTGTGTCAAGTGTAAAGTTTGGTGGAGGGGGATTATGGTGTGGTGGTGTTTTTCAGGAGCTGGGCTTGGCCCCTTAGCTCCAGTCAAAGGAACTCTGAATGCTTCAGCACACCAAGACATTTTGGACAATTTCATGCTCCAACTTTGTGGGAACAGTTTGGAGCTGGCCCCTTCCTCTTCCAACATGACTGTGCTCCAGTGCACAAAGCAGGTCCGTAAAGACATGGATGACAGAGTCTGGTGTGGATGAACTTGACTGGCCTGCACAGAGTCCTGACCTCAACCCAACAGAACACCTTTGGGATGAACTAGAGTGGAGACTGAGAGCCAGGCCTTCTCGTCCAACATCAATGTGACCTCACAAATGCTCTTCTTGAAAAATGGTCAAAAATTCCCATAAACACTCCTAAACCTTGTGGACAGCCTTCCCAGAAGAGTTGAAGCTGTTACAGCTGCAAAGGGTGGACCAACGTCATATTGAACCCTGTGGATTAGGAAAGGGATGCTCTGAATGTGAGTCAAGGCAGGTGAGCGAATACTTTTGGCAGTGTAGTATATATTAATATTGACAGACATTGGGCAAGAGGCAACAAGACGGTTATTGAGGCAAGAATTGTCCAATCACCTGTCGGATATGCTTCTGAGCACCTCTGCCCTCTTCAAACACTTTCTATGGGCTCTTTCTCAGATGGACCAGTGAAACTGAACGGGCCACCTGGTGTGTCTCGTTATCACAGTGCTGTTGGGCACAAACATCTTATCTTCATTTTTTATGATTGACTTTTTCTGTTAAACCGCTTTTTGTCACCTTCCGTGGTGGTGAGTGGGTTTTACAAACTTTTAACCAAATCAAAGTGCAAGAAAGTCGTTAGTAATCCAGACATATTCATTCAGTAGTGGAAGGTTTATTCATTTCCTGAAACAGCAATTTTGGAGATGAGGACAGTAACCATGTTTATGTGAGAGCTTTAATTCAGAATAAAACTAAAATCCTATTCAACCATATTAAAAATGACCTTGTAAACAGTTAATTTAGAATGAAAATGATAATTCTGAATTACACTTAATTCTGAAATAAGAGGAAAATCTAACAGGATGAAAAATTCATTTATATCAAAGGTGGTTACACAACTTAATTGAAATTTTCAACAATGAACAGTCATGAGTTATGTCATGTGAAAACACTGCAGTGATGGTTCTGCACAGTTGTCCCTTATGTACTTGTGTTTTATCCATTTCAGTATTGTATCTGGATTTGTATTTGTGTTTTTTATGTTTCTTGTTTTTTACCAAATTTCCCTTCGGGGACAATAAAGTGAAGTTGAAGCTGAAGGTTTGTTCTGATTTGAATCAGAATTAAATAATTCTTCGATCATACCGCTTTAAATTAATTCTAGTCGTTCTGCGAATGCTCGTTATCTTGTCCTGTCGTGATGACGCACATATTCTGCACTGACGGGAACAGGAAGGCCGCCAGAAGCAAGCGTTGGACTTGAGCAGAGACAATTTATTTAATTGGAGCCTTAGAAGATTTGGAAATAATGAAAAGAGTGGATATGTAAGAAATAAATGTAGACCTTTCTTAAGCTCTTAATTTTGAATCAAAAACATCATGCATCAAAAGACTGGAAATTAACTGAGCTTATTTCTTTAAATGCATTTAAATCCAGACTGAGAGCACTTGCAACAGCCTCCTCAAATTGTAACTGTTTTTGTAATATTAATTGTTGATTGTAAATAGCTGTAATTTTACAGTGTTACTTCGCTGCCTCTTGGCCAGGACTCCCTCGAAAAAGAGGTTTCTAATCTCAATGGGACCTTCCTGGTTAAATAAAGGTTAAAGGTGCTATGAGGAGAATTTATCGCCGGCGTAATGCTGCGTTCCAGTAACCTCGAAAATGGGAGTGACATCATCTTCGACTTATCGGCATTCTAGTTGAAGTCAGAAAAAAACATGCCTAACTACCAGGCTATTGTTAGCTGTTGTTAGCACGCCCTGCGTTGTTGTATGAAGAATGTGATTATCACTATGGCACCATTTTTGTAAATATAAGTCTAACAATACTATGTATACAGCTGACCTAGAGCGACACACCCGTCAGAAGTGCAAATAAATTGATTATCACAGGAGCTAAATAACTGTTCACACTGGGGGCATCCATCTTCAATTGACACCTCGGGGTGGCGAGGTTTCACCGAGTTCCCAGTAGGAAATTCAGACTTTGGGGGACGTTCCTGTTTTAGTTTCCCACTCGGAGCTCAAAATTCCTACTTCTGACTACAACTTGAACGCACCGGAGACGTGAAGCCAAATGTGTTTGTTTGTTGTGGTAAATGCAGCATGGATCTTTGTCGGAACTCTGCATTGCTTTACAAGTTCTTTTTCAACAACTTACAGGATGCAAAGCCACGAGGTAATGTATCTGTTTCTAGTTACGTAGCGGTAGTTTTTGATGTGTGACGACAAGCAATGCGGGGAAAAGTTATTATCGTAGTTGTAGACGGCTATATATCGCTACTTACAGCCCAGCGCTCTCAGACGTGTAATATAAATAATAAAATAATATAAATTTGCTCTAGTTTTAATTGTCTTGTTCCTGAAGTTGAGTATCCAGGCCAGTCCAGCCCTGTCCGGCCCGACCAGGAGGCTAAAGAATAGCATTTATAGATAACCTATTTAGATGCTATAAAACTCATCTTAAAGTGTGTATTTCGATCAGGCATACATCTAAAAGTGAGACTTTTTGTAACTACTTAAAAACTCCTCACAGTCTCTTTAAATAAAAAAAATAAAAATGCAACCATGGCCAATGTTTATAAAACCATACTGAGAAAGAAGCAACAGTGACAAAGATATAACTCTTTACATCTCAATAAACGAGTCCTCCTCAAGTCACTGCTGTATGTTAGATGTAGATCTCCTGCCACAGTGATGAGTTAAATCCAGCTGACTCTGGCTCCTTCTGTCCTGCCTTCCCTTCACTCTCTGAAAAAGAGATACTCAAATGTTGAAGCAGAAGCTGTAGTCAGAAACCTCTCAGGGGCTGCAGTTTACTGAGCGAGCAGCAAACGTCTGACGTCCTGCGTGTGAGCAGCAGAGAGCCAAACTCGCATCAGGACACGTGACCCTGCAGGGGAAACTGAGTGCAGCTGACACACCACAACATAACTCTGACTGGACCACATGGCCCGCTAACTGGGTCAAAGGTCCGCTGCTGTGCATTAGAAGAGAGGGGGGACGTGGAAATGGGAAACTATCAGTCTGTGAGACAGGGCTGGCTCAGAAACAGAAGAGTCTGCAAGAAGTACTTCAGAGAAAGTAGCCATGTTTATGTGCATGTTCTGTTCAACCACTGAAATTTGTAAGGAAGTGTTTGGCGTAGACCAATTCAGCAGCACATCCAGAAGAGATTGGACGATCGTTCTGTCCATCACATTCATTACAAGAAATTCAGATAATGTAGTAGGCTAGCGCCACTGCCACGGCTTAAAGGACCGAGTGTTAACCAATTCATAGACCAAGCTCTTTTCTAAACATGTCAGAAGTGGAGCGAAAACATCCTCACTATGGAGTTAATTTGTATTTCATTTAATAAAGAAATGTATTTCAGATCTAATAAAACTGCTACTGAAGCTGTCAGCATCAATGCTAATCTCTGTATGAGCAGGCACTTCCTGCTGTCGTCTCTCTCGTCCCTCTCACCTCTTACTTCTGTAAAGGAAGACTCACAGCCCTGAATTCTCTGTAAGATTACAGACACGTTTAGCTTTTGAAAGTGCAGCAGTTGGAGCCTCGCTCAGACTCTCACAGGTTTTGCCACTCAAAACGGACAAAGTCTGAAGTCTGGTCGAAGTTTGGATTTTACAAGGATGTTGAGGGGAAACTGATTGACGACAGTCACCCTGTCGAAACACCAAGCTGCAGTGAAAGACAAAAATGGGCGTGATCAAAACTGCTGTAACGTCATACCTGAGTGAATTACAGGCAGTTTTATCAGTTTATTCTGTGTAAATAATGTATTAAGTTTGTAAACAACAGCATTAGTATTATTCTGGAGTGCGTTCTTGTCGTTCTTTCGCCGTTTATTTGCTGTATTTTGTAATAGATCGTCTTTTTCGGTCATAGTTCATGTTTTACAAATTTCATCGATCGTAATTTGGAAATATTATGAAGAGAGAGTCATGAAGATGGCTACCTTCCTAAGGGACTATGGTCAGTAAAAAAGGCCTAGAAATGGTCTAAAATAACGAGCAGTTACGTGGGCACTAATGCTGTAGGTAAACTGAAATGTGTAAGTGTTTGTAAAATAGGTTAAGATTATTTTTGTCATCTCAAAACTTTGAACATGTTCATTTACAATTGTTTATAATGAGAATCCTGTTTAAAGTTCAAATCTGTTTTTTTCTTTTCTTGTAATCACACACTGTTTAAGCATTTATAACATTATAATGACAAATACTTGACAGAATTTTTTACTTTTATTTCTGAATGATTTACTTATAGGACATTTCTGAAACATTTATTAACAAAGAAAGACAAAAGATATGATATGATATTTTTGCCATATCGCCCACCCCTAAGCTGATGCCATTAGGACAGTCACTATGTCAGATCAGGTAACCAGAGATTATTTCCAGGCTTTGTCAAGAATAAATAAGTCTGACTCCTGATCATCTACCCTTCATGAAAACATGTGTGATCATTTCTGACGTTACAGTAAGAATACAGCTGCAGACTCACTTTCATCACAAAGCTAACGTGCTTGCTGCGCTCGTAAACACATCAAACAACATTGCATGACTCCAAGTTTAACAGTCACCAGTAAAAATGAATAACTCATCACCTCTGATCGTTAACCAAAGACCTGATGAAAACATGCTACAGCTGAGTAAACACTGACGGCGCTGCACGAGACTTCAGCTCCGTTATTAATGGAGTAATACGGAAAGACGGACCAGTGACCAAACATCAGACAGAGTGACAAGATCTGAACCACTCGGCTGTTTGTGCGGGTGTGTTTGTGAGAGTGTGTTTGTGAGTGTGTGTATTGACCCGGTGCAGCTGTGCAGCATGGGAGCCCTGCCAAGACCCTAACAGACAATTACCCCACTGTGTGTGTGTGTGTGTGTAGGAGTGTATATCACTGACGCTGTCTGTCTGCTACTAGATGTGAGCAGACTCTAACATGGTGAGCAGCTGCAGAGTCAGCCCACTTAAAGGGACAGTGACACATTTTATCCACAACTGTTGTGCTGTTAAGAGAAGAGGAAAAGAAGAAGACATACAGATTCAGTCCCTCATGGGGAAATTTACTCTCTACATTCTAGTGTTTACATGTTTCATACACAGGTCCCATAATCATGCATTACTGGAGAAATGTCCATGATGGCTCCCGAAGAAGCACTAACGAGCGGTTTTTCAGGTTAAGTGCCTCCTCCAGTGTTAATTTTGACAGCACCTTTAATTTAGTTTTAGTTGTAGCCTTTTGTCTAAAGTATCTTTTAGCTTTAATATTAATTTAGCCATCTCAATTGTTGAATTTTTGTCTAGTTTTAGTTGATGAAATTTCCCAGTATTTTATATAAAGTGTAAGGTGTAAGGCATTTTTATGTGTCCTTTAACTACTGAAGTCATGTTTTACACTTGGATAAAATGAAACATCTAATAACCTTTTTTTGAATGTGTGTAAAAGTTGAATGTATAAATTAAAAGAGACAAATTTTCTTTTTGTGTGAAATGCAGTCACCTTTATTTAGTCTACCTGACAGAGCATCTCAGTTACAACACCAGAACTGACAACAAACAGTGAACCTGCTCTTCATGAATACATCGATTCATAAAGAGAGCAGCTCTGATTGGATCGCTCTACAACTTATCCCACCACCACAAAGCTAAGGCAGATGTGATTGGATGTCCCTCTGAACTCATCCAACCTTTCCACACAACCAAAGTAGCTGTGATTGGATAGATTCCCAACTTGTCTCTACTTCCTACATGACCACATTCGGTCTGATTGGATTAATGTCTGTCAGACATTTTAGTCTAGTTTTATTTGTTGATGAAAATGTCAGTTAATGTAGTTGTAGTTCTTGTCCATTCTCTTGTTTTTTATTAGTTATTGTCTAGTTTTCATCAGGGGAAAATGGTTGTTGACGAAAACTATGCCAAAATAAGTAGTCAACAGTATTAACACTATGACCTTATATGTAATTGAGTCTGTTTTGTTTAATATAGTGCACATAATGTACAGTTTGGGATGTCAAAACTGGCAATATCATAGAATCGCAATTTAAATCGAATCAGCACCTAAAAAAACTTTAAAAAATCAAATCAGCAGAAAAGCGTATCGTCCCAGCCCTAGTATTTATACATGGTCAAGAAGGGGTAAATACTTTAGAATTCATAGCCCTTATTATTGTTTCTCATGGGTCACATAATAATATATTCTACTTTAACACCCATGCAAATATAAATACATTAAATTAAAACCTAGGACTACATCATGACAGTTTTATGCCTCATTTGGTCTCCGTTACCTTTTATGACAAACCAGTTCATCCCCAATCAGACGACATTTGTGCAAAGTTAAACAGAAATCAGCTTCATAAGTGAGGTAGCTCTATTAATACTCCAGACACAAACACATACAGGAAAGCCCCTCTCGCTGCAGAGCACAGGTACTTCCTCCTCCTCCCTCTCACAGAAACAGAGCATCGGCCTCGTGTGTGTTCATACGTGTGCGTGACTTAGCGGTGAAAGTAGACAATAAGTGCCTCTGAATGCACGTGTGTCATTAAAGCAGCACGCGGTCAATCTTCATTTCTTTCCTTTGTTGGTCACTTAATCTGAACATGTCACATGATTGTGAAGTGTTTGTGTATTTGTGTGTGTACTTGTGCGTCGGCAGAGTAATCAGGGCTCTCCAGCTGCTTCCTGCTCAGACCAGGTGCTCAATCAGACCCCATCAGACCTTCCTCCTCCTCCTCCTCCTCCTCCTCTCTCTACAGTTCAGTCCCTCATCATACAAAAGCAAGAGCTATAGAGAATCTTAAGGGCCTCTGATTCTGACATCCAACATAAGGGCTGTTTCATCCGCCGATATGAGTATTGATTAACAGTTGATTGTGATGAAAAATATGCACAAAGATTTGGGCAAAAAATCAATTAGAAAATGCAGAAATGTTTTAAAATTAAATGGCAATCGAAAATATCTTAAAATAGATTATACTATACTGTGTTTGGCAAGGCACAAAACTGTTTTTGATTAATTCAAATTATATATAAATCATCAGTAAATGGTTAAGTAAAGTATTTCAAATAATTTTGCAGTTTTTTCTGTATCCAAAGAAATTGACAGAAACAAACGATGACATCAAAAATATTCCTGAACGTAATGACTTTTGCAAAGCAGTTGAACTGGGAGTTAAAGGTTTAAAACTGATCTGCACATGAGCTTCAGGGATGTGGTACCAGCCAGGTGTGCCAAAGAGTCATACCGACTCTAAGGAGGTACAATATTAGATTTATGCCGACATCAGATGTTTCCGAACTCAACAGTGCAAAGTTTCCAACCTGACACCAGATATATCACTAGTCCATCAGGGAAAGAGCCCATAGAAAGTGTCTGGAAAGTAGCAAAACCTCTCAAAAGCATGTCTGGCAGGTGATTGGGCGATCATTCTGTCAATTACATTCATTACAGGCCAATTAGATAATGCAGTGGGCGGGTGCTGCTGCCGAGGTGTAAAACAAGCTCTCACCAAACATGCAATAAATGGGGCCAAAATATCTTTTCTATTTGTTTGTCATTTAATTAAGAAATGTTGTCCAAATCAGACAAAACTGCTGCTGAAGCTGTTAGCATCTATGCTAATCTCTCCCCACCTCTTCCTGCTCAAGAAGGACACAGATTAGGCTGTCCCACTTGGGGCCAAGCACAATCATCTTAGATTGGAGCTTGGCAAGATCTGCCTGATTTTATTATGTCTACACATCAGGCTGATCCAGCTGCTGTGCAAGGTTACAGTTTACCCCCACTCATGATTATTTACTCAAAGATCAGCAAGAATCTAAATCTCCAACTTTGCTAATATTTTAGCGCATTATATTCTTCGCTTTGTCAAATACTCATGTTTCCAGGCCAACCTGAATGCATCACAATGTAAGCAGAAAAGCGTCACAATCACTCAACACTAAACCAGTTATTATTTACTTAACACGACATATGATCAGTGTCAGTATCTGCTGATCTCAAGCCTGTATTATGCAGCAAAAACACCTGATATGGATGTCCCTGGTTTCTAACTCATATGCACAAGTTGTTTGGAAAACAAAACAACTTCTCCCAAAACCAGTGTTAAGTTTGTTGACTAATTATTTTCATTGTAGTTTTCATCAACAACCATTTTCCCCTGACAAAAACTAGACGGAAACTAATAAAAACAAGCATATATGGACAAAAACTAAAACTAAAATATCTGACATTATCATCAACAAATAAAACTAGATCAAAATGTTTGACAGACTTAATCCAATCAGGCCTAATTTGGTCATGCAGAAAGTAGAGACAAGTTTGGAATCTATCCAATCATAGCTACTTTGGTTGTGTGGAAAGGTTGGATGAGTTCAGAGGGACATCCAATTGCAGCTGTCTTAGCTTGGTGGTGGTGGGATAAGTTGTGGAGCGATCCAATCAGAGCTGCTGTCTTTATGAATTGATATATTCATGTAGAGCAGGTTCACTGTTTGTTGTCAGTTCTGGTATTGTAACTGAGATGCTCTGCCAGGTAGCCTAAATAAAGGTGACTGCATTTCACACAAAAGGAACATTTGTTTCTGTTCATTTTCACATTCAAAAAGACAACATGACTTCAGTAATTCATGGAAACATAAAAAAAATGCCTTACACTTTACACTTCATTTTTAGTCGAGTAAATTTTAAGTAGATTATGTCAACTGAAATGTGACATTTCATCAACTAATGGCCCTTTTCCACTAGCACACCTTGGCCCTACTCTACTCGGCTCTACTCAATTTGCAGCGTGTTTCCACTAGCCTGGTACCTCCTTAAACAAGCTGGTTTTAGTACCTACTCCGCTCTGGTTCCAAGTGAGCTGAGTCGATACTAAAAGATGACGTCACCGACTGCCGGGTACTGATTGGTCAGACAATGTCGTCAGCGATGAGTCATGAGCGCGGCGACCTAGCATGCTAGCGGTAGCTACCGTCAGCTTACCCTCATATGTCTTGTCTTTGCAGCTCGATTGCTCTCGTCCTCGGCTTCATTCTGTTGTATAGCTTCCAAAACTCTCCTGTGCTTCTCAAGGTGTATTTCTTCTTACCACCTGCAGCCTTCTTCTGCTTTCCTTTTTTACTTGGTTTGTGACAAAAAGCCACAGATTGTTGTGTCAGGCTCAAAATGACGTCACCGCAGAGCCACTCAGCGACACTGCACCCCAGTGCGACTGGGGCTAATGGAAAACCAGCACAAGGCGAGTAGAGTAGAGTAGAGTAGAGTAGAGTAGAGTAGAGTAGGGCTAATGGAAAAGGGCCATAAGACTTGACTCCATGACGAAATTAATTGACGTGCTGTCAGAATTAACACTCCCTCAAAACATCTGATGGATTTACTTAGATTTTAAGTAGTTCATATATATTTAATCAGATATTTTATGATTATTTTCTTTGTGATGAGTAGAATGTTTGTCAATAATCCCTTAAAGTCGTATCTGTGGAGGACAAACTGACCTGTTTCTCATCCCTCTCCCCCTCACTGTCATTCTCTCCCCGTCCACCAGGTGCCCTCTGCACGTCGTCTCCTGTCCTCATCGCCTCGCCTCCGCAAACAGCCGCTCCCTCCTGCCCTGTAATAACCCTCTTTCCCTTCAGGCCTCAGTCATGTGACCTCTCCCCTCACTCACCTGCTTCCTATTTCCACAAATCAGTCCAGTATTACATTTACTGTACAGCTTCATTTCCACTCAGGCTCTGCTGCCACTCTGTAAATCTCTGTTCTCTCTTGTTTTGCTTTTACTGTTGTTGAAATCTGAGGCCTCAAATCTGCTCTTGTCTTCTTTTCCTGATCTGGTCTTGGCTCTTTGCTTCCCCCTCTTTTCCTGTTGTGATCTGAGCCTGGTCCTTGTTTTCCTCTGTGTTTGTGTCTTAAAGTTTGGTCACAGAAATGAGCAAAGCAGTGAAACATCTCTAAAGGCTGTGTTTAGCTTGTTGGAGCAGTAAACACTGGAAAACCTTTCAAATACAAAGAGTCCGTTTCCATATTATATTACCACTGTTTTTAATAATAATTGGCTGATACCATCTCCAATCATAAATAATCTTTTGTTATTAAGGTTGGTAAGTTTACTAATCTTCATAGTGGACTGAGATCTCTGACAGATGGTGGTGTAACCTGATAAAGGAGCAGCATAGTCTTGTTTGTCCTGTCACAAACTGATTTTATTTAATTCAACAAACTAGCAGAAGAACCTCTAAAGATAGGACCCAACATTTATCCCTCCCAAAAACAACCCAATCACACAATGTGACAGTTTACATCAAGTCTTGGGTGTCTATTAATCCAGGGTTTTTTAAAAATGAACTACAAAAATGTCAACCCTCGACTCTGTAGAGCAGGATCATCAGCTGCATTTGTATGCGGGCCAATTTTTTTTCTTGACAGATGTTACAGGGTCGTTTTTTAAAACGAAAAAACATTCTTTCTTCATGTCCTTTCTTTTTATAACATGTTTTTCCATACATATTTGATTAAAACCCTTTTTTTAAATCATTTTTTACCATTCCTGCCATAGTACTACTAATTTTTATCTTCGCAATTATCTCCCTGTCCTTTTATTTTTTAAACATTTTTTAAAGATTTTTTTTTTTTATGCCTTTACTGACAGAAGAGGGAAACAGCAAGTAAGACAAAGGCACTCTGCAAAAAGAGTGCCACAGGCTGGACTCGAACCCCGGCCAACAGAAGCATGTATACAGTAAATGATAAATATATATATAGTCTTTTGACCACTGAAAGCTGCTTTACATCACACACCCATTCACTCTCACAGTCACTCACTGATGGTTCAGAGTTTCTATGTTAGTTATCCATCAGTATCTCTAACAACACATTCACAACCGTTCATGCCCATTTACGCTCCACTGACGCAGCAGTGGGAGCAACTTGGAGTTAAGTGTCTTGCTTAAGGACACATTGCCATGTGTCGCTGAGCTTGAACGTGCGACCTCCCGAACACTGACCAAGCACTTTATCCTATTGCGCCACAGACATGCGAGCCTGGTTGTTTCTCACTCTACCAAACCAGTACCCTGAATCTTTATTATTTTTTTTTTTTGTATGTATGTATTTTTTTGGCATTTTGTGTCTTTATTGATAGGAGAGGGACAGTGGATAGACTTGTGAAAGGGGGTGAGAGAGTAGGGGAAGACACTCTGCAAACTGGTCACAGGCGGGATTTGAACCGGGACCGACAGAAGCAAGTACATGGAGTGCCTGGTTGCTAACCACTCTGCCAAACCAGCACCCCGAATCTTTATTTTTTAACCTCTACTATTATAATACTACTAATTTATATCATCCAAATGTTCATAAAATTATCATTTTACTTTATTTATTTTTTTTTGTTTTAATGTTTTTCATATTTGATGAAATGCTTTGGCAGTTGTACCCCCCAACATGATGCCAATTTATTTTTAATTTAAACTTACTAAAGGAGGAGAAATTCATTGAGATTAAAAATCTTATTTGTGAGATTGTCCTGGACGAGACAAACAGTAACACATTACAAAGTTACAGACATGAGACGATTACAGACACACATGAACCCACTCAGTCAGAGTTACAGAGTAGAAAATCATCAGTCAGAGCATTTACAGCCTGTTCATCAAACACCTTCAATCTGGTTTTAAAAAAATTAAAAGAGACCACCTTACTAGGGCTCAGTTTTGTCCTGCAGCAGATTCCAGTCTGCAGGAGCAGCAGATATGAAACTTTGTTTACCCCTTTAAACACAAACTTTAGAGACAGATGGCAAAAGTTTGTGACTCAGGTGGGCTTTACACGAGTAAGAATTTGTAAGACTCCGGTAAAATAAACTATCGATCTGCTGATATTGACACACAGAGAATTTGTCCATGACTCTGCATCTTTTTTGAAAACGGGTCTGCATGTGGATATCTGCGTATTCGTCTTCATGCCGTAGTTGGTATAAACAGAGAAGTCCGAGAAAGACAGTGACCTCATAGCACCCCTCCCCCTCCCCGCCCCCCAACCCACACTGTCACTCACACCATCAACAACAACAATGGCGGCAGCCGGGCTGATTCTGATCTTGTTCCAGCAGCTACAAATATTGCTACAACTTTTATACCAACATTTGCTCACAGAACACCAACAACACCAGCTACGGCAACAACAGTAGCAGCATGTTACGCGTGCATGAACACTTGTTGACGTAGAATCCACCTGGGAGCAGAACCAGACGGGCAACCCGACAGGATTTTGCGTTGTCATGTAAATATACAAGCCTATGTACAATATGATGTGTAAACAGCGATACATGTTTTGATGCCGACGCCAAGACAATACGCGGCCGTCCTCATGTGAGGAGGGCCTCAGTCACAGAACGGAGGCTGAAGCTTCCAGAACTTTTCACATGTATACAGTCACTCAAGCATGTGTGAAACAGGTCCGTTATAGACTTATAAATCAGGATGTGCAAATGATTCAGTCTATGAATGATCAAAAAGGGCCAACCATCTCCCTCATACAGAGCACAATGATGAGTAAGAGCCTTAAGATTTGGTATGAACCTTAAAGCTCCGTTATAAACCAAAGATTTACAGCACTGAGAGGCTGCTGCAGATATAAAACTTCACCAGAATCAGAGGCATGGAAGTAGCAACAATAAGACCACTTATTGCAGCAACAAAACAAGACTTATTTCTGAAGTAAGAGCCTGGCCAAATCTCTACATTGATTTAAATATGCGAGTTAAATCCAGATTACAGTTTAGACACTTTCCCCTCTAAACTAAACAGTTTCCATTCAGCAGAGAGCACAGCTCTTGTAATCTAAGGTGAATCAATGGTAACATTTCCCATCCGATGATGCGAGACTCCCTCTGACCTAGTAAACCAGCACTGCAGTGATGTAAGTCGTCTGCACCACTTTCTGCCTCCAAACTACAGAACTTACTTTAAAATTCATGTGATATTTGAAACAGCAATAACTCTTAACCACTCAAACAAAATCAATTTTTCATGACTGCATTAAACATACACAAGGCAGGAAGGCATGGAGGGAAAACCTGATATGACAAGGTCCCTTTAATAAGATGTATAACTCTCAGCCTCACCGTAAACGTAAAGGCAATGTTGGCTGTTTTAATATTTCCAAAAGGTAAATTTAACCCCTGTGTGTAAATCGTTTAAGGGACACTTTCCTTAGAGCGGCTCCTTAAAGCAGAGGTGAGACAGGCCTACAGGGAGTCTAACGTCATCTCTTAACTTCTCAGACATCGTGAGGTAACTCACAGGTGATACAAAGTGGTAAAACACCGCGGCTGATGTAATTTCCCCAAAGCTCCCGTTTACTGAAAGAGCAGCTGACCTCAAACTGTGACTAACACGAGGACAGAGCACCTGAAAACCACTGAGCTCACCTCAATGCAAAGTGTGATTCAGTGCATCAGAGGAAAAAGGCTTTTACCTCGCCATGTTCTTAACTCTGAAAAAGTGACGCAGAGATTTTTAGATTCTGCACTGATGTGGGTTTGGTTGGAGTAAAAGCTATGTATAGGCGTCCCAATGAGGATGTATAAATGTAAAACACAAGGATTGATCCGGACTGAAGAAACAGGCCAACAAAAATCTGGTTTTAAGTCTAAAGCAGGGGTGGGAAACTGGTGGCCTGGGGGCCATATGCGGCCCTGTACTTCACTTAGTGCCAGTCATTTCTGAAAATCAACAAACTGAAGATGAAGGAAACATCACAAAATGTTTTTGACCTTAGATATGCTATAACAGTTCCTTCAAATCATTTAAATGAAGTATTTAAAATTTATATTAAGTATTAATCAACATAATATGTAGAAAATAATGGTGGTGAAATATTTGTGCTCGGAAAACACTCATTGTTTCATTGATTTTAAAAATAGCTTGATTGGCTTTCATTCAGAGTACATTGACCAAATAGCATGAATTCTATGTGAAGTTCATTTAACTATGCTTAAAGAGGACATATCATGCTTGTTTCTCCTTTTCACTATGCCAGACTAGGATGCCTGTAAAGCATTTCTGCCCTCAGTACAAGTCATTTAGTTTCTTCATTGCCCCACAATAGCGTTCTCAATATCCTCATTTTAGGCCATTATCAAGCCCACGTTGAAACACTCGGTCTCAAGGCTGACCTAAAGTTACCTCGCAACGTCTCAGCCCTTTGTGCTCTGATTGGTCAGTTTTATCGGGGGTTGAGCCAGCCTGTCCTTCTTCTTCTACTGTATTTTCCGGCTGGCTCAAAGCAGCGACCGCATTTCGAGTCCCCCTACAGGCCAGAGCTGGTAATGAGTGAATGTGAGCTAGGGACCTATATACCCCTGCAGGTGGCTGTGTTCCTTGGTGACGGTTTTGTGGCTAACGGACATCACAGAGGAGGAAGTGTTTCATCAGATTACTCCAATAAACAGAAATGTACCTCGTGTCGTCATGACGTTTGAAATCTCGCGGACATCTCGCAATGACCTATTTTCAGAGGCGTCAAATCTCGTTCTAGGATATCAGGAATAATACAATATCTAATTTTTTGAAAATTGAGGGGGTGTAAGGTCTTGTTTTCAAATTTATTCTATTATATGTAAGTATTAAATCATGCATCAGCATGATATGTCTCCTTTAACATCTTGCATTTAGGTTACAATATATGAATATTTCTATATTGTATTTGTGACTACTTTATTTTTTGCATTTTTTTAATCATTGTTTGAAGACATTGAAATTATTTTTCCCATCAACAATATCCAACAGTTTGTAACAATATAAAAAGGTATTTATGTGGCCCTCTTGGTATCTAAAGTTGCCCATCAGCGTACTAAAGCCTGGTGGAGTGCTTCTTCATTAATCACTAATCATTCATCAAAAATCACTCATGAAATCTTAACAATTAGCAATATTTCTTATCATATGGAGCTGTAATTGTTTCTGTGCATCCCCCCTTTAAAACTAGCTTTACCCCCCAGAAGGACCGTTTAGTTTATTTCACTAGTCCATCTGGAAAAGAGCCCATAGAAAGTGTTTGGGAATGGGCCAAACCTTTCAGAAGCTTTTCAGCAGGTGATTGGACGATCTTTCCATCAATCACATTCATTACATGCCAATCAGATAATGCAGAAGGCGGGCTTATAGATGTTTATAGATATTTGTTTTTCATTCAATAAAGAAATGTGTTCCAGATCCGATAAATCTTCTGTCATCTCTCTCGTAGCTCCCACCTCTTCCTGCTCTAAATGTCTTTGTTTGGTCTGTCCTGCTTTAAGCAGCTCACTGTCGCTATTGATTGAAAGCTTTGCATAACGCAGTGATTCCCAAACTGGGGTATGCAAAGTGACATGAGGGTACATGAATACCAGGTTTCAAACAGTTGTTTTATTAGTTCAAGTTCGAACTGGTAAATGTTTGTATTGTGAGCTTTGATAAAGGCCTGAAGTGCTGGCAGAGAGGCTGGAGGATGAATTGGTGAGGCATCTTGGAGAAGGAAATCTGTCCTGAACTATCTAAGATTCTTTTAGTTGGACAAGTTCAGTCAGACAGCCTTCTCATTAGAGCTGTGGTGAGTTTGTAACAGCTTAAAGTTCATAACTGAATACGTTCCAGAAGTGTTCATTTCTTTATCAAAAATGAACTGTTGTTGTCCACTGACATTGCTGGAAGATAAATCTATTCAGTGAGAAATAATTCACAATGAGGGATTTTATTTGTATGTTATGCATGTTAAATGTGGGAGGTGGGAGTGGCAGCAGGCTTACAGACATTCCTTTGATAGCTGTTATAAGTGCGCGAGAGTAGGGGGAACATGGCTGGAGATCAAGTGTGTGAAGGGGTACAGGCTGCGAAAAGTTTGGGAACATCTGGCATAATGGATCAGCTTAAATATGGACAATAAATCCGATGGATCCATTGACTCTGCAAGGTAAAAGTTGCATGTCTCGCAAAATTCAATAATCTCTGATTTTAATGTCATTATGAGGGGAGAAGAACATGACACCTTTAGCTCAGTTTGGAGAGATCTGCTCTGCTTCCTTGAAACACTGTTTTTTACTTCCTGGGTTTATGATGTCATAGCTATACAGCCTCCACCTACATGCTTGTTTTCTGCTCATCACAGGCAGACGCCACAACTGTTTTGAGAGTCCTCTCCGCAGCCTCTAACCTTCCATTCAGACATCTTTTGGGCAGCCAATCAGCACCAAGCTCATCATCACAGCCTCCTGTATCTTCCCCACCCTCTCAGATCTGAGGGTTTCCAAAGGTGAGGGAAAAAGAGCTGCATCTGATCCTCTACAGAGACAATAATTCATTTTTTTAATGCAGCACAAATGAAATCCTTGCTTCACCGACGCCCAAAACATGATGAAAGTCAAACACACCAGGATATGGGACATTTTTTATGAATCTTTTAAATAAAAATAAAAATGTGAGTGAAATATGCTTTAACTAGAAAGCACTCGTAGAGCCCAAACCTCCACCAAGATAGCTCACATGTTGCTGTTACATAGCTCACATATAGACAGTTATTGAGCAAAAACGACTGTTTGATAGTGGTCGTAATCTGGATCGCCACCAAAATCGAATCATTTTTAAGATGGGCCATTACCAACATGTCCTGAAAATTTCAGCAAAATCCATCTTGCAGTTTTGTATAATCCACCTAACAAACAACCATACACACAGATAAACAACATACCTCGGCAAATACATAATCTCCTTGGTGGCAAAAGTAACTTTTAAATGCTTTATTACAAGCACCAACAAAGTAGCTGAAACTGGCTTGATAGTCAGTGTTTTCTTCATTAGATTGAGCATTGCTAACAGAATTTGAATGTAAATATAAATAAAAAAAGTCAAATATAGGGACAAAAACGGACAAAATTAAAATCTCTTTAGATAACGCACTTTTGTTGCCAAATCTGAGCCCCTTGGCTGCTGGGACAAGCTCACCACAAGCTCTGCTCTTTCTCTTGAGGCGGAAACTGAATAAATTTAAACACATTAATCCAGCACTTTATCTCTCCAGGAACATTTTCAATCATTCAGTCTTTATTTATACAGCTCCAGTTCAGAACAAGCGTTATCTTGAGACACTTAACAGTAGAGCAGGCTGAAGACAAACTCTTCATTTTATAGATACGCATATAGGCATGCATACAAATACATAAAATAAATATGTCTGTACGTACACATCCAGAGATTTTTCCATCCAGGCAGCAACAAAGAGACTATACTCACATTTGTCTCTGCTGAAGATAGATTCAATCAATCTTTTTGTTTGCATAGCACCATATTTGTTTGTTTTTTTAATATATACTTTATAAAGGTTTGCACCTTGAGATGTAGCATCTCATTTTCAGGAGGCTCCTCATGCCAATATGGTTTTATAGATAGTTACTATGGATGCATCATAGAAAGAGAGATCAGTCTAATATTAACATTAATATCTGTAATGAGTATTAACTGGAGAGGAAGCATGTTGATTCATAAAACAGACTCTAGTTGAACTGACATTAAAATTAGTTTAACTGGTCTAAAAGTATGAATTTATGTTAAATGATGTATTTTCTGTTGATGGTTGATTTTGATTATAAGTTGCCAATAATTTTGATATTATTATTTATGATTACATGATTGTCTTGCGACATGTCTGCGATTAAATGGCTGTATCATGCAATCTTAATTATTGTGATCTGTACTTACTTCAGTATAATGATGTGACACTCGCACAATGTATGGATATTTTACACCTTTCATTAATTAAATATGCAGTAAAACATGATCAGGGTGGGGTTTGAAAAATCAATGTAATCAATTTTAATCGATTTCTCTTTAAATAGTTTGTAATCGATCCATAAAATCCAAAGATCGATCTTTTAACTTGGTAGTTTTTTCTTCATTAGACATGCAGAGAAGCAGCCTGTCATTTAACCCTGCTGGTCTCGCGTGAACAGCGTTTAGCGCTGCTTTCCACTGAACAAGATCTCGTGAGATGTTACTGCAAGCAGTCAAACATGGAGGAAGCCAGTAGCACCACCGGCGAGTTTAAAAACTGATGTTTGATAAGCCGTTTTTTCAAGACACCAGTCATAGTCGCCAAATTTACACCAACACATACAAATAATTATTGGAGGGAGTGTGGGACAGATATTGGGAATCATGCACATATTTTTTGGTCATGTCCAAAATTACGAATGTTTTGGGGGGAGATTTTTAAGATCTTAAAGGTGGTGTTTGGCTTGGATATAATGGAGGATCCTAAGGTTGCACTACTGGGGGTGATACCTGATGGCATAGTGGGAAGGTCTAGAATATATTTACTTCATATATTGTTAACAGCAGCCACTAAATGCATCACAATCAAATGGTTGAAACCAGACCCCCCAACATACCATATGTGGGCTGAAAAAGTATGGGAAATATATCAAATGGAAAAGATCACATACTCTTTGAGACTCCAAACAGACATCTTCATCAAAAGATGGAGCCCAGTTATGGCCATAATTTTGCAGTAAGATCACCCACACCTTCATATTGTGGAAGATTGCAGAGAGTCTATACCAGAGCACACTACACAACCACCTTCTTGGATCTTCCTGTTTTTTCTTCTCTTTCCCTCCTATCATTCATCTTCAGATTCCTGATTGCCTATTATTATTACAGTTCTTACTTATTTATCTCTTAATTTTATATATATTTTTCATATATTTCTGTAATTGAATTTAATTTAAGTTAACTTATTTTTGCCTAATTAAATGGAGTAAGTGATCAATGTAATTACCTTTTTATGTATACTCAACATGTCACTAAAACATCTGGATACAGCTGGAAACTGTAAAAGAAAATGTAAGAGGAAAAAAAAAAAAAATCAATGTCAAAATGTATGTTGTATGTGTGTTGCCAGTTGTGCAATAAAAATAAAGTTCAGAAAAAAAAAAAACTGATGTTTGGACGTATTTCAGATTTAACAAGCACGAAGAAAAAGACGAGTTGGACAAAAAATAAGTAATATGCAAAATATGTATCAATGTATTTGATTAATATATGATTAATGTAACTACTTTGGGTTCAGTTCTTCATGTAAAAACATTTTTTAATCATGTACCAGGTCAAAAGGTCACTTTTTAAATTTCCAGCACTATTTTAACTGAGATATTCAGACTGAATAAATATCAAATTGAATCATGAATCGAATCGATTTGAGACCTTGTAACAAATCGATCCAGAAAATCTGAACTGATACCCAGCCCTAAACATGATAGATTTTGTCACGTCACCACCTCTCTCACCGCAGTGATTTAAGGAATTAAGTGATGTATTTGAAATTTAAAAAAGTCTATTTTAACCCCTTAACTTTCAGCTCAACTGTTTGCCAGAGGTCGGTAAATTCAGAAATATTTAATGTGTCAAAAAAAATAACAGCATTTTTTATTTTGTCAGTGTTTTAGGATACAGAAAAAACTGAAAACAAATCAAAATAACTGATATTTCCTTTGTGTGGGATTCAAAGGTTTAAAAAGTGAAAAGCTTTCGTACATATCACCTTCATTATTACTTTAAAGAGGACATATCATGCTTGTTTCTCCTTTTCACTATGCCAGACTAGGATGCCTGTAAAGCATTTCTGCCCTCAGTACAAGTCACTAAGTTCCTTCATTGCCCCACAATAGCGTTCTCAATATCCTCATTTTAGGCCATTATCAAGCCCTCGTTGAAACACTCGGATCTGAGGACGACCTAAAGTTACCTCGCAACGTCACAGCCCTTTGTGCTCTGACTGGTCAGTTCTATCGGGGGTAGAGCCAGCCTGTCCTTCTTCTTCTACTGTATTTTCCGGCAGGCTCAATGCAGCAACCGTGAATTAAGTCCCCCTACAGGCCAGAGCTGGTAATGAGTGAGTGTGAGCTAGGGACCGATATACCCCTGCTGGTGGATGTGTTCCTCGGTGATGGTTTTGCGGCTAACGGACATCACAGAGGAGGAAGTATTTTATCAGATTACTCCAATAAAAAGAAAGGTACCTTGTGTCGTCACGACGTTTGAAGTCTCGCGGTCATCTCGCAATGACCTATTTTCAGAGGCATCAAATCTCGTTCTAGGATATCAGAAAAAATACAATATCTCCTTTTTTTAAAAAATAAAGGGGTGTAAAGTCTTGTTTTCAAATTTATTATATGTAAGTATTAAATCATGCATCAGCATGATATGTCTCCTTTAAATACCTGAACTTAATGAGATAATATAGTTATTCATCAAATAACATTTTTGGTTAGTTTGTCAAACCTAGTATAATTTATTTTAAATTATTTGTGTTGCTATTTTATTTGCAAACATTTATGCCCTTTTCTCATTGATTTTGTCCCAAATATTTGTGCATTTTAAATCATCAGGTAATTAACTTTTAACTTTTTAAACCTTTGAATCCCACACCATGAAAATAAATGGTTTTTGGTTTGTTTGTAGTTTTCCCTGTGTTAAGGGAATCAAACAATGATTTCATTGTTCTGTTTTATAAAACATTAAATATCTTTGAGTTTCTTTTTGACCTCTGTCAAACAGTTGAGCTGGTAGATAAAGGGTTAAGAGTGATAACATGCATCGGATTAATAACCTCAATAACATGCTTCTTTTTGTTTGTGTGCTTGTTTGTTTGTGTGTGTGTAATGAGTCAGGGCCTACAGGGGGTGGCGGTACACCAGAGTATTATATAATCTTCTCAGCACTGATGTCGAAACTGTTACAACTGCCTGGAAAATCCAGAGTTCACCTCTGTGCATGACCACCACCATCATCATCAGTGAGTCATACAGGCACTAATGAGAGAGGAAGTAAGGGTTAAAGCTGCTCCAGGAGAGACTTCGGAAAAACCTGCGGCCTGCTTCAGCCTTAAAGGTGAGCTGTGAGTTAAAAATATTACACTCATTAAGGCGCTCAGTTTAACCTGGACTCTGGTGTCACATTTCTCAACAGCAAGAAGCGCACTATGTTAAATAAAAGCGTAAAGAAACTTAAGTTCTTCCCCTTTAATGTCAACATGTGTGGGAGTATAGTACAACTTCAGAACAGCACATGGGAGTTCAAAACAATAATAAACTTCTCTGGACCGGCAGTCAGCTGTGCCTGATGCCATTACTGAACTGATTAAACTCAGAGCATAAACATCTAAAACCAAGAGTCAATTCAAACACTTGTAAAAACAGGCTACAGGCAAAAGCTTACTTTTCTCTGCATGTTTCAATTCTTCATGCATTTTCAGCACAGTTCAGCATCCTCTAGCTCTAAAAGTGGGCATCCTTTTCATCATATCATCATGTTTATTACTTTTTTGTACTCTTACCTGTGTCATTTATTGTGTCTCAAGTATCCTTTTTGTGATTTAGAGCTGATTACAGGAGGAGCGGTGTGACCCCAGTGTTGTTGTCTTCAACATTTTGTACATCTGATTTAGCCGATGTTTCAGAGTACTGTCTTAAGCAGGGTACGCACAACACAACAATCGGGCCGACTTTCAGCTCGGATCCCAGCTTCTGATCAAACTCAGCAAAGGTCAGATAATCCGAGATCCTAAAGATGATTTTATCTGATCGTCCTGTGGTGGGAGTTACCCAAAACGATATTGATATTGGGTATCAGTCCGATTTCAGCAAAAAAATAAATATCTGATTATATCGGTCTGCATCTAAAATCTCTGATATAAAAACTCATATATAAGCAGTCCATTTTAATTTATTTTCTATTTGTTTAATTTAGTTGTAGAATATGCTTATGTTGAAGTTAAACACAGTGGTTATTTTACAATTTAAAAATATATATTTTTGTTTGTATTGGATTTATGTGGTTACTTTTCAGGGTCTTCTATTTTATTTTATTTTATCTATTTAATTGTAGTAGATTCTTATGTTTAAGATTACAATGCATTTAACCCACTGGTTAAAAACAAATAGGTTTGTTTTTTTCTTACCTAATATTGCTGACTACTGTTCTCTGTTTGAATAATCTCACTTGATCAAGCCTTTTCTTACCATCTATACTTCAAAAAAAGTTATTAAAAATATATGCATCCTGCTGAAATCGTATCAGATCAATATCAGTATCAGCCAATACTCAAGGCTGCAATATCAGTAATGTATCAGAAGTGAAAAATTTGTATCAGGACACCCCTAGTGTGAGGTGTGTTAGGAGGAACTGTATACCCTCAGGAGAGGATTGAAGCTGCCCTGACTTGGAACCATAAATATTAAACATGTTCAATGTTCACGACTAGAAGTCCTGATGAGTGAGGAGCACCGAGGACAGCCGAGCACATCCTCCATGTTTTGTCACATGGACCAGAGCAAAGACAATCGTGGAGTAAGCTGGCTGAAGCAGGAAGCTAACACAGCCATGGCAACAAGAGTAGAGGAAAGCATAAAGCTAGATGGCCATCAAAATGGAGGTCCAACTTGTTGATTTGTTTAAAATCAGGAGCGTCTAAACCAGGAGTGTCCAAACTATGGCCCGGGGGCCATATGCAGCCTGCTGCCCATATTGACTTGGCCCTTGAAACAGTTGAATGAATAAAGACATTTTGATTACAGCAGCAAAGGCCGTCATTCATGCATATTTTCTGCCATATTTACTTTGGTCTCATTTACAAAATATATTACAATATTCATTTTCAAGCACCAACACTCTTAAAGTTTACTGTTGTACAGGACCCCTTATAAGCAAACCGTACCGTCCTACTTTTTGGGACCCTTCTGTTGGGGTGCCAAGCATACTGATCCGATCCCAGAAGGTGGAGCTAGCAACACTGCAGTCCATTGATTGGTTGAAGGACGCGTCACTTCCCGTGTGACAGCGGAACAACACATAACCCCGCCATGTTTAAATCTCCACCCGTCTTCGTGGAGATAACTCTCGCAGCACACAGCCTTCTCTGAAACAAAGCTTGGTTGCACTTCGTAACAAAAAGCCACATGCTGATCACAAAAAAGAAGAATTGCTGGATGTCTTCCATCGTTGCTCTTTGTTTACTGTGTTGTGTTTTCTTTTTGTTGTATTTAATAACTGGGTACACGCTGTCACGCTGCTATGACATCATGCTATCAGCATCCAACTTAGATGCTTATCCAACAAGTAGGGTTCAGTTGACTGTGGAAACACAAACAGGATCAGGCTTTACCGATACGGCCTGAGCAAAACTGTGCCGATCTACACCAGACCACTGGTGGAAACGTGGCTTAGGTGTGAATCTAGTGATAGTCCAGGGTTACAAGGACCCCTTGAAAGGTAAAACCCCACCCCTACACCCTAAAACTTTGCCTTAAAGACTCAAGTGAGGTGCAGCAAGTGGCTCAGTCTTCCATGTATTCCTCTTTATTTGGCCTCGATGTAAAAAGGCACTTTGAGTTGTTGTAGGAAAAGTGCTATATAAATAAAGTTTGATTGATTGATTGATTTGAAAAGTTAGACGTCCCTAGTCTAAACAGAGTAACCTGTAAATTATATAAAACAAACCGATAAAGGATGGAGCTGGATGACAATCCCAACCGCCATGAGCCTTACAGGAAGGTAGCTGCTAGCTGCATTTAGCCTCCTGTGGTTGTTGGTCACGTTTGTTTACATTGAAGTCCCGTGAGAAAGCTGTGAGAGCAGAGGTGCCTTCCTGGTAAAGGAATCAGTTGGTTTGTGGTGTCCTGTGTCTCTCTTTGTGGCTCACCACAAACTACAGGAACTAAACTGATAAATCTGACATCATCTGTCTTCATGTGCGGCTTTTTCACTGTTTCAACATCAGTTAAGGTTTCTAAAGTCTTTTAGTGTCGACCGAGCCTTTGAGTGACAGCAGCTCCGGATGTGACGCAGTGGAGAGTCACACGAGGGAGACGGCAGTGAGGTTGTGACCTTGTTTTTAAAGCAGTGAGGTTTAACAGATATCAAGTGGAGTTTTTTATAGTATTTATAAAGGAACACAGTGGTCTCCCTCTCTCATTTAGAAGGCCACTCACTCAGGTATGTCATAGGGAATGTTGTTAGTCTGCCTATCTAACTTGTATTTGACATATTCTTCAAATGAAAACCAAGATTCACATGAGACTAAACTCTTTGCCGTGTCGTTAACTGCAGTAAATTCATGTGGGTTTATTGGTAAGGCTTTTATCCAGAGAGGAAGCAGGAAACATATTTGAACATATTTGGTACCAGATTGAAGCTAAAATTAGCTTCCAGACACTTCCTGATGAGGAGATCTGGCTGAAAATCATATCCAGAAAAGAAGAGGCATGAGTTAGCAAAGCTGCTGATGGTCTAGGACCAGGGTTGTGAAAGCTGGAGATGCACAATATTAGAAGTATGATAACAGTGTTAGCAGATGTTTACAGCCACACATATCAGCCAGGCTCCTGATCCCCCTCAACTTTTTACAGTGTACGATTTTGCAAAGGAGCCTCCTCCCTGACTCCACGTTAGCCAAAATGTATCCAGACAAACCAAAACACTCTCTGATCACATGCACGTGTTTCAGTCATGCCCCTACTCTCTGAATTTTGGCCACTTCGACACTTTGGGCAGGGTCATCTATGGAACTGTTGACCCTGATCCTTTTGTTGCTTGTTTTGGAGCCACTGTATTTCTATTGTTTTTAAAGTGTGTTTAAAGACTAGGGATGGGAATTGATAAGATTTTATTAATACCAATGCTGTTAACGATTCTGCTAATCGATCCAATTCTTTAACTATTCCCTTATCGATCCCTGCAGATTTTGCATGTGGGCAAATGTTGCTCTGATTTTCAGTGGCAACAATGTCAAACACGTCACAGCATAGATATCAGCTTCTGTAAGTTGCTGGTGTTTCCACTCTCTTAAAGTTGTGTAGTAGGTGTAATGAAAATTAAGCTACAATTCTGATGCTTCTGAACCCTGTCAGTGGAAGGAATCGATAAGGGAATTGATAAGCAAAAAGATTAATGATATTGATTCTTTGATGGAGCTGTTAACGATTCTCAAATGGAATTGGTTTCCCATCCCTATTAAAGACCTGTATCTATTTAATCATTTATTTTAATATTGTTTCATTGCTTTTTGTTGAATCATGCAGCACTTTGAGATTGTGAAAATGTTAAGTACAATACAAATACAATAGATTATTAATATTTATCATTATAATGGTGTATAACCATGTATAAGAATTGTACCAAGGTTTATAAAGTATTACAAGTGTGGACATAATGTATAATAATCAAGCCTCTATAATGTTTTATAAAGGCTTTATAATGTAGGCTTTATATTATAGAGTATCGTTTTATACCTGCACAGAGTATGCAGGTATAAAACATTATAGAGGCTTGATTATGATACATTATGTCCACACTTGTAATACTTTATAAACCTTGGTACAAGTTCTTATATATGGTTATACACCATTATAATGACACTTATGAAGCATTATACATGCATTATAACGTCTTATGCATGTGCTTCTAATGCATTATAAACTAGACCTTTAAGTAAAGTGTTACTGTTATGAAAACATGCTCTGGGTGTATTTCTATTTCTATTTCCTAGATTTTCACTTATTGTGGGTGGGTCAGCATAACCCCCATGATGAGGGGGGACCACTGTACAGATCTGCATATATTATCTGGATAAGTATGAATATAAACTTATTATACAGAGTCATACACAGAATTTAACAGTTGTTGTAATGTTGTTTTCATATTCCCAGTTTGATTCGGGGCAGTGGTTGCCTCATTGTTCAATCCTGTAAGTTAGTGCTGAATGCAAAAAACCATGGTATTCTCAAATGGCACGCAGCTTCCATCACACCTTCCTTGGTTGTTAAATGTTCATGGGGTTGAAATTGAAATGGTCACATTAGGGGTGGGCGATATGGCAAAAATATTATATCACGATTTTTTAAAAATAAAATAACGATCACGATTTTATCACGTTTCTTTTCTACGATGATTTTTCTAGACTAATTTGCATGTGTGACCATTTGTTCCCTATGTTGATTTGATTTTGATTTGATTTATTTATTTATTTCGGTCACGTCAACACAGTTATACAGCATCACACATTGTCAATAGTTGATCAAATGTTCATGTCCGAAAGGGTAGACGGGAGAAGCAGAGCTTATCTAGTCCTGTCCCCATTTTCTCAATATTTAGTATTTAGTCTCCTCTTTTCCACATATTAACAAGTTGTTATGCATTTTTATTCATTTACAGAGGTCTGACATAATTCTTGACTCCCTTTTAGTGTCCGTATTTGACATATTCCATAATCCTTTGTTTAACATATAAAACATGTAAAACCATAAAATAAAATAAAGGGACAATTTAAGCCAAAGAAACTTTCTGAACAGGTTTTAATTTAAATAGTGCAGTTTTTATAAAAATATGAAATAAATGTAAACAATAAAATGCACTTTTGTAACATAAGAACTAAACACACCAAATAGCTTATTGAAAGGGGTCAAATATAAGTGTAGACTTAACTGGTTATCTCTTAAAGTGCAACAGTTAAGAACAAATATAATCTAACTGCAATGTCTATAATCTGAGTGAATAATACAGCTGCTTTAGAACAGATTTTTGTTCAGACATCTTCAAGCTTTTATCTCTTTTCTCTTTCCACCATGGCTTCTCGCTACATAACCAAACAGGAGATCCCACCATGCACTGCACGTAATGTGCTATGATTGGTTAGTCGGGCGCACGTCGAAGTCTCTGCACCCACACAGACGATCAGACGATCTTTCTGCTTTACGAGATCATCCCCACGTTATAATCCTTAACGATTTAATATCGTCATATCGCACACCACTAGGTCAGATCTTATAAACACTGAGGCGTTCTTCTTGATGAGAGCTTATCCTTTAAATTGCACAGAGATAAACTTGTTCCTAAGCTGAAACTTAAACTCATTTTCTTTTGTTTTTTTTTAAGAAAGAAGTCTTGTTTTTCCACTACAAGTCAGAAAATATTTGCTCACCACAACTTTTTTACCCTTGTTGGACTATGGCGACCTGCTTTTTATGAATGCAACTGATCAGTTTCTCAAGAAATTGGATACCGTATATCACTGTGCTCCGCGTTTTATTACTGCTTGCAGCTATCATGTACATCACTGTTCCCCATATGCTGTCGCTCATATCCTTCCTTGTACATTCGAAGACTCTCATTGGCTGATTTTTATTTATAAATCTATTCTTGGACTTCTGCCGACATTTCTGTGTTCACATGTGTAGAAACCTCAGCCAATATGGCCTGTGCTCTCAGGACATCCTACAGCTGCAGGTCCTGATAGCAAGAACTGAACTGGGCAAAAAGGCTTTTACATTTTCTGTCCCGTCTGCCTGGAATGATGTGCAGAAGGACTTGAAATTGACACGTCTTGTAACCCTAGGGGAATTCAAGACAATTATAAAAGACAGGGAAATGAGCTTAACTGGCTCTTGTGATTGCGCTGTGTAATCAAATAATCCCAATGCTGTTTTTCTTTAGTGTGTTTCTGTAACCGTAATCTGTTTTATTTTCTGTTTCTGTGCAGCTGTCTTGGCCAGCTCACTCTCTCAAAGAGGTTTATAATCTCAATGAGTTTTTACCTGGTTAAATAAAGGATATTGATTGATGCAGGCAGGGACAGAGACGCTTGGATTTAAAGAATTTTCCTCGTAGGCTTCATATTCTGTCAACAGTCACCTCTTCACCGCTTCCCTCTGTGCTCACCTGCCACAGCGAGTCTCTACTTCCTGTCTGACCCAGCACACACACACATATTCTCCAGGTTTGTGTTCGAAAAGTGCAGGATCAGCAGGATTTAACCGCCCCTGACAACAAGTGGGTCACACGCTGACTGGCTGCTGTGAGGAATCCACACTCACTCTTATATATGCAGACACGGAGTATAAACACAGCACTGACCTACAAATCAACTCATCAGAGGCTAATTAATAACCTCAGCCTGTCACAGGGAGACACATCAGAGCTCACTCATACAGAGAGACAGGAGGAGTCATTTCACCTGTGATTGGTGAGAAATGGAGCCTAATAACAGGAAGTAGAGAGGGGGAGGGCTTAAGTGATGAGTGGTCACTTCCTGTTTACCTTTCCTCCTCCTGTCTTCCTCGAAACCTCGCCCTCACAGTTTCTCTTGTGCTTGAACAAGTTCTTGGCTTCCACCTGAGTGTTTTGTAACCATCATGTGCACACGTTTCACCATTTTTCTGATTGAATAAGTATCATTTCCCCTGAGTAATGCGTGAGTGTTGTGGTTTCATCCTGACAGTGCAGGCAGTAGTGAGATAAATCACCAAACTCAGTGTTTTCTTTTACAAATCAAACTGAAAATCTCACTTTTTTGGAACTTTCAGAGCTCCCTCCTCTCCTTTTATTTGTGCCAAATTTGCTTGTGACAGCCAAAAATGCCAGATTTTTACACTTCTTGCCAGAGCATTTGGTTTATAAAGTTCTGTGAGGACATTCTCAGCACATCTTCAGAAACGACTCAAAAGAAAACAGCCTTTTGTTGCTTTACGTAAAATGAATTTAAACAAAACAAAGCCACATATGGATGGATGTTGCTCCATTTCAGGCTTCGATAAAACAATCATTTAAGCAAACATATTTTTAAATTAATTTTACTTTAAAGGAGACATATCATGCTTGTTTCTCCTTTTCACTATGCCAGACTAGGATGCCTGTAAAGCATTTCTGTCCTCAGTACAAGTCATTTAGTTCCTTCATTGCCCCACAATAGCGTTCTCAAAATCCTCATTTTAGGCCATTATCAAGCTCTCGTTGAAACACTCGGTTCTCAGGCTGACCTAAAGTAACCTTGCAACGTCTCAGCCCTTTGTGCTCTGATTGGTCAATTCTATCAGAGCTGCCGAGAGGGTAGAGCCAGCCTGTCCTTCTTCTTCTACTGTATTTTCCGGCAGGCTCAAAGCAGCGACTGAGTGAGTGTGAGCTAGGGACCTATATACCCCTGCTGGTGGATGTGTTTCTCGGTGACTGTTTTGTGGCTAACGGACATCACAGAGGAGGAAGTGTTTCATCAGATTACTCCAATAAAAAGAAATGTACCTTGTGTCGTCACGACGATTTAAATCTCGCGGACATCTCGCAATGACCTATTTTCAGAGGCATCAAATCTCGTTCTAGGATATCAGAAAAATACAATATCTCATTTTTTTTTTTAAATTAAGGGGGTGTAGGGTCTTGTTTTCTAATTTATTATATTATATGTAAGTATTAAATCATGCATCAGCATGATATGTCTCCTTTAATTCCTGAAAAGTGGATATTTATAAAGTGAGGCATCGACCAGCTGCTTTGGGTTTAAATGTTGTTTTATTTTTTGTTTGTATGTTTCATTTGATTGTGAAACAAATGCACATATTTTCAAATATTTCTGGGGCACTTCAGGTCTGTAATCACGGTAGATAGAGCCACAAAAATGCTCTATATCTGTGCATGTTCACATTAATCAGGCAAGTCACTGCTGCCGAAACTGTAATGCAAGATCTCAAGATGAAATAATGTGAAAATATCATTCTCTGCAAGATTGTTTTTTCTAAACTTTTGTTTTCTGAATTAACAATGTGCATCATAACAATAAGAATAACTGCCCTGAGACTGAGCCCTGATACACAATTAGTAATATATGACTACAATACAGAGAGAGAGAAAGAAAGAAAATATATATGTATAAAAACAATCAGGACTCTTCAGTTGGCTGTGCTGTCAGTTGTCCCATCGAGTGCTTTTGACTGATGAAAGGAGGTTTTATTTTACCCTTAATTTGCTTAAATATTTATCGTGAGGCCAGCATATCAATACTTGAATTGCAGACACCATGACGAAAACCTTTTGTGACACGAGTTTTTGGTCCCACTCCTGATGGATCAACCATCTTTAAGACAGAGGAGGGAAAATCACGCCGCCATCAATCCAAAACACAACTAATTTGATCTGTTATGTTTTATAATTGCCTTTAAAAAAAAAAAAAAACTTTGACCTGTGCAGAGTCAAAGTTAGCTAAGATGCAAGTTAAGATTTAAATAAATAAACTCATCAAAGATGCATATAAGTATGATTTTCGCTTATTATTCTTAATCATCAGTAATAATTACTGTCATTTCCAGTAAAAGGTAACACTCAGCACCATATGCAGCCTACTAAATGCACAATATGAATTATTTTGAGGTGAACTATGCAAATTTAGTCAGAAGCATCAAATCAAACGGTAACCCTCTGTGTGCAACTGCTGGCCCTTTCCACTTTTTTTTTTAAATTCTATTATTGTTTTATTCATATTATTACAAGTTTGATTCCAGATGCACAATATTAACTGTTTGATTTTGATATAAGCCTAAAAACTTAAGGATCTGTATCGGCTGGTATTGAAAGTTTTGCAGATATTTCAAGCCAATCTATCAGCCACAAACATCAGCAATATCATCCTTCACTGCATGGGCACATTTAAGAACCTAGGGTTTGTTTTTGCCAGAGTTTAATGTTGTTTTTCTTGTTTTAAACTCGTAGAAGGAAACAAGTCCATTTTTGTGAAGCACAGAGCCTGAGCTCTTGACGAGAAGTATCAGTATCAGGGATGATCAACTAAAAAATATCGGCAGATCAGTTATCGGCAAAAATGGAATATTGTGCAACCCTCATTATGACTGTAATTTTCATGTGTTTCATGTGAATTTCTAAAAAAATAATATATATTTAAAAAAAAACATCCACAGACAAATGTTTTTCAATTCTTGTTGCCACACAAAGTGTCACAGACAGACACACAGAACAAATCTGCAGCTATTTTCTGCCCTAATGGACCGATTCCTCTCTCATTTAGCTGATCAGTTCTGATTTAAAACTGAGAAACAAGAGTTAAGAGGAGCACCAGGCTGCTGCTGGAAACTCCCTGCTCTGAGTCCAGTTCTTCTGACTCAAGAAGAAGACCAGGAGCACTCACTTCAGCAAAACAAATCCCAAAAAGCCTGCACTCTGTGAGATTGTGTTAAAGAGAGAGCAGTACGTCACAGACCTGCTGTGTCAGACTCACGATAAACTCCCACTCACACCTTCAGCACCCTGAACCACTCTGCCGGGGCGTTTCCATCCGCTTTCACTACCGTCCTCTGCAGAGGAGAGCGCACACTGTGGCTTTAATTTAATTTCATACTGAAGTACATACATTAATCTGCACACTTGTATATAAACTGTACTCACACTAATCCTCCCTGTCAAAGGCCATCCATACCAGCTCTACACCTGGATTAACAAGCTTTAAACATTAATCCATCACAGGTGATTTGCTGTGTACAGCTACTGTTTGCACACTCATTACTGGATTTATCTCCTGTGTGTTTGTTAAGTAACAGAGCAGGGGTCAAGCTGCAGACTAAAGGATGACACGGTCATCATCAACAGAGCACGAACACAAAGCCCAGAGGTTAGACCAACGCAAAAACCCGACCCTCCTGAATCTGTGCATGCTCTCTCCAAGCCTGTTTGATCCTATCAGCTGTATCTGTTTGGCTTAATAACCTCCACCAAGCAGGTGATGTTTTTGCCGGTTTGATCATTTGTCAGCAAGATTACACAAAAAGACTGGACAGATTTTGCTAAAATTTCAGGAGATGTTGGAAATGGCTCATCTTAGAAATTATTAGATTTTGGTGTGGATACATAGATTTGTGTAAATGGGAAAAAAAAACAAGATTATGGCAGGACCTTTCAACAGCCTCTCCCTCAGATGATTGGACAAGTGTTCTGTCAATCTCTTTATTAGAGCCAATCAAATGATATAGAAGGCAGGCAGTGGAGCAAAGTATCCCTGTATTGAGAAATGCTGTCAGTGTTATTTATTATCTCTGTCAAGGATGATGGATAGAGCTGTAACACCAAGTCGGAAACTAAGGCCATCTTCATGGTGAAAGCAAATTAGACAGACAGTTTTGATCCACAATAAAAAACTTATAAACCTTTACAAAGTCTAGCCACTTTCAAAAACTTTAAACTTACTTAATCTTTGACTCTGTTTAAAAGATCTTGTAGACCCATTAGAATGTCCAATCCAGCATCCAGTAAAGACCGCTTGATCCTTTTAGTTTCCCAGCCATGTTTATCTTAGAGAAATGTCATACAGTTTGTTGTTTAGGCAGTCACTCCATTCAGCTAATTTTGCAAAAATATATTTGTGGATGATGGGCCTAAGATCAGAGTGAGGAAAAGGACATGGCGTTATCTCTTGTATGAGAGCTTTTTTTCACGGCTGAGTCTGCTTTTTCCCTCCATTAAGGGGGTTGTTTGTTAGCAAGATTACACAAAAACCACTGAACAGATTTTGCTGAAATTTTCAGGAGATGCTTTTAATGGCCCAACTTAAAATAATTAGATTTTGGTGGTGATCCAGATAACCACTATTAGCAACAATCATTTTTGCCCTATAATTGTCTAACTAATACCCCTTTCAGACTGGCCAAAAAACCTGTTTAAACCCGGTAACAATCGGCTCCTGTCGGTACATGGAAAGGGTTTAATCTGCATTTTGACATGGGTCATTTGACCCTGCAAGCTTCACAGAGTCTTATCGACTAGCTTAAATTATGGATGTCTTCCGTGTAAAGTCCCCACGGCATAACATCAGGCCTGTCCTCCCCGTCTGTAACTAACATGACGCTTTGCAGTCTTTGCAAAAAAATTCCATCAGGCCTCGTATCATCAGCACCTAGTTTGTACATTTTTAAAGATGGACAAAAGCATTAAGTACAGAAAAAACGAGTCCACGTCCTCCATGCTCCTTTCCATTGTATACACTGAGGGGCTTCATCGTGCTGATGATGTCATCAACGGGATGACATCATCTTGATGCACCTGAGGAAAATAAACAGCCATGCAGCTCGTCTGCTGCCAATTAGACCCAGGTCTGCTGGCATTGGGAAAAGAGTCACTAGCCATTGTTAGCAGGTTAACCCACGTTGAAAAATAATAATGAAATCAACATGATTCTGAGTACAAGTTGTTGTTTTTTAGAGTCAGAAATCACACTGTGATGGTAACTTTATTGTTAAACTATTGCTTATAGATGCAAGACTAATATGTGAGCTACCTTGGTTGAGGTTTGCACTCTCCGAGTGCTTTCTACTTCTTATTCAATGAAGAAATGCAGTCCAGATCTGGAAAAACTGCTACTAAAACTTTTAGCATCTATGCTAATCTCTGTATGAGCAGTCACTTCCTGCTGTCGTCTCGCCTGTAGCTGATTGGAGGTCACACACACTTATTATCATGATGCAGCTTCTTCTGCAACAGCCTGGTTTACTCAGATTAAAGGTATTTTAATGGGAAAATGAGGGGCTAGTTCTCTGCACAGCCATGAAGCCCCCTCCCCCTCCACTGTGTAGATTCTTGATTAAAGTCACAGGACGCCCTTTAAAGGGTTTTGGGACTAACAGAGTCCCTGCAGGTCTCTGTGCTGGTGAAACATCAGTCGGCCATGAGTAAGAGGCTAGCAGGCTAATCACAGTGATGCACTCTGTCTGTCTGTCTGTCTGTCTGTCGTCCTGAGGGGAAGCATGCAGACGGACAAACAGCCCGGGGAGCCACAGGCTGGATCTGAGTGAAATATCTCTTTAATAGTCCTCTGAGTCTGTAGGCTTACATGGAGGACAGGTTTGAGGGCAGGACCTGAAGTCAGGCAGAAAATAGCTCGAGAGAGACGCACACGTGTGTTTGTGTGTGTGTGTGTGTGTGTGTGTGTGTGTGTGTGTGTGTGTGTGTGTGTGTGTGTGAGTCCATGTGTGGAGGTGTGTGTGTGTGTGTGTGCGAGAAGGAGCGATTAAGAGGAGCTGGGCTGACCCCGTTTTCTCCTGAAGCAGACCCGTGAGGATCAGAGACGGGGGAGGTTACATAAGCTAAACTCTCAGAAGACGCTAGCATGTTAGCGTTTGAAACACAGTCAGTGCACGGAGGCTGGCAGACGGTGCAGGGTCAGTGGGCGGGCTGCAGGGGGCAGGATGCATGCACTACAGGAGGGGAAGTAGAGGAGGGGTCTGCAAAAAAGGGTTGGGAAATATAGACCTGAAAACATAACATAACCGTCAGGCACAAACCTTTCTCCATTTTTATTTTATTTAATTACCTGTACTATAAGTCACCTTCCATATAGATGAGCGGATGATAAAAACTTTGAACCAAATTAATTTACAAAAAGTAATCAGGAGATCTTTAAATATACCAACCACAACTGCACTTAAAAGCACTCAGCCTTTTTATCTTTTAAACCATTTACTGCCTTTTTGTCTATGTCTTGTTTTTGTGATGTGTTGTTTTATGATAAATTATAAAGAAATACACTGACTGATTGTTGCACTAATTTCATTGTATTTAGATAAAATGACAATAAATAGATTGTGATTGTAATCAGGAAAATACAAATGTATTTATTCAATAAAAGAGCTTTTTTTCTTTTTGGTTATTTCCTTAAAAAATGCTCTTTTTAAAATGTGAGGTTTGTCCCTGACAGAAAAGATAACTTCATGTTTTTAAGCTGAAGAAGACTGTATGCTTTGTCCAAAAATATCAATACCTATACCCGTCTCTTCCTTGTTACTGCACGCACAGTCAAAGGAAAGGTGTCTACCTGCATGTCATGGACTCTGGAGTGAGGCAAGACTAAAAAGAAAAAAAAAAGCTGGTGGTTCCCACTAATACAGCTCTTTTTCTTGGTTTTCTTTGATTTGGTTTTACTTCTGTCCGTCTTTCATGTTCTTTTGTTATTTATGCCCATGTATTTCCTTTTTTTTTTAAATTAAAATTGCTTTACAAATCAGTCTGATTGATTGACTGGGGCTCATGTAGACAGGGGCAAGCCCGTGATCCCCTGTTAGCTCTAAAGCGGACCAGCCAGGCCGTCTCTGATCACGTCTGAACGAGGAGGCCTGCCAGGGAGTAAAAATCATTATGATAGCTCCAGTTTCCACACCAGGGGCCACACAAGAGCCCGAGTGAGCGAGCCCAGAGCAACTGATTCAATTTACCTAAGAAGCCCTGCTGTTAGTCAGAGAGACGGAGAGTGCGTGCTGGGAGAAATTGCTGTTCTGGCACTTTTCTTTCTCCCCTTTCTTTTTGTAATTCCATTTTTATGTGGGTCTCCACTTTGGCAGACATGCACCTCAAGACGCAGACGTTAAATCTTGTTGCTTTGCTAGACGAGCGTGCGGTGGTGTGTGCGTGCTCTTTCATGGCGCTCGGGCTCCTGGCAGGCCGTATATTATCCATACATCAGCGTTGTGTGACTCTTTGATTTCATTATGGGCACAAATAGACTGCAGTGCACACGCGGCATGACCTGCAGTAAACAGGTTCCTTCAGGAAGGCTGTCGAGCTCTCACTGTGACCACGGTGTTACTCTCTGAAGCATGTGGGTGAGTGTTCGAGCCCCTCTGTGCAAACTTGATTATATTAAGAAGAATCATAAAGAAACCATAACTTTAACACTTAATTATAAATTCTATTCTGTGAACAGCAGCCAAATATTTTTGCGTTGAAGCTTCTGCTGAACTTTCATGGTCTGGCCTTTAATGTGGATTTTATGCTGCTTTAGGCCATCTATAAGGGGGGAGCCTCCTGGGGCCCAGAGCCATGTAGGGGCCCATGACTGTTAGTAAAGATGTTACAAATTCAGACCATTTAATCAGTTCAGCCCCTTTTTTACGCCTTCTGACATACTCATAAAGAAAAGAGTGTATCTCTGCAACCACAAGGTCTATTTGAATTATTTTGGAGTCATAATAATAGTAACACTTTAGAGATTTAGAATCATCAGTATATGTGTTACTGGGACAGGGTAAATGAAGATACAAGTCAGAATAATTTGAAAATTTCATCCTTGCCTGAAAATAAACAAGTTTTTATTGTGAATATCTCTTTGGAATGATGCAGTTGCAACTTCAGAGCTCTATGAATGAATAACAAAATATGTGAACATTATTTCTGCCAAGTTTGAGTCTGATAAAGTGATGCAGAGCAAAGTTAGAGAGGTTTTACTACAGAGTGGTCAGGCCCAATCTTGGCACAGTTTGGCTCCATTGGTCCCATTTGAAATTTCTGATACACCGAACTTTAGAGCTGCAACTATCGAGTATTTTTGGAATCGAGTACTCTGTCAATTATTTCTTCGAGTACTCGAGTACTCTAACAAAATATACTTTTTTTTTAAAATAAATAAATCAATTGTATACAATGCAACATGTTAGGGCTTTCAAAATGAGCAACCAAATGCTGTTTATTCCTCAGAAAAGGGTTTTTATTTTAACAACTTTAAAGTTTAAACCAGTACTGGCTTAAAACAAAGCCAATACAATACTGATTTACAAAGCAGTAATATAATTCTGCAATTATATTTGTGAAGTGTGTTCTGGAGGGCATTGTGTAGTTTGGATTGAAATCCTTGATCATGTTCTTAAATCCTGTGTCCTCCACCATGGAAACAGGACGCATGTCTGTGATGAGCATATTTAAAATGCTGTAATAGTAATAGTTGCAGCCCTAACAACGTGCTATCGTGCTAAGCTACATGATAAGCTCACTCTGTTTGATATTAGACACACTGCACTTTGTTTTCTTTTCGTCCTTTCTTGTAGTGACCACACACTTGGGACACTCTCTGCCGTTTCTTCTGTGGACTCTCTCCTTTCTGTCCCTCTCTTTTCTCTTCCTTCATTATTTTACAAGCAGCGCAGCAGCGGAGGTAGCAGGCGCGTTGTTCCACAGAAATGACCGTCCGTGTCAAACACCGTGCACTGTATAGTAGTCCAGATATATATTTATATATATAATTATATATTAAACGAGGCTTCGAGGCACAAAATTTAATTCGAGGATATTTTGTAATCGAGTACTCGCGAATATTCGAGGAATCGTTTCAGCTCTACCGAACTTTATATTTCACTTTTATGTCACTCTTGGTTTTCATTACACCAAATTACAACAGCTTTTGTCTTCTTTTTTGATCTATCTGTGGCAGTTTTTGACTGTTTTTGAAATAAAATATGAAAAAAAGATAATTATAATAATAATAATTTTCTTGTTTCTTTTTTGAAAAAACTCAACAGAACTCTCTACATTTTCCCATTCAAAGAAATCCATACAAAGCAGCCAAAGTCTGAATCAAAGGGAAACATATTTGATAATTCATTTGCTTGGTTTGTGTAAAAATGGCTTGTAATGTGTAGCTGAAAATTTCCTGTTTAATTTGACGTGTAGCACGACTATTTCTACAAGAATAGTTCACTTTTTCTTACGTTTTTGTTGGAGCACCCAAAAATGGGTACTTTGGGGCTGAACTGGTTAAACCTTAATACTCACTACTTATAATGAAAGCTAAAAAAAAGTCATTTTTTGCTGCTGCCCGTTTCAAAAGTAATCCACTCTTCCTGAACACATGATTATTTTTAGCATCCAGTGTTTGCTCTTGGCCTTGCCCCTCATGTGCAGGGATTTCTTTGAATTCACTGATTATTTTATAAGTTCATGGACCTCAGATGATCAAATCCATCCATTTTTTGCAACTGCTTGATGAGAAACATTTTAAAACTTTTGGACTATTTCCCCATGCAGGTGTTCACAAAGTGGTGAACCTCGCCTTCATCCTTGCTTGTGAATGACTGAGTCTTGCATGGATGCTCTTTTTCTCCACAATCATGACACTCATCTGTTTCCACTTAACCTGTTCACTTCTGGAATGTTTCAAAGAGGTGTTTTCTGAGCATTCCTCAATTTTCTCAGTCTTTTGTTGCCCCGTCACATTTTTTATGGAACATGTTGCAGGCATCAAATTCAAAATTAATATTTGCAAAAAAACGAAGAAGTTTATCACCTTGAACATCTTGTCTTTGGAGTGGTTTCAATTGAATATAGGTCCAAAAAGACTTGCAAACCATTGTGTTCTGTTTTCATTCATGTTTTACTATTGCAGTCAGTACATTTAAAAAACAGAGATTAATTAATCCGGACCTGTTATTAATTAATCTAATTAATCTATTTTTTAATCTCACTTTAAAAATGCTGAATAAGGGCATTTTCATTGAAATTTATTAGATTATTGTGGCAGATCAAAAGATTGTCCTCCATCCCCCCAAATACTAAAGTACAAGAAGCCCAATGCATAAAAACTCCAAATTTAATGAGCCAATCAGGGGACAGAGGCGGAGCTGCAACAGGAAGTGACTGCATGTTTGAAAACAACAGCGGCGTGTAAAGCCGTCCCCGTGGATGCAGCAAGATCTGCAGTTTTATCAGAAATGGACTCGATGTCTCCGTTACTTCAAGCTTTCTTACGAGAAATCATGATTTTCCTCTTCCCCACTACTGAGACGCAGAGAGACGCGGAAATGCCGCACAAACAACGTGCCATGGTTACCCTACATTATGAAATAGAATTTCAATTTTTACTTTTAACATTGCTCAAAGTCAGATAAATCTTTACTTAACATGACTTTGTCCACCATAGCGTAGCCTTTCTCTTGAAAAGAACTGCATTGCTATTATTAGATTCCTAAATTGATGCGTTTCTTTTTGTTTAAACTTTATTCTGCATCTGTTGGTAATCTCTTAATCTTCATTTGCATACTTTATGCTGTAAAGAGCAAAACTTACATAATAACATTTTCTTTTGTTAATGAGAGTTAAACTATGTCATCAGAGCTCTTACCATCTTAAGCCGGAGTGATTTCATTCATAAAACGTCTGAGCTCTCACTGAAACAGACAGCTTAATAAGAGGCTGACAAGTGAAAAATCAAGCACAGCCAAACATGCTGCAAAGATGGTGGACAGTAGATGATGTGCAGCTGGTGACCATCACACTGACGGTTACTAACAGCCTCAGTCGCCCCCCGCTGAGCAGCCATGCTTCACTATAAGACGAGAGAGAGCAGTGAAGCCAGGAGCTGTGCTTTACCAATCAGCGCTAAAAAGGGCGGAAAGGTCGCCACACGGCCACAGGCGCCCGCTGACTGGGAACGAGCAGAGAGTGAGCGTGAAGAGGCCACATCGTGTGGGGGGGCAGGTTGCTGTGCTGAGGGGGGGAGGGGGAGAAACTCAGAGCACATGGCTCACAACCACATGACAAACTGGAGGAAAAAAGAGAGAGCAGCTATGTATGAAGGCGAAGCTGCACCTGAATCCTTTCATTTGGAGACGAATGACTTTATACGGCGGCCATCTTCGTATGGTGGCATCGGTTCAGACAGTTACTCAGTGATGCTACATCGATGTTATCTTCAGTCCAGGTGGTTTAACAGTCAACCAGTAATTGTTGTAATTGTACTCTTTCGAGCATCTTCTGAATTCACAATCACAAACTAAACAAACAGCCCAGAGCTTAAAGGAATACGGCAACATTAAATCATTTTTTCATCTTTCCTCACTCTGGAGTCCGTGACAAGAAGATAGACCTGAGCTCACCCACTGCTAATTATCTCCCCGGGAGTCAATGGGTAATGTTAGCCTGCCTCTGCCTACAGTGATCAGATAAACTCTTCAGCAACTCTAAATGGAGTTCAGCGAGGCAAGGATTAGCACTGTATGTCATTTTTGAATGCAAAACTTAACCACAAAGAAAACATACTCATCCTTACAAAATCAGCCATAATCCTCAGAATAAATCTTCTACTCATAAACAAAGGGTTTTGTTGCCCTCCTTACATGCATGTCTAGATAAGTGTTGCATGTATTTCTTTTGAAAATGACAAAGTGCTAATCTTAGTCTAAAATAGATAACATAACACAGTAAAAAGTGAGTCCCAACAAGCACACAGAACTGTAGGCAGAGGCAGGCTAACCCTACCCACTGACTCCCAGTGTTTGAGCTAAGCTAATTAGCACTGGGCTAGCTCTGCCTGCCTCTTCCTTGTTGCTGCACACACAGTTTAAAGAATGAAGTCTATCTGCTTGTCATGCACTCAGGAGTGAGGCAAGAGATGAAAACAAAAAAATATTGGCATATCCCTTTAATCAGCTGCACAGATTGTTGGTGGGATCCAGCTTTAGTAATAAAACTAAAGCGCTGATGAGAAGTGCTCAAAACTGAGGTTAAGAGAACTGCATTTTGAGAGCATAACCTTGAGAAACGTTTCTGACAGCCTCTGTAACCCTGCGGGGATTTGGATAAAGTTTTTGTGACATCCTCTCTGAAACCACAACGATAAAATCATACAGGTTTGTTCCACTTTCCAAAACATGCAGAACATCAAATCACAACATCCCTGTTTCTATTCCTGTTGAATCATGAATACGGATTTATGCAGCTGCTTTATCTTAAATCAATCAGGATATGAACCATCACCAAATGTAAACACATCTAGATTTCAACAAGTTTATTTTCCAGTGAAACCTGCAGACAACACATTTCTCCTGCTGCACAGACCGTACTGTGAGCCTCCTGATCTACTAACAAATAAAAAAGCAAACGTTGAGACGCGCAGCAGCGGCAACAGACGACACTTTCATAAAACATCAGGACTCTGGAGATCTGTTTGTTTGTTTTCTTGCAGCCTGTGAGGATCCTCTGTTGTTCTGATGTTGAGAGAGCAGATCTAGGTCAGCCGTGTGTTTTGAGTGCTTGACACTCATCTATGACCCAGAAGTTTATTAGTCTTAGTCTTCAAAAGATTTAGGAACAACATGGAGAATCCTCGTTTGTATCAAAAAACAGGACTGAAATTATTCCATTAGGCATAATGTCATGTCTATTACAGAAATTCACCTGTAAGCCAAAGTGAGTCTAGGGTTAACCAGAAAAACAAAGTGTTTATCGTATTAGTGACAATCCAAGAGATGGAAAATGTGCCAACCTGAAAAGAAGACAACAAAATATTTTATTTGCCCCATCTGACAGGCAACTGAATGGACAATAAGGACTAGGGGTGGGAGAAAAAATCGATTCACATAAATATCGGGATTTTTTGTTTGACGATTTTTAAATTGATTTTTTTGTTCAAAAATAATTTTTCAATCATTTTTTCCAAATTTAAATGTTTCATTTTAGTCTGTGTTAATAAGCCACTTTTAAATGCAATCCAGGCTTTTGAAGAGAGAGTATAAACAGCTGGTTAAAATATATACTCCTCCACCCTGGTAAGGAAGGCTCAACAGCGGCTCTACTTCTGCCCAGAGGCAGACCGGAAAAGTCTGACACGAGTTATTAAAACTGCCGAGAAGATCATTGGACTCAGTCTGCCCCCACTGAAAGACATTTTCAGGACACGCTGTCACCACATCACCACCAAGATCCTCAGAGACCACAGCCACCCCAGTCATCACCTGTTCTCTTTGCTACCCTCAGGAAGGCGCTATAGGGCACTCAGAGCCCGCACCTCCAGACTCAAAAACACTTTCTTTCACAGAGCCATAATTGAACTTAACATGTCAGGCCAACAAATGTAATAACGTGACCTTCTATTTATTTACTTCAGTGCAATATGGGTCGATGTGCAATGTCTTATGTTTTTTAAACATGTTTTTTTTTAATGGATGAATGCTTATGCAGTGTTGTACTCCGCATTCAGGATGACACAGCGAAATTTTGTTGCTTTGTGCAATGACAAATAAAGTCTATTCTATTCTATTCTATTCTATATTGCTGAATAAATCCTAAAAATGGACTCACGTGATGTGTATTTTTCCTGATATAGTCTGTAGGCATCGTCATGATTTATCTTTTTTGCTGGTGTTGAAAAAGTTACCTAAAGATGGGGGGCAATATTGTAGAATTGCAATTTAAATTGAATCAGGAGAAAAGCGTATCGTTCCAGCCCTAATAGGGACTGATATCGTTTTCAGAGGCTCATGATAAAAAACAATGATGTAACTTCATAAAATGTTAATAAGACCAAAATTAACATATTTTTTCAAATTCTTCATAAAATTCAGCCCTCATAGCATATATCAAAATATAACTTTAATCATTTAAAGGTCCCATTGTGCTGTTAATACTGTCGTCTAGCCGTGCCCTGGTTTGTGGGAATTCCAGCTTTTTTTAAAGATACAGATGATGAAGGCTACGACAAGGCGACTTAACTGATATATTCAGATGACAAAATGGCCTGCACCAGATTTACAAGTCTGTCAAAACACATCATAGGTTTCTATCAATAGTGGTATTAAATCCCAGTCAAAAACTTTGTCTACATCAAGCCAAAATATCTGAACTGATGAACCTGTGGCACTGCTGCATGGTCATATACACTCTATTATGTACCATGCACCAGTTGTGTAGATTTATTTATTTTCTGCACATGTGAACATACATATAAATTCATTTTTTTCTTATTAAGTGTACATAATTGTTTCTACTAGATGCATACATATTTTCTACTTTTCTAATTTTATGTATATATACACCGATATTTTTTCTGTGATGGTTATGTTTACATTTGCTGCTGTTTATTCTGCGAGCGACACCACCTGCCACAATCAAATTCCTTGTATGTTGTGAATGTACTTGGCCAGTAAAGCTGATTCTGATTCTGATTCTGAATGCAGCCACACATCTTGAAAACACTGTCACTCCACTTAACGGCTGCTGCCTTCCTGCTCAGATGTTTTAATACGAATGTAAACAAAGAGTATTGAATAAATATTGTGAACCAGTGGAGTTCATTGTCTGAGCTTTAGTCCAGTGCCCACCAAACTAATCCTTTTGCAATATGTTGCCTGTTAGCTTAGCATTTGCTAACTCCATCCTTATCCTTTATCCTGAAAATGAGCACTTCTGGCAGAAAGAAAAACAAGAAGCAAAATACAACTTATATACTGGTCTACACTGGTGAGAAAGGTGGCTACATTCTCTTTTCATACACAGTGGATGGATCAAATACTAAATTTTCAAAGCTGATATTCAGACAGCAGTTTTGATTTTAAGGAATGAAGTTATCAAGCACCTGTTTGTGATAAATCATCAAAAATGTGTAAAATTCTAAAAGTATAGGACTTATAAGAGTGTATCTGCACATACGATACACTTTGATATTTTACTGTTTTTGACGTCTCTTCATAAAAGTCTTAAACTTCTTCATACCTTCTTAAGGCAGGTAATAAACGTGAAACTCCTCCGGTGTTCTCGTGAGTGGAAAAAGTCTGTGATTACACTGGCTGCTCTCTAGCTCTGAACGTGTCCATGTGTGTGGATGTGAAGTGAGCTGGAGCGTCTGAGCCCGTCTGTGTGCTGAGGAAACTTTCTTTTGATTAAAAAAGCAGTTCACTATTGTGACATGAAACTTTGTAGTGGTAAGAAATGATGCAAAAAATGGAGTCTGGACCATCAGCACATGAGTGTAATTAGGCGGTGAGTATTGTGTTTAACTCTCAGCAGGTCTAAATTAAATAAATGTGATACTTTTATGGTGTTTTTGTTCAGTTTGAGCAGAATCTCTGAAGAGAGGCAGAGCTGCTCGATGAAAAACTGAAGATTTGTTCAACTGTTGATACTTTGTTAAAGACAGCAGCTTTTTTTCTTTAGTCTATCAAGCACTCAACAGGGTCAATTTCAATATTTAGTAAATTATACACATTAAGGAAAAATGTGTCCTAACCTGGCTCAGGGTCATGACAAATGCAGGGGGAACACTTTGTTTTTGCAGTAAATAGTGTGATCGGGATGTGTGATTTATCAACAAACAAAAGAAAACAACCAAGGTGGGGTGCTGGTTTGGGAATGAAATGACTGAGAGCAGCAAATGGGTTGGGCTTTTATACCCAGCAGCACCAGGCGATCCAATCATAGCAGCATAGCAGCTCACTCAGGTAACTCTAATACTGCATTCACACCAGTGCTTACACACCAGAAGTTACTTGTACTACCTCAATGATCACTCTCCATGCAAAGTCAATGTACAGCCGCGATGGGGCGGGGCTAACCCTACCACGATGCGACTGCTGCATACAAGACGATCACTTCATATGTTGCGCGATATCAAAGTTAAAAAAAAGTTGATCTTTTCAGGAAATGTCGTGTATGGCTGTACGGCAACAACCAATCAGCGGTGTGTGTTGTGTGACGGTGCCCGTGACAGACCGTTTTTCATCCGGACAGAGGAACAATTTATGTCCGTGTGGAAAACATTAGTCAGTGAGGACATTAGTTCCACCTCGACCGACCCCAGAGAACTCACAGACGATGTTGCTGCAGGGCATCAGCTGCAGTGTTTTGTGTAGAAATTCATTCATTCATTCTTCCAGTTTTTCTGTGACACGTCAGCTACCACAGCCTGTTAGCAACAGACAGGAGTTGATCTGAGTAATTTGCATTGTCCTTATTGAAAAATCAGAACCAGAAGTACTTTGTTAATATCCAAAGGGGAATTCGATGTTTCAGTTGCTGTTATACACAATATAAGTAAATAATATATAAATAATATATAAATAATACAATTTGAATAAAATAAAATGAAAATGCTAAATCTTTAAGCAATAACAACTTCCCTATGAAGGAAAAATAAGTAAATTAAGTAGAGGTGAGACTATATATGACTTATAACTTTATAAATAAATAAAATAAAGGATGGACATGATCAGCAAAACTACACAAAATATACCAAACTGTATGCCAGCTTCTGAATGTTGCAGCAGAAATAGAGAATAATCACACCAGGCAACATTTTCAAATCTTCTATTGTCCAATTTTGGTGATCTCGTGTGATTTTGAACATTCCTGTTCTTAGCTGACAGCAGTGGCACCCAGTTTGGTCTGTAGCCCATCTGCTTCTGAATCGGCATGTTGTATGTTAGGAAGTGTTTTTCTGCACAGTGTGGTTGAATGTGGAGTTGTTTGAGTAATTCTTGCCTTTCTATCATCTTGAACGCCTGTTTATGTTCCCTTCTGATCTCGTGACCAATGTCTGATAAATTCATAAATCATAAAAAACCTGAAAATCCCATTAGACCTCCTTCTCCATCATAAACAGCCGTGTCATGTTCAGAGTTACTTGAATCACATTTCTTCTTCTGATTTGCAGCCATGAGTTTGGTTGGTTAGTTATTTGCTCTGACAAGCAGTAACTGTTTGGACTGGTGTACCTAACAAAGTGGCCAGCGAGTTTATTTTGGAAGTACAAAATCAATCAGACTCGACTTCAGCCACAGCAACTCAGTGAGCCTCCACCCTCTACTCTGTCCTTCACAGTAAATCCCTCCTTGTTCCAGGGAGGCCGTCCTGCCGCTGATCCTGACCTTTGACCTACATGTGAGGAGGCAGAATTTTCTAACAGGCATCAATCAAGTCTTGGATTGGATGACGTCACAGCACAGAGACAGAAGCTTGGTGGGCTGGGGGGCATGTGCAGCGCTGCTTTCTGACCTTTAACACAGAGCTCAAGCCCCCCCTCCCCTGTCCTCTGTCCCCTCTGACAGTCTGTCCTGAGGGTGGGGGTTGGGTTTGGGAGGTGGAGGAAGGTTAAAATGGTCCGGTGAATACTGAAGGACATCACCCACCTCAGCCGTCTGCAAAGATCTTTATGAGTGATGCTCAACATTGACCTTACACAGAAGCCAGTCCTGTCTTATTCAGGCCCTGTTTACACAGAGACACTGTCACTTAAAACGAAAAGGTTTTTCCTCTGCGTATTCAAACTCTAGAAACGAGATGATGCTAGAAACGAATTAAACCACTGTAGTGTGCATGCCAGTCCTGTAGATGACGATGTAGTTTGCTGAGAAACAGCTCTGCTACAACATACATACGAAGAAGAAAAACTTTCCACAAACAACAATGTCGAGAGGACGAAGGCTCCATCCACACGAAGCCAAACTGAGGTCTAACGCACAAGTTTTTTGCCGAATCTACGTATCATCCAAACGAAGACGGCGTTTTGGGGGTCTGTAAACGATCATTTTTGAAACCAGGTTCCAGAGTGGAAAGATTTTGAAATGCCATTTACGCAGCTCCATGATTACTGGCTCTCCGCAAGTTTTCAGATACGCTTACGTCATAGTTTCATATCTTCATTGACACGCATGGGCCACACGCGGCAACAACAATGGCGGCGTACATGAAGCATATGCGCTGATGAAGCTAGTGGCCCTACTATCCCTGTTGCAGCAAAATACCCTTCTTCTCAATCACCACCAAGTTGAACGAACAATTATCGAGGACACATTACGGCACTTTATAACTTTATCACAATCTCTGTTTACAACTTTTACCGCAAGTGCGCATGCCCACTGTTTTTTCGTCTGTTTCCGCTTGTTTCCGTCATATCCTTACAGCGCCCCTAGAGGTCTGGCATGTGTTTCTACAGCGTTTTGATGCGTATCGAGTGCATTCATGTAGACGCACACATTTTCTGAGACGCCTTCGTCTTTATGACGATCGTTTTGGAAACTGTTAAGAGTTTTGTCTTCGTGTGGATGGGGTCCAAGATGCAGGAGTTTCTTTTCCATACTTTATGGCTAATACAAGGACCTCAGTAACTAGTTTTGTTCTTTTTCTTTCTCTTCTGTAAATGATAAATTTTCAGGCAGTTATCCGCTGATAATGTTCCAATATTAGCGGACAACCCTACTTTTTAGAGGCTATTGTGATGTTGAGTGAAAAGGTAGCAGCAGTGCCTCGGCTTCTGCTCTTTGTGTGAATAAAATCTGCACTGACCTTTATTTTAAACACCGTTGAGGTTATCACAGCGGAAATGTCACCGAGGCTCAACCATTTAGTTTTTAATCGCACATAATACTCATTGTACTCCTTAAGCTTCTCCCTAACTGCCTCAGCTTTAAAAACATCCTCAGTCTAATGATTATCATAAAATAAGATGGGAGGGATGGAGAGAGAGCGCTGCTCTGGCACTGCCTGTTTTTCACTCCACTCCCTGATTTTTCAAGCAATCTGTTTTTCCAATTAGGATGTATTTTTAGTTTCATTTGGCTTCATGCAAAACAGGAGATAGACTTCGGGAATCAGTTAATTCAGATACATCCAGCTGATCATTCACCTTCACTTCTATTCCTGTCTGCCCTCGCTGTGAGCTCCAACAGGAAAAAACACTTCCACCTTATCAATAATAATCTGTGAGCTCTGATTTATTCTCCTAGCAGGTACGGCTGCACTGCTGTGGCCATGATCTAGCACTCCCTACATTTACCTCCTCCTCTCTCCTGCTCAGTATTCTCCTCACACTCGCTCTCTCTCCGGCTCAAACCTCCTTGGGAAATAGGTCGAAGAACTGAAGACTCTCAGCGGTTACAAAGGGCTGCTTAGCATCAGTGAAAGCTTAGCGCTGTGATCTGAAAAACATGACATCTGTGTGTTTAGCTGCCTCTGCAACACAAGCTAGCCTGTGGGGGGAGAGTGTATCGCCCTGAGCAAAGTTTCTGAATCCGTGCCGTGCTTCAATTGGCTATGCTACGCTAAAGTAAGCGCTAAGCTTAGCAGCAGAACAGTCAGGCCTCGCCGGGGTCTGCTCCGAGCTTTAAGGTAAACACACAGACTATTACTGTCATGTCAGAAATGGTCTTAAATAACACAGCTGAACTCGCTGGTCCGGGCAAACTGAGGTCAACTGTTCGCTTCCATCAGTCAAAATATTTGCTGTGATGTGAAGGTCCACGTTCCTCTAGGACAAATGACAAAGATCTGACCAGTTTACCTACAAGAGGACATCCTGAAGGTCCCTGAGGGGAGAAGCTCATATCCACCGGACTAACATACTCTGCCTGGCCAAAAAAAGTCACCACTTGGATTTAACTCAGCAAAGAGGTACGAGCCTCCTATTGGATACTTACTGCATGAAAACTGATGCAATGAGCAGCTTCTTTCTTAAACAACCATGTCAAAGACACATCCTGTGGTCATGGAAAAGATGTTAGTCTGTTTAAGAAGGGTCAAATCATTGGCATTAAGCAGAGAAAACATCTAAGGAGATGAAGAAACTGCTAAAACTGGGTTAAGAACTGTCCAACACATTATTAACAACTGAAGGATAGTGGAAAACCATCGACTTCGAGGAAGAAATGTGGTCAGAAAAAATCCTAAATGATTGTGATCGGCGAATCACTTAAATGTTTGTCAAATTAAATCAAAGAAAAACAACAGTAGAACTCAGGGGTGTGTTTAATAGTGAAAGTAAGAGCATTTCCACACACACAATGTGAAGGGAACTCAAGGGATTTGGACTGAACAGCTGTGTAGCCTTAAGAAAACCACTAATCAGTAAGGCTAAGCAGAAAAAAAGGCTTCAGTTTGCCAAGGGGCATACAGATTGGACTATGGAGGACTGGAAGAAGGTCATGTGGTCTGATGAGTCCAGATTGACCCTGTTCCAGAGTGATGGGTAAGAAGAGAGGCAGGTGAAGTGATGCACCCATCATGCCTAGTGCCTACTGTCCAAGCCTGTGGGGGCAGTGCTGTGATCTGGGACAAATCTGTGACATAGCAGAAGCTTATCAAAACAACACCACAGCGAATGTGACTGAAAACAAAGCTAAAGGCGGTCCAATGAAATATTAGAGTGTGTGACCTTTTTTTTTAGCAGGACTGTATGTCCAAGTTAGACAAAGGTTTTTATGGAGGGCTGCTCTCTGTTATAGAGTTATCGAACAGTTACAGATAATTATTGGCCAGATTAAGTGTTTTGTTTGGCCTATTTTATGTATATATGAATATATTTTACTATCTAAGTTTGTGCTAGCATTGGCTTATACTGATCTTCTTCAGCTAAACTAGGGATGCCCCGATGAGGCTTTTTGTGGTCAGTGACAGATCACACTGATCACCTGTTTGTAAGATCAACACCAGCAAAAAATTCCAACACCAATCATTTTTGGCGTTTGGTCATGACTGGCTAAGTGTTTACTCAACAATAACGTACAACAATAAGGAACTGAAATGTCATCTGGACGCACATTATGGGAATTTTACAAATATCAAATAGGCTGACACTGATATTTTTTTACAAGACATTATCTAAAAGAAATTATAAAAATATAAATTCAAATATATTCAGCAGAAACTGATGTGATGAGGACAGATTTATGATCTGGGCGTCCATGGGTTTGTCTTTATCATAAATTCTTATTTTTTGTTCCTTTGTCTTTGACAAAAATGGATATTTTTCTTTCATGGTGTTGGTCTATTAGTGTTGAGACAGATGCAAAGCAAGAAAACATTTTATTCTTTAATCAATCATACTTTGGATTTTAAAACTGGACATTAAGTGATTATGAGGAAAACCATTACAGTACATCAGCACAGTTTGCATTTTAGCTTCCTGCTGGTAAACATGCTAAACTGCAGAGACTGGCTGTTGAAGAATAATATTTTCTCCTCTTCAGTAATTACCTTCACCAAGGGGCTTATATTTTTGCTGGCGTTTGTTTGTTTGTTGGCAAGATTACGCAAAAACTACTGGGCAGATTTTGCTGAAATTTTCAGGACATGTTTGTAACGGCTCAATCTCAAAATGAGTAAATTTTGGTGGGGATCCAGATAACCACGATTGGCGAACAATCTTTTTTTTGCTCAATAACTGTCAAACTAATGATGATAGCAACATGATTCTGAGTACTTGGTGTGGGTTTTTTAGGGTCAAGAAATCATATTATGATGGTAACCTTATCATAGAACTATTGCTTTTAGATGCAACAGCAATGTGTGAGCTACCATCAAGTACTTTCTAGTTTACATTGGCTCTAGATCAGAAAGTTCCCAGGTAGATCATTTTAATCCAACATTTAGGATTAAATGTTAAGGTTGATTTGCAGAATGGGGTGCATTGTTGTTAGCATTGTTAGCCTTCAGTCTCCAATTCAGTTACACAACTAACATGCATTAAAAATGTGCTTAAACAACCTTTGTTAATGTGCCGCCACATTTGAAACTTTAAATATTGTCATGAAGTTGCATCACCACCCTTCTGTGTGAATTGTGATCATCTGCTGTGTGACTGTGTGTCAGTGTAAGTGCTGAGCCTTTTTGTTTGGGTCAGTGTGTGTGCAGTCAGCAGCTTAATTTAATAATCACAGCACAGATGGAGAATAGACAAAGATGAAGCCTCCACCTCTCTCCCCGTATAACGATATCTCCATCTCCAAATCCAGCAGGACACCTCACAGCATCCTACCATCATACTTCGAATTACTTAATCAGCCCACTGTACTTTTGGCACCGCCGTCAACTGTATGTCAGGATCTGGCAGCAGCCACGGAGAGCTCTGCAGGCAGCTCTTTGGCACGTCGCCTCAGCTGGCACGGCGCTTCTGTCCTCGCTAAATGAAGACCATGCCGCTGCCGTCTGGATGCCGGGCAGGCCGAGCGAGCGAGCTTTGAACGGCTGTCGGAGAGGGACAGTTTCACGCTGGGAGATGAGACGGTGCCCGGGAAACAGGGAGCCTCATGTCTGAGTGGCACAGAAACAAAGAGATATCTCCATATGCTGTCAGACGTCAGATTAAAAGTTCAAGTGAACCTCTGGAGGGGTTAGATGAGGCAAAGCTACAGGCGAGAAGCTCTCAAAGACCTCCACGGCATGACACAACAGCCGTGTGTTTGGTATAAAATCAACAGTCTGTGACAACAGAAGGGAATATGGCTCTATTTTTTTTTTATCTTGAGTCTTCTGTCTCACATGAAAACACATCAAACTGTCCTACTCAGAGGTTTCAGCAGGCTCCATCCAGGCCTGGACAAAAATGAAATCCTTATATTTGCAACCTGAATGGAAATATCCAATACAAATTTTCTGTAATTTTTCTGTGAGTAATAAACTTTATATGATCAACTTCAACTTTATTATAATCCAATGGGAAAATTGTTTCTCTGCAGCAGGCATCAGCACACAAGTACATGATAACACATACGTCATTCAGGCATTAGAAAAATCAGGAAAAATCCAGAACTCAAGTGAAAGTGAACGGCACTTAAACCACAAAATGCCAAAGACCAAGAATCAGGCAAAACCCATAAAGTGCATTCAGTCATGAAAGTGCTGTGCAGTGGGTAAATAAACAGTAGTGAAGAACATACAAGATAAATCAGATGAAAAGAGATTCAATAAAAGCTCAATAAATAGTCAAGGATTACAGGATCATAAATGTAAACAAGACCTGTTTGTTCCCATGGTGACAAAAACAGGGGGCCTTCACCCCAACATTGGACTAAATTTTTGGGATTTTAATCAAATCAAATCAAACTTTATTTGTAGGGCACTTTTCATTCAAAAAATTGTGGCACAAAGTGCTTTCTTATAAGAAATAAAACAACAATAAATGACAGAAAAAGTAGAAAGTTGCATACAAATGAAAATAAAAAGATCCCACACACCCTCGCAATCCACATACAACACACACACACACAAAATAAATCAAATACACAAAGATATAAAAAGGAAGTTCTAAACAGAAAACAGAATAAAAAGACTGAGGAAACACATGAGCTAAAACTTTAATTATTATTAGAAATCATAAGAAATTAGATAAAAAAGACTAAAGGTAGAGGAAGGTAAATAAATTAATTAATCAATATAATACAGTTTAATTAAATAATGTGGTAAAATTAGATAACCTAAAAACAGATGTGTCATAAAAGCAGCTTAAATTAGGATGGCAAAGAGAAAAGCAGAGAATAACATTCCAAATAATAAATCTGAACTAGAATGTAGAAATAAAACAGATTAAGAGTAAAAAGGTAGGTCTTGAGTTTGCTTTTAAAAATATGAACAGTAGGTGCTGCTCTCAGGTCTCCAGGTAGACTGTTCCACAGACGAGGGACATAATAGCAAAAAGAGGCTTCACCATTTAGTTCTTACTTTAGGGATGATTAAAAGGTCACTACCTGTCACATAAACTTTCAGGATTGAGCACTGGGCCAGATCAGCCCGACTTCTTCACATCCTTCACATTAGGACTGCCATTATTTCTGTATATGTGGGATGTTAAAGTTTTGAACAGTTCACTGTTTCCTTTTGTTCATCTATTGCCTGCACTGCACCAAGCATTATCTGACAATCTGCCAACAGTCATCAGATACAGCTCTATATAAATATTTTTTTTCTGATAATAAATAAAAATATAAAACTGCACTCTAAACGCCTAAGACCTAGACAGTCCTCTCCCATATTGTGATTTTCAGCATAAATATTAGTCCTACCTTTATTTCATCTCAATATTTAGATTCCTTGACCATGAAATCATACCATTAGCAATTGGATTCATAATGATGTATATTTTAGTTCAGTATTTGTTCACGAAAATCTAATCATTTGTTCCTTGTCCCAATCTGGACATTTCCTGAAAATGTCATCAAAACCTGTCCTTAACTTTTTGAGTTATCTTGCTAACAAAGACACAAACAAACTAACAAAAAAACAAACAGACTACCATAATCTCATGGTTGGGGGTAACAAAGGAAGCATGCACAAACCACCACAGATGTGATTGTAAGTAGGTCAACAAAACAATACATTTATGTTGCTTTACCTGTTTTTATGACTGCCAAGTCACATGCTACCCATTAACTCCCAGTGTTAGAGCTAAGCTAATTAGGGATGGGTGAGCTCTTCCTGTCTCTTCCTGTTGCTGCACACACACAGTCGAAGTATCTGCTTGTCATCAACTCTGGAATAGTGAGACAAGACATTAAAAAAAAAAAAAATTTTTTTTGCAAATACATTTTTTTTCTACTGGGTGTTCATTCATCCCTTCAAAGTTAGCCTGATCCTAGGATAAGCGATATGACAACACATGTTCCGCTATTTATTTTCAAAACTTTTTTGCTCATATTACAAAGATAATGAAGAAAAAACTGTGGCCCAGTTATTTTCAGCATAAATATTAGTCCTACCTTTATTTCATCTCAATATTTAGATTCCTTGACCATGAAAACATACCATTAGCAATTGGATTCATAATGATGTCTATTTTAGTTCAGTATTTGTTCACGAAAATCTAATCATTTGTTCCTTGTCCCAATCTGGACATTTCCTGAAAATTTCATCGAAATCTGTCCTTAACTTTTTGAGCTATCTTGCTAACAAAGACACAAACAAACTAACAAAAAAAACAAACAGACTACCATAAACTCATGGTGGAGGTAACAAAGGAAGCATGCACAAACCACCACAGATGTGATTGTAAGTAGGTCAACAAAACAATACATTTATGTTGCTTGTACTAAAGAGTTTATATGATGACTGCACGCAAAGGCAGGCTAATGCTACCCATTAACTCCCAGTGTTAGAGCTAAGCTAATTAGGGATGGGTGAGCTCTTCCTGTCTCTTCCTTGTTGCTGCACACACAGTCGAAAGTCTATCTGCTTGTCATGAACTCTGGAGTGAGGCAAGACATTAAAACTAAAAAAAATTTGTGTTTCCCTTTAAAACTTTCTACTTGTGGGTCATTGTTTTCATAAGTATAAAGCTTTAGCCTGATCCTAGGATAAGGGCACAATATCGGCTATTTGTACAAATATTTCAAAACTTTTTGCCAATATTAATAAAGATATGAAGAAATAACTGGAGGCAGTTCTTTTTAGATTTTACCTTTTTCACAAATTATGATTTTTTTTAAGTATCCATTAAAGCTATGGTCTACGATTTGGAAGCTTTGTACATATTAATAACACTGTTCATAAGGCTGTTATGGTCCTATGGTCCTATCTACACAGTATAAAGACCAAAAAGAACGAAAAAAATCCATTCAGTATATCCGCTGAAAAGCTGCATACTAGCTGACCAATCAAACCTAGAAGCCTGTAAGGTTCAATTGGTCTGTGAGTTGGTCCGTGAGTCCATCCAATCCCCTGTCTCCCTCACTATGCAGCGTCACGCCCATGGTCCCGTCTCCTCCCCTCTACCTCCGGTGAGCAGCTAGCAGCGTTAGCTACTGAACTATCATGGAGCCGGAAAAGCCTAGCGCCGAAATTGGGAAGCCGCTTCCCTCTCCCGCGGGGCCCAACGGAGCTCTGCCCTCGGGTTGAGGCCTGTTAGCGGGCTAACAGCTAACGAATGGCCTCAGCCGGCCATCAGACCTTCAGCATCGGCTGTTTCGCCCCTGGTTGATCAGGTAATGGCTTTGTTTACTACAGTGGGAGATGTCTGCTGAATAACTCTGGTTAGTCTGTGCCTGTCCTGGCTAATGACTTGTAGCGGAGCGGGTTAGCCTGTTAGCCGCTAATCGTTAGCATTGTAAGCTGAGCTGGGAGGACAGGCCGAGAAAGATAAATCCTCCCCCACACTCGGCTCCGCTCTGGCGGCGCCAGATCCGCATTGCCGTCGGTCCAATTGAAATGGCTACTGCTGTGTGTTACAAGGGGGATGTCTGTCGTGTTTGATACTTTCAGTTGAGCTGAGCTGTTTTTGATTGAGTTTGCTGCTGATATATTGTGCGAGTCGCTCGTAGCTTTGTCCGAGGCGACACGAGCTGGGGGCGGGATCTTGGAACACGAAGGGGAGGGGTGAGGGAAGGGGGGCAGGCTGCGGTTTCAAATCGTAGACCACAGCTTTAAAGTAAATCTTATCTGCTATTTTAAGAGCTAAAACACAAATTTATTTATCCGCTGATGGAGCCTGCTCTTTCAATGTAAGATTGATATGCAAAAAAATTCCACAATCTTGATGCAAACACAAAAGGCAAAACTATCTGTAGAAAATATAGGCAGAAATTTAGCATATCTGCCAATACAGACATCATATCAATCATATTGCTCAGCCTTCAAGTAGCTAAGGGGTGCTAATATCATCTCTACAACTGCACAAAGTAAGAATATGATCAACCAAAACTCCATAATTTTCCCTCTATTTCTATAAATTCTTTAACTTTGGTTCATTTTTGTTTGATAAATTGTACATTATTAGCTGAATAGGCCTCTTTTTTATACGGCTATATAATGGGTAACTAGTGCAGAAAACTGAACAGTAAACTTGAACACTCTGTATTTCTGTGTCCAGCTTGGTAAATGAATCATTATTTGCAATGGAGCTCAACAGAAGCCTAAATATAAACATACTGTGTCCAAAGAATCTACAAGTTTTAAGTTTTTTGTTTACAAAATGTTGTACTGAATGTTTCCTAGAACTGTGAATATTTTGGCTCTGCAAAAGTGAGACCTTTTTTTTATTTGTCCCACTTTGTCATCGCAAAATAAAATATGTGTCAGATGAGTTTCAGTTTCAATCGTCATTAATTTCAGGATAGTGAAAGTTTAGAATAAAAGTTAAGTAAGGTATTTTCCCTTTTTTCTTTCTTTGAATTTCATAGTCTCTTCTTTAATGTGTGAAAAGAGCTTCAGTCCTGTTGTGGTTTCAAATCTAAGACTAACAAACGACCCCATCGGAGACCAGCTGGCTCATTGTTCAGTAAATTTTATTTTCTCAGATTTTGGTTTCTGCATCATGCTGCGATCTTTAGGCATCATTGTCCTGTGGCCTACAGAAGATTTAAGTCCATATATCTGCTATTTAGATGTGACTGTGTGACCCTGTGTTATCAACCTGAGCCTGAAACATACAAAGCGCTCTACTGAAACATCTGTATGGAAAAGAGACTGTTTTTTTTCAGTTATAAACTCATTTTTTGCCATCTTTTCTTATTCAAAAGTAATCTGACACATCATATTGACTTTTTCCCATAACTAAGACTCACATAAGACTACAAAAATGCATCATCCCTGCACCATAATTACATACTCTAACAGTAACGGGATGACTGGTCCAGATTTGCTGTTTCAAGCTATTGAATTTGTTGCCTTAGGTGTTTAACGTCTAACCTTGCTGTGCAGCTGGATCTGCCTGATTCAGTGTGTATAATCAGGCAGATTCATTGGCCTAACTCTAACCTGCAACAATGTCAGCTCAGAGTCATTTAGAGCAAGAAGAGATGAGAACCACGAGCACGACGACGGCAGGAATTTATTATTTAGGTCGTAGATTAGCATAGATGCTAACAGCTTCAGTAGCAGTTTAATCAGATCTGGACCACATTTCTTTATCAAGTGAAAAACAAACAACACTACTAGCTTCTCCACAGAAGGATCATTTCTGTATCTTCCTTCTTTTCACTTCAGAAATGTTTTGATGGCAGTTTGAGGACAAATTTCGCCGCCTCATCTTGCCCTGTAACGAGTGTGATTGATGAAAAAATCGTCCAATCACCTGTTTGATTTTCTTCTGAAAGGTTCCGCCCTCCCCAAACTCATTCTATGGCTCTTTCTTTCTCTCCTGTAATCAGGTTACAGGTCTACATTGCCTTGAATAAACCCCCTCCCTAAATTAAAGCCCCTGTTTTTCTGTAGATGCCATGGGATGTAACTAAGGCTGGGCGATACGACCCAAAAATAAAATCCCTGATTTTTTTCTGTGGGACTCCATTTGCTATTTTAATTGTTTTTTCCCCTCTTTACCTTTTAACTACCTGCTCAACTGTTTGGCAGAGGTCATCAATAAAAACATGTACATTGAATGTTTTAAAAAACAGAACAAATGAAATCATTGATTCCATTAACATTTCAGGAAACAGAGAAAACTACAAACAACCAGATATTTTCTTGGTGTGGGACTTGAAGGTTTGAAAAGTTACTTACGTGATGACATAAAAATACACAAATATTTGTGGCAAAATCAATTAGAATAGGCAGAAATGTTTGTAAATAAAACAACAGTCAAAATAACTTAAAACAGTTGGGAATTAGTTTGGAAAACACACAAAAAACAGATTTTTTTCTATATATATCTCTTATCAGTAAATGGTTAAGTACTTAAAATAATACTGTTTTTGATGATAATAATAATAGCTTTTAGCTTTTAAAATCTTTAAATCCCAAACAAAGAAATATTATTTTGGTTTGTTTGTAGTTTATTCTATATCCTTAAACATTGACAGAAACAATGACTTTTTTGAGCATATTAAATATTCCTGAAATTATTGACCTCTGCTAAACAGTTGAGCTGGGAGTTAAAGGGTTAAAAAGAAACTCTAAAAGTGACTCTCAAAGTCATAAATCAGGTTTTGCCTTTATGTTACCAAAGTATGTTCAAAAACTAAAGAGACTTTCCCTCTTACATCTAAAATACATGCTGTAATTTTATCATAAAATATTGATTATGTAGTTTGAATGTAAGCAGATTTTAGCTCGGAAGCATCTGACCAATATTTCATATTTTTTAAAAATCAAATAAAAGCCTAAACATGGGCTTATGCAAAACCTGACAAGGCCTATCATAATGAAAACTGTACAGCTTCAGTGTTTGTATTTGCAAACATCGCAACTTATGATGAGTGTAAGTAAAAAAAATATTTCATTTGTAAATCTTCTGCAGAAAATTATTTGAATTGAGTGATTAAATCAATCAACTCCAACTCTGAATGTAACAAAGAGGCTGAAAGTCAATCATGATTGTCTTTTTTCTGTCAAAAATGGAGCCAATTGGAAATAATGTCTGCAATCTCTGATATGCCACCACCTTAACTCACTGCTCAGAAAGTAGTTAACATTTTGATTTGCTCCGTGTGTCACTTCAGAATGTATAAATCTCCTAAAACAGTCCTCTATCTGCTCTCTTCTTTTCTATCTTCCTGATGCCTTTTGTGGTCTCTGATGAACTGATTGTTTATTCTTTTTCTGCCTTTGTTTTGTCTTTTAAAGCACTTTGTAAACCTTTGTTTTAAAAGGTGCTATATTAATAAAGTTATTATTATTATTATATCTTTCCCAGCCCTAGCTCAGCCCTCTGCATGCGCTCAGGCAGCAGCACAAACCTCATACACACTCACAGGGGGAAACAACAGTGCCCTGTTTAGAGCTCATAATGAGATGCTAGCCTGCTTTTCCTTTACAGGTGCATTTAGGGGAAACATCTAAAATAAACACCTGAAGGCTGCTCACCCCGTGGCAGGCTGCAAAGACAAAAGCATAATCCTTCACCTGCAGGCGTACAAAGCAAAGGCCTCACCGGGCAGCCGGTGAGAATATAAGCATGTTTTCATATGTGTGTGTTTACTCTGCTACACAATGCGGAGAGGAAAGGAAAGAAAACACGGGGACAAGCAGAGCCTTCCGTACACAGTTTAGCAAAATGTCAAGCACGTTCAGATCGCCGTGCTGGACTGAAATGTCAACCAGGCGAGGCGGCGAAGAGGCTAAACACTGCAGGTGTATCTGAGGAGAGGGAGAGCCTGACTGATATTATAATGCAACACTTTATGAACACAAGCTTACTGAACTTGCCTGAGCTGTTGGGGACACAGATGGATTCATACTCTGAGCTTCTTGACCTGCATGATGTTTTTTTTCTGCTTCAAGTATTCTCAGAGTTTTTTTGCTGCGGCCTAAACGACCGAATCAAATAAACTTCAGTGTAAAGGTGCTCATTATTATCAGAATTAGCAGATAACAGCTTAAAAGGTTTATCATTAATATCAACAAGTGGGAAAAAGTTTGGTTAATTGACAGATATAGTGTCCATGAGGGCTGAATGATTTTAGGAAAAGATCCAATTGTGATTTTTCTGGCAGATGTTGTGATTTCAATTCGATTCACAATTTTCTTCAAATCAAGCTTCAGTGCAATATTCACTGTTTACAGTACAGACAACAGTCAGTAATTCAGTGATCAAAAGCATGTAACATATTACTCATCATCTAATGTTGATGATAAATAATCTGTTTTCATTATTTTAGGGATAATCCAACTTCTTCTCCTAAACTAAAGTTTTTGTGTTGTTAGCCTGCTCATTAATACTTCTGTAAATGCAAACTACCTGCAAATTTGTAAAATAGTTTGTGTGAAATAGTTAGCACAACAGATCCTGGTTCAGTCAGGATTGCGTTGTCTAGAATTGCAATTTTAATCTGAACAAGATAAATGGTTCAGCCCACTGTGTCCAGACATGTTGGTTATCTGATCCCCTTTCCCCATAACATAACATCAGCAGAATGTAAAGATGTACCATGGTGCTTTGCCTTATCAACACTTAATGTCTACATTAAAAAAAAGTGCTGTCTGGTGGAGTGGGTGGGACATGTAGGGCGGGAAGTGGACAGTTTTTCCTCAAAGTTGGCGTTAGAAGCAGTAAAAATGAGCAGCTGTAAGGAATTCTGATGGTAAGGTGACTGGTAGGCTGGGACGATATACTTTTCTTCCGATTCAATTTTTAACGATTTGTTTAGGTGCAGATTTGATTTAAATTGCAATTCTATGATATTGATGACTTTTGCAATCTTTAGTTAGCGTTTTTAACACCAGTGAAAAAGATGAACAATGATGATGCCTACAGACTATATCAGGAAAATACACATCATACGTATGTGAGTCAAATTTTAGGGTTTATTCAGCTGTTTAAACTCTCTCTTTAAAAGCCTGGACTTCATTTAAAAGTGGCTTATTAACACAGACTAAAATGAAGCATTTAAATTTGGAAAAAAATTAATGAATAAAAAAATCGATTTAAAAATCGTCAAACAAGAAATCCCTTCTTATACTTATGTGGATCCATTTTTTTCTCCCACGCGTTCAACTGGGTCAAAGCATCTCTGAACCTGCAGCTCTGTGGGGAGTCCACAGTCTGCAGTGATCGGTAACTATAAGGGGCAATAAAGAAATGGCAACAGGGTCGTTGATGCACGAGGAAAACGAACCCCGGTCCAGGAAGTTTGATCCAACAGATGATCTTGCGGAAGGTAAAACTGGTTCTGATAGTAGGTGTCAGAATATACAGTGTGTTTGTTGTGATATAAATCAATATTCTGACTTCCTATCAATCAATATTTATTTGTACAGCAGAAGTTCATAACAAGTGTTACCTCAAGACACTTTACAACAGAGCAGGCTGGAGACAAACTCTTGATGCATAGATAGACATATATGTACATGCACATATAATAAATATATTTGTACACACACACATGCATCCAGACATGTTCCCAGCTAGGTAGAGACAAATGGGGCAAAGAATAAGAATTTATGATGGAGACAAACTCATGGACGCCCAGATCATAAATCTGTCCTCATCACATCCGTCTCAGCTGAAAACAGATTCAACTAGAAAAGCACTCGGAGAGCGCAGACCTCCACCAGCACCATAGTCCTCCGCCATATTGTGATTTTCACCATAAATATTAAATGGTAAATAAACTTGAGCTTATATAGCACTTTTCTAGTCTTTGACTACTCAAAGCTGCTTTACACCACAGGTCACACCTACCCATTCACGGTTCAGAGTTTCTATGTTAGTTATCCATCAGTATCTCTAACACATTCACGCCCTTTCATGCCCATTTACACACCACTGATGCAGCAGTGGGAGCAACTTGGGGTTAAGTGTCTTGCCCAAGGACACATCGCCATGTGTCGCCCGGAGCTGGGCTTGAATTTGCAACCTCCCGATCACTGACCAAGCGCACTATCCAACTGCGTTACAAAAGCCCCAATATTATTATATGGTACCATATTTGGAGTTGTTCCCTGTCTGTATTTATTGTGGTAGCTTTATGTTTGTCGGCATTGATGCAGTTGGTGTAGCTACAGTAACTTGGAACAGCTGAGGCTAATTCGACGGTTTAGAATTATCGCAGTAACATTGTTATTGTGATATTTTGATCACAGTAATCCTGAGGTGAAAATCCAGCCTTAATATAAATAAACATCTGCTCAATAAGTGTAGACACCTGACTAAAACTACATCCTGCTGCAACACACCGATATCATGAATGCAAAGATGATCCGACTGAATGATAGATTTGTTTTATTCAGCAAATTTGTTCTCGAAGTGTTTTAATATACTGGATGAAAACAGCCACATTTCCAGGTTATGAGATGCAGTTTTGGAGAGTCTGGGTGTGTAAAGAGGAGTCGGGCAGGCTGCAGCTGAAGTGTGTTATAATATAATAGTGCTGAAGGGCTGCATGCTCACGCCACAGGAGGAGAGTTTTATATCGAAGGCTGCCTGCTGTAACCGTGTCAGGTGGTATTTATGAGACTAGTAATGGGGCTGGAGCCCGGGCACACCTGCTACGCCAAGAACAGTGCACACACACACATTAACACACACTTGGACAGAGACTGGAACGTACAAACAGCACACCCTTGACTCTGTATGAATCTGCTGGTTGTTTAAGCTGCATTTATTTGCTATGTTGAAGACGACTTAACCCTATAAAGCCAATTGTTTCATATTTGATACATACTTTTATAATACCTCTATCTACTCAATATGATCAACAAATTACAAAAACAACTTCTGAATACAATCAGATAAATGATAAAAATGTCCTCTAATGGATTATCAGTTGCCAAAAACACCTAATGTATCACATGAGATACGAAAAATCTACATGTTGAATTTTATGGACATTTTGATTTTTATGGATTTTAGCAGAAAGTGAAACAAACATTTCAGCTCCAAAAAATTAGAATTTTCTGGCTATAATCTACGGTCTTGAGCCTTAAAGTGTTAAGTTCATAAATACACATGACCCTTCCTGATGCTGAACAGAGAGAATCAGCAGATGTTCCTGCGAAGTAAAATGTACATTTCTGCATTGTAACAGCCTTTGTCTGATATGTAAAGCCCCAGTCACACATTCCCGTTTCTCATGGCGATTGTGCACGATTGTCATAATCCTGATAAAGTGTGCTTTGGTCGTGGTGCATGCACTACTTGGTCTGGATCACCGTTGTATAGTCGTGGATGAACGGAGGGGAACGTAGAACTCCACGACAGTTTTGAACTGTTCAAAACCGTCGTGGAGAATCGCCGCTCTCAGTATAGCGGCATGGAAGCCTGATGCAGTCCTAATGCGAGCGGTATTAGCGTGGCATGTACGGAGCACAGTCGAGCTGATCGTGGCCCAATCGTGGCTCAATCCTGAAAGCTTTATGAGGACGACTGACAAGGATGTATCCGCTTGAGCCCCGACTGTATCCCGTTCAAGACGGCACAAGCGACAGGGCTCAGTCAGGGCTTACGTGACACGAACTGAGCTCGAGCAGGGCTGACGTCCTGCCAGTGGGATGGAATCCTCATCATATCGTTGTATTGACCTAACTGGAGCGGGACAAACGCCCCCTGAAGCGCTGTAGCTGCGCCACTGACGGTGTATTTACGGAGTGTCTCCAGGGGTGAGACAGTAATTTAATCCCGTATCATAGCGATCACACCAGCCTCCTCAATCGTGTACAGTCGTGCACAGTCGCTATGAGAAACGGGAATGTGTGACTTAGGCATAAGTAAAATGTTGACAGGACAAAAGAAACTTGTTTAAAAGATAAAACATGGGGCGCTGGTTTGGTAAAGTGGTAAGCAACCAGGCACGACCCATATACATGCAGTAGCAGAAGTAACCAATCAGCAGCCATATTTTTATTTTGTCATTTATTATTTAGATTTATTAATGCATATATGATTTACACTGCAAATTGCTTTATGTTTTTTTTTTTTTTTTTAACCATTTTTTTACTTGATATCCTGTGTTCTTTTATACCTGTGTACCTCAATATTCATCTATCCCGGGCAAAAAAAATAATTCTGTGTAACATATTTATTCTGTGAATATTCAATCATCCTGTGCAATACAACACATTTCTACTATTTTCTATTGTTTGTTTTCTATGTTATATCTTATATTCTTAATATTTGTCCTTTTCTACTCTTCTATAGTGTTTATAGAGTTTGATTTATTGTGCATATTTTTGCATAATTATCTGATTACAGCGGAGAAGAGCTCTCAATCTTGTTCATTCAGTAAAATGGCAGTAAAGGGCATTCTGTTTGTTTATTGTCTATTCTATTCTACTATACAGCACTGCTGGGATCTAAGGTGGGCTTTACACGAGTACAAATTTGTAAGACTCCGGTAAAAAAAACTATCGATCTGGTGATACTGACACAAGGAGACGCGTATTTGTCCATGACTCTGCATCTTTTTTGAAAACGGGTTTGCAGGTGGATATCTGCGTATTCGTCTTCATGTCGTAGTTGGTATAAACAGATAAGTCCGGAAAAGACGGTGACCTCATAGCACCCCTCCTCCTGTGCCCCACGCTGTCACACACTCCAACAACAACAACAACAATGGCGGGTTCCAGCAGCTATACATATTGCTAAGACTTTTATACCAACATTTGCTCATAGAACACCAACACCACCACCTTCGGCAACAACAGCAACAAGGTCTCACACAGAGATGAAGCATGTTACACACGCATGAGCACTTGTTGATGTGGAATCCACCTCGGAGCAGAACTGTGATGTTACGAGTGTAGTAACCCAAGAACTACATTACCCAGCATGCAAGGTGGGTTGGGAGCATGCGTGGGAACCCATAGGTACGTCCCGGCGTGGATTTTGCGTTCTCAAGCAAATACACAAGCCTATGTACAATACGATGTGTAAACAGCGATCCATGTTTTGATGCCGACGCCAAGACAATATGGTGCTGTCCTCGTGTGAGGAGGGCCTAAATTTCCCTGAAGGAGTCTTCCCAAAGGATTAATAAAGTTATATCTTATCTTATACATTCTTCTGCCGGCCCAGGTTCAAATCCAGCCTGTGGCCAGCATGTGTCCTCCTCTGCTCTCGTGCCCCTCTCACAAGCCTGTTCACTTTCTCTACTGCAAATAAAGGCACAAAAATGCCCAAAAAATAATCCTAAAACATTATAGTTAATATTGTAGCAGTGAGGGAGGGTCACTGAATGAAGCATTTCCTTATGTGTTTAATAAAAAACTCTATCTTTGCTCTCTTTAAATGCACACACACAGGATGACAACGTCTTTTTAACAGTCGTATCAAAGTACGATAAAAACTTACAGATCAAACTGAGACGTGCAAAGCTGCCATTTTGTCTCTTTTTCTGTTGCTTTGCTCGCAGCAGAGTGATTAGTGACTAACGAACCTCCGCACATGCTCACTACAGGTTGTTGCTGTGAGCTCACTCACATTAAGATGCCTGCTGCATGAGACCAGAGGGGAAAACAAACAGCGTTGATGAAACCCAGTCGAGATGTAAAAAGCTGCAGCCTCAGAGCTGCACCTGAGCCAATTCTCTTAAACTGATAACCCAAAAAGGAAAACTGCAGCTCCGCCAGACCGCTGTTCAGGGTTACATTCTTGATGAGGGCAGGAAATTAAACTTTTTGCCCTTCGGCTACGCTGGATGATAGTTTCCTAAAGTCAACAGCTAATTTGGAAAAACATGGAGGATGCCAACAATTAAAGAGAAGGTCAGCATCTTCAGATTTTAATATTTTAATGTCAGGAGAAAAAACAAGAGCTGAAAACACTTGACCAGCCGAGACCAAAACCATCATTTAGTTACAATCCTTCATTTGAATCATTTAACCAAACTGTACACAGCTTAAACTTGATGTGTGGTTTGGTACTGTGTAGGTTTAGTATCTGATGTTTGTAGCTCACAGCTCAAAGTGAAAATGACAGTTTACCTCTGCAGGTGCAAAGATAGCACACAGTTTCCTGCCCATTCTTATCACTCATGCAGACAGCAAGTGTTGCTGCAAGGCTGATGCATCATTATCAACACCAATTTCAGGGCAAAGTAGGAACACAAAAGTTGCATTAATTAGGGTCAAAACAGAGCCACAAACAAAGTGCATCAAAAGTCTCATAAGTCCTCTGTCAAGCAGGACTTTGTTCTCAACCCTGCATTTTAGGGACCGGACCAAAAGCTCTTAGAGCTTTATGGTCAGCTGATGCTGTCATCACAGGTACACCATTCTTCAGGTGAGGCTAAAGAGAAAAGGGTAAAACTAGAAAGCACTCAGAGTGCAAAACTCCTACAAGGTAGCTCACATATTGCTACTTTATTACATCTATAAGCAACAGATCATGATAAAGTTATCATAATATGATTCACGACCCTGAAAACTAGGGGTGAGTATTGGCAAGAAACTCAAGATACAATACGATAATATCACGATATATCATGATACCACAATATTGTGATATTCTACAGTTAACTAAGAAAAAACTAGAGATGGTGTATATGTAAATCACACAGTATTACTCAATACTGAAAGTACAAATCAAGTCATAACTATTTGATTGAAAAAACATTTCTATTTTATTGTTTTTGAACTATGTCAATGCAGTGTTACATACATACACTGGACCTGAAAACATAGAGAGCATGAAGGCACTTTATCACAAATTATTCTTGTTTTCCCTTTAACAAAGTACTGAAAGCATCCAAACCTGCAATGCAGCTAAACTGTACTTGAAGTGCTTTGAGTTACTGACAGCACAACAGTGAGTAAAACAATCACATATTTCTCTTGTTACTGTCTCAACTGAATAGACTGCATGAGAAAAACCTGTGCGTACATATTTATAAGTTTTATTTTATGTCCAACTCTGAATTATGAGTTTTTATTTTTTTTTTTAAATCAATATTAAAGGGACTATGAGGAGTTTCTAAGTAATTACAAAAAAGTCTCCCTTTTAGATATATGCCTGATGGAAATAAATGCTATTCCTTAGCCTTCCGGTCGGGTCGGACAGGGCTGGACTGGCCTGGATACTCAACTTCAGGAACAGGACTATTAAAACTAGAGCTAATTTATATTATTTTATTACTTATATTACACGTCTTAGAGCACCGGGCTGTAAGTAGCGATATATAGCCAGCTACAAAACTGCGATAATAAGTTTTCCAAAAATTGCTTGTCACACATCAAAAACTACCGCTACATAACTAGAAGAGATACATTACCTCGTCACTTTGCATCCTGTAAGTTGTTGAAAAAAGAAGTTGTAAAGCAATGCAGAGTTCTGAGGAAGGTCTGAGCTGTATTATTTATTAGCATCACAACAAACACACACTTTGGTTTGGGTCTTTTGGTGCGTTCCAGTTATAGTCAGAAGTCGGAGTTTCTGGGTTCAGAGTATGAAACTGCAACTGAAACGTTCCCCGAAGTCGGAATTTCCTACTGGGAACTCGGTGAAACCTCGCCACCCCCGTGTTGGCAATCAAAGATGGATGCCCCCAGTGTGAACAGTTATTTAGCTCCTGTAATAATCCACTTATTTGCACTTCTGACTGGGGTGTGTCGCTCTAGATCAGCTGTATACATAGTATTGTTAGACTTATATTTACAAAAATGCTGCCATAGTGATAATCACATTCTTCATTTGTGAACAACAACGCAGGGCGTGCTAACAACAGCTAACAATAGCCTGGTAGACTAGCATGTTTTTTTCCGACGTCAACTGGAACGCAGATAAGTCGGAGATGATGTCACTCCCAGTTCCAAGGTTCCTGGAACGCAGCATTACGACAGTCGCTGCGCATGCTCATGGGTAGCAGAGTCTTTATGTGGCCGCAAATAGATTCTCCTCATAGCACCTTTAAGATTTGAAATATCGATTTATCGGAGGTCAAAATATCGCGATGTATTGCTGTATCGATATTTTTTCACACCTCTATTCATGACCCTGAAAACACACACCTAGCATTCAGAATCATGCTGATATTGTTAGACTGCTGTTGAGCAAAAACGATCATTCACTAATGGCAGTTATCTGGATCACCACCAAAACCCTGTCATTTCTAAGTTGGGCTGTTACCGACATCTCCTAAAAATTTCAACAAAGTGTGTCCAGTAGCTTTCACGCAATCCTGCTAAGAAACAAACAAACTTACCCTGGCAAAAACATACCCTCCTTGGCGGAGGTTAAAATGACCACCAGACTGTAGAGAAACAAAATAAGTCATTTAATTATCTTTTAACTGAATAACTTGGACCAAAAGGTGTTATCCACTGACTAGGCTTGACATCATGACCATCTGCCACGTCTGTATCAGACCCACGTACAGTGAGAGCACGTTTGTACTTCATATTGATACCAAAGCCATTTTCTCAGCCAGGCTGTTAAGAACTCTAAACAGCTTAAAACGGTCAAAACAGTTTTTCACACACAATCACAACACCTACAGGGTTCCTGCAGGACACTTAAGGCCAGACAGAAAATGCACTGATAAGGCGTAACATTATAGACTCTACCTGTTAGAGTGTTGGTCCCCCATGCAGCTACATCTACAACAAATGGCTATGCCCTGTGTATCCTGACACCTTCTATCAGAACCAGTTTTAACTTCTTCAACTTTATGATTGGACCACTAGTGCCAGCGTTCGTCCCCATGCACATCACTGACCCTTGGCTATGGCTCAGGCTATAAATGCTGTCGTGGCGACACTCTCTTGCTCTTGCGAACATTTGTGGAACAGATTACCAGCACAGATCAGAGACAGTGACAACTACTTAATATTTAAAAAGAAAGTTAAACATTGGTTGAAAACAAACCAGTCATGTAATCATACATAATGTTCATCTCCTCCTCCATTGCTGCTGATGCTGCTACAGAGAGCTTGATGTTTCCAGTTTTTAGATGGATTGCGAGTTATCTGTTGTTTAGACATTGCGTCGATCTTGTTTGTTAAAACTGTGAGTTTTCTGTTTACTGTCTTGTGAAAAGTGTTGCTATTTTAATTTGTTTTCTGTTTGATCACCTGCCTTAGGACAACGAATGAAATTTAGCTACTGCGCTATTCTGGCATATTTACAATGACGTGTATTACGAAATTGTTGATTGATGTGCACTGTCCTAATCAAATAAATTAAATGAAATTAAAATTAAATACTTTCCCATTAAAAACGTGAATAATTTTAGTGAGTATGCCCTAAAAGACGTGTGACTGTTTGTCATCTACCTCCATCTCTAGTTCCCTGCCAATTCACAGCTATAGTATTTTACATAAAAGTGCAAAAAGGTTGAGGTCCACTGTTTTTAAATACATCTTTGCATCTTTCTGTGCTGTTTTGGAAGGACTGAATTAAGCTAAAGAGGTTGTAGAAGTGTTTAAAAGACTCCAGATGCACCTACTGACCCCCTGCAACAACACTTTAACACAGGAAACACTTTGAGGTCACACATCTGACCACGTCACTGACATCCTGCCATTGCAGACACACCTACTCTAAAGTAAACAAGCCACACCATCACATTGACACACAACTGTAGTCTCGCTGTGTTGCAGCTTCATAACAACAAAACTCAAGGTTACAAAGTGCTTTACAGATCCTTCATCAGAACACTAGTGTAAAAACAGCAGAGGAGGAATAGGAGGTGTGAGCCCTGCCCCACAGGTTTCCCCACGGTGAAGGTAGAGGGAGCCAGACTCCCGCAGAGCTAACACAGAAACAAAGTGATGAGAGAGCCTGCAGCGTCGTTCGTCCGCCTCCGCCTCTTGTAGACTGAACAGCTGACACCTCAGCAGTCACGCCGCAGCGCCAACACTGATGCCAAAACTGCTTTGATCGACAAAAATTCACCAAAGTGGATAAGCACTGTGTGTCAGTGACAGCGGAGATCCTGAGCGCTCAGCAGAAACAAAGAATAACAGATACAGTGAGGGAGCGCGCTGGGAGAGACGTAAAATAGAGAAATACAGTAAAAAAAAATGGGCAGGAAGGCTTAAAATACCCTCAGGTTTTATGATGGAGGACACTTCAGTGACCAGAGCTGATGTTTTCATCAGTGATTAACCGGATGGATCTTTTACTGTGTTAATCCACTAATATCAAGCTCAATAAAATCATTCATTATCTGCTCCTGTTGTCCCAGGGGTTGCAGGAGGGCTGGACCAATCTGAGCTGTCATTGGTTAAGAGGAGAGGTGCAGCCTGGACTGATCCCATGTCACTTACAGTGCACACGAGTAGAGAAAGACTACAGGAATATTTAATAAGGATGCACAAAATTATCGGTTTGCTATCGTTATCAGCTGATATCAACCTAAAAATTGTATTTATTATTAGTCAATATTGAATTTTTCAGTCATTTACAGTTGATATGTCAGCTGGAATATCAGCAAATTACACTCAAGTACAATATTGATGCACCTTCTCATCACTGCATTAGTACATTCAAAATCAAACGTTTAATTTTTGAAAGAGTTGAATGCTGTTTTTTTTTTGTTGTTTTTTTTTTTTTTGTTTTACATCCATTCCTTGCAAAATTATACTGCAACACTAACAGAAACAAGTTTGTTTATGCGCTAGACCAGAAATATTAGTATCAGTGATAATGAATTAAAAAATATTGATGTGTCCAATATTGTGCATCCCTAATATTTAAGAAAGGATTAAAGCTTCAAATTAAGCAACAAAAGATATTAAGTCGAGCATGTTCACACACAGGCTTAAGTTTTCCTCCACCATGTAAAAAATAAACCTGTCCACACAAATTAAGGTTCCAACTTATGACTGTCAACATGAAATTGCACATGCGCATTAACAAATTATAAATGCTGTCAATTAGTGGGTTTATCAGGTCACTTTTCCCAAAAATCTAACATGCTAATGAGCAAGAATGTCCAAACCTTTAACTGTTAACCTTTCCCGAAACCACACTGATGGGCCGCATGCCAAGTCAGGTCATATGTGTTGCCTATGAACCTCAGTTTTGTATGTAGTGGCATTTTACAAGGGGCCTGCACAGGAGGGAACAGTTGGGAAGAAGGCCGACTAATGAGTATGCGGATTTGCCGTGGATGAGGAGTGGGCCAGCTGCTTTGCACATAATCCAAACACAACCTGGCCGTTTTTTATTATTATTTTTAGAATGCAATTGAGTGTGGAGCCCAAAGTGCTTCCACAATGCACATTAAAGTTTTTAAATGTTACGGGGGTCATGAATGTGTGCTGCCAACTAGTGGCTGAGGGCTGCACTGAAAAACAAAACACATGCACAGAGTTTATATAATTCTTGAATAATAAAATATCACCATATCGCTCCCATATTGGGTTGTTAGTAGCTCAGTCTGAAAAAACTTGGGTAAGGGATCAGAGGGTCAAGGGCTGGTTCAAGTTCAAACTGAACCATATCTTGAGTTACATGGACCAGTTCAGTAGGTATCAGATGTGATATCACATTTAGGGCCCGATAAAATATACTTTATTTTTCCCCAAATTCTGTTTTTTTTTTTCTTACCTTGAGACACTGTATAAAGTAATGAAATATAATCACTCACAGATCAGTCAACATTATGTTTACAAAATCTGTAGAACATTCGTTCACCTGACAAATAATAATCATTGGGAAACTGCTCCGCCCTGCACTTACCCTGGAGTTTTGTAGCTTCTTTGCCAACTTAGCTGGTGTCCGAGGCAGCAAATTCGAAATGTTTACATGCCCTACACGCTGGGGGGAAGCAGGGGAGGGGAAGTGAGGAGTGCATTGTCCCCAGCCTTATACCATTTTCACACTAAAATAAGCAGGTCAACGCAGGTAAGTTTTCCAACGCAGGTTAACCCACTAACAATCAGCAAGTAACTCCATTCCCACTGCCCGCAGACTAACCAACAGCAGACGAGCTGCGTGGCTGATTTTTTCCTCTGGAGCATCAAGCTGATGTCATCACATTAATAACATCATCAGGGCAACAAAACACGACCATGGAGGCCATGGACTCATTTTTCTTTACTTTGTACTTTTGTCCCTCCTTAAAAATGTACAAACTCTGCACTGATCATACAAAGGTAGATGGACTTTGTTGCTGAAATGGCAAGTAAGTTATTGATAGGGAGGCCAGGCGTGATTTTATGTTGTGGGCACGCTTTGCCGATGTCGGGTCGAAATGCTGATTAAACCCTTTCAAACTGCAGACAGGATCCGATTGTTAAAAGGGTTTTTGGCCAGTCTGAAAGGGGTATTAGCAAGCCCTTGGATTTTCCTGAGAATATGTTCCATTTTATTTAAAAAAATAAAAACACTTTTAAGTAAAATGTTGGACATTCTGTGATATTCCATGATTATATTGAATTCTGTTTTAATGGAGTTCAATCTTCCCTTCTGACTTTACCCTTTTCAGTTTTTTAATGGATCACTAACTAATAAAAACCAATGGGAAAGGTCTTAAAACTCAGTGCATCACACTTGTGTGATTTTTTCATTCTGTGCCGTTGGCACAGGTTTCTGATCTGGAATAGCTTTTCTATGCTGCCTAAAGTGTCTCACTAGGCATGCACCATGTCATATCCATTTTTGTGCTTTAACCACGCTCAGACTCCTTCTCACAGGAGGCAGATTATTTTCACAGGAACGTTATGTGTTAAAATAACCTAGAGGACCACAGAGGATTATTTATTCTGATTTCATATTTTATTACCCTAACAAACCAAAGCTGAACACAGCCACGACCAAAGAGTTCTCTGCAGGCTTCAGTGGAGTCAAGATTTAATAAAGCTTTAAAAGGCCTCAGCCGGGGAGGGGACCTTCCTGCAGCCGCTGCAGTCTCAGGAGACATAAATCAAGAGTGGTGGACAGGTGGGTTAGGAGGGGCCTGGACTCACTAAAGACCCCCAGGAGACTGAGGAGGGTGCAGCAGGACAGGTGGGAGTGGAATAAAGAATTAGATCCAGGAGCACAGCAGAGTGATTTATTCTCTGCTTTTTAACTGAGGCTGCAGCTCTCCGTTTTTGGCCTCTCATACTTGTGTGCTTCAGAAGATTCACTCAAACACGGCAGATTTATGATGAATAATGAACTCTATGGACCAAAAGAGCACTAATGTTTAAAAAGCTACGGTTGGTTGAAAAAAAGGAAACATACCCCCTCTGTGGAGGGCGTACTTTGAAGCAGATTATTACGCATGCTCAGGATTACTTTAGTAATCTGTGAAACATCTCATTAACAGAAACTTTTACGACATGTTTGCACAGTTTCTGTGGCATGTTTCCTCACATTTCAATCAAAGTCTGTGTGGCTGGAAGATACAAGTGTTCATTTTAACAGCACTTTTCAATTTAGTTTTAGTCTTCGGCCTCATATCTTTTAGTTTTAGTCATAATTTAGTCTCTAAATTGTTTAATTACAGTCTAGTTTTAGTTGATGGAATTTCACAACATTTCAATCTTCTGTTGACGGATATATGAAGTGTAAAGTCTAAGGCATTTTTTATGTTTACTTGAATTTCTGAACTCATGTTTTGCACTTGGGTTAAACGAACCATCTAATAACCCTTTATTGAATGTTAGTAAAGATTGAATGTATAAATTATCAGGACAAAAATGTAACTTTTGCATGAAATGCAGTCACCTACAGTACAATACCAGAACTGACAACAAATAGCGATTAAGTCTCTGACAAACATTTTAGTCTTGTTTAAAACCTGTTGGCGAAAATGGCAGTTAATTTAGTTTTAGTTTTTGTCCATGTACTCTTGTTTTTATTAGTCATCCCTCAGTCACACATTCCTGTTTCTCACGGTGATTGTTAATGACTGGCATGGCTGGTTTGATCGGCATGATACAGAAAAAAATGACTGTCTGACAGGGACACACCCCGTAAATATACCATCAGTAACGCTTCTTTTTTTTAATGTATTTTTTGGGCATTTTTGTGCCTTTATTGATAGGAGAGAGACAGTGGATAGGCTTGTGAAAGGGGGTGAGAGAGTAGGGGAAGACACACACTCTGCAAACTGGCCACAGGCTGGATTCAAACCCAGACTGGCAGAAGTACGTATATGGGACGTGCCTGGTTGCAAACCACTCCGCCAAACTAGCACCCCGACATTAGCGCTTCTACCGCGCTATGAGGGCGTACCTCTGGCTTCATTTAGGTCAATACAACGATACCATGACGATTTTATGAATTTCCATCCCACTGGCACGACGTCAGCTCCATTCAAGCCCAGTTTGCTTCACTGAAGCCCTCAGATTGAGCCCCTTTGCTTGCGTTGCCTTGAACAGGACACAGTTGGAGCATAAACGGATACATCCATGATCAGGTCAATAGAGCCCCGTACATGCCACGCTAATACCATTCACCTTCGGACTGCATTAGGCTTCCATCCCACTAAACTGAGAGCGGGAGTTCTCCATGACAGTTCTGAACAGTTCAAAACAGTCAAGTACCCGTCCCCGTTCCCCAGTGTCCGTCCTTGACTATTCAGATAAAGGTAAAGAGGTGCATGCACCAAGACCAAAGCACGTTTCAATCATGCACAATCGCCATGAGAGACGGGAATGTGTGACTGGGGCTTTACTGGATCGCTTTCTTCAGGGGAAAAAAGGTTGTTGACGAAAATAATTAGTCAAAAAAACTAACACTCATTTGCAATCTTGTGGTCTGACTAAGTTATCCTGCATGTGTGTCAAGAAGATTAAAATCAGAATAGTGATTGAAACAATCTTCCATTCATTTGAAATTAGTTAAGATTTGAAAACTGTCTAAAGAGTGTAGAGTGTATGAGTTTAACACGAGAAATGATCTGCTTTATCATCATTCTGAACATAATTAGATTTTACTAGAATCATGTAAGAGTTTGAAAAGATAGCCCTCGTCTTGTGCCACGTGTGTTTCATGTTTGCCGTACAGACCCAGAGGCAGAAAATAAATGAAGCATTCTAAACTTACTGGGATGAAGCAGGAAGAGGAGGCAGAAGACTGTCTTGCTTGCAAACAGAATATGCATGTGTATTAAAGTGTCAGTTCAGATTTAGATTTGCTCGTTGATGCAGGAGCACATTAGCCCCCGTCCTTCAGAAATCATGCAGGCAGAGTGGCTGCTGTGTGAAGGAGAGCTGCAGAGGCTGACGGAAAGGAGTGTTGTTATTGAATTACAGGTGATGGCTGCTAATTGGACCCTCCAGAGGTTGTGTGTTTGTGTGTACTCTGCCGAGTGTGTGTGATGCTCTGGGGACGCAGCGTTGATGAAGCTGTTAGGGTAAAGTGCAGGGCCCCGGCGCGCTCCCTGAGTGCTGCGCTTTAGAGGCTGTCCTGTCCCTGCGGAGGAGCACTAATGGAGGCCACCGGGCCCTGATGTATTGCACCCAGACTGGATGGGTGGATGGATGGATGGAGGGGCGACTGAGCCCAGGGTGAAGCTGCTGTAATTGAGGCGGCTGCTGAGCGAGGAGAGCGCTCTGATTTTTGATGAGCTGCAGGCTTGAAGCAACACGTTTGAGCGAAGCTGTGACAATAACAGCACTGACACCCTGCTGCGTCTCTCTACAGGGAGGAGACCTGGGCTGAATATCTTACCGCTCCAAGTTTTTATCCAAAGATGTGAGATACGCTCCTGTTACAGATTCTTATAGACCAAGAGTGACTAAAGTGTGTTTAACAGCCTTTACGGTGTGTTTACCCTGTCGCTGATCTGATCTTATGTTCCTTTATATGTTTTATGTCTCCAGGGAGAAGCAAATACAGCTGTTGAGGCAGATGTGCATCAAGCTGTACTGAATAATATGGAAAAACTTGAAGTGCACAAACTTCTGGCGAGGCATTTCAACACTGTCAGACGAGCTATTGTCAAAAATGTGTGAAACCGGGGTGCTGGTTTGGCGTAGTGGTTAACAACCATGCACCTCATGTACTTGCTTCTGCCGGTTCAGGTTCGAATCCCACCTGTGACCAGTTCGCAGAGTGTCTCCCCCTACTCTCACAAGCCTATCCCCTGTCTCTCTACTATCAATAAAGGTACAAAATGCCCAAAAAATACATTTAAAAAAATGTGTGAAACCAAAAACCAAAGCCAAAACCAAACCAAAGACTAATCAATCGTCTCTTGTGCCAAGATCAACACTCCTAAAAGATGTCACGAAAATCCATCAAGAGCTTGTCGATTGATCAGCAGAAATGTGAACATCTGCCCGATCTTGCAACGTTAACCATCCCGCATCCAGACTCAGATCACCACCAAAGTTAACGTGATTAGTTCTTGGCCCATTTCTGACCTTTCCTGAATATTTTATTAAATTCTGTTCATAACTTTTTAAGTTGTCCTGATAAAAAAAACAAACTAATAAAGTCAGCCCAAACATCACCTCCTCAGCGATGGTGAACAACATAAAAACGTCCTAACATATTGTTCCATGTAGGGCTCTTACAGTAATCAGAGCCTCACCTCACAAGTATTGTGGCCAATAAACTGGAATGGATCGGCCAACATCAGTCTAAAAAGTTAAGTATCGGTGTTGACATTTTTTGCAAATATTTACTGTGAGGATTCACCCTCCTCTCCAGTTTTCCTCGGCTCCTTTCCCCCTCCCCTCTCGGGCTCTCCTCTCTCCTAGCTGCTGCAGCAGGGGCGTGGCCTGGAGCAGGCCTGCAGTAGATCCTCACCTGTTTCCTGTTTTCCTGATCACCTTCCCTATTCAAAGCCGGGAGCTTCACCGGTTGATCGCCGGCTGGTTGCACATCATTTGTGGTTCGTCTCAGCCTCAAGTACTCTCGGTGCTGGCCTTAAGCTTTCAATCTCCGCTACTCTGAGCTCATTGTTTTTTCCTTTTTGGATGGTTTTTGTGCCGTTGCTCATCTCCCTGAAGACTCACATATCTTTCTTTGTCTCCTCGGTCTCCACGAGCTCCCGCCACCGCCATCACCACCAACTTTGTATATATTCACCTATTTTTGGAAACCTTTTGTGACTGTTTAGTTTTTTCTAAAACCTGAGTTACCTTAGACTTAGTCTTTCAGACTGTTACAGTCGACCCAGTACCCAGGCTTTGTGCTCTAGACAGAAATATCAGTATCATTGGTAATGAGAATATCGGCATATTTGAAACCAGCAAAACTCCAATAATGTCCATCAGCAGGAGATGAACCATTTTCCTGTGAAACAGATGTATATTCCCTCATGCTTGAGTACTTTTTGTTTCTATTGATTAATAAAATAACAGAGACTGAAAAAATAATAAACGAGAATCAAAAAGAATCGAAGTATCTGACACTTTGACAAGCACACTTCTGTCTTTCCTGTGAAACTCTCCCAACATCTGATCAAAAATTAAAAATCAAGTAAAAGAAACATCCAAGGGCTGCAAGTAACGACAGCTTCAGTGCATATTAAATCAAATGATGTTTCTACATGAATCTATTGAGCTTATCTTTTAAGATGATGCAAAGTTAAGTAAAGCTACGTGGTGCTTTCATGAATGTTCCCAGCGTTTATTTACACATCTCCTCTTCCTGCTGCTTCCCTCTGAGCTCCACATCTCTGTTCACACCTGCTTCTCTTGCTTTTACCTTTGAGATGTGTCCCAATTTTAATGGAAGCGAATCAAAGCGAGTAGCCAATCACAGAAAGGCCCCATTCCACTTCAGTGACCGCCTTGCACGGGATTACGGCGCCGCTCAAACTCTGGGCGTAGAGCGGCGGTGGCACAGAGCTGTGAAGCCTGAGGGCGGGCTGCCGCTTCGGGGCCGAGGCTTTTGCTGATTTCCTCTGAGCTCTTGGAGCCCGCAGCCCTCTGTTCTGCCTCTCAGGCGGCACAGGAAAGAAAGAGAATGGAGGATGGCAGGATATGCAAATTCTTTTTTTTTTTTTTTTTTTTGAGAGAGAGGAGTTTCCCACCGGCTGAGTGTGAAAGAGAGCTCCCCCCTCTCCCACACACACTCAGGACTTTGAATGGGTCTCTTTCTTTAAACACACATCGGCCTGCATGGACACACAGTCACACAGAAGCAGCGACACTTTTAACAACTCTGAAAATGTACAAATATGTTTTCATGTGTGGGAGGTTACTGTGTACTGGGCTGTTCACACAAGGCCTAATACGGTCAAATCAGAAGAGTTTTCATTGCGTTTTGGCCTCCTGTTTACATGAGAACTGTACCTGGAGAGCTTAAATCCGCAGACTTTTGAAATCCAGGGTGGAGAGTTTTCAAAAGCTCCTCCATGCAGCTCCGTGTAAACCAGAGTCAGAGCGTTTTAGGGTGAAACACTGACGTCACCGAACAGTACTCTTTAACATAAAAGCTGCATGCACATACCAGGAACAACAACAGCTTCGGTCGTCTACCAACCAACATGTGTGCTGCTTTCTGTGCATGTACAGTAGTTGCAATCTGGGTCAGTTGTGCTGTCACCGAAGAAGTTAGGGAGCATTTTACCAAAACAAGAGAAGAATGTGCAATGCAAAATCTGCAAGGCTGAACTTGCCTTCCATGGGAGTACGACGGCAATGCATTAGCATCTTCATGGCTGATTCAATTTCTGACAAAGAGGGACAGTTGTCTCGATAAACTAATTGGCTAGTTAGCTGCTAACATTAGCGTCAACATTATGGTGATCAGACTTCCCCGATTGCCGGGGACAGTCCCTGTTTTGGATGACCTGTCCCCGAAAATGTGCATGATTTCAGTGTTTTACAATTGTGTGTTTACTCATTACTACAGCTGCGTAGGAAGCAGAAAGCGTGAGGGAGCAGGCTGAGTGCAGACTAAGACAACAGTTATTGTGTTGCCAAGTCGGCTCATTAAAAGTGACTTTGGGCTTGCTCTTCTACTTGTGTGAATCCCACATGATTATCACCCAGCTGCCCACTACAAAGCAGACATGAGTGTGTTTGGTAGTTTGTCCTTTCTTCACCCCGTTTCCTGGTTATCACGCCCGCAGGAATCACACTAACGCATGTGGGGCATGCAGTACACAGTCGCCATAGTTGCCAGGTCTGCTTACTATGCATGCTGGTGCCGTACGCTGCAGTTCATGCATGATGTGACTAGTATCCTAATCGCAAAAATAGTAGTTTGTGGCAGCCCTAGTAGTCATATCGTATGGTATCAATATAGAGATATCTGGCATGAAGATATGAAAATTTGTCCATATCATTCATCCCTACTATCCAGACAGATTTGTTGTCCAGACAAGAAAATCCCGTGTTTTTCTTCGCTGTTGTAGCAGCGCTGTTTCTATGCAAACATATACCACCATTTACTGGACTGGCATGGACGCTACAGTGTTTTCATTCGAAAACAGCTGAAAACAAAGAGATCTGGTTGCACTTGTGCTTTACGTTCACCTGAGAACGATGCCCAGAGTGACTGAATCTGCAAACTTTAGAAAACCAGGGTGACCAGGGCTCTTTGTAAACAGGATAACAACAGCAGCTATTGCCAACTACAGAGCAACATGTGAGCTGCTAACTGTGCTCAGTTTATTATTGCTCCTCCAACAAAATGTGGATTTTCTGCATCAATACTCTGACCAGTGAAAGAAAAAACTTCTCTGACTATGCCATGAAAATAGCCCTTGGCCAATACTTATGCATCCTGGTTTTTTTATGAAATGAAGTGAAAGTGACTAAATCCTATCAGCCCACTCAACCCGTTAAGACCTAACAGAGCCTAAGAGACAAGTTCTGCAATAAGGTGCACAAAGGGCTCACTTTACATCCCAAACTGTACATTATGTGCACTATATTAAACAAAACAGACTCAATTACATATAAGGTCATAGTGTTAATACTGTTGACTACTTATTTTGGTCATAGTTTTCGTCAACAACCATTTTCCCCTGATGAAAACTAGACAATAACTAATAAAAACAAGAGCATGGACAAGAATTAAAACTACATTAAATGACATTTTCATCAACAAATAAAAAATAGACTAAAATGTCTGACAGACTTTAATCCAATCAGACCTAATTTGGTCATGTAGGAAGTAGAGACAAGTTAGGAATCTATCCAACCACAGCTACTTTGGTTGTGTTAAAGGTTGGATGAGCTCAGACGGACATCCAATCACAGCTGCCTTAGCTTGGTGGTGGTGGGATAAGTTGTGGAGCGATCCAATCAGAGCTGCTCTCTTTATGAATTGATATATTCATGTAGAGCAGGTTCACTGTTTGTTGTCAGTTCTGGTATTGTAACTGAGATGCTCTGCCAGGTAGTCTAAATAAAGGTGACTGCATTTCACACAAAAGTCACATTTGCTTCTGTTCATTTATAAATTCAAACTTTACCAGCATTCAGTAAAGGGTTATTAGATGTTTCATTTTATCAAAGTGTAAAACATGACTTCAGAAGTTCAAGGAAACATAAAAAATGCCTTACACTTCATATTTTAGTCGACTAAATTTACAGTAGATTTTGTCGACCACACTGTTGTGGAATTTCATCAACTATAACTAGACTAAATTCAAAACAATTTACATGTCTAAATTATGACTGAAACTAAAAGATATTTCAGGCAACATTTCTGGAAACTATACGTAAACTTTCCAAGCTTCCAAGTTAAGCTGGGGAATTATAGAAACATAATGTCCAGTGTCCTCACCCAGGCTATTCTTCATGTTTTTAACAAAACTGGTCAGTAAAATTTGGATGCAAGAGAGAGATGGGCCTGTGAAGTCATAGTTTCTGAAGCTATCTGTTGGAGTTTTCATATTTATCCACTTTGGGAACCTTTTTTCAAAAATGTGCTTTTTTCGGGCACCTGAAATACACTCATTTGATTGAAAACTGTGCCGACATGCTTGAATTCATTTCAGTGACACAATGATGCTAAATGCACAACATTCAAAGAGTTGAAACCTAAGCATCTTACTGAGGCATTAATCTTTAATATGTCATGTTTTTGGCATTGTTGACACTGAAAACCACACAGATAATCCACAGGAATTGATAAGGGAGTAAATAAAGAATCAGATTGGTAAGAAGAGTTAATGATGGCGTTGTTTATCATGAAATCGTACCAATGTCCATACCTAGTCATTTGAATGAGGCAAAATAGTGTTGCTGCAAACCAAAATGTGGATTTTTTTAAGTTGATGAAAGGGGTTGATAATCTCAGATCCTTTGTGCCCATAAATTCTATTAATGGTTATACTGAACATGAGGCCAAGCATCTGTTTCTTATTCGGTTTGTACACAAAGAAATGTTCTATTAGTGCAAAACACACTTTTTGGACATGGATTGTTTCGATTACCCTGCATGTCTCTTGAAAATGAATTGATCTACTCTTTGAAAAATTGACATACTGCTGCCCAGCTGTAAGTGTGAGGTGGGCTGCAGAAGAATAGTGTGTTTCCTCTCCACAGGCGGTCTGTCTCTCCCAGCTCTGCTTCGGTTAGCATTAGCACCACAGTGCAGATTAAAGTTTTAGCTGGTAGCTGCTCGGGGAGCCTCTTGAATACATGAATATTCAGGTGCTTTAAAGCACATGATGAAAGGCGATGGCAAAGCAGGTTACTTGTGGAAATGGGTTAGGGCCACCTTAAAGAAGAAAGTGCTAATGCGACTTTGGCAGCTCCTCTGAGATTTTCTGCTCTGGAGGAGCTGGAGGTAAACTTCAGCTCGGGCTTTGTTTTCAGAGCGTAGGTGGCAGAGAGGAGCTCCGTCTACATGACATCAATTTCAAACAGCATTCAGAGGAGAGACTGGTGTGATATACAGCCATCTTAGTTTTAATTTCACATGCTACACAACAAAGTTAATCAATCTTTTCTACCTCTCCTCCAACAGTAAAACTTTATGATGCAGCACCAGCAGCTTTAAACTCTGCATATCTCTCATTAAATTACATCAGAATCGGGCTGTTTTTCTATCAAATCATCCACAAAGAGCAGACATTAACTTCTTAATTTCTCTAGAGGCAGTGATCAAATCTTCAAGCCTCCATAATCATCTAAACTAAGCACACTTAGTGGATTTTAGAGAAGCCTTTGGATGTATTTGTGTTTGATATCGTGCCAAACTCTGCAGCAAAGACATGCAACAAGAATTACATAATATTGCAAATGAAAAGTTTTCCTCAGCTTTTTGCCAAAGGCCTTCTGGTTTGTACTTCTTCTTTTTTGAAGACTTCATACAATGAGGAAGGCCATGTTTGAAGACTGGACAATATTATCTGTACAAAATTAATATTAGCGGATATTAGCTTAAAAAAGTCATTTACATAAGGACATTTACAGTTGATATATAAACCTTATATATCAGCTGTAATATCAACAGAATAAATGAATGAACCTTAAAGCTTCACCTGATTATTGCTGTTTACTTAAAAAAAGTCTTCTCTTGGATGTTTTTTCTTGTTTCTTATTTGTTGACAGGGTTGCAAAATTTGAAAAAAGTTAGATTTTTTGCCATGAGAATAATCAGAAGTTAAAGACAATGAATGTGAATTTACTAAATTAAAGGTCAGCACTTAATGTGAATTTCAAATACAGTGGGAAAATTATATTTTGTTGACCAACAGAACCAGATTTCATGCAGGTATTCCTGAGAATATCTCTGCTTTCCCTCCATCACATGCCCAGATGATCTCTAGAACCCTGTAGACCACATCAGGTGATGTCAAAGTAGATTGTTCAATAAAATAATTAAGCCTTAATAAAGTTCTACTTACAAATAAATCTGTTGAAATGATACTTTTGTTAATTACAATATTCTGCATGTGTTATGATTCTATAAGTCATAATAATAGGAATAATAAACTTCACTTACATAACACTTTTCAAAACGGTTACAAAGTAATTTACAGCCAAAATTAAAAGATATACAAGAGAAATAAAGAGATGTATGTGAGGAATGCAATGACCAGAAGTGTAAGGGTTAAAGCAGAACAGTGAAAAGGAGCTTTTTCAGGATCATGAATCATATTATTATGATAACTTTATCATTGAACTATTGCTTATAGATCACCCTGATTTTGAAGTTTCTGCATTGGCTTCCTGTATCTCTTAGAAGAGATTTTAAAGTTCTTTTACTAGTTTTTAAGGGGCCGTTTACATGACGCCGAAAACGGTCGATTCCGCAAACATTTCGTTGCGTTTTGGCCTTCCGTTTAGATGAGACCACGTTGCGTTTCCACTGAAAACGCAAACTTTTGAAAACACTCCCCAGAGCGGAAAGATTTGATTCCGCTCCTCTATCCGGCCTCGTGTAAACACAGAGCAGAGCGTTTCAGGGGGAAACGCTACGTCACCGCATGCGCAGTACTCTTTCACATGGAGGCTGTGCGCGCATACCAGGAACAACAGCACCTTCCTCCGTCCGCCGAGTAACGTGTGAGCATCTTACCGTGCTAAAAAAACTATCCAGACAGATTTGCTGTCCGAACTGATTTGTTGTCCAAAAAAGAAAATCCTGCTTCTCTGTGCGTCTGTTCACCATAGTTGTTTGTGAAAGGTTTTCTTCTTCGTTCGTGTGTTGTAGCAGCGCTGCATCTCTGCAGACCTACACCGCCATCTACTGAGCCAGCATGCACACTACAGCGGATTTACAGGGGATTAACTCGTCTCCGAGCGTTGTCATGTGAACGCAGAAGAATTCGAAAACGGAAAGGAAGAATCTTTGCGTCTTCAAGTCAGGAGTTTCCATGTAAACGGCCCCTAAATCTCTTAACAGTCTTGCTCCTGCATATTTACCTGATTTGCTTTTACCATATGAACCCAGTGGAGCCCTCAGGTCTTCAGGTAGTGGCCTTTTAACTGTTCCCAGAGTAAGAACTAAAACATACGCTGAAGCCTCTTTTTGTTATCACGGCCCTCGTCTGTGGAACAGTCTACCTAAAGACCTGAGAGCAGCAACTTCTGTTCATATTTTTTAAAAAGCAAACTCAAGACCTACCTTTTTAATCTGGCTTTTTGCTGATTGTATTTGTTATTATTTTACATAAATATTCTAACTTATTTTAACCCTTTTATTCTGTTTTATTTCCACATTTCAGTTCGGATTTTTTATTTGGAATTGTATTCTTTGTTAAATGCTTTTCCTTTTATTATCCTATTTAAGCTGATTATATTATGCACCTGATGTTACACTTTCTCATTTTACCATATTATTTATCAAACTTTTATTTTATATTGTTATATTATTTTATTTATTTAGGCATTTACTTATCTTACCCTCTAGTTACCTCCGCCAAGGAGGTTATGTTTTCGGGAGAGTTTGTTTGTCCGTCTGTGAACAAAATAACTATAAAACAAGTTATGGATGGATTTGGATGAAATTTTCAGGAAATGTTCAGCATGGGAAAAGGAAGAAGTGATTCAATTTTGGTGTTGATCCGGATCACCGTCTGGATCCGCCAGGATGAAAAAATGCGATTTTCGTGAACAACTACTGAACTAAGAATCCAGTTGCCAATGGTATGTTTTCATGGTCAAGGAATCAAAATATTTAGATGAAATAAAGGCAGGACTAATATTTATGGTGAAAATCTCAAAATGGGAGAGGACTGTGGTGCTGGCGGAGGTCTGCGCTCTCCGAGTGCTTTTCTAGTATTTTTAACTATTATTTTAGTTTTAGCTCCTGTGTTTTCTCATTTTTAATTCAAGATAGTGTTTCCTCAGTCCTCTAATTTAGCTTTCTGTCAGAATCTCCTTTTTATGTCTTTTTGTGTTTGAGTAAGTGAGTGTGTATATTGGGGAAGGGGTGGTTGCAGGGGTCTTATGCTTTCATTTTATGCAATTCTGCAATTTTTTTGCTTCTTATTTCGCTTATTGTTATTTCATTGTATCTTTTTTTCCCATGTAAAGCACTTTGTATTACAAAATCCTGTATGAAAAGTCCTATACAAATAAAGTTTGATTGATTGATTGATGTAACATCAGTATGTGAGCACTTTCTGGTTGTTCGAAGGGTCGGAGTCAAACTGAACATGAATCGCAGCCACAGGTTTACAGGAACACAACACCAATGCTTTCAGTTTTTATTAGGCCACATTATTGAGTCATCCTTTTACAACTGATCCGTCAAGGTGCCTTTATCTAATTGAAGCACGGCAGCATCATCAGGAGCCTCTGCCTCTCCCTCTCAGGCAGCACCACGTTAATGCATGTAAATCCAAACAAGCAGGCCTGTGTTGTTATGCAAAGCCCAAAAGAAAGTAGCAGTTTCCCACCTTGATGCTAACAAACACACAGTCTCTCCCGCTCCCACACACACACACAGAGCTCAATTAGTCACAGCAGCAGCAGCAGCAGCATCAGTAGCCCTGACGCACCTCCCCCTCTGCACCGTAGAAGGTGGAGGGAGGGCCTAATGCTGACTGGCTGAAGACGTCCTGTAGTGCTTTGTCATTCCACAGGCCCATTTGTGCAGAGGAAACGGCACCCACACTCTCACACAGCCCCAGGCTCTTCAGGAGGAGGAGAAAGTAATCTGAATGACCACCAGTCATGGATCAATTAACAGCTACTGTTGACCACAACCACTCCAACCACTCAGGATCATTTCCCTCTGATGCTGCTATTTACCTAATGCACTACAAACACGAGCATGTGGATATAGACCATGAGTCAGATGTTTATATTTTTAGATGAATGTCATACACAATGCATAACTCGAGCCTTATTTGCAGGACAACATCGTCAGCAATAATGGAAAGATTTTTCCTTTGCATGAGCTCCACGTTCTCACGGAGAAGATGTGATAACATACACGCTCAACACTGAAGCGTGCATGCTAGGCCAGCAGTTGCGATGTAGGTTTGTAGTGAAACAGTAGAGTCATAACATGCACACTAATGCTTTCCGGTGAAGACAAACTTTTCACAAACAATGATGGGGAGTGGAAGCAGGAACATGCAGGAGTTTCTTGTCAGGACAACACATCTGTCTGGAAAACTGTTAGCTTGTTCAGGAGATTTTAAATGGCTAAATAAAGGTATTTTTTAACAAAAGTAAGGTTTTGTGACAATGACAAAAGGGGGCAACTAAAGCTAAATGAGTGCAGAGAACAAAATTAAAAGAAAACAAAGAGAGGCTCTAAAGTACAGATTTACTACTTATAGTAGTGTGAAGCAAAAGAGAAACAAAAACCTAACTATTCTGACTAACCAAAAGAAAACAAAAACAATACTAAACAGAACCCAAACCTAGGCCTGTGCTCAAAATATCGATACAGCAAAATATCGTCATGCACTTGTTGGGGATACGTGTATCAATACGGATTCTGCAGATTAATACGGCCCCAATGTTTGGACAGTTGTTGTAAAAACACTTTGGGTAATGTTAAAAATGGCACAGTTCAAAGTAGAAGCCAAGCTACATGATAAAAAAAGTTCCAAATTTAAACTTAAGTCTACTATCTTTGGGGACCTGAATTAAAGTTCTTAAGTTGAAGAATTATTTAAAACTGATGCTTGTCCTTTTTTTCTTGTAATAAAAACAGAAGTTGCTGGGAATTCTGTGAAAAGCGCAGTCAGTGTTCACAATTTATGTGTATCGGGATAAGTATCGTATCGTTGGGTTGATGGAAATACCCGGCCCTACCCAAACCCTATGTGATGAAAGAAACTCTGCAAGTGTGTGCAATGTGCTCCAAATTTATAAGGTGTACACATCCACTGCATCAGGTTCTGTATATAAAGTTCAAGAAGTCTGGCAACAGAGTCTATCGACAGCAAAGAGGCAAGAGAGCAAAAAGCAGGGTTAGCACAGCTAGCAGCAGACATGTTGCTTGGTGGAGGGAATCACAGAATTAGGCATTAACCGCGGCATTTAATATAAACACGGAAATGACGGACATTTTATGTAAAAGCCTTTTTTTTTCAGACTTAAACTGAACGTATCTCTCCGGACAATGCCCCGAGGGGGATCACTGACACTGTGGACAGTACACGCTTCACTTCCTCTCCCCCTCCTCCCTCCGTCATAAGCAATGTCAACATGTCACAGCAGCCGCCTGAGATTGGCTGACCCTGTGTTCACACCAAAAGCAATCTGAGGGTCCACTGCGTAAAGTTGCCATCTTTTTTTAATGATCGCTGGCGTCGAGGACGACAAGCAGCGCGATGTGAGTGAAGGTCTGAACTCTGAGCTAACTCCAGAGTTCAGGGCAGAGCGGTTTGCTAATAATTATTAAGTGTCAGGAGATCAAATGTTCTGTAGATTTTGTCTACATACTGTTGACTGGACACATAAAGATACATGTGAGGACCTCCTGAATAGTGAGTGACTGTATTTCATTACTTTATACAGCGTCTCGGGGTTACATTAGTTACCTAAGCGGAAAAAACTAAACATGGGAAAAAATGAAACGGAATTTGGGAAAAATTACGCATATTTTATAGGGCCTTAGATAGCAGTTGTCGTTGTTCCTAGGTTTCGCTTACACAGAGATGAATACCAACATGTTTCCAAAACTTTTCACTCTGGACCCTGGTTACAAAGTTTGCAGGTTCAGGCATTTTCGGCATCATTCTTGTGAGACACAATGAAAACTCTGTTTTCAGATGTTTTTGTTGTCGTGTAATCGGGGCCTCAATGTATTCTTAGTTAAGCCATAATGAAAAGTAGAAAAGTACTCAGACAACACAGACCTCTGCCAAGCAGCTCAGTTCTGGCAGTGGCTTTTCCACAACCTCTGTAAAGACACAATTCTGGATCACCACATCCAGATTCAGTAAAGTTGATTGATATAAAAGACCAGAGAAATGCGTGTAATCAAACCCTTACATAAAACACCAATGATCATTGAACACAAGACAAAATGCTTTCAGTGTGACGACACACTCTGCTTCCCGATGAATAAGACTTCATCCAATCGTGTCTGTTGATGGGAAACTTCCCGCGCCATGTTTCCTCGATTCCTCAGATACCTCGGAAGAACAAGCGGTGAAGGCCGGGCCACTGGCAGGGTTCAAGCATCAAGCGGCAGAACAACCCGGGAGTGGGCCGCTGTGTTTATCCTGTCAAGGTATGTTAACACCAGGCTGCATTCCTGTAGACTCTAAATTGCAGTGTTAGATTACAGCCCAGCTGAGAGCGCACTCGTCCACACACACAAACATGGAGGACTTTGAAGGGAGAGGAACGGCGCTGCTGGATGACCAAAGTGGCAGCAGCCGGGCCGGGCTGACACCTGACATTTACAGGAGAGCTGCCGGAGATTAGATATGAGGTGGAGCTAAAAACTAGCTTATTACTAAGATGGCTGTATATCCTTAGCTAAAAATAAAGAATAATGTGCCATGTGTGCTGCTTTAAGGGCGGGAAGGGTTTGTATTAAGTCAAAATAAGTACAGGAAGAAAAAGTGAAGGTTGTTAAGGGTCCCTGCAGGCCGATAGCTGCATGACGCTCATCATTTATCAGGCTTTTATATCAGTGTGTTTACAGCTGCTGCATGCTGGGAAATCATCTCTGTAAAGAGGGGAGCAAGGCCAAGTGCCTGTCGTCTATCAATAAGAGCAGACAGGTTAAGTTTGGTCTGTTAAGGTGGGGACAAGAGCACCTGTTCAGCTGAGGCAAAGTGGATTGTGGGTCGTCATGAATTATTTCATGAATACTGGACTAACCGCACCAACATGAAGGGAATATGCAAGTATGAGAACAGAGTGTGATTTAGAGGGGTTGGGAAATTTAGTTTAATGTCAGGATGGCATGGGTCAAAAACTTTAATAACATGATATTTTAATTTTAATACTCCCTTCAAAACACCTTCTCTCCTCTTTTTGCATGCTGAGCATGAATTGTACACCTGAACTGTCTGCAGAGATGTCAGACATTCAGACTCCGTCCACACGGAGATGCAAACATTAGCTTTAAAGGGATACATCAACTTTTTTCTGTTTTTATGTCTTATCTCACTTTTCTGTCCAGGGCTGAAAGATATACCGTTATCATATATATATATATCGAGATATGAACATTCAAGATATTAATACTGGAAAAGCAACGATACAAACAATATAGATATGTCTTATATCTTATAAAATTGCACTTTCCACATTCTTTTGTATGATGATGTTTTTATTTTTTGGAAAAACGCTTCGTTTTCACTGAACCCGAGAGTAGGGGAAGACACTCTGCAAACTGGCCACAGGCTGGATTCAAACCTGGACTGGCAGAAGCTTGTACATGGGTCGTGCATGGTTGCTAACCACTCCGCCAAACCAGCACCCCCCGAGATAAGAAATTTTGTCCATATCGTTCAGCCCTACTTCTGTCCATGAGAAGCAGATAGATGCCATTCTTTTGACTTTGCTTGCAGTAACAAGGACGTGACAGGTCTCCTACTGATAATTAGCTTAGCTCAAACACTGGGAGTCAATGGGAAGTGTTAGCCTGCCTCTGCCTCCAAGCACCTCTTGGGTGGTTTGCTCTTGAGCCGAGCTGTTTAGGTTCATGTGTGTTTCTTTTTCACAATAAATGCTAATCTTAGTCTTACAATAAATAATGCAACTCAACTAAGAAAACAATGTCACAGCAAGCACACAGGACCGTTTAGAGCTGCTGGAGAGTTTATCTGATGACTGTAGGCAGAGGCAGGCTATCACTACCCACTGACTCCCAGATTAAGCTAATCAGCAGTGGGTGAGCTCTGCCCGTCTCTTCCTTGTTAGTGCACACACAGTCTAAAGAATAGAGTCTACTTGTCAGAACTCGACTGTGAAAACAAAAATAAAGTTGTCGTATCCCTTTGAAGAGAAAGTTTTCATTTCCATGTGGACAGAGTCTGAATGTCCCACAGCTCTGTAGACAGTTCATGTGCACAATCTGTGATCAGTAAAACTCACTTAAACTAAAAACAACATGCCAACTAAAAAACAACCAACAGTTTGTAAGACTTCTAACGAGATATGTGTAATGAAACTGAGAGATCGATGTTTTACAGCTTGGCAATATAACCTAAAGTAAAATCCCAGAGTTCTTTTATTGATCTTTTTTTTCTTCTCAACAAAAACAAAAAAGGCTCCACATTACACAAAAATTACACAAATTAAGTTTTGCCTTTTTGTTATCAAAATATGTTCAAATGTTAAAGTTAATGTCAAGAATGTTGATTATGCAGTTCAATTGTAGGCAGGTTTGTCTACATAAACACTGAAGAATGAGGTATTTTCACTGTATATTCCCATGAAACTCTCTTTTATCTATATTAAAAAAACAAATATAAGCCTCAACATATTTTGTGAAAAATATGGCAGGGCTGACCATCATGAAAACATGATACATTCCAGTATTTAATATTTCAAACATCGCAACAACTTACAACTGTGGTAAGTCAAAAAAAAAATATATATATATATATTTTTTAAATCTTCTGCAGAAAATATTTTGAATCAGTTGATTAATAATTTCCCAGCCCGATAATAATTACCTCAAAACTATTTTAAAAACTATATTAAACAACAATAAATACCAATAACCTAACCTGTGAGAAACAGGGTTGTTTATGTCAATGTTTCTTATCAAAAATCATTTTAATGATTTTTATATAAAGAAATATAAAATATATATATATATACATATATATATATATATATATATATATATATATATATATATATATATATATATATATATATATATATATATATATATAGATAGATAGATATATAAAACACCCCTGTAGGTCCCTGAAGTGACAACTTCCATCACAAAATGAATAAGAATTTAATGTAATCAAATCTTTTAAAAGCAACTAAAGTAAACCAAAGCTGCTGCAAAGTAGGTATAAGGGTTAACTGCAATAATGTTTTCTAATCCAAACATGAAACTTTGGCAGGAAATTTCAAAATAAAAGTCTTAGTATGCCCATTAGCTGCCTTAAGCTTGTCACATTGACAAAAGGTTTGTTAGTGCATAATACACTGATCAGCACAATTTGAACTGCAATTTAAAATAGGAGTAAAAATCAGTTTTATTAGCAGTAAAATGGCAATTTCATAAACACAACCTGGTGCATGCAAATAGTAATAAATGTCACTGTTTTGACTGAGTGACTCCAAAATAAAAGACTTGAGCTGAAGCCAAAGTCAACTGTAAACACTTAATGCAACTGTTACAGCAACAAGGCAAAGCTTAAAAGAATGAAATGCACATGAAAAAGCATTTAAATGCCAATACAATAAGCCTAACACTCTGATATTGTTATCGATTATAATTCTTTCAGAAAAGTATCTTGATCCTGCCCAATTAGCCAAAAAAATCTCAAAGTCTACAGATAACAGTTCTTCAAGTTTTAATCTGCAGGTGCAGCAACACAATAAGTATAAAAGAATGATACCTTTCAAATGCAAACAAAGTGAGCAAAAGCAAGTGCAAATGAAAGACCAGGACTTCTGATCAAGAGAAGACAAACCTTTGCATGAAACTTCAAAATAAAAGTCTCATTATGCCAAAAAGCAGTCAAAAACTATATTAATCTTGTCACGGTGAGAAAGAGTTTGTTTGTGAAAACTCTTATAATAGTAATGCAGTAATACACAGATTAAGACAGTTTGCCATGCAGTAAAATGCCAATTTCACAAACACAACCTGGTGCATTCAAATAGTGATAAAAGTCACTGTTTTTACTGAGTGACTCCAAAATAAAAGTCTTGATTCTGTCCTTGTTGGAGCAAAAATCAACCTCGAAAGTAAGAATAAGGGTTTAAATCAATGCTGTTTTCTAATCTGATGTTTACCTGCATCACTGTAAAGAAAACCTAATAATCCATGTGGATTAAAGACAGAAGCAAATATCTGTTGATAGTTTTGTTGTGTATTTAATGCAGGTGAGAGTCCCTCTGCTGTGCCAAAGCCCTGAGCAGCCCTGCACGCCTCCCCCCGAGGCAGCAGATCCACCGTGAGCAGAGAGGGGGCGTCGCTGAGCTCCCCTCCCAGCAGAGGAAAGCAGCTCTGGATCACATGCTGCACCTTTTGCCATCTTTATTGTGCGTCCCGTTACACGAACAATGATGCGCTCACATCACCTTGTAATCCCATTTACCGTAAAATATGTAATAAACCGGCAGAACTCAATGCTCTGATAAACTCTGAGTGAGACCCTGAGCCTCACGCTGCAGAAAGGCGAGGCTAATGTGGGTGAAAATACACCTTTATAGGTGTTGCATCACCTTGCGTCTACCTGGCTGTCTACTCCATAAAAAAAGGAGCAACCCCGCCTTCACTGCGGTGACGAGACTGACCGCCATTCCCCGTTCACGGCGCGGCGATCAGGAAATTATACAATCACTGCAACACAATAGACGAGCTTTAAGAGAGGGGATGATAACGGAGGGGGAGCCGCCGTGTGCAGCCTGCGCACACACACAAACAGGCAGAAAAGCAGGGATACAACATGCACAAGTGGGTCACAAATGCGTGTCGATGAGATAAATCCCGCGAGAGTGAAGGCAGGCGAGCATCCATGCGACACGAACTACAAAAAATCAGCATCTCTACCTGCACAAGTTGACATTTGGAGCGCTTTTCTCCAGCTCCTGTCGAAACGCCGACGCTTTCTAGACGCAGAGAGGCTCAGATCCTGTTCCGGGAGCCGCAGGTGTTATTTCTCTTTATTTCCACGCCATCTGAAGCCCCGTTATCTGCGTGCAGGTAAACATGATGATGATGATGATGATGATGGCTCCTGTACGGACGCGCACAGTCACCGTGGTGTCGTCAGCAGCAGAAAAAAAGGTGCTTTCCTGCCTCCAGCTCTCACAGACCATGCCTCATAACGGTGTCTTAATATCCACATTTACAGGTTTCACTTCTTTATTGGCTGAGACGACGTGGAAGGGGAGAGAACAGGTGAGGGAGCAGCCAATGAGAGACCTCGAAGCATTTATTACAACGAAACACCTTCAGTCTTTCCTATAATCATTCGTAAGGATTCACAATTCCTTTAAAAGTGCAGGAAATCATCATCAGATCATTTGAGGTGGCATATCAGAGAAAACACGTGCAAGTCTGTAATCAAGGTGCGGATCTCAGCTGCAAGACTTCAAAATAAAAGCCTTTTTATTCACACAAATTTGATATGTGTCTGAGTTGTATGTGCAAGTGCAAAAAAATACTTTTAAACGTGTTTGTAAGAAGTAAAAAGCTCAGTAAAAAACATACATTTAACCTGTTTTATTGATGATGATTATGCATGGACCAATCAAATGAATCCTGCACAGGTAAGAAATCTGCAAATGTTAGACTTCTATTTATATTATCACTTAAAATTCACAGCAGAATTAATCACTAAAATCTGTTTTACAATTCTAATGATACAGCTGGAAAACCCATGCAGGGAGACTTCAAAATAAAAGTCTTGTTATTGCCATAAATGTGACATTAAGCAATTTAGATCTGTGTTTGAGATTTCAGTGCAAATGCAAAAATATATTTTGAGTGTTTTTAAGTTGTAATTAGCACTGCAAACAAAACCTCACCCCCCAAAAAACCCAAATTTATATATTTAACCTGGTCAGTGATGATGATCACTGTTTAAAATATTTCAACATCCCATTCAGAATTACCGTAATTACAAAAACCTGAAAATAGCATAGCTTAAAACCTATGCAAGAATCTTTCAAATTTGCACTGCAAAAAAATCAACAAAACTTATAAACAACACATATACCTATTGATAATGATTATGCATGAACCTATCAAATTAATCTTGTACTGGTAACCTTCAGTGTTATACTGATATTTATATTATCACTTAAAATTCACATCAGAATTAATCACAATATCTATTTTAAATGACAACTTGAAAACCTATGCAGGGAGACTTCAAAATAAAAGTCTTTTTATTCCCACAAATTTAATTATTACTTCAAACAAAGGAGATCTGTGTCTGAGATTAAAGTGCAAGTGCAATAAATTAATTTTAAAAGTGTTTGTTAGACATAATTGGCGCTGCAAAAACAAGAACTCACCCCAAAACTCATAAGGAATCGCAAATCTTATAACCTGTTTCATTGCTGACGATAATGCATGGACCAATCAAATTTATCCTGTACGTAAGAAATCTGCCAGTGTATTATCACTTAAAATTAACCTCACAATTAATTAACCACAAAAAACTATTTTAAAATTCTGATGAGATAACTTGAAAACATATGCAGGAAGACTTTAAAATGAGAGCCTTGTAAAATTTGAATTTTTGATTTTATTTGACTTTGATTCATGTAATGTAGATCTGCATCTGAGATTCGTGTTCACGTGTAAGAATATAATTTAAAATATCTTTGTAAGGGGTAATTTGCACTGCAAACAACAAAAACCCACAGCAAGACTCCTTAAAAATGACAAATCCATACTGCTTTAGTGATGATGATTATGCATGGACTTATTCAATTTATCATGAACTGGTAAGAAACCTGCCAGGGTTAAACTACTACTTAAAATTCACTTCAGAGTTAATTAAAGGTGCTATGAGGAGACTCTATTACCGGCAACGTAAAAGACTCTGCTACCCATGAGTCCGCGCGGCGACTGTCGTAATGCTGCGTTCCAGTAACCTCGGAACTGGGAGTGACATCATCTCAGAGCTATCAGCATTCCAGTTACAAAGTCGGAAAACATGCCGATCTACCAGGCTATTGTTAGCTGTTGTTAGCACGCCCTGTGTTGTTGTTCACAAATATCACATGAAGAATGTGATTATCACTATGGCAGCATTTTTGAAAATATAAGTCTAACAATACTATGTATACAGCTGATCTAGAGCGACACACCCCAGTCAGAAGTGCAAATAAATTGATTATTACAGGAGCTAAATAACTGTTCACACTGGGGGAATCCATTTTTGATTGTCAACTCGAGGGTGGCGAGGTTTCACCGCGTTCCCAGTAGTAAATTCAGACTCTGAGGGACGTTCCAGTTGTAGTTTCCTACTCGGAGCTCAAAATTCCTACTTCTGACTACAACTGGAACGCACCACAGACGTTTACATCCACAGCGTGTGTATGTTTTGAGGCTATGGATGAAATAAGGACCTTCCTCAGAACTCTGCATTGCTTTACAACTTCGTTTTTTCAACGACTTACAGGATGCAAAGCGACAAGATAATGAATCTCTTTCTAGTTATGTAGCGGTAGTTTTTGATGTGTGACAACAAGCAATTTTTGGAAAACTTGTTATCGTAGTTGTAGCCGGCTATGTGCTCTAAGAATTTGCTCTAGTTTTAATTTTCTTGTTCCGGAAGTTGGCCAGTCCAGCCCTGTCCGACCCGACAGAAGGCTAAGGAATAGCATTTATAGATAACCTATTTTGATGCTATAAAACTCATCTTAAAGTGTGTATTTCGATCAGGCATATATCAAAAAGTTAGACTTTTTGTAATTACTTAGAAACTCCTCACAGTCTCTTTAATCACTAAAATCTATTTTGAAATTCTGATGAGACAACTTGAAAACGTATGCAGGAAGACTTCAAAATAAAAGTGTTCCAAGTGTAAAAATATATTCTTTAAGTGTTTCTAAGACAGAATTAGCACTGCAAACAGCAAAAACTCAGCAAAACTCCAAGAAACCACAAATCAACATTTAACCTGGTCAGTGATAATTACCATTTAAAATATAATTTCAACATCCCATCCAGAATTAAATAATCACTAAAATCTATTTTAAAATTCTAATGAGATAATTTCAAAACCTTTGCAAGACAATTCGAAATATGAGTTACTGTCACAATATTTTCTTTTGTTTCAAGCCAAGTCGATCTGTGTCTGATATTAATGTGCAAGTGCAAGAACCTTCTTTAAAACACGTTTATAAGGAGTCATTTGAACTACAGTAAACAAAAACACACACCAAAATTCCTTAAAAGTGCTAAATCTATACATTAATCAAGGTTTATTGATGAGGATTATCCATGGACCTTTCAAGGGGAAGAAACCTGCCGTGTCACACTGCTATTTGTATATCATCCCACCTCTCCCTTTCAGAATGAAATAATCACAAATTTTTTTTTTTAAACTTAATGAGAAAACTTTGCTAGAGATTTCAAAATAAAAGCCTGTTTTTTAGCTTTTTGTCCTACCATGAGCACGCCCTCACTCATACGTGTTTAACTGTTCAAAAGTAGAACCTAACACAACTGTTTATTAAATGATAAAAATTATCAGAAACTGTCTTCTTTTCATCTCATACTGAAAATATAAAATCAATACCATGCTGCCCTTAAAATAAATAAGTAATCTAAATGAGTAGATATGAAATCAGAATAATCAACCTGTCTTTGTTATATTTAACGTTGTGATGTTTGCCTCAAAACACAACCTTTAAATAAGTCTCATTTTAAACAGGCATTTAACTTTAAAATCAGGAACAAACTCTTAAAATAGTTTCTCAGCAGGCTCGTCTGAACCTTCCTGAATCCAGAGCATTTATCCATATTTGACTGGCTGCAGGTTTGCAGCTGTTTTCATTTTGGCTCAGCTGTGCTACAGGTTATTGTCTCCCCGGGAAAACTAGCTGTGGAGTGCACAAACCATTTTATTGACAGGCTTAACTTGGTACTTCCAAGTTGGAAATGAATTATTAAATGTTTCCCCTGCGTTGTTTTCATGTAACTACCTCTGGTTGGAAATCACTGGCATACAGTTTCTGTATTAAACTAAATTAGTGGTGTGAAAAGTTAAAAATGTGTATTTGCTTCTACAGCTTTGCTCAGCATTGTTCAGGTTGACAGGCTGATAAAGAAAAATGGAGTTAAATATCACAACAATTATCATTTTATAAACACGTCCTGGTGCTGAAGAGTCTTCAGACTGCAAGAAATGAAACCAAAAACTGCTTCAAGTTTTTAAGGGTGCATGCTACAACTTTTGGAGCAACCTACTTTTCAGTAAAGAATGACTTTTTTAATTAGATAAATAAAATTATAAACTCATTCTGGTGCAGGTTTTTAATCCAGAGACTTCAACGCAAAAGCCGTGAAACTGCAGCCAAAACAGCCCGCAGTCTGCAGCTCAGATTAAAAACAATCTCAGGCGTGAGGCAACCATCAGATCGATAAGTACTGGAAAACCATCCCTGAATGAGAGTCAAGTAAAACTGACTGCACTGTAACAAAATGCTGTAAGAATACGGCCAAATTCTGACAGAAGCTTACCGCTTCCCCTTAAAACTGTAATACATTGCATAAAACAATGCATTCTGGGCACTTTACTGTTTCCCATAAAATACTGTAACATACCATTAATAGCATTGCATTCTGGGAGTTATGTTTGAATAAACAGTAAAAATATGGAACAATACAGTATTTTTCAAGAGGTGCATGCCGAGAAGCCATTTCTGGACTCTCTGGAATACCTTTTATCTTTTCTGGTGATGTTTTCTTTCTAAAGGGTACTTCTATTGTACGGAAGCCCAAAAAGGCCATGGTTTTTCCATGTTTTTTAAGCACCGTTTTCTCGTGATAACAACATAATTTCAGTCATTTTCCCGAGATCTCGAGTTATTTATGTCATTATCCCGTGATAACGAGTTATTTATGTCGAGATCTCGAGAAAACAAGTGGCGTTATCCCGAGATAACGACATAAATAACTCGAGATCTCGGGAAAATGACTGAAATTATGTCGTTATCACGAGAAACGATGCTAAAAAAACGTGAAAAAACGTGACCTTTTAGGGCTTCCGTACTATTGTAATAAACTTACAATAAATATATCTTGTAAATAAACCTTTAACTTTGAGTGATCAGTAAGCTTTCAGAAAAGTACAGCAGTATTGTTTAGTGGCTTGCTATCATTTTGTAGGTAAGTGAAATTATTGAATAGTTCAATTATGTCAGCCATAGTCTTTTTCTGTTTTGTTTTTTGGTTGGTTGGCAGCTACAAATATGATTGTGCTTCTATTTTGGGGATTTTGGAGTATTTCCTATGTTTCTGTGCATCACATGAATGGATAACTTTAGTGGTAACAGCTAACAGCAGCTAACATCAAAAATAAAAAACAGAAATAATACTGTAATTCAAATGTAATGTAATTAATGTGCTGAATTACTGCATAACTGTTGGTATTATTACAGTAATATACGGTAAAGTATATAACAGTAGGCCAACCCTAAAATTAACAGTAAAATACTGGAACCACTGCTGCCAGTATTTTACTGTTAATTTAGAGGACAAGTGTTTACAGTGTGGTGCACAGTGAGAACTAAGCTGAAGTTGATATTTTTATCAACTCCCTTGAAACGTTTGCAGGAAACTCCACAATAAAAGTCTTTAAGCTCTCCAAAATGCAGCCAGAATAAATTTCAGTTTGTAGCTGAAGAGAATAAGACAACATAAGAAGAAGTTGTCCTTCAAAAACAAGTCAAATCACATTAAAATGCCCATTTTCATAAATCTAACCCAGTGCAGGTACCAGTGGGTCTAAGTTAATATTTTTTATCAACATTTCAAAACAGCGCCTGGTTTGATGAAACACTTCCTAAGGACAGAGACAAACTTTGGAGCAGTTTGTGTTTCACTATAACTATTCTAAGTCAACTATCATTCAAATGTGATATTATGAAACCTAACTGAGAGCAAAATAAAGCAACACGTCAGCATTTCAAAGTCTTATCACTGCCCCAGGTTTCAGCCAAAAACAACAATCTTATAGGTGCATAATAGATTAGTTAGAGTAATGTGCATAACAACAATAACATCATCAAATAACATTAAAAAGACAATTTTGTAAACCAATAAAAATCCCTTTTTTCACTGAGTGACTTCATAATAAAAGTCGTTATCCTGGAGCAGCTGAGGAAAAGTCAACTGTAGAAAGAAAGAAACTTCAAAAAAGAAATGTGGGTAAAGTAACATTTAAACGCCAACACAATAAGCCGAACCACTACGAGATTTTTTTCACAGTTATTTCAAATAAGTATCTTGACCCTGCCCAAACACAGCTGAAGACAACTTCACAGATACCACTCCTCAAAATTGTAATCTGCAGGTGCAACACAGAAACAACTTGCATTGTGATAAAAAATAAATAAATAAAAACCACATTAGAAATCTTCTAATGCAAATAGAGGGAGCAAAAGCAAGTGCAAATCAAGACAAGGACTCTTAGTCAGTGTTTTCTTTTCTAAGAAACTTGAAACCTTTGCAGGAAACTTCAAAATAAAAGTCTTCTTATGCCCAAAAGCAGCCAAAAACTATATTTAGCTTGTATCATAGACAAAGAGTTTGTGTGTTCATGATACACTGGCAAGGACAATCTGCACTGCAGTCAAAACAAAAGCAAAAATAACATGCCAACTTCAGAAACATAACCCAGTGCACGCAGTTTGGGAATAATAGTCACTGTTTTTATTGAGTTACTCCAAAGTCTAAGTCTTGATCCAGTCCTTGTTGGAGCCAAAATCAACCTGCAGTCTGTAGCATTTCTAATGACAGATGATCAAAGTGCTGGAGTGATATAGAGTATAATGCCAGTTTAATAACCTAAATCAAGTGGAGCAAAAAGGTTGTGTAAGTCAGTGTTTCTTATCAGAAATCTTCAAAATAAGTGTCTTGATAATCATCCACAATGAAGCCCGAAACAACATACAGCATAAGATTACAGTCCTCAGAAACATACAGTAACAACTTGCATGACAATAAGAATAAAAATTAAGTTGGAATATCTTTCAAATGCAAATGTAGTGAACCAAAGCTGGACGAAGTAACAACAAGGGTTAAAAATCAATAATGCTTTCAAATACAAACAAGAAAACTATGAAGGAAACTTCAAAAAAATGGTGTCCAAAAGCAGCCAAAAATTAGATTAAGCCTGGAACATAGGCAGAGTTTGTACGTTCATAATGCACCGATAAGGACAATTTGCACTGCAACAACAAAATAAAGTGAGTAACTCCAAAATCAAAGTCTTGATCCTGTTCTTGTTGGACACAAAATCAACCTGCAGTTTGTAGCACTTATGATGACACCTGATTGAGCGTTGTGCATTTCAAAACTAATTAAAATATATATATATATATCAAACAACAATATAATGTCAATTCAATAAGCTTAACCAGGTGTGTGCAACAAGGTTGTTTAAATTGGCATTTTTTAACAAATTATTCAAAATATATGTCTTGGAAAATGTCAAAGTGCAGCACAAAACAATCTTAAGTGTGACAGTCCCCAAGAACATTATTTGTCAGTGGATGAAGTAATAAGTTACATCGCAATAGAAAAAACTATGTAACAATCTTCAGTATTCAGTGGTGCAAATAAGGAAAAAGGCTGTGACAAAATGATCCAGAGACACAAAAACTTTGCAGGAGGCTAAAAAATGTATTTTTATACCCAAGAGCAGCTCAAAATTATATTAAGCTTGTAACAAAGACAAAGAGTTTGTATGTTCATAATACACTGGTAAGGACAAATTGGGTATCAATTATTTAATTGGACATTTTCATCAAATTATTCAAAATATGTGTCTTGAAAATCTTCCAAAACAGAGACAAAAACGACCTTAAGAGCGACAATCTCCAGGAACAGCATTTTGTCAGTGCATGAAGCAACAACTTGCATTGCAATAGAAAAAAATATGTCAAAAACTTCCACATTTAGTCGTAAAAAGTAGGAAATAAGCTGAAAATCATTATAGTTTTATGATCCATAAACATGAAACCTTTGCAGGAAGCTTTTAAGTATTTTTATGGTCAAAACTACATTAAGCTTGCAGCATAGACAAAGACTTTGCATGTTTATAATACACCAGTAAGGACAATCTGCATTGCAATTCATTAAAAAGACATTTTTATCAAACTTTTTAAAAATAATCGTCTTGAAAATCGTCCAAAATGCAGCCCAACACATCTTTCAGTATGACAGTCCTCGAGAACATAATGAGCAGGTATAGAAAGCAACAACTTGCATTGCAATAGAGAAACAACAGTCGTGCAAAGTAGGAAATGATCTGTAATTCAATATAGTTTTCTGATCCAGAAACATGAGACCTTTACAGGAAACGTCAAAATAAAAGTCCTCATATAAAACCCCCAAACTAAGACCGATTCATCAGGTGCAAAAGCCATAGATTAAAAACGTGCAGTCCCAGCAGTTCGCACATAATCAACACAAACCTCACACCGAATTGCAGAAAAGTGAAAAAATAATAAATCCAGCCTGGTGCGGGCGATCAAATAGTCCATGCAAAAGTCATAATGAGTCAAATGTACCTTATTAAGACTGTAAAAATGACTCTCCAGCTTACCTCAACTAAGAGAGCATGTGGTGTTGCAGTTGCAGCAGGGAGGGGTGAACTGGAGATAAAATAAACATCCCATCTCTTTACCATCAGCAGCAGCAGCAGCAGCGGGGCGGACCAAAGCCCATACGAAAAATCACAAAAACTCACCAAATCACCCCGCCTCACCATCCGGGGCAACCCAAACATAAACAAAGTGGCTTATTTCACTCTGGAGGGATAATCGGCATCATTCGGCACCGTGTGAGCACCAGCTTATCCCGGGACAAACCCCCCTCAGCAACCTCGCCCTGAAAAAATCAAACACTCCTCTGCAAACTGCGCTCAACGGGCCACGTTGTTGTGAGAAAGCCCCGCAACCTGCCGCCAAGTGTTGCTGAGGGGGTGGAAAGTGGCAGGAAAGTGGCGAAACAGGGCGATAAAAAGTGTTGAAAAGTTTAAAAAAAAACAGAGGCGGGACGTGAAGCGCGCCCCCGGTTATTCTAACAGCCGGATAACGGTTCACTCCGCCGGGCGCGAGGCGGAGGAGAGCGGCCAGCCAGGTATAACGGTACACCGAGCTCCCTGGGATATAAGAGCACACCGATACTCCTCCAAACTCCGCCGAACCAGCTCCAACTAACTCCCCGAAGTCCTCAGGAGGAGTTTCCCGAGGGCGGAGAGCCCGGCCCGGGACGCTCTGAGGCGGTAACGGAAGAGTCTGGACTTACCGCTGCTCCGCTTTGGGTTCGCCTGTTTTCTGCGCTTACACCTGGGGCCATCCGCCATGATCCTCTCGCTGAGTCTGAAGCGCAGCCGCTCGTCAGTCACCTCCCTCCTCCTCCTCCCTCCTCCTGTCTCACCCCTCCCTCTCTTTCCTCCCCCCCTCTCTCCTGTGAGCTTTACGACATCACCTTCCACACCTGGTTTGCGACACACCAAGCGGCTTTTACGGCATCACCTTCTGAAAACACCTCAGCACATGGCCCCTCCTACTGGCCGCACATGGGTGGGTTGTGCTGTGATCCAAGCGGTGGTGCTGCAGCTGTTTTAGGGACGACCTGTGCAGAGATTTGCCCCGAACCTGCTGCTCCTGTCCGAAAGAGAAGGGGGGACATAAGTGTGTGTTTGCACAAGTGAAAAGGAGGAGTGTGAGGGTCTTATTAAACATTCAAATAGTGGAATCAGAGTTCTTGTTTTAACAAATACACAAGAAGAGAGCACCAAATGGATAAAAACACTTATCGCCTTAAATGATGTATCATATATTTAAGTTTACCCTCAGAATCCTCTTACTGCTCATAAATAATCATATTTTTTAATTATATTATTTTTATTGACAGACTTAAAAGTCCATAAACTCAACAGCAAATACAAATACAATAAAAAATAGACATCACACAATTAGTCAAAGCAGATCTGCACATGAGGTTTGTTGTAAATTGTGCATTGCAAAACTAATAATAAACAAAGCTACATCACTTAACAATAAAATGCTAATATAAGAACCCTAAAACTGCCCAAAACTGCAATTCAAAAACGTGTCAAAGACCCTATAAATCCAATTCAGAGTTGCAAATCTGGTGCAGAGTAATAATGATGGTTAAAATGAATGTTGTTTACTAATGGAGAAACATGAAACTTTGCAGGAAACCTAAAAGATAAAAATCTTATGCCCATAAGCAGCCAAAAATTATACTAAGCTTGTAACATGAAAGAGTTTGTGTGTTCATGATATACTGGTTAGTACAATTTGCATTGCAATAAAAGTAGTTTGAAGTTACTTCAAATAGCTAAAATGAAAATAAAGGTAGTTATATATAAATCAAGCATGTTTATTCACAAAAAAATAAGCCAAGCAAGAAAAAGGAAATAGCCAATCTAATATCAAGTGTGAGCAACAAGAATGTTTAATCAACAGCATTCATCAAAATTCTTCACTATGTCTTGAAATTCATCCCAAGTTAAGCCTAAAATCCCCTCAAGTTTGAAAGTTGTCAAGAATGTTATGTACAGGTGCATAAAGCAACAACATTTATTGCAACTGAGAAAAATACTTCAATAACCTTATAAATCCAAATTAGTGAAGTGAACCTGGTGCAAAGTAAGAAAAGCGAGTAAAATCAATGTTGTATTCTGATCCAGCAACAAGAAAATTTGCAGGAAACTTTCAATAAATCTTTTTATGTCTAAAAGCTGCCAAAAATTACATTTAGCTTGTAACATAGAGAAAGAGTTTGTGTGTTCTTAATGTACTGGTTAGGACAATTTGGATTGCAATTACAAAAGTAAAAATTACTTCAACTAGCTAAAATGAAAATAAAAGAAATTATTTTTATTGATTCCAAAAACACAGTCTAGAGCCAAAATCAATCATGTGTATTGACAAAAAAAGAAAACAAACAAAGTAAAAAAAAGCAGCAACACCAATCTAATGGACTAACCAGATGTGAGGCTTAATCAACGTTTTTAATCAAAAATTCTTCAAAGTATGTGACTTGAAATTCATCCAAATTAAGCCCAAAACCCACCCAAGTTTAAAAGTTTTCAAAGACATAATGTACAAGTGCATAAAGCAACAACATTTATAAAAACGTCTCAATAACTAAATCCAAATTTAGTGAGATAAGTGTTAATAATACTCTGGTTAGGACACTTTGCAATGCAATTAAAACAAATTAAAAATCACTTAAAATAACCAAAAGATGTCAGTTTCTTAGCAATAACCTGAATGCATGCAACATAGAAATAAAAGTCACTGTTTTTATAGAGCAACTTGAAAAGTCTTGATCCTGTCGTTGTTGAGCCCAAAATCAACAACAACAAAAAACAGAAAACCAAAAAGAAGCTATATAAGATAAATATTAAAATGCCAGTCTATTAGATTAAATGTGTGTGAACAAGGAAACATAAATCAACATTTTAATCAAAATTCTTTAAAATAAGTGTGTTGATAGTCATCTATCTTTTTACATGTATGTATTTTTTTATTTTTATTTTATTTATTTGCACCATAAATTAGAAACAATTAGATTGACATAGAAAAAAAAAACACGATAGTGCTGGAGAGGTGAAAAAAAACCCAAAGCGGGCTTATCAAAGATACCTCCCCAAATAAAGTTAATAATAAAAATACACAAAAAATAAATGAAATTTAATACAATAAAATAAACTCAGAATACCTCAACAACAAACAGACAACAAGCAATTTAATTAATTATGAATGAGAAAAAAAATTAGCTTTGGGATCTTGATGTATTATATATGACTTTAGTCTAAACTTAAAATTGGTCAGAGATGTAGATGTTTTTGTTAAACGATAATGTGAATTCCAAATTAATGAACCTCTGTAAGTAAATGAAAACTGACACTGAGAAGTACGGCAAAAGGGAGTATGAAGTTTAAATGCATAAAAACATATCCATTTCATTTATTTCCACAATGTGTTAAAAAACTGAAAATGTAACTATTTATTTATTCATTTTGCACAATAATGAATTAAACAGAAGTCAAAGAAAACAAACTATATGAGATGCAGGAAGAGGCGATAAGCCCAGAAGGCTTATTTGAAGCCTCCACCTGCAGTATATTAAAGTTACATAATCATACGCACATTTAACATACAAAAAAGAGGAGAAAGAGCAATCTAACAAAACAAAGTACTCAGAAGTTTTGACAAACTAGTAACAAAATACATACCACCACAATTAAAAAAAGAAGAAAAATGAAAAGATCAAATAGAAAATGTGAGTTGTGGGTATGATCGTGTGCGAGTTCTATGAGATCGTATTTCCAGTGACTCCAGAGATAATACAATAAAAAAATAATATGGTTATTGGACACAAATTTTGAACAGGAAGATGACTTTCAGACTAAAACCACCTTTTTTTGGTAACACTTTACTTAAAGGTCTAGTTTATAATGCATCAGAAGCACATGCATAAGATGTTATAATGCATGTATAATGCTTCATAAGTGTCATTATAATGGTGTATAACCATGTATAAGAACTTGTACCAAGGTTTATAAAGTATTACAAATGTGGACATAATGTATTATAATCAAGCCTTTATAATGTTTTATACCTGCATACTGTATGCAGGTATAAAACATTAAAAAGCCTATAGCCTTATAAAGCCTACATTATAAAGCCTTTATAAAACATTATAAAGGCTTGATTATAATACATTATGTCCACACTTGTAATACTTTATAAACCTTGGTACAAGTTCTTATACATGGTTATACACCATTATAATGACACTTATGAAGCATTATACATGCATTATAACGTCTTATGCATGTGCTTCTAATGCATTATAAACTAGACCTTTAAATAAAGTGTTACCCTTTTGATACTTGAATCTGAGCTGCTCACAGGGCTTCTCTGCGAAGTCAGAAATTAATGAAGAATAACGTTCAAACGCTAAAACTAATTTTTCTGTTCAGAGATGTATGCAAAAAAGAGAAAAAAGCAATCCAACAAAAACAAGTTAATTTGACATCTTAGTCAAGAAACAATACTATTCCATTAAAATGGTAATTTGAAAATTCATGGAAAACAATAATAATAATAATAATAATTTAGAATTAATAATATCATTACCAATATCATAAAGAGCTTCTTCATTCTAGTGTTTTCACCATTACAGAAACTTAAAAAAAAGATTCTGGTTTTGATAATAATAAAATGTTATTTTGTTAAATCACCACCCAACATCAAGTGTGCCTTTTAAATTTTTAGCAAAGTGTTAATCTTAGTCTTAAAATACATTTGGTAACATAACACAGAATAAAAAAACAGTCACAACAAGCACACAGGATCATTTAGAACTGCTGAAGACTTTATCTGATGACTGTAGGAAGAGGCAGGCTAACGTTACCAATTGACTTCCAGTGTTTGAGCAAAGCTAACTAGCGGTGGGCGAGCTCTGCCTGTCTCTTCCTTGTTACTGCACACACGGTCTAAAGAGTGGAGTCCACCTGCATGTCATGGATTCAGGAGTGAAGAAAGACACAAAAACAAAAAAGTTTGCGTGTCCCTTTAACTAAATTAAGAAAACCCCAGCTCACAGAAGCACGCACTGGCAGACACCGAGCATTGTTTTGTCCTCTGTGGCATCAGAAGTTCAGTGGCAGGTCACAGCAGGTTGAAGGCCTCGCTGTCCCTCCGTGCTATTCTCGTACCTGCTCGTGATGATCAGGTTTCCAGTTCAGACACACCAGGTGCTGCTGTGAGCCTCACAGCCCACAGGACTCCTCTGGATCCTCAGGACGGGGGGTGGTGTTCAAATCAAACTGCAGAGGCTTAACGAGAGGGACAGAAAGCGTGTGATTATGTGCATTTTTCAAAGGTGTTTTATTGTCGGTGAGCTGAATTCAAAAGCCAAGACTCAACGTGAATGAGCTCGGATTGAAGCTGGAAAAACAACAGATGGCAGACATTTTCAGTTGGGTTAAAACAGAAGTAGAAATACAAGGAGGCTGCATGAGAATGAGATATTAAGAAGTATTAAAGCACAGATATTACTTTTGAGAGTCATACTATTATGTAGTGAAAAAGGATTAATTACAATGCAACACAGTGATCAGGCACTTTGATAAATTACAAAATAAAGCTTGAATATTATTCGTTGGCAAGAAAATCTATTCCAGTTCAAGTCTCTTATGACTAGATCTTAATCAAAACATACACTAAAGTCCCTTTCAGACTGGCCAAAAAGCCTGTTAAAACCCAGTAACAATCGGCTCCTGTTGGCAGTTCAAAGGGTTTAATCTCAGTCTAGGTTAAGTAGACAGGAACATATGGACCTTGAGTGTGAAAACACGATTATGAGAGAAACATTTAAAACATGGTATGATGTGGTTAAAAATATAACTTAACAGGAGACAATGAGCTGCTGATATGGCCTTCTCACACCTCCAGGCTCAGACCAGGACCTATACAGAGGTTTATTAAAGCAACAGGGAAGAAACACAGAGTATATAAAAATGAAATGAGAAAAGGAATTTAACGCTGAGTTGTCTGAGAGTGATTGGCAGTCCATGTTTAAAGGGCAACTTCAGTTTTTTGACACCTGGACCTTATTTATAGGTGTGTGCATGCTCATATACTCACTCAGACAAACATCGTGCAGCTCGGAGTCCTTCAGAAGTTATTTAGATCCAACCGATTTAGCGGGGGCCACGGCAATGGAGCTTCAGCGCGGGACATAATCTCTGCAAAATCGCTCGTCTCTACCACAGCCTGGTTTGTCATTGCAGAGAAATCCTCCAGAGTAGTCAGACATATATTCCTGGATAGATCCATACGCGTGTCAGTCTGGATTGGTCTGCCGCGGCTTACATAGTGCAGGGAGCGCACGTAGACGTGCACTGCAGAAGTACGATATAGCACTGTTTAGGCTCGAAAAATGTACTAAATGACCTCGTTTCGAATTAATTATGGACGTTACCCGCTCAGGACACTTGGATTACAGCGGACGAGCAGTATGAAGGAAAATAGGCACGTTTTTGTGGACTTTTATGGACCTTTTTCTTTCGGGCTCCATTGTCCCCTGTTAGATGGATGTTTGTTGTCAGCGAAAATCCCCCCGGACCTGCCTGCATTTGAGACATCAAAAAAGTGCTCCAGAGTGTTGCTCAGCATGAGGGTGAGTAGAAAATGAAGGCATATCATTCTTTGGGTGAAATATTCCTGGGGAAGCTGAGCTTCCCTTGCAGTCATAGAGCAATGGCCACTGGTCAGAAGACCAGATAAACAAAATATTACCCAAGCTCAATAACTGTTTACACTGAGGGCAGCCATCACTGATTGTCAGCTCGGGGTGGTGAGGATGCCTGAGTTCCTTGTAGGACATTTCGACCTCGGGGGTCGTTCCAGCTGCAATTTCCCACACAGAACTCGGAAATCCCAACTTCCCAGTATAACTGGAATGCAGCATTAGCTCTGCCTGTCTTTTCCTTGCAACTGCATGTACTATCAAAAGAATGGAGTCTATCTGCTTGTCATGGACTCAGGAGTGAGGAAAGACATGAAAAGAAAAAAGAAGTTGGCCCTTTAAGCAAAAAAATCTAATTTCTCATCCTTTAAAAAGTCATTCCAAAGTTGACCTCATAGCAAGAGGGCTAACAGAAAGAGTCCCAAAGTGTCCTGGTCACCTGCTGTAGCACTTTGTTGCAGGCATGTCACCTTATGCTCGATATAAAAACATCAGCATGGGGTTGAAATCCTTACTTAACTGTAAATAAACAACCAAACTGAAAATTTACAGCTCTGCAGCACATTAGCGTTGGAGTATTTAACCCTTTGGACAGGGCTGAGTTGTCCATCCCTGCCTTAGCCGCTGAATCAGCAGGACAAAGCTAAATGGAACTCAGCCATCACTGAGTTGAATCTCCCTCTGACAGGTCATGTAGAGCACAACGTCTCTACAGGCGACCGCTGCCTGTGATGTTAAAGAGGAAATGGATGCCATTATTCAATGCTAATTTGGTATTGACATGAATGTAGAGCCCAGGCGCCTTTAGGGGACTTTTCCGCTCTTTAATTCATTTGTATTTCTGCTGTAAAATCCCTCTTGAAGTGTTTTCGGCCAATAAACTGTGAGCATTGATATTTAAAGTAGAGGTGAAGCCTCGGGCTTTTACTTGCTCTGCACTTTCTTTTGTCATGCGTCAGGTAGGAGGTCGAGTTTGGAGCAGAGCTGTGGACCTGACTGACATATAAAGCCTCTAAACATGTTAGTGTCAGTGACATCCTCTTAATACTTATATGGACAGAATTAATGTCCTCTACTTAAAGGAGTTATACACTGACTTGGGACACTGTGTATAACCTAAATAAAGAAAGCACTCGTAGAGCACAAATGTCCTCCAAGATAGCTTAGATATTAATCAAGGTCCTCTGGACATCTTCCCACCACCTGACAAAAACTCCTGTAGAAAATAGGATTTACAAGGTCAAGAAAAGGACCCAAGGGCTGCATTGGCTGCAGCGGGGTCCACACATAAGGATTTTCTAAATCAGAAGAGATTTTTTTACCTGTTAGAGACCCCACACATGAAGCTACAAACATACAAAATGAGTTTTGTTTTTCTTTCGAGTCTTATCTCTTCAACATTTTTATCGATTTTAGATTATGGAGATTTGTTGTATATGACTGCCTCAGGTCAATGTCTTAGAAAGATCGACGCTGTGTATCATGGCTCATGATCAACTGTAGAGCCTTGACCCATCATTGTGAACCGTACTCTCGAGTGGGATGGCCTTCTCTGTCCACCAGGAGACTGGGACATTGATACACTTTTATTTTCAAGGCCATGCTTGGACTACTGCCCTCCTACATTTGTAATTTGATCACTTAGAAAAGTGTTGATTCTAATGGTTTGCGTTCAAACGATGACTTGTTGCTTTCACTTCCATTTCCCTGCACAGAACTGTGAAAAAAGGCTTTTGTCTACTCTGCTCCCTCTGCATGGAACATGTTACAAAAAGACTGGAAATTAACTGAGCTTGTTTCTTTAAATGCATTTAAATCCAGACTGAAAACACTTGCGACAGCCTCCTCAAATTGTTACTGTTTTTGTAATATTAATTGTTTATTGTAAGTTACCATATTTTTTCTTTGTAACTATGCTGCCTCTTGGCTGGGACTCACTTGAAAAAAAAGGTTCTTAATTCCTGTACCAAATTCATGCTAGTTTTCCAAATTTACCGACCCTAGCTTTACGGCACCACAGATGACGATGCAGTGTATAGCAGCTTATATATGAGGCTGTATCGCTGCTGACCAGTCGTGGTGGCAGGTGGTCATGATGATTCAGGCCTGTGACCTTATTGGTTAAAAGTCCAATTTTGTCAAAGGGAGGAACAAAGCAGGAATCAACTTCCATGTGGTGTCGCGGATAGGAGGAGCGGTCATGATGTCCTGAGGTGTCGCCTGCAGAGGGTGTCACTGTCAACTCACAAATCCTTTAGCTGACTTGCACAAGATAAAACACCAGAGAGGCTTTGTTTTATGCTAAACACTTCTCTGTTTATATGTTTTTCAGGTGGAAGGTTAGCATGATATAGATTTACGATCAGAGACACACTCATATCTCGCTCTGATTAGATTACCAGCCCAAACATGTAACGTTTCCCAACAAATCAATTAACTCCATCTCTCCTATTTTCTACTCCAGCGCCTCAGAGATGGAGTGAAGAGCAGATGAATAATGTAATTTAGTGTCAGGATGAATAATGTGGGCTCACTTCACTTGTCTGGATGAGTGGATGTGGAGTTAATAATGGAGTGTTTTCAGGTTTTATAAGGCAGGTGAGGAGAGCAGGTAGATCATTTCTGTCTCTGTCATTCTCTCCATTAATGACTCGCTGTAAAGACTGTGGCTGCGAGGTGTTATGAATAAAGAGAGGTGCATTAGCCTGGATTTGAGGGACATTATCTGCAGGGTAATGTTGACCATATGAGGTGGTTAATTGGGGCCTCTTTGAGGACGTTGATTATTCAAACCTGCATGGAAACAGCCTTTGCTCTCTGATAGAGATATCATAGGCAGGGGTCTGCAAATAGTGAACCCCAGGCCAAACATGGACCACCACTGTTAATTTCTAGCCCTCGCCGTGATCTGCAAAATAACGTTTATGTATGTATTTACTAATTTTACTGAACAAACAAAACTTTCACCATCATTAACAGACTAATGTAAACACCTCGTGACTCCTCCTGCAGCCTCCACAGCAAAATAACACCGCAGAGCGATAGAAAGACTTTTATATCTGCAGATCAAGGATGATTTTTTAAGTTATGAGTCCGATTAGTGCACATCTGATTAAATAAAGTGCTTCTTTGGTAAAAGAGTTTTAGGGCAGACGTGACGAGGAGAAACAAACGTGTAGAAACCAAAAATGTGCTGCTCAATGCTGAAGGAGTTTGTTCCCATAATGCAGAACCTGATGCTACAGCAGCTTGGTTGAGAGGGTGATTCCCCCCCACCAAAAAATCTTCGATTAAAAAAAAAAAACTCTATTCACGATTCGGTTCGATTCGATGCCCCCACCCCATTTAAAATGAAATAGCTACTCACAGTAAATTTATTTCCAAAATATTTATTAATATCTATATTTATTTATACTTAAAATATACATTTAAAGTGCCTCCAGGTCAAAAAATCAACACATACCCCTTTTCCACCAAGCTGGTTCCAGGGCTGGTGCTAGTGCTGGTGCTAGAGCCGGTTCACAATTGGTTCAAGTGCGAACCGGTTAAGAACCGTTTGCTTTTCCACAAACGGGTGCCGGCCAGAGAGCTACGTCAGCACGTCAATGTATACGTCTGTATACGTCACGCCAGTTTCCCATAACAACTGGCTAACAACAATAAACAAAAAAATAAACTTACCAGGCTCCGTGGAGGTTTGCTCCATGGTTATGTCCTCCTGCATAGACTCCAGCATGGCTGTGGCAGCATTCAATGCCCCGGTGGCGCTGCACACCGGTCGGTCCCCGAGAACAGCATCGAGCATTTTGTAATGCGGGCTGTTAAAACGTGGCCGACCATTGCCACTACCGCCCAGCTCGGTCTTCTGGTCCCTATATTCTTTCTTTATATATTCTTTATAGATATATATTCTTTTCAATCTGTTTTTCGCTTACTCCAACCTCGTCTTTTTAAAAATGCCCCTCTTCCGTGTTTTTACTCTGCTAATCCCGCCCCCACCCCTGGCGTAGCGTAGCCTGGCCATGCTGGCCCAGCAAAGAGTTGGTGCTAGCTAAGCACCGGTTTTGAGAGCCAGCAACTGGTGCTTAGTCTGTGGAAAACCAAACAACTGGTGCTAAGCTGGCTCTAGCTCCGAACCAGCCCTGGAACCAGCTTGGTGGAAAAGGGGTAACAGAGATCGACACAAAGTGCCTGTGCACTGTAGTTTTATACGCTTGTTTGAATTAACTATGAAGATAGCAAAATGCCTGAGGTAACGCTTGTTGTAAAAAAATAAAAATCTTAATAGAAAACTCAACTCTTGTTTAAAAAATGTAAAAATGTCCAAAGTAACGAGAAAAGTGCCTCAAAGTGCCAATGTGAAATGAACGGGTTGAATTTTAAAAAAAGATTAAACTCGAGTTTCAGGAAAAACCAATCAATTTGACTTGCCAACTCGATTTTAAAATCTTATTGATTTTTGCTCAGGCCTAGATTATGGTATATTTTATTTCTTATGAACCTAAAGGCAGCTGCTCTTTCCTAATGAGAGATCGCTGCAAAAGAGAAAAAAAAAATGGCACAGAGCTGTAACACATGGAGTGAGATGGAGCAGAACAGGTAAAAAAGACACAAAACTTTGTTCTGATGCTTCTTAGTTTATCTGAGAGCAGATTAGACAGGAGCAGACTGTTCACTGACTGATGCTGTCTCACAGAAACATACAGGAGTGCACAGATGAGATGGACACCAGTGGATAATCAGTGATCTGTTTATTATTATTTATCATTAAGAAATTGTTTTTATTGTGACGTGTGCTGCTGACCCCTTGGCCAGGTCGACCTTGTAAATAAGATCCTGATCTCAGTATGAATTATCTGGTTAAATAAAGGTTAAATAGAAAATATACATTTATGAAAAGCTCAGTTAGGAACATGTCTGTATGTATGTGAATGTCTGTTTTTTTAAGGAGAGCTGTAAAAAGCCACTTTCAGCAATAAATTAACAAAAGCACATGACTTTCGGTGCTCTGAAAACTGCCTGATAAAACCCATTAAAGATGTTGGTGCAGGGCTAATAAACTTAAGTTATCAGATATAATCTAGCAGAGTAAAGTTGTATGATTTATGTTTCTTTGTCTTTTATTCTGTGAGTAATAGAGACACCAAGTGCCACTAGCCTGAGCAGTCACTCTCTCCCACCTTTATGCTTTGTTTGATGCAGGTAAAACTTTTTATTTTAGGAAAAGAAGGGTAGCATTTTCTAAAATATTTTCTAATAATAGTAAAAGATTTTATTTAAAAGTGCCTTTCAAAAAAACTCAAGGACGCTGTACGGGATGAAACAACAACAATAAAATTAACAAAACAATGCAACTATAAAATCAGCAAAATAAAACAGACGAAGATGAATAAGTGAGGAGTATGTAGTCCTGAACAGGCGAGTTTGGATTTAAAAAGGGACAAAGACTTTTACATTGAGGGACACACAAAGAGGAATGTACTGATGATTAAGCCATGTGCTGCACCTCTTTCGAGCAGCAGAAATGAGAGACATTGACAGCTTATTGTCAGACAAAAAACAAGAGGAAACGGTAAAAATGTTGGTGCTCTAAGATGACTATCACTAAAAATGAGCGTGATTGATGGTGTTTTCAAAATATCTTGATTCATTCAGGGGCCAATTCAAAATGGGCAGCAGGCTGCATTTGGCCCTCGGGCCATAGCTTGGACACCACTGTATTAACCTCTGATTATGTTCTGGCCTGACCTAGAAAATGTGGTCGAGGTCAAGCTTAACTGTGACCCTGCTCTAAGGAGACTCTGCTATAGGTCTCTGAAACCTGCTCACTGGATTTTCTTTCTCTTTTATTGATCGCTGATTGATTGAGACTCTTTGAGCTGAGCTTCAGATTCTCATGTGTTCCTGTTACCTGAGATAAGGCTCATGTTTGACAGGGCAAAGTTCAGACGTGTGTTTGTGGTGGCAGACAGGTAAACCGGGTCGATGGGCAGACTTCTGTCACAGGTGTGTGTGGTGTGTTTGTGTGTGTGTGTGTGTGTGTGTGTGTGTGTGTGTGTGTGTGTTTACTCAGCTGGTGTGTGGTAACAGTCAGGAAGCAGGTTATCTGTAAACCACGAGATAGACGTCCACAGAATCTGGAAACTGATTGATTTACATTGCATGGATTTCAGGGCTGAGTTACATCGCATTAGCCTGAACATTAGCTACAGTCATGGACATCAACTCTGCATCTGTACAGAAAGAGCTAGCAGGGAAGCGAGGGCACTATAGTGCAGCACATGAGGAAACAAACTCTTTAAAGTAAGGGTCACCAACCTGTAGATCTTGATCTACATGTAGATCTCAAGACAATTTGAGTAGATCTTTAAAGGAATACTACACCCAAACAACGATTTGGCCTCATTTTCTTATCCATGCTGAACAAATCTGGTGAATCCAGCTTTTGGAACATCTAGGATGCAGCGGAGATCTGGGGGAATCCTCGCTGTCCACTGACATTGATATCATGACTTGATGCGAAGACAAACAGTGTCCTTAAAGTCCACAAAAAGTGGCAATATTTTACTGCTTGCTGTAATCCAAGTGTCCTGGTGGTTCACATTTATGGAAGACATCATTTTGCACATGTTTATAGCCTAAAAGTACTACTTGGCATTTCTATGATACACTTATGCGATTGCCTTTGGTGATCTTCAGCTGAAAAAGAGCAAACAATACTTTGTTTTGTTTCTGCAATTAAACGAGGCAAAAAGAAAGAAATCCCATCATTCTGCTGTGATGCAGTACAGACACAAGAGTCTTATTAAAATGTGGGATTTCTTTGTGGACTTTTTACACTGTTCATTCAGGCTCTTATCAGTCATGATATCAATGGCAGTGACAGTATACCCCCAGATTCAGGAAGATGGTTCCAAAACTACTATAAGCAGTGTTGTTCAGCATGAAGGGTGAGAGAAAAAGTAAACAATATATCACATATACACAGACGTGGCAAAAATTATTGGTACTCTTCTGTTAAAAGACTAGATGCTTCACCATTTATTTGACACACAGATCGACCTTTTTGCTTATCCATGACAAATCTGGTGAATCCAGCTGCTCTGCAAAATAAACAGAGTCTGACTGGTTTCTCTCCACCTCAGTAGAATTTGGTATTAGAGAAATATTAAAATGACCTAAATTGTGTTTCATGCTAACATTGTTCCAGTCCTTAGTGACGAGTTTTATTTTGTGTTAGGCTGCATAAATTGTAATGTGCTAATGTGATTTATTATTCCTGATTGTGAAGTTAGATGACGATCATTAAAATGTGAAGTAATTAGCATCATAGGTGATCTTCAGCTGAAAAAGGTTGGTAAACATTTACAACATCTTACTTTTTCACTAGCTGTTTTGTTTTGCTGTTACTTCAATAACCCATTGTTAACTTACAAGATCTTTGGAGAATTTGGGAATGTTTTGCATCTGGACAAATAAATTAATTTTCAGTAAATTTGTGTTTTTTATAACTTTTGTCAGTTTCAAGTTATTACAGTGACCATGAAATTTTTCCGTCTTTGAGAGAAGGGTACTAGCAATTTTGCCACATGTGTGTATTTGTTTATTTTTTTGCCAATTTCATTTTAGGGGCTGCTTAACGATAACCATTGAAGGGATGGTTCAGTATTTTTGAAGTGGGGTTGTATGAGCTCCATATGGCCACTCAGTACATTAGACGCAGCAGAAAGTTCTCTCCTCTCCCTCAGTAAGACACAGTCTGTAAGAGTCTGTGATGAAGAAATAGCCGCTAACAGGAAAGTACTGTACCAAGAACAAAGGGTATTTTCTCCGCCTACAAGAACTCAAATCAAAAAGTAATACCACAGTTTAAGAGTAAACTACATCTGAGTGTTTTTAAGTGCATTAACATTTCGGAAATAGCTAACTGACTCACGTCATGTATCCTGAGCCACCACAATGCAGGCCTGACAGGCCTACATGTTCATGTTAATTAATGCATACTGTTTTCATTAAATCTAAATCTTAACCTAAATAATATTTCAAAAAACAAACACATAAACAAACAGACAAACATCTTTGACAGAGGTAATAAGTATCGGTGACCTCAGATTCAGGTGTGGTTTTGTTCTGAGTTAGATTATAATAGTTTGTTAGAGTAGAGGTGTAAGTAGAAAACATAGAAAAGGTCTAATGTCCAATCCTAAAGTGGTGTAGGCCTCTGAGGTGACACAAACATCAAAAGGATGCACGACTGTGAGCGACACACAAACACCTCCTTCTCCTCTTCCTCTGCTCTTGCACAACATTCATTTCCTGTGCAGAGACCCTCCTCCTCCTCCTCCTCCTCCTCCTCCTCACATCACCGTGCTGATCAATACTCCCCTCTCCGTTCAGGTGATGCGTGAGGAGATAACCCGGCCCTCTGGCTCTCCTCCAGCTCTGATGATGTTGGTCCTTATCGTCTGCCATAATGACTCACATGTGGAGACAGAGGGGACTGATGTCATTTTACATCACCTCATCTCCAGCAGGACACACACTGAGTGAGTCCTCATGTCGGTGTGTGTGTTTCTGTCCCATACGTTTAGAGAAAGGCAGAGTCCACAGGGCCTAAAGGTAAAGTTATTAAAGGTTAACGTGAAATACAAGGTCCTCATCGTTAACCATTTTAAATGATTAAGATGTTTGCACAAATATGCTGCCATATATATATATATATATATATATATATATATATATATATATATATATATACATATATATATAGATATAGATATATACATAAATATACATACATATATATGTATGTATGTATGTATGTATGTATGTATATATATATATATATATATATATATATATATATATATATATACATACATATATATATATATGTGTATATATAATTATACATATATATATATATATATATATATATATATATATATATATATATAAATAGATTGGTAGATACATAGCTAGATGGATAGATAGATACTTTATTACTCCCCATTGAGGTAATTCAGGGGTCTTGTAGCTCAGAGGTCATGCTAAACAGTAAATATAAAAATGCACACAGTAGTGAAAATAACAACAGTAACTATAGACATAGTGTTGTGCTCAAGACCTCACTATCTGAGACCAAGACTTGCCAGAGACCAGAATGCACCGAGACCAAGACAAGACCAAGACTTTTGGGAGTCGAGACCGAGTCGAGACCAAGACCGAGTGGAGACCAGGACAAGACCAGTGTTCTGGCATAGGGCATTGTCTGAGAGGGGTGTGAGATTGTGAGAAACAAGAGCACTTTAATTAATATTCTTCTAAACTTTCTCTACACCTTTTTCTCTTGATGCCTGTAAATTAAATGATACTAAGAACAAAGTTACATTTTACATGCTTGATTGTGAAACTTAACTCCCATGCCTTAAGAAACAATGTGTCCCAAGAGAAAAAAATCAGACAGTAAGATCTGACACCAAAAAGATATGGTTTGAATCTGAAAATATTAATCCTGCAACTGAAAATGACACATCAGATGTTAAAATGTGTAATAGAATTTAACTATTCTGTTAAAATAATTCCAGAGTTGAATCAGATATATACATTCAACAAAATTATAAACGCAACACTTTTGTTTTTACTCCCATTTTTCATGAGATGGACTCAAAGATCTAAAATTCATTCCAGATAAACAATATTACCATTTCTCTCAAACATTGTTCACAAATCTGTCTAAATGTTTGATAGTGAGCACTTCTGCTTTGCTGAGATAATCCATCCCACCTCACAGGTGTGCCACATCAAGATGCTGATCTGACATCATGATTAGTGCACAGGTGTACCTTATACTGTCCACAATAAAAGGCCACTCTGAAATGTGCAGTTTTGTCTCACAGCAAAATGCCACAGATGTCGCAAGCATTGAGGGAGCGTGCAATTGGCATGCTGACAGCAGGAATGTCAACCAGATCTGTTGCTCATGCATTGAATGTTCATTTCTCCACCATAAGCCGTCACCAAAGGCGTTTCAGAGAATATGGCAGTACATCCAACCGGCCTCACAACCGCAGACCACGTGTAACCACACCAGCCCAGGACCTCCACTGAGACCAGCCACTCAGACAGCTGCTGAAACAATTGATTTGCATAATCAAAGAATTTCTGCACAAACTGTCAGAAACCGTCTCAGGGAAGCTCAACTGCATGCTCGCCCCTCATCGAGGTCTTAACCTGACTCCAGATCGCCGCCGCAACAGACTTGAGTGGGCAACCGCTCACAATCGATGGCATCTGGCACGTTGGAGAGGTGTTCTCTTCATGGATGAATCTTGGTTTACATTGTTCAGGGCAGATGACAGCGTGTGTGGCGTCGTGGGTGAGCGCTTTGCTTGATGTCAATGTTGTGGATCGAGTGGCCCATGGTGGTGGTGGGGTTATGGTATGGGCAGGCATCTGTTATGGACGAAGAACACAGGTGCATTTTATTGATGGCATTTTGAATGCACACAGATACCGTGATGAGATCCTGAGGCCCATTGTTGTGCCATACATCCATGAACATCACCTCATGTTTCAGCAAGATAATGCACGGCCCCATGTTGCAAGGATCTGTACACAATTCTTGGAAGCTGAAAATGTCCCAGTTCTTGCATGGCCAGCATACTCACCGGACATGTCACCCATTGAGCATGTTTGGGATGTGCTTGACCGGCGTATACGACAGCGTGTACCAGTTCCCACTAATATCCAGCAACTTCGCACAGCCATTGAAGAGGAGTGGACCAACATTCCACAGGCCACAATTGACAATCTGATCAACTCTATGTGAAGAAGATGTGTTGCACTGCATGAGGCAAATGGTCGTCACACCAGATACTGACTGGTTCTGAGTCCCCAGACCCCTCAATAAAGCAAAAAAATGCACATTTCAGGGTGGCCTTTTATTTTGGACAGTCTAAGGCACACCTGTGCACTAATCATGATGTCTGATGAGCATCTTGATGTAGCACACCTGTGAGGTGGGATGGATTATCTCAGCAAAGCAGAAGTGCTCACTATCACACATTTAGACAGATTTGTGAACAATGTTTGAGAGAAATGGTAATATTGTTTATCTGGAATGAATTTTAGATCTTTAAGTCCATCTCATGAAAAATGGGAGCAAAAACAAAAGTGTTGCGTTTATATTTTTGTTGAGTGTATATAACATCCTTTATACTCATAGTTTTTTTTATTGAAACTCAAGAACAAACATTGAAATTGTTGTGTTGGACTTTATTTTTTAATCGTTTCTCCTGGATTTAGCTCCATATACCTCTGTGACACAAAAATCATAGCAGGTGGATCATCCTTTTCCCAATCCCACCGTTCTGGCACACTACTCCACACATGTACGAAGCTGTAAACACAGACTCATGTGTCAGCACTTTAATCCCTCCTGCAGCTGGATCACTACGGGAGCGCAAAGCTCTGGGAGAATATATGTGTGGGAAGATGAAATATTCTCCGCACACGAGCATGCAAATTTGACTGAATTAAACCACCTGCTATGGCAAAATGAACGCACATCTATGAAAATTTCTATGCATACAAGTGGAGATTTATGTAGCAGGCGGTACTGCAGGAGAGTTACAGCTTTACAGCCCCCCCAGCTGTGCACGCTTTACGGCTCCAACACTGTGAGAGATGCACAGGCTTTATCATTCACATATTCGCTGTAATTCCTCTGCACGGGAATGCTTGTTTCTATCATAAGTCCTATCTATTTTTCTTGCAGGATTCGGCAGATATCCCTCCAAACCCCCTCGGTCTCTCATCCACCCTGGTGATGACCTCATCCTGCCTCCACCCCAGTGTATGATGGGATATGGAGCAGCGTCTGGGCGGATGGTAAGTCACAGTGAAGATGACTCCATGACTCATGCCATCTGACATTATTGAACATGAAAGTCGAGTCGCTGCTCTGCGTGATTTCACTCATAACTGCAGGGAAAGGGAAAGAAAAAGGAGGAAAAACTTGTTAATGATGAACGCCCGCAGCAGTAAAAGGAATTATTGGGACACTGTAGACCAGTGATCACCAACTGGCGGCCTAGGGGCCACATCAGGCCCCTTAGAACTTTCCATCCGGCCCCCTGAGTATTTTTTTTTACAAAAGAGTATTTGGGCCACTGCAAAGGACGTTGTTGAGGAGATTTAGCTTTTCTTTGACTGTGAAAAATTAACATTAAATGCAATGTTAAGTATGGATTAATTCTCAAAAATTCTTGCTTTTCTCCAAATAATTTCTGCTTAAATTTGCATAATTCTAAATTTAATCTTAGAATTCAGAGTTTTCCCCAACAACACTAAAACTAAAATCAGAATTAAAACATTTCCTTCCAGAATTCTGACTTTTAACAGATTTAAAGGGACTGTGAGGAGTTTCTAAGTAATTACAAAAAAGTCTCACTTTTAGATATATGCCTGATATATGCCTGATCGAAATACACACTTTAAGATGAGTTTTATAGCATCAAAATAGGTTATCCATAAATGATATTCCTTAGCCTTCAGGTCGGGTCGGACAGGCCTGGACTGGCCTGGATACTCAACTTCGGGAACAAGACAATTAAAACTAGAGCAAATTTATATTATTCAGACTCGTCTTAGAGCACCAGGCTGTAAGTAGTGATATATAGCCGCCTACAAAACTATGATGCTAAGTTTTCCAAAAATTGCTTGTTGTCACACATCAAAAAATACCGCTATGTAACTAGAAAGAGACACATTACCTCGTCACTTTGCATCCTGTAAGTTGTTGAAAAAAGAAGTTGTAAAGCAATGTAGAGTTCCGAGGAAGGTCTGAGCTGCATTTTTATTAGCATCACAACAAACACACGCTTTGGCTTGTGGTGCGTTCAAGGTGTAGTCAGAAGTAGGAATTTCCGAGTTCCAAGTATGAAACTGCATCTGGAACGTCCCCTGAAGTCAGAATTTCCTACTGGGAACTCGGTGAAACCTCGCCACCCCCGAGTTGACAATGGAAGATGGATGCCCCCAGTGTGAACAGTTATTTAGCTCCTGTAATAATCAATTTATTTGCACTTCTAACTGGGGTGTGTCACTCTAGATCAGCTGTAAACATGGTATTGTTACTTATATTTACAAAAATGCTGCCATAGTGATAATCACATTCTTCATGCAACAACACAGGGCGTGCTAACAACAGCTAACAATAGCCTGGTAGATTGGCATGTTTTTTTCCGACTTCAACTGGAACGCAGATAAGTCAGAGATGATGTCACTCCCAGTTCTGAGGTTACTGGAACGCAGCATTACGACAGTCGCCGTGCGTGCTCATGGGTAGCAGAGTCTTAATGTGGTCGCCATAAACAGATTCTTCTCACAGTACCTTTAAAAACAACTTCAACCTTAAATATTCTTTCTTTTTTAAGCTTTTGTTTGCCCTTTTGGTCTTCCATATCACTAAACATGAGGAAATGGGCAGATTAAAAGATGTTTTTGTTTTAAGGATGGCTTTTCGCCCTTTGATGCCCTCAACTATCAATGAAAACCTGTGCGGCTGCTTCAGGACTGGTGAAGCAAAAAAACTCATTTTAATTGTTTTTACTTATCATAAGTGTTTTCTTAAATCTGGCCCCTAGAGTATATGCTAAGGAAAAAACTGGCCCTTGTATAAAAGTAGTTGATAATCTCTGCTGTAGACTCACGTGGTGAAACGACCTGCTAATGCTGTTAGCAAAAAAACAAGGCATGTGTGAAGTATTACAAGAGTTGCCTGAACTGTCTACTTAAAGTGGCCATGCTGTGCTCCATGTAGACAAAATACATGAAACACTGAGGTCACCACATGCGCAGTACTCTTTCACTTAAGAGCTGCCCGCACATACCAGGAACAACAACAGCTTCGACCATCTACTGAGTAACATGTGTGCTGCTTACCGTGTTTGGTTTGTTATCCAGACATAAAAGAAAACATGAGGACCCTCCTGAAAATGAGATGTAGCATCTCAAGAGGCTAACCTCTAATAAATCACATGACAGGTCTTTAGTTCATGGATCTGTCATTAACTTTAGTTCTTACTTTAGTCGACTTGTCTCCTCTTACCTCCCTTCCTTCATCCACACACCCAACACAGCATCGTGTGGATTTGCTGTTCATCATGAGACTGGGATCCACATTCAAGATTTCCTGCTGCTTAACAGAAGGTTTTTTCTTGAGCCATGATGGAGGGATTCATGATTGGCTATATGGATTCATGTTGGGTGTTGGATGTACATGTTTGTATATATATGTGTATTTTTATATGCATATATGTGTATCCATAAAATGAAGAGCTTTATGCTCTATTGCAAAGTGTCTTGAGATAACACTTGTTATGAATTGGTGCTGTACAAATAAAGATTGATTGATTGATTGACATAACTTTCCGACAAGAAACTCCTGCGTCTTTGTGTCCAGTCGCCATTGTTATTTGTGAAAAGTCTTTCTTCTTTGTACGTGTGTTGTATCAGCACTGTTTCTCTGCAACCTCCATCACCATCACAGCATTCATTTGTTTGAACGCCATCTGAACGCCGATCAAGTTTGAAAACACAAAGGAAAAACCTTTGTGTTCCAGCTGACAGTGTCTCCGTGTAAACAGGGCCTCAGTTTCCACATATTCCTCAAAATTGTCCACCCCTCTTTTGGTTCTTACTGTGTTTGGTTTGTGAAGGTCTTTTGTTTCAGACTGTGCTTTTTGTTGGTTTCTTCTGTGCTCAAGCTCTTGAGTTTTGTTTCCTGTATGTTCATGTTTGTTTGTCAAAGTACTTGGTAAAACTTTTTCTTTTAAAGTCCTTCATAAAAAAGTTATTATTGTTGTTGTTAAACATATAAAAAGACCAACGTCCTTGTCCTGGAGCTCCTACTTCTGGTGCATCCCATCCAAAACGCAAAGCAAGCAAAGACTGATAGAGGGGGAACAACTGAACAAAACATCCATGCATGCCAAATTCTTGTCATCATGTGCTGCTCCAGATTGTTAACACCTGTCCCAGGAAGCTCACAGTCAGAGCTCCATCTATAGAGACAGAGAATAATCTGGTCGTTCCACTTTCTCTAACCATTTACCTTGTCACAAACACAGAGACACAAGCTCACTAAAGTGATGTATTTGAACCCACTGAGCTCATGTAAGCATCATACAGGTACCCCTCCCCCCCTCTTTGTCCTCAGATCAGTAAAAAGAACACACACACACACACACACACACACTCTGCTCTGTTTTGACATTAATTACACTTTGTGGAGATCAAACCGACTCGCAGTGTTTCCTCTGCTCACACAGATTCACTCTGACACTTCACACTCCGACAGAGGAGCTTCATATCTCACACTCATCACACAGGGATCCACGACTGTGTGATAAAAGACACATTTAATATTCAGACCCTTTTTCTTCTAACCTGCCATCGTCACCCCCCATCAGCTCCAGAATCAAACTTTAATCTGCAGAAACAGAGGAGACTGTGTGGTGACTGAGTTTTTGTGATTCTGGGGCATGTCGGCATGGTTACTGATGACGATTTCCTCCTCTTAACCCAGTGTGCAAATCTGAAGCTGCCTTTCATTGAGGTTATTGAGAAATATGATACAGTCAGAACATTTGAAATATGATTATTAGGGGTGCTGGTTTTTGACGTGACTAATATACATGCTTCTGCCAGCCCGGGTTTGAATCTAGCCTGTGGCCAGTTTGAGTGTCCTCCCCTACTCTCTCTCTCATCCTCTTTTACAAACCTATCCACTCTCTCTGTCTCACATCAATACAAGCACAAAACACCATGAAAAATATAAAAAAAATATGACTATAAACAGTTGAATTCAGTCACTATCATCATCAAACTGTTCAAATCATTGGTCCCTACCTTGGGGTGTGGGCCACCCTTTTGGTAGCTTTAAGCTGTGTTCACACCGAATGCAGCTTCACAGCCATAATCGCGTAACACCCTGAAGTCGTGTCGTGTGTCCATAAAAACCTCCTTTTGAAATTAACAACTCAGTATAATTTTTCGCGAAACCATTATTTGTCAAAATCACTGCATTTCTCCTCTCCATCCACAAGATTTCCCCACTGACAGCATGTTGAAATAAAAGTCAGGTTTCAATACACAGCCTTGGCTCTGAATTTCAGCAGGTAAATACTGTGGCTCGGGCCGAGTCACCAAAACAGAGAACACCCCCCCACATCCAGGGGGCGATCATACTCATGCGCAGATCAGACAGAGGGGGGAGGGGGAGTAGTAGGTTGCGTAGTGTGCGCAGTTAGCGTAAGAGAGAGATACAATATGTGCAGTAGCAGTGGCTGAAAAACAGCCCAAAAGAAAAAGGTCAAAGGAGTGAAAAGTGAAAAAGAAGGGCTATGACCACGAAAGAGCGAAGACCCGGGTCAACATTGGTGTTCCTTTCTGTCAGTGGAGGGAACTCCGCGAACTGAAAGACCTGAAAACGGACGCAGATGTCGCCGTCTTTCTGGTGGATAGGTAAGCAACATTAGCTTTGTGGTGCTTCACATAACAGTAACAGCCGTCAGGCATTCGTCTTATTGTCTAATCTGCCAGAATGTACTGTTGTTCTGATGTTTTCAATAATGGCAGTTGAGTTGTCTGACGAGTCGGGGTTACCTTAGCTATGTGGGTCAACTACGCAGTTTCTACGGCTGTTTCCATGACGATGCACCTCCATCAGCTTGGGGGGGTGGAGCCAGGGGTGTGGTATGAAGGGAGAGGCGGGTCTAAATTCGTTAAAATCATTTGTAAGCCATTTATAAGCTATTTGTGGATATAATTATTTACAACTTTAGGTACAAGACATCTACGAGCTATTAATAGGTATGAGTAGATAGTTAACCAATCATTAAAAGATGATCAGTTAACTAACCCTATTTCATAATCATTCATAAATGATTTAATAATCATTTACAATTTTATATATATATATATATATATATATATATATATATATATATATATATACATATATATATATATAGATAGATAGATAGATAGATAGATAGATAGATAGATAGATAGATAGATAGATAGATAGATAGATAGATAGATATGTATATGAATAAATATATAGTTAATTCATAATTACTTCAATATCAACTAATAGGTTTTACACGTCTTGTAACTGAAGTTAGAAAAAAATAAATAAACAGTCTAGTTTGGATCTGCAACCAGGCAGGACCGACACAGACTGTAGAGGACAGTCAGGTCTGCAGAGAAAATCATCAGGACCAAACTGCCCTCCATCCAGGACTTATTCCAGTCCAGAATCAGGAGACGGGCAGGTAACATCTCTGCAGACCCCTCACATCCCAAACTTTTCAGACTCCTCCCCCCAGGCTGTTGCCATATTGAACTCCTAACTACAAAAGTCTGTCTATCTACCCTATATATGCTCACTGTACATATCACCCGCTCATGTACATGCACCTGTGCACCTTAATTTTCTTGTTTTAGTAAACTTGTACATTGTACATTTTGTATATACCCCATAGAACAATCTACATATTCTATTTTGAGTTTTATTTCTATTCTATTCTACCCTAACTTAATTTTTTTAAGCTTAATTGAAATTGTCAATTTCTGCCTCTGGATTTCTGCTACTTGTCTTGTTTAGGATTTACACAGTGTGTATCCACTCTGTACTTGGAGAGAGAAGTGAACCGGCACAAAATTCCTTGTATGTCTAACACATTTGGCCAGTCAAGCTGATTCTGATTCTAAATGATCTAATTATCATTAATAAACGATTTAATAATCATTCACAAATGTATATACGTGGTTTGTTTATGATTAGTTAGCTATTCACTAACATCTACTAATAGTTTACAAATGTCTTACAAATAATCGTTATTCTAAAGTGTTACCTTTTTACCTCTTCAAAATGACATGCTAACAATAATAATAAAAAAAAAAAATACAGAAAGTGGAGAGATTAATGCACTCCCCAAGTTTTGGACATTTTTTTTCTCTCCTTTTAATAATATCAATAAGTACAGTTTGTAATATTGCTGAAAAACATGTTTTCATTCTTTTTTGATTTATTTTGAATATGAAGTTAAAATCAGTGTCAAAGACGGAAGAAAAAACAAGACAAGACAATATCTAGTCATCATATTTGGAGTGGGAGGACGTATAAAAGAGGTTTTAATGCCCACCATTTTCCGAACAGTTTTTTACAAACCAGTGCAGATGTTATTCACATACTGTACATGCATGCTCATGAACAACTATATCAATGCACACATATGTATTGCTTGAACTTTGCAAAAAGCATATATTTCCATCAACAACTTTAATTATAATTTCACATACATGAAGATAATTACATATATTTTCATATTTATATTGACTAAAGGAGAGAGTTATTAGTCACCTTTAAGATGAGGTAAAACTTGTATAGATCATGAACTTGTGGTATAAACAACACAGAAAAACATGTGGGCAGCTGGAAGCTGGTACAGAGCGGTAGTATTATTTGGTGTCAGCCCTGCTATTATTTCCAAACTTAGGACCAAGTTCTGTGAGACTGGTGAAGTCAAAGACTGACAGGAAAGAAGATGACACCATTCCTGAGGAACTAAGCTTCTCCAAGGGAAGAAGGGCCCTAGTCATAACTGTCCTGGTGTTATGGTCTAAAAAGTGGTGACTTTCTGCCAGCACACTAATCTTGTTTCCCTAAGAACTTTCCCAACTTCCACACAAGCTTATTAGAAGCCTAAATTCAGGGTAATTTATGATCAAATACTGTCCCGTTGTGTTTTTTCATAAGCATCACAGAGGCAGACCTTCTCTCTGCGAACACCTCCCCCTCTCTCCGTCTCTTGTTTTCATATTATAAACTCCCTCCAGCAGCTCCTCTCCAGCTCCAGTCCTGACCCTCATGTAAACAACACTTTGAGAACATCCACTTTCACTGATAATTGACCCACAACAACACGACCCACCGCTCGTCTCCGTGCCTGCAGGACGTCTCTCCTCTGCGCTCCTCCCTGCCTCACCTCGCCAGGAGCGCCTGCAGCACCTCGAACAGGAGAAGTGCATAAAGGATTAAATTATGAATGGAGATCAAGCCAGGCAGAAGGAAACGGTTGCGATAATAGCATGACAGCATATTTAATTTGCAGATAATTGCACTTTAGGGGCTTTTAGAGGGCTCTTCTCATACAGGCATTTTTAATGAAATGGGCAAATCATGGCTGTTGTCACCCTGCAGGCGAGGAAGAAACTCTGAAGAAGATTAAAAAGAGCAACAACTGGAATATGACTGAATCAAAAGACAATGATCCGGGTCATTACTTGAACATGAAACCAGGCCTGTGCACCAGTTTTATGTCTTTTTTTCTTATTATTGACTCCTATCTTGTTGCAGGAGCTTCTTTCCATTTTGCACACACATCAGCAAGCATGTGCAGAAGGTGGGGCAGAGGGTGCTGGAGCACCTGCCCCTTTGCCTCTTGACGCCCAAAATGCCCCTTTGTTGAATTGATACTTTCAATTTTTTTTAACTTTTTCCCACTAACGGGTAATCTAATTAATTACTTTTTCAAACGTTATAATGCTGCAGCAGTGAAATGTGGCGTGTTACTTTACACTAATGTCAAGCAGCTGTTATCCGACCTGCCACGCAAACAGACAGACGAGAAAACTCGATGCCAGAGTTGCCAGGTCTGCCTATTTTAAGTGACTTTTGGCTTTTCTTTTTCTGACTTGCGTGTGTATATTGGGAGTTTTGGGTTGCAGTTTTTTGGGCTTGCTCTAATAGTGCACTTGCTCATTTGGACTTGTGACTGTTGTGCCACCTAAAATAAATCCTTATAGCCAGAATTACATTTCTTTCTAATGTCAACTACTGTTTTCACCATAAAGCTGTAGAGGATTAAGGCAAAACTTAGTTAAAAACGTGAATTGTCTTTTTGGTTACAAAAATTAAGGTTAAACAGACGGTTTAGCAATAATGGAGTTACAAATAACAACAGCCCTTCGCTATACTTCTGTATGAAGAAAAGGATGTTCCAACCTCACACAAAAGGATGTTTAATATGTAAATTAAGAGACAAAAAAGAAGAAATATGACTTTGAAATTGAAATGTAACGTGGATAAAAATTAAAACACGCCTCATGCAGGTTTCTCTTTCTTTAAAAAATGCTTATTTCAATTGCAAAATCTGGCAACGTGGTTAGCTGCAGCAATGGCGAGTCCGAAGCGGTCTGTGGAGTTAAAACTGGAGTTTTCAGGATGGAAGTACAAGAAGTAAAAGGCAAGAACACACATGTGATTACTCTATATCCTAAAGTAAAGAGTTTTTCTGTTGTAAGTAAATCTAAAATGTAGTGACCAAAAACACAGAGAACTCTGCTGATGATGCAGCAGGTAACAACAAGGAGAGAGAGAGTGACAAATGGCCCTTTTCCACTAGCCCTGCTCTACTCTACTCGACTCTACCCGGCTCTACTCTACTCGCCTTGTGCCACTTTTCCATTAGCCCCAGTCATCTGACCAACGGGGTGCAGTGTCGCTGTAAATAGCTGAGCGGCACTGCGAAGACATCATTTTGAGCGCGACACAACAATCTGTGGCTTTTTGTCACAAACCGAGTAAAAAAGGAAAGAAGAAGAAGGCTGCAGGTGGTAAGAAGAAATACCTCTTGAGCACAGGAGAGTTTTGGAAGCTATACAACAGAATGAAGCCGAGGACGAGAGCAATCGAGCTGGAAAGAAAAAATGTATGAGGGTAAGCTAATGGTAGCTACCGCTAGCATGCTAGGTCGTCGCGCTCATGACTCATCGATGACAACATTGTCTGACCAATCAGTAGCCAGCAGTCAGTGACGTCACCTTTTAGTATCGACTCAGCTCGCTTAGAACCAGAGCGGAGTAGGTACTAAAACTAGCTTGTTTTAGGAGGTACCGGGCTAGTGGAAACACGCTGCAAATCGAGAAGGTCGAGTAGAGTAGGGCCAAGGCGTGCTAGTGGAAAAGGGCCAAAAGACACACGTTAAAGCAGCTAAAATTTTTCCAAAAAAGTAATGCATCAGTTATTCTCCTGGGTAACTATTTACATTTATGAAGTGGTAATTCCGTTAGTAATTCAATTAATTTTTTGGGAAAGTAACTAGTAACTACGACTAATTACTTATCTATCTTTGCATCTTGTCATGATCACATAACACTTGTTTGCAGCTACTTTCTCCCATGCTCTTTTAAGTTTCTACTCTCAGATGATTGTGGGGGAACCGTTAGATATCAGGGTACCATTGTTAGCTGTAAGCAAGCACAAAGGAGCCGCTAAGAGTTCATCTCCCCATTTAGACACAAAACAAGAGAAATCTAAAGTTTTAGAAGTTGTGGGAGATTTAGTGCCATATGCTTTGTAAGAACGACCTTAATGCCGTGCAGATTTCACAGTGAATTGCTTCATTTGTTTATTTACTGTTTAGGACTGGACTTCAGAAATTCAGGAAACATAAGACATGCCTTACACTTTACACTTTATATTTTAGTCAACTAAAATGTGAACTTTCATCAACTAAAAAAAGTGCTGTCAAAATTAACACTGGACTCTTCTGGCCAACAAAGTTTTTCTTTGTCTCCAACATCAAACTCATGGCACTCCTGACATTCAATGCCGGGCTGTGTTGACAAATGTTCAGCATCTTATACTGGAGCACATTGGGCCAAAGGGGGAGCGCAGCACTCTGAGTACATCTCTCCTGCTTCTTCTATGTCGTGTCACACTGTGAACTGACACTAATGTTATGCAGTGGCAGAATAAACCTGAAGGTTGAGCTTTGTTGCAGCTCTCTTTTGAAAATGCACCGTGAAAAGCTTCAGTCTGCTCAGGGGGGATTCCTCCAAACGCAGAAACAACCTTCATATGAACAAGTTGTAAGGATCAGCCTTTGAGAGCTTCATGTGTTTGTTTTATTTAGTACATCATGTTCCATCTTTTCCTCATATGCATCTGCTCTACATTAGTGATTTACGCTCTCTGGCAACGTTTTGTTCCAGTGTAGGAAGTTTAATGTTCCTTCACTTGTACTTCAGTGGAAAGAACGAGGTCTCAAGGTGCGTGAAACATTTCACCCCGATGCTCCTGATCCAGGTTCACCTCACAGATAGACATTTAAGTCAGAAGTTGCATTGTAGATATGAGAAATGATCATACAGTAATCCCTCTTAAACCTTAAAGCTGCAGTAATCTGTGTCTTCTGTCAACAGCGGTTCAAATGAAAAAGTGTAACGTGGAAAAAGTTTAAAGCTGCTCTGAGACCAAGTTTTGAAGTTAAGTGAACTGACTGTGGAATTTCAGCCTCATTTAGGAGCCAAAAAGGGTCAATGAAAAGTAATTACAGGTGCCACAACTCAGTATTTCTCATTCCTATTTGTGTTGAATTATTGTCTCTGCTGAGCTGTATCTTTGTTGATCTGATTGCTGAATTGATGGGCACTGAACCCAGAATTTCCCAATTCATTGAGGCTTAGAGTTGTTTGTCTTACCACCACACTATCAACACCCTTCACAATGGGAGATGTTTTCAGGGTAGATTTATCCTCCACATTTGGGATAAGGGACTTTAAAAATTCCACTAAACCGAGACAAAACTTGAACCCTGGACCCTCAAATTCTCAGCCCTGGGTCTACCCCTTGAGCTATGGAGACAGACACCTATGTATGGGGCCCTTTTATAAACGTGGTACTCAGTGGCTGAGAGGAAGTTGATGTGTTTGTATGTATAAGTATGTATACATGCATGTTTAAGTTTAGGTATGTGTATGTGAATGCAAGGTAAATCAAAATGCTTATATGATCTAAAAGATTCCAAAACCAAATACAATAGAAGATTATGATGAGATAATTATGGACGATATTGCCAAGGCATGAACAGATGAGATGTAACAAACACTGCTAATGCTCACCCTGTAAATGCTTGTACTGTTTTGTTTTGTTTTTTGGTAACGACTGACTTACTTTCTTTATTTTGTTTAACACACTCTATTTTTCTCTCTTACTGTACTTTTTGTATTGTTGTTAATGTTAAAGCAATAAAAAGTGAATTACAAAAATAGAAAAAAACCTTGAGATCAGACAAGACTTGAACCCTGGACTATAGTACACAAAGTCTTTTCCGAATCCCATGAGCCATGCAACAGAAACCACTTTACTCTTCTGGGATGTTCTCAGTGTCTTTTTTATGAGGTAATTCTTTATTTTTAAAACTTAAATTTTGATGAAAATGCACCTAATTTCAGTGGCGTTTCTAAAACATTCCTATTTTCTTCGTCATGACTGACTGTGAATACAACAAATGTACAGTTGTGGGTGTTTTGAGAGTCTTACGCTTGTTTACTCATTGGAATTTAGATGAAAATAATTTTACAGTCTAAATTTTCCCTTGGTCTGTTTTTAATATTTAACACCGTGCAGTGTTAAAAATTGTATATATTTAGGCATAAAACACAAAACCAAAAAAAGATAATCAATACAATTAAAATTTAATTAATTTACATTCAATTTTGATTTGGGTAAGAACAATAGAAGTTTATGACTCTTGCTTCAATAATCTTTAAGAGCTTTATACGTCCAATGAAAATGACAAGAAGAGCTCCAAGGGCACAAACCCCCGCCAGAGCATTTCACATCTTGCACAAGTTATTGTCAAGAATGTGAAAAACTGTCTCATACTGCTAAAATATCCTTCAAATAGTTTCAGGGTTTACATTTAGTATCTGACCACATGTAAAATGTCATCACATCACCCTTGTGTCATGACCAATGTTCCCTGAAAATATCAAAGTTTGTGAACGTTGTGAGATAATTTTTCTTACAGTCCAACAATTTCTGAAAGGATTATAAAGTTTTTTCAGGGAATATTGTTCATAGCACAAGGGAGAATAGATTAGCTTTGTTTGTGATCAGAACCCAGATGTTGATCCTGGAATAATTTCAATGACTTGTTAATGAGGCAAAATACAACGTAAAATCTCCTTCATAATTTTATTTTGAAAAATGAATTTCTTCTAATAAATTAAGTTTACTTTTTCTATTTCTATTCAAGTTTTACATGAATAAAAACTTACATTATTATTGAATGTTGTTGTTATTATTGTTGTTTTTAAATGCTAATTTATCTGGGTTATAACTTTTGTATTTTATTATTGTTTTTTATTGTTGTATTGTATAATCTATGACTGCATTGTATATTTTTCTGTGTCCCGCCCAGGGACCACAGATGTAAATTAGCTTGTAGCTAACTCTGGCTTGACAGTCCTTGTCTTGCATGGCCCCTGTTAAATAAACAAATAAATAAATAAAATGTTTGGGACTCAATTGTTTAGTTCTTCTTCTTCTTTACAGAAGCTGCTACTGAAGCTGTTAGCACCTATGCTAATCCCTGTATGAGCAGTCCCTTTCTCCCACTTTTTCCTGATTTAAAGGATGCTGATTGGGCCGTACCACTTTAGGTCACGCATAGTTGTTGTAGACTGGAGCTTTGCAAGATGGATCAAACTGAATAAAGACATTCAATCAGGCAGATCCAGCTGCACTGCAAGGTTAGGCCATAACACCCACTTTTTTTGCTCATACATACAGATACATACAGCTGATTTTGTTAGGTGTTGGTATTAAGATGGACCCAGAGCAGAGGCTGAGATCAGATCAAGGTGTAAAAAACCAAGGTCTATTTGACAAAGGTGACAAAAGGTGAAAAGAACAAAGGTGGTGGCGGTGGCGGTGGCGGTGGCGGTGGCAGGAGCTCGTGGAGACCTGGAAAAAACAGAAGAGAGGTTCTGGTTAGCTCTCAGGCTGAAACGAGCCAAAATTCCAAATAGCACCATAAATGCAATAAAGAGAATTCCTCAGTGTGAGGAGAAAAAGCTTAAGGCCAGCACAAACTGTGTTACGAACCACAAACTTATGCAATCAGCCGGCGAGGAGAGAAGTAAGCCACCAGCTTAAATAGGGAGATCCTCATCAGGCAATCAGGAACAGGTGATGGAAGCAGAGGAGAGCAGCTCCCAGGCACCGCCCATTCCGGTTGCCCATTAGAGGTGAGAGGAGGAGAGAGGGAGAGAGCAGCCTCACAGCGCCACTCCCAGAAGGTGCCCAGGAGAAGTGCAGGAAAGGAGACAGGAGACAACCTGAGAGGGGAGGGAGAGAGGAGCAAAGACTGGAGGACTAGCGTGCAGTCCTCACAGATTTTTATGGGGACGACAATGTTTAAGTGCATTGTTTTTTTTAAGTCCTGTATGTTGTTTCCTAGCGGCACTGTGACATCAATTGGATATTGAAGATTGGACAAGATTGTGACTCCCTTTATAAACAGCCTCCAAGCTTTGACCTCCTTATGGCTGTAAAAAGGTCCAACCAAAGGATCAATCTCACATCCAATTACTGCATCATACACTGTTAATCAGTACATCTGACATCAAAACAACGCCGCTGCACAAAACGTGACATCAAATTAACATGATTTGATGTCTGTCAAAGGACTGATGTCATGTCAATTTACGTTTTTGACCAAGTTATGGTGACAATTTGATGTTAGTGTCTGATGTCATATTGATGTTTGACATCAGATGCCCACGGGGTTGATTCCTCTCTGTTCATTTAACCTTGTCAGCCTCTTGAATTGGGGTTTGAATTTGCTTAAACTTTCATAAAAAGGCAAAAAAAGGTTTGCTAAAAATGTGTTTACACGTGTGTACATCCATGTGTGTCAAATCACGCTTCAAATGTGCACTTGCTGTCGTCACAGCGGGCTGAGAATCTTCCAGCATCCTCACTAACATCTGACACCACAGATGGCTGAATGAAACAGCTGGTTAGCACCGCTCTCCGCTCCCTCACTCACGCGGTACGTCTCTTCAGGAGGCCACGGTTGTCTCATTGTATTAATTTATCAGTAAACGTCACTGTAGCGTGTTGATGCTTATGCAGAAGACAAAGGAGAAGACGCAGAGGGCAGTAAGTGAAGCATGTTGATCACCTCATTGCTTTATGCTAATGAGAAAGTAAACATTTAGCTCTTTATCAGCAAAATATCAGTCTCCACTGAGTTTCCTAAGCTTCACATCGTCTTCCCCTCTCACTTTCAGGATTAAACCGCTCAGCTGATCAACATTTAGAGCTCAGAAGAAGAAGAGGTTTAATCTGTGCTGTTAAAAACAGGCAGAAGGTGGGGAAGGGTCAGGTTGCACCCTTGAGAGAGGTCCTGTAGAAATCTGATCTTGCATTTATTTCCAGGGCAGACCAGGTCTGAGGGTCTCCATATTGTTGTGTATTATATTGCAAAGAAAGTTGATGATGTTCAGAAGTACATACAGGACCCATGTAAACACCAGGGGATGGCATAAGGGAGGACATCTGTCTGTGATTAATGATTTGATTTTGAAGATCAAGATTGGGTGATTTTTGATTTAAACTGATTTTAAATTTTCCTTGTTTGTTACACAGAAAGTGATTTTTCCAGGATCTGCTCCAGTTTCAAGCGGCACTATGTAAGATTCCAGCTCAGCTCTCTACTGTCCTCTGTGGTCGTTGAGTGTAACCGCACTGTCGTACACCAACATGCATTTGTTGACATACAGAAGGTGGAGAAGCGAGCCGACAGGATGTCCCAAGAGACAAATAAACCATGTGGACTGATAAGGTACAGTCTGATCATGTTTCTTTAAGAATAAATCATCATGCACTTACAGGTCCAACAATAACAGGGCCAAATCAGCATCAGTCAGACATCCCTCCTCGTCTTTCAGCGCACGCCAGCAAGTGAACGAAAGTTTATCCCTGTCTGGGCATTTTGCTTGTTACTCTCCAGCTTCCTTTTTGTCTTCTCTAGAAACCTTGTCTTTTCTTCAGGTTTTTCGCTGCTTCCACTGTGATAAATATTCTTCTTGTTTAACAGTGGCATCCAGCATCAGAGGAGCATTACTGCCACCTACTGTGCAGGAGTGTGAGCCAGAGGTCCCTATTTCCATCAGGAAAATAAGAACAGATTTACTTTAAACTAAATTCTGTTCATTAAATCTGTTTTAAAAATTCAAAAACTGTTTATTTTCTCCTTTTCCCAACGTTTAGCTTTTGCCTCGAGGGGGAAGTGACGTGTGCTGTAAAGCAGTAAACATTTATAGTTGTTTTAGTGAGGAAGTGATCTTACCATTCACATTGAAGTTACATAGTGCCAGTGAAGGTTATGCAGACCCTCAGATCATGATAGAGGTGTCATTCAACCTGTTGTTGGGTGATAAACCATCACAATGACTCTATAAATATGATATTAGGGTGGAAAAACCACATAGCGTTGGATTAAAGCGGGGTACTCGCATAGAGACTGTCAGACCATTTTTGTCCTGACTTTCCCCTTCCTGACCAAGGACGGCAAACATCACATTATCTTCTGTTTTATAAGATTATGCCATAAAATTATCCTGTCATCTGAAGTGTGCTAACAGTGAATTTATCTGATGCTGGTCTCTGAAACAGGTCTGACTGAGGAACAGGGAAACAGGTGTAGATAAAACAGGCATTGAAACATAAAGTTCAGTGGACCTCAGAAATGGAGGACCAGCTCACATGTTCACGCTGTCTTCAGGAGTTTTTCCACAGTCTCTTTTTTTAGTTCAGGATTTTTTCATCAAAATTAGTCCCAAGACCACCATCACTCCCTCTCATAATACGTCCTCTTCCATGTTGTGCTTTCCAGTTGTTGATATGTTTCTTCTTTATGTTTCTTCTTCTTTGTTTTTATTAGATAACATTTGATCTCTTGGGATCTCTGTATTGGAGGACTAGATTCGGGGGTTGGACAGAATGGTTGTGTGTGGTGTGCTGTGTCGAAATTACCTGAGCACACCACACACAGTGTGATCCAAACTGCTCAAAGCCTGATTTTTCATGTGTGGGGTCTCTAAGAGGTACTGTAAGAGGAACTTGGAGTGTCTGAAATACACAGGAGAACATGCCCTGAGTGACAAAGGGACTGAAACGACTTTCATGCCACCCTTTCTCCAAAATCATCCTGTCCAATAAAGAAATAGATTTAATGATCTGAGTTTGAGTTACAGATATATCTGTTGTTAATCATACCTTTGCCCTCTCCATGACTCACAGGCAGTTAGCAGGAAGACCTCCAAGTGTCCTGACTTCACTTTTAAGAAGCTTCATCTCTGACTGATGGACGCCAATGGCTCAGTTGATGAGGGTGAACATCAGGACGCCGTAAAGATTTGCAGAGCTGATGTCTGCACACAGAACAGCAGAGCAGAGCACCGGTGAGATCCTCCATGTACCTGTCAGCCTAAAATGATGGCTAACTTCCTGTGGGCTGCACAATCTCTAATGGTCTCCAGCTGGACATGAGAGATCTTCACTCTGTGTGTGTGTGTTTGGCTCAAACAGCAGGAAACTTTACACCTACATGAAGTCAGAGGATGACTTAAACACATGTGAATGTTCGTGTTCACCTGGTCTGCTGCTTTCCCAGCAGAGGAGAAGATCCAACTGTTCACAGAGGTAAAGTCAAAGCCGAGGAGACCGCGACCACTGCAGGGAAATCGCTTCTCCTGTCAGGAAGACGATGAGGTGAGGGTTTCACAACGTTAAGTCTTATTTTCTGGAGGCAGCTGCATCAGAAATATCTTGTCAACACCGTCTGCTAACATCATGGAGCTTCACTCGAGGATTTCACGTGTAAACAAAAGACAGATTTTGTCTTTAGAGAGAAATTTGCAGGGTGAATTTCTTTGCAGATTAATGGAAACCCTGATTCAAATGAGGTTGGGAAGCTCTGTAAAACATAAAATAAAAACCTTCACTTTCCTTTATTCAAATGAATAGACCACAAAGACAAGATATTCAATGTTCAAATTGACAAACCTCATTGTTTTCAATTCAGTTCAGAGCTTTATTGTCCCTTCAGGAGAAATCTGGTCTTCAGTGACGCATCCAACAACAAGTCAGCAACTACAAACAAATAAATAAACACTGACACAAAACAACATTGCAGTGTATAGCACAGCCAAACTTTACATGAACAACCCCAATGACGTAAAAATAGAGACAACAAAAGAGTTAAAAAGAAGTGAGGAAGTGGGTGAAACCTGTCATGAATCAAAATGAGGATTTAAAAAGGTCTTGCCACCTGGACAGTGGAAAAGGAGCATGAAGGGCTCAGTCATTCACAAGCATGGATGAGATGAGGTTCACCACGGGGTGCATGTTGACCTACTTACAAGCATGTCCACAGTGGTTTAAGCATGCACCCATGGTTCGGGTTTTTGTATGTATTTCTCCAGAAAATTACATAAAGTGCAAATTGTATGGTGAATCCCAATTCTACCCCTTGGCCCTTGTCTTACCTTTGGTTACCCCTTGACGTGTAGTGATGTGGTGTCCCAATTCTCCGTAGGGCTGAGGCCTGTTCACACAGAGATGCTCTCACCTGCAAAGCAAAGTCTTTCTATTGCATTTCAAAAGCAATCCGCTTTCACATGGAGATGCCAGAATAACTGCGCTGTAGTTTGCATGCCGGTTCAGTAGATGGTGATGTAGGTTCACAGAGAAACAGTGCTGCTACAGCACATGTATGAAGAAGAAAAACTTTTCACAAACAACAATGGTGAGTGAACACACAAAGACGCAGGAATTTCTTTTCTGGACAACAAATCTGTCTGGATTGTTTTGTCTGGATAAACCCAACACGGAAAGCAGCACATATGTTATTCATTAGACGGCCAAAGCTGATGTCATTCCTGCAGCCTTCATGCGAAAGAATACTGCACATGCAAATGAAATGCTGAATCCTGTTTACATCAAGCCAGGCAGCGTTGCGTTTTCAAAACTCTCCACCCTGGACCCTGGATTCAGGCACTCCAGGCACCGTTCCCATGTAAACTGGAGGCAAAAATGCAATGAAAACTCTTCCGATTTGGACGAATCCAGACTCATGTAAACAGGGCCTAAGACTAAGGGCTACACTGCCCTCGAAACGGAGACATAGTGGGACCTCATTTGAAATGAAGATGTATGAGAATTTCCCACAATACACCAGGCCTGCCAACACGAGGCAGAGCTGAGACCAAACAAAGTGCTTAATTATAAGTAATTATTAAAACATTCATTCATTTTCTATACCGCATATCCCTTTGGGGGGGGGGCTATCCCAGCTGTCATTGGGCGAGAGGTGGGGTACACCCTGAACTGATCAACAGTCGATCGCAGGGCCACATAGAGAGACAGACAAGCAGTCATGTTCAGACTCATACAGGACCTTCTTGCTATGAGGCACATGCACTATACCTGCTGCGCCACCGTGCCACTCTCATTAAAACATCAAGTAAATATTAATCATGTTTTGAATTGTTTTCTAAGTTCTAATTTCTCTATATAACAAGCTAGCTTCTGCAGCCATAGCTACGGCTATTGTCGCATCTACCTACGTCACAGCTAGTGAGCAGCTCAGGTTGATAACGTAATGGGAATCAAGTGCCATCTCATTTCTCAGCAGTGTGTTTTCACCCCTTTCCCTTGGACCACAAAACAGAGGGCTAGGGGGAAGGGGGAAGGGGTAGAACTGGGATCCACCCTTAGTCTAAAAGTAGATAGCTTAACAGGGCAAAAAAACTGGGTCACAATAAGCACACAGGACGGTTTAGAGTTGCAGTTGTAGGCAGTGGCAGGCTAACGCTACCCATTGACTCCCAGTGTTTGAGCTAAGCTATGTTGTGGTGATCAAGCTCTGTCCATCTCTTCCTTTTTACTGCACACACAGTCAAAAGAATGGTGTCTATCTGCTTGTCATGGACTAGGGAGTGAGGCAAGGCATGAAAAGAAAAAAAAAATGGCATGTCCCTTTAAAAAATCCTTTCAAAGAGCACCCAGGGAGATTTCAGCCAAACTTTCCTCGGTTACAGCTCTAATTTTCTGCTCAATCTTGCTTTTGTAATCACATCACATATGTTTGATCACACGTATGTATATACATAAATGTTGCACCTAAAAGATTCTCTCTGATCCTTTAGGGAAATACTTCAGCCTGTCTGATGGAGAAAGAGCAGAAGCTTTGCCTCAAATCTTTCACTTGCATCCAAGAGTGTCCTCAGAGGATAAACAACCAATTCATCAAACAGCATCAGGAAATATTTGAAGAGTTTGTTCAAAATAAGCACTCTGTCTGCGGAGGTAAATTAATAACTACTAAACTCCCTCTCCCTCGCTGCGTTGCCTTTAAAGGGAAGCAGAAATATTTTTAAACCTGGTCTGATCTACACAAACATGAACAAAGAAACCATCTTGGAATCATTAGTGAACCTGCATGCTTTGGCCTCTGTTTCTCCGCCTTGTGCAGGTAAGATCTCCAGTCCACCCTCGGTACATACCTCAGATATCTGGCAGCAGGAATGTGTGTGTGAGTGTGAGGTGTGTTTTCAGGGTCTCCAGGCTGCACGGAGGTCCCCGCTCCCAGCCTGCTCCACATTAAAGCCACATGTCTCTGTTTTTCTTTCCAACAGGCATGTCATACCTGCGGCTCTCACACACATTCACGCCGCCGATGTGAGGTAAAAAATCTCCCGACTCCACGCTTCTGATCACCGTGACTTAACTCCTCTTGAGAGATTCATCGATTCTCAGCAGTTTGGGGTCATTTATAGCCAAATGAAAACCTGCGTGATGACTCAGAGAAGAGCTGAGGTAACCAGGAACGGAAAAAATGACAAAATACACTCAGTGCATTTCGTGTATTTATAGAGCTACATACCGTGAAACACCTGGCAACAAAAAATTTAACCACTGCTTATAAAACTAATATTACAGCTGTGTGTTAGAGTTTTATTATTTGTAGTTAATTAAAAAAACTATGTTGGCTCTCATTTATCCACAGTGGCTGAGGAGGACAAACAGCCTGCAACAGCTCGATACAGTTCAGCGAGAGGAAAACTGCTTCAAGAACAGAAACACAATCAAAGATCAGCGGGCATTACAAACACAGAAACTCACTGCAAATAAAAATAAAAATGCAATGCAAAAACAAAAAACAAATGCATCTGTACAGAAAGTTAAAAACAAAACAATCCAAACCATGAAAACTGCTGCAAGAGTAAAAGTGCAGCAGGACAAAGTACAACTACAGAAGAGCTCCAAGCCTGCAGGGGGCGCTGTGGCAGTGTAAATTAATACTGAAATCCCCAACGACCAAATATTAAAGGGCCTTGCCTCACTCCCTAATCCATGACAAGCAGGTAGACACCATTCCTGCGACTGTACGTGCAGAAACAAGGAAGAGATGGGCAGAGCAAGCCCATTGCTAACTAGCTTAGCTCAAACACTGGAACTCAATGGGTATCATTAGCCTGCTTCTGCCTTCAGTCATGAGACAAACTCTTCAGTAACTCTTAATGGCCTGTGTGCTTGTTGTGACTTTTTTATTTTTACCTTGTTATGTTATATTTTTTATTTTTAGACTAAGATTAACACTTTATGTAATTTTCTAAAGAAATACACACAAAACTGAAAGTTCCACTGCCTCAGTATTTCTTGGTGCTTGCAAAGTTTCCAAAAAAGGTAGTTCCTCCTCTGTATATTCTGGTTCATAAAAGTAAGTTGCTTTGTCAGCCACCAAGAAATCATTCCCTCTCAAAAGTCATCCATAATCCTTAGTACAATCTTCTACAACTTGTTGACCAACTTAGAAGCATGCACGCGGTGGGCTGTGCATGTGGTTTAGCTATGTATGTATTTTGTTTGAAAATTATGTAAAGTGCTAATCTTAGTCTAAAAGTAGATGATGTAACATAACTTGGTGAAAAAATGAGTCACAACAAGCACACAGGACTGTGTAGAGATGATGAAGAGTTTATCTGATGACTGGAGGCAGAGGCAGGCTAATGCTACCAACTGACTCCCACTGTTTGAGCTAAGCTAATTTGTGGTGGGCTTGCCCTGCCCATCTCTTCCTTGTTACTGTACACACAGTCATAGGAATGGAGTCTGTCTGCTTGTGATGGACTTGGGAGTGAGACAAGGAATGAAAACGACAAAAATGTTGGAGTGTTCTTTTAGCATGCTAAAGAGGTATAAAACTCCATAAGTCACGACTCAGGCTCTTTTAACATGAAGTCTAATCTAAAGTGCACCAAACCGTCTCCTCCAGTTTGCTGCCTGGAAGATAAAATATAAAAAGCAATATTGATCATTAATAATAAGCAGATTCAGCATTGTAATCACAACCAGAGTTGCAGTGTAACACACATAATTTACACACTATACTCTCTTCCATACACAAATACACACACATAAGCGCACACCCTGAGAGTGGGACAGGAAGAGGTTGGGTTTCATGTTTCCTGCGCCCTATTCCCCGAGCTGTTGGCTCACGTTTTGATGTGAAACGTTTCCTGCTGCTCCCGTGTGTGTCTGTGTGTGATGTTTTTACTAGGAAATCAGAAATCTCCTTCCCTCTCACCTCCTCTTCAGAGGCTTCTGGTTCAGGTTATTTTTCTCTCACATACAATCAACCTTTCTTCATCTTACCTCACACTGTCTCCATTTGAACAAAATATCCTTTGGGGAGGGAAACTTTTTACATCAGTTCTGGCTCTTACCATCTATTAGAATTGTTCATCAATTAAAAGAATGACCTAAATTACTACAGTTAAGGTGAAAGATCCATCGAGCTTTGCAATTGGGCTCTTTCACTCCTATATTTCAGCTTCAGTTTCAGATTCAGATTCAATTTTATTAGTGTCCCAGAGGGCAAATAGGGTTGCAGCAAGAAGCACAAGAAACACATAAGACATAGTTACAGTACAAACACATAACATGCACACAGTTACTTTAGTATGGTTATTATTATAGTTATTTTACTGTAGTATTTTAATTATTATTTTTTTGTTTGTGTACTTGAATGTTCAGCGTTTTGTGCTAAATTTTATGTATTAAAAGTGTTTTATGAATAAAGTTTCATTGACTGATTGACATGTTACTGAGCAATATGCTAATACACGCCAGTCATCTTTAAAATAATGCTAACATAGCTGTAAAATGCAGGGCTTAAAAGTAATGTGCAAAAATTGATATCAAGTTGTTTTTGATGTTTGTCGCTCAAACACTAGGAGTCAATGGGAAACATTAGCCTGCCTCTGCCTCCAGTCATCAGATACTGTAAACTCTTCAGCAACTCTGTGTGCTTGTTGTGACATGTTTTTACTTTACGTTATCTAGTTTTAGACAAAGATTAGCACTTTATTAATTTCTGAAAGAAATGCATACGCAACTGTACCACAGGGCGCATGTGGATTTCTTTTTACTGCACACACAGTTGAAATAATGGTGTCTACCTGCTTGTCAGGCAACACACAAAAACAAAAAATGTTGGTGTATCCCTTTAGCAAAGAACTCTCAAAGTCCAACTTTAGCTCTGGTTTATCATAAAATCAATAAATCAGCATACTATATACACAACTAAACTGCAGGGAGCATGCACAAACTACCATGGACGTGCTTCTAAGTAGTTCAACAAGCTCACGGGACAGCTTATGGTTGCTGAAGAGTTAATCTGATGACTGTAGGAAGAGGCAAGCTAACACTACCCACTCAATCCCAGTGTTTGAGCTAAGCTAGTAAGTGGTGGTCTAGCTTTGCCTGTCTCTTTCTTTTACACACACAGTCAAAAGAGTGGTGTCTATCGGCTTGTCATGGACTCAGGAGTGGGACAAGACACAAAAACAAAAATGTTGGTGTATCCCTTTAACTCAGCTCAGCTACACCTCAGCAGAGGTGACAGGTGTGACCAGGTGAAGTTTACTGTGCTGGTTTTCTCACTCTGACTTGAAGTCTGCTCTCACAGTGATGTAGCTCAGCTAAACCCAAAGTAAGACACTGTTTTAAGGCCTACATTCACTGGGTTTTTTTTTTCAACCTGGAGAGACAGAAAACTCCACACATCAGAACGAACACTGTAACGTGAACCCTCTGGCTCTTATGCTGCAGTTTGTCTCAAACTTCTCCATAACTCCAAATTCTACCCCAAACTGTATCTCCAACCTGTTTCATCCATATTCCTCGATCTTTCCTCCTCTGTCTCTGTTTTAACGTGGTCCTCTCTGCAGGTTTAAAGCCGCTGAGGTGGAGTCGTCTGTCTTTACAACGTGCTGCTTATGATGCCTCCAGGCGCTCCGTCTCCATGTTTATCCTCCCCTCCAAACAGACGCAGAGCTGCTGCGCTGTGCACATTATCTGCTGGCAGGGCTGGATTACAATACCTGCAGTAATGTTTAAAACACATTAGTGTGAACGGAGGGAGTGTAAATGTAAAGGATGAAGAAAAACGAATGATCTCAGGAGTGAATAAAAGACCCTTGCAGCAAACACGGAGGAGAAAAAGCTGGAAACTAGCAACAAGACTTGATATTTCTTGTTTCATTCAGTGATTCTTAAGGATTTATACACAAAAATCTACACAGTATATGTTCAGCATCTCAGCTCTTGAATGTTTTTATGATTATAAATGAGAATATAATGGCCTCTGAGGCGAGCCTGTAATCCTGTTAGTGTTGTAATCAGAGTTCACCCATTAGCTGTGATTCACTGTAACCACCGTTTGATTAAGACAAATGGAAGCTGAGATTCAAAACTATGCTGTGATTTTATGAAAAATAAAATAAAATATCGACCTGTTGACTTTTTAAATACATTTTTCATTCGGACAACTGCAGGAATGCTGTGGCACCTCTTAGGCTCCACCTCCCGTGACCCCTACAGGGATAACAGGAACAGATAAGGGTGGATGGATTCTTTATAGGCAGATATAATTTTATGATCCTGACAGCAGGATACTAATTGTTGGAAGTCTTTCCCATTCCAGCTTGATGTACTTTAGTTTCTCAACCTTCCTCAGTCTCTGTTGTAGTATTTTGTGCTTCATAACACTCCACATATTCTCACTGGGAGTCAGGTGTGGACTGCAGCAGCTCAGTCTTGTACCTGCACTCTTTCACTCTGAAGCCACGCTGCTGTAACATGAACAGAATGAGTGTTCATGTCTTACTGAAATAAGCAGGGACGTCCCTGAAAAGATGGATGGCAGGACTAATGGAGCCTTCACAGATGTGCAGGTTACCCATGCCATGGGCACTAACACCCCTCCATACCATCACAGATGCTGTCTTTTCACCTTTGCTCTGATAACAGTCTGGATGGTCCTTTTCCTCTTTAGCCTGGAGGACACCACGTCCATGATGTCCAAAAACAGTCTGAAATGTGGACTCAGACCACAGCAGACTTTTCCACTTTGCCTCAGTCCATCTCAGATGATGGCCCAGAGAAGCCGGTGGTGTTTCTCGGTGTTGGTGGTATTTGTCTTTGTCTTTGCATGGTAGAGTTTGACCTTGTAGATGTAGAGATGAAATGTGTTAAATGAAAATGGTTTTCTGAAGTCCACATGCTGATGTCCTTTACTGAAGATTCTGGGGATTACAGGTCACAGGCATACAATGTTTGGTTTTGGCCTTGCAGGTATGCTGCAGAGGCTCCTCTCGATTCTCTGAATATTTTTAACATCTTATAGACTGTAGAAGATGAAATCACTAAATTTCTTGCAACTGTTTGTTGAGAAATGTTCTTAAACTGCTGGACTGTTGCACCTCCATCCCTGCCTGTGAACGATGGAGCCTTTCAGGGATGCTCCTTTTATACACAACCATGATGATCACCTGTTTCCAATTCATCTGTTTACCTGTGGAATACTCCTAAGTGGTAAACAAATCAATTACAAATTATTTCCTCTGCCAAGGGGGTTATGTTTTTGCCGGCATGTTTGTTTTTTTGTTTTTTTGTAAGCAAGATTACCCAAAAACGACAGGACAGATTTTGCTGAAAATTTGAGGTGATGCTGAAAATGGCCCAACTTAAAAATGATTAGATTTTGGTGGTATTTCAGATATTTCTTTTTGTTCAATAACTGTTAGACTAATAGTGATATCAACATGATTCTGAGTGCTAGGTGTGAGGTTTTTTTTAATGGAAACTTCATCATAAAACTATTGATTAAAAATGTAACAGCAATATTTGAGCTACCTAAGTGGAGCTTTGTGCTCTTGGTGCAAGATGTGTTTTGTTTTTATTTACTTTTTACTCAACATCCCAACTTTATAGCAATCAGTTTGTATTCAAAGGGTTTGATCACTCCTTCTAAACCTCACACCACACATGACTGATGGACTGAAAGTGTTTGTTAATGCATTAAATCAGATTATTACATCACCTGTTTGTTCCCAGTTCTCACATTACTGTGTGCATAAGCATCCCTAAAAGCTTGCGTTTGACAAAGATTAGGACTTTTTGTTGTCTTCTTCCCTCATCAGTCTGTTTTCCACTTCCAGTTTTGTGCAGAAAGTATCGGTGAGTCACAGGTATGCTGTAACGGAAACACAGAGCAGACCTGTGTCTGAATCCCTCACTCAGCTAAATATAGCAGGAGATGTTTGTCTGTCAGCCCCTCCCCCTCACCATCCCCTCAGACCCTTATCTTAATTATTTCCAGACCTTTCAGACTGCTTGAAAACACAAACACACACAAAAAAACACAACAACGACACACACAGCTGATGAAGAACCTTGGTGTTGTGTTTACAGGCCTTCCTGCTGCTCTCTAACAGGGGTGTGACCATCTGTCTGTATGACGGCAGCTTTTCTTTCAGAGCATTTGTTTTTGTTTTGCTGCATATTTCTGTCTCAATGACCAAGCAGATTCAAAACTGTGGGCCAATTAGTACCTGTGATACTTTTAAAATGTAGTAGTAACTATGATAGATGAGCAGGAGAAAATATATGGCATCTTAGAGACGGAGCCATCATGTTCTTCGATTTCATTCTACAAATGTTTAATCACAGCTCTTATTAAATTATTACTAGTCTTTTTATTCAGGCAATCACTTTCTTCCATCCCTCCATCCAGCAATCTAGTCATCCAATTTGTCCGACTATCTCCACCCATATGCAGCCTCTGTTAAGCATCCATCCATCCGTCTGTAAGTACATGCAACCATGAAAGTATGTTTGTATTCATCCAACGATTCTTCCATTCATCCAAGCAGGCCATCGATCACCCATCTCCCGGTTAGTCCATCTATACATTCATCCATCCACCAATCCACCCATCTATGTTTCTGTCCATAAACTCATCAAGCCTTCAATCTATCAGTCCCTCCATCCCTCTATTGTTAAGCCATCCTTTTACATCCTTAATGCTTTTAAATATCTCTAGATCATCTAACCGTCCTTAACATTGTATAGCATTTCATTCAAATATACTTTCATACATATACACATATATATGTATATATACATTAATCCATCCATTCACCCATGCATCCATCGTTTTCCATCCTGCATTTAAATACATCTTTTTATACATCCATCCACTGCTCCCTTCATTATTTTATATCCTTCCATCTATAAATCCATCCATTCATCTGTCCTTTCATTTATATTTCCATATCTTTATTTTCTATTACTCTATCTGCCCATGGACCATCCATCCATCCATTTATCCATCCATCCATCCATTTATCATCCACCTATTCATGATTTGTTTATTTATACATCCTTTTACCTCCTTTATCCTTCAATTTATATAGCTCTTGATTCACCCAACCATCTTTTTACACACTTCAATTTTTAGATCCATCTCTTTATCCTTTCATCCATCCATCCATCTATCCATCCATCTATCCATTCATCATTAAGCCATCCTTTTACATCCTTTATCCTTCCATTTATATACTCTAGATCCATCTAACCATTCTTTACACTAACATTTCATTTATATATTAATTCATGTATTCATCCATACAGCCATCCTTTTCCAAAACTTCCATTTATAAATTCATCTCTTTGTCCATCCATTGTTATCCAGCCACGTATTCATCCATCCAACTATCCATCCTTTTTCATCCTGTTATTTATATCCATCTATTCATACATCCATCCATTTTTCCATTCAATTATTTTACATCCATCATATATGCATCCACCCATCCATTCATCTGTGCTTTTGTTTATATACTCAACAAAAATATAAATGCAACACTTTTGTTTTTGCTACCATTTTTCATGAGATGGACTTAAAGATCTGAAATTCATTCCAGATACACAATATTGCCATTTCTCTCAAACATTGTTCACAAATCTGTCTAAATGTGTGATAGTGAGCACTTCTGCTTTGCTGAGATAATCCATCCCACCTCACAGGTGTGCCACATCAAGATGCTCATCAGACATCATGATTAGTGCACAGGTGTACCTTAGACTGTCCACAATAAAAGGCCACCCTGAAATGTGCAGTTTTTTTTTGCTTTATTGGGGGTCTGGGGACTCAGAACCAGTCAGTATCTGGTGTGACCACCTTTTGCCTCATGCAGTGCAACACATCTCCTTCGCATAGAGTTTATCAGATTGTCAATTGTAGCCTGTGGAATGTTGGTCCACTCCTCTTCAATGGCTGTGCGAAGTTGCTGGATATTAGTGGGAACTGGTACACGCTGTCGTGCGTGAGCATTTGCCCACTCAAGTCTGTTACGGCGACGATCTGGAGTCAGGTTAAGACCCCGATGAGGACGACGAGCATGCAGTTGAGCTTCCCTGAGACGGTTTCTGACAGTTTGTGCAGAAATTCTTTGGTTATGCAAACCAATTGTTTCAGCAGCTGTCTGAGTGGCTGATCTCAGACGATCTTAGAGGTGAACCTGCTGGATGTGGAGGTCCTGGGCTGGTGTGGTTACACGTGGTCTGCGGTTGTGAGGCCGGTTGGATGTACTGCCATATTCTCTGAAACGCCTTTGGAGACGGCTTATGGTGGAGAAATGAACATTCAACGCACGAGCAACAGATCTGGTTGACATTCCTGCTGTCAGCATGCCAGTTGCACGCTCCCTCAATGCTTGCGACATCTGTGGCATTTTGCTGTGAGACAAAACTGCACATTTCAGAGTGGCCTTTTATTGTGGGCAGTATAAGGTACACCTGTGCACTAATCATGATGTCAGTTCAGCATCTTGATGTGGCACACCTGTGAGATGGGATGGATTATCTCAGCAAAGCAGAAGTGATCACTATCAAACATTTAGACAGATTTGTGAACAATGTTTGAGAGAAATGGTAATATTGTGTATCTGGAATGAATTTTAGATCTTCAAGTCCATCTCATGAAAAATGGTAGCAAAACAAAAGTGTTGCGTTTATATTTTTGTTGAGTATTTCCATATCTTTATTCTCTATCAATCCATCTGCCCATGGACCCGTCCATCCATCCATCCATCCATTACCCAATTATCCACCCGTCAGCTTCTATTGTTTGTGACGTTTAGGGAACAGCTCTGTTTGAATGTACCTTTGTGTTAAAAAGTGATCATCCACAGTGTCAGGTTTGTGGAGAGCTCTGAGCCATGAGACTGAAAAACTCAAACCAAACTCTTCCAAACACCTGAGAGAAAACCACATTAAGTTACAGCGCAGACCCTGATTTATGTCTGCTGCTGGGTACAAACGTCACATCTGCAATCTGGAGAAAATCAGCCTCAAACCGAAGTACCTCTGATCAGCAGGGCGCCTGTTCAGGAGGATGATTTCAGGTAATTGTCTCCTCAAACCTCCTGAATACCTGTTGATTTTGAGAGTATAAAATGCACCAGCAGCTTCACTCATCACTGTGTTTGTCTTCGGTTCGAGCAGTAAGAGGAGATAAAACTGTAATGATCTCAGTGGGAAAATTGAGTTAAAGCTGCAGCATAGAAACAGCAGCGATGAGAGCACAAAAAAGAGGTTTAATAAACACAAAAATCATAGAAATATGCGAAATGTCTCGTTGAGAGAGGAAAGGTCAAGTTTGGGAGCAAATGCTGTGTCAACATTTTTTCCATTCCTGAAGATTTGAGGTGTTCACCTGCAAACAGTAAAAAAGTAAAACAGGTTCTAATTGGCCCTTAGTTACAAATCTGCTTGGTCATGTAGGCAGTAATATGCAGGAAAAAACAAAAACAAATCAATGTATAGCAACATGCACATCACAGTTTATTCTGCGAAATGCAATGCAGTATATTGCAACACAACATTTATCCAAGCAGCACATAGCACTACACAGAAAGGCCCCTGTCCGACCTTCAAACCAGGAACCTTCTTGTTGTGAGGCACGTGCACTGCCAGCTGCGCCACCATGCCACCCCCAAGTGTAAAATATATCATGAAATAAAAAAAAAAAAAGAAATGAAGTAAAAGATAAAACTAGAAAAGCACTCGGAGAGCGCAGACCTCCACCACAGTCCTCTCCCATATTGTGATTTTTACCATAAATATTAGTCCTGCCTTTATTTCATGTAAATATTTAGATTCTTTGACTATGAAAACGCACCATTAGCAATTGGTTTCATAATGATATCTATTTAAGTTCAGTAGTTATTCACATAAATCACATTTTTTGTCATGGCGGATCCAGACGGTGATCCGGATCAACACTAAGGCTGCGGTCGAAAAGTCCTTTTTGCTTAGGAAGGTTCCTAACGGAGTGAAATGAACCGGAAGCAGTTCGTGATTAGAGCTGTTCGAATAGTTTAAATGCATAGGAAAGGTGGCTCAATGCTTCCTTTATTTTCTCCTTTAGCATAGGATACACCGAACCACCCTTTACAAAAGGAGAGGAGATTATTCTGTCCCACAATTCTCCGCGGCAACAGGTTTTATAAACAGCGCAACTGAATAATGATGGACAAATCACACAGACCATGTGAGTTACCACTGCTGTTCATCCTTTCTAAAGTTTACCAAAACCTGCCTTAACTTTCCAGTAGTCTGATTCTCTGGAGAGAGCAGGATATGAGACATCTGATGTTGATTATATTTTAAACTTGGTTCAGTATCAATAACGTGTACACCATTAGATTGCGGTATTAACAATTTATGCGTTTCTTTCAGTTCATTTCATTTATTTTCATGCTCTGATTGGTGTTCATGTTGATAATGAGAGGACAGATTTATTTCAATCCTGACTTCCAACTTCGGTCATGCAAATGTAATTTTTATCAGGTTGTTATGTTCAATGTTGTCTGAAAGGAAAAACATTGTCATGATACATGATGCATGATGTGTCTTTTGTAGTCCATCTTCAGAAAATTGTAGTTTCACCGCAGCAGTAACATCCGCCGTCACATGACGTAGCGTAGTGAAAGTGTAGTCGGATTCTCTCTTCTCGGCAGTTTTCCTTTCCTAATCCTTCTGAATTCTCCTTTCTCCTGTCCTTAACCCCGTGACGTTTTCCATCAGGGTTAAGGAAAAGTAGATAGGAAAGGGCTTAGGAGATGACTATTCGACCGCAGCCCAAAACTGAATCAGTTCTTCCTTTACCCATGCTGAACATTTCCTGAAAATTTCATCCAAATCCACCCATAACTTTTTGAGTTATTTTGTTCACAGACGGACAAACTCTCCCCAAAAACATAACCTCCTGGTGGAGGTAATAAAATAAATACCAATAAAGTGAAGCTGTCATAAGAATAAAAGTACTAAAAGGATGATTTAGGTAAAAGTCAGACTAAAAAAGTAGGTCTTGAGTTTGTTTTTAAAAACATTAACATTAGGTGCAGCCCTTATCTGTATTTACATAGAACAGGTTAGTCCTATAGAGACTTCCATCTCCTGGTCTATAAAACCTATGAACAGAGAGGGACATAAAGCACTATATAGTACTACTAATGAGAAAAGCCTAACACTAATGATATGATGCAGTTTGTAGTTTGTTTAAAGAGGACATATCATGCTTGTTTCTCCTTTTCACTATGCCAGACTAGGATGCCTGTAAAGCATTTCTGCCCTCAGTACAAGTTATTTAGTTCCTTCATTGCCCCACAATAGCGTTCTCAATATCCTCATTTTAGGCCATTATCAAGCCCACGTTGAAACGCTCCGTTCTCAGGATGACCTAAAGTTACCTCGCAACGTCTCAGCCCTTTGTGCTCTGATTGGTCAGGTCTATCGGGGGTAGAGTCAGCCTGTCCTTCTTCTTCTACTGTATTTTCCGGCAGGCTCAATGCAGCGACCGCGTCTTGAGTCCCCCTACAGGCCAAAGCTGGTAATGAGTGAATGTGAGCTAGGGAGCTATATACCCCTGCTGGTGGATGTGTTCCTCGGTGACAGTTTTGTGGCAAATGGACATCACAGAGGAGGAAGTGCTTCATCAGATTACTCCAATAAAAAGAAATGTACCTTGTGTCGTCACGACAATTTAAATCTCACGGACATCTCGCAATGACCTATTTTCAGAGGCATCAAATCTCGTTCTAGGATATCAGAAAAAATAAAATCTCTCATTTTTTGAAAATTAAGGGGGTGTAAGGTCTTGTTTTCAAATTTATTATATTATATGTAAGTATTAAATCATGCATCAGCATGATATGTCTCCTTTAAAATAATGCACCTCTTCACCAGAAAGAATACTGGAAGTGTTGGATGGCAGTTGCCACAGATTCTAGGCACATACCAGCAACTGTAGAGTTCAGCAGCTACAACAAAAAAGCAGATCTAGAGAGCATTATTCGTTTGAATGCAAAATACAGTTTCACCACAACATGGGAGAACAAACTACAGTGTCTGTCTTTGGCTCAACTTCAGTTTCTCCAAATGTGGGGAAACTCTCTCTGCTCCATTCCCTCCTAAAAGATTCACTCACTGCTGCTTCTTGTTCTTGGTAGTTTCATCCTTCACCTAATTTTCTGGAGAACAATCTTTGCCCCACAGCTGCAGGAGAACATCTCTGTTCTTCATCTTCCTACTGTGAGACGCCTCAGTCATTTGAAGGTGTCATTGCCTTCGTCGCCCTCATGACGACGTTACTTAATGAAACGCTTCCCTCGCGACACCCTCTCATCCGTCTTCCCTTTCTTCTTATAGGACTCGTTATATAACTACGGAGCTTCCTCTGTCTTCGTCTCGTGGATATCACAAGCTCTGAAAATAAGGTCAGAGCTTCATTGCTGTTTTACACACAGATATACAAACCTTTATTTAAATCAGTTTTATGTCCCACACAGAGTCAATTCTGTTGATTGTATTACAGTAAAAGTCAAATTTGGGCTAACAAACTTTCATTTTTCCCTTCTCAATAAGCTTTTGGTAACTTAAGGACACTCATTTCAAGCCTTTGCAGGTGAAATTCTTTCTCATTCTCCGTATTATACATCTTCATTTGGTCAACATTCCTCAGTTTCTGCCATAGTACTTAGTGCTTCATAATGTGCCAAGCATTTTCATTGGGAGTCAGGTGTGGACTGCAGCAGGTCAGTCTAGTACCTGCAGTGTTTTTTTACTCTGAAGCCACGCTGCTGTAACACAAACAAATAGTGTATTCATTAGGCCTGTGACGATAGCAAATTTTGCCCGACGATAATTGTCAAAAAAAGTATTGCTGATAAATGATATTATTGTGAATATTATTTTGAGACCTAATTTTTTCATGAATTTAATTACAATAAATCTCATAATAAAGTGGGTACACCGTATCAAAAGCAATAAACTTTAATTTCTTAAAAGTATTAAACTTTAATTGGAAGGTCAAGAGCTTTTAATTAAAATAAATATAAATATAAATAAATATAAACAATATAATACATTTAACAAACAAAAAAGAGAAAAAAACCCAATGGAAATAAAATGGACTCTCTTTTGGAGAAAATTGCATGTAACTAAAAATAATTATACTAATCAAAAACAATAAAAAATAGACCCTGTCTCTGTAAAGAAAACATAGCTCCAATAAAAACACACACAACAATAAAAACAATAAATAAGATGGAGTTTATACAGTTCCAGAATTGTCTGTGACATGTACGTTCTTCCAGTCAATTCGTACTGTGTGTCAAATGTTTATAACATTTCCCGAAATGCTGGCTTTGTAACGGTATTCAAGGGCTGCATTTCTTTTACAATGTAGCGAATATTTATCTTTACTTTGCCGACCAAACGCCTCAGTAAGCGCTGACTGTCAGGATGAAGGCTCCGCTGCACCTCCCCTCCTTTGTCGCCACTGCTTTCAAACTAATATGACATATGGGCTTGTTGGTGTTCATGAGCTCACACCATGTGCATTCTGTTTAAAACCAAAATATTCCCACACTGGGGCTGTGGCAGCCGGCTTAGGAATTGTTACTTTTGTGCCATCACTCATATTAGTGTTTGTTTCCTTGTTACTCCTCAGGATGCTCACTTCAGCTGTGTGTGTGTGTTAGCGTGAGCGACCCCGCCTCCCCCCGAAAAAAGAAAATTTAATCAATGACAGATGCTCCCTCCGCTATAAATCCGCTACCGCTATAAAACCAACGCACCCAGGTGTTCAGAAAGTTGCACAGAGTGACACACCTTCTCATCCAGCCTGTTTGTTAGAAAGAGAGGAGGAAAACAAACAAGCATGTCAACTTATCGAGGCCGGCAAACTAATCAAGGATGTTTCTATTTATCGTGCGACTAATTGATTTATTTGATTATCGGGACAGGCCTGGTATTTATTGTCTCTGAACTGTTTCAGTCCCTATGCTCCTTTCAGTAATAATGGAGTCTTCACAGATGTGCAAGTTACCCATGCCATAGGCACCAACACCCCCATACCATCACAGGTGCTGTCTTTTCACATTTGCTCTGATAACAGTCGGGATGGTCCTTTTCCTCTTTAGCCTGGAGGACATCATGTCCATTTTGCCCAAAAACAGTCTGAAATGTGGACTCAGACCACAGCAGACTTTTCCACTTTGCCTCAGTCCATCTGAGATGAGCTCGGCCCAGAGAAGCCGGTGGTGTTTCTGGGTGTTGTTGATGTTTGTCTTTGTCTTTGCATGGTAGAGTTTGACCTTGTGGATGTAGAGATGAACTGTGTGAACTGAAGATGGTTTTCTGAAGTGTTCCTGAGCTCACATGCTGATATTCTTTACAGAATGATGATGATTTTTCGTGCAGCTCTGTCTGTTGATGATATTATGGACTGTAGATGATGAAATCCCTATATTCCTTGCAGTTACATTGAAAATTGTTCTTAAACAGTTGGACTATACCAAGTGATGAACTTCACCCCATCCTTGTTTGTTCCTCAACTTTCCCAGACTCTCATATGTCCCATACCTCCTTTTTTGGAACAAGCTGCAGGCATCAAACTCAAAACGAGTAAATATTTGAAAAAAAATCAATGAAGTTTATCAGACTGAACATTGAATATCTTGTCTTTGTCATTTATTCATCTGCATTTATGTCAAAAAGATTTAGAAATTGTATTTTGTTTTTATTTACCTTTTACACAACCTCATTGAAATTGAGATTTGTATTTTTAAATGAATACTAAATTCCAAATATTCTAGGTTGAATTCACAACTTTTCTTTGTCCTTGTTATTTTTTTATAGTTTAGAGATGCTGTGTGATAATTCAGGAGTGTTTAAGCACACATGTAAGGAGTTTAAAATCACCAAAAACTTAAGTTTAGTTGAGGCGCGTATACGTTTTGTTGGACCTTGTTTGAACCAATATTGATTAACTACAGCACCCCCATGAGGACGAGAAATGTGCTACAACACTAAGAGGATCATTTTTGCACTAATTTCATGTTTAAGAGATCTGGGATGGAAACAGACAGCTTTTAAGAACTTGCTGAAAGGGAGGTTTATGGAAATTATATCAAAGACTAAATCAGTGACCATCCCTGTGTGCTGCATGAACAGGCTGCATGAATATTTAAAGCATTAGCATGACTCAGAAGTGAATAAATGGACTACACTTTCATGCAGCATTTTGATCTCTGCAGGACTTCCATGTTTCTGATGTTCACTGCACCCTCGCAGGTCCAGCTTGGATCAGTTTGAAAGACTGATCCCGTGGGACAAACTAGCAATTTGTATACATTTACCAGGGACGTGCAATTCTTTGATCCGCTGTTGTTTTCTCTTAAAGCCAGGCTCACACAATTTGTCGTCCGCATCTTGGCGAAGGCCAGGGGAACGCTGCCAAACACGCGGGCCCCTGCACCACCGGGGGGATTAGAATAAATGTTTCTGAAATCGCTGCTTCCTTTGGTCCTCGTTAAATGAATTTTAAGGAGATGATACGGCTGCTGTGCTTGTTCTGGATGTGTAATTCAGTAAAGAGAGGAAAGACTGTAAATTAAATAAGGTTAAAAGCTCTGTCTTACATATATATGAAAAGGTTATTAAGGTGATGGATAAAAACTGTGATTTTATGCTTCACTTGTTCATTGATGCTTGTTTCTTGAATCATTATGAGCTTAAATCATAGGGGTGGGATAAAAAAATCGATTCACGTAAGTATCAGGATTTTTGTTTGACAATTTTTAAATCGATTTGTTTGTTCAAAAATAGATTTTTTTCGACATTTAAATGCTTCATTTTAGTCTGTGTTAATAAGCCACTTTTTCAATTAAATAAAGGCTTTTGAAGAGAGAGAATAAACAGCTGGTTAAAATATATTGCTGAATAAATCCTAAAAACAGACTCACATGTGGTGTGTGTTTCTCCTGGTATAGTCAGTAGGCATTATCATTGTTCATCTTTTTCGCTGGTGTTAAAAAACTAACTAAAGATTGCAAAAATTGACATTATCGTAGAATCCCAATTTTAAAAATATCAGCACCTAAAAAATCGAAATAAATCAAATCGGGAGAAAAGCATATCATCCCAGCCCTATGAAAACACAATATTCTTCTTCAAAGTGATTGGATAAAAAAACAGGCTTTTGAAGCCAATCCAGCAGCTGTTGTGTTCAAAACAATGCCTCAAACTTCACTTTTTCCTTCCCTAATGCTGCATTCCAGTCTTGTTTTTCACACCTGGAACTCGTGAAAGTGCACTGGAACGGGAGTCGGACTCGTAACCTCCAACTCGCAACCTTGTACCAGATCAATGTACTCCACGTTAGGACTGGTAAAATAATCGAAATCAACATTTAGCCCCTTCAATCATTTATTTATTAGATTTGCACTATAAAAGACACATCGGATCAAACTGGAAATTTTCAGAAAACAAAGAAATGTGTCAGGAGAGGTCAAGAAGCTACGGAAGAGTATTAGGGCCACCCGTGAGAAAAAATAAATGAGAGGGGGTAGAATTTTTTTTTCATCATGCACTTCTAGAAAAATGTCGAAATGTCAAGAAAAAAGTCGAAATATAATGGTGAGAATAAAGTTGAAATAGGATGTCGAGAAAAAAGTCGAAATGTCGAGAATAAAGTCGGAATATAATGGCGAGAATAAAGTTGAAATAGGATGTTGAGAATAAAGTCGAAATGTCGAGAATAAAGTCGGAATTTAATGGCGAGAATAAAGCTGAAATAGGATGTCGAGAATAAAGTCGAAATGTCGAGAACAAAGTCAGAATATAATGGCGAGAATAAAGCTGAAATAGGATGTCGAGAATAAAGTCGAAATGTCGAGAACAAAGTCAGAATATAATGGCGAGAATAAAGTTGAAATAGGATGTCGAGAATAAAGTCGAAATGTCGAGAACAAAGTCAGAATATAATGGCGAGAATAAAGCTGAAATAGGATGTCGAGAATAAAGTCGAAATGTCGAGAACAAAGTCAGAATATAATGGCGAGAATAAAGCTGAAATAGGATGCCGAGAATAAAGTCGAAATGTCGAAAATAAAGTTGACCTTTTGAGACTTACAACCAGCGCACTGCTTCTACAAAATGCTGTCCAGTCAGTTAGATGAATTAGTGAAATTATACTTCGGACTTGGCTTTACGAACAGAGAAATACTTTCTCTTTTAGCCCGCTACGGAGCCCCGAAGGTGTCAGGGTGCAGAATATTTTATTAATGCGAGGGAACGCCTTCTATAGTGTCGACAAGCCTTATTTAAGCGTTATCTCACTATAATAAAGTGAGGGAATGGGATAAATAAAGTGAGTCCCTGCATTGTGTTTTATTTTGAAACTTCTGGATGCTCCACACTTTGACTTCCGGTCTGGTGCTTTCTTAACGACAGTGAATTTACACGGCTTGGAAGCGGCTGCTCAGGAAATGCACCCTGACACCTACGGGCCCCGAAATGGACCAATAGAGAAAGTATTTCTTTGTCATTAAAGCCGAGTCCGAAGTATAATTTCACTAATTCATCTATCTGGACGGCATTTTGTAGAAGCAGTGCGCTGGTTGTTAGTCTCAAAAGGTCGACTTTTTTCTCGACATATTTCAACTAATTCTCGCCATTATATTCCGACTTTATTCTCGACATTTTGACTTTTTCTCGAAGTGCATGATGAAAAAAAATTCTAACCCCTCTAATTTTTTTTGCTCACAGGTGGCCCTAATACTCTTCCGTAAGAAGCCATTACGCTTATGCAAAGGAGCTCACCTTTCTATAAGAAAAAGCAGAGAACAGTCAAGATTTCAGTAAGAACACAAAGTAATACATGCATACATGTGTTCAACCATGTGTGAAGAAACAAAAAGAAATAATAATAATCGGCTATAAAACAAACAAACAGGTTTAACAAAGAAACAAAAAATATAGAGACCATAAAAGAGTTGACAAAATTACCATAAAATTTAAGACATAGGAAAAACAAACAAAAAACAAAGTAAAACTAAGCTTCATGAATTAAATGTAAAGACAATTTCCTTTAAATAACGTGTATCAAAGTAATTTTACTCATGTCAATTGTTCTTCCCGTGTAAGTCATGTGACCGCGCCCCCTCCATACAGTCTTGCTTCATTTTTTCCAAGAGCGAAAGATGAGCTGCCAACATGGAGGAGACAAGCGGCAATCTATCCGAAGATCTTGTAGCCAAGATAAATGTTGTCTCTGTTGTTTGGGCACATTTTCGATTCTGTGCAGAGGACATGGAGCAGAAAGAAGTTAAGTGTAAATACTGGCAGGAAGACTGTTTCAACCACTTTCGGTAACATCGCTAATTTGTTCCAATATATCATAAAATAATCGCTCATTAATTGTAGTCGAGGCAAGAGCTTCAATTAATCGTGATACTGAGATTAGGTAATATTGCCCAGCCCTACTCCACGTTGCAGCACCGCTCCCGAAGCAAGATGGCAGCCTCGGAATAATGACAAAAACAAAAAATGTTCTTTTACTTTCTTTTTTAGGAGACAGAAGAGACAAGTGAGGATTTTAACTTATCTTTAAATGTTGTCAGAGCTCTAACGCCTTCATCAGAAATGTCACTTCTGGACACGTAAGTTAAAATCCTTACTTGTCTGTTAAAAAAGAAAGTATAAGCATATGTTCTTTGTTTTTGTTGGATTAAGTTTGATCAGATTTCTGTCTTGGAGGATTCTAGATCGTTGATGGGACTGTATGGTTATGTGTGTGGTGTGCTGAGATTATCAGAGCACGCCACACACAGTATAATCAAAACTGTTCAATGCCTGAGTTTTATCTTCATGTGTGGGGTCTCACATATGAAGAGATAAAAAAAATCTCTTCATATATAAAGGTGCCATGAGGAGAATCTATTACCGGCCACATTAAGACTCTGCTACCCATGAGCACACGAAGCGACTGTCGTAATGCTGCGTTCCAGTAACCTCAGAAATGGGAGTGACATCATCTCCGACTTATCGGCATTCCAGTTGAAGTCAGAAAAAAACATGCTGATCTACCAGGCTATTGTTAGCTGTTGTTAGCACGCCCTGCGTTGTTGTTCACAAATACCACATGAAGAATGTGATTATCACTATGGCAACATTTTTGTAAATATAAGTCTAACAATACTATGTATACAGCTGATTTAGAGCGACACACCCCAGTCAGAAGTGCAAATAAACTGATTATTACAGGAGCTAAATAACTGTTCAGAGCTAGGTGGCGAGGTTTCACCGAATTCTCAGTAGGAAATTCAGACTTCTAGCTGCAGTTTCCTACTCGGAACTCAGAAATTCCTACTTCTGACTACAACTTGAACGCACCAGAGGACGTGACCCAAGCCAAAGCGTGTGTTGATAAATGCAGCTCGGACCTTCCTCAGAACTCTGCATTGCTTTGCAACTTCTTTTTTCAACAACTTACAGGATGCAAAGCGACGAGGTAATGTATCTCTTTCTAGTTACGTAGCGGTAGTTTTTGATGTGTGACTACAAGCAATTTTTGGAAAATTTAGTATCGTAGTTTTGTAGCCGGCTTTATATCGCTACTTACAGCCCGGTGCTCTAAGACGTGTAATATAAATAATAAAATAATATAAATTTGCTCTAGTTTTAATTGTCTTGTTCCTGAAGTTGGGTATCCAGGCCAGTCCAGTCCTGTCCGACCCGGAAGGCTAAGGAATGGCATTTATAGATAACCTATTTTGATGCTATAAAACTCATCTTAAAGTGTGTAATTTGATCAGGTATATATCCAAAAGTGAGACTTTTTAGTAATTACTTAGATACTCCTCACAGTCTCTTTAAGTGGCGACATCCAGTCAGACTAAATGACTTTTCCAAGAACAGCCTGTATCAGTGAAGAAAAGGGAAGCCGACCTGGGATGCATTATTTAACAAAGTGCATGAGAAGAAGTCTGGACTTTAAATACTGTGGATGTTTTTCACATTGTCCTTCTCTATCCTCTCATGTTAGCATCCCTTTAACAGAAAACAAACAAGGCTGATGAAGTCTTTTCTCTGTTTCTGTATCTTTTACAACAAATTAAAGTAACTCATGAAGCTCCTCCTGTCCTCACCCATCTGCTGTCGTCGATAGCATGCTGAGCTAATTACACACTGTGTACCTCATGTACACAGCCTAATAACAAAGAAGGTGACATTAATACTTGGTAATTTACATCCAGTTAAAGCAGCTCAGGCACATCAATGCTTCACTCTTTGTTCTCTGCTCACGCTGAAACACCAGAAAAGCAGAAATGCTGCAGCGAGTATGTCCTTCAGATCGAGTGGACTAAGTTTGAAGACAATCTCTAAAAATGTCACACATAGGGGTGCTGGTTTGGGGGAGCGGTTGGCAACCATGCACGTCCCATGTACTTGCTTCTGCCGGTCCGGGTTTGAATCCAGCCTGTGACCAGTTTGCAGAGTGTCTTCCTCTACTCTCTCACCCCCTTTCACAAGCCTATCCTCTGTCTCTCACCTATCAATAAAGGCACAAAATGCCCCAAATAAATATATAAATAAATTACAAAAAAAAAAGAATGTCACACAGCACTCACAGGAAAAACATGGAGACAAATGACCACTTAGCTCCAAGATCAGCTCTAAAAGGTCAAAATGTGTGCAAAGTTTGCCTGAAACCGCTATTCTTAAAGTGATAGTTCTGTTTTTTAAGTGAGGCTGTGTGAGGTACATGGCATGAATGTGTGCCACAGTGTCGTGGTTCAGTTCTCTCTCTGTTCAGAAATCTCTGGACTGATTTTAAAGCTATGTATCGCTGTTCATCGTGCCAAACTCAGTGTAATTAGGAGAATTGTGGTAGAAAACAAGCAACAAAAACATTGTGGGGTCATCACACGCTACAGTCTGTTTACAACAATGTACTTCTCTGCTACCAAGCTACTTATGCACTGTCTTGCAAAATTCGACACCACTGTAGTTGATAAAACCTACTGTAAAGTTAATCAACTAAAATATGATGTGTAAAGGGTAAGGTAATTTTTATGTTTCCTTGAATTTCTGAAGTCATATTTTATTCTTGGATAAGATGAAATATCTAATAACCCTTCATTTAATGCTAGTAAAGTTTGAATGTATAAATGAGCAGAAACTTAATGAACTTTTGTGTGAAATAAAGTCACCTTTATTTTTTCAGTGTTGCTGTGATTGGATACATTCCTATCTTGTCTCTACTTTCTACATGACCAAATTAGGTCTGATTTGATTAAGACTCTGTCAAACATTTCGGTCTTCTTTTTATTTGTTGATGAAAATGTCAGTTAATTTAGTTTTTTGTCCATGTGCACTTGTTTTTATTAGTTACTAGGGGTGTGACGTAATTTTCGTGCCAAATAAAAATTTTGCGAAACAAAAATGGCGAAATAAAATTCAAAGACGCACGAAAAAAAAGCATGAAATAAAAAAACGCGAAGGGGCGCTCGTGATTTTTTGCCTTCCTCGCCTACTGTAGCAAAACACTCGCTTCAGAATGGGGGAAGACGAGGTAGAGGAATTAGCCGACACTCCTTCGTCAAATAAATCGGTTGTGTGGACCTATTTTGGCTTCCCATGTAAAAGACGAAAGAACGTTGAGAAGATTGCGGACAAAACAACAACCGTGTGAAAAATATGCCGCTACAGTTTGCCGAATACTGCGGCGAGAACAACTACAAACTACCAACTACTTTGAACTGGAGACAGGCAGCAACTGTATGTTTGTGTAAGTCTGCATCAAAAACAATATTTGATTTTTGCATCTACTGTTGAGTTTACAGAATTTGATCATACTTGAAGATCAGAAGTATATGCACTGTTATAGGCTGAATATTATAGTTCACAGTTCAGACATTTATAGGTCTAAACTGCAGCTCTGAGGACTGCTATTTGTTTTCCTTTTCATTCAAGAATGTAGTTATCCTGATTGTTACAACAACAAATCATATATTATTGAGATTTTATGTTTGCATTTGCACTGTAGTCTAAATTAGGGGGAAAAACTACAATTTTGTTTTTTTTCAAAGAACATTTATTTTGTACTGATGCAGCAATAATTTTTGTATCTCTGCATTAGGAAAAAAATAAAGGAAATGAGATTTTTTTTACAAATTCCTACTGTTCCGGATTTTCTATAATCTTTATTTGTATCATGAGCCCTGCTTCGTTTTTCGTATCGTTTGGTGAGTTGACCATTTCATTACACTCCTATTAGTTACCGTCTAGTTTTCGTCAGGGAAAAAAGGTTGTTGACGAAAACTTACGATGAAAATAATTTGCCCAATCAGACAGTGAGCGTCAAAACCAACATAAAGAATGTGTGGTGTGCATTTTACTTGGCCTTAGTTGAGTCCTTCATTTGAATCAAACCAAACAGGTTAGATGTTTAAATGTCTCTGATGCTTGTCTGCAGTGCAGGTGCAGAGTTGGAACAAATGAATCTCTGCGTCTAAAAACCACGGGCTGATGGGAGCTCAGACAAACTGAAATGACAGAAATGGAGCAGTCAGATACAAAAGCACAAAGACCGGTGGATGGGTGGAGAAAGAGCTTTTCAACAATGCTGCTTAATAAATGCAGGAGGCAGAGCAGGGCTGCGGCTGCTGTTATCTTGATAAACTTACTCTGCAGAGAGCTGCTAAGACCAATAATGTGTTATCTCTCTTCTCTCAGCAGGGAGCGGCATAAAGAGATCAGGGGAGATATCACCTGGAAGTCATGGTTGCTCCCCTCCTCTCATTTCCTTCTCCTCCATCATGTTTTGCCAAAACTGTTCGTCAGGCTATAGTCCGACTGCATGATTTTTCACACTGTTCACAGTGTTTGATTAGGCCGTCATCGAGCTATGGGATAGTGGTGTGAGTTGATTTCAACATGATGGTCATACCGCCTCACTCCTGAGTCCATGACAGGCAGATACACTGTACATACTTCCACTTGGTCTTATTATTTCCTGCCACCACGTTAATTACCACTTCTATGCAGACGATACTCAACTCTACATTTCTGCCTCACCACATGCACTGCAAACCCTCATTTCTTGTGTCTCAGATATCAATGTATGGATGAGCAAGAACTTTTTCAAAACTAAATTAAGATAAAACTGAAATACTTTTAATGGAAGATAAAGCAGCCGGAGAGAAAATCCAAACCTTTAGGGGGAGTTTTAATGAGGTTACTAACTTGGGAGTGATTTTAGATAGTAACTTAAATTTGAATGCTCATTTCAACAAGGTCATAAGTACATAATTTTATCATCTCAGGACCATTTCATAAGTCAGAGCCTTTTTTTTTTATCCCAGAAAGAAGCCGAAATTTTAACTCATGCTTTGATCACTAACTGTAGTGATTATTGCAACTCCATTTTTACTGGTTTACCAAAAAATCTCTGAAAAAACTACAACTTGTTCAAAATGCTGCTGCCAGAGTTTTAACAAGCAAAAAAAAGATCATATCACCCCTCTCCTTATAACTGTGAACTGGTTCCCTGCTTCTTTTAGAATTTATTTTAAAGTTCTCTTACTTGTTTTTAAAGCTCTACACGGCCTTGCTCCTCCATACATTGCAGATCTTATTTCTTCTTATATTCCATCCCAAAAACCATTTTAAACATTTCCCAGGTCTCCCTCTCACGTGCGGGCCAGAGAGCTTTCTGTTTTTATGCTCCAAAACTTTGGAACTCTCTCCCTCCGGACTTGAGAATGCCTCTCTAAGTGTTTTTAAAAGCTTATTAAAAGCGTTAATCTAGCTTTACATCTTGAATTATCTTGTTCATGATCCAGACTGCAGTACCATATTACCATTATTACTAAAATTAATACCATTATTGCTTTTATTACAACTTTTTAATCTCTATTTTTAATAAGTTTTGTGTTTTTTATACTTATTTTGATTTTTAACCTTAATTTTAAATATTTACTTATTTAATTATTTTAAGGAAAACACTATTTTAACTATATCTTTAATGTCTTTTATTTTGCTTTTAAGTGTTCTTTTAAAATTTTACTGATTTTGTTGCATTGACTTTCCTACCCCAAGTGGAGGAGTTTAAGTACCTATTTCATCTAAATATTTAGATTCCTTGACCATGAAAACATACAAATGTGCACAAATGCCAAAAATGGTCCTATCTCGCAATGTTCTTTAAAAAATGTGCAGATTCAGACGGTGATCACTCCCAAAATCTAATCATTTGCTCCCCAATCTGAACATTTCCTGAAAATTTCATAGAAATCCGTCCATAACTTTTTCAATTATGTTGCTAACAGGGAAACAAACAAAGAGACGCCGGCAATAACACAAAAACCTTCTTGCTGGAGGTAACTTAACTGCAGGGCGCACATGCAAACCACTGTCTCTTTCTTGTTACTGCTCACAGAGTTGAAGTAATGGTGTCTTTCTGCTTGTCATGGACTCAGGAGTGAGGCAACACACAAAAACAAAAAATGTTGGTGTATCCCTTTAGTGAAGGGTGCTAAAAGTCAACTTCAGCTGGGGGTTATCACAGAATAAATCAATCAGTCCTGAAATTAAATTTGTACTTTTAATACAAAGTATATAGAATTTAAAAAAGGCTCTTTATCATGTCTGACCTTTAAAGTTTTTTTTCCCAATACATACTGAAGTTGAATATTGAAGCAAGTTAAAAATGAGAATATTATATTTTCCCCATATTTAAGGACCGTGCTGCAGGCTGTTGCCAACAGAAACTCTTAATGGAGAATTATATCACCATCTAGTGGTTTAAATGAAAACTGACAGTACTAGCTGTGTGAGTGTCTAAAATAATGCAATACTTGTGTAATGAAGGAGAAACACTTAAAAGGGGGAAATACTAAGTAAAGATCAGTAACCTGTTCAGCACGTTTTTTAAGTCTTCTGCTCGAACATGACCTCCTCATAAAGAAAAGAGTGCATCTCTGCAACAACAAGGTCTATTGGAATTATTTTGGTGTCATGATAAAAGTAACACTTGAGAGATTTATCCAGATGTGTAATTATCAGTATTTGTGTTACTGGGACAGAGTAAATGAAAATAGGAGTCAGAATAATTTGCTGGAGTGGCTGTAAAACTCTAAAAATTAATAATGAAATATGTATACAAAGGACTATTGGGATAAAGTGATGCAGAGCAAAATTAGAGAGGTTTTAAACCAATATGGTCAGGCAAGGATTTAGAAAAACAGTTCACTGGTATTATGATTGGTAGACAAATACTTATCAGAGGATGGAAGACGGAGGGGGTACCTTCTTTTCAAGAGTGGTTGGTGGAGATGGCAAGAGTTGCTGCATTTGAAAAAATTTATATAAACAGTATAGTCCTCCCTATTAGGTGATGTATGTGTTATTTATTGAATTTTTTTTGTTAATAATGTGTTATGTTTGTTATTGCGTATTATTGTTTTATAGTCACATTCTTTCTTAATATTAATTTTTATTTTAATGTATTATTGACCATAAAATTATTACCTTTTTTTTTTTTTTTTTAATCCAACTGACTCTTTGATGCAGGGCCTGACCTTTTCTGATATATTTATTTGTTTAGTGATATACACTGTGTCAGGCCTGTGTCAGTAATGGCAGTTTTTGGTTTTTTTTGTTCATATTAATACAGTTGGTGTAGATGCAGTGGTTTACATGGAGGGGCACAGTAGTGGATTTTGTAGGCCAGAGAGGAATGAACATATTTGGTGGTGACTTGGGGGGGTTAGGGTTATTATTATTTTGTTTTGTTCCTTTTTCTTCTCCATTGCTTTTCTTAAGTGTATTGATGCAAATGGAAATAAAATGTTATTCATAAAAAAAGAAAAACAGTTCACTTTTTCTTACATTTATTTTTGGAGTGCGTGCAGGCATTCCTGAAATCGGAAACTTTGGCGCTGAACAGGTTAAACAGTTTTAAGACAAACTCCCCATGGCATTTTACCACATTGTAGACAAACATGTACATCGTGACGTTCATAGTTTTATTTGCACATAATACTCTATAAGGCAGTCTCATTTATTAAGGTTTGTGATTTTAACTCATCAATTAAGTTCTCAATGTTTTACACTGAAATTAAGGCTTTTATTCATATTTGGCTTCTTTTTAAGTTGTCATTCACATGATTGAAAAAAACAGATATAAAACAAATCAATCAATTAAATGAAGTGGCCTGTGAGTGCATAATAAAAAAGTGTTTAAAAAAGTATAGTATAGTAACGAGAATAAAGTCAAAAACTTAGGAGAATAATCTCATTAAGTTACAAGAGTAAAACGAATAAATGTACTTAAATTAAGCCTGAAAACAAACTTTATTCTGAAAGGTTGTACCAGAGGAGCAGCCTTTCCCCTACGCAAAGAGGATGAAATAAGATCATCTTCTTTATGAAGGTATGCTAATATTTATCTAAAATTTAGACAAACAGCCTTCTTAATGTCTTTGTCAATACTTGTGACTCTTCACGTGACTTTATGACTTTATTTTTGTAACTTTATAAGATTATTCTCCTTACTTGTCTTAAAACTCATTTTTATTCCTCGGCTTTTAACCCCACATCAGACTCTCCTGTTTAAGTGTTTTATGGTTTGTTTAAGTTACTTGTTTTATTGTTTGTTAAACTGTTTGAAAAAACCCCCCCAAACAACTCTGTTATTGTTTCCGTCTGTTTTATTTTATCCATTGTTTTAAATTGTTTAATGTCTTATTCATGTGAAGCACTTTGTTTCAGCTGCGATGTTTTTAAATAAAGTTGAGTTACTTTTCAACTTTATTCTCGTAACTTTTGACTAGAGCTGCAACTATCGAGTATTTTTGGAATCGAGTACTCTGTCAATTATTTCTTCGAGTACTCGAGTACTCTAACAAAATATACTTTTTTGTTTTTAAACAAATAAATCAATTGTATACAATGCAACATGTTAGGGCTTTCAAAATGAGCAACCAAATGCTGCTTATTCCTCAGAAAAGGGTTTTTATTTTAACAACTTTCAAAGTTTAAACCAGTACTGGCTTAAAACAAAGCCAATACAATACTGATTTACAAAGCAGTAATATAATTCTGCAATTATATTTGTGAAGTGTGTTCTGGAGGGCATTGTGTAGTTTGGATTGAAATCCTTGATCATGTTCTTAATCCTGTGTCCTCCACCATGGAAAGAGGACACATGTCTGTGATGAGCATATTTAAAATGCTGTAATAGTAATAGTTGCAGCCCTAACAACGTGCTATCGTGCTAAGCTACGTACTAGGCTAACTCTGTTTGACATCAGACACACTGCACTGTGTTTTCTTTTGGTCCCTTCTTGTAGTGACCACACACTTGGGACACTCTCTGCCTTTTCTTCTGTGGACTCTCTCCTTTCTGTCCCTCTCTTTTCTCTTCCTTCATGATTGTACAAGCCGCGCAGCAGCGGAGGTAGCAGGCGAGGTGTGCCACAGAAATGACCGTCCGTGTCAAACACTGTGCACTGTATAGTAGTCCAGATATATATTTATATGTATAATTATATATTAAACGAGGCTTCAAGGCACAAAATTTAATTCGAGGATATTTTGTAATCAAGTACTCGCAAATATTTGAGGAATCGTTTCAGCTCTACTTTTGACATTATTCGCCTTACTTGTCTTAAAACTCATTTTTATTCCTCTGCTTTTAACCCCACATCAGACTCAGCTCCTGTTTTAGTGTTTTATGGTTTGTTTGTTTTAAATAAACAATGAAACAACCGTTTTAGTGTTTATACCTGCTTTATTTTATCCATTGTTTTATGTCCTCTTTATTTATGTACAGCACTATGTTTTAGTTGTGGTTGTTTTTAAAGTGTTTTATTAAATAAAGTTGAGTTGAGTTAAGAATTGAGTTACTTTCAACTTTATTCTCGTAACTGAACGACTTAATTCTCATAACTTTATCACTTAATTTTTAGAAGTGTATGACTTTAGTCTCGGAACTTTATGAGATTATTCTCCTAACTTTTCGACTTCATTCTCGTACCTTTTTTCTTTTTAACCATCCTTTTTTTCTTTTTACTTGGCCCTAATCCTCCATCGTAGCATCAAGACGCATTAGGCTGTAATCAAATGCTCCCCACTTTCTGACATAATTGAATCATGACTTAATCAACAGGAAGCTACAAAGGTTCACTTTATTTGTTGTTGTTTACATCCTCCTCACATCTTAAGTGCGTCTTGAAGAACTCCTGCACCTTGCTCCACATGTGGACTTCAGCCTCTGCGTGGGTCTTCGGCTCGCCCCCCCACTGGATACGTTGACCCCAAAGCCCATGAAAGCTGGAGGGGCAGTAGGGTCCATACGGCGGCTCCAGGTAATGTCCCGCTTTGGGGTAAGAAATACTCTCAAAGTTGTCCTTCCCATGATGCTTCAGTCTCTCCACCAATATGTCCATGCAGGTCTTGCTGTCCCAGTTGAGGTCTTCCTCTGAGGTGAGGAAGAGGAAACGTCCCTTTGCTTTTTCCACGGGGATCAGCATGGCCGCGTTCTCCTCCAGCTTTGGGTTATCCATGGCGTACTTGCCGACGTGAGCTCCTGATTCAGAGCGGACGATCCTGCCCGTGTCGAAGCATAAGGCGGGGTGGACCAGGCTCTTCTTGTAGTACAGAGGGAAAATGGTGTTGGAGCAGTGGCCGTTGATCCACACTGTGGCCTCCACACCGGGGAGGTATGTCGCTGCGGACAGGGCAAGATCTCCACTTTTAGACAGAGAGATGATGCCTATCCCTTTACCGCCCACCTGTGAAAAATAAAAATAATATTAGCTGCTTTTCAAGGGCGTGACAGCAACTTTGTTATTTTAAAGGAGACATATCATGCTGATGCATGATTTAATACTTACATATAATATAATACATTTGAAAACAAGACCTTACACCCCCTTAATTTTCAAAAAATGAGATATTGTATTTTTTCTGATATCCTAGAACGAGATTTGATGCCTCTGAAAATAGGTCATTGCGAGATGTCCGCGAGATTTAAATCATCGTGATGACACGAGGTACCTTTATTTTATTGGAGTAATCTGATAAAACACTTCTTCCTCTGTGATGTCCGTTAGCCACAAAAACGTCACCGAGGAACACATCCAGCAGCAGGGGTATATAGGTCCCTAGCTCACATTCACTCATTACCTGCTCTGGCCTGTAGGGGGACTCAATACGCGGTCGCTGCTTTGAGCCTGCCGGAAAATACAGTAGAAGAAGAAGGACAGGCTGGCTCTACCCCCGATAGAACTGACCAATCAGAGCACAAAGGGCTGTGACGTTGCAAGGTAACTTTAGGTCAGCCTGGAAACCGAGCGTTTCAACGAGAGCTTGATAGTGGCCTAAAATGAGGATTTTGAGAACGCTATTGTGGGGCAATGAAGGAACTAAATGACTTGTACTGAGGGCAGAAATGCTTTACAGGCATCCTAGTCTGGCATAGTGAAAAGGAGAAACAAGCATGATATGTCTCCTTTAAATATGGAGTTTACATCCTTTCTTTTAAAAAATTAAAGTTTCTGAACTGGAAACAAAAAAAAACAGTTTACCAAACTTTAAAGAGTGATGTGACGCAGTAAGAAAAAATAAAAGCCTATCCTGAGAGGAAATATAAATATGTTTATATCAATATGGCAGTCATTTCTGAACTACTATAGCAAAAAAATGTGCAAAAATATCAATCTAGAACACCTGACATCCTCCAAGTTGTATTATTATAACAACAGAAATCTCCTTTTTCCCCCTCTTATTATTCTTTAATGGAATTGCTTATACTTATGTTTTTATATTTTATCTTTTTATTTATTTACTGTTTGTTTAAAAAAAGAGAAAAAAACAATAAAGAGAAGCTTAAAACATTAAAGTTTCTAAAGTGAAAAAATTAACCAAGCTTTAATGAGTGATGTGATTAAAAAAATGCAGTTGAGAAAAATAAATCCTACCATGAAAGGAAAGATAAATATGTTTAAATCAATATGGCAGCTATTTATGGACAAAAAAAAACATGCAGTCTAGAGCACCTGGCATCCACCCGGTTGTATTATTACAATTGACATTTCCTTTTTTTCCCCTCTTATTACTTTTTAAAGGAATTGCTTTTACTTAAGTTTTTACATCTTATCTTTTTATTTATTTACTGTCAGGTTTTTTTGTGTTGGTTTGACTTATGGATAAACATGTCTTGGATTTCATCTTTATCTATACTTGAAAAAGAAAAAAAATAATAATAAGAAACTTAAAAAATTAAAGTTTCTGAAGTGGAAACAAACAAAAACAGTTTACCAAACATTAAAGAGTGATGTGATGCAGTTAGAAAAAATAAAACTTACCATGAGAGGAAAGATAAATATGTTTAAAACAACATGGCAGCCATTTATGGACTAACAAAGCAAAAAACATGAAAAAAAATAACAATCTAGAGCACCTGATATCCTCCATTTATATTATTAGAACAACGGAAATCTCCTTTTTTTCCCTCCCATAACTTTTTTTGCACATGTTTTTATATTGTATCTTTTTTTTATTTACTGTCAGTTTCTTGTGTTGGTTTGAGTTATAGATAAACTTGTCTAAGATTTCATCTTTTTCTATATTTGAAAAAAAAAAACAATGAGAAGCTTTAGCCTGGATTAAACGGTATTATATCAATACAATGGTTTCATTGTGAGTCAACCAAATTCTTCCCAAACAGAGCTATTCAAGTCATCTGGTGAAAATTCTTCTATTTTTAATATCGCAAGATATATCGCAATATATCGCAAACCCCCCAAAAATCGCAATGTCAGTTTTTTCCAATATCGTGCAGCCCTATTATATATATTTATTTATTTACTGTCAGCCTCTTGTGTTGGTTTGAGTTATCGATAAACATGTCTTAGATTTCATCTTTATCTATATTTGAAAAAGAAAGAAAAAACAATAACGAGGAGCTTAAAACCTTAAAGTTTAAAGTTTCTAAAATTGAAACAAAAAAATAACCAAGCTTTAATGAGTGATGTGATTAAAAAAAAATTGCAGTTAGAAAAATAAAACTTACCCTGAGAGGAAAGACACATTTGTTTAAATTAATATGGCAGCTATTTATGAACTACTATAGCAAAAAAAACATATTTATTTATTTACTGTCAGTTAAAAAGAAATAAAGAAAACTAATAAATGAAAGTTTAAAGTTTTAAAGTGGAAACCAAAACAGTTAATTGAAGACTTTTGATTGAATTTCTCTTCCTTATGTTTTTATGTTTTCCTAAATTAAATAATGAGAGTGCTCCTCTGAGGATAAACCGTGTGCTTCTCTGAGTTTCTGATGTTAGAGGTTGGAGATTCAAGCACAACTGCCAAGAGTTTCCAATAAGTGACATTTTCAGTTCACTGACTGAAGTACACGTGTTTGCTAAGGTTTCAGAAATGATTAGCGTAAAAGTTGAGCATTAATTTTAGTTTTGTAGAAATTAAACTAAACAGCAGCTGAATCTTTTGGTACTTTAACAAAGATGAGGGGAACAGAGCAGAGAAGACAGCCAAGACGATCAATGTCCTGAGCACCCATGTGCATCAAAACTTCTGAAATATTTGACAAATCTTTGGAAATGATCAACAACTCAAGGAAGAATGAGAGAAGAAATGTTACCCATTAACAAAGAGACAGTTTGGCAAATTTTGCATTAAAGCTGAACATGACAAAAGTGTGCCAAAGGTGCAGAAAACTTCTGATCAAACGGAATAATGCACATTTGTGAAGACATTTTGAGACACAGTGAAGGAAACTCAAATGTTTCACGAGACAATGCCAGCCAGTGATTGGAAACACCATCGTCACCAAAGATGGAGGAAGCACGATGAAGAAAGTCCAAACTCAAAGCCATGTCGGTGTTTTCTTTAACATTAAAGGGCTCATTTTGGTGGAGCGGGTTCAGAGGGGTCCGCGGTGAATCATCAATCACAAACAGGTTTGAGATAAACTGAGAGAAAAAGTCTGAGGATGGAGACACAGCTGTGGAGAAAGGCTTTAACTCTTCACTGAGACAGCGCTCCAGCTCACACTGCGCTCTCGGTAAAGCAGTTTCTGCCCCAAAACAAATCACAGAGCTGATCACCCTCCCTGTTCGCCTGATCTTTGTTACTTTTTCCTTTTCCCTACAGAATGCTGCACACTAGGGATGTTACGATATGAAAATTTAGTATCACGGTTATTGTGACCAAAATAATCACGGTTATCATTATCGCAGTATTGTTGCAGTGTGCTCAAAATGTTTAAAAAGTACTTAAACACACAATTGAAACCATTTAACCTCTTTAATATTATGTTAAAAGATTTTTGCCTTTGTTGTTAATAAATGTGTCAAGAAATGTCCTTTGAGTACATTTTTTACCCTTTTTTTCATGAGAAATAAAAGTACACATCTCTAGCAAGTATTTGTCATTATTGTTGTTTGTTAGTGTTCTTTTATTAAGACAAAAACGGTATGGTTACCTTGACATGTTTCGACATTACTCTGCTGTCTTCTTCAGAAACTGTGAGAGCTGGAAGGCTCCTTCATCCCTGTTGATAGTGTCCATGCCCCGTTTCCTGATCTCTATCGACTCCTTAATCCACCTCTTGTATTTGTTGCTTTCTGATCCAATTAAAGTTGATTTGTCCCAGTCCATTATGTGGTTTGCGCGTTTGCAGTGATCTGATATTGCTGATTTTAAGTTTTCCTGGTTTGCCTTTTCCTTTTCTGCCCGGGTGAGACGTGTCGCTGTTTGCTTCTCGCACTCCTTCTGATGTTCTTTCTTTCTTGTGCTGAAGGATCTCCCCGTCTCCCCAATGTATGATTTATTGCATGTTTTGCATGGTATGTTGTAGATAACATTGCATTTATTGTCCGGGTGTATTCTGTCCTTGGGGTGTACGAGTAGCTGTCTTAGTTTTGTGTGAGGATGAAGGAGCCTTCCAGCTCTCACAGTTTCTGAAGAAGACGGCAGAGTAACGTCGAAACATGTCAAGGTAACCATACCGTTTTTGTCTTAATAAAAGAACACTAAAAACACTTATGTTCTAAGAAGACAAGATGAATCTAATCAGTAATTTGTCATTATTATGTTATAAATGCTTAAACAGTGTGTAATTACAGGAAAAGAAAAAAACAGATTTGAACTTTAAACAGGATTCTCTTATTAAACAATAGTAAATGAACATGTTCAAAGTTTTGAGATGACAAAAAATAAATTTAATCTATTTTACAAACACTCACACATTTTAGTCTGCCTGCAGCATTAGTGTCCATGTTACAGCTCGTTATATTGGACCATGTCCAGGAATTTTTTGTTTTGTTTCGTTTTACTAACGATAGTCCCTGAAGCAATTAGCCCCCTTCATGACTCTCCTCTTGTCTCCCCTTTCCATGGCAGATGTCCTCGACATCTCCTTTAATATTTACCTCTGCCAAGGAGGTTATATTTTCTGGAGAGTTTGTTTGTTTGTCTGTCTGTCTGTCTGTCTGTCTGTCTGTCTGTCTGTCTGTGAACAAAATAACTCAAAAAGCTATGGATGGATTTTGATGAAATTTTCAGGAAATGTTCAGCATGGGAAACAGACGAAGTGATTCAATTTTAGTGTTGATCCGGATCACCGTCCAGGAGCTGTGCTGCTTGGTGGGTCTGCGCTCTCCGAGTGCTTTTCTAGTTCAAAATTAAGATTGATTAAATCCTTAAAACACAAACTATGACCGAAAAAGACGTTCTACTATGAAACAGGACGGATAAACGGCAAAAGAAAGGCACTCCAGAAAGATACTGATGCTGTTAATTACAAGATTTAAACATTATTTAGACATAAAATATTGATAAATCTCCTGTAATTCACTCAGGTATGACTCACTGAATCTTCTCTCTCTTTCTCATTTACTCGAGGAGTTACGGCAGTTTCAATCACGCACGTCTTTTTCTTTCGCCACAGCTTCATGTTTAGTGACTGTCTTCTATCAGTTTCCCCTCAGCATCCTTGTAAAATCCAAAATTAAACCAGACTTCAGAGTCCGTTTCAAGAGAAAAAAATCCCCGCTGTCTTTCTAACTTTTGCTCTTCGACTCAGAAGCCAAACAATGCAAACTGCGGATGCGCTCCTCCCGTGAGGCTGCTTCATCGAGGAAGAGACAGATAGTTCAGGCTTTTCCAGTCAAAGAGCAGCATCACTGAGCGTTATTGACACAGTGTGGTGATCAAACACGGTTTAACGGTAATTTTAAAAGGACACGGTAATGATTACCGTGGGAAATTTTACCGCAGTTTACCATTTTACCGGTAACAGTTACATCCCTAGTGCACACATGAAGATCTTTAAAATCTTAACTGATCTGAGGACATTTTCTTCTTTATAGTCTGAGAGTGAAATTAGACTTGTGGAATTTCCTGAATGACATTATTTATAAACTGAATCTGCTTCAGGAACAAGAAGTTAATCTTCCTTTATAAATGCATCAACTTTTCCACATTTTCCCAGAGTGAATACTTTCTTTGAACATTCAGTCAGAGCTACGATGGATGAAGAAACGAGACCATGTGCCCCAGATCGAACAGATCTGCTCACATCACTCACCTTATCATGTTTTCTTAGAAACTCAATCGCCTCCTCAAAGTAATCCAGATTGATTTCTTTAATGTTTGTTGGCATGTCGTCGTGGCCGTAGAGCGCCACGGTCAGAACCATGAATCCCTTGTTAGCGAGCAGGGCGGCCCTCTTCTCCGACAAACCTCCACCAAAAGTGTAGAGATCCAATACGGTGGGGAAAGGACCAGGTCCTGCAAAAATACAAATTACATTGATTAATAATTAGATAGATCATGTATTATATATTGATACATTGATAGATTAATAATTAGATTAATAATTAGACACACAGGTAACACAGAACATGCCACAAAAACCACAAAAACCTGAAAAGGTCTGAATGTAAAAACAAGGGCTGGGACAATACACTTTTCTCCCGATGGTTTTTTAGATGCCAATTCGATTTAAATTGTGATTCTAAAATTTTGCTGATTTTTGCAATCTTTAGTTAGCTTTTTTAACAACAGCAAAAAAGATGAACAAGGTAGTGGCTAACGGCAGTTAGCAGATAGCTTTACTACCTTAAGACGATCATTTCACATTAAATCATACCACACAGATGTATCATTTAACACTTATATGTGACATGAACCTCATCAAAGACAATCCCTACAAAGTAAAAAGGAGGAGAGCACATTTCGCCAAGTATCACTGAGTTACCATGATGACCACAGGCTGACCGACATTAGCCGCCATTATTTGCACAACAGGGAGTGACTTCACTTCCTGTTGACGTCACGCCTGCTGCTCCTGCTGCTCCCGCCTCTCTTCCCTGATTGGACCGTTAAGCATTTAGTGGAGTGAAACTGTTGGACAATGGAGGCTGGCAAGACGGAGATGCTTGATTTCAGACTCAGGCAGGTCTGTCTGCTCTGCAAGACAATTAATATGCACTGTCCTGCCCAAATAACGGTCTAAAAAACAAATCACAGTTTTGAAAGCTGTGTGGTTTAAAAGCAGAGACCGACTGTACCTGGGGGCGTGAACAGAACTCCTCGTATGTTCCCCTCTTTGATGGGAAGCCTGCTAACCCCCTCTCCAATCAGAAGTCTCTCATTGGTCACCTCCGCCAACATCCTGCCCTCCCCCTCCTCCTCGTGGACAGAAAACTTCACCACATGAGGGTTCAGAGCGTTAATCTTCTGAAACCTTTTGTGCAAGCTGTCGGCCCTCATGGACCACAGCAGACCCATGGGTTCAACTCCAGAGTAGCTCCCGCTGAGCGAGGGGTCTCTGTCCAGGTGGACCTCCCCGCTGCCATCGGCCTTGTAGGTCGCCGAGGAGCTGAAGACCATCCCTCTCTCGTCTTTGGATCTGGCTCTCAAGGTGACCACCTGTTTGGACCTCAGGCCGGCGACCTTCACCTGAATGGGGTCATCAAACAAACACCTGGCGCTCGGCAGCAGCCTCAGTCTGACCTGAGAGGACATCTTTTCTGATTCTTTGTTCGGAGCTCAGACTCTTACCTGTGAGAGAGGACATCAAATAAGAAGAATTAAAAAATACACATAGTTCCAAATCATTTCACTACCTTGACAAATGTATATAAATACTTTATAATAATACAAATATTACTTTTTATTTAAAACAGCATTTCTTAACACTCAAGGACACTTTACAGAGGAAGTAAAAACACAATAAGAACAAATAAAACTAGGAAAGCACTCACTCATATTGTGATTTTCACCATAAAAATTAGTTCTACCTTTATTTCATCTAAATATTTAGACTCCTTGAACATGAAAACATACCATTAGCAATTGGATTCATAATGATATGTATTGAAGTTGAGTAATTATTCATGAAAATTGCATTTTTGGTCATGATGGTTTTACGCTGATCTGGATTACTCCCAAAATCTAATCATTTGTTCCTTGTCCCAACCCTGACATTTCCTGAAATTCAATCGAAATCCGTCCATAACTTTTTGAGTTATGTTGCTAACAGACAAACAAACAAACAAATAGACAATAATAAAACCTCCTTGGCGGAGGTAACAAAAGACAAGTGTGACATTTAGTTAAAATAGAACACAGAAGTTATGGAGAGTATGCCGTTTGGAACAGATGGGGTTTGAGTTGTGATTTGAAGTGAGGTAGAGAGTCCAGGTTTCGGAGGTCTGGTGGGAGTGAGTTCCAAATTCTAGTTCTGATTACGGCAGTGATATAATGGCAAAAAAACAAAATAATGGAAAATGTCAAACATCAATTAAAATGATTATTCATCATGAACATGATCTTATATGATGAGACCAAGATTGAACTTTTTGGCCTTAATTCTAAGAGTTATGTGTGGAGGAAATAAGGCACTGCTCATCACCTGCCCAGTATAACCCCCACAGTGAAGCATGGTGGTGCAGCATCATGCTGTGGGGGTGTTTTTCAGCTACAGAGACAGGACAACTTATTGCAATTAAAGAAAAGATGAATGTGGTCAAATACAGAGATATCCTGGACAAAAACCTTTTCCAGAGTGCTCAGGATCTCAGACTGGGCCCAGGGTTCACATTCCAACAAGACAATGAGCCTAAGCACACAGCTAAAATAATGAAGGAGTAGCTTCAGAACAACTCCGTGACTTTTCTCCAATGGCCCAGCCTGACTTAAACCCAACTGAGCATCTCTGGAGAGACCTGAAAATGGCCGTCCACCAACGTTCACCATCCAACCTGACAACACTGGAGAGGATCAGGAGGAATGGCAGAGGATCCCCAAATCCAGGTGTGAGAAACTTGTATCATCACCGAGAAGATTCATGGCTGTATTAGCTCAAAAGGGTGCTCTCCTACTCAGTACTGAGCAAAGGGTCTGTATACTTATGACCATGTGATATTTCAGTTTTTATTTTTTAATAAATCTTCAAAAAATGTCCAATTCTGTTTTTTTGTTGATATGGGTTGCTTTGTGTACATTAATGAAGGAAAAAAGGAATTTAATGGTTTTAGGTAATGGCTGCAATATAACAAAATGTGAACAATTGAAGTGGGTCTGAATACTGTCCGTACCCACTGTATGTTAAACTTTGTTCTGACAACTTACTGGTTTATTGAGGAGTGACATGTGCACTTATCGGGATACTTTCCGCTGTAATTGTTGGCCATTGCCTTGCCTATCGTTGCTATGACAAGCTACGTTCTGTTACAACGGCTGGGGGTGACGTCATAACGTTACGGCTCAATCTTTGAACCGTAACTGTCAGGGTCAGATGAGGTAAAGTGTTCACTCACCTCTGCAGCATGACACCGTCGGTAGTAGGTGTTCAGACCTGGTGTAGGCTGAGGCAGGAGAGACCTCTCGAGCTATGAAGTTTTTTATCTTTGTTTTAGTGTCTGCAGAGTCAAACTCTGTCAGCTCTGCACAGTAGAAAGTAATACCTGTTTTGTTTCCGTCGGCTGAATCACTTCCGGGAGCACAACCGCCCCCTACGGATCCGGATGATCGGGATCGTGGATGTATTAAAATAATACATCCATGATCCGGAGGGGCGCATACGTCCATGGGGGCGTCCTGAAATCTCTTCACAAAGCAGAACAACCAACTGTGTTTTAACCCTTCCACGGTGTCCACTACAAAAGACAGCTATTTGATTAATTTTACACACTTTAGGTTTCAGTAACATGTTCAGCTACCAGGTGGTAAATTTCCAAACCTTTCAAGTTTTATGAAAAAATATCTTTGCACATTTCTACCATAGCAAGATATTTCATCATGAATCCAAAACACCTACAGTGGGGAACTGGACTGTATTCTATTTAAAATTTTAGTGAAATTCACAAGTAAATAGGTCGACTAAACAGCAATTTATACTTCAGATTTTGCTCTTTGTTTTGTTTACTCCTAATAAATGTTTGTAAAAGACGTGTTTGTGAATCTTTTTAGCTCCATTGAATGACTATTTTGACCTTTGATGCATGGTGTGCACTGTAGTGGACAGATGAATAACTCCCTCAAAATATAACACTGAAAAAGAACAATTATTAACTTGTTTGAAAGTAAAAACAAACATTTTAAGTAGTGCATAAAAGGGTTAATAAGCAGGACTAAAAGGTTGTTACTTACATTTGCTCAGTATGGATCTGCAAATTTACAATTTATAGACATTAAGAATATGATTTTTAAGAAATATATGGGTGACATATATTATGTGCATGTGTGTAGATGGATTATTTAATAGATTCATAAAAAAGAGAGGCTATTAAACAAATAAAAAAACATGTAGATGATTTAAGACAAATGAAAAACAGATAGATGATTAAACAGTTACATTGTTAAAGACCTAAATACAATAACTACTGAAGAGAAACAATAAATATAGGATTCAAAGATGAATACAACTGAGATAGATGAATGATTAAACAAATAAAATAGATCATTAATGGCACTGGTGTTAATACCATCCCTAGAGACAGCAGCCATGGTTTCTCTTTTTGCTCAATAAATCCTGAAAAACTCAGAACTTTGAAGGACTCTGGACTTCGCATGTGGTGCAGCTCAGTGCTCATTTAGTTTGATTTATTTTTATGACAAACAGCCTCTACTTATTCTCTACTATAACACTAAAACAAGTGGATTACTCGTAACACTCCATATCCTTTAAGAAAACACCAGTGTACTCATACTCTGCTGTTCTTTTTAGATTAACTACTTTTTTACTTTTACTACAGTATATTCATAAAGTGCTGTTACATGTAATTGATTGTACTCATATTCTTGAGGACAGTATTTGTGTGCACCTTCTTCTCCTGATAGTAAAAAAGTGACGCAGTGAAGTCGCCATAACAGTTCAGAAAACCGTGTTTATTATTCACCTTGAGGAGAATAAACTCTAAAATATTCTTCAAAATCCTTGTTCAAAGATTTTAATGACCACAGTTCATACACAAAAAACATTCTGTAAGTCAAACACTTAACTCACCAGAATCTGACAAACTGCTGAGTGATTTAGACCTTCAACCTTTAAATAAGCACTTTAATCACATAAGTACTCTTATGGCCAACAGTATGGGATTTACTTTCACTTAGCTCTTCAGACATTATGAGGCATATCACAGTTATTTTTATCAGAGTGATTTAATGTATGCATCATTTATACTGAAAAAGGAAAGGCATAAATAAATGTATGATTTATCTGGAATGCTATTATATTATTATTGGCATGCTGGTTGAGAAATCATTCTGTTCACATTCTTCTTTAAAAAAACATGTATCAATCAATTTTTATTTGTGAGGAGCCAGTTCAGAACAAGTGTTATTTCAAGACTCTTCCTTTTATAGATGCACATATGTGCTAATACATATATGATAAATATGTTTTGATATACACATACATACTTTCAGAGATGCATCCATCCAGGCAGACACAAAGGGACTAAAAATAAGAATTAATTGGGGTGCTGGTTCGGCGGAGTGGTTAGCAACCAGGCACCCCATGTATTTGCTTCTGTCGGTCCAGATTCGAATCCCACCTGTGACCAGTTTGCAGAGTGTCTTCCCTTACTCTCTCACCCCCTATCACAAGCCTATCCACTGTCTCTCTCCTACAAATAAAGGCACAAAATGCCCCAAAACATACATTTAAAAAAAAAAAAAAAGAATTAATGATAGTGACAAACCCATGGATGCCCAGATCATAAATCTGTCCTCATCATATCAGTCTCTGCTGAATACAGAAAAAAAATGTAGTGCTGCCTTGTTTACAGTATTTTTTGTACTGCTACCAATGAAACAAATTCTCAGGGAGAGGTCAGTGGTGTACATCAGTCAGGCATCATTTACAGATGCTGCTTCATGTAAATGGATCCTCATCTGAGTGAGGGGAGGGGAGCTCTTTGGTCAATTTGCAGCACAACACTCCACAAAGTCTGTGCATAGCTCAAGTCACACAGAAATGAGAGTAATACTCACAGAAACCTCAGTCTGTGGCAGCTGGCATTGCTTTAAGCTAGTACAATCACGTATGAAGACCCCTTTTAATCCGATTCTGCAGCCCATCCATTCGCTTTTCTGCTGCATCCTTCACTGCCTTCCTACTGTACGGATAGAGTTGAGGATCAAAAGCTCAAAGTGTGCGGGACAGTTATGTTTAAAAAATAAATTAATGGCATTAAAAGTATTTAGTTAACAAATTCTCTACTGAAAATTTCAGTAGCCAAATGAAAACATAATCAGTTGCCCTCAGTGTCTCACAATTTAAGATACTGAGGTTTAATTGCCTCTGCCAACCAGATTATGTTTTTGCTGGCATATGTTTGTCTGTTAGCAAATTTACGGAAAACCTACTGGATGGATTTACATGAAAATTTCACCAGAGGTGTGGTTTGGTCCAAGGAAGAATCCATTAAAGTTTTTTGGCGAGCCAGTTCACCACCAAGAGCAAACAGTTATTTTTGCTCAATAACTGTCAAACAAATCATGATATAAACATGATTTCAAGGGCTAGGTGTGGCTTTGCAGTGTCAATGAATCATATTGTGACAGTAAGTTAATCATGGAACTATTGCTTGTAGGTGAAAAAGCAATATGTGAGCTACCTTGGCAGCGGTTTGCGCTCTTTAAGTGCTTTCTACAAAACGCTCCAGTTGTACTCAGAAGTCGGAATTTCTGAGAGGAAAACTACAACTGGAACGCCCCCCCGAGGTCGGAATTTCTTACTGGGAACTCGGGGGAACCTCGCAACCCCGAGTTGACAATCAAAGATAGCTGTCCCCAGTGTAAACAGTTATTAAGCCCCTGCTATAATCAATTTATTAGAACTTGTTTGATTTATGTTTACAAAAATTCTGCCAAAGTGATATATACATTTTTCATGTGAACAACAACGCAGGGCGTGCTAACAACAGCTTACAATAGCCTGGTAGATCGGCGTGTTTTTTTTTTCTGACTTCAACTGGAACGCTGATAAGTCGGAGATGACGTCACTCCCAGTTCAGAGGTTACTGGAAAGCTGCACTAGTGTTATTAATGATGTGCTGAAACTTAGTGCCTTGATTTTTTAAAGTAAAAACTGGAGGAAAGAGAAAGAAGAGGACTTTATTTTCATCATTACCTAAATGCATCAGCTGAGGATCAACACCACTACACCACTAAATAACTGTTTTCAAATTATATTAACAAAAAGCTTGATATTTTTCTGCAGAATTTAAGTATTTGACTGCTCTTTCCTCTGATTGCTGGTGGCAGTCAAAGCTTCTTGCCACTCACTGGCTGACAGTGAACTCATCTGCACTGACCGTGGAGCCATGAGCATACCCACTACACCTCTGCTGGAGTGACTTCATATCGGTCACGTGTCTGCAAAAGGCCTATATGTCATTATAATGTAGAATGCTGCTGTTGTCATTTTAAGGTTCAAATGTGTTTTGCGGCTCCAGACAAATTTTTTTGGTGGGCGTGGCGGGCAAAATGGCTCTTTTGATTACAATACCCAAAACCAGTGAAGTTGGCATGTTGTGTAAATTGTAAATAAAAACAGAATACAATGATTTGCAAATCCCTTTCAACTTATGTTCAATTGTATACACAGCAAAGACAAGATACTTAACGTTCGAACTGGTGAACTTTTTTATTTTTTGCAAATATTCGCTCATTTGGAATTTGATACCTGCAACATGTTTCAAAAAAGCTGGCACAAGTGCCAAAAAAGACTGAGAAAGTTGAGGAATGCTCATCAAACACTTATTTGGAACATCCCACAGGTGAACAGGCTAATTGGGAACAGGTAGGTGCCATGATTGGGTATAAAAGCAGCTTCCCTGAAATGCTCAGTCATTCACAAACAAGGATGGGGCGAGGGTCACCACTTTGTGAACAAATGCGTGAGCAAATTGTCCAACAGTTTAAGAACAACATTTCTCAACGAGCTATTGCAAGGAATTTAGGGATTTCATCATCAACGGTCCGTAATATCATCAAAAGGTTCAGAGAATCTGGAGAAATTACTGCACGTAAGCAGCAAGGCCCAAAACCAACATTGAATGCCCGTGATCTTCGATCCCTCAGGTGGTACTGCATCAAAAACCGGCATCATCATGTCAAGGATATCACCACATGGGCTCAGGAACACTTCAGAAAACCACTGTCAGTAACTACAGTTCGTCTACATCTGCAAGTGCAAGTTAAAACTCTACTATGCAAAGCCAAAGCCATTTAACAACAACACCCAGAAACACCGCCGGCTTCGCTGGGCCCGAGCTCATCTAAGATGGACTGATGCAAAGTGGAAAAGTGTTCTGTGGTCTGACCAGTCCACATTTCAAATTGTTTTTAGAAACTGTGGTCGTCTTGTCCTCCGGACCGAAGAGGAAAAGAACCATCTGGACTGTTATAGGCACAAAGTTCAAAAGCCAGCATCTGTGATGGTATGAGGGTGTATCAGTGCCCAAGGCATGGGTAACTTACACATCTGCGAAGGCACCATTAATGCTGAAAGGTACATACAGGTTTTGGAGCAACATATGTTGCCATCCAAGCAACGTCTTTTTCATGGACGCCCCTGCTTGTTTCAGCAAGACAATGCCAAGCCACATTCTGCACGTGTTACAACAGCGTGGCTTCGTAGTAAAAGAGTGCGGGTACTAGACTGGCCTGCCTGTAGTCCAGACCTGTCCCCCATTGAAAATGTGTGGCGCATTATGAAGCATAAAATACAACAACGGAGACCCCAGACTGTTGAACAACTTAAGCTGTACATCAAGCAAGAATGGGAAAGAATTCCACCTGAAAAGCTTCAAAAATTGGTCTCCTCAGTTCCCAAACGTTTACTGAGTGTTTTGTTAAAAGGAAAGGTGATGTAACACAGTGGTAAAAATGCCCCTGTGCCAACTTTTTTGCAATGTGTTGCTGCCATTAAATTCTAAGTTGATGATTATTTGCAAAAGAAAAAGTTTCTCAGTTCGAACACTAAATATCTTGTCTTTGCTGTGTATTCAATTGAATATAAGTTGAAAAGGATTTGCAAATCATTGTATTCTGTTTTTATTTACAATTTATACAACATGCCAACTTCACTGGTTTTGGGTATTGTAGAAAGGCTGCCGACCTCTGGTCTATAACTTGGCTTTGGCCTCATCAGACTCACAGACTCTCAGATTAGCTCTGAAAAACTCCAGGATTTTCTTCCACATGTGGACCTCGGCGGCTGCATGAATCCTGGGCACTCCCCCCCACATGACTACCTGCCCCACTATCCCGTGAAAACTGGAGGGGCAGTACGGTCCGTAAGGCGGCTCCAGGTAGTGCCCCGCCCCAGGATAATACAAACACTCATAATTGTCCTTCCCATGATGCTTCAGCCTCTCCATCATCTGCTCTACATAACCCTTGCTGTCCCAGTTCAGGTCCTCCTGGGCTGCCACAAAGAGGAAACGCCCCGTGGCTCTTTCGACGGGGATCACGGTGGCCTTGTTCTCCTCTGCTCGGGGATCGTTCATTCCATATCTGATGACGAGGGCGCCTGACTTGTGGGGGAATATGTTTTCTGGATCAAACGATAATGGAGGGAGGAGCTGGGTTTCCTTGTAGTGGAGGGGTAGCAGTGTATTGGCAGAGTGTCCGTTAATCCACACTGTGGCGTCCACACCGGAGAGGAACGAGGCAGCTGAAATTGCAAGGTCGCCACTTTTTGAAAGAGAAATGATGCCAACACCTTTACTGCCCACCTGTAGGAAACACAAACAGACCTAGCATATCAAGGTAAGTAAGTAAAGTTTAATATCTGTGCTGAGGAGGTTGTGTTTGTCCTTAGTCTGTCTGTTAGGCTCCAGTCACACATTCCTTTTTCTCATGGTGATTATGCACGATGAAATGTGCTTTGGTTGTGATGCATGCACTACTTTATCAGGATCATCATTATATAGTCGTGGACCAACGCCAGGGAACGGGGAAGAGTCCTGATTATTTTGAACTGTTTAAAACTGTTGTGGAGAATCATCACTCTCAGTATAGCGGGGTGGAAGCCTGATGCAAAGGCGAACGGTATTAGCGTAGCATGTACTGGGCTCAATATTTAATGCTTTCTGATGATGATTGTGGACGTATCCGTTTGTTCCCCGACTGTGTTGTGTTCAAGGCAACGCAAGGAAAGGGGCTCAATCAGTGCTTACATGACGTGAAATGGGCTCGAACGAGGCTGACATTGTGTCAGTGGGATGGAATTCATGGAATCCTCATTGTACCATTGTATTGACCTAACTGAAGCTGGACGAACGCCCCTTAAATGCTGTAGACGCACCATAGAAGCATCACTTCTGGTGTATTCACGGGGTGTGTCCAGGGCAGAGACAGTCATTTCTTTTCGTCTCATGCTGATCAAACCAGCCTTGCCAATCCTGTACAGTCGTGCGCACTCTCATGACAAATGGGAATGTGTGACTGGCGCATTAGCAAGATCACTCAAAAGCTCTCCAGCAAACGTTGAACACGTTTCTGATAACTTGGTTCTCTTCTAGTTCTTCTAGTAGCTTTTCTAGTTTTCTGAGGTGAATTTGATAATCTCACAGAGCAAATATCAAACTAGTAAGATGTTATCCTAAAACAGGCGTCTTCCTGCTCTCTTCAAACCTACTCACCTTTTCATGTTTCCTCAAAAACTCAATCGCTTCTTCAAAATAATCCAGACGCATGTTTGTGACCCTCTTGGGCATGTCGTCATGGCCGTACAGTGCTACAGTCAGAGTGACAAAGCCTCTGTTGGCCAACATGGACGCTCTTTTCTCTGACAGACCTCCTCCTGAAGTGTACAGATCCAACACAGCGGGAAAACGACCCGGCCCTGGATCAAGACGGACATTTTAGATTAACTCAATTAAAAGAAAGAGAGCAGAAATAACAAACCAGCTCAAGATGGGTCCCTACAAACATGACTGAAAGTTTAACCATTTAGTGGCTCCTGCACAGGGTTCAGAACTTTAGAAATCAAATTCATGTACTAAACTAAAGAGAGTGTACCTAAGAACAATCAGCTAAAATTGTCTCTCTAACAACTCTGTTTTTGTAGAAACTGCCAGAGAGCCATCATTAAGTTTACAAGTTTCCATAAACATCAACTACTAAATTATTGATAAAGGGCTTGAAATACATTTACAGTATGAAGCTGCAAAACACCCAATTTATTAGTGTATGACATCTTCTTACGGCCCCATGACAGCCAGACTGTAGACAGAGCAGGCTGATTTATGTCAGTGTCTTTTTAAACTGCATTTTTGTAGGGAATGAAAAGCTCAGATTCTAGTTTTGTGATTTGTCTTTAATCCCAATTTCCAACTTTAATCTCAAATTCTGACTTTAATCTTCAATGCAGGCCTAAAAGTCAAATCCCCCTTATCCTTAAATTTCCACTTTCATCTCAAATTTTGACTTGAGTACTTTAATCTCAAAATTCTGATCAAAATCTAAACTTGACTTGAATCTCAAATTTTTCTTTCATTTCAAACCCTGACTTTGAAACGAGAAATCTGACCTAAATCTCAACTCCTGCTAAAATCTCAAATCTCCCTTTAATATCAAAATCTGAATTAAATCTCAAATTTGACACTGATTATATATTTCTAACTTTAATCCCAAATTCAAACTTTGATCTTAAATTCTGGCTTTAATCTTCAACTCAATCCCCCCTTTAATCTTAAATTCTGACTTCATTCTTAAATTTTGACTTGAGTTCTAGAATTCTGGTTTTAATCTCAGAATTCTGATCTAAATATAAAATGGTCTTGAATCTCATTTTTTTCTTTAATCTCAAATTCTGCCTTAAATCTCAAATCAGACTTTTACCAAAATATCTTACCTAAATCTTAAGTTCTGCTTCAAATCTTAAATCTGACTTTAATTTCAGAAATCTGTCCAGAATCTCAACTTCTGCCTAAAATCTCACATCTCCCTTTACTATGAAATTCTGATTTTGATTATATAAATCTTCCTTTAATCTCAAATTCTGCCTTAAATCTCAGTTTGGATCTTTACCAAAGAATCATACCCAAGTCTTAAATGCTGCTTTAAATCTTAAATCTGGCTATGATTTCAAAATTATTTTCACGAATGACAACTTCTACCTAAAATCTCACATCTCTCTTTAATACCACATTCTGATTTTGATTATATAAATCTTCCTTTAATCTCAAATTCTGTCTTTAATCTAGTAATTCTGACCTAAATCTCTAATTCTAACTTAAACTATGAATCCAACTTTAAAATCAGAATTCTGGCCTGAATTTCAACCTCTGCCCTAAATCTCAAATCTCCCTTTAAAGCTGGGGTTGGCGATTTTGGAGAACTAGCATGAATTTGAAAGTAGCATCTCCTCAGGGCTCCGCCTAGCCCCACCCCCCACTCACATGCACGCGTGCAGCTGCTATATCCAGAAGACTGATTCAACTCCAAACCTTCAGCACAACGTGTTTGTTTTACACTACACCAAGTCATGTCTCAATCAGCACGAAGAAAACACCAAACAAACATGTAAAGTCAGTTAGTTCTCACAGCCGATGTTGATCGGGGTATAGGTAGTTCCTCTGACATTCTCCACATAGCTGTCAAATCTCCTGTTTTGGCCATGAAACTACCGTATTTTCCGTATTTTCTCCTCTTTTCTCCCGTCCTCCTGTATCAGTATTCTCCTGTAAATCTCCCGTGTGACGATATAATAATAAAAGCACTCCTCTGCCTCTCCAAACTGAACTGTCTCTAGCCTGAATGGGGCGGTAATGCTCCAAAATGATGGATGCCAACCACTGAAGACGAAGAAGTCTCGCAAGAACTGCCACCTGCAGTAGCATGGATGGCAGTTCTCGCGAGATTAGAGCCAACAGCGGAACAAACTTAGAAAAATAAAGAGTTTATTTTAGATTTCTTGTACATCTGTCTTAAATGTGAGGGATACTGGAGCTTGGTTGGTGTTGTGGGACAGCTCACAGCGGACTTCCCTTATTTTCAAAGACAAAACTTGAAAGGTAAGCATTCTCCAGCGGAGTCTGTTCCCTACACGCTACGTGCTACATGCTACACGCACTGTCTGTGCACGCCGGGAAAATGCACGCAGAATGGCGACGCAGAATGGCGACGCAGAATGGCGATGGGATTTGATTGGTGTAAAAAAGGTATCCCGGCAAGATTATTGGTTGGTGTTTTCCCTGTTTTACTCCTGCTGTAGATAGCGGATATTTTTCGCTCTGTTTTAAGAACACGTTATGAGTTGATTACCATCGGGTCATAAAGACCATTTTAACCAGTATTACAAAAAGTGTATCTAAATCAGATCGCCAACCCCAGCTTTAATATCAAATTCTAACTTTGATTTCAGAAATCTGACCTAAATCTCACATTCTGCCTTAAATCGCAAATTTGTTTTTTTTTTTTTACCAAAAAATCTTACCTTAATCTTGAATTCTGCTTTAAATCTTAAATCTGACTTTAATTTCAGAATTCTGGCCAGAATCTCAACTTCTGCCTTAAATCTCAAATCTCCCTTTACTATCAAATCCTGAATTGAATCTCAAGTGTTGACATTGATTACATATTTCTAACTTTAATCTCAAGATTCTGCCTTAAATCTCAAATTCTGGCTTTCCAATTCCAAATACAAACTTTATTCCTAAATTCAGACTTACCTTAAATCTTAAATCCGACTTAGATCTCACTGACGATCTACTCAGACTTCATTTACTTTAATTTCTAAATTCTGATGGGTTTGTTTTTTAGATTTCTGACTTTAATCCCAGTTTTCATTTTGATCTCAGACATTACAAGATGTTTAGTTTCTATCCGTCTCCGGCAGTGGTATAGAGCCTAGATGACTTAAGAAATAAAATCTGCTGCAGTAAACATTTAATGACTATAAGCATGTAAGAGCCTTGGACCCACCTGGAGGAATAAACAGAACTCCTCGTATGTTCCCCTCTTTGACGGGAATCCTGCTGACCCCATCCGCCATCAGAAGCCTCTCATTAGTCACCTCTGCTAACATCGTGCCCTCCTCTCCCTCCTCATGGACGGAGAACTTCACCACGTGAGGATTCAATGAGTTTGTTTTAATAAACCTTTTGTGTGGAGTTTCCGGCCTCATGGACCACAGCAGACCCATGGGTTCAAGGCCAAAGTAGCTCCCACCACGTGAGGGGTCTTTATTTAAGTCGATCTCTCCGCTCTGATTGGCCTTGAAGGTCGCCGAGGAGCTGAAGACCATCCCTTTCTCATCCGTGGTGTTGGCTCTCAGGGTGACCACCTGTCTGGATTTGAGTCCAGACACCTTTAAGTGGATGGGGTCATCGAACAAACATCTGGTGCTTGGCAGCAGCCTCAGTCTGACCTGAGAGGACATCTTTTTCCTTAATTTGTGACCTCAAGCTTTAAACTGTAAAAGGAAAAGAACAAAAAAATAGAATTATGTACCTGTAGTGAAAATCCGGGTTGATGCAGATACCAGTGTTTGATAAAAAAAACTGATCAAATTATGTTTTACTAATTATGTTACAGTAAAACAGGGCTGGAGAGAGAACATGAACACTGTACTCAAGTAAAAGTGCAGTTTATTTAACACTGACTGTTTTTAGACTTTCTTTCTTTGAGCATAAACAACGCCATTTTCTGCGTCATGGAACCGTGGAGACCAGAGTATCAAACAGAGCTAAGCTTCACCTATAAATACACCAAAAAACATACAACTTTACGCTTTGCAATTCTTCGACTTATACATTGAAGTCTCTTTTGACATGATTTCTGCAGTGTAGTATGAAAATATTTATAAATCATTGCAACATAAGCCTACATTAATATAGTTATTTAATTTTTGAATGTGTTTATTGAGTACATACCAAGTGAATCAAAAACATAAGTATGTCTTAAATGGTGAAAAAATATATTTTCTTCAGATTTCAGATTACACTCACCTCAAAGACCTGTCTATTGTCCAGACCAGAGCCCTACAAAATGAGAGCTGGGTCGTTGAAGAGAACACAAGGCCTTCATGTGGTTCAAGTAGCTGCCAGATACTTCCAACAAAACTTGGCGGGTCAAGTTCAATGAACTACTTAGCCGCGATTCTAGTAACTACTTAGCAATTAGAGGTGTAGAAAAATATCGATATCGCAATATATATCGATATTTTGACTCCCGTTGTAATATCGATATCTCAAATCTTAGTATCGATATTTTTTGTTAAAATAAAAACTCATTTTTTATCAGAGTTGGGAAAAAAATACAACTTATAAAGATGTATGCACGTGTTTTTTTATGCACTATTCAGTTCAGACAGTGACAAGAGAAATATGTGACCTTTTTTTAACTTACTGTTATGTCAGTAACTCAAAGCTCTTTGTTTCTCATGGGTTTGATTACAGTTTGAGCTGCACGACAGGTTAGGATGATTTCAACACTTTGTTAAAGCGAAAACAAGAACAATTTCTTTGCAACATTAGTTTAATTGACATGATGCACTCTGTGTTAAGTGTATGTATGTAACACTGCATTTGACATATTTCAATAACAATAAAATGGAAAAGTTACATATTCACTGCCTGTAGGTTTTTCCTAGTTTAATGTAGAATATCGCAATATATCACAATATTGTGATATCGTGATATATCGTGATATTATCGTATCGTGAGCTGAATATCGTGTATCGTATTGTATCGGAAAATAAGTGTATCGCTACAGCCCTATTAGCAATATTTTTCATTTTTTAAATTCACATAACATGGCACATATTCTATGAGCATGTGCAGGAATATTATAATTGCAATAATACTTTTTAAATTGCCGAAATTTCCTCTAAAAAGGAAGAATCTGGACAATAACCTAGCTAGTTTTACTCACACTTTTGACTAGCTAACACTGCTTGACATCGTAACGTTTCTAAATGTCCTTATTTTTAAAATCATTGTTGGTAGTTTTAAAAATTACTGACTTGTTTTGTTTAAATATTTCAGATAAAATGAAGACTGTGTGATCCCTCTGAGCAGGAAAACATGTTCGGACAATGATGTAACTCAGCTTCATTGACCTAAAGTAGGAAACTCTGTTCTTGAAGTAAAAAAACAGTTATCATTCTGTAGTCCATACACAATAGCTGTTGCAAAATACTCAAAGTTGCAATATGTTGTTGCAGAGGGTGAACAATCAGAATATAATCCATCTACTGTATGGATACATAGGTAGGCTTAGGTAATATTTTTACCAAAAAAAAAAAAAAATTACCGAAGCCTACCTATAAAATTAGGGAATACAGGAGGAAAACTAACAACACGTTGTGTTCATGAAACTCCCTTCATGAAACGCGAACGGAAGGAGATAATTGGAATCAGTTTGACAGATAAAAAGACAAAAAATAAAGTATTTGTGTCGTATCGATTTGGTAAAGTCTGGTGTCGTTCATCAATCTCAGATCTTGACACCTGAACGCATCTCTGACGATGACGTCACACACGAGCCGTTAGTTTGTCCAGAGTTCGGACGTCAACGGTCGACGTAGGTCAACGGTATTGTGGAGCCCCCTCTAATAAACAGCACAGTTTGCCCTCGGACCGACTGACCCATGTTCAACTGCTGTTCACACGGAACCCTTCTCCACTTCGGCCTTCAAAGTTCTCGTTTGAATATTTGCTACTACCACCTGCAGGCTACATGTCACCGTAAATAAAGATTTATGACAAAAATAAACCCAGTTTGAGGTTAAAGGTTTGATCCTGACTGAGGTCCTCAGTTTACTTACGTCGAGGAGACTGATTCTGACGTCAACTCCGTTTCCTCTGCTTTCAAAATGGTTTCGGACGTGCAGGGTTTTCTTGCTCCTTAAAGCAGGCGGACGACATTGATCGAAAATATATATTTAGGGCATGTTTCAGACGGGACTGTTTGGGAAGTCTGCAAACTCTGGTTCTTCTTCTTTCGAGTCTGAAAGTGTTTGATAAGTTTCCGGTTACTTACTGCAACCTACTGGTCGGGAGTTGCCAGGTCTGCTTATTATAAGCCAACCCCATGGGGGATCTGACGCTCAGTCTAAACTCATTCAGAAGTGACACAAACAATTTTGTCCCTCTCAAAACACGAATGTAAATTTTACTGTAAAAGGAGGCAAACAAAATGTTTAGACCAAAAAGAAATGTACCCATTATACCTAGTTTAAAAATTGTAATGGAGCAATGATTATTTTTACCATAATAAAGCTGAAGAGGATAACATAAACAAATTAAAGCCTGACTATGATTGCTTGGTTACAAAATTCAAGGTTAGACAGGCTTTTTAGTAACAACAGAGTTATAAATAACCATAGCCCATCCCTTCATTTTTGGCTCATTCCACAGAAACATGCATTTTTCTGTCCCTAGCCTTAAGATATTACTCCTGAAGAAAACATTTTGTGTTAGATTTTTTGTACAGTATATATAAAAATAGTTGTCCCCTGCAGTCATGTCACTGGTGTTACCATGTGACAAAAGTCTTTTATTTTGGAAAAAGAAATCACTCTGATGACATCACTTGACTTCCTTTGACCTCTTTCTTGAAGATCTATGAAAAGGGACCCTGGTAAGAACATTGTCCTTTTCAGTTTTCAGAAATATATAACATTTATCTCATGATTTCATATGAAGCTTTTAGTTGGCGTCACTGGTGTTAACAACTTTATTGGCAGGGAATTGCAAACAAACAAAAAGAAGACATAATTTAGTGAATAGATCAAGATTAGTAGCATGCTGTGTCATGATCTGCAGCAGCCATTTTGTGAAAAGGCATTTTTTTGTGAAACTGTCACTGGTGTTACCTTTCTTATGGGTAACAATAAGAAACACCAGTGACAATCAGATGTGTGGGCACACTTTATTAAATGGGTTTTTGTGATAAATGTGCCAAAAAAAGCATTACGTTTTCATTTATGTGTATTCATAAAGTCAATGTGTAACAATGTAGTTGAAGTTTAAATGTTAAAAAAGAAATCAAAAAAGACATCTTGCCATTCCAAAAATCCACGTTTCTGTAGAATTGCCCAAAAAGTGAAAGATTCAACTTCCAAACAAAGAAGGGGACCATGATCTAAAGATGTAAACATCTTAGAAAACAAAACCCTGATCAAATGTGTCCTGATGATTAAATCAATGTGTGCATTAAAATGGTCCTCTGATTGGATCACAGCTCTCATCACAAATGGAGGATGAACTCGTCTTTGTTCTTGGATCTGAAGTCGTGGACTGAGGCAGTAATTCTGTTCTTCTGTCTTGATTGTCAACCATCTGAAGTGCACAGTAAACTCTCACTTTTACAAGTCTGCACAACTCTCTTTTCCACTTCTGTCACCTGTCCAGTCTGTTTGATACAAACTTTCTTAAAGAAACTGCTCCACCTAGTGGCAGACACAACACATGTGATCAACAACACATTACAGTTTATTTCCATGAAGAAGCACAACATCTAAAATCACAACCTGAGACCAGATATACATGAGATTTAATTCAGAGAGACAACAGTGGACTAGAGAGGTACAACTGTTCAGCTGATAATCAATGCAAAAAGCATATTCACCAATCACAGGGCAGCAACTTAATGTATGTAGCCATATGATTGATGGGTTCACTTGATTCAATGTCTGTTATCACGCAGATCCATCGAGCCATCCTCCAGTCTGCAATAATTAGCTCCACACAGAATAGTTCAGTCATGACCTCCCTAATTTATTGAAGGGACCAATAAAAAACAGATTTTCCTGCCATTTTCTTCTGAAACTTTCAGATGAAGGATCAGAATTTGACATAAAGACAGGACAAAAACATTGCACCTCAAGTATTTAATAAATGAGACAAAAATATCACACGTTAACTTGTAATATTGGTTTGCACCAACTGTGATATCAATGCTAATGATTTGTCTAGAAAGAGATAATATTTGTGAAAAGAAGAAAATAACAATATGAGCAGTAAACTAGACAGTCACTGGAGAGCAGATTACATGAAGAAGATAAACATTTACAGAGCAGTGAGAGGGTATCAAAGTACAACCAATAAAGTTAGACTGATCACTGATCTGTATGCTGATTAGAAATGCAACAACAATCATCTCTCACCAATAAACATCAACAAATATATACATACTGTATATACGATTTCGATTCTTTGGACAACGATATCACAGTCTGCCACAATTCCATTTTGATACGTTACGATTCAGGGACCTTTGATCGATTTAAGACGATATTATGTATACACTGAACACAATCAGCAACATTTCACCTGAAGCAAGACAGAAATACACAGTAATTTTGATAGTTTTATTACTGAAATGTGACATAATATGCTGACCTTTAGGTATTGTAGTTTATAGAGGATTATAACCATCTGTATGATCTAATGCTTTAAAATTAAAATTAGTTTAATTCAGGTAAGGTGCTTTTTTGCCCCCATAATTACCTTATGTTTCTTAGGTTACATTGCAATGTTTGTATATTATACCAAGTAATGATGCAACATTATAATACAAGTTATGGAATTATTTACATTTCATTATTATTGACCAACATTTGGCCATGCTCTATCAAACTAAAAATGTGTAGTTTGGATTTTAATTCAATCCAAACATTTCTTATGTTTAAAATTAGAACTATTGACCGAACCAACTCACCATTGATGATTTTGTTTTACTGTGATGCCTGGTAAGCACAGTTTGTATGTCAGTGTGTGTTTCACTGTTTAATGGTCGGTGTGGAGGAGGAATGACACGAAGCTCTCACTGTTTTACTTTCTAACTATATGTAATTTAATTAGTCAGTGCGCTACGAAATCAAATGATGAGATAACTGACTACACTCGTGCGATAACGCACTCCTGTCGTGTGTGCAGCATGCATCCTCTGCTGTCAGGTCGACCGTATCTTACCCGGAAACAGCAGAGCTATTTTCTGATTGGCTGATTAGTCTTGTTCCGGTTTAGCTGTGTGATGCTAACAGCGTCTTGCTACACGTTCGCATACAGCGGTGGACGCTACACAACACATTTTAAAGCAGGAGAAATATCAGGTGTGGAGTGTCAGAGAGTGAAAAGGTCCATATGTGTGTTTCATACGATGAATGCGTGAGACGTGAGAGGAAACTTCAGAACGACGTGCGGTTGGGCGGAAACGGACACGTTTTTCAAAATAAAGGCGTACATTAAAGATGACGATGTTGATCGATGTTTTGAGTTTCCATCGATGTTATTGGATCATTGCTTAACCAATCGATGTATCAGTCAAGATGGATGTATCATTACACCCCTAATATTAAGATTTAAACAGAGGCTTAAACATTCTGTCATTTTAAACAGAGGTCTCAGACCACCAGGTCACTACTTGGCTGCAGATCATCTGGAAAAATTCTGTAAAAATAAAGATGATTAATTTAATTTCCTTTTTTAAATAACTGAGACAAAAGGCTGTTTCATGTTTCAAAAACACGACCAGGTCCTCACATAGTCGGCTGTGTAGCTGACTGCAGACTTTACACTCAGGCTCTCTGTCTCTCAACACTGTGAGGAATGAAAAAGTACAACCAAGGATAAACTCACTGCTAAACCTCGTGCTCATGCACTCATCCACTTGTGATCTGGACGTAGTTGTAAACTGACTCTGCATGATGTGTGTGACTGGAGGACGGTGGAGGCCCATGAGAGCGCTCTAATTCCTGAAGCAGAAAGATTCAGTTTAGAGGTCAGAACTGATAAAACACCGTCAATAATCAACAGAAACATCAGATCAGCTCAGACTGATGGCAGACGGATCAAACTCAACTCAGAAGTTACACAAACTATTTTGTCCCACAACAAACACAAATGTAAATTTGACTGTAAAAAGAGGCAACAATGATGTTTCCCCTAAAAAGAAATCCTTATAGACAGAATTGAATTTCTAATGAAGCTGTTACTGTTTCACCATAATAAAGCTGCAGAGGATCAACATGAAACTTTGATAAAGGTCTGACTGTGTCTGTTTGGTCACAAAAATCAGGGTTAGGCAGAGAGTTATAAATAACAGCAGCCCTCCCTTCAAATCTGTATGAAGAAAAGGATGTTGAATCAGTAAATTAGGAAACAGATTAGAGAAAAAGTCATTGTGAAAATGAAATGTAATAAAGATAAAAAGCAAAACACACTTTATGAAGATTTCTCTTTTTAAAAAACAGTAAATATTGCAGTAGAAAAATAACTAGCTGGAGGTCACCTGTTTTGGGCTTGTTTTTATTGACCTGGTTGCCCCTTGAAAATTCTGGTAACACTGGTCCATGGACTTGTTTCTAAATCCAAAATAAAGACACGTTCATGAGCACTCATAAACCACTACACCTTCAGGGCTCAGAGGAAAATGCTGTAAAATCAGTCTGTACAATCCTGACAGTGTGTTTTATCCATCAGTCTGCACTGATCTGATGTTCCTCTTGGTTATTGATTAGTATTTATTAGCTCTTACCTCTAAACTGAATCCCTCTTGACCAACATGTGAGGTTTGTCCTCATCGTCCCCCTCAACAAAGGCCCGTCTGAGACCACATGGTGTTACAGAAAACCAGGCTGTGGTTCATCCAGGCTGGAGACCACTGCTGTAAATGACTGATTTACTTAAGTTTAATAAACTCAACAGTGGGTACAGTAGAATAATAACACATCCAGACACCAGCGTGTAGAGGCTGAGTGAATGTGGTCTGGACTCTGTGGAGGAGAGTCATGGTATCAGAGACGCAGTAGAAGGACAGAACCCCCGCACTGTGATCCAGGTACACTCCTATTCTTGAGGATCGAGGATCTAAAACTGGAGTTTTAACACCATCGTGTAAAAAGTTAAAACAGCCTTCTAACACACCAACATCCATCGCCCACGACTTGTCATTTTGTCCAAATTCACTGTCTCCAAAATCTGTCCTGCTGATGTTGCTGTAGGCCACCGCCAGCTGAACTCCTTCTCCTCTCACGTCCACCTCCCAATAACAGCGTCCAGTCAGGGTCTCTCGACTCATGACCTGCTGACAGTGAGTGAATCTCTCTGAGCTGAAACTGTAAGGCTGTTTATCAAACACGAGTGTCACTTTTCTGTTCCCGTGACTCAACAAAAGATATTCATATGCAGTGTTTGGATCCATCGTAATGTCACGAGCATCATTCAAGAACTGGGCTCTGGTCTGGGGCTGCGGGTGTGTCGGTCCACAAAGATCCACTTCAGTCCCCATGTGAGAGAGGTTTGTCCATTTCTCACTCAGAATGTCCTGCAGTTGATCTTGAAGTGCTGTCACGGCTGCTGTCACATCCTCAAAGTATCTCAGAGGACGGGTGTTGATGCTCGCTGAGGCTGCAGGTTCATCAAGTTTGGACAGTGAAGGGTGGTCCAGGAGAAACTGGATATCATCCTCTGTGAGAGAGAGCTTCTCCAGTTCAGCGTCTTTGCTCTTCAGCTCACTGATCTCCTGCTCCAGCTTCTCCTCAAGCTCTTTAACTCCAATCACTTCAGCTTCCTGCTGGGATCTGAGCTGCTGCTTCACATCAGAGCGTCTTTGCTGCAGCAGACGGATCAGCTCAGTGAAGATCTTCTCACTCTTCTCCACTGCTTTATCAGCAGAGCTGTTGATGGCCTCCACCTCCTGCTGGAGCAGCTTCACGTCTCTCTCTCTGTGCTGGATTCTCTGCTGGATGTTTTGTCGACTCACCTGGAGCTCTCTCTGCCTCTCTGTCCTCTCTGCTGCAGCTGTGACCGTGTCATGACCTTTGTGTTGGTCCATCACACAGATATGACAGATGGACTGCTGATCAGTGCAGCAGAACATCTTCATCACCTCTTTGTGATGAGAGCAGATGTTCTCCTGGAGCCTCTTGGATGGCTCCACCAGCTTGTGTTTTTGAAGAGCAGGGGATTCAAAATGAGGCTGAAGGTGTTCCTCACAGTAAGAAGCCACACATTGAAGACAGGACTTGATGGCTTTACGTTTCCTCCCACTGCAGACGTCACAGGCCACATCTTCAGCTCCAGCATAGCAGTGATCAGCAGGAGCAGCTTGGAGTCCAGTCTTCTTCAGCTCCTCCACCAGATCTGCCAACATGGTGTTTTTCTTCAGGTTGGGCCTCCTCCTGAAGGTCTGTCTACACTGAGGGCAGCTGTAGACCCTCCTCTGATTTTGTGTGTCCCAGTGGTTGTTGATGCAGCCCATACAGTAGCTGTGTCCACAGGGAACAGTCACTGGATCCTTCAGTAGATCCAAACATATGGAGCAAGAAAAAGTCTCTCGGTCCAGCTGAACTCCTTTCTGAGCCATTTTAACTCTGACTAACAGCCTCTGAGTTTCACTTCCTCAGAAGTGACTGTAGCTCCAGCTCTGATCTCCTCCTCATGTGTCAGTGCAGTGAGTGTTTGCTCCTGCACCCTCTGACATGTTGGTTACACCCATCATCACATATTGTAGATCTGAAGGGGAGGAGACCAGGAAGTTCAGAGCAGAGTGAAGCCTGCTGTGTCTGAGTCACGTTACTCTTCACCCTGTCAGGACAGTTCCTCAACATGAACACATAACCACTTTATTACTCCACCATAGTTGCCAGGTCCATAGTTACACAAACTATTTTGTCCCACTGCAATCACAAATGTAAATTTGACTGTAAAAAGAGGAAAAAATTATGTTTCCACTAAGAAGAAATCTTTAAAGCCAGAATTACATTGATCTCTAATGTAGCTATTACTTTTTTTCTCCATAAAAAAGCTGCAGAGGATCAACATAAAACGTTGATAAAAGTCTGACTGTGTCAGTTTGGTCACAAAAATCAAGGTTAAACAGACTTTTTAGTCATATCAGAGTAATAAATAACAGCAGCTCCTCCCTTCACCTCTGTCAAAAGAAAACGATGTTGAATAAGTAAAGCTAGAGCCTAAAAAGAAAAAATGTCACTGTCAAATTAAGATGTAATAAAAATGAAAACCAGACATGCTTTATGTAGTTTTCTCTTAAAAAGGAAAACTAAATTATATCATATTAGAAACTAGCAACTAGCTGAAAGTTCCTTGTTTCAGGCTTATTTATTCAACCTGGTTGCTTTTTCCAGAGATAAAATCTGGCAACACTGGATAAGAGGGATAAATAATGGATGGATGGAGATTTCTCTTTTCAAGAAAAAGTTTGCTATCACTTTAGAAAAAGATAAAGCAGGAAGTTTTCCTGTTTTGGGCTTTTTAGCCAAAAAAAGTCTGGCAACACTGTAATCTACATTCAAGCAGTTTGTTGCTAGACCTTTTAATAGACATTTAAAAAATACTTGTTATTTAAATAAGCAGACAGAATCAGCTGCAAGGCATGACACAACTCCTAAACTCATGGATCTTTATGCTCGTGATTATGAGTTTAATCTAAATATATTAGGATTTGGATTGTGGGGATATTTGTCAGTGTAGCTTGATTATTTTTCTCAGAATATTATAATTCAGGGATGACAGTAAAGCTTCAACGGTCCACCTGAGTCAGTCTTAAAACTGTGTGTGGTGAAACAAAAATGTGGTATGATGATCATCCATCCATTATTTAAAGCTCTTATCAAGTGTTGCCAGATATTTCCACTGAAATATGAAACCAGGACAACAAAATGAGCCTAAAACAAGCGACCTATAGCTAGTTTTATCCAATTTGAAATATTACTTTTGTTTTTTTAAAGAGAAATCTACATAAAGACTGTTTTGATCTTCCTTTCATTACAGTTTCACAGTGACATTTATTGATTTTGTCTCTATTTACTTAATCAACATCCTTTTGTTTGGAGGTGGAACATCCTTTTCTTTATAACTTCTTCTCTGTAACTACTTATATTTGTAGAAAAGTCTGCATTAGATCCCTCCTGGTTTAAGGGCACAACAAGCCCAAATGAGCGACTTCACTTTGGGAACAAAAACAAAAACAGAACCAGCAACTGCCAATATTTACAAGCAACTTTTCAGAAAACAAGCCAAATGTTACTTATAACAAACAGACCTGGCAGCTGTGCTCTCATCCCTTTCATGGTCACAGGGGGGTTGAACATATGCCAGCTGACAGTGGGTGAGAGGCGAGGTCCACTGCCTGCTTCCTCCATCACTGTGTGGTTTGGAGCTGCCACCAGGCAGGACCGACTCAGACTGCAGCGCACTGTGAGGACTGCTGAGCGCATCATTGGTGTCCCCCTGCCCTCCATCCAGGACCTTTACTGCTCTAGGACTCAGAGGAGAGCAGAAAACATTGTGAGGGACTCCACTCACCCTGCTCACAGACTCTTCGAACTGCTCCCATCCGGCAAGCGCCTCAGAGCTCTGAGGACCAGGACAAGCCGGCACAGGAGTAGTTTCTATCCGTCTGCAGTCACCATATTAAATAACAAAAACTGTTACTAATGCTGGCACCTTCTTAAACAGTTAACTGCACTATGGACCACACAGTTGCACTTTCCTACCTTCAAATGTAAATATCCCAGTGTGCTGTAAATATTCCTGATGCACATTTTATCTCAGCCCTTTTTTACACCTACATCTATTTTATTTATCTTATTTTTATTGTGTCATGTTTGTGTCTACCTCCTTGTACAACAGAAAACAACTGCCAGAGTCAAATTCCTTGTATGTGTTGCATACTTGGCAATAAAACCAGATTCTGATTCTGATTCTGATAATAAAGGAAGCATTGAGCCTTCTTTCCTATGCATTAAAACTAACTGAACACCTCTAATCATCAACTACTTCCGGTTCATTTCACTCCATTAGGATCCTTCCTAAGCAAAAAAGGCTTTTCCACCGCACACTTAGACTCAGCATCAAACTGTGAAAAACTGAGAAACCTCAGGGTGGTGCTCGAGCTCCTCTGAACTTCTCCACCAAAGGAGGATGTACTGAACTCCATGGTGGAGCCCCGAGCAGTGACACTCATCTTATTCAGTTATATCTCTGAAACTGGAACATGGACCTCATGGTGACAGCTGTGTTTGTTCATCTTTAGGAGGCTCCAGGTCATAAATATTTATTTCAAAAATATTCAAGCACTAACACATAGAGAAGAGTGTTTTTATATTTCAAATTTGTGGACCTAAAGACATAAATCCATTTTTTAAAAACTGTTTATTGAAGAAAATGTAGCAGTGTTGTTAGTTGACCTCCATTTTGTCCCTTAGAAAAAGTGACACCTTCCTGTCAGCCTACTGACCAATCAGATGCTCCAGATTTCTACTCTTGGCTGTAGGAGCAGCCAGAGGTCAATGGGTGACTTAAACTGGAGATATGTGAAAATGACTGTGTGTGATATTTGGGAACGTCAGTCCAAGACGACCAAATCAAGATCATTTTATTATGCTTCACCTTTCTTACACTGTTGATCCTTTTATGGCTATACTTTTAAACTTATGTTTTTAATTATGTTGAAATGCTGAGTCAGCATTTCAACATATTGTTCTCCCTAACCTCCATTTTGTTCTTTTTCTTATTCAGAACTTTGCCACCTTTCACAGGCTTCAAATTTGCACAGATTTTCACAGAAAAAAATGGACATATGCAGCATGTTCATGAGAAGTGCGCTTGTATTTTTCACAGGTTTAACAGTTAGACTTTTTACAGTAAAAAATAATTTCGGCATGTATTTGTACATTGAAATCAATGGGACATCTCCGCAGCTCCGCTGAAAACTTCAGCAACTTTGAAGCTCCACAGATTGGGCATACTCCCACCTACAGACTTCATTCATGCTTTAAAAGCTGCACTGACTTCTCAGCTATTTTTACATATCTTCAGCTTTTTGCTGGCTTCAACAGTTTTTTAAATATGAATTTTTAAGCAACACCAACTTTTGCGGATTTCTCTCAAATCAGACGGTGTCACGTGAACCGTCAGAGTGAGAGACAGACAAAAACTTCAGCAGAATTATCTTGTCATAACTTCGTCAAAACGTCCTCCACAGACATGATTTATGCATCAAAACGTAGAATAACTTCTCCTCCTACACGTAAAATCCACTTCAAAGTGTAATCTTCAAAGTCTAATCTAACATCGCTTTGTCTCAGTGAGCGTTAGTTTACCTGGAAGTACCAAACGTTATATAGCGTTAAATACTAAGCTTGCCATTATTCATTATAGACACCTCAGTATGTTAGTGGGCAGCGCACTAATTTTTGACTCCGGAGATCCGGGCGAAGGCGAATGTACTTTTCTTCTCCATCTAATACAGACTCTCCACAACGATAGCATAGTCATGCTTTAATTTACACTCATTTCACATTTATTACACTGACTTGCCTCTTATTAGGCACAGCTACAAATACCACATTTAACCATGCTATAAAAAAAGCATTCATTCATTTTCTGCTTTCTTTCACAACTGTAAACACTTTGACTGCACTTTTCACTATCTACTACACTTCTGAGATATGACTGTTTAAGCAGCATCAACTTTTGCACAACATTTTTAATGCACATTTTCAGCCGTGATTTACTGCTTACAACTATTCATGTCACATTTTAAACTTTCTTTGCATTACTTTCAACACTTTCATTTCACAGTTTCAGCAGTCGCACTCAGCATTTCAACGCATTTCCTGCATGGAAATACAAATTCTCTAGTTTACTTTTATGATTGTTGATGTCATCTGTGTATAATTGTTCCTCTGTTTCTACTTTTGCCCCTATTTATTTTCTTTTATTTTTATGTTTTTAGTTTTAATTGTCCGTCTTGGTTTTTATGTAAAAATGTCTTGTTCTGAATTGAGCTTTTTATGTTTTTTTTTTATTTCCTTTGCTGAAAATCTTGTAGTTGTCTGTATGTTGTTTCAAAGGTGTTATACAAATAAAGTTATCATTATTATTACTATTATTATAATTAGTAGTAGTAGTAGTAGCAGTATTTTTAATATATTGTTATTTGGTGAATTCTACTGGGGAAATATAATCGGATATTTTCAGACTAATAAATGAAAATTTAAATAGCAGAATGATTGTGGAGGAAATGTGGATCATTTTCACATCTTTTTGGTCCTGATCAAAAATCCATTCACATTGACAGGAGATCATAAAAGGAACAGAATCAGATTTTGGAAAACAAGTTGATTCCTACTTTATTACAATAAACTTGAGTAAACTTCCAGAGAAGCTAAAGGCTAATGATAGATATATTTAGGTTTTACTAGGTGTAAGCAAAAACAGTCATTACACAGCAGTGGCTGCAGGAATCATCACAGACTAAAGACGACTGAACTAATCAACAAACTACAGCACATGGAGAGACAGCAAACTGAGAGCTTCTCAATCGATGAGATGTGACTCTGATCAGAGATGGAAACATCTCAGACTGATAAACCCTGAAGAGAGTTCATTCTTCCACTTAAAGCAGAAAATACAATGACTCTGAATACCAAAAAGATAAAAACAAAGCACTGATCGAATGTGTCCTGATGGTTAAATCAATGCGTGCATTAAAATGGTCCTCTGATTGGATCACAGCTCTCATCACAAATGGAGGATGAACTCGTCTTTGTTCTTGTATCTTAAGTGTGTAGCATGATCAAAACTGATTAAAACTTTAGGAACTCCAAAGGGACAAGAACACTACATTCCTCTCTGACTGTGCCTTCCTGCACCACCATGACTGTAAATCTCCTGGAGACATGTGGTGCCATCAAGCCTGCCTTACCCCCTGATGACTACCAAAAGAAGACATCGGCATCTGATGTGTTCATTTCTGATTGGCTGGGACCTAATAATGTGTTCGAAGAGAGTTTGTTCTCAAGTCATAAACAATTCTTAGGTGGCACCTAAGTTGACCTTTGACCTCCCTGGCCATTCTGGACCCCTCATCTCGGCTCCTCCTTATCGACTCCAGATGTGGTTTCTGTCTAACACAGAAAACCACAAACCTTTTAAAACTCTTTAAATGAAATAATGGACATATCTAACAATGTGATGTTTTATCCTTTCATGACAAATGCTTTCTAATGATGTGACTTTTGTGTTTTTAGCTCTAAAAAGGCCCTAGTTATCAAAAAGTTTGATTATCTGTGAAAGCCTGATAGACTGAGAAGAGATCTTTCTCCTCCAGGAATGTGCCTGTACTCTGCATTATTTCATCACTCTGATTATTGAAGAATGCTTATAATAGGATTTCTACACCTTAAGTTTAATAGCATAACATCCCAAAGGCATGTTAACTTACATGTCTTCAGTTAACCACCTCTATTTTGTTTAGTTGACTGTTTAATAGGATTTGAATTGTTTAATTCTTTCTTATACTTTAGATATATAGTATTTGGTGTCAAATTGATCATCAGGAGATTTCCTATCCAGTTGGAGTGCTTATATTGGATGTTTAATCAAAATACAACTTAATTCTGGCCAAATATTAGTGGATAAAAGTTTTGATAACCACAGAAGGCCCTCCTCCTCTGAGATCCTCATCAGCAGTAAAACCAGAGAGAGACACGTCGTCTTCTCTCTCTCCCGCTTGTCTGCTCCCTCTCCTCTTCTTCCTCCTATCCCTCTTAATCACACTTCTGTGATTTTCGGCTCACATATTCTTCCTTAATTCTTTTGTCTAAGTTTTCGTGACATGCCGCCGATAAAAGCCAGTAAGCTATAAAAGACTTCAGAGATTTACTTCATAGCACATGGACTTTTTCTTATTAATTTCAGAACAGTATTTGTCTTGCCAACGAATTATTGATTTTTGGAATTAGTTACAAATCAATTTTTTTTTTACAATCGAGACACCAATGCCCCGAGCTCCAGCTTCACCTTGAAAAGAACCTGCCAGTCCAATCTAAGACTTCTCTGGGAAAACTGGAACAAACCTACTCAGGTCGGAGCCACCTCCCTGGATCCATCGCGCTGGATAGAGTGTGGACTTCACCCTCTGGGACGACACCCAGAACCAGAACTGTCCAAGGCTCTCCAGTAGCTCGGACCAGATGAGGCCCTACTGAGACGACACTTCGTAAGAGGCGGTTCTATATTCTTTCAGATGGGCTTGAGCGTGTCTTGGTCAATTCAACAATAATTTCCCTTTTATTTGACTTTTCACGAGTAGGTTAATTCAGAAATTAGTCCTCTATAACCACTCCATATGCTTAAATGTTCCTTGAGGGTTCATATCTTCTTTCCTGATTGACAGCATCATTGATTTAGTATAACTCTGACATTTATTCCTTCTTAAGTGTTTATTTTATTTTATTTTATTTTGTCATATATTCATCTTAATAAATCACCCTTATATCTAAAGTTCTGTCTGTGGGTATTCTATTTGATGATTGACGTCACTGCATGAGAGTTCTGTCTTTAGATTTGATTGATTAAACTGATGAGTTTGACTTAATTGATTTATCTAATTTAAATGAAATAATTAATAAATCAATTAAGTTAATGTTGCCTTTTTTGTATAAAAAGAATGATGCCCCCTTTAATTAACAAGAGCAAAACTGGTTATGAAGTGAATATTAATTTCTTTAATTAATATCCAATAATATCCAGAAAATAATGGCTACACGTGGACTGAGGCAGTAATTCTGTTCTTCTGTCTTGTCAACCATCTGAAGTGCACAGTAAACTCTCACTTTTACAAGTCTGCACAACTCTCTTTTCCACTTCTGTCACCTGTCCAGTCTGTTTGATACAAACTTTCTTAAAGAAACTGCTCCACCTAGTGGCAGACACAACACATGTGATCAACAACACATTACAGTTTATTTCCATGAAGAAGCACAACATCTAAAATCACAACCTGAAACCAGATATACATGAGATTTAATTCAGAGAGACAACAGAGGACTAGAAAGGTACAACTGTTCAGCTGATAATCAGTGCAAAAAACTTATTCACTAATCACAGGGCAGCAACTTAATGTATGTAGCCACATAGACATGATTGAGTAATCTTCAACATACAATGATTGAGCTCCACACAGAACAGTAATGTCATTACAGCAAAAAACTCCCTAATGTGTTGGAGAAGATGAAAAATAACTGAAGTCATTTTCTGCTGCAACATTCAGATGAAGGATCAGAATTTACTATAAAGACAGAACAAATACATACCATTACACCCTGAGTATTTCATCAAGGAGACAAAATAAATCACATATTAACTTGTAATATTTTCTAACATCAAAACTATGATATCAAAGCAAATGATTTGTCGAGAAAGTGATAACTATGTCTTTGCTAAAAGAAGAAAAAAACATTCATATGAGCAGAAAACTAGAGAGTCACTGGAGAGCAGATTACATGAAGAAGTTAAACATTTACAGAGCAATGAGAGGGTATCAAAGTACAACCAATAAAGTTAGACTGATCACTGATCTGTATGCTGATTAGAAATGCAACTACAATCATCTCTCAACAATAAACATCAACTAATATAGACATATATTTAGATTCAAACAGATAATTTAACGTTCTGCCCTTTTAAACAGAGGTCTCAGACTACCAGGAGGAATATGAGGAATGAAAAAGTACAACCATGGATAAACTCACTGCTAAACCTCGTGCTCATGCACTCATCCATTTGTGCTCTGGACGCAGTTTTAAACTGTCTCTGCAGGAGTGTCTGGAGGACGGCTGAGGCCCATGAGAGCACTGTAATTCCTGAAGCAAAAAGAAATCCTGATAGACAGAATTAAAGTTAGTTCTAATGTAGCTGTTACAGTTCTCTCCATAATAAAGCTGCCGAGGATCAACATAAAACTTAAATAAAAGTCTGACTGTGTCTGTTTGGTTACAATAATCAAGGTTAGACTGACTGTTTAGTGATAACAGAGTTATAAATAAGAGCAGCTCCTTACTTCACTTCTGTATGAGGAACAAAACAAAACAGAAAAAAATTGCTTGTTTTTCAATGATGTGGTTGCATACTTGCTTTGAAATAATTGGCAAAACTTATGCATGGGCTTGTTTCTAAACCCAAAATAAAGACACAATCATGAGCACTCATTCTGTTATTTCCAGCTGTTTAAGTTTACTTGAAGTCACCTGTTGACATGGTAACTAATTAAACCACTACACCTTCTGGGCTCAGAGGAAAATGCTGTAAAATCTGAGTTTGTTCAATGCTGACAGTGTGTTTTATCCATCAGTCTGCACTGATCTGATGTTTCTCTTGATTATTGATTAGTATTTATTAGCTCTTACCTCTAAACTGAATCCCTCCACATCAGGAAGTTGAGCGCTCTTGTGTCTCCACCGTCCCCCAGTTACCTCCATCATGCAGAGTGGTTGATTTGCAGCTACATCCAGAGCACAGGTGGACCAGTGTGTAAGGACAAGGTTTAAGCTCTAGTCCATCTCAGGCTGGACTTTTTCATTCATCACAGAGTCAGAGGGCCTTTGTGTGGAAGGTCTGCACACACAAGCTGCACAGACGGATATGTGAGGATCTGGTTATCCTTTCAAAATAAAACACTTTTCAGTCTCAGTCATTCAACAAACACAAATCAAATCAACTGATTTAGTTTCTCTACAGTCCAGTCCCATTCTGCACTCCGCTGGTTGGGGACCTCTGTTTAACACCATTTTCCTTTGCTCTCACATGTTATGTTTGAATTAGTTACTGTGTCAACTAGTGACTTTCAGCTGACTGCATTCCTCAATGTCATTGTTAAGCAGCTGATGAAAACAGAGTGAGTCCTCCTGAATGTCTCTGCATTGGGGTTTAGAAACAAGCCCATGGCCCCCTCTGATCCTGCGTCATGGTGAGTTATACTTTGACCAACATGTGTGATTTTTCCTCATCATCCCCCTCGACGAAGGCCCGTCTGAGACCACATGGTGTTACAGAAAACCAGGCTGTGGTTCATCCAGGCTGGAGACCACTGCTGTGAATGACTGATTTACTTTAGTTTGATGAACTCAGCAGTTGTTTGATGATCCATCCAGACACCAGCGTGTAGAGGCTGAGTGAATGTGGTCTGGACTCTGTGGAGGAGAGTCATGGTTTGATTTTTAGAGACGCCGTAGAAGGACAGAACCCCCGCACTGTAATCCAGGTACACTCCTGTTTTTATGGTTCGAGGACCTGAAACTGGAGTTTTAACATTATTGTGCCAAAAGTTATAACCATCTACAAAAGTGTCAACTTCCAACGCCCACGACTTGTCATTTTGTCCAAATCCACTTTCATTCCAGCTCCCTGTCCTGCTGATGTTGCTGTAGGCCACCGCCAGCTGAAGTCCTTCTCCTTTCCAGTCCACCTCCCAATAACAGCGTCCAGTCAGGGTCTCTCTACTCATGACCTGCCACCGGGCAATGAATCTCTCTGAGTTGAAACTATTAGGCTGTTTTTCTTTCATGAATGTCACTTTTCTGTTCCCATCAGATAATAGAAGATATTCGTGTGCAGTGTTTGGATCCATCGTAATGTCACGAGCATAACTCAAGAACTGGGCTCTGGTCTCCGGCTGCAGGTCTGACGGTCCACAAAGATCCACTTCAGTCACCATGTGAGAGAGGTTTGTCCATTTCTCACTCAGAATGTCCTGCAGTTGATCTTGAAGTGCTGTCACGGCTGCTGTCACATCATCAAAGTATCTCAGAGGACGGGTGTTGATGCTCGCTGAGGCTGCAGGTTCATCAAGTTTGGACAGTGAAGGGTGGTCCAGGAGAAACTGGATATCATCCTCTGTGAGAGAGAGCTTCTCCAGTTCAGCGTCTTTGCTCTTCAGCTCACTGATCTCCTGCTCCAGCTTCTCCTCAAGCTCTTTAACTCCACTCACTTCAGCTTCCTGCTGGGATCTGAGCTGCTGCTTCACATCAGAGCGTCTTTGCTCCAACAGACGGATCAGCTCAGTGAAGATCTTCTCACTCTTCTCCACTGCTTTATCGGCAGAGCCATTGATGGCCTCCACCTCCTGCTGGAGCAGCTTCACGTCTCTCTCTCTGTGCTGGATTCTCTGCTGGATGTTTTGTCGACTCACCTGGAGCTCTCTCTGCCTCTCTGTCCTCTCTGCTGCAGCTGTGACCATGTCATGACCTTTGTGTTGGTCCATCACACAGATGTGACAGATGGACTGCTGATCAGTGCGGCAGAACATCGTCTTCACCTCATTGCGATGAGAGCAGATGTTCTCCTGGAGCTTCTTGGATGGCTCCACCAGCTTGTGTTTTTGAAGAGCAGGTGAATCAAAATGAGTCTGAATGTGTTCCTCACAGTAAGAAGCCACACATTGAAGACAGGACTTGATGGCTTTACGTTTCCGCCCTCTGCAGACGTCACAGGCCACATCTTCAGCTCCAGCATAGCGGTGATCAGCAGGAGCAGCTTGGAGTCCAGTCTTCTTCAGCTCGTCCACTAAAGCTGCCAACATGGTGTTTTTCTTCAGATCAGGCCTCTGTTTGAAGGTCTCTCTACACTGAGGGCAGCTGTAGACCCTCTTCTGTGTGTCCCAGTGGTTGTTGATGCAGCTCATACAGTAGCTGTGTCCACAGGGAATTGTCACTGGATCCTTCAGTTGATCCAAACATATCGAGCAAGTAAAAGTCTCTCGGTCCAGCTGAACTCCTTTCTGTGCCATTTTAACTCTGATACACAACACGAATCACTCTCCAGCCAAAGAAGACTGCTCAGGTTCAAACTCAACCTCAGAGAACAGCACTGATAGTAGAAATAAAAAAACATGCACTTATGAAATCTCTGGGTTAAATATTGACTCTGGGTAGGGCGTGGTTTTAAGGTGAAGGTTATAAAAAATTTATTTTCACAACACTAATTTATTGTCTTGTATAATGGCATTTTGCAGGGACACGTGTAAAGTCTGAAGAAGGGAAGACTGCTCTGTGTTCAGTTTATAGATGTCATGGTTCAACACTAACCAGCAGGTTTTACGTAACTCCAGAGAAAAGTTTGTCTGGTATGGAATTTTTGTTTATATATCGTTTGTCCTTTATTCTTCTTACTGAATAGAGACAGCAGATGGAGGTGTAAACTGGACCTTTAAAGATGGGATTAACAGAGCCTCTGTATGTGTGTTTGGCACACATGTAACCTTCCAAACAGCTGTCCACGCCCCACTGCTGACCTTTGAGACGTATTTCTTGTAGAAGTTTATACTGCAATAACAATAAATTAATAAATACCTTTGTTGTGCAGCTCGAGGTCCCTCTGTTTGGAAAAAAAAACAGGTGGGTGCCATGACTGGGTATAAAAGCAGCTTCCCTGAAATACTCAGTCATTCACAAACAAGGATGGGGCGAGGGTCACCACTTTGTGAACAAATGCGTGAGCAAATTGTCTAACAGTTTAAGAACAACATTTCTCAACGAGCTATTGCAAGGAATTTAGGGATTTCATCATCTACGGTCTGTAATATCATCAGAAGGTTCAGAGAATCTGGAGAAATCACTGCACGTAAGCAGCAAGGCCCAAAACCAACATTGAATGCCTGTGACCTTCGATCCCTCAGGCGGTACTGCATCAAAAACTGGCATCACTGTGTAAAGGATATCACCACATGGGCTCAGGAACACTTCATTAAACCACTGTCAGTAACTACAGTTGGTCGCTACATCTGTAAGTGCAAGTTAAAACTCTACTATGCAAAGCCAAAGCCATTTATCCACAACACCCAGAAACGCCGCCGGCTTCGCTGGGCCCGAGCTCATCTAAGATGGACTGATGCAAAGTGGAAAAGTGTTCTGTGGTCTGACCAGTCCACATTTCAAATTGTTTTTGGAAACTGTGGTCGTCGTGTCCTCTGGACCAAAGAGGAAAAGAACCATCCAGACTGTTATAGGCGCAAAGTTCAAAAGCCAGCATCTGTGATGGTGTGGGGGTATATTAGTGCCCAAGGCATGGGTAACTTACACATCTGTGAAGGCACCATTAATGCTGAAAGGTACATACAGGTTTTGGAGCAACATATGTTGCCATCCAAGCAACGTCTTTTTCATGGACGCCCCTGCTTATTTCAGCAAGACAATGCCAAGCCACATTCTGCACGTGTTACAACAGCGTGGCTTCGTAGTAAAAGAGTGCAGGTACTAGACTGGCCTGCCTGTAGTCCAGACCTGTCCCCCATTGAAAATGTGTGGCGCATTATGAAGCGTAAATTACAACAACGGAGACCCCGAACTGTTGAACAACTTGAGCTGTACATCAAGAGAGAATGGGAAAGAATTCCACCTGAAAAGCTTCAAAAATTGGACTCCTCAGTCCCCAAACGTTTACTGAGTGTTGTTAAAAGGAAAGGTGATGTAACACAGTGGTAAAAATGTCCCTGTGCCAACTTTTTTGCAATGTGTTGCTGCCATTAAATTCTAAGTTGATGATTATTTGCAAAAGAAAATAAAGTTTCTCAGTTCGAACACTAAATATATTGTCTTTTCAGTGTATTTAACTGAATATAAGTTGAAAAGGATTTGCAAATCATTGTATTCTGTTTTTATTTACGATTTACACAACATGCCAACTTCACTGGTTTTGGGTCTTGTACTTACTTTGGGGTTCAGGTAACTGAAAAAAATTAAAGACCTTTATAAGGCTAATTTTCTCCCCCTTCTGACCCACCTGACCAGTTTTTATACCTGTTTCAATACCCTTTTCTTCCACAACAGTACTTTTGCAAAATTGATACCACTATTTTAGAATGTATATGGAATAAAAAGAAAAACAATAAGCAGTTTTTGCAGAGGCCAAAGGCACTGAGAGCGATTACTTTGTCTAACCTGATATTAGATTACTGGGCAGCCAACCAAAGATAATTAAACTTTGGGTACAAAGTGACTTATACTTTAAAGAGTATGAGTCACTTTCATTTTTAAAGGTCCTTGGGAATCTGGAATCAGTTCAGTTTTGGGCTCCAAACACATTCTGTCCTGGCTCCAATATCTGCAAATCACATTTTCACTTCCATCTCTGGTAGAGGATGCATTCACTGTCTGGTCTAATTTTGCCTTTAAATAATTTCAGGACCTATACACTGATAACACTTGCATCTTTTGAAAGCTATCTAGAAAATTTGAAAAGTTTACCCAAACAACAATTTCTTAGGTTCTCATAGATCCATAATGTTGTTAATAAAGATTTCCTCAATTCCCCAACATACCGACAGACTCTCCTTTGGACAAATTCCTGAAGCCAGTACCTGCTCTCAAGGGAATGGTGCCTTATTTTTACACTCATCTTCATTCTCTCCACCTTGTTTCTTGAAATTCTGTTGAAGTACTCTGGGAATTGGACCTGGAAGAGGAGATTTCAGAAGAACTTTAGGAGGAGGTTCTGGATAGAGTCCCTAAGTCTTCCATTTGTACAATACATGTATAGATACAGAGTAGTTTTTCATACATTCATTGATGCTCTAACTTGGACACATCTTCAGTGTTGTATCCTGGTATCATCGCGTGTTTCGGGTCTTACAACATACACCCTTCACCAGGTGACCCAACCGTGGTTGATCAAGCCCCAGCCTGTGTCCAAGTGGCCTATTGCTACTACCCCCACTGCTCTCCCCTTCTCAGCCACAGCCATCTAGACGCCTTCTCCACTGCCTCGATGTTACTGTTGACGGCTCTCCTCCTTCTCAGACCAGCGATGCCCAGGGTTTTGTACACCTTGCTTAGGGTATGGCTGGCAAACCCCCTGCAGCTCACCTCCACTGGCATGCACTTGGTCTTCCAGCCATTCCCGCAGCAGTCCTCCACAAGCTCCTGGTACTTTTCCCTCTTCCTCTCATCCTCTTCCATTCGCTCCTCCGATGGCACAGTTAGTTCCAGCAGGACGAGTTGCCTTGAGGCCTCAGAGACCAAGATGATGTCTGGTCTCAATGAATTCTGGGTGAATTTCAGCTGCCTTTCTAGGTCAACCACCATCACCCAGTCGCGTGCTGTGGACAGCAAACCAGCAGGACACTGTTTGGATCTGTCCTGGGGCCTCTGTCCCTCCTTGACAAACTCGATCCTTCTGGCTGTGGTATGGGTGTACCTGCTGCACCTGATCCCCTGGCTGATTGATTCAGCGATGGATTTGAGGACCTGGTCATGTCTCCAGCGATACCGGCCCTCACCTAGTGCCTTGGAGCAGCTACTCATGATGTGCTCGAGCGTGCCTGGCTTGGAACACAGAGGGCAAGCTGGTGTGTCGACTCTGTCCCATGTGAACAGGTTGGATGGACTAGGGTGGACATTATAGACCCCCTGGATCAGGAACTTAATCCTCTGGGGGTTCCACTTCCACATGTCCTGCCAGGTAACACTCCGCTGCATTGCCTGTTCCCACTTCGTCCAAGCTCCCTGATGGCGCATTGCCACAGCCTTGATGGTCCGTTCTTCCTCCACTGAGGCGCGTACCTCCGCTTGTATCAGTTTCCACCTCTCCTTTCCGCTGGCAGACTCGTATCAGCTGGTTGCTGTGCTGCCAAGAACTGCTCTGCCCTGTGCCACTGTCCCAATGAGGGTCTTTTGTTGGAGTCGAACTTCTGCCTGCTGGACTGCCCCACCTGCACTCCACTTTCTCCCTGTCTTCACCACGATCCCTGCACCGGACACTTTGGGGTCTTCTGATCCGGTGTACTCCAGGTGTTTTTGTGCCCATGCCACCATGAACTCCTCCTTCACTGAGCTGAATGGAAGCCTGAGCTTGTTGCTGTTCCCATACGGCCCAATGTCGCTCAGGCTACATGGCAAGCCTTGCCATCTGTGCAGGTACCTGCTCACCTCGTGTTCCAAGCCTTCCACGACTGTCATGGGGACTTCGTAGATGAGTAGAGGCCAGAGAATTCTTGGGAGGGTCCCGTGCTGGTAGACCCAGAGGTGGGAGAAAGTCACTGTTTTGCAAGTCTCAAGTAAGTCTCAAGTCTTTTAACCCAAGTCTTGAGTCGAGTCTCAAGTAAAGACGTGCAAGTCCAAGTCGAGTCTCAAGTAAAGACAAGTCAAGTCAAGTCTGAAGTCATAGGCTTAAAATTTTCAAGTCCTTCCAAGTCAAAAGCACCGTTGACCAAATAAAAAACACAATAAAAGTCAGGACATTTTCATCACTTTATAAAAAAACAACCAGAACAGTCAGGGCAGGACATGAAAACAGGACATGTCACAGGAAAACAGGACACTGGTCACCCTGGGCTAAGGATTGACCGATATGCATTTTTTAGGGCCGATGCCGATACCGATTTTTTCCCATCACCCTTAGCCGATGACCGATTATGGACTGCCGATTTTCTTGGGCTGATATATGTGGCCGATACTGCTTTTGCTCCCTCTTTTTACATTTAAAAAATGACACAATGATAAAAAATATTACAGGTTTCAACTTGGAAATATATAATAAACCTGAAAAGCATCCATTAACATAAAGTGTTTGATTCATAACTTAAGCCTGCAATGGTTTAATTTTTCTGCACAAAATAAAATGATCATGTCTTTGGCTACTATGCTGCTGTCAGGTTTGGCAACACCAGAACATAAATCAGCAGGAAAACAACTGATGTCATACGCACATTAAGCCACAAGTTGTTTAAGTTTTAAACGGCAGTATCAACTTTAAAAGGAATAAATATTAAACAATATTCAATGTGCAAACTTCCCTGCTCTGCTGCGTTCGGAGGAGCCGAATGATCCCGAGGGAGGAGCCAAGCATCAACGGATAAAGCCGAGTGATCTCGAGGGAGGACGAAAAGACACCCCGACGGTAACTAAGTTGGTGACAGTGGTGAACGGAGCTGAAAAACTCCATCACTGTTGATAAAGGCAGCAAAACGGCTCTGAACACGTTTTCCGAAACACTGACATAATTGTGTACTACATATAAAACAATTCTCTCATCGTTAAAGTTCTCCTAGTGCACGCTAAAGACCTCCCTGATAGCAGACATAGCTGCTCCACTCCGCTTTGACGGAGAGACACAAACACAAACACACGGCACGCATTTAACCTCATCCCGGTGTTCGCCGAGTTGAACTCCTCCAAACACCATGGAACAGAATTGACAGTGCTGCCATTAATAATTAATACTTAAACCGGTGTTCGTAACAGCTGTACATTAGCCGACAACTACGTCAACAGTTCATATACTATGCTAAGTAGTTTTAAAGACGAAGCATTCAGCAGCATTCACATTTTTCTGACCCACAACCTTAACTATATTTGCAAGCACGTGCATTATATGCACTTGGCTTTCATGTTTCCTATTTCAAAGTGGGAGACAATATTTCAACTAAGTTTAACCGAGGCTAATTTAAAGTTTAAAACTTACAGTTTCAGTAGCTCTGCTGCAGTCACCGCTCTTACAGTGGGGGGCGGGTAACGTGCCTGCATGTGCTACATGGTCTTCCGGCAACATGTAGCTACCAGTGGATGCCTGTCTGTAAATCAGGCAAAAAATTTTGTCTTACACATCCAGCATATACTTTTGATAAATCACCCTTAAATTTAAAGATCTGTCTGTTCTATTTGGAAGATTGTCATCACTGTATGAGAGTGCTATCTTGAGACTTGAGATTGATGAAATTGATCAGGTTTGATTTAATTGATTTATCTTATTTAATTGAATTAATTAGTAAATTGATTAATGAATTAAAATTAGCCATTTTATGTAAAAGGATGATGCTCCCTTATTTGCACTTGCAACATACACCTAGAGGTGCCTTTTTCAGCTACCTTAGTAGGTAGCTGTTGCCTTTGACCAGGAGCAGATGTCTTCAGGTGGTGTCCAACCTTCACTGGGTGTTTCGGCCCTGAACCACAACACCCTCCAGTTGGTGGGCCCGCAGTGAGTGGCCAGCTCACTGCCCATCTGCCCCTGGCCTCCAGCACTCCTCCTCTCTCCTCCTCCATAACCAACACGAGGCCCGTTCTGCCTCTTCCCCTATCCTCCTAGTTGCCTGCTTTTTGCTCCGCTCATCCAAGCCGATAGCAGAGAGAAAGTGCCAAGCCGACCTTGCTGGAAAGCCCCGGCACCCAACCTCCACAGGGAACAGCCACGTCTGCCAGCCCTTGTCTCTGCAGTCCTGGGCTAGCTGCTGGTACTTTGCGGCTTTCCTTTCGTGTGCCTCGTTGCAGCCCTCCTCCCATGGCACAGTGAGCTCCACCAGGATTATTTTCTGGTCTTTGGTTGACCACAACACAATGTCCGGACGTAGGGTTGTTTGGACCATGTCTGGGAAGTGCAGTTTCCTCCCAAGATCAACCCTCATCTCCCAGGAGCTTGCGGTGTGGAGGATGTTGGATCTTGTCCTTGTCGTGGTCGATGTGGGCCTAGCCCCTTCCTTGAGGAAGGTGATTGCTTTCACAGGGACTGTGCCCACCGGTCTCTTCTTGACCCTCTCCCGCTCAATGGTGTCGGCCAATGAACAGAGGACCTTATCATGGCGCCACCTATACCGCCCCTGGGTTAAAGCCATTCTGCACCCAGACAGTATGTGCGCCAAAGTCCCTTTCTGTTTGCACAGCTTGCAGAGTGGATCCTCTCTCAGCCCCCACAGGTGCAGATGGACTGGTGAAGGGAGGGTGTCGTAGACGGACCTCAGGAGGAAAGAGATGCAGTACGGTTCCAGCCGCCACAGTTCTTTCCACGTGATCTTACGCCTGGGCAAATCCCATTTTGTCCAGGCTCCCTGGGAACCTTGTTCGACTGCCCTCGCTAGACGTTTCTCCTCCTCCCTGCTTCGCACCTCCGCCTGCACCATCCCCTGTCTGGTCTTTGTGTTTGCCTCTCCCCAGGTTTGGAAGTGACCAGAGCCGAGGCCTTGCCGCTGGACACAATGGTTGCCAATGATGTCTCGCAGCCTTAGAGAGCTCACTGCCTGCTCCACAGCTGTGTTGGCCGCCCACTTTCGTCCTGACCTGGTTGTAACACCGGCTTTGTTTACCAGGTCGTCGCTGGAATCCCTCAGGTTAAGGATGGCTCTGCACTTTGCCACTTTGTACTCCTCGACAACAGATGACAGAGGGAGTTGCAGTTGGCCGGACCTGATGTAGAGGCCCACTGAGGAGAAACTTGGGGGGATGCCAAGCCACCTCCGCAGGTGCTTATTGGTTTTCCTCTCAATGACCTCGACAGATGACATGGGGAAGTCATAGATGGTGAACAGCCAGAGGAGCCTGGGCAAGAGTCCGTATTGGTACAGCCAGGTCTTGAACTTGCCCGGGAGAAGAGATTTATCAATCCTTCTCAGCCACTCCTCGGTTTGCTTCACTGCCTCAGCAACATTTGCTCTGTCTGTCAGGGATGCATTGAACCACTTCCCCAGGCACTTTATTGGGTTGCCCTCAATGGAAGGGATGGTCTCACCTTGGATGTGGAGGCTGAACTTGCTGGTAACTTTGCCCTTCTTGATGATCATTTGCCTAGATTTTCTGGCCTTGAACAGCAACCCAGCCCAGGAGGCAACGCTGCCCAATGTTTCCAACACCCACCTTGCTTGGACATGTGTCACAGTTGTTACTGTCATGCCGTCCATGAATGCTTGCAGCACTGGTTGGACAACGCCGGAGTCTAGCTTTGGGCCCTGGGTTATGCCTTCGGCTGCGGATATCAATAGGTTCATTGCCATAATGAACAGGATGGGGGAGATGGTGCACCCTGTTGGAATTCCCTTTTGGAGGTCTAGCCAGTTGGTGGTGAAGAGCATTGATGTGAATCTCAGCTTCAACCCAGTGAGGTAGCTTGTAATCATGTCTTGTAGAGACACTGGGATGTAGTAGTGGTTGAGACCCTCTTGGATGAGGTTATGTGGTATTGACCCATAAGCGTTAGCAAGGTCTAACCACACGACTGTTAGGTCGCTTTTCTTCTGCTTTGCTTCTTGGATCAACTGGCTGATCATTGAGGTGTGTTCTAAACAGCCCGAAAAGCCTGGGATTCCGCCTTTCTGGATGGATGTGTTGATATATTGGTTCTGTATCATGTAGGAGGTGATCCTTTTTGCCAGTACAGAGAAGAAGATCTTGCACTCTACACTTAATAGAGAGATTGTCCTGAACTGGGAGATTGTAGAGGACCCCTCCTCTTTTGGAACAAAGCATCCCTCGGCCAGTTTCCAGCTTGCTGGTACTGTCCCCTTTGCCCAGATCTTTCTTAAGGTCTTCCAGAGTCTCCTGAGGAGCTTTGGGCATTTCTTATATACCTTATACGGTATGCCACTTGGGCCGGGCGCTGATGATGGCTTTGCTTTCCGGACGATATCCTGGACCTCCTGCCAGGTAGGTTCCTTCGCATTCAGCTCGATGGTTGGCTTATCGGGCTTCAAGATGTTGCAATTTGCACCTAGACCCTGGCTCCTATTGGAGTCGCTGTGGGCTTCTGCGAGGAACTCTTCTGCTTCTAGCTTAGAGCTGGAAAGCTTCCCAGATTTTTGTTGGCCGAGAAGTGACTTGGTGAAGCTGTAGGGGTCTTTAACAAACTGTGCACGCCTCTTTTCCTTCTTCTGCCGCTGCTTTCGCAGATGTTCCGCTTTCCTGAGCTTACAAAGTTGTTCCTGGAGCTTGCCAGTTATGTCTTTGATGCCTTCTTTCTCAGCTGGTGAACTGGTTTTAAACAGCTTGCTGAGTGCCTTTATCTCTCCTCTCAGGCGACGGATCTCTTTCTCCCTTCTGTTTGGTTGCTGCCGTATTTGGCTCTGGCCTCTCCGCTCCACTGTGCCGTACCGTTCCTTGGCGAGGTTGTATACGATGGTTGTGATTGCATCGATCTTCTTGTGTATAGGGCCTGATGAGGTTGTTTCCAGGATCCCTTCAAGGTCATCGTCCAGCTGCGACCAAGCGATGTTGTCTGCCATTTTCGGCCACTTTATTCTCTCTCTCCTGGCTTCTTGGGGTAGGGTTGTAGGAGGAGGGTTCATGTGCGTTGGTATCTGGTGCTCTTGCTCCTCATGTGCGGAGAGATCTTCAGCACTGCGGGGTGCTTCCTGGCTGTGGATCTCCGTCGTCTGACCAGACTCTGGGTCTGTGCGCTGCTCCTGAGTTGCTGATGTTCCACACCTGGACCTGCTCTGATGTTGCTTAAGGCCTCTGGCGCTCTTGCAGACTTTTCCGCAATGGCACCGAACAGTGAACTCCTCTCCCGTCAGTGTCGATTGTTTAAGCTTTCTCACTGTCGTGTTTCTTGTCCTGGCCGATACCGGTGAGTCCATCCTGTTGAGACTCTCTTCCGCCCCCCCTCTCGGGAGCCTCTGGGGGTGTTGCTTGTTTATTAAATTGGCTATTAGAATAATTGGTTATGAAATGAATATTAATTTCTTCAATTAATTTCCAGTAATATCTAGAACATTATCGCTACAGAAGCCAAAGAAAAAATGTGGATTGTTGCTCCTGTGGTGATCATTCATTCATTATTTATACCTATTATGTTTCAAGTATTAAGCACAGAATGAGATGCAGAAAACAGGCAGTCAGATCAGGCAGAAAAATCAGGAAACTTGAGGAAGAACACGAGGTCATAAAAACAGGCAAGGTTGTACAAGACTGAATGATGAAGAGTGCCGGAATGAAGACAGTGAGCACGACAATCTGGCACAGGACAGAGGGAGACGTGATGTTAAATACAAGAGGTGATGAGGGGAGATTAGAAACAGGTGAGGAAGAACACTCAGCATGCAGGTGTGACAGGACGGGGGGGCAGGACAGACACGAACACCTACGACAGAGACAAGGGTTTGTGATTTCAAAATAAAACAGGAAGGGCAAGACAAAAGACACAAATGTGCAAAAACAACTGAAAACATGACCAACATTACATCATCATACCTGAGGGAATCTTGGAGACAAGAATCAACCTGTTTAACACGGTTTTAGTTTGGAGGAGGAAGCTGGAGTGACAGAAGAGAACCAATGCATGAACAGGGAGAACTGAAAACTCCTTAACCAACATGGGGTTGAAACTATAAACCATCCTGCTGTATGGTTTGTGCACTTCCTAATGTGATTTGATGACTATATCTATATCTGCCACTTGTTTAATCAGATACAGCTGCTTAAAATTAGCAGAACACATACTTGACTAGTCAGTATATATTACTCTTAGTTTAATGTTTAATCAGTGGCCAACAGCTGTTTTTTATTTGAAGGTCTTTATTTAAATATGCCAACATGACACCTTTCTCTAAAGTCAGTGACTTCTGTATAGAAAGCACTCACAAAGACTCATTCTCTGTCAGCCAACCACTGAAGGCGTTGTGAGTCAAATGTTTCCAGAAACATGACATCATCCATAGCAACAGGGTCTGAAACATGACATCATCCATAGCAACAGGGTTAGCCCCGCCCCTTTCTTTTAGCTGAAGAGCTCTCTGAATTCCACTTCTGTCACCTGTCCAGTCTGTTTGATACAAACTTTCTTAAAGAAACTGCTCCACCTAGTGGCAGACACAACACATGTGATCAACAACACATTACAGTTTATTTCCATGAAGAAGCACAACATCTAAAATCACAACCTGAGACCAGATATACATGAGATTGAATTCAGAGAGACAACAGTGGACTAGAAAGGTACAACTGTTCAGCTGATAATCAATGCAAAAAGCTTATTCACCAATCACAGGGCAGCAACTTAATGTATTTAGCCATGTGGACATGATTGAGTAATCTTCAATATACAATGTCAGAGCTCCACACAGAACAGTAATGTCACTACAGCAGAACCTCCAGATTTCTTGAAAAGGCTGTAAAAAATAAAGATGATTAATTTAATTTCCTTTTTTAAATAACTGAGACAAAAGGCTGTTTCATGTTTCAAAAACACGACCAGGTCCTCACATAGTCGGCTGTGTAGCTGACTGCAGACTTTACACTCAGGCTCTCTGTCTCTCAACACTGTGAGGAATGAAAAAGTACAACCAAGGATAAACTCACTGCTAAACCTCGTGCTCATCCACTCATCCACTTGTGATCTGGACGTAGTTGTAAACTGACTCTGCACCATGTGTGTGACTGGAGGACGGTGGAGGCCCATGAGAGCGCTCTAATTCCTGAAGCAGAAAGATTCAGTTTAGAGGTCAGAACTGATAAAACACCGTCAATAATCAACAGAAACATCAGATCAGCTCAGACTGATGGCAGACGGATCAAACTCAACTCAGAAGTTACACAAACTATTTTGTCCCACAACAAACACAAATGTAAATTTGACTGTAAAAAGAGGCAAAAATGATATTTGGACCAAAAATAAACCCTTCTAGACAGAATTAAATTTATTTCAAATGTAGCTGTTACTGTTTTTCCCATAACAAAGCTGCTGAGGATCAACATAAAACTTAAATAAAAGTCTGACTGTGTCTGTTTGGTTACAAAAATCAGGGTTAAACAGACTGTTTAGAGATAACAGAGTAATTAATAGCAGCCCCTCACTACATGTCTGTATGAAGAAATTGATCTATCAGCTCCAAACAAAAAGGATGTTGATTAAAGAAAATTAAAATAGAAAAAAAAATACCTTGTTTTTCATCAACCTGGTTCCTTATTTTTTTAGTAACATTTGGAAACACTGGTCCACAGGCTTGTTTCTTAACCCCAAATAAAGACACAATCATGAGCACTCACTCTGTTTTTACCTGCTGTTTTAGTTTACTGAAGTCACCTGTTAACATGGTAACTAATTAATCCACTACACCCTCTGGGCTCAGAGGAAAATGCTGTAAAATCTGAGTTTGTTCAATGCTGACAGTGTGTTTTATCCATCAGTCTGCTCTGATCTGATGTTTCTCTTGATTATTGATTAGTATTTATTAGCTCTTACCTCTAAACTGAATCCCTCCACATCAGGAAGTTGAGTGCTCTTGTGTCTCCACCGTCCCCCAGTTACCTCCATCATGCAGAGTGGTTGATTTGCAGCTACATCCAGAGCACAGGTGGACCAGTGTGTAAGGACAAGGTTTAAGCTCTAGTCCATCTCAGGCTGGACTTTTTCATTCATCACAGAGTCAGAGGGCCTTTGTGTGGAAAGTCTGCACACACAAGCTGCACAGACGGATATGTGAGGATCTGGTTATCCTTTCAAAATAAAACACCTTTCAGTCTCAGTCATTCAACAAACACAAATCAAATCAACTGATTTAGTTTCTCTACAGTCCAGTCCCATTCTGCACTCCGCTGGTTGGGGACCTCTGTTTAACACCATTTTCCTCTGCACTCACATGTTATGTTTGAATTAGTTACTGTGTCAGCTGGTGACTTTCAGCTGACTGCATTCCTCAATGTCATTGTTAAGCAGCTGATGAAAACAGAGTGAGTCCTCCTGAATGTCTCTTCATTGGGGTTTAGAAACAAGCCCATGGCTCCCTCTGATCCTGCGTCATGGTGAGTTATACTTTGACCAACATGTGTGATTTTTCCTCATCGTCCCCCTCAACGGCGTCTGCCTGAGACCACATGGTGTTACAGAAAACCAGGCTGTGGTTCATCCAGGCTGGAGACCACAGCTGTAAATGACTGATTTACTTTAGTTTGATGAACTCAGCAGTGTCTGAATTAACATAATAACACATCCAGACACCAGCGTGTAGAGGCTGAGTGAATGTGGTCTGGACTCTGTGGAGGAGAGTCATGGTTTGATTTTCAGAGACGCAGTAGAAGGACAGAACCCCCGCACTGTGATCCAGGTACACTCCTATTCTTGAGGATCGAGGACCTGAAACTGGAGTTTGAACTTTGTTGTGCCAAAAATGATAACTGCTGTTGTTAACATCCAACACCCATGACATGTCATTTCGTCCAAATATACTTTCATAACCTGTCCTGATGATGTTCCTGTAGGCCACTGCCAGAATAACTCCTCCTCCTCTCCAGTCCACCTCCAAATAACAGCGTCCAGTCAGGGTCTCTTGACTCATGACCTGACTCCACAGAGTGAATCTCTCTGAGCTGAAACTATAAGACTGTTTTTCTTTCATGTATGTCACTTTTCTGTTCCCATCAGATAACAGAAGATGTTCATTTGCAGTGTTTGGATCCATCGTAATGTCACGAGCATAATTCAAGAACTGGGCTCTGGTCTTGGGCTGCTGGTCTGACGGTTCACAAAGATCCACTTCAGTCACCATGTGAGAGAGGTTTGTCCATTTCTCACTCAGAATGTCCTGCAGTTGATCTTGAAGTGCTGTCACAGCTGCTGTCACATCCTCAAAGTATCTCAGAGGATGGGTGTTGATGCTCGCTGAGGCTGCAGGTTCATCAAGTTTGGACAGTGAAGGGTGGTCCAGGAGAAACTGGATATCATCCTCTGTGAGAGAGAGCTTCTCCAGTTCAGCGTCTTTGCTCTTCAGCTCACTGATCTCCTGCTCCAGCTTCTCCTCAAGCTCTTTAACTCCACTCACTTCAGCTTCCTGCTGGGATCTGAGCTGCTGCTTCACATCAGAGCGTCTTTGGTCCAGCAGACGGATCAGCTCAGTGAAGATCTTCTCACTCTTCTCCACTGCTTTATCAGCAGAGCCGTTGATGGCCTCCACCTCCTGCTGGAGCAGCTTCACGTCTCTCTCTCTGTGCTGGATTCTCTGCTGGATGTTTTGTCGACTCACCTGGAGCTCTCTCTGCCTCTCTGTCCTCTCTGCAGCAGCTGTGACCGTGTCATGACCTTTGTGTTGGTCCAAGGAGCAGAGATAACAGATGGACTGCTGATCAGTGCGGCAGAACATCTTCATCACCTCATTGTGACGAGAGCAGATGTTCTCCTGGAGCTTCTTGGATGGCTCCACCAGCTTGTGTTTTGAGTAGGCAGGTGAGTCCAGATGAGTCTGAAGGTATTCCTCACAGAGAGAGGCCACACATTGAAGACAGGACTTGATGGCTTTACGTTTCCTCCCTCTGCAGACGTCACAGGCCACATCTTCAGCTCCAGCATAGCAGTGATCAGCAGGAGCAGCTTGGAGTCCAGTCTTCTTCAGCTCCTCCACTAAAACTGCCAACATGGTGTTTTTCAGCAGAGCAGGCCTCTGTTTGAAGGTCTGTCTACACTGAGGGCAGCTGTAGATCCTCTCATCATCCTCTTTGTCCCAGTGTTTGTTGATGCAGCCCATACAGTAGCTGTGTCCACAGGGAACAGTCACTGGATCCTTCAGTAGATCCAAACATATGGAGCAAGAAAAAGTCTCTCGGTCCAGCTGAACTCCTTTCTGAGCCATTTTAACTCTGACTAACAGCCTCTGAGTTTCACTTCCTCAGAAGTGACTGTAGCTCCAGCTCTGATCTCCTCCTCATGTGTCAGTGCAGTGAGTGTTTGCTCCTGCACCCTCTGACATGTTGGTTACACCCATCATCACATATTGTAGATCTGAAGGGGAGGAGACCAGGAAGTTCAGAGCAGAGTGAAGCCTGCTGTGTCTGAGTCACGTTACTCTTCACCCTGTCAGGACAGTTCCTCAACATGAACACAGAACAACTTTATTACTCCACATGGAAGCATTATCAAAACTTGTATTCACAAAGTTGATGCTAGAACTTATAATAGACATATTTCTGTTTTGAAAATGCTTTTTTTAAAAAGCAGTTAGTAACAGAGCACGAATGAGCTGCACAGTGTTATGCAGCTCCTAAATTTGAAATAATTAAACAGAAATTCATGTTTCTTTACAGATTTGATTATGAGATTGAATTAAATGTATCTGGATCTGGATTGTGAAGATCTTTGTCCTTACAGCTTGACTATTTTTTCTCTGAGTTTTATAAGTTAGGGACAATAGTCGAGCTTCAAATGTCAAGCTGAGTCAGTCATATATCTGTTTGTTTGTGGTGAAACAATAATAATAATAATAATAATAATGATAATAATAATAATAATAATAATTATAATAATAATAACTTAAATTTATATAGAGCCTTTCAAGGAACCCAAGGTTGCTTTCCACAGTAGAGGGGACAAACAAATAAGAACCAACAACAAAAACCAAAGCAGGAAACTTGATTTGGACCTAAACTAAACATTTAAACAGGGAAATCCAGGGAGAACAAGTGAGTTTTGAGAAGTGACTTGAAACAGACCAGAGTGGGAGAGTTGCGGATTTCTGAGGGGAGAGAGTTCCAGAGGGTGGGGGCAGCCACACTAAAGGCTCTGTCCCCGAACATTTCCAGTTTGGTCCACGGGATGGAGAGGAGACCAGCGTCAGATGACCGCAGGCTCCTGGATGGGGTGTGTTGGTGGAGGAGATCAGCCAGGTACTGGGGGGCGAGTGCGTGAAGGGACTTGTAGGTGAGTAGGAGGAGCTTATACTGAATGCGGAACTTGACCGGGAGTCAGTGGAGGTGAATGAGAGTGGGGGTGATGTGCGCCAGGGTTTAGTGCAAGTAAGAACCCTGGCAGAAGAGTTTTGCACATATTGGAGCCTGTCCAGGGTTTTGCTTGGAACCCCGGACAGGACTCCATTGCAATAGTCCAGCCGGGATGTAACAAAAGCATGGATTAAAGTTTCAGTCACAGAGTCTGATAGTGAGGAACGGAGATGGGAAATGTTTTTGAGGTGATGGAGGCAGATTTAGTGACGGCTGAAATGTATGCGGCTGAAATGAAAGGGAGGGGTCAAAAATGACACCCAGGTTGCGGACCTCAGAGGCTGAGCAGATGGAACAGCCATCTACACTGATGAGGAGATCCCCAACCTTCCGGAGCAGTGGCTTGGGGGCCACAACCATGAGCTCGGTCTTGCTGCTGTTCAGTTTGAGGAGGTTGGTCGTCATCCAGACTTTGATGTCATGGAGGCAGTTGACCAGAGACTGTGGGGGGAGCTGAGAGGAAGGTGAGGTGCTGAGGTACAGTTGTGTGTCATCAGCGTAGCAGTGGAAAATAAGTCCATGGCGGCGTATGATCTGGCCGAGGGAGAGCAGGTAAATGGTGAAGAGTGTGGGACCCAGCACTGAGCCTTGAGAGACACCATGGTTGACTGAGACAGGGGGGATGTGGAGCTATGAAGGGTGACAAACTGGGTTCTGTTGGAGAGATATGATTGAAACCAAGCCAGTGCGGAGCAAGACATGCCGAGGGTGTCAGAGAGGCGTTAAACAAGATGAACTCAAAAATCCTTAAAGGACAAGAATTCCTTCACTTCCTCTTCTCTCTTCTGAGGACCCCACTGTAACTCACTAGAGACATGTGGAGCCATAATGTCCCTCCTCTTTCCCGCCATCTACAACAAACAGACACCTTTGCTGATTTCAGAGATGGTGTTTATTACTCTGGACTTCCTCCCTACACAATGATTGGCTGAGATCTGATCAGGTGTTCAAACAGATTACGTTCCCAGAGACTTAAATAATCCTTTTCTACTCCCAGAGATTCTTCTGTGACACCTAAGATGACTGTTGACCTCCCTGGGTATTCAGACTCCTGATCTCTGCCCAAATGAAGAGAACAGATGTTTTTTTGGGCACCAGAAAACCACAAACCAATAAACTCTTTCACTGAACAATGGACACATTGAACAATTGTTAAATTTTATCCTGTCATGAATAAGTCATTCTCATGATGTGACTTCTGTGTTTCTAGCCCTAAAAATTGCCAAAGCTAAAAATATGTTGCATTCTTTTATTAAACTTCTGTCTGATACTTAGCCTTCTGATGGACCAACAGCGCCCCTCAGTGGAAAACTGAGGAGAAAACTTTCATCCAGAGATGTGCCTTTACTCTGCATTGATTCCTGTTTTATTGAAGGAATGCTTCTTGTAGGATTTCTATAGATTAAGTTTTGGTAGCATAACATCTCAGAGGTATTCAAACTTACGGTATATAAGTGTTAACCACATGTATTTTGTTCATTTGTATTTTTAATAAGATTTAAACCATTTTAGTCTTTCATATTGTTTAAACACGGACATGTCTGAAATCAAAATGTTTATCTAAAAACTATCTACTCAGTTGGAATGTTTAAACTGAGTGGTTATCAAAGTACGACTTAATATTTTGCCATGTGTAAGCTGAAATAGTCTTTGTTACTCACCTAAGAGCCCTCCTTCTGGGCAACGTCTCTGAAGTAACACCAGGGAAATGTTCTTTGACATTTCATCTCTACACTTTGACGTCTTCTTCTAGGGTATCATCTGTTTTTTTTTTGTCAACACGGCTCTCCTATATCATTTTTTTTAAGTTTTGTCAACGCAACATAACACACCCGCCAGTTTTCTTTATATGCCAGAAAGCTATAAGACTCTAAAGATTTATTTCATAGTAAATGGACTTTTGTTATTATTTTAAAAACAACATTCACCTGACCAAAGAATAATTTATGTTGAATTTATTTACAAATTGTCTTTTTATCTAATTGAGACCTCAAAGCTCCAGCCACAGGACAACAGAACCTGTTAAAGTGAAAATCTAAGATGGCACCTCTCTTCCATGAAACCTGGGACCAGCTCGCTTCCAGACATCATCTCACTGGATCCATCGTGCTGGGTCGAGGGTGGACTTCTTTATCTCCCTTTGGGACAACTCTGAACCACAAGTCCCTCAGGCTCTCCTGTAGCTCCAGACCAGTTTGAGAATCCAAAACCACAAAAAACGTCATAGTAAGACTGCGGTTCTGAACTCCTTCAAACAGGCTTGAGTGTCGAGGTTTGATTCTCCGTTAATTAACTACCCCTGATTTGACCTTTATAAAGTACTTTAATTTGTTAAATTAGTTCTCCATAACCACTCAGTAGACTTAAATATTTCTTGAGGGTTCATAACTTCTTTCCTTATTCACATCATCATTGATCAGTATGACTCTGACATTTATTCCTTCTTAAGAGTTTCTCTTTATTTTGTCTTACACATCCAGCATATACTTTTGATAAATCACCCTTAAATTTAAAGTTCTGTCTGTTGGTATTCTATTTGGAAGATTGTCATCACTGTATGAGAGCTCTATCTTGAGACTTGAGATTGATGAGATTGATCAAGTTTGATTTAATTGATTTATCTTATTTAATTGTATTAATTATTAAATCAGTTAATGAATTAAGATTAGCCATTTTATGTAAAAAGGATTATGCCCCCTAATTAATTTGGTTATTAGCAAAATTGGTTATGAAATAATATTAATTTCTTCAATGAATATCCAGTAATATCTAGAACATTATCGCTACAGAAGCCAAACAAAAATGTGGATTGTTGCTGAAGTAATGATCATTCATCCATTATTAATACCTATTACCTGTCAAGAATGAGGCACAGAATGAGACGCAGAAAACAGGCAGTCAGATCAGGCAGAAAAATCAGGAAACTTGAGGCAGAACACGAGGTCATAAAAACAAACAAGGTTGTGCAAGACTGAACGATGAAGAGTGCTGGAAATGACGACAGTGAGTACGACAATCTGGCACAGGACAGAGGGAGACATGACGTTAAATACAAGAGGCGATGAGGGGAGATTAGAAACAGGTGAGGAAGAACACTCAGCATGCAGGTGTGACAGGACCGAGGAGCAGGACAGACATGAACACCTACGACAGAGACAAGAGTTTGTGATGTCAAAATAAAACAGGAGGGACAAGACAAGAGACACAAATGTGCAAAAACAACTGAAAACATGACCAACATCACATCATCATACCTGAGGGAAACTTGGAGACAAGAATCAACCTGTTTAACACGGTTTTAGTTTGTGGGAGGAAACAGCTTTTTTTTAATTTGAAGGTCTTTATTTAAATATGCCAACATGACACCTTTCTCTAAAGTGAGTAACTTCTGTATAGAAAGCACTCACAAAGACTCATTCCCTGTCAGCCAATCACTGAAGGCGTTGTAAGTCAAATGGTTCCTGAAACATGACATCATCCATAGCAACAGGGTTAGCCCCGCCCCTTTCTTTTAGCTTCAGAGCTCTCTTTTCCACTTCTGTCACCTGTCCAGTCTGTTTGATACAAACTTTCTTAAAGAAACTGCTCCACCTAGTGGCAGACACAACACATGTGATCAACAACACATTACAGTTTATTTCCATGAAGAAGCACAACATCTAAAATCACAACCTGAGACCAGATATACATGAGATTTAATTCAGAGAGACAACAGTGGACTAGAAAGGTACAACTGTTCAGCTGATAATCAATGCAAAAAGCTTATTCACCAATGACAGGGCAGCAACTCAGTGCATTTTGCCATGAGGACATGATTGAGTAATCTTCAATATACAATGTCAGAGATCCACACAGAACAGTAATGTCATTACAGCAGAACCTCCAGATTTCTTGGAGATGACGAAAACAAAAATTGAACAATAATATCAATGTTCATGATTTATCATTAAAGAGATAACAATATGTCTTTATTAAAAGAAAACAATAACATTCATATGAGCAGAAAACTAGAGAGTCACTGGAGAGCAGATTACATGAAGAAGTTAAACATTTACAGAGCAATGAGAGGGTATCAAAGTACAACCAATAAAGTTAGACTGATCACTGATCTGTATGCTGATTAGAAATGCAACAACAATCATCTCTCAACAATAAACATCAACAAAAATATACATATATTTAGATTAAAACAGAGAATTAAACGTTCTGTCCTTTTAAACAGAGGTCTCAGACCACCAGGTCACTACTTGGCTGCAGATCATCTGGAAAAAGGCTGTAAAAATAAAGATGATAAATTTCATTTCCTTTTTTAAATAACTGAGACAAAAGGCTGTTTCATGTTTCAAAAACACGACCAGGTCCTCACATAGTCGGCTGTGTAGCTGACTGCAGACTTTACACTCAGGCTCTCTGTCTCTCAACACTGTGAGGAATGAAAAAGTACAACCAAGGATAAACTCACTGCTAAACCTCGTGCTCATGCACTCATCCACTTGAGATCTGGATGTAGTTGTAAACTGACTCTGCACGATGTGTGTGACTGGAGGACGGTGGAGGCCCATGAGAGCGCTCTAATTCCTGAAGCAGAAAGATTCAGTTTAGAGGTCAGAACTGAAATCATCAACCTGCCTTTTTGACCCGATTCCAACTAAACTGTTCAAGGAGGTCTTCCCTCTAGTTTGTCCGTTGTTGCTGGAGACAGTAAATATATCTCTATCAACAGGCTACGTACCACAGTCTTTTAAAACAGCAGTAATCAAACCCCTCCTTAAAAAACCTAACCTCGATTCAGGACCATTAGCTAACTACAGGCCTATTTCTAACCTTCCATTTTCCTCAAAGATCCTGGAGAAAGTAGTAGCTGATCAGCTAGGTGACTTCGTTCAAGACAATAGCCTGCTTGAGGACTTTCAGTCAGGATTTAGAGCTCATCACAGCACAGAGACTGCTCTAGTTAAAGTAACCAATGATCTACTCTCAGCTTCAGATAAAGGACTTCTCTCTGTACTTGTTTTGTTAGATCTAAGTGCTGCTTTTGACACCATTGATCATGGTGTTCTTATACAGAGATTAGAGATGTTACTTGGGATTACAGGGACTGCCTTAAATTGGTTTAAGTCCTACTTATCTAATAGATATCAGTTTGTACACGTGAACAACAAGTCCTCTGTGTACTAAAGTAAGTTACGGGGTTCCTCAAGGTTCGGTGCTAGGTCCAATTCTCTTCTCTCTATATATGCTTCCCCTTGGTGATATCATGAGGAAATACTCTGTTAATTTTCACTGCTACGCTGATGATACACAGCTTTATGTATCACTGAAGCCAGGTGAGACAAACCAGTTAGACAAACTAGATGCCTGTTTAAAGGACATCAGATCCTGGATGGCCAGAAATTTTCTTCTTCTTAACAGACAAGACAGAGGTTATTGTGCTGGGCCCTCGACACCTTAGAGAATCCTTTTCTAGTGATTTAACTGCCATAGATGGCATTAGCATGGCACCAAGCACAACTGTTAGAAATCTAGGAGTTCTATTTGATCAGGATTTATCCTTTAACTCCCACATAAAGCAAATTTCAAAAACAGCCTTTTTTCATCTTCGTAGCATCGCTAAAATCAGGCCTATCCTGTCCCAGAGCGATGCTGAAAAGCTAGTCCATGCTTTTGTTACCTCTAGACTGGACTATTGTAATTCTCTGCTTTCAGGCTGTCCCAGCAAGTCGCTTAAGACGCTTCAGCTGGTCCAAAATGCTGCAGCACGTGTACTGACTAGAACTAGGAGAAGAGACCACATTACTCCTGTATTAGCTTATCTGCATTGGCTTCCCATTAAATATAGAATAGAATTCAAGATTCTTCTCCTCACCTATAAAGCTCTCAGTGGACAGGCACCAGTCTATCTTAAAGAGCTTGTAGTGCCGTACAACCCCTCTAGAACATTATGCTCCCAAAATGCCGGCCTACTTGTGGTACCATTAATCTCCAAAAGTAGTATGGGAGGTAGAGCCTTCAGTTATCAGGCTCCTCTTCTCTGGAACCATTTACAAACCACAGTTCGGGAGTCTGACACTCTCTCTACCTTTAAGGTTAGACTTAAAACTTTCCTCTTTGATAAAGCTTTCAGTTAGGGACCAGCTCATAGTTTATAAATAAATAAATTAGTTCATAAATTAGACTCATAGTTTAGATGTAACAGGTCTAGACTGCCGGGGGGGGGGGGAGTCTGGCACAATGGGCTCTCTCTCTCTCTCTCTCTCTCTCTCTCTCTCTCTCTCTCTCTCTCTCTCTCTCTTTCTCAGCATCTGCTGTACTCGTCTCTGGCTCTTGTCTTGTAGGTGGCCTGGGATCCCTGGTGGAGACTGCCTGCTGCTGTGGAGTCACGAAGCCTCAAAACTACAATTATAAACATGACACATAGTTGACCATTTTATTAGGAACACTCCATTCCCATTATCGTTATAGCTATTTATACAGATACTAGCATGATCTCCATGTCCATGATCGATACATCTACAGTATCTATATTTTACTACCACATAGGCATGAGGTCCCTCTGAAAATGGGATGTCACATCTCAAGAGGCCTTTAACACATTTATATTTAACGGAGACAAATATGGTTGGGATGCACTTGTGGTCTGGGCACCCATGAGTTCGTCACTACCATAAATTCCTATTTTCAGTAAGAATATCTAAGATTATACTTCTACAAAATGATCACCACAACCATTCAGACATGAGGACCCTCTTGAAAATGAGATGTAGCATCTCAAGAGGCTACCCTCTAATAAATCAGACGACAGGTTGATGGTACATGAACCTGTCCCTAATTTTAGTTCTTATTCTAGTCCACTTGTCTCCTCTTACCTCCCTTCCTTCACCCTCACACCAACACAGCATCGTGTGGATTTGCTGTTCATCATGAGACTGGGATCCACATTCAAGATTTCCTGCTGCTTAACAGAAGGTTTTTTCTTGCCGCCATGATGGAGGGATCCACGATTGGCTATTTGGATTCATGTTGGGTGTTGGATGTATATATTTGTATATATATGTATATGTGTATTTTATATATGTATATATGTATCTATGCATATATGTGTATCCATAAAATGAAGAGCTTTATGCTCTATTGTAAAGTGTCTCGAGATAACACTTGTTATGAATTGGCGCTATACAAATAAAGATTGATTGATTGATTGATTGATTGATTGATTGATTGATTGATTGATTGATTGATTGATTGATTGATTGATTGATTGATAAAACACCGTCAATAATCAACAGAAACATCAGATCAGCTCAGACTGATGGCAGACGGATCAAACTCACTCTGTCAGCATTTTCTACATTAGTGGTCCCAAACCATTTTACACCGCGCCCCGATTCATGAAATACAACCGGGTCACAGACCAGCCTTAGTGGAGCAGGAACAGAGTTTGAGACAACAATGACAAAACAACGTCAGGGCATCATATAACTCACCATAACACCGGATCAGAGAGAGCCATGGGCAGAGTTACCAGGTCTGATTATTGTCAGCAGCTCTGGGCTTCTTTTTGAAAAGTTGATTGTAAATATTGACATTTGACGGTTGCGTTTTGTTGGACTTGTTGTGGCCGAAAAACCCAATTCAGAAGTTACACAAAGTATTTTGTCCCACGCCAAACACAAATGCAAATTTTACTGTTGCAAAAATGATGTTTCCAATAAAAAATCCTGATTGTCAGAATTTAATTTATTTCTAATGTGGCTTGTACTGTTGTCACCATAATAAAGCTGTAGAGGATCAACATAAAACTGACATAAAAGTCTGAAAAGTCTAATTTACAATATTAATAACTTCATCTTAAAAATCAATAAAAGAGGTTTTAAAAAGGGATGAAGGGAAAATGTGTGAAACACACGTCACTGGTCTAAGCTGAGAGAAAACTTTTTCAAGCACTGCAGCATCAACCAGGACAAAACATTCCAGTGTTTCCTCATTTACAAGCACAGACTCAGAAGAGTTAAAATGACCAGATTTATATTTAAAAAGTTTGACCTGATAAAATCAGTTTTACTTCTGAAGTGGACTTCATTGTTTTCACATGATAAATCAGGATTAAAGTGTTGGTTAAAACAGGGTTGGTTAACTGATGAATATAATAAAAAGTATTTTGTTGTTATTATGATTGTCAGTGTTTAATTTTGACCAGTGCTCCTGTTTTGTTTATTGTATGCTAACATTTGTTTCTGAAATACCTAATAATGAACTGTTAGTTTGTGTTTTCTCCTTCTTCTCCCAGTGATTCTGCTCTCTCTTCAACCTGAGAACTTCATTTGTTCTCCAGGGAGGGTTATTGCTCATTTTAATGTTTTTCTAGTGGTGCAACAATATCAAGTGCTGCCTTGAGTTTCCAGCTAAAATGATCAACAATAAAATCACAAGAAGAGGGTTAAACAGCTTCTGGGGCATCACTTAAAATCTCACTAAAAATTAGCAGCCACATCAGAAAGCAAGAGAACATTTCCTGATGCTCTGGGACGTCCTGCTGGATAAAATCCTTTACATTAAAAACACAGTGATGGTCTGACAGGCCCACATCCACAACAGAGGACACAGTAGCCTTATAATCCACATGGTATTAGAAGATCTAAGATATGTTTACTATTGTGGGTGGGCTCTAACACATGCTGGTTAAAATTCATAAAATTAATGAGATCTAAAAATTCAGAGCTAAAAGATTCTGACTGATTATTATCATAAATATAAAAAATCCCTGAAATAATGATTCTGTTGTAATTTGCATGGATGATTGACAGCAGTTCAGAGAATTCACTGATAAAAGAGGAGCATCTTTTGGGGGGCTGTAAAGAGTTCAACAAAATATCAGAGGACTGTTAAAAATAAATGATTGATACTCAAATGAAGTAAAAAAAAAAACAAATAAAACCTCTTTAGATCCATTTAAAGCTAAAGAAATGTGCAGTCCTCCACCCCGTCTACCATTTCTACAAGAATATAAATAATTCAAAGCAGGCGGAGATGCTTTATTGAGAGCTGCACGTCTATCTGTGCTAAGCCATGTCTCAGTTAAAAACATAAAGTCAATGTTGTTGTCTAACATCACATCATTAATTAAAAAAGTCTTGTTTCAAAAAGATAGTGCACATTTTAAACTGCCATGTTGAGTGACCTCTCTGTAGGAGATGAGCTTTATGTTGATGGTGTATTTTTATCTGTTTGAGGTCTTAATATTTGGATAAGGAGTATGGTTTTACAGTGTGTTGTCTGGTATTGGTGATTAGTGGAACAGAGAGTCAATGGGTGGAGGAAGATGGAGCTGTGGGTGATGAGAGTGGCTGAGATGCTGCAGGCTGCAGAAAGATTGTTTGGGGTGATGTTTAAAGAAGTTTCCTGGTGTCGGTGGTTTGGGCTTGTTTCTTAACACACAATAAAGACACATTCATGAGCACTCACTCTGTTTTTACCTGCTGTTAAACCACTACACTAATTAAACCACTACACCTTCTGGGCTCAGAGGAGAATGCTGTAAAATCTGAGTTTGTTCAATGCTGACAGTGTGTTTTATCCATCAGTCTGCACTGATCTGATGTTTCTCTTGATTATTGATTAGTATTTATTAGCTCTTACCTCTAAACTGAATCCCTCCACATCAGGAAGTTGAGCGCTCTTGTGTCTCCACCGTCCCCCCAGTTACCTCCATCATGCAGAGTCGTTGATTTGCAGCTACATCCAGAGCACAGGAGGACCAGTGTGTAAGGACAAGGTTTAAGCTCTAGTCCATCTCAGGCTGGACTGTTTCATTCATCACAGAGTCAGAGGGCCTTTGTGTGGAAAGTCTGCACACACAAGCTGCACAGACGGATATGTGAGGATCTGGTTATCCTTTCAAAATAAAACACTTTTCAGTCACAGTCATTCAACAAACACAAATCAAATCAACTGATTTAGTTTCTCTACAGTCCAGTCCCATTCTGCACTCCGCTGGTTGGGGACCTCTGTTTAACACCATTTTCCTCTGCACTCACATGTTATGTTTGAATTAGTTACTGTGTCAACTGGTGACTTTCAGCTGACTGCATTCCTCAATGTCATTGTTAAGCAGCTGATGAAAACAGAGTGAGTCCTCCTGAATGTCTCTTCATTGGGGTTTAGAAACAAGCCCATGGCTCCCTCTGATCCTGCATCATGGTGAGTTATACTTTGACCAACATATGTGATTTCTCCTCATCGTCCCCCTCGACGAAGGCCCGTCTGAGACCACATGGTGTTACAGAAAACCACGCTGTGGTTCATCCAGGCTGGAGACCACTGCTGTAAATGACTGATTTACTTTAGTTTGATGAACTCAGCAGTTGTTTCAATATAACGCATCCAGACACCAGCGTGTAGAGGCTGAGTGAATGTGGTCTGGACTCTGTGGAGGAGAGTCATGGTTTGATTTTCAGAGACGCAGTAGAAGGACAGAACCCCCGCACTGTGATCCAGGTACACTCCTATTCTTGAGGACCAAGGACCTGAAACTGGAGTCTCAACATTATTGTGATAAAAGGTATAACTGTTCTTGTAAACTCTCAACGCCCATGACTTGTCATTTTGTCCAAATCCACTTTCATTCCAGTCTGTCCTGCTGATGTCTCTGCAGGCCACCGCCAGCTGAACCCCTAGTCCTCTCCAGTTCAACTCCCAATAACAGCGTCCAGTCAGGGTCCCTCGACTCATGACCTGATACAACACAGTGAATCTCTCTGAGCTGAAACTATAAGGCTGATTTTGTCTCATAACTGTCACTTTTCTGTTTCCGTCAGATAACTGAAGACATTCATGTACAGTGTTTGGATCCATCGTAATGTCACGAGCATAATTCAAGAACTGGGCTCTGGACTTGGGCTGCAGGTCTGACGGTCCACAAAGATCCACTTCAGTCACCATGTGAGAGAGGTTTGTCCATTTCTCACTCAGAATGTCCTGCAGTTGATCTTGAAGTGCTGTCACGGCTGCTGTCACATCCTCAAAGTATCTCAGAGGACGGGTGTTGATGCGCGCTGAGGCTGCAGGTTCATCAAGTTTGGGCAGTGAAGGGTGGTCCAGGAGAAACTGGATATCATCCTCTGTGAGAGAGAGCTTCTCCAGTTCAGCGTCTTTGCTCTTCAGCTCACTGATCTCCTGCTCCAGCTTCTCCTCAAGCTCTTTAACTCCACTCACTTCAGCTTCCTGCTGGGATCTGAGCTGCTGCTTCACATCAGAGCGTCTTTGCTCCAGCAGACGGATCAGCTCAGTGAAGATCTTCTCACTCTTCTCCACTGCTTTATCAGCAGAGCCGTTGATGGCCTCCACCTCCTGCTGGAGCAGCTTCACGTCTCTCTCTCTGTGCTGGATTCTCTGCTGGATGTTTTGTCGACTCACCTGGAGCTCTCTCTGCCTCTCTGTCCTCTCTGCTGCAGCTGTGACCGTGTCATGACCTTTGTGTTGGTCCAAGGAGCAGAGATAACAGATGGACTGCTGATCAGTGCGGCAGAACATCTTCATCACCTCATTGTGACGAGAGCAGATGTTCTCCTGGAGCTTCTTGGATGGCTCCACCAGCTTGTGTTTTGAGTAGGCAGGTGAATCAAAATGAGGCTGAAGATGACTCTCACAAAATGAGATCAAACAGATTAGACAGGACTTGATGGCTTTACGTTTCCCCCCACTGCAGACGTCACAGGCCACATCTTCAGCTCCAGCATAGCAGTGATCAGCAGGAGCAGCTTGGAGTCCAGTCTTCTTCAGCTCCTCCACTAAAACTGCCAACATTGTGTTTTTCAGCAGAGCAGGCCTCTGTCTGAAGGTCTGTCTACACTGAGGGCAGCTGTAGATCCTCTCATCATCCTCTTTGTCCCAGTGTTTGTTGATGCAGCCCATACAGTAGCTGTGTCCACAGGGAACAGCCACTGGATCCTTCAGTAGATCCAAACAGATGGAGCAAGAAAAAGTCTCTCGGTCCAGCTGAACTCCTTTCTGAGCCATTTTAACTCTGACTAACAGCCTCTGAGTTTCACTTCCTCAGAAGTGAGTGTAGCTCCAGCTCTGATCTCCTCCTCATGTGTCAGTGCAGTGAGTGTTTGCTCCTGCACCCTCTGACATGTTGGTTACACCCATCATCACATATTGTAGATCTGAAGGGGAGGAGACCAGGAAGTTCAGAGCAGAGTGAAGCCTGCTGTGTCTGAGTCACGTTACTCTTCACCCTGTCAGGACAGTTCCTCAACATGAACACATAACCACTTTATTACTCCACCATAGGTGCCAGGTCTGCTTGTTATCAGCAACTTCTGGCTTAACTTTTGAAAAGTTGTTTGTATATATTGGCAGTTATATTGTGTGATTTTTCAGGTTGTTGTGAACCCAAACACAGCAGGGATCTAATGCTAACTCTACTACTATAATGTAGTCTATTCAGAAGTTACACAAATTATTTTGTCTCCCTCCAAACACAAATGTAAATTTTACTGTCAAAAGAGAGGCAAAAATTATGTTTCTACCGAAAAGAAATCCTTAAAGCCAGAACTGAATTTATTTCTGATGTAGCTTTCACTATTTTCACCATGTTTAAACTGTAGAGGATCAACATAAAACTTTAAAGTCCGATCAAGGTCAGACAGACCGTTTAGTGATAACAGAGTCATAAATAACAGCCGCCCCTCCCTTCACTTCTGTATAAAGAAAAGGAAGTTACACCTCCACACAATAGGATGTTGAAGGAGTAAATTACAAAGCAAAATAAATGTCGCTTTGAAATTCAATACAGTGTAGATTAAAATAACATGAAGGTTTGTCTTTAAAAAAAAAGAATTCATAATTAAATGAAAAAGAACTGGAAAGATGTAGCTTGTTTTGGGATTGTTGGTTTTTTTTTACCTGGTTCCTTATTTCAGTATAAAAATATGGTAACCCTGTCCATTATCATTACTTGTATGAACACATATCTCATAAAGCTATAACATCACAAAGTCTTTCAGGATTCAGCTAATTTTATTTAAAAATGTTCCCAAAACTGAAGTTTGTTTATTTTAAATACAATTTTACTGAAATCAAAAACTGTCTTTCATGACAAAGGGAAAATAGAGGTTTACAGACCAAGCAATATTTTTTGGCACAACAACACAAATTTAAGGCTTAAAACCATCACTTAAAGTAGAAAAATAAACAAAGATAGAAATAAAGAAAGAAATGTCAGAGGTCCAGTCAGCATGTTCAGGGCTGTGTGGTTTTGACATCGATCAATCAATCATCAAATCTTTAATTCTATACTTTCAATTTATAACAAGTGCTATCTCAGACACTTTATAAGAGAGCATAAAACTCTTCATTTTTATTGCTACAGATACTCATATAGTATATACATAAATAAACTTCTCTGTTCTTTTTTTTAACTTTATGGCTCTCTTGTTTGTTGTATCTATTTAATTTGTGTTTTCAATCACTCTGTAAAGTGTTCTTGAGTGTCCAGAAAGGTGCTTTTAAAGAAAATGTATTATTTTATTGTTATTATTATAGCAAACCTGTTTTTGCATGTGTATGTCAGCCTGTGTTTGTGTAGCATGTTTCAACAACAGAGTGTAAAGGACTGATTTCCCAGTGAGGGATGAATAAAGAATGCTCTTCTTCTTCATCTTCTTCTTCTTCTTCTTCTTCCAGTTAAAGATAACATAACAGTGAAGTAAAATAATGAATCACAAAAGGACACAAGGCTGTTTAGAGTTGGTGAAGAGTTTATCTGATAACTGTAGCCAGAGGCAGGCTAACGTTACCCATTAACTCCCAGTGTTTGAGCTTAACTAATTAGCGGTGGGTGAGCTCTGCCGGTTTCTTCCTCATTACTGCACGCACAGTCGAAAGAATGGAGTCAATCTACTTGTCATGGACTCAGGAGTGATGCAAGCATGAAAAAAAAACAAGATGGCATATCCCTTTCAAGAAAACACCTCCAATTAACCAACAATCTTCTGCCTCATGTCACTCATCACTTCAGTGATTATGCTGCACGTTAAAGACGCATTAACCACAGATGACTATGGAGCATTTTGCAAAGTAAACCCTGACACCCCCTCTGAATGTTTGATTCACTGATATGTCATCATGCATGAATACATAAGAGGTTAACCAATGGTGCATTTATTGATTTTAGATTGCATTTAATACTTTTGATAATAATATGCAGAATTATACTTCAAGGAAGAAATTAAACAAAAAAGAAGCAGCAAATTTAAAATGACTGATATTTTCAACAGTGTTTATACTGTAAAGGACAACAAGTATTTTGTGCACCTGATTTAGAAAAGACACAAATGTCCAAAAATGTATCTTCTTGTCATGTTAAACTAAAATGGAAGAAGGAGTCAGGCCTGGAGATATCTGAAAATGACTGGTGTGATATTTGGGAATGTCAGTTGTGTGTGTGCTTTGCTAGTAGGGTGTAGTGATGCGTCTAGTGCAGTATGCTAGAGAGACGTTGCATGTAGAGATGCATGCGATCCCACTCCCTTAGTTCCTGCCGCTGCTCAACCCAGCTTGGGTAAGGGAAGCCAAGCGCATAAGTCTTCCGAGGTCAGTACATAGCCTGTCCCTCACCAAGACTCCTACTGTGCCTCCTCGTGGCCACACACGGTAACTGGGTCCCAGGCCAAACAGTAGGGGATCTCGGAGCAGCAGTGGGCCCCAGAGGCATGGCGCGCAGGCCTACCGGTGTGGGGAAACGCCCTGGCGCCTGCCAACCATTACCCCAGCTAGGGGTAAATAGCATGGGCAGATGGGGCTCACAGCCTTGGATGGCAACCCATCTAGGAGAAGGGCACTCTGAAGAAAAAACGGGACTGTGAGTAGTTGCGCCCCACTGTCCGCTATCAGCATTTTAAAGCCAACCATGGAGAACAAAGTCATCCCAAATCCTATACTTTCAGCGGCAGGAGTCCGCAGGAACACTGCAGTGGGTCCTGTCTGATCACAGAGCTCTGCTGTCGGAGACCATTTGTTATGGGAACCTTCAATGCATGTACAGTGAGAGAGGAAGCAAGGTTAATGGAACTAGCACACTGTGCTCAGGAACAGGGTGTGGAGATCCTGGGGATCCAGGAACACAGAAGAGTGCACACTGACGACCGGATCGTGTATCATAGAGTGGAGAGATGCGCGTTCATCTCTGCATCTGCGTGGCGAAACAAGGTCCAGGCCACAACTGGCGAAGTTGGGCTGATGCTGGGTTTTAGGGCACGTAAGGCTCTCCAACAGGTTTACCATCACACCAACAGAATCCTTACCATAGAGTTTGAGGGCAACCCAGCAACAACTGTCATAGCTGTGTACTCACCCACCAATGTGGCACCACCTGAGGAAGTGGAGTTCTTTGAGGATCTTGCCACAGTTGTCCGAGATGTCCCAGCACACAACTTCCTGGCAATCCCTGGGGATTTCAATGCAAGGCTAGGACCAGAGGACACACCCTTCTCATACCACGACTCTCCCAACCGCAATGGTGCACATCTCAAAGCCCTTCTTATTGAGAACGATCTGCTCGCAGCAAACACCCTGTTCCAGAAAAGAATGGGCAAGAGGTGGACATTCCAGGATCGAGCCACAGGTATGCTACGCCAGGTGGACTACATACATGTGAGGAGAAAATGGAGGAACTTCATCTTAAATGCTGAACCCTACACCACCTTCAGCTTGGTTGGTTCAGACCATCATGTGGTCTCTATGAAGGTGCGTCTGAGTCTCAGGGTTCCAAAGCCCAGTCCCAAGATCCTGAGAGACTGGAAGGCCTTTGCATCCGATCCTGGCCTTCAAGCCAGGTATACGGAGGAGGTCAGGAGGAGAATCCAGCAGCTGGACAGGGGGGCAGAGCCCAGCAGCAAGTAAGGGAGATTTGCGGTTGCAAACTAGGAGGCTAGACTGCTCGTGCCCCTGCAAGGCAAAGCCCAAGCCCCACTGAGGTCCCAGCTGCACAGGGAGAAAAACAGTATGGGGAAGCCTAGAGGGTCATCAACAACATGACAGGGCGGAAGAGGACCAAAGAGGGACAGGTTGAGGGACACAGCCCTGAGGAGAGTGTGGCAACCACCCATACGGAAAAGAAATACAAAAACCTTATAAAATTATTATATGCCTGCATGTTAGATATTTATATTTTATATGTGTAAGACTTATATGATGTTCTCATGATTTACTCATGAAAGTGGCCACTTTTGCATTGTTTTCATACAACATACTTATAAAAATTTAATATGTTGTATTAAACTTTATATATGTTACATATAAAAAACTTAATTGAAAGATATGCTTTCCTTATATAGTCCATATATGTTATTTAGTAATTACCTACATATTTTTACTATGTCACAGGATTAAAATTATATCCATTACATATGTATTTTTTGTATAATAATTGTAATTAATTTATATGAAATTTTCCATTGTTTTCTATAAGAATATTTTTCATCCTTTTCTCTATACCCTGCTATCCGTTTTGGGGTTGCAGGGGGCTGGAGCTTATTCTGGGGGGCCTATACCAGCTATATACATTCGAGAGGTGGGGTTCACCCTGAACCCAGAAAGGCCCTCCCAGCCTGGAATCGAACCTGGAACCTTCTTGTTGTGAGGCATGTGCTCTACCAGCTGCGCCACCGTGCTGCCTGAACATTTGCTGTTCTCAAAATCTAAAATATCCTATTCATCTAAAATAATTATACCACTTTGACAACTTTAACTGTGATGGTGTGCCAGTCCTCCAGTCCTCTAAATTCAGTATTGGCCAATACTGTGTTGTGTCAATGAAATAACACTGACAGTAGAGACATATATAGATCTATACATATCTATCTATCTATCTATCTATCTATCTATCTATCTATCTATCTATCTATCTATCTATCTATCTATCTATCTATCTATCTATCTATCTATCTATATATATATATATATATATATATATATATATATATATGTATACATATATATATATATATATATATATATATATATATATATATATATATATATATATATATATATATACACATGTATGTGTGACAATGACATTCATCCTATGTATTACTTTAAAGTACAAAATCTATTTCATGTGAATATATCTCTAGCACATTCATACAATTTTTTTTTTTTTTTTTTTGGGCACCTCAAACACCAAAAAAATCAGGTGGTACCACCGTCCAAGCAAATGAACACACTGATTAAATTATAAAATAAGCATGTCAGTGATGCTAAATTAAAAAAAAAAAAAGTATACTGTTGCATTATTTCATTTTTGACACATTTCAAATAAAATACTTCTTGCAAATAAAACAGTTTTTAATCTGTTGAGGTAGCTCAGAAACTTTTGTCACACAATTTGCAGTTTGCTAAATATCAGGATGGTGCAACTGTAACATTAGACTTTTATTTTGAAGTGAAAACGAGATAACAGTAAAAAGGATATTGCATCATCTAGAGGACCCCAACTGTCACCTGAGACCAGGTGAAAAGTTTTGTAGATCTCTCTCAAATACTGATAAAAATTCATATTTTTAGTTCATCGGTAGGCTGATACAATTTCCACGTCAGGTGGTACAACCAATGTAATACTATTGAAATATCAATCATAACTTAAAATAACAAATTTCATCTAAAATGACACATACTTAATGACAAAGGTTAATGCTTATACAGTTGCCTTGGCAGATGCCTTTTTTAAACTAAAAATAATTTGTAATGTCAGGCGACAACCAGTGAGTCAGTGGCACAACTGCAGGGAATGTCACTTTAAGAGATAAAGTGGTGCTAGAGTCATTAATAGTTACATTTCTATTTTATTCTTCTAATTTTTAGTTAAAAATGTCATAATTTAAAGCTTTTGTCATAATTATCATTTTGTATTGAGAAATTTTATTTATATCAATGCTTTTAAGGTTCCTGCTAATCGATCAATTCTTCAATGATTCCCTTATTGATTTCTGCAGATTTTTCCTGTGTGCAAATGTTGGCCTGTAGATTTTCAGTGTCAACAATGTCAAACACATGTCACAGCATAGATAACTTCTTCTGCAAGGTGCTGGTATTTCCGCTCACTTAAAGTTGTCAGTAGGCGCCTTTTGTAAAAGATTAAGCCATAATTCTGATGTTTCTGAACCCTGCCAGTGGGAAGAATTGATAAGGGAATTGATTAACAAAAAGAGTCTTGATATTGATTATTTGATGGAGCTGTTAAAGATTTTCAACTGGAATTGGTGTTCAATTTCCATCTGTAGTAAATATTGAATTAACTAATCATTTACAAAGGTAATTTTTTTTTCATCATTGATTTATCTTTAATTAATACAGTTGCATGAAAAAGTATGTGAGCTCTCTGGGATTACTTGGATATCTGCTTAAATCGGTCATAAAATATGTCCTGATCTTCATCTAAGTCACATCACTAGACAAACACAGTCTGCTTAAACTAATATTGCACAAAAAATAATCTGATTTCATGTTTTTATTCAACACAATATGGAAACAGTCACAGTGCAGGGTGGAAAAAGTATGTGAACCTTTGGGTTTAATAAAATTCCTTTGGCAGCAATAACCTCATCCAAACATTTCCTGTAGTTGTAGACCAGACCCATCTTCTACACCATGTTTTCTGTCATTTCTAATGCGGTCAGGTGGCACAACTGTTCCTCGTCAGTTGGTGTGACCAGGTAAAATAGTAATTTAAACCATCAAATAACAATCTAAAGTGAACAAAAGTCAATAAGTGGGATGAGAATAGCTATTTTATTGAATTCATTTATTTGCAAGTTTTTGATTTAATTTTTTTGTCTTGAAATATAAAATCAAATGACAAAAATGCTCAATATCTGGACTCTAGAGTGTAATTCGCTTGAATTATTGTAGATAAAAAAAAAACGCACCCACAAATTAATAATGTATGAGTCACCACAGACACTTAAGGAATACTTGCCCAAAATGTCACATAGAAAAAAACTAACAAAAATATACATATACTTACATATTATTGGTTGCACCACCTGATATTTAAAAACACTTAGTTAAAACACTTCAAAAAAGTAATTTGACATGAAACATGAAAAATGTTAGTTAACAACTGAAATCCATTAAAACGCTTTGTCCTTGTCTCAAAAATCTGCATTATATCCATTTTCAAAGAACTTTTTAAAAATACATTTTTGACCCCTTAAATTTGTCATTGACATATATGTGTGCGTAAATATGTTTTTATAAACACACACACACACACACACACACACACACACACACACACACACACACACACACACCAGGTTTTGACTATGTATGTACCTTAACACCATACACACAGGCCTTTGAAATGATCAAGAATCAGAGATCTCATCTATGTGCCATTTTACATAGGACCTCCTATGTTTTTATGTTTCTTGCAAAACTTTTAATTCCAAATCATATATGTAGGATAGAGCAGGTATCTACTAAGAATATTGTATGTGTTGTATGTGAAATAGCTGTCATATATAATACTTGTAAGTATGCAAATTGTATATTTTTCATTTTACAAAACTTCTGTATGGATCTTGTATTTTCTTTAGGATAGAGCAGGTATCTACTAAAAATACTGTATGTGAAATAGCTGTCATATATAATACTTGTAAGTATGCAAATTGTATATTTTTCATTTTACAAAACTTCTGTATGGATCTTGTATTTTCTTTAGGATAGAGCAGGTATCTACTAAAAATACTGTATGTGAAATAGCTGTCATATATAATATTTGTAAGTATGCAAATTGTATATTCTTCATTTTACAAAACTTTTGTGTGGATCTTGTATTTTCCTTACTTGTCATGCACATTATTTACAAGTGTCATATATGTGATACAGTTATTTTGTAAAATCCTACAATGTCTTTTCCATATGGGCACCACAAAATCAAACCACTTCTTCCCTGTTTTACTCCTGCTGTAGATAGCACCTGTTTTTCACTCTTTGTAAAGAACACATTTTGCATTAATGACCATCATAAAGATCATTTAACCAGTATAATAAAAGTTTACCTAAATCAAATTACCAACTCCAGCCTTAAGTTCACACAGACATGTCAGTCGTAGATGTTCATAGAGATACAATGCTAATGCTACAGGGGGACAAGCAGCTACACTGAGGTCCAGATGTCTGAACTTGGCTGCATCCTGACCTTTTGGTGATCTGTTGTTCACGTCTCTAGGTGTTAGCTGTTTATGTCTAGTGTACCTGAGATTTCTTCAAGTCTTTGTATGTTGTTTTTCACACCCACATTCTCATGAGAACTCACGTGCACTCACACAGGCCATACACACACCTACACTCCATGAACATGCCCATATATGTTATGGATAAAAATAAATATGTCATAAATATTGGATGGAAATGTTAAAAAGTAAAAAACATGGTAGTAAATACAGATGATAATTATGTCATAAATATAGCATTTTATATTTCAGTTAGGTTGGTTTTTAGTTCATAAATGTTTTTGGTCTTTTTCAGTATATTTATATACATATATATATATATATATATATATATATATATATATATATATATATATATCTCTATATATATATATATATATATATATATATTTTAAATATTTGGCGATTCACCAGTTACACCACCAGGGCTTGCGTCTGCCATTACACTATTGAAATGAAACTCACAACAACATGTCTGTTTCCTTCTTCACTTCTCCCCTTTCAGGTTATATAAACAGTTATATAAATGTTAAAGTTTGTACAGATGTTTTGAAAGTAACATTGAACATGTAGGTTTGTCATTATTCCTGTTCCAAGTTGTGTAAATGTGTGTTTTTTATTGTTAAAATGTCAAAGAGCCTACCAACGTAGCCCGTCGGCTAACTGCAGGTTTTGGATTTAATGTCAACATGGAAAATGTTCATGATGAAATTATTCATTACACTTTTGAATGGAAGCTTACAACAACGTGTCTGTTTCCGTTTTCTCTTCTTCCCTTTCAGGAGTGTACCATTTACTCCATGTTTTTTAAAAACGTGAATCTATGCTGAGTGTCAGACTTTCTTCACAGCTGTCAGACTGTCCACTGCTGATCATTCTGATTCTCTCCATTCTTGCAAGATTGTATTTTTGCAATAAACAATCACAATTTTTTACTGGTTAAATATCCTTTATTTCACCTTTTTGGGAAAGATAGACCAGTTTTTCTTCAACAATTATGGTTCTTTTCTCAGTAAACTACCCACATCCATCCTCATACCTGCAGATCAGGGAGGAGGCACAGACATATTTAAACAGGTGTGGGCTCCGGTGTTGGAGACAGAGGAGTGTTTTCAGGTTTGACCAGGTTCCAGCTTGGCATCACTCACAAGGTGTGTCACTCCAGTCTTCAGTGACTGTTCTGTTAGAATTATGAGCTGGTAAAACCTCAGCACCTGATACCCCATGTTATCTGGTTTTAGACTAAGATTAGCACTTCATGTCATTTTTGAAAGAAATACACATGAAACTAAACTGCAGGGCAGATGAACAAACCACTGAGGATGTGCTTGTAAGTAGGTCAACAAAATAAAGCCACTGTTTACCAGCAAAAGAAGAAAATAAGATAACAACAGCAACTCAGTCCATAGTAAAAAGGAGGCTGTAAAAAAGGTAGTAAAAGGTAATTAACTCAACTCTAGGATTCCTGTATAAACCCTGCTAACCAGTGAGGTACTGACATGGGGTGATGGGAGTGTCCAAAAGGAATCAGTGGGACATTTCTGGTCAAAGACCTGACAGACAGTTTTTGATGGAATATGGTCGGATTGTTGAGCTGGTTTAGCAAGGCCTTGCTCAACAGTACCTTGACCTTAGAGTTCACTTCTGATCTCTTCAATAATAATAACAATATAACTTAAATTTATATAGCGCCTTTCAAGGAACCCAAGGTCGCTTTCCACAGTAGAGGCGACAAACAAATAAGAATCAAAAACAAAGACCAAAGCAGGAAACCTGATTTGGATCTAAGCTTTAGAAGTCGTTCTAGGCTCTTTGGGTACCATTCGTATTGTCCGTCCCTTCAATCTGTCGTCCATTTTCCTCTTGCAGCCACGTCCAGGGAGGTTGGCTACAGTCCTGTGGACCTTAAACTTCTGAATAATATGTTCAGCTGTAGTCGCAGGAACATCAAGCTGCTCAGAGATGATCTTACAGCCTTTAGCTTAACTATAATTTTCTTTCTAATCTCCTGAGACAACTCTCTCCTTGGCTTCTTATGGCCCATGTTCACTGTGGTACACACCATGATACCAAACAGCACAGTGACCACTTTTCTCCCTTTAAATAGGCAACATGACTGACAAGCTTGAGGTCACCTTATTACAGGACACAACTTAGTTTAACATGCACCTATGATCAATTTATTTTCAATTTGTTGAAGAGTTTCCTTCATTTTTGTCCAGGCCACTTTCATTATTTTGTTTTCCATTGAACTACAATTCAAAAGCAATGTCTGGGTTTCATTAGTTAATTTTCAGTAACATTTTATTGATAACTACTTAAGAAGACAGTTTCAACGGCCAATAAAATAGTGGGAAAGTCACATAAAATATTGAAGTCACAAAAGACACTTTGACAAGACTGACAGGACAGAGGAAGAAAGATCTGAGCACAAAAGCGTTCTCGTCCTTTCTGATCAGTTTGATCCTCTGAGCTCAGGAATTAATCCCTCTGGAACTAAAACTGTTTTTTTTTTGACTGATTGGCAATAAAATAGTTGGGGAAGTCACAAAAACCCTGTTTTAACTTTGACTGACAGGACAAGAAAAAAAGAGAGGGGCATCTGAGGAGAAAGTTCTCGTCCCCTTTCTGATCAGTTTGAGCCTCTGAGCTCAGGAAGAGTCCCTCTGGAAACTAAAGCTGTTTCATTGACTGCTTGGTTGTGTTGCTTTCTGATATTTGTGAGCCTGAGGGAAGATCACACCTGAAGTGACCAACTGTTCTGATTAAGCAGGAAGAGGCGGAGCTAACAGAGAGATGACAGCAGGAAGTGACTGCTCTCACAGAGATTAGCATAGTTGCTAACAGCTGCAGTTTTATCAGATCTGGACCACATTTCTCCAAACTTCTCTGTAATAAGAATATTTTCATGTTGTTGAAGTGACTCACTGCCTGTCCTTAAAGTCTTGACAGCAGCAACACCACACTACAACATATGACTGGCCTGTAATGAATGTGACTGACAGAACAATCATCCAATCACCTGCTTCTGGAAGATTCTGCCCTCCTCAAACACTTTCTTTTGGATCTTTCCTGTATGGATTAGTGAAATATGTTGAATAGTCTAACTTCTGTGTCAGGTCGTTGACTGAGACTTCTTAAACTAAAGCCGAGCATCAGATTGGAGAAGATTTAAGTGACTCTGATCGTGGTGTGGTTACTGCTGCCAGAGAGGCTGGTCTGATCATTTCAGGAACAACCATCTCTGGAGTCCAGACAAAATGGGAAAGTCTTTACAGCAACACCACCCTAATTTATTGAGGAGAACAAAAACATTAAAGTCATTTTCTGCTGAAACATTAAGAAGAAGGATCAGAATTTGACATAAAGACAGGACAAATACATACCATTACACCCTGAGTATTTAATAAATGAGACCAAAAAATCACATTTTAACTTGTAATATTGTCTAACAATCTAAACTATGATATCAATGTTCATGATTTATCTTTAAAGAGATAATATGTATATGTAAAAAAAGAAAAAAAACATTCATATGAGCAGAAAACTAGAGAGTCACTGGAGAGCAGATTACATGAAGAAGTTAAACATTTACAGAGCAATGAGAGGGAATCAAAGAACAATCAATAAAGTCAGACTGATCACTGATCTGTATGCTGATTAGAAATGCAATAACAATCATCTCTCACCAATAAACATCAACAAAAATATACATATATTTAGATTAAAACAGAGAATTAAACATTCTGTCCTTTTAAACAGAGGTCTCAGACCACCAGGTCACTACTTGGCTGTAGATCATCTGGAAAAAGACTGTAAAAATAAAGATGATTAATTTCATTTCCTTTTTTTAAATAACTGAGACAAAAGGCTGTTTCATGTTTCAAAAACACGACCAGGTCCTCACATAGTCGGCTGTGTAGCTGACTGCAGACTTTACACTCAGGCTCTCTGTCTCTCAACACTGTGAGGAATGAAAAAGTACAACCAAGGATAAACTCACTGCTAAACCTCGTGCTCATGCACTCATCCACTTGTGATCTGGACGTAGTTGTAAACTGACTCTGCACCATGTGTGTGACTGGAGGACGGTGGAGGCCCATGAGAGCGCTCTAATTCCTGAAGCAGAAAGATTCAGTTTAGAGGTCAGAACTGATAAAACACCGTCAATAATCAACAGAAACATCAGATCAGCTCAGACTGATGGCAGATGGATCAAACACTCTGTCAGCATTTTCTACATTAGTGGTCCCAAACCATTTTACACCGCGCCCCGATTCATGAAATACAACCAGGTCACAGACCAGCCTTAGTGGAGGAGCAGGAGCAGAGTTTGAGACAACAATGACAAAACAACGTCAGGGTATCATATAACTCACCATAACACCGGATCAGAGAGAGCCATGGGCAGAGTTACCAGGTCTGATTATTGTGAGCAGCTTTGGGCTTCTTTTTGAAAAGTTGCTTGTAAATATTGGTAGTTGACGGTTGTGTTTTGTTGGGCTTGTTGTGGTCGAAAAACCCAATTCAGAAGTTACACAAACTATTTTGTCCCACACTAAACACACCTTAAAAAGAAATGTTTAACCCCAACAAAAACGCAACAGTTTACATTAGTTTTTCTTAGTTAAGAAAACTTAATTGGAAATTGCGTTGAACCAACAAACTATATCACATTGGACAAATTAATTTTCCTCTTCAGTCAAAGATTACTTTCAGTACTGCTTACTGAATATCTTTTATCATAAGGACAAGTTTTTAAGTTGGTTACTCAAACAAATATATTAAGGAAACTGACTTTACCATTATTACGGAAGCCCTAAAAGGCCATGGTTTTTCAAGTTTTTCTAGCACTGTTTTCTCGAGATCTCGACTTATTTATGTTGTTATCACGAGATAACGAAGCTTGTTTTCCTGAGATAACTACATAAATAAGTTGAGATCTCGGGAAAACAACTGATACTAAGTCGTTATCACGAGAAAACCATGCTAGAAAAACATGGAAAAACCATGGCCTTTTAGGGCTTCTGTACATTATATCTAAATTAGTTTAATTTGTTGTCTAGTTAATTATAATACCAATAAACCCAATTTTTTAGGTAGCAGTAATTTCAATATATACATTTATATACTTTTTCTGCATTTTTCTTTTTAAGTTAAACCATTTGTTCGTCTTTTCCTTTACATTCTATCAACACTTACACAAGAGTTAAAGGGAAATTCTTGTGTAATTTTAGCCCAGGGTCTAGCTAGCAGTCACACAATTAAACAAACTAAATTCTAAATATCCCAATAAAAGTCATTTGTAATGAATTTTAACCCATTATTTCAGTAGAATAATTAGAAATACATTTTTACTCACCATGAAATGTTGCTTCAGCCTCCTGCACCGTCTTATTCAGTTGTTTCTGTAACAGATGTAACTTAAAATGGAAAAGAGTTGAGAAAAATTAATTTATCAAGCCAAGTTTATGAAGTTATGGCAAATTGAATTTTGTGTTCAGCTTACCAACAATGAAGTTTGAGTATATGTGACATGCTAAATTAAGTTTATGTAATTACCAACATTATTATTTGATCACAACTTAAAAAATAAAGTTGGCAACCTAGAAAGTTCATCTAAATCATTTAATTACATTTTTTAAATTGCATTTATGTATTAAATCAAGTGGTGTCAACAAATACTTTGAATTACTTTTTAGAGTGTATAAATGCAAATTTTACTGTTGCAAAAACGATGTTTCAAACAAAAAATCCTAATTGTCAGAATTTTATTTATTTCTAATGTGGCTTGTACTTTTGTCACCATAATAAATCTGTAGAGGATCAACATAAAACTGAGATAAAAGTCTGAAAACTCTAATTTACAATATTAATAACATCATCTTAAAAATCAATAAAAGAGGTTTTAAAAAGGGATGAAGGAAAATGTCTGAAACACACGTCACTGGTCTAAGCTGAGAGAAAACTTTTTCAAGCACTGCAGCATCAACCAGGACAAAACATTCCAGTGTTTCCTCATTTACAAGCACAGACTCAGAAGAGTTAAAATGACCAGATTTATATTTAAAAAGTTTGACCTGATAAAATCAATTTTACTTCTGAAGTGGACTTCATTGTTTTCACATGATAAATCCGAATTAAAATGTTGGTTAAAACAGGGTTGGTTAATCGATCAATAAAAAAAGAGTATTTTGGAGTTATTATGATTGTCAGTGTTTAATTTTGAACAGTGCTCCTGTTTTGTTTGTTGTATGCTAACATTTGTTTTTGAAATATCTAATAATGAACTGTTAGTTTGTGTTTTCTCCTTCTTCTCCCAGTGATTCTGCTCTCTCTTCAACCTGAGAACTTCATTTGTTCTCCAGGGAGGGTTATTGCTCATTTTAATGTTTTTCTAGTGGTGCAACAATATCAAGTGCTGCCTTGAGTTTCCAGCTAAAATGATCAACAATAAAATCACAAGAAGAGGGTTAAACAGCTTCTGGGGCATCACTTAAAATCTCACTAAAAATTAGCAGCCACATCAGAAAGCAAGAGAACATTTCCTGACGCTCTGGGACGTCCTGCTGGATAAAATCCTTTACATTAAAAACACAGTGATGGTCTGACAGGCCCACATCCACAACAGAGGACACAGTAGCCTTATAATCCACATGGTATTAGAAGATCTAAGATATGTTTACTATTGTGGGTGGGCTCGAACACATGCTGGTTAAAATTCATAAAATTAATGAGATCTAAAAATTCAGAGCTGAAAGATTCTGACTGGTCATCATCATAAATATAAAAAATCCCTGAAATAATGATTCTGTTGTAATTTACATGGATGATTGACAGCAGTTCAGAGAATTCACTGATAAAAGAGGAGCATCTTTTGGGGGGCTGTAAAGAGTTCAACAAAATATCAGAGGACTGTTAAAAACAAATGAATGACCCTCAAATGAAATAAAATAACCAAATAAAACCTCTTTAGATCCATTTAAAGCTAAAAGAAATGTGCAGTCCTCCACCCCGTCTACCATTTCTACAAGAACATAAATAATTCAAACCAGGCGGAGATGCTTTATTGAGAGCTGCACGTCTATCTGTTCTCAGCCACGTCTCAGTTAAAAACATAAAGTCAATGTTGTTGTCTAACACCACATCATTAATTAAAAAAGTCTTGTTTCAAAAAGATAGTGCACATTTTAAACTGCCATGTTGAGTGACCTCTCTGTAGGAGATGAGCTTTATGTTGATGGTGTATTTTTATGTGTTTGAGGTTGTTATATTTGGATAAGGAGAATGGTTTTACAGTGTGTTGTCTGGTTTTGGTGATTACTGGAACAGAGAGTCAATGGAGGAAGATGGAGCTGTGGGTGATGAGAGTGGCTGAGATGCTGCAGGCTGCAGAAAGATTGTTTGGGGTGATGTTTAAAGTGGTTTCCTGGTGTCGATGGTTTGGACTTGTTTCTAAACCCAAAATAAAGACACATTCATGAGCACTCACTCTCTTTTTAACAGCTGTTTAAGTTTACCTGGAGACACCTGTTGACATGGTAACTAATTAAACCACTACACCTTCTGGGCTCAGAGGAAAATGCTGTAAAATCTGAGTTTGTTCAATGCTGACAGTGTGTTTTATCTATCAGTCTGCACTGATCTGATGTTTCTCTTGATTATTGATTAGTATTTATTAGCTCTTACCTCTAAACTGAATCCCTCCACATCAGGAAGTTGAGCGCTCTTGTGTCTCCACCGTCCCCCAGTTACCTCCATCATGCAGAGTGGTTGATTTGCAGCTACATCCAGAGCACAGGTGGACCAGTGTGTAAGGACAAGGTTTAAGCTCTAGTCCATCTCAGGCTGGACTTTTTCATTCATCACAGAGTCAGAGGGCCTTTGTGTGGAAAGTCTGCACACACAAGCTGCACAGACAGATATGTGAGGATCTGGTTATCCTTTCAAAATAAAACACTTTTCAGTCTCAGTCATTCAACAAACACAAATCAAATCAACTGATTTAGTTTCTCTACAGTCCAGTCCCATTCTGCACTCCGCTGGTTGGGGACCTCTGTTTAACACCATATTCCTCTGCACTCACATGTTATGTTTGAATTAGTTACTGTGTCAACTGGTGACTTTCAGCTGACTGCATTCCTCAATGTCATTGTTAAGCAGCTGATGAAAACAGAGTGAGTCCTCCTGAATGTCTCTTCATTGGGGTTTAGAAACAAGCCCATGGCCCCCTCTGATCCTGCGTCATGGTGAGTTATACTTTGACCAACATGTGTGATTTTTCCTCATCGTCCCCCTCGACGAAGGCCCGTCTGAGACCACATGGTGTTACAGAAAACCAGGCTGTGGTTCATCCAGGCTGGAGACCACAGCTGTAAATGACTGATTTACTTTAGTTTGATGAACTCAGCAGTGTCTGAATTAACATAATAACACATCCTGACACCAGCGTGTAGAGGCTGAGTGAATGTGGTCTGGACTCTGTGGAGGAGAGTCATGGTTTGATTTTCAGAGACGCAGTAGAAGGACAGAACCCCCGCACTGTGATCCAGGTACACTCCTATTCTTGAGGATCGAGGACCTGAAACTGGAGTTTTAACAGCATTGTGCCAAAAGATATAACCTTTCATAAAAATGTTAGCTTCCAACGCCCACGACTTGTCATTTCGTCCAAATCCACATTCATTCATAGTCCCTGTCCTGTTGATGTTTCTGTAGGCCACTGCCAGAATAACTCCTTCTCCTCTCCAGTCCACCTCCCAATAACAGCGTCCAGTCAGGGTCTCTCGACTCATGACCTGACTGTACTGAGTGAATCTATCTGAGCTGAAACTATAAGGCTGTTTTTGTTTCATGTATGTCACTTTTCTGTTCCCATCAGATAACAGAAGATTTTCATTTGCGGTGTTTGGATCCATCGTAATGTCACAAGCATAGTTCAAGAACTGGGCTCTGATCTCGGGCTGCAGGTCTGATGGTCCACAAAGATCCACTTCAGTCCCCATGTGAGAGAGGTTTGTCCATTTCTCACTCAGAATGTCCTGCAGTTGATCTTGAAGTGCTGTCACGGCTGCTGTCACATCCTCAAAGTATCTCAGAGGACGGGTGTTGATGCTCGCTGAGGCTGCAGGTTCATCAAGTTTGGACAGTGAAGGGTGGTCCAGGAGAAACTGGATATCATCCTCTGTGAGAGAGAGCTTCTCCAGTTCAGCGTCTTTGCTCTTCAGCTCACTGATCTCCTGCTCCAGCTTCTCCTCAAGCTCTTTAACTCCACTCACTTCAGCTTCCTGCTGGGATCTGAGCTGCTGCTTCACATCAGAGCGTCTTTGCTGCAGCACACGGATCAGCTCAGTGAAGATCTTCTCACTCTTCTCCACTGCTTTATCAGCAGAGCCGTTGATGGCCTCCACCTCCTGCTGGAGCAGCTTCACGTCTCTCTCTCTGTGCTGGATTCTCTGCTGGATGTTTTGTCGACTCACCTGGAGCTCTCTCTGCCTCTCTGTCCTCTCTGCTGCAGCTGTGACCGTGTCATGACCTTTGTGTTGGTCAAAGGAGCAGAGATAACAGATGGACTGCTGATCAGTGCGGCAGAACATCTTCATCACCTCATTGTGACGAGAGCAGATGTTCTCCTGGAGCTTCTTGGACGGCTCCACCAGCTTGTGTTTTGAGTAGGCAGGTGAGTCCAGATGAGGCTGAAGGTGTTCCTCACAGAGAGAGGCCACACACTGAAGACAGGACTTGATGGCTTTACGTTTCCTCCCTCTGCAGACGTCACAGGCCACATCTTCAGCTCCAGCATAGCAGTGATCAGCAGGAGCAGCTTGGAGTTCAGTCTTCTTCAGCTCCTCCACTAAAGCTGCCAACATGGTGTTTTTCAGCAGAGCAGGCCTCTGTTTGAAGGTCTGTCTACACTGAGGACAGCTGTAGATCCTCTCATCATCCTCTTTGTCCCAGTGTTTGTTGATGCAGCCCATACAGTAGCTGTGTCCACAGGGAACAGCCACTGGATCCTTCAGTAGATCCAAACATATGGAGCAAGAAAAAGTCTCTTGGTCCAGCTGAACTCCTTTCTGAGCCATTTTAACTCTGACTAACAGCCTCTGAGTTTCACTTCCTCAGAAGTGAGTGTAGCTCCAGCTCTGATCTCCTCCTCATGTGTCAGTGCAGTGAGTGTTTGCTCCTGCACCCTCTGACATGTTGGTTACACCCATCATCACATATTGTAGATCTGAAGGGGAGGAGACCAGGAAGTTCAGAGCAGAGTGAAGCCTGCTGTGTCTGAGTCACGTTACTCTTCACCCTGTCAGGACAGTTCCTCAACATGAACACATAACCACTTTATTAATGTTTTGTTTGTTTGTATTTTTGATAAGATTTAAACCATTTTAGTTTTTCTTATTGTTTAAACATGGACATGTTCGAAATCAAAATGTTTATCTAAAAATGTTTTACTCAGTTGAAATGTTTAACCTGAGTGGTTATCAAAGTACGACTTCATATTTTTGCCATGTGTAAGCTGAAATAGTCTTTGTTACTCACCTTAGAGCCCTCCTTCTGGGCAGCGCCTCTCTGAAGTAAAACCAGAGAAATGTTCTTTGACATTTAATCTCTACACTTTGACGTCTTCTTCTAGGGTATCATCTGTTTTTCTTTTTGTCAACAAGGCTCTCCTATATCATTTTTTTTAAGTTTTCTCAACACAACGTAACACACCCGCCAGTTTTCTTTATATGCCAGAATGCTGTAAGACTCTAAAGATTTATTTCATAGTAAATGGACTTTTATTATTATTTTAAAAATAATATTCACCTGACCAAAGAATAATTCATTTTGCATTTATTAACAAATTGTCTTTTTATCTAATTGAGACCTCAAAGCTCCAGCCACAGGACAACAGAACCTGTTTAAGTGAAAATCTAAGATGGAGCCTCTCTTCCATGAAATCTGGGACCAGCTCGCTTCCAGACATCCTCTCACTGGATCCATCATGCTGGGTCGAGGGTGGACTTCTTTATCTCCCTTTGGGACAACTCTGAACCACAAGTCCCTCAGGCTCTCCAGTAGCTCCAGACCAGTTTGAGATTCCAAAACCACGAAGCAATGCCATAGTAAGACTGTGGTTCTGAACTCCTTCAAACAGGCTTGATTGTAAAGGTTTGATTCTCCATTAATCAGCTACCCCCAATTTTGACCTTTATAAAGAACTTTATTTTTTTAAATTAGTTCTCCATAACCACTCAGTAAACTTAAATATTGCTTGAGGGTTCATAACTTTTTTCCTTATTCACAGCATGACCCATTTTGCCCCACCGGCAACAATTGTTGCCGAAGTACATCACTGTCATTTTCTACTCACAACAAAAAATGTCAGCACTAGTAATGCAACTTTTTGCACTTATGTGTTAGTAGACAACTTGGATAAAGATTTTGGATTATAAAATATAGTTTTTTTTAAGTAGTCCCTGTCACATGACATCATCTGCTTCCTGCTCCTTCCGGTGGAAGACATGGAGGATGCAAATTGTCCTGGAAAGAGGTCATTTTCAGAAATTTCTAATGCTTTCCCCAAAAACGTATTTATGATTATTTAATCATTCAAGTCTCTAGAGTTACCCTCTACCAAATTTTTTTACCTGGGATAAATATTTTTTTGTTCATGGGCTTATTTCTGTGAGTGGCAACAAAAGTTGCCGGTGGGCACATAGCTTGTAACTAGCTAAAGGAAAACACTGTCTGCAGGATTTCTCATAATTTACTTATTTCAAATTGTAGAATGAGGTACGCTGGTGCATTTAAGTCCTCTCAGAGTACTCTTCCAAACTAAATAAATTCACAGGTATTCAAGACCTGTGTCTGTAGGATTTTGATGCGTTACCATAAATTTTCTTGCTATTTGCTAAGCAATCTTTCTCTGTCAACTAACATCAGTATGGAAACCCGTTTCTGCAACTTTAAAAAAAGGAAATCAGGGAACTAAAAATAAATAAATAAATAAATACTAAGTCATAATAATGTGATAAAAAGTCAAAAATGTTGATGTGCAGTTGGAAGTGCACCTTTCTTGACACACACTCATCATAGCCAATGGCCATTCATACCCCCCCCACACACACACACCTGCACACTCCCACACACACAATTTTCATAAAATAACAGGCCAAAATACAAATTTATTATCTATGTTGTTCTTTCCTTGGGTACTCTGTAATATAGGTCCTGTCCATGCTGCAGGACTTTAACACTGTGACCTAGGTACAAGCTATGTGACTACCGGCAACAATTGTTGCCAGTCATAAAAATGCTATTTTCTTTGAAACAAAGTACAAAATGGAAAAAAGAAATACATAACATGATTCAGAGGGACTCAACTGATAAAATTATATGCCTTACAAGTCAGAAAAAAAATTGGGCATAAATGGGTTAATCAGTATGACTCTGACATTTATTCCTTCTTAAGAGTTTCACTTTATTTTGTCTTACACATCCAGCATATACTTTTGATAAATCACCCTTAAATTTAAAGTTCTGTCTGTTCTATTTGGAAGATTGTCATCACTGTATGAGAGCTCTATCTTGAGACTTGAGATTGATGAAATTGATCAAGTTTGATTTAATTGATTTATCTTATTTAATTGAATTAGTAAATCAATAAATGAATTAAAATGACCTTTTTATGTGAAAGGATGATGCCCCCTTATTAAATTGGTCATTAGCAAAATTGGTTATGAAATGAATATTAATTTCTTCAATTAATATCCAGTAATATCGAGAACATTATCACTACAGAAGCCGAACAATAATGTGGATTGTTGCTGCTGTGGTGATTATTCATCCATATTTATATCTATTATCTGTCAAGAATGAGGCACAGAATGAGATGCAGAAAACAGGCAGTCAGACCAGGCAGAAAAATCAGGAAACTTGAGGCAGAACACGAGGTCATAAAAACAGACAAGGTTGTACAAAACTGAACGATGAAGAGTGCTGGAACGAAGACGGTGAGTACAACAATCTGGCACAGGACAGAGGGAGACATGACGCCAAATACAAGAGGTGAAGAGGGGAGATTAGAAACAGGTGAGGAAAAACACTCAGCATGCAGGTGTGACAGGACGGGGGGGCAGGACAGACACGAACACCTACGACAGAGACAAGAGTTTTGTGAAATAAAACAGGAAGGACAAGACAAGAGACACAGATGTGTAAATATAACTGAAAACATGACTGACATCACATCATCATACCTGAGGGAAACTTGGAGACAAGAATCAACCTGTTTAACATGATTTTAGTTTGTGGGAGGAAGCTGGAGTGCCTGGAGAGAACCAATGCATGAACAGGGAGAACTGAAAACTCCCTGACCAACATGGGGTTCAGACTATAAACCGCCTTACTGTCTGGCTCGTGCACTTCCTAATGTGATTTGATGCCTATATGTATATCTGCTAATCCTTTAACCAGATAAAGCTGCTTAAAATTAGCAGAGCACAAACTTGACTAGTCAGTATATATTACTCTTAGTTTAATAATTAATCAGGAGCCAAAAGGTTTTTTTAATTGAAGGTCTTTATTTAAATATGCCAACATGACACCTTTCTCTAAAGTGAGTGACTTCTGTATAGAAAGCACTCACAAAGACTCATTCCCTGTCAGCCAATCACTGTAGGCGTTGTAAGTCAAATGGTTCCTGAAACATGACATCATCCATAGCAACAGGGTCTGAAACATGACATCATCCATAGCAACGGGGTTAGCTCCGCCCCTTTCTTTTAGCTTAAGAGCTCTGAATTCCACTTCTGTCACCTGTCCAGTCTGTTTGATACAAACTTTCTTAAAGAAACTGCTCCACCTAGTGGCAGACACAACACATGTGATCAACAACACATTACATTTTATTTCCATGAAGAAGCACAACATCTAAAATCACAACCTGAGACCAGGGGCCTGTACTACGAAGCTGGATTAAGTCATCCAGGATAACTCTGCGACATCTCGCTGAACTTCACCGGATCTCCGTCATCCAGATCTGCAGTACTACGACGCTCGTTATCTACTCGATAAGTGAATCCGGCTGGGATCTGTGCACGCACACATAAAATGGGCGTGGTTAGCGGCCCCGGAGCATTTTCCACAATGGAGAAGAGAGCAGCCTACTTCACGGCGGAGGAGCAGCAAATAATCCTGCAAAAGTATGAGGAGTACCGCAGTATTATCCAGGCCAGGAGCAACACGGTGAAAAACATGGCCCTACATTTTCCAGAAACACAAATATCTGAAAATGTAATAAAGAACTTGTCCACATTTAACCAAAATTATGTAATTGAATAGTCTTTTAAATGGTGATGAATAATTATTTTTATGTATTTTAAATGTAATTTAATTAGCCTAAATGTAATATTTAATTTCACTTTTATTGTACTTTGGATCTAAAACAACATTTGTCCCACTGTCATGATTCACCGCTATTGGACAGTGTAAAACATTTCCTCTTTTTTGTTAATTAAAATAATAAATGGACAGTGTTGATAACACTGGGATAAATCTATGATTGAAATTAAATGTAAATTAGATATTTAAAAATATTTGTTCCAACAAAATTCTGTCCCTCGGTGTCATGGTGTTACTACCAAAATTTGGAGATCATGTTACATTAGACAACATTTAAGATATGATGATTACTTATGTAATTGAACTTTAAACCAAAATTATTGTTACTTGACTTTATCCATAATAAAGTTCAGTACAATTATCAGCATGTGTTGTCTTTTATCAGAAGTAAACATCCTCGGATCAAACGTTCTCACTGACATTGAGAAATAATGTCAAATAGTTTGAATTAAACAAGTTACTGTTTTGTTTCATGGAGTTTTGTCAGCAGTCTTCAGATGTTGTGATATGTGCCTTTACATTAATTTTATTGCATTCATGAATCTTGTGATTGTAACCTAAAATATGTTAACACCAATGACAGAAATAACATAAAAATACTGACTAGAACGATTTTTCTATGTGTCCATTATTGTTTCTAAAACATCATGGTCAACATACTAATAAATACTCTACATTTGTCTAAACGCAATTAATTTTTTTCACTTGTTTGACCAGGAAAATCACATTCATATTTTCAAAATGACCTTAGTCCATCATTTGCCACGTAAGGCTCCAGCAGGTCACAGATGTATAGAAGTCCCTCCCGTGAAAATCTGTACATCTCGTACAAGATTTCTTCTGGTAAGTCAAGCGGATTACTTCCGTCAAGAAAAAAACGCTCCAGACGAAGCGCTCCTCTTACAATTCGCGCACCGACATTAACCGGTTCTGGCAGAAATGGGCAAGCCATTTTCCAAGACAGCAAACTGGTGACAGTGCGGTCTTTTATGCCCGCCCGAGAGAACCGATTGGTCAGCGGGCGGTCTGTCACACCCCGTGAGCTCTTATGCTGGAACTTAACCTGCTCCGGACCAGGTTTGGCGTTCAGTATCAGTTACCGGGGCAACGTGTCTGGATAAAAAGAGATCCACATTCGTAGTGCGGAAAACCCGAAACTTATCCAGGAAGTTATCTCTCTAAGAGCTAATCCAGCTTCATAGTACAGGCCCCTGATATACATGAGATTTAATTCAGAGAGACAACAGTGGACTAGAGAGCTACAACTGTTCAACTGATAATCAATGCAAAAAAGCTTATTCACCAATCACAGGGCAGAAACTCAGTGTATTTAGCCATATATACATGAGTGAGTAATCTTCAATAGCCTATACAATGTCAGAGCTCCACACAGAACTGTAATGTCATTACAGCAGAACCTCCAGATTTCTTGGAGAAGATGAAAAACAATTAAAGTCATTTTCTGCAGCAACATTCAGAAGAAGGTTCAGAATTTACCATAAAGACAGGACAAATACATACCATTACATCCTGAGTATTTAATAAATGAGACCAAAAAAACACATATTAACTTGTAATACTGTCTAACATCAAAACTATGATATCAATGCTAATGATTTGTCTTTAAAGACATAATATGTATATGTAAAAAGAAGAAAAATAACATTCATGTGAGCAGAAAACTAGAGAGTCACTGGAGAGCAGATTACATGAAGAAGTTAAACATTTACAGAGCAATGAGAGGGTATCAAAGTACAACCAATAAAGTCAGACTGATCACTGATCTGTATGCTGATTAGAAATGCAACAACAATCATCTCTCACCAATAACCATCAACAAAAATACTAATATATTTTGATTAAAACAGAGAATTAAACGTTCTGTCCTTTTAAACAGAGGTCTCAGACCACCAGGTCACTACTTGGCTGCAGATCATCTGGAAAAAGGCTGTAAAAATAAAGATGAATAATTTCATTTCCTTTTTTAAATAACTGAGACAAAAGGCTGTTTCATGTTTCAAAAACACGACCAGGTCCTCACATAGTCGGCTGTGTAGCTGACTGCAGACTTTACACTCAGGCTCTCTGTCTCTCAACACTGTGAAGAATGAAAAAGTACAACCAAGGATAAACTCACTGCTAAACCTCGTGCTCATGCACTCATCCACTTGTGATCTGGACGTAGTTGTAAACTGACTCTGCACCATGTGTGTGACTGGAGGACGGTGGAGGCCCATGAGAGCGCTCTAATTCCTGAAGCAGAAAGATTCAGTTTAGAGGTCAGAACTGATAAAACACCGTCAATAATCAACAGAAACATCAGATCAGCTCAGACTGATGGCAGACAGATCAAACTCACGCTGTCAGCATTTTCTACTTTAGTGGTCCCAAACCATTTTACACCGCGCCCCGATTCATGAAATACAACCGGGTCACAGACCAGCCTTAGTGGAGGAGCAGGAGCAGAGTTTGTGACAACAATGACAAAACAACGTCAGGGCATCATATAACTCACCATAACACCGGATCAGAGAGAGCCATGGGCAGAGTTACCAGGTCTGATTATTGTCAGCAGCTCTGGGCTTCTTTTTGAAAAATTGTTTGTAAATATTGACATTTGACGGTTGTGTTTTGTTGGGCTTGTTGTGGTCGAAAAACCCAATTCAGAAGTTACACAAACAATTTTGTCCCACACTAAACACACCTTAAAAAGAAATGTTTAACCCCAACAAAAAAAAATCAACACAACAGTTTCCATTCGTTGTTCTTATGACAACTTAATTTGAAATTGCGTTGCACCAACAACCTATATCACGTTGGACAAATTAATTTTCCTCTTCAGTCAAAGCTTATTTTAAGAACTGCTTACTGAATATCTTTTATCATAAGGACAAGTTTTTAAGTTGGTTACTCAAACAAATATATAAAGTAAACTGACTTTGCCATACGGAAGCCCTAAAAGGCCATGGTTTATCAAGTTTTTCTAGCACCGTTTTCTCGTGATAACGACTTAATTTCAGTCATTTTCTAGAGATCTCGACTTATTTATGTCGTTATCTCGGGATAACGAAGCTTGTTTTCCTGAGATAACTACATAAATAAGTTGAGATCTCGGGAAAACAACTGATACTAAGTCGTTATCACGAGAAAACGGTGCTAAAAAAACATGGAAAAACCATGGCCTTCGAGGGCTTCCGTACATTATATCTAAATTACTTTAATTTGTTGTCTAGTTAATTATAATACCAATAAACCCATTTTTTTAGGTAGCAGTAATTTCCATATATACATTTATGGGTGATTCTCCAACTATCAAAGAATTTGTGTCCCAGGCAGAAATAACAAAAACCAAGACACGTTTGTCATTTTTTATTTATGCTACACTTAATTGATACAAAATGGAACTTAAAAAAAATAAATGACAGATAAATTACTTTTTTTTTACTATATAAAATATGGTTTTATATGAGTGCTTTTGGCTATATGACCTATGTCCCATGACCAGATTTTGGACCCTCAGTCCCTCATAAGATTAAAAATAATTCTGATTTAACAGGAACTTTATTGACTAATGACACAAAAGTCCTTATTTTAATGAAATATATCATTAGCTTGTAAGACATATGATTATTTTATTTATTTTTTATAGGAAGAACACTTGTCCCTAGGGTTCACTGTCATTTCCACCACACAACACAAAACATAACGTCAGAGATTGTTTTTATAATCTGTGTACTTCCAACCACATCAGTTGCCATGTGACAGGAGAGCTTATGGCTGTAGAGCAGTTTTAGCTCCATGGAAGCAACAGAAAAAGGCAAAAAAACAAGGTAAAGTTTTGCTAAACCAAGAGTACGTTTATTAGTCGTCATTTCCAAACAGCTCGCGTTTCCTTTGAATGTACAAATTAGGGATGTAACGACATGAAAATTTTGTATCACGGTTATTGTGACCAAAATTATCACGGTTATCATTATTATCGCGGTATTGTTGCAGTGTGCTCAAATGTTCCAAAAAGTACTTTAACACACAATTGAAATCATTTAACCCTTTTATTATTATAATCTTAACACGTCTTTTTGTCTTTTTTGTTAATAAATGTGTCTAGAAATGCCTTTTGAGTAAATTTTTTCACCCCTCTTTCATTAGAAATAAAGGTAAACGATTCGAGCAAGTTTTTTTTCATTATGTGCGCCTCGAGTGAGGCTGCTTCACCAAGGACAGATACATAGTTCAGACTTCTCCAGGCAATGAGCAGCATCACCGTGAGTTTTTGACAAAACACGGTATTACGATAATTTTAATAGGACACGGTAACGATTACCGTGGGAAATTTTACCGCGGTTTACCATTTTACCGGTTATCGTTACATCCCTAGTACAAATAATGAAAAAAAAAATCAGCTTATATTGTGTATTTTAGATTTATTTTTATGCTAATTGTAAAACAGAGATTCGCATGCTTACATGTCACAAGATTTTTAAAAAAATGTTAAACATTGTCATTTCCACAACAGTCATTTCCATCACTTTATTTATTGTGATGGAAAAGACATGTTGTGATGGAAATGACAATGTTAGGGCCACAAATGCATTTATTAGGCTTAGATCACTTAAAATGTTTTGTATTAAACTATGCAAAACATTTCATACTCTATTTCATACTTTGTAAATACACAAACTACAAGAGTAGAATGGATTTTTCAATGCGAAACCATTTGTTTTTTACAAAACCCAAAACCAGTGAAGTTGGCACGTTGTGTAAATCGTAAATAAAAACAGAATACAATGATTTGCAAATCCCTTTCAACTTATATTCAATTGAATACACAGCAAAGACAAGATACTCAGTGTTCAAACTGAGAAACTTTATTTTCTTTAACAAATAATCATCAACTTAGAATTTAATGGCAGCAACACACTGCAAAAAAGTTGGCTCAGGAGCATTTTTACCACTGTGTTACATCGCCTTTCCTTTTAACAACACTCAGTAAACGTTTGGGAACTGAGGAGACCAATTTTTGAAGCTTTTCAGGTGGAATTCTTTCCCATTCTTACTTGATGTACAGCTTAAGTTGTTCAACAGTCTGGGGTCTCCGTTGTTGTATTTTACGCTTCATTATGTGCCACACATTTTCAATGGGGGACAGGTCTGGACTACAGGCAGGCCAGTCTAGTACCCGCATTCTTTTACTACGAAGCCACGCTGTTGTAACACGTGCAGAATGTGGCTTGGCATTGTCTTGCTGAAATAAGCAGGGGCGTCCATGAAAAAGACGTTACTTGGATGGCAATATATGTTGCTCCAAAACCTGTATGTACCTTTCAGCATTAATGGTGCCTTCACAGATGTGTAAGTTACCCATGCCTTGGGCACTAATACACCCCCATACCATCACAGATGCTGGCTTTTGAACTTTGTGCCTATAACAGTCCGGATGGTTCTTTTCCTCTTTGGTCCAGAGGACACGACGACCAAAGTTTCCAAAAACAATTGTAAATGTGGACTGGTCAGACCACAGAACACTTTTCCACTTTGCATCAGTCCATCTTAGATGAGCTCGGGCCCAGCGAAGCCGGCGGTGTTTCTGGGTGTTGTTGATAAATGGCTTTGGCTTTGCATAGTAGAGTTTTAACTTGCACTTACAGATGTAGATGAACTGTAGTTACTGACAGTGGTTTTCTGAAGTGTTCCTGAGCCCATGTGGTGATATCCTTTACACAGTGATGCCGGTTTTTGATGCAGTACCGCCTGAGGGATCGAAGGTCACGGGCATTCAATGTTGGTTTTGGGCCTTGCCGCTTACGTGCAGTAATTTCTCCAGATTCTCTGAACCTTCTGATGATATTATGGACCGTAGATGATGAAATCCCTAAATTTCTTGCAATAGCTCGTTGAGGAATGTTGTTCTTAAACTGTTGGACAATTTGCTCACGCATTTGTTCACAAAGTGGTGACCCTCGCCCCATCCTTGTTTGTGAATGACTGAGCATTTCAGGGAAGCTGCTTTTATACCCAATCATGACACCCACCTGTTCCCAATTAGCCTGTTCACCTGTGGGATGTTCCAAATAAGAGTTTGATGAGCATTCCTCAACTTTCTCAGTCTTTTTTGCCACTTGTGCCAGCTTTTTTGAAACATGTTGCAGGCATCAATTCCAAATGAGCTAATATTTGCAAAAAATAACAAAGTTTACCAGTTCAAACGATAAGTATCTTGTCTTTGCTGTGTATACAATTGAATATAGGAAAGAGATTTGCAAATCATTGTATTCTGTTTTTATTTACGATTTACACAATATGCCAACTTCACTGGTTTTGGGTTTTGTAAATGGCCCGCAAGACCACAGCAGAGAGATCACAAGCATAAAGAGAAAGGATAAGATCAGATCTGCAAAAAACAAAATGAAATTTCTACTTGATGTAAAAACAATAAAAGTGACTGATGTTCAACAATGACCTGTGTCACATCATTTCCAACACATGCTGTCTTTTCCACCACACAGTGTCATGTCCATCACAACACATATTTTTACACAAAATTCATACTAATAACACAGCTACACTAATGATGTTTGGGAGTTTTGAAAACTGTGCATTAATGGTTGCAATTAATGACTAGGATTGGAAAACTCATGCATATTCAATGTAAAAACTCAATTAAAAGACTTCAGTAAGTTATAAAAAAGGCCTTTGCCATCTAGATGATGAGAAAATATGATCTTTTTAATACTTAAAATAAGTACAGTTACAAATATGGGTACATCTATTGATGACATTTAATTAAATATTTTGAAAAGATGGATAATGCAAGTAGTTTTCTTGAAAAAACATTATTTTGTGGTGTGATGGAAATGACGTTTTCCTCTGAATGCTGGACTAAAACAACAAAAAATATATAATATTTATGTAGTTTTATTACAACCACCATCACTTAATGTTTGTATATATTGTGGTGAAGTAGAACAAATCAAAATATTTCTAAAAATATGTGTTGGATTTTATGAAAAATTTCACAACCAAATTTGACTGTAGTTGGAGAATTACCCTTATATACTTTTTCTCCATTTTTCTTTTAAGTTAAACCATTTGTTCGTCTTTTCCTTTCCATTCTATCAACACTTACACAATACTTAAAGGGAAATTCTTGTGTAATTTTAGCCCAGGGTCTAACTAGCAGTCACACAGTTAAACAAGTTAAATTCTAATTATCTCAATAAAAGTCATTTGTAATGAATTTTAACCCATTATTTCAGTAGAGTAATTAGAAATACATTTTTACTCACCATGAAATGTTGCTTCAGCCTCCTGCACTGTCTTATTCAGTTGTTTGAGTAACAGATGTAACTTAAAATGGAAAAGTGTTGAGAAAAATTAAGTTATCAAGCTAAGTTTATGAAGTTATGGCAACTTGAATTTTGTGTTCAGCTTACCAACAATGAAGTTTGAGTATATGTGACATGCTAAATTAAGTTTATGTAATTACATTATTATTTGATCACAACTTAAAAAATAAAGTTGGCAACCTTGAAAGTTCATCTAAATCATTTGTACTTTTTTCACCATAATAAAGCTGTAGAGGATCAACATAAAACTGAGATAAAAGTCTGAAAAGTCTAATTTACAATATTAATAACATCATCTTAAAAATCAATAAAAGAGGTTTTAAAAAGGGATGAAGGGAAAATGTCTGAAACACACGTCACTGGACTAAACTGAGAGAAAACTTTTTCAAGCACTGCAGCATCAACCAGGACAAAACATTCCAGTGTTTCCTCATTTACAAGCACAGACTCAGAAGAGTTAAAATGACCAGATTTATATTTAAAAGTTTGACCTGATAAAATCAGTTTTACTTCTGAAGTGGACTTCATTGTTTTCACATGATAAATCAGAATTAAAATGTTGGTTAAAACAGGGTTGGTTAATCGATCAATAAAAATAAAAAGTATTTTGGAGTTATTATGATTGTCAGTGTTTAATTTTGAACAGTGCTCCTGTTTTGTTTGTTGCATGCTAACATTTGTTTTTGAAATAGTTTATTTTGAGTTAATTTTCACTTTTCCCGGCATCATTGCCCACCCCTACTCGCTCGGGGCCTGAAGACCAACAGAGAACGCTGGACACAACTCAGCTGGCTTCATGATTCCTTTTATTGGTGACAACAGTATCAGCTGCAGTTGCAGGTTGATAACCTCAAATAAAAAAAGGAAAAGAATCAGGTTGTCATTAAACAGATTTAAATCAGTCGTCTGATCAGTTGTCAGATTTAAATAGAATTTCAGTAAAGCCTATTTTAAATAAATTGTAAATGAAGGAATGAACTAAGTAAATGTATTTATAGATTATTATTAATCTTAATGATTAAAATTATTAAATCATTTTATCCATGTACAATCAATAAGCTCTAAACAGCTTTAAACTATAATTTAAGTTTAAATTATACCCTCTTATTTTAATGCTTAAGATTTAATTAATTCATGATTTTAACTCAAACTAACACATTTTAACTGATTTTAACTACTTTAATGATTGAAATGCATTCAAAATTGCTGATCATGATAATAATTTACTTTTAAATCGAATTAAACAATCTCAACTTAAATAAGATTACCTAAATGAGTTTTAAAAATGAAATGACATAGAGTTAAAGCCTAAAATAACAGACCTCAAGTCAAAATTGCCATGAGGTGAATATTTAAGTCTAAATTTTAAGTTAACATGGCTTAAATCATCAATCAACACACATCTGTAACCTCTAAGTCACTAAATTAAGCTTCCTCTTCTTTTTAAAAGAGTTAAAATTAAAGCTTTCCTCTCCACTGACGTCTCTGAGGTCTTCATGCAGTCTGTCTGTGTGACTAAAGAGTGCCACACCTGGTTCTGAGCCTGTTTAATGTCTCAGCTCTACCCTCCCCCTCTCTACCTGCACTGAGGAGTCTGGTTTGATCCTGAAGTGACTCTCTATGAAGAAGACATGGATAACTACAGGATAAATTAAACTATGTCATAAACAAATGAATAAAGTTTTTGATTGCCTGAACACTAATAATGAACTGTTAGTTTGTGTTTTCTCCTTCTTCTCCCACTGATTCTGCTCTCTCTTCAACCTGAGAACTTCATTTGTTCTCCAGGGAGGGTTATTGCTCATTTTAATGTTTTTCTAGTGGTGCAACAATATCAAGTGCTGCCTTGAGTTTCCAGCTAAAATGATCAACAATAAAATCACAAGAAGAGGGTTAAACAGCTTCTGGGGCATCACTTAAAACCTCACTAAAAATTAGCAGCCACATCAGAAAGCAAGAGAACATTTCCTGACGCTCTGGGACGTCCTGCTGGATAAAATCCTTTACATTAAAAACACAGTGATGGTCTGACAGGCCCACATCCACAACAGAGGACACAGTAGCCTTATAATCCACATGGTATTAGAAGATCTAAGATATGTTTACTATTGTGGGTGGGCTCTAACACATGCTGGTTAAAATTCATAAAATTAATGAGATCTAAAAATTCAGAGCTGAAAGATTCTGACTGATTATCATCATAAATATAAAAAATCCCTGAAATAATGATTCTGTTGTAATTTGCATGGATGATTGACAGCAGTTCAGAGAATTCACTGATAAAAGAGGAGCATCTTTTGGGGGACTGTAAAGAGTTCAACAAAATATCAGAGGACTGTTAAAAACAAATAAATGATACTCAAATGAAATAAAATCACCAAATAAAACCTGCACTCCGCTGGTTGGGGACCTCTGTTTAACACCATTTTCCTCTGCACTCACATGTTATGTTTGAATTAGTTACTGTGTCAACTGGTGACTTTCAGCTGACTGCATTCCTCAATGTCATTGTTAAGCAGCTGATGAAAACAGTGAGTCCTCCTGAATGTCTCTTCATTGGGGTTTAGAAACAAGCCCATGGCTCCCTCTGATCCTGCGTCATGGTGAGTTATACTTTGACCAACATGTGTGATTTTTCCTCATCCTCCCCCTCGACGAAGGCCCGTCTGAGACCACATGGTGTTACAGAAAACCAGGCTGTGGTTCATCCAGGCTGGAGACCACTGCTGTAAATGACTGATTTACTTTAGTCTGATGAACTCAGCAGTTTCTGCACCATAAATCATCCAGACACCAGCGTGTAGAGGGTGAGTGAATGTGGTCTGGACTCTGTGAAGGAGAGTCATGGTTTGATGTTCAGAGACGCAGTAGAAGCACAGAACCCCCGCACTGTGATCCAGGTACACTCCTATTCTTGAGGACCAAGGACCTGAAACTGGAGTTTGAACATAATTGTGAAAAAAGTTATAACTGCTTTTGCAAACATTTAGCGCCCATGACTTGTCATTCAGTCCAAATACACTTTCATAACCTGTCCTGCTGATGTTTCTGTAGGCCATCGACAGCCAAACTCCTGCTCCTCTCCAGTCCACCTCCCAATAACAGCGTCCAGTCAAGGTCTCTTGACTCATGACCTGCCACCACACAGTGAATCTCTCTGAGCTAAAACTATAAGGCTGTTTTTCTTTCATGAGTGTCACTTTTCTGTTCCCATCTGATAACAGAAGATGTTCATTTGCAGTGTTTGGATCCATTGTAATGTCACGAGCATAATTCAAGAACTGGGCTCTGGTCTCGGGCTGCAGGTGTGATGGTCCACAAAGATCCACTTCAGTCACCATGTGAGAGAGGTTTGTCCATTTCTCACTCAGAATGTCCTGCAGTTGATCTTGAAGTGCTGTCACGGCTGCTGTCACATCCTCAAAGTATCTCAGAGGACGGGTGTTGATGCTCGCTGAGGCTGCAGGTTCATCAAGTTTGGACAGTGAAGGGTGGTCCAGGAGAAACTGGATATCATCCTCTGTGAGAGAGAGCTTCTCCAGTTCAGCGTCTTTGCTCTTCAGCTCACTGATCTCCTGCTCCAGCTTCTCCTCAAGCTCTTTAACTCCACTCACTTCAGCTTCCTGCTGGGATCTGAGCTGCTGCTTCACATCAGAGCGTCTTTGCTGCAGCAGACGGATCAGCTCAGTGAAGATCTTCTCACTCTTCTCCACTGCTTTATCAGCAGAGCCGTTGATGGCCTCCACCTCCTGCTGGAGCAGCTTCACGTCTCTCTCTCTGTGCTGGATTCTCTGCTTGATGTTTTGTCGACTCACCTGGAGCTCTCTCTGTCTCTCTGTCCTCTCTGCTGCAGCTGTGACCGTGTCATGACCTTTGTGTTGGTCCAAGGAGCAGAGATAACAGATGGACTGCTGATCAGTGCGGCAGAACATCTTCATCACCTCATTGTGACGAGAGCAGATGTTCTCCTGGAGCTTCTTGGACGGCTCCACCAGCTTGTGTTTCTTGAACGGAGCTGCATGGAAATGTGGCTGAAGGTGTTCCTCACAGTAAGAAGCCACACATTGAAGACAGGACTTGATGGCTTTACGTTTCCTCCCGCTGCAGATGTCACAGGCCACATCTCCAGCATAGCAGTGATCACCAGGAGCAGCTTGGAGTCCAGTTTTCTTCAGCTCCCCCACCAGATCTGCCAACATGGTGTTTTTCTTCAGGTTAGGCCTCCTCCTGAAGGTCTGTCTACACTGAGGGCAGCTGTAGATCCTCCTCTCATCTTCTGTATCCCAGTGGTTGTTGATGCAGCTCCCACAGTAGCTGTGTCCACAGTTTGTAGTTACTGGATCCTTCAGTAGATCCAGACAGAGAGAGCAGCAGATTTTCTCTTGGTCCACTCGGTGTCCTGGATGAGCCATGTCTCCTCTCAGTGTCAGAAAGTTCCTTTTGGTGCTGATAGAAGTAGAGTCTGAGCTCTGGTGGAGGACAAACGTCTGCTCTCTTTGACTTGCTGCAGTGAATTAATGACTCTTATGGTTCATTTCTCGATAAGCTGCCCACATCATCCTCTTATCTGCAGATCAGGGAGGAGGGACAGACATATTTCAACCAGGTGTGGTCTCAGGTTGTAAAGATAGAGGAGTGTTTTATGTCTGTCCAGAGTCCAGCTTGGCATCACTCACATGGTGTGTCATTCTTTCGTGACGGTTCAGTGTTCTTTTAGAAACATGAGCTGGTAAAGTCTCAACACCTGTTATCCCACGTTATCTATTTTAAGACCAAGATTAGCAATTTATGTAATTTTCAAGGTGAAAATAACACCGGATCAGAGAGAGCCATGGGCAGAGTTACCAGGTCTGATTATTGTGAGCAGCTCTGGGCTTCTTTTTGAAAAGCTGACTGGAAATATTGGTAGTTGACGGTTGTGTTTTGTTGGGCTTGTTCGAAAACTGCATTTGCTCCTTTGGACTTGTTGTGGCTGAAAAACCCAGTTCAGAAGTTACACAAACTATTTTGTTCAACACTACACACACTCTAAAAAGAAATGTTTAACCCCAACAAAAACACAACAGTTTCCAATAGTTATTCTTAGTTATGACAACTTAATTTAAAATTGCGCCGAACCAACAAACTATATCACATTGGACAAATTAATTTTCCTCTTCAGTCAAAGCTTATTTTAAGAACTGCTTACTGAATGTCTTTTACCATAAGGACAAGTTTTTAAGTTGGTAACTCAAACAAATATATTAAGTAAACTGACTTTGCCATTATTACGGAAGCCCTAAAAGGCCATGGTTATTCAAGTATTTCTAGCACCGTTTTCACATGATAACGACTTAATTTCAGTCGTTTTCTCAAGATCTCGACTTATTTATGTCGTTATCTCGGGATAACGAAGCTTGTTTTCCCGAGATAACTACATAAATAAGTTGAGATCTCGGGAAAACGACTGAGAGTAAGTCGTCCAGGGAGGGTTATTGCTCATTTTAATGTTTTTCTAGTGGTGCAACAATATCAAGTGCTGCCTTGAGTTTCCAGCTAAAATGATCAACAATAAAATCACAAGAAGAGGGTTAAACAGCTTCTGGGGCATCACTTAAAATCTCACTAAAAATTAGCAGCCACATCAGAAAGCAAGAGAACATTTCCTGACGCTCTGGGACGTCCTGCTGGATAAAATCCTTTACATTAAAAACACAGTGATGGTCTGACAGGCCCACATCCACAACAGAGGACACAGTAGCCTTATAATCCACATGGTATTAGAAGATCTAAGATATGTTTACTATTGTGGGTGGGCTCTAACACATGCTGGTTAAAATTCATAAAATTAATGAGATCTAAAAATTCAGAGCTGAAAGATTCTGACTGATTATCATCATAAATATAAAAAATCCCTGAAATAATGATTCTGTTGTAATTTGCATGGATGATTGACAGCAGTTCAGAGAATTCACTGATAAAAGAGGAGCATCTTTTGGGGGCTGTAAAGAGTTCAACAAAATATCAGAGGACTGTTAAAAACAAATGAATGACACTCAAATGAAATAAAATAACCAAATAAAACCTCTTTAGATCAATTTAAAGCTAAAAGAAATGTGCAGTCCCCCACCCCGTCTACCATTTCTACAAGAATATAAATAATTCAAACCAGGCGGAGATGCTTTATTGAGAGCTGCACGTCTATCTGTTCTCAGCCATGTCTCAGTTAAAAACATAAAGTCAATGTCGTTGTCTAACATCACATCATTAATTTAAAAAGTCTTGTTTCAAAAAGATAGTGCACATTTTAAACTGCCATGTTGAGTGACCTCTCTGTAGGAGATGAGCTTTATGTTGATGGTGGATTTTTATGTGTTTGAGGTTGTTATATTTGGATAAGGAGTATGGTTTTACAGTGTGTTGTCTGGTATTGGTGATTGCTGGAATAGAGAGTCAGTGGGTGGAGGAAGATGGAGCTGTGAGTGATGAGAGTGGCTGAGATGCTGCATAAAGATTGTTTGGGGTGATGATTAAAGTGGTTTCCTGGTGTCGGTGGTTTGGGTTTGTTTTTATCAAACTGGTTGCTTATTTAAGTAAAAAATCTAACAACCTTGGCCATGGGCTTGTTTATTAACCCAAAATAAAGACACATTCATGAGCAGTCACTCTGTTGTAACCAGCTTTTTAAGATTGCTTGAAGTCATCTGTTGACATGGTAACTAATTAAACCACTACACCTTCTGGGCTCAGAGGAAAATGCTGTAAAATCTGAGTTTGTTCAATGCTGACAGTGTGTTTTATCCATCAGTCTGCACTGATCTGATGTTTCTCTTGATTATTGATTAGTATTTATTAGCTCTTACCTCTAAACTGAATCCCTCCACATCAGGAAGTTGAGCGCTCTTGTGTCTCCACCGTCCCCCAGTTACCTCCATCATGCAGAGTGGTTGATTTGCAGCTACATCCAGAGCACAGGTGGACCAGTGTGTAAGGACAAGGTTTAAGCTCTAGTCCATCTCAGGCTGGACTTTTTCATTCATCACAGAGTCAGAGGGCCTTTGTGTGGAAAGTCTGCACACACAAGGTGCACAGACGGATATGTGAGGATCTGGTTATCCTTTCAAAATAAAACACTTTTCAGTCTCAGTCATTCAGCAAACACAAATCAAATCAACTGATTTAGTTTCTCTACAGTCCAGTCCCATTCTGCACTCCGCTGGTTGGGGTCCTCTGTTTAACAACATTTTCCTCTGCACTCACATGTTATGTTTGAATTAGTTACTGTGTCAACTGGTGACTTTCAGCTGACTGCATTCCTCAATGTCATTGTTAAGCAGCTGATGAAAACAGAGTGAGTCCTCCTGAATGTCTCTTCATTGGGGTTTAGAAACAAGCCCATGGCTCCCTCTGATCCTGCATCATGGTGAGTTATACTTTGACCAACATGTGTGATTTTTCCTCATCGTCCCCCTCGATGAAGGCCCGTCTGAGACCACATGGTGTCACAGAAAACCAGGCTGTGGTTCATCCAGGCTGGAGACCACTGCTGTAAATGACTGATTCACTTTAGTTTGATGAACTCAGCAGTGGTTGGACCATAAAGCATCCAGACACCAGCGTGTAGAGGCTGAGTGAATGTGGTCTGGACTCTGTGGAGGAGAGTCATGGTTTGATTTTCAGAGATGCAGTAGAAGGACAGAACCCCCGCACTGTGATCCAGGTACACTCCTATTCTTGAGGACCAAGGACCTGAAACTGGAGTCTCAACATTATTGTGATAAAAGGTATAACTGCTTTTGTCAACTCTCATCGCCCACGACTTGTCATTTCGTCCAAATCCACTTTCATTCCTGCTTCCTCTCCTGCTGATGTTCCTGTAGGCCACCGCCAGCCGAACTCCTTCTCCTCTCCAGTCCACCTCCCAATAACAGCGTCCAGTCAGGGTCTCTCGACTCATGACCTGACTGTACTGAGTGAATCTCTCTGAGCTGAAATTATAATGCTGTTTTTGTTTCATGAATGTCACTTTTCTGTTTCCATCAGATAACAGAAGACGTTTCTCTGCAGTGCTTGGATCCATCGTAATGTCACGAGCATAATTCAAGAACTGGGCTCTGGTCTCGGGCTGCAGGTCTGATGGTCCACAAAGATCCACTTCAGTCCCCATGTGAGAGAGGTTTGTCCATTTCTCTCTCAGAATGTCCTGCAGTTGATCTTGAAGTGCTGTCACGGCTGCTGTCACATCCTCAAAGTATCTCAGAGGACGGGTGTTGATGCTCGCTGAGGCTGCAGGTTCATCAAGTTTGGACAGTGAAGGGTGGTCCAGGAGAAACTGGATATCATCCTCTGTGAGAGAGAGCTTCTCCAGTTCAGCGTCTTTGCTCTTCAGCTCACTGATCTCCTGCTCCAGCTTCTCCTCAAGCTCTTTAACTCCACTCACTTCAGCTTCCTGCTGGGATCTGAGCTGCTGCTTCACATCAGAGCATCTTTGCTGCAGCAGACGGATCAGCTCAGTGAAGATCTTCTCATTCTTCTCCACTGCTTTATCAGCAGAGCCGTTGATGGCCTCCACCTCCTGCTGGAGCAGCTTCACGTCTCTCTCTCTGTGCTGGATTCTCTGCTGGATGTTTTGTCGACTCACCTGGAGCTCTCTCTGCCTCTCTGTCCTCTCTGCTGCAGCTGTGACCGTGTCATGACCTTTGTGTTGGTCCAAGGAGCAGAGATAACAGATGGACTGCTGATCAGTGCGGCAGAACATCTTCATCACCTCATTGTGACGAGAGCAGATGTTCTCCTGGAGCTTCTGGGACGGCTCCACCAGCTTGTGTTTTTGAAGAGCAGGTGATTCAAAATGAGGCTGAAGGTGTTCCTCACAGTAAGAAGCCACACATTGAAGACAGGACTTGATGGCTTTACGTTTCCTCCCGCTGCAGACGTCACAGGCCACATCTTCAGCTCCAGCATAGCAGTGATCAGCAGGAGCAGCTTGGAGTCCAGTCTTCTTCAGCTCCTCCACCAGATCTGTCAACATGGTGTTTTTCTTCAGGTCAGGCCTCGACATGAAGATCTGTCTACACTGAGGGCAGCTGTGGATCCTCCTCTCATCTTGTGTATCCCAGTGGTTGTTGATGCAGCTCCTACAGTAGCTGTGTCCACAGGATGTAGTCACTGGATCCTTCAGTAGATCCAGACAGATGGAGCAGCAGAATTTCTCTTGGTCCACTCGGTGTCCTGGATGAGCCATGTCTCCTCTCAGTGTCAGAAAGTTCCTTTTGGTGCTGATAGAAGCAGAGTCTGAGCTCTGGTGGAGGACAAGCGTCTGCTCTCGTTGACTTGCTGCAGCGAATTAATGACTCTTATTGTTAATTTCTCGATAAGCTGCCCACATCATCCTCATATCTGCAGATCAAGGAGGAGGGACAGACATATTTCAACCAGGTGTGGTCTCATGTTGTAAAGATAAAGGAGTGTTTTATGTCTGACCAGGGTCCAGCTTGGTGTCACTCACATGGTGTGTCATTCTTTCGTGACGGTTCAGTGTTCTTTTAGAAACATGAGCTGGTAAAGTCTCAACACCTGTTATCCCACGTTATCTATTTTAAGACCAAGATTAGCAATTTATGTAATTTTCAAGGTGAAAATTGGCTTTTAATTTAGAAATAAGTCCTGCTTTAAAGGTGTAGGCAGCAATCTTCTAATCTTCAAATCTAATTTGTCAAAATCACCGTATTTCTCCTCTCCATCCACAAGATGTCGCTACTGACAGCATGTAAAAAAAAAAAAATAATCTGGTCTCATTACACAGCCTTTGCTCTGAATTTCAGTCACCAAAATAGAGTACACCCCCCCACATCCAGGGGGCGATCACACTCATGCGCAGATCAGATAGAGGGAGGAGGGGGAGTTGTAGCATGTGTAGCGTGCAGTGAGCGTAAGAGAGATACAATAGGTGCAGTAGCAATGGCCTAAAAACAGCCCAAAGAAAAAGGTCAGACGAGCAGAAAGTGAAAAAGAAGGGCTATGACTATGAAAGAGCGAAGACCCGGGTCAACATTGGTGTTGCTTTCCAACGATGGAGGGAACTCTGCGAACTGAAAGACCTGAAAACAGACGCGGATGTCGCCGTCTGTCTGCTGGATAGGTAAGCAACATTAGCTTTGTCGTGCTTCACATAACAGTAACAGCCGTCAGACATTCATCTTATTGTCTAATCTGTCAAAATGTACTGTTGTTGTGATGTTTTCAATAAAGGCAGTCGAGTTGTCTGACCAGTCGGGGTTACCTAAGCTATGTTTGTCTGCTACGCAGTTTCTACAGCCATTTATATGACGATGCACGTCCATCAGCTCTCGGGAGGCGGATCTAAATTTGTTCATCAACAACCTCTCCACTCGTTTTCTCCCACATCGCTGACAACACCTTTAACTCTGCTGCTAAAAAGAAACTTGTTGAAGCTGCTTTGCTGTCTGTGATTGATTTTGGTGACATTTTGTACACGCATGCATCTTCATCAGTTTTGAGACTCTTGATTCAGTGTATCATGTAACCCCTCGCTTTATTACTAATTTTTAATCCCTCACTCATCACTGCACTCTTTATGATCTAGTAGGCTGGACATCCTTATCAATCTGCTAACAACAGCACTGGTACATTTTTATCTACAAGGCAATTCTTGGTAAATTAACATCATACCTCTGCAGCCTCTTTTGTTTCAGCTCTTCAGGTTACCATCTGCACTCTTCTAATGTTTTGCTCTTTACAGTTCCCCGTGGTCTAACAGGTCTTGGAAAGACTGCCTTTTCTCACAGATCACCCTGGGCATGGAGCAGCCTCCATAACAGCTGAAGATAGTGTTGTTGATCTCGCTGAGAAAATTTAAAAGGATGATAAAGAGCATGGTGACAGAGAAGCGTAGCTGCTTTATATGAATGGTCACTGTACATTTCCTAAACCTGTTTTAAAATGTTGGTTGTGTACGTTTAATGTTTTGTCTTGCTTTTTAAGTCTGTAATACTGAATTGGCTGCTACCTTGGCCAGGTCTGTCTTGTAAAAGAGATTTTTAATCTCAATGGGACTTCCTGGTTAAGTAGAGGTAAAAAAAAAAAAAAAACGAGATGAAATCACAGGGCCCATGTGCAAACCACTTCAAACGTGTTAGTTATAGGTCAACAAATCAAAGTTTCTGTTTATGAGTACATGAAGATAATAAGATTATAGTACGGCAGCAGCTCAGTCCATAAGGAGACTGAAGGTTCAGTTCAAGTCCCATAACAACCATGTTTGGAAGTCGGTTTGGTAGCTGGAGAGGTGCCAGCTGACTTCCTGGGCACTGCCGAAGTGCCCTTGAGAAAGACACTTAACCCCAAAACTGTGGTGGTAACTTGGTTCAGTATAATGTGTACCATGTGCACATCTACTTTTTACGTCTAATTATTTTCCCTGTAATTTAATTGCAGTAAGTAGAACAGAAAATACAGAAAAAAGAAGGCACATAGGCTTGAAAAAAATTGGCGTTAGTTTTCAAATAAACTGCAATTCCCAGAATTAAGTAAAAGGGGTGAAACCCTCTCAGCAGCCAAGGAGAAATGGATTGGATTTTCTGTCACAAACTTCAGTGTTTCTTTTTAGGTCAGTTTGGATCAGATCCAGGTAACATTTACTTTGATGATAGAAACATATTTTCCATATTATCCCGTAAAATTGGAAACAAATCTGTGAAGAAATGACAGAGATGAGATTTTTTTTAAATTCTGCTCAATGTTAACCCTTTTATTACCCTGACCTATATGGGTAATGGTTGTAAAAATAATTTAGAGGTAGTAAAAAAAGGTAGCAGAAAGTTATTTCAACCCTAGGATTCCTGTATAAACACCTGGAAACCTACGAGTTACTGACATGGGATGAGAGGAGTGTCTAAAAGGCATCAGTGGCACCATTTTTGGACAAAGACCTAAGAGACAGTTTGTATTGGATGGTATGAATGTATACATCCACCATTTTAAGGTGCTTGTTTACCAAAGGATCAGCAAGAACTTACACAAATAACCATAAGGCAGAAGGGAAATACATAGGTCTAAATAAGACAGACACTTTCCAAAGATGAGGAAAAATAAACATCAAAACATTCATATATGCACAATCAAAATCTTAAGACTAGTTAATAATTGGAAGAATTTGTATTTTACATTGTTGGATCTAAGGTTCTAAGTAGAGCTTCAAAAATATGGGAAATAGAAATGTGAGCAAGAGGCAAAAACAATTGGAGCTGGCATTATATTAAATTTATTGTATTTAATACTCAAACATGATTTTGTGAGACCACAGCATTTAAAAACCAAAATCTGTGCGTTAAATGTGGATTCAATGTAGTATTCACACTGTCATGACTGACCTCATGATGGCAAAGGCAAAGAGCTTTCCTTCTTTGAATATGGTAGGATTGTTGAGCTGGGTTAGCAAGGCCTCACCTGACACACCACAGCTGCTGAGGGTGGATGCAGTGTGACAGGTGATGCTGACTGCAGCCCAATAACCATCAGATGACATCTGTGAGGTAAGGGTGGGAAAAAAAAAGGTCTTCAAGTCCACGTCTCCTTCCACGCCACAACATTTCTCGTCTGGAGTTTCAAGGGAGCAGCAAACATGGTACAATGAAAGGTGGAAAGAAGTTTGATCCTCTGACAGCAAAAATTAACTTTGATGGTCCTGACGGCCTAATTGGCAAAATAAGGAGATCCAATGTCGGATGTTTTTTGTTCATGGCACAATGGAGGGGGTGACATCATCAGCAACTTTACCTCCTCAGAGATTTCAGCAGGCTCGGCATCAGTCAGTAACTATTAGAGTCTGTGAACAAACTTACTGCTAAGAGTGTCTTGACCGTCTTTCTGCCTGACGTGACCACTTAAAGCTAGGGTTGGTAATCTGATTTAGATACACCTTCTGTAATACTGGTTAAAATGATCTTTAAGACCCGATGGCAATCAATTCATAACATGTTCTTAAAATAGAGTGAAAAATATCCACTATCTACAGCAGGACTAAAACAGGGAAAACACCAACCAAGATCTGTATATCAACAATGTTTGTGCTTCGTTTCAGCAACTTTCAGCTAAATTCTCACTTCCAAATCAACATTTTTTTAGATACTTACAAGTCCGCAGCTTTGCCCATAACACATTTCCTTGTTTTCCTAATTTATCCTCTGACTCAGCTTTGGACAGTTTTTTTTACACCCATCTCTACTGTTAAAGGCTCTATTTCACATATCTATAATCAAATAAATATTTTACGTCCAGAGCCCCTAGGTTTGATAAAATCACTCTTGGAGGAGGATTTGGGGATGGTATTATCAGAGGAGGTTTGGGCAGAGATCCTCAGTCGAATACACAAATCTTCCGTCTGTGCGAGACACTCTTCTTCAGTGCAAAGTCGTACACCGTACCTACTACACCAAAGCTCGTCTAGCTAAGATTTATGATGGTGTTACTCCAGATTGTGATAGATGTCATAGATGTCAGCAATCTCCTGCAAATTTAATACAGTACACATGCTCTGGCATTGTCCATCTCTTCATGATTACTGGACTAACATTTTTAACTCCCTGTCAGAGGTGCTCGGGGAAAGTATAAAGCCAAATGCTTTGACTGCATTATTTGGGGTTGCCTCTGCTTCCCTCCCCAAATCTAAAAGGGATGTACTTGCTTTTGCGACTCTGCTAGCCAGAAGATTAATTGTAATTAATTGGAAATCTACCATACCACCCTCTTACACCCACTGGATGAGGGATACCCTTTATTTTCTAAAGTTGGAGAAAATCAGACTTTATTAAACTGGTTGCCCCAGTAAATTTGGGAAATTATGGGACCTTTTTTTCCATTTGTTAAGAAGATGGATCTTCCACTCACCCCTGACTGATATGACTCAGACAGCTCAGAGAGGCAGATGGGTTATTTTGGTGATGAGGGTCATATGCTGCTATTCTGATCTGGGATGTCTGTTGCTACATTTATGATAGTTAACTGTTAATAGACTGATGTGACGTGTGTTTCCGTTTTTTAATTCATGTTTTTCTTTCTCCCTTTTTTCCCCTTTTAATTATTTATTATTGTTATTGTTGTTATTATTATTATTATTATTATTATTATTTTAAATTTAATCTAATTTATACTGAACTGTTTAATTTTTTCTTAGTCCAACATTTTATTATTATGTTTATTAATGTTATTTTTATTTTATTTTTTACTATTTTTCTCTTGATTGTAATTGCTTTTGTTGTTCATATGCTGTTCTAGTATGAAACAATACTAAGTTGACCACCTTGATTTTTCAATTGTTTGTTCTAAAAGGAAAAAGGTTATTTCAACAAAAACTTTTTGTAAATGTTGATATACAATTGTATATTCCTGCAAAACCCAATAAAAAATGGGGGAAAAGAAAACAAAACACCTACCAATAAAACCTTTGGGGCCCACATTTTAAGCCAGTCAAATCCTGTCGCCATTCTGCCCGCCTCCTGCTCGTACATTTCACCGGTGTGCACAGACTCTGATTCAGTGCGTGTAGCCGAGCTGAGAGGGATCAGAGTCCACTGAAGAATGCTAACCTGTCAAGTTTTGTCTTTGAAAATAAGGGAAGCCCGCTACGAGCCGTCCCACAACCCCAACCAAGCTCCAGTATCCCTCACATTTTAAGACAGGTGTACAAGAAATCTAAAATAAACACTCTGTGTTTCTTGGTTCTTTCTGTTGGCTCTAATCTTGCGACAGCTGCCACCCAGGCTACTGCAGGTGGACGTTCTCACGAGGCTTTTTCTTCTTGTTTGGTTTTACGGCGGTTGGCATCCATCATTTTGGAGCATTACCGCCCCATTCAGGCTAGAGACAGAGTTCAGTTTGGAGAGGCAGAGGAATGTTTTTATTTTTATATCATCACACGAGAGATTTACAGGAGATTACTGATACGTAAAATACGGTAGTTTCATGGCCACAACAGGAGACTTGACAGCTATGTGGAGAATGTCAGAGGAACTACCTATACCCCGATCAACATCAGGCTGTGAGTACTAACTAACTTTCCATGTTTGTTTTTTTAACTTTACTATGATAATGTTTTGGTGATTTCTTACTGCTGATTGAAACATGACTTGGTGTGTAAAACATAAACGTTGTGCTGAGGGTTTGGAGTTGCCTCAGTCTTTTGGTTGTGAATCAGCAGCACTTGTGCATGTGAGTGGGGGGGGGGGGGGGGGGTCATTTTGGAGGAGGGGTGGGAGGGGCTAGGTGGAGCCCTGAGGAGATGCTACATTCAAATTCATGCTAGTTTTTTCAAAATTACCGACCCTAGCTTTAAACTTTACTGACCTGACCCCTCCCTAATTTGCTCAGACCACTGCACGAGGAGGGAAAACCACAGGTTAAGATAACAACTGAAATAATAATGCTCACACTAAAACTTATATACACACATTTTAAAAGTGGAAACTAAGAGTAAGGAAAATCATATGAGTTATATTTATCATCACAAACAAAAAGTCTTTTAACCTATATGGATCACAAAAGAACAACACCCTTTAACTAAAGGCCAAACACTGTCCAATCAGGGACAGGCGCTCTCACTCAGCCTGATCGCTCTGCTGGCTGCAGAAGATGTGAGAAATGTGGGCCATGAGAAAAGGTATGAGAAAACCTTTCACATTTAGACTGAAGAACAAACTTAATAAGATCGTTTCAATGGCCTAAAATATAGTGGAAAAATCACAAAATCTGTTTTAACTAAGGACAAGAAAGAAAGAGAGGGGAATTGACCAGAAAGTTCTTGTCCCCTTTCTGATCAGTTTGAGCCTCTGAGCTCAGGAAAAGTCCCTCTGGAAACTAAAACTGTTTCATTGACTTCTTGGTTGTATTACAGGCTGATATTTGTGAGCCTGAGTGAAGATCACACCTGAAGTGACCAACTGTTTTGATTTAGCAGGAAGAGGTGGAGCTAACAGAGAGATGACAGCAGGAAGTGACTGCTCTCACAGAGATTAGCACAGATACTAACAGATTCAGCTGCAGTTTTATTAGATCTGGACCACATTTCTTCAAACTTCTCTGTAATAAGAATATCTTCATGTTGTTGAAGTGACTCACTGCCTGTCCTTAAAGTCTTGACAGCAGCAACACCACACTACAATATGTGACTGGCCTGTAATGAATGTGACTGACAGAACAATCATCCAATCACCTGCTTCTGGAAGGTTCTGCCCTCCTCAAACACTTTCTTTTGGATCTTTCCTGCATGGATTAGTGAAATATGTTGAATAGTCTAACTTCTGTGTCAGGTTGTTGACTGAGACTTCTTAAACTAAAGCAGAGCATCAGATTGAAGAAGGTTTAAGTGACTCTGATCGTGGTGTGGTTGCTGCTGCCAGAGAGGTCTGATCATTTCAGGAACAACCATCTCTAGAGTCCACACAAAACGGGAAAGTCATTACAGCAGCACCCCCTAATTTCTGGTGGAGTAAAAAAAACATTCAAGTCATTTTCTGCTGAAACATTAAGATGAAGGATCAGAATTTGACATAAAGACAGGACAAATACATACCATTACACCCTGAGTATTTAATAAATGAGACCAAAAAAATCACACGTTAACTTGTAATACAGGTTTACATCAAAACTATGATATCATGTTCATGATTTGGCTTTAAAGAGATAACAGTATGTCATTGGTAAAAGAAGAAAAACATTCATATGAGCAGAAAACTAGAGAGTCACTAGAGAGCAGATTACTTGAAGAAGTTAAACATTTACAGAGCAATGAGAGGGTATCAAAGTACAACCAATAAAGTTAGACTGATCACTGATCTGTATGCTGATTAGAAATGCAACAACAATCATCTCTCACCAAAATATACATATATTTAGATTAAAAAAGAGAATTAAACGTTCTGTCCTGTTAAACAGAGGTCTCAGACCTCCAGGTCACTACTTGGCTGTAGATCATCTGGAAAAAGGCTGTAAAAATAAAGATGATTAATGTCATTTCCTTTTTTAAATAACTGAGACAAAAGGCTGTTTGATGTTTCAAAAACACGACCAGGTCCTCACATAGTCGGCTGTGTAGCTGACTGCAGACTTTACACTCAGGCTCTCTGTCTCTCAACACTGTGAGGAATGAAAAAGTACAACCAAGGATAAACTCACTGCTAAACATCGTGCTCATGCACTCATCCACTTGTGATCTGGACGTAGTTGTAAACTGACTCTGCACCATGTGTGTGACTGGAGGACGGTGGAGGCCCATGAGAGCGCTCTAATTCCTGAAGCAGAAAGATTCAGTTTAGAGGTCAGAACTGATAAAACACCGTCAATAATCAACAGAAACATCAGATCAGGGCCCTGTTCTACGAAGCAGGATTACTGCCTAGCGAGGTAACTTTTAGGGTTCCCTGTTCTACGAGACGGGATCACTTCTTAGCGAGGCGAGTCTTTATCGCAACATACACTGAACGGCTAACCTGCTCCGGGGCAGGTTAGGTTCCAGATTGAACTCATGCGGACTACAAAAACCCGCCCACTGACCAATAAGCTGACTGATGGTTGCAGAGGGCCAGCTCCTCTGCAGGAGTAAAATCTGAGAGAGAATCCCACCCAGTTCTTTTGTGCCACTTTGATTGGTGCTGAAAGCGAAACTCAGATTTAGAGTCACAACACAGTACATGACACTTTCTACAGGTAGTTAAAGGGAATGAAGAACTCTCATTGCCGTAAGAAGATCTTCAATGCCAATACTTCTGTTCCATGACAATATTTTATTGCCCGTCTTAAAATTGTGACAGGAATTCATGTAGGGCTCATGTGGCCTACATATCACACAAAAAATGTAAACACGATAGGAATGAACAAATGAATGAATTCATCTTGGAAATGAATTAGACATGTCTGGTGCATGTTACATTAAAAGTGCACGTTGAACAGTGCTATTTCAGGAAGATAATGGCACCAAAGATTTTTGCGCGCTATACTTATGCATTGAGACTGTCAGCAATTTTCTGCCAGCACTCCTTCAGTGCTTTTGGAGCGGCGGTGTTGCTATTGACGTTTATTAAATGTTTTAATTCTTAATACTCTGTCATGATCGCCTCCTGCTGCTCCTGTGTGAAGCATGCAGTCCTCCGCTCTACGACCTGCTCTGATGCTCCAGACTGGTCCATGTTCACGATTGGTCAGATCTGGCGGGCTCCGCCTTATATATGCAGCGCTCATTGCAAAGCTGGATCCACTTATGAGGTTGATAACCAGCGTCGTCAAACCGTTTAGTGAGACCGCCGGCTACCGCGCTCAGTTCAGCGAGGTAGCTCCAAGGCTATCTCGCTAGGCTGAACTTGCTTCATTGAATAGGGCCCAGCTCAGACTGATGTCAGACAGATCAAACTCAACTCAGAAGTTACACAAACTAACTCCCACTGCAAACACAAATGTAAATTTGTCTGTAAAAAGAGGCTAAAATGATGTTTCCACCAAAAAGAAATACTTAGAGCCAGAATTGAATTTATTTCTAATGTAGCTGTTACAGTTTTCACCATAATAAAGCTGCAGAGGATCAACATAAAACCTTGATAAATGTCTGACTGTGTCTGTTTGGTTACAAAATTCAAGATTAAACAGATTGTTTAGTGATAACAGAGTTATAATAACAGCAGCCCCTCCCTTCACCTCTGCGCAAAGAAATTGATCTTTCACCTCCAAACAAAAGGATGTTGATGAAAGAAAATTAAAACAGAAAAAATAGCTTGTTTTTCATCAACGTGGTTGCTTATTTCATTTGTAAAATTTGGAAACACTGGTCCATGGACATGTTTCTAAACCCAAAATAAAGACACAATCATGAGCACTCACTCTGTTTTTACCTGCTGTTTAAGTTTTCTTTAAGTCACCTGTTGAGATGGTAACTAATTAAACCACTACATCTTCTGGGCTCAGAGGAAAATGCTGTAAAATCTGAGTTTGTTCAATGCTGACAGTGTGTTTTATCCATCAGTCTGCACTGATCTGATGTTCCTCTTGATTATTGATTAGTATTTATTAGCTCTTACCTCTAAACTGAATCCCTCCACATCAGGAAGTTGAGCGCTCTTGTGTCTCCACCGTCCCCCAGTTACCTCCATCATGCAGAGTGGTTGATTTGCAGCTACATCCAGAGCACAGGTGGACCAGTGTGTAAGGACAAGGTTTAAGCTCTAGTCCATCTCAGGCTGGACTTTTTCATTAACCACAGAGTCAGAGGGCCTTTGTGTGGAAAGTCTGCACACTCAAGCTGCACAGACGGATATGTGAGGATCTGGTTATCCTTTCAAAATAAAACACTTTTCAGTCTCAGTCATTCAACAAACACAAATCAAATCAACTGATTTAGTTTCTCTACAGTCCAGTCCCATTCTGCACTCCGCTGGTTGGGGACCTCTGTTTAACACCATTTTCCTCTGCACTCACATGTTATGTTTGAATTAGTTACTGTGTCAGCTGGTGACTTTCAGCTGACTGCATTCCTCAATGTCATTGTTAAGCAGCTGATGAAAACAGAGTGAGTCCTCCTGAATGTCTCTTCATTGGGGTTTAGAAACAAGCCCATGGCTCCTCTGATCCTGCGTCATGGTGAGTTATACTTTGACCAACATGTGTGATTTTTCCTCATCGTCCCCCTCGACGAAGGCCCGTCTGAGACCACATGGTGTTACAGAAAACCAGGCTGTGGTTCATCCAGGCTGGAGACTACTGCTGTAAATGACTGATTTACTTTAGTCTGATGAACTCAGCAGTGGCTACACCATAACCCATCCAGAGACCGGCGTGTAGAGGCTGAGTGAATGTGGTCTGGACTCTGTGGAGGAGAGTCATGGTTTGATTTTCAGAGACGCAGTAGAAGGACAGAACCCCCGCGCTGTGATCCAGGTACACTCCTATTCTTGAGGATTTAGGACCTGAAACTGGAGTTTTAACTTTATTGTGCCAAAAGCTATAACTGTTATTATAAACTTCCAACCCCCACGACTTGTCATTTAATCCAAATCCACAAGCATTCCCTGTCCTGCTGATGTTCCTGTAGGCCACCGCCAGTCGAACTCCTTCTCCTCTCCAGTCCACCTCCCAATAACAGCGTCCAGTCAGGGTCTCTCCACTCATGACCTGACTCCACCTAGTGAATCTCTCTGAGCTTAAATTATAAGGCTGTTTTGTTCCCACGTATATCACTTTTCTGTTCCCATCAGATAACAGAAGACGTTCATGTGCGGTGTTTGGATCCATCGTAATGTCACGAGCATAACTCAAGAACTGGGCTCTGGTCTCGGGCTGCGGCTGTGATGGTCCACAAAGATCCACTTCAGTCCCCATGTGAGAGAGGTTTGTCCATTTCTCACTCAGAATGTCCTGCAGTTGATCTTGAAGTGCTGTCACGGCTGCTGTCACATCCTCAAAGTATCTCAGAGGACGGGTGTTGATGCTCGCTGAGGCTGCAGGTTCATCAAGTTTGGACAGTGAAGGGTGGTCCAGGAGAAACTGGATATCATCCTCTGTGAGAGAGAGCTTCTCCAGTTCAGCGTCTTTGCTCTTCAGCTCACTGATCTCCTGCTCCAGCTTCTCCTCAAGCTCTTTAACTCCACTCACTTCAGCTTCCTGCTGGGATCTGAGCTGCTGCTTCACATCAGAGCGTCTTTGCTGCAGCACACGGATCAGCTCAGTGAAGATCTTCTCACTCTTCTCCACTGCTTTATCAGCAGAGCCGTTGATAGCCTCCACCTCCTGCTGGAGCAGCTTCACGTCTCTCTCTCTCTGCTGGATTCTCTGCTGGATGTTTTGTCGACTCACCTGGAGCTCTCTCTGCCTCTCTGTCCTCTCTGCTGCAGCTGTGACCATTTCATGACCTTTGTGTTGGTCAAAGGAGCAGAGATAACAGATGGACTGCTGATCAGTGTGGCAGAACATCTTCATCACCTCATTGTGACGAGAGCAGATGTTCTCCTGGAGCTTCTTGGACGGCTCCACCAGCTTGTGTTTCTTTAATAGAGGTGCATGAAAATGAGGCTGAAGGTGTTCCTCACAGAAAGAGGTCAGACACTGCAGACAGGACTTGATGGCTTTACGTTTCCTCCCACTGCAGACGTCACAGGCCACATCTTCAGCTCCAGCATAGCAGTGATCAGCAGGAGCAGCTTGGAGTCCAGTCTTCTTCAGCTCCTCCACTAAAACTGCCAACATGGTGTTTTTCAGCAGAGCAGGCCTCTTCCTGAAGGTCTGTCTACACTGAGGGCAGCTGTAGATCCTCTCATCATCCTCTTTGTCCCAGTGTTTGTTGATGCAGCCCATACAGTAGCTGTGTCCACAGGGAACAGCCACTGGATCCTTCAGTAGATCCAAACATATGGAGCAAGAAAAAGTCTCTCGGTCCAGCTGAACTCCTTTCTGAGCCATTTTAACTCTGACTAACAGCCTCTGAGTTTCACTTCCTCAGAAGTGACTGTAGCTCCAGCTCTGATCTCCTCCTCATGTGTCAGTGCAGTGAGTGTTTGCTCCTGCACCCTCTGACATGTTGGTTACACCCATCATCACATATTGTAGATCTGAAGGGGAGGAGACCAGGAAGTTCAGAGCAGAGTGAAGCCTGCTGTGTCTGAGTCACGTTACTCTTCACCCTGTCAGGACAGTTCCTCAACATGAACACATAACCACTTCATTACTCCACCATAGTTGCCAGGTCTGCTTGTTATCAGTGACTTCTGGCTTAACTTTTGAAAAGTTGTTTGTATATATTGTGTGATTATTCAGGTTGTTGTGACCCCAAACCCAGGTGGAATTTGATGCTCACTCTAGTACAATAAAGTCAAACTATGTTGTCCCACTCCAAACACAAATGTTAATTTTACCGTCAAAGCAGAGACAAAAATGATGTTTCTACCAAAAACAAATCCTTATAGTCACTAATGAATTTATTTTCAATGTAGCTGTTACTTTTTTCACCATAATAAAGCTGTAGAAGATGAATATAAAACGTAGTTAAAAGCCCGATCAAGGTCAGACAGACTGTTTTGTGATAACAGAGTTATAAATAACAGCTGCTCTCTTCACTTCTCACCTCCACACAAAAAGGGGTTGAAGAAGTAAATTATGAGACAAGTAAGAAAAACTGTTGCTTTAAAATTCAATGTAGTGTGGATTAAGATAAAAACAAGTTTTATGTTGGTTTGTCTGAATAAATAATAATATTTTAAAGATAAAGAACTGGCTAGATGCGGCTTGTTTTGGGCTTATTGTTTTTCGACCTGGTTGCTTATTTGAGTCTAAAAATCTGGCAACCTTGCCCATTATCATTAAAGTCTTTAACTTTTTAATGTTAAACTTGTATGAGCACATTTCTTGAAAAGCTTTATAATCACAAAGTCTTGCAGTATTCTGATAATTTTATTTTAAGATGTTACAACTCAAGTTTGTTCATTTTATCTTCAATTTTACTGAAATCAAAAAACTGCCTTTTGCAACTTGAAAACTGAAAATAAACTTGAAAATTGGATGAATAAACTGACTTAGGTTTTGCCGTGTGTAACTGAGCAATTATTTTCTGGATATTATTGGATATTAATTAAAATAACCAGTTTTGCTCTCTTTAATTCAAGGGTCACCATCCTTTTCATATAAAAAAGGCAAAATTAACTTATTTAATTGATTTATAAATTATTTCATTTAAATCAGATAAATTCATAAAGTCAACCTTTATCGTTTTAATCAATCTCAAGTCTAAAGACAGAACTCTCATGCAGTGATGTCAATCTTCCAAATAGAATACCAACAGACAGAAATTTAAATATAAATGTGATTTATTAAATTAATATATAAGACAAAATAAAATAAAATAAACACTTAAGAAGGAATACTTGTCAGCGTTATACTGAATCAATGATGTTGTCAATTAGGAAAGAAGATATGAACTCTCAAGGAACATTTATGTTTATGGAGTGGCTATAGAGGATTTAATTAATTTAATGAATTAACCTACCTGAGAAAGGTCAAATAAAGGGGAAATTATTGGAGAGTTAAACCGAGACACTCTCAAGCCCAACTTAAGGAATTAAGAACCATCTTACGATACGATGCCTGTATCAGATCTCAAACTGGGTCGGAGCTACTGAAGAGCCTGAAGGACTGTTCTGGTTTTGGGTCGTCATAAAGGGAGGCTGAAGTCCACACTCTGTTCAGCACAACTGGATCCAGGGAGGTTCCGATGTGCTGATCCATGGGTTTCACAAGTACTGTCTTAGATTGGACTGGCAGGTTCTGTCGAAGGTGAAGCTGGAGCTTGGAGCGTAGATGTCTCAATTGTATAAAAAAATTGATTTGTAACTACAATTGTAATTCCAAAAATTAAGAATTTGTTGGCCAGACAAATACTATTCTGAAATTAATAATGAAAGTCCATTTACTATGAAACAAATCTTTGAAGTCTTATAGCTTACTGGCTTTTAAAGAAAATCAGCGGGGGTGTTGCAAAAACTTAGTCAAAAGAATTCTGGATAAATATGGGAGACGTATAAACGTGAAAGTCAAAGAAGAAATGTGATGAAGAGAAGCAAAGAAGAGAAGAAGAGAAGAAGAGAAAGAGAGAGCAGAGCACTTGTCTCTCCCTGGTTTTAAGCTACTTGCAGGGGGAGGTAACCAAACTTTGTCAACTTATATTTGGCCGAAATTAAGTTGTATTTTGATTAAACATCCAATATAAGTACTTCAACTGGATCAGAAATCTTATGGTGATCAATTTGATACCAAATACTATATATATAAAGAATAAGAAAGAATTAAACAATTCAAATCTTATTCAAAAGTCAAACAACAAAATATATGTGGTTAAAACTTAAGACATATAAGTTAACATGCCTTTGGGATGGTATGTGACCAAAACTTTAAGGTGTAAAAATCCTATTTTAAGCATTCTTCAATAAAACAGTGTGAAAGTAAAAAATGCAGAGAACGGAGTACAGTTCCCCTGGAGGGGAGGATCTCTTCTAAGTTACCACTGAGGGGCGCTGTTAGTTTGTCAGAAGCTTTCATAAATAACCCAACTTTTTCATAATTTTAAGAATTTTTAGAGCCAAAAACACACAAGTCACATCAGTAGAGAGCATTTATCATGACAGGATAAAATATGACATTGTTAGATGTGTCCATTTTTTCATTTAAAGAGTTTCAAAGGTTTGTGGTTTTATTTTGCTAGAAAACATCTGGAACAGAGGTAGGAAGAGCAGATGAGGAGTCTGAATGGCCAGGGAGGTCAAAGGTCAACCTAGGTGCCACCTAAGAATAATTTAAGACAAGGTCTCAGCCAATCGCTGTTTAGTAATAAAGTCCAGAGTAGTAAACACATCAGATGCAGATGTCTGCTCATGGTAGTTGGTGGGAATTAAAGACAGACTTGATGTCACCACATGTCTCTGGAGGAGTTCTGACCACGGTCCATGAAGACAGAGTCAGGGAGGAATGGAGTGTTTTTGTCCTTTTAGAGTTTCTACAGTTTTTCAGTTTCCATCTTGCTACAATATAAAAATGAGAATTATACAGATTGAATTGGATATGAAATTAGAAGAGAGATCTGTTCAGTGACAGATGCATGAGACAGCTATGTAATGTAATGAAAAACGTGAAAGTAAAATTTTTCTCGCTTGACAAGAGTGAGAGTATTGTGGTCATCACAACCTACATTTTGCAACAGCCTTGGTTGAGTTTCTCATTTAATTTTTCAGCACACTATGTATATACATGTTGTACAAAACGAACACCATTAAGGTAAAAACAAGGTGAGCTTCCCTTTTTTCAAAGCCAAAACTTGACAGGTAAGCATTCTCCAGTGGACTTGGATCCTCTCAGCTCGGCTGGGTGCACTGAATCAGAGTCTGTGCATGCCGGAAAACTGGTGAGCATAATGGCTGTTCCTCTTTTGATTGGTTTAATAAATTTGGAATGAGTTTGTGTGATTGGTTGGTGTTTTCCCTGTTTTACTCCTGCTGTAGATAGCACCTGTTTTTACTCTTTTTTAAGAACACATCATGCATTTATTACCATCATAAAGATCATTAAACCAGTATTACAAAAAGTGTATCTAAATCAAATTACCAACCCCAGCCTTAAGTTCACACAGACATGTCAGCTGTAGATGTTCATAGAGATACAATGCTAATGCTACAGGGGGACACGCAGCTACACTGAGGCCCAGATGTCGACCTTGGCTGCATCCTGACCTTTTGGTGATCTGTTGTTCACGTCTCTACTGTAGGTAGTGGCTGTTTATGTCTAGTGTACCTGAGATTTCTTCAAGTCTTTGTATGTTGTGTTTCACACCCACATGCACTCACATAGGCCAAAACACACATACACTCATGAACACACCCATATACAGTCCTACTCATCATTATTGGCACCCATGAAGTTTAAGTACACAATATGTCAGTACAGTTAATTTACAAACCTCTGTAACTTTGCTCTGCATCACTTTATCAGACTCAAACTTGGCAGAAGTAATGTTCACATATTAAGGTTTGTAAATTATACTTCATTAGCTACTATTGTCATGCAGTCATATTTAGAATAGGCAGTTTTAATTGCCACCCTTTGAAAGCCTACAAGGAAAAGAACACCCTACCAACAATTAAGCATGGTGGAGGATTCATAATGGTTTGGGGCTGCTTTGCTGCATTGGGTACTGGAGGCCTTGACCGTATCACAGGAATCATGAAATCAGAGAATTATCAAGAAACTTAAGAGCATAATGTCCTACCCAGTGTAAGAACACTTGGTTTGAGACAAAGATCGTGGGCCCTCCAGCAAGACAAAGACCCAAAGCACACATCCAAAATCACACAGGAATGATTGAAAAGGAATAAAATGGACTGTTTTAAAATGACCAGCAATGAGTCCTGATCTCAATCCAGTTGAAATTCTTTGGTATGGTTGAAATCTGCCTTTGGGGAAAAGAAACCTGCAAGTGTTCAAGAGCTTGGACAATATGCATTGGAAGAGTGGAGGAAAGCACCAGCTGAGAAGAGCAAGAAGCTTACAGATGGCTACAAGAAACATTTGGAGGCTGTCATCAGTGCCAAAGGGTGTGCAACAAAATACTGAAGAGGGGTGCCATTACTGCTGCACATGCTTTTTTCAGTTCCCTCTTTGACATTACAAAATGTAACTTGTAAAAATGATTTTGTTTGTGCAAGTATTTTCGACCTTCAATTAAAAGATCCTGATGACGTGAATTTGGTACATTTCAATTTATTTCTGAAGATATTGTTAAAGTAATGAAAATAAATAAGGGGTGCCAATAATACTGAGCAGGACTGTATGTAATGGATAAAAATATATATGTCATAAATATTGGGTGGAAATGTTAAAAAGTATGGTTAAAAGATTTTAAAAAATGGTAGTAAATAAAGATAATAATTATGTCATAAATAAAGCATTTTATATTTCAGTTAGGTTGGTTTTTAGTTCATAAATAATGTATTTGGTTTTGTTCAGTATTATTTGTCGATTCACCAGTTACACCACTAGAGCTTGTGCCTTCCATTACACTATTGAACTAAAGCTCACAACGACATGTCTGTTTCTTTCTTCAATTATCTCCTTTCAGGTCATATAAACAGTTATATAAATGTTAAAGTTTGTACAGATGTTTTGAAAGTAACATTGAACATGTAGGTTTGTCATTATTCCAGTTCCAAGTTGTGTAAATGTGTGTTTTTATTGTTAAAATGTCATAGAGCCTACCGACGTAGCCAGTCGGCTAACAGCACGTTTTGGATTTAATGTCAACATGGAAAATGTGTATGATGAAATTATTCATTACACTATTGAATGGAAGCTTATAACAACGTGTCTGTTTCTGTTTTCACTTCTCTCCTTTCAGGAGTGTAACATTTACTCCATGTTTTTTAAAAATGTGACTCTATGCTGAGTGTCAGACTTTCTTCTCAGCTGTCAGACTGTCCACTGCTGATCATTCTGATTCTCTCCATTCTTGCTAGATTGTATTTTTGATATTGCAAAGACAAACCAGTTTTTCCTCAACAATTATGGTTCATTTCTCAGTAAACTACCCACATCATCCTCATACCTGCAGATCAGGGAGGAGGCACAGACATATTTAGACAGGTGTGGTCTGAGGTTTTGGAGACAGAGGAGTGTTTTCAGGTTTGACCAGGTTCCAGCTTGGCATCAGTCACAAGGTGTGTCACTCCAGTCTTCAGTGACTGTTAGAATTATGAGCTGGTAAAACCTCAGCACCTGATACCCCATGTTATCTGGTTTAAGACTAAGATTAGCACTTTATGTATTTTTTGAAAGAAATCCACATAAAACTAAACTGCAGGGCAGATGAACAAACCACTGAGGATGTGTTTGTAAGTAGGTCAACAAAATAAAGCCTCTGCTTACCAGCATAAGAAGAAAATAAGATAACAGAACAGCAGCAACTCAGTCCATAGTAAAAAGGAGGATGTAAAAAAGGTATTAAAAGGTAATTAACTCAACTCTAGGATTCCTGTATAAACCCTGCTAACCAGTGAGGTACTGACATGGGGTGATGGGAGTGTCCAAAAAGAATCAGTGGGACCATTTCTGGTCAAAGGCCTGACAGACAGTTTTTGATGGAATATGGTCGGATTGTTGAGCTGGTTTAGCAAGGCCTCGCTCAACAGTACCTTGACCTTAGAGTTCACCTCTGATCTCTTTAATAACAATAATAATAATAACTTAAAAATATAGCGCCTTTCAAGGAACCCAATGTTGCTTTCCACAGTAGAGGAGACAAACAAATAAGAATAAACAACAAAGACCAAAGCAGGAAACTTGATTTGGACCTAAGCTTTAGAAGTTGTTCTGGGCTATTTAGGGACCATTCGTATTGTCCGTCCCTTCAATCTGTCGTCCATTTTCCTCTTGCAGCCACGTCCAGGGAGGTTGGCTAAAAGTCCTGTGGACCTTAAACTTCTGAATAATCTGTTCAACTGTAGTCGCAGGAACATCAAGCTGTTCAGTGATGATCTTACTACCAAACAGCACAGTGACTTCTTTTCACCCTTTAAATAGGCAGCATGACTGACAAGCTTGAAGACACCTTATTACAGGACAAAGCTTAGTTTAACATGCACCTATGATCAATTTATTTCAATCTTTTCAAGAGTTACCATCATTTTTGTCCAGGCCACTTTAGTTATTTTGTTTTCTGAAACAATTCTGTTGAACCACAATTCAAAAACAATGTCTGAGTTTCATTAGTTAATTTTCAGTAACTTTTTATTGAAGACTACTGAAGAAGACGGTTTCAACAGCTAATGAAATAGTTGGGGAAGTCACTAAAACCCTGTTTTAACTTTGACTGACAGTACAAGAAAAAAAGAAAGAGAGGGGTATCTGAGGAGAAAGTTCTCATCCTCTTTCAGATCAGTTTGAGCCTCTGAGCTCAGGAAGAGTCCCTCTGGAAACTAAAACTGTTTCATTGACTGCTTGGTTGTATTAGATGCTGATATTTGTGAGCCTGAGGGAAGCTCACACCTGAAGTGACCAACTGTTTTGATTAAGCAGGAAGAGGTGGAGCCAACAGAGAGATGACAGCAGGAAGTGACTGCTCTCACAGAGATTAGCACAGATGCTAACAGCTGCAGTTTTATCAGATCTGGACCACATTTCTTCAAACTTCTCTGTAATAAGAATATTTTCATGTTGTTGAAGTGACTCACTGCCTGTCCTTAAAGTCTTGACAGCAGCAACACCACACTACAATATGTGACTGGCCTGTAATGAATGTGACTGACAGAACAATCATCCAATCACCTGCTTCTGGAAGGTTCTGCCCTCCTCAAACACTTTCTTTTGGATATTTCCTGTATGGATTAGTGAAATATGTTGAATAGTTTAACTTCTGTGTCAGGTTGTTGACTGAGACTTCTTAAACTAAAGCAGAGCATCAGATTGGAGAAGATTTAAGTGACTCTGATCGTGGTGTGGTTGCTGCTGTCAGAGAGGTCTGATCATTTCAGGCACAACCATCTCTAGAGTCCACACAAAACGGTAAAGTTATTACGGCAACACCTCCTTAATTTTTGGTGGAGTATAACAACATTCAAGTAATTATCTGCTGAAACATTAAGACGAAGGATCAGAATTTGTCATAAAGACAGACAAATACATACCATTACACCCTGAGTATTTAATAAATGAGACCCAAAAAAATCACATATTAACATCTAAAATTGGTTTACATCAAAACTATGATATCAGTGCTAATGATTTGTCTTAAAAAAGATAAAATGTATATGTAAAAAGAAGAAAAATAACATTCATATGAGCAGTAAACTAGAGAGTCACTGGAGAGCAGATTACATGAAGAAGTTAAACATTTACAGAGCAATGAGAGGGTATCAAAGTACAACCAATAAAGTTAGACTGATCACTGATCTGTATGCTGATTAGAAATGCAACAACAATCATCTCTCAACAATAAACATCAACAAAAATACACATATATTTAGTTTAAAACAGAGAATTAAACGTTCTGTCCTTTTAAACAGAGGTCTCAGACCACCTGGTCACTACTTGGCTGCAGATCATCTGGAAAAAGGCTGTAAAAAAAGATGATTAATTACTTCACCTTTTTTAAATAACTGAGACAAAAGGCTGTTTCATGTTTCAAAAACACGACCAGGTCCTCACATAGTCGGCTGTGTAGCTGACTGCAGACTTTACACTCAGGCTCTCTGTCTCTCAACACTGTGAGGAATGAAAAAGTACAACCAAGGATAAACTCACTGCTAAACCTCGTGCTCATGCACTCATCCACTTGTGATCTGGACGTAGTTGTAAACTGACTCTGCACGATGTGTGTGACTGGAGGACGGTGGAGGCCCATGAGAGCGCTCTAATTCCTGAAGCAGAAAGATTCAGTTTAGAGGTCAGAACTGATAAAACACCGTCAATAATCAACAGAAACATCAGATCAGCTCAGACTGATGGCAGACGGATCAAACTCAACTCACAAGTTACACAAACTATTTTGTCCCACAACAAACACAAATTTAAGTTTGACTGTAAAAAGAGACAAAAATGATGTTTCCACCCAAAAAGAAACTTAATGAGGGCATTAATAAGAACTCACTCTGTTTTTAACAGCTGTTTACGTTTACTTGAAGTCACCTATTGACATGGTAACTAATCAAACCACTACACCTTCTGGGCTCAGAGGAAAATGCTGTAAAATCTGAGTTCGTTCAATGCTGACAGTGTGTTTTATCCATCAGTCTGCACTGATCTGATGTTTCTCTTGATTATTGATTAGTATTTATTAGCTCTTACCTCTAAACTGAATCCCTCCACATCAGGAAGTTGAGCGCTCTTGTGTCTCCACTGTCCCCATTCTGCACTCCACTGGTTGGGGACCTCTGTTTAACACCATTTTCCTCTGCACTCACATGTTATGTTTGAATTAGTTACTGTGTCAACTGGTGACTTTCAGCTGACTGCATTCCTCAATGTCATTGTTAAGCAGCTGATGAAAACAGAGTGAGTCCTCCTGAATGTCTCTTCATTGGGGTTTAGAAACAAGCCCATGGCTCCCTCTGATCCTGCGTCATGGTGAGTTATACTTTGACCAACATGTGTGATTTTTCCTCATCGTCCCCCTCGACGAAGGCCCGTCTGAGACCACATGGTGTTACAGAAAACCAGGCTGTGGTTCATCCAGGCTGGAGACCACTGCTGTAAATGACTGATTTACTTTAGTCTGATGAACTCAGCAGTGTCTGCACCATAACCCATCCAGACACCAGCGTGTAGAAGCTGAGTGAATGTGGTCTGGACTCTGTGGAGAAGAGTCATGGTTTGATTTTCAGAGATGCAGTGGAAGGACAGAACCCCCGCACTGTGATCCAGGTACACTCCTATTCTTGAGGATTTAGGACCTGAAACTGGAGTTTGAACATTATTGTGCAAAAAGATATAACTGCTTTTGTTAACATTCAACACCCATGACTTGTCATTTCCTCCAAATCCACTTTCATTCCAGCCCCCCTTCCTGTTGATGTTTCTGTAGGCCACCCCCAGCCGCACTTCTCCTCCTCTCCAGTCCACCTCCCAATAACAGCGTCCAGTCAGGGTCTCTCGACTCATGACCTGAAACATCTGTGTGAATCTCTCTGAGCTGAAACTATGACGCTGTTGTTCTGTCATGAATGTCACTTTTCTGTTCCCATCAGATAACAGAAGATGTTCATTAGCAGTGTTTGGATCCATTGTAATGTCACGAGCATAACTCAAGAACTGGGCTCTGGTCTCGGGCTGCGGGTGTGACGGTCCACAAAGGTCCACTTCAGTCCCCATGTGAGAGAGGTTTGTCCATTTCTCACTCAGAATGTCCTGCAGTTGATCTTGAAGTGCTGTCACCGCTGCTGTCACATCCTCAAAGTATCTCAGAGGACGGGTGTTGATGCTTGCTGAGGCTGCAGGTTCATCAAGTTTGGACAGTGAAGGGTGGTCCAGGAGAAACTGGATATCATCCTCTGTGAGAGAGAGCTTCTCCAGTTCAGCGTCTTTGCTCTTCAGCTCACTGATCTCCTGCTCCAGCTTCTCCTCAAGCTCTTTAACTCCACTCACTTCATCTTCCTGCTGGGATCTGAGCTGCTGCTTCACATCAGAGCGTCTTTGCTGCAGCAGACGGATCAGCTCAGTGAAGATCTTCTCACTCTTCTCCACTGCTTTATCAGCAGAGCCGTTGATGGCCTCCACCTCCTGCTGGAGCAGCTTCACGTCTCTCTCTCTGTGCTGGATTCTCTGCTGGATGTTTTGTCGACTCACCTGGAGCTCTCTCTGCCTCTCTGTCCTCTCTGCTGCAGCTGTGACCGTGTCATGACCTTTGTGTTGGTCAAAGGAGCAGAGATAACAGATGGACTGCTGATCAGTGCGGCAGAACATCTTCATCACCTCATTGTGACGAGAGCAGATGTTCTCCTGGAGCTTCTTGGACGGCTCCACCAGCTTGTGTTTCTTTAATAGAGGTGCATGAAAATGAGGCTGAAGGTGCTCGTCACAGAAAGAGGTCAGACATTGAAGACAGGACTTGATGGCTTTACGTTTCCTCCCACTGCAGACGTCACAGGCCACATCTTCAGCTCCAGCATAGCAGTGATCAGCAGGAGAAGCTTGGAGTCCAGTCTTCTTCAGCTCCTCCACTAAAACTGCCAACATGGTGTTTTTCAGCAGAGCAGGCCTCTGTTTGAAGGTCTGTCTACACTGAGGGCAGCTGTAGATCCTCTCATCATCCTCTTTGTCCCAGTGTTTGTTGATGCAGCCCATACAGTAGCTGTGTCCACAGGGAACAGCCACTGGATCCTTCAGTAGATCCAAACATATGGAGCAAGAAAAAGTCTCTCGGTCCAGCTGAACTCCTTTCTGAGCCATTTTAACTCTGACTAACAGCCTCTGAGTTTCACTTCCTCAGAAGTGACTGTAGCTCCAGCTCTGATCTCCTCCTCATGTGTCAGTGCAGTGAGTGTTTGCTCCTGCACCCTCTGACATGTTGGTTACACCCATCATCACATATTGTAGATCTGAAGGGGAGGAGACCAGGAAGTTCAGAGCAGAGTGAAGCCTGCTGTGTCTGAGTCACGTTACTCTTCACCCTGTCAGGACAGTTCCTCAACATGAACACATAACAAGTTTATTTATTCATAGTTTAACAATTACACCACATGTAAACAGTATGAAAACCTGTTTTAAAACCTTGTTGATGGGCTTTATAATAGATGTTTTTGTTTCAAAAAAATTTATAACAAGCAGTAAGCAACAGCTAGGATGAGCTGCAGTGTTATGTAGGTCATAAAATTGAAAGAAGCAAATAAAAATTGTTGGATTATATTGATGTGATTATGAGTTTTGAAAAAAATATATCTGTATTTGGATTGATGTTTTTTTTGTCAATGCAGCTTTATTATTTTTTCCTCAGAATATTATAATTCAGGGATGACTGCAGAACTTCAAATTTCAAGCTGAGTTAGTCTTATAAATGTTTGTGGACAAACAAATGTTGATTGTTGCTGCTGTGATGATCCATCTATTATTTATTCCTATTATCTGTCATGAATGAGGCTCAGATTATAGGACATAAATGCACAGCACCAAAACCAGAATCAGAAGGCAAAAGTGTTAATAGAATAATCAAGGTTTGGTACACAGGTGGTCAAGCAATGAGGCAACAGTGTTCAAAAAATATGAGACAAGAATCAGGATCAAAAAAGCAGGCAGGAGTGGAAACAAGAAACAGGCAGTCAGATCAGGCAGAAAAATCCAGGAAACATGAGGCAGAACACAGCGTCAGAAAAACAGACTGAATGATGAAGAGTGCTGGAACGAAGACAGTTAGCACGACAATCTGGCACAGAACAGAGGGAGACATGACGTTAAATACAAGAGGTGATGAGGGGAGATTGGAAACAGGTGAGGAAGAACACTCAACATGCAGGTGTGACAGGACGGGGGGGAAAGACAGACAGAAACATCTACGACAGAGACAAGGGTTTTTGATGTCAAAATTAAACAGGAAGGACAAGACAAGAGACACAATGTGCAAAAACAACTTAAAACATGACCAACATTACATCATCATACCTGAGGGAGATTTGGAGACAAGAATCAAACTATTTAACATGATTTTAGTTTGTGGGAGGAAGCTGGAGTGCCTGGAGAGAACCAATGCATGAACAGGGAGAACTGAAAACTCCCTGATCAACATGGGGTTCAAACTACAAACCTTCCTGCTGTGATGATTTGATGTTAAAATAGCCTACATGGTTATAACCCTGAAGGTCTGAGCTGTCTGGTGAACAGACTTTTTTCTGGATGTTGTTTTGGGCTTTTTGGTCGTCACTGATCGCAGAGAAACAGCAGTTAGACTTAGAAAGGGGGGCGGAGCCAGAAGTCACTCAGCAAATGGGACTCTGGTTGGAATCGAACCCTGAACGCCCACGTGACACCAGTCTGAATATACAGGAAGTGCACAGTGTCAACCCTCTGTGTCATAATCACACACCCATACAGAGATTTTTTCTACATAACTACACACACAACCAGGGGTGGGACATGATCAGATTTTATTGATCTGATTCTTCAACGATTCCTGCTCATTTCCTGTCTGGGCAAATGTTGGCAACACAGTTCACTGACAACAACGTAAAACACATGACAATCCTGATTTGATAAATGCTTCTGTAAGTTACTGGTGTTTTCTCTCACTGAAAGGTGAACAGCAACTGTCTTTTTGTTCAGACATGTTTTGACCTCTTCTGCCTCCTGTCTGATGTAATTTTTGACTTCTTCATTGTCATCTCTGCTGACTGCCTCTGATGGGAGCATGACGTCTTTGATTTGCAGGCTCACAGGACAGTGAGGAAGGAATTGATAAGCAAAAAGAGGAATGATATCGATTCCTTGACCGAGTTATTGTTGCCTTTCAGCTGGAATTGTTTTTGATTTCCACCCCTAAACACAACAGAGTTCACTAGCGTCCTGTCAGCGGGGTGTTGGGATAGTGAGGGTTAATCTGTAAATTACAAACTCACTGTTTAACCAATGTGACATAGGTGTAGTCAAATAATTACATCTGGTTAAATGTGCATTAAAAACCAAAATCAATCATCACAGTAGATTTGTTTTTTTTTAAAAGAAGGAAATAGGACAGTACATGTTAATGAACATATAAATGTAAACATGTGAGATTATAGCCGTGTGGCTAACTTCCATCTCTAGTCCCATTGGCAGGTTGGTGTTGTACAAAACATTTATACACAATTAAAACAAAACAAAGACAAAACAAAACAAATAATACAAAACAAAGCAAACATAGTTGTTTCAGATGTCTTTCAGTAACATCAGAAAAACGTTGATGCTTCTTATCAGTTCATAGTCATACTGGTGACCTTATGAAGCCCCTCTTTATTATGCATTATAAACACATTATGAGCAAGTAGGGGTGGGAAATATGGCAAAAATATCAAATCACGATTTTTTAATAATAAAATCACAATTCTTTTTTACATTGATTTTTCTAGACTAATTTGCACGTTTGACCATTTTCCCTATGTTTAACATATAAAACGTGTAAAACCCCAAAAGAAAAAAAGACAATTAAAGCCAAAGAAACTTTCTGAACAGGTTTTAATTTAAATAGTGCAGTTTTTTTAATAAAAATGTGCAATAAATGTAAACATAAAAGGTAATGAACAACAATATCAACATTATCTCTTAAAGTGCAACAATTTAGAACAAATGTTTTCTAACTGCAATGTCAAAAACTGAGTGAATAATACAGCTGCTTTAGAACAGATTTTTGTTCAGACATCTTCAAGCTTTTATCTCCTTTTCTGTCCCCATGGCTTCATACTACATAACCAAACAAGAGATCCCACCATGCACTGCGCGTAATGTGCTACGATTGGCTAGTCTGGTGTGTGTCAAAGTCTCTGCACTCACACAGACGATCTGACGATCTTTCTGCTTTATGAGATCACCCCCACATTATAATCCTTAATGATTTATTATCGTCATATCGCACACCCCTATGATCAGGTTTAATCCTTATATGGTGTTCAGGTCAAAATTGACAAGTTTAGGTATGTAAAAAGTACCACTTGGTTATTTTTTGTACTGGAATGAGGCTTCATCTAATCCTCAGACACAACTATTTTAAACAAAACTAAATTAATTTTCATCATTTTAGTAAATTCGAAGGGTCTCAAAAAAGATTGACATTTGTGGTGTTAGGGGTCAAATATGACCCAGTAGAGAACACTGGCTGTTGTGTGCATCACTTAAAAGCTGTGGGTTGATCTGTGGATCAAATATGGCTCAGTGTGACCCATAACACACAAACACACACATAGACACACAAACAGGCCCTCTTCACCACATCTCCCCCACATCAACTCAAACTTTCTTGCAGAATCTTTGTAAACACACACACAGACACACAGAAACACAAACACACAAGCATGCAGATACTCACAACATAATGCCTTACAAAGTTTGATGTATGGTTTACACACAACACAATGGGCCTCATGCAAGAACATTTTCGTATTCTCATCCTAAATTTTTCTTACCTTTTTTCTTATGCTGCGTTCGTACAAACATGCTCCGTCAGATCCAACAAACACTTCTATCTTTAGAAAAGTGTCTAAATGACCCGCGGAAACATGATGAATGCCACCTGTGCCTACTTAAGCGCGCATGCATGAGGATAGCATATTTGCATAAGTTACTCCCCAAGAATATCATATAAGGATACATTTCCCACACCATAAAACAGGAGTTTTCATTCATAAATTCTCAGGGCATCCAAAAGAAGCTCAGCCATGAAGCAGCTGGTTACTCTCTCATTTAACGTTTTATCTAGGCCAGTCTAATAAACCTTCAGTTAATAGATGTTAATGTATTCTCTGGTTTGAGATCCTCAGATTTATTTTGTCTTATGCTATATTTTATTAAAAAAACTTCAAATTAGTTAAATGTATAATCAGTATGAAAGGCACATGATTTGACAAGAGCAGACTAATTTGTTTTGATTTTTAAGACAAGTCTGGACCACTCGTGATTTGTGTTTGTACTTGAAAGAAAATTCTAAATACGAAAAAAATGCTGAATGCGACAAATTCTCCTAAATCATTCATACCCAACACTTACGAACATATTTGTTCATACGAACGGTTCTTGCATGAGGCCCATTGTTTTTCAATGATCGGTTTATGATTTAACTTTTAATTAAACCATAAACACAAATTAAAATAAAGATGGTTTAATAAAAAGGAACTGACTTTTTGTCTTTATCCTACCATAAATTTCTGGGTCGATTTTGATCCATAACACCACAGATGTCACTATTATTAATCACTAAAAAATATATATATATGATAATATTTTTTGGGGGTAGACGTAACCTAATAGTAGTTTATAAGACATAGATAATATAATTACTCATTTTATCCCAGGAAATATAATAAGTGAATTTAAATAGTTTTTGTAATCAAAAACGACTGGTATATTGTAAGATAAAGATGAATTTCAAAACAAAGTAAGTTAGCTATGAGGTTAAAAACAATATTGGATGATAAATATTGTTTTTAAGGGTTTTCAAACTGAGTTAAATCAAATTTGACCCGCTAACACTAAAGATGTGTGTAGCTCTCTAACACATTGCAAAGGTTAAAGACATTATGACACATTAATAATGCTGCATAATCACAGTTAAAAGCACTTTTGATAAGTCATAAAGCTTCATCACTGTAATAAGCCATCATAACACTTGTGTATATACTGAGTAATAAAAACACTTATTGTGCCATATTGTGCATAAAGCTATAATAAATTATGAAAATTCATATATATATTTTTAATTATTTATTCCGTATCATGAAATTACAGGTCACATTTATAAGTTCCATCACATTTTCCATTTCATGATCAAAAAGGGGCAGGAAGAAGAAAAACACATTACCAAAATAAAATTATTACCCCTGTCTTGACGTAATAAAGCAAAAATACTTGATGGTCTATCCTTCAGATATGTAACAACCAATGCTTATTGAAAAAGCATAAAGTTAGAATTAATGATAATAATACAGAAATAAAATAGAAACAAGTGATCACAAAACAACTGATAAGCATACACAACAAATCACCATCAACAACAATAACATCTAAAGCAACAGAGGAGCTTTTACCTATCATCTTCATATTTCCTTGGTATTTTGTTTATATACATTCTCTGACTATAAAACTTCAAAACAGTAAATCTGATCCACTGTTAAGCATCTCATTATTATTTCACTGTATTCATAAAGACCAAATGTTCTTTTTTACATTATAATCAGTCAAACTCATTGTAAACTCTGTTATTCTGCATTATAATGTGACTATAATCATTGTTGGAGGTCTTTATTTGCTCTAAGTCAGTGGTCCTCAAAGCTGTGTCAGGTCACCCTGGTGTGTCTCCAGAGTTTGTGCAGCCATGAGGAGTTTCTGAAACTTCACAGCAACTAATGAACAAGTTTATGATTTAATAATTCAATTAAAATTCATCATAATAAGGAGAGGCTTCATAGAAAGTGTTAGTGTGATATGTCATGTTGTTATTTTGAGGGATGGCACGGTGCAGCAGCAGGTGGTGAGCATGCCTGACAGGGAGAAGGTTGCTGGTTTGATCCCCGTCTCTGTCAGAGTGTTTCTGTGTGGAGTCTGCATGTTCTCTCCGGGCTCTTCGGCTTCCTCCAACAGACCAAAAACATGTTTGTTAGTTTGATTTTTGAGTCCAAATTGTCCTTAAGTATGTCTGTCTCTCTATGCAGCCCTGTGATTGGCTGGTAACTGGCTCAGGGTGGACCCCACGTCTCACCCAGTGTGATCTGAGAGCCTAAAGGGAAAAGCAGTCTAGATAACTGATGGATGGAGAGTTAGATTCAGCATCAAACTGTGAAAAACTGAGAAACCTCAGGGTGGTGCTAGAGCTCCACTGAACTTCTCCACCAGAGGAGGATGTATTGAAGTCCATAAACATTATAGAGCTCTGTAAAAATAAACAAAATCAAAATAAATAGTCCATGTAGTTGGGCTCTCCAACTGACGCTTCTTTTCAAAGGGAATATCAATGTATTTAAGTTCAGTCTTATATATCTATGTTCGTTCTATTTGCTACTACCCGGGTAGGTTAATCGTGCGTGAGTATCTTATCTGGAATCAGGGAAAGTGAATCAAGCAAAATCCGACGTCCTCTGGTCTGGTCCCACAGCTGGCCACACCGCTTCCAGGACCACCTCAGACTCACTGGGCAAGGCTCGCCATCACTGTTCATCAGAATTTCTTGTAGCACACAAAATAAAACAACCTACACAAAAAGTGCAGAATTGTAAGTATTTCTATTTCTAACATGAGTCCTCATTAACTTCTTAGTTCCTTTACTTATTTTATAATGTAAATCCAAAGACCAAAGAAATACTTCAAATAATGAAATAAATTGTTATGCATCATGATAATTAGTGTATATAACCACAAAATATAAATGAATTACTGGTCATGAATTACCTTTTATCAAGGTACCTCAGCAAAATAAATGATTTATTATTTTTTACCAGCTTTTACTCCGTATTTTACCCCTTTTTAAATTAGCTTTTAAACTCAACAAATGCCATATTTTTAATACTTTACACATTAAACATGACAATGAATTGAGGCAACTTTGTAATTTTCCTAAACAATACATTTTTCATAATAACAGGAAATGTAAACATATTTATAAAATGCACTAATCCATAAATGACTTAAATCTATTGAAACAAAGTGATTTAACAGGGTTCCTCCAGCTCAAGCCAAGTTAAATTTAAGACTTTTTAAGACTTTTTCAAGGCCGTTTGAAATAAAATTTAAGACCAAGTCTTAAATGAAAGAACAGAATAAAATAAAAGATCATTTTTTGCCTTCTTTTTAACCCAATTTTACAACTTTATGCCTATTTTGTCCCCATTCATTCGTTTTTGGCCACTGTCAGAACCATTTTGGGAATTTTTATATGGTTTTTGAATTTTAAAATCAAATTTCATCTCCAAATTTGCTGCCCTAATAAATTTTCCTAAGCCACTTTTGGAATTTTTTTTGCAATTTTATACCTATTTTGCACCTATTTATTAACCCTTTTCCACTTTCATACCATTTTTATGCAGTTTTTGCAATTTCATTCCTCTTTTTTCCCTCTAGTCACACACTTTGTCCCACTTTTGGACCATTGTTTACCTTTTTTAAACCCATTTTTACAACTTTCTACCTATTTTGCCCCCATTCATCTTTTATTGGCCACTGTCAGAAGTATTTTTGGAATTTTTACATGGTTTTTGAAATTAAATTTCAAATTTAATTCCCAACTTTGCTGCCATAATCAATTTTCCAAAGCTGCTTTTGGATTTTTTTTGCCAATTTTTCCCCATTTTTTTTCTCTCTCCAGGCACTGAAGGTAGAATCAAGACATGCGTCTGCTCTGAAAGATCCTGGTGCAACCGCATCACCGTTTTGTTAGTTCTGCTATTGTGATTACACGATGTTGCCATGGCAATAAATCTGTGAATTATTCTTGAAAAATAGATAAATGTTAATTCCTTTTTTTTTTTGTTCAAACTAACATAAATCTTACTAATGTGGTCAAATTTTTAAGACTTTTGAAGATTGGATTTAGGACATTTTAATGCCAATTAAGGCCTTATTTTTAGAATCATGAATTCAATGCCTTTTAAGACTTTTCAAGGATCCGCGGGAACTTTGTTTAATATCATTAAAACAGTTAAAATGACCCTTTAGGGTCTGAACACACTGGCTGGGCCGCCTATTAAACATTTGCATTCTCGATCTTATATTAAAACAACACAACAGTGGACAATAAAGTGTAGCATTGACATTGTAACACCCTTCAATAACACCGGTTGGTCTTATAGTAACAGCATTTGTTCATAAATAGCTTATTTAGACCATCTTCTCACAACGGTTAGCAACACAGCAGACGAGCGTTCAACATGGAGGTTAACTCACCGGAGTCTCTGTCATAAATAACTCGACAGAATTTATCTCCCTCTGGTTCACAGCTCGTTTTCTGATAAGAGAAAAACTTACTAACACCAACTCCAAAGATTTTAAATGAAACGTGCAGGGGTTATTAAATATTTATGGGTTTTTATACCAGTTAAGTTCATCGCTAAAGGCGGAACGTCTGCAGTGTGAAGATACAGGAAGTGACGTCACAGTGACCGAGAGGCCGCAGGTATTACTTTCTTTAAATTCTGGACTAAAACTTAATAAATCTAAATGTGAAATTTTATGTTTGTACCAAACAAATGCTAAAACCTTATTTGATATCCCTGTTAAAGAGTGTGTAAAATATCTTGGTATTCATGTCTGTAAGAATGTCAAAGAGCGTCAACAACTTAATTTCTCCCCCAAAATCAAAAACACTAAAACTATACTAAACTTGTGGCTTCAAAGAGACCTATCAATTTTAGGAAGGATTCTTTTATCTAAAGCTGAAGGTGTTTCCAGATTTGTGTATCCAGCCTTTGTCTTAATGTTTCCGATTCTACATGTAAGAATATTAATGATATGTTTGTTAACTTTGTATGGAAGAATAAGAACCATCATCTGAAAAAAAATCTGCTTTCTGGACCTAAAGCCAAAGGAGGTTCTGATTTACTGGATTTCATGGACTTGAATTTGAACTTTGAGGTTAAATGGCTGAGAGAATGTTAAAAAACTCCTGATTCATTATGGTACTTCATCCCACATAACATCTTCAAAAATGTTGGAGGTCTTCATTCCTGTTGTCATGTAACTATAATATTTCAAGATTACCAGTTAAAATGTCAGAATTTTATCAACAAGCTATGTTGGCATGGAAAATGTGTTATTTAAGAACTTTTCTCCACACAGATCAATCATATGGAATAAAGAATTTATCACCAAGGAAAAAAATCAGTATTTACAAAATATGATTGATAAAAGTATAATTTACTTGAAAGATCTATTTAACTGCAATGGTCAGTTACTTATAAAGATTTTATCACAGAAAAAGTATTTCCTATTAAATTTAAAGAATTTAGCTCTGTAATGAACTCTATCCCTAACGGTGTGATAGAATTAATGAAAAGCTACAAAAACAAAATATGCAACCTACAACTGTTGATGCACTTTATATCAATGGTATTGATATTTTAAGCATATAATAATAAGCATATCAGAGAATGTTTCTATAATACTAAGATGATAACACAGAGAGGGAAATCCTTCTGGAATGCTATTTTTGTTGATATTAACTGACACAAAGCGTGGCTTTTTCCTTTTAAACTCTGTTTAACAAACAACATCAGAGAATTAAACCTAAAAATACTACACAGCAGATATCCATCCAACTCATATGTATCAAGATTTCATAACATTGACAACAAATGCACCTTTTGTAAAACTGAACCTGAAAGCATAACTCACCTATTTTATGATTGCTCACACAGTCACGTTTTGGAAAGAACTTGAAAACTACATTCTAAGAAAAACATCTCATGAAATCAAAGTTAACAAGAAGGATATTATTTTTACTTTGAATTCAAAGAAAAAAAATCTATGTGCTGTCGTTAATCTTTTTATTTTATTGGGGAATTTTCACATCCATAAACGTAAGTTTCAAAAAGCTACTCCATTATTTAAGCTGTTCCTGACTGAAATTGAATATCATTTCTTAAAATAATTACCAATAAGAAATACATGAAAATGGTTGATACTTATACAAAGGTATTCAGTAAATAAACTGTCATGAATGATTTGTATTTTGCACAAATATTTACATGACGTCTGCCTTAAAGAATGTTTTTGTTTTGTTTGTTTGTTTTTGTTTTATGTATTAATCCATTGCTTTGGTCAATAATGATTTATATATTATCATACAGTTGTAAACCAATGCATTGATATCACTGTTCATGAACTGGAATGACTGACTGTCCGTGATGTTTGTATTTCACAAACTTTCAATAAAAAAAAAAATACTTTCTTTAAATGCATTATGTTTTGTTAAGAGCGACATCTAGTGGGGAAAAGACAGAACTGCCTGTTTAGATGGCATATATGGGTTTAGTGGCCCTGTATTTTGTATGGGTTACACAACTTAAAAAAACTTGAACTTCGGAGAAAAAAAAGAAAAACTAAGTCATAATTATGAGATACAAAGTTGAAAGGTTAGAATAAATTATGATTTTTGAAAAAATAACAATAGTTTGTGCTTCTTTAACAACACATTTCACTATAAGATAAGCATTAAAGCATATTTGAGACTATTTGTCCTCAAAGTCTAGTTCATTCTAACAGTGAACAGAAGGCCTGTGGCTGGAGGAACATCTATGGACGTGGTGCACATGTGCAAATGATATCTCATAATTTTGACTTTTCTTTTTCATAATTTAGACCTTTAATCCCATAATTAAGATTTTTTTTTAATAGTTTCGTGTTTTTGTTCTCAAAATTATGACTTTTTATTTCATATTTTCTCATTTTTATGACATAATGTTGACATCCTACCTCATAATGTTGACTTTTCACCTCATAATTTCTACATTTGAGCTCATAATCATGACAAATTATTCATAATTATGACGTTTTAATAATTATGACTTTTTAACAGTCTAACTATGACTTGAATTTTTTTGTTTGTTTGTTTTGTAGTTCCATAAAATTCCAATTTTTAATTGTCATAAACAGGCTTCCATAATCCAGTTCATATATTTTCCTTCCATAAACATTTTAATACATAAAGAGCAGCTGTGATTTTATATTTTAAATTTGTGGACCCACAGTGGTAAATCCATAATAAGTGATTTTATATAAGACACATTAAAGGTGTTTTCTCGTGGCAAATAACACCAAAACAATTTTCTGACATCTTTCTGAACATTTTTAGGAAACTGTTTCAGATGTCTGGCAGCATGGAGAAGGTCAGGGGGCTGAATGTGGCCCCTGGGCCTCCAGTTGTGATCCTGCTCTAAATCATAAAGCAAATAAAACAGCCATGCAGCAGATGGAAACATCAGACTGATGAAAACAGGAGGGAGATTATCCTTCAGTTAAATTTGAAAATAAAATTACTCTGAATACCAACAAGATAAAAACAAAACACTGATCAAATGTGTCCTGATGATTAAATCAATGTGTGCATTAAAATGGTCCTCTGATTGGATCACAGCTCTCATCACAAATGGAGGATGAACTCGTCTTTGTTCTTGGATCTGAAGTCGTGGACTGAGGCAGTAATTCTGTTCTTCTGTCTTGATTGTCAACCATCTGAAGTGCACAGTAAACTCTCACTTTTACAAGTCTGCAAAACTCTCTTTTCCACTTCTGTCACCTGTCCAGTCTGTTTGATACAAACTTTCTTAAAGAAACTGCTCCACCTAGTGGCAGACACAACACATGTGATCAACAACACATTACAGTTTATTTCCATGAAGAAGCACAACATCTAAAATCACAACCTGAGACCAGATATACATGAGATTTAATTCAGAGAGACCACAGTGGACTAGAAAGGTACAACTGTTCAGCTGATAATCAATGCAAAAAGCATATTCACCAATCTACACTGATGTAGCTCCACATAGAACAGTTAAGTTATTCCAGAAAAAAAAAACTAAATTCTTTAAGGAGACAAAAAGAAAAAAAAATTAAAGTCATTTTCTGCTGCAACATTCAGATGAAGGATCAGAATTTGACATAAAGACAGGACAAATACATACCATTACACCCCAAGTATTTACTAAATGAACCCAAAAAATCTCATATTAACTTGTAATATTGTCTAACATCAAAACTATGATATCAATGCTAATGATTTGTCTTTAAACACATTATATGTATATGTAAAAAGAAGAAAAATAACATTCATATGAGCAGAAAACTACAGAGTCACTGGAGAGCAGATCACATGAAGAAGTTAAACATTTACAGAGCAATGAGAGGGTATCAAAGTACAACCAATAAAGTTAGACTGATCACTGATCTGTATGCTGATTAGAAATGCAACAACAATCATCTCTCAACAATAAACATCAACAAAAATATACATATATTTAGATTAAAACAGAGAATTAAACATTCTGTCCTTTTAAACAGAGGTCTCAGACCACCAGGTCACTACTTGTCTGCAGATCATCTGGAAAAAGGCTGTAAAAATAAAGATGATTGATTTTATTTCCTTTTTTAAATAACTGAGACAAAATGCTGTTTGATGTTTCAAAAACACGACCAGGTCCTCACATAGTCGGCTGTGTAGCTGACTGCAGACTTTACACTCAGGCTCTCTGTCTCTCAACACTGTGAGGAATGAAAAAGTACAACCAAGGATAAACTCACTGCTAAACCTCGTGCTCATGCACTCATCCACTTGTGATCTGGACGTAGTTGTAAACTGACTCTGCACGATGTGTGTGACTGGAGGACGGTGGAGGTCCATGAGAGCGCTCTAATTCCTGAAGCAGAAAGATTCAGTTTAGAGGTCAGAACTGATAAAACACCGTCAATAATCAACAGAAACATCAGATCAGCTCAGACTGATGGCAGACGGATCAAACTCAACTCAGAAGTTACACAAACTATTTTGTCCCACTACAAACACAAATGTAAATTTGACTGTAAAAAGAACTAAAAATGATGTTTTCACCAAAAATAAATCCTTAAAGTAAAGATAATTTGATTTATAATGTGGCTGTTACAGTTGTCTCCATGTTAAAGCTGCTGAAGATCAACATAACTCTTGAAAAAAAGTCTGACTATGTCTGTTTGGTCACAAAAATCAAGGTCAGACAGACACTCTCGGTTGTTACCTGCTGACAAAGTTTTATACAAGAGGTCACCTGCTGACATGGTAACTAATTAATCCACTACACCTTCTGGGCTCAGAGGAAAATGCTGTAAAATCTGAGTTTGTTCAATGCTGACAGTGTGTTTTATCCATCAGTCTGCACTGATCTGATGTTCCTCTTGATTATTGATTAGTATTTATTAGCTCTTACCTCTAAACTGAATCCCTCCACATCAGGAAGTTGAGCGCTCTTGTGTCTCCACCGTCCCCCAGTTACCTCCATCATGCAGAGTGGTTGATTTGCAGCTACATCCAGAGCACAGGTGGACCAGTGTGTAAGGACAAGGTTTAAGCTCTAGTCCATCTCAGGCTGGACTTTTTCATTCATCACAGAGTCAGAGGGCCTTTGTGTGGAAAGTCTGCACACACAAGCTGGACAGACAGATATGTGAGGATCTGGTTATCCTTTCAAAATAAAACACTTTTCAGTCTCAGTCATTCAACAAACACAAATCAAATCAACTGATTTAGTTTCTCTACAGTCCAGTCCCATTCTGCACTCCGCTGGTTGGGGACCTCTGTTTAAGACCATTTTCCTCTGCACTCACATGTTATGTTTGAATTAGTTACTGTGTCAACTGGTGACTTTCAGCTGACTGCATTCCTCAATGTCATTGTTAAGCAGCTGATGAAAACAGAGTGAGTCCTCCTGAATGTCTCTTCATTGGGGTTTAGAAACAAGCCCATGGCTCCCTCTGATCCTGCGTCATGGTGAGTTATACTTTGACCAACATGTGTGATTTTTCCTCATCGTCCCCCTCGACGAAGGCCCGTCTGAGACCACATGGTGTCACAGAAAACCAGGCTGTGGTTCATCCAGGCTGGAGACCACTGCTGTAAATGACTGATTTACTTTAGTCTGATGAACTCAGCAGTTATTTGATAACCCATCCAGACACCAGCATGTAGAGGCTGAGTGAATGTGGTCTGGACTCTGTGGAGGAGAGTCATGGTTTGATTTTCAGAGACGCAGTAGAAGGACAGAACCCCCGCACTGTGATCCAGGTACACTCCTGTTCTTGAGGATTTAGGACCTGAAACTGGAGTTTCAAAATCATTGTGCCAAAAGATATAACCATCTGCAGAAATGTCAGCTTCCAACGCCCACGACTTGTCATTTCTTCCAAATACACATTCATTAAAGTTCCCTCTCCTGCTTATGTTACTGTAGGTCACTGCCAGCCAAACTGCTCCTTTCCAGTCCACCTCCCAATAACAGCGTCCAGTCAGGGTCTCTCGACTCATGACCTGCTTCCACTTAATGAATCTCTCTGAGCTGAACCTATAATGCTGTTTTTGTTTCATGAATGTCACTTTTCTGTTCCCATCAGATAACAGAAGACGTTCATGTGCAGTGTTTGGATCCATCGTAATGTCATGAGCATAATTCAAGAACTGGGCTCTGGTCTGGGGCTGCGGGTGTGATGGTCCACAAAGATCCACTTCAGTCCTCATGTGAGAGAGGTTTGTCCATTTCTCACTCAGAATGTCCTGCAGTTGATCTTGAAGTGCTGTCACGGCTGCTGTCACATCCTCAAAGTATCTCAGAGGACGGGTGTTGATGCTCGCTGAGGCTGCAGGTTCATCAAGTTTGGACAGTGAAGGGTGGTCCAGGAGAAACTGGATATCATCCTCTGTGAGAGAGAGCTTCTCCAGTTCAGCGTCTTTGCTCTTCAGCTCACTGATCTCCTGCTCCAGCTTCTCCTCAAGCTCTTTAACTCCACTCACTTCAGCTTCCTGCTGGGATCTGAGCTGCTGCTTCACATCAGAGCGTCTTTGCTGCAGCAGACGGATCAGCTCAGTGAAGATCTTCTCGCTCTTCTCCACTGCTTTATCAGCAGAGCCGTTGATGGCCTCCACCTCCTGCTGGAGCAGCTTCACGTCTCTCTCTGTGCTGGATTCTCTGCTGGATGTTTTGTCGACTCACCTGGAGCTCTCTCTGCCTCTCTGTCCTCTCTGCTGCAGCTGTGACCGTGTCATGACCTTTGTGTTGGTCCAAGGAGCAGAGATAACAGATGGACTGCTGATCAGTGCGGCAGAACATCTTCATCACCTCATTGTGACGAGAGCAGATGTTCTCCTGGAGCTTCTTGGACGGCTCCACCAGCTTGTGTTTTGAATAGGCAGGTGAAAAATGAGGCTGAAGGTGTTCCTCACAGAAAGAGGCTGGACAATGAAGACAGGACTTGATGGCTTTACGTTTCCTCCCGCTGCAGACGTCACAGGCCACATCTTCAGCTCCAGCATAGCGGTGATCAGCAGGAGCAGCCTGGAGTCCAGTCTTCTTCAGCTCCTCCACCAGCTCTGCCAACATGGTGTTTTTCTTCAGGTAGGGCCTCTGTTTGAAGATCTCTCTACACTGAGGGCAGCTGTAGACCCTCCTCTGATCTTCAGTATCCCAGTGGTTGTTGATGCAGCTCCTACAGTAGCTGTGTCCACAGGATGTAGTCACTGGATCCTTCAGTAGATCCAGACAGATGGAGCAGCAGAATTTCTCTTGGTCGACTCGGTGTCCTGGATGAGCCATGTCTCCTCTCAGTGTCAGAAAGTTCCTTTTGGTGCTGATAGAAGCAGAGTCTGAGCTCTGATGGAGGACAAGCGTCTGCTCTCGTTGACTTGCTGCAGTGAATTAAAGTCTCTTATGGTTCATTTCTCGATAAGCTGCTCACATCATCCTCATACCTGCAGATCAGGGAGGAGGGACAGACATATTTCAAACAGGTGTGCTCTCAGGTTTTGGAGGTAGAGGAGTGTTTTCAGGTCTGACGACGTTCCAGCTTGGTGTCACTCACATGGTGTGTCATTCCAGTCTTCAGTGACTGTTCAGTGTTGAGCTGGTAAGCACCTGTTATCCAATGTTATCTATTTTAAGACCAACATTTGAAATTTATGTAATTTTCAAAAGAAATACAGTTGGGATTAAATCACAGGGTGCATGTGCTTGTGCTTGTAACTAAGTCTACAAATCAAAGCTTCTGTTTATGAACATCTGGAGATAATAAGATAATAGTATGACAGCAGCGCAGTCCATGAGGACTAGAGTTGGAGACTAAAGGACGATCAGTTCAAGTTCCGTAACAACCACGTTTGGAAGTTAGTTTGGTAGGTGGAGAGGTGCCAGCTGACTTCCTGCTGAAGTGCCCTTGAGAAAGACATGTAACTCCAAAACTGCTCAGAAGCAGCAAGCCACCGCTCTGACATCTCTCCATTAATGCAGGATTGTTAGACCTGTTTTTGCATGTGTATGTCAGCCTGTGTTTGTGTAGCATGTTTCAACAAGAGAGTGTAAAGGACTGATTTCCCCGTGAGGGATGAATAAAGAATGTTCTTCTTCTTCTTAATCTTCTTGTTCTTCCAGTTAAAGATAACATAACAGTGAAGTAAAATATTGAATCACAAAAGGACACAAGGCTGTTTAGAGTTGGTGAAGAGTTTATCTGATAACTGTAGCCAGAGGCAGGCTACAGTGGCACGACCCACATACACAGACTCAGGTTGCTGCTGTTTTGATGCTGTTGATGATTTCAGTGTTCTAATGTCATCTCCGCTGCTTTCTCATCACTCATGGAGCTCAGTGCTTTGACTCAAGCTTCTCAGGTAGGCTTTTGGTGAAGTGACTTTGGTTCCCTTTGGCAGAACAGCAGCAGCTCCTGGACGAATCTCTGGGCTGTATCCTGGTACTGTGTAAACCACTTCTGCTCTGCTTAGTCAAAGAGGAAAAAGTTGCCCAATTAAAGGACTTAGTTGCCCAGCTGCAAGCTGAGAATTGTCTAATGCATCAAGAACATGAAGTCAATCTTCCAGGGACCAGCACCACCTCAACTTACTCCTCTGCTTCTGGACACTCTTAACAGTCAGCCCACTGTCTGTGTCTATCATTAATTTTGTTTAATTCTAAGGACCATATTAGTTTTTGTATCTAACAGTGTTCTTTTCCCAGAGAAAATTATTCAAACCCCTGTGGAGGAGCCATTGCACAACAGCTTTGCACCCTCCAAATCTGTTATTGTATCCCAGAGAAAAGATGCTGCAACCACCTTCCAGCAGAAACTATAAAAGATGCTCTTGCATGAAAAGTTAGCCACAGAACCTCGAAATATCTGAAAGAAGAGCATGACATTGTAGCGATTATTTTCTGGATATTATTGGATATTATTTAAAGAAATTAATATTCATTTCATAACCAGTTTTGCTCTCGTTAATTAAAGGGGCACCAGCCTTTTTTATACAAAAAGGGAAATTTAAATTAATTAATTTATTTATTAATTATTTCATTTAATCAGATAAATCAATTAAGTCAAACTTTATCAGTTTTATCAATCTCAAGTCTAAAGACAGAACTCTCATGCAGTGATGTCAATCTTCCAAACAGAATACCAACAGACAGAACTTTAAATATAAAGGTGATTTATTAAAATGAATATATAAGACAAAATAAAATAAAATACTTAAGAAGGAATACATGTCAGAGATATACTAAATCAATGATGTTATCAATCAGGAAAGAAGATATGAACCCTTAAGGAGCATTTATGTTTATGGAGTGGTTATAGATGATTAATTTAAGGAATTAACCTACTTGAGAAAGATCAGATAAAGGGGGAATTACTGGAGAATTGAACCAAGACACACTCAAGCCCATCTGAAGGAATTCAGAACCCTGCTTTACGATATGATGTTTGCATCGGATCTCAAACTGGTCCAGAGCAACTGGAGAGCCTGGAGGACTGTTCTGGTTTTGGGTCATCCCAAAGGGAGGCTGAAGTCCACACTCTGTTCAGCACAATTGGATCCAGGGAGGTTGTTCCGATGAGCTGGTCCATGGGTTTCACAAGTATCGTCTTCGATTGGACTGGCAGGTTCTGTCTAAAGTGAAGCTGGAGCTTAAAGCATTGATATCTCGATTACATAAAAAAATTGTAACTAATACTAAAAATTAAGATTTTTTTTGCCAGACAAATACTATCCTGAAATTAATAACGAAAGTCCATTTACTATGAAACAGATCTTTGAAGTCTTACAGCTTACTGGCTTTGAAAGAAAATCGGTGGGCGTGTTGCAAGAACTTAGTCAAAAGAATTATAGATAAATATGGGAGCCAAATAGACGTGCAACCAAAGAAGAAGTGTGATGAAGAGAAGCGAAGAAGAGAAGAAGAGGAAGACAGAGCAGAGCATGTGTCTCTCTGGTTTTAATCTACTTGCAGGGGGAGGACCTTTAGATGAGAAACAAAACTTTATCAACTTATATTTGGCCAAAATTAAGTTGTATTTTGATTAAACATCCAATATAAGCACTCCAACTGGATAGGAAATCTCATGGTGAACAATTTGATACCAAATACTATACATATATCTGAAGTATAAGAAAGAAAATATATGTGGTTAAAACTTAAGAGGTATAAGATAACATGCCTTTGTGGTGGTATGCTACCAAAACTGAAGGTGTAGAAATCCTATTTTAAGCATTCTTCAATAAAACAGTGTGAAATGAAATAATGCAGAGTACTGAGTACAGTTCTGGAGGGGAAAGACCCCATCTCAGTTTCCACTGAGAGGTGCTGTTAGTTTGTCAGAAGCTTTCATAAATCAACTGACTTTTTCATAACTTTGGTATTTTTAGAGCTAAAAAGACAAAAGTCACATCAGTAGAGAGCATTTTTCATGACAGGATAAAATATCACATTGTTAGACGTGTTCATTGTTTCATTTAAAGAGTTAAAAAGGTTCCTGGTTTTATTTAGCTGGAAAACATCTGGAACAGAGATAGATTATAGTGATGAAGTCTGAATTTCCTTAGGAGGTCAAAGGTCTTGGTGCACAAGAATAATTTAAGACAACTCACAATGTGTTTAGGAAGAAAGTCAGAGTATAACACATCAGTGAGTTCTGCTCATGCAGAAGTTGGCAGGAATTTAAGACAGACTTGATGACACATGTCTTAGAATTCACCACTCCATGAAGACAGACAAAAGAGTGTTTTTTGTCCTTTGAGTTTTCACATTTTTCAGTTTTATTTGCTACTGAATAAATAAAATTTACAGGTGAATTTTTCAAAGAAATTGACAAAGATTCTCAGTGACAGATGCTGAACACAAATGTAATGAAAACTGAAAGTAAAATTTTTTGATTGGTTAAAGTGAGAATTTTCTCCCTCTACATTTTGAACAGCTGTTTCTCATTAATTTTTTAGCACACATGCAATATGTTAATCAAAAGATCATATTAAGTAAAAAAAAGTCTATCTAAATCATTGACATAAGCATCATCTTGGATTCTCAGCTGCTGTCACATGTCAGAGTCTGTGCATGCTGACAAACTGCTCTAATAGCACATTCTGATTGGTTTTTTTGAATAAGTTTTTGATTGTTCTTTTCGTTTTATGCTGTAGATAGCACCTGTTTTTATCTTTTTTAAGAACACACATGAACCATAGATCAGATAAAATAAAACTTAAAAAAAAGTTATTAAATCAAATTAAAATAGTTAATGGTACAGATTATTATGTGAGAAAATGATTCAGGGACATGTGATTACAATGTCTGTTATGAATTGATTTTGTGTCTTTGTTCAGCTCATTTAGCTGTTTATGTCAGTGTACCTGAGATTTCTTCTGCTTTGAGTGTGCAAACATTCTCTAACTTAACACAATAAATGCAAATGATAAAATAAAAGCATAAATTTGAAAAGTTAAAAATATTATTAAAAGGTAAAAACAGAAATAAAGTAAATTAGTGATAAAATAGCATTTTATATTTCAGTTGTAGGTTTTTAGTTACACCACCAGGTTGGCCTGCATTACACAAAATGAAACTCAAACAACAGTCTGTTTCTCTTCACTTCTCTTTTCAGACAAAAACACATTAAATGTTAAAGTTTGACATTAGAGTGTCTTCTCTTTAGAATCAGATCCACAGGTCCTTTGGCTCAACAGCTGTTCAAGAATGATAAAAGAGATTAAGATCTCACAGTAACACAGAAAGTATTTATAAAAAATAAAAACACAAAATAAGCAGCTTTAGGTCTACATAGTCAGATGTTCATTTACTGCAAAACACTACATGCAGTAAATGCTCACAGTCAACATAATCCATGAAAAGTCACAGCAGTAGAGATTATCTCAAACATATTGAAAAACAGTTTCTTCAAACACAAATTTACATGTTTTTTCATTTAAATAGTAATCCACTAGACTGTCCAGATAAACATTGCTCATTCTGCAAGAGAAAGCAATGTCTTCATGATTCTGATAAGTAATAACAGAGATCATGTTTTTATTTTTAGATGTTCACTTTTCTTCATTTCAAATTAAGCTCAGCAGAAACCTCAGCACCTGATCAAGGTTTTAGACTAAGATTAGCACTTTATGTAATTTTTGAAAGAAACACACATGAAACTAAACTGCAGGGCAGATGAACAAACCACTGAGGATGTGTTTGTAAGTAGGTCAACAAAATAAAGCCTCTGTTTACCAGCATAAGAAGAAAATAAGATAACAGAACAGCAGCAACTCAGTCCATAGTAAAAAGGTTAAAGGTTTTTGTCAAAAGTAATTAACTCAACTCAGGATTCCTGTATAAATGCTAACAGTGAGGTACTGACATGTGAAGTGTCAAAAAGAATCAGTGACCATTTCTGGTCAAAGGCCTGACAGACAGTTTTTGATAATATTATTGTTGAGCCTGTTTAGCAAGTGCTGCTCAACAGTACCTTGACCTTAGATTCACCTCTGATCTCTTTAATAATAATAACAATGATAACTTAAATTTATATGTTTCATGAACCTGAGGTAGCTCACAGTAGAGGGACAAACAAATAAGAATTGAATCAAAGACCATAAACCTGATTTGGATCTAAGCTTTAGAAGTTGTTCTGGGCTCATCCTTCATCCCTTAATCTGTGATTTTCCTCTGCAGCATAGGAATTGGAAAGTCCTGTGGACCTGAAACTTCTGAACAATCTGTTCAACTGTAGTTGCAGGAACATCAAGCTGCTTAGTGATGATCTTATAGCCTTTAGCTTAACTATAATTTTCTTTCTAATGTCTTCAGAAAACTCTCTCCTTGGCTCTCTGTGGCCCATGTTCAGTGTGGTACACACCATGATACCAAACAGCAAAGTGACCACTTTTCACCCTTTAAACAGGCAACATGACTGACAAGCTTGAGGACACCTTATTACAGGACAAAGCTTAGTTTAACATGCACCTATGATCAATTTATTTTCAATGTTTTCAAGAGTTACCATCATTTTTGTCCAGGCCAGTTTCATCATTTTGTTTTTTGAAATAGTTCTGTTGAACCACAATTCAAAAGCAATGTCTTTCATTTGTTTATTTTCAGGAGCTTTTTATTGATAACTACTTAAGAAGATTGTTTCAACAGCCAATAAAATAGTTGGTAAAGTCACAAAAACCCTGTTTTAACTTTGACTGACAGGACAAGAAAGAAAGAGAGGGGTATCTGAGCAGAAAGTTCTCGTCCTCTTTCAGATCAGTTTGAGCCTCTGAGCTCAGGAAAAGTCCCTCTGGAAACTAAAACTGTTTTATTGACTGCTTGGTTGTATTGCTTTCTGATATTTGTGAGCCTGAGGGAAGATCACACCTGAAGTGACCAACTGTTGTGATTAAGCAGGAAGACGTGGAGCTAACATAGAGATGACAGCAGGAAGTGACTGCTCTCACAGAGATTAGCATAGATGCTAACAGCTGCAGTTTTATCAGATCTGGACCACATTTCTCCAAACTTCTCTGTAATAAGAATATTTTCATGTTGTTGAAGTGACTCCCTGCCTGTCCTTAAAGTCTTGACAGCAGCAACACCACACTACAATATGTGACTGGCCTGTAATGAATGTGACTGACAGAACAATCATCCAATCAGCTGCTTCTGGAAGGTTCTGCCCTCCTCAAACACTTTCTTTTGGATCTTTCCTGTATGGACTAGTGAAATATGTTGAATAGTCTAACTTCTGTGTCAGGTTGTTGACTGAGATTTCTTAAACTAAAGCCGAGCATCAGATTGGAGAAGATTTAAGTGACTCTGATCGTGGTGTGGTTGCTGCTGCCAGAGAGGTCTGATCATTTCAGGAACAACCATCTCTAGAGTCCACACAAAATGGTAAAGTCATTACAGGAACGCCCCCCAGATTTATTGGGGAGAACAAAAACATTAAAGTCATTTTCTGCTGAAGCGTTAAGAAGGATCAGAATTTGACATAAAGACAGGACAAATACATACCATTAAAACCAGAGTATTTAATAAATGAGACCCAAAAAATCACATTTTAACTTGTAATTTTGTCTAACATCAAAACCATCATATCAAAGCTAAAGATTTGTCTAGAAAGAGGTATTAATATGAGAAAAGAAGAAAAAAATAATATGAGCAGAAAACTAGAGAGTCACTGGAGAGCAGATTACATGAAGAAGTTAAACATTTACAGAGCAATGAGAGGGAATCAAAGTACAACCAGACTTTACACTCAGGCTCTCTGTCTCTCAACACTGTGAGGAATGAAAAAGTACAACCAAGGATAAACTCACTGCTAAACCTCGTGCTCATGCACTCATCCACTTGTGATCTGGACGTAGTTGTAAACTGACTCTGCACCATGTGTGTGACTGGAGGACGGTGGAGGCCCATGAGAGCGCTCTAATTCCTGAAGCAGAAAGATTCAGTTTAGAGGTCAGAACTGATAAAACACCGTCAATAATCAACAGAAACATCAGATCAGCTCAGACTGATGGCAGACAGATCAAACTCAACTCAGAAGTTACACAAACTATTTTGTCCCACACTAAACACAAATGCAAATTTTACTGTTTCAAAAATGATGTTTCTAATAAAAAATCCTAATTGTCAGAATTTGATGTATTTCTTATGTGGTTTGTACTTTTGTCACCAAAGCTGTAGAGGATCAACATAAAACTGAGATAAAAGTCTGAAAAGTCTAATTTACAATATTAATAACATCATCTTAATAATCAATAAAAGAAGTTTTAAAAAAAGGACGTACGTAAAATGTCTGAAACACACGTCACTGGTCTAAGCTGAGAGAAAACTTTTTCAAGCACTGCAGCATCAACCAGGACAAAACATTCCAGTGTTTCCTCATTTACAAGCACAGACTCAGAAGAGTTAAAATGACCAGATTTATATTTAAAAAGTTTGAGCTGATAAAATCAGTTTTACTTCTGAAGTGGACTTCATTGTTTTCACATGATAAATCAGAATTAAAATGTTGGTTAAAACAGGGTTGGTTAATCTGTCAATAAAAAATAAAAAGTATTTTGGAGTTATTATGATTGTCAGTGTTTAATTTTGAACAGTGCTCCTGTTTTGTTTGTTGCATGCTAACATTTGTTTTTGAAATAGTTTATTTTGAGTTAATTTTCACTTTTCCCGGCATCATTGCCCACCCCTACTCGCTCGGGGCCTGAAGACCAACAGAGAACGCTGGACACAACTCAGCTGGCTTCATGATTCCTTTTATTGGTGACAACAGCATCAGCTGCAGTTGCAGGTTGATAACCTCAAATAAAAAAAGGAAAAGAATCAGGTTGTCATTAAACAGATTTAAATCAGTTGTCTGATCAGTTGTCAGATTTAAATAGAATTTCAGTAAAGCCTATTTTAAATAAATTGTAAATGAAGGAATGAACTAAGTAAATGTATTTATAGATTATTATTAATCTTAATGATTAAAATTATTAAATCATTTTATCCATGTACAATCAATGAGTTCTAAACAGCTTTAAACTATAATTTAAGTTTAAATTATACCCTCTTATTTTAATGCTTAAGATTTAATTAATTCATGATTTTAACTCAAACTAACACATTTTAACTGATTTTAACTACTTTAATGATTGAAATTCATTCAAAATTGGTGTTCATGATAATAATTTACTTTTAAATCAAATTAAACAATCTCAACTTAAATAAGATTACCTAAATGAGTTTTACAAATGAAATGATATAAAGTTAAAGCCTAAAATAACAGACCTCAAGTCAAAATTGCCATGAAGTGAATATTTAAGTTTAAATTTTAAGTTAACATGGCTTAAATCATCAATCAACACACATTTGTAACCTCTAAGTCACTAAGTTAAGCTTCCTCTTCTTTTTAAAAGAGTTAAAATTAAAGTTTTCCTCTCCACTGACGTCTCTGAGGTCTTCATGCAGTCTGTCTGTGTGACTAAAGAGTGCCACACCTGGTTCTGAGCCTGTTTAATGTCTCAGCTCTACCCTCCCCCTCTCTACCTGCACTGAGGAGTCTGGTTTGATCCTGAAGTGACTCTCTATGAAGAAGACATAGATAACTACAGGATCAATTAAACTATGTCATAAACAAATGAATAAAGTTTTTGATTGCCTGAACACTAATAATGAACTGTTAGTTTGAGTTTTCTCCTTCTTCTCCCAGTGATTCTGCTCTCTCTTCAACCTGAGAACTTCATTTGTTCTCCAGGGAGGGTTATTGCTCATTTTAATGTGTTTCTAGTGGTGCAACAATATCAAGTGCTGCCTTGAGTTTCCAGCTAAAATGATCAACAATAAAATCACAAGAAGAGGGTTAAACAGCTTCTGGGGCATCACTTAAAATCTCACTAAAAATTAGCAGCCACATCAGAAAGCAAGAGTACATTTCCTGACGCTCTGGGACGTACTGCTGGATAAAATCCTTTACATTAAAAACACAGTGATGGTCTGACAGGCCCACATCCACAACAGAGGACACAGTAGCCTTATAATCCACATGGTATTAGAAGATCTAAGATATGTTTACTATTGTGGGTGGGCTCTAACACATGCTGGTTAAAATTCATAAAATTAATGAGATCTAAAAATTCAGAGCTGAAAGATTCTGACTGATTATCATCACAAATATAAAAAAATCCCTGAAATAATGATTCTGTTGTAATTTGCATGGATGATTGACAGCAGTTCAGAGAATTCACTGATAAAAGAGGAGCATCTTTTGGGGGCTGTAAAGAGTTCAACAAAATATCAGAGGACTGTTAAAAACAAATGAATGACACTCAAATGAAATAAAATAACCAAATAAAACCTCTTTAGATCCATTTAAAGCTAAAAGAAATGTGCAGTCCCTCCACCCCGTCTACCATTTCTACAAGAATATAAATAATTCAAACCAGGCGGAGATGCTTTATTGAGAGCTGCACGTCTATCTGTTCTCAGCCACGTCTCAGTTAAAAACATAAAGTCAATGTTGTTGTCTAACATCACATCATTAATTAAAAAAGTCTTGTTTCAAAAAGATAGTGCACATTTTAAACTGCCATGTTGAGTGACCTCTCTGTAGGAGATGAGCTTTATGTTGATGGTGTATTTTTATGTGTTTGAGGTTGTTATATTTGGATAAGGAGTATGGTTTTACAGTGTGTTGTCTGGTATTGGTGATTGCTGGAATAGAGAGTCAATGGGTGGAGGAAGATGGAGCTGTGGGTGATGAGAGTGGCTGAGATGCTGCAGGCTGCAGAAAGATTGTTTGGGGCAATGATTAAAGTGGTTTCCTGGTGTCGGTGGTTTGGGTTTGTTTTTATCAAACTGCTTATTTAAGTAAAAAATCTAACAACCTTGGCCATGGGCTTGTTTATTAACCCAAAATAAAGACACATTCATGAGCAGTCACTCTGTTGTAACCAGCTTTTTAAGATTGCTTGAAGTCATCTGTTGACATGGTAACTAATTAAACCACTACACCTTCTGGGCTCAGAGGAAAATGCTGTAAAATCTGAGTTTGTTCAATGCTGACAGTGTGTTTTATCCATCAGTCTGCACTGATCTGATGTTTCTCTTGATTATTGATTAGTATTTATTAGCTCTTACCTCTAAACTGAATCCCTCCACATCAGGAAGTTGAGCTCTTGTGTCTCCACCGTGCCCCAGTTACCTCCATCATGCAGAGTGGTTGATTTGCAGCTACATCCAGAGCACAGGTGGACCAGTGTGTAAGGACAAGGTTTAAGCTCTAGTCCATCTCAGGCTGGACTTTTTCATTCATCACAGAGTCAGAGGGCCTTTGTGTGGAAAGTCTGCACACACAAGCTGCACAGACGGATATGTGAGGATCTGGTTATCCTTTCAAAATAAAACACTTTTCAGTCTCAGTCATTCAACAAACACAAATCAAATCAACTGATTTAGTTTCTCTACAGTCCAGTCCCATTCTGCACTCCGCTGGTTGGGGTCCTCTGTTTAACAACATTTTCCTCTGCACTCACATGTTATGTTTGAATTAGTTACTGTGTCAACTGGTGACTTTCAGCTGACTGCATTCCTCAATGTCATTGTTAAGCAGCTGATGAAAACAGAGTGAGTCCTCCTGAATGTCTCTTCATTGGGGTTTAGAAACAAGCCCATGGCTCCCTCTGATCCTGCATCATGGTGAGTTATACTTTGACCAACATGTGTGATTTTTCCTCATCGTCCCCCTCGATGAAGGCCCGTCTGAGACCACATGGTGTCACAGAAAACCAGGCTGTGGTTCATCCAGGCTGGAGACCACTGCTGTAAATGACTGATTCACTTTAGTTTGATGAACTCAGCAGTGGTTGGACCATAAAGCATCCAGACACCAGCGTGTAGAGGCTGAGTGAATGTGGTCTGGACTCTGTGGAGGAGAGTCATGGTTTGATTTTCAGAGATGCAGTAGAAGGACAGAACCCCCGCACTGTGATCCAGGTACACTCCTATTCTTGAGGACCAAGGACCTGAAACTGGAGTCTCAACATTATTGTGATAAAAGGTATAACTGCTTTTGTCAACTCTCATCGCCCACGACTTGTCATTTCGTCCAAATCCACTTTCATTCCTGCTTCCTCTCCTGCTGATGTTCCTGTAGGCCACCGCCAGCCGAACTCCTTCTCCTCTCCAGTCCACCTCCCAATAACAGCGTCCAGTCAGGGTCTCTCGACTCATGACCTGACTGTACTGAGTGAATCTCTCTGAGCTGAAATTATAAGGCTGTTTTTGTTTCATGAATGTCACTTTTCTGTTTCCATCAGATAACAGAAGACGTTTCTCTGCAGTGCTTGGATCCATCGTAATGTCACGAGCATAATTCAAGAACTGGGCTCTGGTCTCGGGCTGCAGGTCTGATGGTCCACAAAGATCCACTTCAGTCCCCATGTGAGAGAGGTTTGTCCATTTCTCTCTCAGAATGTCCTGCAGTTGATCTTGAAGTGCTGTCACGGCTGCTGTCACATCCTCAAAGTATCTCAGAGGACGGATGTTGATGCTCGCTGAGGCTGCAGGTTCATCAAGTTTGGACAGTGAAGGGTGGTCCAGGAGAAACTGGATATCATCCTCTGTGAGAGAGAGCTTCTCCAGTTCAGCATCTTTGCTCTTCAGCTCACTGATCTCCTGCTCCAGCTTCTCCTCAAGCTCTTTAACTCCACTTACTTCAGCTTCCTGCTGGGATCTGAGCTGCTGCTTCACATCAGAGCATCTTTGCTGCAGCACACGGATCAGCTCAGTGAAGATCTTCTCATTCTTCTCCACTGCTTTATCAGCAGAGCCGTTGATGGCCTCCACCTCCTGCTGGAGCAGCTTCACGTCTCTCTCTCTGTGCTGGATTCTCTGCTGGATGTTTTGTCGACTCACCTGGAGCTCTCTCTGCCTCTCTGTCCTCTCTGCTGCAGCTGTGACCGTGTCATGACCTTTGTGTTGGTCCAAGGAGCAGAGATAACAGATGGACTGCTGATCAGTGGCGCAGAACATCTTCATCACCTCATTGTGACGAGAGCAGATGTTCTCCTGGAGCTTCTTGGACGGCTCCACCAGCTTGTGTTTTTGAAGTGCAGGTGATTCAAAATGAGGCTGAAGGTGTTCCTCACAGTAAGAAGCCACACATTGAAGACAGGACTTGATGGCTTTACGTTTCCTCCCGCTGCAGACGTCACAGGCCACATCTTCAGCTCCAGCATAGCAGTGATCAGCAGGTGCAGCTTGGAGTCCAGTCTTCTTCAGCTCCTCCACCAGATCTGCCAACATGGTGTTTTTCTTCAGGTCAGGCCTCGACATGAAGATCTGTCTACACTGAGGGCAGCTGTGGATCCTCCTCTCATCTTGTGTATCCCAGTGGTTGTTGATGCAGCTCCTACAGTAGCTGTGTCCACAGGATGTAGTCACTGGATCCTTCAGTAGATCCAGACAGATAGAGCAGCAGAATTTCTCTTGGTCCACTCGGTGTCCTGGATGAGCCATGTCTCCTCTCAGTGTCAGAAAGTTCCTTTTGGTGCTGATAGAAGCAGAGTCTGAGCTCTGGTGGAGGACAAGCGTCTGCTCTCTTTGACTTGCTTCAGTGAATTAATGACTCTTATTGTTAATTTCTCAATAAACTGCCCACATCATCCTCATATCTGCAGATCAAGGAGGAGGGACAGACATATTTCAACCAGGTGTGGTCTCATGTTGTAAAGATAAAGGAGTGTTTTATGTCTGACCAGGGTCCAGCTTGGTGTCACTCACATGGTGTGTCATTCCAGTCTTTAGTGACGGTTCAGTGTTCTTTTAGAAACATGAGCTGGTAAAGTCTCAACACCTGTTATCCCACGTTATCTATTTTAAGACCAAGATTAGCAATTTATGTAATTTTCAAGGTGAAAATTGGCTTTTAATTTAGAAATAAGTCCTGCTTTAAAGGTGTAGGCAGCAATCTTCTAATCTTCAAATCTAATTTGTCAAAATCACCGTATTTCTCCTCTCCATCCACAAGATGTCGCTACTGACAGCATGTAAAAAAAAAATAATAATCTGGTCTCATTACACAGCCTTTGCTCTGAATTTCAGTCACCAAAATAGAGTACACCCCCCCACATCCAGGGGGCGATCACACTCATGCGCAGATCAGATAGAGGGAGGAGGGGGAGTTGTAGCATGTGTAGTGTGCAGTGAGCGTAAGAGAGATACAATAGGTGCAGTAGCAATGGCCTAAAAACAGCCCAAAGAAAAAGGTCAGACGAGCAGAAAGTGAAAAAGAAGGGCTATGACTATGAAAGAGCGAAGACCCGGGTCAACATTGGTGTTGCTTTCCAACGATGGAGGGAACTCTGCGAACTGAAAGACCTGAAAACAGATGCGGATGTCGCCGTCTGTCTGCTGGATAGGTAAGCAACATTAGCTTTGTCGTGCTTCACATAACAGTAACAGCCGTCAGGCATTCATCTTATTGTCTAATCTGTCAAAATGTACTGTTGTTGTGATGTTTTCAATAAAGGCAGTCGAGTTGTCTGACCAGTCGGGGTTACCTAAGCTATGTTTGTCTGCTACGCAGTTTCTACAGCCATTTATATGACGATGCACGTCCATCAGCTCTTGGGAGGCGGATCTAAATTTGTTCATCAACAACCTCTCCACTCGTTTTCTCCCACATCGCTGACAACACCTTTAACTCTGCTGCTAAAAAGAAACTTGTTGAAGCTGCTTTGCTGTCTGTGATTGATTTTGGTGACATTTTGTACACGCATGCATCTTCATCAGTTTTGAGACTCTTGATTCAGTGTATCATGTAACCCTTCACTTTATTACTAATGCTTAATCCCTCACTCATCACTGCACTCTTTATGATCTAGTAGGCTGGACATCCTTATCAATCTGCTAACAACAGCACTGGTACATTTTTATCTACATGGCAATTCTTGGTAAATTAGCATCATACCTCTGCAGCCTCTTTTGTTTCAGCTCTTCAGGTTACCATCTGCACTCTTCTAATGTTTTGCTCTTTACAGTTCCCCGTGGTCTAACAGGTCTTGGAAAGACTGCCTTTTCTCACAGATCACCCTGGGCATGGAGCAGCCTCCATAACAGCTGAAGATAGTGTTGTTGATCTCGCTGAGAAAATTTAAAAGGATCATAAAGAGCGTGGTGACAGAGAAGCGTAGCTGCTTTTCATGAAAGGTCACTGTACATTTCCTAAACCTGTTTTAAAATGTTGGTTGTGTACGTTTAATGTTTTGTCTTGCTTTTTAAGTCTGTAATACTGTATTGGCTGCTACCTTGGCCAGGTCTGTCTTGTAAAATAGATTTTTAATCTCAATGGGACTTCCTGGTGAAGTAGAGGTAAAAAAAAAGATACACATGAGATTAAATCACAGGGCCCATGTGCAAACCACTTCAAACGTGCTAGTTATAGGTCAACAAATCAAAGCTTCTGTTTATGAGGACATGAAGATAATAAGATTATAGTACGGCAGCAGCTCAGTCCATAAGGAGACTGAAGGTTCAGTTCAAGTCCCATAACAACCATGTTTGGAAGTCGGTTTGGTAGCTGGAGAGGTGCCAGCTGACTTCCTGGGCACTGCCAAAGTGCCCTTGAGAAAGACACTTAACCCCAAAACTGTGGTGGTAACTTGGTTCGGTATAATGTGTACCATGTGCACATGTACTTTTTACGTCTAATTATTTTCCCTGTAATTTAATTGCAGTAAGTAGAACAGAAAATACAGAAAAAAGAAGGCACATAGGCTTGAAAAAAAATTGGCGTTAGTTTTCAAATAAACTGCAATTCCCAGAATTAAGTAAAAGGGGTGAAACCCTCTCAGCAGCCAAGGAGAAATGGATTGGATTTTCTGTCACAAACTTCAGTGTTTCTTTTTAGGTCAGTTTGGATCAGATCCAGGTAACATTTACTTTGATGATAGAAACATATTTTCCATATTATCCCGTAAAATTGGAAACAAATCTGTGAAGAAATGACAGAGATGAGATTTTTTTTAAATTCTGCTCAATGTTAACCCTTTTATTACCCTGACCTATATGGGTAATGGTTGTAAAAATAATTTAGAGGTAGTAAAAAAAGGTAGCAGAAAGTTATTTCAACCCTAGGATTCCTGTATAAACACCTGGAAACCTACGAGTTACTGACATGGGATGAGAGGAGTGTCTAAAAGGCATCAGTGGCACCATTTTTGGACAAAGACCTAAGAGACAGTTTGTATTGGATGGTATGAATGTATACATCCACCATTTTAAGGTGCTTGTTTACCAAAGGATCAGCAAGAACTTACACAAATAACCATAAGGTAGAAGGGAAATACATAGGTCTAAATAAGACAGACACTTTCCAAAGATGAGGAAAAATAAACATCAAAACATTCATATACGCACAATCAAAATCTTAAGACTAGTTAATAATTGGAAGAATTTGTATTTTACATTGTTGGATCTAAGGTTCTAAGTAGAGCTTCAAAAATATGGGAAATAGAAATGTGAGCAAGAGGCAAAAACAATTGGAGCTGGCATTATATTAAATTTATTGTATTTAATACTCAAACATGATTTTGTGAGACCACAGCATTTAAAAACCAAAATCTGTGAATTTAACGTGGATTCAGTGTGGTATTCACACTGTCATTACTGACCTCATGATGGCAAAGGCAAAGAGCTTTCCTCCTTTGAATATGGTAGGATTGTTGAGCTGGGTTAGCAAGGCCTCACCTGACACATCACTGCTGCTGAGGTTGGATGCAGTGTGACAGGTGATGCTGACTGCAGCCCAATAACCATCAGATGACATCGGTGAGGTAAGGGTGGGAAAAAAAAAGGTCTTCAAGTCCACGTCTCCTTCCACGCCACAACATTTCTCGTCTGGAGTTTCAAGGGAGCAGCAAACATGGTACAATCAAAGGTGGAAAGAAGTTTGATCCTCTGACAGCAAAAATTAACCTTGATGGTCCCTGATGGCCTAATTGGCAAAACAAAGAGATTCAATGTGAGATGTTTTTTGTTCATGGCACAATGGAGGGGATGACATCATCAGCAACTTTACCTCCTCAGAGATTTCAGCAGGCTCGGTATCAGTCAGTAACTATTAGAGTCTGTGAACAAACTTACTGCTAAGAGTGTCTTGATTGTCTTTCTGCCTGACGTGACCACTTAAAGCTAGGGTTGGTAATCTGATTTAGATACACCTTCTGTAATACTGGTTAAAATGATCTTTAAGACCCGATGGCAATCAATTCATAACATGTTCTTAAAATAGAGTGAAAAATATCCACTATCTACAGCAGGACTAAAACAGGGAAAACACCAACCAAGATCTGTATATCAACAATGTTTGTGCTTCGTTTCAGCAACTTTCAGCTAAATTCTCACTTCCAAATCAACATTTTTTTAGATACTTACAAGTCCGCAGCTTTGCCCATAACACATTTCCTTGTTTTCCTAATTTATCCTCTGACTCAGCTTTGGACAGTTTTTTTTACACCCATCTCTACTCTTCAAGGCTCTATTTCACATATCTATAATCAAATAAATATTTTACGTCCAGAGCCCCTAGGTTTGATAAAATCACTCTTGGAGGAGGATTTGGGGATGGTATTATCAGAGGAGGTTTGGGTAGAGATCCTCAGTCGAATACACAAATCTTCCGTCTGTGCGAGACACTCTTCTTCAGTGCAAAGTCATACACCGTACCTACTACACCAAAGCTCGTCTAGCTAAGATTTATGATGGTGTTACTCCAGATTGTGATAGATGTCAGCAATCTTCTGCAAATTTAATACACATGCTCTGGCATTGTCCATCTCTTCATGATTACTGGACTAACATTTTTAACTCCCTGTCAGAGGTGCTTGGGGAAAGTATAAAGCTAAATGCTTTGCATTATTTGCGGTTGCCTCTGCTTCCCTCCCCAAATCTAAAAGGGATGTACTTGCTTTTGCGACTCTGCTAGCCAGAAGATTAATTGTAATTAATTGGAAATCTACCGTACCGTCCTCTTACACCCACTGGATGAGGGATACCCTTTATTTTCTTAAACTGGAGAAAATCAGACTTTATTTAACTGGTTGCCCCAGTAAATTTGGGAAATTATGGGGCCTTTTTTTCAATTTGTTAAGAAGATGGATCTTCCACTCACCCCTGACTGATATGACTCAGACAGCTCAGAGAGGCAGATGGGTTATTTTGGTGATGAGGGTCATATGCTGCTATTCTGATCTGGGATGTCTGTTGCTACATTTATGATAGTTAACTGTTAATAGACTGATGTGACGTGTGTTTCCATTTTTTAATTCATGTTTTTCTTCCTCCCTTTTTTCCCCTTTTAATTATTTATTATTGTTATTGTTGTTATTATTATTATTATTATTATTATTTTAAATTTAATCTAATTTATACTGAACTGTTTAATTTTTTCTTAGTCCAACATTTTATTATTATGTTTATTAATGTTATTTTTATTTTATTTTTTACTATTTTTCTCTTGATTGTAATTGCTTTTGTTGTTCATATGCTGTTCTAGTATGAAACAATACTAAGTTGACCACCTTGGTTTTTCAATTGTTTGTTCTAAAAGGAAAAAGGTTATTTCAACAAAAACTTTTTGTAAATGTTGATATACAATTGTATATTCCTGCAAAACCCAATAAAAAATGGGGGAAAAGAAAACAAAACACCTACCAATAAAACCTTTGGGGCCCACATTTTAAGCCAGTCAAATCCTGTCGCCATTCTGCCCGCCTCCTGCTCGTACATTTCACCGGTGTGCACAGACTCTGATTCAGTGCGTGTAGCCGAGCTGAGAGGGATCAGAGTCCACTGAAGAATGCTAACCTGTCAAGTTTTGTCTTTGAAAATAAGGGAAGCCCGCTACGAGCCGTCCCACAACCCCAACCAAGCTCCAGTATCCCTCACATTTTCAGACAGATGTACAAGAAATCTAAAATAAACACTCTGTGTTTCTTGGTTCTTTCTGTTGGCTCTAATCTTGCGACAGCTGCCACCCAGGCTACTGCAGGTGGACGTTCTCACGAGGCTTTTTCTTCTTGTTTGGTTTTATGGCGGTTGGCATCCATCATTTTGGAGCATTACCGCCCCATTCAGGCTAGAGACAGAGTTCAGTTTGGAGAGGCAGAGGAATGTTTTTATTATATCGTCACACGAGAGATTTACAGGAGATTACTGATACGTAAAATACGGTAGTTTCATGGCCACAACAGGAGACTTGACAGCTATGTGGAGAATGGCAGAGGAACTCCCTATACCCCGATCAACATCAGGCTGTGAGTACCAACTAACTTTCCATGTTTGTTTTTTTAACTTTACTATGATAATGTTTTGGTGATTTCTTACTGCTGATTGAAACATGACTTGGTGTGTAAAACATAAACGTTGTGCTGAGGGTTTGGAGTTGCCTCAGTCTTCTGGTTGTGAATCAGCTGCACTTGTGCATGTGAGTCGGGGGGGGGCATTTTGGAGGAGGGGTGGGAGGGGCTAGGTGGAGTCCTGAGGAGATGCTACATTCAAATTCATGCTAGTTTTTTCAAAATTACCGACCCTAGCTTTAAACTTTACTGACCTGATCCCTCCCTAATTTGCTCAGACCACTGCACGAGGAGGGAAAACCACAGGTTAAGATAACAACTGAAATAATAATGCTCACACTAAAACGTAATATACACACATTTTAAAAGTGGAAACTAAGAGTAAGGAAAATCATATGAGTTATATTTATCATCACAAACAAAAAGTCTTTTAACCTATATGGATCACAAAAGAACAACACCCTTTAACTGAAGGCCAAACACTGTCCAATCAGGGACAGGCGCTCTCACTCAGCCTGATCGCTCTGCTGGCTGCAGAAGATGTGAGGAATGTGGGCCATGAGAAAAGGTATGAGAAAACCTTTCACATTTAGACTGAAGAACAAACTTAATAAGATCGTTTCAATGGCCTAAAATATAGTGGAAAAATCACAAAATCTGTTTTAACTAAGGACAAGAAAGAAAGAGAGGGGAATTGACCAGAAAGTTCTTGTCCCCTTTCTGATCAGTTTGAGCCTCTGAGCTCAGGAAGAGTCCCTCTGGAAACTAAAACTGTTTCATTGACTTCTTGGTTGTATTACAGGCTGATATTTGTGAGCCTGAGGGAAGATCACACCTGAAGTGACCAACTGTTTTGATTTAGCAGGAAGAGGTGGAGCTAACAGAGAGATGACAGCAGGAAGTGACTGCTCTCACAGAGATTAGCACAGATACTAACAGATTCAGCTGCAGTTTTATTAGATCTGGACCACATTTCTTCAAACTTCTCTGTAATAAGAATATCTTCATGTTGTTGAAGTGACTCACTGCCTGTCCTTAAAGTCTTGACAGCAGCAACACCACACTACAATATGTGACTGGCCTGTAATGAATGTGACTGACAGAACAATCATCCAATCACCTGCTTCTGGAAGGTTCTGCCCTCCTCAAACACTTTCTTTTGGATCTTTCCTGCATGGATTAGTGAAATATGTTGAATATTCTAACTTCTGTGTCAGGTTGTTGACTGAGACTTCTTAAAATCAAGCAGAGCATCAGATTGGAGAAGATTTAAGTGACTCTGATCGTGGTGTGGTTGCTGCTGTCAGAGAGGCTGGTCTGATCATTTCAGGAACAACCATCTCTAGAGTCCACACAAAACGGGAAAGTCATTACAGCAGCACCCCCTAATTTCTGGTGGAGTAAAAAAAACATTCAAGTCATTTTCTGCTGAAACATTAAGATGAAGGATCAGAATTTGACATAAAGACAGGACAAATACATACCATTACACCCTGAGTATTTAATAAATGAGACCAAAAAAATCACACGTTAACTTGTAATACAGGTTTACATCAAAACTATGATATCATGTTCATGATTTGGCTTTAAAGAGATAACAGTATGTCTTTGTTAAAAGAAGAAAAAAACATTCATATGAGCAGAAAACTAGAGAGTCACTGGAGAGCAGATTACATGAAGAAGTTAAACATTTACAGAGCAATGAGAGGGTATCAAAGTACAACCAATAAAGTTAGACTGATCACTGATCTGTATGCTGATTAGAAATGCAACAACAATCATCTCTCACCAAAATATACATATATTTAGATTAAAAAAGAGAATTAAACGTTCTGTCCTGTTAAACAGAGGTCTCAGACCTCCAGGTCACTACTTGGCTGTAGATCATCTGGAAAAAGGCTGTAAAAATAAAGATGATTAATGTCATTTCCTTTTTTAAATAACTGAGACAAAAGGCTGTTTGATGTTTCAAAAACACGACCAGGTCCTCACATAGTCGGCTGTGTAGCTGACTGCAGACTTTACACTCAGGCTCTCTGTCTCTCAACACTGTGAGGAATGAAAAAGTACAACCAAGGATAAACTCACTGCTAAACATCGTGCTCATGCACTCATCCACTTGTGATCTGGACGTAGTTGTAAACTGACTCTGCACCATGTGTGTGACTGGAGGACGGTGGAGGCCCATGAGAGCGCTCTAATTCCTGAAGCAGAAAGATTCAGTTTAGAGGTCAGAACTGATAAAACACCGTCAATAATCAACAGAAACATCAGATCAGGGCCCTGTTCTACGAAGCAGGATTACTGCCTAGCGAGGTAACTTTTAGGGTTCCCTGTTCTACGAGACGGGATCACTTCTTAGCGAGGCGAGTCTTTATCGCAACATACACTGAACGGCTAACCTGCTCCGGGGCAGGTTAGGTTCCAGATTGAACTCGCGGACTACAAAAACCCCGCCCACTGACCAATGAGCTGACCCGATGGCTGCAGAGGGCCAGCTCCTCTGCAGGAGTAAAATCTGAGAGAGGAATCCCACCCAGTTCTTTTGTGCCACTTTGATTGGTGCTGAAACGAAACTCAGATTTAGAGTCACAACACAGTACATGACACTTTCTACAGGTAGTTAAAGGGAATGAAGAACTCTCATTGCCGTAAGAAGATCTTCAATGCCAATACTTCTGTTCCATGACAATATTTTATTGCCCGTCTTAAAATTGTGACAGGAATTCATGTAGGGCTCATGTGGCCTACATATCACACAAAAAATGTAAACACGATAGGAATGAACAAATGAATGAATTCATCTTGGAAATGAATTAGACATGTCTGGTGCATGTTACAGTAAAAGTGCACGTTGAACAGTGCTATTTCAGGAAGATAATGGCACCAAAGATTTTTGCGCGCTATACTTATGCATTGAGACTGTCAGCAATTTTCTGCCAGCACTCCTTCAGTGCTTTTGGAGCGGCGGTGTTGCTATTGACGTTTATTAAATGTTTTAATTCTTAATACTCTGTCATGATCGCCTCCTGCTGCTCCTGTGTGAAGTATGCGGTCCTCCGCTCTCCGGCCTGCTCTGATGCTCCAGACTGGTCCATGTTCACGATTGGTCAGATGCGGCGGGCTCCGCCTTATATGCGTGCACGCGCTCATTGCAAAGCTGGATCCACTTATGAGGTTGATAACCAGCGTCGTCAAACCGTTTAGTGAGACCGCCGGCTACCGCGCTCAGTTCAGCGAGGTAGCTCCAAGGCTATCTCGCTAGGCTGAACTTGCTTCATAGAATAGGGCCCAGCTCAGACTGATGTCAGACAGATCAAACTCAACTCAGAAGTTACACAAACTAACTCCCACTGCAAACACAAATTGATGTTTCCACCAAAAAGAAATACTTAGAGCCAGAATTAAATTTATTTCTAATGTAGCTGTTACAGTTTTCACCATAATAAAGCTGCAGAGGATCAACATAAAACCTTGATAAATGTCTGACTGTGTCTGTTTGGTTACAAAATTCAAGATTAAACAGATTGTTTAGTGATAACAGAGTTATAATAACAGCAGCCCCTCCCTTCACCTCTGCGCAAAGAAATTGATCTTTCACCTCCAAACAAAAGGATGTTGATGAAAGAAAATTAAAACAGAAAAAATAGCTTGTTTTTCATCAACGTGGTTGCTTATTTCATTTGTAAAATTTGGAAACACTGGTCCATGGACATGTTTCTAAACCCAAAATAAAGACACAATCATGAGCACTCACTCTGTTTTTACCTGCTGTTTAAGTTTACTTGAAGTCACCTGTTGACATGGTAACTAATTAAACCACTACACCTTCTGGGCTCAGAGGAAAATGCTGTAAAATCTGAGTTTGTTCAATGCTGACAGTGTGTTTTATCCATCAGTCTGCACTGATCTGATGTTCCTCTTGATTATTGATTAGTATTTATTAGCTCTTACCTCTAAACTGAATCCCTCCACATCAGGAAGTTGAGCGCTCTTGTGTCTCCACCGTCCCCCAGTTACCTCCATCATGCAGAGTGGTTGATTTGCAGCTACATCCAGAGCACAGGTGGACCAGTGTGTAAGGACAAGGTTTAAGCTCTAGTCCATCTCAGGCTGGACTTTTTCATTCATCACAGAGTCAGAGGGCCTTTGTGTGGAAAGTCTGCACACACAAGCTGCACAGACGGATATGTGAGGATCTGGTTATCCTTTCAAAATAAAACACTTTTCAGTCTCAGTCATTCAACAAACACAAATCAAATCAACTGATTTAGTTTCTCTACAGTCCAGTCCCATTCTGCACTCCGCTGGTTGGGGACCTCTGTTTAACACCATTTTCCTCTGCACTCACATGTTATGTTTGAATTAGTTACTGTGTCAGCTGGTGACTTTCAGCTGACTGCATTCCTCAATGTCATTGTTAAGCAGCTGATGAAAACAGAGTGAGTCCTCCTGAATGTCTCTTCATTGGGGTTTAGAAACAAGCCCATGGCTCCCTCTGATCCTGCTTCATGGTGAGTTATACTTTGACAAACATGTGTGATTTTTCCTCATCGTCCCCCTCGACGAAGGCCCGTCTGGGACCACATGGTGTTACAGAAAACCAGGCTGTGGTTCATCCAGGCTGGAGACCACTGCTGTAAATGACTGATTTACTTTAGTCTGATGAACTCAGCAGTGGCTACACCATAACCCATCCAGAGACCGGCGTGTAGAGGCTGAGTGAATGTGGTCTGGACTCTGTGGAGGAGAGTCATGGTTTGATTTTCAGAGACGCAGTAGAAGGACAGAACCCCCGCGCTGTGATCCAGGTACACTCCTATTCTTGAGGATTTAGGACCTGAAACTGGAGTTTTAACTTTATTGTGCCAAAAGCTATAACTGTTATTATAAACTTCCAACCCCCACGACTTGTCATTTAATCCAAATCCACAAGCATTCCCTGTCCTGCTGATGTTCCTGTAGGCCACCGCCAGTCGAACTCCTTCTCCTCTCCAGTCCACCTCCCAATAACAGCGTCCAGTCAGGGTCTCTCCACTCATGACCTGACTCCACCTAGTGAATCTCTCTGAGCTTAAATTATAAGGCTGTTTTGTTCCCACATATGTCACTTTTCTGTTCCCATCAGATAACAGAAGACGTTTCTCTGCAGTGTTTGGATCCATCGTAATGTCACGAGCATAACTCAAGAACTGGGCTCTGGTCTCGGGCTGCGGCTGTGATGGTCCACAAAGATCCACTTCAGTCACCATGTGAGAGAGGTTTGTCCATTTCTCACTCAGAATGTCCTGCAGTTGATCTTGAAGTGCTGTCATGGCTGCTGTCACATCCTCAAAGTATCTCAGAGGGCCGGGTGTTGATGCTCTGAGGCTGCAGGTTCATCAAGTTTGGACAGTGAAGGGTGGTCCAGGAGAAACTGGATGTCATCCTCTGTGAGAGAGAGCTTCTCCAGTTCAGCGTCTTTGCTCTTCAGCTCACTGATCTCCTGCTCCAGCTTCTCCTCAAGCTCTTTAACTCCACTCACTTCAGCTTCCTGCTGGGATCTGAGCTGCTGCTTCACATCAGAGCGTCTTTGCTGCAGCACACGGATCAGCTCAGTGAAGATCTTCTCACTCTTCTCCACTGCTTTATCAGCAGAGCCGTTGATAGCCTCCACCTCCTGCTGGAGCAGCTTCACGTCTCTCTCTCTCTGCTGGATTCTCTGCTGGATGTTTTGTCGACTCACCTGGAGCTCTCTCTGCCTCTCTGTCCTCTCTGCTGCAGCTGTGACCATTTCATGACCTTTGTGTTGGTCAAAGGAGCAGAGATAACAGATGGACTGCTGATCAGTGCGGCAGAACATCTTCATCACCTCATTGTGACGAGAGCAGATGTTCTCCTGGAGCTTCTTGGACGGCTCCACCAGCTTGTGTTTCTTTAATAGAGGTGCATGAAAATGAGGCTGAAGGTGTTCCTCACAGAAAGAGGTCAGACACTGCAGACAGGACTTGATGGCTTTACGTTTCCTCCCACTGCAGACGTCACAGGCCACATCTTCAGCTCCAGCATAGCAGTGATCAGCAGGAGCAGCTTGGAGTCCAGTCTTCTTCAGCTCCTCCACTAAAACTGCCAACATGGTGTTTTTCAGCAGAGCAGGCCTCTGTTTGAAGGTCTGTCTACACTGAGGGCAGCTGTAGATCCTCTCCTCATCCTCTTTGTCCCAGTGTTTGTTGATGCAGCCCATACAGTAGCTGTGTCCACAGGGAACAGCCACTGGATCCTTCAGTAGATCCAAACATATGGAGCAAGAAAAAGTCTCTCGGTCCAGCTGAACTCCTTTCTGAGCCATTTTAACTCTGACTAACAGCCTCTGAGTTTCACTTCCTCAGAAGTGACTGTAGCTCCAGCTCTGATCTCCTCCTCATGTGTCAGTGCAGTGAGTGTTTGCTCCTGCACCCTCTGACATGTTGGTTACACCCATCATCACATATTGTAGATCTGAAGGGGAGGAGACCAGGAAGTTCAGAGCAGAGTGAAGCCTGCTGTGTCTGAGTCACGTTACTCTTCACCCTGTCAGGACAGTTCCTCAACATGAACACATAACCACTTTATTACTCCACCATAGTTGCCAGGTCTGCTCGTTATCAGCGACTTCTGGCTTAACTTTCAAAAAGTTGTTTGTATATATTGTGTGATTATTCAGGTTGTTGTGACTCCAAACCCAGCAGGAATCTGACGCTCACTCTACTACAATAAAGTCAAACTACTTTGTCCCACTCCAAACACAAATGTAAATTTTACCGCCAAAGGAGAGGCAAAAATGATGTTTCTACCAAAAACAAATCCTTATAGCCACTAACAAATTTATTTTCAATGTAGCTGTTACTTTTTTCACCATAATAAAGCTGTAGAAGATCTATATAAAACTTAGTTTAAAAGCCTAATCAAAGGTAGACAAACTGTTTAGAGATAACAGAGTTATAAATAACAGCTGCCCCTCTCTTCACTTCTCACCTCCACACAAAAAGGGGTTGAAGAAGTAAATTATGAGACAAGTAAGAAAAACTGTTGCTTTAAAATTCAATGTAGTGTGGATTAAGATAAAAACAAGTTTTATGTTGGTTTGTCTGAATAAATAATAATATTTTAAAGATAAAGAACTGGCTAGATGCGGCTTGTTTTGGGCTTATTGTTTTCAACCTAGTTGCTTATTTTAGTCTAAAAATCTGGCAACCCTGCCCATTATCATTAAAGTCTTTAACTTTTTAATGTTAAACTTGTATGAGCACATTTCTTGTAAAGCTATATAAGCACAAATTCTTTCAGTATTCAGCTAATTTCATTTAAAAATGTTACAACTCAAGTTTGTTCATTTTATATTCGATTTTACTGAAATCAAAAACTTCCTTTTACAACTTGAAAATTGAAAATAAACTTGAAAATTGGATGAATAAACTGACTTAGGTTTGAGTTTTGCCGCGTGTAATGTAGCAATTATTTTCTGGATATTATTGGATATTAATTAAAATAACCAGTTTTGCTCTCTTTAATTCAAGGGTCACCATCCTTTTCATATAAAAAAGGCAAAATTAACTTATTTAATTGATTTATAAATTATTTCATTTAAATCAGATAAATTCATAAAGTCAACCTTTATCGTTTTAATCAATCTCAAGTCTAAAGACAGAACTCTCATGCAGTGATGTCAATCTTCCAAATAGAATACCAACAGACAGAAATTTAAATATAAATGTGATTTATTAAATTAATATATAAGACAAAATAAAATAAAATAAACACTTAAGAAGGAATACATGTCAGCGTTATACTGAATCAATGATGTTGTCAATCAGGAAAGAAGATATGAACTCTCAAGGAACATTTATGTTTATGGAGTGGTTATAGAGGATTTAATTAATTTAATGAATTAACCTACCTGAGAAAGGTCAAATAAAGGGGAAATTATTGGAGAGTTAAACCGAGACACTCTCAAGCCCAACTTAAGGAATTTAGAACCATCTTACGATACGATGCCTGTATCAGATCTCAAACTGGGTCGGAGCTACTGAAGAGCCTGAAGGACTGTTCTGGTTTTGGGTCGTCATAAAGGGAGGCTGAAGTCCACACTCTGTTCAGCACAACTGGATCCAGGGAGATTCTGATGTGAGCTGATCCCAGGTTACACAAGTACTGTCTTAGATTAGACTGGCAGGTTCAGGTTGGAGCATTGATGTCTCGATTGTATAAAAAAATTGATTTGTAACTACAATTGTAATTCCAAAAATTAAGAATTTGTTGGCCAGACAAATACTATTCTGAAATTAATAACGAAAGTCCATATACTATGAAACAAATCTTTAAGCCTTATAGCTTACTGGCTTTTAAAGAAAATCAGCGGGCGTGTTGCAAGAACTTAGTCAAAAGAATTCTGGATAAATATGGGAGACATATAAACGTGAAAGTCAGAGAAGAAGTGTGATGAAGAGAAGCGAAGCGAAGAAGAGAAGAAGAGAAAGAGAGAGCAGAGCACTTGTCTCTCCCTGGTTTTAAGCTACTTGCAGGGGGAGGTAACCAAACTTTGTCAACTTATATTTGGCCGAAATTAAGTTGTATTTTGATTAAACATCCAATATAAGTACTTCAACTGGATCAGAAATCTTATGGTGATCAATTTGATACCAAATACTATATATATAAAGAATAAGAAAGAATTAAACAATTCAAATCTTATTCAAAAGTCAAACAACAAAATATATGTGGTTAAAACTTAAGACATATAAGTTAACATGCCTTTGGGATGGTATGTGACCAAAACTTTAAGGTGTAAAAATCCTATTTTAAGCATTCTTCAATAAAACAGTGTGAAAGTAAAAAATGCAGAGAACGGAGTACAGTTCCCCTGGAGGGGAGGATCTCTTCAAAGTTACCACTGAGGGGCGCTGTTAGTTTGTCAGAAGCTTTCATAAATAATCCAACTTTTTCATAATTTTAAGAATTTTTAGAGCCAAAAACACACAAGTCACATCAGTAGAGAGCATTTGTCATGACAGGATAAAATATCACATTGTTAGATGTGTCCATTTTTTCATTTAAAGAGTTTCAAAGGTTTGTGGTTTTATTTAGCTGGAAAACATCTGGAACAGAGATAGGAAGAGCAGATGAGGAGTCTGAATGGCCAGGGAGGTCAAAGGTCAACCTAGGTGCCACCTAAGAATAATTTAAGACAAGGTCTCAGCCAATCGCTGTTTAGGAAGAAAGTCCAGAGTAGTAAACACACCAGATGCAGATGTCTGCTGGTAGTTGGTGGGAATTTAAGACAGACTTGATGTCACCACATGTCTCTGGAGGAGTTATGACCACGGTCCATTGAGACAGAGTCAGGGAGGAATGGAGTGTTTTTGTCCTTTTAGAGTTTCTACAGTTTTTCAGTTTCCATCTTGCTACAATATAAAAATGAGAATTATACAGATTGAATTGGATATGAAATTAGAAGAGAGATCTGTTCAGTGACAGATGCATGAGACAGCTATGTAATGTAATGAAAAACGTGAAAGTAAAACTTTTCTCGATTGACAAGAGTGCTAACATTGTAGTCACCACAACCTACATTTTGCAACCTTGTTTGAGTTTCTCATTTAATTTTTCAGTGCATTATGTATATACATGTTGTACAAAACGAACACCATTAAGGTAAAAACAAGGTGAGCTTCCCTTTTTTCAAAGCCAAAACTTGACAGGTAAGCATTCTCCAGTGGACTTGGATCCTCTCAGCTCGGCTGGGTGCACTGAATCAGAGTCTGTGCATGCCGGAAAACTGGTGAGCATAATGGCAGTACGAGATTTGATTGGTTTAATAAATTTGGAATGAGTTTGTGTGATTGGTTGGTGTTTTCCCTGTTTTACTCCTGCTGTAGATAGCACCTGTTTTTACTCTTTTTTAAGAACACATCATGCATTTATTACCATCATAAAGATCATTAAACCAGTAAAACAAAAAGTGTATCTAAATCAAATTACCAACCCCAGCCTTAAGTTCACACAGACATGTCAGCTGTAGATGTTCATAGAGATACAATGCTAATGCTACAGGGGGACACGCAGCTACTCTGAGGCCCAGACGTCTGACCTTGGCTGCATCCTGACCTTTTGGTGATCTGTTGTTCACGTCTCTAGGTGTTAGCTGTTTATGTCTAGAGTGCCTGAGATTTCTTCAAGTCTTTGTATGTTGTGTTTTACACCCACATGCACTCACATAGGCCAAAAACACACATACACTCAACGAACACACCCATATACAGTCCTACTCATCATTATTGGCACCCATGAAGTTTAAGTACACAATATGTCAGTACAGTTAATTTACAAACCTCTGTAACTTTGCTCTGCATCACTTTATCAGACTCAAACTTGGCAGAAGTAATGTTCACATATTAAGGTTTGTAAATTATACTTCATTAGCTACTATTGTCATGCAGTCATATTTAGAATAGGCAGTTTTAATTGCCACCCTTTGAAAGCCTACAAGGAAAAGAACACCCTACCAACAATTAAGCATGGTGGAGGATTCATAATGGTTTGGGGCTGCTTTGCTGCATTGGGTACTGGAGGCCTTGACCGTATCACAGGAATCATGAAATCAGAGAATTATCAAGAAACTTAAGAGCATAATGTCCTACCCAGTGTAAGAACACTTGGTTTGAGACAAAGATCGTGGGCCCTCCAGCAAGACAAAGACCCAAAGCACACATCCAAAATCACACAGGAATGATTGAAAAGGAATAAAATGGACTGTTTTAAAATGACCAGCAATGAGTCCTGATCTCAATCCAGTTGAAATTCTTTGGTATGGTTGAAATCTGCCTTTGGGGAAAAGAAACCTGCAAGTGTTCAAGAGCTTGGACAATATGCATTGGAAGAGTGGAGGAAAGCACCAGCTGAGAAGAGCAAGAAGCTTACAGATGGCTACAAGAAACATTTGGAGGCTGTCATCAGTGCCAAAGGGTGTGCAACAAAATACTGAAGAGGGGTGCCATTACTGCTGCACATGCTTTTTTCAGTTCCCTCTTTGACATTACAAAATGTAACTTGTAAAAATGATTTTGTTTGTGCAAGTATTTTCGACCTTCAATTAAAAGATCCTGATGACATGAATTTGGTACATTTCAATTTATTTCTGAAGATATTGTTAAAGTAATGAAAATAAATAAGGGGTGCCAATAATACTGAGCAGGACTGTATGTAATGGATAAAAATATATATGTCATAAATATTGGGTGGAAATGTTAAAAAGTATGGTTAAAAGATTTTAAAAAACGGTAGTAAATAAAGATAATAATTATGTCATAAATAAAGCATTTTATATTTCAGTTAGGTTGGTTTTTAGTTCATAAATAATGTATTTGGTTTTGTTCAGTATTATTTGTCGATTCACCAGTTACACCACCAGAGCTTGTGCCTTCCATTACACTATTGAATTGAAGCTCACAACGACATGTCTGTTTCTTTCTTCAATTATCTCCTTTCAGGTTACATAAACAGTTATATAAATGTTAAAGTTTGTACAGATGTTTTGAAAGTAACATTGAACATGTAGGTTTGTCATTATTCCAGTTCCAAGTTGTGTAAATGTGTGTTTTTATTGTTAAAATGTCATAGAGCCTACCAACGTAGCCCGTCGACTAACAGCAGGTTTTGGATTTAAAGTCAACATGGAAAATGTGTATGATGAAATTATTCATTTCACTTTTGAATGGAAGCTTACAACAACGTGTCTGTTTCTGTTTTCACTTCTCTTCTTTCAGGGCTGTAACATTTACTCCATGTTTTTTAAAAACGTGACTCTATGCTGAGTGTCAGACTTTCTTCTCAGCTGTCAGACTGTCCACTGCTGATCATTCTGATTCTCTCCATTCTTGCAAGATTGTATTTTTGATATTGCAAAGATAAACCAGTTTTTCTTCAACACTTATGGTTCATTTCTCAGTAAACTACTCACATTCATCCACATACCTGCAGATCAGGGAGGAGGCACAGACATATTTAAACAGGTGTGGTCTGAGGTTTTGGAGACAGAGGAGTGTTTTCAGGTTTGACCAGGTTCCAGCTTGGCATCAGTCACAAGGTGTGTCACTCCAGTCTTCAGTGACTGTTAGAATTATGAGCTGGTAAAACCTCAGCACCTGATACCCCATGTTATCTGGTTTAAGACTAAGATTAGCACTTTATGTATTTTTTGAAAGAAATCCACATGAAACTAAACTGCAGGGCAGATGAACAAACCACTGAGGATGTGTTTGTAAGTAGGTCAACAAAATAAAGCCTCTGCTTACCAGCATAAGAAGAAAATAAGATAACAGAACAGCAGCAACTCAGTCCATAGTAAAAAGGAGGATGTAAAAAAGGTATTAAAAGGTAATTAACTCAACTCTAGGATTCCTGTATAAACCCTGCTAACCAGTGAGGTACTGACATGGGGTGATGGGAGTGTCCAAAAAGAATCAGTGGGACCATTTCTGGTCAAAGGCCTGACAGACAGTTTTTGATGGAATATGGTCGGATTGTTGAGCTGGTTTAGCAAGGCCTCGCTCAACAGTACCTTGACCTTAGAGTTCACCTCTGATCTCTTTAATAACAATAATAATAATAACTTAAAAATATAGCGCCTTTCAAGGAACCCAATGTTGCTTTCCACAGTAGAGGAGACAGACAAATAAGAATCAACAACAAAGACCAAAGCAGGAAACTTGATTTGGACCTAAGCTTTAGAAGTTGTTCTGGGCTATTTAGGGACCATTCGTATTGTCCGTCCCTTCAGTCTGTCGTCCATTTTCCTCTTGCAGCCACGTCCAGGGAGGTTGGCTAAAAGTCCTGTGGACCTTAAACTTCTGAATATTATGTTCAAATGTAGTCACAGGAACATCAAGCTACTCAGTGATGATCTTACTACCAAACAGCACAGTGACTTCTTTTCACCCTTTAAATAGGCAGCATGACTGACAAGCTTGAGGACACCTTATTACAGGACAAAGCTTAGTTTAACATGCACCTATGATCAATTTATTTCAATCTTTTCAAGAGTTACCATCATTTTTGTCCAAGCCACTTTAGTTATTTTGTTTTCTGAAACAATTCTGTTGAACCACAATTCAAAAACAATGTCTGAGTTTCATTAGTTAATTTTCAGTAACTTTTTATTGAAGACTACTGAAGAAGACAGTTTCAACAGCTAATGAAATAGTTGGGAAAGTCACTAAAACCCTGTTTTAACTTTGACTGACAGGACAAGAAAAAAAGAAAGAGAGGGGTATCTGAGGAGAAAGTTCTCATCCTCTTTCAGATCAGTTTGAGCCTCTGAGCTCAGGAAGAGTCCCTCTGGAAACTAAAACTGTTTCATTGACTTCTTGGTTGTATTACATACTGATATTTGTGAGCCTGAGGGAAGATCACACCTGAAGTGACCAACTGTTCTGATTAAGCAGGAAGAGGTGGAGCCAACAGAGAGATGACAGCAGGAAGTGACTGCTCTCACAGAGGTTAGCATATATGCTAACAGCTGCAGTTTTATCAGATCTGGACCACATTTCTTCAAACTTCTATGTAATAAGAATATTTTCACGTTATTGAAGTGACTCACTGCCTGTCCTTAAAGTCTTGACAGCAGCAACACCACACTACAATATGTGACTGGCCTGTAATGAATGTGACTGACAGAACAATCATCCAATCAGCTGCTTCTGGAAGGTTCTGCACTCCTCAAACACTTTCTTTTGGATATTTCCTGTATGGATTAGTGAAATATGTTGAATAGTTTAACTTTTGTGTCAGGTTGTTGACTGAGACTTCTTAAACTAAAGCAGAGCATCAGATTGGAGAAGATTTAAGTGACTCTGATCGTGGTGTGGTTGCTGCTGCCAGAGAGGTCTGATCATTTCAGGCACAACCATCTCTAGAGTCCACACAAAACGGTAAAGTTATTACGGCAACACCTCCTTAATTTTTGGTGGAGTATAAAAACATTCAAGTAATTATCTGCTGAAACATTAAGACGAAGGATCAGAATTTGTCATAAAGACAGACAAATACATACCATTACACCCTGAGTATTTAATAAATGAGACCCAAAAAAATCACATATTAACATCTAAAATTGGTTTACATCAAAACTATGATATCAGTGCTAATGATTTGTCTTAAAAAAGATAAAATGTATATGTAAACAGAAGAAAAATAACATTCATATGAGCAGTAAACTAGAGAGTCACTGGAGAGCAGATTACATGAAGAAGTTAAACATTTACAGAGCAATGAGAGGGTATCAAAGTACAACCAATAAAGTTAGACTGATCACTGATCTGTATGCTGATTAGAAATGCAACAACAATCATCTCTCAACAATAAACATCAACAAAAATACACATATATTTAGTTTAAAACAGAGAATTAAACGTTCTGTCCTTTTAAACAGAGGTCTCAGACCACCTGGTCACTACTTGGCTGCAGATCATCTGGAAAAAGGCTGTAAAAAAAAGATGATTAATTACTTCACCTTTTTTAAATAACTGAGACAAAAGGCTGTTTCATGTTTCAAAAACACCACCAGGTCCTCACATAGTCGGCTGTGTAGCTGACTGCAGACTTTACACTCAGGCTCTCTGTCTCTCAACACTGTGAGGAATGAAAAAGTACAACCAAGGATAAACTCACTGCTAAACCTCGTGCTCATGCACTCATCCACTTGTGATCTGGACGTAGTTGTAAACTGACTCTGCACCATGTGTGTGACTGGAGGACGGTGGAGGCCCATGAGAGCGCTCTAATTCCTGAAGCAGAAAGATTCAGTTTAGAGGTCAGAACTGATAAAACACCGTCAATAATCAACAGAAACATCAGATCAGCTCAGACTGATGGCAGACGGATCAAACTCAACTCACAAGTTACACAAACTATTTTGTCCCACAACAAACACAAATTTAAATTTGACTGTAAAAAGAGACAAAAATGATGTTTCCACCCAAAAAGAAACTTAATGAGGGCATTAATAAGAACTCACTCTGTTTTTAACAGCTGTTTACGTTTACTTGAAGTCACCTATTGACATGGTAACTAATCAAACCACTACACCTTCTGGGCTCAGAGGAAAATGCTGTAAAATCTGAGTTCGTTCAATGCTGACAGTGTGTTTTATCCATCAGTCTGCACTGATCTGATGTTTCTCTTGATTATTGATTAGTATTTATTAGCTCTTACCTCTAAACTGAATCCCTCCACATCAGGAAGTTGAGCGCTCTTGTGTCTCCACTGTCCCCATTCTGCACTCCGCTGGTTGGGGACCTCTGTTTAACACCATTTTCCTCTGCACTCACATGTTATGTTTGAATTAGTTACTGTGTCAACTGGTGACTTTCAGCTGACTGCATTCCTCAATGTCATTGTTAAGCAGCTGATGAAAACAGAGTGAGTCCTCCTGAATGTCTCTTCATTGGGGTTTAGAAACAAGCCCATGGCTCCCTCTGATCCTGCGTCATGGTGAGTTATACTTTGACCAACATGTGTGATTTTTCCTCATCGTCCCCCTCGACGAAGGCCCGTCTGAGACCACATGGTGTTACAGAAAACCAGGCTGTGGTTCATCCAGGCTGGAGACCACTGCTGTAAATGACTGATTTACTTTAGTTTGATGAACTCAGCAGTTGTTTGATAACCCATCCAGACACCAGCGTGTAGAAGCTGAGTGAATGTGGTCTGGACTCTGTGGAGGAGAGTCATGGTTTGATTTTCAGAGATGCAGTGGAAGGACAGAACCCCCGCACTGTGATCCAGGTACACTCCTATTCTTGAGGATTTAGGACCTGAAACTGGAGTTTGAACATTATTGTGCAAAAAGATATAACTGCTTTTGTTAACATTCAACACCCATGACTTGTCATTTCCTCCAAATCCACTTTCATTCCAGCCCCCCTTCCTGTTGATGTTCCTGTAGGCCACCCCCAGCCGCACTTCTCCTCCTCTCCAGTCCACCTCCCAATAACAGCGTCCAGTCAGGGTCTCTCGACTCATGACCTGAAACATCTGTGTGAATCTCTCTGAGCTGAAACTATGACGCTGTTGTTCTGTCATGAATGTCACTTTTCTGTTCCCATCAGATAACTGAAGATAATCATGTGCAGTGTTTGGATCCATTGTAATGTCACGAGCATAACTCAAGAACTGGGCTCTGGTCTCGGGCTGTGGGTCTGACAGTCCACAAAGATCCACTTCAGTCCCCATGTGAGAGAGGTTTGTCCATTTCTCTCTCAGAATGTCCTGCAGTTCATCTTGAAGTGCTGTCACGGCTGCTGTCACATCCTCAAAGTATCTCAGAGGACGGGTGTTGATGCTCGCTGAGGCTGCAGGTTCATCAAGTTTGGACAGTGAAGGGTGGTCCAGGAGAAACTGGATATCATCCTCTGTGAGAGAGAGCTTCTCCAGTTCAGCGTCTTTGCTCTTCAGCTCACTGATCTCCTGCTCCAGCTTCTCCTCAAGCTCTTTAACTCCACTCACTTCAGCTTCCTGCTGGGATCTGAGCTGCTGCTTCACATCAGAGCGTCTTTGCTGCAGCAGACGGATCAGCTCAGTGAAGATCTTCTCACTCTTCTCCACTGCTTTATCAGCAGAGCCGTTGATGGCCTCCACCTCCTGCTGGAGCAGCTTCACGTCTCTCTCTCTGTGCTGGATTCTCTGCTGGATGTTTTGTCGACTCACCTGGAGCTCTCTCTGCCTCTCTGTCCTCTCTGCTGCAGCTGAGACCGTGTCATGACCTTTGTGTTGGTCCATCACACAGACAAGACAGATGGACTGCTGATCAGTGCGGCAGAACATCTTCTTCACCTCATTGTGACGAGAGCAGATGTTCTCCTGGAGCTTCTTGGACGGCTCCACCAGCTTGTGTTTTGAGTAGGCAGGTGAATCCAGATGAGGCTGAAGGTGACTCTCACAAAATGAGATCAAACAGAACAGACAGGACTTGATGGCTTTACGTTTCCTCCCACTGCAGATGTCACAGGCCACATCTTCAGCTCCAGCATAGCAGTGATCAGCAGGAGCAGCTTGGAGTCCAGTCTTCTTCAGCTCCTCCACCAGATCTGCCAACATGGTGTTTTTCTTCAGGTCAGGCCTCGACATGAAGATCTGTCTACACTGAGGGCAGCTGTGGATCCTCCTCCCATCTTGTGTATCCCAGTGGTTGTTGATGCAGCTCCTACAGTAGCTGTGTCCACAGGTTGTAGTCACTGGATCCTTCAGTAGATCCAGACAGATGGAGCAGCAGAATTTCTCTTGGTCCACTCGGTGTCCTGGATGAGCCATGTCTCCTCTCAGTGTCAGAAAGTTCCTTTTGGTGCTGATAGAAGCAGAGTCTGAGCTCTGGTGGAGGACAAGCGTCTGCTCTCTTTGACTTGCTGCAGTGAATTAAAGTCTCTTATGGTTCATTTCTTGATAAGCTGCCTACATCATCCTCATATCTGCAGATGAGGGAGGAGGGACAGACATATTTCAACCAGGTGTGGTCTCAGGTTGTAAAGATAGAGGAGTGTTTTATGTCTGACCAGGGTCCAGCTTGGCGTCACTCACAAGGTGTGTCACTCCAGTCTTCAATGACTGTTCAGTGTTCTGTCAGAAACATGAGCTGGTAAAGTCTCAGCACCTGTTATCCCACGTTATCTATTTTAAGACCAAGATTAGCAATTTATGCAATTTTCAAGATGAAAATTGGCTTTTATTTCAGAAAAAAGTCCTGCTTTAAAGGTGTAGTCAGCAATCTTCTTCTGTCACAAACTTCATTTACTTTGATGATAGAAACATATTTTCCATATTATCCCGTAAAATTGGAAACAAATCTGTGAAGAAATGACAGATGAGATTTTTTTTAAATTCTGCTCAATGTTAACCATTTTATTACCCTGACCTATATGGGTAATGGTAGTAAAAATAATTTAGAGGTAGTAAAAAAAGGTAGCAGGAAGTTATTTCAACCCTAGGATTCCTGTATAAACACCTGGAAACCTACGAGTTACTGACATGGGATGAGAGGAGTGTCTAAAAGGCATCAGTGGCACCATTTTTGGTTAAAGACCTAAGAGACAGTTTGTATTGGATGGTATGAATTAATAAATCCACCATTTTAAGGTGCTTGTTAACCAAAGGATCAGCAAGAACTTAAACAAATAACCATAAGGTAGAAGGGAAATATGTAGATCTAAATAAGACAGACACTTTCCAAAGATGAGGAAAAACAACATGAAAACATTCATATATGCACAATCAAAATCTTAAGACTAGTTCATAATTGGAAGAATTTGTATTTTACATTGTTGGATCTGAAGAAGGTTCTCAGTGGAGCTTCAAAAATATGGGAAATAGAAATGTGAGCAAAGGCAAAAACAATTGGAGCTGGCATTATGTTAAATTTATTGTATTTAATACTCAAACATGACTTTGCCAGACCACAGCATTTAAAAACCAAAATCTGTGAATTTAATGTGGATTCAATGTAGTATTCAGACTGTCGTGACTGACCTCATGATGGCAAAGGCAAAGAGCTTTCCTTCTTTGAATATGGTAGGATTGTTGAGCTGGGTTAGCAAGGCCTCACCTGACACATCACTGCTGCTGAGGTTGGATGCAGTGTGACAGGTGATGCTGACTGCAGCCCAATAACCATCAGATGACATCTGTGAGGTAAGGGTGGGAAAAAAAAGGTCTTCAAAGTCCACGTCTCCTTCCACGCCACAACATTTCTCGTCTGGAGTTTCAAGGGAGCAGCAAACATGGTACAATGAAAGGTGGAAAGAAGTTTGATCCTCTGACAGCAAAAATTAACTTTGATGGTCCTGACGGCCTAATTGGCAAAATAAGGAGATCCAATGTCGGATGTTTTTTGTTCATGGCACAATGGAGGGGGTGACATCAGCAACTTTACCTCCTCAGAGATTTCAGCAGGCTCGGCATCAGTCAGTTACTATTAGAGTCTGTGAACAAACTTACTGCTAAGAGTGTCTTGACCGTCTTTCTGCCTGACGTGACCACTTAAAGCTAGAGTTGGTAATCTGATTTAGATACACCTTCTGTAATACTGGTTAAAATGATCTTTAAGACCTGATGGCAATCAATTCATAACATGTTCTTAAAATAGAGTGAAAAATATCCACTATCTACAGCGGGACTAAAACAGGGAAAACACCAACCAAGATCTGTATATCAACAATGTTTGTGCTTCGTTTCAGCAACTTTCAGCTAAATTCTCACTTCCAAATCAACATTTTTTTAGATACTTACAAGTCCGCAGCTTTGCCCATAACACATTTCCTTGTTTTCCTAATTTATCCTCTGACTCTGGAGCTTTGGACAGTTTTCTAACACCCATCTGTACTCTTCAAGGCTCTATTTCACATATCTATAATCAAATAAATATTTTACGTCCAGAGCCCCTAGGTTTGATAAAATCACTCTTGGAGGAGGATTTGGGGATGGTATTATCAGAGGAGGTTTGGGTAGAGATCTGACACGATTGCAGTTAGGACCCAGAAGCAAGCAGTTTAATGAGAATAGTCTTTATTAACACCAAGACCAGAAACAGTTCAGGGCGGGGCGCGAACCCGCGACCAGGAGATTGGCAGGCAGGCGCTCTCCCAACTGAGCTAACCCAGAGCTGTTCAGTCGCTGGTTCCCTCAACGTTTTCAGGGGAGATGCTGCGGCTTGAGCGGGGCTCACAAAGTCTTTACAGAGGCGTAGCTGTGACTTGAGCGGGGCTTCAACCCGCAACAGCAAACTTAGGAGAGGGACACTTCTTGGATTGCAACACGCAGAAGGAGTCAAAAACTGAGACCCACACAGTTTAAACAGAAAACAGGCTGTGGCTTGAGCGGGGGTCGAACCTGCGACAGCTCGATCCGTAGTCGGACGCCTTACCGACTGAGCCACCCAGGAGATGCACTGACAGAAGCTCACACAGTCTTTACAGAAGAAGGTGATGCAGGCTGGACTCACACACAGACGAGCAGAGGCGTTCAGGAACACTCTGAGATGTGATTCAGACGAACTCACGTTGTCGAAGACAGGCAGGGGGTCGGATACCAGGCGGACGGTACAACGTAGAGCAGACAGGACTCGGCAACAGGAGGCGGAAGCAGGATCAGATACCAGACGTGGTTCACAACGAAGAGCAGACAGGACTCGGCAACAGGAGGCAGAAGCAGGATCAGATACCAAACGTGGTTCAAAACGAAGAGCAGACAGGACTCGGCAACAGGAGACAGAAGCAGGATCGAAAGCCAGGGATTCAGACAGGCGGGTGAATGCAGGACAGAAGCTAGTCGATACCTTGGAGTCAAGCCGAGGGTCAGGCGTATGAGGCAGAGTCTGGGACGAAACTTGTCGGCAACGGGTGATCAATCCGGGAAACAAGTCTGGACTTCTCAACATGAGTGCGACGACAGTCTGACGCCGGTTGAGTGTGGAGCTGGGGCTTTAGTAGCTGGCTTGATTGTAGGAGATGAGGTGCAGGTGTGAGCAGCAACACAGGTGAGGTGAGTCTGGGCTAATTAGGGTGCAGCAGGGAGTGACAGGCTGCGGGTGAGACTGAGGCTGAAGACTGAGATTGTGACAGAGATCCTCAGTCGAATACACAAATCTTCCATCTGTGCGAGACACTCTTATTCAGTGCAAAGTTGTACACCGTACCTACTACACCAAAGCTCGTCTAGCTAAGATTTATGATGGTGTTACTCCAGATTGTGATAGATGTCAGCAATCTCCTGCAAATTTAATACACATGCTCTGGCATTGTCCATCTCTTCATGATTATTGGACTAGAATTTTTAACACCCTGTCAGAGGTGCTTGGGGAAAGTATAAAGCCAAATGCTTTGACTGCATTATTTGGGGTTGCCTCTGCTTCCCTCCCCAAATCTAAAAGGGATGTACTTGCTTTTTCGACTCTGCTAGCCAGAAGATTAATTGTAATTAATTGGATATCTACCGTACCGCCCTCTTACACCCACTGGATTAGGGATACCCTATATTTTCTTAAACTGGAGAAAATCAGACTTTATTAAACTGGTTGCCCCAGAAAATTTGGGAAATTATGGGGCCTTTTTTTCCATTTGTTAAGAAGATGGATCTTCCACTCACCCCTGACTGATATGACTCAGACAGCTCAGAGAGGCAGATGGGTTATTTTGGTGATGAGGGTCATATGCTGCTATTCTGATTTGGGATGTCTGTTGCTACATTTATGATAGTTAACTGTTAATAGACTGATGTGATGTGTGTTTCCATTTTTTAATTCATTTTTTTCTTTCTCCCTTTTTTTCCATTTTATTTTTATTATTATTATTATTATTATTTTAAATTTGACCTTATTTATTCTTAACTGTTTAACTTGGTCTTAGTCCAACATTTTATTATTATGTTTATTAATGTTATTTTTAGTTTTATACTATTTTTCTCTTGATTGTAGTTGCTTTTACTGTTCATACGCTGTTCTAGTATGAAACAATCCTAAGTTGACCACCTTGATTTTTCAATTGTTTGTTCTAAAAGGAAAAAGGTTATTTCAAGAAAAACTTTTTGCAAATGTTGATATACAATTGTATATTCCTGCAAAACCCAATAAAAAAATGGGGGGAAAAAAACACCAACCAATAAAAACTTTAGAGCCGACATTTGAAACCAATCAAATCCTGTCGCCATTCTGCCCGCCTCCTGCTCGTACATTTTGCCGGTGTGCACAGACTCTGATTCAGTGCGTGTAGCCGAGCTGAGAGGGATCAGAGTCCACTGAAGAATGCTAACCTGTCAAATTTTGTCTTTGAAAATAAGGGAAGCCCGCTACGAGCCGTCCCACAACCCCAACCAAGCTCCAGTACCCCTCACATTTTAAGACAGATGTACAAGAAATCTAAAAAAGACACTTTGTGTTTCTTGGTTTGTTCTGTTGGCTCTAATCTCACACAGCTGCCACCCAGGCTACTGCAGGTGGACGTTCTCACGAGGCTTTTTCTTCTTCAGTTTTACAGCGGTTGGCATCCATCATTTTGGAGCATTACCGCCCCCTTCAGGCCAGAGATAGAGTTCAGGTTGGAGAGGCACAGGAATGTTTTTATTATTATATCATCACACAGGAGATTTACAGGAGATTACTGATACGTAAAATACGGTAGTTTCATGGCCACAACAGGAGACTTGACAGCTATGTGGGGAATGTCAGAGGAACTACCTATACCCTGATCAACATCAGGCTGTGAGTACCAACTAATTTTCCATGTTTGTTTTTTTAACTTTACTATGATAATGTTTTGGTGATTTCTTACTGCTGATTGAAACATGACTTGGTGTGTAAAACATAAACATTGTGCTGAGGGTTTGGAGTTGCCTCAGTCTTCTGGTTGTGAATCAGCTGCACTGGTGCATGTGAGTGGGGGGCATTTTGGAGGAGGGGTGGGAGGGGCTAGGTGGAGCCCTGAGGAGATGCTACATTCAAATTCATGCTAGTTTTTTCAAAATTACCGACCCTAGCTTTAAACTTTACTGACCTGACCCCTCCCTAATTTGCTCAGACCACTGCACGAGGAGGGAAAACCACAGGTTAAGATAACAACTGAAACAATAAGCCCCCACTAAAACCTAATATACACACATTTTAAAAGTGGAAACTAAGAGTAAGGAAAATCATATGAATTATATTTATCATCACAAACAAATCTTTTAACTTATAAGGATCACAAAAGAACAACACCCTTTAACTAAAGGCCAAACACTGTCCAATCAGGGACGGGCGCTCTCACTCAGCCTGATCGCTCTGCTGGCTGCAGAAGATGTGAGGAATGTGGGCCATGAGAAAAGGTATGAGAAAACCTTTCAAATATAGACTGAAGAACAAACTTAATAATATCGTTTCAATGGCCTAAAATATAGTGGAAAAATCACAAAATCTGTTTTAACTAAGGACAAGAAACAAATTGAGGAGAATCTGAGCAGAAAGTTCTCGTCCCCTTTCTGATCAGTTTGAGCCTCTGAGCTCAGGGAGAGTCCCTCTGGAAACTAAAACTGTTTCATTGACTGCTTGGTTGTATTACAGGCTGATATTTGTGAGCCTGAGTGAAGATCACACCTGAAGTGACCAACTGTTCTGATTAAGCAGGAAGAGGCGGAGCTAACAGAGAGATGACAGCAGGAAGTGACTGCTCTCACAGAGATTAGCACAGATACTAACAGATTCAGCTGCAGTTTTATCAGATCTGGACCACATTTCTTCAAACTTCTCTGTAATAAGAACATTTTCATGTTGTTGAAGTGACTCACTGCCTGTCCTTAAAGTCTTGACAGCAGCAACACCACACTACAATATGTGACTGGCCTGTAATGAATGTGACTGACATAACAATCATCCAATCACCTGCTTCTGGAAGGTTCTGCCCTCCTCAAACACTTTCTTTTGGATATTTTCTGTATGGATTAGTGAAATATGTTGAATAGTGTAACTTCTGTGTCAGGTTGTTGACTGAGACTTCTTAAACTAAAGCAGAGCATCAGATTGGAGAAGATTTAAGTGACTCTGATGGTGGTGTGGTTGCTGCTGTCAGAGAGGCTGGTCTGATCATTTCAGGAACAACCATCTCTAGAGTCCACACAAAATGGTAATTCATTACAGCAGCACCCCCTAATTTCTGGGGGAGTATAAAACATTCAAGTAATTTTCTGCTGAAACATTAAGAAGAAGGATCAGAATTTAACATAAAGACAGGACAAATACATACCATTACACCCTGAGTATTTAATAAATGAAAAAGAAATCACATATTAACTTGTAATATTGTCTAACATCAAAACTGTTATATCAATGTTCATGATTTGTCTTTAAAGACATAATATGTATATGTAAAAAGAAGAAAAATAACATTCATATGAGCAGAAAACTAGAGTCACTGGAGAGCAGATTACATGAAGAAGTTAAACATTTACAGAGCAATGAGAGGGAATCAAAGTACAATCAATAAAGTTAAACTGATCACTGATCTGTATGCTGATTAGAAATGCAACAACAATCATCTCTCACCAATAAACATCAACAAAAAATATACATATATTTAGATTAAAACAGAGAATTAAACGTTCTGTCCTTTTAAACAGAGATATCAGACCACCAGGTCACTACTTGGCTGCAGATCATCTGGAAAAAGGCTGTAAAAATAAAGATGAATATTTCATTTCCTTTTTTAAATAACTGAGACAAAAGGTTGTTTCATGTTTCAAAAACTTGACCAGGTCCTCACATAGTCGGCTGTGTAGCTGACTGCAGACTTTACACTCAGGCTCTCTGTCTCTCAACACTGTGAGGAATGAAAAAGTACAACCAAGGATAAACTCACTGCTAAACCTCGTGCTCATGCACTCATCCACTTGTGATCTGGACGTAGTTGTAAACTGACTCTGCACCAGTGGCGGCTGCTGGTCAGTCAGGGAGGGGAAGCTCATTTTTCTTCTGGCCTACATCATAAATTTATTTATTTATGTAAATGATCTGTGACCCTGTTGTACCAACTAGGTGTCTTTTCCAAGGATTTTATTCCCCAAAAACCCACTTTTGACCAGACAACACATTTTATTTGTGACAGCACTTCCAATGAGCCAGCTCACCTTGTCATACCAGGAATGCTTAAAAGATCTGATACTTTTCCTCACCTTTTGCACTAAATCAATCTAGGAGTTGATCTGCCCTGCTGTTTGACTCTAGTTTTCTCTTCGTAAGGAAGACTATCAAATGGCCTCGCCAAAATCTGGTCTACAACATTCATACTATCTGCCATGACGTGCAGCTTGCTAGCAGCTGGAGCAGCTATGTGAAACTACTGTTTGACGGGCTGTGAATGTGAGTGAGAGAGAGAGAAGCTCCCCAGCCACAGCTGCTCGTTTGTGAAAAGAAAAATTGACAGGAGAGAATCTTCAAACACAACGCTAGACATTTTTAAGAAAGATAAAGTCGCTGGTGATCGATTAAGCCTCCGGATCAGTCCAGAACAACTGAATGTAAAACTTAGAAGATACCCTGGTGAAGGGTGAGCCTTCAAGATCGCTGATTGGCTCATTTCACTGTCAATCAAAAAAGGATTCGGCCTCAGACAGATCATCCAATCATCATGCAGAAGCTCAGCGTCCAGGCCAGCCCACTGCCTCATAGACCCCCAGAGACGCTGAGCGTCCGATGGGCGGGACAAAGCCCAGCGTTTATCCAATGACCGTCCAGTTTCCACAGTGGAACAACCCACTCTATATTTAAGCGCTGAAGTCTGAAGACGCTCAGCGTCCGGCTGTGTTGAAGCACTAAGATGCAGCGGGGATGAATGAGAAGGAAGTCCCGCCAGTTACCTGTGATAAGTAGCTGATTCTGAACAAAAGATGAAGGTATTCTAGCGCATATTTAGTCAATGAAATGTACACACAGCAGTACATATCACCACTTTTTTGGGGGACATTTTAGGGGAAGCTGAGCTTCCCTTGCAGTCTTAGAGCAATCGCCACTGCTCTGCACGATGTGTGTGACTGGAGGACGGTGGAGGCCCATGAGAGCGCTCTAATTCCTGAAGCAGAAAGATTCAGTTTAGAGGTCAGAACTGATAAAACACCGTCAATAATCAACAGAAACATCAGATCAGCTCAGACTGATGGCAGACGGATCAAACTCAACTCAGAAGTTACACAAACTATTTTGTCCCACAACAAACACAAATGTAAATTTGACTGTAAAAAGAGGCAAAATGTGTTTCCACCCAAAATAAACTTAATGAGGGCATTAATAAGAACACACTCTGTTTTCAACAGCTGTTTAAGTTTGGTTGAAGTCACCTGTTGACATGGTAACTAATTAAACCACTACACCTTCTGGGCTCAGAGGAAAATGCTGTAAAATCGGAGTTTGTTCAATGCTGACAGTATGTTTTATCCATCAGTCTGCTCTGATCTGATGTTTCTCTTGATTATTGATTAGTATTTATTAGCTCTTACCTCTAAACTGAATCCCTCCACATCAGGAAGTTGAGCGCTCTTGTGTCTCCACCGTCCCCCAGTTACCTCCATCATGCAGAGTGGTTGATTTGCAGCTACATCCAGAGCACAGGTGGACCAGTGTGTAAGGACAAGGTTTAAGCTCTAGTCCATCTCAGGCTGGACTTTTTCATTCATCACAGAGTCAGAGGGCCTTTGTGTGGAAAGTCTGCACACACAAGCTGCACAGACGGATATGTGAGGATCTGGTTATCCTTTCAAAATAAAACACTTTTCAGTCTCAGTCATTCAACAAACACAAATCAAATCAACTGATTTAGTTTCTCTACAGTCCAGTCCCATTCTGCACTCCGCTGGTTGGGGACCTCTGTTTAACACCATTTTCCTCTGCACTCACATGTTATGTTTGAATTAGTTACTGTGTCAACTGGTGACTTTCAGCTGACTGCATTCCTCAATGTCATTGTTAAGCAGCTGATGAAAACAGAGTGAGTCCTCCTGAATGTCTCTTCATTGGGGTTTAGAAACAAGCCCATGGCTCCCTCTGATCCTGCGTCATGGTGAGTTATACTTTGACCAACATGTGTGATTTTTCCTCATCGTCCCCCTCGACGAAGGCCCGTCTGAGACCACATGGTTACAGAAAAGCAGGCTGTGGTTCATCCAGGCTGGAGACCACTGCTGTAAATGACTGATTTACTTTAGTCTGATGAACTCTGCAGTTTCTGCCCCATAAAACATCCAGACACCAGCGTGTAGAGGCTGAGTGAATGTGGTCTGGACTCTGTGGAGGAGAGTCATGGTTTGATTTTCAGAGACGCAGTAGAAGGACAGAACCCCCGCACTGTGATCCAGGTACACTCCTATTCTTGAGGATCCAGGACCTGAAACTGGAGTTTTAACATCATTGTGCCAAAAGGTATAACTGTTATTATAAACTTCTAATGCCCATGACTTGTCATTATGTCCAAATACACATTCATTCCAGTTCCCTGTCCTGCTGATGTTCCTGTAGGCCACCGCCAGCTGAACTCCTTCTCCTCTCCAGTCCACCTCCCAATAACAGCGTCCAGTCAGGGTCTCTCCACTCATGACCTGACTGTACAGAGTGAATCTCTCTGAGCTGAAATTATAAGGTTGTTTTTGTTTCATGTGTGTCACTTTTCTGTTTCCATCAGATAACCAAAGATATTCAAATGCAGTGTTTGGATCCATCGTAATGTCACGAGCATAACTCAAGAACTGGGCTCTGGTCTCGGGCTGTGGGTGTAATGGTCCACAAAGATCCACTTCAGTCCCCATGTGAGAGAGGTTTGTCCATTTCTCTCTCAGAATGTCCTGCAGTTGATCTTGAAGTGCTGTCACGGCTGCTGTCACATCCTCAAAGTATCTCAGAGGACGGGTGTTGATGCTCGCTGAGGCTGCAGGTTCATCAAGTTTGGACAGTGAAGGGTGGTCCAGGAGAAACTGGATATCATCCTCTGTGAGAGAGAGCTTCTCCAGTTCAGCGTCTTTGCTCTTCAGCTCACTGATCTCCTGCTCCAGCTTCTCCTCAAGCTCTTTAACTCCACTCACATCAGCTTCCTGCTGGGATCTGAGCTGCTGCTTCACATCAGAGCGTCTTTGCTGCAGCAGACGGATCAACTCAGTGAAGATCTTCTCACTCTTCTCCACTGCTTTATCAGCAGAGCCGTTGATGTCCTCCACCTCCTGCTGGAGCAGCTTCACGTCTCTCTCTCTGTGCTGGATTCTCTGCTGGATGTTTTGTCGACTCACCTGGAGCTCTCTCTGCCTCTCTGTCCTCTCTGCTGCAGCTGAGACCGTGTCATGACCTTTGTGTTGGTCAAAGGAGCAGAGATAACAGATGGACTGCTGATCAGTGCGGCAGAACAACTTCATCACCTCATTGTGATGAGAGCAGATGTTCTCCTGGAGCTTCTTGGAAGGCTTCACCAGCTTGTGTTTCTTTAATAAAGGTGCATGAAAATGAGGTTGAAGGTGTTCCTCACAGAAAGAGGTCAGACACTGCAGACAGGACTTGATGGCTTTACGTTTCCTCCCTCTGCAGACGTCACAGGCCACATCTTCAGCTCCAGCATAGCAGTGATCAGCAGGAGCAGCTTGGAGTCCAGTCTTCTTCAGCTCCTCCACTAAAACTGCCAACATGGTGTTTTTCAGCAGAGCAGGCCTCTGTTTGAAGGTCTGTCTACACTGAGGGCAGCTGTAGATCCTCTCCTCATCCTCTTTGTCCCAGTGTTTGTTGATGCAGCCCATACAGTAGCTGTGTCCACAGGGAACAGCCACTGGATCCTTCAGTAGATCCAAACATATGGAGCAAGAAAAAGTCTCTCGGTCCAGCTGAACTCCTTTCTGAGCCATTTTAACTCTGACTAACAGCCTCTGAGTTTCACTTCCTCAGAAGTGACTGTAGCTCCAGCTCTGATCTCCTCCTCATGTGTCAGTGCAGTGAGTGTTTGCTCCTGCACCCTCTGACATGTTGGTTACACCCATCATCACATATTGTAGATCTGAAGGGGAGGAGACCAGGAAGTTCAGAGCAGAGTGAAGCCTGCTGTGTCTGAGTCACGTTACTCTTCACCCTGTCAGACTAGTTCCTCAACATGAACACAGAACAAGTTTATTACTCCACCATAGTTGCCAGGTCTGCTTGTTATCAGCGACTCCTGGCTGAACTTTTGAAAAGTTGTTTGTATATATTGGCAGTTATATTGTGTGATTTTTTAGGTTGTTGTGACCCCAAACCCAGGTGGAATCTGACGCTCACTCTACTACAATAAAGTCAAACTACTTTGTCCCACTCCAAACACAAATGTAAATTTTACTGTCAAAGGAGAGGCAAAAATGATGTTTCTACCAAAATTAAATCCTTATTGCCACTAATGAATTTACTTCCAATGTAGCTGTTACTGTTTTCACCATAATAAAGCTGTAGAAGATCTATATAAAACTTTGTTAAAAGCCCAATCAAAGTTAGACAGACTGTTTAGAGATAACAGAGTTATACAGCCGTCCCTCTCTTCACTTCTATATGAAGAAAAGGACCTTTCACCTCCACACAAAGAGATGTTGAAGAAGTAAAATATGAGACAAATAAGAAAAACTGTCATTTTGAACTTCAATGCAGTGTGGATTAAGATAAAAACAAGTTTTATGTAGGTTTGTCTTAAAAACAAATATTTAAAAAATAAAGAACTGGCTGGATGTGGCTTGTTGTTTTCGACCTGGTTGCTTATTTTAGCCTAAAAATCTGGAAACCTTGCCCATTATCATTAGTCTTTAACTTTTTAATGTTAAACTTGTATGAGCATAGATCTTGTAAAGCTATATAAGCACAAAGTCTTTCAGTATTCAGCTAATTTTATTTAAAAATGTTATGACTCAAGTTTGTTTACTTCATATACAGTTTACAGATAGTTTATATAGTGTATACAGATACGGATACTCCTTATTGGTATCGATACTTGTTGATACTGTTATCGATACTACAACACGCCATTTTGTGTAAAAAAATAGACTTTACAAGATATTAAAAGATTCAACCCTTTTTTTTTATTACCACAAGGTAATAATAAAGCTTCAACAGAATAGAAGTAATGCATTACACATGCTTCTCAGAGGAAAAAAAAAAGCTAAGGAGATGGCAAAACCCCTTCATGATGCCCGACAGACTGCATGTGCAGACAGACCCATATTATCAGTGGGGCTAAAATCAATGCTGTAATGATGCAATGCTGTTCAAATATGGGGATAAATATCAGTAACCAAATAGTAAATAAATATTGGAATGTAAAATATTGAGTGTGGCAGCACATCAGGGCACCTGGAGCAGTGGACCATTTCATCCAACAGAGGGCGCTGTGAGTGCAGCTTGACCGTCAGACACATCCGCTGCTCTCTTGACCTCAGTAAACAAAGAGTTTCCGCTCTGAGCGGACATTAACAGCTCTGAATCATCTGAGGAGAGCTGTGTGGAAGTAGTTTTGGTTCTACACCGCTGATGGCAAGCTTAAAATCAAAGACCAGGCTGTGCAGCGGTGCTTCATCAACAGTTTATGACTTGACATAGTAGAAACAAAACCAGGTGCCGCCGCCATAGTGCTGCAGTCTTTAGTGTTAGCCGGGCTGCTAACTTTACCTGGTTGCTATAGCAATCAAAACAGCCCACATTCCTTCAGCTTTATACTATGTACTAGGGGTGTAACGGTACATGTATCCGTACCGAACCGCTTGAAATGGACCTTCGGTATGGTACAATGCTGTACTGAACAAATAGGTATGGTTGCTTTAGCCGCTGCACATGGCTACTTAATATTCACGGGAGTACTCGTCTATGATTGGTGTGGTTAGGGAAGTCTTTTTAATATTCATAAGGAAAGTGGTCTGTAATTCGTGCTCTTGGATCACAAAGTTATTGATCTGCATAAGTAGCACATGGCTACTTGAATATTCATGAGAAAAGACGTCGGTTAGCATGCTAACGGCTATCCGCCTTTAGCATGCTAACAGCGGTGAAGACGTAAGCTGATAGAGGGATAAAAAACAAAAGGACAGCACAAAACTACCAACAAACGGAGGACATCACTTAACTTTTACTGAACCAGAGGACCCATTTTTCATGGCTGGATGTTTAAGTTTAAGTGGAACAGCGAGTGCAGCTGAATTCATCGGCCTGTAACCATAAGATCGTCAGTGGGTGAGCAACAGTTCATTAAAAATGCCGAGCTTTGTGTCGATGTTTTGTGTGGAGGATATGTGCCTCTGAGCTGCTAATCAGAGTTTAGAAGCTGTGGGCTAACTGGGAGTTTACTGAAGCTACTGGTTGCTTAATGTGTGAAATTAAGCCAAAGACAAATAAGAAACAAATTGTCATGCTGAATGATCTATTCTGTCCAACTTGCAATCAAATAGACGTAATTATGACTTTCCCAGTCATTTTGGAGTTGTGTTCGTGTGTAATCTGTGTTCATAGACGGGATGGTCAGCTCAGACTTAGGCTGGGTTTGGTTTGTTATCGTCTTGAACTCTGGTGAATTTTCTACTGGGGCTCCAGCCTCGTTCTTGTGAGACTTGATACTGGATCAGTGTTTGTTTTTCTGTCTGTTTCGTTGCTGTTGCTTATGCCCAATAGTTGTTATTGAGTTCTGGAGTTTGGTCGGCTGCCAGAGTGTAGCCTGAGCTGTAGACCTAATTTCACAATTTTTACTTCATTTTTTAAATAGATATTTGACATGAGTACAAACATTAATCTGTGAAATCTAATTAAAGTCTTAGCCCTCTGCCCATCTGCAAATTCAACTGCCGTCTACATTCAGGCAGCCTCTCCCTGACAGTTTAGATCTGACCAAAGCAGCATCCAGCGTTTTTATAGCATCGGGTCTAAGACCATAGTCAGTTGTGGAAAATGCTGGTTTAAAACACATACCCAGTTGTCCACATTTATGCAAGGAATTTAAAAAGAAACTCAAACTTATTTTTAATTTTATACATTTGTTGATTATTTATTTTATTTAACTTATTAGAATTACCTAGCAGTACATTGAATTGATTTTGTTTTTCAGTTTGTATAATGAGAAATTTTTGGTTTAATAAACCTGCTAAACAAACAACAGGTTTTGCGTTGTTCCCATACTGTACCGAAAATGTACCGAACCGTGACCCCAAAAACCGAGGTACGTACCGAACCGTGATTTTTGTGTACCGTTGTGTACAGTTGTGTGAGCTGGTGCGAAATCATTTATATGTCTGTGATTTCGCACCAGCTAGAAAAATCATATAAAACACAGTGAAACCTATTTGTGTAAACTCTTTGCTGTAGTACATAGTGAAAGACATCCTTGATCATCAGAACAACTTTGGTGCCAATACAACCTACAAAATTTTAGTTATTAAAGTTTTTAAGGGTCATAACCTGTTAATTAAAATTCGTCCATTTTAGAAAAATCATATAAAATACAGTGAAACTTATTTTTCAAAAATCTTTGCTGTAGTACATAGTGAAAGACATCCTTGATCATCAGAACAACTTTGGTGCCAATACAACCTACAAAATTTTAGTTATTAAGGTTTATTATAGTCATAACCTGTTAATTAAAATTTGTCCATATTAGAAAAATCATATAAAATACAGTGAAACCTATTTTTCTAAAATCTTTGCTGTAGTACAGAGTGAAGGAAATGCTTGATCACCAGGGTGACTTTGGTGTCAATACAACCTACGAAATTTTAGTTATTAAGGTTTATTATAGTCATAACCTGTTAATTAATATTCCTCCATATTAAAAAAAATCATATAAAATACAGTGAAACTTATTTTTCTAAAATCTTTGCTGTAGTACATAGTGAAGGGGGTGCTTGATCACCAGGGTGACTTTGGTGTCAATACAACCAACAAAATTTTAGTTATAAAAGTTTTTAAAGGTCATAACCTGTTAATTAAAATTCGTCCATTTTAGAAAAATCATATAAAATACAGTGAAACTTATTTTTCTAAAAGCTTTGCTGTAGTAAAGAGCAAAGGGGATCCTTTATCACCAGGGTGACTTTGGTGTCAATACAACCAACAAAATTTAAGTTATTAAAGTTTTTAAAAATCATAGCCTATTAAAAAAGTATGTGTCCATATTAAAAAATCATATAAAATACTGTGAAACCTATTTTTCTAAATTCTATGCTGTAGTATCAAGTATTAGATATGCTTGATCATCAGGCCAAGTTTTGTGGCACTACAGTAAACAACAGATAAGTTACAACAGCTATTATTGTTCTTATACATTAATCAACTCAATTAAATCAATCAAATCAAACATTTTTGCTAAAGTAACAGCTTTAGTGTAAAGTACAGGAGATCACCTTTCATGTTTTGTTCTCATTTTGTTGGTAGGTCTCATAACTTTGATGGCATTTGCCGTACTTTCAGCAATACAGCAATTTCCCTTAAAAGTATTTTTATTCATAACTCTTGAAAAATATGACCTGTAGTATGAATTACATGTGGTCCTTTATGTTTGTTGTGATTTTGAAGACTTCATATGTCAGTTTGGAGAAGTTATTGAATTTTGTTTCACGTTCTCTTCCGATATGGTAATTTGTCGACGGTCCCTAAGCCGCCGAGCCTTCACCGGCAGCGTATTGAGATCAATTGAAATTGTATAGCTCGGATGACCGCTCGTTCGGAGGAAAACGAGGTTGTAGTTCACAGTCGTCGTGACACTGATTAGAAAGAGGGGTCTGGTGTGTAAGTAGGTTGTTTTAATCACGAGTTATTGATCCGCAAAGTCCGAATCTGTGAATATCTTTCTAACTTTACCTAAGTCACAAAGCCCGGCATTTTTAATGAACTGTTGCTCACCCACTGACGATCTTATGGTTACAGGCCGATGAATTCAGCTGCACTCGCTGTTCCCCTTAAACTTACACATCCAGCCATGAAAAATGGTCCTCTGGTTCAGTAAAAGTTAAGTGATGTCCTCCGTTTGTTGGTAGTTTTGTGCTGTCCTTTTGTTTTTTATCCCTCTATCAGCTTACGTCTTCACCGCTGTTAGCATGCTAAAGGCGGATAGCCGTTAGCATGCTAACCGACGTCTTTTCTCATGAATATTCAAGTAGCCATGTGCTGCTTATGCAGATCAATAACTTTGTGATCCAAGAGCACGAATTACAGACCACTTTTCTTATGAATATTAAAAAGACTTCCCTAACCACACCAATCATAGACGAGCACCTCCGTGAATATTAAGTAGCCATGTGCAGCGGCTAACGTAAACATACCTATTTGTTCGAGTACAGCATTGTACCGTACCGAAGGTCCATTTCAAGCGGTTCGGTACGGATACATGTACCGTTACACCCCTAATTGATACTGTGTTAAATCTATTTTTTCCTCCCATCCTACAAGTCAGGAGGCGGGAAAAATCAAACTCCGGCTTCCTATTGGCTTTTGAAAATATTAAACCAATCAGAGTGCTGGATATGGTTTTAATCCCTCCTACTTCATTTGGATTAGGTCTACTAGAACTACTAGTGAATCTTTTGGCTTTACAAGTACTACTAGAGTAAAAACAATCTACTTTGAGCACTAGAAAGACATTTTGATTTTCTAGTAGTACTAGTAAAGAAATGTTTTGTTTAGAAGAGGCATAGATAGTGGATGGTTGGATGGATGGATGGATGTGCCTAATGAAGCTGAAATCATTGAACAGAGGCTGACACGGAGCTGAGGTTGAGCATTATTGTGATTTAATTCACTATGTCTTATATCACAAAGAAAGTCTTTAAAAATGCAGACTAGAATTTCTGTATATAAACTGTACACAAAAAGCAAGGCACTATACATTCAGATTCATCGAAGCTGCAGTTTCACCGTCTCCGTAAAAGTCAGAAGGTTTAAAATTACAACTCTTACGTCTCAGCCAGTCGTTTCAGCAGATAAACGAAGACAAAGAAACAACTTTCCTCACAGCATGTGACGCCATGGGCTTCGTTTTTACATAAATACAAAGTCACAAACGCACCTACACACATTTATACAGATTAACAACACACACACAAACATTATATACAACCCGCACGCACACACACACACACACCCATAGCATGGCACTCTGACACAAAGCGTCCTAGTGTGCACATTTTAGTTAGCAAGTCCATGATGTGAGTGACTGGAGGAGACTCCAAATACACGAGAAACACCTCATAAAAACCAAAGCGAGGCGTTCGAACCTTCTTTTAACAACATTTGGGTTTGAATTTTGTAATGTAGTGGTAAAGATGAAGGTAAAACATGACTATAAGCAAGGCGAGGGCATCCCGTTCTCATTATTTTTGTGTTTCTTCCCGATGATTCAAGTCCAAAAATCCAACAACACACATTGTCTCCATCTTGATAGTCCACTTTTTATTCACTTCACGCACCATCTTTGATTGAAAACTTGCTTAAAACAGTCCTTTGGCCTTCTTTATGTTCACTTGCTTCCACCCTGGTAGACGTTCATATTCCTCTCGCTTCATGTCCAAAGCTTTCTGCAGGAGAAAAAAAAGATTAATTTGAGATTACTGGAAGAACAAATGTAAATGTTGGACTTTAAAGTCAACTTAAAATTCAGAAAATGTTGAATTTTAAGTTTTATTTAAGGGAAGGTGCCGGTGTTATTTTCTGAAATGTCACTTCACACTTGATTACAAACATCTGTTCAAATAAAGGAGTAAAAATATGTATTCAAAAATAAATACACATTTAAATACAGACTGGAGCTGTGAACCTCCCACTCCAGAAGAGAGCGCTCTCAGTTCAGCTCAACAGGAAGTACACCTCCAGAAAATGGGCCAAGCCTCTCTGATTGGACAATAACATCTAAGGAGTTCAGAGTGGAAGCACTTTGGGCTCCACACTGCTAATGGCAAATAGTAGACAAAGACCAGGATGTGTTTAGATTATACGAAGAGCAGCTGGCCCACTCCTCATCCACGACAAATCTGCATTTGTCAGCCTTCCACCCAAGTGCAGCTGTAGTAGAGTTCACAGCCCGCTGTGGCAGTTGCCTAATTCACAATGTTTTATAGGTTAGTAGGGCCCTATAGAATCTGCAATCATCAGAGAATTGGACTTGAAAAGTGGAATTTAATATATCAAGGAGAGCCTGACATTTTACGTAAATAGCATTTTGTCAGACTACAAAAGAATCGATCTCTGAGGGAAATGCTCCGAGGGGGTCACTAAGGCTGGGGACCAATGCATGTTTCACTTCCCCTCCCCTCATTTACAGAGCAAACATGACAAAGCGGCCGCCTGAGACATCAGCTAAGTCGGCAAAGACGCTGCGAAACTCCCGGCTAACTCCAAAGAACAGGGCAGAGCAGTTTCACAGCGATTATAATGAGTCAGGTGATCAAATGTTCTGAGAATTTTGTCAACATACTGTTGAATTGACCTTTAAAGATTTGAGCGAGGACTAAAGGTGCCTACACACCAGACGCTACTTGTTCTACCTTGGCGATCACTCTCCATGCAAAGTCAATGTACAGCAGCGACGGGGCGGGGCTAGCCCTCCCGCGATGCGACAGCCACTTTTCACAATACCACATAGCTTGTTGCGCAACGTCAAAGTAAAAAAAAGTTGATCTTTTCAGACGATGTCGTGCGTGGCTACAGCCAATCGGCGGTGTGTGCATGTGTGACGGCGCCCGTGAGAGAGAGTTTTTCATCTGGACTACAGAGGAACAATTTATGTCCGTGTGGGAAACATTAGTCAGTGAGGACATTAGTTCCGCCTAGACGGACCACAGGAAACTCACAGATAATGCTGCTGCAGGGCATCAGCTGCAGTGTTTTGTGTTTGATAAGTGAATGAAAAGGTTTAACCTGGAATAATGTCCGCTTATACATCCTATTATATGATATATTGTAGGATCGCAGTGAAACTCGAGTGGACGTGACGTCACCAATTGACAGCCAATGCCAACAGTGATCAAAATGAGGTATTTATGGATGCGCAACGATACATCAGTGGGCGATGGGATTTTGGTAGCTGGGTCGCTTGCGGTGTGAACGCAGCATAGGAGTAAGTGTTTACATTTCATTATTTAACACTTTGTCTCGGGGTCAAATCTGCGTAAAATACTAAAAAACGAATACTCACAAACCGAAGACCAAAACAAGCATTTTTTATGTTTCCTTGAATTTCTGAAGTCATGTTTTACACTTGGATAACATGAAGCATCTAATAACCCTTTACTGTATGCTACAAAAGTTTGAATTTATAAATGAACAGAAACAAATGTTCCTTTTGTGAGAAATGCAGTCACCTTTATTTAGGCTACCTGGCAGAGCATCTCAGTTACAATACCAGAACTGACAACAAACAGAGAACCTGCTCTACATTAATATATGAATTCATTAAGAGAGCAGCTCTGATTGGATCGCTCCACAACTTATCCCACCACCACCAAGCTAAGGCAGCTGTGATTGGATGTCCTTTTGAACTCCTAACTTGTCTCTTCTTTCTACATGACCAAATTAGGTCTGATTGGATTGATCCACACGAAGACAAACCGAGGTCCAACCGCATATGCTTTTTGCTGAATCTGCGTATCATCCATACGAAGACGGCGTTTTGGGGGTCTTTAAATGATCTTTTTTTAAACCAGGTTCCAGAATGGAAAGATTCTGAAATGCCGTATATGCAGCTCCGTGATTAAGGGCTCTTCGCAAGTTTTCAGAAACGCTTCAGTCATAGTTTCATATCTTCATTGACACGCATGGGCCACATGCGACAACGACAATGGTGGCGTACGTGAAGCAAATGTGCTGATGAAGCTAGTGACCCTACTATCCCTGTTGCAGTAAAATCTCCTTCTTCTCAATCACCACCGAGTTGAACAAACAATTATCGAGGACACATTATGGCACTTTATGATCACTTTATCACAATGTCTGTTTACAACTTTTGCCGCAAGTGTGCATGCCCACTGTTTTTTCGTCTGTTTCCACTTGTTTCCGTCATATTGTTACAGCGCCCCTAGAGGTCTGGCATGTGTTTTACAGCGTTTTGATGCGTATCGAGTGCATTCATATAGACATACACATTTTCTGAGACGATCGTTTTGGAAACTGTTAAGCGTTTTGTCTTCGTGTGGATGAGGCCTAAGTCACTGTCAGACATTTTAGTCTAGTTTTTGTTGAGGAAAATGTCAGACAATTTTGCTTTAGTTTTTGTCCATGTGCACTTGTTTTTATTAGTTACTGTCTAGTTTTCATCAGGGGAAAAAGGTTGTTGAAGAAATAATTAGTCAATAAAATAAGCACTGTTCAAAGAAACACTTTTGAGTTTGACTTTTTGCTAACAGGGTCACTCGGCTAACACGGTTAATATCAGGCACACACTTTAAAGGTGCTATGAGGAGAATCTATTTCTGGCGACATAAAGACACTGCTACCCATGAGCACTCGCAGCGACTGTCGTAAAGACGTGACCCAAGCCAAAGTGTGTTTGTTGTGATGCTAATGAATGCAGCTCGGACCTTCCTCAGAACTCTGCATTGCTTTACAACTTCTTTTTTCAACAACTTACAGGATGCAAAGCGACGAGGTAATGTATCTCTTTCTAGTTACGTAGCGGTAATTTTTGATGTGTGACAACAAGCAATTTTTGGAAAACATCATCGTAGTTTTGTACCCGGCTATATGCCGGCTATTGTACCCGGTGCTCTAAGACGTGTCTGAATAATATAAATTTGCTCTAGTTTAAATTGTCTTGTTCCTGAAGTTGAGTATCCAGGCCAGTCCAGCCCTGTCCGACCCGACCGCGAAGCTAAGGAATAGCATTTATAGATAACCTATTTTGATGCTATAAAACTCCTCTTAAAGTGTGTATTTCGATCAGGCATATATCTAAAAGTGAGACTTTTTTGTAATTACTTAGAAATTCCTCACAGCATCTTTAAACTCTGACATGTTAATTCATAAATAATTAAAAACACTCCTGTTCAAAGGTAACTGCAGGGCATTTAACAAACTAACAAAAACATGTTAATAATGATCTGATCCTCCTCCACAAACAAGTCTTGGCAAACAAGTGCAACAACTGAAGGTTTAGTTGTTTCAGTGTTTTGTTTTTTTCATGCCTCCATTTTGTGCTCGGCAGGCAGACGGTGAGTCAGACTGCAGTGAATCAGGAGAGAGTTTATGAGAGCGTCAGGTGTGTGTGCAGCAGCAGCAGCAGCAGCACAGAGGTGATCGGGGTGCTGTGTTTGAGAGGGTGTTCAGTATCAACCTTCAGAAGAGGAGAGGAAGAACCAAGCAGCAGCTGCACAATTTAACATCTTAACCTTAGCAAAGCCGATCAGAAAAATGTCACAGGTTTGAGCCCTAATGGAGAAAAAGGCAAGCTGACACCAGGAAAGAGAAAATACCATCAGACTACAGATATAAAGCCCCAGTCACACACCCCTGTTTCTCATGGCGATTGTGCACGATTGTCATAATCCTGATGAAACATGCTTTGGTTGTGGTGCTTGCGCTACTTGGTCTGGATTAGCGTTGTATAGTCGTGGATGAACGGCAGGGAACGTGGAAGGGTCCCGACAGTTTTGAACTGTTCAAAACTGTTGTGGAGAATCGCCGCTCTCAGTGCAGCGGGGTGGAAGCCTAATGCAGACCTAATGCGAGCGGTATTAGCGTGGCATGTATGGAGCTCAGTCGAGCTGATCGTGGCTCAATCCTGGAAGCTTTATGAGGACGACTGACAAGGATGTATCCGTTTGTGCCCCGACTGTATCCCGTTCAAGACGGCGCAAGCGACGGGGCTCAGTCGGGGCTTACGTGATGCGAACTGAGCTCGAGTGGGGCTGACGTCCTGTCAGTGGGATGGAATCCTCGTCATATTGCTGTATTAACCTAAGTGGAGCGGGACGAACGCCCCCTGAAGTGCTGTAGAAGTGCTACTGACGGTGTATTTACGGGTGTTTCCAGGGGTGAGACAGCAATTTAATCCCGTATCATAGCGATCACACCAGCCTCCTCAATCGTGTACAGTCGTGCACAGTCGCTATGAGAAACGGGGATGTGTGACTTAGGCATAACAGCCACTCCTGCTGGGAAAAACTCACCTGTTGGATATAAAACATAAAAAATATCATCCTATTGTTACAGAAAAAGATGTTTCTTTAGATTTATGGAGCTACAAGTCATTTAACCAAATCAAACAAAAATCAAACACATAAATTAAAAAATGCTTCTGAGTAGTTCTGGTATTTACATCCTGCTGTGGCTAAATTGACGTTTTCATTGCCAAATTTTGGGAAAGATAACCAGATGAGAGATCCATCATGACTACATTGACCTTTTCTTTATTTGTTTATTTTTATTTTTTTAAGCACCCTTTTGTTAGGTTTCCAAGACGACTGATCTGCTCAAAACAAACCAAATAAACTGGAATATTTTCTTATTAGACTAGACAGAATGATTAAATTTCTCCTTCAGGGAAATTAAGAGTCCAGTAGCACTGAATAGTAGTACACAGGTAAAAAGAGCACAATATATCAAAAATTAAAAAAGTAAAAACTTGCTTATTAAAATAAATAAATAAATGAAAATAATCATATAAACAATAACCTAAATAAATAAAAAATAAGAATATCTCAATAATAATAATAATAATGATAATAATGATAATAATAATAATTATTATATATGAATAACACATAGATAAGAAAGTTAACACACAAAAACTACTCAGAAGGACAAATTAGTGATTGCTGGGTGCTCTCATCTTTGTCTGTTTCAAATAGTTGTTGGTTCCTCTGCTTGGGGCTTTGCAGACAGTCAATTTCTTTCTTTTCGTCGTCTGAAAGATCAGGCTAAAAACTACTTATAGATCATCTCTTCAAAACTACTTTTACTCGTTGGCTTTAATTCAGCGTGAGAGCTGGGTGGTCCCTGTTTTACATGCTAATATTTTAATTCTTAGTTTTTATTGATGTATTTCAACTTTATTCTGTTCCTGCTTAGTAGTCGCTGTGCATCACTTTGGTAAACTTTGTTTTTTTAAATAAGGTAGGCTGGGTTAACTGTTACTACCATCTCGATTTGAGAGTATGATTTTTTTTAACATTTAACCAGCTGGCAAAGCTATAAAAGTTCTAAACTTGCATTTTGACAGTGCTTCTCTTTGCAGAATTCACCTCTTTCTCATCATCTGGGGTCCTCCATGACGACGTGGCACAATGTTATTTTTAATTATATTTAATCACACATTATATTATCTTTAAGTGTCGAGCCACACAAGTGCAGGGGCAGCAATATGAGGGCATCGCTGCTCCTTTGTCTTATTTCACTTGAAAACGCTGAATAAACTTTCAGTGGACTATTAAAAAATCTGAATCTCGATATTTCAAATATTTTCATTAATTTATATAACCTCAAGTAATAACTGAGACCTTTTCTTTAGTTATTTCTTCTCACTTATCTTATTCCCTTCATTAACTAGTAATTTTGGATCATCGACCTTCAAAGGATAAGTTTAAAGTTTTAACTTCTTCAGAGATTGTCTTTTTGTTTTTGCTTTTTCTCAACATTAGCTCCTTATATTCTAATAATGACTAAAATAAAGCATTATTGATCTGGTTTTGAGTTTCTTTTTCCTCTTAAGAGATAAGATATACCTTTATTAGACCTACAGGGAGAAATTCCAGATTTAGAGCAGCAGCAGGATACAAGAGAAACATCAGAAAGATTTACAAATGAAACTAGAAGTAATTAGAATAAAATAGAAAATGGCATAAATACAACTCAATGAAAATAAATGAAAGACCATGAGCCTTTCAGCAATATGAACAATATATAATAGATCTGAATGAAAATAAGTGAAATGAAAATGAAATAAATGAAAGAGCACGAGCCTTTTCCCAGCAGGTGTAGAATAAGACTTTAGCAGTGAGTGTCTCGTCATATTTGTCGTCCAGCGTTTCAGATTTTAATCTAATCAAGTTTCTTCCTGCAGAGTTTTCGGATGTAATTGTGCAGCCGAGCATGAAAACTTCCCCTTCGAGCAACGCCACAGAGAGGAGACAGGAGTTAAAGAGGAGAAACTCTTTCACCACAGAGGGGAAAAAAAAGAACAAAGTGCTGACGTGCTGCAGAGAAAGAGAGACTCTCTGAGTTCTGTCTTACCTGAAACCACCTACAACTTTGTCTGTGAAGTGAGAGGTGGATGGAGTTAGAGTGGATGGTATTAAGAGGATTAAATTCAGTTTATTTATTATCCTGATCTTTTTCTGAGCTTTCAAACATCGAATGTGGGAGTATGATTTATATTTGAGTTCATGGTTCTTGCTGAAATGTTTAATAAAGTCTGTCCAATAAGACCAAAACTTTGCTTTCAAAACAAAAGTTCATGTTTAATTCATCCTTTAATATTTACCTCCACCAAGCAGGTCATGTTTTTACCGGCTCATGTTTGTTTGTTAGTAAAATTACACAAAAACTACCCGGTGGATTTTGCTGAAATTTTTAGGGAGTCTTGGTAGAGGCTCGACTTAACAATAATGATGTTTTAGTGGTAGATGCAAAACATTCCCAAAAACTCATAAAATCCCACGTTAACATTGGGTGGAATTTCAAAAAAATCATATTTCGATTATAGCAGAGTGATTTTAATGTAAACAGTGAATTTACATTTACAAAAAATGTGTTTGTTTCTCTGTTAGCAACATAACTCAAAAACGTATGGATGGATTTTGATTACAATTTTTAGGAAATGTCCGGATTGGGACAAGGAACAAATGATTAGATTTTGGGTGTGATCTTAATCACTGTCTGGATCCAGGATTTTTATTTTCAAGGATTCTTTAACATTGTGGGATAGGACCATTTTCAGCATTTGTGCATATTACTCCACTAAAAATGGTCAGGGCATTTGGAAAAAAACATACAGGACAAGTTTCCAACAGGTTCTACAAGATATCACAGACTGATCTGGATCCTGGCGAAATTCTGGATTCTCTGAGCCAGAACAAGAAAATTTTAGATATCTCTGGAATTTTCGTCATAGCAAGGGAACAAATAAAGGCATAGACTTGCAACAAATGCCAAAATATAGCCAAGATACTGTGGATTCTGGAGTGTTCAAACACATTTGTTGTATCTTCAAAAACTTTGGAGCTAGATCCAGAAGAAAACCACCATGACAAAAAATGTGAATTTCGTGAATAACTACTGAACCTAAATGAATCCATTTGCTAATGGTATGTTTTCATGGTCACGGAATCGAAGTATTTAGATGAAATAAAGGTAGGACTAATATTTATGGTGAAAATCATAATATGGGTGAGGATTGTGGTGCTGGTGGAGGTCTGAGCTGTTTGAGTGCTTTTCTAGTTCTCACTGTTAAAAGGGCTCGGCTGTGAATTAAGGTAGGGCGGTGACTGTGGACATGGACATGTAGTCTATATACATCTCCATTTTTTCAAGGAAATACTTCATACTTCAAAAAATTATATATGTTTATATTTCTTTCGTGCTGTAATGTTGTAGCTGTAGTTGATTGGTTCCTTTCATCAGGTTCATGTATGTGCAGGTCTTGTTTCTTTGTTTTCATCTGTTTTGAAAACATATCTCTGCCTTTTTTTTAATGGATCTGCATCCAATTTCACAGGATAACGTGGGGTCTATGTCTGTATCATCAAGGTTAATTTCATCTGGATCTGATCAAGACTGATGTAAAAAAAAAAAACATTTAACTTTATAATGAGAAATCCCATTGACAACACTCAATAATTCATATAAAATCAAAATATGAGCTGATGTTCTATTCTGGATCTGCTGATGCAGACTTGTAGCTTCTACAGGGGTTGTGGAAAAGCCACTGCTGTAACTGAGCTGCTTGGTGGAGGTCTGTGCTCTCTGAGTGCTTTTCTAGTTTAAAGAATGAATTACAGTGAACAAAAAGCTTTGGTGTGGCAGTGTTTGTTGGCGTGCTGACCTCAAAGTCCTGGTCGGACAGGTAGATTTCCAGGCGCAGAGGGTCCACTCCTTCAGGGAGCGGCCGGGCCTGCAGCTGTTCCAGAGGGAAGGTGTTCTGACAGAGACGAGCCAACACGTCCTCCACCAGGATGATCTGGTTACAAACCTCCGCCTCCTGGAGGGGCAGCAGAGATCAGCATGAAGGTCTGGACAACAACAGCAGGAGTCTGAACATTTACTGGTCAATTATACTTTTCTGTTTTGGTATTCACAGGTCAAGCTTACAAAACATGAGCAAACACACTTTACTGTAGGTCAGCATGATACGAGGGAGAGTGAAGATAAACTATAATTTAGTGCACATAGATAGACAAATAGAAAGTGTTCAGCAGGAGGCAGTTCTTAGTGACCTATAATCTTCACCTAAATTTCCTGCAGCTGTAAATATTATTTGTTTACCTACACCTGCAAATAAACGGAGCTTCTTTAACAGCATTTCTCCCTCAGTTTGTCTTGAACAGCGTCATGATCCTGCTCTTGTTGTCTAGTTGCCCTGTTTGTCCTCCTGTTTCGTATTTGTCTGCGTGCTTCCCGTTTTATTTTGAAACTCATCCCGTCGCATGTCTTCACAGGCTTTACTTCTTTACTTCCTGTTCCTGTCTCGCAACCCTAACCCCAGCCCTTTTTGATACCTCTGCTTATCATTGCTTATTTTCGTATACTGAACCTTGTGAGTCTGACTGCCACCTCTGTTACTGACCTCTGCCTGTGTGAGAACCTGCCTTTGTGAAATGAACCCGAACTGTCTAAGGGGCCGTTTACACAGCGCCGAAAATGGTCAAATCTGATACTTTTTCGTTGCGTTTTGGCCTTGCGCTTAGATGACAACACGTTGCATTTCCACCTAAAACGCAAACTTTTGAAAACGGGCTCCCGAGTGGAAAGATTTGAATCCGCTCTTCATGCAGCTCCGTGTAAACTCGTATCAGAGCGTTACAGGGTGATCGCTGACGTCACCGCATGCGCAGTACTCTTTCACATGAAGGCTGCGCGCGCATACCAGGAACAACAACATCTTCAGCCGTCTGATGAGTAACATGTGAGCATCTTACCGTGCTCGGTCTGTTATCCAGACAAAACCATCCAGTCAGATTTGTTGTCCAAACTGATTTGTTGTCCAGAAAAGAAACTCATGCGTCTTTGTGCGTCTATTCGCAATTGTTGTTTGTGAAAGGTTTTCTTCTTTGTTTGTGTATTGTGGCAGCGCTGCCTCTCTGCAGACCTACATCGCCATCTACTGAACCGGCATGCACACTGCAGCGGATTTACAGGGGATTAACTCGTCTCCAGCATTGTCATCTAAACGCAGAAGAATTTGAAAATGCAAAGGAAGAATCGTTGCGTCTTCAAGTCAGGAGTTCCCATGTAAACGGGCCTTAATAAATCCGGATTATTGCACTTTGGACCTGCCTCATCTGTTTTTTGAGTTGCCTAAGCCATTGTTCACAACAAACACTTATAAAACAGACCAGACTTTAACCTCTGTGTGCTCTGATCTGGGTCGGGGTCACTAGTGTGAAACAACCCATTAAAGTGTTGGAGCAGAAAGGATCTACTGAGACCGATAAGTGTAAACGGTAAATATTGTTGTCTAAATTAATAGACTGCATGTGTTTTCTGACCCTCTCTGTGATCTCAGCTACGTCCTCCCTGTGCTCCCAGCTCGGGAACATGTTGGTGAAGGTGAGCGGCTCCAGACCGGCGTGGATCAGATACGACTTCTGAGGTTTCTTCTCGTTCTTCTCTGCAAGACAGAAAATCACCAGATTTTAGGACTTTAGGATAAAACAGTAAATAAAGTCAAGTTTATTATGACAGAAGAATCATGACATCACCCTGATTTTGATGTCTCTGCACTGGCTGCCTGAATCTTTTAGAAGAGATTTTAAGGTTCTTTTATTAGTTTTTAAATCTCTTAGTGGTCTTGGTCTCTCTTATTTATCCGATTTGCTTTTACTGTATGTGCCCAGTAGAGCCCTCAGGTCTTTTAATCATCCCTAAAGTCAGAACTAAAACATACGGTGAAGCCTCTTTTGGATCAGTCTACCTGAAGACCTGAGAGCAGCACCTACTGTTCGTATTTTTAAAAGCAAATTCAAGACCTACCTTTTTAGCCTAGCTTTTAGCTGATTATAGTCATTACTTTATTTATTTTTAATCCTATTAATCTGTTTCTACATTCTAGATTTATTATTTGGAATTTTATTCTCTTTTCTTTTTACCATCCTACTTTTAGGTGCTTTTATGACACATCTGCTTTTAGGTTATCTAATGTTACCATATTATTTATTAAGATTTTACAATGTTGATTAATTAATTTATTTGCCTGCCTTTCCCTATAGTATTTTTAATCTAATTTCTTATGATTTTTAATAATAATTTAAGTTTTAGCTCATGTGTTTCCTCACTTTTAGTTAAAGATTGCGTTTCTGCAGTCTTGTTATTCTGTTTTTTGTTTTAAAATTTTCCTTTTCATGTCTTTATGTGTTTACTTGATTTTGTGTCCGTGTATGTGGATTGCGAGGGTGTGTGGGCTCTTTTTATTTCCATTTGGATGCAACTTTCTGCTTTTTCTGTCATTTATTGTCATTTTATTTTAGTTCTTATGTGAAGCTCACTTTTTGTATGAAAGTGCTACCCCATCAAAGTTTGATTAATTGATTGAAGAAGATTTTTTCCTCTTCAAAAATCAGAAATCTAAATAACAGCGCTCACTTCAGGGCTCCAAGATTCATGTCGTTTATTACAGCTGGGAAAAAAACCAGGAAGACGTGCTTTAATTAATTTTTTTTTTTGCCATGGAGGATTTAAATTAAATATTTTTTTTCTGCACCCTTATTTTGCCCTCACTGGTCTCCAGTAGGTCGCACTTTCTACACATTTTCTCCTCACAGCATCTTTCACTGTTGGTACGGCAGGAAGTTTTCGGATGGGCACATTTCTGGGCTTGTGTTTATTTTAAATTAAATTATATTTTATTACATCAGATTAGATAGAGTTTTATTTATCTCTTTGGAAGACTCCTTCAGGAAAATTAAAATTCCAGCAGAACCTTCGACAGCAGATGAGAAAATATATGAAGAAGAGATAGACATAAACAGAAATATAAATAAAAAATAGATATCAGTGAAGGTTCAGGCTAATACTAAGTGAAACAGTATTAGTATTAGGTCTGCTTTTCAGTGACCAAGCAGACCAACCTCCCTACATCTAACTACATATGTGTCTATAGCCCAGTTTTTACCATTTTCATAGAAAAATAGATCCTTCAACACGTGCTGCAATCTCTTATTCATCTGCACAAGTTTGTTCAAACCTAAGCCTCACATACTCAGAGGAAAACTGTATTACTTCTGAATTATCTATTAAAAAATCCAAAATTAATTTGTATTTTAGAAATAAATACAAAATTCAACAACACACATTCAAACATGACTGGCTAAATTTGACAAAATAAAGAGATTTTATAAGTTTTATTAATCAGAGAGAAAAACATAGAACCTGACTCAACTTTTACGCTTTGTTAATTACAAAAGACAATGCTGCCCTAAGTATTTTTACATCATTTGATGCTAAAGAATCTGCAGCATTACATGAAAAAAATGCACCTACGAGGAGCAACTGGTTGTTTTAACTTATAACCTTGCAGTGCAGCTGGATCTGCCTGATTATATCTGCCAGTAGGGTTTATGTGTCTGTCTGTTTGTTTCTCTGTTAGCAACATAAGTCAAAAAGTTATGGACAGATTTAGTTGAAATTTTCAGGAAATGTCCGTATTGGGACAAGGAACAAATGATTAGATTTTGGCGTCTAATCATTCAGCGTCTGGATCCACCATGATGAGAAATGTGATTTTCATGAATAACTACTGAACTAAAGTAGATATCATTATGAATCCAGTTGCTAATGGTATGTTTTCATGGTCAAGGAATCTAAATATTTAGATGAAATAAAGGTAGGACTAATATTTATGGTGAAAATCACAACATGGGTGAGGACTGTGGCGCTGGTGGAGGTCTGCACTCTCCGAGTGCTTTTCTAAGTTGGACGTCTGTTATCAGACAGATCCATCCTGCCAAGCTCCAACCTACAACGACAGTGACTAGGAAGACTAGAGAGATATGAGCAAACACCAGCAGGAAGTGACTGCTTACTTGTAACATTTTACTATTTTACTGGTACTGTATTTCAGTTAAGGTATCATCATTGTTTCATCACCTTTGCAGTACTGCAGCACCGTCTCCATGGCACACTTCCTGTCTGCGTCCCAGCGGATACGAGCCGAGCCGGTGTTCTCTGTTTCCTGAGGCCACCAGCCCTGCCACAGGTACACCTCATGGAAGTTATCGACTAGGAACAGCGCTGTTAGGAAGAGAAAATGTCTCATCAATGTGCTGTACGCGGGAGTTTGACATTTACTTCACCTGCAGAATTAAATTTTACCAGGTAACTTCCTCCTTTTGATTATAGTTTGAATATAACAGCCAGTGTGTGTGGAGGTCTCACCGGGTTGAGCAGCGTTGTAGAGATCTTCCTGAAGGAAAGGCATGGAGCTGACCACGTCTGGAGCTCTGGACGGGTGGAAGAACTCGTTCGCCACAAAATCTCCTGATGTGCTGCTCAGCTGGAAAAGTCGTGGGGTGAAGTTAAATTTGCCTGGATCTGAAAAACATAATAATACAGGTAAAATGATGATTCGCTCAAGCTTAAACGATGATAATAACATAAACAACACTACAAGGTTGGAGCTAAAACATTGTATCCTAATGTAAAAGTTAAAACAGTAAGAAACTATCCCATAGTGATCCTGTTGTTTGGTGCCCTCTTCTGGACATTTCAAGTAACCAAATAAATCGGTTTTGTGGATCTATTTTGGCTTCCCATGTAAAAGACGAGAGAACGGTGAGAAGATTGCAGACAAAACAACAACTGTGTGAAAAATATGCTGTGACAGTTCGCCGTATACTGTGGCGAGTACAACTACCAACTACCAGCTACTTTGGACTGGAAACAGGCAGCAACTGTATGTTTGTGTAAGTCTGCATAAAAAACAATATTTGATTTTTGCATCTACTGTTGAGTTGACAGAATTTGATCATACTTGAAGATCAGAAGTATATGCACTGTTATAGGCTAAATATTATAGTTCACAGCTCAGACATTTATAGGTCTAAACTGCAGCCCTGAGGACTGCTATTTGTTTTCCTTTTCATTCAAGAATGTACTTATCCTGATTGTTACAACAACAAAGCACCTCTAATTCAGATTTTATGTTTCGATTTGCACTGTAGTCTAAATACGGGGAACAAACTACAATTTTGTTTTTTTCAAAGAGTATTTATTTTGGACTGATTTAGCAATATTTTTGTATCTCTGCATTAGGAAGAAAATAAAGAAAATTAGATTTTTGCACAACTTCCTACTGTTGGGGATTTTCTCTAATCTTTATTTTGTATCGAGAGTATTTCGTATCATGAGCCCTGTTTAGTATTTCGTATCGTTTCGTAAGTTGACCATTTCGTTCCACCCCAAATGGATACATTTGAAAATCAAGACTTGTTTTTTTTTTTTTTTAAAGAGTTAAATGTTTTTTTTTGTTTTTCAAGTTTTTCTTGTACAAATAAGTTGTCATAGAAAAAATATCAGCATCAGTGCTGGTATCAATATATTAGGATTTGGGGAAAAAATCCCAAGACAGTCCAGCTGCAGACCTCCACTCTCAGCCGACTAGCTTGCAGACTCTAGACCTTCATCGTCAGAAGGAAGTGACGTCATGATCACCTCCAGTGGGAAATGGTGTCAGCATCGTCAATTACCGTGGTAACTTGATTCGTCAGTCGTGTAACATTAAAAAAACACAAAGTTAACCTTAACACGGGGACAAAGGCAGCATCAGTTCTATGCTTTATTAGTTAAGACCCCTTCACACCGCCGCGCAGCAACAACCCCAAAAACAGCCCCCTTGCCAGATGAGTCCATTAAACATAAAGCGTTTTTAAAGCATCTGCTGCCGCCCTGGAACGAGCATAGAGTCCGAGGCGGCAGTGACGGAGAGGTGATTCGGTGAACTTCACAGCAGAGCCCAAAAGTCCTTCGTAACACTCCCTCCTCAAACATTCTTACGTGAAATGCTGTCTCATACCAAGTTTTTCTCCCAATTATCTTTTTATGAAGGTGGAGCAGTTTGGTAGAGCTCATTTAATGTTAGTTTTGACCTGTGAAGTCTGCTATTTCCGGGTTCTCTCCCTTCTCAGATGTGACTGGATGCAACTATGTGGCTGCCGCTAGAAAGCTTCTGTGCGGCAGGGCAAAGTCTATAGACATTATATACAGATATCATAAGTTTATAATACGTATTTTATACGTATACGTTATGCATTACACATATATGATTCCAATGACAAAATCTGTGCGCGCTGGTGTGGGCGCCAACCGCTTCTCTGTCGTACCACTGCGGTTAAGGCTTTTTCCCGTCCGCCACCCGTCACTCATTAAAATGACTGGAGATGGCGCAAACGCCCCGGTGTTATTTATAATTATTTATATTCACGTCACGTCCGTCTCACATTGGAGGTGGCTTCCGATTCACACTGGAGCAGCCGTTGGCCGGCTGAGAGTGGAGGTCTGCAGCTGGACCCCTCTCAAAAATCCTACATCGTGCATCCCTTAAAAAGGATAAACTACCGTATAAAATTAGCCCAACAATAGGCAGGCATGGCAAATATGGGCTCCAAAATCATTAAGAAAAATACCCCAAAATATATTTAGATTTTTTTTTAATTTGTTAATTTTGCTCACAACAATAACTTTGATCAAGCTTATCTTTTCTCAAAACTCAAACTTTACGTAATGCTGTTTCATCTATAAGCAATACTTTCAGCATAAAATTTCCATCATAATATGATTCTGGACCCTAAAACACCCACAGCTAGCTTTAAGAATCATGTTGATATCATTATTAGTTGGACACTTACTGAGAAAAAAATGATCTGGATCCCCACCAAATTCTTATCGTTCTTAAGTTGGGCCATTTCCAACATCTCCTGAAAAGTTCTGTAATATTTGACTAATAGTCCTTGTGTAATTTTCTTAACAAACAAATAAACAAACATAGGCAGGCACACACATAACCTTCTTGGTGGAGGTAAAATAAACATTGGCACTCATTGTCCTGACCTTCATAGCTTTGAGCCCTAACACACTGATTCTTCTTTTCTAAATTTAAATTTTCTTGTGGTTATTGTAAATCAAATCAGAGGAGCAAAGCCCGAACCTTGCAGCATGCAGTCGTAGGCCTTCCTGTCTTTCCTCCCTAGAGCCTCCCAGAAGCCTGGAGGCTCCATTCCTTCATCACACTCATGGATGGTGACCTTACTGCTGCTGTGCAGACCTGCCTCCAATGGACACCTGAGGGAAAGCAAAAGAGGGAATCAGTGTGATGGAACAAATAAAAAACCATGACAAGTGTGTGTGTGAAATCTCACTGCTCTTTAATCTTCTGTGCAGCCGTGTTTCCCACGCTGCGGGTGTGCAGCTGGGTCTTGCAGCCGTGCCACAGGTAGATCATGGCCTTGTTGACGTTGAGCAGGATCATGGAGGCTCTGGACCGGAGGCTGCTGCAGTGACACGCAACCTCCAGCAGGTGGCCCTCTACCGGGACTTCGCCTCTCACGCAGTACAGACGCCACTCGCCTGGAAGTAGAGGAGCACGAACACAACCAGCAGAGATGAGGAGGGATTTATGGACCGAGTGGAAGAGGAATACTAGAGACATCAAAATCTTATGGCAGGCGAGGTGATAACCTTTGGGACATTAAGGACAATAAGTAAGCTGTAAACTGAGACTACTTTTTCATATTAATCATAAAAAAATAAGATAAAAAGACGATTTAATCTCTTCTAAAAGCTGAAAACCACACATATGAGAGTCAGAAACTTCAGTATAAATTCTCTACTGATTAATCCCTTTTTGACAACCTTTTGCTTTCATACATTTTGAATTTTTGTTCAGCATTAAATAAGTATGGTTAGTTGATTTCATGAATACCTTCAAAGAGTAATTTTCATTTTTCTGTCAATGTTTTAACAAACTCCAAAATTCTACTTTTTAAATTTGACGATCAAGTGTTGTTAAATATTTCACATGCCCCTGAAGCTTTGTGTTTTAGGATGAGCTGTTGGGCAAGCTTTACATTTTAACAGATGAAATGTATTTTATTAGTGGATTCAAGACTGGAGTTTTATTGTTACTAAGTAAAGCATGAAAACAGTCAAGCATCTCTATGAGCAGCAGAGAGACATGAAAACATCAGACTATCAGTTTGGACAAGTGATGAATTATGTAAAAACAAAAAAAATCTAAAAATATGAAAGACTGTCAAACGATATAATTGAAACATTTTACAGGCTAACAGGTGAATTTGACAAACTTTAAAGATCATACAGACAATGTTGGTCAATCCTTAAACTAAAGGATTTCCCCAAGGAGGCTGAGGCATTTACTTTGTTAGTTTGTGTGCAAGGAAACTTCAAAATCTTCAAAATCTAGGGAGCAATTTTGATGAAAACTTTTGGGCATGTTGGTCTTGGCATGAGGAAGAAATGTTTTGATTTGAGTGGTGATTTGGTGATTTTGTACAGGATCAGTGATCACTGCAAGATGGGGCTGTTTTCCACATTTTGCTAATAATTTTAGCTAATAAGTACCCTAGCAGAGGTTTGTGTTTCTGAGGTGCTACTAGTTTTGATTTTGGAATTAAATAAATGCAAAGAGAAGTATTTTATGATGCTGAGACATGATCAGATGTAGGTGACAGTTTTTGTTCAGGAGTGCATGTGCAAAATTACTCTCTGAAGTCGAGTGATCCTGATTAGAGTGAAACTTTAAACTTTTCACGGTCACCTTTGTGTTGGTAATCCAGCTCAGGATAACAACTGAGAGGAGCATGATGAGGCCCTCAGTTTTAACCCTTTAACTACCAGCTCAACTGTTTAGCAGAGGTCATCAATGAATTCAGGGATGTTTACTGTTTTAAAAAGATATTTTCTTGGTGTGGGATTTAAAAGCTAACAGTTGATGACGTGATGACATAAAAATGCAAAAAAAATCTGGGAGAAAAAATATTAGAAAGGGCTGAAATGTTTGTAAATAAAATAGAAAATATAACATGAAATAGATGAGTTTGACAAAGAAAAAAGTTTTTGATGAATAACAGATTGTCTATAAATCATCATAATAGTAAATGGTTAAAATAAGTATTTAAAATAATAATGATAGTTACACTAATGACTTGTAGTTTTTAAATTCTCCACATTGAAAATATCAGTTTTTTTGGTTTGTTTGCAGTTTCTTCTGCATCTTTAATCATTGACGGAAACAAACAATGACATGTTGTGTTTTCATTTTATCAAATTAAATATTTAATATGCATTTTGTTGACCTCTGCCAAATAGCTGAGCTGGGAGTTTAAGGGTTAGGAACCACCCGTTATGCATGTTTTATTTCAATAATCTGAAATCAGCTATGTAAGCATGTTTACTCTGAGTGTTCTCCTCCTCCTCCTCTCTCTTGCCGGCGTGCAGGATCATCCCCCCGTTAAAGCACTGCAGGAAACATGGCGGCTCTTTTCCCTGCTGCACCTGAACCTGTTCAACAAAGAAAGAGAGAGAGAGACGTTAACATGAAATGATGAAAATCAAAAAGGAATTTAATCAAAGAAGCAGCACACATAGTTTTTCAAGTTATAAATCAAACATCATATTCATCATTTAGCAACATTTAATGTCAGCTCTTAAGATTTCCTGTTGGATTAAATGACTCTGAAGTTTTTCTATGTCATAAAATAGAATATTAACCGTTGTATTACATTAAGGGGCAATATGACCCATTTCAGTTTTTGTTTTGACCAACTTCTGGCCATCCTTTCTTTTGTTTCTTTATGAAATTTTGTGGCTGTCATTGAAAAGGTCAGGCACAGGTCATCCAACCAATTTGCAATAGCTCTGGTAGAAAGAAATGGAAAAGATGCCAGGTCCATCCTTCCCAAGAGGACAAGAAAACAAGTACCTCTTGTTTTAAATTCCAGACCTACTACCTAATTCAAGAAGATTGAAATTTTAAACACTGAAACCTGGGGAAATGGGGCAAGAGAAATTAAAAAAAAACATTTATAAAGAGGGAAAACTGAAACTAAATAGCTTTTAAATATAGTGTTGCAAATGAATGTTTCTCTTTTCTAAATGTTTATATGATCTAAAATGAGTTTGTTATTGGTTTAACTTGTTTTTTTGACTGTGTTGAGTGGATTTACTCAGTAAAAATGGCCAGCAATACCAATTTTTTTTTCGACATAATATGAGGGTTAAAGATATAATTTAAAGAAAAGGGTAAATGAGTTAAGAATGGAGTCTAGTGTGCACATAAAGATCACTAAGATGCTGAATTTTCTGTTTTCTTTTTCTAAAATTATTTCTTTTTCAGAGATGAAGTTTCCTTGGCAATTCAGTCTTTTCTTTTGCTTATTTAACATTAAAATCAACCAAAGATGCACTGTAAATAGTCTTTAGAGGCAGAAAAAACACCATGTTTGCCAATATTATATGGCATCCATTCCTTCAATCTTCACTTTCACAATGTCTGTCTAAATGGTTTTGACATATTCTGAATTTTCCATTTTCATGTCGTCTCGAGCTTCTTCTGCCCATCCCTTTGAAGATTTAACACCTCTCTTGTTGTTTTCACACCAGAAACCATTTAATCGGCACATTTTATATCCTGATAAGTCCACACTTGGTATGTATTTTTGTTATTTGTGAAATGAAAGGCTTTCACTCTCTTACCTGCGCTCCTCTCTCCTCGTCCAGCTCCACCGTCATCAGCGCTGACGTCCCTTTCTCGCTGACGGTGGAGTGTCGACCCTGCCAGAAGAAGTAGCAGCATTTCTCCTTCCCTGGCCCGGTGCTCCTCACCTCAGGGTTATGCCTGCGACCAACTGGGGAGAGACACATGCCACATAGAATCAGCAAACTCCTCTAAACTTAAAAACCTTATTTCTGTTTTATCTGAAAATCAGTTTACAGCAGGCTTGTGAGGTACAGGAAAGGACATGATGTTCAGGCCCCTTTTAAAGCCTTCTGCTCAACAATGACATCCTAAAGTTAGGTTTTAGGTTTTAGGTCTTTATTTCATTCTGTTAGTGCATAAAACATACAATACAAACAAAGAAAAAAAACTCAGAAAAATCTTATAAAGTCTGCCTGCCCCTTTCTCACTAGATATTAACTAAACACATGATACATATAAAAAAGAGCTGCAGATAGGGCTGGGAAATATATCTATTACATTGATTAATTAAAATAATTTTCTGCAGAAGATTTAAAAGTTAAACTTAACATTTTTCATTAATTTATTTAAATCATAGGTTCTTCCAAAGATTAAAAAAGTATATTTTTAATTTTACAGTTTTCATGATGGTGGCCTGTCAGGTTTTACATATGCAATTTTATAGTTTTTTTTAGAATTAGTTTAAATATTTATATATCTTTATGTAGGCAACCTGCCTGTGTTAGAACTACTTTATCAACATTTATGACACACATTTAATTCTAAGAGGGAATAGTGATTGATTTAGGAATATACTTTGACAATATAAAGGCAGAACTTGAATTATGTCATTTTTGTGTCACTTGGATTTTTTTTTTGTTGGTTTGAGAGGGAAAAAACTTGATTAGCTGCAGGCCAGCAAGCCTTTTTACATTTCATTATTTATGATGATCAAAACAAAAGGTCCACATATTAATTCTCATTTTTCCACAAAACAAATATAGCAGGACTTGGATTAGCACATTTCCCTGTATTTACTCAACATTCTTGCTTTGATTCAAACATTTGACATTACTTCTGCTAAGTTTGAGTCTGATAAAGTGATGCAGAGCAAAGTTAGAGAGGTTTTACTACAGAGTGGTCAGGCCCAGTCTTGCCACCATTAGTCCAATTTGACATTTCTGATAAACCAAAGTTTATATTTCACTTTTATGTCATTTTTGGTGTTCATTACACTCAATCACAACAGTTTTTTAACCTTTCCTGCTTATCCGTTGCAGGTTTTGACTGTTTTTGATCAAAATTTAATATATAAAAAATACATAAATACTAGGGCTGTCACTTTAGAGCATTAATTAGATTAATTAATTACACCGCAAATTAATGCGTTAAAAAATTAATTGTGATTAATCATAGCACACAAACACTTTGATACTGTCCAGCTGGAGGACCCGTACATGGCAGTGGCACGTCACTTCACACATGCGTCTCTAGTCAAACCAAACAAAGCCCAGGTGACAAAAGGAATGGCATATTTAAGACTTAGTCTTATTTTATTTTTGAATTTATTTATCTATACTTGTACTACATTCTTTAATAATCCATCAGGTCTAATTGTTTTGATGGATGTCCTCGACCTTTTTCTTATTTTGAATTTGATTTATGAAACACACTTAAAGTGTAGTTTGAGTTGCCTGATTGAGCTTAGAATTTTCTGGACAACTTTCTTTAGTCACCAATAAAAATGTGGATTTACAAATCTTCACTTCTTAGTGTATTTATTTGATCGGTCATGCACTACAATTTTATAATATTCTCAAATTCAAATATTTATTTGGATACTTTAAGCAGATATGAGATTAAAATGTGATTAATTAGATTTATTAATTATAAATCCGGTAATAAGATTAATTTTTTTAATCGTCTGACAGCACTAATAAATACTCTTTTTGGAAAAAAAAAATCAACAAAACTCTTTACAAATTTCCCAGTCAAAGAAATCCATACAAAGCAACCCAAGTTTGAATCAAGTGAAACAGATATTTGATAATTCATTTCCTTGGTGTTGCCATTGCGTTTGGTGTGTGTGAAATAACTTATATGGTTGTGTAGCTGAAACTTTACTGTTTAATTTGATGTGCAACATGACTATATTTCTACATGCAATATAGCCATGTTGCACATCTTTTTGTTGGAGAGTAGGAAAGCACTCACAATGGGTTATTTTGGGGCTGAACAGATTAACTTCAATGACAAGGATATGAAGTGTGATTCATAAACACACACTAAGAGAGCATATCTGCTCATAATCACTGTTTTTCATTTCCCACAGTGCCTACACATCACAGTATGTGCTTTCTTAATCAAAAAAGCTGCTTGCTTTCACCACTTCGTTGGCACAAACTAAACTGTGGGCTGCTGATAGCTGTCTGGAGCCTCGTCCGCCTGCATAAAAGTGTCACAGTAATAATCAGGCCTCCATCCAACACATGAGGTATACAAGAGCCCAGTGAGAAAGCATTTATCATCTTACTTCTACTGATCATTTCAGGCTCTTTTGATATGTTGTGACAGGATAACAATGAAATCCTAGTTCATTTTCCTGCCAACAAACAACAAACAAACGCACGCTGGCAAAAACATAACCTGCTTGGTGGAGGAAACGAGTAACTGACCTGAAGTTAGGGACGTAATGGTATGAAAGTTTCACATCACGGTTATCATCATTATCACAGTATTGTTGCAGTGTGCTTGAAATGTTCAAAAAGTACTTTTAAACAGTCTTGAAATCATTTAACCCCTTTCATATTCTAATTGTAACAGTTCTTTTGTCTTTTTTGTCAATAACTGTGTCAGGAAATGTTCTATAAGTCAATTTGTTTAAACTTTTTTTCATTAGAAATAAAAGTAAACAAGTCTGTCAAGTATTTGTCATTATTTTGTTATAAATGCTTAAACTGTGTGTAATAACAAGAATAGAAAAAACAGATATGAACTTTAAACAGATTTCTCTTCATAAACAATTGTAAATGAACATGTTTGAACTTTTGAGACCACCAAAAATAAACTGAACCTATTTTTACAAACACTTACACTTTTTAGTTTGCCTGCAGCATCAGTGTCCACGTTACAGCTCGTTATATTAGACCAAGTCCAGGCCTTTTATTTATTTTCTGTTTTACTAACAATAGCCCATGAAGCAGTTAGCCCTCTCCATGACTCTCCTCTGGCCTCCCCTTTCCATGGCAGATCTCCTCGACATCTCCTTCTTTAAGATTTCCAAATTATGATTGAAATGAACTATAACTGAAAAAGACGAAAGCCTGAGAGTCTGAGTGGGGCTCCAACTTGTGGAGCAGACACACATATTTCAGACTTTTCCAGTCAAAGAGCAGCATCACCATGAGTTATTGACACAGTGTGGTGATCAAACATGGTTTAACCATAATTATAAAAGTACACGGTATTGATTACTGTGGGAAATTTTACCGCGGTTTACCATTTTACCGGAAAACGTTACATTCCTACCTGAAGTGCTGACCATGTACTTCCACTTGACCACGTAGGCGTCTCCTTCGTGAAACTGTCCAATGCTCTGGCGTGGCAGGCGGCTGTAGTCGAACTCAAGGATGTGCCAGACGTCCACTGACGCTGTGCTGATCTCCTGAAGCCTCATGTGGTCTTCGGTCTCCACTGGGCCATATCCCCGGCCGACATTTACTCCGTCTAAGATGGTGGCGATGGACGACTGGAGGACAGGCAGCATCAGGGTGGCGTCGTAAGGCCGGCACTGCCTTCCAGGAGCCTCCTGAGAAAACGACGGGTATGGATCACAAATATCAAACAGGTACATATGCTCGCTTATTCTGTTTTGGCCTCAGAGCTCACCGGTGAGCCTGTGAGTCTGTGAGCCACAGTCCAATGAAACAACAAATGGAGAGACAGAGGAAAAAAAACATTTTACGCCACAGTGACCATAAAGAACCTGAGTTCAAACCTTCTGCTCAGGTACGATCTCGCAGACTTCCTTTGGTGATGGCAGCTTTGCTTCAGTCCAGTCCATGAACTTTTCTTTGAACAGGATGGTCTCATTGTGCTCCGTCAGCCTGCCGAATATCGCCCAGTCAGGACGGCCTTGGCCTTTCCTGTGGAAAAATCTTAGTCTTAGTTTATTTGTTACACTACATCTTCAAATCAACACAGCAAAGTTGGAAAGGAGCAACAACAAGAAAATGTTTCTTGTATTTGTCTGTCTCTACTTGAACGAAATAATAAGACAACAAAATATGCCAAATATATATACAATTTAGTCAATTTTTTTTCCCTCTAAAAACCCAAAAAACTCCAAGTGACACAAAAATGACATAAAGCAAGTTCTGCCTTTGTATTGTCAAAATATATTCCCGAATCAATCAGAATTTCGTTCTTAAAATTAAAGTGTATGTCATAAAATGTTATTAATTTAGTTCTAACTAAGGCAGGTTTACCTACGTAAAGACTAAAAGTCACAGGATTTTTTGAGCTTGATAACATGTTTCTCTCTGATCAATATTTAATCTAATTATAAAAAAATAAAAGCCTATAAAATTGCTTGTGTAAAACCTGACAGAGCCACCATCATGAAAACTGTAAAAAATCAGTACTTATATATTTCTACAATTTTAAATACATTAAAAAAAATATTAATTTTTAATTTTTCAATCTTCTGCAGAAAATAATATGAATCGATCAATTTAATCAATATATTTCCCAGCCCTAGCTTTAGGTTAACCAGGATGTTGTGTTTATAGAAGATCCCCCTTGGCTTTTCAAAAACATCAGACAGGTGAGGAATAACTCTTACATTTGGACATAATATACATATATTTGTGATATCAACTGTAGTTCATTTTAACTGGTATTCAATTTTGGTCAACTAGTGTGTGAGTCGAGTGTACCAGTGAAGGAAAAAGAGCCACTTGTATTACTATTAGACCTAAAAAGTGTAAAAATTCAAGCTTTACTAGTCGTATTAGTCACAAAAATTGTCTACTAGTAAATCATGTTGCTTTACTTAGGTCTACTTACACACCAGTGTGCCATAATCCAAAAACAAAATTTTTGACTACTAGTACTCCTAGTAAAATCAAAATATCTCACTAATAGTACCAGTAGACTGTTTTTAGTCTACTTTAATATGAGTAAAGCCAAAACACTCACTAAAAGTACTAGTGGACCTAATGCAAACAAAGTAGGAGGGATTATAACCAAATCCAGCATCCTGATTGGTTGTTATTTTTTTAAAAGCCAATGGGAAGCCTACATAATATGCTTTTCCCCGCCCCCTTGTGACCATGAAAAGGCTAAAATGAGGAGAATCTCTGTGCAGATACCATCTGTTGATTATAAAACTTGTTTCTGCTTTTCTTTCTCTCTCCTGGTTGTTTGTTTCTTAAGTGTTTCCCTTTTGCTGTGTCCTTTATCTTCATGTGGGTGCAAGAAATGTTTGAGAGCTCAGTTGGGCGAGGGTTCATTAAATAGATGGCTTATTACGCAAAAGATCAGAAGAGAATATTCTGAAAAAAAATATCTGTGAGATAAAACAGGTGTAAAAGGTACGAAAGATAAAGAGGAAAGAATAACTACAGAATCAAATCAGCAAAAACACGATCCTGAAGTCACCACCTGGATTTAACTTAGTAAACAGGTACGAGCCCCTTATTGGATAATTACTGCACGAGTAATTACATTTCATCTGGAAACAAGTTATTTAACCCCAGCTGATGCTTGAGTAGCTTCTCATTTCTTAAACAACCATGACAAAGACACATCCTGTGGTCGTAGAAAAGATGTTAGTCTGTTTAAGAAAGGTCAAATCATTGGCATCAAGCAGAGAAAACATCTAAGGAGATTGAAGAAACTACTAAAACTGGGTTAAGAACTGGCCAACACATCATTAAAAACTGGAAGGATGGTGGGGAACCGTCGTCTACAAGGAAGAAATGTGGTCAGAAAAAAATCTTGAATGATCGTGATCTGTGAATCACTGAAACGTTTGGCCAAACCAAATCACAGAAAAACAACAGTAGCACTCAGGGGTGTGTTTAATAGTGAAAGTAAGAGCATTTCCACACACACAATGTGAAGGAAACTCAAGGGATTGGCCCTGAACAGCTGTGTAGCCTGAAGAAAACCACTAATCAGTAAGGCTAACCAGAAAAAAGGCTTCAGTTTGCTAGGGAGCATAAAGATTGGACTGTGGAGGACTGGAAGAAGGTCATGTGGTCTGTTGAGTCCAGATTGACCCTGTTCCAGAGTGATGGGAGCATCAGAGTAAGAAGAGAAGCAGGTGAAGTGATGCACCTATCATGCCTAGTGGCTACTGTCCAAGCCTGTGGGGGCAGTGCTGTGATCTAGGCCAAATCTGTGACATTGCAGAAGCTTATTTGAACAATGCCACAGTGAATGTGACTGTAATCAAGCTAAAGGTGATCCAATGAAATATTAGAGTGTGTGACCTTTTTTTTTGGCTGCAACTTTTTTTTTGGTCAGGCAGTGTATAAGGCTTTTTAGTTGTACTAGTAAACATTTTAAAGTCTACCAGTGACACTTTTTGCTTCACTTGTAAAGTCTACTGCAAACTAGTTGACCAAAATTAAATGCATGTTCTCAAAATTAGAGCATAAGTAGAGCTGAACAACGGCTGATATCACCGATATTTTATTTAAAACAGCAGCTGCTCTGCTGGGGTTAGGATTTGATCCAAAACAAGCAGACGTCTGTGTGCATGTCTCTTTCCTACCTGGGTATGAGTGTGTTGCAGCCTCCGGGGTCCAGCGGGTTGACGTCACAGCAGGTGTAGTCAAACATCCCGTTCCAGAGGTGTTTGGCGAGCTGGAAGGCAACTTTCCTCTGAGCGAGTGTCACCTCTTTACCGTGCCACACGTACACCTCACTGCCGAAGTCGAACACCAACACCTGCCGCACAAAACCAAGAACAGAACTATGAGGTATGTTACGATTTGCTTGTCCTGTAAAGCGACCCACTATCAGAACTGATTTGTGTCAAGTTAACAGCACAAATTAAAGCCTTACTAGAATATATAAATAACACACGGGGGCAGACAAAACTCATGTTAGCAAAGTAAATATAGTTGGAGAGAAAGACAAATTTAAAGGTGAAAAAGATTGACATGATTTATATTCAACCTGCAGTCTGTCCTCGAGCCCCAGACTCACAGCCCTGTTAAATTTTGTCGGCAGCGGCAGCAGAGCACAGATGGATGTAGGAGGATGTTTTTTTGCTGCGGCACCTGCTGTTACTAAGCAACAAATTAAAAGCAGCTTGAAGCGCAGAGCTCCTCAGACTGAAATGTTGTGAATATAAATATTCAGAGCTTGAGTCTTCACAAGGCAGACATTTGTATTATTCTGTTATGGGATGGTAAAAATTACAGATAAACGTCTCCGGCTAAAACTCTTTTTCATAGTGTTGTTTATAGTTTATGGTATAATGTAAAAATGTGAAAAACATACAAAAGCTGGAAGATATTACTTAGAAAATATAGCTTAATGAAGGCAGGAGATATTTTGACTCAGAATTCACACTCAACACACAAGATGATTGTCTGAATCTTTTTATTTTCCAGGGCATCAAAATGTATTAGACAGGATATTAACAACCATTTTGGTTTGGAAGCTCAACAGTATTTGCTGTCTCATATGTTTTTAAACCTTTTACATCCACCAAAGTGATAAAAAAATAAAAATAAAGAAATATAAATTACATTAAGTCTGGTTTCAATTATACTCGACTGCTGTCCACTCATAATGGTGACTTTAACTCATAGATATTAATATGATATCAAGCTGTCTCTCACATATTATTTTTTCTTTAATTCTATTCTAGATTTCTATTTTGTTACTGACTTTTAAGTCTATTCAATTGAATTTGATCATGTGGCATTTTTTTATCTTTACTTTCCCCCTTTCTGTTCCTTTGTGATTTTTCCTTTTGATATTGTTAAGTCTACCTCCTGTTCATGTTCATATATCCTCGACCTAAAGCTGTTTAATGTTTGTTTAATGTATTTTTTTTTAATAAAAAAGAGAATTACAAAAAAGGAAATGTAAAAACATGACAACCATTCTGACAGAGACCAAAAGACAGTCCCACCGACCTCTTTGGATGACAGCAGAGAGCTGCGAGGGACCTTCCCCCACTCGTCATCATCGGGCACCAGTTTGTCGTCCAGCAGCCTGAAGATACAGTTGGTTTCCACGATCGCACTTTCAAAGTGCTCATCCTCCTCTGGTGGGCCCGCCGCTGCAGGGACAGAAATATGACAACAGTGTGACCATCCAGAGCAGGGGTGGGAAACTGGGGCAGGGGGCCACAGGCAGCCCTCAAATAATTTTCAAATAAACCCCAACAAATAGAAATATGAAGAAAACAAAACAGCTGCTAAATTATAATCAATCATAATTAACCAGAACTATATAATGTACAAATAAGGAAATTAAGAAAGGTGAAAAGATATTTCTACTAACCTTAGATTGCTGATACATTTTTTGTTTTTACAAGTCAGTTAAAAACTTATTTGCTATCATTGTACCTCTCAGTATCTTTGATGAGACATTAAAATATAATAAACAGTTTTAGTAAAAACTTCCTTTGGAAACAATGGTAAATATCAGGGCTGGGACGATTCACTTTTCATGATTTTTTAGGTGCCGAATCGATTTAAATTGTGATTGTACGATATTGCAGATTTTTGCAAGTTAGCTTTTTTAACACCAGTGAAAAAGATGAGTAGTGATGATGCCTACAGACTATATCAGGAAAAATACACATCATATGTGAGACTGTTTTAAGGATTTATTCAGTAATATGTTTTAACCAGCTGTTTATACTCTCTCTTCAAAAGCCTGGACTGCATTTATTAACACAGACTAAAATAAACATTTAAATTTGGAAAAACATAAAAAACCTTTTGAACAAAAAAATTGATTTAAAAATGGTCAAACAAAAAATCCTGACACTTATGTGAGTCGATTTTTCTCCCACCCCTAGTTACTATAATATACTTGTGCTGGTTAACATTCAGTCTTTTACTGCATTAAAAGAAGCTCGAATTGGCTTTAACAGATGTCATGCTTGTTAAATTGTGTAATTTTAATTATGTAGAGTGTTGAAGTACAGGGTGTCCATAAAGTCTCTGTACAATTTAAAAAAAAATATTACAAAGGCAGTTGATGAGATATCTTAACCACATTAGTTTTAGTTTTTATTCACATTAAAATGCTCCGTTTCAGATATTCTGTTAATGGAAGGAAAGCTGTTAAATGAACCCCTATAAAATGGCCACTCCTCAAGAGAAGGTACAACCTGTATCCTGGTTTATTGAGACAAAATCAGATGTGCACTCCCTTGGACTTTTTTTCTGTGGAGTCATGTGAAAGATATGGTGTATCCAGTGGTGTAGTGGTTCCTTGAGAAGTGGGTATACTCTAAATTTTCGCCTTTTTTTAAGGAGTACAGAAAAAAAGACGGTTTTAGAACCAGTGACATGTAAGACTACTCTATATACCTAAAAATCTGTCATTTCTACTTGCTCACTATTATAAAATTACCATGACTTAATTAGGAGCAGTTTGTAGTTACTACTGGTCACACAAGCAGAATGGATGAATGTAAAATGTATTTATCATGAGGCAAACACGGTGTTTTGGTTATTTTTTGAACTTCCGATTTAAATAAAATACTTTAAATAGGAAGTTGACAATGCATTCTTGTTCATATTTAACCAATTTAATCAGTGAAGGCAGCGAGTACCAGCCAATTAGAGGCAGAGGAGGGTGGGTCATGGCTTCACCATCCTTGAGGGAAAAAAGGGCAATCTGGCAGTTAGATATTACTGAATGGTGCACATCGGGGGGGTTTAGAAGTGGGTATACTCAATGCTGACTGAAAAATAAGTGGGTATACTCCGTATACCGGCGTATACCCTCGACTACACCACTGGGTGTATCGAACAAAGATACAGGGCATTACTGACTTGAGGCAAAGGATTTCTGATGCCATTGCCACCATTGATGAGGCAATCCTACACCGAACATGGCAAGAAATCGAGAACCGTCTTGATGTTCTTTGTGCAAGTATATAGAGGTGTATTAAATGAGGTAAAAAAAAACTTGGATAAACACTGATTAAAGTAAAACAAATCTACTTCAGATATCTCATCAACTGCCTTTGTAATTAATTTTTAAAATAGTAAAGAGACTTTGAGGAAACCCTGCATATATGTTGAAGCCAGTTTTGGGGAAGTTACTTTTAAACAGTAGTGTCTGCTTGTTACTCATTACTTTTTAAAAAGTAACCTGTTACTTTACTTAGTTACCCTCTATGAAAAATAACTTTACACATTACTCGTTACTTTTACATTGCTCGGCTTTGGACAAAACCCCATATCTGTTCCTAAATGTGAAGGCCTACAAAAAGTTCTACTACAGAGAACATAACAGTTACTTCTTTAGTGCTCTTTATTTTACAAAATCATGTCATATACCCTGTGGAATGAGAGCTCCTGTCCAGTGTTTCCAGATTTTGTTTCTGAGAGAAGCAACCAGGTCGATAAAAACAAGCCCAAAATAAGTAACCTCCAGCTATTTCCTTTCTTAATGTGATATGTTATTTTTTCAAAAGAGAAATCTACATAAAGTGTTATTTTTCATCTACATTACATTTTAATATCACAGTGCCAAGCATCTATTCAAAAAAAGAACGTTGCTTACAATAAGCAGACCTGGCGACTTTGGCTCTGGAGCATGCACCATGTGCGTGAGTGTGCGTGATAACCAGGAAACAAGGAAGTGGACAAACTTATTACTGCAGTCATGTTTTGCTTTAATGTTAGGAGCTGGAAGATAATCAGGGGGATTCACACAGATAGAAGAGCCTCAAGAAGAAACTTCACGTTTAGAAACAAGCCCAAAAAAACGCGACCTGCGGCCGTGACTCACGAGATTTGTGGCCCTTAGAAGCTTATAACGAGCAGACTTGGCAACGCTGCTTGTGTCTAATACGAGCAGTTGAGAAGGCAGCTTCAGTGTCAGATCTGTCCGTGGGAAAAGTAACATTGCACGGCATTAAAGAAAGAACTATGTTTCATAACCACATTTTCAGGAGTAGTGTGTTACTGTACTTTTTACCTGAAAAAGTAGTTACGTTACTGTAACACATTACACACAACACTGGTTGAAGCTTAATATTTGCAATTTTTTGTTTGTTTATATATATTTTTGTCCTCATTAAGCGTGTCTGAAGATACAGTATATAACAGCGAAGCCCCCAGGAAGTAGAAAAAAAAACCAATTTGTGACAAGAATATAGAATAGGAAAATGTAACTGTTAAGAAAATATATGAGCATGTTTGTCATCTTTATTCAGTCTATTTTTTTATCAGTCTAAAGATTCATGCTGCTCTTCAGCACTATGTAATAATTTTTTATCTCTGTTAAACCTGTTGTTGTCTATGTGACAGTCTTTAAGTCAGTTTTTTTTAAGCTTTGTTCCAAACCAGCTTTCAAAGAGTCATTGATGAAGTTGAGAGAATTGAATCCAGTCATGACTTACGCTGATATGAAGTCTGTCCTCCAAGAATCGTCCAGAACTGCTGGGCCTCTGGACCCTGTGGGTTGACCCCCTCCTCGATTGTCGTCACCTGTGTTGCCCTGCAGCCCATGTCCTTCTTCGTCTGGATGAAGGTGGCCAAATCTACCGCCTACGGGTCACACACAACATGTTTAAGCCTTAAAAAGGAGCAGCATTCAGCTTTTATTGGCTGATCTGGTTGTGATAATACAACACATCATACTCTTCGTTGGACTTAAACTAAAGATCCTGAGGAGGAGCCTTTGTGATCATAAAATCTAACAAAATGAATAAACACTGTCCTGAACGAGAGAGCAGCACAGAACAGCAGATGTTTATTGGATATGGTCTAGACAGTCATCCTTTGGGGAAATGATGGCTCTGTACACAAGCCTGAGAGCATGAGTTTGAAATGAGGTGCAAACATCTTCATCCAGACTCTGACACCATGACGACATCTTTAACGCTGGACATCCAAACCACAGATCTTCAGTTTAAGATCCAGTGAGGCAGGTAGGAAGCTCACCTTTGCCTTCTCAATGACGTTTGCAAACTCTCCGATCCAGACGATGCAGTGCTCGGAGGTGACCAGCAGGAAACAGTCTCCGCTGTTCAGTGAGGATGCTCTTGGCTCCACTAATCTGGTCTGGACATGGCGGCGACCTGAAAGGGATGACATAATTCACCTTTTCTGCCATATTGCTGCAAAAATACATCAATTTATCACTTTTAGAGTTATTTTTAGCTGCATAAAAGCATTTATTTTCCTGGTGGTGGTGATTAAATGACAGAGACATTAGGGCTGCTGGATTAAACTAAAATCTAGAGGCCATGATCATTAAAACTAGCCTCTTTACATGTGTTGCTGTACCATTTAAAGTCTATTTCTATCTAGAAATGCTAAATAAAACTTTAAAGACGATACTGTTTAATCATCTCAATGAGGTTTCCTGGTTAAATAAAGGTCAAAAGAATAAAATAATAAATATTACTTGTAAAATAAAAGACACATATTTAAAACTAACAGCTCACAAATCCAAAACTAAGCACATTTTAAAATGGGGGAGAATAAACTCCTTCCACTTGGTCCAATTCCATCAACTGCAGGATAATGCTAATTTTAACAGCCCTTTTAAATTTAGTTTAGTTATAGTCTTTTGCTTGAAATATCTTTAAGTGTTAGTCATAATGTAGCCATCTAAATTGTTTAATTTTAGTCTAGTTTTAGTTGGGGGGAAATTTCATATTTTAGTCGATGAAATCTACAGTAAATTCAGTCGACAAAAAAATGAAGTCATGTTTTACACTTGGATAAAGTGAAACATCTAATAACTCTTTATTTAATGCTTGTAAAGTTTGAATGTATAAATGAACAGAAACAAATTTAACAGCAAAAAACAACAAAATCCTCAACCTCAGCTGAGTTGTTTGGGAGGTTCACCTTTGATCTGCATCAGCATGAGGTTCTTGTACGGCACGGCGCTGTTGTTGGACATCTGCTCTGAGATGTTGACGCTGCGCAGACTCACGCTGCTGAAGTTCTCTTTACTGGCCAAACCTGCCAGAGCCGCCTCGGAGTACTCAGAGGTTTTATTCACTGTGAAGGAAAAGATGTTTTAAAATATTACAAACCAGCAGGCGGCAGAAAAAAAAGCTGCCTCATTAAAATTGAACAGAACAAACTCCCAAGTGTAAACACTGCTACAGAAAGAGTCAAAGGAGGCTGCATCCTAATTAGGGCTGTTTACAATAAATCTGGTTGTAGTTTTCCAGCTTTTATCATCCATTAATATTTCAAACGTTACTCGTGGGATTTTCAGCTTAAACAAATACACATGAGCAAACATGAGCGGGTATCTTTGGTCTCACTCTTCTCAGCTTTCATCCTCTTGCTCTCCAGCTGGGCCACGTTCAGTCTCTGCTCCGTGTACTCGTGTCTGATGTCTTCTCTGGCGGCGAGCATCTTCAGAGGGTTTCTCGACGCCTGGACGTTCCTGGACGGACGCACCATGCGTTTGTGCTGCACCATGGCCGAGGTCAACCTGGGGAAGATAAAGATGTGTACAATGACGGTGTTGGAAATGTTTGAGTATTATATCATCCTTTGAGGCTTAAAATGGGACAGTTTTAGTATATATACAAAAAAAAGAAGTTATAATCTATTTAAAGGTGCAGTGAGTAAAAGTTGGCATTTTAGCGACATCTAGCTTCCGGATTTTGGAATGAGTACGTCCGTTTCTAAAACATCACATCACTAAGTGACGAGAGCCAGTGAAGACCAAAAAGGATTGTCAAAAAGGAATCATTTACAGTTAGGAGGTGAGGATTTTTCATTCATATTCACCTCCGCCAAGGAGGTCATGTTATTGCCGGTGTCTGTTGTTTTTTTTTGTACGTTTGTTTCTCTGTTCGCAATATAACTCACAAAGTTATGGACGGATTTCGATGAAATTTTTCTGAAATGTCCTGATTCGGACAAGGAACAAATGATTAGATTTTGGGAGTGATCTGGATCAGCATAAAATCGCCATGATGAAAAATGCGATTTTCTTGAATAACTGCTGAATTAAAATAGATATCATTATGAATCCAATTGCTAATGGTATGTTTTCATGGTCAAGGAATCTAAATATTTAGATGAAATAAAGGTAGGACTAATATTCATGGTTAAAATCACAATATGGGAGAGGACTGTGGCGCTGGCGGAGGTCTGCGCTCTCTGAGTGCTCTTCTAATTGTAACTATTATTTGATTGGTTATAGGTCAGTTAAGATGGTGATTATGGGTTTTATAAACTTTTGTAGATTCATATTCAGAAATTGCGTTTTTTTATCCCCAAAACTCACCCTTAGACAACATGGCCAATCATTATGTCAGCCTCCACACAGGGGAGATCCGCAGTCCATAGATATAAAAAGTTTCTTCTAACTTAATAAAAAGAAAAACAAAGTTTTATGGGAATGATTGTTCACCTATTTTGACAGACTTTACAGACAAGTAGAAACATTATATTGTTTATCACCGTTTCTGTCTACACTACACCTTTAAGTGTATTATGGACCATTATGAGTTTCATGCCTTTGGTTCATGGAGTTCCCATTCTTTCCTAGAAATTATTTTCCAGGACTTAGCAAGGATGTCACACGGCTGACTACTTCTTTCGTTAGAGAGTAGCTAGCTAAAGACAGCATGAAAATTGCTAATCTCTTCTCTCTATGCACACGCAGTATATAAATGGAGCTGAATTTCATGTGTTTTCTGAACAGTGTGAAATACTGAGTAAAACGCAGCCAACTGAGATAAACATATATGTATCTACTTATCTGTTATAAACAGTGCTACTGGAATCTTAATTTCCTCCCTGCAGAGAGGAGCAAATATGAACTATCATGTCATATGGGGAGGCTGCCTGGGTACTATCCAGATAATATCAGAATACTCCCTGGAAAGAGAAGAAACAAGAGACTGAGGTACTGTGAAAGGGAGTTGAGAGATGAGGGGAGTGTGCCAACAAACAGCGTTTGTTTTAGTCAGAGAATCTGTCTTAAAGTCACAGGTTTTGATTTCAGTGTTTGAATAAACCTTCATAATTCTCTTACTTTGGACCCTGGGAGCCAAAGATGGAGTCAAAATCCTCGCTGATCTCAATCCTGGTGGGCATGCGAGGAAATTCGGCCATGTGTCGGTAGAACTTTGAGAAGATTTCATCATCAAGCTTCATCACTTCTTTCACGGCCTTCTCTGTCACCGTTATGGTGGTTTCCTGCAGACCTGCAACTGAACAAAAAAAAAACAGTAAATAGTAAAGTAATAAAGGATTCTGTAGGAAGACTGCACCAAAAATACGCAGGTCCTACCTTTGCTATTTATACGTCCCAGGAAGCTCTCCAACTTGTCTAATTTCTTATCAGATTCCATGTTTGATTTGGCCTCGATTTCTGCAATAATTGAAGGAAAAAAGGAGATTTAACACTTTAAACTAGACAAAAACACATTTTTATTTTCCATTTTAAAATAAGTTAAGTTTTTATATCAGTGGCTAAACATTTAACTCTAATACAAGCAACATCAAATGCATGAGTAAACTTAAATCACTCATTTCTGATCTAATATAAAAACTAAGACAATATAGTGGCTGGTATTTATTTGTCTGGACTGCATGTGATGACAAAAGCTTTGTATATCAGTCTCACCCTCCTGTGGTTTGCTGATAGCTGGAGTGTTGCTCTTGAGTTTGGTGGAGACCGGTGACAGGATGGGACTGATAACTGCAGAGGCGGCCAGGCCTAAAAACACACACACAGAAATTCACACCACAGAGGACAACATGTCTGACACTGTGGAGAGACAAGATGAGATAACCTGCTGTTTCTATCAGTATATATCATTATCATTACAACTTCTATTATTGATTATGATGTGGCAAAGTATGTTTGGGTGATCACCTAAACTCTACCCGCCTAGACTCTCTTGTATTACAATTTGCACTTCTCACAAGTGTTTACTTTATGATTGTTTGCCAAGTTTTGATGGCATCATAGGAAAAGAGTAAGTTGCAGAGGACCACATTTGGCCAATACCCAAATACTCATGGTGCAGGTGAGTTCATCACTTCCTTTTAAGATTGCAATATGAAAACCTTCACTACTAAGTGTGGGAAAGAGCTCATAGAAAGTGTTCGGTACTGGGCAGAACGCTTCAAAATAATGTCAGGCAGATATCTGGATGATCACTCTGTCAATCACATTCATTACAGGCCAATCAGATAATGTAGTACTACCTGTACATCTCAACAGCTGCTAATGTTGAGGTGTACAGGACGAAACAATGCCACTATGTACACAAACTCCTTTTAAATATCATTTTCTATGAAGAAATGCTTTCACTGTTTTGTTTCCTCATTTAGTAAAGAAATGTCATTGTAATATGTGCAAAAATATCTGTTCCTTAGTTTATTCATGACAGCAAAGAATTGAAATCAACTCGCCTTTATCACAGATAAGTCGACTCAGGGGGTTATAAAACTAATCCATTATTCTAAACTATTTAAGTGGTAGCATTTGTATGGCAGAGTTCATGTTAATTTCATCAATTTCTCCAGATCTTTAAATTTCAGTAAAACATACTGTGACATTTAAATGCTCTTCACCTCATCACAGATGGCTGAATAAAAACAGATTCACACTGACCTTTCTTGACCATGCGTGCAGCCACGGTGTACTGAGTGGAGTCGTTAGCTGCTCCTTGGCCTTTCGTCTTCCAGGCGTCCTCGCGGACAGAAATCATCTGTTTTCTCTCCTCAATAGTCATCTGAGCATCAACGATTTCCTCTCCTGATTTCTGCACAGGTGAGACAGAATTACAGAGAAATCATTTGATCAAATCATTAAGGATTATTACATCAGAGCCAAAAGCTGCATGTCAAGCATTTACTTTTGAAATATGGAGGCACTTCACGCATTTAATTAAAGAGACAGGAGTGTAGGAGAAAAAAAGGTTAATTTAAAGATGAACTCCTGCACACTGTCTAACTTGCAAGAAATTGATTATTTGCATGAACAGACAAACCCCTGAAATGCTATTATTCTGATATTTAGACAATCATTCATCAACTCTCATATATGAAAAAAATATATATAAAATGTAGCACCATTAAGACAAGCATATGTAGGTATGATTGTAGGTCTATATCTCCCATCTCTTTGTCATTCAAGCAACCTTTTAGTCATTTGCTTTATCAGATATGCAAATAACTTAAAAAAATCATTTTAAAAGGATACGCCCAACATTTTTTCTTTGTTTTTGTGTTTTGATCTCACTCCTGGGTCCATTATAAGCAGACAGAAGAGAAGAGTAGAGCTCACCCACCGCTAATTAGCTCAGCTCAAATACTGGTAATCAATGGGTAGCTTTAGCCTGCCTCTGCCTACAGTCATCAGATGAACTCCTCAACAACTCTAAACAGTACTGTGTGTCCATTTTAACCGTGTTATTTAACTTTATTTATTTTTAGGTTAATATTGGCACCTTATGTAATTTTTCAAAAGAAATATACACCAAACTAAACCCTAAAGAAATAACCCATGTCCTCTCTTACAAAGTCTGCCATTATCCATTGTCCTGTGACCTTCTTAGAAGCATGTCTGTAGTGTTTTGTTCATGTGCCCTGTGGTTATTTATGTATTTTTTGGGAAATTTCCCAAAGTGCTAAAATTAGTCTGAAAAAAAGATAACGTAACATAATGTAGTAAAAATAAATAAGTCACAACAAGCCCACAGGACAGTTTAGAGTTGCTGAAGAGTTTATCTTATGACTGGGCAGAGGCAGGCTAACACTACCCACTTGATTACTAGTGTTTGAGCTAGGCTAATTAGCGGTGGGCAAGCTCTGCCTGTCTCTTCCTTGTCAGTGCACACATAATCAAAAGAGTGGTGTCTATCTGCTTATAATGAAGTCGAGAGTGAGGCAAGACATAAAAACTAAAAAAAAACTGTTGTATCACTTTAGTGTAACCCAGTTCCAGACTAAACTCCATCCCCCCTCAGCTTCAGCATCACTTCATTGATGCCACACACCCATGAGAGCAAATTCTACTGGAGCAAAAGCATCAAACCGAGCAGATATAATAAGATTTGATGCACTCGTGCGTGCTGGTTGCATGTCCTTTCTAGCCTACATAATCCTTTACTCCACAACAGGAGTGATGTTTATACACAGAGATGTACTCATGCACTGAGACCCAAAGAAAACACAACAGCAGCCAAAGCACCTTTCACACCAGTGGCTGCAAACAAAGCAGAAACGATTAAACTCTGGTGCATGAAGCGCACTCAGGCGTGCTGGCTGCGGGTCCTTACCTGACTATGGTGCTCAATATATTGACACTTTTGGCCGAGAGGAATAGGAGGAGAGTAGGTGGAGGAGAAGACAGGCTCCTGAGGACGAAGAGTTTCATGGAAAAGTGAGAGAAAGAAAGGAAGAGGAGGAGAGGGATGGAAAAGGCGAGCGTGCAGATGAGGGAAAAGAGGGACAGTGCAAAGGTGAGTCGGCCCAAAAACTACAAGTGCCTCTCGTCTGATGTTTCAGATGCTTTCACAAACATTCGACCTGATGTAGAGGCAAGTAGTGAGGGATTAGAACAAGTTTATCACAAAGTTATGAGTTTTGAAATGTGTTCCCATGCACATCGAGTTCACTAACCTTAGATAGAGGACTATAACATTTTTGTTTTTTAAGTTCTTGTTTATGCTAAGAACCATTAATCTGACACACCAGATGGGCAACATGTTACAAAAAATCTGGGACAGAGGCAACAAAAGACAGAGACAGTTAAGGAAATGCTCAAAAACACCTGTGAGGATCATTCCACAGGTGAACAGGTTCAATGGAAACAGTGTTATGATTTAAGATAAAACGAGCATCAGCTGAAAGGCTCAGGTGTTCACAAGCAAGGATTGTGTGAGGTTCACCACCTTGTGAACAAATGCATTAGAAAATAGTCCAACAGTTTAAGATCAATGTTTCTCAACCTACAGCTGCAAGGAATTTTATTCAATAACATCATCAAAAGATTCAGAGAATCACGAGAAATCTCTGCATGTAAGCAGTAAGGCTAAAAAAAAACAAAAGTTTAGTGCCTTTGAACTTCAGTCTCTCGAGCAGCTTCATTAGAACCCAGCATCATCCTGTAACAGATATCACCACGTGGGCTAAGGAACACGTCAGAAAACCATTGTCAGGTAACACTGTTCATCTCTACGGCCCCGTTTGCGCGCCAATGAAAACTGCCAAAACGTGGTGTACACGCAGTACTCTTTCAGATAAACGTTACATGCACAACGAGGGATGAAAACACTACCAAACAATATGTGCGCTGCCAACTGTGTTCAGTTTGCTATCGCTTCTTCAACAAAATGCAGATTTTCTGCAGCAATGCTCTGACCAGCAGGGACACATTTATCATATTCACCAAGGACTGATATGACCCAAAAGTTTTTCTTCACTAAAAGTGTTAGTGCGCAGATGTGTGTTGAAACACAGCTGATTCACTACAAGCTAATTTGCCATTACTGACCTGGCATGCACACCACCCCACCTTCAGTTCTCACTGATCCGTGTGAATGTGGATCTTTTTCACTCTGTGTGGATGCAGAGCATCTTTGAAAATGCAAAAGAAAAACCTTTCTGCTTCTGGTGACAATGTTGTTGTGTAAACGGGTTGTACCTACAAGGTCAAGGTCAAACTCTATCATTCAAAGACAAAGACAAATATCAACAGAATCCAGCAACACTGTTGGCTAGGCAAAGTGGAAAAGTCTGCTGTGGTCTGAGTCCACAATTCAGACTGTTTTTGGACATCATGGACGTGGTGTCCTCCAGGCTAAAGAGGAAAAGGACCATCCAGACTGTTATCAGAGCAAAGGTGAAAAGACAGCATCTGTGATGGTATGGGGGGTTGGTAGTGCCCATGGCATGGGCAACCTGCACATCGGTGAAGGCTCCATTAATGCTGAAAGGTGCATACAGGTTTTGGAGCAACATGCCACCATCAGGGACGTCCCTGCTTATTTCAGAGACAATGAAGACACATTCTGCTCATGTTACAGCAGCGTAGCTTCAGAGTTAAACAGTGCAGGTACAGGGCAGCCCACACCTGTCTCCACTGATCGTGTGTGGAGCATTAACGTAGCACAAAAAATAACAACAAAGACCCTGGACTGTTGAGAAAATGAAAGGTGAAGTAACATGACAGTGAACATGCCCCTGTCCCAGCTTGTTTAGAACATGTTGCAGGCATCACATTCAAAATGAGTGAATATTTGCAACATAAAAACTACAAATTTTATCAGCTTGAATATTAAATATCTTATATTTGTAGTGTATTCAACTAACTGTTGGCTCAAAGTGATTTGTGTTCTGTTATATGTATGTTTTTCACAATGTCCTAACTTCAATGACATTGAGGTTTGTAATACTTTATAACAGTCTGGATCATTTTTTCTTTGAGAATAGAAGCAAATTTATCAAACATTTTTCAGACATACCTACACTGATTACTTCTTGACTGAGTAATAGGCCAGAAAAACCTTACATTTGTTTATGTTCTGTCTTTTATGGTTATTGAAACCTTTGTTGTTTATGATCTTGGTGCAGGACAAGCCCCCTGGGAGCAATAAAGGTCTCAATCATTCATCCATTCAAAGGCTGTGGCATCAGCAACTTCATGAGCGACTGCCAGTAAAGCAGCGTTCAAGACTGCAAGTGTAGAGCGACCAGAGCCCGACAGAATCAGGAGCAGAAATCACATAAATCCACACAGAGCCAGGATTAGACAGCACAGATCCCACACACACAGGCTGATTGTTAGTTTGTATGGAGTGTTTGTGCGGCTGCCAGCGTTTCTTACCCACAGCTGTTCAGACACAGAGACAGCGGAGTGGTCTTGAACGGCCACCCCATCCTCCTGAGGGGTTAAACACAGGGGAAGTGCTCCGTCAGAGGGAGGGGAAAAGGGGGAGACCATTGTTGCTTTAATGGGTTTATGGGTGAGGCAGCCTGAGGGGTTACCATCGAGAGTTTGAGCAGGCTGTTTCACCCTACAGAATACTAATGTGGGGTGCATGAGTCGCAGGAAAAAAAGCAAGAATCTTGGATTTAGAGGAATTTTGAGCCTTAAACTGAATTATAGGTGTAGTTGTTGACATCAGATATTTATAAGAAGATTATTTTACATTTATCTAAAGCAAAAAAGCTGTTCATAAAAGTCAAAGAAGAGCTTGTCCAAATATTATCCCCTAAAAACAAGCATATTTCCTCCCAATCCCCCTGACAGCTAATTTTGCAGACAGACAGTCCCATATGCTTCCTGGTTTACAGTCTACTGGGGGCTGGATGCTGCACTGGTCTGGACCACTGAGCTCAAACAACAGATGGACTAAAGGAGGAAATGAAAGGGACCACTTAGCTAAAAGAGCAGAGACAGGGACTGGCACCGTAACCAGGCAGGACGGGGGATGAAATGTGGCTTTTGTTTTTAGTGCAGCTCGAGTAGAAGCTCCTGCTTGAACATAAATAATCAATAGTATAAGAAAAATAAAAAAAATCTAACCCTGTATTGCAGCAGTATTTCCTCTCTTGTGTTGATTAAGTCTGGACATATACTGAACAATTTTCACTCTGAACAATTACTCAAATGTGGGTGATTTTTAGGGTATCTTCTAAACATGCAACACAAGGAGGTTCAGCCAGACTGTTGGACCACACATCTGATGACACACAATCTAAGAAATTCTCAGAGAGCGATTTACAGGTGGGATATCAAAGCACAATTTACAGTTTGGATCACAATTTATGAAGAAAAAGTACAGTACTGTTTTACTGTTTACCCTGATATTAAAACTGTGCCAACAGTAAATTATACTTTGGCACCCTGATCATCAACACCCTTTTTACTGGCTGTCCTGGAGTGACTTTGGGGGGAAATTGGTTGTATGTAGCATATAGCTATATGAATGATGCTTTTAAATATACTTGGTAATAAATATAGTTTTGATTCTGTTTCTGACTCAGCCATGTGCTGGTCAAAATAGTCTCACTGACGACTGCTAGCATCAGTGTTAGACCATGAATTGTTTTGTTGCATATGGTAGTTTGAGCTTCATAAAATGACAGGCAGATGTAAAACTACGAACGCACTCAGAGAGCACAGCAGCTCAGTTCCACCCATAAACTATGATTTCCACCCGATATTATAGTCTTACATTATTTTATACACACAAGGCATTATTTATGGAGTTAGAAGCTTTACTGTCAAAATTAGCCCCATCTCCCAATAGTAAAGAACTGTAAGGATGACTTTAAGTCATAAAATATTCTTTTGGTTTTCTATACATCATTTTGTCTTAGACATAAAATATTTGCTCCAGTGTCCAACAAAAAAAGGAATTTGAAATTGTGGGATTTCCATAGTTTTATCAGAAATTTGAAATTGCGGAGCATTAACAACAAACGTAGCTTTTCCATTTTTGTCCTGCTATCCGTTGTCTAACATGTCTGAAGACGTCTACACTGGTTGCTGCCGTATTAAAGATAGGCTTGTGAAAGAGGGAGAGAGAGTAGGGGAAGACACTCTGCAAACCCGGGCCGGCAGAAGTGTATACATGGGACGTGCATGGCTGCCAACCATTCTGCCAAACCAGCACCCCCATATTAATTTTTTTGCCGTATTGACAGGTATTGTCGGACCATCCAGACTGTGATCTGGATCACCCTCAAAGCCGTATCATTTATTCCTTCTCAAATTTCTGACATTTCCTGAAAAAGTCATCCGAATCCGTCCACAACTGATTTGGAGTTATGTTAATATCAAACAAACAAACAGACAAACCCTGGGGAAAAACATGGTGGAGGTAAAAATACAAAATTGAAAGGTCTGTCAGAACAGTCTGTTTCAAAGCAGTTGATAATTATGGTTGAATATGTGGGTTTAAGTCCACCACAGGGATTTACAATTTAAGATCAGAGAAGCGCAATCCAACAAACTTTTTGTTTGTTTGTGATGCCTGGGATATGCCATGCTCTTCTGATTGATCAAAGGGACCAATCCTGTCAAAAATCTGGCATAAAATCCTTTTACAATTTTCTGATCTTATCCGAGTGTTTGAAATGTGGGAGACCACAGACAGGGGGGCAGTTTTAACCAGTGTCCTTTCCTAAGCTTTCAAACAGCTAAAGACTGCATGTCTGTTTCATTGCCATAAATTTACTGAAAAATCTTAAACATAAAATGTGGTCAGATTTCTCTTAGTAAATTCAGCATATGCAGTCTTTGTGGACACGTTTTGACCTGGAAGCAATTAAAAAGGGAAACAGTTCCCAATTCTTCATGTTAGTACAAAAAAAAATCTGAAATATGTTCATCATGCGACTGGGATCCACAATCAAGATTACCTGCTGCTTAACAGAGATTTTCTCTTGTCGCTGTGGCCCAGGGATTCATGTTGGGTGTTGGATGTATTTATTTTGTATACATATGTGTAAAAGTGTATTTTAAATGTATAGTGGCATGTATATATCAATAAAATGAAGAATTTGTCTTCAGCATGCTCTATTGTAAAGTGTAGTAAGATAACGCTTGTTATGAATTGGCGCTATACAACAAAGACTGATTGATTGATTGATTGATTGATTGATTGATTTACTTGGAAAAAATTTAATCTAGATGAGGGTGAGGCTGGCATTTTATGGACAATTTTCCTCCTTTAAAAGAAAAGGAAACTAAGAGAATCATGATGAAATAATAATGTGAACCCAGTATCCTTAGAAGAATCATAATATGTGTGATGATCTTGTTAAATCTCAAGTATGAACACAGTTTTAGTTGTGTTTCTTGACAGTAGTATGTAGATCAGACTGACCTTCTTCGGGGCAGTCTGCTCATTGGGCTCAGCTGAAGGCTCTGTGGACGCCGCCTTCACCACCTCCTGTTTCTTGTTGATCCTGTTCTTCCAGTCCTCCTCACCGCTCTTCTTCAGCAGCGCCACTCTGACATGTGACAAAATATAATTTCAGTTAATATGAAGAAGCAAACTTGATATCTGTATAACGGGCTGAAAAGTGACCCTGACAGGGCAGTAAATGCCACAGATCCCCTGAATGGTCAGCTGCTACTGTTGGAGATTTACAGCTGGCTGTTACTTTCAACACTTTAACTTTGTGTTTCTATCAGGGATGTCCTGATCCGGCTTGACTTGGCTGATCACATTTTGTGTCTGAGTGTTTACTCAACAAAGCAGAAGGGCAAGATCTCAAAGGTCAGTTCAATACAATATCCTGTAGTACAGAGTCTGAATTAAACAATGAAATGACTATTTATCACTTGTTTTTGTCCATGTGAATTAACAAACTTATTGACAGTCTGACTAAAACCATCAATTCAATCTAACAGGGAACACAGTGCAAATACCTTAATAAACTAAAAGCAATACATTTCTGAATTTTAAACAAGCTGAAACCATAAAACTGATGTGATTTTGCTATATTCACGAGGAAACAAATTTCAACCTCACTGAACATTAGGCTATCTACCAAAGGTTTTTCAACTGATTACACTTTTTCCTTCTCCACAAAAATTGTTGGACACCAATAGGTGGCCCATCTATTGGAGAATCTTTAGTCCCTGTGATTAACTAGAAATGTTCCAAGAGTACAAACACTCACCTGACATTGTTAACCAAGTTATTATTGAAAACATTGAAAAAATGCCCAATTATGCAAAGCTGACAATTCACTTAAAAAAATCCTGGAACTACATCTTGTTTCTAATCACCACCAAAATCAAATCACTTCTTTCTAATGCCATGAACAACATTACTTAAAATATTTACCAAAACCTGCTGAGAGTTTATTGAGTAATCAGCAAAAATAAGGAAAACTAACCCAGCTTTCAATGTTAATAAATAATGAAAAAAGCTCTTGGATCAGCATCAGTGTTTAGATCATGACAAAAATTAAATCTCCTCTACCTTGTGCCATAACAAACTCATCTGTTCTACATATTTCACCAGTCCATCTGGAGAAGAGCCTATAGAAAGTGTTTGGGTAGGTGATTGGACAGATCATCCCATTAATCAACAATTATTATGGGCCAATCAGATAATGTCTTAGGTGGAAGCTACTGCGCTGCAGAACAAGAGCCATTATGAAGATCAAACTCTCTCCAAAACATGTCTGAAGTGGAGCTAAATTGTCCTTACCATTGATAAGTGCTTTCACTGATGTTTGTTTTTTCATTTTATAGAGAAATGTGGTCCAGATCTGATAAAACTGCTACTGAAGCTGTTAGCATCTATGTTAATCCCTGCCATCACTTCCTGTGGTTTTATCACACCTCCTGTTTTAAAGGACTCTGATTGGGCCGAGCCGCTTTGAGACATTTACAATGGTTGTGGATTGGAGCTTGGCAAAATGCATCTGCCTGATTACAGACAATGAATCGAGGGGATCCAGCTGCTGTGCAAGGTTAATGACAAACAATCCTTGAAAACTTAATCAAAATCTTAAGAGAATTTTGTAAGTTATCTTGCTCACAGACAAACAAATAATCTAACAAAGTTAATTGTTTTGATGTGCTATACAGATAAAGTGGACTGGATTGGACAGAAGACATTTCTGACAGTGTTGGCATAGTCATTATCAAAAATATGGAACACCGCCCTACTCTGCAATTTTTATAAATTATTTTAAAATTCCTGGATCAGTATTCAGGTTTGGATCACCACCAAAATGAAATCACTTCTTCCTTGTTCCATGACAAACATTTCCTGAAAATGTTGTCTAAATCTGTTCATAACTTTCTGAGTTTTCTTTATCATATCCTCCTTGGTGGAGGTAATAATCAGTGTGCATGATTCATTTTATTTGCTTTCTGCACCTGGCTTTGCATCATCTTGACACCAACATTTAGACTCCCAAATGTAGACATTTTGACTCTTTCTTTCACAGCATTTAACAGAAGGATTGTCGGCATGTTAACTTATGTACATGTGTTTGGCTTGTGTGCACAGCTGTCACATTAGCTCCTGATTTACAGCCAAAATTATGCTTCATGAGGTCAGCATAAGCTTTACCTAAAACCTCAGACCACCACATTTAATCAGTTTCATCCCTCAGTGAAGGTGGATGTTTGTGCCTGTGTAGAGAAATTACCTTCAGGGCCTCATGAAATATAACACACATGACCTGAAAACATGAATCTTCCTGTCTGGCTGCCGCTGGCGGAGAGGTATAAAACTCCTCCAAGGGTGAAAAACCAGGTCAGAGATTTCAGCACCACAGCCAGCGAATGACTTAAAAAAAAAGCTCTATACAGTGTTGGCAACGTTTGGCTGGGGGGGAACAGAAAGTATGTCATCAGCTGCATGGTGTGGACAGGGCAGAAAACGAGGGCATAAGGAGGAATCAACCAAACCTCAGAGGATTCATACAGTCCACACAAGCTCTGCAGACGAGGAGGAGAAACATGCTGATGCTAAAATTAAATCTCTGTCGACTTCAAATATAAAACAGGGTGGAGCCAGCCTATATGCTGCTCGATAAGGCAGAGTAATATAAAGATAAAATATCAAATATGCATGTTTTTTTGCCAGAACAGCAGAGCATTTTTTATCAATTCAGTATTGACTTCCACGATACAAACTTTGATAAGATCAGAGTAAAAATCAAATAAAGCTGATAAACCCTTTAATATCATGAAAAATAATAAAAGTAGAAGTCCTACATCAATCTTCATTTGCATAACTCCAGTTCATAACAAATGTTATCGCAAGACACTTTACAATATAGCAGGCTGAAGCCAAACTCTTCATTTTAAAGAGGCACAAATACACTGCCTGGCAAAAAAAAGTCTCCACCTGGATTTTACAAAGCAAATAAGTACGAGCCTCCCTTTGAATAATCACAGCCTGGGCGGTTATCTTTCAACTGGAAACAAGTTATTTAACCCCAGCTGATGCAATGAGTAGCTTGTCATTTCTTAAACAACCATGTCAAAGACACATCCTGTGGTCGTGGAAAAGATGTTAGTCTGTTTAAGAATAGTCAAATCATTGGCATCAAGCAGAGAAAACATCTAAGGAGATGAAGAAACTACTAAAACTGGGTCAAGAACTGTCCAAGCATTATTAAAAACTGGAAGGATAGTGGGGACCCGTCGCCTTCAAGGAAGAAATGTGGTCAGAATAAAATCCTGAATTATCATCATCAGTAAATCTCTTAAACGTTTGGCCAAATCAAATAAAAAAACAACAACAGAAGAACTCCTGGGTGTGTTTAATCGTGAAAGTAAGAGCATTTCCACACACACAATGTAAAGGGAACTCGAGAGATTGGGACTGAACAGCTGTGTAGCCTTAAGAAAACCACTAATCAGTAAGGCTAACCAGAAAAAAGGCTTCAGTTTGCTAGGAAGCATAAAGATTGGACTGTGGAGGACTGGAAGAAGGTCATGTGGTCTGATGAGTCCAGATTGGCCCTGGTCCAGAGTGATGGGAGCATCAGGGTAAGAAGAGAGGCAGGTGAAGTGATGCACCCATCATGCCTAGTGCCTACTGTCCAAGCCTGTGGGGGCAGTGCTGTGATCTGGGACAAATCTGTGACGTTGAAGAAGCTTATCGGAACAATGCCACAGTGAATGTGACTGTAATCAAAGCTAAGTAGCAAAATATTAGAGTGTGTGGCCTTGATTTTTGGTGGCGATTTTTTCTGGCCAGGCAGTGTACATGCATATAGAGACAAAAAGAATAAAACCACATTTGCCTCAGCTGAATATAGATTCAACAAATCAATCTTTATTTGAGTAGCATCATATTTTTCTTTGCTGAATATAAATTTAATGAAATTTAAGCCCCTTGAGATGTTGCATCTCATTTTTAAGAGGGTCCACATCTCTCTGTTTGTAAAGATAGTTACTATAGATAAATAATCAATACAACCATTCATAGAGAGATCAGTCTAATATTAACATTAATATCTATAATGAATATAATCTGCTGAAGAATGATGTTGGTTTATACAGCAGCCTCGAGCTGAGCTGACATTAAATGGTTTATCTGGTCTAAGAGTATAAATTTATGTTGAATTAAGTCATTTCTGTTGACTGTTGGTGCAGGATAGAGCTCATGGAGCGGAGCAGGTCCACAGCAGCAGCAGCTTCTCTCTGAAGTTTATATCAGGAACTGTAATGATAATGTAATGGGGCTAAAGGAATGGTCACATAATTGCTATTTTATATATTTAAGCTTTGAAAGTCCACAACAGGAGGCCTACAAGCCTAACATTGGGTATTTCCTCCCATCCATCCATCATCTATACACGGGGGGTGGCATTGTCTCGCAAATGCCAGGATTACCACATCCTGGGATATCAATATTTTTTCTGACAACCAATAAAATCAGGAGTTATGATTCCTGGCTTTGACTTTAGACCCTGCACCATCAACGCCTCTGTTAGCAGCTAATGTTTGCTGAAATCAGAGTTTTCACCGTGTAAAGGTCTGAGCTCTGATTGGATCGTGGATCCATGAATGGAATTAAGGCTGACTTGCGCCTGCAGCTTTACTCTGCGTCAGGATTTAAGGAGCACTTTATCCCCGGTTTTCCATTTGGGAGCAAGTCATTATTTTGCCTCACAAGCTTAAAAGTGAGCTCATTAGAGATGACTCACAGCAAACTGAGGGCTTTTGTTTGTGAGTTTGAAAAGAAAGTTTTTAAATAGATGCATGTAGAATAGATGTAGGTTGCACGTCATAAGTTTGAGGAACAAGCTCAATAGAGAAGGGGTTCTGATGATGTGAAGGTAAGCCCATCTTCAAATATCAGAGAGTAACACATACTTTAGATGAAGAACCAGGATTCGGGAGAACTACAGAGCAGCTGCTTACCGCATCATCAAGATAGAAACAAAAGTTTCAGGCCTGGTCGGTCCTCGTGTTTTGAGGAACACCAACAGGATTAAAAGGAGCGCATGGTCATTTGATATTTTAACATGAGACTTGCTTCAGGGCTGTTTTACACTAGACACAGTTTTCTTGAGTGACGTTTCAGTTCAGAAAGCATGTGATCAAGTCAGAGCAATCAGACTGGAAATGTGAATCTTAGGTGAGTCTCCCATGCTGAAACTCTCAAGAATGGGAGGCTTGTCTGTTTTGCTGCAAGCCACATGCATTTCTCATCCAAAAAACAGACAGAAAATAAAAGATACAATTCTGGATCACCAGATCTGTTTAAGATTTTTGTCTAGTTTTTTTTTTGATGATGAAAATGTCCGTTGATTTAGTTTTAGTTTTTGTCCATGTGCACATATGTTCTTATTAGTTACAGTCTAGTCTTCATCAGGGGGGAAAGGTTTTTGATGAAAACTTTAGCGAAAATAATTGGTCAACAAAATGGACTAGTGCTGGGTTAAAAAATCAGTTGAATCGATTTTTATCAATTTCCCTTTAAATGGTTCGTAATCGATCCATAACATCCAAAGATCGATTTTTAACTTGGGCAGTTTTTTCTTCATTAGACGTGCAGAGAAGCAGCCTGTGATTTAACCCTGCTAGTCTGGTGTGATTAAAGTTTAGGGCTGTTTTCCACTGAACAAGATCTCATAAGATGTTACTGCAAGCAGTCAAACAAACACGGCTGAAGTGAGTAGCATTATATGGGCACCACTGGTGAGTTTTAAAGCTTATGTTTGGACGTATTTCAGAACAAGTAATATGCAGAATATGCATTAATGTATATCAACAATTTATGATTAATGTAACTGCTTTGGGTTCAGTTCTTCATGTACAAAAAATAATAATAATGTACCAGGTCAAAAGATCACTATGTAAATTTACAGCATTATTTTAACTGTGATATCCCAAAGCGAATAAATATCGAACTGATACCTGAATCGAATCGATTTGAGATCTTGCAATATCGACCTGAATCGATCCAGTAAAATCTGAATCAATACCCAGCCCTATTAAACACTGGTTTAAAATTCACTCATTATCACAGCAGTGCATTTTGCCTTATTATCTTGTTTCTTTGTGGCCCATTAGGAAATGTTCCCAGCTCCAGAAGGTAAGGATAATACATGGTTGGAAAACAACAGCCACACCAAAGCCCAGCAACATTACACAATCTAAATTTGATTAACTGCACAATAGGATCAAAGAAAATGAACACATTACAGCATGTGTGGTAAGCTGCCGATGAGAAGCCTTTCGTGACTGTATGAAAACCATCACACTGTTACACTTGGCCTCGCGCCTATAGGCACTGAGGGAAAAGCAAAAAGTATCTACTAAGAATACTAACAACAGGTTCACAGGACCTTATCATGCTCTCTGTCCCAAATGCATGGACTGAAACTGGGAAAAGGGCGTTTGGGTACTCGGCACCTTCAGCCTGGAATCTTTTGCAGAGTGACTAAAAAGCTCATGGAGCTGGTGTCCTTAAATGTTTTTAAATCAAAAAGAAAGACGTGGAAGCAGATTCCATAAGATGTTGATGTTTTTAGCTCGGTTGTTGAACAAATGATTCAAAGACATGGCTCATAGTCTCTCTCTTTTTTAATCCATAATGATGCGCCTGTAAATTGTTTTAATCTCTTTTGTATTCTGTCTGTAACTTTGTGGTTTCTTGCTGCTGCCTGTCTTGGCCAGGTCTCCCTTGAAAAGAAGTTTTTAATCTCAATGGGACCGACCTGGTTAAATAAAAGTTAGATAAAATAAAAACAGCTGCAAAATATGCATTACAACTAAATGGTTAAAATCTGATTCCCCATCCTACAACATGTGGGTCGATAAGGTTCAGGAAATCCAGGAAATGGAGCAAATAATGCATGTTTTGAGATTACAAAGAGAAACTTTTGTTGAACCCATATTGAAGAAATAAACAAGTATACAAGTATAAGCACAGTTTGCAAATACATTCACATAAACTTTACTAGCCCCGCACCTTTTAAAAAAATATATATATATATTAATCAATCTTTTCAGCCCTAAAGTACCAAATTTTGGGTACTCCAACAGATCCGTAACACAAACGCAAACTATTCACGTAGAAATATAGTCATGTTGCACATCAAATTAAACAGGAAATTTTCAGCAACACAACCTTATGAGTCATTTTTACACACACCAAAGGCAACATCAACATCAAACAAATAAATTATCAAATATTGAAATCCGTTTCACTTTGATTTAAACTTGGGTTGCTTTGTATGGATTTCTTTGAATGGGAAAATGAAGAGTTCTGGTTGTTTGTTGGCAGAAGTAATGTTCACATATTTTGACATTCATTCACAGAGTCCTAAAGCTGCAACTGCATCATTCCAAAGAGATATTCACGATAAAAACTTGTATTTTTTAGGCGAGGAGGAAATTATCGAATTATTCTGACTTCTATCTTCATTTATTCTGTCCCAGTAACACATGTACTGATAATTCCACAAATCTCTCAAGTGTTACTTTTATTGTAACACCAAAATTATTCAAATATTGGTTGCAGAGATACACTATTTTATTATGTGTATGTCATTTTCGAGCAGAGGGCTGAAAAAAGGGGCTGAACAGGTTAACTTCATCATCAATGTTTCCAGCGAGTAGTTACATCATAAACCTCAAATGTCTTTGCCTTTTCCTCTGTTCTCAGTTTTTTCAAAGAGGAAAAAAACAATAATGGAAAAATGTACATTATTATTGTATTTGATGTTTCTCCTTATTAAAAAAAACAAGAAAAAAAAAAGCAAAACATCACACTGCTGATATTTTGGAACCTTTGCACACTTCTGTAATCCCCCCTTATTTCAAATCTGCTTTCCTGGCAGCCCTCATCCACATTTTAGCTCACTAATAGAAACAATCAGGCCGAGAATTAGTACAGTCTGCAGTTTAACACTTTCACAGCCTCTCTGTCACTCACCTCTCCTTGATGGACATCTGTTTCGTGGACATCCCGTCAGACAGTTGGTCTGCAGACTCTGTGGGTGACAGCAGATCTCCTGAGTGAACGCTGTGCCTGCTGTAGTCCTCGATGTGGTCCAGGGGCATGGACTGGGACTTGACCAGTGCCTGGGGGAAGGACTGTGGTTTGGGTGGCGTCTGCGGAGGTGCCTGAGGTTTGGGAGGAGTTGGGGGAGCGGTGTGAGAGAAGGGCTTCGGTAGGGGCTGGACGAAACCCTGAGGTTTTGGTGCTGTTGGAAGGGGCTGGGTGAAAGGTTTGGGGTATGTTGGAGGGGGCTGCGGCTGGAGGTCTGATGCCGGTTTGGGTAGAGTTGGTGGAGGCTGCGGCGCGAAGGTTTTGGGGAGGGTGGGAGGAGGCTGGATGTGCGTTTGCTGCTGGCTGCTGGAGACCTGGGAGGCTGTTCTGGATGAAACTTTGGCCACCAGCTGTCTCAGTGGAGCGGGATGATCCGGCAAATCTGGAAGAAAAAGTTAAAAATAAACCAGGATTTAGTTTCAGTGTCTGAAACAGTCTTCACCGGTCAAACGGATTCATCCATCATTAGAGATGCTGCACAAACTATGAGATTAGACCTTTGTTTCTTTAAGCGGTCAGAAACATGTATTAAAGGAATACACCAACATTTTTTTTTCTTTTCATTTCATGCCTCACTCCTGAGTCCATGACAAGCAGATAGACTCCACTCTTTTGACTCTGTGTGCAGTAAAAAGAAAGACATTGGCAGAGCTCACCCACGCTAATTAGCTTAGCACAAACACCGGCAGTCAATGGGTTGTGTTAGCCTGCCTCTGCCTACAGTCATCAAACAATCTCTTCAGCAACTCTTAACAGTCCTTTGTGCTTGTTTTGACTCATTTTTTTAACCACATTATGTGACAAGATCTATTTCTAGATTAAGATTAGCACTGAATACAATTTCAAAAAGAATACATACAAAACTAAATCACAGGGCACAAGCACTAACCACCCTGGAAATGCCTTTAAGCAGGTCAACAAAACAGTGCACGTAAAAAACAAGTCATGGTTAATACACCAGTATGTAGAAGCTATGTAGAAGTTTAAATAGAATTACTATTTTTACCCATTGCCAGGCCTGATCAGCACATACAGAAATTAGCATAGATGCTAACAATGCAAAAAAAACAACAACAAAAAAATTCTCCATTTCTGACATGTTTTGGTGAGAGTTTGCTCTTCATTGTAGCTCATGTTTGTATTTTATACTATAGTACTATAGTATAGCTTAGCGTGAATGTGATAGCTTACATTTTTATTTCCTAAGGGCAAATATGTTTATATTGGTGTCCAGGTGGGTAGATAAAGGTGTCTGATAACATTTGTCATGTAAACTGCTACTTAATGCTTGATTTTTCCATTAGAAACAATGATGGTTGAGCTGGTAAGAAGCAATAGGTGTCCCTTCCAGACTGATACCACCAATTACAAAAAAAATAGTTTACCTTTTTTAATATAATATAATATCCTTAATATCATCTAAACCAGTTTCTTATCCATATTGTTGATATGTTATTTAAATATATTGCACCTTATTCAACATATCTCTTATCCGGTCTACAACTGCAAAATATATTTCAAGATGAAAGAATTTCGTCCATTACTGTCAACATAACTGCTGAAAATTTGGTCTGCAGTGACAGCACATCCAACAACAACAACAAACAACATTGTGGGGTAAGCACAGCCAAACTTGACATGAACAACCTCAATGAAGTAAAAACAGATGTATCAAAAGAGTTTAAAAGCGAATAAAAGAAGTGGGCGAAGTCTTATAAGGATTTAAAAATCTTAATCACAATCTTATAAGGATTGTGCCACCTGGACAGTGCAATTTAAGATTTTTTTTATTCTAATAATTGTAAATCTCTCCACTTACTCTGTTCTGTATATCTGACATTTGCACAGTTTCTTGATCTGTGTCTTTTATATTACATGTTATTCTATTGACCTTAATGCATGCTAACTTCCCCTGTACTGCTGCAACACCTGATCGATAAAGCACTGTTTTATTATCTAATCTTGTTCTGAAACGCTGAAAACATGAAGCGATGATGTTTGGTCCATGTTTTCACAGCTCTGGTAGTGTTATGTGTAAGAATGCAGTGGTTAAGTCGCAGTGGAATTAGTGTAGGTCAAAGCAAGTCCTCTTAACCTCCTGATACTGGGATATAATGGGCTATACTTCTGTAAAGATCAACCCATGCAGCACTAAATAAGAGCACAGCCTGCAGACAAGGCTTCCTTTGTGTCCCTCCAGTCCTCTACCTGCTACAAATAAGAGCCGGCCGATTGTTCTGCACCCACACGCTCACGGACTGCTTTTCTCTTCCTGTGTGCATCTTGTGTGCTTACATGGGAAAAAACCACCCCCGGACTCACTCTGCATTATCACACAGAAACAGGTCAGGTCCGCCGGTCTGTGGCATGAGCCCAGTTAAGGCCCGCAGGCGTGATGTGGTGCAGGGAGACCACAGCCCCTAAAGAAGATGGCAGTGAGCACGCACGGCTTGATTTAAAAGGTTTGACGTCCTTTGGGCGACAAACAGGCTGGCAGGGCTTCCTGTTTCTAGACAAAGAGAGCCGTGAGGAAAATGCATGGAAAGATATGCTAATGAGATGCAGCCTCAGACGACTGTCTCTTTTTCACACATGCACACACACTCCGGCTCACTGTATCGGCCAAATCAAACACCCCCAGCTGGGACAAGTGTGTGTGCAGCCGGCGGAGGCGATCGTGCGTGGGAGCTAGGGCTGGGCAATATGACGGGAAATCATATCAATAAGGAAGATATAGAAAATATATTAAGAAAGTTCTGTCCACAAAAGGCTGCCTCTGGACCAGAAACTCTCCCTCTAGAAAGCAGAAATTCACCTTATCAGACAATAGAGACTTTGTGGGGTCTGAGCTGAGACAAGGTCGCAGGTTTTCCCTTTGAATCAACGCCCCTTTTTTCTTCAATCCCACACTGTGCTCCCCTGACAGGTGCCTAGTTTGGAATTATTTTTTCCCCTCTCCTGTCCTCCTGTTTCCTTTTCTGTAAGCACTTTGAGTTACATATATTGCAGGAAAAGTGCTATATACACCCCAAATTTACTAACTTTTTAATGAAATTTTAATTATCAACAATTGTAGACAAACCTCTTAAGAATGTTGCAACCATGCACAAATATCTACATTCTAGTATACTGTGGTCATCAAAATTTCTCAAAATTTTCTGTGCTTTTTAATATGTATTTTAGCTTAAATGATAATATCTTCAAAATTACAATGACTGGTGGAAACAATAGCTACAGAAACTTAGATAAAGATCTGAACTTCAGCTAAACCTTTAACTTCAAGGGACTGCACTGTCTGAATGACAAACCTGGCAAGTTTGAAAAAGTAGGTGGAATTTTGGGACCCTCTTTGTATAAATTTTGTTTATTGATCCATCCATTACCATGAAAATCTGTTCCATACAACAGCTTCAAAACAATATGTCCTAAAAAACAAAAACAGGGTAATTTTTTTGTTTTTAGTTATCAAGAAGACCACAAACATGGCTGGGCCCTTCAAGCATAATCATTTCAGATCATTTAAAATCAACAATGCAACATGAATGATTGCCATAGCTTTATTAGCCAACTTGATCAGGTAAGAGAAAATTCTCCTTAACTGTTAAAGCATAACATATGAGTTAAAAACATTACAGCAGTCCCTCCACTGAGCCGCCATGTTGTAGCCCAAAAGCAGCTTTTTACTTTCTACAGTTGTGTTTAAAAAAGTAGTGTTCATTTGTAAAGATTATCCTCATACAGGCACCACAGACCTTGTCATCATCCACCCATTCAATCAAAGAATGCTTCCGATTTTTGGTCGAGGGAAAAGCACATCCTTTGTTAACCCATAAAAATTTGCCATCCCTGGTCCACTGTGTTGCTCTGTTTGTTTACATCTTTTGATGATGATATTTATTTCACATTATCACACCAAACTGTTTGTAGAGCTGAGCAATAATGAGCTAAAACATTGGGAAGTTTCAGTGAGCTTTCCAGATAAATGCACGTCACATATTGGTGCAACAATCTACACTGGACCTTTAACTTGTTTTGTATTAACCAAGAGGGGTGGAGATGTGTTTCTTTAGATATGTACGGTTATACTCAAAGTTTCACCGGTTCACATTTATGTTTAAAGTATTCTCAATGAACAGCTCCAGGCAGAGACACAGACGACAGCAAGAAGGAAGTATCAGTATTTTTATTTTTTATTAATTTATCTATTTTTATTTATATCCGCAAAGTGTTTTCCCTTTTTTGATATCCTGTGTTCTTGGACTATACAATGCTGCTGGAATCTTCCCAAGGGATTAATTAAATACTATCTACTCTAATCTACATTGTTTATGAACATGCCATGCAAACACTGCATGTAGTTTGGTACCTTCGTCTAGTAAGTTTGCAGATGGTGATGTCAGTTGGACTTTTCTTGGAGCAAGACACAAAGAAACAGGAAAATTGGCTGATTTTGTTTCTGTCAAACAACACACTGCAAAAACTCAGACTTTGGCAAGTCTGTTTGTCTATTTCAGGTCAAAATATCTAAAGGACTTGTTTAATTCATATTCGCTAGACAAGTAAAGATAAATATCTTACTACAAGGAATAAAATGGAAAAAATAAGGTACTGAATTGCTTGTAATAATAAGAAAATATCTGCCAATGAAACAATCAAGTCTTCCTGTATGAGGGTCTTATTACATGTTAAGACACCCTTCAGGGTAAATTTGGTTCGTCTTACTCATAATTTTTATTTATTACAAGCAACTCAAGCCTTTTATTTAGTTATGATATTTGCAAATAAGATGATAATCCAGACATGTCAGGGAATTGTGCCTTAGAATAAGTCTTTAAAGATTTTTTTTAACCAAAAATTGGACAAATACTCTCACCTCGATTTGTATTTTTGCAGTGCAGCTTGTTCTGCATTTGGCATCTTTTGTTTCTCTGAATTAACACAAAATTTGTCAATATAAAGAAAATTACATCACCATTCATCTCTGAATTTTTAGGACTATATCTGACGAACAGGATATGTTGCCCAGCCCTACTGGAAGCACGCTGCATAAGACAATGAGGCTAATGAGAACTGGTCCACCACCAGACTTTGCTTTCTTTTTGTCTCTCCCTCCTCATTTTTCCTGCCACATCCCTGCTTTCACCCACTGCTTGTTTTTTATTTTCTCCATTTATCCCCCCGTTATTCCTTCCTCATCACAGCCGCCTACCTGTGATGCCAGCCTGGCTCCTGCCGCTGCCTCTCTCCGGCTCCTGTGTGGAGGCGATGTGAGCTATCTCCCTGGGGAAGCCTCCTCTTCCTCTTCCTGCGCCCTCTGCTCTGTCCCTACTCTCCTGGGGGTCTCCTCCGTCTGCGGCTCTCCAGCTGGGCAGGGGCTCTGACTCTCCCCTCCAGGGCTGAGGCTGGGGATGCTGATGCTGCCGCTGCCTGGCTTCCCGCTCCCTTTCCGGGGAGTGGAGTTTTTCCTTAATAGTACTGTCTTGGCTCTCTTCTCTGGCTCCTCCTCTTTGCCGTCTCCCTCGAACCTCCTCCTCCGCCTCCTCCTCCACGGCCGTCTCCCCCTGCTGCCTGTGGCTCGGAGCAAGAGGGGCCCCCGCTCTCTCCCGGCTGTCGGGGAGGGCGAGGGGGGAGGAGTTGGGCTCAGCCTCCCCGCTCTGATTCATGGAGAAGTACCGTAACGCCCTCTCCTGGTGGATGGCTGCGCTGGAAGCCTGTTGTTGGGCAAGGATGTAGGAGGTGGCGGTGGACTTTCCTGGGTGGAGGCCGTCATCCACAACGCCGCTGCTGGCTGGCGTAGTGGTAACCATGGCAACAGAGGCTTGGGAGGTGACAGCGGCCACAGAGCGGACCAGGGAGGCTGACAGGGGCTCCAGCTTGATCTCTTCTCCGTTTTTGAGCTGCACAAACAGCAGAAATAACGTCAGAGGGTAAAGAGGGAAAGTCTTTGTCAACCAAAAAACAAGCAGCAAAATACAGAACGAGCAACGCAATTATCACTCTGAACATAATGTGACATTCTGAATCAGGGGTGGGCAACTGGCAGGCTCGGGGCAACAAAAATTTGACAAAATCTGCCATAAAAAAACTCAAAATAGCAAAATTCCCCTGATAACAAAACTTATACTTGGGTATAATTTCTTGGTGAAACTCCACTTTATGCATTTAAAAAAAAACAGAAATAGAAATGTAAAAAAAATACTTACATAAATGATCTTTATCTGCATCAAAAAGTGGCGAAAACAAGCTTGAATTACGTGTTTAACTTCTTAGATTAAATATTTCTGACTGCATTTTAGTTTAGATCTTGATGAAGTAACTTATCATAACAGCTCAATGAACTTTCTATAAAGCATTTTTAATTTTATACATTATAAGAGCCATGAAGTTATTAAAAATAATGTTTTGTGCTTTCACAACATGAGAAAAAAATTTAAAAAATATTAAAGTATTTTCAGAAATGTAACCATTCATCTCAGGGTGGGCAACTGTCAGCTAGAGGGACAAATACAGACCCCCATCTCTTTTAATGCGGCTAAACAGTGAGTTCAAACATTTTTAATAAATGCATGTTAATGAAGGAAATCTGGCAAAATCTGTCATAAAAACAGTAAAAAACACAATATTCCTGAGAACATAAAACTTATTTGGCAGTAATTGTACAATAAGTCTGTAAAATACATTTTATAACCTGTAAACGGTCTTTAATTCTGTGTTTAGCTATTTAGATTAAGTATTTTTAATTACATCTGAGTTTGAAATTAAATGTTGAGAAAAATCCTCTCATGACAGCAACAGTCCTATTTTATCATCATGCTTCAGTCAACTGTCATTCCTTATCAATGTAACGCAGCCTAACAAGAAAAAAAACATTTACCACAAACTTTGCTTGACTGTACCTTGAAAATCGCCCTTAAACTTCACCTTTTATACCAACTTCAGCTTGAAGTCACATCAATATACATTAAAAACAAATTTTATTGAACTATCATCAGTATTACAGACATTATATATCAGAGGCAGACCAATGCACATACATGTCCACTAGATGAGCTCTTATTGCCAGTTCATTCAGGTTTACAATCACCTTGATGGAAACACGTTTGGGCGTAAAACTGTTATGACACCAACTATAGTTCAGGTCTACCAGTACTTAAATTTGGAGTACAAATACTTAATTTTGGTCGACTAGAGCATGAGAAGACTTTATTAGTGAAGCAAAAAGTGTCACTAGTACTACTAGTGGATCAAAAAATTGATATTTTGAGTTAACTAGTAAACTGAAGTTTTGTTTTAATATAAGACTTCAAATGTAATAAGTAAAAAGTCATAGCTTTACTAGTGCTAGTAACACAATATTGTCTACTAGTAGGTGATTTTGCTTTATTGGTAAGGTCTACTCGCACACTAGTGTGCCAAAAACCTTTTCTAGTAAAATGTTTGTTTACTAGTACTACCAGTAAACTTAAAATATCTCACTAGCAGGATTAGTAGACTGTTTTTAGTTTACCAGTAGTACTAGAAAGTCAAAAGATCACTAGTAGTACTAGTAGACCTAATGCAAGTGCAGTAGGGGGGATTCTAACCAAATCCAGCGTCCTGATTGGTTGTAATATTTTCAAAGCCAATGGGAAGCCTGAATTTGCTTATCCCCACCCCCTTATTAGCATATGAGACTAACTAGTAGTACTAGTGAACATTTTTAAATCTACTGGTAGTACTAGTGGCACTATTTGATTCACTAGTAAAGTCTACTCACTCACTAGTTGAAACTGAGCACATGTACTCCAAGTTTTAGTACTAGTACAGCTGAACTACAGCTGATATCACTGATATTTAATATTGTGCCCAAACGTCTTTCCATACACCTGAGGAAACTAGCATGCACTACTTGCACTCAAATGATCCCATGCTTGTCATGCAAAGAGCAAGCATGTCCCAGAGGCTGTTTACATCTAGAAATAAGGTAAAAAAAACAAATGTAAAGCACCATAAACATTGAATCTATTTCACATAAAGCAATTTCGAACACTCATTCAAAGGAAGCATTTACAGACATCACTTAGCTCAGCTGAATTATTACAAAGCCACTGCCATTACAAGACAACACGAGACACTAGTTGGACCCAAGAAGAAGCAGGACCATTCAGCGCGTCTGCACAGGCAGCACAGGTCTTACATGTCCTCCCTGATTGGCTTCTAATTCACCGTTACACACCTCAGAGGTATCCAGCAGCTCCGCATCCTGTGTGGACAGCAGGGATGGACTGTAACTCAATTTGAAACACGGTGGGTCTATGAGAAATTCAAACGTTCTGGGAATGTTTGTTGAGCTCTGAAATGTCAGGATGTGAAGGTCCAGTACTTTTGCTTCAATAACAGAAAGTCTGAATGTAAATGTTTTATGTAGGTTAGTCCATGGCTTAAAGAAGCAAGTACAAGGACACTGTAAACATTTCAACCTCTGAACCTCAAGAAACTTATCAAAAAGAATTTAAAAGATTAATAAATAATTTTCCTAAAACTAGTGTCATCTTCTTGTGACTCTTAAAACATGACTGACTGAAAAAGACTCTGCTATCAGTGCAACTAAAGAAACTCAATTCTTATCTCCAAGGGGTATTTTAGACGGGTTCACATTGCGATACTGCTTTGAGGGAACGCTAAAGAGTGTGACATGGCTTGTTAACCTTTCTACACGTGATTTTTCATCCTCAGAAACAAAACTGATGCTGCATTTAAGCAACAGCCACAGCACAGCACCACTGTCTCTGCATCTGTCTGCATCACAACGCATCGTTAACATGATTGTTTTTGAAAAAGAAGAACACAAATAAAGTTTTATAAATCTGAAAATATTTTGTATATTTTTTGCAAACAAACACTTCCTTAACAACACTCTCAAAGACAGCACTGACCATCAACAAGCTTTAAGGTCCTTCATATTAAGTTTTTTCACTCTGCGTGCAGATTTTCTGAATGTCAACATGGATGTTCAGTCATAAGTTGTGTTTTTTTTATCTTTTGTAACAAATTGTTGCTCTTTTGTGACATCAGGACACTGTATAGAAAGCAAATAAACTCGGTGACCTCAGTGTCTCAGTATCCTAGAGTCAACCAGCTGCAAAGAGAACAATGCTGTTTATCCATCACGCTCCAGAGGAAACTGGTGCACCGGGAAACCCCGTCTGCAGTGTAAGTGACCTGGAAGTGACTTGTCTGCTGCTTCAGGCCAGGCATCACATCCGAATAATCCTTTAATGCATTATCCTACATTTGAATAAGGCAGCCGTCTCCTCCGCACATCTGCTCTGCTGGGCGAATCTTGTCCTGAGCACTGAGAAGCTAGGATTTTGTCATGATGTTAAAGGGATATTCCAACATTTTCTTTGTTTTCATGTCTTGCCTCACTCCCTAATTCATAACAAGCAGATAGACTCAATTCTTTCAACAGTGCGTGCAGTAACAAGGGAGAGACAGGCAGAGCTCACCCACCAATACTTAGCTTAGCTCAAACACTGGGAGTCAATGGGTAGTGTTAGCCTGCCTCTGCCTACAGTCATCAAATAATCTCTTCAGCAACTCTTAACGGAGTCGAGAGAGACTTAGACTAGCACTTTATGTAATTTTTGAAAGGAATATACATAAACCCAGAAGAAATCATAATTGTAAACTGGGCTTTTGGTCTATTGACTTACTTACAAGCATGCCTTTGGTAAATTGCACATGCGCCCTGAGGTTTATTTTTACTTTATGTATTTTAAATATGACCTAAGGTGCTGATCTTATTCATAAAATAGATAATGTAACAAAAAGAGTAAAAAAAAAAGAGTCCCAACAAGCACATAGGACTGTTTAGAGTTACTGAAAAGTGTAGGCAGAGGAGGGCTAACACTACCCATTGTCTTCCAGTGTTTGAGCTAAGCTAATAAGCAGTGGGCGAGCTCGGCCTCTCTTCCTGGTTACTGCACAGTCAAAAGAATGGAGTCTATCTGTTTGCCATGGCCTAGGGAATAAGGCAAGACATGGAAACAAAAAAAAAAATTATCCTTTTAAACTGTTAGCATGTGTTAATCACTGTCTTTTCATCTGTTTTATCAAGGCTAAGTTCTAGTTAAGTCACAAATCTAGAAGAGAAATGACTCTGAAGGCGGATCTCCATTTATCTTATGAACTTTCAGTCAACTGACAAAAACACTGACTGATTGAATTTTATCAATTAATCAAAGGGTCACTCCAACCCGACATTTCTTTCCAAACACATAAAGTTGTTCTTTTACCTGCTCCACTTCCTCCAGGGTGATGGGCTGAGTCTGAAACCGGTTCTGTGCCCTGCGCTGACGAGTGTCTCCCCGGGTGCCCTCAGCAGTCTTGCCGGTGGTCTGAGAGAGGCGGTTGAAGAGGGCCATCTTCTCCGTCAGGCTGAGGGCGGAGAGGTCGGGCTCGTCCGACAATCCCAGATCCTGTCCGTCTCCCTCTGCCCCAGCACTGGGGGCCTGGGGTGGTTTCTGCTGCTCCTGGGCTTCCTTCTCCTGATCCTGGAGCGCTGAGCCGGGCTGAGAGGAGGCCTGGAGGCTGGACAGTGATGATGGAGAAGTGGGAGCGTTAGTCAGAAATATAAGGGTTTAAAAAAGCCTTTAACCCTTTCATGCATGAATTATTAAATCAGAAAGGAATATTTTTAAAATGTTTGTTTTCTACTTTAAAACAAGTTAGAAATCCTGTTTATTTTTTTCAGTGTAATATTCTAAGGGTGTGATGCATCTGTTCACTTCAGTGGACACCATGCATCAGCAGTATAAATAGTTATTCAGTGGAACTTAATAAAGACCCACAAACGAATGTCTTTGAAAAACATCTAAAAAGAGTACATTCAAGCAAAAACAACATCTTAAATATATGCATTGTTGCTATTTAATCAAACTATCTCTTCATGAATTACACCAAAATTTAAAATAAAAAATACAAAATTATGTGAAATCTGACTAAAGGCGAACTGGATTTATGCTGCGATATCTCAGTGTATTAAAAATGTGCAAAGATAATATTTTTATGAAACTTAAGACAAAGGTTTGGAAATTTACAGCCTGGTAGTTGGACATGATTCTGCAACCCAAAGGGTAAAACATTTATCCCAAATGTCTGTCTGTCGACGCCATGCATGAAAGGGTTAAATAAAGCACTGCTGGTAAAAACAGTGGTGCTTTAATACCACTGTAGGTTTTCTCAGTTAGAATAATGGTGCCGTGTCTGTGCCCACCTGAAGGTTTCTGTCTTCATACTCTGCTGGTTTCTCTGTAAGATATTTGTTAAACACTCACAATACTCAATCACTCCTTCATACCAGACTCCACACTGTTGCCCTGGCCTCTTTCCACTAGCTTTTATTTTATATTTAATATTTTGGATTCCCATTAGCTACTGCTGAAACAACAGCTACTGTTCCTGGGGTCCACATGTTTCATTTAGAATTCATTTTAAGTCTTATAATAGTCTTCACTCTGTCAAGATCTTTAAGGCTTGTAGAGCAGTTTTTTCTTGTTGTCCCAATGTCAAGGTGACCTAGTCTTTTCTCTTGTCACTTTTTCCACTTGGAATCAGAATTTCCCCATACCTACTTCTGAATCTCATCTTAAAACTTACCTTTGCTTGTCGGTCTTTATTCAGCATGAGTGCTGTGTTGTCCCGGTTTTCTGTGTCTTATTTTTCCCAGGTTTGGCGTTTAATTTAAATTTTTTACACACTGTGTTGTGTTTTTTCATAGTACGATATTATACATTTTCTTATTATTTAATATTTGGTTTTAGTTAATGGCATTTTCTTTTTATGCAGTTCCTGCTTGGTCATCAGGGTGCAGCACTTTGGTAGACTTGATTGTTTTTAAAAAATTGTGCCCTATAAATATAATCACTTAGTTTGGATTCATCAAACCAATACACAACCAAAAATGAGTGTAGCGTTGCTTTTACACAGGAATCGGCATTCATCCATTTCAAGAAGAAAAATGCAACAGTCATCACCCAGAAATGTCTTTTTTGGTGGAGCGAAGGAAACTTACAGTTAACAAAAACCACGTTTCATCAGGTTAGATCAGGGTTGGGCAATTTTGTTTAGAAATAGGGCCCCATTAAAGTTATCCTCCTGGCCAGATTAGGGGCATTTACGGGCAACAATTGGGGCAAACATGAAGAGCTGACATAAGATGTTTTTTTCAACATTAATTTTCAAACACAGGAAGAACATTTACAGCTTAAAACTGTATTTTACTGACTTCTGTAATTTCTTTTTGTATAATTACTGCCAAGCACAGTTCTATTTCCTGTGGAACACTGGGCTTTTTAATGTGATCATGACAGAGTTTCTCAGAGTCTCTTCATGGACATGCATTTTTTAAATATTTGAACTGACTGAGGGCAGCATTAATTGAGATCTTGAATTCTGGTAATACATAAATGTGTTTTCTATTAAAAAAAACATCAAATGCATAAAATATACATTTAATGCTGCGAAAGCACAAAGCAATATTATTTTTAATAACTTCATGACACTTCTCTGATCTGTCCACTTCTGGGACCTGATCCATTTTTTATGGGTTAATGAAAATCTGTGGAGCATGATGCTAATTTTAACAGCGCTGTTTTACTTATTAAGTATTAATGTCATAATTTTAGAGCAGGGATGGTCTAATGGAGCTTATATCGTTGACAGAAGGCCAAATTTTCAAAGTTTGAAGGAAACTTAAAGGACATTTACACGTCTGTTCCAAGAAGTTCATCAACGTCTAAACTCAAATGCAGACACTTGTAATTTAATGAGTTAAATACATAATTCAAACATGTTTCAGGGATGTATTTGGCCCCAAGGCTGCCAGTTCTTGCTTTGCAAAAGCAGAAGGCATTAGTCAGAGAGTTGTTAAGCTTAACAGTGGTGTAAAAAGTCCTTGAAACCCATACTTGAGTAAAAGTAAAGATATCTTATATAAAATATACTCAACTAAAAGTGAAAGTCACTCATTAAAAAATCACTTAAGTAAAAGTCTTAAAGTAGCTACTATTAAATGTACTTAAGTGTTAAAAGTAAAAGTAAAAACAAAGAGAACAGGTACAAATAGTTGTTGCTCTCCCAAGCTTTATTAAGTTTAACTCTTCCTCCCTCCTTCAGCTCCCTTCACCTCTTACTCCCTCTCTCCATTCCTCCCTTACGTAAAGTCCACAAACTTGCGGTTCATCTTTAGCAGAAGTTGATTTTCAAAATTGCATGGGTTCAGTCGTGCTCTTCGCGGACTGAACACAAGTCCTGCAATGCTAAACAGTCGTTCACAGGCTGCAGAGGCAGGCAGAGGTGTGTTCAGCTTCACGCAAGAGCACGAACAGTCCGTACAATCCTTTTCAAAATAAAATGTGAAAATAAGTGTAATTTATATTCACATTTTATTATGTAGCGAGTAACTAAGTTGACAATTTAAATGTAACAAAGTAAAAGTATCATTTTTTAATTTTTAATGTAGTGAAGTAAAAGTAAAAGTTGCAAAAAACATATAAACTCAAGTAAAGTATAGATACTCCCAAAACATACTTAAGTACTGTAACTAAGTACTATTACTTCGTTCCTTTACACCACTGAAGCTTAAAGACTAATGATACTGATTCCTTGAAGGAGCTATTATTGATCTTCAACTTGAATTGGTTTGATTTCCATCCCTAATCCAGGTGTTGATTTTTGGCCTCTGATTACACTGCTTTATCTTTGAAAGTGCGTTTTTTACATGAGGAAGAAATAGCCCTGCAGCCTGGTCGATGTCGCCAGGAAAGGGGGTAATGGAGCATGTGCTGCCACACACAACAGCATTTACAGCTTGAGCTAATTTGCAATGCCTGTCCCTAGTTTGGCCTTAAAAGAAAAAGAAACATAAAAACCTAACAAACTCAACAATAAACATGGAGGTGAAAGGGAAAATAATGAAAATCTAGTCAAATAACAATGCAGTCACAAAAAGAGCAACTGTACTTCCATGGGAACATAATATAAAGGTGTCATAAGTTGGCATGGTTTTCTGTTTTCCTTTATTGTTTCATAGGGGAGTGCACTCACATGTAAGCACCTTACCAGCAGCGACAAAGCTGTCAGCATACAGACAGAGCAGCAGATAATCATATAATACAGTCGGATGTTTGCAGGGATATCCAGATCATCAGGCGGTGTGCAGAGCTAAACCAGGGTTGGTAAACAAACCGCTGAACACGTGAAGTGGACCTCGCAGAGAGCTTTAACTGGCTCAGCCTCTGACCTTTTCATAAGGTATGTCACCTATTTCTTCACTCACACTTGTGATCCCCCTGTGAGACACACTGCTGATGTAAATGCTTAGAGAGTGACCATAGAGCACACTCAGTGAGTAATTATGCAAAGAGCAACGTTCTACCCCTATAAGGTGCACACGGCTGACTGGCAGCACATGAGCAGCAGAAATAAAAAGGTAACATGAGCTGGATGTGCAGATCAACACTTCAACCAGCAGAGGGAGGAAGAGGGTGGAACATGACTGAGGCTTGTTTACATTGTTCAGGAAAGGACATGACAAGTTCTCTGAGGGAAACAGCAAATTCTGCTATGAAATGTGGCACAAAACATTGAGCCTTAACATTACTGCGCTTTTTAAACTGTTTTCAGCTCTGAAATTTGTTCATAAGTTAATAAGCAAATGTAATATCCAGTCCAATATCCTGCCAAATTTTTCCTTTAAGTCAAATCTGGTCACCAGTCTCAGTCTGTGTGTAAATTCTTTGGCCTTTTCATAGTCTCACTTTCATGTATTCACTTGTTTTTCTTCTTAAAGAAGTTTATATAGCTTTAAGACTCTGCATTTTGCTTAATTTTTATGCTCTTGTCAATTTTAATGTCTTTATTTTATATTTCTACTCCTTTACTGTGCATAAGAGCAACTGAAACAACCACATTTCCCATTGGGGGGGTAATGAAACATTTTGATTCTGATTAAAAATGTGTTTAATGTCTATTTTTCCCCTACCCTTGCCAGGTCAATTTCAACCCATCATAACCTTATAAAACCTCCTTAAAGATATTATGTTTTGCCTGCAAAGCGGTTTATTTGTTTGTTTTGTTAGCAAGAATACACAAAATCTACTGGACAGAGTTTGCTGAAATTTTCAGAAGATATTGGCAATGGTCCAAACTACAGATGATTACATTTAAGTGGTGAGACAACATTTTTCAAAAATGCCAAAAGTCAACATTTATTAGATGACTTTTGTGTCTTTCCTCGCTCCAGAGTCCATGACAAGCAAAAAGACATCATTCTTTTGACTCTGAATGCAGTAACAAAGAAAAATATACAAAGGTCACCCACCGCTAATTAGCTTAGCTCAAATAACTAAAAGTAAATTGGATGTATTAGCCTGCCTCTGCCTGCAGTCATCTGATAAACTCTTTAGCAGCTCTAAATGATCCTGTGTGCTTGTTGTGACTTGTTTTTTTACCATGTTATGTAAGATTATCTTCTACTATCAGCATATTATCTTCTTCTACTTGTAGAAGGTCAATGCCACTACTTCTACTTCTACTTTGTTGACCTACTTTCACGGTGGTTTAGTGAAATTCATCAACAAGTAGAGTCTTTGGAACATCTCTTCTAAACGAACAATGAGAACTGATTCACAGTTGTGAGCGAGCAGTTTGTTTGCTTGCTAGCCATTCTAAAATTTGCAGGTAATTTGCATGTAAGAGTCACAAAAAGCACACAGAATCGTTTAGAGTCGCTGAAGAGTTTATCTTATGACTGTAGGCAGAGGTGGGCTAACACTTTCCATTAAACTTCCAGTGTTTGAGCTAAGCTGATTAGCTGTGGGTGAGCTCTTCCTGTCTCTTCCTTGTTAATGCACGCACGGTCCAAAGAACGGTGTTTATCTGCTTGTCATGAACTTGTGAAGAGGCAAGACACTAAGAGGAAAAATGTTGGTTTATCTCAACATTTTTATCCTATCATGTCATTATGTTAATATGTCAGTATATGTCATGTTCTTTCTTTTTTGGCCCAGAGACTGCTGAGCCTCCTCTTCTTAATATCTCAAGACTCACCTGAAAATCTGTTCTTTACTTCTTGAGTTATCTTGCTAACAGACCAAAAACAAATTCTGGCAAGAACAATACCACCATAGAGATGGTAATAACTATACAAATATAAACAATAATATCCTTTATACTGTTTGGTAATACATTCAAGACAGCCCAGCTGCAGGCCTCCACTCTCAGCTGACTATCTTGGAGACCCTACACCTCCAACGTCAGAAGGAAGTGACGTCACGATCACCTCCAATGTCAGAAGGAAATGGAGTCAGCATTTTGGGTTACCTTGAAGCGTATTTTAAAGTGTCTGCTGCTGCCGCGGTACGAGCATAGAGTTCAAGGCGGCAGTGATGGAGAGGTGATTCAGTGGACGTCACAGCAGAGCCCTAAAGTCCTTCACAACACTCCCTCCTCAAACATTCTGAAGTGAAATGCTGTTTCATGCCAAGTTGCTGCCACAGGAAAGCTTCGGTGCAGCAGGGCAAAGTCCATAGAAATTTTAAATAGCCTACATATATCATATGTATATAAAATGTTTTTTATACGTATACGTAATATATTACACGTATATGATTGCTATGACAAAATCTGTGTGCGCTCAGGTGGGCGGCAACTGCTTCTCTGTCCTACCACTGTGGTTAAAACTGCTTCCCGTCCCTCATTAAAATGACTGGAGGAGGCGCAAACGCGTCGGTGTGAAGGGAGCTATATAGTTATTTATCTGTCTCACATTGGAGGTGGCCTCTGATTTACACTGGAGAAGCTGTTGGCTGGCTGAGAGTGGAGGTCTGTAGTTGGACCCGTCTTAACATATTGATACCTCTCAAAAACTCAACATAGATTTGTGATGAAATGAAGAAAAGCTAAATAAACTGCACGCACAAACACAAACAGCACAAATGTGTAAGTAAGCTCCAAGTACCTTATACTGGTGCTGATGCCAGTGGGGCTCGGGACGCGGGGTGCATGAGTGCTGATGGCCAAAGGCTGTGAGGATGTGGCAGGGTCACTTCAAGGTGAAATGAAAGGGGTGAAGATGGGAAACATTGAAATGAAGATGGTGCAGTGCAGACGAACTCATTAAAAAGTGAAAAAGGAGAAGAGGAGGAGCAGTTAAGATGATGTGAAGGTAAGAAAATACCTGAATTCAAAGGCCTACCTCGAAGCATTTACGACCTCCTTGTTGGTGACGGGTTGCGTGTGTGAGCGGTCCTGGACCCTCCTCAGACGGCGCTCCACTGCAGCGTTTCGGGAGCGCGGTTTGGGGACACCGCCCTCTGATGTTCTCTCGAGCTCCTGGAGAGTTTGTCAGGAAACAGCAGGTCGAGCTTCAGTTGAACTAAATTTACTGGTGATATTTGCAGTGTTAAAAAATTTTAATCCTTCTGCAGACAGTACGTCTTCTAAAATATATTTTCATTGTTAACCAATATAAACAAATTTCATAGGTCTCATCTTCCTAAATTTGACTTTTAATCCCAAGAAAAGAACAGATGCTGCAGTTTAGCAACAGCCTGAGCTAGATCAAACAGTTAGTCAATAGTCTCGGGCACTGATCATCCTCTCCATCACTTCTTCCAGCTCCTTCCCTCTGAACGCAGGTATAGGACTCTTAAATATAGAAGAGCCCGTTTTAAGAGGAACTTTGTTCCATCTGCTCTGGCTATACTGAACAATCTACCTCCTTGACTTAACCTACTTGCCAGACAATGTTAAGTGCTGTCTTGCTCTTTATTAGTGCACTTTTTTTGGTGGTTGTTCACTCTTCTGTGTGATGGTGTGCTTTGGCAACATGATATGGAAGGCTGTGGAAATAAATTTCCCTTTATTTGGAAAAATAAAGTTTCATCTATCTAATTACTGATCGTCTACACACAGATTATTTTTGAAATAGAGTAACAGAATAAATAAAAGTAAGATAAATTGCAGCATTCTACAATAAAAGAACCTGATGATAAAAAAGCCTAAAAAGAACTTTGTTATGAAGTTATTTCATTCTGAGAGCAGATTTTCTAGAGGACATGTAAAAAAAAAAAAAAGACAGTAAATTCTATGACCTCGGTGCCTCAGTATCTGAGTCAACCAGCTGCAGAGAGAACAATGCTGTATCTATATCATGTAAAATAACACAAACACATGTGACGGTCTACTCCTGGACAAAAATCAAGGTTTTGATCCTGAAGGGTGGTTTTTTAGAGCAGTGACTCCAAACCAGGAACACTGCACACATTATAGGGGCTGCGTAGAAATGTGTAATAATTTATTTCTTATTTGGATGTTCTGAGATATGCCTGTCAATAAAATGGTAAGTGTGCATTACTACTAGTTTCCCCAGGTAGTAGAGCTGGACGATATTACCTAGTCTCTATTTCACGATTAATTGAAGGTCTTACCTCAATTATGATTAATGAACAATTATTTTATGATATACTGGAGCAAATTAGTGGTGACACCAATGGTCAAAAACATGTTCTTCCTGCAGTATTTACACTTAACTTCTTTTTACTTGATGTCCTCTGCACAGAATACAAAATGTGCACAAACAACAGAGATGTTTTTTTCTTGGCTACTAGGCCCTCTGATAGATTGTCTCCTCCATGTTGGCAGCGCATCCTTCACTCTTGGCAAAAGTGAATGCAGACTATATGGATTGTCTTGAGTAAAATTACTTCGATTATAGGGTCTAAATGTCGATTTCAATCATTTTTCGATTAATTGCCCAGCCCTACCGGGTAGACAATAACCTGTGTCACTTCCCAAGTGTAGGGTGCTTTGTTGTCTCTGTAATGGGTTGGTTTCATTTAGTCATTTGCACAGCGAAAGAGGCAGATGTGTCTCCTGATGCAGAAGTGACTTCACATAGACCAGGAGGATTATGTTTTACTTTTGAAGAATCATCAACACGTATGACAGAGGAGGTACTCATGGTACAACAAAGACTCAGAGAGACAAAAGGCGAAAAAGTTTGGGAACCACAGTTATAAAGTATTACTCAACCAATAATATCCAGTCTTTATTAAGCACAATTGACCCTTCACACTAAGCCCCTTCCAAAAATGGCTACTGTCCAATTCTATATTACCAACTGTAATTATCAGAGACATGGCAAGCTTTAGGCAGAAAACAATATGCTCAAGCAGCGTGCATACAGAACTTGCCAGTCAAAAAGTCGATACTTAAGAAGTTTGGAGGGTAGTGTTGAGTTTTTTTGCCTTCCACAAAGCCCAAGACGCAAAAAGAAAGATATAGGGTGTGGATAAAGCAGCGTGGAAAACCACATGAACAGCTGAATCCCTTCAAAATCAACAAAAACACCTACATTTGTTCTAAGGTAAGGTGCTAACTAACATTAGCTAACCACAGCTTAGAGTTAAACCTTGAACCATATGATAACATTTGGGAAAAAGTAATACCGGTAACAGATTCAGGCAAGTTCAGACATACTGATAGACTCTCACATTTTATTAATGGACACCCGAGAAATGAGCAAACAGCAATCAAGAAAGCTAACTCAGCATTAGTCTAAATTCAAACAATATATATATCGACTGACCCTGCTGTACAAGAACATTGTTGCTCTTGTATGTGACTGTTTTGAACTTGAAGCAACAACACACCACGTGCTTGACATTTGCATTTATTTGAACTCGGGCATTTGATTTGGAGAATGTATCTCTCAAAATCTTACTGGAGACCTTTCAGTCTGCTTCTTTCTGAAATCTCTGAGAATTTGTCAAAAAATTTCAAGAAACTACCTTAAGAGTATCACTTAGCAGTGTGGCTAAAAACCCCATATTTCTCTTTCCAGGAGAAAAAGTTTGACAGGCACAGCAACAGGAACCAAGGGGGTGGAGGGGGGAGGCTTAGTGAAGGGTCAATGAATACTTTCTAGAAAACTGCAGTACATTAACTAGATAGTTTACCCTGAAGAGCGACCTCTTTGCAGCAACACTCATCTTGGCTCTGTCGTCCAATTTTTCTTCATCTGATGAGAAGAGAAAAGAAGAACTTGGCTAAAAGGCAAAAAGGCAAGTACTGCAAGGCTCAACTAGGCTGTGTCAATAAAGTAATTCTCTTGTTTTGACTGCAATTTCATTTTCTTGTTAATTAATTTTCATCTTTTGTGTGCAGCAGGGCTCTCAAGTGCGACCATTTTAAATTTGTAAGAGTGCGCCTAACTTTTTCTGTTGGTCGTACTCGTGCACCCTGCGCTCCCCGGGTGAAAAAAAAAACAAAGGTAACGGCGGTAGCAGATAATCCGCTAAAACCGGACAAAACACCGCGCCTGCAGTCTCTGTCTCTCTGCCTCTGTTCAACAGCAGGTCCTGCGCACACACACACACACGCAGGCACGCACGTACGCACGCACACACACAGCCCTCAGTAATCATCCAATCAGCTGTCAGACTCTGCGGTGTCAGGATACAGCAGCAAGCTACACAGCTAAACTCCGCTGAATCGTCTTAGGCCCTCCTCACACGAGGACGGCACCGTATTGTCTTGGCGTCGGCATCAAAACATGGATCGCTGTTTACACATCGTATTGTACATAGGCTTGTGTATTTACTTGAGAACGCAAAATCCACGCCGGGACGTACCTGTGGGTTCCCACGCATGCTCCCAACCCATACTGCATGCTGGGTAATGTAGTTCTTGGGTTACTACACTCGTAACATCACAGTTCTGCTCCGAGGTGTATTCCACGTCAATAAGTGCTCATGCACGCGTAACATGCTTCATTTCTGCGTGAGACCTTGTTGCTGTTGTTGCTGTAGCTGGTGTTGTTGGTGTTCTGTGAGCAAATGTTGGTATAAAAGTCGTAGCAATATTTATAGCTGTTATGTTATGTTGTTGGTTGTTAAAATATGGATATTTATTTCATTTTTCAGCACAGTATAGCACCTTAAACATTAGCTTTTATTATTCTGAAATATTTTATTTAACTTGAGATGTTTGAGTTTGAAATGTTATATTTCAGTTCAGTAAAACACTTTAACTCTATAACGCCAATTGTACCATATTTGATACATACTTTTATAATACCTCTATCTACACAATTTGATCATCAAATGACAAAAAAATCAGAATAAAATCAGATAAATGATAAAAATGTCCTCAAATGGATTATCAGTTGCCACAAACATCTAATGTATCAATTGAGATATGAAAAATATCTATGTAGAATTTTACGTATTTTCTAATTTTTGTAGGATATTACCAGAAAGTGAAATAAAAATTAAATCTCCAAAAAATTGAATTTTCTGGCTATCATCTACGGTCTTGGACCTTAAAGGGTTAAGAACAAGCACCTTTATTTGAAGATGTTTTATTCTGCTTAATGTTTTAGTTTAAAGTTGTAAATTTCATTCAGTGAAGCACTTAAAACGCATTTAAAAGCACTTACATTATATAAAATTTATGGAGAGTAATAAAATGGTGACCTTATAGCGTTAAAGGCGACACTGAAAAATTTGGGTGCACCTAAATTTTGTGCTGGTGCACCTTGAAAAAATTTTTAGGTGCACCGTTGCAACCAACTCAAAAAGTTAGTCGAGAGCCCTGTGCAGTAAAATCTAATCTATACAAGGAAACAGTAGAAAATAATTTAAGCAAAAGGCATCAATAAAGGATTGAATAATTCACAGATATAAACAAAATGCATTTCTAAAGCCCTGTATTGCTCTAAAAATATCACTTTAATCTCCTACAATTATAGTGAAGCAAAGATGGTTGTAGGGATGGGTACCTTTCACAATTTAACCGATACCATACCGATGCCCAGTACCTGGGAATCGGTATCGTACTCAACGGTACCAATTTTGGTACTTTTGCGTGTGTTTATGGGGTAATAAATATTAATTTGTTTAATATTAAGATCTCAAATTTTTTCAATGTAAATATTTTCTCAATATATAAAATTTGACAGATATATATCAAAACAACATTCAACTGTTTGTACTGTAACATTGTAGTTGTTCCAAAAATTTCTTCAACATGAAAACCAGTAACTAAAATGAACCACAACTTAATAAATTAACTGCAGCCCTCACTTTAACTTTAGGGCAGTTTAACAATGGGTCTGACAGAGCTGTAAATAAAAAAAGCATTGTGCACTCTTCAGCTTCAAGGAAAATTTTGTGCGTCGCCAGGTGCTTCCTCAGATTTGAAGTATTTCTGCCGCTGGCCTTACACTTGGCGTCACAAACACTGCAGCGAGTGTAATCTCCATCACATTTAATGAAGTAGAGCCATACTTCAGAGCGATTTCTGCTTGCTTTGTTGACTGAGCCCACTGCTGCTGATGTCATTTCGCATTTGCTGCGCTGCGTTCAAGTTCGGTATGGAAATTCACCTACTCTACCCAATAGTATGCCTGCTTCTTCCACTCCCTCACAGTCACAAGGATGCATTTAGGTACCTAAACATGGCACAGTTTGATTTTACGTGAATCGGTACTCGGTAGTAACTACAGAATTCGGTCAGTTCCTCTTAAAGTATTGACTTTGGTACCCATCCCTAGATGGTTGTGCTTTATATTTTTTAATGGTGTGTACATACCCTCAGGATCCTGCAGCTGTGTAGGGCTTAGGCGTGACCTGCAGAAAGAGAATACACAGATTATTATTATCATGATCTGCATGTAAACCAATAACCAGGCTCTGTAATCCAATTCAGTTTACTGAGGGGTCCACCATGAAGAGAGTTTAGAGGGTAATCCAGGTCTGTGGATCATGTACCTGGACTTTTTTTATTTGACCAGAACATGACGTGTTACCAAGTTCCACTAAAGGGTCACCAGGTTTGCTGACACAGGCTCACAGTTTATTCATCTGCACCACCAGGTAACCTGTGATCTGTCCTTCTCCTCCATTCTCCATCCCTTTTCTACCATTTTCTACCTGTGACCTATGTCTGTTCTTCCTCCGTGCACTCATGTTCATAAAGAAATCCCCTTATTCCCAGAACTAACAGCACATCAAGGTTACAGAAGTCAAATCATTTTCAATTTAGTTTCAGAGAAGTTAGAATTAGTTGTTCCTCCTAGTAACTAATCAGCAGATGAAGGGATCCAAAACACATATGTCCCGACATACTAAAATCTTGAACACAGGAGCTTCGTTGAGGAAATTTAAAAGCTGTAAATTATCATATTGTAGCGTTCTGTCAGTCAGCACACTGTTTCCTCTACACTCATTTAGGAGTAGCGGGTCGCCACTCCTAAATCCTACCCGCCGCTCCTTCAATTTTTTTAAAAAAATTTTTAAACTGCAAATACAGCACCGCAGCATCATGTCGCCGCCTTCAAAGCAGAGTCCTGCATTAATTAAATAAATTAATTAAATAATAAAATAAAATCGGGTGTAAAGAAGGCCATAGCTGTTAAAATAGTGCTGAGTAGAGTTACTAATTTTTACCAGCAGATAGTGGATGGGTGACAGGTTTCTATTCAAAGTTTGGGCGTATATTTATTTTGAAGCACACACACCGGACCGAGGGACGTGAGTGTGGCTGCAGGGTGGAGCAGAGAGAGAGAGAGAGTAAGAGTGAATAAGAGTACTCATAATGCTGAGAGTACTTTGTCAAGTACTGGCTGACTCTGAATCTGAGGAATATGTACTCTCTGAGGATGACGGTCAGTTGTCCAGTGAGGACGAAACTGGCGGCGCGTGAGCGCGTAGCGGGAGCGGGTCCGCATAGCGTGTCCGCGGGCCATCACCGTCCCCAAGCAGCACATACCGAGGCTGATGCTTTGCCTCTCCAGGGCCGGTGAGTGTCGAGTAAGGGACATGGTCTGGGATGCAGGGAAGCTCAAAACACCGTGAAAAGTGACGGTGTTAGCAGGAATGAGAAAGACCGCAGAGCTCTGTGCAGACAAGGGAGAAGCTGGGGGTAAAAATCACAGTGAAGGCAGCAGAGGCGTTCACGGTCAGCCTGTAAATGATGATGATGAGTGGGAAAACTAACCACTTTGAGACTAGAGCCTTTTTAAATCTTGATAGCAAAATTGAATATTTTCTTGAAAAACTCTGGTGCCTAAAGGGTTAATAATCTACTTTTAAATGCAATCCAGGCTTTTGAAGAGAGAGTATAAACAGCTGGTGAAAATATATTGCTGGATAAATCCTAAAAAGAGACTCACATGTGATGTGTATTTTTCCTGATGTAGTCCGTAAGCATCATCATTGTTCATCCTTTTCGCTGGTGTTAAAAAAGCTAACTAAAGATTGCAAAAATCAGCAATATCGTAGAATCGCAATTTCAATCTGCTGTCAAGTGTCATCTGTACACGCCACAGCTCCCCCGTGAGCCTGCCCCCGCTGCTGAAAAAAATCCTAGAGGAAACACTGTAGCAGTTTTATGAGTAGTTTTAGTCCCCTCATGGACCTCTAGCAGCCTCACTTAAAAAAAACAAACTAACCCTTAAATACAAGAAGTTGGGTTAAAACCAATTTGTTTTTAAGTGTAAAAACATTGCAGAAATAAACTCAAATGACCCTTAGTTGGTTCTGATGCATCTCCAGTCACCAATCAGAAAGCCCCATCACAGCCATGAAGAGGTTACTTCTACTCATAAAGCAGTGTTGATGTTGACAGAACTTGTAAATTTAGTTTTAGTCTTTGCCTAAAATATGCTTTAGTTTTAGTCATGATTTAGTCACCTAAAAATTGTTTAAATTTTAGTCTAGTTTCAGTCAATGAAATCTACTGTCACTTTAGCTGACAAAAATATGAAGTGTAAAGTGTAAGGCATTTTTTATGTTTCCTTGAATTTCTGAAGTCATGTTTTACACTTGGATAAAATTACACATTTAATAACCCTTTACTGAATGCGAGAAGCAAATTGTACTTTGTGTGAAATGCAGGCACCTTTATTTAGGCTACCTGGCAGAGCATCTCAGTTACAATACCAGAACTGACAACAAACAGTGAACATGTTCTACATAAATATATCAATTCATAAAGAGAGCAGCTCTGATTGGATCGCTCCAAAACTTATCCCACCACCACCATGCTAAGGCAGCTGTGATTGGATGTCCCTCTAAACTCATCCAACCTTTTTATTGTGAAGATGTGGCCTGTGACATCTGCACTGGGAGGAAATTCAAAGGTTAGCTGGATCTTGACTAAGGAAAGAGCTTCAGGTGTGAAATGGATGGGCATACAATCACTCCTTAAGAGGAACATGAGAGGCAAAACTGTCGGGTTTGCAGGAAACCTAAAGATAAAAAGATAAGTTTTTAAAGATTAATCATAAGGTTCAGAACAGAATTCAGACTTGTCTGTTGTGTTCAGAGATCAACCTGAGGACACGGGTACATGCCTGGTTAATATTTGGAATGTCACTGGTGGATGATTAATCCAAATTGAGGGATATAAAACGATTATAATATAATTTGATATCAACAGACATATCAGTGAACGGTAATTGCTTACAACGCGTAAACTGGAGGCAGTAGTATTTTGTGCTGGAATGAACCAAGACAGGAGCTGAAATAAAGACCTTTAACAGGCTGTGACCATCTGAACATGAGGAAGATTTCAAGACTCTTCAATGATGTTAATAAAGGAAGCTCTGAGTGGATTTTTCTTTCTGTAAAATATATTAATAACATTTGATTGTGTAGATGTTGGGAGTTCAAAGTCTAACTCCTTTAACCACACGTTGTAAACCAGTGATAACACATCCTAAAATAATAAAAAATATTCCATCTCCTTCTCGGTGAACTCTGATCCATCAAGAGAGTCCTCTGTTCCCTCCTCTTCACTGTGAACAGATAAGAGTAAATCACTGACACTGAGGAAAGTCATTCACTGCAGCAAGTCAACGAGAGCAGACGCTTGCCCTCCTATCAGCACCAAAAAGAACTTTCTTACACTGAGAGGAGACATGGCTCATCTAGGACACCAAGTGGACCAAGAGACAATCAAGTGCTCCCTCTGCCTGGATCTACTGAAGGATCCAGTGACTACATCCTGTGGACACAGCTACTGTAGGAGCTGCATCAACAACCTCTGGGATACACAAGATCAGAGGAGGGTCTACAGCTGCCCTCAGTGTAGAGAGACCTTCAGACAGAGGCCTGACCTGAAAAAAAACACTGTATTGGCAGATGTGGTGGACGAGCTGAAGAAGACTGCACTCCATGCTGCTCCTGCTGATCACTGCTATGCTGGAGCTGAAGATGTGGCCTGTGACGTCTGCAGTGGGAGGAAACGTAAAGCCATCAAGTCCTGTCTTCAATGTGTGGCTTCTTACTGTGAGGGTCACCTTCAACCTCATTTTGATTCACCTGCTTTTCAAAAACACAAGCTGGTGGAGCCGTCCAAGAAGCTCCAGGAGAACATCTGCTCTCGTCACAAAGAGGTGATGGAGATGTTCTGCCGCACTGATCAGCAGTCCGTCTGTCACATCTGTGTGATGGGCCAACACAAAGGTCATGACACGGTCTCAGTTGAAACAGAGAGGACAGAGAGGCAGAGAGAGCTCCAGGTGAGTCGACAAAACATCCAGCAGAGAATCCAGCACAGAGAGAGAGACGTGAAGCTGCTCCAGCAGGAGGTGGAGGCCATCAACGGCTCTGCTGATAAAGCAGTGAAGAACAGTGAGGAGATCTTGACCGAGCTGATCCGTCTGCTGGAGCAAAAATGCTCTGATGTGAAGCAGCAGCTCAGATCCCAGCAGGAAGCTGAAGTGAGTCGAGTCAGGGAGCTCAACGAGAAGTTGGAGCAGGAGTTAACAGAGCTGAAGACCAAGGACAAGGAGCTGGAGAAGCTCTCTCTCATACAGGACCACAACCAGTTTCTACAGGACTACCCCTCAGTGTCACAACTCAGAGAACCTCTAGACTCACACAGCATTTCTGAACGTCCTATGAGGTACTTTGAGGACGTGACAGCAGCTGTGTCAGAGCTTGGAGAGAAACTTGGAGATGTTCTTACAGGAACATGGGCAAACATCTCATGGACAGTGACTCAAGTGGATGTTTTACTGTCAGAGCCAGAGCCCAGGACCAGAGCTGAGTTCCTAAAACATTCTGAAGACATCACACTAGATCCAAACACAGCACACAAAGGACTGTTACTGTCTGATGAGAACAGAAAAGCAACATCAGTGAGAGAAGATCAGCCTTATTCTGATCATCCAGACAGGTTCACTGATTATGAGCAGGTCCTGAGTAAAGAGAGTCTGACTGGACGTTGTTACTGGGAGGTGGAGCTGAGTGGAAAAGTTAGTGTAGCAGTCTCATACAAGAATATCAGCAGAGCAGGGAGGTCACAGGAAAGTGCATTTGGATGGAATAGCAAGTCTTGGGTGTTAGTTTGTGACGCAAACAGTTATGTCTTGAGATACAACGCGGAGCGTACTGTTGTCTCAGGCCCTTGGTCATCCAGAGTAGGAGTGTACCTGGATCACAGAGCAGGTATTCTGTCCTTCTACAGCGTCTCTGAAACCATGACTCTGCTCCACAGAGTCCAGACCACCTTCACTGAGCCTTTACATGCTGGACTAGGGATTGATTGTGTTGGGGACACTGCTGAGTTGTGTAAACTTAAATAGAAGTCATTTTTTCAGACACAGTGGGTGAAGTTCCGTGTTTTCATTCTTCATCATTGTTATTCATGTTTGCAGATTGTTGTCACCAGTCAATCAATCTTTGTGGGCAGGACTTTGATGTTCTCTCATTTCTTCTCAGGTGTGAAATCATAAAAGAATACATTTTATTTTAAAAGGTTGATGTCAAAATGACAGAGGAGCTCCCCACACTAGCTCGTTGTGATTTTAAATCCTGTTTTCCATCTATGACACAAAAATAATTGGATTTGAAGTCTCCTGTTCAAGTGATGTGACCTTTAAGGGTCTTTTTTGTTCATTTAACATATTATGAAAACAATAACATTTAGAACTTTTCATTCAATTTATTTTTCTCCGTACATACTACAACATCCAATTACTAGGATGTTAGAACTGATGCTTTTAATTTATTTGATAGTCCTTACAATAAACACAGCAAATCAATACAAAATTTATCAGCGGTAAATGTCAACAAGTCTGCATATTATCTGTACATGCTGTTGAAGGAATTGAAAATGTTGGATCTGGTTTGTTTTCTCCATGTTTTCCCTTAATCATCATATTCGTTTGTTATATTTTAAATAATTCATATATGACCTCTTTTCAGACCTTAAACTGTGGGTGGATATGTTTTGGTTTGGCCTGTTCAATGGAAACTCTGTGGACCTTGGTAGTTTGAGTTAGACTGAACTTTATTCTCCAGTTTGAACCTGCAAAGAAATGTGTTGTGGTTACGGTCTCAGGATGTTAACTGGAGTGTGAGTAATCCTTGGTTTAAGGTCTTGCAGAAGTTTCTGTCGGGGGAGAGGCTTCATCTTCACCTTTTGAACCTGGTTGGTGCATAACAATCCCAGCAAACACCGCCCTGGAGCAGTCAAATATGTGTTTTGAGCATGACTCAAGTAAGTTCTTACTTATGAAAATGCCTTTTTGGATCTTGGCCTCTTTCCTGAACGACTTTTGAAAGGCCTGTGGGTCTTTGTCTTTGAATCTGATGATCATTTATTGCTTTTGTTGTTTTAATCTTATTTTCAGTGTAAAATTTTAGATCTGGTTTTGAGTTTGAAGTAAAAATCAAAAATTTTGTTCAATTGTTTGACTCTTCAATAAATGTTTACACTTTTAGAGAGAGTCTTGACTGAATTTGTCTTTGAACTTTTAGATTGTTTACAGTTAGTTGGTTCAGTTTTCCTGACAAAGACACTCACTCCACACAACTTCAGAGGACCATCCAGACAGACGCCCCTTGGCCTTGAGGAGGTACAGTAAGCTTCAGCACATCCACACTCGGCGTTAACTCCTCATCAATCCACTCAGGCCTATTGAACATCTCACATCAATTATTAGCATCCACGTGATGAAGGTTAGCAGTTAGCTCTCAATAAATTTTGCGTTTAACCCAAAGAGGCTAAACAATTGGTTGTTCTTGGTGGTATAAAATAGTTATAATGATATTAAAAAGTTTGAATGATTACTATAATATTTTTTCCTGACAGACTCCACAAGATTTTTCTTCAATCTGCTCCATTTCATTCACATCTTTGAGATGTTTCTTCATTTGTATTGAATGTTTTATATACTAACAGAATAAAATAAAGACCTAAACCAACAAGTAGGGATGGGTACCTTTCACATTTGAACCGATACCATACCGATGCTCGGTACCTGGGAATCGGTATCGGTACTCAACTGTACCAATTTTCGGTACTTTTGCGTGTGTTTATGGGGTAATAAATATTAATTTGTTTAATATTAAGATCTCTGCTGACGTCATTACGCTATTGCTGTGCTGTGTTCAAGTCCGGTATGGAAATTCACCTACTCTACCCAATAGTATGCCTGCTTCTTCCACTCCTCACAGTCACAAGGATGCGTTTAGGTACCTAAACAAGGTACCGTTTGTTTTTACATGAATTGGTACTCGGTAGTACCTACAGAATTCGGTCGGTACCTCTTAAAGTATCTAATTCGGTACCCATCCCTACCAACAAGCTGCCCCCTGATATCTACCACCAGAGAAAAGCTCACAAGCTCCTTTCATTGGGAATAATATTTACAAGAGCCACAGGCCTCAAGCAGCCCCATGTTACAACACACAAACTAGGTCTTTATTACAAAGAGATAGATTAAAAAAAGAAACTTGTAATTTAGGGTAAAAAAATACAGGAAAGAGATTCAAATGACCCTTTGTTGGTTCTTTGAAGCTGTTAAGAGGCTACTTCAACTTCAATTAACCAGTGTTGATTTCGACAGTACTTCTTAAATTATTTTAAATCGTTTTTGTTTAAGTCTAGTTTTAGTTGATGGAATTTCACAATATTTTAGCCATAGAAATCTACTGTAAATTTAGTCAAACAAAATATAAAGTGTAAAGAATAAGGATTTTTTTAAATTTCTCCTTGAATTTCTTAAGTCATGTTTTAAACTTGCATAAAATGAAACATCTAATAACACTTTACTGAATACTGATAAAGTTTGAATGTCTAAATGCACAGACACAATTGTTCCTTTATGTGAAATGCAGTCACCTTTATTTAGGCTACCTGGCAGAGCATCTCAGTTACAAAACCAGAACTGACAATGAACAGTGAACCTGCTCTACATGAAAACATCAATTCATAAAGAGAGCAGCTCTGATTGGATCACTCCTCAACTTATCCCACCACCACCAAGCTAAGGCAGCTGTGATTGGATGTCCCTCTGAATTCATCCAACCTTTCCACACAACCAAAGTAGCTGTAGTTGGATATATTCCAAACTTGTCTCTACTTTCTACATGACCAAATTAGGTCAGACAGGGTTAAGTCTTTCAAACATTTAAGTAAATCTTTTTATTTGTCGATGAAAATATCAGTTAATGTAGTTTTAGTTTAAGTCCATGTGCACTTGTGTTTACAAGTAACTGTCTTGGTAGGGGAAAAAGGTTGTTGACAAAAACCATGACAAAAACACTTCGTCAACAAAATTAACCCTGATATAAACCCTGGTCCATCCTAGGGTTTGATTAATAAACAGAATCAGCAAAAAATCAATTAAAGACATAACAATCCCCCCTTATGAAGGAAAAATAAATTAAAAAAAGCAAAAGTCAGACTATAAACAGGGGCAAAAGAATTTACACTACTAACATTTACAATATGGACAATATGGGTATAAATAAAAATGGACCGCTCGACAGTAAGGAGATCTGACTGGATACTATTTTTTTTAAGGAGAAATAATCCAGAAGATGTTTAAGAACAGCAGCCTCCTCAGAAAGCAGAAGCGACTCAAGGCACTTCTTGTAGAAGACCTGAAGGGTTCTAAGTAGGGATGAAGCCTTGGCCGGAGCTGCTCCATGAGGCCATCCATCCAATATCTATACCAGTTATCCAGTATCTACACAGTTAACCCTTTTCGGGGTCCATCCCAGCTGTCACTGAACCAGAGGCAGGATACATCCTGAACCAGACAAACAACCATTCATCATCACACTAACATCTAAAGGATATTTGGAGTCACCAATTATCCTGATGAGCATGTTTTTGGTCTGTTTCAATAGCCTGGGGTGCCCTGAGAGAACCCACATGTATCAGGAACATGCAGACACGAAAGAAAAAGGCCCTGATCAACACAGGGTTCGTCAGTTGCTCAGGCTTTACCATCTCATGATTCTGACAGGGATCTAAATAGTCAATGAAGACTAGAACGACACACCTTTTGACTGACGCCAAGCTTGAACCTGGTCAAACCTGATTTTCTCCTTCCTCAACTGCAGGAGTGAGGATGAATGTGGGCAGCACACCAAGAAATACTGGAACTATATCAAACATTAATTCACTGCAGCAAGTCAACTAGTCAACTGCCCTCCACCAGAGCTCAGACTCTGCTTCTATCAGCACCAAAAGGAACTTTCAACTTTCAGACTGAGAGGAGACATGGCTCATAGAGGACACTGAGTGGATCCTTCAGTAGATCCAGATCTGTCTGGATCTTCTGAAGGATGCAGTGACTACATCCTCTGGACACAGCTACTGTAGGAGCTGCATCAACAACCACTGGGATACACAAAATCAGAGGAGGGTCTTACAGCTGCCTTCAGTGTAGACAGACCTTCATGCTGAGGCCTGTCGTGAAGAAAAACACCATGTTGGCAGTTTTAGTGGAGGGCATGAAGAAGACCGGACTCCATGCTGATCCTGCTGATCACTGCTATGCTGGAGCTGAAGATGTGGCCTGTGACATCTGCAGCAGGAGGAAACTCAAAGTTCAGCTGGGGTCTTGACTGAGGAAAGAGCTTCAGGTGAACTGGAGCTGAACTTCATGGGGGAATGTTTGGGACTGATGAGACCACGTTACCCATTTTTCTGTCTGTTGTGATGAGCCTAGAATTGCTCCTTAAGAGGGACAAGGGGGTAAAATGTTTTGGTGTGTAGTCAACCTAAAGAACAAAAGATCAGTTTTTAAAGATACAGAATTCAGACTTTTTCCGTGTGTTCAAGGATCAACCTGAGGACACAGTCCTGGTTAATATTTGGAATGTCACTGGTGGATGATTGATCTAAACAGAGGGATATAACATGAAATCAGCAAGACATCTGAGAGCAGTAATGGCTTTACAATGCCTAAAGCTGAGAGCTGTGTTACATTTTGTGCTCTTATGAACTGAGACAGGAGCTGAAATAAAGACCTTCAACAGGCCGTGACGAGCTGAACATGAGAGAGATTTCAAAACTCCACAATGCCGTTAACACAGGAAGCACTGAGTGGATGTTTTTGCTGACAAATATGAGAATAACATCTGATTGTGTCGATGTTGGCAGTGGCAAGTCATCGTTCTAAGTCCAACTCCTTTTACTGCACTTTGCAAAACAGCAATAACACATCCTAAAACAATTAGAAATATTCCCTCTCCTTCACAGTGAACTCTGACCCATCAGGAGAGTCCTATGTTCCCTCCTCTTCACTGTGAAAAGCACAGAGTGAATCACTGCTGCTGAGGAAAGTCATTCACTGCTGAAAGTCAACGAGAGCAGACGCTTGTCCTCCACCTGAGCTCAGACTCTGTTTCTATCAGCACCAAAAGGAACTTTCTGAGAGGAGACATGGCTTATTAAGGACACCGAGTGGACCAAGAGAAATTCTGCTGCTCCATCTGTCTGGATCTACTGAAGGATCCAGTGACTACATCCTGTGGACACAGCTACTGTAGGAGCTGCATCAACTACCACTGGGATACTGAAGATCAGAGGAGGATCTACAGCTGCCCTCAGTGTAGAGAGATCTTCAAACAGAGGCCTGGCCTGAAAAAAAACACCATGCTGGCAGCTTTAGTGGAGGAGTTGAAGAAGACTGGACTCCAAGCTGCTCCTGCTGATCACTGCTATGCTGGAGCTGAAGATGTGGCCTGTGACGTCTGCAGCGGGAGGAAACTAAAAGCCAAGAAGTCCTGTCTGCAGTGTCTGGCCTCTTTCTGTGACGAACACCTTCAGCCTCATTTTCACGCACCTCCATTAAAGAAACACAAGCTGGTGGAGCCATCCAAGAGGCTCCAGGAGAACATCTGCTCTCTTCATGATGAGGTGATGAAGATGTTCTGCCGCACTGATCAGCAGTCCATCTGTTATCTCTGCTCCTTGGACCAACACAAAGGTCATGACGTGGTCTCAGCTGCAGCAGAGAGGACAGAGAGGCAGAGAGAGCTCCAGGGGTGTCGACAAAACATCCAGCAGAGAATCCAGCACAGAGAGAGAAATGTGAAGGTGCTCCAGCAGGAGGTGGAGGCCATCAACAGCTCTGCTGATAAAGCAGTGGAGAAGAGTGAGAAGATCTTCACTGAGCTGATCCGTGTGCTGGAGCAAAGACGCTCTGATGTGAAGCAGCAGCTCAGATCCCAGCAGGAAGCTGAAGTGAGTCGAGTCAGAGAGCTTGAGGAGAAGCTGGAGCAGGAGATCACTGAGCTGAAGACCAAGGACAAGGAGCTGGAGAGGCTCTCTCTGACACAGGACCACAACCAGTTTCTATGTGACTACCCCTCAGTGTCACAACTCAGAGAACCTACAGACTCATCCAGCATCTCTGAACGTCCTCTGAAATACTTTGAGGATGTGACAGCAGCTGTGTCAGAGCTCAGAGAGAAACTTAGGGACGTTCTTACAGGAACATGGACAAACATCTCATGGACAGTGACTCAAGTGGATGTTTTACTGACAGAGCCATGGACCAGAGCTGAGTTCATCAGATATTCACAAGACATCACACTGGATCAAAACACGGCACACAAACAACTGTTATTATCTGACGGGAACAGGAAAGTGACAGTGAGAGAAGATCAGCCTTATTCTGAACACCCTGACAGATTCACTGATTATCAGCAGGTCCTGAGTAAAGAGAGTCTGACTGGACGTTGTTACTGGGAGGTGGAGCTGAGTGAAGGATTTAGTGTAGCAGTCTCATACAAGAATATCAGCAGAGCAGGGAAGTCAGAGGAATGTTTGTTTGGATGGAACAACAAGTCTTGGGTGTTAGAATGTTACACAGACAGTTATATCTTCAGGCACAATAATATCAGCACTGTTGTCCCAAGTCCTGTGTCCTCCAGAGTAGGAGTGTACCTGGATCACAGAGCAGGTATTCTGTCCTTCTACAGAGTCTCTGAAAACATGACTCTGCTCCACAGAGTCCAGACCACCTTCACTGAGCCACTACATGCTGGACTAGGGATTGATTATCTTTTTACTGAGCTCTTGATTATGTCTTCTTCTGCACGTTCTGCTGAGTTGTGTAATCTAACATAGACAGAAGTTGTTACTTCAGGTGTAAGTTTACGTCAGTGTTTTTATTCTTCTTTATTCATGTTTGCTGAACGTGTCACCTGTCAGTCAAACTTTGTGGGCGGGACTTTGGTGTCCTCTCATTGGTTCTCAAGTGTTAAATCACAAAAGAATAATTTGATGTTAAAATGTTGATCTAAAAATGACAGAGGAGCTCCCCACATGGGCTCTTTGTGATTTGAAATCCTGTTTCTCTTTCTCTGACATAAAAATGTGTAATATGAAGTTTATTGTTCTACAGATGTGAACTTTAAGCGTCTTTTTTGCAAATTAAACTGCACATAATAACATTTCATTTATTAATTCAATTTAATATTCTGTACCTACAACAACATTGAAATATTAGGACATTAGGATGTATGCTTAATAAGCCTGCATATTATCTTTACCTGCTGTTGAATGAATAGAAAATATCTGCAGATGTTAAATCAGATTTTTTTCTCCATGTTTTCCCTTTTATCTTCATATTTATTTTTAATATTTTGTCTCAGTATTGTCTGAATTCATATGTAACATTATGTTGAATTCATATATGACCTTTTATCAGACCTTAAACTGTGGGTGGATATGTTTTGGTTTGGCCTGTTTAATAGCTGGGTTTCACGTGACGTCACATTGTCGCATAGCGACAGCGTGCAATTCAGATGGAGGGCAGGAGGTAAAGTAACGTTAGAACTTGCGGTGATAAGCAATCAAGATGCCAATGTTTTGTGTTGTTTACGGGTGCTTTAAGTATATCACAAATTAACGTCCTTGTGTTCTTTGACTGTTGGGCTAACGTCGCCGTTCAGATTTGTTGCGTGTTTGTTTCCATGGTTTGTGTACATCATAGCCGCGACTGCTAGCTGCTAGCACCTTAACACATAAAAAAGAAGAAAGACTCACCCTTGCGAAGACCAAACAATAACCACCCTGTAGTAGTTTGGTACCGAGGTTGTGGAACCATCCACTGATGAAAAAGTTGTATGCCTCCATACTTTTGTAGGCTTTCATCTGCTGTTTGGTGTAGTACGACGTTTGAAGAACCAGATAGTTTGCGATGTCGATAGCCTCAATTGCCGGTAAATCTTTTGTCTCTGCCGAAAACTCGCTCATCTTCATGAGATATGGATCACGCCCACCGTATCTGTTGATTAACTGCTTATATCTATTTCTTGAAACTGGATCTAGATCAGCACAATACGAACTTTCGCCGGTCTTCTTCATAGACTCCATGTTTACTTCCTGCCCTCCATCTGAAACCACGCCCTCTTCATACGTAATAATAATCACTTGACTGAAACCCTCCTATGGAAAATATGTGGGCCTTGGTAGTTTGAGTTAGATTGAACTTTATGCTCTAGTTTGCGCTAGCCTGCAAAGAAAGGTGTGGTGGTTTTGTTATGGTCTAAGGATGTTAACTGGACTGTGAAAGATCGCTGTTCGTAGGTCTTGCAAAGGTTCCTGTTGGGGGAGAGGCTCTATCTTCACTTTTGGACCTGGTTGGTGCATAAAAAGCCCGGCAAACAGCACTGTTGAGGATTCTTATAATTATTTTGAGCATGTTTCACATCATTTTTGACTTGTGGATCACGTCTTTTTGGGCCTTGGCCTCTCTCCTGAAAAACTTTTGAAAGGCCTGTGGGTCTTTTTCTTTGAATATGATCGTTTTTGCTTGTTGTTTTATTCTTGTTTTTCATCGTAATACTTCTGATCTGGTTTAGAGTTTGATGTAATAATCTTACATTTTGTTTAATGTTTGACTCTTCAGTAAATGTTTAAACTTTTGGAGAAAGTCTTGACTGAATTTGTCTTTGACCTTTTAGATGGTCTACAGTTAGATCAGTTTTCCTGACAAAGACACTCACTCCACACAACTTCAGAGGATCATCCAGACAGACGCCCTTTGGCCCTGAGGAGGTAAACTTCCGCACATCCATACAGTATCCACTCCTGATCCATCCACTAGTATAGGGCACATTTAACATCTCACACCACTAACTAGCATCCAATTGAGGAAGGTCAGTAGTAAGATTCAACTGTCAGGCCTCAGGGGGTCATAAATGAAAATAAAAGATGTATTTTAGACAAAGAGGCAAATAAGTGCTACATGTTCTCGATCATGTTATAAAATAATCATAAGAGTTAAAAAGTTTGAATGATTTTTATAAATATTTTTCCTGTTGGTGTTTTTTATTATTTAATTTACTTAAGACTCTTGGGACTCTGAAGATATTTTAATTGTGTCAATCATGTACAATACTCGCTATTTATTTAACTAAAACTGACCTGTTCTGCTCATTCTGAAAGTGTATCTGTCTTAGAAATGGATGTGGACAAAGGAAAACATGATTTCATTCTCGAAAAGAAGAAATAATTCTTAAAAAATTTAAAAAATTCCCCAATATCAGGGTGAACTACTGTCCCCCAGTCATAAAATCTGTGGGTATTACAGATACTATGCAGGTGCAGCCACATTAAACTTCCCCACTTTCCCATGGCACGACCTTGAGTGGGCCTGCCCACCCTAAAAATATTAAACTGTAAATTTCAGGTCTTGTTTGTTGTAATTTGTGATGTCAAGATCCTTCTCTGTTGATTTGGCAGTTACCCTTATAACTAAGAAATGGCTGAAGCTTTGGGGAAGCACCATCTCAGGGAAAATCCTGCAAATGCATGGAAGAGCGAGTTTTTAGAGGAATCTAGGCACTGGGAAATTGGCTGGAAAGTAGAAAGTTAGCAGGTCAATGACAGGGAGCAGAAAATTGAAGTGGCTGGATCTGTATGTGATATACAGTATATACAGTCCAGGCCAAAAGTTTGTACACACCTTCTCATTCAATGTGTTTTCTTTATTTTCATCAATATTTACATTGTGGATTCTCACTGAAGGTATCAAAACTATAAATGAACACATGTGGAATTATATACTTAACAACAAAGTGTGAAATAAATGAAAACATGTCTTATATTCTAGTTTCTTCAAAGATTACTGCTTTACACACTCTTGGCATTCTGGTTATGAGCTTCAAGAGGTAGTCACCTGAAATGGTTTTCACTTCTCAGGTGTGCCTTGTCAGGGTTAATTAATGGAATTTCTTGCCTTATTAATGGGGTTGGGACCATCATTCATCAGAGAAATGAGTGGCCATCATAACTTCAGTGAGAATCTACAATGTAATTAGTGATAAAAACAAAGAAAACGCATTGAATGAGAAGGTGTGTCCAAACTTTTGGCCTGTACTGTATGGCTTATGTGACTGGTGAAAGATATTATCTCCTGATAAAAAATATCCTCCTGATAATATCCTGCATTCCTATTTTTAACCAAATTAACCATTGTTGTGTAAGACAACACGCTAACGTTAAAAAGCTCAACACAGATAAACAAAACTTTGATATAGAAAATACAGATGATTGCATTTTAAAAAATGTTTGTTACCCCTGGCAACTTACATCTTGCAGGCTAGAACTTTAACTGTGTTTATTTACATCCATTTACATTGAATTGGGAAGAGGGGAGTGGGAATGAGGTCATAACCGATTTATCAGCATTTCAGTTACAAAGTTGGAAAAATACTCACCAATCTACCAGGCTATTGTTAGCCTTTGTTAGCACGCCCTGTGTTGTAGTCCGCACATACCACATGAAAAATGTAAATTACATTTCAGCAGGATTTCTATATATATAACCACCGACCAGTATTATGCATACTGTACAGCTGATTTAGTGTAACCAAAACTCTTCAGAAGTGCTAATAAATGGGATATTAGATGAGCTTAATAGCTGTTTACAGCAGCAATCCTCAATTGTCAAGTCAGGGGTGATGAGGATTGCCTGACTTAGCCGTAGGAAATTCCAACCTCTGGGGCGTTTCAGAGTAAATTTCCTACTCAGAAATCTCAATTTCCCAGTACAAATGGGATGCAGCATTTGTCCAGGTTGCTTCAGTAAAGACAGATTCTGAAAAGCTGAGGAAAACAGCCTCTTTTCTTACCTATCTGACTCCAGACGCTCTGCAGAGGTGATGGGCTGGGTCCTAAACCTCTCTGACATTCGATTGTCTCCTGGGGTGATGTAGCGTCGAGGCCTCCGAGCACCTTTGTCCCGATCAGCAGCGCTGACTGGATCGACCTCCATGGCTGAAAGATCTACTTTCGTTGTCTCACTATTCATAGTAAAAAAAGAAAAGATTGGTGGGGAAGGGAGGCAACAGAGAGAGGGTGTTACAAAACATTTAAAGTCAGAAGATCTTTCATACTGTTGCTAATGAAGATGCAAGCACATCTTATCTGCAAACTATCCGTGAGAAGCCATTTCCCACTGTCAGCATGCTGTAGCACCAGAGGGGTAACGTGTAACATCCATGGTTTAATTACAAAATGAGACACTTAACAAAACAGTAAAAGTGGTTAGGAAAGCAATACACCTTTCAAGATGCCATAACGCATAATAACTCTCCAACAGCATTATTTAGATGGATCATTTTTCATTTTCAAAACTCTCCAGATGTACCGTAACTTGTACATGTGGTAGTTTTAGTTAAATTATTATGCTGTGAAAATAAGACGGTTTTATTGTTCAAGTTTTGGTCTTTTTGAGAAGATTTTCCATTGACCTCAGAACTCAGATGTGAAAAGTGGGAAGTATGGCCCTTTTGTTAAAGCTTGTCTGTTTTTATTGCTTTTTATTGTTTTGTATTTTCTCTATTGCTTTTTATTGTTTTGTATTTTCTCAATTTCTTCTGCAATTGACTCAACATTATGAATGAGGATGCCCCTCAATGATTTCTCAAGTATAAAAAAGGTTGACTGATTGATGGCAGATTCCATTAGACAGGTTGAGTTAAGAGCTGGTAAAGTCTGGGTCATTGAAGACCATCTGACATCCCGGTAGAAAATTCTGACAATTGTAATTTCAACTGGAACTCACCATGACAGGAATCTAGCTAGCATCAGGGCTGACTGTCAATTTACGTTGATATCAAGGCCATCAGGTATCTCTTAATATTACCAGTCCTAATCAAGACAATTACCTGGCCTTTTATTTTATTAAAAAAGCTAAGAAACAGGAAATTTAAAGTTCTTTGTGTAATGACTTAGATTTATGTTGTGTTTTATCACAGTAAAATGACTGATGGCAGTACAGGCAGATGCTGCTATACTAATCAACATCATTCCTCTTCAGATGATTATTATCATTGATATTAATGTTAATGTTAGATTGATCTCTCTATCCATGGTTGTATTAATTTTAAATCCATATTAACTAGCCTTACAACCATATCAACTCGAGGACCCTTTTGAAAATGAGATGGCACATCGAGATGGCTTTACCTTTAGGACATGTATATTCAACAAATATAGTGCTATACAGATAAAGATTGCTTGAGTCTTTGTTCAGCAGAGATAATTTTGATTTTAATCACTTTGTCTCTGCCTGGATGTGTGAGTAAATAAAATATATTTATCATATAAAAATATGCATATATGTGTATCTATAAAATGAAGATTTTGTCTTCAGCAAGCTCTATTGTATCAAGCTTTGAGATAACACATTAAAGAATTGGTGCCATACAAGCAGAGATTGATTAATTTATTGATTATTTATCAATAGTACTAAATTGTCATTTTACAGAGCCAACCCCTTAACTCATCTTTATGTTGCTTTATGTGGCATCTCTTCATGTGCTCTTACTTTGTCTATTGCAAAATGGAAACCAACACTGTATAACTAATCGTACTTTGAGGCCATTAACAAATCAGAGTTGTGAGTGGAGGATGACGGCTGACCTGCAGCGGACAGTTTGTTTCAAAGCATTTAAGACTAATCTGACCCAAGGGGCTGATCTGCTTTATTTAGGAACTTAACTCAAAAATCTTGTGTGCATGTGTAACTTGACTGAAATGTTATGACTCAATAAGAAATATAACATCTCATTAAAGGACCCAAAATAATACATGTATCAATAAGCTATAACATGACTCATTTTAATTTTCTCATCATCATTCCTTTTGCTTGTTAAATAGCATCTTAAGTAGCATCATGTGCACTTACAAGAACATTTTTTCTTTTTATGAATTTTTACACCACAGTCCTCAAACTGACACCTTTTCTCTTACCGCCTTTATTAAAAAACTTTTTTCCAAACGTGAAAACAACCCGATAAATGAAGATAGGTGCATTTATGCTCACCAACGGTTTTAATTGCCCTGGTACCTTCATTAAAACTTTCATCCAAGTCTTGATGTTGTGAATAAGGTCAAAAATTTAGATAATTAAAAAAAAGAAACATAGTAATTGATGTTTCATTATCAAATAGTAGTGAAAGAACTAAAGCTTTGAAATCAAAGAGGTTCAACCATAAACAATAGCAACACAGATTCATGTGATCCAGATTCATTGATCAGCCTGTACTGACGTTTCTCACTTGACAGAAACTCACATATTATTTGTTCTATCATGAAAGTTGTAGTTTTTTTTTCAACTTTAACAAAAGGAAAAAAGAAAACCTACAGAAATGTGGCTTAAAAGTAGCATATTTTCCTTCTTTCACATTTTTGATGGGTGTTGCCTAAAAATCCTCTCAGATACTGTATTATGGTTTCCTCTAAACACTTCTGTTTGAGCCCTGCTCAGAGCGGACTGTTAGTGTTTAAACCCTCACAAGCTGCCTATTTGACCATACCATCTAAGTGAATATGATTGGCTTTCCAGTTCTCTGCTCTAACGTCAGCTGTGTCGCACAGACAAGACAAAACATGTGTCTTTCATTAACGGTAGGTGGAAAATCCCTGAACAAAACCATCAGGGGAAAACATTTTAGACAGTTTTTGCACACATTTACTGAAAGGTGGAGCAACAGCAGAACTACAATGGATGCATTTTACGTGCACAGTGGTTATGATGCATGCATGTTTTCATATTAACATGCATTTTAAGAAGTTAAGCCTGTCTGACCGTCAACTGCCGACTTAGGCCTTACATTTATCATGCTGAAAACCTTGAATATAGCCACCATAGGGGTGCTGGTTTGGCGGAGTGGTCAGCAACCAGGCACCCCATGTACTTGCTTCTGCCAGTCCGGGTTCAAACCCCGCCTGTGACCTGTTTGCAGAGTGTCTTCCCCCACTCTCTCGCCCCCTTTCACAAGCCTATCCATTGTCTCTCTCCTATCAATAAAGGCACAAAATGCCCAAAAATACATAAAAAAAAAGAAAAAGAAAAAAGAAAATAGCCACCATAGAGAGAGAACTAAACTGCAGCGTGAAAACTAGAGGTCCATATTTACCATGTTTCATGACATGTTTGTGAAAATTGGTGGAATATGTCACAGGTAAGCTAGAAACAGTTCACTTACACTTGCTGTTTGTTCCTTTCAAAGTAAAACTCAGTTTGCCACTTAGTGGCAGAGACAACAGGTGGGACTGAAGTAGAGAAGATGACACAGACTTACGCAAACACACCTGAAGACACACACAACCCTCCAACGCGATGCCTTCTTCACCCACTTCTTCCCTCCCCTCCAGCACACTGCCTCCACTCCCATATGTGCAGTCTTCTAGTTTATTTGTAACATTCACTAAGTTGTTTATGTGCTTAGGTGTTTGGTTCCTAATCCCACACTCTGCCCCTCTTCAGGAGCTCACTTTGGAGTAGCCTTTTTTTCTTCTTTCTCCCTCCTGTTCTCCCTTTTCTCATCTTAAGAAGATGAGGGGTGCCGCTCTCGCTGGCGACTCGATAGTCCTCCTGTTCCTGTCCCCCGTGCATGTGTCACTGTCCTTTTTAATGTTCTTGGACGGGTTGAACTTAAATTAAATTCTGTTGCTCTGTACTTGTGACATGTGCAATGACAATAAAATCTGCAATCTGAATCAGAACGGCCTTTGATCATGCATGATGCCTAAAATCTGATGTTTGAAAGACTTAATGTTCCATCAAAAATTTTCCATTGAAGCTTCTTTTCTAGGCTAAATCTATGAAGAGACAGAGCCATGGCAGCAGTCAAAACGTAGCACATATGCACCTGGTCAGTAAGTCATAGCATCAGCCACATGCATCCAGTGTTAAGCCACTGCCGACTTCAGTTTCGGTAACTCTTGTCAGTAGATTATTTATCAGACTGCAAGCTCTTAGTCAGACATGTGCACAGTTAGATGTTAAGCACAAACACGAGCCCATGCCAGTGGACCTACAACTCAGGTTTCCGGTTTGCATTCTCCAGGTACGAGTGTCTCAGCTGAGCTACAGATACTCTGGTGTCCAAGGTGCCCATCTCTCCATTAGCCACCCCAGATGTGGGCGCCGCCCTCGCTGCCTCTCTGCTGGCCGCTGCCCTCTCCATGCGATACATGGCAGCGTGCTGGCTGAGACCGATATCCGACATGGAGCGGGTTCGCACCTTGGGTTTGAGACTCCCTGCCATCTCCATACTTCTCTGTCTGGCCTGGGGCAAAGAAGAACCCTTCTGGAGGTAGACAGCTGAGTCAACCCGATGGTGCACTGACGGTTCCTGCTGCCTGTGAGGAGCCAAGTCTTCTAGATGCTTCCTCTGGGAGTCTAGCTCCTGTCTTTGGAGTTCTTGCTGCTGGTGTCTCAGAGGCTCCTGAGGCTGTCTCAGGTGCTGGTACTGCCTGTGAGGATCCTGCTGCTGAGTTTCAACATCAGGTTGTCTCCTTCTGGGTTCATAGGGTTGTTTTGTTGGCGGCTCTTGTTGAGTTGGAGCTTCAGGTTGTCTCCTTCTTGGTTCATACTGATGTTGAGTTAATGGTTCTTGCTGCAGTTGTCTTTGAGCATCAGGCTGTCTCCTAAATTCAGACAGTGGCTGCATTGGAGGCTCTTGCTGTTGAATTTGAGCATCATGTGGACGTCTTCTGAGTTCATACTGTTGTATTGATGGCTCCTGTATCATTTGAGAATCAGGTTGTCTTCTTCTGGGTTCAAACTGCTGCTGCATTGAGGGCTCTTCCTGCTGAATTTGAGGATCTGGTGGTCTCCTTCGGGGTTCGAACTCCTGCTGCATTGGGAGCTCCTGCTGTTGAACTTGAGCATCAGGTGGTCTCCTTCTAGGTTCATACTGCTGTTGAGTTAAAGGCTCCTGCTGTTGAACTTGAGGATCAGGTGGTCTCCTTCGGTGTTCATACTGCAGTTGTGATGGGGGTTCCTGCTGCTGAACTTGAGGATCAGGTGGTCTCCTTCGGTGTTCATACTGCAGTTGCGATGGGGGTTCCTGCTGCTGAACTTGAGGATCAGGTGGTCTCCTTCGGTGTTCATACTGCTGCTGCGATGGGGGTTCCTGCTGCTGAACTTGAGGATCAGGTGGTCTCCTCCTAAGTTCATATTGTGGTTGAGTTGAAGGCTCTGGCTGTTGAACTTGAGCATCAGGTTGTGTCCGCCTAAGTTCATGCTGTGGTTGTAATGGAGGCTCCTTCTTCTGCATTTGGGGTTCTTGGTGATGCACAGGCTCTGATGGTTGCTGATGCCTTGGCGTCGGTTTTTCTGAGGAGTGGGGAGGCTGCGATCTAAACAATCTCTCTTCTTGGTTGTCATGGCTTGCAGAAGGCTCTCTCCCTCTACTCCTGATCCTCTCGACTGTTCTCTCCCTTCCCCTTTCCCTCGGCCTCTCCCGGTCCCAGTCTTCCTCCCCTCGGCTGGCCCTCCCTCTCTCCGGGCTGTAGTTCTGCCAGTCCATGTCTTCATGATGGCCCCTGTGGGGGTCGTCAACGCTCTTTTCCCTCTTGCGGATCTCCGAGGGCAGCACGGCCTTCCTGCTCTTCAGCAGGCCCTCTGTATGAGCTTCCTCCTTGAGGACCTGCCTTGCCTCCATTCTTGCCTCCTTGTGGGCGGCGTAGATTTGGTCGGCACTGACTCTCCTTCGTGGTAGTACCTCAGGAGGTCCTGAGAGTCTGGCAGAGGCTGCAGCTGCAGAGAGAGCCAAGTATGGCTGAGAGTCCACAGCAGGACCGGGGTGTTTGTACTCCAGAGCAGAGGGAGCAGAGGGTGTTTGGCCGTGGGCAGGATGGTGGCCTGGGCTCGGCTGTGGCTGTGGAACAGTCCTCTGCTGGTTGGGTTCTGGACGCTGTGGTGCATACTGAGCAGTGCTACCCTGAGTACGCTGTCTGTTAGCCTGGTGTCTGTCTGGACTCCAGTCAGGAGGCCGCTGGGCACTTTCATCCCTTGACAATCGCTCTCTAACACGGATTCTTGGAGAAAGAAATGAATAAAGGTTACAGAGATTCCAGCTTAAATCAAGTGTTTTCACCATCTTATAAACCAGAGATGGGCAATTTTGGTGACCACAAGGGTCACCTTAATAAAACTATCACCACTGCCACACATTATCATATGAAGGATAATAGAATAAGACAAGAGTTGACTTTATTAATCTTTATAAACATCTAAACAATGTACAATTACGCCAATTATAATTCTATTTGCTCATAAATATTGTCATTTTAAAGCTGTTTTAGATAATTTTCTAAAGTTTTCTTTATGAACTTGTTGTTTTTTGATATAGAGGAAGTAAGATGGTTGCATGTGGCCTCTGGCTACTAGTCGCCATCTCCTATTTTAGGCTAAGAGGTAAACTCAAATAAGTACAGCCTCAAAGGCATTCATTTTTTATACAGTAAAGCAAACCAGACAGTATTTAAACTCTTCATAATTGTTGAAGAGCATATGACTGCTATATTATGGCAGAAGTCCAAATTGTGATGTTTTTTATAACTAAAATTGAGTTCATGATGGAAAAAAAACAATCCTGCATGGTTTATACAACATCTGCCACTGTGTGTAATGGTGAAATGTTTAATTAAATTCCTCGTGTTACTTTGAATAATAACATGCATGAAATAAAGTTATGTATGACTGAGCAGTAGTTTATAGGGGCATTAAATTTAGTGGATAAATAATAAGCAGAAGTATACTCAAAGGCTAATTCATGAGGTACGCCTGTTCAACTATTTGTTAACACAAATAGCAAATTTGACAATTAGTTGGAAGCAACTTAATATACCCTAAAACAAGGTTGAAATGGCCTGATGAAGTCCAAACTAAGCATCAGTATGGGCATGAATGGGATTTAAGTAGCTTTGTAGATTTCAGGCAGGCTAGTCTAATATTTAAGAGACAGCTGATCTACTATTATCTCTATGCTTTAAAGAGACAACCTTACCAGAAAACCATTTCTGAATGTTCAACACACCAAATTATGAAGTATATGAGCTACAGCAGCAGAGGAACACACCAAGTACCACTCCTGACAGGAAGAAACTGCAGCTATACCAACTCAAAATGGGTTCTTAAAGGTGCAGTGTATCGAAATTGACATTTTAGTGATATCTATTGATCAGATTTTGGAATAAGCCCGTCCGTTATATCACTAAGTGACAAGAGCCGGTGAAGACCAAGAAGGATCGTGAACAGGGCATCATGTACAACAGTCAGCAGATGAGGGTTTTTCATTCATGTTTGTAACAGATTATGGGTCAGTTAAGATGCCACATGCTATCCAGGTAGATTTCAGGACTAGTGGCCAGACTTGTATTCAAAAAACGTGTTTTTGCTCTTTTTGTCCCCAAAACCCACCCGTAAACAACATAAGAGATCATTATAGCCGTTTTCGAATTCGCCTCCTATACTAGCAGTGCGTACTGATTCGACCAAAATGTAGTATGCAGTGTACAGTATGTGAACAAAAGCGAAGTTGCAGTATGCAAAAAATACCTGGATGACGCACTGATTCAGGAAAAAAAATTACAGTATGCATTGAACCAGTCTGCTTCGCCTACTGTTACCCACAATGCAAAGTGGCTGAAGTGAAGCTTCAACAACCGGAGCAGCACACGGAAATAAACATATGAGCCACTACTTGTTATCTTTACCTTTTTAACACGTAATAGTGTGTAATAAATTGTAAAATTGTAAAAAGGTCAGTTGTTGTTGTTTTTCCGTTAACAGTTCGTAACGGCCTGACGGTGGTATTACATCCATCCTATACCTGCGGCATTATTAGCGTGAATCACAGACAACATTTTACCGTTAGTTTCAGTACTTTTCCTCAGTTGTACCTTAAATTTACCTGCTTCTCCTCATTCTAAATACTGTATTGTGCATGTGTTGTTTATTCTTGAACTGTTTTTTTTTTTCTTTTAAGCGGCCCTAATACACCGTTGTACGCCGCAACACAAAAAATATGCAACAAATTCCTCTCCCAAATAGTACATTGACTGTTTCATGTAAAATGCTGCTTCTGGCAACATCTTTGCAGATTAATAACTGAAATGTCAACATGTAGACTACTCATGGTTTGTTTGTTTTGCACAATTAAAATTTAGTTTGGGAAATAAATAAGCTGTAGCCTACTTCTGCTTTGCTCAAACTGGAACCCAGCGGAGTAAACTACAAAACAAACCGACAAGAACAAATTAAGCTACATTCCTTCTATAGTAGCAGTATGCAGTGCCTACTACATACTAACAGTGCCTACTACATACTACTTCTGCTTTGCTCAAACTGGAACCCAGCAGAGTTAACTACAAAACAAACCAAACAGAACAGTCATACTACATACTACATTCAACTATAGTAGCAGTATGCAGTGCCTACTACATACTACTTTCATACACAGTATGTAGTTGGGGAATACGAAAACGGCCTACATCAGCCTCCACAGGGGGGCGACCCGTGATATATAACTATAAAAAGCTTTTTCTGACTTAACAAAATGAAGAGGAAAGTTTTATGAGGATCATTGTACACCTATTTTGACGGACTTTACATACAAATAGAAACACTATATCCTACATTTACCTTTTGTGTTTGGTGAGAAGCTGCCAACTCCTACACCCTACACCTTCAAGCAATAACACTCATGAGTTTGCTGCACTCCAGTGGCTTCCTCAGTCACCAGATCTTAATCCAAAGAGGAGCATTGAGATGTGGAGGAACAGAAGATTCACACTGTTTGATGCCATTATGGACCAAAGTCACAGACGAATGGTTCCAGTGCCTTGTAAAATTTATTCAATCAATAATTTAGTCAGTTCTGGAAGTAAAAAAGGAAGCCAACCCAGTACTAGCAAGGTTTAAAAGAGGGAGCATATGGCCATCAAAAAGTAGAGGAAAATAAATAAAATAAATAAATAAGCAAAAGTAAATGAAGTAAAAACAAGCAATGGCTGGATATAAATAACTTATAAATATAAATAACCTGGCTTTATTATACTTAAGATCCAAGATCCTGCTGTGGAACTACAGCAAGCTCGGCTGGCAGTGCACTCTGGGGTTAAATTTGAGCGCTTGGTTCAAACACCTCTCTCCCTCTCACTCTGAAGCCTGCGTGCCAAAAACGTAACAGAAGCAGAACTATTTACATCCACACCCCTGTGACCTCTGGTCGCCAAAGGTTGCCTTAATCTCATTGAAGACCACTAAGCCAGACATAATTGATGGACCTCTGCTCGATCGGACACGCCATGGTTGACTCTCACAGTAATGACTATATCTTGGTAATACTCAGACACTATAAAACAGTTTATCTGTGTCAGGTAGGGCTGGTCAACATCACATTTTTCAGTTATATTTATACTTACATAGGGTTTTGAAAAGAGTTAGATGCTCATGTTGATTGAGAAATATATGGAAGTCTTAAAACTTGGTAAGAAGATATTTTTTCAGTAAAGATCAACAATAGTAGTCTGTTTGTTCATCACAACAAACCTATCTTTAAATGTTCAGTCTAAATGGAAAGTGAATTACATTCCTATTTATTTCTATTTGCTTATTCACTTGCATTGACATCCTTTTTAAGATCATTGCACCAAAACAAAAGTCCTAAACACCCTGCATTGGGTTATATTTGTCTGTAGGAGTCTGCAGTTACCTTAACCGCACAGCTCATTTGCACCGATAAAACCACTCTTGCACTTTATGTTGGATCTTTGCAAAATAAACATGTTTATCTAAGAAATGTACAGAAATCAGTAGTTAAATATTTCCATCCTTAACAGAGATAATTTCTTCATACATGTCTATAGTCTGAATCCATCCTCATCATATTATATGTGGACTTTATGCTTCTTATTTTATTTCATATTTTGCTGCTCTTATTTATTATTTAGTATCTTTTTGTGCATCTATTTACATCTATTATTATTTTTATACCTCTTACCCGGACAGCAGAGTAGGAATATCATTGTGAACCATGTTTCCCGATGTGCAGATGACAATAAACACTCTGAATCTTTGAATTAGGGCTGGGAAATATGGCCTGAAAATAAAATCCCTGAATCTTCCCCAAAAACTCAGTGTATGATTTTAATTAATTTATTTTCCCTCTCAAAGCAAAAAACTCCAAGTGGCACAAAAGTGACATGTTTCAAGTTCTACCTTTATGTTATCGAAATATATTCCTAAATCAATCACAGTTTCCCTCTTAAAATTAAAGTGTGTGTCATAAAATGCTGATTATGTAGTTCTAATGCAGGCAGGTTTGCCTACATAAACACTGAAAGCTGAGGGATTTTTACAGCTTGTTTACATGTTTCTCTCTGATCAATGTTCAATCTAATTGAAAAAATATAAATGCAAGCTTAAAAAAGTGCTTGTGAAAAACCTGACAGGGCCACCATCATAGCCCTGTTTATATTTGTCAAACTCTGCAACAATTTACAATTTAATTAAGTGCATTAAAAACAAACTCAATTTCTAATTTTTAAATCTTCTGCAGAAAATAATTCAAATTAATTGATTTAATCCAAATATTTCCCAGCCCTACTTTGAATCTACATTATTTCTGAGTAGTTCAAAATTAAAAAAAAAGTCTGAACAGCAAAAATATATCAGCAACATGTAGGAAACAAGATTTCCCAGGGAAATTAAGGCAGTGCTTTCTGTTAACCTGAAAAACCAGATGGACCCAGAGCTGAGCGATGTGGCCTAAAAATTTAATCCCTGTTTTTTTTTTTTTTTTTTAACCACAAAACTTGCTTTATCAATCTGCAGACTGAATTTAAACTACAGAACCTTCTGTCTCTGAGAGTTTTTAAATCGTTAGTGAAAACTCTTGAAACAAAAAAGTCTGTATGCCAGTGCTTCTGCTGACGTTTTATTATTATTTATCTGTCACTTATGTTGAGCTGTGTGAGTCTGAGTGTGTTTGGTAACTGCATTGCTGCCATTCTTGGCCAGGCCCCCCTTGAAAAAGAGATCTTTGACCTCAATGGGACTAGCCTGGTTAAATAAAGGTTAAATAGATGTATTGTGATTTTTTTCCCTCTAATAAAAGCAACACAAAATGACATGAATTAAATTTTGCATTTATGTTCTGAAAATACATACTTTGCCACAGAGCTTATACTCATTATTATTAAAAAACCTTTGACAAATCAGTGCTTTTTGTTAAAGGCAATAACATGATGCTTACGTCCAAACTTCTCTACAAAATTCCTTCATTGTTGCCCAACTTTATTGACTAAAATGACATAAAAATGAATAGAAAGCCCATAAACTCTCTCTTTGAAAGTCTAATTGATAAAGCCAAACACTTGTGAAGTTCACCTGTCCTCATGGCTCAAAGGCTGATCACTTTCACAGGGTATCACTCAGCCTGCAGGGTCCAGATGTCATGGATCTGGGCCCCTATCAATTACTGTGACACAGAATAAATCCATACACCTGCACGACAAACCTTAAAACCCCAGGAGAATACCCAAGCTCTCTTGTAAACCCCTCTCTATACTCCTTTCAATGCCAAATCATACGAGAGAAAAGGGTTAATGCGTACCTTATGCAACAACATGTCAGAGTCACTGACGGTACAGGACCCAGATGAAATTTCATAGGTGAGAATCTGAGGAGGGGGGACGAGAGCGCAGTCTCAGCTGCTGAGTTAGGGGGTCTTGGACTGACCAGGTCAAGGCATGGAGCTGACTAATGTTGTCGCCCCATCAACTCTGGTTCACTAAAACTAGTCCACTGCTGATGAAGCTCAGGCCACCCACAGTCGGGTCATGAGAAGCAGACTGTGAGCTACAGAAGCCAAGTTAGGTGATTTATTTGTTAAGCATGTCATGGTATTGGCATCAAAAAGATTTCTAATGCTCATCTAGCAGTTATGGGAATTTCTGCCTTCTTTTTGACATTATATCCGATAGGTCTATAATAAAAAAGTACTGACACAGCACAATGTAGCGCCCAATAAAAGCCCCGATCATGGAATCATGGAAGAAATCACATGATTTTACATTGAACATGGAATTCAATATAAAACGCAGAAAAAAAATTGGGAATAAAAAGCAATGTATCTCTCAGGAAATTGCTCCGAGGGGGTCGCTAATGCTGGGGACAATGCCCCCCCTCATTAACAATGCAAACACATCACTGGCTAAGTTGGCAAAGGAGCTACGAAACTCCCGGCAAAGTCCAAACTACAGGGCGGAGCAGTTTCCCAGTGATTATTACATGCCCAGCGATCAAATGTCTACAAATTTTATCAACATACTGATGACTGGACCCATAAAGATATGTGTGAGAATCACCTAAGGAATGAGGGATTATATTTCAATAATTTTGTACTGTGCCTCAGGGTTAAATTTACATAAAATCCGAAAGGCTAACTTAAAAAAAAAACAGAATATGGGCAGAATTTATAGGGCTCTAAAAACATCTCCACTTACTCTTTGCCAATATGTGAATGGATAGGAATTTATAGAACCTACATAGACCAAAATGCTGTAAAAGCAGTTGTAAAATACACCTTAAATATCACACGCTGCTCACGAGATATGAAGCTGAAACTACTGATCCTGCAAATAAAAAATAAGACACATCACATGTTAAAATATATATCATGGTGAAAAAATGAAAATAAAGAATTTTATTAAAGTAAGTACAGAGCCGAATCAAAAGTAAAATAAACTGAAAAAAATCTCTTTTACCTACTTTTAACTCAATTTTGTGTTTTTATTTAATTCAAGAACAAAAATTGAACTTTCATTTAGAAATTTTACTTTTAAAATATTTTTATTTATTAATTTATTTATTTGACAACTTTTGGAATTGATTTAACTCCAGAACCTACTAGCAGGTGCAATGATGAAGAAATAATCAGTGATATTCACTTCACCTCTCAGTGGTCATGATGTTATGCCTGATCTGTGTGTATCGAAATTAGGGCTGAACAATTAATTGCAAATTAAAATAAAATCACAATATGGCTTGTTGCAATTTTCAAATCGCAGAAGGTTCAATATATTTAGCCCAAAATGTGTTTTGGCATTGTGATGTAGTTTTTTGCAATTTCATGCCTATTTTTTTTACCTGTATTCATACACTTTTTCCCACTTTTGGACCATTTTTTACCTTTTAATAACCCAGTTTTGACAACTTTGCCTATTTTGCCCCCATTCATCTTTTTTTGGCCTCTGTCAGAACTATTTTTGGAATTTTTACATGTTTTTTAAAACTGAATTTCAAATGTAATTCCCAATTTTGCTGCCATAATCAATTTTCTTAAGCAACATTTGGATTTTTATGGCAATTTTTCCCCATTTCTTTTTGCAATTTCATACCTTTTTTGCACCTATTTATTAACCTTTCCGCTTTCATACCATTTTTACCCAGTTTTTACAATTTCATACCTATTTTGCTTCTGTTCTTCACTTCTCCACTTTTTCTCAAATCTTTTATCCTTCAAGTAATTTAATGTCATATTGGTTTTACTATAAAAAGATCTACTGCTTATGTTTGTTTGAGAATACAGAAGATGAGGAACATTAAAACAGTTGCAGAGTTAATGGCAATATTGTGGAAAAAATTGCAATTAGATTATTTTCTCAAATCGTTCAGCCCTAATCAAAATGATAAAATGCAGATTATTATTCCCAATAACACACAGAAAGTCTGACCTAAGGGTTTACAACAGTGGTTTTCCAACCTCTTTTGTCCAAAGCACTAATTTTACAACATTAACTGAAGGCAGCTGACAGCCAAGCCTCATCTGACAAATGACATGAGAGCATTTAAAACATAGAAGGGCTGAGAGTTCACTGCAAATACTAAGACATTAAAAACAAAGGTTATCTAAATCTGCTTTCTTGTGCAGCCCTGATTAAAACCAAAACTTTCAGACTCTGCCGTGGACTGTAATGACACAGGCTGCTGTTAAATCAGAGTTACCACTGAGGACAAGCAGGAAAATCAAACCTACTCCGAAAACAAATCTTGCAATCTACCCTGCTGCCCTGCAACCTTTCTGACCCCAGCGAGCTGCGCAGAACACCTATATGTGTGAAACACGAGCAGGGCAAGCGTGACAGAGCAGGGCTCACAGTCTAGAAAGATCTTTTTTATGTGAGGGCACTGCTTAAAGCTGCTGTTAAGTTTACCAGCAATGTGTTTCAGCTCCGACAACAAAACAAGATTTAGCTTGTATATCTATAAATGTGTTTAGCTTAAGTTTTTAACGATTAAAATAGCCATCTATTATTTTCAGAAAGTCCTATACAAAGTCAACTGATTAGAAAAACAGCCTGTAAGGACAAAATACACATACAGCTTAAAAAGGCTGCAACACTTAACGTAGGAAAAAGTGAGAAATCTATTTTGGGGCCAGTCATAAAAAGCCTCCGTTAGGCTGAAATGATCTGAACAACACCAAGGCCAACATAGAGAGAGAGAGAGGGTCAAAACTCTCTAACACTCAGCCACTGGAGGGCCCAAGAAGTCCACAAAAACCTTAACTATCAGGACAAAAACAGCATCATTACAAAGTACCAGGTAGCTTCTTTAAAATGCCACTGACTATCTGCAGGCATAAACTGCAGAAGGTACTTGATGCAACAATTAAAGCACCCCTAAAACGATTAAAAAAAGATGCAAGTACAATTATCCAGATTCCTAAACTTGACAAGGATTTTGTAAATATTATACCTTTATGTCGTATCAAGTACAAGCAGTACAGCAAATTCTGACTGGCTATTTCCATGACAGGATGCAAAAAAAAAATTAATCTTCTTCTAACTAAATAGTGAAAACTTAAGAAAGAAACTATGCCAAACTTTTACTGGGAGATGTAAAATGTACATTACATGTCATAAGAGAATCTGTTATACTTTACCTACAATAAATTACAGCATTATAGTCCTGCATTTATTTTTTTATTTACACTATTTATTAGTTATGTATTATCTGACTTATTTATTGACTACATTTTAACATTTTTAATTTCTAACTTGTACCACAGTCTTAACACAGCATTGTTGCTGTTATCTTCACTCCTGTCTGTACTTTAATGTTAATTTTTATGATAATCTGTGAGCTACAAGACACTATGAGGATCGATTAAGTATCTATCTATCCATCCATCAATCCATCCATCCATCCATCCATCCATCCATCTATCTAAAACTTTGTAGACCTGACTGTAAAATAGTATTGGAGTTAAAGGTGTAGTCAGCGATCTTCTAATCTAATCCAATGCACGATTTGTCAAAATCACCATATTTCTCCTCTCCATCCACAAGATGTCCCCACTGTCAGCATGTTGAAAAAAAGTCTGGTTTCAATACACAGCCTTGGCTCTGAATTTCAGCAGGTAAATACTGTGGCTCGGGCCGAGTTACCAAAACAGAGTACACCCCCCCACATCCAGGGGGCGATCATACTCATGCGCAGATCAGACAGAGGGGGGGGGGGGGAGTTGTAGGTTGCTTGGCATGCGCAGTTAGCGTAAGAGAGAGATACAATATGTGCAGTAGCAATGGCTGAAAAACAGCCCAAAAGAAAAAGGTCAGAGGAGTGAAAAGTGAAAAAGAAGGGCTATGACCATGAAAGAGCGAAGACCCGGGTCAACATTGGTGTTGCTTTCCGACGGTGGAGGGAACTCGGCTTATTGAAATATGTGAAAACGGACGCTGATGTTGTCGTCTTTCTGCTGGATAGGTAAGCAACATTAGCTTTGTGGTGCTTCACATAACAGTAACAGCCGTCGGGCATTCATCTTATTGTCTAATCTACCAAAATGTACTGTTGTTGTGATGTTATCAATAATGGCAGTCGAGTTGTCTGACGAGTCGGGGTTACCTTAGCTACGTTGGTCAGCTACACATTTTCTACTGCCGTTTCCATGACGATGCACATCGATCAGCTTTCGGGGGGGGCGGGTCTAAATTCGTTTATAAACAACCTCTCCACTCATTTTCTCCCACATCGCTGACTACACCTTTAAAATATGGATGAGCACCCCTTGAGGTCTGATACCAAAATTGTGCTGACTAAACTCTAAATACATCAGTTACATTCTTGATTAATCTCTCTTTGTTTCAGCCCCTATTCAGGAGTTTTGATGGGAGTACAGCACAGTCAAACAGTTTATTCACTCAATGTTAAAAGGCAGATTTATTCAAATAGAAATTCAACAAATTTTGGGCATCATAATTGCTTTAAATCCTTCACTCTATTCTGAGTATAGTACTTGATAATACCAATAATGGGGACTTGATTTCCTTACCAGTAACTTTGCTTTTAATAGCAAAATAAACAATAACAGCATCCTGTTGAGGCCATTGTGTACCCCAGCATTATGGAGTTAAAGCTGTATTAATTATGGAAAAAACATTGTAAAGTTTCAGCTCAAAACAGATCATTTTCTGACAATTGGGGACCTCTGATCATCTTTCATATTGCATTCAGTTTATTTAGTTTCTTTGTGTTGATTTCAGTTGTCTTTACCTTGGGTGTACTTGTATAATGCAGGGTATCAAACGTGTATTTATTAAAGAAAGCTTTAGTGATGATCTTTGTCTGTCTGTGAGAAATGCTCTCATAAGAGATATGCAAAGAACAACAAGTGAATGCATCTCCTGTTTGTGTGTTTACTGTGAAATAAATAAAGAGTAAAACAAAGAAGTCAGATTACAACTCACCCCTGCCTGTTGAGGATGCTCTGGGCCTGCTGCTCGATGAATAAATCCCCAGGTGAGATGCCGTAGCGGGTGGAGGGCAGGGAGGCTCGGCGGGCGGTGCGAGGGGAGCTGGGCACTGCTGCCATACTGTAATCCCTGGTGGAGGCGGGGCTTGGCTCCTGATGGGCGGAGTCCTGATGGTGTGGGAGTCTCTGCTGCTGCTGTTGGAGCGGGACAGGGTGATGCTCCGTGGTTCTACTTCGGGCTGAACGGTCACCACGCCGGTAGTTCTCCATATTCATCACTCTTTCCTTCTCTGAGAACCCCCTCGGCCTTTCTTGTGTCGGGGGAGGGGCTTGAGCGGAGTGGGAGGGGCTTGACTGGGAAACAGGGGCAGGATCTGGTTGAGTCCTCATGTAAACTTTGCCCACTCCAGAGCGAAACGGCCCTTGCTCCTCAACTTCCTGTTTGTCCCTGTCTCGTCGAACAACCACTTGTTTGTCAGAGGGGTCGGGGTCACGCCGCGTCCGGTAGCGTGGTTTGTAATCCATGTCCAGCTCCTGGTCCAGCTGGATGCCATAGCGCTCTGACAGCTGCCTGCGGCGCTCGGCTTTGTAGCGGGCGATACGTTCAGCCTTGGAGCTGAGGCTTGCAGGGTCCGTGGAGCCGGATGTGGGTGTAGACGTGGTGGATAACGTCACGGGGTCGACGTAGACCAAGACTGGCTCTGTTCGGGCATTACCAACTCCTCCTTTGACCTGCGGGGATCTTTCTTGAGGGGACGTCTGCTTTTTAGGGGTGTCAAGCTCCTCCCGACTGTAGCGCCTCACTGTTTTTTTAGACAGGGAGAAACAAAGACCAATCCTTTAAAGACAATTCTGAAGATTAATGCTACAGCTACGTCATATTGGAGCCGCTCTATCAGTGCTCTGTTTATTAGGGGTGGGAGAAAAAATCTATTTTTGTTTGACGATTTTTAAGTTGATTATTTTTTGTTCAAAAATCATTTTTTTTCCCAAATTTAAATGCTTAAGTTTAGTCTGTGTTAATAAGCCACTTTTAAATGCAATCCAGGCTTTTGAAGAGAGTATAAACAGCTGGTTAAAATATATCGCGGAACAAATCCTAAAAACAGACTCACATGTGATGTGTATTTTTCCTGATATAGTCTGTAGGCATTATCATTGTTCATCTTTTCACTGGTGTTAAAAAAACTAAAGAATGCAAAAATACTGTCGAACTGCAATTTAAACCAAATCGGCACCTAAAAAATCGCGAAAAATCGAATTGGGAGAAAAGCATGTCGTCCCATTCCTACTATTTATATAGGGCTCAGATCAAAAGACGCCAAATTCAGGGTCAGAAAGCACCATGAGCTTGTTTCTAAACCCCGATTAAAAAACATTTACAGTGACTGTTTTGTCAGCTGCTGACATTTAGGAACACAGTCACCTGAAAGTCAACAGTTGACACACAAACAAATTTAAAGTGATACGCCAACATTTTTTTGAGTCACTCCTGAGTCCATGACAAGCAGATGGACACCATTCTTTAGACTGTGCGTGTAAAATCAAGGAAGAGACAGGCAAAGCTCACCCACTTCTATTTAACTTAGGGATGGGATTTGGTATGATTTTATTGATATCAATGCTATTAACGATCCTGCTAATCGATCCAATTCTTTAACTATTCCTTTATTGATTCCTGCAGATTTTCTGTGTGGGCAAATATTGGTCTGTAGATTTTCAGTGGTGACAATGTCGAACACATGTCACAGCAAAGATAACTGCTTCTGCAAGTTGCTGGTGTTTCCACTCACTTAAGGTTGTACAGTAGGTACCTTTTGTAAAAAATGAAGCCCCAATTCTGAACCCTGTCAGTGGAAGGTATTGATAAGGGAACTGATTAGCAAAAAGACTCATGATGTCGATTCTTTGATGGCGCTGTTAACGATTCCCAATCGGAACTGGTTTTGGATTCCCATCCCTAATTTAGGTTAGCTCAAACACCTGGGAGTTGGTGTGCTGGTTTGGCGGAGTGGTTAGCAACCATGCACATCCCATGTACATGCTTCTGCCGGTCCAGGTTCGAATCCCGCCTGCGACCAGTTTGTAGAGTGTCTTCCCCTACCCTATCACCCCTTTTACAAGCCTATCCACGGTCTCTCTTCTATCAATGAAGGCACAAAATGCCCCAAAAATACATTAAAAAAAAACACAAGGAGGCAATGGGTATCGTTAGCCTGCCTCTGTCTACAGTCATCAGGTAAATTCTTCAGCAGCTTTAAATGGTCCTGTGTGCTTGATGCGACTCATGTATTTTACCTTGTTATGTTATGAAGGCTAAGATTAGCATTTGTATGTGGTGAAAGAAATACAAATACACTAAACCACAGGGTACATACCATCTTGGGTGTGCTTGTCATTAGGTCAACAAAAGTATCTATCTATCTATCTATCTATCTATCTATCTATCTATCTATCTATCTATCTATCTATCTATCTATCTATCTATCTATTGTTCTATCTTTGTATCTTTCTTTCTTTCTATCTATTGTTCTATCCATGTATCCATCCATCCATCCATCCATCCATCCGTCTTGTCTATGCAAACATTGGTGACTTCTGTCCATAAAAAGTATTAAAGAAAAAAAGGTTGCTGCATGTTTGCTTTCTCTCTTATTTAAAACCAAAATAAAATGATGTTGGTGGACACTGACAATCACTTCACAAACGTAAAATTCCTGCAGGCATTATTAGTTTTCCAATGACGTAAAGGCTTCCTATCTTTTCTTACAATAACACAAATATGAAGTTTTTCCAATGATACACATAACAAGCATACTGCAAAATGCAAACACGTGCACAACACACTTCTCTTAATGCTTTTTCGTCTTTATACAAAGCCATGGTGTATATGATTAGTCTAACAATGATATCAATACTCCTGGAGTTTCGGTCAAAGGTCATGACAGATAAGTGTGAAAACCAAATCAAGGGTGCAGCCATTTTATTGTGGTCGACATATCTATAGTGGCATCTCAGCAGCTGGATAGTAGAAAACAGCAGGGTTGATACTGTAAATCATGAATGGTTTTAAGCCGACTTATTATATCACTGAAGTGTCCTTTAGATTTAAACACACCAGTCCTGAGATGCGTCCAGGGTGGACACTTTGTCTCACTACAACAACAACATAAAAAGTCTTGACGAGACACAACCACACTGCTGACTGAGTGCCAACCTGCTGTTCCTGTCCTGGACTTGTCTTTAAGTTGTTTTCAGCCGCCTGATCCCAATGCCGTGCAAAAGTCAGACAGGGTACAGGAGGTGACTCAATTGGATTTGACAAAAGTGATCTTAGAAACTCTACCTGCTGGTTTACAATCAACACATATGTACTGTAGTAAATGCGAATGATCCCTACACTTCACTAAAAAATTGATGATGTATTAATTTGGCTTTGAGGCTGTGGATATTAGGGATGACATTTAGTTGGTAAAATTGTTAAATTTGGATAACCACTTGCTGGTCATTTACAAGACAGTAAAACTATATTTTAAGTACCATAGCTTAACTTGTAGTATTCAAACACATGGGCATGAAGTTCTGGTCAAATTCTCAGTCTGAAGTCTAATGCAGCTGCCTGCCTGTAGGGGTCACTGTAGCTTAGCTGCATGTTCTCTGTTTGCTGCGTCGTGCCCTAAATTCCCTCTAATCAGGATGCAAACAGAAACTGAATGAACACCTTGAATTGATCAAGAGAGTCCTGTAGGAACAGCATGGATTGGCAGAATTTTGACCAATAGCTTTAAGTTAAGTTGTATTTGAAGAACTGAGTATATTAAACTCACATACAGTATATAACTATTTGACTGAAGAAGCAAGAAACCACACTGAGCAACGAAATATGGACTTTAGACTGAAAGGTGGAGAAAAGGCTACTGGTGCTAGCACTGCAAAAAGAGCTGGCCATATTCCTCTCCGAAAAACAACATCAGCACTAGGAGTGTCCAAAATAATCTTTCAACTAACACATTGCAATTAAGATGAAGATGTACTGATGTCAAGACAGTCGATTTTCCATTATTCTGCTAGTCTGCAGCATCAGTTTTGTTTCTTTAGAAGGAAAACTCAAGTATAGGAAGATGAAACCTGTGATGTGTATTTATTTGATTTACAATGAAAATACATTTTTGTTGCAGTCGATCTCAAAAGCCATTTTCGATCAATGAAAGGAGATTATTTATCTGACTGCTTGTTTTGTTGCTTAATCTAAACAGTAGCCTGGTGCAGTAATATGGGACATCAAGGATACAACTCACGGCATTGCATCATGATGCATCATGATATTGATCAAATTGACTTGTTAATTTAATGATTATAATTGAATTAAAAGACTTGTAAAGATGCCCAGCTCTAGCCAAAACATGTACCCAGTAATATTAGGGTCCAAAAATAAACAGATTGTTTTATTTTATAGTTTTCTGAGTGCTTTATTTATACTTGATTAATCCAGTGTTCACTTGCATTCAGTCAGACTGTTAATTAGCTGTCAGTGACCAACCCTAATTAATGTCATTAATTACTTAGTCCTGCAGACCTCCTACTTCACAGCAGGAGCTTTAAGACTTACAAATGCTTGTGTGGAAAACAGAGTAGCCTTAATAAAATAAAAAGCAATAAAACGAAGACCTTTCTATAACCTGCTATGAACATTGCTATGGTAAACAAAGATAAATATCCAGTATTAAGGGTGTTCAAACCTCTTTCACAGAGGGCTTCACATAGAAAGACGCATGATAACTGTGCTGCTTTAATGCATCTATCTTAAGTATATTGGGGTTAGTTGATTTTCAGACTCAAAACAAGACCAAACTGCAAAGAGCTGATAAACTTTGTAGAATCTCAAGTGTGTGAATGTGGGAGCACAGTAGTCTTTGTGAAATTGACATGGAGATGGAGAAGCTAGCAAAGGTAATGAGGTTAATTCATGCTGCTGGTTAAATGTTGTGACCAGTTTGTCTGTACTGATCAGACTAAAACAAGCTTTATATATTTTTGTGGCAACTAATAGAGGTCCGCAAGACCTGACTACCACTGACCAAGCTGTAAAACATGAGCTGCAGAACAAAGTCTACTCTCCTGAGTACAATTGTGTGTTTATGGAAATATTGTCATTCAGGTCTGTACTTCCTGAGATATTAGATTTATAAAGTTTGGCCAATGAATGATTCTCTCTACAAAGTGGTCACTGCATTAACAAGCACTGTCTGACTCTGCTATAATTAAGGTTTTCAATTTATGTCTTCCTCAAAATCGTTAAACAGTTTTTGTACTTTAATTGTCACGAGAAAAGAAGCCCTTGTCTTTTTCACAATTCACCACCTGCCACAGCCTTAAACTGGGCAAAACTTTTGCATATAGATGGCACTTTGCATGGATCACCTCCTGCCCCTCATCTTGAGTTCTCTGCAGTGACAAACAGCCAAAAGGAAGCATCTCATACAGCTTCATACAGTCCTCGCAGTGCATCGTGCCATGCTTACCCATCAAACATGGCTCACAGTTATCTGAGGCGCGGGTGTACCGCGGGGGATCCTCCTCCAGCATTCTGTTGGACACCAAACCACCAGGCACCAGCGCAGGGGGAGCATCGCTTTCAATCCCCTCCAGCCGTCGTGCTATCCTCTCCTTCCTGTCAGAAAGAAAAGGTGGAGGTTAAAGAGAGAAGGCGGCGGTTATGAGTTGGAGTTAATATGAACACAGCAAAGTTCAGGGTCATATTTTATTTTATATTTTAGTACCTGTTCATCTCTGGTCCTTGTGGGGCAGGTCCTTCAAAGTATTTCTTCAACTCTGAAACTGAGCAGCAAAACAGAAGATAACATGTTCAGAGTCTGGAAATGTATAAAAAGAGGCAAACTGGTTTCATTTGGACTTTAAAACAGTGCACACCCTTTGGAAGAACTGCCAGATACTTGGCATCTGTTGCTGAAACACTCTTGACCAAGGTGGTCTTGTCACCCAAGGGAAAGTCGCTCTGAAAACTGGAATAGAGGACAAAGTCACATACAAAATTCAATATAACCACAAGTATTGCAGTCATGCTTAAAGGGATATGCCAATATTTTTTCTTTTCGTGTCTTGCCGCACCCCTGAGCCGATGACAAGCAGGTAGACGACATTTCTTCATTTAAACAGTTCTTTTTTTTTTTTTTCCATTTTACCGCACTGTGGTGCATGCTTGTTGTTGATGGACATGCTTTTTTGTTGGCCTACTTACCCGCAGTGGTTTGTATCATTAGTTTTGCATGTATTTCTTTAGAAAATCACATTAAGTGTTAATCTTAGTCTAAAAATAGATAGCGTAATATAACACAATAGAAAAAAAAACAATTCACAACAAGCACACAGAGTTGCTTAAGAGTTTATCTGATGACTGTAGACAGAGGCAGGCTAATGCTACCCACTGACTCCTAGTGTTTGAGCCAAACTAATTAGCAGGAGGGGAGCTCTGCCCTTCTCTTCCATGTTACTGCACACACAGTCAAAATAATGGTGTCTATCTGCTTGTCACAGACTTGTGAGTGAGGCAAGACACAAAACAAAAAATGTTGGCGTACTCCTTTAATAAAATGATGAAAAAACACAATAAAAAAGAGGCTTTTGTTTCTGTTAATTAAAAAAAAACATGCAGAAATATTAGTTGGATTTTTTTAACCGGACAGGATGAGACAAATGTTAGGAGAAGGCTGCTGGACATTCAAAATCCATAACGAATCAGCTGTGTAAAGGTTAAATTTTCATGTTTTCTGGCAATATAAGAAAGGTAACCCCATGGCAGATAGTCAGTGCAATAAACAATAAGCATGAGGAGTAGAAGTCTTGTCTAGTTTATGAAACTACTCTATCAAGCAGAGAAGACATGTTAAACACACTACAGAGTGTATAAAACTCAAAAGAATGAAAATGGGCACTTTAACTGATTACACATTTCAACTAAAATTAAAATTTTAATGGGGAAGATATTATTAATGAACCATTAGCATGTTTTTCTGCGTAGTTCTTTGGCTTAATTAGGTGAAACTAACAATAACTTTGCTTAGCCAACGACTCCGTCTCAAACGCCACGTCTTAAGAAGGTGACGGAAGGTAAAGGTGATGCTCAGCCGGTGTCACCGCCAGCAGGATCCAGATTAGGAACTGTGTCATTAAGTCCTGATTCTCCTCCAAGTGGAAAGAGACAATCAAGCTCTTCTCTTAATGCCTTATGTCACAATCAGTGGTTTACTACAGGGTAAACAAACACGCCTCGCTTTCAGACTTTAGTGAGCAGGACAATGAAAAAGTTCACAATGGATTTTTATTAAATTATTAGAGAATGTTGGTGAATGAAGGAGAGGTGGTTAGATTTTGGAGGGGATCACTGCACAGATGTGGATCCAGAATATTTTTAAAGGATTTGTTAATGGTACAAGATAGTGCAGTTATCCCTACATTATAGCTAATAACTCAAAACATCTCAATGAATTTTGATGGAATATTTTGGGAATGTTGCTAATGGCACAAAAGAGAAGTGATTTGATTTTATATAATGACAAGGCTAAAAATGTCAGGTATATATACATGGTTAAACAACATATTTATTGACTTTCATTTAACAATGTACAGACAGTTTCATATTGTTGTCTTTATGCCAATCTCTCTCTGGAAAAAGAAATACACAAAACAAAACATCAAGTATCTTTTACGATCAAAAAAGTCCTTATTTAAGGAAGATTGTTAATTAAATTATAAAGTCTCATACCATAAAAGTGGAGTACATGCATTTTCAGGATCTACATCCATTTATTTTTTCTCTTTTTTAGGGAACTACAAACAAACTTTTTTTTCATTCAGTGTTTTCATCCTGCAGAAGCCCTTCTATATCTCCATTCTTAATATAGTTCTCAAATGGTTTCCAGATGTCTCATAAAGTGCCAATTTGTTTTCATGGTATGTTATTTTTTCTATTGACATACATTGTGCCATGTCAGTAAGGTATATTTTACTTTTCCAAAAAGTGTAAAGGTCATTTGTATGCAATGCTACATCTGACAGCTACACGACCTTTTCAGCACTGTACATGCTGATAAAGGGGTTTTTGTGCTTCTGGGGGAGGGTACTATGGCCATAATGTCATGTGAACAAGAAAGTGTCTTAAGATAAGCTGGCCCAGGCACCTCCAGCTCTTAATGCTTACACAGCATGCTAAGCTAAAGCACTCTGCTGTAGGAAACCTACAGCTCTCCATATCCACAACCTGATGACCAAGCAAAATCAAAAGAATGCAATGGCCTCAGAAAACCTGAAATATTTCTCAAACCCCTTGTTTTCTTTAAGGCTGTGTTTGTTAGAAATAAAAATTCACTAGTCCTAATCATCTTGTTTTGTGTGTTTGAAGATGAAACAGACTGACCTTAAGGTTTCTGTTGGCAGAGAAACTGAGCTGCAGAGTTTGTTTGGAGCTTCAGATTCAAGTCCTGAAAAGAGAAACAATGATCAGTTTTTCACTTCACAAACAAACAGTCCAGTAAAAATCAGATAATATGGATACCTGTTTCAATACCACAGAAAAAACACTACAATTCCCTGACACCCAGAACTGGACTCATTTTTTATAATCGCAAATAATGCTGTTAAACTCCTTTACTCAGTCTGTATTACATATGCCTGATAAGCACTTGTATCACCTGTTTGTAAGTCTTAAACACTTTCTGTGCTTTAAATACTGATGTAAACAAGCACATAACGCTTAAATAAAGCCGCTGCTATTACACATTGCACATAAACTGACACCACTCACAACTCTTCCTCCGTGCTGGTACAAACAGCAACATTGAACAGGCTGGCAGAGGAGGGCACTTTTAAAAGCTTGGGTCATGATTCTGTTTTTAAAGAAAAATGCAGACTAGAAATCAACGGTATCTTAGGGACGTGATTGTTAAAACTCTACCTGTTCACAGGAGGTATCATCATTAATTTTAGACACAGCAGACATCCCTACACTCTATGGTAAAGTGATTTTATCCATGGGTTGACCAATTTTCCTGGCTTCTGCCAATCAGTGTCACACAGTACTCAGTCCTGCAGACCTCTGGCAAGCCAAATGATTGATTATAAAAAACCTGAGGCTTGAAACTTTTGTTTGTTTGTGGTCAACATACTGTGATCAACATCAGCACTGAACCCAATGTCTTGTATTTGCCTAAGTAAGTATATTTAAATATTATAATTTTTCTATTGTAATTTTACCCCTTACTTAGAATAACAGTAAATCAGGTAGTAGTTTGCTTGTTTCTCTGTTAGCAACATAGCTCAAAGAGTTATGGACGAAAATCTTCAACATTGCGAGATAGGACCATTTCTACAGAGCCCTGCTGGTGACATTATATAGAAAAATAATAATGCGTGGCCACGAGAAAGTAAGGCGAGGCCATAGGGTTGTAACGTGTGGCCACGAGATAAATAATGCGTGCCCACGAGAAAATAATGCGTGGCCACGACATAGTTAATGGACAACTTTGAATACATTGATCTTTATTTTAATTTGGGAATAAACTACAATGACATTCTTAAAGGGAAACTCCGGTTTTTGACACCTGGACCTTATTTTTAGGTTTGTGCATGCTGATATACTCACTCAGACAAACATCGTGCAGCTCGGAGTCCTTCAGAAGTTATTTAGATCCAACCGATTTAGCCGCACTTAGCGGGGGCCACGGCAATGGAGCTTCAGCGCGGGACATAATCTCTGCAAAATCGCTCATTTCGGCTATATTTTTTCATCCATCGCCAGTGTTATCATAAAGTCAGCTCGTCTACCATCTTCAGGTGGGTCAGCTGACCTGGTAAACAAACTTTTGATGACGTCATAGCCGCGCGACACAAAGGTACAGCTGACTTACTTTTAGCCGGCATTGCTGAGCAACATGGCAGAATATTTATCTGATGCCAAAGAGTCAGACTACGACGACCGGTTTGAGTCTGAGTACACGGACGAGGAGCTCCATGAAAGAAGAATGTGGAGGGAGAGAGACGAACAGCTGGCTCGTGAACAACAAACAGGAGCACGTCCACGACTCAATGCTAACTGGTGGTGCGCTTGTGGACAGTGTTCGCCTATGGCAACAGAAGAGGAGTGTGTTTGCTGCTCAGAGTGGGACTTGAAACCGGCTGACAAGCGTATGGATCTATCCAGGAATATATGTCTGACTACTCTGGAGGATTTCTCTGCAATGACAAACCGGGCTGTGGCAGAGACGAGCGATTTTGCAGAGATTATGTCCCGCGCTGAAGCTCCGTTGCCGTGGCCCCTGCTAAGTGCAGCTAAATCGGTTGGATCTAAATAACTTCTGAAGGACTCCGAGCTGCACGATGTTTGTCTGAGTGAGTATATGAGCATGCACAAACCTAAAAATAAGGTCCAGGTGTCAAAAAAACGGAGTTTCCCTTAAAGTCACTTGCGATTAGGCATGGAGTAATTCTTAGCAACAGGCACTTAATTCGGCTGCTCTAAATGACTGCGGTCTCACCATCCGTGCTTCAGATAAATGCGGTCACGCCATCCAGGTTTCAAATTCTGTTGCGCACTTTGCCCAAATTTTACGGTAGGCCAAATGTTACGGAGGCATGACGGTGGTGCGTTCAGTGGCACCGTGGAAAAATAACTGCTAATTTCCAGACAATTTTACTGCAACATTATTGATTGAGAGAACATCAAAATCAGGCATTTGAGGCCCATTTTTACTATAAGCAAATATCAAAAAATTCATTAAGAAAAATTAAATTTGTACTTATGATCTAGGAGGTCCAGCAGAAAATTGTAAAGTACATTCCCAGGTAGGCCTACCTCTGTGCTTTTTTCCCAAAAAAAGCACATTGATCTTTATTAAAATAAACAAAGTTGTCCATATTAAGAGGCTACAGTCTCTGTATTGCTCTGAAACTGGAAGATCTCAATACTGAAGGTGAATTCTGTCGTAGCCACACATTAACTATGTCGTGGTCATACATTATTTATCTCGTGGCCATGCGTTACTATCTGGTGGCCTCGCCTTACTTTCACGTGGCCACGCATTATTTTTTTTCTATACAATGTCATCAGCCGGGCTCCGTACATTTCAGCCATTTGTGCATAGTACTTCACAAAAAATAGTCAGGAAATTTGGAGAAAAATACAGGACAAGTTTCCAACAGGTTCTACAAGATATCAAAGACTGATCTGGATCCCAGCAAAATTCTGGATTCTCTGATCCAGAACAAGAAAAATGAAGATATCCTTGGAATTTTCATCATAGCAAGGGAACAAATAAAGGCATAGACTTGCAACAAATGCCAAAATACAGCCAAGATACTGTGGAATCTGGTTCAGTCAGATTTGTTGTATCTTCAGAAACTTTGAAGCTAGATCCAGTAGAAAACCGCCCTGACAAAAAATTCAATTGTCAAGAATAACTACTGAACTAGAGCAGATATCACTATGAATCCAGTTGCCAATGTTATGTTTTCATGGTCAAGGAATCTAAACATGTAGATGAAATAAAGGTAGGACTAATATTTATGGTGAAAATCACAATATGGCTGAGGACTGTGGCGCTGTGCTTTTCTAGTTGTCAATATTAATTGTATATTCCTTTCATTTTCTGGTTCCTGAAAAGGCACTTTTTTTGTCCATAAACTTTAGATTTATATCACAGGTCGTGCCACTGCTGCCGTCACATGGTTGAAAACTGTAAGTTTGTGTTCAAACAGCTTATCAAGACGGCAGCTCCTGGTTCATTTAAAAGACACGTGCTTCAAAGTAGCATCATATCTCCAGCACCAAATGTTGCTTACAGACTTGATGCTATTTTCACAGACCCACAGTGCAATGCTATACCTCACAGCATCAGTTTGGCATAAACATAAACTGCAGAGTAGCTGTTTACTTTGAAAACTGCCAGGGTGAAGGATGAAAGGACTGTTGCAGAGACTTGTAAAATCCTGTCTAATAGCATTATAAACTGCTGTGCTGTGTTTGGGGATCAAATTAGCCTTTAAACTCAAAGATGTGTTGCTCAATCTGAGCCTTTTTAATCTTATTTAAGCAACTTGTCACTGATTTACCCTGGTGTTTATTTTATATAAACCAGCCACAAGTGTCTGCTTGGCATAGTGCTCTATTTTTTATTCTTTAGTAAACCTAGTGTAAACTTCATAACCTCAGGCTATAGGTGAGCCATTTTATTGATTATTTAGGTACATCTGAGGCTTATTCTCTGACTGATAAACACTTTATTAGAAATTATTTTTCCACAAGGATTCCTGAAAATCCCCCAACTAAATCTGAGCATAGGTATAGATGATATTATCGGTATGATAGCAGTTTTGGCAGGTAAAAGCTAAATTCATTGGCTGATATGAAAAATTCTGCTGATGTTTTGGCAGTAGCTACTGGGCATATTTATCCTATATATTGGCCATAGTAATGGCAGAATATACAAATGTACCATAATGAGTCAAAAGTATAATTTATTGAAGGATATTATGTTGTTTTCTTGCTTTGCATCTGTCTTTACGTAGAGTAAGTAGACTATCACTTTAAAGAAGCAGGTCAGTGTACAGAAAAGGCTTTGTGCAACTGACAAAAATATTATTGATACTGGTGATAATGAGCCCAAAAATGTAGGTATATAGTAAATTGACAAAAATCCAGTATGATGCATCCCCTATTTAAGTTTTGAACAAAACTGAGAAAATTTAGAATTATTCATTTATCAATAAAAATCACAACGTCCACCTGGATGTCATGGACTCGGTAGTGAGGCAAGACACAAAAAGACAAAAAAATGGTAGTGAGAAAGCTTTAATTATATAAATCTCTACATATATGTTTTAAGATAGATGAGTAATCTCGCTCAATACCAAGCAAAAAAGTCATGATTATAATGTTTCCACAATCAAACAGCCATAATGTCCTCTACAGTGAGTTCGGTTCAAAAGACTCTCTTTAATAATTTTCTACTTTTCCTACTGTTCCACATTTTTCTAACTTTGTACAGCAGCTGGATCCTCAATGTTTATAATCATGCAGATCCAATCTACAAAGACTGTGAGCTGCCCAAAGCAACACAGCCCAATCAGCATCCTTCAGAGCAGGAAGAGGCGGGAGCTAGAGTGAGACGACAGCAGAAAGTGACTACTCATACAGAGATTAGCATAGATGCTGACAGCTTCAGTAGCAGTTTTATCAAATATGGACTGCATTTGAAATTAAAAACAATAATACAAGGAGCTCTTCTCTACAGAAAGGAGATTTTCCACTTCTGACATGTTTTGATGACAGCTTTTTTCGACAAAGCGACTCATGCTTTGTATTTTACACTGTGGCAGTAGTGCCCACCTACTACATTATTCCACTGGCCAATATTTCTTTTTGATTGATTTGATAATCTTTATTTTTAACACAGGTATAATAAAGTACTTAGGTCAAAAAACAAATAAACAAAACAACAGAACATTATTTACAGAAATTCTAAGTGTTCAATGCTCAAAATGCAGTAGAAAGAAGCTCGGCTTATCTTGTCCCACCCGTTTTCATCAGCGAATCACTAATCAATCAGCAACACACACACAAAAAAAAGTTTATCAATTGAAAAAAGAAAAGAAAAAATACAAATAATACAGTAGAGCAGAAGACACAGTTCACAATCATCCACTTTCAATGACACGGATATATTTGCTGAAAACAAAGTTTATATACATCTTTTTGAATTGTATATTTTTACTCAGTTTGATGTTATATTCCATATTATTCCACAAAACCACCCTACAATGTGAAATGTTCACTTTTGAGATTTGTCGAGCATTTTTCATGTTTATTGTCTCTCTATAGTAATACCACCCTTTCTCTGTCTGTGAATAGTCTCTTGAGGTTGCCTGGAGTAAATTATTTCTTGCTTTGTATATAATTTGTACTGTTTTCAATTCTAGCAAATCCCTAAACTTTAATATGTGACTTTATGAAAAATCCATTGGTATAATTAGTGTGATTGATGGAAAGATTGTCCAATTGCCTGCAGGATATGTTTTTGAAAGGTTCTTCTCATTCCCAAACACTTCTGCGTTGCCCGGATGGACTTGTGAAATGTTCTGAATGGCCCATCTAGCGTAACAGGTAGCCATTCTTCAGCCTTATTATGGTCAAGTAAAATGGACAAAATGACTCAGCTGGACTAAAAACCACTGGCTACAAGCTGTATAAGAGATGTCACTTTGTTCTATCAAAGTAAAACATCACTACTTTGCCTCGTGCTTCTGGCAGCAAACTTCCAGCCTCTCCTGTGAGTCACTTTTCAGATAAAAGACGACTCAGAAAAGTTCCCAGCCGACAGCCGCCCCCCTCGCTCTCACGTCAGAGCAACAGCAGCCTGTTGTAAAGTTGTATCCCAGTATAGGAGACAGATCCTGTTACTGCTCCAGACGCCTTGGGAACACCTCCGTCTTATTTTGGCCTCCGGAGACGGCGTGGCAATACCACGAGCACGTCTGGCAGGACAGACGGTGAGAAAGTGAAAGGTGTGGAGGTAGAAAGACACTCCTAATGCTCTCTTAATGAAGTTCAAGGGCTCCACATTGTTTTGTAAAGAGAAACAGGGACACTAAAGCGCTCAGTGTGAGGTTTATATGAGCATGGAACAAGTCAGAGATGCTTAGTTCAATGACTGTGGCATGCACTTTGTAATTACTTGTGTTGTTTGGGATGTCTTACCTTTTAACCTTTATGTGCATCATGTTAACCTATGAGGCTATTTTCAAGCCTGTAGGGCCAATGTGGGGCTTATAAACCTGTAATGGACTATTTTTCTTTCTGGAAAGCCCCCTTGCAAAGAAGTCAGTTCGGCTTTCCCTGGAAACGCCTGCAGGTTGTCAACAAAACAAGCAGCATACAAGGCTGAAGGCTGGCAGTGCCAGAGAGCAGCTTAGGCTGCTGACGGTCCCAAAGTGAGCGTGGTGAGGAGAGGGATTTTCTATAAATATTCAGAGGTGCAAAATAGACTCTCGAGCCTTCACTTGCACACAATCTGTTTTGAAGGGCTGCAGCTTTTCTTCCTCTCATCAGGAGATGATAGAGGTAGAGCTTCAAGGTGAAGGAAGCAGGAAATTAATGAGAGCACACACACCTGTTGACTCGGCAGCATGAAACAGTTTCACAGTATCAACATCCTTAGAGAGCGCCTGATTCCTTCACATTATTCTGTAACAGTGTGACTCTTTGGAGCACTTTCCTACTGTTTTCCTTTCTGCCATGATGAATTCATGCCTGGTTTTGGATGCAATATGTGTATATATGTATATGTTTATTTTATGCATGTATTTATGTATCCATGCATATATGTTAGGGATGCTCGATATTGAATTTTTGCCGATATATATCAATATATATCCGATATGCTGTTATAATCGTCATTATCGCTGATACCGACACCCATATTTCTGGTCAAAAGACAAGCTCTGCACTTCAAAAATGGACTTGTATATTATAATGGACAGTATATTTTGGTGAGGAATGAAGGCAAAGCATTTAACTCTTGCAAAAATGAAACTCTTGATTTTTAGAAGTAACCATGCGGTGATGAGAAGGAGCTTCAATACTGTGTATTTGTGTAATTTGTCAATATTCCAGCTGTTATATAAGGTGATACATCAACTGTAAGTATCTGCAAAAGTCCACATATTGGCAGATAGTGATACTTAACTTTTTAGGGGATTATACGGTGCATCCCTTATTTATGTGTATCTATAAATGAAAAGTTTGTCTTCAGCTGCTCCATTGTGAAGTGTCTTGAGATAAAATTTGTGAATTGACTTCGTACAAATAAAGATTGATTGACTTTCTTTGATCTATTCACATGCATAGTGATATGATCTTAATGCAAATTTTTCATCATCCAATCGTTACATCCATGGTCAGGATGTATATGCCAAGGATAAGTACTCGTAAACATACCACCTACATTTGATATTTTCATCTGAAAGATGATCCAGGATGTTTACCTGAGTTTGCAAGCTGATGCAAACACCTGATTTCCTACTCTTTGAGAATTCAGACTTTTTAAGACACAAACCGGAAAAAAAGTCTGTGATTGTTTTGACTTCAGAACAAGTGTGGTATAATAAATCATTTTTTTCACTGACACCTCAAAAACAAAACTTTTTCAAGTGAGATTGTAAATGTACAAAACATAAGCCAGGGTGCTAAATATTAATCTGAAAATAAAAATTTGAGTCACATTGGTCTCACATCAGAAAGCAAAATACGTGACAGTATCTCAAACCTCATAATTGCTAATACTAATATATTCAGTTTTTCAATGTCAAGAGCAAAGTCTCTTTTACATCAGAACTGACCTTTTCATTTTGTTGTAAAAGTCTACTGAGTGAAAAACAGATGAAACAACCAGCCATACTACAAACCAATACAACAGCATATGGCTCATTTATACAGCAGCTCTATGGTTTGTAAATATTGGTAGAAAAGTTAAAACTGTTTTTATTGATAACTTACTTTTGGAGCTACTATCTGCTGATATTGATACTTAGGCAATATTATTGAGCATCCCTGATATACTGTATATGAACAAGAACTTTAAATGCTAACAGTTTTAGGACCTCTCACTGACAAACAAGACTTTTATGGCTTTAATTTTAAGATCTATTAACACTTAACACTTAAATATTTGCAGGAACCCTGTAAGACAGGGGTCATCAACTTCATTTATCCAAGGGCCAATTCCTTCCTGACATACCTTATGGGGACCGGACTCTAAAATAAATCTAGTTAAGTATTTATGAGTAACATAGTTTGATTTCTTCAGAACTGTTTTCATTCCTTTACCTTTAAACGTGAGATCAGTCCCTATCACAATTACTGCTGCAAACTTCAAGGAGATACTCTACCTACTACTGTGATGGACTTTCATGTTTTCCAGCTCTTTGTTTGGCTCCAGTGTCCTTGTTTTCTCTTTAAATTTCAGATCACAGGTGACTTTATGTAAAACAATTTTCACATGGAGTCATGCCTGATAAAACAGTTTCAATCAAAATATTTTGGGGAAATTCATCAGTAGTTTTGGGGATTTAACAGCAGAAAGATGCCCTTCAAACCACAACAAAACCTTTTCCCTGGATATGTTTCTGAATTTGATAATCACATGGGGGCCATGTACCAAGCTATGAGGGCCGGATGTGGCCCCCAGGCCGCCAGTTGGTGATCACTGCTGTAAGCTAACACACCAGATGGACCATTCAGCATATTTCACTAGTCCATCTTTGATAGAGCCCATAGAAATAGGTTTGTAATGGACAGAACCTTTCAGAATCACTTCTGACAGGTGATTGGACAATGTCGTAGGCGGCATTTCTGTGCAACATGACATGAGCCACTTCATAAATCAAACTCTCACTATCACATTTAAAAGTGGAGCAAAAATGTCCTCTCCGTAGAGAAGTTCATAGTGTTATTATTTTTCATTTAATAAAGAAATAAGTTCCAAATCTGATACAATTGCTACTGAAGTTGTTAGCATCTGTGCTAACTTTCTGCAGTTGTCTCTCTCGTAGCTCCACCTCTTCTTGCTCTAAAGGACACTGATTTGGGCCGAGCACAATCGTTGTAGATTGGAGCTTGGCAAGATTGATCTGCATGATTATAGATGTTGATTTAGGCGGATCCAGCTGCTGTGCAAGTTTGGGAATCCTGTGATACATGAGGGAAACTGCTGTTGCATGGCTTCACACAAACATCAACAAACTAAATCAGTTGGACGGTTGACATGTTCTCAATAAATTTGTCTTACAAGGAGTTTTTAATCAGTTGAACGAAGCAGGCGGGCACCCATGTTTCCCATGTGTGCTGTTCCACACTCTCTATGCCCTCTCCTCTGTCCCAAGGGCAAAAGGCTGGGAAATGTCTTTCAAAAGAAGACAGCAAAGCAAGATCAGTTTTACATCACCCCAGTGTGTCCTTCTTCTTCCATGGTAGTTAGCAAACAGCAGGATATTAGCACTTAAATGTTTAAATCTGTCAATTTTATCTGTAAAACCTCCCCATGGATGCACAACCTTTAGGGTATGACATCAGTACTGGCAGAGATCTTCAAAAGTTAATTGTCATACCCACAGTTGTTAGTATCACATATCAGCATTAAGTTTGTGGAAGCCCGTTGTTTAATTAGGTGCATTAACTATAAGCTCCATAAAATTAGGCCAATATTCTTGAAGCAGGTTGTGACTAGGCCTGCAGGATGAAAAAAAGATGCTTTGATAGTGGAAAGCAGGTGTTATTTTCCATGTCTTATACAATCTTTGTGGTTCCTTCTGAATCAAAAAGAAATCTGAACTGGCAGAAATAAAGCCATAAGTGGCAGCTTTATCTTTAGTAAACAACATAAGAATGTGTGAAAGCAGGGCCATTATACCACAGCTATCCATATTAAATATGTTAAAAAAAAACAAAGCAAAAATCAAGACCATGGACCACCATGTGTTTGCAAAGACTCATTCTGTAAAACAATAATCTTATGATCAACTCTGCAGCCCTTGTTGCAGTTGTCTGATTTTGCGTATCAATAAAGTGCTACAAAGTTTAAACACTTCCAGTTTTTCCTATATCAAATATCATGTATCGCTGGTATTTTCCTGTGGCTTTCTCATCTTACAATATAAATCCTTTTTTCATCTAGGGCTGGGAAATATATTGATTAAGTTGATTAATTCAAATTTTTTTCTGCAGAAGATTTAGAAATCAGAAGTCAAGATTTTTTTTTCTAGACTTACTCCAATTGCAAGTTGCTACAATGTTTGAAAACAAATACTGAAAATGTAGTTTTCATTATGGTGGGTGCAAGCACTTTTATAGGCTTCCATTTGTTTTTCAAATAAGATTTAATATTTCTCAAATGTTTTAATGTTAGCAAGCTGTGAAAATATCTACATTTTCAGTGTGTATGTACACAAACCTGCCTGTTTTTAAACAACATAATCAACATTTATGACATACACTTTAACTTTAAGAGAGAATTCTGTTTAGTTTGGGGGTGTTTATGTCATTTTATGCCACTTGAAGTTTTCTTTTTAGAGAGATGTTTTTTCTTTTAATTGTAAATTGAGTTTTGTGGATAAAAACAGGGATTATATTTTTAAGGCCATATCGTCCACCATTAGTTTCATTCAATCAAACAGACCAACAAGAGCAAACGAGGTGTAAACCACAAACATAGACCCCCATCACTCAAGTGGAATTCCCCCGCTCTCTTTGTCAACAAGTCATCAACGTAAGAGGCCAAACTGCACAACTACCATCCCAGCAGCCCTCACCGTTACAGGTTCTCCAACAGCTTTTAAAAGTCATCCACAGCCAGACCAAAGCTCTGCTCTCACAGGCCTTACCTGGGCCACAGGGCTGCACATGGTTCACATGGTAGCTAGAGATCCATGGGTTTCGAAACATGTTTAGGAAGCAGAACAGAAGGATGCCCCGCTGCTAGACTCTTCTCTGGTCCCAGCGGCGGTTGATTAAGTGGCAGCGGTTGAAGCGACGGCAGCTACCGGTCAGCAGCGGGCGGAAAGGCAGCAGAGGATGGAGGTGGTGACGCGACCCCACACACACACCGACAATCACACGTCCACAGCAGAGTGACTGCCCCGCTACACAGCAAGCTCTACACTGAGGAGGTGTGTGTGTGTGCATGTGTGTGTGTGTGTGCATGCATAGGGAGCTGAGGGAGAGAGACAGCACAGCAGGGTGCTAAAGCAGCTCAGAGCCCTAATCAGATTACAGGCAGAAATTAGCCTTGATGATAAAAACTCTGGGACAGGATTGGAGGAGGGTGCCAGCAGGGCTGCAGGGGGTGGTAAAGGGTCCAGACCAAGGCCACTGGGAGTCAGATGGTGCTCTGAACACACACGCACATCAGGAACTTCCCAGAAGTAAAGCCACAAAATTTATGACTATCAACACTGCCTCTGAGAGCTGGGAAACTCTCCTCTGCAACAGCAAAGCTCGAGTCCACCGCATCAGAAAACTCAATGACACAAGGAAGAGGGAGGCAGCATAGGAGAAGTTTTAATCAAACCAATTACAGAGTCAAACAATGTTATTTCTGCTGATGTGCACTGAAAAGGTATCTTTGCTCGACCTGAATCCTTATTGAAAATATATAATTTTAGACCTTTTGTAATTGACCTACCTACCTCAAGCTTAACCCAACATAGTTTGGTGACTTGTTTTAATGCTAAACTAACACCATTACATAAAAAAAACTTAAGTCTGGCTTTTAATACAGGGATATTATTTTTATTTACTTACCTCCTTTTATTTATTTTGTTATTATCCTCTCGGCAAGTGTCATTCATGCCAACTTTTAGTATGTTGTTTTTTTTCTGTAGTTTTTTCTTATTTTGAATTTGTTCTTTAAGTTTTTACTTGTCTGTTTTTTTTTTATTATTATTGATTTATCATTACAAACTTAGCTCCTGTGTTTCCTTATTTTTAATTGAAAACAGCATTTCCTCAGTCGTCCTTCCCTTAGTGCTGAATGTGAAAGGGGAGGACGGTCAGGGTTTGTATAATAAGTGTTGGTGTCAAAATAATTATTGTTTTTACCATTTTTTCTCTAATTGTGTGTGTTGCAGTTGCTGCATTTTATGTAAAGCACTTTGTGCAACATTAGCTTGCATGAGTGATATATAAAGTTTATTAGATTAATTTATAACAATTTCAACCCTCTGACATTGAGGATAGCATTACAAGTGCTTGTTCCTGATTCAGATTGATACTCCACCAAGAAGGCCACGTATTTCCCTGCGTTTGTTAGTTTGACTGTTTTTTTTTTGTTAAAGGGATAACTGAAAAGTTACAAACGGACACTTGTGATTTTATCAGGGTTGGTCAAAAAAGGACCAATGACCAGTCAGTCACATTTTGATGGTGATCCAAATCCAGATCAAGGAACTTTTTAAAGGCTTTTTGAATTTGTTTTTGCAATCAAGTTGCCCAAAAATGTTGGAAATGCCTTTGCAGAGGTTTGTGCTCTCTGCACACTTACAGTTCTGGCGATGATCATCAAGGCCTCCTGCTGCTTCCAACCTGGCCCTGGAGTAATATCAAATGACTGAAAAATACGTTGTGGTATTAAATTTCTATAATCAATACTGGCTTAACGTTTAAATCTTTGATTTTTAAAGAAAAAAAAATTCATAGTGTAAGAAAGGAGAAGTCAGAATATCTTAATTGATTCATATGGCTGTTAGAAGTATTGATGATAACAACTGGTATCACTTTTAATGTCAAAAATGTACACAAAATTTATAATAATAATATCATTAAATAAATAATTACCAGTAATTAGATAAGCCAAAACTGTAACATCTTTTCTGTATAAAATTAGGCCCCTATAACATCCATCAAGCAAAAGGTGGTTCTTGTAGGTATGAGGTAGATGACTTCTGGCTTAAGGAGGATTTAAAAAATCAATTTTTTCCTAACTACACATTGGATGTGTTGTCGGTGCTGTGCGTCCACTTTGGCTGACAGTTTCAGGACAGATCAGGTCTGTGCACGAGGAGCAGAGTGTCCACATTGCAGAACTGAAGTTTTGATAGTTAAACAAGTTCTCTTTTGCCATCCATCCATCCATCCATCCATTCATCCCCCAAATGCTCTGGTGACCACAGGCGCTACCATGGCCTTCACCTTCCAGCCTTTCTCTCGCTCTTCTTTGAGCCCTTGTTTCTCGTGTTCCTTTTTCTCGATGCTGCTCTCGGTCGGCTCCATCTATCACAGCAGCTTTCCTCTGCTGCTTATCTATTTTATAAATATATTTTTCATCTTTTAACGCACACTGTCTCTGGATGTCAATCACAATAACTAAAAAAAGGTTAAAAAAAGAATCTGTATTAAATGTGCTACATACACAGAGTTTGATTATATGTCAAGAGCAGAACTGTAAAAATAGTAGACTTTAAACTCTACTACATTCAATTTAATTTACCTTTCTTTAAATTTTATGAACCTTCCTTTGGGTCTCACTTGTCTGCTGTTTCAGGCTCTGAATGCCGTTTCATACCTCAGTTTTCTGCCTCTGAGTTGTAGTTCATTGTTTAATTAAGATTTGTGTTAAATGCATGATAAGTTACAGGTAGAAAGTAACTTGGTTTTTATTCCAAATGTCCCACCGTCTTTGTAGCAGTGTATAATTGATGCTCTCTCTCACACTGGCTCAGCTCCAGAGGTACAGACAATCACAGAGTGGGTGCAGACACAGCGTTATCCAATAAAAGATAAATCCCACTTGTCTCAGTCATCACATGAGGTAGAGTGATTGTCGGAGTCAGACAAGAAGGCATGGGAGGTAACCGTGTTCGGTGATCAGTCACATGACAGATCCTTACATCATCGTCACTCTGACCCTTGTTGTTGGATAAATGAACACTAATGCCTCCAAAAGGTGGTTTATCTTGATACGGTATGTTTAAAAGGGAATTTTTGGTTCCTTAAACACCTCTTTTTGCTCTTGAGTTATGAAAGTACACATAGAATACAATCACAGTTATTTCGCCTTTCATTTATCCCCATGCCATTATCATTACAGCCTCTGATATTTAGAGAGATCAACAAAATTAAATACATGGTGGTTCCTGCAGACAGCACCATGTCTGGTGCTGTCATGGTGAAAAAAACATCAAACCATCACCCTCACCACCTTCAACAGGGGGGCAATGAACAGCCTGCTGACTTATGCCATCTCTACCTGGTTCCCTTAGCTGCAGTGCAGTGGACAAAGTTGTCCTCCAACAACAACAACAACAACAACAACAACAACAACAACAACAACAACAACAACAACAACAACAACTGCAACTTGAGAACCAGTGCTACACAGATAAGATTGATTGATGATTGATTAATCTTTGACTAAAGTGAGTGTTCCTGATGACCACTCTGTAGGCTCTTCTTTTTGATTCATGCCTCCAAGATAGGGCTGAACGATTTTAGGAAAAGATCTAATTTCGATTTTTTTGGCAGATATTGCAATTCACGATTTTTTTTCAAATCAAACTTCAGTGCAAAATTCACTTTGTTTACAGTACAGACAACAGTAACGAAAATAAATGATGAAAAACACTTAACACATTATTCACCTTCAATAATGATAAATAATCTGTTTTCATTAACTTCTACTTCTAAACAGAGGCTTTGTGTTGTTGACCTGCTTCCCAGCACTTTTAACATATAGATTGTGTACAAATTTGTAAAACAGTATGTGTATAATACTTGACACAACAGATCCTGAGTCAGTCAGGAGTGCTGCAAAAAATTGCTGCTTTGGCGATCACAAAATTGCATTGTCTAAAATTGCGATTTCGATCTGAAAATGATAAATTGTTCAGCCCTACTCCAAGAGCAACAGCTTTTACCTGGAGATTATCACAATACAACCAAGAACACACTTTACTTGTTTTTATCACATATTGTTGTCACATATCTGTTATTGCTTGATGTCTAGAGTAACCTTGCAGTCAACATTTGCCGATGTTTCATCTTCAGTGTGAGCTAGCATTGGTTTACAAGTGCTGTGTACTTCTTTTGGCCTTCTTGTGCTTTGTTCTGTGTTCTCGTCTGCTTCTGTTTAATTTATTCTTCTTTCACTTACGATAAAAAGCACTTGGGTGCTGGTTTGGCAGAGTAGTAAATAGGGCTGAAAGATTTATTGTTTTCAGATCATAAAAACACAATCTTGTGATCGCCAAAGCTACTATTTTCTTGCAGCGTTCCTGACAGACCCAGGATCTGTTGTGTCAACTATTTTACAAATTTGCAGGCAATCTGCATTTACTGAAGTGCTGGTAAGCAGGTCAACAACATAAAGCTTCTGTTTAGGAGTAGAAGTTGGGGTATCCCATGAAAGGTCACTGTTCATTTTTAAGCCTGTTTTAAAATGTGAGTTGTGTGCTGTAAATGTTTTGTCTTGTTTTTTTTAAGTCTGTATCACTGTATTGGCCGCTGCCTTGGCCAGGTCTGTCTTGTAAAAGAGATTTTTAATCTCAGTGGGACATTCTGGTTAAATAAAGGTACAAAAATGAATAAATACATAAATGATGAAAAATATGATAATTGATTTCCTTACTGCTGTCTAGAGGTGTGGAAAAATATCGGTATCGCAACATATCATGATATTTTGACTCCTGATATATCGATATTTCAAATCTTAGTATCGATATTTTTATAAAAAAAACCCTCATATTTTATCAGAGTTGGAAATAAAACAACTTATAAATATGTATGCACAGTTTTCTTTTTCATGCACTATTCAGTTCAGACAGTGACTAGAGAAATATGTGACTTTTTTAACTTACTGTTGTGCTATCAGTAACTCATAGCACTTTGTTCCTTGTGTTTAATTACAGTTTGAGCTGCACTCCAGGTTAGGATGATTTCAATACTTTGCTAAAGGGAAAACAAGAATAATTTCTTTGCAACATTAGTTTAATTGACTTGATGCACTCTGTGTTAAGTGTATGTATGTAATGTTTCATTTGACATATTTCAATAACAATAAAATGGAAAAGTTACATATTCACTGTCTCTAGGTTTTTCCTAGTTTACTGTAAAATATCGCAATATATCACAATATTGTGATATCGTGATATTATCGTATCGTGACCAAAGTGTCGTGATACATATCGAATAGTGAGGCTCTTTCCAATACACACCCCTACTGCTGTCTACACTGTAAACATAGGGAACGTTGCACTGAAGTTTGATTTGAAGAAAATAATGAATCGAATTGAAATTGTAATTTCTGCCAGAAAAATCAGAATTAGATCTTTTTCTCAAATCGTTCAGCCCTAGTGGGAAGCAAGGCACATCCCATGTATATGCTTCTGCCGGCCTGGGTTCAAATCAGCCTGTGGCCAGTTTGCAGTGTCCTCGCCCTACTACAAGCCTGCCCACTGTCTCTCTCTGCTGTCAATAAAGGCACAAAATGCCCAAAAATTAATCTAAAAAAAGCATAATCCATGAAAATTAATATTTAACATGACACTAAAAAATAAAAACTGTATGAAAATCCAATTTGAAGTCGACATGACCACAGCTCCACTGAATAACTGTGATTACAGCAAACATCCAGCTTTACCTCGAGTCACACACTTCTGAACGTCTTCAGCTCACTCCCCTGCACGTTCACTCTCCTGTTGATGCTCCCTCACCCTTTCACACACAAACTCACTCCACCTTCCCCTCCCTCTGTTGCCTCTTGTTCCCAGTAGACGCCCCTAATAAGGCAACAAGTGTTGTGAGTGGCTGCTGCGCTGAGAGGTCACCCCGTCAGGCAGCCGGCTGTGTTTACCGAGGGACGACTCCTGCTCGCTGCTCTGCCTTGTTTTCATTCCCGATCCTTCTGCTTTTCATTTTGGAGATTTGTCATCCCTGGTGTCCGTTTATCCTGCACCTCTGACCCCTTCTAGCTTCCTTTCATTCCTTAACTACTCCGATCCCCACTCTTCTTTGCATACTTTAACAGCTTAAAATACAGCATATTCTGTCCCAGTGTGTCTTTACTTTATTGTTTTTATGTTGTTGTTTACTCTCACTTTCTCACTGACGCACACGCCAGCCTGCACAGAGACAAACATGATACATCCTGTCTCCATCTCTGTCTCACTGGTCCATTTTACAATTTCAAAACAAGTCACAGGCATTCATGAGTCACGCCCAAAAGTTTATTTATAAGCTTATTTCATACGCTCAGTTTTGACTTGATGAAGCTTTTCCTAGAAGTAAACCAAGCTGGCACAAAACAAAATACTTTCAGGAAAATAAACTGTCGTGGACTACAGGATATTGCTCAGTGATAATTTTGACAGCACTTTATAATTTAGTTTAAGTTATAGTCTTGTGTCTAAAATATCATTTACTTGTAGTGATAATTTAGTAATCTAAATTGTTTTTAGTCTTGTTTTTGTTGATGAGATTTCACAACATTTTAGTCGACAAAATCTGCTGTAAATGTATTAAACTAAAATATGAAGTATAAAGTGTAAGGTATTTTTTGTTTTCTTGAATTTCTGGATAAAATGACACATCTAATAACCTTTTATTAAATGCTAGTAAAGTTTGAATGTATGAATTAACAGAAACAATTTTAACTTTTGTGTGAAATGCAGTCTCCTTTATTTATTCTACCTGGCAGAGCATCTCAGTTACAATACCAGAACTGACAACAAACAGTGAACCTGCTCTACATGAATATATCAATTCATAAAGAGAGCAGCTCTGATTGGATCGCTCCACAACTTATCCCACCACCACCAAGCTAAGGCAGCTGTGATTGGATGTTCCTCTGAACTCATCCAACTTTTCCACACAACCATAGTAGCTGTGATTGGATAGATTCCTAACTTGTCTCTACTTCCTACATGACCAAATTAGGTCTGATTGGATTAAGTCTCTGTCAGACATTTTAGTCAACATTTATTTGTTGATGAAAATGTCGGTTAATTTAGTTTGAGTTTTTGTCAGGAGGAAAAGGGGTTGCTAATAGAAACTATGACAAAAACAATCAGTCAACAAACTTAACACTGGTGTGGTTGAATACAGCATAATGACTTGTGTCATGTGAAATATAAAACTAACATATTTATTACTATGAACTCAAAACGAGAAAGGAGCTGCTAGAGCATCATAGTTTAAGGTGAAGCTGATCTTCTCCATCTCTCCTTAAAACCTGTGTAGATGTTCATGTTTCTGACATCGTTGACTGACACTGAACTTTCTGATGCTGTTGGAGTAAGACTATATGATAGTAAAATGTCTGCTGTATTTTTAACATCCTGTCATGTATGGCTGTTGTATGTATGGACCTCACAAAGAGTAGTTGCTGCCTTGGTAGCAACTGGTTGGGATCCCTTTAATAAAATACAAAAATAAACATTTAGATTTTAGACCTCATTTAACTTAATTCTTTGCTCTGTACTCAAAATGCTCTTTTTGTGGTATTGATTTCTTTGGGGTTTTTTTCCTTTAAAACATATTTTTATTGGTCCGTTTCTTTTGTTGACATGTTTAAAAAAAAAAAAAAAAGAAACAGGAACAAGACAAACAAGCTCAATAAAAGAAAAAGCACAACAAGAATACAAATCTGCCATAACGGATCACTGCAAAAGAGAAAATCATCTTATGGGTTGGGACAAGGCCAGAGTCATCCACACCAAGGACAACAAACACCAGCGCTGGATTAGGGAAGCCATCGAGATAAGGAAACAGGGCCCAGGGATGATGAACAGGGACGAGGGGGCATATATGCTCTCACAGCCGAACAGTCTGGCCAACAAATATTTGACTATGACGCTGATTATTGGTTTTTATTTTACTTTTACTCTTGGAATTACTATCATGTTTGCAGTTTGCTTCTAACACAACAGGTAGTTACATACAGTCTGAGGTCTTTAATGCCCTCTAGTGGTGTCCTTCAGTAACACACATCACATACAGGTAAGCATATCAACAAAAACAATCATACCGCCAAAGAACACAAATACAGGAATAAGCTGCATGTATATCTCCATCTTAAGTATGTGTGGTATGTTCCTGCAATAGTGCACAACACAAATGCATTCAAGATATACAGAGGCAGAGGAGTGGAGCTGAGAGGTTGGCCATGTGTCCTCTAGAAGCAAAAGACTAAACATCGAGTATTTCCACAGCAACAATAATCAAGCCAGACATTCATTAAGAATTGTTCATCACAGCAAGAAGACACTGCCTGTTAGAGATATAAAAACTTAGTTAACTAAAGGTATATAGGCCTGACAATAGATCAATAATTTTATTAATTAACCTAAAAAATCAGTTTCCATTTTATAAACTCTAAATATTATACCTTGAGGGCTTCAAAAAGATAATTACTCATGATGAATGAAATCATTCAGCTGCTCATCATTCTTAAACTGCTCAACATCCAAACTAGTCCCTACTTAAATCACACCATTTATAGATTCCACTCTGTTTATTTCTGCTCAGATAATCACTCACCACCTCAGCTCCTCTGTCTATTTCTTGCTGCTGAATGATGAATTGTTTTCAGATCTCCAAACGTCACCAGCTACAAAAAGACCCTGCTGCAGTGAGACCACTCAGCTGGACTTGTTCTGACTTTAATGGTCCCTCAGGGGTCAAGGACCCAATTATAGTTTTGAAACTCAGCTCAGCTATTTCATCTTGCAACACAGGATGTCTTACAGCGATGACATCACATAAACACCTCGAGTCAGTACCCCAACAAATCCCAGAGTGACCCGACTTCAAAGCATCTCTTTGCTAATCAAACTTTAAGCTGCGAAGCTTAGCAGTGCACCGGTCAGAAAGAGGTTTCAACTAAGGATGAACTTTCCCCCGAGGAAACCACAACACGTGATGCTGTGTTTCAGTCAGCCTATGCAGGCTGAGATTTACAGAGATTACGTCTTTACATGATTTTACACAAACTGAGCACACACTTTCTTTTACTGAGCCAAACAACCCATAGAAAAAGCCACGATAAATGAACTGATGGCTCAGCCTGTGATGCCAACACAAAACTGAGCAAAACACTAAATTCACTGAAACAGGAAAAATACAAACAATTTAAACTAACTTTTAGATTTCAGGTTATATTTTTGTTTTTCTGAGAAACTGGTGAACAAAACTGGTCGAGGTCTTGATTGCAAGTATTGGTTCATAACTCTCTGATTCAATCAAAACGTTCATGCACTGATTGTGCAGTGCTTCCTCTTCTGGGCGGCATGGTGGTGCAGCAGGTAGTGCACATGCCTCACCACAGAAAGTTTGCTGGTTTGGTCCCTGTGTCTGTCAGGGCTTTTCTGTGTGGAGTTATGCTCTCTTGGCACTCCAGTCTCCTCTCACGGACAACAATAATGCCTATTAGGTTGATTATTAGGATATTAGGTGACTCCAAATTGCACTCAAGTATGTGTGTGAGTGTGATTGGTTGTCTATCTCTTTATGTGGCCCTGTGATTGGCTGGTGTCCAGCCCCTCACGACCCTGAAATAAACAGTACATATAATGGACAGATGGATGCTTTTCCTTCCAAAGTAAATATTGGCCACCTCCTGCCCTGTCTGTAAAACGAAGTGCCTTTCTAAATAGTTCATCCTCTCTGCTGTCAGATATTTAGCGCTCCTTCGATTTTATTTTTTATTTTCAATCATCGTTTATAAAGTCTGATCACCTATGAATCATTTTGTCTATATCAGGATTCAATCAAGACCTTGTTTCTTCCTTGGCTTGATCTATTGTTTGCATGTTTCTTGGTTTGATCCTGTTTTTATGGACAAACAAATCCCCAAAGACGGACTCATAACTTTAACAGAATTGAATTTTCACCATCTGTAACAGTTCACTTTAACAACAGGACAGACTGGGTCTGCTTTGCTGTAAGAAAAGGGTCTCTTGTCAGTATCAATGTTTGAAATGGCTGAAACATTTACAAATAAGATACTAGCAAAAAATCCATATTGAGCAAATCTACTTCAAATTGTTGAAATTAGGTTTTAATGTGTTTTGTGGGTATTTGGTGCCTTTATTGATAGGAGAGAGACAGTGGATAGGCTTGTGAAAGGGGTTGAGAGAGTAGGGGAAGACACTCTGCAAACTGGTCACAGGCTGGATTTGAACCCGTACCGGCAGAAGCATGTATATGGGACGTGCATGGTTGCTAACCACCCCGCCAAACCAGCACTCCTGAAATTAGTTTTTAAGCTAATTTCAACCATTCAGTGTTGGCCAATGCTATCTCTTAGGTATCTCTTCATGTGACAGCTGCTTTGATTTTACAATTCATTTGGCTAAAACTGGATGTATGCTTGTTTGACTCCCTGTTTTGACCAGAGTCTTTCATCGTAGAGTTGAATGCTCTCCCTTTTGGTCCTCCCACAAACCAAAAACATGCTCTTTAGGGAAATTGGTGGCTCTTATTGTCCTTAAGTACAAGTGTTGATGTGATTGACTGCAACTCTGACAGGGATAAGTGTTGATGGACCTGTCTGATTATTTTGTGATTTATGCTTTGCAATGGAGCCTGCAACAGAAGGCCTGAAAGCAAAGGTCTGCCACCAAACTGTTTTGTTCCAACCACTTCTTGAGCAGTAGTGAAAGAGACAGGCAAAGCTCGCCAAATGCTAAATAGCTTAGCTCAAACACTGGGAGTCTATGGGAAGTTAGCCTGCCTCTGCTTACAGTCAGCGATTCTTAAATACAAATTGCCTCCTAATTTAAGAATGGCTCACAAATGATGGCTCACACAACTGCAAATCTGTTTTCATCACTCCATTTAACCGAAACATATATGGTAGGGATGCATTTGGCATCTATGAGTTTGTCACTACCATAAATTCTTGTTTTCAGCAAGAATATCATTGTTCATACTCCTAAAAAATGATCACCACAATCATACAGGCATGAAGACCCTCCTGAAAATGAGATGTAGCATCTCAAGAGGCTATCCTCTGACAAAGTAGTTTTCAGCAGAAACAAATCTGACAACAGGTCTATGGTTCATGGATCTGTCACTAACTTTAGTTCCAACTTTAGTCCACTTGTCTCCTCTTACCTCCCTTCCTTCATCCACACACCAACACAGCATCGTGTGGATTTGCTGTTCATCATGAGACTGGGATCCACATTCAAGATTTCCTGCTGCTTAACAGAAGGTTTTTTATTGAGCCATGATGGACGGATTCATGATTGGCTACATCGATTCATGTTGGTGTTGGATGTATATATTTGTGTATTTTATAAATGTATATATGTATCTATGCATATATGTGTATCCCAAAAATGAGGAGCTTTATGCTCTGTTGTAAAGTGTTTTGAGATAACACTCGCTATGAATTGGTGCTCAACAAATAAAGATTGATTGATTGATTGATCAGTCAAGAGAGTCGTTCAAAAGATTCAGGTCAACAAAACGACGCCTCTGCTTACGAGGAGAGGAAGATAATACAATTATAGTAGAAAATAACTCAACATAACAGTAAAAAAAACGAGTCACATCAAGCACACAGGAGCCATTTAGATTTGCAGAAAAGTTTATCTGATGACTGTAGGTAAAGGCAGGCTAACACAATCCATTGACTCCCAGTGTTTGAGCTATGCTAATCAGCAGTGGGCGAGCTCTGCCCGTCTCTTTCTTGTTATTGCAAGCACAATCGAATGAGTGATGTCTATCTGCTTGTCATGGACTTGGGAGTGAGGCAAGACATGAAAAGAAAAAAAAGTTGGTGTATCCATTTAAAGGGACTGTGAGGAGTTTCTAAGTAATTGCAAAAAGTCTCACTTTTAGATATATGCCTGATCGAAATACACACTTATCGAAGAGTTTTATAGCATCAAAATAGGTTATCTATAAATGCGATTCCTTAGCCTTCCGGTCAGATCGTACAGGGCTGGACTGGCCTGGATACTCAACTTCAGGAAAAAAGACAATTAAAACTAGAGCAAATTTATATTATTTTAATTATTTATATTACACGTCTTAGAGCACCGGGCTGTAAGTAGCGATATATAGCCGGCTACAACTACGATAAGTTTTCTAAAAATTGCTTGTTGTCACACATCAAAAACTACCGCTATGTAACTAGAAAGAGATACATTACCTCGAGATACAGTGAAAAAAGAAGTTGTAAAGCAATGCAAAGTTCAGAGGAAGGTCTGAGCTGTATTTATCACAACAAACACACGCTTTGGCTTCAGTCACGTTTTTGGTGCGTTACAGTTGTTGTCAGAAGTAGGAACTTTCGAGTTCCGAGTAGGAAACTGCAACTGGAACATCCCCCGAAGTCGGAATTTCCTACTGGGAACTCTGTTGACAATCGAAGATGGATGCCCCCAGTGTGAACAGTTATTTAGCTCCTGTAATAATCAATTTATTTGCACTTCTGGCTGGGGTGTGTCGCTCTAGATCAGCTGTATACATAGTACTGTTAGACTTATATTTACAAAAATGCTGCCATAGTGATAATCACATTCTTCATGTGATATTTGTGAACAACAACACAGGGCGAGCTAACAACAGCTAACAATAGCCTGGTAGATTTGCATGTTTTTTTCAGACTTCAACTGGAACGCGGATAAGTCGGAGATGATGTCACTCTCAGTCCTGAGGTTTCTGGAACGCAGCATTACGACAGTCGCCGCGCGTGCTCATGGGTAGCAGAGTCTTAATGTTGCCAGTAATAGATTCTCCTCATAGCACCTTTAAGAGGGCCGGTGACCCCTGTGAGAGTTGGAAGGAGGCTCAATGTGTACTGATTAATACAACAGCCAGGATGCACTGACTGTGCTGTCACTGATCAGGTTGATCCTGGGGTACCGTGCTGCTTATTCAACCACATACAGATTGGTCAAGGAGTCACTATAACTGAGGTCGATCCATTTTTTTATTTTGATTTTTCAGTTGAGCACTGCCCAAATAAAATGGAGAAAAGGTGCATGCGTTCACGCACTCCAACAGGTCAAGTGGGGGCCTGAGCCTCTAGAACAGAACCCTTCCTCCTTTCTCAAACATTTACTCGGGCTGTTCGCTCTTTAGATGCAGGTCTACATTCCTTTCTGCTGCCTTGCATCAATTCTGCCTGACACTCGGTGCTGAAATCTGCCTGCTCTGCTCTTATAAGGATATCAATGAGGACTGAGCCGAGTGCCTCAGGAGGAGAGACACTGAAGAAGATCTGTGACTCTTAAACAGAGCAGGAGAGAGGGAGGGAGGAAGAGACTGACAGTGAGGGAGGGCAGAGGAGGATGTTATGGCAGAAATGGTTAACACAGGATTTTGGCTGCCTTCTCTTGGAGTTACATCATCCAGGAACATCTTCCCTCTCTTCACTTTCTTATGATGTAACATGATGAGGTTGCTGATGTAACAGAAGAGCTGTATTGATTCATGTATAAATCAAAGGTGGAAAGCATTTTACCAGAGAAAAAGTACCATTACTTTGATAAAACTTTACTTCTGTCTGTGTGAAAGTACAACTTTGGGTCTACTTCAGTAAAAAGTCAAAAGTGCTACAGACAACACTTTGCATGAAAATGTTAACCAGGCTGAATATGAGGATATTAAACATGAATTAACAGCTGAACCTTGTTATCACAAACTGCATGTTCTCTCCATCATCAGAGTGACTCTGTGATTTCCTATATTAGGCCCTGTTCACACAGAGACACTGTGACCTAAAACACAAAGGGTTTTCCTTTGCTTATTTAAACTCAATCCATGTTCAGACGGAGACGCTAGAAACTAATGAAACCGCTGTAGTGTGCATGCCAGTCCTGTAGATGGCGGTGTAGGTTTGCAGAGAGGCAGCGCTGCCACAACACACATACAAAAAAAGAAAATCTTTTCACAAACAACAATGGTGAGTGAACACACAAAGACGCAGGAGTTAATTGTCTGGAAAACAAATCTGTCTGGATAGTTTTGTCCCGATAACAAACCAAGCACAATAAGCAGCACATGTGACTCATTAGACGGCCGAAGCTGTTGTTGTTATACGTGCAGCATTCATGTGAAAGAGTACTGCTCATGCGGTGACATCAGCGTTTCATCCTGAAACGCTTCGACTCTGGTTTACACGGAGCTGCATGGAGCAGTATTTTTAAAACCCTCCACACTGGACCCTGGTTTCAAAAGTTTGAGGATTTAAGCACTCCATGTACCGTTCCAAAGTAAACAGGAGGTCAAAATGCCATGAAAACTCTTCAGAAATGGCACCTTAAGTTGATCTAAGTTTAGTTTGGCTGCTTTTCCACATTACAAGCAAGAAAACCTATGACAGTGGAGGGTGTGAAGCTCAATCTGCTGAAGGCTTATCATTAATGCATAATTATATACTGAATATTTTCATTCTATGTTATTTCCATTACACATCTGTAATAGGCAATACAGGTGAAAACAAAGCTAAGGCATTGTTTTGAGCACAGGGCTGAACAATGATCTGGAACAAAAATCAGCATCAGGATTTATCAAACTGAACCTGAGCTGAAAATGGGCATAGAATAGGGCTGAAAGATTGATCATTACAGACTAATATCAAAATTTTAGACAGTGGACAGACAGAGTTGACTTGTTCATGAACATTTAGGAGTAGAAGTTGGAGTATCCCTTAAATAATGAAAACATTTATCATCAATATTAGATGATGAATGATGTGCTATGTGGTTTTGATCATTAATTTCCTTACTGTTGTCTATATTGTAAACACTGTTAATATTGCACTGAAGCTTGATTTGAAGAAAATTGTGAATCGAACTGAAACCACAATATCTGCCAGAAAAATTGCAATCACATCTTTCCTAAAATCGTTCAGCCCTTGCATACAACATGATCAGAAGTGCCTAAATCAAATCTCAAAAACCAGAGAAGATTGAGCGTTTGTGGTGGCTCTTCCCAGGCTTTGGAGCTCACTCCCTTTTCGGTAAGATCTTCTCAGTTTGACATCACTTTCAAGTCACTGCAAAGACCCATCTCCTCTCCACGGCCTTTAGCTAAACTAACCAGAACCCCCTGTGTTATTGTATTTTGGCATAATTTAGTTGTAGATCGTTTTAGGAACGTGTTAGTTTATGATCTTTTTTTTCATCCTGTTTGCCCTCAGCATTTGTGCTTTCTTGCCCCATTTGCCCGTTTTGATTTGGCTGTTTTCTGCCTTTCGGTGAATCTCAGGGCTTCTTTTCATGTTCATGGAAGTGCTCTATCACATGGAGGACACACTAAAAGCAAATACAACTAAAAAGCATGATATGACTTCTATAAATAATAATAATTTAATCATCTTGCAGCTAGTAAGCACATAACTGTTAGTGGTCCTTACAGCATTTTTGAAGCTTGACAACTGTTTTCTTTTCCAAATACATAAACCTAATTCCCTAAATCTCCCTTAAAAATTGCATTAATGGTCAGAAAATGTGATATATTACCCTCCCATGGGATATGGTATCATTACTTTATTACTTCTTGTCTGCTCAGTTAGTGTAAGGGAACATAAAGGAATGCTGAATAAGTATTATAACGGCACAATAGGCATCCTAAGCTTATTTCTAAGTATGTATGTGGTGTCCATCATTACTAGCTTAAGTCACGTGTAATCCAAAAGGCAGTCACACATTCTGAACGAGGTCAGCATGTTAGCAGGCTGACGGTCCCTGCAGACAGCTCTCTGCTTCCTGACATACTAAGTGGTGACAGTGACAGCAGGGACAATCAGAGATGGTGCTGAGTAAAAGCTAGCTGGTGCACGAGGCCACAGTCAACAGGTCACACACCGGCTGAATACAAATATGAAGAAGCATCATGGAAGTGGAGCATTTTAATGTGCTGAACTCTGACTGAACAGGGGGATGTGAATCATATCATATTCAAAAGAGATTAATGACTACAAAATTTGAGTTTGTCAAATTCTTGCAGTGGCACAACAACCGAACATTTGAGCATCGATTTACCAAAAAAACAAAAATCCCAACAAGTTTGAAAATCAGCTGCGACTGTTCCTGCAGCATTACTGAGTAATGATTGCAGTTTAAAATCATCAATAACTCAATCAATCTTTATTTGTATAGTACTTATAACACTTTACAACAGAGTAGGCTGAAGTCCTACTCTTCATTCTGTAAATACGCATATATTTATCAAATAAATATATTTTTATATAATCAACCATGCATCCAGAGATGTATCCATCCAGTCAGAGACAAGGGAACGAAAATCACATTTATTTCTGCTGAATACAGACACAATCAATCTTTTTTATAATAAGACCATATTAGTTGAATATGAAGTTATTAAATCTAAGCCCCTTGAGATGTGGCATCTCATTTTCAAGAGGCTCCTCGTGTCTGTATGGTCGCATAGTTACTATAGATGTCATTCATGAAATGTTAAAATTTAAAGTTTTACAAAAGAACTCATTGGTGTTCCCCTGTCCTCCATCCAGGACCTTTACTGCACCAGAACTCAGAGGAGAGCAGAAAACATTGTCAGGGACTTCACTCACCCTGCTCACGGACTCTCTGAATTGCTCCCATCCGGCAAGCACCTCAGAGCTCTGCGGACCAGGACAAGCCGGCACAGGAGTAGTTTCTATCCGTCTGCAGTCACCATATTAAAAAATAATAACTGTTCAACAATACTGGCACCTTTTTAAACAGTTAATAGCTGCACTATGGATCGCACAGTTGCACTTTCCTCCTTGAAATTGTAAATATCCCAGTATGCTTGTAAATATTCCTGATGCACATTTTATCCCAGGCTCTCTTTTTACACTTACATTATTTTATTTTATTGGATCTTGTTTGTGTACCTCCTTGTACTAGAGAAAACAACTGCCGGAGTCAAATTCCTTGTATGTGTTGCATACTTGGCAATAAAACCCGATTCTGATTCTGATTCTGAAGAACAAAAAACATAACAGGACCATTTTTTTATTAAGATGTCAAATTAAAACTGTTCAGTTGTATTCCCTGAGGAAAAAAAAGTGGTTAAATGTTAATCTTGACTAATTTCTGACTTGTCAGAGAAGCCCAGTGAGTGATTCATGTTTGGGTATAAAAACAGAGAATTCAGTTTGAAACTCCTCATTCCTGCTTAATTATGTGTCCAATAACAAAAACATTTTCAGTTTAAACAAGTTAAGGATAGCTTCCTAAAATATTTACATTTTTGTGACAGGTGGTCTAATAAATCTGTTGAGAACCGTATACAGAGATTTTGTGGGGGAACATTTATTTATCCGAGGACCAGAGTTATGAAACTTTGACTCAAAGCCAAAAAAAAAGATTGATACCACAGCATCGGAATTAGAAGTCCTGCACATTTAGAGGGGGGATGTTTTTTTTTAAGAAAAAGATAAAAAATAATATAAAATTGTGCATAATTGTTTGCAACATATCCATACACAAAGGATGTCAAAGTTAATATAATATATGTGTATTAATAGGTAAAGAAACTTAAATATCCTCAGATATATTTTTTAAATAAAAGAGGAAAAATACCATGCATCTTAGTGAAAAACCCTTAGCTGCATAAATGACTTTGCAACATTTGATAAATTGGGGAACTGTCCGGGCTTGTGGGTCCATCCACAAGTGATGCAAATGTTATTGTGCGATTTAGAAAGTGTAAAGAATAGAGCTGTCACTTTGGTGCATTAATTAGATTAATTAATTACACCACAAATTAAAATCGCAAGGTTAATCATAGCACACAAATATTTTGATATTGTCCAGCTGGAGGACCCGTACATGGCAGTGGCATGTCACTTCACACATGCGTCTCTAGTCAAACCAAACAAAGCCCAGGTGACAACAGGAATGGCCTATTTAAGACTTAGTCTTATTTTATTTTTGAAGTTATTTATCTATATTTTCCTACATTCTTTAATAATGCATCAGGCCTAATTGTTTTGCTGGATGTCCTCAACCTTTTTCTTATTTTGAATTTGATTTATGAAACACACTTAAAGTGTAATTTGAGTTGCCTGATTGAGCTTAGAATTTTCTGGACAAGTTGCCCTGACTTTGGTTTTATTAAGTCACCAATAAAAATGTGGATTTATAAATCTTCACTTCTTAGTGTATTCATTTGGTTAGTCCTGCACTACAATTTTATAATATCCTAGAATTCAAATTCTTTATTTGGGTACTTTAAGCAGATATGAGATTAAAATGCGATCAATTAGATTAATGAATTATAAATCTGGTAATTAATTAGATTAATTTTTTTAATCGTCTGACAGCACTAGTAAAGAAATATGTCTGCAAATTAAGTTATTAACACATCCGACCCAATACTGACAGTTTCATTCATTCATAGTTATAAATATAAATAATGGAATTATCCAAAATTAATAAAATGGAAAAAAAGAATGTTTCTTTTGGTGTTTGTTACTGTAAACTATCTTTTCTTTTAACCATTACACCAGGCATCTTTTTAAAATAAAAATACATGAACTGTATTCAGGTAAACAATGTTGCCTCTTACACATCATCTAAAAATCATGTCAAAATATCCTCAAAACTCAAACTATTGTCCAGCCCTGAGTGATTAAAAACACTGTAAATCTGTATTCCAGTGTGCAGATGAACTGAACCCAGCCGCTGAGGGCTGAGCGAGGGGCCGGTCAGTAAACCTGCCCATTCATGTTGAAGAGAGCAGCAGGTGCAGAGAATCAAGCAACTGCTGCACACACACAGACACACACACACACGCACACACATGCTATAAAAACAAAACTGTGGAGAAACGACGCCTGTCCAGAGCTGGAACAACACAGCAGCCCAGCACACAGCCGGCCGATCAGCTGCACACACATGCCAACATACAGCCGCAATCTGGAGCCTGGAATGCTAACATCCACGAGGTTACTCGAGACACAGAGAGCGACAAGAGGGACGTTTGGTTTGGGACGTCCCGTTCAGACTTTAAGAGAGGAACAACAACAGGAGACCACAACTGTTGAGTTTGACGCAGAGTTCGCCCTCACTGCCGGGTGCTTTTTAGTATCAAACTATTAACAGACCAATCTGCCAAACTTTATTTGTACAGCACTTTTCATGTAAGATCATGTAGCAAAAAGTGGTTAACAAAAATAAAAGAAATAAAAAGTGAAAATTAAAAATAGAAGATTGAATACAATGAAAGTACAAGACCCCACCCACCCTCACTACCCACATACAGCACACACACTGAACAGCACACACACACAAAGACATGAAGTGGAGATTCTCACAGAAAACATATTAGAGGACAGGAAACACCATCTTGAATTAAAAATGAGGAAACAGGAGCTAAGACTAAACAGACAATAAAAAAACAAAACAAAATAAGACATGAGCTAAAAATACTACAGGGAAATATATGATATGTAAAAAAAAATGTATAATAATGTGCTTGAGAAGGATCATGTGAAGAAAACTGACTAACATAAAACTTTGAAATAATTAGCCTGAACTGAAAGGAAGCAATAAAGATTAAGAGGATTAAAAGAAAGAAAGAAAGAAAGAAAGAAAGAAACAAACAAACAAACAAACAAAGAGGACGAATTAATAATAAGAAGAAATATAATCAGCTGAATAATTTTCTCTCTTGAAACAGGACACCTTTGTGAATAATTCCTGATTCAATGGGACTTATCTGGTTAAATAGATAAAAAAAACTTCAGTTATACAGTCATTTTAAAATGCGAAGTTACTAAGTGCCTTACAGAAATAAATCAATAAAACAAAATCACAGTTAAGGTGTATATATGAATAATCAGACTGACTGTTTCGTTGCACCGAGGCAAAACCTGATCAGGACAATCAGCTGCCATCCACGGTTAATTAGGACTTCCCTCAAAGCCTCTGATTTCAATACTAACAAAATGTTAAAATGTGTATTTTATCTGTTTTCCTAAATTATTTCAGTGTCAACTCTTAAAATTGAGAGTTTTGTTTTGTTGTTTTTGTTGAAAATGCTGGTGACTCGAGCTGAAAGATTTATCATTTTTAGATCGAAATCACAGTTTCAGTCAAAGCAATCCCAAATCTCCCCAAAGCTGCAATTTTGGCAGCACTCCTGACCTGACCGATCTGCTGTGCCAAATATTTTACAAATTTGCTGGAAATTTGCATTTACAGGAGTGCTGGTAAACAGGTCAACGACACAAAGCCTCTGTTTAGGAGTAGAAGTTGGAGTATCCTTTAAACCAGTGGTTCCCGACCTTTGTTGTCTTGTGTACCCCTTGAGCCTTTTTGTCATACCATGAGTACCCCCTCACTCATACGTGTTGATGATTCTTCTAAAGCAGAACATAACACAAATAATTAATAAATGAAAATATTTCATTTTATGTCCTTAATTTGAAGATTTAGTTCTCAGAAATGTTCCTCTTTTAACTCAAATTAAAAATAATAAATAATAATAGTTTGCCTTGAAAATAAATATGTAATATGAATAAATAGAGACAAAATCTAAATAATCAACCTGCCTTTGTTGTATATAACTGTTGTAATGTTTACCACAAAACACCAGTGCTCCTTTAAATAAGACCCCTTTATACAGGCATGTAAACTTTAAAAATCTGGAACAGAACACTCTAATAATTTCTCTCCAGGCTTCTCTTAACCCTATCCTGAATCCAGAGGAACTGGATATTTCGGCAATTATCCATATTTGCCTGGCTGCAGGTTAGCAGCTGTTTTCATTTTAGCCTGGCTCTTGTTATTGTTTCCTTGGGAAAACTAGCTGGAGCTCACACATACAATTCTATTGACAGGCTTAACTCAGTACTTCTAAGTTGGAAATAAATTATTAAATTTTTCCACATACCCCCTGCAATGTTCTCGCGTACCCCTTGGGGTACACGTACCCCTGGTTGGGAATCACTGCTTTAAACAATGAAAACTGCTTATTTATCATCAATATTAGATGATGGATAATGTGTTGTGTGATTTTGCTCATTGATTTCCTAACTGTTGTCTTTACTGTAAACACAGTGAACACGACACTGAAGCTTGATTTGAAGAAAATCGTGAAAGAATTGAAATCACAATATCTGCCAGAAAATCCCAATTAGATCTTTCTAAAAATAGCTTAACTCAAATCAACACAGACACCAACACATGATTAAAACAGTAAAACACATCAGGACAACGGACCTTTATGTGTATCTGGAGACCTTTACATTTCAATTATCTAAAAAAAGGGCCTGCACAACATCTGACAAAAGTAGATATGGCCTTTTTTGGACTTTTTCAAGCATCTACTTAAAAAATAATATTTTAAGATACGTATTGTGCACCAACATTCAAATGAAATGTAAAAAATACATCAAATGGGATATATGGAGCATATTTCCCAACCCTAGTTTCTTGCACTTTGCATCTAAAGTCACTATGAATCAATAAAGTTTTATTTTAGGTTGAACTATGATAAATGATTCTGACTCTGGTGTTTCTATATGATCATACTGATAATCAACTTCTCAGCTGAAAGCAGACCACAGCTACACCAACTAACTAAAGAATCTTTTTATCAGCCATCCATTATCTACATCACCAATCCTTTTCAGAGGCACACCAGCCAATCACAGGGCCACAATGAGAGGCAGACATCCATTCATGTTCACACTTATGTTGCGTTCACACCGCATGCTACTTGTACTACCTCGGCGATCACTCTCCATGCAAAGTCAATGTACAGCCGCGATGGGGCGGGGCTAACCCTGCCACAATGCGACAGACGCTTTTCACACTACCACATAGCTTGTCGCGCGATGTCAAAGTAAAAAAGTTTAATTATTCAGACAATGTCATGTGTGGCTGTGCAGCAACGGCCAATCAGCGGTATGTGCGTGTGTGATGGTGCCCGTTACAGACAGTTTGTCATCCGGACTACAGAGGAACAATTTATGTCTGTGTGGGAAACATTAGTCAGTGAGGACATTAGTTCCGCCTAGACGGACCGCGGTAAACTCACAGATGATGCTGCTGCAGGGCATCAGCTGCAGTGTTTTGTGGTTGATAAGTGAATGAAAAGGATACAGCTGGAATAATATCCGCTTATACATCCTATTATATGATATATGAAATGATCGCGGTGAAACTCTAGCGGACGTGACGTCACCGAGCGATGGCCGACGGCAGCGGTGACCAAAATGAGGAATTTATGGACACGCGAAGATACGTCAGTGGGCGCCGCGATTTTGGTAGCTGGGTCGCTAGCTGTGTGAAAGCAGCTCAATACTTCAGGACAATTTTGAACCATCAACTAATCTAATGAGCATGTTTTTGGTCCATGAGAGGAAGTGAATAGAACCCACGCACATACGGGGAGAACATGCAAACAACACAGAAAAGCCCAGACCAATGTGGGGCTCAAACCAGCAACCTTCTTGCTCTGAGGCACGTGCACCACCTGCTGTGCAACAATGCTACCCTCTGTTTTGTTATATGTCAGTTTGTGTATTTATCGTAATGTTAAACCATTGTATTCTTCCTGTTACTCTACAGGGCTGCATGGTGGTGCAGCTGGTACATCGACAGAAGGATGCTGAACAAGTAAATTAAGAGACAAATAAAAACAAATGTCACGGTGAAGCTGAAATATAATGCAAATAAAAGTCAAAACTTGCTTCATGTAGATTTCTCCTCAAAAACATATTTATATCACATCAAAAAATATAGTTACAGTTGTTTTTATCGACGTGGTTGCTTATTTCAGTACAAAAGTCTGGCAACACTGGTGGGAAGTGATGATATTGACTGATACCAATGCCACTGTCGATTCTGCTTACCAAGCCAAGTCTTTACCAAACCCTGATGTGACTCCTTCAGGATTCCTTCGAAACAAAAGTGGGCCTACGCAGGTTTTCTGTGGTAACAACATCAATCAATGGCACTAGTGATATTATTTTCATGTGCATAGACAAACGCTGCAGCAAGTTTCTGGTGTCTCCAGCTCGATTTGAAATCACACACACTAAATGTTGATCAGTCAGGATCATGATTTTGAAAATTAAGACACAAGTTTGACAGCTTCTGCCTTCCAAGCTTATTGTTGTTATCCGTATCAACAACGCCAATACCTCCGCCAAAAAATAAATTAAAAGTTCATGTTGTTCATATATGTACTGCCAGAGAGCAAATTTACTAGCCGTGCTTCCAAACATCTCGTGAAACCATTCTCACTTCATTCAACTATTGATATTATAATTATCAGGATTAATATGCAGCTTCATTCTCACCAGCACATAAAAAGAAATTCAAAAGCCCAACATGACAGCAAAGGAAATTTTTACTGTTTTGGCATGCTTTCTAAAAACTTTAACTTTTTTTTTTTTTTTTTTTAAAAGCTAAAATATTGTTGATTGCAGACTCATTATAGGAGAAAAAACAGTCTCTTTAGTTATTTCACTATATTAATATGCACAAAAATCATATAAGAAAGAGGAGGATATTACTCACAGGGTTTTGGCTCCTTGTAGGTGAAGTCCATTTGTCCTCAAAGTATTAGGAAGACACTCCTGGAGGGTTTCACAAGTTCCCCATGCAGATTAAGGTAGATGCTGAGGCAGCAGGAGGTGCAGGTGTGAGCAGGTAAACCCAAACAGAGAATCCAGAGTCATCACCATGAAGCCGGTCCAACCTCAGCAGCTGACAAATATAGCCGGGTGCTTTCCCACCCGCTTGGCTGCACAGGGGAAAATAACTCAGTCCAGGAACGGCCGAGCAAAGAAGAAAGAGAAGAAGGGAGAGGGAGAAAGAACGAGAGGGAGCATGCAGGAGCCACAAGCTGAGAGGAAAGCACTAATGAAATGCTCAAGAAGGGCTTCCTCAAACTTATCCAAAAGTCTAAAGTGTGGTTGTTTGAAATGTCCGTGCTTGTTATCCAGGTTCAAGGATCCTGGTCTGATAGTTTAGACTGACAGTGAAAGTCAACACAACAACCTGCCGCAGGGGTTTGGGGTGTGCGGGCCAAAATCGGCGTGGTAACCTCATCCCACAGCAACCATGTATGGAGTGAAGAGAGCAGGCTCGTTGGAGGGGCATCTGCCATAAATAGCCAGGAAACGTCGGGCTTACAGCACAGAGGATCGAATCAGCTGTTAAACTACAGCCTGGCAGCACAGTGTGATCAGAGTCTCCTGCAGCACTGCGGACTTTACCACTCCAGGCTGCTTTAATTACGGATCTTTAGTTGGCTAAAACATGCATCTAACTGTAGCTGCGATCGCAGTGGGGGATTCATTAATGAAACCAATGCTGCGTAGTTTTAACTGCACTGACTGATAGAATCTACTTTGTTTTATGTGCAAAATAACTTCAATCTGATTGTGAAATCTGCAAATCTGAGTGTATCATTCATTAAATTCTGTTAATTGTACTTACTGCAGGGTAGCTGAGGGTTTCACAAAGCAGGATCTTTTCCATGCCGCTCAGGGTCGTCATCTCTCTTTGGACAAACACACATGCAAATAATAATATAAACATCTGTGAAAACTTTCATTTGATCTCTAATTAAAATGTAAGCAGAGCTTTTGTTCAAACATGACCTTCCTATATATACAATAATGTAAGACAAAAATATTAATAAACAATACAGTCTGAACACACAGAAGTGTATTATTTTTATTAAAATTATTTAATTTATATTAAATTTATATTGCTATATAGGCTGCTCTGGAGATCTATCATTGAAGTATGGCTCCATCTTGTGGACAACGGAGGTACATACTAGTAAGAATAGGCTTAACCAGTATAAACTATATATTAAATATGCATTAATAAATCTAAATAATACATGAAAAAGAAAAATTAAAGACAAAAACATGAAAATTAAGGGGATTTCTTTGTTTCTCTCTCTGTTAACGTGGCTCAACACCTTGGAGAAGACAATAGTTTTGCATTTTTAAAAAAGATGATTCTCAAAATTAAAGAATGTTTCATTTTTTAAACTATACCTCATGAAAATTAAGCACTGGCTACAGCTTCATTGTCCATCTTTATAGGAATTAGATTATTAGTAATTCATGTTTACTGTAAGAAATAAAGATTCCATGTTTAGATTTACACTGCAAAATAATAAAACAAAAGTGACCAAACAGAGATTACCTCAAAAAAAGAAACTTAATGATTTCATTTAGATGCCTTTCTCTGTTAAGGATCAAAAGTCAATAATTCCACTTCCTCATTGATAAAGATACATAAGTTTGTAATCACTTAATCCTGTAAACATAATCAACAGATATAATTGGCTTATAAAAATAAACAAGTTTCCGAAAAAATCCCCCTTAATCAGTTCTAGCTTTCTATAAAAAACTATTTTGAAATAAACAACTTAATCCTGAGACACTAGTTTATTTCAGAAAAAAAAATGGCCCTTATGAAATTGTGTCTAAAAAAATCGAACTCTTTTTGGGGGAGTTTGGGGTCTTCCTCCAGAAAATTTGAAAATGATGTATTTCATGTATTCCAGTGTATTTTTTTTGAGAAAATCTGTCAAAAAAACTAATTTACTAGAATAAATGTCTAATGTTTCTTACAGAAGACATCCCCACTGACGGACTGTGGAGGTACAACAGGTAGACCGGAATGGGTCATCTACAAGAAAAAACAACAAACAAAAAAACCCCCACAAGGTATTACTAATCATTAAACAATGATTACTTTTTCTAGTCATAGAACAAATACAAACAGCATATTGTTTTTAATTTGTAGTGTTGAGTGAACAGAAAGTTGTTGCAGGTGCAGAGATAACTGGTGATAAATCATGAAATATCTCACTAGAATTCATTCATGATTTTAAGGGCACAAAAGGTACAAGGACAGAGTTCTGGAGTCGAAATTATGTCTAAGAGGAAAATGAAGAAAATACAGCAACAAAAATAAGCCCTCACTCTGAAAAATGCAGAAAAGAAGATTATGTAAATATTTTGAGTCTTATTAAAGAAACTGTGAGGAGTTTCTAAGTAATTACAAAAAAGTCTCACTTTTAGATATATGCCTGATGGAAATACACACTTTAAGATGAGTTTTATAGCATCAAAATAGGTTATCTATAAATGCTATTCCTTAGCCTTCCAGTCGGGCCGGACAGGGCTGGACTGGCCTGGATACTCAACTTCAGGAACAAGACAATTAAAACTAGAGCAAATTTATATTACTTTATTATTTATATTACACGTCTTAGAGCACCGGGCTGTAAGTAGTGATATATAGCCAGCTACAACTACGACAATAAGTTTTCCAAGAATTGCTTGTTGTCACACATCAAAAACTACCACTACATAACTAGCAAGAGATACATTACCTCGTTGCTTTGCATCCTGTAAGTTGTTGAAAAAAGAAGTTGTAAAGCAATGCAGAGTTCTGAGGAAGGTCTGAGCTGCATTTATTACAACAAACACATGCTTTGGCTTCAGTCACGTTTTTGGTGCGTTCAGTTGTACTCAGAAGGAGGAATTTCCAGGTTCCGAGTAGGAAACTGCAACTGGAACGCCCCCCGATGTCTGAATTTCCTACTGGGAACTCGGTGAAACCTCGCCACCCTCGAGTTGACAATCGAAAATGGATGCCCCCAGTGTGAACAGTTATTTAGCTCCCGTAATCACATTCTTCATGTGGTATTTGTGAACAACAACGCAGGGCGCGCTAACAACAGCTAACAATAGCCTGGTAGATCGGGATTTTTTTCCCCGACTTCAACTGGAATCGCCGATAAGTCGGAGATGATGTCACTCTCATTTCCGAGGTTACTGAAACGCAGCATTACGACAGTCGCTGCACGTGCTCATGGGTAGCAGAGTCTGTATTTCGCCGGTAATAGATTCTCCTCATAGCACCTTTAAATATTGCCTTTTTACACATTTATCTTATTGTCTCAGCCGGAGAAACAGTCTTTTTGTTCACTTTTTCTGTCTTTACTAAGTTAACTTTAAAAGCTGTGGATGAATTCTGATGATATTTTCTGAGAATGGGGCACAGAAAAGGTGATTTAATTTCAGTGGTGATCCGGGAACTTTTTCAAGGATTTCTTAACAGTGTGAGAGACAGTGAAGTTTTTCAAATTTTTGTCACTAACTCAGTCAACAATGTTGGAAATGCCTTCGTGGAGGTCTGTGCTCTCTAAGGACCCTTAGTTTTATTTTATTTTATTTTTTTAAAAGATGCTTTAGCATCACTATTCAGCAATATTCCTGCAAACGAAGCTCTTTGGCCACTAATAAATTTTAAAAGCAGGAAATATGAAAAATGCAGATGAAAGTAAAACATTTGGTTTGTATCAGTACAAAACTATTAATACCTTAATGGAAATGTTGACCATTCCTGTGCATGATTTGAACTGGAGATTGGTGGCCATTTTTTGAGAAGACAAAAATAATTTAAAAAAAAATATCAAATCAGGTGTCTCTATCTATCATGTATGTTGCTGCGTAATTTCACAAGTTTCAAAAATTAAAAAACACTGAAATATACATATATATTCAGAGGATCTGGACCACAAGTCTGCATACAAATTTTACAGATTTATCTTCCACTGATCAGACAAAATAAAATCAAACATTACTTTACATGACGAGTTATTTATTTAACATTATTACTTCTGTGATGAAAGAATGACTGACGCTTTTAATTTTATACTTACAGTTTCTAACTATATCAATATTAAAAGGAAAATAAAAAACAGTAAAACAGCTATTTAAGAAGCTGAAATACAAGTCAGTGTAACACTAATTCAGTGAGAGCGGGTGTCTAAATAACTCAAGTATCACCAGCCAAATTAAGCCTTTGCAGGGGAATCACACGACTTTTTGGGAAGAAATTGCATGGACCATAATAGAAAAAAGTAATCAAAGAGATGAAATTTTAGTCTGCATCATGATGAAAGTCATCATGTCATCTCAAACTTAATCAAAATTAAGTTTTTAATTTAAAGGGGAAAATGACTTGGTACGATACGGGTAAAAATGAAAACAAAGTACAAAAAACTTTGAAAAAATAGTCAAAATTCATGAAAATATTAAAACAGCGCTGCAGTTTAAGGAGGAAATTTGAGATTTCAAGCATTAGGATGAAATATGCTTACCTTACCAGTCACAAAAACCTTCATACAAAGAAGAAAGGCAGAATACTAAAGTTACAGAGACTGACGTAGAATATTCTTCAAAACTTGTAACGCTGAGGAAAAATACAATATTTTTTAGAAAAATTTCTAAATTATTACACTAGGGGATTTAAATTAAATTAAGGGGTGATCAGATACCTAAAATCATGATAAAAACACATGTATTGAAACACAATAAAGATGAAAAAGAGTCAGTCTGATCAGGATAAAAATGATGATATGAATACTCGCAAAAATATGTATTATTTATTATTATAATAATTCCAAAATTAAAAGAGAAAAAAGTCAGAATATTTAGAATATGTATGTATGTGATAATTTTAACTCTAAATGTAGAGGAGAAGATAGACATTTTAAGTTTGGTGAATAAAGACAATATATTTTGCAGATTACTTTGGGAGGTTTAATGTAGGTGTTCTTTGGCTTCCACAACATGGGTATAAAAGGACTATAGATGACACTTAAACATAATAAAGGAGATAAAGAGTCTGTCTGACAAGGATAAAAAGAAAACAAAGTAGCATGCTAAAAAATAATTTGAGAAAATACTCCTGATTCAAGACACGTTGAAATAGGTTAACTGCTTTGGAAGAAATTGGAATTTTCAAATATTAAGATGAAATATGTGAACACAAGGAGAAAATATCTAAATTGGAAGACAAAAAAAGCATAATATTAAATGTATGCGAGACTGGTCTGGTATGTTAGAAAAAAATGAAAAAGTAAAGAGGAAGGGAGACACCTTAACTTAAGTGAATGAAGACAAAATATACAATAATATCTTTTGGGGGATTAAATGAAAAATACGGGTGTGTCAATCGCCTTTAGATGATGTTGAAATACAATAAAGGGGGAATAAAGAGTCAGTATGATGGTATAAAACAAAAACAAAATGAAAGATGCTTACACTTTAAGGCATAAGGATATGTAAGACTGGCCTAGAATTAAAAAAAAATTAAAACGTTGAGGGAAAGGGCGACATTTTAAGTTCAGTAAACATAGACAATACACCGAAAAAAAGGTGAAATTTCCAAATAAACTAAAAATACAGAATAATTTTTCTGTCTCTTACCTGGTCTTCATACTCTTCTGAGGTCATTTGTTGATCTTGAAGGTATTTATGAACAAATTAATTCGACATTTCACCGTTTATATTAACCCTGATTTGGGACGTTAGCTGAGGACGACGGTTGGCAGCCGTTGACTTCTGTTGAGCTAAAAGTCAAACGTCGCTCATGGTAGCCTCCCTGTACCCGGTTAACCGGACTGTTGCGAGCTTTAAAAGATTTACAAACAACCTTTTCGGCGAGGAAAGTCATCAACATCAGGTAAGAACTCAAATGTCGAGAGAAAACTCTCCCAAACGACAGTATATTGTAACACATGCCCGAGCAAATCGATGTCTTGTGTGCGACGTAACCGTTGGCTAGCTAAGTTTAACCGGCTAAAGTTAAGTTAAGCTAGGTGTGTGGCACGTAGATGAAACTAGCAGTGAAAATACGAACACAAAATTATTAAATTATTAAAGTCGTTGTTTAACCTAAATGGAAGTTTTTATGAGCTGTAATTCTGCTCTGTACTTGTTAAACCAAGCTTTCAGTCGAAAATGCGGTAATTAGGTAATATTACAGGGAGGGTAGGGATGTACTGGTTTGACTGTTCTGATGAAGTGCAGCCTTTCATTGGTAATGCTATAACACAGAACAGCCATTAAGTATCATGAACAATTTATTAGACATTGGAAGAATTTATTTTCATTAAGAGAAAGATTAAATTACAGATTATTGTGATCCTGAGTAATAAAAATGATAGTTAAAGAAAAGTCCAGTTGCAGATGTACTGTATCTCAAAGTACGCACGTCCTTGCTAATGAAGTGTATCAGGTTAACATAATAAAGAAAATAACAGTTCCAGTGGTGTTGTTTTTAATCAAGTGGTTCCCGAAATAAGGCCCAAAGGCTCAATAAAAAGAAAACTCAACATTTTGCACTCCCATAAGTGAATGGCAAATTTTGCGAGGGGAACCAGGTTAACATTTCTTTTTTTTTCCTTTGAACATTTTTTATTGAGCAAATAATAAACAGCCCATCAACAATGGCAGTGTTAACAATTTTTGTTTACCATTTGTTAACAAATGAACAGCCATCCCAACAACAACTCCCACTCCACACAACCCACAGAACTCTGACTTACACATCAGAGACATAAAAGAAAGAAATAAAAATATAAACAAAAATAATTGGAAAAAAATAATTAAACAAGCAGACCCACACTTTATATACTGTAGCTGGAAAAAACGTAGTTGTCAAAATTCTCGACGACTCTTGTTCCTTTTTTAGTCAAAATAACAAGATTGGCATGATTTAAAGGCTCCAACAGCTATTGGCCCATTTTTGGATCTTGGAGGCAATTTGATATTCATAATGTACGCTCCACCTTGTTGTCTGGCTTCTGCTGCCACTTTCTGAACTAAACTATGGGTGATATTAAATCTAGTGTATGTTACAACTTCTGCCATGACATTTGGGGCCTCATTAATGTGATAAAATCTATATAGATACAGCTATCGGCTAGGAGTAGATGATATATCTGCATTGGTTCTTTTTGCGCAGGCCTTGTAGTTTCTCAGATGATAGTAAAACAGCTTTCACAGAAAAAGTCTCAGATGGAGCCACTTAGGGGCCGTTTACATGGAAACTCCTGACTTGAAGACGCAAAGATTCTTCCTTTGCGTTTTCGAATTCTTCTGCGTTTAGATGACGCTCGGAGATGAGTTAATCCCCTGTAAATCCGCTGTAGTGTGCATGCCGGCTCAGTAGATGGCGGTGTAGGTCTGCAGAGATGCAGCGCTGCTACAACACACGAACGAAAAAAGAAAACCTTTCACAAACAACAATGGCGAATAGAGGCACAGAGAAGCAGGAGTTTCTTTTTTGGACAACAAATCAGTTCGGACAACAAATCTGTCTGGATAGTTTTTTCTAGATAATGGTAAGACGCTCACAAGTTACTCGGCAGACGGCCAAAGCTGCTGTTGTTCCTGGTATGCGCGCGCAGCCTCCATGTGAAAGAGTACTGCGCATGCGGTGACGTCAGCGTTTCCCCCTGAAACGCTTTTCTCTGTGTTTACACGAGGCTGGATGGAGGAGCGGATTCAAGTCTTTCCACTCTGGGGAGCGTTTTCAAAAGTTTGCGTTTTAGGTGGAAACGCAACGTGGTCTCATCTAAACGGAAGGCCAAAACGCAATGAAATGTTTGCGGAATTGACCGTTTTTGGCGTCATGTAAACGGCCCCTTAAATTCCTTAGCAGAGTCCTGGCAGGTCCATGACAGAAAGGTGCCCCGACATACCTACTCTCACCGCTTATATTTGATATATTTTATACTTATATTTTATTTTTACCCATTGGCGATTAGACTCTTGAATACACGCGTGTGACCCCAACAAAGCTCCATTTAAAACAATCCAACTAAATGCAATATTCAGTCTGCGATTCTACTCCCATGTTGTATACGTATTTATTTATTTATTATATATAAATTTTATATTTTATTTATTTCATTCTAGAAGTGTTTTCATTCTTGCACTGGATGTGAGATGCACTCTCTGTAATTTTGCTGTATGCCAGTTGTATAATGACAATGAAAAGCGTTTCTATTCTATTCTATAGGATATATAAAACTGTGGCTAGCAAGGAAAATTAGATTAGATTAAATTTCAGTGGTACAATTTATGTCAGATAAATAGTAATTTAACAGATAACATGTTTTTATTTTTATGTTTTCTTTTATTATTAAATATTTTCATTTTATTTATATTCATATTTGATTAATATTTTTGTTTAGATCTGTCTTTTTATATGTCTTTAATCTGTAATATTTAACTCCTACTGGAATCCCAGTTTTCCTGGGGGAGTTCTTCTGAGAGAAATAATAAAGTTCTATCTAACATAATCTTATCTAATTATTCTAATCTAGCCTAATAAAAAATACATAAAAAGATAAATATAAATAAATATATATAAATAAATATTAATGAATATAAATATATAGAAATAGGAATTAAAATAGAAATAGGACTACAGGTTAGCTACTACTTGTAGTTGCCCCAGTTTACACAAATTGAGAAAAAAAACAACAACAAAAAAATCCTTGTTTGATTCCTGGCTGGAAGTTGGCTGTAACTGGATGGAACTCAGCTGGTATTTGGCTGGGAGGGGAAAAATGAAGCAGTGCATTCAAACATCTGTCCTATTCACTCAGCCCTCACCCTCCTGTTTGGTTTCCTAAATTATCCAACAACAGTAACAGACTTCTTTTGAGCTGCATGTTTGCATTTGAACTTTAAACATTTCTCAGGAAACAGCACAAGATGGTTGCCCAGTTTACTCTGAGCTGAAGCCAGGGTGCTCTGTGGAAAAGTATGATGGATTTGTCTCTCCTTGTTTAAAATTAATGCTTTACTGTGAAATCATAGTCTCAAGGTTGAGAAGTTACATGTTATTCCTTTAAACACCCTTTGAATTATTAGTTCATTTTGTCTGAATCCATTATGTTTTATCATTCAGTATAGCCCCTCACTTAATTCAGCCCCCTGCCGTCTAAAGCAGCTGCCATCTCGCCTGACAGCACAGCACTGGGCTGTCAGTGAAAAGAAAGCTCACCTATATCAGGATCAATACTGTATTACATCAGAGCAAGAGCTAATCTTACTTCTCACTCCCCTTTTAGAAAAGAGGAATCTGATCAGCGTCAGAGAGTGGATGACATCCAAGCATCACAGAGCATGCAGGGAGCTTTTCACAAGGTTCAGTGTAAGTATTGTCTTTGCCAACACCTTTAATTGAGTGAGCAGAGCATGGTGTGACAGTCTGACAAGGTAATTGGGCTGAAATCGACTTAACATGGGTCTGTAGTGTGAGTTAAAGCGCTCTTTTCTCTTGAACCAAGAAGTAAAGTCTGATGGAGACTTATCTAAAAATAAAACCTTTGTGCTTTGAAAAAGTTGACACCAATTTAGCGACAAGGACGTTGCTTACTTCAAAAACGCTCTGCTAAAAACATCAGGTATTGTTGTCTGAATTAAATGAACAAGCTCACAAAGAATATTCTGCAATTGATCACAAACACAGCTTTCATGCAAAGAGTTTATTTATGAATCAGACTGCAGTATCATACAACAGTAGCACAATCATGACTATGGATTATGCTCATATTTATAGATACAAAGATAAAGGCATGTTTTAAAGGAAAAATGAATGAGTTCTCTTTTGATTTACTCTAAAAATAGCATTTAAATACTTGGCATAGTCTTGTAAATGAAATTATGAAACATAATGTTTTGCCCACCGGTTTAACTATTGGAGTACCAAATGCAAATATATTTTATGAAAAACATTTTTTTTCCTCCTTTCTCTTGCATTTCATGCAAGGAAGAAAAAAAGATGTCAGTGAGTACAAAAAGCACTTAAATCTCATATGAAAATAGAAAATATTACAAGTGTGCATAATTACTTCATGTTGCACGTAACCTGCAGTACAAAAAGTCAAATGACACAATGTTCAAGTGTACCTGACATGCCAATTATTCTGGGGGGCAAATGTTCTGAAATAGGTCGTCAGATGTCGTCAGGGGCAGTTTACACACAGACCGAGGCGAGGCCTCCCAGTCTTTATGGTGATTAGAAAATGAGATGTGTTGGTAACTATGGGCGTGCCAGCTTGTCCTCCCTGTGGCGCTGACAGTGGGCTTGTCTTTGAACACTGAATCTCATTCTGTACTTTTAAAAGTAAGCCTTTATTTTGTTTCAAGTTCACAGTTTTGATTCAATGCTCCAACAGATAACCAGCATGAAGAGCAGAAACTACCCACAATGCTACTGTACCTCTCCAGCCAGAGGCATGGCAGAACAGTAAGTTGTTTGTAAAAACCTAAGGTATGAAACAGTGCTTAGTATCGTAGTATTTGGCATTGCCTGGAGAGTAATGTAATGCACATAGAGTAAGGCGACATGATATTTCCAAATTTACAAGAAAGGTTTGAAATGCCAAGACAGAGCTCTGAGTAAAATGCTACAACTGTAAAATGCTACATAACATTAAGTGATACTTGATGAGTGATAGATTTCTACAAATCTTTTGAATATACTTTTCTTCAATGCAGCACTACTATTGTGGAAAAAAACACATAAGTGCAAACTTGTTTTTATCCAAAATATTTTTTTTTCACATTTATTTTATAGGTTTTCATTTTAGATTTATTAAAAACCCCTGTACTCAGACAAAAAAGGAATACGTCATTATTCTTTTGCATATACGTGTTTTTAGCCAAAAAAGCATACTGCATTGTTTCCTTTAGTGCAATAAGTATCAGGGACAGCAGAACAATTTTTCCCAAAATGGACGCACTGTTGAAAGAGAGGATAAAAAGAGAAAAAGAAAGAAAGGAGAAAGGAAGGGTGGAAGCAAAATAAAAAAGAAATCCCAATTTTATTTCTAATCATGTTTAGAGGAACCAACAACAGAACAACACGTGATTGAACTGGAAGACATACAAAGACAGAAGTAAGACACAGGTCATGACCACAAACAGAGGGGTTACAGCTGGGATGGGTTGATGCTTCAAATATCACATGAAGTGCAAACATTGACTCTGTTAGCTTATGAGAAAAGCACTATCAAATAGGAAATTATGGCACAATCAAAAAGTTTCCGTCTCATCTGCTCAGGCAGTGATGAACCCTGTCCCTTACTCCGACAGATCTGTGTGGTCAAGGCACACCACAGGGCCATCCCTTCTCGAATCACTCTGTCAGATTTTAAAGCACTAGAAAATTATGTATACTCTTAATATGATACTTTACAGACGTATGACACTTTCAGCTAGATAATAGTGTGGAGAAATAAAATATCATGGTTAAATACAAAATATCTCTTAAAATATTTAAAATATACTTTATTTTGTACAGTATGCAAACTGATTAACAATAGATGATAACAAAAATAAATATTCAGTGAAATGTTGCCTCTTTGCGATACAGATGTATGAACATTGATATACAGTATATCATGAAGTAAAGCACCCACCCCCATAAGCGCCCATATACCCTGACACGACTCCAAATCCCTGTAATATGATTTCAATGACACGTTCACATTAAAACTCCTGAAAAATGATTCCTACAGGTAGCTCCACTACACCACGTAGCTGTTTGTACAACAATATTGCTCTACATCTCTTTTTTTTTGTTCCTATACCTCGATATTTTTCTTTAATTTTAGTCCAAGTTGCCAACAATCTCTTCAATTCAATCCGTGCCTTTATTGCTTCCTGAAATTACCTGGAAATGGGAGCTATACATCGGATTGATTGGGGGGCTAACGTATATCTCGTTAAGGAAGGCAACTCTCCCTTTCCAGCGTAGAACCAATGTATCGTACAATAGGTAACTGATCTATCATGTCTAGTGGTGCAGAACTTACTCTTCATTGAAGAGCTTTATGGATTATGGTTGCAGTGTGTACAAAAGCAATGAGTCAGGGCACATGTCATTAAATCTTAAAAAAAGAAAGGCTGATTAATCTCATCTGAAAATCAAAACAGTTCTTAAGCCAGTGACAGTGATGTCCAGTTCTAAAACAGCTGTCGCCTCACAATCAGATAAAAAGTTTATTTTGGTGTAGTTTAAATGCAACAGAACAGGTTTATGACAATAACCCTTCTATGTCTACATTAGCTTAAACATAAATGCTTACATTCATATCCTTTAGAGTTTGCAAATAAACAGTTTGTTCAGTTTGCAAAGAAATCCCTTGACTGTATTCACCATGGACTTGTTTTCAAAGTTCTAGTATGCGCGACAGAATTGCATAATGTCTGCCAATGAGAAAAGCATAGGGAGAATAGAATAGAAAGGACAAGCCGCTACAAGAAGACTAATAGTAGAAACCCTAAAAGAGGATGGGCTTGGGGATGGAGGGCGGATGGGGTAGTGGGACGTCGGTTTGGGAAGGCTGGGGAGGGACGAGGGGTCGGAAGTTGCCCCACAAGTTAAAAGGGCACCTCCCTTTGGCAGTGGAACAGCACTCTTAGAAGTCAACGCAGCGCCAAGGGTGAAGGTGTACACAATGCTCTTGTCGGACAAGAAGGCCATTTCAGTGTCGAGATGAGATGAAGGCATTCTAGTAGGCAGCCAGGTCACAGTGTTGGAGCTAAAAACCTCAGATGGAGATGATGGACGCAGTCTTTCTACACTGTCTCCACTTGGCTGGGATCTTGTTGTTCTGGGAAAGGAAGGAAGAAAAGTATTCCTTTTGAAAAATTTAATTTTCTAAATATTTTTCACGTACAAAGTACTCCGCTAAAGCATTTGGAAGTTGGACACTTAATTCAATCTCAAGTTTAAAACCATCCAATAGCACCGGATGGAATTATACTGAATGTTTAAATCAGACCTGCACCAAACTCACAAAGGCCTATTTTCATTTGGAGAAAGATCTTAACCTTTCGTTGTCCGAGGATGTTTGGGAAACCATCGTTTGACTCATTAAACATACTGTTTGTTAAATCTGATATTTACCTCCACCAAGGAGGTTATGTCACTGCCAATGTCTGTTTGTTTGTTTCTCTGTTAGCAACATAACTCACAAAGTTATGGACAGATTTGGATGAATTTTTTTAGGAAATGTCTGGATTGGGACAAGGAACAAATGATTAGATTTTGGGAGTGATCCCGATCAACGTAAAACCACCATGACGAAAAAATGCTACTTTTGTGAATAACTACTGAACAAAAATAGATATCATGATGAATTCCATTGCTAATGGTATGTTTTCATGGTCAAGGAATCTAAATATTTAGATGAAATAAAGGTAGGACTAATATTTATGGTGAAAATCACAATATGGGTGAGGACTGTGGCGCTGGTGGAGGTCTGCGCTCTCCGAGTGCTTTTCTTTTATGTTTAGTTTCCCTACTAAATTATCTACCGTAAAATACCAAATAGTAGCCGGGGCATTTATTTGCTTCAATGACTGAGCAGACCAGGTGTTTATTTGGGACCAGGCGACTATTTGGGACAGGCATTTAATTCCTTTTGCACAAAAATTTTAATTAACCCAAAATTAAAAATATATGGTAAATAGAATCAAATTATTTATTTACACTAGTATGAATAACACCTGTACATTTTCAAGGCAAGATTACAGTTCTGTAGTTACACTCTTGTCGTCTTCTTTCAACTTAGCTCTCTGTAAACACTCTTAATACTGGTCAGGAACGACTGGCGGTTAAGTTAAGGTCTTACTTCTTTTTTTTTGCTGCACCAGGGACATGGAGATAAGCAGCAACATGCAATCATGTTTCTTTTCAAGGTTCGGCTGTCAGTTGAGCTCAGCATTTGCATGTGTGTTCTGTAAACTTTGACCGTAGCTCGTTCGCTGCGCCGAATAAATTACACCAGGTGTTTATTTGGAACGGGCGTCTATTTGTCAAAATGTACTGCTACACCAGACATTTATTTGGGACTGGGTGTTTATTTGGTATTTTACGGTAATTCTGTTTTATATAGTTTTCGTTTAAAAGTAACATTATCTCAAATATTTCTTCAGGTTTTGAAAGACAGACATCCTCAATTTCATAGATGATGAGGGGAGAACAATGATTATTATTTCTTTACTGTTGCAAAGAGCATGTGAGCAGGACCTGCTACTGTTTCTGTGTCTTGTTTATATTTCTTACCTGTGTAGACCACCTTTAGTCTCTGCCTGCCTGCCGCAAGTTTAGTCAAGATCCCTGTCTCCTTTATTTACCTTCAGTGTTACTTATCTTTTATAACTGAGGACTCTGGTCAACAAAAACATCACTTCACAATGTTTATTCTCTACACAGAGGGAGAGGAAAAAACAACAACACTGAAAGAAGACTTGCTGATTCCTGATTACATACTATTAGTGCACACTGGAAGCCATTTTCTGCACTCTTTCCTCTCTTACTTTGGCAGTTTTTTTCCACATTAGGAGTCCCCGGTATAAAGAACAGTAAGCATGTTGGCGATGGGACGCCTAGGTTATCTCATCTCTACATATCAGTGGTTGATTTGGTTAATCAAAAGCCTCCTGGAAGCCGAGCCTGAAATTCAGCATCCTTTTGCACCCGTCAATGCATGCCACACAGAGACCATATTTTTCTGTTGGAAAAACTGTGATCTGTCCTCATAATTTAACACCACAGAAAATATTAGCCTTGTAGTTAAATTACACCAGAACAAGTAAATAGGAAAACACTTGAAGTGGCATCTGTCTTTGCTACAATTATTATTTTAATTATCAGACCTGGCCCTGATTTTTACAATCAGTGCATCATTATTTATTTTATTATTTATTATAATTATTTATATTTATCTTCTACTACTGATTAAGTACTAACACCCATCATATCTATTGTGTCCTTTTTTTGGGGGGGGGTCGTTCCACAGTTATTTTCAGAATCCGGCTGCCTTACACATTATGATTTATTTAATCATGGAAATCTAGTGCACTGATTTCTAAAACAATTAGTTAACATGTTTGATAACCGAGATCTCAACATTAGTCAATACAATCAAGATATATTTTTTAATAAAACAGCCCTCGGCAGATATTCTTATTGGCCATTTATATTTATTAAATCAGCCATCAAAGTGTCAGAATTTACACATTTACAATAATTCTTACCCTCATATCAGTGCAGGTCTTCAATCAAAAATTACTGCTTTATCATTTGTTATCACACCAAACAATGTTTTTGTTTCTAACACAAAACGGGTTTTGCAACAAGAGGAATCAGTTAATTTTAGTACAGAGACTGTAAAAATGACAGATAGGTTCTGATATTGGCTAAAATGAGTTTTAAAATATTGACATACGAGGACGGGAATCGAAGATTTATTCCAGTGAGAACTGATAACAATTCCCTCAAGGAACTGATATTAGTGGGTTTTTTTGCTTATCAATTCCTTCCACTTTTCTCTGCATACTTAGCAAATTAAGGACATTATGCTCTCATCACAGGCAGTCAGCAGAAATGATAACAAAGAAAATCAAGGTCAGTGGGAACACCAACAACTTGCAGAGGCATTCATCTGTGCAGCACAGCACGGAATATCTAATCTGCCCCACCAGATGGGCTGGTCGATGTATTTACTGGTTCATCCGGGAAACAGCCCGTTGAAAATGTTTGGCAGAACCTTTCAAAAGCGTATCCAGCAGGCGATTGGACAATCGTTCTGTCTATCACAATCATTATCGGCCTTTCAGATGATCTCGTAGGTAAGCCATGCTGCTTTGGGATGCTCACAACCGACATAGAATCAGGTGGATCCAGCTGCTGCCTCAGGCTGTTGAATATCAGAAGTGTCATGTGTTTGACACTGCTGCCCATCAGTGTTAGTTTTGTTGACTACCTGTCATTATTTTTTCCCCTTACAAAACTAAACAGTAACTAATAGAAATAAGTGCACATGGACAAAACTAAAATGAAATTAAATGACATTTTCATCAATAAATAAAAAAATAGATGAAAATGTTTGACAGAGACTTTCCAATCAGACCTAATTTCATCATGTAGACAGTAGAGACAAGATAGGAATGTATCCAATCACAGCTACTTTGGTTGTTGGTGTTGAAATAAGTTGTGGAGCGATCCAATCAGAGCTGCTCTCTTTATGAATTGATATATTCATGTAGAGCAGGTTCACTTTTTTTTGTCAGTTCTGGTATTGTAACTGAGATGCTCTGCCAGGTAGCCTAAATAAAGGTGACTGCGCTTCACAAAAAAGTTAAGTGTAAAACATGACTTCAGAAATTCAAGGAAACATGAAAAAGCCTTACACTTTACTCTTCCTATTTTAGTTGACTAAATTTACAGTAGATTCTGATGACTACATTGTTGTGAAATTCCATCAACTAAAACTAGACTAAAATTAAATTAATTTCGATGGCTAAGTAATAGCTAAAATCAAAAGACTAAATTAAAAGGTGCTGACAAAATTAACACTGCTGCCCATGAAAACTTATAAGGCCAATTTTTCCCACACAGAAAATCAGCAGGAATCACTAAAGTAACTGTCAATAAAATATTGCCAGATCTCCTCACTGTCAACATATAAGATATCAGCAAAAAATCCAATATCATACCTCGCAACTTTTAAAAAAATAGGTCAACAACAAACAAAAGGCTGGGTTAGCTTGTTTCACCTTGATGGGTTAGCTGCCCCCTCCCCCCATTTACCAAATTTTCATGCAAAAGTAAACACATTTTTTCAAGAGCAGTGATAAATCACATCTATAAAGGACACCATGTTTTGTCACCCCCGCTTTGCCCCTGTAGTAACCTTGACCCCTACTTTGAAAACCAATATTCTGTTTGGATCACAACCACAAAGCTAATTGACTGTCTTCTGTTTAACCTGTTCAGCCCCAAAATTCCTGATTTAAGGAATGTTTGCATGCTCTCCAACAAAAAGGAAAGAAAAAGTGAACTATTCATGGAGAAATTAAGTCATGTTGCACTTCAAATTAAACAGGAAATTTTCAGCTACACAACCATATTAGCCATTTTTACACACAACAAGCGCAACGTCAACACCAAGCAAATGAATTATCAAATATTGAAATCTGTTTCACTTTGATTTATCTTTATTACTTTGATTTATGGATTTCTTTGAATGAGAAAGCATATAGAGTTCTGGATGACCTTTTCCAAAAAGAAACAAACAAACAAAAATGTGAATATATATATATATATATATATATATATATATATATATGTAATTGTCAGTAATAAACACCAAAGTGACGTAAAAGTGAAATATAATGTTTGGTATATCAGAAATTTTAAATGGGACTAATGGTGCCTAACTGTGCCAAAATTCGGCCTGGCCACTCTGTAATAAAACCTCTCTGACTTTGCTCTGCATCACTTTATCAGACTCAAACTTGGCAGAAGTAATTTTCACACATTTCGTTGTGTATTCATTGAGTTCTAAAGCTGCAACTGCACCAGTTCAAAGAGATAATCACAATATACATATATATATATATATATATATATATATATATATGTGTGTTTTGTTTTTTTTTTCATTTATTTATTTATTTTTTGGCCAGGATTAAATGTTCTATTTATTCTAACTTCTATCTTCATTTACTCTGTCCCAGTAACATATACTGATAATTCCACATCTTGATAAATCTCTCAAGTGTTACTTTTATTATGACACTAGAATAATTCAAATAGACCTTGTGGTTGCAGAGATACACTCTTTACTGTATGAGTATGTCATTTTGGAGCAGAAGGCTTAAAAAAGGGGCTGAATAGGTTAAAGTGGGTGTAAGCTGCAAAGCTGTACAGAACCTCTCCTGACCTGATTACCATGTTCATACACACAGTCTGTCAGTCTCAATCATACTCTTCTCTTTGTCTCTTACCTGAGAGAGTTGACTCCTCCTCATCTTGCAACACTTTTTCCTCAGAGACCTGCTGTGATTGGGTGACCTCTTGAACATTGTCCTTGTCTTCCTGCGGTTCAGGATGGGACTCCTGCAACTGTTCGTCCTTGCCCTCCCCCTCTGCCTCCCCTTCTCCCTCCCCCTCCCCAGAGTCAGTGCTCCTGATGCTAAGGCGCCTCATACGGTACACAATGTCCACCTCCCTCATCCGGGCCAGGCGCTCAACTGCCACCCGGCCAGGAGAGATGGCTAGCTTATTCTGCAGGGCTTCGATTCGCTGGGAGGGGCCCTTGCTCTTTTTCTCCCCCTCTAAGCTCAAAGACAGCCTGCGGTCTAGGTTTGGGGGGACTGAGAGTGGCAGTCTGTCTGGTGGAAACTCGGGTAACCCTGGATGGTCTCGTCCCAGCTGAGTCCATAGACCAAGTCTATGCTCTGGGACAGCAAATGGCTTCTTTTCTGGCTCCTGCTTATCTTTAGACATTGTACTGTCTTGTTCCTCACCCTCACTCTTTGCTTCGGCTGCCTGTGTGTCTGCACCCTCCTCTGATCTTTCGCTTGCAGTTGTTTCACTGTCCTGTGATTCTACTTTCTGATCTCCTACCTCACCTGCTTGCTGTTCCTCTGTTACTGTAGGCTCTGCGGGCACATCAGTTTCTGATATCGTGGCTGCACCCTGCTCCATAGCTTCATCAGTTTGTGTGCTCTCAGCAGGATTAGTTGAGCACAAATTGTTCAAGTTTTCTGCTAGAGCATCGTCCGTTCTCTCTTCCCCCTCCTCTTTTTCCTGTCTCAACGAGTGCTGCTCCCCTGCATCAGCAGACCCCACCTGACTTAAACTTGAGTCGTTAGGGTCCACCGTTTTTGTGTCCTCTGCCGGACTTTCAAACGCGGCCCGCTGTGGTGGACTACCGTTTTGATTGGCCGAACTGTCTGAGCTGTTCTCCTCATGTAGCGGAGGCAGTGGGCCCTGTCTCATTTGATTCTCAAGCTCTCTTTTACAAATAGGACACTCCTCCTCCGTGTCAGCGCCAAGATCTTGAAGAGACTCTGCGTCATTAGGCTTAAAACCGCCTGCGGACATTTTATTGACATCTGCAGAGTCTCGAGTCTGACGCAAAGTCTGACATATGTCCTCGTAATCGGGAGGGCTAGTGAGCGTAGAGGCATCCTGCATGGGCTGTCTGTCGGCCCATGGCACTTCAGCTGCCACGGTCGCTGGAGTGAAGTCACTAAGCGGTGTCTCAATAGGCTCATCCGGCAGGTCTAGTTTCACCGTCCGGCCGTCGTTGCTCCGCCTGCGTGAAAGATGCGCCACAACCCTGTATTCTCTGAAGCCTGTCTCTCGAGGTGGGACGGGGAGCTCCTCCCTAAGCTGCTTGCTGAAGGTTACTGATTTTGTGGCAGGCCTGGAGAAGGCGCTCTTTACTTCCCTGTATTCTGGGTCGACAGACCAACTTACTGCACTGCGCCTAAGGCTGCTGGGCTTGTTCAGAGGTTCTGAAGTCAGGCGGATTTTGATGCGTTCAGGAATTTGAACAGAACCATTTGGGACTTTATTGCTGGCAGTGCCTAGCTCCAAGATGTCTTTATAGGCCTCGTTTAAGTCCTCTATGCACTTATCAACACTGGGCTGTTTGCTGCTTTGCTGCTGCTCCTGGACTTCTTTTTTGATGGTCTCCAGCTCTTTGACAGCATCCCATGGTCGTTGGCTGGCTGGCTTCAGCAAAAACTGTTCGAATGCCTCCTGCCCGCTGTTTGCTGCTGGTTTGGTCTCCTCTGAATTTCCTGAGGGTGGGACTGCTGGCTGCTGAGCTGTGCTCTTGTTGAGCTGGTTGGAGAAGGTGGCTGTCAGGGAGAAGGCGCTGTTACTGGAGAGTTTCAGGCTCTTCACTCCCTTAATAGGGAAACTGAAGGCAGTGCCCACTACACCGCTGCTATCAGCAGGAACTTCAGCGCCAGGAGGGACAGGTTCTTGTTGTGCTTCCTTGTTTTCAGGGCCAGCCTTTCGGGCCTCTGGGCTAGTTTGTGTCTCCTGGTCTCGATACTGGTTTGAAGGCCAGGTTCCCGACAGCTTCATCTCCTTATAATGATTGATCTTAGGGGGTCTACAAGGGACTTTTTTAAACAATTTACTGCTTGCTCTACTGCTTGTTTTGCTGCTTGCTATGCTACCAGTTAGTGCTTGCAGCTCAGCCTCAGCTGAAGATGTGCTTTGGAGACTTTGGTTTGTTAAATGGCCCGTTTTGTTATCGCTTGGACTGTCTGCCGGGTCCGGGGACTTCTCATTGTTGTTATTCTGATCACGAATTGTAAGCTGCGGAGTGACAGGAACAGACACCAAACAAAAAATGGTCTCGCTCAGCCTTTTTTTCAGGTTCTTGGTTTTGTCCTTTTCCGGTGGTTCAGGTTGCTCCACCTTTTTAACTTCTGTCACAGTTTCAGAGACGACCTGGTCGGCCGGCTTGCACGGGGGAGGTGGCGGTTTACCCAAGATTGATGAGGGAAAAAACTGGCTTCTGCTCTGCTCAGGACCTACACTGTCACTCTTTTTGTTTATTCCCCTGCTGCACCATCGATTAGTGTTGTCATTGTCGTTGAGAGCCGTTTTGCGATTCTCAGTATTGGGAGCTGACCCCTGCTGGGTAGGAAAGGCACTATCATTTGGAGATTGTCCTAAATTCTTAGCGGGTGGGATCTCTTTGACTTCTTTGACCTCTTTGCCGACCTCTTTGTTGATGTTGCGTATCTTGTCGGAGTCAGTAAGAGAAGTTCCGCTAGGCCCTCCTGAGATTTGCTTCACTCTTGGTTCTTCAATGGGTTGAACGGACATCAGCTGACGCGAATGACTAGGTTGTTCTTCGTGTACGGAGTGTGTCTGTTTTCGATAGGATGCAACTCTTTCCCCGTAGTGTTCCAGCCACGAAGTTGACCTACTGGATAACCACCTTCCAGGGTCCGACATGGGCATATGCAAAGCCTCCGCCCTCCACCGCAGGCTCGCCACTTCATTGCGATTGAATGACACTGATCTCGGGGGTGGAGCTCTTCTATAAGATGGAGGTGGGATGTATCCAGGGGGCTCCATTCCAGTGATGGCAGAGTGTTGTGCGTAATAGTCATGCCTCAGCTCCCCCGCCCTTGGGAAATAGAAAGACCTGTCCTTCTGTTTGGCACCCTGTTCTATAGCAAGCATTTCTGCGCTACCCCTAGTCTGCTGGTGAATCTCATATGATGGCGGCTTTAAAGGCCTGCTGAACCTGGGCTTTGGTAAAAGTGCAACATGGCTGCTTGGCCCAGAGTTCCTCACCCACCTGTCCCTTGCCCCACCGTAGACATACCTACTGTAGGGCCCAGAGAAGACAGTGCTGTTAAATCTCTGCTGTCTGTCAGGAAGGCTAGGCCTGGATGGAATGAGATCTCTGCAGCTCGGACCATCAGGGGACAAAACTCTGGGGAGAGACTGCGACTTTGCTTTAGTTCTTGGGTGAAAAAACCCCTCTGGTGTCCTCAGTCGGTACTGGTCCTGAGCCCACCTCTCCCCGTCCCCATCAGACAGCTGCCTCCCGAGTCCCACAGCAGGCCTCCATTCCTCCGTACCAAGGCTCTGGCACTTCCTCTCCCCAGTCACCCTCAGCTGACCGGGGGCTGCGTCCAAGTCCCTGAGCCAGGAAATCTCCTCCCATAGCTGCTGTGCTTGCCTCTCAGCTCTGTGTTCCTCTGCTGAGATCAGGGCCTGTGGTCTCCACGCACCAGCAGAGGCCCTCAGCTCCCTGCCGTCAGCGTAGTCCAGGAGGATGCTGAAGTCCTGGCCTCGCCTCCGCCAGTACGACACATCCCTCTCGTCATAGCTCAGTGGATCAGAATAAGTCAAACTGGGAACATCGTAGAACCTGCAAGAAGGACAAGGTCAGTGTTAAAAGGGCATTTGGAGTATTATTCAAAGGAGAGAAAGGCTGTCTTTGAAACCAGATCGACAGTTGAGCTGTTGTGATTTCTCAGGATTTCTGCAGCAATGCAACACCATGAATGACTCACAGTCTCGGGTTGGGCAGCATGGACCAAAAACAATAGCTCTTTTTTAATGCACAAAATATACAGGGTGTCCATAAAGTCTCTTTACAATTTAAAATATTTGCTAAAAAGACAGTTGATGAGGTATCTTAACCAGATCAGATCTGTTTATTTTAATCAGTGTTTATTAAAATTTTTATTCACATTAAAATTTGGTGTTTCAGATATTCTGTTAATGGAAGGAGAACTGTTACATAAACCCCTATAAAATGGCTACTCATGACAAAATCAATCAGATGTGCAGAATCAGTGAAACTACAGAATTGAGTATGGAAGAGATCCACCGTTGCATCCTTTAATTTGTGCATGGCTCAAGAAATTTATGGAGACAGGGTTAGTGTTGGATAAAGGGAGGAGTGGGCGACCAAGACAATCTGAGGAAAACAATCGTGTAAGACAAGGCTTTCATTCCATTAACAGAATATCTGAAACACAAAATTTTAATGTGAATAAAAACTAAGAAACACTGATTAAAATTAAACAAATCTTATTAAGATATCTCATCAACTGCCTTTATAATAACTTTTTTAATTCTAAAGGGACTTTACTGAGACCCTGTACTTCTCTATTTTTGTTAGGGTGTACCAAATTGTTCTTATAATATCAGAATTAATTTAAAACTTTGATTTAATTGTAATAAAATAAAAAAAGGAAACAAGACAAAATCCTTCACATTTTCAAAAAAGCCAGATTTTGAATATTAAGGTCTCCACACGTTTCTACACACCTTCAAACTTTTTTTTTTCAAGATATTAATATAGTATAGGGATAGGCAACTTTAATGTCCAACAAGACTTTAAAACTACTTATGATTAAGTTGGTGATAAACAATATCTGTTTTTGCTAATATCTGATATGCTGATACTTCAGCACTTATCACCGATACTAGTGCAGATATTTTATCCTAGGATGATTTACAAAAGATTAAACAAATTAAATACTTTTCCTTCCTTTGTTTGAATCCTGTCTCTATCTATATTTTTTGTTTTTGTTTTATTTTATTACATTTTTTATTTTATTTTATTTTAACTGGTTTCCTTTTTAAGAGAGAGGTGTAGAAAGAAAATTTGATTTCATGGAAGTGGTAAATTATGGATACCCAGATTAAAAATCTACCCTCATCATATTTCTGTGTTGAGTATAAATTTATTAAAGGTTAGTCCCTTGAGATGAGGTATCTTGTTTCAAGAGGGTCCTCGTGTCTATATGGTTGTTAAGATAGATACTATGGTGGCATAACCAATACCAACCGCTCATGGAGAGATTATTCTCATATTAACATGAACAGCTATACTGATGTTGATAGTCATAGTTATAGTAATATATGTGTCATATTTGCAGGAACTACCTTGAACTTTTTTGACTGATCATTCTGAAGTTATATTTGAAACTGCAGTGATGATAGATTGGGGCAAAGGACAGACCATGTATTTGCAATTATTGTTGATGAAGATGTGGGTCCACATCAGTAAATTGTCCACACCAACGATCCTGAGCAGCCTACAAAACTAAACTTACACCCAATCATGACACTCACCTGTTTCCAATTAACCTGTTCATCTGTAGAACGTCCCAAACACGTGTTTTTCAAGCATTCCTCCAAAAAATGTTCTGGCATCAAATTCAAATGAGTGAATATTTGCAAAAATTGACAACAAAAATATATTTTAAATTTAAGTAGAAAAGGGTTTGCAAAGATTTGTATTCTTTTTATTGACAGTTTACGCAGTTTCCCAATTTCATTGGAATTGGGGTTTGTATGTTAATATTGACTATATAGACAAGGAAAAGACAGGAACTGAAAAATAAAGGTTATTAAGCACCAAGTCAGGCTAAAATAATGCCAAATGATGGTAATTACATCAAGCCAAGTTTACTTTTGACTGTAATTGTGGCTTTCAAAGCTCATAATCATCTCATTTATTTACTGTAACTTAATAGGAAGGTATGATGTTGGAATATTTAGTTAGTCAAATTAAATTGAATTCTTCTTCTTCTGCAGCAGGTTCACAGAAAACCCAGAAACTTAAAGCAGATATATAAGAGGCTTCAAAACTGACAATAAATATCAGAATTTTTTATACCTGCCAGTACAGAAACCTAACTCAAAATACATTAAAGTAAATGTAAAAACTCCCATTATAGGTGAAATGAAAGTATTGTTTTTTTTAAGCATGCATTACAGCTGCCAAACACTGAAATAGACATGTTAGAGACTCTTGATTTGGCTTTTGCTTTACATACTTTCTGATGCAACTTAATCAGAGGGAGCCAGCACATAGGAGACAGAAATGCTGAAGTCAGCGGCTCCAAAGTCTCTGAAGAAACCATGAAATTGTGATGCTGCTGCAATATGATCTGCATATTAAATTGTGCTGACCTGATCTAAGAAGCTGGTCATCTGGACAGCCAGACTGTGGCTCCCAGAGATCGTCTGATCTGACAGGAGGGTCTTTGTACCTGTTTTTTTACTATTTTTTTTTTTTTATCAAGGCCAAACAAATATATTTTTTACGATTTACTGAGAAATTATTCAAACAAGGTATTGGCTAAGACCTTTTTCTTATATTACTGTGGTTTAATTTACTTTTCAAACAAGATTTCTGGCCAACAGCTCAGTTAAAAGCTTGCAAACAGTAAGATCCAAGAAAGGTAAACCACATGTATTATATTTCATACATTTTTCCCAGAAGCCATCAGCACCTGTGCAGTTTTTCTGACCACACCGCTGTTTACAAAAAGGGGGCATTATCCATCCTCCAGCCTGCCCACCTGTTGGCTTGTCTTCTTGTGAAAAAGACAGGCTTTAAAAGATTTTCTTTAAACGCTGCTGTGAATCGAGGATGAATTCATTTGATTTTAGAGATCTGAATACAAGGTCATGTTAGCACTTCTTCTGTGGTTGAGTTATTAATCTCTTACTTGTAAACGTGGTCACTGAAAACTGCCTTCTCTCTATTCGTCGTCATTTTTGTCCTCTCTGTAGGCTGTAGTGATTACTTTTTAGAGGTCACAGGTCAAGGTCATGGAGCAGTGTGATCATTCTTCGTTTGCTAACATGATATCTCAGGACTGCTTTGAGGGTTGTCTGTAAAATTGTGAACATGATTCCAGATTAAATTATGATAGACCTCCAGAGTTATTCGGCAAGGTCATTGGGCCGCATGTTCACCTGTTGCTCGTGTGTGTGTGATATGAAGAAAACGTTGAGGGACTATCGTTGACTCGGCACAAATGTCCACACTCAAGGTAATCTGATTACATTTTGAAGATCATACATAAAAGCTGACCACAGATTTTGATCAGGTGCAGGAAATGTTTTTTTCTCTGAATTGTCTTACTCAGCAGGGCTGGTGATCTGTTTTGTAGTATGCATTTTGGAGAGGATTTTATGCTATCATTGATCAGAGAGAGACAGTGGATAGGCTGCTGATATGGGTAAGAGAGGGTATGGGGGGAAATTCAGCAATGGACCTCTAGTAGGCCTGTCACAATACAAATTTTGCTGGACGATAATTGTCCAAAAATTATTGCCGATAAACGATATTATTGTCAATATTGTTTTGAAACATAATGTTTTCATTAATGCAATTTTATGTTGTAATAATGTAAGTACACCATATCAAAAGCAATAAACTTTAATTTTGTAAAAATATTTAACTGTCATTGGAAGGTCAAGGACTTTTTATTAAAATAAATTAAACAATATGATAAATTTAACAGAGAAAAAGAGAAAAAAACACAATGAAAATGAAATAGACTCTTGGAAAAAATTGCATGTAAATAAAAATCATTAAACTAATCAAAACAATAAAAAATAGACCCTGTCTCTGTAAAGAAAAAAAACTCCAATAAAACATACACAACAATAAAAACAATAAATAAAACATAGTTTATACAATTCCTGAATTTTAGTGACATGTACGTTCTCCAAGTCAATTTGTACTGTCTGTCAAACGTTTGTAACATTTCCTGAAATGCAGGGTTTTCAACCGTATTGTATTGTTGCATTTCTTTTGCAATAGAGTGAACAACACTGTCTGTGAGCGTGCACCATTTTGCTCTGTTTTATTTATATTTACTTTGCTGAACAAATGCCTCAGTGAGCGCTGACTGTCAGGACAAAGGCTCCGCTGCACCTCCCTTCTTCGTCGCCACAACTTTCAAACAAATCCGACATATCCACTCGTCGGTGTTCATGGGCTCACACCTTGTTCATTCTGTTTTAAACCAAAATATTCCCACACTGGAGCTGTGGCATTCAGCTTAGGAACCATGGCTTTCATGCCATCATTCATACTAGTGTTTGTTTCCTTGTTACTCCTCACGACGCTCCCTTCAGCTCTCTGTGTGTTAATGCGTGAGCGGCCCCGCCTCCCCCACAAAGATTGAATGAATGACAGATGCTCACTGCACTATAAATCCGCTATAGAACCGATGCACCCAGGTGTTGAGAAAGTTGCACAGAGTGAAGTGACCCATCTCCTCATCCAGCCTGTTTGGTAGAAAGAGAGGAGGAAAACAAACATGCATGCACGTGCCAACTTAGGCCGGCAAACTTACCGAGGATTTTTTTATTTATCGTGCGGTTAATTGATTTATTGATTATCGTGACAGGGCTCGCCTCCAGCTGGACTCAAACCCGAGCCAACAGGAGCATATATGGGACATGGCTGGTTGCTTACTACTCCCCTAAGCCAGCATCCCCTTGTTTAGCTGTTTAACATGGCAGAGAGCGAAAGCTCCTTGCATCAATTTTTACAGCTGTGCAGTAAAAGAGCAGCTACAAAGCAACTTTTAGTAATATGTGGGAGCCCTTTATTTTATTTCTTGAAAAAAAAATGAATTTAACTGAAAAACTGGAAACAACTGGTGATGATATATAAGTGTAGGGCCCTCTAAAGTCTGTTATGTTTTCCCGACTTCTGTTTAGTTTAATCCGTATTCCATTTTTTCAGTTTTATTATTTTTAGAGTTCAGTTTTGAGATATTTTGACACTATAAAGTAATGACACATAGGCTCTCACTCTACAAGTGGTCCTCGCAGGTATCTTTACAGGTCCAGTCAACTGTATGTTGACAAAATTTGCAAAACATTTCATCACCTGACTCATAATAATCGTTGGGAAACTGCTCTGCCCTGTACTTTGGAGTTAGCCGGGCGTTTTGTAGCTTCTTTGCCAACTTAGCCGGTGTCTCCCCATTGTAACATGTTTGTATTGTTAATGAGAGGAGGGGGAGGGAGAGGGGAGTGAAGCTTGCATTGTCCCCAGCCTAAGTGAGCACATTCCCAAGAGATACATTCCTTTTTGTTAAAAAAAAAAAAAAAACTTTTACGTAAAATGTTAAATGCAATTTCTTCCACAATTCCTGCCACAAGCTGTTTATCACACCAGGGACTTACATCTCTGCAACGGTGTTGAATTTTTTTTCAACTATTGAACTTTATCTATTATTATTATTATTATTATTATTATTATTATTATTATTATTATTCTTATTATTATTATTATTATTATTATTATTATCATTTTCAGTGGGATGGTATAAATGTAAATATATATAAATGGTATAAATGAATGGAGATGATTTGTTGTGATCCTGGAGAGATGCCTTCTTGTTCTGTTGATACATTGGTATACAGAATGACAATAATTGGATTTGTTTGATTTGATTTATATTTCCATGATATTCCACGTTTATTTTGAATTTCGCTTTTAATAACCAATTTCATGATTCTGTCTGTGATTCCATAATTGCACTTTTCAATGTGCCTGATGATTCATGGATGACCTGATTGGAGTTTAGAGGGAAAAAGTCATGATAATTGCGCCTCAAGTTCAACCTTGACTTTTAAGATATCTAAAAGCAAACCAGCACAAATAGCCCACCTTCTTTACCCATCACTCTACCATCCAGGAAATGAATACCAAGCTGAACTTTAAAACTTCCGAGAAGAAGCCCTAGTTTTTTGTATTTCATGAAAAGTAAGAACAATGCTGAAATGATCAAAATATCATTTCCTGGCAGCGTTGCCCAGCCCTCAGTCTTTATGTAAATGATCAGCATAACTGGATTCATAAGATTAATCTGTGACCTGGATAAGAATAACTTGTAAACTCTCAGTAAATATTAACCATGTAAACTAACCTGGTCAAGTATTAATGGAATAACATATTTCAGAGAGGAATCAGAAGCAGGGCATCTGACTGTTGCTAGGGAGAATACACAACATCACAAACATAGATGTATTTAAAATGCTCGACGCATTTAACATAAACTGGCAAGTGTAGGACGAGTTTTTGTTGGCACGTTCAGAGCAGCGGTTCGGCTGCGGGGTGATAAAACAGTGCTGCCTGGAGATGTTTTTAGTTATGGTTCCATATTTACTGCTTATGTGCTGTTCAGGACTGAAATACATGCTGTTGTGCCAAATAATTAACATAGACAACATGCTTAATCCAGGCAGATTGCAGTATTTAAGGTTTTTGAGGTTTTTGTGTTTGGTATGGATCCTGTTTGAAACGATACTGTAATTTAGATTTTCTGTTTTTCTGGAGCAGAGGTGGATGTTTATATGCTGCATGGTTGGATGCAAAGAGAAAAAAACAAGGAATCTGTATCCATGGATCATAGAAAATAAAATATAATCATGTAGTTTCTTCATTGGAGTGTTAGCTATTCTGATGATGAGTCTGTTATAATGTAAGACAGAGTTTGTTTGAGATATCTGCTCACGTTTAATCCACCAGATTGTTTTAAAGAAAAATCAGTACTTCGGGTGAATTATGTTTGTAATATATCTTTAATATATGTTTTGCTGTATTAAAATGTTTCGTAAAGGACTAGGAAATTGGACCCAAACAATGTTTTGGTTTTTTCACTTAGTGCCAATAAACAGCACACTTTTCAATCGACTGATCTTAGCTTATAGTTACAACTTTGACACCACGGCTACAATAATGTCATCTTTAGACTCCCAATGTCGGGAAATTATCTTCAATTAACCGATACTGTAAATAGTCTAAGTTGTACGACATTTCTTTACAATTAGGTTGTCAAAACGGACATTAATCTTAAATATATAATAGAAACTGCAAAAATGTATTTATCCTCAGTTTGGACTTTGAAAAGATAATTATATCTGTGAGTTTGTTACTAAAAATAAGCCAAAAAATAGTTTGTGAGTTCTGTTTTGTTCAAGTGGTATCAAGTATCTATTAATGTACACTGCCTGGTCAAAAAAAGTCACCACCTGGATTTAACTAAGCAAACAAGTACGAGCCTCCTATTGGATAATTACTGCGTGGATGATTATCTTTCAGCTGGAAACAAGTTATTTAAGCCCAGCTGATGCAATGAGTAGCTTCTCATTTCTTAAACAACCATGTCAAAGACACATCCTGTGGTCATAGAAAAGCTGTTATTCTGTTTAAAAAGGGTCAAATCATTGGCATTAAGCAGAGAAAACATCTAAGGAGATGGAAGAATCTACTAAAATTGGGTTAAGAACTGTAAAATGCGTTATTAAAAACTGGAAGGATAGTGGGCAACCATCGTCTTCAAGCAAGAAATGCAGTCAAAAAGAAATGCTGAATGATCGTGATCGGCGAATCACTTAAACGTTTGGCAAAATCAAATCGAATAAAAACAACAGTAGAACTCAGGGGTGTGTTTAATACTGAAAGAGCATTTCCACACACACAATGTGAAGGGAACTCAAGGGATTGGGACTGAACAGCTGTGTAGCCTTAAGAAAACCACTAATCAGTTTGGCAAACCAGAAAAAAGGCTTCAGTTTGCTAGGGAGCATAAAGATCGGACTGTGGAGGACTGGAAGAAGGTCATGTGGTCTGTGGGAGCATCAGGGTAAGAAGAGAGGCAGGTGAAGTGATGCACCCATCATGCTTAGTGCCTATTGTCCAAGCCTGTGGGGGCAGTGCTATGATCTGGGGCTGGTCGATCAGGTCGATGTTCAGCAACATTATGGCCCAAAGAATGAGATCAGCCGATTACCCGAATAACCGAAGGACCAGGTTATTCCATCGATGGATTTTTTTTCTTCCATAGTGGCACAGGCATATTCAAAGACGACAATGCCAGGATTTAACGGGCTCAAATTGTGAAAGAGTGGTTCAGGGAGCACAAGACATCATTTTCACACACCACAGAGACCAGACCTTAACCACATTGAAAATCCTTGGGATGTGCAGGAGAAGGCTTTGAGCCATGATCAGACTCTGCGATAATCAATACAAGATCTTGGTGAAAAATTAATGCAACGCTGGATGGAAATAAATATTGTGACATTGCAAAAGCTCATCGAAACAATGCCACAGCGAATGCATTTGAAAAGCTAAAGGCAGTCTGAAGAAATATTAAAGTGTGTGACCTTTTTTCCTTTCTTTTTTTTATTGGTGGCTACTTTTTTTTTGGCCAGGCAGTGTATAATAATATGTACCATAATAATAACTTTATACATGCACTTGCACATCAAAGGTGTAAATCTCTCCTTGGGGGAGATGGCTGGATTAAAATAGGAGGACAAAAACTAAAAAAAATATAATTATTATACTCAAAGTAATGATAAGCGAGTTCACAGAAATGTGTGCATACAAAGCAGCGTCCACGTTTATGTTATGAGTTGGATTTTTCACGTCACGCATCAAACTCTGGTGGCACGTACCTTATCTTTTGTATTTTTAGAAAATGCATGACCTCACAAATCCACCAACCAAAATAGAGTGAACGCTCACTCTTTCAAAAACAGATTAACATTCTTACTCTTTATCTTGTCTAACAGTAGTGGCTGAAAAACTTGATTTACTTCCCAGCCCTACATCAGAGTTAGACTAAACATTTTAAATGTTGATAGAGGTATTGGAGGTCATTAGAGCTGAAAGATACGTGGTTATCGTATCTATATATGAACATTCAAGATATTAAAATCAAAAAAGCAGCAATATAAACAACATAGATTTCCCCACCCTCTCCTTGCATGTACAGCTCTGGAAGTCACAATAAATTTCATTTTTACAATTGTCCTTGAATGCACCGCTTGGTTTTCACCGAACACGTAGTCGTATCAAGACTTCAGCATGAATATCGAGATATGAAATTTTGTCCATATCGTCCAGCCCTAGAGGTCATTATTCAGGTTACAGGAGTAAAATTACTCAAATGCCACAAACTATGTACCATTGGCATATTTCCTGGAGATTATCTTCTCAAGCAAGGCAGATAAGAAAATGTCCATGTGTCGTTTATTACAAGCAAAACACACGTTTGCCAAATTTTGGAAATCTACATCTACAAGCCTTGCCTTCAGGACTGTCACACTCTCTTGCCCTTGAAACACATAGATTTACAGTCAAGGGCAAATATTTCACCTTTGATAAAATATGGGGACGTTATTTCGAGAAGGGGAGAAAGTTACATTTTGTTTGATTTTTGACTTGATGTTTACATGGGTAGCTATTTCAGAACGCTTATTTTGAGCCTTTCAGAGGCACCTAATGTGAAGTCCTGTTGCAGAAATGTTGACATCATAGAACGAAATGATGCCTTGTCGTGTTTGTGTATTGTATCTTGTCTTTTGTTTTTCAATTGTATTAATTAAAATACACAAAAAAGTAAAAAAAAAAATGTAAATATTTAAAAAAAAAACATTTTAATGTTTTATTGTGCAGTTTGTTTTTAAGTAAATCCTTCCACCGCTGCACTCACTGGTGACAATATGAGGTCAGAAGAAATGTTTATTGTTACTCTATATGATTATGAATTATGATATGATTATATTTCCTGAACCAATGCATGGGTTAGCACAGCCCTAAAGCATAGCCCCATAATCTTTCAAAAGACAAAATAATCTGAAAGTAACAGAGGAATTCACTGTCTGTTTTTCAGAACCTGCTGCTTAATGAGTGTTAAAATAGGATTTATGAGAAGAGTGAATTACACATCCTCCTTCGAAGAGCCTCTCATCATGCCTGCACTGCACTGAATCACTGCGTTAGTCACTGTACTCATTCATTTCAGCAGCAAAGTCAATGGATCATCCTCAGCAGCATATGCTACTGTATAGCTGAGGGGAGCCGCGCTGTGCACACTTGCCCAGCAACATGCTTACATCACAGAGCACGTGCTGGGCGTGATTCAGTGTGCCAGTGTTTACAGTGGAGTGATTACGCGCCTGTCTTGAGGCATGTTCAGTCCTCAGTTTGCTCACTGTCTAGTGCGGCTGTTTACATCTGCCTGCCTGGTGGTGGCTGCGGAGATGAAACCAGCGCACGGGTGGGATCCACTGAGACTAAAGCTGCCCCTCTGTGCAGGGATGTAAACAGCTCATAAGATTGCAAAGGCACCTTTCATATCTCCTCATAACCCAGCACAAGATATGTCAGTGGTGCTGCTGCAGCTCAGTGTTCTGCAGCTCTGGAAGGAGGGGAAGAAAAAAAAAGCCTGCGCAGTGCAGACTCAGTTTTGCATGCAATACTGAAGGGCCCCAGTGAGTAGGGAGGGAGAGGGGAAGAAGGGAAGGTAAAGGGTGTGGGGGGGGGGGGGTTCACAAAAGAGAGGGAAAAATCACTCACCCACTATCTGTGGCAAGAGAATCACCCAAGGGCTGAGCATCACCTAGGATACCGATGCCGAGTTCTTTTCTCCTCTGGATCCTCTCCCCGCTCTCGTTGTCAGTTGCAGGGTAACCCTTCACCAGTGCCTGCCTGCTCCCGTAGATCCCCGTGATGGACGCCCCCCGGTCCGCCTCATACCCGTTCAGCGTCCCCCGGCCAGCCCTGTTGTCCACGAGTTCACGCTGGCAGTCAGCAGGGCGCTTGTCGTAAGGCGTGGCAGACGGAGGCTCGCTCTTAGGCAGTTTGTATCCATGCGAAATGAGCAGGTCCTCCACACTGTACATGGCGGTGTCTCTCTCACTTCTGGGCAGGAGGGCAAAGGTGGGCGTGTTGCCTTATGCGCAGTGCTGCTGGTGGAAGCTGGAGCTCGGTTGCTCGGCAGAGGCCATCACTGAGGGAGGACAGGGAGGGAAGAGGAAATGTGAGCCGAGCTTTTCTGCACACAGCCAAATGTCTTTTCAACACGCTGAGTTTTACAGATGTCTCTGTTACCTTTTCAGATGGATTCATGCAGTATTCATCCAGCACCTGCACTGCTGAGCGCTCACTGAGTCGTCTATATTAAACACAAACATTCACTAAACTTATCGCGGCTTTGGTGCAGCCATTATCGCACCCAAAGGCTGTGCCAGAGGGCTGGGAATATTTCAAGTTTTTGTTTGTTTTTTTAGGATTTATTTTTTGGCATTTTTATAGCTTAGGTGACAGGAGAGAGAGAGATAGTGGAAAGACTTGTGAAAGGAGGAGAAAAAGTAGAAGGAAAACAGTGAACACAGGCCACAGGCTGGATTGGAACCTGGTCTGGCAGAAGCATATATATGGGATGTGCCTGGTTGCTTGCTAGGGCTGGGTATCAATTCAGATTTTCTGGATCAATTCGATATTACGAGGTCTCAAATCGATTTGATTCACGATTCGATTTCATATTTATTCAGTCTGAATATCTCAGTTTAAATAGTGCTGTAAATTTAACAAGTGACCTTTTGACCTGGTACACTATTAAAAAATGTTTTACATTAAGAACTGAACCCAAAGCAGTTACATTAATCATATATTAAACATATACATTAATGCATGTTCTGCGTATTACTCATTTTTTGTCCAACTCATTTTTTCCTTTGTGCTTGTTAAATCCAAAATACGTCCAAACATCAGTTTTTTTTGTTTTAAATGTGTTTTTTGGGCATTTTGTGCCTTTATTGATAGGAGAGAGACAGTGGATGGGCTTGTGAAAGGGGGTGAGAGAGTAGGGGAAGACACTCTGCAAACTGGTCACAGGTGGGATTCGAACCTGGACCGGCAGGAGCGAGTACATGGGGTGCCTGGTTGCTAACCATTCCGCCAAACCAGCACCCCCAAACATCAGTTTTTAAATTCGCCGGTGGTGCTACTCGCTTCCTCCATGTTTGTTTGACTGCTTGCAGTAACATCTCCCGAGATCTTGTTCAGTGAAAGCAGCGCTAAACTCTGATCACGCGAGACTAGCAGGGTTGATACCACAGGCTGCTTCTCTGCACCTCTAATGAAGAAAAAACTACCCAAGTTAAAAGAGCAGTCTTTGGTTTTTATGGATCGATTATGAACCATTTAAAGGGAAATCAATTGAATTGATTTTTTAAACCCAGCCCTATTGCTTACCTCTCCACCAAATACACCCTTCAAGAGTTGAGGGTATATTTCCAAAGAGGCAGAATACATAGGGATGTGAAAATACACGGCCCACAGTTCAGTTTGTCTTTGAGTTTTCAGTCAGTTCTCCATTTGGCTCTGCTTTGATAACTTTGGCCGCTGGAGTGCTTTTTGAATACTGCTCCTTTCTAAAGTTAATTTTACAGAAGCAGAAGCAATAGGAGCATAAGCAATCACTACTTTACTTACAATCAATGTCTTCTACTTTTATGGGAAAAAACTTTCATATAACCATCCTCGAAGCAGTTTACGATATAAAAGTTAAATCTGAACACACCATATACTTACCTGTGTTAATTAATAATTTTACTGAGCGAACATGAATGCATTATAATTAAAGATAAACATCATCTGACTTTTGTCCGTATCAATTATGCCTGTACTTTTGGATATTTTAAGGATATTTTTCAGCAGTAACTTGCATCTTATTATCTACTTTTTTTTCATAGTGTACTTGAAAACTGCTGTCGCCTATGTAACAAAATCACATTTTGTATACACCTGCTGCATACTGAATGACAATAAGATCTGTCTAAGACACAGATACAGATATATCATGCTAAAAATAAATTGACCTGCCCCTTGCTTAATCACATTTTGTTTGTGTTATAAACAGATGTAAAACAAGAAAACGCATTTAATTCTCTAAAAATGACACTTGTATTTTAATGTAGGCCATCAGTGATAGAAAGGTGAAGTTTTCTGCTACATTCAAACATGCTGCCGATATTTGAGGTAGTATAAGAAGGGTTGTTGGACATTTTATGCAGATAAAAGCTTGAAAAACTAAATATTGGTATCTACGGATGTATAAAGTTATGTAAGTTTTATATCCCAAGTACTGGCTGAAGTATCAGCAGAATGGATAAATGTACCGTGATACTTCTCTTTGTCTCTAAATGTCTATGTTAAGAAATCAACATTTTTTGAAAACAAAATGTTATTTTTTGTTTCTAACACAAATAGACTTCACAGTGTAAAGAACAGGTGAAGTTTAGTTTGGTTAAGACTGTAATCTGAAAACATCTGTGATAATCAGTTCAAAAATAGCAAATCAGATATCAACCAAAATCCTATATTATTGTAACTAAATTTGTCTTAGCCAATTATTGCCTAACCACACATATTGGCCATATATATCCCATTTATATTGGCAGAATGTGCCAGAGTGTCATGATGGTTTCATTCATTATCAGTGAATTTCCACTTCTACGAATCAAAAATGTAATTCATTTAATATTAAAATTTTGATTTTCTTGCTTTCCATCTAGTTTTAACTCAAACTGTCATTGCGTAAGGAAAAAGCCGGTTTTAGTGAAGTGTGGGCTTTGTGATCTTGACAAAAAATATCAGTAAATCAGATGTTGACAAAATCCAATATCGTGCCTTCCTACTTAGGACAAGATATAAATGGCTGATATATTGGTTTTTTAATATTGACAGGAAATTTCTTCATCCATCATCTATGCTGATTATCCTTTTTGGGGTTGCATGGACTGTTCAGAGTTCTTGGAGAGAACAGGAATCAAACCAGCAACCTTCTTGCTGTGAGGCAATTTTCACATGTACAGATACCAGTAACTGACTTTTTCCACAGCTATTGTCAGCCTAACTGGTACTGTACTGATGATGTTGGCCAATTATCCTAATCATAATGTTCCAGACTTGACCTTAAATGCATCACAGTGCAGTCTCTATGACCGAGCAGCTGCTGATGGGATAATAATGCCTTCAACACAAAGATGGTACGTGGAGAATTAACCAAACGACATCATGTAACAGGGATGGGCAATACACAGAATGAATCAATGAATAATTTTTTATCATTTTCTGCAGAATATTTCAGAATGAAAAATCTGGATTTCTTTTCTCAACTCACTTTTAGTTGTCTTAATGTTTGCAAATATAAGTACTGAAAATGTGTTTTTCATGATGGTTGGCCTTTTCAGTCTGAACTATATAATCAACATTGTAAGACAAATTACAGCATGGTTTTTAACTATAAGAGGGAAAGTCTGTTCAGTTTTGGAACAGATTTTGATAACATAAAGGCAAAACTTGATTCATATAATTTTTGTGTCACTTGGAGGGTGTTAATTTTCTTGAGAGGGAAAATATTGATGAAAATTGTAGATCAAATTTTGTGGAAAAAATCCGGTATTTTATCTTTTAGGTCATAAGATCAACCACGGAGCCCTCCAGTAACAACCATTTGTGTAAGGGATGCACGATATCGGTTTGATATTGGTATTGGTCGATATTGGCCTAAAAAGTTAAGTATCGGTATCGGCGGATATTGAAACTTTTGCAGATATCACCGATATATTGGTCATATATCAGCTAGAACATCTGCAAATTACATAAATATTCAACATTGATGCACCGTCTCATCACTGCATGTGTATATTTAAATAATGAGGGTTTCATTTTTGCAAAAGTTAAAAGCTGTTTTTCTTGTTTTACATCCGTTCATGTGTTAATATGCCGTAACCCTGAAAGAAATAAGTCCAGTTTGTTAAGTACAGAGCTTGTGCTCTTGACCTGAAATACTGGTATCGGTGATAATGAATAACAAAAAAAAAGTTGGATATTTGCAACAATCCAAAATTGTGCGTACTTAATTTGTAGTTTTTTACAGAAAAAAATTATGAAGGCAATAGGGGTGGGAGAAAAAATCGATTCACATAAGTATCAGGATTTTTGTTTGATGATTTTTAAATCGATTTTTTTTTGTTCAGAAATGATTGATTTCTTTAACTAATTTAAATGCTTTATTTTAGTCTGTGTTAATAAGCCACTTTTAAATGCAATCCAGGCTTTTGAAGAGAGAGTATAAACAGCTGGTTAAAATACATTGCTGAATAAATCCTAAAAACAGACTCACATGTGATGTGTATTTTTCCTGATATAGTCTGTAGGCATCATCATTGTTCATCTTTTCACTGGTGTTAAAAAAAGCTAACTAAAGATTACAAAAATCAGAGTATTGTTTAAATTTAAATTTAAATTGAATTGGCACCTAGAAAATCTTTAAAAATCGAATTGGGAGAAAAGTGTAAGTGTCCCAGCCCTAGAAGACATACAGTGTGTGCCCATAAAGGCTACATGACAAAAAACAAACAATTAACAAAATCAATAAAATCATAAAGCTTTTTATCTAGAGTGCTCAGCCCTACTCTGGAAGATTTGAGGCACCAAATGTAAAAATCCAACCACCCAGGTAGTTTTTCCATCATGAAGATTTCTCTCAAAAGTCCTCATAACTGCAGATTCTGTTGCACCACACCCTTCTCCCCGAGAAAGCTGCTTTAAAGAGACTCCACCATCCTTTATGTCTCTGCCCACGTAACGATTTCTCCACCCATTGTCTGAGATAAACACCGTTGAAAATGTGATTTAACCTAAACACAAGCACTTTCTAGGTGGAACATTCGTCATCAATCATTACAATCACGGGGTTGTTCTGCAGGCGTTCAGAGCAGCGTTTCACTAATCGTCTTTGGACGCCACAGCACTGTCTTTAAAAATAAAGGGCTGGGTCTGAGAGAGCAGAAACTACAAAGTAATTCCTCAACATTAAGTAAAAAGGAGGAGATTTATTACTCCATTATGTTTGCTTTAATCTCCCTCCTTACTATATGCATCAAACATTTGCCATCCAACTTAACCCAATCAGTTTTCTTCTTTTGTTTGCATGTTGCTGAAACAGTGTCATGTCACTGTTTTACAAATTAAAATTATTTACATCTTTTCGCCACGAGACAAGTAAATTCATTGATAAAAAGCTCATGCTTTGCACATTAAATACCAGACACATCCTTCTATAAGTCTTTGTGTGTTTGTTTCTTCGTGTTGTAGCTGTAAGTAAATGTGTATTTGTCTCACTCTACAGTTTGTCATACAATGTGTGAATTAGCTGTTTAAAATAGACGTATTCAGACGTCATAATATGCTTGACTTTAGCTGTAATGAACTTATTGGAAGTCATATGTCAGTAATAAATTGAATTGATGCTTAAATATACAGTAAGCCTATTGGAGCTGCTTATAGCCTCAGTCCATTTTATTAAATAACATTTGATCTCAACGATTAATGGATTTAATCAAACTACAGTTTTTCATTGGATCTTCTTTCTTAAAATTTAAACACGTTTATTTAAAAACACTGGAGGTATGTGTTTTTACGCAGTATATAAAACTCTTCTTGCTTGCACTCAAACTTTAAGCTAAGAGAAGAAAAATATACTTTAAGAGGTGTGTTTATGTGTGAAACAAGAAGAATAAGTGAATATACAGATATGTTTTGGTTTTGGTGATGAAATTTTGTAATGAGCTCAGTGATGACTTAAAATTATTTAAAACTAACTTAATGTTCAGACAAACATTAAAGCACAAATTGATTTATACTTATGAGGATAATGATTGTGATTATGATTGTGATATAAAGAAGGATGTTTTATATGTTTCTTCCTTACATGTCAAATTTATCTTGGATTGTACAGGAGAGGCAAAATAATCCACAAGCTTCAGCCTATACCGTTTTAGGTTATAGATAAATTTGTGTCAAATGATTGTATTTTTTGTTGCTCTTCGCATTTATACAACAAAGATGGAAATATTCATATAATTAAACCCAAATTTAGCAGCTGTTGAAGTTGTTGAAATGTCGGCTTTGGGCCGTCCAATTGGAGACGAGTTTACGAGCATCAGCTTAAGTTTTTATTGCTTGGAAATTTCGAGCCTCAAAACACAGGCCTCATATTAAATAATCTGAAAATGCCGCCCTTGTGTTTACAATGAGTATACATTTTCAGAAACAGTTGTCTTATCACCTCTAACTTAAGCTGCCACACTTTTATGCTGTCAGTGTTGTGAGGCTATTAATGCACCTGAAATCCAACCATCATGTAGCTGGACGCTCAGTCATCATTCTCCTGCAGTTTGGTAGTCTCCTACTCCTCGTCTCTTGTTTGTTTGTATCACACATGTTTTTTTTGCACATGCTCCGTTTCTTCTTCTCTGAATCAGGTTTGTCTATGGCAGCGTTTCAGTGCCAATTAGGGGTCTGGCATTTTTAAAGTATTTTCAGTAGTTTTTGTTTTTTCTCCATGTTGACAAGGCCTGTGCTCAAAACATAGATGAAATATCGTCACACACTCCTTGGGGACACGTGTGTCGATACAGATTCTACAGAATCGATGCTGCTTCAGTGTTTCACAATTCTTGTCAATACTCTTTGGGTAATGTTGATAATGGCACAGTTCAAAGTAGGGCTGAACGGTATATATCATTATCCTAAAGCTTTGATATGAACACTCAAGATATTAATATAGAAAAAACAATGTTGTAGATTTCTTATAAATAAAACTGCTCTTTCCACATTCTTTTGTATTATGTTTTAATTTTTCTACAAAAATGCTTGGTTTTTACCAAACCTGTAGTCATGTCATTTCGTACAGATATCGAGATATCTGGCATGAATATCAAATATGAAATTTTATCCATAATGTTCAGCACTTGTTCAAAGTAGAAGTCAAGCTACATGATGAAGCTAATGTTCTAGTTGAACTTAGTTCTACCATCTTTGAGGACTTGAGTTTAAGTTTCTTAAGTTACAGAATCGTTTAAAACTCATCTTCGCTCTTTTTCGTCATTTCATAACAACTAATCTTGTCAGGAATTCTGTTAAAAGCTTTGTCAGTGTTCACAGCTTACATGTATCAGGATACATACTGTTTAATGATGTTGGAAATACTCTGCTCTAATGCTGACAGGGTCTAAAACTGCTGCATTTGGATTTAGACAAACTGAAGACTCACTGAGCACACAGCCTCTGATAATACCGCAGACAGAAACACGCTGCTAAGCAAGCAAACTCGTGTTATGTGGGATATTTGCAGTCATTAAAGTTCCAGAGGCCAAAATTTAGGCGTAGCCATGTTGTTGCCTACCATAAACAAACACAACATATCTGTGTTTAAACCAGTGATGGCGCAAAAACTCATATCAAGTCATTAAAACAGCAACAAAAGAAACCTATGACAGCATTGATTAGGCCTGTCACGATAACAAATTTTGTTGGATGATAATTGTCCAAAAATTTATTGACGATAAACACTATTATTGTCAAAATTATTTTGATTTTTTTTTTTCATTTTTCCATTAATCTAATTACAATATATGTCATAATAAAGTGATTACACCATATCAAAAGCAAGAAATTTTAACTGTAATTGGAAGTTCAGGATCTCTTAGATAAAATACATTTAAAAAACAATATAAATTTAACAAACAAAAAAAGAGAAAAAAACAATTAAAATGAAATGGACTCTCTTTCAGGAAAAATTGCATGTAAATGAAACTAGTTATACAAATCAGAAACAATAAAAAATAGAGCCCGTCTCTGTAAAGAAAAAAATCAACTCCAATCAAAACACACACAAAAATAAAAACAATAAATAAAATGGAGTTTATACAGTTCTTGAATTCTTTGTGACGTACTTTCTCCCAGTTAATTCGTACAGTCTGTCAAACGTCTGTAACATTGCTGGCTTTTCAACCATATTGAAGGGCTGCATTAGTCTTGCAATGTTGTGAACGACATTGTCTGTGAGCGCGCATCATTTAGCGCTGCTTTATTTGTATTTATTTGTATGTATGTACGACCAAACGCCTCAGTAAGCGGCGACTGTCAGGACGCAGGCTCTGCTGCAACTCCCCTTCTTCTTCTTCGTCGCCACTATTTTCAAAGAAATACGACATATCAACTCGTCGGTGTTCATGGGCTCACACCTTGTCCATTCTGTTTAAAACCAAAATATTCCCACACTGGGGCTGTGGCAGCAGGCTTAGCAACTGTAGCTTTCTTGCCATCATTCATTTGGTGTTTGTTTCCTTGTTACTCCTCACAACGCTCTCTTCAGCTCTCTCCGTGTGTACGCACAAGCGCCCCCCTCAAAAGTTGAATGACTGACAGATGCTCACTCCACTATAAATCCAATGCACCCCAGTGTTAAGAAAGATGGACAGAGTGAGCCATCTTCTCATTCAACCTCTTTGGTAGAAAGAGAGGAGGAAAATAAACATGCATGCATGTGTCAGTTAATCGAGTCCGGAAAACTTATCGAGGATGTTTTTATTTATTGTTCGGTTAATTGATTTATTGATTATCGTGGCAGGCCTAGCGTTGATGGTTTGCCATTCAGCACTGCTACTAATTAATTCAGCTGAAACTGTTGTGCATGCCCTCTCAGAGTCCAGTTTACATTTCTTACCGTTAAAAGTTTGGTTTGGGGTTTCTTTAAGTTGGTTTGCTCAAGGCCCATGGCACCGCTAAATACAAGCACAAAACTTGTTTCTGGAGGGAGATATTTGGGGGCGGACACATGGTGCCACCAAAAGCCTCATAATTAACCCACTAACAGGTTGAAACCACTCAAAAAATCACTCAAATGGTTCAAAAATAAGCTACAGTAAGGTACTTCACAGTGCTTCCACCATCTTTAAAATTAAGATTTTTTTCTCTCTCAATGTTTAAGGTAATGTTTTAAGAAGTGTAAACTTTCCACACAAATATACGTAACATAGAATCAGTAAATTTTGAAATACATACATATATGTGTGTGTCATATTTTACCTACTGAACATTTGATATTGAAACCAAAACTTTCAGGCCTTCATGAATCTGCACTACACAACAGAACGACTTTGCTTCAGTGCCGTTTCCCTCACGTCATTATCTCCATCTAAAACCTCTTAAAATGTAATGTTGGCGCAAATACTGAATGTCAAAATAGAATAAATACTGCAGCTTATTTTCTTGTTTTGATGTAATAATAATCTGCTCATTATCTTCTAACATGGCTGAATATTTGTTTGGCCTGTGAAAATCACAATATAATTGTAATTAAAATGAGGGCCCTCATGATTTCCAAAATCTCCTGATGATGTCTTCAAATGGTTTTTTGTCCACTAACAGTCCGAAATCCCAAATTATTCTGCTAAAAACACAAAAATAGAAGTGATTAAAAATGCATTTTTGTCACATATCTGAGTCAATTGTTGACATTGTTGATGGTAGAATTGTATTTCTTATATAATGGTGAAAATTAACCACCAACGTCTGGCTCTGATTTTAATGTTTGTTGGTCAAATTAAAAGAACAATGCTGCTTCATGATTGTTTGTACTGGAATTCAGACCTGAATTCCCTTTGCCATCTCTGTGCTCTCACACGTGTGTGTGCAGACGCTCAAGGAGCCTTCTTGTCTGATGTTTTAATTAGAGGCTGCAACGGCCCGTCCTGCTTGAAGAAGACGGTGGAGGGCTTACAAATCGGTAACTCTGTGATCAAAGGCTTTGCACACATTAGCATTTTGGCTTAATCATGTTTGGACTTGAATAGTGGCTCGCTGATCATTTTCCATTAAGAAGGTGTCAGTAAGAGGACAAGTACAGTGTTGAATCAAAGAGGTGAGAGAGAGAGCAGACTTAAAAACCACTCCTCACCTTAAATCAGGGCGTCTCCGTGTCAGAGCTGTTTTAACTGTTAGCAAAGACGCTCACATTTTATTTAGCTATCTTCAGTGCCACTCCGTTAGAGGAGAATTAAGTTAGACACTGTCCTATCTGATCATCCAAGCACATAATTAAAACAAAAAAAAGGTTTTATGCCCGCTGTGGCCAAGTTCTCCTCAAACTTTGCATCCCTGTGTCATCTTAAAGTTTTGTTGATTTATTCAATTTCAATTCAGGAATAAATTATAGTGATGCAGAAATGAGTCCAAAAACAAGGAAGTGAGTTTGCATTTCAGCCCATATGGTTCCAACATCCTGAAGTCTGAGATTTTCTTATCGGATAATTGACTGAAGTTAGGTCTGTGGTTAAATTAAGCTTATTGTCTTCTTAAAAGGATGATTACTAACTGCTACCGATGTCTTAAAAGGTCAATTATGAGAACATTTTATGATAAGAGGTTACAACTTTGAAGTGTGACTGCTACTTCTCAGCTGAATCGCAGAACAGCTTTTTACTCTTGCCTGTTATGTTTAAGCCTAACTAATTATGAAAGTTTTTTTCATTTAATCATGATGAACAAAATGTGCACATTTCATCAGTTTTTGTTCTCCACTGACCTTCTTAACGGTAACAATCAAAGAGCACAGTGAAATCTCGTAGGCTTTTAGTCCTGGTTGGCCCATAAAAAAATCACATATAGGAATTCAGAGGTCAGAATAACAGTGTCCCGTCTTCATCCCTTTGTGTGAAGGCTGTATTTCTAAAAGGCTTGAAAGAGTTTTCCCCAAACTTTGCACTAATCTCCTCTCTGAAACATGTAGATTGTTAACTCTACTTGAACAATTCTCCTAACAAAGTGCAATATTCTCATATGCGTTAACTTTGTTAATGTGTAAATAATTCTTATAATGTTGCTTCTTAATTTTACATTTCTAGTCTTTATATTTATAATAATGCACATGATGTTTTTGTACTTAGTCTATTTTTATTTATCATTGCTGTCCCCATTTGCTGCCGAAACACTTCAGACTTTCCCATGTGGGACAAATAAATGTTTATTATGTTGTACTATATTTTTTTATACTTTATTGTGTCAGTTGGTAGCATTAGTACATTGATAAATAACTTAATTTCAAACAATACTGGCACATTTTCCCCTTCCATTTTTTGTTAACCACCACTGAAACAAGATTTAATACACACATAAACAATGATAATCACAGTGTCATAATATCATAATAATGGAAAAATAATACAATTCCAAACACACATGGCAGCGCAGCAAATTTCCATAGATATCCTTTTACTTGAGTTTACATCCAGAATGTATATTTCCATCATCCATGTATCATTGAAGTAAATAAAATTAAAATAAAATAGGCATCAAAAGAAACTAGCAATTATATATACATATATATCTATATATATCTATATATATATATATGTATATATACATATATATATATATATATATATATATATATATATATATATATATATATATATATATATATATATATATATATATATATATATATATATATATATATATATATATATATATATATATATATATATATCTATATATATATATATATATATATATGTATGTATATATACATATATAAATAAATAGATATATATATAAATAAATAGATTGGCTTACCATATGCAATTACTTTGTGAATGTGTAAATAATTCTTATTGTGTTGTTGTTTAGTTTTTATATTTCTAGTCTTCATATTTAGAATTATGCATATACTGTTTTTGTACTTAGTCTATGTTTTATTTATCATTGCTGTTCTGTCTCCATTTACTGCTGTAACACTGCAAATCTCCCAATGTGGGACAATAAAGATTAATTTATGTATAAGACTATGAGATTTATAATAAAGTATAAGATTTATTTATCCTGTTCTAATCTGAAGACTCAAAATCACATTTGCTTTCAAATTTGATATTACAAAAAGATTTCATATACTCATTTTACTGAACCTGAATGCATCACAGTTTCTGACTGGACCTCAAACACATCACATGCATTTGTTTTGCAGCGATGCGTAGCTCATTTAGCTTAGCTAATTAGCATTTATCCTACTGGTCTCATGAGATGATCCACACAGACTTAAACTCTTGGTTAATATTTACTAAAAGGGTGGGAAGACATTTACTCGGATGCAGGAAAACGCCTCAGCAACCAACAAAACTGACTCATGCCTGTGGTTCACACTGTAGTTGTGGCTGTAATTCGTCTGGTTGCCAATCGTTCAGTCAAAACAATAGAAGAAGAAGGATTGGACGACACAACAACACCAGAAGAAGAAGAGTAGGCGGAAGAATCTGAGCGAAATAAGTCATGAGCTGACATTGAGCAGTGAGCCATAAAAAAATAATGAAAACTCTACATTTTCAAGAAAAAAGGCAATTTTTTTAGTCATACAGTCGTAAATTTGCTACTTTATAAACTAAAAAATGTTGAATTCTTTCTTGAAAATTTCGAGATTTCATTATTTTTTAAAATTTCTTTAAGTTGCCCTTATACGCCATCATAAATGAGCGTCTGATGAACGCTATAAAACAAATTACCCACACACACTGCTGATGCTCCGCAGCTGTGGCAAGAAGAGAAGGAAACTCCCCCGAGCCGGGTAGGATTTATGACCAATGAGAGAAACATTTGACTGCATTTGACATTTGTGACAACTTTGGACCTTTAGAGACTTTTGCTGTGTGAACACAAATGAATCAAGTGAAGACTGAAACAACTGTATTGATTTTACCCATGAATCAGGACAAAGCAAACAAGCCACAGGTGTGAATACACCCTTAGAGGATGACAGAGCGGGTGATGATCACAGGGAAGGTAAAATTACTTTGAGGAGGTCATATTGTGCCGTATCAAGTTTTATAACCTTTAGTGTTTTCCACACCTCCTGCACAGGACAAAGCATCAGACGTAGAAAGAATGTAGAGCCGATGAAAACATGGTGCCCAGCAGTGCTTTACAGATTTACCTGCCAATCAGAGCGGGCTTGGCCCACATGAGGGGGAGAGCCATTATAATTAAGGTTACCCAGTAAATAAAAGCTGGAAGGTTTCTTAAATGAATTAAAGAGAGTGAATGTATCCTAGCAGTTATTGAAATCCAGTATATTGAACCATAGTTAGGTCAAATATTGGCTCTTTACTGTCTAGTTAAACTTTGACAGTCGAACATCACGGTCATGGAGCCTCAGGTTCAGTTCTTTTCAACTTTTCTCAAAAATCGGACTAAACTTCTGTCCAATTTTTAGATATAAATTTAGATTTTGGTAGTAAAAACTCAAGATAATAAAGCCTCCTGCTCTAAGGCTTGACGCTCTAGTGAGGAGTTTTCATCTGGTTGTAAAATAAACTGAAACTAATGCAGACGACTCTTTATGAGCTACAAGACAACAGGATGTTTATCACAGCGACTGTTTTTATGAAGTGGACCTTAAAGACTAAAAGCATTCAGACAAAGGGATTAAATTTCAATGGGTGTAAAGAAGCTGAATTAAAAACAAAACTTGCACATGTATTGTAAAAACAGCTAAAACAGGAGACATGTTGCTTTGTAGGGCTGCTAAGTATGACATGGAAGACAAAAAAACAAAACAAACAAGCTGAACTTCAGGAGTTAAACACATTTGGGGTATAGGACAGGTACTTAGTTCTTGTTTTGTTAAGTTTTACTTATAAAGCAAAAGCAGGACTTATTTTTAGTGACTGACTTGTTGTAGTGATGCACCATGATGGATTTGTACTGATACCCAATATGCCATTTTTCAAATCTTATTTTGGCTAATACTAATATACAGAAATGTCCAAAAGTAGGTTATTTTGAATTACCCTTGTCATATCCAAATATATGTTTCTAACCTTAACAGTAAAATCATGCTTTATATGCAAATTTGAGAGCTGCAAACACTAATTTACTTATCTGTTGATATAAAACCAGCTTCTTTGAGGATATCATACTTTCAGTTTATAATTAATATGCAAAATAGTCCAAACTTAATGATAAAGAATATAGCTAAAACATCAACAGTTAATATCGGCAGAACTTTCCATATCTGCTGATGCCAATATAAAGCTTCTGCGGCAATTATCTATCAATGCCAATATCAAACAGATGATTTGTCAGTTATATATGTTTAGTAAAATGAAACTGTAATGACTGAGAATTACATTTTGATTAAGAAAATCTGAGATTTTATCTTTTTTGTGTTTGTGCAAATATGGTTGGGATCAACACACGAGCCCAGTTTGTTTGTGTCCATCTGTGTCTGAAAATATAAACTCTGACGATCTGTTCAGATGCAGAATCATATGGGAAATGCTGTTTGGTTCTGGTTTATACAGTCAAACTGTCCAAGGTGATTGGTATTTATATATTTTGACCAAAGCACTTTATTTTAGGAAGGGGAGGGGAAACTTTTGTTCTTTTTCGCTGGAGGGCTAAATCACTGCAATTTTAGGCTGCTCTTATTCACAATTATGGCTATTTACAATATAAGTAGAGGAACAAGGAGCTCACATTAAAATGTTTAAATCAGGATTTATATGTTTGACTAAAGTGGAAGTAGTAATACTTAATATGATGGGCTGAACATGGTTTTAAAAAACTTTGTAATGGTTATTTATGTATCTTAAACCTTTCACAGAAACAATTGCAGCTCTATTTTGTTTTTGATGTTTGGCTATTTTTAATTGTTCCCTGGCAGATTTTGTTGTAGTGTTGAGTACATATATTTTTGTCATACCTTTAATTTACTGGCAAGCCACACTGTTGGAGACTAGGGCTGCCATTTGCACACCCTCAATTAAGACCATAGGGGACTGAGTTAAAAAGGGAAAGAAGGGATCCTTCACCTCTCAGGACATATTACCCAACCTAACTGATTTTTCTCCTCAAGGGGAGGATCAACACAAACCAAAAGTTTGGTGCAAGAGCTTTAAAAATAATTACACTCATATAAAACGGCTGTAAAGAGCTGTATAGAAATAAATAATGGTGGGTAATAATAAATGAATATACCACTCCAGAAATGTGACACAGTGAGGCAGAGTAAACGTGATCACATTTCATCTCGCTGTTGCTTTTGTATTCCACCAAAACCTCACATCCTAACTGCTTGAAGTAATTTAAGAAGAAAATATTCTCAGAATTTTGATGTAAATTTAAGTATTTGGCACAGAAATAACTAAAACAATAGAAGCGGCTGCTCATTTATTTTCTTCCTTATAAACAAACTGCTGCCTCTGCATTTAAAAGTAAATGAACTAAACCAAGAAATCAACATTACGCTGGTTTTTTTCATTACATTTCTGAGTATTTAGCTTGTTTGAATTTTAACTGCCCCTCCTTTTCTCTCGACCTTAATGTGACCTTAACATTTCTCACTCCTTTAACTTTGTCGGCTGTGATCTGGGAGCTTGTTCATACCGTATGAGTCACTGTAACATTTTAAATTCAACCCAGAGTTAATGAATGCTATCCAGATGTTAGAGACTAAATGGAAAATTGCAACCTTAAAACCTCATTGTGTGCAATTAACCACATTTTGGGGAACAACACATGTGAAATAGACTAGAAAATCCACGAATGCCATGGTAACTTCACTGGCTGGCCAAGCCTGAGCTCACTCAAACAGCATTAAAAACCAGCAGGTTCAAATCAGAGCTTCTGACGTAAAAGCCCAGCTCTCCGTCGGTGTGGTAAACGCAGCAAAAATCAACTCAAGGGCTTCTTGAATTTGCAAAATCTATGAGCAGTCGTGCTCGGTGAAGACGCTGCTTTTGACGCAGACTTTTATCAGAGAAAAGAGGAGAGAATCAGACACATGGTGGCCCTTTTTGACAAGGTCACAGCTTCAGATGATTGCAGAGGAAATGTAGCACATGAGCCTTTTTTTGCATAGCAACAACAAAGGTACCATCAGTTGTTCCAGTGCAGCCTTATTTTTACCTTTTGTGCATTTTTACTTTGACAAATATGGAACCTTTTGTGTGTTTGGAGACTGAACAATAAGGTCAGCTGTTACAAAACTGCATTGTTGTTTTTTAGCTGATGAGTTGTGCTAAATGCATGATAAATATCAAAAATACAAGAACAAGAATCCATTTCTTCTCCTGCACAGAAATATATATCATTATCAACTCTCCTGCATGAATTTTAAAGCACAACTTTGACTTCTAAGTTTAAAGGCTGGGTCATTTATTTAATTTTCATGATAAATTAGGACATTTTCAAATGAGAAATGGTAAAGGCAGTGTTTTTCATGATGATTTTGTATTTGAGAATTGAAAATCAATTCCAGTTAAGAATAGGGATGGGTATTGATGAGGTTATATTGATGCCAATGCCATTATGGATTCTGCTTATCGATCCAGTTCTTGACCAATGCCCTTATCAATTCCTGTGGGCAAAGACATGAATCTCCTGATATGATTCTGCTAGGAGAAGTTATTCAGCATGAAGCTCATATTTTCGCTCTTACTTGTAATATCAAGCTCCAATTCTGTTTCCTATCTGACATGATTACTTCTTTTATGATTTTTGGACAAACTGCCTACGATGTGAGCATGAAAACCTCAATTTTCAAGGCGGGTGGAGCCTTGTGGAATGAACTGATAAGGTAATTGTTAAGACTAGGGCTGTAATCAACCAAAGAAATTGTTGGTCGACTAAAAGACAGTAATTGTAACCAAAAATCGACCAATCTGTTATCTTTATGTATTAACTCCGAAGCTTTCTCATTTTCCTCCCTCGTATTTTGCCGTGAGCACGTGCGTAATTGTCTGGCGCGCCGGCACTGAATATCCAGGTTTCAATGTTTTTCTTGGCCAATGGGCCTCATACCCTCAGAAATAAATGGTCAATTCCTTCTGTGATGTCGATTTTGCAATTGGGTGTTTATATGAGGCATAAAATCCAGCGCGGACTGGGTGAGGGATGCCGCCGCTGCAGCGCGGGCAGCAGTCAGAGCGCACGCAGTTATAAAACAAATAAACAATTATTAGACTAGAATATTGAAATGTTCTTGAATAAAAATATTGAAATGAACGATAAATACATTAAAATGGTGTTCTGAGACATGATGGGGGTGCTCAGAAAATACCCCCATTTCACTTGATATGTTTCTCCTGATGAAATGAACTGCAGGGGAAAAAATAAATTGACACATTTGGTCGACCAATCAGAATTTTGGTCGACTGAGCACGCATCGACCAATTAGTCGACCAGTCGACTTGGACTTTACAGCCCTAGTTAAGACACAAGACTTTGATATTGATTCCTTTACGCTTTTGTTAATGATTCTCAAATGGAGTTGATTTTTGACTCCCACCATGAGTTGAGAATCAATAACAGTTCCCTCAAGAAATTATTAGTCTTTTTGCTTAATGATTCTCTTATCAATTCCCTCCACTATGTTCTGCATGCATTATCAACCAGGGCTGTTGTGCTGTCAACAGAGGCAGTCAGCAGAGATGATGTGATTTAGCTATGATGTGATCATGGCAGTCAGGGGGCAGGAGTGGTGAAAAAAAGACACTAAAATTAGTGGGTCAATGCAGTTTTTTTTAACGCAGGTTAACCCACTAACAATCAGCAAGTGACTCTTTTCCCACTGCCAGCAGACCCGGGTCTAATCAGCAGCAGACGAGCTGCATGGCTGTTTTTTTTCCTCTGGCACATCAAGCTGATGTCATCACGTTGATGCAAAGCACGTCCCTGTATACAATGGCAAGGAGCATGGAGGCCGTGGACGCGGTTTTCTGTACTTTATGCTCTTGTCCCTCTTTAAAAATGTACAAACTCTGCGCTGATTATATGAAGGTGGATAACATTTGTTGCTGAGATGGCAAAGAGTAACATTGCAGATGGAGGGGCGGGTGCAATATCATGCCATGGGGATGTTACGCTGACGTCATGACATAACGGTTTAAACAGGTTTTTTGACCAGTTTGAAGGGGTATTGCTGCACATGGCTCAGTGGATGGAAACTCTAGCAGCTTGCAACTTTTAAAAAATGTTTTGACTTTCAGTTAATGTGATTAACAAACCAAAAAAATCACAAGAAACTGTGTAGTTGTATCTAGGGAAATGTAAATATGGGAATTAGACTATGATCAGCAAGTCATCATTGTTTAAAAACAGTATCAGTATTGGGGGCTAAAAAAGCTGAGTGGGCCATCCCTAATTATCAGTATCAGCAGATATGAGATTTTCAGCCAATGTGATAACCGTACGTTTAGGCCTGATGTATCCCATATAACAGCTGTAACATCAGCAGAACATGTAAACGTACCATGATGATTAGATTTATCACTGGCTGTTGACATTTAAAATCAACAGTGTCATTTGTTAGGGATTGAAATGTTTTTATAGTTTCACATCAGTTTCCAACACATAAAAATGTCAAAATTTAAGGAGCGTGTCAGTTTTAGTAAAGTAGGGACATTGAGCTCTTGGCCAAAAAAAAGAAAAAAAAACTGTATTCAGGTATTGGCTAGAGTGATATCTATAAGTGTAGTTTTTTATATCCTAGTCTTTACATTTATAGTAAAGCACATACATGTTTTTACACCAAGTCTATTTTTTTTTTTATCATTGCTGTCCCCTTTGCTCCCGTAACACTGCAAATTTCCCCATGTGGGACAAATAAAGGTTTAATTTGAAAATGTGAAGGACTTTGTCTCCGCTTTGTGATCACTGAAGGAAGCAAATTGTATGTTTATAACTAGGGATGGGCCTCAAAAAACAGTTCCAGTTAAGAACTGATAACAGCTCCCTCAAGAAATTGATACCACTAGTCTTTTTCCTTATTGATTCTCTTATCAGTTCCTTTCAGTTTGTTCTGCATTTACTGCAAATTAAAAAAAAACCCTGTTATCAACAGAAATGATAAAGACGTGAAAATCATTTGCAGACAGTGAACAGAAGTGGCCAAAATGTGGACACACCAGAAACTTGCAGGAGCATTTATCTATGCAGCACAGCGTTGGAATATCAGATTTGTCATGTGCTTGAAATTGTTGCAATTAGAAAACTGTGTTGACCAAATTATTCCAAAGCAGCTCATCCACAGGAATCGATAAGGGAACCGTCAGAGAATCATATCAATAATCAGAATCCTAACTAGCATTTGCATCTATAAAATCTATGCCCGTCCCTATTTAAGAGTTCAGTCTTTGTTTGGTTCAATCTTCAGCTGATTAATTTGTCTAATATGTATTTTCTTTTTTTTATTTAAGCTGCTTGAGTCACAGGGACAGTGCACATTTATGATCTTTATTTACATTCATAACATTTTTGTAATTCATCAGCCATCATGTACACCAGAACTATACACCTATTAGAAATACACTGAATTCTCACCCGATAAAGCCGGTTATTTTTCTTTTTTATGGTAAAAAAAATATATAACAGAGGATGACTAAAGTTTGGTTCTTTTTACACCAACAACCTCTTAAATGTGTTTTTTATTTTTATAATAAAGGGCTTATTACTGTACAACTTTTTGAAAAACCAAGTAGATATAATGTTACAAATGTTTTTATAAGTTTTGACAGTGTGTAGGAGTATTTTCTGCCATTTAGGATCTTTACAACTGGGACTGTTTGTTATCAACAGCATGGTATTGGTTTATAGGGTTTGCATTGAGGTTACATTGTGTGCTGAGCGTTTAATCAGATCAGGACCACATTTATTTATCTAATAGAAAACAAGTAACACTACAAACTACTCTTTAGAAAATATATTTTCACTTGGACATGTTTTTGTGAGTTTGTTATGCAAAATGGATGTTTTGTTCTGTTTGCCACTGCAGCAGCGCCTGCCTACTATCTGACATCTGAATGTGATTGACAGAACGATCCTCCAATCACCTGTCAGATATGCTTTAACCCTTTGACTGGCACTGTAACCATGCGGTTGAATTTTTGCCACAACTACCACTATTTTTTAAATTTTGAAAGCCCATCTTTGTCTGCTCTTCCATATTCAGCATGGTGTTTATATCACCAATATGTGTCCACCGGCTGGTGCTACTGTACATAGATATAATTGTTTGAAGACTAGAAAAAATTAAAAGTGAATCTTTGCTGCATAGCTCCTCAGAAATCTAACAGTAAGAGCATACATCAGAGTAATAAAAAAATCTTTTTTTCCTGATTCTTTAATAATCATAATTTAGTTGAAGGAAATAATTTGATGAAAAAAACTATGTATCTCATTCCTCAGAAAACTGCAAATTGCTAAATGTCTCTCTTATGTTGTCATACGGAAAATCTAAATTTTTGTTGCAGAAATGAAAGAAATTCTTTCATGCCCAGGATAACCCCTAACAGACTAGCATACCAGCAGGCTGCTTCCTGATTGGGCAATCTGAGAAATATAGCCTGAAATGTTGGTAGAAGAAGAGGAAGGAGCACATTTTTCGAACAAATAATTGTTGCAAATGTATCTCTTAGTTTGGAAGACAAAGGGTTAAAAAGTTCTGACAGTTCCCAAACACTTTCTATGGGCTCTTTCTCAGATGGACTGGTGGAGTATATTGAACAGTCCATCTGTTGATCAGGTCACATTCATTTGTCTGAGCCACAGGATGAAGACTGTAGGGACTATAACTGTGACTTTGGATTTTGTATGCAAAATAAGATCGATGTACCTCGGCTTTCTCTGAGAATAACTGTCATTGCCTTTGGTTAATTTTTAACGGGACGCCCAAACAGGTTGTAAGCATTCATTTGATGAAAAATGTGCGAACAAAAATACTCAACAGTTCACCAAATGGAAGTCCTATGTATTTTATCATTTCATAAATTAACGGTTGAATCTATTGGCTCGACTATTTTCTAAACTGATCTTTGAGCATGAAAGCGTGATCTAACGTCCTTAGTGCTTCATCATTTCAGATACCGATGTTTGATTCTTGAAGGAAAAACTCGATGAAAGAGAAAGACGAGGGGATCATATCCACCTTTTGTTATGCTTTAGCTGTAACATCACAGCTTTGTCTTCATCATAAGCTTCATGTTTGGGCTCCATACGTTTAAAAACATCATCTGAGGATCTGCTCTGCCCGTGGTGGACATTATAAAATCCTACCAAAGAAACACTTGTGACGCATCAGGTGAATATGAGTGTTTGGTGGCCTTCTTCCCCCTGATTTTTGTTGTAGCTGTTATTCCATTCAGTGGCACTGAGCTGACGTCATGAGCTTACCCTCTAAAGGCAGATATCTGCTCAAAAGTCTGACACCAATGCGGGCAGAAACAAGAGTTTATGCTGAGTATTATTGTGAGTATTATTATGCTGAGCCAGTATTACTACTATATATATTAGCACTGAGTTTGTGGAGTTTTATGCACAGTTAAATATTATAATAGGTCAATATTCTGTCAGCAGGTTGTGAAATCACTGGTTGTAGCTTTTTTTAAGGATGGAAGAAACTTTATTTTACTGTTGCTGTTATGGATGGATTTAATAGTCAGAGTCAGGCACAAATCTCTTATTTCTGTTTCCATTGTTTGTCACATAAACAAATAAAAGTACAGAACTAGAAAGCACTCGGAGGGCGCAGACCTCCGCCAACGCCACAATCCTCAGCCATATTGTCATTTTGACCATAAATATTACTCCTGCCTTCATTTCATGTCAATATTTAGATTCCTTGACCATGCAACCATACCATTAGCAACTGGATTCATAATGATATCTATTTTAGTTCAGTAGTTATTCACAGAAATCACATTTTTCGCCATGGCGGCCAGACGCTGCTCTGGATCAACACCAAAATCAAATCAGTTCTTCCTTTTCCCATGCTGAACATTTCCTGAAAATTTCATCCAAATCCGTCCATTACTTTTTGAGTTATTTTGTTCACAGACGGACAGACGGACAAACTCTCCCAAAAACATAACCTCCTTGGCGGAGGTAATGATCATCATTATCAGGAAAACATTGTATTAGTCCATTTTGTTGGAGAGCATTTTTTAACATTTCCTATATAGTGACAATTTTGTAGATCAGAGGTTTTTGGCCAACAGTGCCGATATAAAGTATGTGTTGTCTAATAGCACTTAAAGTTATTTTCATACATTGCTATCAGTATTCATATAGAATAGGTGTTCATTGTTGAGAATCTGGAGACACGGTACATAGTATGATACATGGGTAATGAAGCAATATACCATGATATATCACTGTATATTGTGATACTATAAACAGGGTGATTACGATTACTTTTCTGTTCTTTTATTTTCTTATGAAGAACCCACAAAAGTCTCCGATCAGTGTTATTTGTAAAGGTCATGGTCCTTAACATTTATACACCTAAAGTGACAAACAATATCAGCAGTAATTGTAAAGAGAGATGGAGTTGAATCAATAAACATCTGTGGCCAACCAGAGCCAACAAATGTCCCCAATATCTTTGTATAATTGAATAACAAAATATAACGATATTGCACTTTAAATATCTCTGTAGTATAACAACACAAAATATTGCAATATGTTGGTGTATTGATATTTTTTACACTCTTGATTGATTAGGGCTGCCTGATTATGGAAACAATTATAATCATCAATATTTTGCATGATATTGTGATTAATAGGCATGATTACTCCTTGATTTATTGACCTAAAACATATGGCATTAAGATGCTGCTACAGCTGGGCTGCTCGATTATGTTAAAAAAAACAAACATTATTTTAAAGGTCCCATGTCTTCATACATTTGACCATTTACATCATGTCCTGGGTGTGTATTATGCAAAGATTTAATTTTAGATCAATCAAAAAAATAAAAATGTCCCTGAAAATTATCAGATGCAGCTCTTTTCCCCTCCCATTTGGAAACACTCAGAGAGGAGGGAGGCTGAAGGATATTACGATAAGGAGCTCTGTGCTATTAGCTGCCCAAATGTCTGTTCAGAAGGAAGAGGAGGGATTACAGGCTGAGGATAGGACTTTTAAAATAGTCATGGTGTCTGATTGTGACGTGCAGAAAATACATGTAGGTGGAGACAGTACAGCTGTGACATCATAAATCACAGGAAGTAAAAAACAGAGTGTTTTAAGTATAGCAAATTTCTCTGTGAGCTGAGGGTTAAGTAAAAGGTGTAATTTTCTCCTCCTCAAGCCACATCTAACAACATTAAAATCAAAGAAAGTGGATTTTGCAACAACATCAGACCTTTAGAATTGTTATATCTCGATCTGAAAACCCGCTTACTCTCACAGGACAACCAATCAGTGACAATATTTGTGACAATCCTGTTGTGGCAAGTCAACAACAAAAAATCAACAAAGAGAAAACTTGCTTAATTTATTCAAACCCCACAGATGCACCATTCTGGTGGTTTGCACTCCAGCAATCAGAAAAATTGAGAATAATTTTGTTCTATCAGATCAACAAACTTTATATTTCTTGCTGCATCTCACTGCTCTAATAAAACGTGAAACCATCCCAGGGCATCACCCCCCAGTGACAACAATCCCTTTTACACATGCTGTTTGTATGTAAACTAAGAAATAACACAGACAGTAAAATTACTGAAGACACAGCCTCAGTGTTACAGATTTTTGTAAACTTATCAGCACTGTAGCATAAAATCTACAGCTACCTACTGTAAAAACTGATGCAGTGAATTACTGTAAATGGTAAAAGGTTGTGGGAAAACATTCTGGGTGTAACAAATGTTTGAGTATTGTTACAAAGTGATATATTAGTAATAACGGATCAGTAGAACAGTTGAAGATATAGTAATATAAACTAAAAAACAGCAAGTTCACTACAAACTTGTATAAAATATGGTGATGATACTGTAGTTGTCAATAATGGTGTCAGAATGTTTTTATTTATAATACAGTAATCATGCTGCAAATTGATAGACAGTAATGATACCAGAAATTAAAAAAGTAGCAAAAACGATACAGAAAACAGTACAAATGCTGTAAACTAAAACAGAGTAGTGCTACTTTAAAGACATTTACTGGCATCTTGTTGCAAGTAAGTTACTGTAAAGCTTCCATTTTAACAGTGCAACAAACACAAACACCTAAGATGTGTTGTGGCACAATGATCTCTTCTTTTGTTCAATTTTCAAAACTGTGGGAGGCAGTAATTAAGACCTGATTAATTGTTTAGCTCTATAAGTTTGGCAAGAAAGCCAATGTGATACAGCCCTATGGAACTGAAAACCTGCCCAATATTTGATGTCTGTGACTCCTGTTTTTAATTTAATTCTAATCATACATTTTCAGTCCTCTTGGTGTGGCAGCCACATCTCTGTCCACATCACAAAGCCCCTCGAGACCCTTTCTTCTTCCTGGGTTCAGTCTCGTGTCTGTAGGTTTTATTCCAAACTTTCCCTCCATGAATTAAAATCCCAACTTAAAGTTTCAGCTGTTTAGTTTTGCAGACGACCCCCCTCTGCTGGAGAGGCAGCCCCCCCTGATGTACATCCAGGCCTGCAGACTGCATGCACAGGTAGTGGCCACTGTAACACATCAGCAGTAGCAGCAGCACCACCCTAACAGCTAAGGGAGTGTACCTACATCTTACCTAGTGACAGGGAAAGCAGAGCACCACGGGCTGGCTAATCAGAAAAGACTCATTTAAAGCTGAAGTTGAGCACGTTCAGGGGACTTTGTGTTCACCTGAGAGAGAAAAAACACCCTACTCCTCGTGATCTCTGGATGAAAACTGAGAGTATGAATGAATAATGATGTGAAATAGAACCGAGGTATCATAACACACAGCTATCAATAATGGATCACTGCTTTAGGAAAATCTGCCCATGCTTGGACACAGTGTGACCTACTGTAGCCCTCCTATATTCTGCTGCAGTCTTATATGGCACAGCCTACATGAAATGATTTTCCAGAACAGCTCTGAAATACCTGCTTCGCCTTGTGCCGCAAGTCCGGCGCCTCGCACGGGAGAGGAAAAGCTCCACCTGGACGCGCTGCAAGTTAAAAATCGAGTCAGCGGTAATGTTTTGACGACAGCAGCCTGGCCAAATCAAAACCTCGTTGCAATTTCCCCCCTCATGAAATGCACGCAGCGAGCTCACATCCCCCGCCTCAGCGGCAGGAGCGGCAGCGGCTCGGCGCGGTTTGGTCGAAGGGCGAACATTTTGAGGTGTGTGCAAGTTGACGCGCGGTCAACGCGGCGGTTTTGCAGATGCGTCTCCGCTGACTGAGTGTTTACCCAGACCCGCTGCCCTGCGCTACCACGGAGGCTACGTGAGGGGTGGGAAAAAAAATAATAGACACAGCAACCCCTCCCTAGAAATGAGCCAGAGCCGGCGGAAACAGAAACAGCATGCAGCAAAAGATGCCACAACATCGCACGAGGCGAAAAGGGCGTAGCGGCGGAGAGGCGCATACCTGGGATGATGCTTGGCGCGGCCGTCGCAGTTTCCCTCGCTGCGCCCAGCTTCAGCTGCTGAGACTGAGAGCTCTGCACAGAGCCTGAGCCGAGCATGCCGATTGGTAGGCAGAGACGCGCTGGTTGCTGGCTGCCTGGACTGGGTCTCTCCTCACTACAGCTGAGGTGGGGTGGGCTCCTCACATGCACGCAGGGGCGGGCTCAGTCATTTAGCGGCCCTGGGCTTGAAGACCCTTCCTCATTTAGCCAAAAGCAGGTCTATAAGCAGGGTCCTGCAAATGATTGACCAATTCTTCCATGAGAGAATGAGTCAATCATTTCCATGAGACACTTGTGGAAGTCGAAGAAAAGGTCAAAAGTCCCAGAAAAGCTTAAAATAAGGCAAGGTTGAAATTCTTTATCTTCCTTCTCCCTTGTTAGTGAACAAAATTAATGGAAAAACATCGGAAATGAAGTAAAATATTTTTAGTAACTAAAATGCACACTGAGCTATAAAATATGAGTGGATAAAATAATGCAAGTTAAGGAATAAAATATAACAACTCAAAAAAATGGTGACAAAAACAAACAATAAAAATTGTCCATACAAAATTTAGGCTACTTAAACATTATATCAAAATTTGTTTATAAAAATGCAGAGTAAACAAAGATGAAGTCTGAACAGCCCCCACTGTGGAGTGTTTTGTGTTTTAAGTTTTGTGTTCCCCTGTCTCTATTTGTTTTATTACGTTTAACTACATCTTGTATTTATTTTACTATGTTTATCTGCGTGATTTTATTATTTTATTTATAGCATCATTTTAGATAATCTCTATATATATTGTATTATTTATATGGAAATTTTTGTTCAGTTGTTTTTTTGATTCTATGTTCAGCACTTTGGACACATTTTGTTCAAATGTACTTTAAATGTGTTTATAAAAATAAGTTTAAACCATAAATATTTAATAGTAAAACACTTCTTAAAAGCCAGACTAAAAAGATAGCTAGCAGACAATGTCCATGCCTGAGAGTTAGAAATGAATACATTTTAAGTTCAATAGGGGGGTGAAGATGATTTCTAGAAAAGTGTGGGAACCCTGATAAAATCTAAATCAGTGGATCCTAAACAGCGTGCCATGAGGTAACAAGACCAGGAGCATCAATCTCCACTGAGGCATTTCCAGCATTGTTGAGTGAATTATTGTCAGAAATGTGGGTAAAACGTCTCTTGCACTATCAAATCCTTTAAAAATCCTGGATCAACCTCCAGATTTGGATCCCCACCATGATGTAATCATTATTCCCTTCAAATTTGACTTACATTCACTGAAATGGCAGCAAAATCTGTTGAGAACTTTAAGCTGGGGTAGGCGATTATGGAAAACTAGCATGAATTTGAAAGTAGCATCTCCTCAGGGCTCCGCCTAGCCCCACCCCCCGCTCACATGCACGCGCGCAGCCGCTATATCCAGAAGACTGATTCAACTCCAAACCCTCAGCACAACGTGTTTGTTTCACACTACACCAAGTCATGTCTTAGTCAGCGGTAAGAAAACACCAAACAAACATGTAAAGTCAGTTAGTACTCACAGCCGATGTTGATCGGGGTATAGGTAGTTCCTCTGACATTCTCCACATAGCTGTCAAATCTCCTGTTTTGGCCATGAAACTACCGTATTTTCCGTATTTTCTCCTCTTTTCTCCTGTCCTCCTGTATCAGTATTCTCCTGTAAATCTCCCGTGTGACGATATAATAATAAAAACATTCCACTGCCTCTCCAAACTGAGCTCTGTCTCTAGCCTGAATGGGGCGGTAATGCTCCAAAATGATGGGTGCCAACCACCGAAGAAGAAGAAGTCTCGCAAGAACTGCCATCTGCAGTAGCATGGATGGCAGTTCTCGCGAGATTAGAGCCAACAGAACAAACTTAGAAAAATAAATAGTTTATTTTAGATTTCTTGTACATCTGTCTTAAATGTGAGGGATACTGGAGCTTGGTTGGTGTTGTGGGACAGCTCACAGCGAACTTCCCTTATTTTCAAAGACAAAACTTGAAAGGTAAGCATTCTCCCGCGGAGTCTGTTCCCTACACGCTACATGCACTGTCTGTGCACGCCGGGAAAATGCACACGCAGTAGGCACGCAGAATGGCGACAGGATTTGATTGGTGTAAAAAAGGTATCCCTGCAATATTATTGGTTGGTGTTTTCCCTGTTTTACTCCTGCTGTAGATAGCGGATATTTTTCGATCTGTTTTAAGAACACATTATGAGTTGATTACCATCGGGTCATGAAGACCATTTTAACCAGTATTACAAAAAGTGTATCTAAATCAGATCGCCAACCCTAGCGGAACAGAGGTAAAATTGGGTGCTCTTCAAGGATCCAAGGACGGCGGTACTTTAGAAAACAACATAAAATCCAAGGCACTCCAATAAAGTTAAAAATCCTGTATTATGTCAGGGACATGCGTTTCGACTCATCTGAGTCTTCATCTGGACATGATTAGCAACACGAAACAGGTGTTTAAATTACCTAGGAAGTGTCATGTGATTTTGTCATGGGGCGTCACATGACATCAGACATTAAGAAAAGACATATTAAGATAAAACAAATGAGAGGTGGGGACAGACTCAAATGTCTCTTACAACGTGAAACATTTTGGATCTATACTCTAAAAGCCACCTCCTTCCCAGGTCTTAATGAAGAAATAGACTTTTCTCCTTTTTTATAATGTATTTTGCAGATTATTGTTTGGTGCAGGCTGTTTATTATTGTGCAGCCAGGCCTCTTGTGTTTTTTCCCTCATATGTTTTAACTTAATATGTCTTTTCTTAATGTCTGATGTCATGTGACGCCCCGTGACAAAATCACTTGACACTTCCCAGGTAATTTAAACACCTGTTTCATGTTGCTAATCATGTCCTGATGAAGACTCGGATGAGTCTAAACGCATTGACATGTCCCTGACATCATACAGGACTTTTAACTTTATCAGAGTGCCTCAGATTTTATGTTGTTTTCTGTTGAGAACTTATTGAGTTATTAGTGAATAATGTTAACAATTATAGAAAAAAAAAATCTGTATTTTGAAAATCAGAATCAGAAGTAGTTTATTAATCCACAAGGGGAAATTCAGTTAAATCTGTGTTTGAATCACCAGCAAAAATCTCAAAAACAGAATCCAAGATCCATATCCAGATTCTAATCGCTTGTCTCTTGTTCCATAACCAACATTCTCTGAAATTTTCATCTAAATCCATGAAGAACTTTTTGAGTTACTCACGAACACAAAACTCTGCCCTATCTCACAATGTGAAGATATCCTTAAAATACTCTTGTACTGCCTTATTGACTTATCTTTGAAAGTTTGATGAAATTCCACTCACATTTCTTAGTTCACAAACTATCAAAACTTAGTTAAAGCGTAAGGCTCAACAATCCTTCCCACCTTTTGACAGTAAGCTTGTTATTTAGTAGACTACTCGACTTCTGCTGGAGCGAGTGTCCAGCTGATCCCGAGCTCGGTGTTGGGAGACGACCTCATGCTAACTCTAAGTAAGGCTCTGCACTCTACGCCCCCACAGTGAGGGGAAATGAAAATGGTTATCTGGTAATTAGACAAACTGCGATTTTAGATAGTAAAGAACAACAAATGACCAAACATTGAATAATTAAAACATTTATTTTTGAAGACTTGAAAATTCAAAATATGACTTAGTCAGAGTGCTGTTTCATGAAGGAGATTTTTTATTTTATTTTACTGAACTCTTATTTACACAGTTATGGCAATGGTGCTTTCGATTTGATCTTTGAGGTCAGGATTTCTCTGGAATGTCCTTTTCGGTCAGACATTCTTCAGGTAGCCTAAATTTATCAGCTGTCAGCTGCACCATGTTAAACTGGGGTTTGGCTTCATCTCCAGCTGCAACATCCGAGCTCTGTGGTTAACTGAGTGCACCATAATGCATGTGTTTAGCAAAGAAATACATACTGTCATATATATATATATGACAACATGACAACAAAGAAGTCAAATCTGTGATCATGACAGATGAGACGTAAGCTGAGACTTGGTTAAGGTGTGTGTGATGTTGACACTGAAGATCAGATGTAGAAAATCAGCAGGAACTGATAAAAGAACCGTTAAGTAATCTGATCGATAGGTAGAATCGGTAATGGCATTGCTATTAATAAAGTCTTACCAATTCCCATCCCTTGTCATGCATGGAATTTATTAGAGTCCAAGCTTTTGGCAGCCTCAGGCTGCGTTTACATGGAAACTCCTGACTTAAAGACACAAAGATTTGTCCTTTGCGTTTTAGAATTCTTCTGCGTTCAGACGACGACGTTAATCCGCTGTAGTATGCATGCCGGTTCAGTAGATGGCGGTGTAGGTCTGCAGAGAGGCAGTGCTGCTACAATACACGAACGAAGAAGAAAAACTTTCACAAACAACAATGGCAAATAGACGCACAGAGACGCAGGAGTTTCTTTTCTGGACAACAAATCTATTCGGACAACAAATCTGTCTGGATAACAAACTGAGCATGGAAAGAGGCTCACACATTACTTGGCAGACGGCCGAAGCTGTTGTTCTTCCTGGTATGCGTGCGCAGCCTTCATCCGAAAGAGTACTGCACATGCGGTGACATCGGCGTTTCACCCTGAAACGCTCTGATACAGGTTTACACAGAGCTGAATGGAGAGCGGATTCAAATCTTCCACTCTGGAGCCCGTTTTCAAAAGTTTCCGTTTTCAACGAGTTTCCATGTAGACGCAAGGCCAAAACGCAATGAAAACTTATCGGTTTTGAACATTTTCAGTGCCATGTAAACGTGGCCTCAGTTTACGGAAATTTGCATGTGTTTTGTATAGGTTGGATAGTTTAAAAGAGTTAGTCTGAGTTTATGATTATTAAAAACTAGCCTTCGTCCACGCTGGGACTTGTTTGTGGTTTCTGTAGGTGAGAAGCTCGTGCTTAGTTTAATCCAAATGTTCAAACTTTGTCAATTTATAAGTGAGATTGAGACAGTGTTATAAGATTGATTGCATGCTTTTCTAGTTATAAATTAAGTTGGATTTTCTATTAATTTGATTTTATTTAATAACTATTCTATAAAATTGTTGGTTAGATGTTGAAAAGTTTCTTCCACTTTTCCAAATGTTACTGATCTGTTTGTGAAATTCAGAATACATTCAAGAACTTCCCTGCAACATTTTACAAGATTCTCTTTACATAGTACAAAAACAGCACTAAAACAGAGGAAAACCATATCAAAAATAGAGGGATCACGATATAGTTGGAGCTAAATTGGTATCTGAAGATATTTGCATGAAAAAGTTGATTATCAGCAGATAAGATCAGATAAGCTGCTTCTACATCCAATATCTAGCAGGTAAAAATTGATCATAAATATCCTATATGTTGACTGTGATATGGGCAGAATGAACTACTGTATCATAAGTCTTTTCACTTTTGTAAATCAGATGTATCACTGAAGAATAATATGATGTTTTTCTTTTTTCACATCTTTTTTTGACAGAGGAAGACTTTTAACAGTAAAGAAACAATTCCAATTTATGTTGGAAAAAACTTTGAGCTCCCACCAAAAATAGATTTTCATCAAACTGCAAGTGGTTCCCCAGTCTCCTAACTAAATTGCTCAAATAAGTTTGTTTTAGACAAATGGTTTCTCTTTCATCCGCTTCTAATTATTGCCAACATAGTGGTTCAATGTTGAGTTTTTTTCTTATTTGATTTTCTAAATTATTTTAATTCAGCTGGGAGTTGTATTTGGGGTTTTTTTGTTTAGTGGATTTCAAATGTGTGCCTCCATCATTTTAAATAATTCCAGATGTATATTAGCCTTGCAGAGCAGACAGACCTGCCTGATTCTGAAATCCTGCTGGTCCGTCTTGCCAGCCTCCGTTGTCCAACGAATTCACTCAGCTGAATTCTTAACGGCCCAATCAGGGAAAAGAGGCGGGAGCAGCAGAATGCGGACGTGACGACAACCAGAAGTTGAGAACGGACATGCTGATTAGCCTATTGTCCTCATGGCTGCCCAGTGAAACTTGGTGAAATCTGCCCTCCTCAGAAGTTTATTTTTGGTGATTGTCTTTGACGAGGTTCATGTCACATTTAAGTGTTAAATGAATCATCTGTGTGGTACAATTTAGTGTAAGACGACAGTATAAGAACGTTAGCTGTTAGCAGCTATGTTAGCAGCTAAGGGTCATTGACTGTTGTTAGCTGTTAGCGGCTAAGTTAGCCACTATGGCTAACATCCATGAACTGTTGTTAACTGTTGTTAGCTATTAGCTGCTACATTAGCCGCAATGTATGCTACAGTATAGGAGGCAACCCTGCTTCATGTGGATTGGTCTGTGATGAATGTGACAAGCCAAACGATTGTCCAATCACAAGCTTGTGGTTTTTTTTGAACGTTCTGCCCCTGAAAACAAATTCAAAGGGCTCCTACCCAGATGGACTAGTGAAATATATCTGTGGCAGATATATTAAGCTGTCCATCTGGCTTGTCAGGTTAGATGTATACTAGCCAAGGAGATAAATTGTGTCCTTTCACAAATATCCCTAGTTTTTTAACAAAGAAGTTATAAAACAAAATCATCAAGGAAATCCAGAATTAGATGTTTTTTAGTGAAAATCCATCTAGATTTTAATAAATTGATTGTCCATCTGGCTTTGTCAGATTAGTTTTACCAAGGAATAAATTGAGATTTGAATTTTTGTTGGGAGAGGTTTACAAATAAAAAATGAGATTTCTCACGTGGCTTATTCTGCTGCCTTTTGCACCTTTCTGGCTCCTGTAGTTAAAATCCTACCCCAAATTTCTTAACACAGCACTTCAGTTGTAACTTTCTTAAGAAGTGGAAGCACTGAAGATCTTTTCTTATGGTTGAGCATGTTAGCATCACTGATTCAGTTTTATGCTTGCATTTGTTGTAAAGAGATTGGATAATAATGAGAGAGTTTCATGTAAAAGCAACTTTAAGTGACGACTTAGACAAACCTCCATATGTCCAAACCACAGGGTTTACACGTGACAGCAAAATTAAAGGATGAGCTTTAAGTCCAAGAGGAAATTAATGTAGTTTTTCTAAATTTGTGAATTATTTTCATCAAACTTACAGATTAATAGAATTTTGTGTGTGTTATTACCGTGTCACAAGGAGTTATTAGAGATATATATATATAAAAAAATGAAAACTTAAATCAGTAGGATTTTTTAAAGCCATTTTTCTTGTATATCATGCTCATAATAACTGGCCTTTTGAGGCCCCTTGGAGCATGATACCTAATGTTAACACCTCTTATAGACATCAGGATTGTTTCTCCCCTTCTTTGTTTTGTTATGGCATCATTAATTTGTCTGTCACAGTCTGATGCAGTTATTCGATTAAGAACTGAAGGCATAAAACAAAATTGTTTTCATCTCTTTTTGTCTCCAAATCTCTATTTCAAAAGTGGATTTTATTAAAATCTGGCTCAACCAAAGCTGTAATCCTGTGTTTATACACTTCAATATAAATATTATGGCCAAAAATAAGGTGATTAACAGCAATGAAGAGCAGATATGATTAAAAACTGCATATGAAAAGATTGATACAATATCCTGGGTTTTGAAGAGTTAAATATGTATAGCTTTGGATTTTGTTCTTTTCATTTTTGACTGCTTGTGTTATTGCCCTTAAATGTTTAAGTATGTTTCTTGTTGTGTAACTTTAAGTAAGCAGTTCCAGGGTTGTCTTTAAGGATAAATATTTATATGTAATTGTAAAATTGGAAGGTATAACAAGATTATGTTTCAGCCTAAACATTCAGTCTAGTTGTGATTTTGTTTGTTTGATTTGAAAGAATAGATTGAAAAAAACTTATTTTGGTGTAAAAAAGAAAATCTGATTCACCTGCTGCATACTTCTGGAGCAGCTTGCTCTCTGCTCTGCTTCTATTTTCTGCAATACTCAAACATTTCTTGAAGAAAACTACATTTCCCAGTCCCAGATTCCCCCCCACCCCATCCGTTGAAGTTTTGGATGTGCAGCACGGCAACGAGAAGCACCGCGCCCTTGGTGATGTTGATGACTCGTCACTGCGTGTGTCCCCCCCTCCCATCCAATGCCAAGACAGCTTGGCTAATTAAATGTGCTGGGCTCAGGCCTTCCCGTGCCAACTGTGACATGCCGCACTCGGAGGGATCCCTCGTTTGGCGGAGTGACGGGACAGCACACGCGTCCCACAGATCCAGACTGATGGCAGAGAGTTACAGCCTGATCTGAGGTGTCTGCAGCACAATTTATACCTCAGGGTTCAACCAACACATCCACAGCTTATCCTCTGCAACACAAACATCCACAAACAAGACATTTAAAACAACAAATGGGCTGCAGGTTGAAAAATACAAACAGGAAAGGTGGTGAAACTGATTCAAAGATCCTAGGATTGGGAAATGTGAACAGAAACTAATACCTCTGTGGTTTAGCTGCTCATTATTCTGTTCTCATCATTTTTATTGTTAAGGACTAACTACATTTTCTCAATGCCAGGATGATGAAGGTTGATTCAGATCTGAAAGCAGAAATATATATTCAAATTTGTTTGATTAAGCATAATGAGCAGTAGGGATGCACAATATTATCGGTTTGATATTGGTATCAGCCTATATCAGCCAAAAAACTGAAGTATCCATATCGCTGATATTGACGTTTTTTTGCACATATTTATAGCCGATATATCAGCCACATATATCGGTCATATATCATCTGGAATATTGGCAAATTATACAAATGTTCAAATTGATGCACCTTCTCATCACTGCATGGGTACATTTGAATACTGAGGGTTTCATTTTTGCAAGTGTTAAATGCTGTTTCTTGTTTTACATCTGTTCATTTGATAATATGCTGAAACAGTGAAAGAAACAAGTCCATTTTTGTTAAGCAGAGAGCTCGTGCTCTTGACCTGAATTATCAGTAGCGGTATCAGTGATAATGAATCAAAAAGATGTCGGATATCGGCAAAAAAACAGTATTGTGCATCCTTAACGGGCAGATATGAAATATTAAGTCATATTCACCCCTAATGCTGAGGGTAGACAGCATCAATCACTCAGTTTCTATTTGTATAGCACCAGTTCATAACAAGTGTTATCTCAAGACACTTTACAACAGAACAGGCTGAGGACAAACTCTGTATTTTATAGATACACATATGCTTTTATACAAATGTACATAAGTGTTTATATTTACATCTAGAGATGGATCCATCCAGACAGAGAAAAGGGACTAAAGATAAGAATTTATGACAGCAACAAACCCATGAACGTCCAGATCATGAATCTGTCCTCATCACATTTATCTCTGCTTTAGGGATGTAACGATATGAAAATTTTGTATCACGGTTATTGTAACCAAAACTATCACGGTTATCATTATTATCGCGGTATTGTTGCAGTGTGCTCAAAATGTTCTAAAAGTACTTTTACACAGAATTGAAATCATTTAACCCCTTTATGATTATATTCATAACAGTTCTTTTGTCTTTTTTGTCAATAAATGTGTCAAACTCAGAGGTCAAACAATGCAAACTGCACATGTGCACCTCGCGTGAGGCTCCTTAATCGAGGACAGATACATAGTTCCAGCTTTTCCAGGCAAAGAGCAGCATCACTGTGCGTTACTGAGGCAGTCTGGTGATCAAGCACGATATAACGGTAATTTTAATTGGACACGGTAACGATTATCGTGGGAAATTTTATCGCGGTTTACTATTTTACCGGTAACCGTTACATCCCTACTCTGCGGAATATAGATTCAATCAATCTTTGTTCGTATAGCACTATATTTTTGCTGAATATAATTTTATTAAAGGTTAGCCCCTTGAGATGTGGCATCTCAGAGTGTCCTCATGTCTATATAGTTTTAAAGATGGTTACTATGGATGTATAATTAATACAACCACCAATAGAGTGACCAATCTGATATTAACATTAGTTAGATCAGATAGTACTTTATTAATCCCTTTAGGAAAAACTCCCTTGGGGAAATTAAGAATCAGTAGCAGTTGGTTATTACAGATAAAAAGATATATAAAAAGGAAAAAAAATCTAAATGGAATTATTAATAAGTATGCATAAATATGACTATGAATAAAAATATAAAAATAAAATATACTGCTACAGGATGGCTACTGCTCCTTCCCATCCTTTGTCTTCCTGTTTGTCCTCCCCCTCTACAGTGAGGAGTTGTACAGTCTGATGGCTATAATGAATATAATCTGAAGAGGAACGATGTTGATCAACATAGCTGCACCTAGCTGAACTGACATAAAATGGTTAACTGGTCTAAAACATGAATTTATGTTAAATAATTTCATTTCTGTTGATGGTTGATGCAGGACAGAGCACACGGAGTAGAGCAGGTCCACAGCAGCAGGTCATCCATGACTGTTTAAGGTCACACTAACATATGTGTGCTCCAAATATAAACATATGGTCTTTTAGTGCAGGAAAACAAACATCTTAATCATGCTTTGCTTTTGGACTTGCAACATCAGGTATTTTTTAGGAGGATTTCAGCGAAAGTGACGATGACCTGATTTAAATGAGAGGTGTAAGATCAGAGGCCAGTGACCCTACATTGTACAAAACCCAAAACCAGTGAAGTTGGCACATTGTGTAAATCGTAAATAAAAACAGAATACAATGATTTGCAAATCCTTTTCAACCTATATTCAATTGAATACACAGCAAAGACAAGAAGCTTAACATTTGAACTGGTAAACTTTATTTTTTGCAAATATTAGCTCATTTGGAATTTGATGCCTGCAACATGTTTCAAAAAAGCTGGCACAAGAGGCAAAAAAGACTGAGAAAGTTGAGGAATGCTCATCAAACACTTATTTGGAACATCCCACAGGTGAACAGGCTAATTGGGAATTGTTCTAGTTCTTCAGATTAAAATCACCTGGAGCTCCATAAAATCAACATCTTTGTTTTTCGCTGTAGTTTGGCTAAAGTTCTGTAGGAGAACATTTGAGAAGAATAACAGCGCAGCAACTGCACATAAACATGTGACATTAATCTTATGTTTCTCAAAATACATTACTGTGTTTTTTAGTGCAGTAAAGAAATAAAAGATTTTGGTTTCCATTTCCTGAAGTCAACATGTCTTATTATGCAGGAGTATCTTTGGCTTTTGCTAAAAGTGAAATGTTTTATCGCCGAGTTCTGTGTGATGGAAATCAGAATCAATGTATTGTCACACCTGAAGTAATTACACTCTATCTCAGCTGGTTAAGAGCTTTGTACAATCAATATTTCTCCACTCCATGCTGCGGCCTTTTGTTGGACGTCTGGTCAGTTAAATGCTGCTAAACACACATCTCCGTATCAGCTCCTCTCCCGCTTCCTGCCACGCTATCAGGGCTCTGCGGTCTTAACCCATCTCTATGGCAACATAACATCATGTCATTTGGTGGACGCTTGTGTGTCTTTCAGTACCTGAGTGCTTCTTTTTTTAGTGTGAATGTCAAAGAGAAGCAAAGGTCCCACTCTGGTCAATATTGGTTCACCTCAGAGACGAGGAAGATTGATCCACAGCTAATACAAGGCTGTATTCAAAGCTGCATTAGCAGTGCAGACGGATTTTGCCCAAGGTGGGAGGCACTATGTGAACAAATGGGAGAGTCACAGTTTGCCAAAAGTACTCACTGAGAAAAATGTACCATTGTCCTTGCTTACTGATTCTTACAATGTAATGCTTTAACTGGTCAAAATTCAAAATGGTAGACGCCAACAACCTGAGTACAAAGCATCAGCTATCATTAGCATAATTGTTAGCATTATTTCAGAACTATAGCTGTTGTAGATGGTGTAATGATTACAATAAAACCAAACCACACAAAGATTACTTCATACAACTTTTAGCCACTGAAACCAAATCAAACCAGACTAGAAAAGCACTCAGAGAGCGCAGATCCTGCCACGCAGCTCAGTTACGGTAGTGGCTTTTCCACAACCATTGTATAAGATAAAATTCTGAGTCACCAAATCCAGAACGGAGGCAGGATCCAGACCAAACTCAGCACATAAGTGGAAGTTTTTGTCCTGTATAAACACAACAAGTTTTGGGAAAATCAGTTAATATTTGATTTTGTATGAATTATTGAATGTGGTCTATGGGATTTTCCATTATGAAGTTCAAAGTTTTCCTGTGACGTCAATCTGGATCAGATCATAATAGATGAAATTAACCTTGATGATAGAGACATTAACCCCTTATTATCCTGTGGAACTTGAGGCTAATCTGTTTTTTTTTTTTTTTTTTATACTTTTTCATTTTTTTAACATCCAGGCAAATATATGTATCACCACCAAAACCTTATCATTTAGAGGTTGAGCCATTACCAACTTCTCCTTAATATTCCAGCAATAATCCGTCCTGTAGTTTTTGTTTTATCTTGCTAACAAGCTAACACACAACTGCAAAAACATAACCTGCTTGTTGGTGGTAACTAACATCTGTTTGGGAATCCAAATCCAAAATCTGGCTCATGAAATTTGCCTTTTTTCACCAGAGTGGAAGATCAAATAGGAAAAAAACGTGACTGTTACCTCCTCACAGCAAACGTTGATTTCTTTAGCCCATTGTAAAAAAAAATGTCTGTTGTCCTCCACCTGACTGGAAAGCCGTCATGGCTCAAAATGTCTGTGCTGTTTCCATGATGCTTTGATGTTTTCGTACACACAGCTTTGCTGAAGAATGAGAGTGGAGCACACTTTGAGTCCTGCATAAAAACGCAGTCAGACATGCATGTATTCTCAGTGCTGCCCTCCCCCTTTGGCAATACATGCTCACCTTTATTATATCTCAGAAATTCCCCTTAAGATAAGAAGAGGAAGGATCATTTCTCCATTCTGCCTTTCATAAAGTTTACGGTGAAGGAAAGAACACAAGGAAAGTATTTGGAGAGGGCAGAACCTTTCGAAAGCATATCCGGTAGGTGATTGGACAGCCGTCCTGTCAATCAGATTCATTGCAAGTCAGTAAGATTTTGCACGTGAGCCACTTTGTAGAAAAAACTTTAGCCAAAACATGTCGGAAAGGGAGTGAAAATATAATTTCTGCCTAGAATTGCTTTCAGTGTTATTTGGTTTCTATTTGATGAAGAAGTGCAGTCTAGATCTGATTAAACTGCTACTTAAGCTGTTAGCATTTATGCTAATCTCTGTACAAGCAGTCACTTCCTCGTATACTCCCTCTGTCACTTCCTCTTTGTAGATTGGAGCTTGGCATGATGGATCTGACTGATTATAGACACTGGATCTGGCAGAGCCAACTGTTGCTCAGCGTTACAAATATTATGTCTTGATTTGACACTGATACAATTAGTCTGCTGACAAGCTTAGCTGAATCAAAATGGCTTCAAGGCAGACAATTTTGAATATATGTGAGAGGATATCACACCATAGAGGGCAATTCCATAGTCCTAAAAAAACAAGCCACACGTATCGTCAATGAGGTTGATTATCATGCTCATGCTATTGCTTCGTTTAAGAAACCCCATGCTGTGAAGTTTGAGAACTTGGTAGATTCTAAAATTACGCAAATTATCTGTAGAGCAAAATCAAAGTTACTTCTAGAAAGTGCAAAGGTCTTTTTCACAACGAGTCCAAATATGATTTGTGTGCTGTCTGTAAATTTAGGACACAAAAGACAGAGAGATTAAAAGGAGAGGTGTGCTGTTTTAGGGGTTTGATTACGGAATGATGCTGATACAAATGTGTGAATTTGTAATTTGTAAAGAAAATTTTAAAGATAACATTTTAACCTTTTGTTTTATATTTAACGATTTATATTACTGCATTAGTTGTGGTTTTGTTTTCGGTTTCTTATCCATATATAAATATATAGAAGTTTGTTTAGCCTGTTAATTTGGACGAGCATAAAGAAAAGCATCGTGCTTCTGCTTGCCACCTCTGTTGCAGAAAATATTTTGTTTAGTTAACATTTGTTGTATTGAGAGACTGAATTAAAAAAAATACAACAACTTGCAGGCCGGGTCGAGTGAGGAGGCTGCCAGCTTCCCACCCTGTTAGAGGACTAACTGCTGTGACGAACATGCTCTCGTCCCAAATGTTTCTGAAGTATGTTGCAAGCACCAAATTTAGACATGATAAATGTTGGGAAATTCTTAATTTAATATGTTTGAACATTAAACTTTGTGCTGTATTTCTCAAGAATGGGTTGAAAGAGTTGCAGACCAGTGTAATTAATCTGTTCACTCATATTTAGTCAAACCAAACAAAGCCCAGGTGACAACAAGAATGGTATATTTGAGACTGCTTTATTTGGGGGCTATTTTTGAATTTATTTATGACTATATTTGTACTACATTCTTTAATAATGCATCAGGCCTAATTGGTTTGCTTGATGTCCTCGCCTGCTTTTTTTAAATTGTATTTAAGAAACACCCATATCAGCTCTGCCTGACTTGAGCTTAGAATTTTCTGGACAAGATGCCCTGACTTAGGTTTTAACTGTGTGGAGGCCTTTGGTTCTAATTTACTGTTTTTAAAGAATCGACTAAAGGACTCAAGGATGTGAAGGAGGGACCCAACTAGAAAAATCTGGTTTAAGAATTTGTAAACTGAGGAGTTCTTGGCATCAAATCAAACAGTCCATACATTAATTGGGTGTTGGGCTTTAATTGTGCTTATTCTTAGAGCAGCTGTTAATATCTCACTGTAGGCTGAAGTCATTGCACATACAGGAGGTGTTACTGCGTGTTTTTCACATCTGTGGTTCATGAGGTAGAAAGATCTTGCTGTCGGCTGTTTCAGACTATAAGGAGGTTGGTGGTTATGTTGCAGTTTAATGGAGCCTTGTGGTTCATCCAGTGTAGAAACAGACATATGGACAATAAAAGCAGCAGGAAAACTAATGAGTGAAGCGTTTCGCTGCAGTGGAAGTCGATTTAAAGTTGGACTGCACCTTGAATTACAACCCCCTTATTATCTCTGTAGGCTGAAGTCATTGCAATCCCAGGAGGTGTTTGGACTTATTGCATCAGAGGTAAAAGATCTTGCATTCAGTAAGTTATGTGCAGTTTAATCAGCTTGTGGATTCATCCAGTGTAGAAATAAACTGGACAATAAAAGCAGCAGGAAAACTAATGAGTCATTGCAATGGAAGTCATGTGGACTGCAGCCACCTTATACTGAAAAGTTTGGACTATCTCAGAGGAAATATCTCATTCAGAAAGTGTGACAAATATCAACAGACCGAGGCAGGTCTCAAGGCTCCATATAAACAGCAAGGCTTCACTGAGCACTCACTAAGAGATAATACGCCAGATTTCTAGCTTGAAATCACTTAAAATTAAACTTAAATTAAACAAATTCATGGTTATGTGTGAGGTCTGTCAAAAGTGGCCTTGACCTCTTCAATGTCAAACCATGAAAATCAAACACACCAAAATTTGAAACCATTCAGTTTATTTTGCTGGTCCATTCAGGGAAGAACTCATGGAAAGTGTTTGGGAATAGGCAGGACCTTTCAAAAGTATACCTGGCTGATGATTGGACAATCATTCCGTCAATCACATTAATTGTGGGTCCGTCATAACCTGACTCGCGAGATGGACAGTTCAATATTGGAAATATTACACTAATCCGTCTGGGAAGGAGCTCTACGAAAAAGTTTTCAGGGGCAGAACCTTCGAAAACAACAGCAGCTTGTGATTGGACGATCATTCGGCTCATCACACTCATTACAGACCAATCCATATCAAGCAACAATGCTATGACGTAGCATGTGTAGCGTATAAACATAGCGGCTAATGGCTATCTTTTAGGCGCTACAGCTAACGTCTTACAAGGGCAAACAACAGTTAATGGCCATTAGCCGTAGCAGTGAACTGTTGGTAGTGGCTAATTGTTGTTAGCTGCTACAGCTAACGGCAAATGGCTGTTAACTGTTGTTTGCCCTTGTCAGCCATTAGCCGTTAGCTGAACAACCTTAAGACGATCATCTCACATTTAATTATAGCAGACAGATGTGTCATTTAACACTTACATGTTACATGTGACATGAACTTTGTCAATTACAATCCCTAAGAAGTAAACTTATGAGGAGAGCATATTTCACCAAGTACCACTGAGTAACCATGATGACCATAGGCTAACCGGCATTAGCTGCCACTATTTGTACAACAAGAAGTGACTTGACTTCCTGTCAAGTCACTTCCTGTTGTCGTCACGCCTGCAGCTCCCGCCTCTCTTCTATGATTGGGTCGTTAAGCATTTAGCCGAGTGAAATTGTTGGGCAACAAAGGCTGGCAAGACGGAGATGCATTTCAGAATCAGGCAGGTCCGTCTGCTCTGCAAGGCGAGGTCAATCAAATAATGTACATAAATAATGTAGTAAAATACAAAACATGAGCCACTTTGTTAAACAACCTATCACAGAACATGTCAGAAGTGGAGTGAAAATATCCTTTTTAACATTTAAGAAATGCTTTACCAATGTTTTTTGTAAAGAAATGCGGTCCAGATCTGAAAGATTTTAGAAAAAAATATTAAAATATCAGTTTGCCATAATAATCTTCATAATAGCATCAACTCAAAGTAAGATCAATCCTTAAGCAGAGTGAAGACAAATGTACATGTACTATACTGACCAACTATTTTTTTTCTTTTTTTTAATTCATCTAAAAAAACCAAGTTATTCTGCTGTAAAAATCTGCATTTTAATGTGTGGATTGTTCAAGGTTTGAATCTTTCTGCAGACAGTCTCAAGCACATTATCCTCAAAGTTTGCTTTTGTTTTGGAGAATTTCATGGTCAGTGTGGCAGTTGGATCAGCGGGTATCATGAAGAAGTACCTTCTCATCAGAGTCTTAATTGGAACTCTGAAACGGCACACAGGGTTCAACTGTGAGGCATTTGGCCTTTTATTCTGAAACAAACAGACATGAAACTTCTTCAAATGTGAGTTCAAAGCTTAAATCAACAAGGTGTGAGCAAGAGCATTGCATTATAGTTTTTAAGACAGATCATTCCAACAAGACAAAAGGGAAGATGATTTTGTTCTTAAGAAACAGAAGATGTTGATTACTAAATATGTCTGGCCTGATTTGCATTTTCAGCGTTGTCCTCTCCTCTGATCAAAGACTTAGTTAAATAAAATTATGATCATGTGCAGTTTGATATATTTATTTTAAAACACAAAGAATATAAAATTATCAGGGGTGATCAACGTTTTTCATGACATCAGTATCAGCAGATTTTGGCCTAAAAAGTAGAAAAAATCTTTCAGACTTTTTTTTGAATATATATTTACACCGAATATACTGGCCATATAAAAGCTGTAAAATACCCTGCAAAATAAATTATGTTTCACTTTATTATCACTCCATGGGTATGTTTATCATTTTTTGAGAGTTACTTTTATTCTTTTTTTACATCTGTTCTTCGCACAAATAGACCATCACAATAAAAGCAAGAAGTCAGTTTTCATAAAGTTAAGACTTTGTTCCCTTGACAGAAATATTGTTAATGGTTATAACTGGTACAGAAATATTGGCAAAATCCCTAAAAAGTTTTAATCATTCTGCATGAAATGTTGGCAGTTTCTGAAACAATTAAGACCGCCTGCAGCAGTATTTATATGACATTTAATGGATCAAACAAATCAAATATCTGGTGTCCTGGCTTCTGTTTATGTTTTAAGGTGATAAAAGTGTTACATACATATATAATGTAAAAATGTTTAATGATATCAAAGTTCATAATTCTGGCATTGTTACAACCTTACGTCATTTTAAGTAGCATTGTCAGCATTTCATGTATTAATTAGAATGAAATTAAGGTTATTATTGACATGAAATGTTGACTCCCCTACGATTCATTTGTTTGGAGGTGAGGGCCCAACATACCATCGACTACAAAATAAATAGACAATTTGCTTTTTTTTCATTGAAGATATTAAACTGTTGTTGTAATTTGTAAGAAAAGTTGTAGCCAAAGGCTGACGGGACATTAATGTTGAAGCCGCTCATTGGATTGGACAGAGTTTTCTGATGTCATGTGGGAGATTTCATTTGAGTTTAGTTTGCTGTGGCAGCCATTTTGTTTACCCCCTTTGTTTCCTTTTGTTTGGCCAAACCCTTACATTTATGCTTTCTTTGTCCTGTTTTGTCAGGTCTGTTTTGTTCAGTTGAAACTTCTCGTTTGTTTAGTTTATTTTATTTTAATATTTAGTGGACCTCTTTTACAGGCCTAATTCTTTAATGCTCTAATGCTTGGTCTCACATGTTACCCAACCATTTTATATTTGGTACAACATATTGGATTGTGTCATTTGTGTATTTTCGGACATTATTACACAATTTTATATTGTACATTTTGTAAATTAAATATTTTAAAGCCCCTTGGGAGGACAAGCAGCCATTAATTGGGGATCCTCATAAATAAAAATAATAATAAATAAATAAAACCTCAGTTGAAATGCAGCTTAGTGGACTCCAGCATCCCAGACCCCTCCTCCCTCCATGCCTACTCTCACCACAAGGGCTGGGTATATCCAGCAACACCACGATACAATACGATACGTATCCTGATACATGTAAATTGTGAACATTGACTACACTTTTTACAAAATTCCCAGCAACTTTAGTTGTATCTTACAAGAAGAAAAGGAACAAGCATGGGTTTTAAATGACTTTACGACTTAAGAACTTTAATTCAGGTCTCCAAAGATGGTAGACACCTAAGTTTAAATTTGTAACATGTGTTTTATCATGTAGCTTGGCTTCTACTTTGAACTGTACCATTGTTAACATTACCCAAAGAGTATTTACAACTGTCCAACCATTGAGGCCGTATCGATTCTGTTGCATCCATATCGACACATGTATCACCGAGGAGTGCATGACGATATTTTGCTGTATCGATATTTTGGGCACAGGCCTACTCACCACTTACCATCAACCATGTCAAAACCACTCCTTTAATATGCCCTTCAATAGACCAGTGCATGCAAGCTCAAGGTAGTGAGATGCTGTTTCTACCTTCCTTTGTCCACAGTCACCCCACGAAACAGCATTTGTGACACCCAAACTCACCCACTGTAAGTCTGTCTGACCACACCAGTGTTAATGTTGACATCACTTTTAATTTAGTTTTAGTTTTAGTTTTTTGCCCGAAATATCTTTTGATTAAAGTCATAGTTTAGTCATCTAAATGGTTTTGATTTTAGTCTAGTTCTAATTGATTAAATTCGATAGCATTTTATTCGATGAAATCTGCTGTAAATTTAGTCGACGAAAATATGAAGTGTAAAGTGTAAGGCATTTTTCCTGTTTCATGAGTTTCTAAAGTCATATTTTACACTTGGATAAAATGAAACATCTAATAACCCTTTATTTAATTCTAGTAAAGTTTGAATAAATGGACAGAAACAAACTGAACTTTTGTGTGAAATGTAGTCACCTTTATTTAGACTACCTAGCAGAGCATCTGAACCTGCTCTACATGAATATATCAATTCATAAAGAGAGCAGCTCTGATTGGATCGCTCCACAACTTATCCCACCACCACCAAGCTAAGGCAGCTGTGATTGGATATATTCCTAACTTGTTTCTACTTTCTACATGACCAAATTAGGTCTGATTGGATTAAATCTCTGTCAGACATTTTAGTCTAGTTTTTATTTGTTAATAAAAATGTCAGTTAATGTAGTTGTAGTTTTAGTCCATGTGCACTTGTTTTTATTAGTTATTGTCTAGCTTTTGTCAGGGGAAAAATGGTTGTTGAAGAAAATAATTAGTCCACAAAATGAACACAGCACCGCCCTGCTACTGAGAGATGATGCATGTTAGGTTAATCAGTGACTCAAGATTGTCCATAAAGGTGTAGTCAGCGATGTTGGTGAAAACGAGTGGAGAGGTTGTTTATAAACGAATTTAGACCTGCCTCTCCCTTCATACCTCACCCCTGGCTCCACCCCCGAAAGCTGATGGACGTACATCGTCATGGAAACGGCCGTAGAAACTGTGTAGCTGACCAGTGTAGCTAAGGTAACCCTGACTCGTCAAACAACTCGACTGACATTATTGATAACATCACAACAACAGTACATTCTGGCAGATTAGACAATAAGATGAATGCCCGACTGCTGTTACTGTTATGTGAAGCACCACAAAGCTAATGTTGCTCACCTATCCAGCAGCCACATCCACGTCCGTTTTCAGGTCTTTCAGTTCGTGGAGTTCCCTCCACCATCTGAAAGCAACACCATATTGACCTGGGTCTTTGCTCTCTCATGGTCATAGCCCTTCTTTTTCACTTTTCATTCCTCTGACCTTTTTCTTTTGGGCTGTTTTTCAGCCATTGCTACTGCACATATTGTATCTCTCTCTTACACTAACTGCACACGCTACGCTACCTACTACTCCCCCTCCCCCCTCTGTCTGATCTGCGCATTAGTATGATCGCCCCCTGGATGTGGGGGGGAGGGGGGGTGTACTCTGTTTTGGTAACTCAGCCCGAGCCACAGTATTTACCTGCTGAAATTCAGAGCCAAGGCTGTGTATTGAAATCGGACTTTTGTTTCAACATGCTGTCAGTGGGGACATCTTGTGGATGGAGAGGAGAAATACGGTGAATTTGACAAATACTGCATTCGATTAGAAGATTAGAAGATCGCTGACTACACCTTTTAAGTGTGACCATGAATTGTCTGTCTCTCTATGTGGCCCTGTGATTGACTGGCCACTGGTTCAGGGTGTACCCTGCCTCTTTGCTAACGTCATGATGAACTGATTTTAATGTGTTCATCATTTTAAGAAAGATAATAATGATAACTAGAGATGCATGACATTATCAGAGGAATATCGCTGTCTGCAAATAACTATCTCGACCAAAGAGGTTTGTTATTGTCAGTGAGCGAGATAAAAAGTTTGCAACAAATTTTGAAACAACTTTCAGGGAATGTTGCTAATGGCACAAAGAAGAAGTGTGCTTACCGAAATACAGATGCAGATCAAGCAGTTCTTTTAAAGGTTTTCAAATTGTACGCTGTCAAACATTTCAGTCTAGTTTTTATTTGTTGATGAAAATGTCAGTTAATTTAGTTTTTGTCCATGTGCACTTGTTTTTGTTAGGTACTGTCTAGTTTTCATCAGGAGAAAAAAGGTTGTTGACAAAAATAATTAGTCAACAAAATGAACACTGGACTGCCCTGACACTGAGAGATGATTCCTGGTTTTGTCCTCCAGATCTCGTCCCTCCTGAGGCTGAATGTTTCAGGCTTTGTGTTTTGCTCCAGCTGTGTCTGCCTTGTGGGTTTTGGATTCATTGATGCATCAGTCTTTCTTGTTTTTGTCTTATTGTCAGCTAAAAAATGACTTTATTTTGATCTGTAAACCTATCGTCCATGTTGTACTTTTGTGTTATTGTGACAGATTTGAGGAAAACACTGTAAACATGTCATTATCCTTCATGACTTACTTTTCAATGTCAAGGACATTTAGTTTTTTCAGTTTGAAGGTCACTGCTGTGCATCATCACCACCCTCTCTCTCTCAGAAACATCCAACTACAGCGACACATCAACTCACTGACAGTCCTAATAAAGTCCCCCATCAGCTCTGAAGGTCCACTTCAAACACACATTAACACACAAAATCACATCAAACACACACACACACACACACACACTCTGCCCTCTCCCTGTCCCCAGCCCCAGTTGCCTTGGAGACAGCTGAGATGGGGACCCCATCTCATTACACACCAATAGGGCCGTGCGACCGCTGCCGGGGACCTTTATCGCCATCTAGCTGCCAAGATCGAGAAGGACATGATTTTTTTTTTTTCAAAGCCAAGATTCTGCCTGGTAACCCAATATGCTGACTTCTGGTGCTGCTGAAGTCCAGCCCTGAATTTATAATGAGATACATCACGCTATAGGCGCCATACGCAGAGCGAGACGTTTACTGTGGGCCGTTAAAGGAACACTGACCTCATCTGTAATCGCTGATTGATTGTTGTAAATGGGACTTAATCTCTTAGCTGAGCACTTCATCACATGCTCCATCCCCTGATGCACCAGGAAATAAATCACAAACATCATAATTATAGATAAAATCATCCATTTGCACACTTTGGTTTTAGAAATGTTTAAGTGAGAAAAAGAGCTGATCAGCCTGAAAAACCCTGTTTCACTGTTAATGTTATAATCATCACTCTGTTGTCAATAAATAAAAAGTATAGAAGGTGAAAATGGAGTACAATAAAAATGCAAATGGAGTACAATAAAAATGCAAGACCCTACATACCCTCATTTTCCACATACAGCACACACAAGACATTAAGACAGAGGTGGGAAACTTGCAGCCCACCAATTATTTCCACAGAAAAATAAGAAATATGAAGAAACAAAACAACTTCAAAATGTGATTCATCATGAGTAACCAGGAGTATGTAATGTTCAAATTAGGATGGGTGATAAAATATTTCCTCTAATCTTAAATCCGTTGCGCATGCTTATTTTTATACAAGTAATTAAAGTTCTTACTTTGCTGTGATTGTATTTCTCAATATATTATATGAGGCATTGATATATAATGTATAGTATTAGTAAAAAGTATATTGGAAACAGTGGTAAGGGTAACATATTTGTGCTTTAACACTGGTAAACATTCAGTCTTTTATTGCATTAAAAATAAGCTTAAATTGGCTCCAGTTATGTGTCATTGCTCATTAAATCTTGAATTTTTAACTGTGATAGACTTTTAACATATTATTGTAGATATAATCCTTTTTGAAGATTAAAATGTTCTATTTTTTGTTAATTTCTACATATTTTTTTTGTATTGTGAGTGTCCAGCAATATGTGCTTTGTGCTTTGTTATCTTATGTTCCTGACTGCTGTCAAAGCACTTTGTAAACTAATGTTTTTAAAGATGCTATACAAATAAAGTTTATTATTATTATTATTATTATTATGTAACAGTGCATCCCTCAGGCACTGGAAAAAATGTTGATTGTTGCCCAACTCTGCATTGAGAAACGTTTTGAGTAAAATGACAATAAATAAAAAATCATAACAGACATGAGATTAAAAAATGCTTAAAGAGACTGTGAGGAGTTTCTAAATAATTACAAAAAAGTCTCATTTTTAGATATATGCCTGATCGAAATACCCACTTTAAGATGAGTTTAATAGCATCAAAATAGGTTATCTATAAATGCCATTCCTTAGCCTTCCGGTTGGGTCGGACAGGGCTGGACTGGCCTGGATTCTCAACTGCAGGAACAAGACAATTAAAACTAGAGCAAATTTATATTATTTTATTATTTATATTACACGTCTGAGAGCGCCGGGCTGTTAGTAGCGATAAATAGCCGGCTAAAACTACGACACTAAGTTTTCCAAAAATTGCTTGTTGTCACACATCAAAAACTACCACTACATAACTAGAAAGAGATTCATTACCTCGTCGCTTTGCATCCTGTAAGTTGTTGAAAAAACAAAGTTGTAAAGCAATGCAGAGTTCTGAGGAAGGTCCTTATTTCATCCATAGCCTCAAAACAAACACACTGTGGATCGTAAACGTCTGTGGTGCGTTCCAGTTGTAGTCAGAAGTAGGAATTTTGAGCCCCGAGTAGGAAACTGCAACTGGAACGTCACCCAAAGTCTAAATTTCCTACTGGAAACTCGGTGAAACCTCGCCACCCCCTGAGTTGACAGTCGAAGATGGATGCCCCCAGTGTGAACAGTTATTTAGCTCCTGTAATAATCCATTTATTTGCACTTCTGACTGGGGTGTGTCGCCCTAGATCAGCTGTATACATAGTATTGTTAGACTTATATTTACAAAAGTGCTGCCATGGTGATAATCACATTCTTCATGTGATATTTGTGAACAACAACGCAGGGCGTGCTAACAACAGCTAACAATAGCCTGGTAGATCAGCATCGATTTTAACTGGAACGCTGACAGCTCTGAGATGATGTCACTCCCATTTCCGAGGTTACTGGAATGCAGCATTACGACAGTCGCCGCGCGGGCTCATGGGTAGCAGAGTCTTTTACGTTGCCGGTAACAGATTCTCCTCACAGTCCCTTTAAGGGTGGAAATAAATACATTTAAAAAAATAATGTGGTAAAATGAGAAAACCAAACACCAAAGTTGTAATAAAATCTGCTAGAGTAGGATAATGAAAAGACAGATGATTATCAGAGAATAAATTCAGGCCAATAAATCTGAACTGAAATAAAACAGATTAAGAGAATTCAAATAAATAAGATTAAATAATAATGATGAATACATATCAGCATAAAGCCAGACTAAAATGTGTAGGTCTTGAGTTTGCTTTTAAATATACGAATATAAAACAAACCCAACAGAAAAATGAATTTACATTTTATTTTTGTAAATAAAGTCCTTTTGATGTGACACTGCCTTTTCCCCTTTTATTCTATTTTATATGAATGTATGTTTAGACGACGCGGTGCCGCAGCAGGTAGTGCACGAGCCTTCACCACGTGCATGTGTGGGTTCTCTTTAGCTCTCTGGCCTCCTCCCACAGACCAAAAACAGGTTAACCAGTGACTCCAAATTGCTCTTAAGTGTGAGCATGAACTCTGTGTGGCCGTGTGATTGGCTGGCCACTGGTTTAGGGTGTACACTGCCTCTCGGTCAGTGTCATGATGGATGGATTTTAATGTGTTCATCATTTTAACAATGAGATGCATGACATCATCAGAGGATTATCAGTGTCCGTCAGAAAACTACCTCGACAAAGAAGTTTGTTTTTGACAGCATTTGTCTGTCAGTGAGCAAAGAAAGAACAAAATGTTCACAACAAACGCTCTATAGTAATTCAGCTAACATTGTAAGAATTGCTGATTGTTGGACTTCTAGTCTTTAAAAAGTTGATTATCTGTATTTACAGATATGAATGTTTCTACCAGTATTGACAGCAGATACTTGAGGATTTTAAAGTCCAAATATTAGCTGTAATATGTCCGGTTTGTGTAATTGTACCATAATAATTCAGCTCATCATCACTGAATGTGCTCTTTGTCATGTTATAGTTGTTTTTTATCCAAGAATAAAATATTATTTTTGTTGCTTTACATCTGTTAGTAACACAAGTAGATTGCCACGAATAAAGGAACAGGTCAGCTTTTGTGTTTTCGGGTATGATTGGAAAAAATGGCACTGATAATGACTTCAGAAATATCACACATCATCTGAATTTAATGTCTATCCTTAATGATAAGTTTGTGGTAAATAGGTACAATTAAAACACAAAATAAAGATAAGAACATGCATCAAAGCAACATTAAACAGCAAAACAAATAAAATCAGTCCTCCAAAAGCAAACATTACAAACAAACTTAAGTAAAATCCAAAGTAGATACTCAAGTCTTCAGTTTCTTTTTGAATACGAGTGAGTCGTCTATCCTAACATCCACAGGGAGGCTGTTCTGCAGTTTGATCAGAAAAACTAAAAGCTGTCTCACCAACGCTCTTCTGTGACGTTCAGGGCATTTAAAGACAGGCAGAGGAGGAGTTTGACTCGGGATGTTTTATGTTTGTCTTTTACAGAAAACTATGAGGGCCATGTTAGACGGAGAAAATAATTCTGGAGAAGTCAAGATTTAAGTTAAAATTTCGTTTTTAAAGTTGAAATGCAGAGGAAAAATTCAAATTTTTCCTCTGCATTTCAATTTCATTTTTGTCTTTAGACGTTTTTTTTTTTTCTCACATTATAACTTTAATCTCATCATTTTTTACTTTCATCACGAAATTTTCCTTTAACCTAATAGTCGACATTAAACTTTTATTTTGTTAACTGGATTTTTGTCTCAAAATTTCAACTTTATTCTTGTCCAGGGCCGTAGCCAGGATTTTGAAATAGGTGAGGTCCATGATGCGCACGCTCTGCGCGCGCCGAAGAAATTTTCAATGTTTTTAAAAATTATATATTTTATTTATTTATTTTTTTGGCTACAAGTCACACAAGATGTTTATTGTTTAAATATCTTTTAATGATGTGAAATCAGCATTTTCCAAACAAAAATGTGTATTTTTTCAAAAAAACAAATCAACTTTTTAAAGAGGACATATCATGCTTGTTTCTCCTTTTCACTATGCCAGACTAGGATGCCTGTAAAGCATTTCTCCCCTCAGTACAAATCATTTAGTTCCTTCATTGCCCCACAATAGCGTTCTCAAAATCCTCATTTTAGGCCATTATCAAGCTATCGTTGAAACACTCGGTTCTCAGGCTGACCTAAAGTAACCTTGCAACGTCACAGCCCTTTGTGCTCTGATTGGTCAGTTCTATCGGGGGTAGAGCCAGCCTGTCCTTCTTCTTCTGCTGTATTTTCCGGCAGGCTCAAAGCAGCGACCTCGTATTGAGTCCCCCTACAGGCCAGAGCTGGTAATGAGTGAGTGTGAGCTAGGGAGCTATATACTGCTGCTTGGTGGATGTGTTTCTCGGTGACGGTTTTGTGGCTAACGGACATCACAGAGGAGGAAGTGTTTTATCAAATTACTCCAATAAAAAGAAATGTAGCTTGTGTCGTCACGACGATTTAAATCTTGCGGTCATCTCGCAATGACCTATTTTCAGAGGCATCAAATCTCGTTCTAGGATAACAGAAAACATACAAGATCCCATTTTTTCAAAATTAAGGGGGTGTAACTTCTTGTTTTCAAATTTATTATAATATATGTAAGTATTAAATCATGCATCAGCATATGTCTCCTTTAAATCAAAGGCTAGCTGAATCCTCCTGTGACCAGAGGCATGATCCTCCTCAGTGTGCCTCTGCTTCCCTTCCATCTCTGAATGACTCCTCTCTGTGTTCCACCTTACTTTCCCTGTTCTCTCTTCCATCCTCCTTGGTTTCATGTTCCTCTTTGTCAATTAATTTCTTTTTCTTTGCCAGAAATGCATCCAGTGTATTCTGTTTTAATCTCTTGGACATGTTTGCCCTGCTCTCTGTGACTTGTTTTCTGTGGAATGGGTATATTAAATTAATATGAGCTGAAAACAAAGCACGCGTCATGTGACTCGAGGTCCTCGACCAGTCGCATCATCGTGACGCGTGCTCGGCCAACTGGAAAAAGAAAATTTTATCCACTGCTGTGGATAAAAATAAATAAACTGGCTTTGATCAGATCATTTGACAGGTCGAACTAGTGCCGAATTATCTAAAAAGAAATATTGTGGTCACCTAGGTGTAGATGGGCGGGGATGTGGTCTACAAAGTGCTGATAATAAAAACACTCTAGTTTTTGAATGGGGTTTGGCCCGCTGCCAAGCGCGTCACAGGGTGCATTTGCGGGTACGTGCATCAGCTGATCAAACAGCTGTTCACCACAACACACACACAGGTACAAACAGAACACAAAGCCCATGGATGTTTACCACAATTTACAAGTACGTTTCACAGAGCGGTTTCAAGTTCTTTATGAGTTCATGTTTTATTCAGTTGGGCATACTTGGCGGAAAAAAAAAAAAAAAAAAAAAAACGGGAAAAATAGGTGAGGTCCGGACCTCGCTGACCTCATACGTGGCTACGGCCATGTTCTTGTCATTTCGACTTTAATCTTGACTTGCGATAAAAATATCTTCTCCATCTAAAATGGCTCTGATACTAGTCCATAGTCTTCTAATGCTTGCGGAAGACAGATGTCTTCCTCTGTAAAGCACTTTAAATGTCTTTGTGTACAAATTGCCTTATTAATGATCTCGTCTTTCCCTGACAGGGTTTCCCTGCATTCAGAAGTCTGCTGGCTAATTCTGCACCACTGACCCTCGTCACTCTCAAACATGTGACCTTATCTCTGTAAGTAAGTAAAGATTTTTATTATAACACTTTAGGCAAGGCAAGGCAAGTTTTTTTGGAGATTTGTAGAGCACAATTCATACACAAGGCAATTCAAAGTGCTTTACAGAACAAGAAAACTGCATTAAAATCACAATCAAAAAATAAAAACAGCATTAATCATTAAATTATATTTAAAAAGAAGAGTGCAGATCAGATCCTTTCAGTCATATGCACAGTTAAACAGAGCTGTTTTGAGCCTAGATTTGAACATTGTCAGAGTAGAGGCCTGTCTCACATCTTCAGAAAGACTGTTCCAGATTTTAGCTGCATAAAACTGAAACCCTGATTCTCCATGTTTAGTCCGGACTCTAGGCACCAGCAGGAGGCCGGTCCCTGTGGTCTTCAGAGTCTGAGATGGTTCATATGGCACTAACATGTCAGAGATGTACTTTGGTGCCAGGCCATGGAGAGTCTTGTACACAAGCAGAGCTGCTTTAAAGTCTATTCTCTGAGCCACAGAAGGCCAGTGTAGGGACCTGAGCACAGGACTAATGTGCTTGTACTTCCTGGTTCTGGTCAGGACCCGGGCAGCAGCATTCTGGATGTACTTCAGCTCTTACAGCTCGTTTGGAGGCCAGTGAGCAGCTGTTAGAGTAATCTAACCTGCTAGAGACAAATGCATGGATAAGTCTCTCCAAGTCAGGTTTAGACACTATACCTCTGATTTTGTCAATGTTTTTTAGATGGTAAAAGGCTGCTGATGGTACTGATTTGATGTGGCTGGTGAAGTTCAAGTCTGAGTCCATTATTACCCCGAGATTTCTAACCTGATTTGTAGGTTTTAGAGAGAGAGACTGGAGGTGGCTGCTGACCCTTTCTCTTTGTTTCTGTGGACCAAACACGATGACTTCATTCTTGTCAGAGTTTAGCTGGAGAAAATTATTCTGCATCCACACACTGAGCTGATGGATGCAGTGACAGAGTGAATCCACTGGTCCATATTCACCTGCAGTCAGTGAGACATAGATCTGAGTGTCAGACATAGATCTAAGTGTCATCTGCTTTAAAAGCACAGACAGCACCATGTTGGTCAAAATTATAATAGAAAATCCCAGCCTCAGACAGATGGGTTAAACTAAGACAAGTCTAAATACTGGAAATGTGTCTCCCGCCGATTTTTGAAGAGTCAACAAGCCACAGTCTTCAGCTCCAGAGCAGCTGACTCCTATGGACTGGTTTCCTTTAGTTTTGAGTCTTGTGAAGGACAACCAGCAGCAATTCAAGGACTTAAGGATAAGCGTGGCATGTGAGCTTCTCTGATTTAATGGGCATCATCCAACAGCTGTGTATTGTCAGGAAATCTGCTTGCAAAGGTGGGAATTCAAGGTCTTATCTGTGCAAAGTCGTCTGCCCACACAGCCTGTCAGGGCTAAATTATTGAAGAATTATACTATTTTTAAACTCTTTGAGAAAAATATATTTGTTAAGATTATAATGTGTAAATTAACAAGAAGCCAAATTGAATTTTCTTCCTCAAAATGTAAATTTCAGAGTTAAAAAATGTTGAATTTGGGATTATAACAAGTAATAAAAAAAACCCTAAAGCATAAAAGAAATCATAGAGAGCTGTTTGCTTTGTGTCATACCTGCAGTAAAGAGTGATCAAATCAAAGGTATTCTCAGACCTAATAATAATGAAAATCTGTGGTTTTAGACCAGAGTTATTACATTGCCATTATCAACCCAAATGTGATCAGACTTTGTAGTGACTCAGGATTATTTTGATGAAAGTAACCCAGTGATCTGAACAAGTAATATGTTCTGTTAGTAACAGAGCACTGGGCAGCTACAAGAAAAAGTAATGTTGTATAAAGTCAAAATTTAAAGCTTTTAAAGGACAAGTTTGGTCTCTACAGCTTTCACATTGTTTATAGAATGAAGTAGAACAATATACTCACCCAGAAGGCTTTCCTGATCCAAACAGTGCTTCAGGAGATATTTAGATCCAAAATCGAGCGGCGGACATCCGTATAATGGTAGCACATAGGGCATACAGCGCCGCTCCTAAACCTGCATTAATTGTCCAGAAACTCATTAGTTTCTTCAATATTCCATCATGGTCCACTCACACTACTCCTCCATTACAGTCGGTGTCGTTCCACCCATGTTTTTCTGACTGTGCTGACCTCTGAACTGGAAACTTTCTTCATGGCTGTCGCGCATGCGCAGTACGGCTTCCTCCTTTCGATGAGCTCCTCATCTGTAAACTCTGGCTCGAAACTGTAAGGACACCCATCATATTCAAAGTTCTCGTCCACAACATCTTCATCTGATAGATATTCGTCCATTTTGCACAAAACTGGAAGAAGAAAGTTGTTCAGTAGCTGGAGGTCGCCCCTGAAACAATGAGCTGTACTGCGCATGCGCGTCAGCCGTGAAGAAAGTTTTCAGTTCAGAGGTCAGCACAGTCACAAAAACATGGGTGGAGCAACCCCGGACTGTCTGGAGGAGTAGCGCAAGCGGGCCATGATGAAATATTGAAGAAACGAATGAGTTTTAGACGATTAATGCAGTTTTAGGAGTGGCGCTGTATGCCCCGTGTGTTACCATTATACAGATGTCCGCTGCTCGATTTTGGATCTAAATATCTCCCAAAGCACTGTTTGGATCAGGAAAGCCTTCCTGTCAGGCTCTCAGTATTGCTTATCCTTCCTAGATTAAATACATTTGTTTTTCGCCCATTTTTAATTCATGATTCTGTGTATTGTGATCATTTGCATCCCTGTCCTTTACAGATAATGTGTCTTTATTACACTTCTCACCATTAGGGTTTTTAAGTTTCAGTAAAGAACATTTTGTCATCGTTAATGCCCATCATCTGAGGGTCAGATTTTCTTTAAGGTTCTTTATCAAGAGGAAAAATGGGATGTGTGCTCTTGAAAGCAATCTAATGAGTATCCTAATGACCACTATCTTCTCTCATATTATCTCCTAATTTTTCGCTCTTTATCAATAAATCATTTTCAACAGCACTGATTAGATTATAGACTCTCCAGGCTGCATGTTTATCTGATTTTAGACTGAATATGTGCTTCTATAAAGATTCATTATCTGATTCTTGAAACATCAGCAAGAGATAAATAAGCCATAAGTTTTTACAAGTGAAAGGAAAGTGGGCTGAAGTTATCTCCACTCCTGCCTGTGGTTATTTCCTCCCACACATTTGTCTGCAAGTTGCTGCATTTTTGCAAGAGCTGTTACAGTCAAGACTTGTGAGACTGTTTTGTGTTGTAATATTTATACTTTCTCTTAAGTTTTGATAAAAGTTGCACCAATAAATCAGTCTAACATTTGTATTTGCTGTGTTAATAAACACTCACATTGTGGGCTGTAATTTCAATACAATCTAAACCCTCCCAAAAGAAAAATTGTAAAATTGTGAATTGTAAAATTTTGCATCCTTTTTCAGGATTATGTACTTAATTTAAGTCAACCAGGAGGGTCTTGATTTCCTTCTAAATAAAGCAGGTGTTTATCCAAACAGGAACTGAAGCATCCTGAGCTTAAGACCATACAAATTACAAAGTGACAGCTTAATAAACAATATTTAAAGACATTGAAAAATTTGCATCACATGGTTGGATTTGAAATGTGATTAACATGGATTAACTATCAAAATCAACGATTATGGTCTCCAATACTGATATTTTGACAAGCATTATTAACTTTGAGCTGTAATTTGCCTGAACTTAACTCCCTCCTTTGAAAAACATTTTCCCCTCTGAAAAACATCTTATGATATTGGATACATGTAGAAATATTGAACATGAAAAATATAGCTTTATTTTTTGTTCAATAACTCCAGTCCTCATCGTGTACAACAAAGGGAACTTTTCCTTGATTTTTACTTTATAAATGTTAGTTTATTTTAATACCATTTTTTAAACAAAAAAATATTTCTTTTTTCGTGCAGGGATTATTAGTCTGGGATATGCCAATGATTAGCAAGAACACTAATTATAATAGATTTGTTTTTTTTTGCAATGACAAAAAACTTTCACCTCTGCCCTTAGGGCCCATTTAGGACATTAGACATATTTTGAACTGTTAAGCATTAAAAAAACATCTTTTTTTTGTTTTGGTCGTGAACTCCAGTCCTCAATTTGTAAAGCAGAAATTTTCATAATTCTAACCCTCATAATGAAAGTTTAAATTTTTTTGCACACAAAAATAATAATACATTTGATGAATGCAAAGTGGATTTTTTGTGAAAGGAATTTTAATCTGAGATACAGCGATCAGCAGCAACTGGAAATTTTAACTAGTTTAAATAGTTTATTCATTGGCCCACAGTCACTGTTTCTCATATCAGTTCAATTAAAGCTATGGTCTACGATTTGGATGCTTTGCACATCTTAACACCGTTTATAAGGCTGTTATGGTCCTATGGTCCTATCTACACAGTATAAAGACCAAAGAGAACGAAAAAAATCCATTCAGTATATCCGCTGCAAAGCTGCATACTAGCTGACCAATCAAGCCTAGAAGCCTGTAAGGTTCAATTGGTCCGTGAGTTGGTCCGTGAGTCCATCCAATCCCCTGTCTCTCTCACTACGCAGCGTCATGCGTAGTGCGTCATGGTCCCGTCTCCTCCCCTCTACCTCCGGTGAGCAGCTAGCAGCGTTAGCTACTGAACTATCATGGAGCCGGAAAAGCCTAGCGCCAAAACCGGGAAGCCGCTTCCCTCTCCCGCGGGGCCCAACGGAGCTCTGCCCACGGGTCGAGGCCTGTTAGCGGGCTAACGGCTAACGAATGGCCTCAGCCGGCCGTCAGACCTTCAGCATCGGCCGTTTCACCCCTGGTTGATCAGGTAATGGCTTTGTTTACTACAGTGGGAGATGTCTGCTGAATAACTCTGGTTAGTCTGTGCCTGTCCTGGCTAATGACTTGTAGGGGAGCGGGTTAACCTGTTAGCCGCTACACGTTAGCATTGTAAGCTGAGCTGTGGAGGACAGGCTGAGAAAGATAAATCCTCCCCCACAATCGGCTCCGCTCTGGCGGCGCCAGACCCGCATTGCCGCCGGTCCAATTGAAATGGCTACTGCTGTGTGTTACAAGGGGGTTGTCTGTCGTGTTTGATACTTTCAGTTGAGCTGAGCTGTTTTTGATTGAGTTTGCTGCTGATATATTGTGCTAGTCGCTCGTAGCTCTGTCCGAAGGGGCTTGTTAAGAGGCGAGGCGACACGATCTGGGGGCGGGATCTTGGAACACGGAGGGGAGAGGTGAGGGAAGGGGGGGCAGGCTGCGGTTTCAAATCGTAGACCACAGCTTTAAGGTAATAATTTCCCAGAATGCCTCTGCAAACATGAAAAAATTGTATAGTCTGGTGGTGATTTTTTTGTGTGTGCAGTTTTGTGCTCTGAGTGACAGGGCTACAGTGGAATTAAGACATTTTCATATTTCTGTGCTGCAATCGCAGTAGAATAAAGAAGTGGTTTTAATGAGAATCAATGGGGCCAAAAAAGACTCAAAGGGTAAGACTGTCGTTCTTTTTCCGTCTACATACAGTGTGGATGCTGTAATTCCAAAATTTATAAATGTAAACGTCTTTGTCAGATAACCTCATCTCAGCATGAAAACGGTGGAAATGAGAGCAAAAATTACAACTGAAATCCTCAAAAAGGTCTTTGGGGGGGCTACGGTTAAAAAGCAAAAATCTAACTATTGTTGTACGCTGTAAGGATTTGAGTTCAAACCTGCTGTTGTCAGTGAGGAAATAGACTTAGTTTCTGATCACTGTGCTTTAGTCTTAAGCCTGTATGTGCCATAATTTCATTTTACAGGTCCATCAATATTTTATCACCCACTTAAAATCTTAGAATGCACAGTCGGTACACATAATAAACTTTAATGTGAGAAGCTGCTTCACAGAACACAGACGGAGCTGTTTGGCTTTGGATATACTGCAGTTTATTTCTCTTATAGATGTGCTATATTAAAAACATCAAGTAAAAATGGTCACATGTACACGCAGCAGCAGAAGCAGGAGTTTGAGCTGAACTGAGCAGGACACTGCTGTGCTTAATTTCTACTCGGCTGGGGACAAAACATAGATCATCCATGTGCTACAAACATAGAACAAAGCCACTGACATTCAAGTGTTCGCCTGTGTCTATGTAAAAGGTTCGAGATAAAGCAGGTACCCCATTTATCGTGATATGAGCATGAAGATAGGAATGTTTTACCAGAGTGAAACTTTACTCTCAGTGATTAGTTGTTTTAACTCAGCCTTTACAGTCATGACTGGGCAATACATTACATTTTAAGATATATCTTATATTTTAATGTGAGATATAAGGCCAGAAAAATGCTAAAGCAGTTGAGTTTATGGTTTATAGAAAAGGAGAAGCATCCAGGCTTAAAAGAGTGGTGCAGGAATGAGCCCTAAAAATATATTTTTCTTATATTTCTTTACTTAGATCTGTCTTATTTATGTGTATCTTTATCTGCTGTACAATGCTCCTGCTTCTGGACTCTTAATATTCCTGAGGGAGTCTTCCCAAGGGATTAATAAAGTTCTGTCTAATCTAATCTAAAAGCATAAACTGTAAAAAGAATTGGACAAACCACGTGACATTAGCTGTTTGATCACCAAAGGAGCTTTTTGATTGTTGTAAATGCGTCATAGTAGGCGCTGCCATAACGTATATGTCATCTCAACCAACATTCAGCCTGGTCAAACACGTCCTTATTTCCAAAACCAGAGTTGCTCAGTAAAATTAAAATGGGTGCAGTATTAGAAAAAAAAATCATAGCTTTTTCCTTTTTTATCCAGCCTGTAAAAATGTCCCTCACCTGCACACAATCATAACCCCTCAGGGGCTCCTGCAGCCAGCCTCTAGTGGACACTTGAGGAACTGCAGATTAGGAATTTCCTGATGGGCCTCCAGATTACCGCCTGATGTCACATGACGTTACATGTTGTGAATTGCTGTACGGTGGAGACTTTATATAATTTTCTGTTCTTCACGATCATTCATGGGTCATTAATTTGATTAAGAAAGTTTGTTAAGAAAAAAAAAACATTGACAAATGTTTGCTTTTCTGAATATTAAGTATTTATAGTGCTCCAAAAGAAAACACATACTATCTGGAAAGAGTGTTAATGTATCAAAAATGTCTTATCAAAAATGTATTGTCTGATTAATTAACTTATTTCAAGTCTCCTGAATCCTGAGTGATGACAGAAAAGTCTTTCGAAATTTAGAAAAAAAAAAAAAAAAAGTAAATTATCGGCCTATGACTTATATAGTACATTCATTAGAAACAGGGGTGTCTAAACTTTGGCTGGGGGGCAGAATGTTGCCCACAGTCTATTTTAATTTGGCCCCCAAACTATTGGATACATAAAGCAAACATTATTAAAGCTGCAAATAGCACTAAAATTGCTTATTTTCTGCACTATTTGCTCCAAATCAAAGTCCATTTAGAAAGAACTTTACACTATTTCAATACAAGCACCAACAGCCCATCAGTTTGGCAGCTTCTTGTAGTTTTTTCTTGTTTTGTGTCTGACTAAAGATATGCATTGTTCTTATCCTGACTGGGGTAAATCTCATGGCGACTAGCTTGGAGAGCAGAAAAACATGATACCTAACATTAAACTCTCAGTTCACAGGGAAATGCTCTTTCCGTCTTAAATAAAAAGCCCCTTAAAACACTCAGGTTTTTACTTCCTGGAGTTTGTGATGTCATAGCTATACAGGCTCCATCTGAGTCCATGCTTAAAAGACAGTTAAACACACCAGAACATGGCACCTTTGACATAGTAATGAACTATGAAAGCTTAAATAAAGTTTGAAAGTACGTTAAGTCAGGTGGAAAGTATTTTAAAAGGATCTACCAAACAGAGATTTGACCCATAATTACAGCCAATCAGATCATGCTCTGTCATCACAGAAAAGTCAAGCGGACCAAAATTATGTCTTATCAAGTTACCCAAGATGGAGTACAGAAGTTTGTCATCCCTGCACCACTCTGCTCTGTGAAAAGATTGATTACAGTGAGAAACACCAACATTAAAATGATAACTGACCATGAGGTAATCTGCCTTTAAATGTCTATCCACTATAGCCTATATAAAGAGAATTATTTAAAGTAAAAATCTAACTACTTTGATATATGTTTTGCAACAAATATAGAAGTCATAAACACCAAATAATAGGTCATTTATTATTTCCTGTCAGCAATAATAAAGGCAAATTCCTATGCACAATCTAAACTACACAAATACTAGATGTTGGCAATATTTGGAGAGGTATGTGGTGCTGGCAAGGAACCTGCTCTTTGTCAGTTTCAGCCACTTTTCTGAAAGTTGTCAACACATTCATGTCATTTAAACAATCAGACTTTCTCTATGATAGTTGGAAGTATAGTGGTATGGTATGTTCTTTTTTACTTGCTGAAGGTACTTCTTAACTTTTGATCCACAAGAAGTTCTTTTCTCAGTATTAACTTTAATGTTAGATTAGTAAGAGTACTGTTGTATTGAGTGTATTTATTCAAGAATAAATGCTGTTAGAAAAATCAAATGCAACGTAAAAGTAATCTTTAACCACAAATCCAGTATCTCAGATTTTAACATTTTCAAGTATATAAGTTATTAGAGTCACAATGGGTATTTTACTGGTAGATGTTGTATTTTTAGCAAAATCCAATGTGCTGATTTTTCCAAAGCCATTATTGCAAATTTAAAATACTAATGCCATTTCTTTGTCTACAGCACAAAGCCCCACTTAACTGATATTGGCCTTTTTTATCTTTTTGCATTGATCTGCTGATACCGCTGTTGTTTTCATAATATTATGCATTCTAACTTTTTTGACCATTTCAATTTACAGAAATGGTAAAACTAAGAGTGTGCACAAAAGTTTGTCTTAAGAACAAAAATGTATTTATACAAGGTTGGCTATTAATAAAGGAGACCTCATGCAGTAATCCAATCGTATTGAACATAAACACTTTTCTTTGTCCTTCTGCATCAACACATCACTGCATTCAGGTCTTTACTGATCGGAGCAGTGCAGCAGGTCTTCTTCAGACAGTTGTCCCCGAACCTCTGTGGTTCTTTTTTTAACTTCTGACTCCAGATGTGTTCCTCTGAGCACGGATTTGATCTCAGGAAAAAAGAAAATCACACCGTGCTGGATCAGGCAAACAGGGAGCGAGATCAAGCTCTGTGATTTGTTTTTTGGGACAAAACTGCTTTACCGAGACCGCAGTGTGGGCCGGCGCATTTTCTCAAAGAGTGAAACCATTTCTCCACAGCTGTGGTCTTCAGACTTTTCCTGTCAGTTTTTGTAGAACCTGTTTGTTATTGTTGGTTCACCGCTGACCTGAGCAACTTTGTTGGGACATTAGGAAAAAATGAAAGGAAACCCATTTTTCAGGAGTCATCATGAATTGTTTGGCACACACTTTTGTCAGTTTTTCATGCAGTTTGCAGAACTGTCTCTTCATCAATGTAGACAATCTCCTCTTATTCTTACACTTACAGTTGATGATCATTTCCAACAATTTGTTTAATTTGTTGATTTACTTTTTTTCTTTTTTCTTTTTTTTGCAGTTTTTGACCTGTATGGGCTGCCTGGATATTCATGATCTTGGCCATTAGTTAATGTATCAACAGATTGGGCTGCTGTTTTGTTCAGAACGCAACCAAAAAATTCAAGATCAGCTTTAAAGCTAATCATTTTCACCTTAGCAGAAGCATGTGCACTTCAACCTGGCAGCGAGCTGAAGATGTCAGTTTTATGGAACTTCAAACCTTTAATAGCAAACGCTCAGTGTGTCTGTGAATCATAAGGTTTTATCCTCGTAGGTGCAGTCTCATTGTTTAATAGCCATACCTCTTATATTTGGTGTCTACAACTTTTTTGTTGCCTTGTTAATGAAACAGATATTAACAGAAATAACTAGAATTCTACCAAACTATATCACTCTAATTATGTGATAATTATTTCCAGAAAAATAGTCAAATATTTATCATGTATTGCCACTCAGCTAAAAAATACATAGATATTGTTTTGGTTCATATTACCCAGCTCAACTTACAAACCAAGGTCCCATTTAAAACCACTATAAGAAAACAGATTTGTCCCCACATGCCCCTTTAATAATTTTTTAACCAATAAGATTTCTCTAACACAGTTTTTCTAGCACCACATGTTCATTCTGGGTGGAGATTTGCTGAATAAACAAACCGTCAGCAGATAATTGGTTTCACTCCAACCCTGTCACCTCTTTAAATGTTAGAAATTCAACGCTTCTACAATTTTGGTCTACACTTCATTGTCATCTAATGCTAACCATGCTTATGTGAAAACAAAGCTACCCTCTGTACCTATGTTAGTATGAACTAATCTACAATGTGCACAAACATCCATCTCTTCATCCGGCATGTGTTTGAATTCTGCCACGGTCCACGGGATATACACTATTGTTGACCCCAACCTGAAGCATAGTACTGTAAATGTAGATATAGGCAAGGGTGATAAGAGCTAACACAACATACTGAGAAGAAAACACACAAACAGTAACAAAGACTGATATCAGAGTAAAATAAGGCAAAAGTTTAAAAATAAACTCCTCTAAATGGAAACCTGGTGATTACCGTAGACCTGACTGAGCTGAAGATGCTGATTTGCCTTGAAAGGAAATATCTGCGAACACTAATAACAGTGTGACATGAAAATGTACATAATGTTTCTGTAAACATTCTCTGTTCTAGGCCTCGGATTCGGATTGGTCGGTGGCGACGCTGCCATTTAGCTCGCCCAGTCCTGTTTGCTCCTGGATGTCGGTCATCTCCCCGACGATGAAGGTCGGCTCGCCTCCTTTGCTGTTGGCGGAGCCGCTGTCCGGCTGTTTGGCCGCCTGGTTGGTCAGTGTGGGCTCTTCATCCAGCCTGCTGGAGATGGACCAGTAGAGGTGAGCGTCGAGCCTGGCTGCAGCCAATGAGAGCTCTCGGGCTGAGCAGGAGGGCGTGTCCACCTTATAAAAGGGAAACAGGAGAGGTAGTGAATATCAGAAATGCCGGTGTGTTCAAGGGCTGAATGATTTATCGTTATTGGATCGAAATCCCGATTTCAGACAACACAATCTTTTGAACGCCAAAGCAGCAATTTTTTGCAGTGCTCTTAACTGAACCAGGATCTGTTGTGTCAGCTATTTCACACTTACTATTTTACAAATAATCAGGTAATTTGCATTTACAGAAGTATTGGTAAGCAGGTCAACAACAAACGCCTCTGTTTAGTTGTAGATGTTGGAGTATCCCTAAAATAATGAAAATATATTATTCATCATCAGTATTAGATGATGAATAATGTGTTTTGTCCTTTTGATCATTGATTTCCTTACTGTTGTCTAGACTGTAAATAGTGAAAATTGCACCGAAGCCTGATTTAAAGAAAATCATGAATCATACTGAATCAAAAAACCTGCAGAAAAATCGAAATTAGATCTTTTGCTAAAATCTTTGAGCCCTAGTATGTTCCTTTTACTCTGAAGGTTGGATATGAAGTTAGGGATACAAGGTACAAGTCTACAGTCTGTACAGTCTGTGACACAAAAGTGGGTTGCAGTGTTCATTTTGACAGAACTATTTAGTTTAGTTTTAGCTAAAGTCTTTTGCCTAAAACATCTTTCAGTTTCAGTCATTATTTAGTCATCTAAATTGTTTAATTTTAGTCTAGTTTTAGTTGATGAAATCTATTGTATATTTAGTCGACTAAAATATGAAGTGTTTGGTATAAGGCATTTTTTATGTTTCCTTGAATTTCTGAAGTCATGTTTTTCACTTCAGCATCTCAGTTACAATACCAGAACTGACAACAAACAGTGAACCTGCTCTACATGAATATATCAATTCATGAAGAGAGCAGCTCTGATTGGATCGCTCTACAACTTATCTCACCACCACCAAGCTAAGGCAGCTGTGATTGGATGTCCCTCTGAACTCATCCAACCTCTCCACACAACTACAAGCAAGTCTCTCACAACTTTCATCCATGACAGTTTCATTCTGCACTTTCACAACACTGCCTCTAAATGATTAATACAGAGCGAGCCTGCCACCCTACAGGTACATCTCAAAAATGTAGAATATCATGAAAAAGTTCAATATTTTTCATCACTCATTTCAGAATGTGAAACCCATATATTATATAGATCCATTACAGATGGAGTGAAACATTTCAAACATTTATTGCTTGAAATTTTGGTAATTCTGAAATGAGTGATAAAAAATATTGAACTTTTTCATGATATTCTAGTTTTTGAGATGTACCTGTATTCTGGACAAGCTGGATTTTACTGATGTCTTGTTTGGACACATTTAACCTGACTGAATATTATTATTACTGGGCTGTTCAGTATCCACTGATGCAGAGTCATCACAGCTTCAGTAATAGATGCAGTTATAGTTTGAGAGTTTGAACCCTTTTTCCTCATTAAACTGTTTGTGTGTTGGCACCATGGATGTATTATAAGAACTGGATAGCGTGGCTTCGCCTTCTACCATGTAACGGTTTTGAAGCCATAATTTCCCCCGACAGGGCGCCGCCATTGTGCAGCCAGTAGAGAATCTGGACCATATTTCGACGTAGTTGTCGTAAACTGTCGCAAAACTCCCCAGTATACGCCGTACACAATCATTGTGAAACTGCCGTAAAACGCAGTTATTTTTAAATTCTAATAACTGATGAAAAAGAAACTTTTCAGAAAAAAAGAGGACTTGGAAAACACGCAGCCCAATAATACTTTCATATCACCACAGCATACGGGTGGGAGAAATATTTCTACGAGGTGTATTAATTTTTTGAAGTTTCACTACGGCCTGTTCAGATGAATGGGGGGACAGAGATTTGACCTATACTGCAGCCAGTCACCAGGGGGAGCAGTTTTCGTGGCGGCTTCAGTTTGAGCCCAGCGACATGACGTCCATGTTTTTTTACACTCTATGGTTGGCACACACTGATACTCTGGACTATCACAGGTTCAAAGTGCAGCCTCTTTTTTAAATACATTTAAGTTGACGTTTTTATTCGATTTTGGTCGGAGCTTGTCATTAAGGGGTGATGACCATTTGAGTGGTGTCTGTTTTGAGAGGTTTTACCTCAAACGTGTGATGAAATGCTCCGTAGTCAACGTCGAAAAAGCCCTCTGCCAGTGACATCATGGGGCTGAACCTATGACCCCACAACACCTCCTCTGCTAGATAGGAGCTCCTCGCCTGGCATGTCATTCCTGTAAACACAAAATAACAAGTTATTTAACCCTTTAATTACCAGCTCAGCTGTTTAGAGAGGTCATCAATAAAATTCAGGGGCATTTACTGTTTAAAAAATAGAACAAATCAAATCATTGATATGATTATGTCAACATTTCAGAGAACAGAGAAAACTACAAACAGGTGGGGTGGAATTTAAAAGTTTAAACAGTACATTTTTGATAATGTGATGACAGAAAAATGCACCAATATTTGGGACAAAATCCATCAGAAAAGGCAAAAATGTTTGTAAATAAAGTAGCAATAGAAGACTTAAAACAGATGATACTGTATTTGACACACAAAAATGTTTCTGATTAATTACAGAGTTTAATCATATCAGTAAGTGGTTCAGTACTTAAAATAATAATTATGGTGATTCTAATAAAAACTTTAAGCTTTTGAATTGCACACAAAGAGAATGTCAGTTATTTTGGTTTCTTTGCAGTTTTTTCTGAACTCCCCCCCAAAAAAAAGGTTTTTGTTTTTTGTTTTTTTACATATTAGACATTCCAGAATTTATTGACTTCTGCCAAACAGCTGAGCTGGAAGTTAAAGGGTTAATTTATTATGCGTAACAACAACTAACCCATGGTATAACTCTCTGGTTGGCTCTGTTTCCAAGTTACTCCACCCTGACACCTTTTGTATTACTTGAGTCTTTTTAAAAGCACAAAGCAGAAATTATTTTCTTAAATTTGTTTCTTCATTATCAAAAAAATCACAAAGAAAAAAAAGAAAAAAGATATCAGTATGTTCAAATCAACCAGGAGTTTAGATCTGGAACGAAAAAGATAGATTGTTGAGTTCCACAGGGATCAGTTTTAGGCCCACTATAGTTTATTTTGTATATTAATAATATCTGTGAAGTCCTTTGCAATCTTAGGACAATCTTGTTTGCTGATGATACAACTTTACTATGCTGTAGGGACAATATGGGAGAACTTCTGAATGCAGTCCGAGGTGAACTAGAAAAACTGAAGTGCTGGTTTGATTCAATTAAACTCACACTGAACCTCGGTAAAACTAAACATATAATATATGGGAACTGACCAACTCAAACTAATGCTAAAATTATGATCAATGATGTAGAAATTGAGTGAGTGTCAGAAATACAATTTCTTGGAGTGATGATTGATGGAAAACTAAATTGGAAATCTCATTTTAATTATGTTAAGTCAAAAATATCAAAGTCTGTTGCAATTTTGAACAAAATTAAAGATATTTAAGTTTTTTTAGGTGCCGATTCGATTTGACTGCATTAATCATCCAAAAACTCATTTGTTTCTTCAATATTCAATCATGTTTCACTCACACTACTCCTCCATTACAGTCCGGGGTCACTCCACCCATGTTTTTCTGACTGTGCTGACCTCTGAACTGGAAACTTTCTTCACGGCTGCTGTGCATGCGCAGTACGGCTCATTGTTTCAGGGGCGACCGCCGGGTACTGAACAACTTTCTTCTTCCAGTTTTGTGCAAAATGGACGAATATCTGTCAGATGAAGATGTTGTGGACGAGAACTTTGAATATGATGGGTGTCCTTACAGTTTTGAGCCAGAGTTTACAGATGAGGAGCTCATCAAAAGGAGGAAGCCGTACTGCGCATGCGCGGCAGGCGTGAAGAAAGTTTCCAGTTCAGAGGTTTTTAGACGATTAATGCAGTTTTAGGAGCGACGCTGTATGCCCTATGTGCTACCATTATACGGATGTATGTCACTCGATTTTGGATCTAAATATCTCCCAAAGCCCTGTTTGCATCAGGAAAGCCTTCTGAGTGAGTAAATTGTTCTACTTCATTCTATAAACAATGTGAAAGCTGTAGAAACTGAACTTATCCTTTAAATTGTGATTCTACGATATTGCCGATGCTTGCAATCTTTAGTTAGCTTTTTTAACACCAGTGAAAAAGATGAACAATGATGATGCCTACAGACTATATCAGGAAAAAAACACATCACATGTGAGTCCGTTTTTAGGATTATTCAGCAATATATGTTAACCAGCTGTTTATACTTTCTCTTCAAAAGCCTGGATTGGATTACATATAAAGTGGCTTATTTACACAGACTAAAATGAAGCATTTAAATTTGGAAAAAAAAAATATTTTTGAACAAAATAAATAGATTAAAAAATCGACTTTTTCTTCCACCCCTATGGTATCAGATGGTGCCTGCACTCCAGTACTCACTGATACTGCTACCAGCATTTTTGGAAGTATCAGAGCAATTTCTGATACTGGTATTGAAATCAGAACAACTCTAATTGGGATGGACTCTGGTGATATTATACATTCATAAATATTCGCTGTACCGTCCAACTAATTGTTAAATAAGTAAATAAGATTAACAATTGGGTCTAGCCCTGTCTGGGACCGGTGTAAACTTTTGGAAAAGTTATAAAATATGGGACTTTTAGGGGTTGATTGGGTTACTCACACAAAAACATGCGCAGACTAAAAGCTGTCTTTATGTAAATGGTCTCTGCAGCTGAGTTATGGCCATCAGCTTCTTCTTTGAAACTCTCCGCAGCACTCTGACTAAGGGAATCAATAATCGGAGTGGGCAGAGAGGCCACCTTTACCTCACGGAGACGCATCCTGAATAGCTTTGATATACTGTAGTCCTGCCAAAGAACCGGGAACAGTAGAGTTTATCATCTTCTCTCTGAGTTTGACTTAAGGCAGAGCGAGATGGTCAGTTCAGCTCTGCACTTAAAAATCAGCATCCTCAGTTTATGTAAGTATAACATGATACAGTCATATTTCTGATGTTGCACTAAAGATTTGTCCAGTGTGAGAGTCTTGTTCAAGGGTAGATAAAAGTATTCGCTGACATGCTCTGGATGATTTGGGGATGGATTCAGTCATTTATGGTGGATCATAACCCTTTTTTAATCTGCAATGTGCACAGAATTTAAAAGACGCATTCATCCTCCGACAAACACGAGAACATACAATAGAAGAACACAAAAGCATCAGCATGTCCTCTGAAGAAGACTATTTCTCGACAGTGTTTGCTGTTATGTAACAGTCCTTTCTAAATATACATGTATATTTCCCATGTAATAACAATACTGCGAGGCTCGAAAAGGTTCCAGGAAGATGGATCCAAGAGACTGATTAAAACATGCAGATCTAAAATGAGACATCCTGGAGGAGGAATTTCATTTTCTAATGGACAGTTTTGGACACAGTTTGGGTTCTGTAAAGCTGTGATAGTATTACTGTAACATCAGACAGTTTTATGCATCCGCAAGATTAATCTCCTAATGCTCCATTCTCGTTGCTGCTGCCAAATATGCATTTACAGCAGAGACAGATTAAACTGCAATGCATTACTGCATTTTCCATATAATAAAACGCAGTTATGTTATGTTTTATCAGCAAAACGCCTTGAGGAAGTCCTTGTAAAAGATAGTGTAAATGATTATATTTACCCAAGCTGTAACATCATCAGCTAATTGCAGCTGTATTTATTTCTGTTGCTGTTCCAGTGAGTAGACAGGCCGTCAATCACAGCAGGGTTATTCTTCAACAGCATCGGCCGCATTTTGATTTTGTGTGCAAACATGATAATGTATTCTGGTTTGTTTTCATTCTGTGTCTCCATATTTTGAGCTGTAGTGTGTTAAAAACTCCTAGAGCTAATAGGTTTTAAAGATGTCATGTTTTGCCTTAACTTGGGGTCATATATTACATTTTTCTGCCTGCTAGATAATGCCAAGGTAATTCTCTGGCATGATTGTTCACAATTGCTCCCTCTCCGGACGGGAGAGAAGTGATGGAGGGGGGCCGGGGGTCGCCAGTTGGTAGGACACAACGTCAAAAATACATCATAATGTTGTGGATGATGCAGCAGAGCTTTAAGCCGTGACCACAATTTATGTCCAAAGTACAGTGATGCAGGTTAAATTACGTATCGACAGAGTCAAAGTAAGAGTCGACAGGAGTGAACAAAATTGCCCACTGAAGTCAGGTCATGTGTCCATAAATACCTAATTTTGGTCACTATCACAGTGGCTCGGTGACGTCATGTCCGCTTAAGTTTCATATCATATATCATATAATAGGATGTATAATCTGACATTATTCCAACTGTATCCTTTTCACTCACCTACCAACCACAAAACACTGCAGCTTATGCCCTGCAGCAGCATCATCTGTCAGTTCTCCACAGTCGGTCGAGGTGGAACTAATGTGCTCACTGATTAATGTTTCCCACACGGACATACAGTAGATTGTTACTCTGTAGTCTGGAATAAAAAACTGTCTATCACGGGTACCGTCAAACATGCACACACTGCTAATTGGCTGTTGCCGCATTGAACTTAGTTGTTTCATCGTGGGAGGGTTAAGCCCACCACGTCACAGCTGAACATTGACTTTACATAGAGAATGATTGCCGAGGACGCTCAAGTCACATTCGGGGTGTAGGCACCTATAGAAGTAGATGCAAGATTCAATTGTGATGACTACAACGGAGAGAGAAAGCTGCAGTGTTTTAGCTCTGTATCCAACAGCAGCACAGGATGGCTTGTCGGTGGTGAACGTTTTAGAAAAGATGATCTACAGAACTGTGATGATGTGCAGCTAAAACAACACTTTCAAATGTCCTGGCAAAGACATGTTTGTTTTTTTAGTCATTCCTCACCTGTTGCCTCCACCATTCCCTCCAGGATGACCACAATCTCAAAGTCCTCCTTCTCCAGCTGGGCCTGCGACATGTCCCAGAAGGCCGAGTGAGCATCAATCTCGTGGGAGATCACGAGCGGCGACACCAGGAAGAGGCGATCATCGCCTGTCTCAAAGCCCACGCTGATGTCCGTCTGATCCAGCGGGATAAACTCACCTGAAGGAGACAGAAACAAAGAAGGTGAGACAAGGGAAAGGGAGGGGGAAGATTAGTTTGGATGTACTGATGTCACAATAAGTAGGAAAGCTTTGCAGTTCCACTCACTGAGGAGCAGAAAACAAGTCTAAAGTTATTAGAGTCAGATTTGTAGTCATTAACCATCAAGTGCTTCCTGTTTTACCTATGCAAGAGCACAGAAGAGAAATCTTACACAGGACGTCAGGAACCACACAAGACAGCACATGATTACATTTAAAAGTTAGTCAAGAATAAAAATCTTCAAAATCAAACTAATAATATATAGCAAACTAATAATATAATATATATATAATACTAATAACAATTTAATAAGTATAAATGGATCACTACGTGGTCTACACTGGTGAACTTGATCAAATAATGATGACAAAGAACTTGAAACTTTTTGGTTAATTTTAAGTATTGATAGTTTTCTCACCTCTGATTGCTGTTGTTAATCTGCATTCATTTTCTATCACTTGCTCTGATCGTGATGTCATGTTCATAACCTCTACTGGCATCTTAGTTTAAAGGGATAAGCCAATTTTTTCCTTGTTTTCATGTTTTTCCTCAATGACAAGCGGATAGACTCCATTCTTCCAACTGTGGGTGCAGTAACAAGGAAGAGATGGGGAGAGTCCGCCCACTGCTAATTAGCTTAGCACAAACACTGGTAGTCAATGGGTAGTGTTAGCCTGCCTCTGCCTGTCACTCGATAAACTCTTCAGCTACTCTAAACGGTCCTGTGTGCTTGTTGTGACTCATTTTTTTTTACTGCGTTATGTCACGTGATCTATTTATAGATTAATATTAGAACTTCATGTAATTTTCGAAATAAATACATACGAAACTAAACTGCAGGACACAAGACCTACCATTTAAATCTGGCTTTACTTGAATTACCTATTAGTCCTTTTATTCTTATTACAGCACCCTTTTGTTATTTCCTTATGTTTTTTTACTACATTTTAAATAATAATTATTTTTTTATGTTCAGTTTCACACGTTAACCTAACCTCTAGTGTTTACCCATTTTGAACTTTTAAGATGGCGTTTCCTCAGTGTGTACTGAGGACAGTAATGTTCCTGTGCTATTATTGTCTTTTATTACCTCCGCCAAGGAGGTTATGTTTTCGGGAGAGTTTGTTTGTCAGTCCGTCCAACTGTTCGTCTGTGAACAAAATAACTCAAAAAGTTATGGATGGATTTTGATGAAATTTTCAGGAAATGTTCAGCATGGGAAAAGGAAGAACTGATTCAATTTTGGTGTTGATCCGGATCAGCGTCTGTTCGCCATGATGAAAAATGGGATTTCTGTGGATAACTACTGAACTAAAATAGATATCATTATGAATCCAATTGCTAATGGTATGTTTTCATGGTCAAGGAATCTAAATATTTAGATGAAATAAAGGCAGGACTAATATTTATGGTGAAAATCACAATATGGGTGAGGACTGTGGTGCTGGCGGAGGTCTGTGCTCTCCGAGTGCTTTTCTAGTTTATGATGCATTTTGCCAATACTGTTTATGGATTGCAGGGTGGGTGGGTTCAGGGGTTGGCTCGAGTGGGTTTGGGTCCTTCTATCTTTAAAAGGACAACGCCTGTGCTGTTTTTTAAATTGTTACTGTCCCTAAAACTGTAGCATTTCCACTGTACATTTTGTGAATCCCTTGACATATTTATTGATTTGATGTGCTATTTATTGCCTTAAATTTTAATCATGATTTTGTATTTTTTATGATGTGTGCTGCTGACCTTTTGGCCAGCCCCCCCCCTTACATGAGATCCTGATAAAATTAAAAAAAAGTCTTGTTGTAATTTATCTGTCTGTTTGTAAAGCACTTGGTGCTGTTTTTTTTGTATGAAGAGTGCTATATAAATAATCTTTGATTAATTGATTGATGCGCAAACCAACGGGGACAGGTTGGTTGACCTCCTTACAATAACATTATGAGGTAAATGAATAAGTCAAAACAAGCACACAGGACTGTGAAGAGTTTATCTGATGACTGTATTCAGAGGCAGGCTAACTCTACCCGTTGCCTCCTCGTGTTTGAGCTAAGCTAATTAGCAGTGGGCAAGCCCTGCCGGTCTCTTCCTTGTTACTGCATGCACAGTTGAAAGAATGGAGTCTCTCTGTTTGTCATAGACTCTGGAGTGAGACAAGACGCAAAAACTTAGAAAATGTTTGCATATACCTTTAAAATCCACAGATTTAGCTCAGTGCAGACTGAGGAAGACGACCACTTGCCCCCCACCCAAAAGGGTAATGTGATCTCTGTACTTAATCTTCAATTCATGATCTTATCCTGGTTTCTCACCCTCCTGCGTCTGCTTGGACTTGATGAGCTTGGCTCTCATGTTGGCCCCTACGATGTGGGAGCTCCGCAGGTCGCCCACCCTGAACATCAAACACAGCTTGTCGTCCCTTAAAGAGATGACGGCATGTTTGGAGAACACCAGGGTCTCCGCTCGTTTGTTGGGCTGCGAGATCTTCACAAACATACAGCCCACCTGAACAGAGAGGAGAATTTAGTGTAAAAACTGGCGACACAGAGCTTAAAAAACACCCATAACAAGAAGCACAGCTTTTACATTTCATTACAGGAGCTGAGTACGGACAAGTTTGTAATTTCCAGATTATAGAAACAGTATTGACTTTTAAATTAACCCAAGACTTAATTATGTCTACATCTGCATAGCAAGCAGCCCACATTCCCATCAGGTCATATCAGCATGGCGTGTTTCCAGCCAACAAAAGTGCATAAACTCTGCTCACATGTCGGTGCGTGGATTCACCTTCATCAAAAGAGTGCTTACTTCGAGGGAAAAGGTGCTTCATCAGCACTTTGTGTGCTCGTTCTCAGGGAGCTGAACATCTGTGCTGAATTAGTGTCATTTTGTCTGCACAGTACACATGCTTAATCACCAAACTGGGCTGACACGGGCCACTTTTTAATCAAACTGATGCAGGTAAAACAGTTTTTACTCTGCTTAGTGTCGCAGCTCATTTGAGGGCTTAAGGAGATGTGGGTATGTCCAATTGAATTAGATTGTTTAAGGTTTTTTTATTGATAATTTTGGGCCTTTTTTGTCTTTATTGACAGAGAGACAGTGCATAGAGTAAAGAGTAGGGAAAGACATGCAGGAAGTGGAGGAGATGAGAACCTCACGTGATAGGAGCTTAGATTCAAACCACATGGCCGCCAGCACCTGATAATCCAAAATTAACAGTATGTCATTTTGTTTTGTGATATTTTTAGTATATAAAATGTAAACATTTTTTGTAATTTCTGTAATTTAACATAGCAGATTTTGTTCAGGACTTACTTGTTATATATATTCCAAAAAATGAGCAAATCTCCACACATTATTTTTCAACCAAAAAAAAAAAATGGCGTAATTAGACTTGGATTCAACCAACAAAATAGCACTGTTTTTGAGTAAACTACTATAACTTTAGTGTTCCTTAGATATATCAATTTTGTTCCACCTAGGCACAAGATTAGAGCTCAACAAGTCCTGCTACTATAATTTTTTACACTTCTTTTAATTTATGCCATTGCTAAAGTTGCTGTTTGTGTTTTTTCAAACTGTAATTTTCTTTTTTTCTCTGCTTTGATATAAAAATGTGTGTGACTTAAATAGCAATAGATCCTCTAATTTCAATTAAAACGTCATATTTTGCCTTGAATCAGTTCAGTGATGCTTGCCACCATATTGTCAACAGCTCTGCATTCATTTTAATGTCCACACTCTGCAGTAGACTTGCCACTTTGAGCTTACAGGCTCATTGATAAGGGAACAATAGTAAAAGGCCAAACAAGTGGGCCTATTCTGGAGGGCCACAGGAAACATAGGCAGAAGTCCTGATGCGTCAGACTTTTTGTCTTGTTCATAGAAGTACTCTATTACATCTGTTGTTCAGTTGAGTTGAGCTTAATTTATTTTGGTGAAGTTGGAATGCAGTGCTCCCCATGGGGCCCACTGGTGGGTTGCAGTGGTACTGCAGGTTGTTGCAAGCATCATTTATATACAAAAATAAAAATCACAGGATTGATTGAGTTCCATGTTTATATGCTGTGACAGTAGCTCAGCTTTGTGTTTCTGTAGACTCACTACATTTATGACATACACTTTAACCTTAAGGGGGATTTCTGTTTGGTTTGGGAATATATTTTGACAACATCGAGGCAAAATTTCATTCACAGCATTTTTGTGCCATTTGGGAGTTTTATTTTTACTTTTTTTTTCAGAGGGAGGAAAAAAATCTATTAAAATTGTAAATCGAGAGTTGTGAGAAAAGATTGGAGATTTTATTTTTAGGCCATATCACCCAGCCCTGATACTGCTTATTCCTTTTTGGGTCGTCAGGGGTGGAGCCTATCCCAGCTGACATCACAGCAACCATCCATGCTCACCCTCACACCTGTGGAGGAAGCTGGAGTGCTTGAGAGAACCCACACATGCATGGAAACTCCACTGAGACCAGCAGCCTTCTTACTGTGAGCCACCGTGTCGCCCCCCCTTTAGTAAAACTGCTCTTGACTCCTCGTCCCTGCTTCTCACCATGAAGGCGTTGACCATGGAGCCCAGGATGGCCTGCAGCAGCAGCAGCATGGTGCCCACCGGACACTGGTCGGTGATGACGCGATGGCCGTAGCCGATAGTCGTCTCCGTCTCGATGGAGAAGAGGAAAGCGGAGATGAAGCCATTGACATTGTTGACACACGGCGTCCATGTATCATCCTCCAGATGGTCCAGATCGCCCCTTTGGAAGAAAAGGCGGAGAGAGTGTGAGAAAGACGAGAAGGGGAGGGTGACGGAGTGGGTGTCAAGACAGGAAAATAGATTTATATTTTTAGAACAGAGGTGCCATGTTACATGTGGGCTGTCTCATCCATCCTTGTTTATTTACATCTCCTTTCAGCAGGTTTTATAATGAATCAGATTAATGGTGCCACATTCACACTGTCTGTGCTGCATAAAGCATTTTATCCATCATACATCATCACGTACAGCATCCTCAGTTTGTGTGCTAATCTGCAGATTTCTCTTAAAGCTCCCCGATACATGGCCTAATGTCCCTGATTATCACGGCTGCAGCCAGAGAGGGAGGGCTAATTAATGAAAGTGGTGTTAAGTCGTTTCTAAAATCTATGGCTTTTATTGACCTGTGTTGGTGGCCGAGGGATTGCAGCAGCAGCGACAGCTCCCTGGCACCGACTCCAGGAGGCCTCTTATTGATATAAAGGGGTCACGCTTTTATGGGAAGAATACGTTAGCTAATTGGAGCAGGGGGATCCAGCAGACACATCTCGTAGTGAGGAGCGAACGCGTCATGATGAAATACGCTCTTATATCAATACTGCTTTGTCATCTTCTTTTTTTTTTTGTCTGGACGTCCTTTTTTCGCCAGCTTTGCAGAAATGTCCCGCACTTCCTCTGAGCATCATCATCCATCTCTGAGCAGCTGTCTCGAGATGGTTTCATTAATTAGATAGTTTGATATTTTAAAGGGGATTTACTTTTAGCGGCATAAGCAGAAAGTTTAATGAGAAGATCAATACCGGCCTCGTATCCTTCCAGTGACTGCTAAGTTTGAAGTTATGTGTAGCTAAGCATCTTCTGGCTCAGGGATTTATTTTTATCATGCAGTCATGCAGCTGGTATTAATATTTATGATTAAATCAGGCTGGCAAATAAATCAAAATATTTTCTTTTATCACACTAATAATAATACATTTTAATTAAAAGCACCTTTAAAGACACTCAACTGAACATAGTATTAAAAATTAACACATCAATAAAGATGAAAACAGACAATAAAAGAAAGTTCTTCTTTGGGTGAAAAAGTTTTGACTGAAAAATTAGAAAATCATTTGTAGAGTTAACCAAATAATTTTTGGATTTAGGCCAGGGCTTTCCAAAGTCTTTCAAGATCCAGGAAAAATATTAAAATTAATGTTTTACCCTACGAAAAACAGTCCATCAAAGTTTGGCAGGTTCTGTCCAGTTTTGTCTGAATGAAGATAAATATTTTTTTTTTATCCTGACCAGGAGTGAATCCTGAGGGAGCTTCTGCAAACCAGGGGCTCTTAAAACAGGCGACTGCATTTCACACCAAAGTTAAATTTGTTTCTGCTAAATTATATGTTCAAACTTCACTGGCATTCAGTTAAGGGTTATTAGATGTTTCTGTTATATTCAAGTGTAAAACATGACTTTACAAACCCAAGGAAACACAAAAGTACCTTACACTTTACACTGCATATTTAAGTCACTAAAATGTTGTGAAATTTCATAAACTATTTCATAAAACGATTTACATTATTAAATGAGGGTGTATAATATGTATAGAAATTAGGTATATACATTTATATAGGTGAAGATTGTGTGGAAGTCGCTTTTAACATTGTAAAGTCATAATATTTTAAGAAACATTGGTTGCGGAATAGGTGGTTGAATCTTGTAAACAGTATTTATACTGTTTGTAGAAATAAAAAACTTCAAGGTAGGATGTGGTAATGAAAGGGGGAGATCTAAATAAGTTTATACTTCTTCTTACTCCTTTAAAAGCATGTGGACTTGCTGCACATGGTCCCGCAGTGTAATTATATTTGGCCCACGAGGCAATTTCAAATTAATATTAGAGCTGGCCCGCCGGAAAAAGCACCAACCAACCTCCAAATGGAGCTGATTGAACTCCAGTGTGATGACACGCTGAAGTCAAAGTTTGATGCTGTTGGGGTTGCACAGTTTCCACAGGTCATCCCTGACACAATGCCTCAGCTCTGCACCCAAGTTGCTCAATTGCTCTCCATGTTTGGCAGCACTTATCTATGTGACTTTTCTCCTCAATGAAGATGACAAAAACATCTCACAGGAGACGTCTGACTGATGAACACCTTCGTTCGATAATGAGGGTTTCCTTAGCTCAAAGCCTGAGCCCCGACATTGATGAACTGGCATCCAGGAAAGATGCCAGGTATCTGGCTTGGGCGCATCAGATTAGGTCAGGGTGTCACAAAATGAGCAGTAAATTACATTTCTATGCACTTTTTCTTGTTACTCCAAGGCCTGAATGGTTTATTTATTTATTGTTGTTATTTTATTTTCAAATTTATTAGCCTGCGTAAGAAGCTAATTTTGATATTTACCTCAGAAGGCTGCAAACAGAAAAGAGGCATTCAATTTTTTATTTAAATTGTAATTAATATGCCATTGATATGTTTTTTTATTATTTTTATTATTTGAAACTCGATTTTGCACGCATGCACTTTTAAGTTATATAAGCTTGCTTGTTCAATATTCAATGTTAAATCAAAACTTGTTTGATTCCATATTAAAAGGTTCATCTGTTCAACCTTGGCCCGCGGCTTTGTTCAATTTTAAATCTTGGCCCACTGAGTATTTGAGTTTGACACCCCTGCTTTAATTGTTCCCTTTTATTTTTGGTAAATGTATGTGTGTGTTTTTGGTGACTACCCTCGTTTGTTTTTGAATGTTCGAAATAAAGAAATCATTCATTTATTCATTACTAAATTATGGATAAAACTAAAAGATATTTTAGTCAAAAGACTATAACTGAAACTAAATTAAAATATGCTGTCAAAGTTAACACTGTACTAGACTGCTGGTGTTTTTTGCAGTGAATATAACCACATACACAGTAAAACTTCTCAGATAGCGAGTCAACATGTAGGAAAGAAAAATGAAGGAAACTGCTCTGCTAACTGGAAGACCAGAGAACCCACGTTATCTGTTGATGCAGACGTGTAAATCATGAGCTTATATCTTCAGTCATGACACTCACTCGTTTCCAACCAACCTGTTCACCTGTGTGATGTTCCAAATGTGCTTTTTCTGTAGCAATTTCATGAACTTTCTTAGTCTTTTGTGCCTGTCCCAGCTTTTCTGGAACATGTTGAAAGCACTGAACTCACAATGAGTGTATATTTGCAAAAAAAGTTTATCAGTTTGAGCATTAAATATCTTGTCTTTGTGTGTATTTATTGAATATTGGTAAAACGGTTTTGCAAATCATCATATGCAGTTTTATTTAGATTTTACTCAACCTCACAACTTCATTGGAGCTAGTGTTTGTTTATTACAATCAATGTCGTCTTTTTGTTTTTTGGATCTTTAAATCTGATGTTTGTTTGGTGAGTTTGGCTCTTGGTTAGAAATTAACCAAACTAGAAAATCACTCAGAGAGCGCAGACCTCCACCAAGCAGCTCAGATTCAGCAGTGGCTTTTCCACAACCCCTGTAAAAAATACAATCCTGGATCACCAGATCTAGCATGGAACCAGAATCCAGACCATACTCAGCACACACATGGAGGCTGTTATCTTGTATGAACACAACAGGTTTTGGGAACATCACTTAGTATTTTGATTTTATTAGTCATTGAACATTGTCTAAGGGATATCCTATTATAAGGTTCAATGTTTTTTTGTGACGTCAATATGGATCAGATCCAAATGAACTTTACCTTAAGAAGAGAGTGTTTTAACTCTCATCTTAAGACCCTTTTTATTCCCTGGGGTTTTAACTTTGCATGTGTTTTGTGGTATCTCTCTGTCTTTTATTTGCTTTATTACGTTTACGTCTTTTATTTATTTTACTATGTTTATCTGCTTGATTTTACTATTTATGTGTTGCATCATTTTAGATTTATGCACTAATTTGATCATTTATTGCTGATTGTTATATTGTTTGTTTCTTTGTTTGTTCTATTGTTTTATGATTCTATGTAAAGCACTTTGGAGACATTTTAGTTGTTTAAATGTGCTATACAAATAAAGTTCATTAGATTGAATTGGATAAATGATATAGAGATAGATCCCGTATTACCCTGCTGAATATGAAGCAAATCCGTTAGAAAACAAGACAATTTTTTTTTTATTTTGCCCAATGTTAACTTACAGATTTTTTTTTTTAATTTCGGGAGACAAATATATGTATTGCCACCAAAATCTAATTATTTCTAAGCTGGGCCATTACCAACATCCCCTGAAAATTTCCAGCCTTTTTTGCGTAATCTTGCTAAAAATCAAACAAATATACAAAACCCAAAACAAGTGAAGTTGGCACGTTGTGAAAATCGTAAATAAAAACAGAGTACAATGATTTGCAAATCCCTTTCAACCTATATTTAATTGAACACACAGCATAGACAAGATACTTAACATTCGAATTGGCAAACTTTGTTATTTTTTGCAAATATTAGCTCATTTGGATTTTGATGCCTGCAACATGTTTCAAAAAAGCTGGCACAAGTGGCAAAAAAGACTGAGAAAGTTGAGGAATGCTTATCAAACACTTATTTGGATCATCCCACAGGTGAACAGGCTAATTGGGAACAGGTAGGTGCCATGATTGGGTATAAAAGCAGCTTCCCTGAAATGCTCAGTCATTCACAAACAAGGATTGGGCGAGGGTCACCACTTTGTGAACAAATGTGTGAGCAAATTGTCCAACAGTTTAAGAACGACATTTCTCCATGAGCTATTGCAAGGAATTTAGGGATTTCATCATCTACGGTCCGTAATATCATCAAAAGCTTCAGAGAATCTGGAGAAATTACTGCACGTAAGCGGCAAGGCCCAAAACCAACATTGACTGCCTGTGATCTTCGATCCCTCAGGCGGTACTGCATCAAAAACTGGCATCACTGTATAAAGGATATCACCACATGGGCTCAGGAACACTTCATTAAACCACTGTCAGTAACTACAGTTCGTCTACATCTGTAAGTGCAAGTTAAAACTCTACTATGCAAAGCCAAAGCCATTTATCAACAACACCCAGAAACGTCTCCGGCTTCGCTGGGCCCGAGCTCATCTAAGATGGACTGATGCAAAGTGGAAAAGTGTTCTGTGGTCTGACCAGTCCACATTTACAATTGTTTTTGGAAACTGTGGTCGTCGTGTCCTCTGGACCAAAGAGGAAAAGAACCATCCAGACTGTTATAGGTGCAAAGTTCAAAAGCCAGCATCTGTGATGGTATGGGGGTGTATTAGTGCCCAAGGCATGGGTAACTTACACATCTGTGAAGGCACCATTAATGCTGAAAGGTACATACAGGTTTTGGAGCAACATATGTTGCCATCCAAGCAACGTCTTTTCCATGGACGCCCCTGCTTATTTCAGCAAGACAATGCCAAGCCACATTCTGCACGTGTTACAACAGCGTGGCTTCTTAGTAAAAGAGTGCGGGTACTAGACTGGCCTGCCTGTAGTCTAGACCTGTCCCCCATTGAAAATGTGTGGCGCATTTTGAAGCGTAAAATACAAAACGGAGACCCCAGACTGTTGAACAACTTAAGCTGTACATCAAGAGAGAATGGGAAAGAATTCCACCTGAAAAGCTTCAAAAATTGGTCTCCTCAGTTCCCAAACGTTTACTGAGTGTTGTTAAAAGGAAAGGTGATGTAACACAGTGGTAAAAATGCCCCTGTGCCAACTTTTTGCAACGTGTTGCTGCCATTAAATTCTAAGTTGATGCTTATTTGCAAAAGAAAATAAAGTTTCTCAGTTTGAACACTAAGTATCTTGTCTTTGCAGTGTATTCAATTGAATATAAGTTGAAAAGGATTTGCAAATCATTGTATTCTGTTTTTATTTACGATTTACACAACGTGCCAACTTCACTGGTTTTGGGTTTTGTATGTTGGCACAAACATAATCTCCTTGGTAGAGGTGATTACATTGGTTGTTCTCAAGTTTTGGCTACATATCAACTGAAGTTCGGTTTTGCACCAGGATCAAAATGTTTGTGGTTAGTTTATTAAATACAATAATAAAACACTATCCATTTCAATTAAATTGTGAATTACTTGTGAAAAGTGACAAACACAATTAGTGCAGCTGGACTGCATTAAGCTACACTGCTTGGGCAAAAATATTAAGTTACTTTAAACATCCGAATTCACTAGAGAGCGTTGTAGTTAGCAGTGTTAGCTCTGAATGAATGAACATGTCCACATGGAGCTCATAAATCAACCTGATCTGGATCTCTGTCCTTTTAGGTCTCACCTGCAGTAGGCTATGAGGTACCAGATGGCCCCGAAGAACAGCCACGTCACAGCGTAGGCCATGACAAAGACGAAGAGCGAGCAGCGCCAGTTGAGGTCCACGAGGGTGGTGAAGATGTCGGTCAGGTAGCGGTAAGTCTCCCTCATGTTCCCGTGCTGCACGTTACAGCGACCGTTCTTCTCCACGTAGCGCTGCCTCTTACGCCGAGTGCGGGCTGATGGAGAAACAGGGCGACGAGGAGGAAGAAGAAATTTAGTTAAGTTTACAAAGTTATGTCATTTAAACCTTCAACTGGAGTCTTGTTCCTTTGCTTTAAACAAAGCTAACAATGAGCCTCATAACCCCAGGATCTGAGAAATTCTTTCAAACCTCTAAGAAAACTTCAAAAACACAAATACTACAAGGCCTCCTTTTATATTCCTGAAAAGTTCTGCTGCTTGAAGATTAACTGCAGTCGGAGGATGTGAATTGAACAGAGAAACACAGAGATTGAAAAGTAAACAGAAGAAGGTGTCAGGGGACAGAAGTGCTCAGAAAAAAGTCAGGCTGCCGATGCAGGGAACGGAGAAATGAAGACAGACAAGGTGAGGAACAGACGAACAACAGGAGGGCTTCTCAAACACTCGGACGGAAAACTTCAGCTCTGGACTTTTGTTAATGGGGAGAGCTGGAAGAAAACTGGAGATATTTGTCTTGACTTTGAAGAGGAAGGTTATTTTTTCACACAAAGAATTTCCGAGTGTTTTCAGTTATGACTCCGGCCTGTGACTGACATTTTGAACCAACCACTAACATCCAGGGTTTTAGAAATTAATTGTGTTGTATTGTGCTCTCATTATGAACTACTGTCCTTTTCGATTTGTGCAATATAAACTGGTGCTATGATATTAAGTGCAATAGGGATTTGTGCAATATAAACAGGTGCAATAATATTCAGTGCAATAGGGATTTGTGCAATATGAACTGGGTCTGTGTTGTTTAATCTGCGCAATTACATGCTGTGCAGTGGGGATTGGTGCAATGGAGGTTGCATTTGCTGGGTGCTTGGTGGACTCTGTGTGATGTGAGGATGTGCAATATGTATGTTTCTGTTTCTTTTTTACTTGTCTACTGTCCTTGGGTCTGTCCAACTGTATTTAGTCTGCATAGTGTCTTGTATGTATATGTTACCATCAACCTGCCAGGGGGTCTGCAGATGGAAATTAGCCCAGTGGCTATAATCTGGCATATTTACATTTGAAAAAATGTTCATTAATATGTGCTGTTCCCTCTTTAAAATCAATAAAATAAATAAATAAATAAACCTGGAGGAAAGCCACGGGTTAAATGCAATGACGAAAACTAGACAGTAACTTATAAAAACAAGTGTGCATGGACAAAAACTAAAACTAAATGAACTGACAGTTTCCTCCGTAGATTAAACTAGACTAAAATGTTTAATAGAGACTTAATCCAATCAGACCTAATTGGTCATGTAGACAGTAGAGACAAGTTATGAATCTATCCAATCACAGCTACTGTGGTTGTGTGGAAAGGTTGGATGAGTTCAGAGGGACATCCAATCACAGCTGCCGTAACTTGGCGGTGGTGGGATAATTTGTGGAGCGATCCAATCAGAGCTGTTCTCTTTATGAATTGATATATTCATGTAGAGCAGGTTCACTGTTTGTTGTCAGTTCTGGTATTGTAACTGAGATGCTCTGCCAGGTAGCCTAAATAAAGGAGACTGCATTTCACACTAAAGTTTAATTTGTTTTGTCATTTATGCATTCAAAGTTTACCAGCATTCAGTAAAGGGTTATTAGATGTTTAATTTTTGGGGGGTGTAAAGCATGACTTCAGAAATTCAAGGAAACATAAAAAAAAGCCTTACACGTCATAGTCAACTGAATTTACAGTAGATTTCATTGACTAAAACTAGAGCAATTTTGTTGACTACATCATGATTAAATCTAAAAAATCTTTTAGGCAAAAGAGCGTAATTAAAACTAAATCCAAAAGTGCTGCCAAAATAAAAAGTACTGTCCAAAAGTCAGTGTCCAGGCCTCACAAGAGTTTACAGGACCAGTCGATTCAGGGAGCCAAAAGTTCACTGGACAAGGCGATGTGATGTGACCCTTCGATATCTGAGCATGCAGCAGGAGCAAGTCCCACTGAAACCACCTCTTTATAACATATGTTTAATGTACTTCTTATCATTATTAGGTTTAATTCACAGTTTGATTAATAATCAAACTGAAATCTGAACCGAAACATGAAAAATAGAAGAAACTTTGAGAGTAAAGTCGAGACACACTGTATGTTGACATTATTCTTGGCTTTTGACTCTTTCATGTTGACATTTTAACTTTAAAGTCCCCATTTTGACTTTTATCACTAAATTGTGTCTCAACTTTACTGTTAACGTTTCAACTTTTGTCTCAAATTTCAACTTTAATCTCAACCTGCAGAATTTTTTTCCATCTAAAATGGACTTAATACTCTTCCATATTTAGAGAGAGCAGGTTAAACTAAAGCATTTTCATGATTGACGCGTCCACAGGGTGGCACGAATCTGCCAGCATGACACTGAATATCCAGACATGCGCCTTCCTGAAGGTTCCACGTGGCAGTTTTCCCCTGGTTGTGCACATCCCAGATATTTTAGCAGACTTAGACTTGGATGACAGCACGATGGCTTTAAGGATTACTGCTGTCACTGGTTCAAAGCACTTATAGACTTTTTTTTTTTTTGGCCTGTAATTGATAGCAGAGAGAGATAGACTTGGGGCGAGAGAGAGCAGGGGAGGACCCAATCCTGCATTCAACCAAACAGCTTCTGGCTTGTTTTTTGTAAAACTCACACAATTGTCATGTTTACATTAGAATTATAATATCTCTTTAATTCTGAATAAAACTTTAATCCTCTTTAAAAAGATTCAAAATGACCACGTAAACACCTAAGTCTGAATAAAACTTAATTCAGAAGTAAGTTACTGGTTTATTCTGTTTTTAAATCTGAATTAAATAATTTCTCGATCATGTATACATTCATTCTGCTTTTCATTAATTCCTGTCATTCTACGCATGCTCATTCCCTTGTCCTGCAGTGATGAGGTTAGGGACGCTGATGGAAACAGGATGGCTGCCCGAAGCAAGCGCAATACTCCACGCAAGCCAAGACAGTTTATTTATTTAGAGCCTTAGAAGATTAGAAAGTAATGAAAGTGTGGATGGATGTAAGCATTTAAATTTGGACCTTTTTAAAGCTGCTGCGTCCAAGTTGGACGAGGTTTCCCTGACGGAGACGCTGAACTGGAGTTTTTCTTCTGGTAGACGTAAATACGCCACTATGTCATGTCCGCTCCCTGTCCAATCAGAACCATTCCCAACAGCCAGGCCTTTAATAAAGGTGAATGTAAACCTCTATTTGGAATTATTCTTTCCATCTTAAAACGAAGGAGAAAACTTTGATTCATAATTATTTAATTCTGAATAATTAACGACAGCAGTGTACCTTCCTGGTTGTCTTAGCTTGTTCTTCTTAAAGGTACAGCACTGCTACATCACTGACTTTTGTAAAGTACCTGATACAGCCAGACTTCAAAAACACTAAAATATCTCTTTAAGCATAATTAACAGAAACTTCATCAATATAAACGATTTGTCTTCTCCCATATCTCACTTTGAAAATATTCTTACATCATAAACTCAGTATATAAAGAAAGTCACATTGAGAGTCACTCACCCCACCCGAATCGTCCCCGCTCCTTCTCCGTCCCCTGCGCCTTCTTCCTCTGCTGGTTGGCTTTGGCCTCCCGCTCTGCCAGCTTAGCCTGGAATGACCTGTTGACCTTGGCCGTGGCAGGAGGGGAAGGCGCCGTCTCTGTGGTGACGACGTGGCCCAGCTCCTCCGACAGGTTGAAGACCCCGGTGGAGGCAGTGGTGGCTTCTTCGGCCACCTCCACGTATTCCCCCTCCCGCTTCTCATCCACAGGTAGAGAGAGGGAGTCCGGGCGGGAGGGGAAGACAGAGTTCTCCAGCGCCATGGCTCTGGTGTTCGTGCACTCAAGTGTGTGTGTGTGTGTGTGTGTGTGTGTCGGGTGTATTAGCGTGTTATTGATGGCCTCCCTATGGCACACTCTGTCCAGCAGGTATTGATTGGACCATTTGTTTGCTTGACTGAGGCCTGGAATAAAATAGAGAAGAACACGATCATCTGTCACCGTAATTTACTGACAATTGATGCTAAAGGAGAAAGAGGAGGGACTTCAGGGGCTCTACAGCCCCTCTGCCTTCAATCTGTCTCACACTCTGCTCTCTACTTCACTGCACTGGTTCTCAACTTGTGGGTTGGGACCAAAGATGGGTCACAGAGCTGCAGTGGTGTTAAAATGTGCTGCCCAATAATCCATGTAGGCCAGGGGTGTCCAGACTGTGGCCCGGAGGCCAAATGCAGCCTGCAGCCCATTACTTACTTATTAGCCCCCAAAACAGTTGAATGGATGAAAATTTCGATTACAGCAGTAAATGCCATCAATCATGCACATTTTCTGCCATATTTTTTGAAATGTTATTTTTTTTTGTCACAAGCATTGTTGGACATGTTACTTTAAAAAAGTAATTAGTTTTAGTTACTAGTTACTTTCCCCAAAAAAGTAATTGGATTACTAATGGAATTACTCCTTCATAAATGTAATTAGTTACCAGGGAAAGTAATTGGTGCGTTACTTTTTTTTTTTTTTTTTTTTTGAAAAAGCGTTTGCTGCTTTAACTGTGTGTTTTCATTTCTCTCTCCCTCCTTGTCGCCTGCCTGCTGCAGCAGCAGCAGAGTTCTCGGTGTTTTTGGTCACTAGATTTTAGAATTACTTACAACAAACACTTTGCTTTAGGACTTTATGTACATTTACATGTGTGTTCCTGCCTTTTACTTCTTGTACTTCCATCCTGAAAACACCAGCTTACCTCCACAGACCGCTCCGGACTTGCCGTTGCTGCAGCTAGCCGTGTTGCCAGATTTTGTGATTAAAATAAGCATTTTTAAAGAGAGAAACTACATGAAGTGTGTTTTGATTTTTATCCACATTACATTTCAGTTTAAAAGCCATTTGTTGTCTCTTAATTTACATTTAAACATCCTTTTGTATGAAGATGGAACATCCTTTTCTTTACACAGAAGTGAAGTGAGGGGCTGCTGTTATTTGAAACTCCGTTATTGCTAAACAGTCTAACATTGATTTTGTCCAAAAGACATGTCAGGGTTTATCTGTTTTATCTTGATCTTCTACAGCATTATTAATAGTGAAAACAGCAGCAGTAGTATCAGTATCAGTTTCATTCTGGCTATAAGGATTTCTTTTAGGTGGAAACCCCATCATTACAGTAAAATTTAAATTGTAGCATTACGGTGGGATAAAATAATTGTAATAACTTCTGAATTGGTTTTAGATTGACAGTAGATCATGCAGCAGATTCCTCCTGGGTTTGGGGGCACAACAAGGCCCAATGAACAACATCACTATTGGAACAAGCACAAAAACTGCAACCCACAACTTCCAATATCCACATGCAAGTTAGAAAAAGAAGCCAAAAGTCGCTTGTAATAAGCAGACCTGGCAACCCCAGCATCCAGTTTTCTTGTCTCTCTGTTAGCGGTGCAGCTCCTGTCTATGTCTGGCTGAGCGAGGCAGGTCAGATAACAACTGATAGACATCGGTGCAAAGTAACTCCCCACAGTTCACTGTCTGTAACGGTTGAAAAAGTAATTTATTGACTACCCGTTACTGGGAAAAAATAACAGCGTTAATAACGCCGTTATTTCTAACGGCATTAGTCCCAACACTGGTCACAAGGTCTCATTTCCAAAGTTTATGGCAATATTCATCTTGAAGCACCAACATTCTTGCAGTTTACTCCTGTTTTGTGTCTGACAGTGAAGTTAAACTGTCAGTGCCTCCCATCTTTGCTGCTCAGAAGGTCATTCTCACTCTGACTGAGAGCAAATCCAGTGATAGGGGTTACAAAGGCTCTTTGACAGGTGATAACCCAGCCCTAAACCTTAAAACTTTAACTTAAATACTCGAAACATGAGGTACAGCAAGTCGCTCAGTCATCCATGTATACCTCTTCATGCGGCCCTCGATGTAAAAAGTTTGGACACCCCTCATGTAGGCTTATCGTCTTTTAATATTTCTGTAATAAAATTTAATCTCTGTGACCGTTCACCCTTTTTTAACCTAAGTGCTTCCACCAGAGAGCACACACAACACTAAGGAAGTGAACTGATTAGATTTCATTGGCACCTATGCCATTATTCATGCCATTCAATCAGTTAAACCTATTTGTCAGTTCAACTAGATGCTGCTGTAATAATCAACACCATTCCTCTCCAGATTATATTCATTGTTGATGTGAATGTTAATATTAGATTGATCTCTCTATCCATGGTTGTTATTGATTATACATCCTTAGTATTCAAAAGGTTTCCCATCTTAGGAGAAGTACCCATGATGTCAGAGGTTTACACATGTTCAAAAAACAAGCATTTAGGACTAACATAAGACTACACTGCATATCTACCAAAGGAGTTCATCTGTGGAACAGCTGCGCTAAAGAAATGAAAACATGTACAACAAAAAGTAGTTTTAAAAATCTATTCAAAAATAACAGACTAGGTATGAATTAAAAGATAAAGATGTGCCTTGAAAAGGTGTGTACATCAAATTAAACTGATTTGTACTGTGGGTAATGTTTAGGTTTTCTGATATAGTTTTGCTGTTTGCTGTATCAATCTGTATTATTTGGTGATAAATTGATTTTTTTTAATTAAAAATGGCGGACTATTGAGAAAATTCTGCACTGATCCTGATCTGCTATATCTTTCTGTTTTGTATTCCAGTGTATATTTGTTCTCATTTTTAAAATATTCAAAATTTAAAAAAGAAAATTATCTTTTAAACTTATCGTGCCTAATGAGAAAATTAGAAGTCACATCTCAAGGGGCTTAACTTAAATAAATTTATATATAACAAATATAGTGCTGAACAGATAGAGATTGATTGAGTCTATATTCAGCAGAGACAAATTTGATGAGGACAGGTTTATGATCTGGACGTCCATGGGTTTGTCGCTTCATAAATTCTTATTTTTAGTCCCTTTGTCTCTGCCTGGGTGGACACATCTCTGGGTGGATGGAAGTTGGGGGTGTTGTTTACTATGTAATAAAAACTGAATAAAGTGATTTGTATCCTGTTGAATACACTACAAAGACAAGATATTTAAAATTTAAACTGACAAACTTTGTTGCTCCATTAAAAATATTCCCTCATTTTGAATCTGAAGCCTGTAACATATTCCAAAAAAGCTGGGACAGAGTCATCATTGGGTTTTAAAGGAGCATTCCCAAAGGGCCAAAAGGACGAGGGCGATGTTCACTGCTTTGTGAACAACTGTGTGAGCAAATAGCCCAACGACTTCAGAATGTTTCTCACAGTATAAATGCAAAACAGTTGTGGATTTCATCATCTTCAGTCAATGCTATCATCAAAAGATTCAGGAAATCAGAAGACATTTCTGCACATAAGCTACAAAGGATGGAAACCAACATTGAATGCCCATGACCTGTGATCCCTCAGGCAGCACTGCATTATAAAGCAGCGTCACTCTGCAAAGGACATCAGCACGTGGACTTCAGAAAACCATCATCAGTTAACTCAGTTCATCTCTACATCTACAAGGTCAAACTCTAACATGCAAAGACAAAGACAAATGTCAACAACACCCAGAAACACTGTTGGCTTCTCTGGGCTGAGCTCATCTGAGATGGACTGAGGCAAAGTGGAAAAGTCTGCTGTGGTCTGAGTCCACATTTCAGACTGTTTTTGGACATCATGGACGTGGTGGTGGGCTAAAGAGGAAAAGGACCATCCAGACTTATCCGAACAAAGGTGAAAAGACAGCATCTGTGATGGTATGGAGGGGTGTTAGTGCCCATGGCATGGGTAACCTGCACATCTATGAAGGCTCCATCAGGTCATTTCTTTTTTTTTTAGGGACGTCCCTGCTTATTACAGAGAGAATGAAGACACATTCTGCTTGAGTTACAACAGCGTGGCTTCATAATTAAAGGGTGCAGGTACTCGACTGACCTGCTGCAGTCCACACCTGCCTCCATGGAAAATATGTGAAGCATTATGAAGTCCAAAATATGATAACAGAGACCCCGGACTGTTGAGAAACTAAAGTCAAACATCAAGCAAGAATGTGAAAGAATTAGACCTACAAAACTTCAACAATTAGTGTCCTTAGTTCACAAACATTTACTGAGTGTTGCTAATAAAAGGCTTCCCAGCTTTTTTAAGGGCATATTAAGTGAAAATTAGGGAATATTTGATTTAAAAAATGATGTTTATCAGCTTGAACACTACATAATTTGGCTTTGTAGTGAATTGAATTGAATATAGGTTGAAAGTGATTGGTAAATCATTGTATTCTGCTTCATTTACATTTAACACAAGTCCCATATTCATTCAAGTGTCATATTTGGTAATATTGTGCTTCACACTTTCGACTTCTTTGTTGTTGTTTCCTCTAATGAGAGTGCGACATCCTTGACAAGTTAAAGGAATTGATAAGTGAGTTGTTAAGCATGGAAACTTGTGCATTTGATCCCTTGAGCTACTTGTTATCGACTCTAAACTAGAATTTGTCTTCATTTCCCACCCCTACGAAACAGTTTGAACTTCAGGGCACCCCAGCCTCTTAATTTACATCTTTCATTGGGAGGTAAATCCTGATCCTGGAGGCAAACCCACAGTCTCTGTGTTCCTGTTTCATAAGACACCTTGGGGTAGGTGTGCGTGGTTTTTTCACGAGTGCACTTGCTGCTATATTTACTGTGGCGGGCCCGTGCAGCAGGCCTGTCCAGGTTTCTTATATAAGTGCCTTATATGTGAGAAAACTAAGTTAAATATGAATGTGGTGCGTTCACAGTAAAATGGAGTCCTGGCCCTCTGCAGCCTTGAAAGATGTGCGTCCATTTGGACAGCTGGCGGACGGACGTAAAGGAGACCGATGGTGACAGTGAAGATGACGCACGACGCATGATGGATGGATCAGAAACAAGCTTCTCCTACAGGCTGTCTTTTAGCAGCCAAGAGGCAGCAAACATCACGATCCCGAGCCTGTGGATCTGTGTCACTGTGCTGGAAATAAACATCAAATCTTACCTGTTCAGTGCAGCAACTTGTGGATGTCGGAGCTGGATCCGTCAGATGTTTTATCGGGAGAAAAAGGGAAACCTCTCCATTTCTGCTTCAGTGACTCCCATAGCTGGTGAAGAGAGCTCGCATCAGTCCTCAGCTCCTTCGTTTTTTTCTCCCACCAGGAAAACAAAAGACCACCTCGATCCGACCATTCAGCGTTCACAGTAAATAAAACATCCGCTGAACGATCAGGCGCAGAGATGGAAATCCCTCCTCGCGGCGTCAGGAGAACATGTGCCGCTCAGTGGAGGAGCGAAATGGTGGCAGCAGGATGATGAAGACCCGGCAGGAAGCGCGGAGAGCTCCATCATCTGTGTTTCTGAAGGAGACAGGCAGGTGTGGAGAGGAGGAGGAGGATGTTGTCATCAGTCCAGCCCCCCGAAAAAAAAAAAAAAAAAAAACACCACGCAGCTCGCCTCAGACCCTCCTGATCTCCACAACAGAGGGGACTGGAGCTCCCTCTCCACGCTCACAGAGAATCATCTGCGCAGAGGAGCAAATATTGAAGCCTTATGACTCCAGATTAATGCAGCCTTCATCCAGCCCTGAGCTCATATTGTTGGTATGACACAGCTGATTATGAATGAGCTGCTGTTTACGTTTAACCCTGAAGGACCTCTGTGCGCACTCACTCACCCTTCATTCTTCTTTTTCTGATTATCAGAAACAGAATAAGACATACTGTATTAATCCACAAGGGGAAATTCGCTTATACACAATATAACAGAAGGAATATGAAAAACAGACATTGAAACAAAAATGAGCATTAAAAATTAAATAAAAATCTCCCGGATGTATTCATGAATATGTAATGAATTTTGGAGGGATTATATATTTTTAGCTGATCTTCTATTTCCAGATCAGCTCGTACAGTGAGTAAAAAATACACAAACATTACAGTGGAGCACAAAAATGCGCCATTGAAGCCCAGTCAAACTTCCATTTTTGTTCTAACTTTAACTAAAGAATAAAAAAATCCCATTATTATTATTATTATTATTATTATTATTATTATTATTATTATTATCTAAGTGTCAACCTGGCTTTTTGCCTTGAGATGATCATTTTGCTTCACTCCACCAGATGGCGTCATTTTAACCATGTGTGTGTGAGTATTTGACTGCACAGAAAACAACTGCATAATCAAACTTATTTTATACGGTACATGTTATACAAATTCAACAGCTGTTCAAAGTGCTTTACATAGATGCAGAAAAACTACCCAGCAAATAGAAACACAGCAGTGGTCTATCTGCTAAGTTGTAAATGTAATGATGCACAGGATGTCAAAAGAATTTAAAAACTAATTCACAGAAGCTAAACAATCAGCTGACAAAAAAAGAAAACCTAAAAGTAAATTTTTAAGGTTAAATAAATTAAAAGATATTATAAAACTATGATATTTAAAACAATTATAACCCTATCCTTATGATATGAAATATAAACAAGTACTAAAAATGCAATGAATCAAACAATAAGATGTAAAACGTAAATGTAACAATATAGTAAGGCAAAGTTATACAAACAAATAATAATAATAATAGTCTTAAAATGATTAAGTTCTGCATAAAGTCAGGCTGAGTAACTGAGTTTTTAGGTAATGTTTGAAGATTTTTACATTTACAGCTCATCTCAGATCCTCTGGAAGTTTCTTCCACATTGTTTGATCATTAACAATATATTAAACTCAGTTTTGCTGCTATTCTGACTTATCCTTGGCTGAAATAGTTTTAACACAAAAGTAATTTATTTTGTTCATGGAATACTGGAAATGATTATTATTATTATTTTATATTCTCTTTCAAGTAAAGAAACTAACAAACCATCAATTTTCTTTTAAGGAAAACTGAATCACAGAGTATTGATAGTTATTAATCACATCTGATTGCATATTAAACATGTAACTGTTTTGCCCAAAGTTTTTTCTGAAAGTACAGATATTTCTTATAAGCAGAATGGTACTTTCATTGATTTGAAACGTACTTATACTGTAACACATTTCATGATTTCATACTGAAATGGATGTATGATTCCCCTCTAGAGAAGAGAAGAACTTGGGCTGAAAACTTTTATTTATTTATTTATTTTTTTTAACGCATGTCTTTATTGATTTAATTTTGAACTTCTGACTGAGTACAGCATTTATCAAATAGTGGTTAGTAACATCTTTCAGTCTTAGAAACCCCTTCCCTTCCTCCACCCACCCTGAACATAGATCCCTCAGTACACTTATACAGTGAAAATGAAAAGTCAAGGTATGTATAACACAGCTGTAATAGGTCCATTAGAGGACGAATATCAGTCAAAACAAAATAAAACAAAACAAAAAGCTGTGGGATGCACACAGAATGAAAACGACAATTATCCAATAAAATACAAATAAAATAAAATAAAATAAAATTCAAATTAAAAGGGTACAGTCTTACATGATAGTTCTTAGGTTTGAGAAGTAAGGAGATCAGGTTTAGACTTCAATAATACAATAAATGAATTCCAAATATTATGAAAAATATGACCTTTTTGTTTGATTGTGTATGTGAGTCTTTCAACTGATAAACATGAAGAAAGTTCCTTAATCCACGTGTTATAAGAAGGGCAATTGACACTTTTCCAATGTCTGGCAATAACACGTTTAGCATGTATTAAGCAGAGGTTCAGCAGTTTACTCTCATGTGTTCTCAGGGCAAGTGTTTCTGGTATCAATCCAAGGATGCAGATCTCTGGGTCTAGGGGGATTTTTTTTATGTAATATGGTTGTGTCAATTATTTTTTTCCAAAATATTTGTAAATGCTTACATTTCCAAATACAGTGGAATAGAGTTCCCTTTTCCTCGCTGCATTTTATACAACTATCAGGAATATTGGGGTTGATTTTATTCAGTTTTTCAGACGTTATATAAGTTCTCATTAGCCAATTATATTGTTTATTTATTTTTATTTAACCTTTATTTAACCAGGAAAAGAAACTCATTGAGATTAAAAACCTCTTTTACAAGAGTGTCCTGGCCAAGATAGGCAGCAGCACAATTTACAAAGTTTCTTACATTCACAAAACAGCATTACTTACAAATACACAGACCTGCAAAACACTTAATGTACAATTAATAAAGACAATTTAGATTTATTTGTCACCGTATTTGATATTTTGAGGGTTTAAGCACCTCCTAGATGGAGATACAGGCCATTCAAATCTGACACCTCCTGGCTCATCAACAGTTAAAAACGTACCTTAAAAAATACACCAACAAACAGCATGATCGCTTTTTTTTTTAATCTGCTTCACTGTGCAATAATTAATCTGCCAAGGCCTGTCTCAGTAAAGTAATTATCTGTTCTTGATATGAACCCTTAAAAAGTAGGGCGTGTTAAGGAATATAATTTAAAATCAGAATAACAAAGGTTTATTCTCTTTACGCAAAGGGAAATCTGTCAAAGGGACATTTTAAGTATTTTTGATCAATAGCATTATGTCTGTATGTTTTAAATTTCCTGCTATGATATTACATGATTCAAGTCCCATTATGTTGCATTTTGAAGAGCAAATTTTATGCATAGAACACATGAATATAAAAATAATTCTCTTTCAAAGAAAAGGAGAGTAAAAAGAAAAACACTAATTAATGTTTAATTGTGTAACATGTTATCACTCTCAAAATAGAGCTCATATTGCTGAGCTGCAGAGAGCTGTTGAATCCTTAATTATTTTGATAAATCCTATGAATTCATTAGTCTATCATGATTATAATAGATCAAATTTACAGACAGCTTTTATGTACTTCTGGATGTTGTGAAACAATTTTACAAGTTAGACAATGTTGAGGAACTGATGACAACAAACATGAAGGATGTAAAAATGATCAGTGAATACAAAAGAGCATTACAAAGTTGATAAGAAATAACATTTGAAGCACTGAAAAGAATACAAAAGAGCTCTGAAATGTTGAATTCAGTTTAAAACTTTATAAAGAAGAGAATAATTTTTACAGTAACAGCTAGTTATATTAAAAAAACGTATGCCAAGTATTAGCCCATCGTAAACTTTAACATTACTTTCTCATTTGGACATGATTTTCAATACAATAAAATCTTTCCTGGTGTGTATACCACTGGGTCAGGGTTGGGGTTAGTACATTTTTAAAAAAGTCAAGCTTCCCAAAGAGCTGCACAGCGTCTGCCAAGCAGAAACAGATTAAAATGAAAATGCTGCAATAAAATGTATGACTAAAAAACAAATAATAGACATTTTCCATGTTTTTATTTGTAAAACTATGCCCCACTAAGCCCCTCTCCTCTCCTCCAAGTCAAAACACTGCCAGTAAGTTGAAACTAAAAAAAGAAAATGAAAAAAATGTAACTTTTTTGTAATTGTAAAATTGTAAAAGAAAAATGTAACTGAAAAAAACAAAGTTGAAACTGAACATCTGTGACTTTAAAATAGGGGTGGGCGTATCGATCTTAACATTGATACCAAGCTGAATATTGGTATCAGATCATTACTAACGTGATGTGATCGATACTGCAGTTTCTCTTATGTCGTCTTTACTTTACTTTCCTCCGCTCTGACTGCTGCTTCTAAACGTCGCACCTCTCTCCCTCTATGTCAACATGTTACTGTTCCTGAACAAAAAAACTATAAATCTGTTGTTCATATGGAAACAGAGCCAAAAGGGCAACCCAAGAGAGGGCTTTGTGAGCAGAAAGCCAAAGGTTAAGGTTAACTGTAGTTTACACTTTATTTGTGCAATGGAAGGTAATTTTTGTTGTGATGTTGACATTGTTATATTTATATATTTTTTTACATTGCTGCTTTTTTTGTTATTTTGCACTTGTGATTTTTTTCTCAAAATGTGGAATAATTATTACTTTTAGACAGTTAAAATGTTGTTCTATTGTTGTGGTTCAACAATAGAACAACATTCTAGGCAAAATTACAAAATTATTCAATGATCATTACATTTCATATAAAAAGTATCGGCATCAGTGTCAGTGTTGGTATCGGTATCGGCAATACTAGCCCTGTATTTACTTGGTATTGGATCGATACCAAAATTCCCAGTTTCGCCCACCGCTACTCTAAAATAAAGTGTGTAAAAAAAAAAAAAGGTAAGATTGGCATTGAAAAATACATCTTAAAACAAAAATATGTCATTATAAACACGTTTTTTTTATGTCAGACTTATATTTTTCAGTTCAGAATTGTACATTGCCAATACGTGTTTCAGTGTTAATGCAAGATTTTCTCTAAAGCCAACTTTCTTTTTCAATACCAAATCTTAATTCCTAGTGTAGTGGCAAGAACACAAGAAAAAAATACATAAAAAGGATTAGAATTAATAGCAAAAATTGTGATTTCTGCCTTTTCTTTCTTGTAAAAGGAGTTAAATATAGAAGTCGATAATTAAATTTGTAGCTGTTCCCCCTCCGGCCTGTAGGTGGCGGTATATGTGAGCGCTGCCGCCGGCGTCACTCCTCCTTTTCCAAGATGTCGGTGTACGGGCCAGTGGTGAAGATTCACCCCGTGGTTCTCGCTTCTATCTGCGACTCCTACGAGCGGAGAAACGAGGGAGCGAGTCGTGTGATCGGGACTCTTTTGGGTAAGAGCTCACTTTGGGATTTTATTCTTCGTTGGGTTGAACTTCAGTTGATCTAAGAGGTAGCTAGCTTAGGTTAGCTTGGTGTTAGCTAACGCGTGCTGCTAGCCTGCCGTACAATGGAGTTAGCCCGCATCTGGCTAACTGCTACTGTTAGCTGGAGAGGCTCGCAGCATCACTAACAGCTGGCTGACCAATAAAACAGTCAGGTAGACAGACTCTGGGGATAATGTCGAAGCTATCAGTCCTTTATCTTTAATGTCAGGGTTATATTTTAGTTTTAGGAGCGTTATATGTTGTCATATATGTCGGTGAATATAGCTGTTAGTATTCATCAGGGTTTTGGCTCCAGTTGTGTTGCTGGTTTGCTAACACTGCCACAGCAGCTGAGTATTAATTCATTTAAATATAACTGATTGTAAAATTTAACCATGTAAATTTGTATAGGCGATAAAGACGGAGGAAGGGTTGTGTAAGGTTGCATATTTATTAATTACAATGGTCACAGATCTTTTTTGAGAACTGAGACTGAAATATGACAACCCAAAAAAAAACATTATTTTATTTTAGAAAGATTAAAAACTTTGTATGTAGAATACAGACGATTTTATATCATCCCATACCAACCTCAGTAGAAGAAACAGTTATAAAACACCGCTGTTGCAGGCAAGAGAGAAATGAACATATAAATATTAATGGCATTTATATTGCAGAAAGTGCATAAAAGCATAAAAAGCCGTTTTGGTTCATAGAAAGTGCATGCATGCAAAAAAGGAGAAGGCATAGACATAATTATTAGAAGAAATCATGTTGAAAGAGCAGGGATGTAAAGATATGAAAATTTTGTATCACGGGTATTGTGACCAAAATTATCATGGTTATTATCATCGCAGTATCGTTGCGGTGTGCTCAAAATGTACTTTAACACAAAATTAAAATCATTTAACCCCTTTAATAATATAATTTTAACAGTTCTTTTTTTCTCTTTTTTGTAAATAATGTGTCTAGAAATACCCTTTGAGTACATTTTTTACCCTTCTTTTATTTGAAATAAAAATAATCAATTATAGCAAGTATTTGCCATTATGTTAAAAATGCTTAACAGTGTGTAATTACAAGAAAAGAAAACAACAGATTTTAACTTTGATGTCATTGTAGATATCAAAGTTCAAACACGGTAAAACAGTAATTTTTATAGGACGTGGTAATCATTACCGTGGGAGATTTTACCGCGATTTACCATTTTACCGATAACCATTACATCCCAATGAAAAAGTAGTCAATGCCGACAGGCTTGGTTTCTAATAATCCAGTTTTTTGTATCTCTGGAAAAGACTATAGTTTATGTTGGTCTTCATATCAGTTTGGAGCTTGTTCCATTCTTTTATGGCGATGTATGAGGAAGCTGATTGTGCAAAAGCTGTGTGATATAGTGGAGAAATGCACTGCCACTGGAAAAATATAAAAAAACCATGAAAAGCTCCCAAGCCTCCTCAGAAAACAGACTGATGTAGTGTGAAAATCTTGATTATGGACGGGGTAGTGTCAAAGGTTGAGTGGCAAAATGCCTGCTTAAAAGCATTAAAAAATTAATGAATGCCTACATTAAACTAATACAGTTTTGATGGTTAATGAGAATGTATATGACCCCATCCTTAAAATAATTGACCCCGAATATCTGATGGTTGCTCTAAATGTGGAATGAAAGGACCATTGTGTCAGTACGAGAATTGAAAACCAATTTAAGCAGAGAAACGATAACAACTCCCTCAAGGAGTCGGTATCATAATTAGAATATTTATTGTGTACAGCACTTTTAAAAACTAGGTGACAAGTGCTTTGATAAGCAGACAGTAAAGCACAAGAGTAAAACAACCAATCAAAAAAAAAAACACAATTTAAACCAAAGAAGCCTTACAAACATACAAGATGGCATAATTTTCCCAAGTTCAAAAAGAGCTAGTGATGCGCAATATTGGATTTTTGTTGATATGTTGATGTTTTCAACTCATTGTCTACACGAATACCATGATACTGCTTGTGTCAAAGTCACAAATTACTTTACTAAAACTGACCTGTTCTTTTCATGATTACAGTCCTTTTGTGTTAGAAGCATGTGAGCCAAGAAGAAAACTTTTTATTCTTCTGTTAACTATATTTTTGATTCATGAAAGTGGGCATTTTATGATGATTGGAGTAAACCATCATGATATATTGTAAATCAGCCAATATTACAGGCTATCTATAAGATGTTCATGGATCACAAAATTAACATAAATACATTTTGATAAATAATAGATGATTAGTAGGAATGATAAAACAAAGCTGATGTAGAAGCAAAAAAGATAATGATGTGATTCCTTTAGGGAGTTTTTGGTTCTCAGCTGCAGTTGGTTTTCAATTCCCATCCCTCGATCAGAGCCACTTAAATCACCTTTCTTTTAGAAATCAGTGCTCATTTTGAATTTCAGCAGGTTGCCTTTACCATGTTTACGCAACTCGATGCAACGAGTTGCTGCTAATAATTGGCAAATTAACAACTTGTATTAAAAAGAAAAGGTGTAGTAGTATAGTAAAACGTATCTTTTCAAGCTCTCCAACTCCCTCTGATATTTTGCACTGTCGATTGTATTTTTTAGTTTGTTTTTTACACCTGTTTTTATGCCTATTTTAAAGCACCTTGTATCTTTTGTAAGGTGACCATGAGCGTATTGAAAGGAGCCCTTAAATTAAATGTTTTATTATTTTTATTATGGTGCTGGTTAAGTGTACATTGATCATACACAGAACAGCTTTTCTCTTTGTTATCATGTTTGTAACAAATCTGTCCACGTTTGTTTTTCAGGGACTATAGACAAGCACTCCATCGAAGTGACCAACTGCTTTTCCGTCCCTCACAATGAGTCTGAGGACGAGGTTTGTTGTCAGAGTCATTTAACTGTTGTGTTTTATTCTTTTTGTGGGGACGATCAAGTTTGTTGTTGGGTTGCCAAAATCTTTATGGGCCACAGTGGTTTCCCCTGTTTATTAAAGCATGTCAGAGCTTTCATATTGCCAGAAGCCTAGACTTAGAGTTGAATCTAATAACATTTAAATGATGCAAACAACATCTTCAACAGAAACCTTTTACCACAGTTCGAATTATATAACACCTGCAACATCTCAGTCTTGGATAGAGATGGAAATCAAAACCCTAATCCAGTTAGGAATCGATAACATGAGTCTTTATGCTCATCAGTTCCCTCCACTAAAGCAGCACACACACATAAAGATTATTGGGCTGTTTTTGTCCCGACTTTCTCCCTTCACAACCAAGGACGGCAAATACCAGAGTATTTTATGTATTACACGATTATCGCTTGGTCTGAGGTGTTAAGAGTGAATTTTTTCCTGATAATCAGTTCTGGAACATTGACAAGCATAAATATAAAAATCTTCATCTGTGGTGAAAGGCTAAAGCCGGGCATCCACTGTGCGACTTTTGGCTCTTTTTCACACGAATTTTCACCCGTACGACTATTTTGGGGATCGGGTCGAGTTTTGGCTCAATTGTGCGTCTCACATCATGTATATACGAGGTGACGAGAAGCAGTTAACAACTCACGACCACCTCCCGATCGATCAGATGAAAGTCAAACCTGTTGGAAATCCTGGTCGCCTCTCATGAGGTTATGTCACACTACACGTGCAAACGCAGATACAGAAGAGAAAACAAATGCACACAGCGGACCTGGACCCAAGCAATGGAGGGTCGACTTGTTGAGCTGTGGCAGGCACAGCGGAGCCTATTCGGGCAATGTGTTTTTGTTTGTTATTCATTTGCATCTGTGAGCATCCGACCACTTTCCACTTCTACTACTACTTTTAATGTTGCATTTCAGGATACAAGAGTCTGACGTGTGTCGTGTATTATAAGACTTTATTATACTATAAGTTCTTATGATGCATCCATGCATGTTGTACATGGACCAACAGCGTGAGCATTGGGTCGTATGATGTGAGAAGAAGAATCATGAGCTGTGAACTGTTAACCCCTGTGATTCACTTGTTTAGTATGAGCAGCAGCTGAAAGCCGCGATCGAAAAAGTCGTACAGTGGATGCCCAGCTTAAGACTCCTGAGTCATGGCTCTGTGATGTGGAACACAATATATTAATCAAGAAGGAACGAGGCAGCAGGTATAAAGAAAAACAAACACAACACAGCCTACCTGAAACATAAAGTTTGATGGATCTCAGAAATGATTCGAATCAGTTCCCATCCCTAGTATTGGATCTGCTAAAGAAAGCAGGTGATGAATCAAAAACAAGAATACTACTGAGTTAAAGAACCCAAAGATTTTCAACTTGTGACTTTATCAAATTTAAAAAAGCTAAATTTCTCTTTGTTGTATGTAAGTTAACTACAGTAGTGATAACTTTAAAGGGGTATTAGGTTGAAATATCTGTTGATAACCAAAATAATATCTTCCTCTTTCATATTTAAGGGTATAAGCTGTTCAGTAATGATGTCTAAAGTCAGGATTATGTCTCTCCTGCATCAGGTCGCAGTGGACATGGAGTTCGCAAAGAACATGTACGAGCTCCACAAGAGGGTGTCCCCCACAGAGGTCATCATCGGATGGTAGGCTGCTTTATAAGATGCTAATTCAAAAGACCAAGACCCTTTTCTCACCACGGTTTCATCCATCGCTACAGGTATGCCACAGGCTTCGACATCACAGAGCACTCGGTGCTGATCCACGAGTACTACAGCCGTGAAGCCACCAACCCCATCCACCTGACCATCGACACCGCCCTTCAGAGCGGAAAGATGAACATCCGCGCCTACGTCAGGTCGGAAGATCCTCCTGTTCCAGAAGCTTCTTCAACGTTAGCAGCAACAGAATGAAAGTAAAGTGATCTTTGTTCTGTTGATCTCCTCCGCAGTGCTCAGATGGGGGTGCCAGGAAAGACGGTTGGAGTGATGTTCACCCCGCTGACAGTCAAGTACATTTACTACGACACTGAGAGGATAGGAGGTGAGGAGACAGAGAATGTTAAACGCTAAAGTCTGCTGTGCAAAGGTTTTAATCTGTTCTGTTGTTTGGGTAAAAATATCATGGATCCTCATGCAAATGCAGCGAAAACAAAAGCACAGACCTCACCACATTCAGGTAAACCGTGAATTGAGAGCGATTGTCCTCATGACAATGCTCCACAGTGCTCAGGTACTGAAAGTCCTCCACTGCTGCTCTTTGTTTACAATCACACCTTACTGCAGACTGCTGCACAGGCTGTTAAGGTAAATCAAATTAGTTTAAACTTTGAGTCAGATTCTGTTTAAACTGTTAGATAACGTTAATCAAATTTAGCTAAAATGGATGCAATTGGGGTGCTGGTTTGGTGGAGTGGTTAGCATCCAGGCACCCCATGTACTTGCTTCTGCCGGTCCAGGTTCGAATCCCGCTTGTGACCAGTTTACAGAGTGTCTTCCCCTACTCTCTCACCCCCTTTCACAAGCCTGTTCACTGTCTCTCTCCTATCAGTAAAGGCACAAAATGCCCCAAAAAATACATTTAAAAAAATGGATGTAATTTAAATCATGAACTTATATTAAGTTGCAGAAATACTTCAGTCGGCCTGATTTAGTTAAAAAAAAACTTAAATAGGATAAAAGAGTAAAAACAGTTCAGTTAAATAAACTTGGGATCATCTGTTGAAGCTCAACTGCATGTGAGAAATCATGGACCAGAGACAGAATTAACCCTTCCAATCCCAAGCCGTTTCACGTCGTTTTTTGCTTCTCTAACATTTTTACCCACCGTGGTCTAATTTTTCTCTGCAATATTAAGTCCAGCACCTCTATAGATTCAGGACAAACATGGCTGTATACTGATGGGACTCAATTATGTCTACATGCAGTGAAACAAAATTTACAAGCTACTTATCATTAGGGGAAAAAAACTGACATTGAATTTTATTGATTTTATAATTAAAAAATCAGAACAATAAGGGATTAATGCACAAAACACATTTTCAGGTACACTTCGGAAACAAAGGAAAAACAGTGATGGTGGTACTACATTCAAAAAATCTACACGTTTTGTAGCTTTGTTATGATATTTGGAATTCCAGGCCATTTTTTCTTTGACACTTTTCACTCACTGTGATCTCATTTTTCTTTGCAATATGAAGTCCAGCACCTTTCTTGATTGAGAACAGCCATGACTATTTACTGATGTAACTCCATTATGTCCACATACACTGTAACGAAATTAACAAGCTAAAAATCTTTCGAAAAACAAAAATAATTATGTTCTAATTTTTTTTAAATTTATTATATAATTAATATTAATTATGTTAATAAATAGTTTACAGTCTACACTGCAGAGGCATTCTGTGAAGCACTCTGTCCTTTGTACGAACTGCAGTTTGCTTGGAAAAGTAAAAACAAAAGCTCCAGACACTGCAGTGGGACAAAAAAATTAAAAGATTTATTTGAACAGCACATTCAGGAAGTATGTGAATCATTCAAGTCTTGTTGAATGTGGTAAGATATGTAGATTTTTTTGTTTTTTTTAAGAATCCAGCCAAAACACTGGTTAATTATTTAGCAAATTTTCAAAGGAGACCGAAGAATTAAAGCAATGTTGATAAAATCTCATAAAATTCATCCGTTTTCTTCTGTTTCTTCCAACATTACTTGTGATACATTCAGGTACCCTCGGAAACTTGAAAATGTAACGATTTCACCAGTGTTTTCCGTTTCTGGATTGGACAAATTTGTACATCAATAATAAGTGGTATTTTGATCTCACCAGCAGGATTGAAAAAATAAGGGTTAAGTTCAAAATGGATCAAATTATAAACCAAACATATATTATCAATACACTACGAAAAGAAATCAAACTTAATCAAATATTAAAAATAGTATGAAGCTCATCCAAGTGTTTTTTTATCTAAAGGGAAAAAAATGTCAGGCCTTTTTCGTGGTCTGACTCTGATTATTCTGTTTCATTATCATGGAAAGTTAAAATCCTCACAGTAATTGATACCTCATAAAGGCTTGTCTGTCATCGGTGGTGTTGTGCTTTAACTATAAAATAATAATAGAATAATAGTAGATTTTATTTTTAAAGTGCCTTTCATGACACCCGAGGACACTGTGGAAATGAAAAACAACAAAAATATCAAAGAGCAACGTCAAGCCGTCATGCCAGTGTTCGATCACTCTGGTGTTCCTGAAAAGTTGACAGGAGGAGAGGAGAGTTGAAAAAGCAATTTCAAACTAGGCACCTGTCAAGGGAGCACAGTTTGGGACTGGAAAAAAACACTTCAGCACATGAGCAACATATAACAAATACGGAGATGAGCACATGGGGACAAAGAAGGCGTTGAGTTGGAGGAGAATGTCTGATGGTGCGGCCACACCGGACGCGAATTTGCAATGACGCATCTCTAGATTACACACAAAGTCAACGCAAAGACGCGTGTAGACGCAGATTCGCCCCAGGTGGCGCGTCTGACACGTTTGGAGTGTCCGCCGTGTTTGGGGCGTCCAACGCTTCTACGCTCGAGTTGAAAATATTAAACCTTCAATGCAAATTCATGTGACGCAGCAGCCAATCAGTGATGACATTCCCCCTGACGTTCATTTGATGACATGAGACGCTCCAGCCCCCTGCTCCTGCTCAAACCCCTCTAAAAGATGGAGGAGAGGTTTATCTGTGCTGTTTGCCATTATCCGCAGCTATACGATACGACGTGTGTACTCTACAGAGACCGGAACAAAAAGAAGCAGGCTTGGGTGAAAGTTGCTGAGGAGACAGGTTTGAAGGTAAGTTCTGTAATTATTTGTTTCCAGCTGGATTTGCCTGAACGGGTTATCACTGAGTCCGACAAGCTCCGGCTCTCTACTGCGCCCGTGCAGTGACGCACATCACCCCTCAGCTTGTCAAAATGGTCCAGCGTCCAGCCTCGGGCTGTAGGCGCGTCACAGACACTACGCGCGTTTTAAATACGCCAATTCACGTCCGGTGTGGCCGTAGCATGATGTGTGTCATCGTGGATGCGTTTGCATAAGCCTGTGACCTTGACTCAGCTACAGTCCAGCTCATTGTCTCTACCATCTGATAACCCTCCGTTTTCTCTGCAGTGGACCTTCTGATGAGGACACGGGTGACCCCCAGTCGCACCAAGGGTCTCACCTCTGACCTCTCTCAGGTGGCTAGTTCTGCTGCCAGAGTGCAGGACATGCTGACCACCGTGCTAGCTTACATTGAGGACGTGCTGGTGAGTGTCGGCCCCTCTCTGTCCTGTGCATGATTCCTTTTCTTCCCCTGAGATAATTGATTTAAACTGTAAAGCGGTGGTAAAAGCTGAGATTGTTCCATCTCTCAGTCTGGAAAAGTGACGGCAGACAACAGCGTGGGCCGATTCCTCATGGACCTGGTCAACAAAGTGCCCACCATCTCACCCGAGGACTTTGAGAACATGCTCAACTCCAACATCAACGTGAGTTCAACTTTAAAACAACATGTTTGTCTGCAAAAGCCCAGTCTTTCTGCTGTTTTTGTGTATCTCCTTCAGTGTCCCGTTGTTGATTTACTTACAGCTCTCAACACATTGGCATACGCTCGAGAAGAGACTTTTAATTAGACTTTACCTCCTGTTTTAAGAGCCCTGGATCAACTCTTCTAATAGTCTCCACCGAGCTCTGGTTCAGCACTCACAGCAGTCCTTTCACCTGTTTTTATAGCTTTAGTATGGATTTAAACCTCACAGTGCACACCCTAACTCCAGTTAAACTCTAACACGTTCTGAATGAGCCTCCCCTCTGCAGACAAACATTTGAACAGAATAATGACATGTTTTTTGTTGTTGCAGGATCTGCTGATGGTGACCTACCTGGCTAACCTCACCCAGGCACAGATTGCTCTGAATGAGAAGCTGGTGCTGCTCTGAGGGGAATATTTCACGTGATTCATATTTAATTTTGTATACTTTTTTTGGCTGAGAGGAATAAAAATATAAAACAGTCATTCAGCTCCAAAAAGGTTTGTTTTTCATATCTGTTGTGAAATTTTGTTGTTAATGCGCAGCTGTAAAAATTAGGAATGTTTGATATTTCATGTGTATCTGTTAGTGCTGTCAGGACATTAAAAAAAAGCCTGAGAGAATAATTAAATATGACCTAAAATTGAGAGGCTGGTGTGGTCGCTGTCTGAGGATGAAATATTATCTCACCCCTAGACACACCCGTAATTACACGTCAATGGCGCTTCTACAGCGCTTCGAAGCGTTCGTCCGCTCGAATTAAGGTTAATACGCGATATGATGAGGACTCCATCCCGCTGACAGGGCGTCAGCCCGGCTCGAAACTCAGTTAGCGTCCGTAAGCCCCGACTGAGCCCTGTCACTTGCGCGTCTTGAGCAGGACTGGTGATCGGGACCTAGCGGATACATCCTTGTCAGTACATCCTCATTATACTTCCAGGATTGACGGCGATCAGCTCGACTGAGCTTCGTGCATACCACACAAATACCGTTTGCGTGGGACTGCATTGAGCTTCCCATCCTGCTATACTGAGGAAGCGGCGATTCTCTCCCGACAGTTTTGAACGAGTTCAAAACTGTGGGACCATCAGGACTACACAACGATCCAGACCAAGTGGCGCATGCACCACGGCCAAAGCATGTTTCATCGCAGGATTATGACAGTAAATGCACAATGCATGCACCTTCAGGAAAGCAGGGAATGTGCCTGGGGCTTAAATCACATTTTAACCTCACTTTAAAAATTGCTGAAAAAAGCCTGAACTTGAGGTATTTTCATTAGAATTCATTAGATTATTGTGGCAGCTAAAATTATTCTCCACTCCAAAAAACTGAAGCACAAGAAGCCCAGTGCATAAAAACTAGTCGTAGTAGTCATGGTTACCCTACGATAGGAAAAATGCTCTCCTCAGAAGTTTATTGTAGAACTTGTTGGGTTTTGTCTTTGATGAGAGTCATGTCACATGTAAGTGGCAGATGATACATCTGTGGCATAGTTTAATGTAAAATAGGACGATGGTCTAAGGACTGATGTTCTCAAAGTTTGAGCTAACGGCTAAAACAGGGTCGAGCTGTTGGTCACACTGTGGCCTGATGTGATTGGTCTGTAAAGAGTGTGACGAGCAGACTGATCGTCCAAATCACCAGCTGCTCTGGTAATGAAAGATTTTGCCCTCTGAAAATACCAAAACATAGAAACAAGATTATAAATGACATTAATGCGATTAAAAAACATAACGTGTTAATCACGACTGTAATTAATTAAGGGCGATTAACGCGGTAATTTGAAACTCCTAATATCTGTATCAGCAGATATGACCTAGAACATTAATTTTCAATACTGACGTTTGCTAATGTATCGGCCACTAGGGCTGTCACCGTACACCAGATTTTAGAATGTCCGTTCGAGCGGGGATAAAAGTCTGTACTCCAAGTGTGAATACATATTAAAATTAGGACTGTCACTTTAATGCATTAGATTAATTAATTACATCGCAAATTAATGCATCATAGAAATTAATGGCAAGATTAATTATAGCACACAAACAAAAACATTTTAATTGCTAGTGGAAGGAGCCGTATATGGCAGTGACACGTCACATCAAGCTAAGGTGACAACCCTGTAACTACCAGCTCAACTGTTTGGCAGAGGTCATCAATAAATTCAGGGACATTAACATTTAAAAAAAAAAAAAGGGCAAATCAAGTCATTCCTGTGATTCTGTTTACATTTCCGGGAACGAAAAACCACAAACAAGCCAAACACCAGATGTTTTCTTGGTGAGGAACTTAGAGGTTTAAACAGTTAATATCTGATAATGTGACATGGAAATGTACACATATTTGGGACAAAATCCATCAGGAAAGGCAAAAATGCTTGTAAATATAGTAGCAATCAAAAAAACTTAAAGTTTAGGTGTAATCTGAGTTGCCTGATTGAGCGTATTATTAGAATTAGAAGTTGCCCTGACTTAGGTTTTATTCAGTTACTAAAAAAATGTGGATTCACAAATCTTCTCTTAGTGTTTTCATTTGATTAGTCATTCACTACAATTTTGTAATGTCCTAATATTCAAGTTCTTTATTTGGGGACTTTAAGCAGATATGAGATTAAAAGGTGATTTATTACATTAATTACAAGTCCTGTAAGTAATTAGATACATTTTTTTAATCACCTGACAGCGCTATTTTAAATATAAAATATTAAATGTAACAGCACATTCGGGGGACTTTTGGGCGCTGAAACCACACAGTCGAGGTGGCGCCAAAGTGCCGCAGTGCTTCGTCAAGTGTGACTTTGGCGTGTGGAAAAATCAAACACGGATGAGATAACAAGATTCATATGTACGGATAAGCAAACCATGATTTTGACTCAAACTGTTGAACTTCACAACCCTACACAGGCAAACATTGAGACTACATTAAAATAACAGTTTTACTACAAATGGGGAAGGGGTAGCCGAATGTGTTTGGTGAATTGCATATGTCGAAAACCATTTGAGTCTCATTTTGGGGCAAAAGTGTCAGCCTTATTGGTCATACACGTCTCTATATGAACAGTAGTATCAGCAAATCACACCATGTTGGTTACAGTTATCACTGCATTAGAAAAGGTAGAAATTTACAGTTTTACTTTTTCAAGAGTTAAATCTTTTTCTTGTATCTGTCCCTCACACAAATAATCCCTTTGGAAGCAGTAAGTCAATCTTTAGAAAGTAAACTGTGTGCTCTTGACAAAAATATCAGATATAATGAGTTCAGAGATATCAAAAATCTTGCATCCTTTGAAATAATCAGTAAGTTTTGATCCCAAGGCTTCAACCAGTGATAACTCTTTATATATATAGCCCTATTTGATGTGTTGCCAAGTTTGCTTGATTTAATCATCCGTGGGATCTTTTTTGTCATGTTGCTTTAAATCTTTAGCAAATTTTTATTTATTTTCATTGCTTTTTTCCAATGTGTTTTTTCCTTTGCTGCGGTGTAAACCGCATCCGTTTCTCTCTACTCTTTTCAACACATTGTTGAACTTACACCTTTGAACATACCAGCTGAAGAGATTTTTTGACACATTGAATGTGGCTTTATGTGTGCGTTTTTTTCTGAATGAAAAAATACACACAAGGTTAAATATGAGACTGCTATTGACGACTGACAACTGAAGTAGTTCACTGATAGCCACTGACTGAAGAGCATGTGCTTTTGCTGAGGCGTCAGAAAATTCAAGTTTACTGCTAAACAGATTTAATGCTGCAAATGTTCCCCTTGTGCATGTGTGGGTTCTCTCTTGGCAGTCCGGTTTCCTCCTACTGACCAAAAATATGCCTGTTTGGTTGATGGGTAGCTCTGAATTTTAGGTTGTGTTTACATGAGGCAGAATCTGAAGAGTTGCGTTTTCACCTCCTGTTTGCACGTGAACGGTGCCTGGAGAGCTTGAAACCGCAAACTTTTGAAACCAGAATCCAGGGTGGAAAGATTTGAACATGTGTGCTGCTTACTGTGCTCGGTTTGTTATCCAGACTGATGTGTTCAGACAAGAAGCTCCTGCGTCCACTCACCATTGTTTGTGAAAAGTTTTTCCTCTTCATACTTGTGCTTTAACACCGCCGTTTCTCTGCAACCCAACATTGCAATCTACTGGACTGGCATGCACACTACAGCGTTTTCATTTCTTTCTAGCATCTCCGTCTGAACGTCGATCAAGTTTGAATACACAAAAGAACTTTTGTGTTTTAGGTGAAAATACCTGTGTAAACAGGGCCTTCTGTGTGAGTGTGAATGGGTAACTGTCTCTATATGTGGCCCTACAGTTGGCTGGTGACCGATCCAGGGTGTGCCCCCGCCTCTGGTTAATGTACATTTTTTCTCTGTGGTCTTGACACTGACTCAGAAGTCGAGTTTTTTGACATTTCCTGAAGGCCGTATCTGCACTTTCATTTTTGATTTATTGATTTATTTTAACCTCTAGAGCAGTGATCATCAACAGACAGCCCAGGACATCAAGACATGAAAACAAAAATGTTGGCATACCCCTTTAGGGTAACATTTTCTTAAAACTGGAAAAATAAAAAGTTGAACCAGTCATGGCATTTTAATTAAGTAGTTCAGAGGTGTGATGGGAAACCCGGTGTCAAACATTAATACAGCTGTATCTGTATGTTAGACCTATGTATTTATAGTGTTACCTTGTTTTTAAATCCAGCCCCTTAATGTATGTCAAGATAAAAACTGACCCAAATTTAGGAAATAAATTTGAGATCTTGCTAAAGTCCGTCATTTAAAGTAAAAATAAACTCAATTGTTGGGGTTTTCTCCCTTTTGTCACCTCTAAGGAGAGAAAGTCCACAACAACATCCAAATAAAAAAGCATTTTGGAAAACACAGACCTCCGCAGCCTTCACCCATATTGTGAATTTCACCATAAATATTAGTCCTACCTTTATTTCATCTAAATATTTAGATTCAATGCTATTAGATATTTAAGACTCCACTCCAAGTAAAATATAAAAACACCATCCTGCGGGAGACGATGTGGCTCAAGGGAGGCAAACCAGTTTCATGTATTCTGGTAATGTCCTAAGCTAACATCATACTGGAGGGAGATACAAAAAAAATTTATTATTGTGTTTAAAACCCATCTACCCAACTTTGAGACTCTATATCTTGGTCTAACTCAAGATGTAAAACTAGTACAGGCTCTTCTTCCAGCTAGTAAAAAAGCAATCACAAGAAGGTGGTTGAATCCATCACCTCCCACATTGAAGGAGTGGTTTGAAATTATTTTTGAGATTTACAAAATGGAAAAATTATCTTACTGCCTGAAAATACAATGAGTTAAGTTCAACCAAGCTTGGGCAAAATGGATTAAATTTATTTCCCTTACACAAGATGAATGAGAATGTGAGTTTTTGTGTTAAATATTAAAAAGGAGGAAACATGCTGTACAATAATGTTTAAAAATGCCGAAAATGTTGTGTCTATATATATATATATTAGTGCTGTCAGACAATTAAAAAAATTAATCTAATTAATTTCCAGGATTTATAATTAAATAATCTAATTAATCACATTTTAATCTCATATCTGCTCAAAGTACCCAAATAAAGAATTTGAATTCTAGGATATTATAAAATTGTAGTGGATGACTAATCAAATGAATACACTAAGAAGTGAAGATTTGTAAATCCACATTTTTATTGGTGACTAAATAAAACCAAAGTCAGGGCAACTTGTCCAGAAAATTCTAAGCTCCGTCAGGCAACTCAAATTACACTTTAAGTGTGTTTCATAAATCAAATTCAAAATAAACAGGTCGAGGACATCCAGCAAAACAATTAGGCCTGGTGCATTATTAAAGAATGGAGTACAAATATAGATAAATAAATTCAAAAATAAAATAAGACTAAGTCTTAAATAGGCCATTCCTGTTGTCACCTGGGCTTTGTTTGGTTTGACTAGAGACGCATGTGTGAAGTGACGTGCCACTGCCATGTACGGGTCCTCCAGCTGGACAATATCAAAATGTTTGTGTGCTATGATTAATCATGTGATTAATTTTTATAACGCATTAATTTGCTGTGTAATTATTAATGAATCTAATTAATGCATTGAAGTGATAGCCCTAATACATATACATTTGTGTGCATCATTTCTCTAATAAAAAGATAATTAAAAAAAATCCTAAATATTTCCTTGACCATAAGAACACACATATATGCACACATGCCGTCAATGTTAAAGAATCTTTTTAAGCAAATCCTGTATCCAGACGGTGATCCGGATCACTCCCAAAATCTAATCATTTGTTCCTTGTTTCAATCCGGACATTTCCTGAAAATTTCATCAAAATCAGTCCATAACTTTTTGGGTTGTGTTGATAACAGACGGACAAACAGACGCCGGCAATAACATAACCTCCTAGTAATAAACAAATGAAAGAGGCTTATTTTTTGTAAAGCAGTAGATTTTATTAATTCTCTACATAAATATACATTCAGATCAGAGGCAGAAGTTGTTCGGACACACTCCTGTGACACTCCTGAGTAGTACAAATATAGCATAGTGCAAAAAGAGGGCACGAGGACGTCACTCTGTTACTGCATGTTTCAGGTCTGGATCTACAGAATCAGGAAATGCTGCTGCTGCTGCTGATGATTGTGGCTGATTTTTGTTGGGTCACATGAGGTCCTGACTCTACAGGTCCTTGCCCCCCTCGGGCTTCTTCTCCGGCCTCACCAGCCTCTCCAGGGCGGCGTAGGTCTGCACGGCCCGCTCGTAGGCGGAGTCCCCGGCAGACTTGGCGATGCCGGCCGCCTGCTCGGGGTAGTACAGGGAGGCGCTCACGGCCATCAGGCCCGCGGGGTAGATAAGCTTCTTAATCCTTGAACCTCTGCCGAGGAACAGCCCCAGGACCCCGGTGAGGGCGATCACCCCCGCCCGGGGGTAGAAGTCCTTGGGTGGGTTTGTCAGGAAGCCGTAGGCGTCGCTCCCGAACCGAGCCGCGCTCTGAACTTTGGGTCTAACCTGACCGTAAACCCCCTGACACCGCTCCTTGTACGGCTCTGCAAACTTCCTGAGGGTGGCGACAGTCTCCTCCAGCTGACCCGCTTCAGGCTCCGCGTGCTTCGGCAGAGGGGGGTCCGCGTACAGGGACAGCTGGTCCAGGGGGATCGGGACGGTCCCCTCGGGGTCCCGGTCCCCGGCAGCGGCGTACACGGTGGGGGGAAACAGAGAGAGAGCACCCGGCATTGTGCTACCTGTCACCTTCAATGTGATCCCGGCTGGCCATGCATCGACTACGGTGTCCGAGGAGGGACATGAATACTGCGCTGCGCTTTTTTTCTAAGAGTTATAGAAGAGTAACTACCTATTAACACTTTCATGCGTGAATTTTAAAACCACAAAGGAACCATTTAAAAAAAAAAATTTTAACTCTTAAACAGTGTTATATTTTTAGAGAGCAATAGTTCTGAATGAACAGAATAAATATTTCAGTTAAACTTAAAATAGATCCACAAACACATATCTATTACAAACATATTTAGAGTAAATAAAATAAAATTTGAATCAGAGTTTCCTCCATTTTAAGAGTTACCCGTAATACTTTAAATATAATGACATTGAGGGTGTTTTTTTCATGAATTTGAGGCGCCCCCTGGAGGCCGCAGCACCCTTTGCATTTGCCTATTTTGCCTAATGCAGCCCTATTCAATTAGCGCCAAAATCAACTTGATTGGGAAAAATAGACTGTCACTGTCAAGGTCTTGCAAAAATTCCAACATTATTACAGACTAGGGGTGGGCGAAATGGCAAAAATATCATCACGATTTTTACCTCCACCAAGGAGGTTATGTATGGGAGAGTTTGTTTGTCCGTCTGTGAACAAAATAACTCAAAGTTATGGATGGATTTTGATGAAATTTTCAGGAAATGTTCAGCATGGGAAAAGGGAGAACTGATTCGATTTTGGTGTTGATCTGGATCAGTGTCTGGCCACCATGGAGAAAAATGTGATTTTTGTGAATAACTATTGAACTAAAATAGATATCATTATGAATTCAACTGCTAATGGTATGTTTTCATGGTAATGGACTCTAAGTATTTAGATGAAATAAAGGTAGGGCTAACTTTAATGGTGAAAATCACATCATGAGTGAGGACTGTGGCGCTGGTGAAGGTCTCTCTGAGTGATTTTCTAGTTTTTGAAGGCTCTGCCTGTGAAAACGTTTTTGAACAGCCCTTTCCCAGATGGATTAGTGAAATATTTCGTTCGCGGATATATTGAACTGTCCAACTGGCGTTCAGGCTACAGAAATACAGCAGAAAAAAAGTAGCTACAGAAAAGTGCTGACTTTTGTAAGATCATGCAAAAGCTGAATCAGCCTGTTAACAGGGTTCCAACGCATCCTGGAAAACCTGGAAAATGACTGCCCAATTTTTCAGTCATGGAAAACATATGGAAAATGAGGAAAAAAGTGAAATGTCCTAGAAAAGCTTAAATTGTCCTGGAATTATTATTTGTCTTCCTTCTAGCGTGAAACATAGGAAATTAAGTAAAAACGTACTTGGTAACTAAGGTACACATAGCCAGAAAATGTGAGTAGGTAAAATAATGCAAGTTAAGGCATAAAATATAAAAAACTCAAAACAATGGGGACAGAAGAAATAATAAAAAAATAAAATTTAGGCTATATTAACAAAATCTATTCATAAAAAAAAAACACAGAAAACATAAATTAAAAAATACGTAGAGCCATAAATTTATAATAGTAAAAGGCATAAAAACCAGACTAAACAGATAGCTAATGGACAATTTTCCTGCTGGAGAGTTAGAAACAAAGGTTAATATGATCATAGGTAGATATATTGTTCATCAACCTCTATTCTTGTTTTTTAGAAGGCTAACTAGAATTGAAAACTGCCCACAGCAACAATGTAACTTCAGCTGGCTATGTGACACTGGAAAAAGTCCTGGAAAATGTCCTGGAAAAGTCCTGGAAGATTATTTCTAGAAAAGAGTGGGAACCCTGTGTTAAGCCTGTTTATTTAGTTCTCCAAGTAGGTTCATTATGTGTATGTTGATAATATGCTTTCTTTCTTAAAGGAGACATATCATGCTGATGAATGATTTAATACTTACATATAATATAATCAATTTGAAAACAAGACCTTACACCCCCTTAATTTTCAAAAAATGAGATATTGTATTTTTTCTGATATCCTAGAACGAGATTCGATGCCTCTGAAAATAGGTCATTGCGAGATGTCCGCGAGATTTCAAACGTCGTGACATCACGAGGTACCTTTCTTTTTATTGGAGTAATCTGATAAAACACTTCCTCCTCTGTGATGTCCGTTAGCCACAAACCGTCACCGAGGAACACATCCACCAGCAGGGGTATATAGCTCCCTAGCTCACAGTCACTCATTACCAGCTCTGGCCTGTAGGGGGACTCAATACGCGGTCGCTGCTTTGAGCCTGCCGGAAAATACAGTAGAAGAAGAAAGACAGGCTGGCTCTACCCCTGATAGAAAACTGACCAATCAGAGCACAAAGGGCTGTGACGTTGCGAGGTTACTTTAGGTCAGCCTTGAGACCGAGTGTTTCAACGAGGGCTTTATAATGGCCTAAAATGAGGATTTTGAGAACGCTACTGTGGGGCAATGAAAGAACTAAATGACTTGTACTAAGGGCAGAAATGCTTTACAGACATCCTAGTCTGGCATAGTGAAAAGGAGAAACAAGCATGATATGTCTCCTTTAAGTTTCTTTTTCTTAACCTTCTTGTCTGTTAGACAAACCGTCTCTGTGTGGAGAGCCTTGCTGCTGATGCCCTTGTGTTCTTGTTGAAACTGTGCCATTTTTCATACCCAGCTGAAATTTTTTTATACAAAGTAGCTTTAGTTATGATGATTTAATTTTTCCCCAAGAAAAAGTCAGTGTGGGTAAAATGAGGAACAAAAAAAAGTTGGGCCTATAATAAGTGTTTCAGAGAGTCAAGTTCCTCATTTCATGTTGCATCAGAGAGGGAGGGTTGGTAAAGTTTATATGAGCACAGGGTAGAGAGAATTTCACACTTCAGTTTGAAGCGTCTTCCTCTTTTTGTCCTCTAAATATATTGCTGCAGTCTTCCTCAGATGTAGATGTAGAAGCTTGATCCTCCTCTTAAACTGTACCGACACTAAAACCACCAACACTGTTGGCTTCAGTTTTAGGAGGAGCTGTGATTATCACCACAGAGGTGCAGCTTCAAGTGTTTCTGACAGCACAGCTGTGTTATATGAAGAGTTCAGCACCTTAAAGATTCTATAGTGGTAACGTGGGGAAACTACTGGATTGTTTTCAGATTTCAGACTGAATGTGCTCTGCATGCTGTAGCAGAAGAGGGTTTTTTTCGTTTTTTGTTTTTTTTGGTTTATGTTGTGAGATGACTATCAACATAAATTTAGCACTTTATCTTGTTGCAGTAATTCACACCTTAGAGAGTTTAGTGTGAAACGGTTAGTCAACATGTGGCTGTTTTTCAAAACCCACAGAGCTCAATGCAACTGCGAAAAGCAGGATGTCCTGCTCACTTCATACGTTATTTGAACTAAACTGAACTTACATCTCAAAAATGTTCTTACATTTGTGGCTCAGTATGGCAGAACGTACAACGAAAAGCTCACACTCAAAATTTTGAGTTGAAAACACAGCTATTTGAAAATAAAGACAAACCAAGGCTGGATTCATGCCCAGACTAGTAGCATCTTGTTTATCATCATGTACGAGGTGTGTCAGAAAAGTCCCAGGACTGGCATCACAAAAGATTTACTTAGAATCCAAACTAAAAACTAAAAGGTTTCACTTTCGAAGTAATTCTCGTGGAGTCTAATCCACCATCCTCCTCTGTGGGTTTGGGGAAGAGGAGACAATCACACGGGGAGAGGTGGCATGAGTAGTTGGGATATCTTTTGACTCGTCCTCCCCAACTTCCGCCTCTTCTGAACAAAGTAAACACCGCAGTATCTCTCTGTAAGTGTGCTGGTTGATCGTCCGAAGGGGAGAACTCTTAGTTGGAAGTTTGGGTTTGAAATAAATCTTTTGTGACACCAGTCCTGGAACGTTTCTGACACACCTTTTGTTTTGTGTCTTTCGGAAGAAGTTTGTCAGATTGAGTGAGCTGAACATTCGGTCTCCATAATATGAGAAAACACATGTAAATGAAACAAAACACGATGGGGAGCAAGTTACCTGTATAGTGAGCTGAGCTGTGTGTGTGTGGTGGGTAAATAACACATTTTTGATTCTCCTATAGGTGTAGCTGCTTAAATGGATTCAGATGGAGACGCTGTAGTGAAACAGCTGTAGTGTGCATGCTAGTCCATTAGAAGGTGATGTAGGTTTGCAGAGAAACAGCGCTGCTACAACACATGTACGAAGAAGGAAAACATTTCACAAACAATAATGGCAGGTGAACACACGAAGATGCAGGAGTTTTTTGTCTGGACAACAAACTGAGCACGGTAAGCAGAACACATGTTACTCTGTAGACGCCTGAAGCAGTTGTTCCTGGTCTATGCGAGCAGCCTTTAAGTGAAAGAGTACTGCACATGTGGTGACGTCTTCACCCTGAAATGCTTCGACTCTGGTTTACATGGAGCTGCATGGAGGAGCGTTTAAAAACCTGGACCGTGGTTTCAAAAGTTTGCAGATTCAAGCACTCCAGGTACTGATCACATGTAAACAGGTGGCCGAAATGCAATGAAAAGACATGTCCGCATTCAGGCCCTGAGTCTTGACTGGTCCAGAGAAAATTATAATTTCATGGGGATACCCTGCAGTTGCATGAATAGGCATGTTTATGGCGGAGTTTAGGCACAACCAGTTGCTGGAGAGCAGCTGGTAATTGGCTGTAACATGGCAGGTATTTGGTTGGAAGGGGAAAACTGAATATCTGACTGTAGATTAAGGCCCCATCCACACCAAGCCAAACCAAGGTCTAAAAATGCTCAAGTTTTTTGCCGAATCTGCGTATCATCCATTCAAAGAAAGCGTTTTGGGGGTCTGTAAACAATAATTTTTGAAACCAGGTTCTAGAGTGGAAAGATTTTGAAATGCTGTATACGAAGCTCCATGATTACTGGCTCTCCGCAAGTTTTCAGATACGCTTACATCATAGTTTCATATCTTCATTGACACACATGCGCCACACGCGGCAAAGACAACAACAATGGCGGCGTACATGAAGCATATGTGCTGATGAAGCTAGTGACCCTACTATCCCTGTTGCAGCAAAATCTTCTTCTTCTCAATCACCACCGAGTTTAACAAACAATTATCGAGGACACATTACCTTATCACAATCTCTGTTTACAACTTTTACCGCAAGTGCACATGCCCACTGTTTTTTCACCTGTTCCACTTGTTACGGTCATATCGTTACAGCGGCCCTAGAGGTCTGGCATGTGTTTTACAGCGTTTTGATTCGTATTGAGTGCATTAATATAGACGCTATAGACATTTTCTGAGACGCCTTCGTGTTTATGACGATCGTTTTGGAAACTGTTAAGCTTTTTGTCTTCGTGGATGAGGCCTAAGGGTAAATCCCAATTCTACCCCTTAACCCTTCTTCTTCATCTTGCCCCTTTGTCTTAGCCCTCTGTTTTGAAAGTAAAGGGGAAAGAGTGAAAACAGAAGCCACTCAATTACCGCAGCGTCATCTGGAGCTGCTCACTGGTTGTGATGTAGGCAGATGTGACAATAACCGTAACCACAGCTGTGAAAGCCATTTTTTAAAAAGGAGAAATTTTAAAATACCATCAACAACTAAAACATGAGTAATATTTACTTAATGATTTAATAATTACTTATACAGTCCTGCTCAGTATTATTGGCACCCTGTCATTTTCATTACTTTAAGTATATCTTCAGAAATAAATTGAAATGTACAAAATTTATGTCATCGGGATCTTTTAAATGAAGGTCCAAAATACTTTTACAAAAAAAAAAATTTTTTACAAGTTACATATTCTAATTTTCTAATTTCAAAGAGGAAACTGAAAAAAAGCATGTGCAGCAATAATGGCACCCCTCTTCAGTATTTTGTTGCACACCCTTTGACACTGATGACAGCCTCCAAATGTTTCTTGAAGCCATCGATAAGCTTCTTGCACTTCTCAGCTGGTATTTTCTCCCACTCTTGTAATGCAAATAGTTCAAGCTCTTGAACATTTGCAAATTTCTATTCCTCAATAGCCGATTTCAGCCATACCAAAGATTTTCAATCGGATTGAGATGAGGACTCATTGCTGGTCATTTTAAAACAGGACATTTTTTCCTTTTCAACCATTCCTGCGTGCTTTTGGATGTGTGCTTTGGGTCTTTGTCTTGCTGGAGGGCCCACGATCTGCAACTTAAACCAAGTGTTCTTACACTAGGTAGGACAATTCGCTCTAAGATTTCTTGATAATTCTCTAATTTCATGATTCCTGTGATACGGTCAAGGCCTACAGTACCTGATGCAGCAAAGCAGCCCCAAACCATTATGGAGCCTCCGCCATGCTTAATTGTTGGTAAGGTGTTCTTTTCCTAGTAGACTTCAAGTGGTTGTTATTAAAACTGCCTGATCATAGTAGCTAATGAAGTATAATTTAAAAACCTAAATATGTGAACATTACTTCTGCCAAGTTTTAGTCTGATAAAGTGATGCAGAGCAAAGTTAGAGAGGTTTGTAATGAAACTACTGTCACATTGTGTACTTAAACTTCATGGGTGCCAATAATGATAGGACTGTAATTAAGCACTTCTATCGGCCTCTCTGCTTCGTGTTGGCGGGCTCAGTGTATTATGGGAAATTCTCTTACCTATTCATTTCAAGTGTAGAGATGACTGTGGAGAAAATTGAAAATCCTTTTCTGCATAATAATTGTAAAAATTGTAATAATTACTTTGCAGGATTTCAACTTTTCTTTGGGCTTTATTGGACTGATGAGTGAAGGATTTGGCATTACTAAACTTCATCCATCCTACACTGTTCCTCTTTCTCAGATCTTAGCTCATCTCAGCAAGAATTTAACAAGAAAGAAGGGAAGAAGACAGAGGGGTTTTTCTCATAAGATAACTTTTTTTTATCATCTCTTCCTCTCTACTTTAAGTTATCCTCCCTTTGCCTTTATGAAGGATCTTCCACTTCCCAAAAAATGCACCTGGAGGAGATGAGGGTGAAGGAGGGAGGAGACTTCTGGAGGAGCTCTGAGTAAGGATGCACCAGTATTTCCTCTCATCACTTTGTCCATCCCACTTCCTCTAAGATTCAAAAGATTGCTGTCGTCTGTTTCCTTGTTTAGATCATTTCAGCCATGGACTTCACTGCTCTCGTGTTCTGTCTGTTTTTACTACACTGTCAGGCTGAAGGTAAGCAGATTATATGTTTTCATATTTGTGTAGTTCTAGTTTGCAGCTCTCTTCTAAAAATGTCTGTTTTTTGGTCGACGCCCTCATGATGATTCATACACATTTTTACTCATAAAAAGCTTGAAAAAGTTTCCTCCAGTTTTGTTCCTCTGTTTCTCTCTGAGAGTCCTAAAGAGAGATTAACTCAATCTGGATTTACAAATGTACGAAAATCTTTAAATGGTAACATTAAGTTTGTTTAAGTGAGGGAAAAAGTTTAGAACGGGCTAAAGTGAAATTTAGAGACAGTTTGCTCTTTTTATCTTAACAGTCAAATAAAGTTCAGTTGACACTCTTTAGTGCAAAATGTACTGATATTAACCCTTGAGTGACCCTTCAAATAAGTTACACGCATGACCCTTCAAGTGGACATTTTTGTCCATTTTCTAGAAAGTGTCCAGTAAAAGGTCACAGGGGCATGATTTTTGGCAAGCAGGGGTAATTTGGGGTTAAATTTGAGATACCAAGCATGAAAATCCATCATTTGACCGGGTAATGCGGTTAAACAGTTTGATCCCATCCATGATCCTTCAGGTGGACAAAAATGTGCATGTTATAGATAGTGTCTAAAAAAGGCCACGGGGCGTGATTTCTGGCAAGGGGGTCTCATTTTGGGTAAAATTTGAGGACCCAAAGTTTCAGCATGAAAATCCATCATTTGACCCTGAAATGCCTTTTTATCCCATCCATGACCCTTCGTGGACAAAAATGTCCACCTGTCATTAAGTCATTTGTTACTGTAGATATGTGTACTTATTTTACATGGTCAAATGATGGATTTTCTTGCTGAAACTCGGCATCCTCAAATTTAACCCCAAATTACTCCCACTTGCCAAAAATTATGCCCCTGTGACCTTTTTATAACCACTTTCTAGAAAAGGACATTTTTGTCCATGAAGGGTCATGGATAGGTTAAAAATTCATTACGTGGTAAAAAAATGGATTTTCACACTGAAAGTTGGTCTTTGGAGATTTTGCCCACAATGACACTCCTTCACAAAAAATCAACTCCAGTGAGGAACGTGATTTTCTGTGGGGGGTTTTGGATTTTGGAAATGGACAAAAACGGTCTACAAAAAAGGGCCATACGAGGGTTAAATGACAGGGTGCACTCACAGGCTAATTTATTACCCCTCTTCAACTATGCAGTAAAGCTAATAGCTCATCATGAAAACAAAGATACATCCTGCCTTGTATTAACGGTTCAGTCTGCTGCTGATTTGATGGTGTGTGGATATTTCATGGCACACTTGGGCCCCACTTCACTGACTGCTCTGGTTTGACTCCGTACAGTTCTGTACGGTTTAAAGTGGAGATGCATGATTTCTGATTTTTGCTGATATCTGATATTTCTAAACTCATTATTGCTGATACAGATATTCTGTGCCAAGAGCACAAAGTCTTTTCTTAACTCAAATTGCAGTTTCTTCAAAGGTTACAGTCCATTTGTGTTAGAAACGGACGTAAAACAAGAAAAACTACATTTAATCCTTCAATAAATGACACTGAGATTAACACTAATAGTACATTCTGCGTTTATTAAAACCAATATATGGGATTTTTATGGCCAGTTAAATTGTGTTCCAACAGTATCGTGCATCCCTAGTTTGGAGTAATCCCAAATATTTCCATTGACCTCCAGGGAATGACTGAATTTAACTTTGGAGCAGACTTAACCCTTGTGGACTGTTGGGGTTGAAAACAGCCACTTTGAGTAAAATTTTCTCAGTTATTTGACCATAACTTTTCTTGTATTGCAGCAAATTGAATGAATTTTGGACAGAAAGCTTATTTTTACATACTTTATGTAAATACGATTTCAAAATTTTCAAAAGGTCAAAAGGTCACTGTGGACAGATTTACTGTACACTCGTACTGTTGTGGCTGTTTTCAGCCACTATACTTTTAACTGCTCTAAAAACATATCAAATCATTTTTTTCTTTGATTTATTGCTTATATATCTTCATTCACTTCTGCCCTGCTCAGAACTACCAAGCATTGAAAAATAAATAAAACATTCAACCTTTTAATGGCCATTTAAAGAAATATGGGATGGATAATGTGAAAGGTACAGCATCAAATGACCTATTTTTCAATGCAAAACATGATCAGAGACAGAAGATTTTTTACGTGGCATTATAGTCTTACATATGTTAAAGATTAGTAGCATCATTGATTTTTAATCATTTTTCATTTATTTAGTAACATCAGTTTTTTAAAGAAGTTAGTCAGTTACTGCTACGCCTGTTTTCAAGCCGCTATACTTTTAACTGCTCTAAAAACATATCAGATCAATATTTTTTCTACTTTTTTTGCTCAGATCTCTTAATCTACTTCTGCCTTTCTCAAAATTACCAAGCATTGAAAAATAAAAAAAAATATTTAACCTCTTAATGGCCATTTAAAGAAATATTGGATGGATTATGGGATGGAAACAGCGTCAAATGACCTATTTTTCAATATAAAACATGATCAGAAACAGAAAATTTGTTATGTGGGATTATAGTCTTAGATAAGTCAAAGATTAGTAGCATCATTGATTTTTAATTATTTCTCATTTATTTTGTAGTATCAGTTTTTTTTCAAAAAGTTAGGCAGTTATGGCTGTTTTCAAGCTGCTTTACTTTTAACTGCTCTAAAAACATATCAGATCAACATTTTTTCTACTTTTTTTTGGCTTAAATCTCCTAATTCACTTCTGCCCTGCTCAAAACTACCAAGCATTTAACAAAAAAATAAAAATTGTAACCCCTTAGGGGCCGTTTCAAGAAATAAGGTCTCTTATCATGGGTAAAATACGAGTGCACCCATCTTCAATATAAAAAATATAAAGAAGTTTTATGTGCCTTTAAGGTGTTAAGATTTGATATTTATTTTTCAGTGCTTGGTAGTTTTGAGCAGGGCAGAAGTAGATTAAGTGATTTATGTAAAAAAAAAAGTAGAAAAAAATGATCTGATATGTTTTTAGAGCAGTCAAAAAAGTTAGTGGCTGAAAAAAGCCATAACGGTAACAGTGTATGGTATACTTTAACAGTGCACAAGGGTTAAAGGTATCTCTTTGAGATTTTTGGCAAGACAAAAGCATAAATCAACATGACATAAATCCTTTGACAGACATCAAATCAGTCAATTTGATGTCAAGTTTTGTGCAACAACATTGTTTTGATGTCAAAGATATTGATTAAAAATGTATGATGCAGTGGGAGTGAGATTGATCTGTTTGTTGGACCTTTTTATGACCATAAGGAGGTTTAAAGCTTGGAGGCTGTTTATCACGGGAATCAAAATCTTGACAAATCTTCAACATCAGATTTATGTCACAGTGCCGCTGGGTTATGTTGAAGCTGAAAAGTCTCAGTCACATGGCATAAAAGAAAACAGTATTGTAGGCCCAACTGGAGTTTAAAATAGGCAACAATAAATATTATCTTTATTATTGTTAATTTAACGTGTAATATGACTATGAAGTTAGAATATAAGGTTCATTGCTTAGATGTAACCAAAGTGAGAATCCTGACTATGACACAACGCCACGCCTCTCCTTGATTTTATTTTTTAATTTGTGTATTTTTAAAAAGTATTTATTAATTTTTTCTTTGATTCATTTACTTCCTTCCAGCGCTGAACGAGCGCAGCAGCTCCGCGAACTTGACGCAGTTTTCCCCTTCTTTATTATGTTTTATGTGTGTCATTTTTCTCCATATATCTTTGTGTTGATGTGTGAAGCCTCTGAGCACCACACACACCAAGCTCGGATCATCTGGTGCTACTTTAAACACTTTTTTAAAACACTTTCCTCGCGTCTGCGGCTCCGTCAGCAGCGATGGCTCCGTGGTTCACAGCAGGTTCATCTGCTGGCTCTGCCTAACGCAGCTGTGCCACCGGAGCGACCTGACCCCAGAGCTGCCGGGACAGGACGCGGTGACAGAAGGAGAGTTTACGGACCGACTCTCCCGTCGGTGATCACGGGAAACGTATTAAGCTGGCGGTGTTGATCCGGTATCAGCAGCACTTACACTCATGCTGCTATTTAGGAGACATGGCTGCGCACAGACGCTGCAGAGCTGGATGGATTCTCCCTCAGACGGACCGACTGGTGCTCTGTCGAATTAGGCTGCCCCGTCGAAAAGAGCTACTCTCACCCTCACCTAATCTTGCCAGAGCCTCGTTTTTAATCTTCTCCCAAACGCAGACCTTAAATAAAGAGTCATTCCTTCAAAATAAAACCCGTTTAAATTAATAGAAGAAAACCAATGTCAGTTAACTTCCCTAAATGCAGAGAGAAGACAAATAAATCAGATACATGTGGGGGAGATACAGTCAGTCAACATTTATGTATTTATTTATTTATTTATTATTACAACACTTAGTACTCGCAATGTTATACAGAAGAGTATTAGGGCCATTTTTTTCCATACAAATTTTACTGGAAGATTTTCAATGCCACAAATCTAATGACAGCGATATTAATGTTAAAGTATTGGCTCAGTGTTTCATAGCATTTGAACACATTTTTAAGATTAAATATATGCAATAAAACATTAAACACAGTATTTATGGTAATAATAGTAAAAGCATTACCAACATTTATAAAAAAATAAATAAATCAATCAATAAAAAATAACACAAACAAACAAGAACAAAGAAACAAACAGGGCCTTTAAGAACGCTGCTTCTCTTTAAATTAAAGATGATTCACTTTACTCTTTACCCTGCAGGGGTATCACACGTATATCAAGTCATCCGAGTAGTCTAAGTCCTTAATAAAAACAATAAACGGTCCCCAAATCTTTTCAAATACATGTTGTTTTGCTTTATGAATATATGTTATTCTTTCCAAAGGTAAATTAGATAGCATTTGTTTTAACTGAAATCAATAAAGGTAGTCCCTGCTTTGTTAAATTTGTGATTATCTGAATATAAAGCCATTATAAATAATTTAGAATCTAATATAATTTGTTTTGAAATGATCTTCTCTAATAAGTTTTTTATTTCTACCCAGAATGTTTTTATGCACATTCTCACATGCAATGCACTTAAGTCCCCTTTAGGCCACATTTTATGCAAATGTCTGGTATGTTACTATTGCATTTATGTAATTTTACAGGTGTGGTATAAATCCGCATGAGCCATTTGTATTGCAATATCCTTAGTTGACTATTAATTGAATTTTATGTATTTTACTACAAGCCCTTTCCCAGTTCAGTTCTTCAACAGTGGTAGACAAGTCTTCATTCCAAGTAAATAATTTCTTTTTTGTATTTTCTGATGCATTACTTAACAAAAGATTGTAAAACTCTGAGATAATCCCTTTCCTTAAAACATTCTTTATAAATATTTTTCCAGTTGTGTATAGGGAATCTTGTCAAGACCACCTTGTTTAGTGTTCACAAAACTTCTTAACCCCAAATATTTTAAATAATGTTTTCTATCTAAATTATAATTAGGGACATTTTAGATGGAGAAAATAATTTAGGAGAATTCAAGATTAAAGTCTGATGAGAATAAAGTTGAAATACAATTTAGTGGTAAAAATCAAAATGATTGAATGATGACACTGTATTTCTACTTCATTCTCGACATGTCGGCTTTTTTCTCGACATTTCCTCTTTTATCACATAATTGTATTTCGACTTTATTCTCATCATTTCAAATTTGTTTTAGTCATTTTAGTTTTAATCTCAAAATTTTGACTTTAATTTCAACTTCTCAAAAAAAAAATCTCCATACAACATGGCCATTTTAATCTTCCGTATTGTTGAATACAACCAAATAAACTCAAAATCAGACCTATCATGATGCTCGATTAACTACACCGGGGCATTAAAATTATTCTTCAATGGTGTGCATTCTCTTGTGTATATGGTTCGAGATAAAGTTTGTACACAGTGGGATTTTACCACATTTTATTCTACTCTTATTCTACTTTATATTATTTTTATTTATTTTAATGCATTTTATGAACCCACAGCCCAATCCTAATGTACCTGAGCATGACCAGAGGCCGTAAGTAGGACACAGCTTTATCTAATTTTATGAACAAGTGTAAACCTACTTTATTTATTTATTTATGTACTTATTTATTTACCATCTTCTTATGGTTCTGGGACTTAATGGACAGAGGGAGGGTTTTGGAGCACAGGGGCTTTTTGCATGGGCATCACACCCTTGCAACAGGGTTGCGGGTGTCTCAACACCTGCACTTTCACAGAAACAAAAAATCACCCCCCTCACTTTCTACAGAGGGATTCATGTGCATCTCACCAGTTGGGGTTGCAAATGCCGAGACACCCGCACTTTCACAGAAAGAAAACAAAACAAAAATAAGCTTGCTAAAAGTATTGTTCACTTTTTCTGACACTGATTTTAAGTTGACTGATTTAAAATAGATTTAAGAAACAATGTAAAAGGTTTTTTATTCTTTAAAGTATCACCCACAAATATCATTGGATATGAGTCATGGGCATGGTTAGGGCTATATTATATAAAAAAAGACTTAAATCATAGCATAATTTTAAGAATAATGGTATGAGAAAAGTGTAAAGGATGTTAGCGTGGAGTGTGTGGTACATCAATGTACATTTTGATACTTAATGCTATTTTACTTGCATATTATTGTAATGAAAAGCAAAAGTACATTCAATTTCAAGTAGTGTATCGTAAAAACAACAATTTGACTCAAAGGTTGCCCTACCCTTAGAACACCCTCACTTTTAAAATTGCTGCTACACCCGTGGCTGTTCGTGAACATCAGATAGTGTAACTCCAGGCGCATCGCTGTCAATGTGCAGTCACAACTTCAGGGGAACTATGACTCTCCGTTTTTGAAGTGGGCGATTTTTGACTCAAAGAAAACAGGATGTTTTAATTAGCATGTCTGCTCTGATGTGAGAGCTGTCAGTCTCTCAGTCAGCAACTACAAACTCTGCGTGAGTGACTGTGTTTATCTGACATGATTTTAAAAAGGTGTTAACATAAAACTAGACACTGATGAATTATTAAAATGAGTCTAACCTCAAAAACACAAAAGGGAATTCAAAAAGCAGCTCAAAGATCACAAGACTACCTCATGATTATTATAAAAATTGTGCATTAAAGTGACAAGAATGTAGGAAAGAAATGACCTTTGAGCCTCATCCTACCTGATGATGTCAAATAATCATGATTTACCCAGTCCAGAGGCCTGTTGCACGAAAGTAGGATAAGGGATTAAGCCGGGATATCTTGGTTATCCTGGATCAATTAATCCACGATCTGGTTGCACAAAAGTGGGATAGGGTGAAGTGGAACATGTTTTTACATATGTTACCAAGGAGATTTATTCTTTAGCTCTAGCCTGCTCCAGACCAGGCTACGCTCCAGGATTTATTTAATCTCATCCCTTTTCTCAGTCAGCAGTCCCCACAAACTGTAACCAATTTTTATTCCATCACCCACCACACATCGTTATCACATTCAACAAGACCCACTGTCATTATTTGGACATTTGTGATCATTAATGCAGTGATTATAGATGAAATTATGATTGTACATGATTTTGCAATCATTAGATAAGAGTTATCCATAGAATACATATAAAATGCACATCCCATATTAGTTATTGTAAAAGTCAAAGAGTCACATGGTGTTTAGTGAGTAAGGATAAATCAGAGCAGGTAAACTATCAGCTCCTTTAAAACTGAAGTCACACAGAGCTCAACATACAAAGCTCAGAATAAATAAAATCATAAAATCAGTGAAAAAATACTCTCATTATAATTAAATTAAACAAATGATTACTATTAACATTTAAAATAGAAAAGCTCACAGTGATTTAAATGTTAATGTACAGTTATTGCAGAGTGTAAATGTTGTTTACGTACGGAGTTATTTTTATGCTAACTACATGGCCATTTAAAGTATTTGATGTTGATTTCTGTAGTTACAATTTATTACAGTGTTTATTATTTGTTCACCTATTGAAAGGGTTTTTATTTTGTGGTAATGGTATTTCTTATTTCAGATTTTTTTTGTATCAAGGTTATTTATTTGTTGGGCATGCAAATTTGTTGACTCAATTTCTTTTAAATTAAAGACAATGGCAAAAACAATGCTATTAGATTTCTTCTGTGGATGAAGAGCTCCTTTCCAAAATGCTATAAATCCATTTTCATTTAGAAAGTGTTTACATTATTTACCCAGACCCACCACTGGGTTGGCTGGGGAACTGAGCTTTGAAATACAGTTTGAACAGGGATATATAGCTTTCTGGCATTAAATACTGATCGGGCAGGTAGTACAATCGTTATAAAAAAGAATAGCACTGAGTAATATATATATATATATACACATATATAGTGGGTGGAAAAAGTAAGTACACCCTTTGTAATTTTGTACATTTCTGCCTAAATTGGTCATAAAATGTGGTCTGATCTTAACTCAAATCACAAGAATGAGTAAACAGTGTCTGCTTAAACTAATGCCACCCAAACAATTACATGTTATCATTTTCTTATTGGCCATAAGATGTAAACATTCACAAGACAGGGGGGAATAAGTAAGTACACCCTTGGATTCAATAGCTGGTTGACCCTCTTTTGGCAGTTGTGCTGCAACAGGACAATGACCCAAAGCACAGAAGCAAATAGACTTTAGAACGGTTTCAGAAGAATAAAATAAATGTTCTGGAATGGTCCAGTCAAAGTCCTGACCTAAACCCAACTGAAATGCTGTGACATGACCTCAAGAAAGCTGTTCACACCAGACATCCCAGAATCTTGTAGAACTGCAGCAGTTTTGTGAAGAGGAATGGTGCAAGATTCATCCTGATCGTTGTGCGTGTCTAATCTGCAGCTACAGGAAACGTCTAGTTCAGGGGTCGGCAACCTTTCCTAACAAAAGAGCCATTTTGCCCGCCACGCTCACCAAAAAAATTTGTCTGGAGCCACAAAACACGTTTGAACCTTAAAATGACAGCAGCGGTACCTGCTGACTACATTATAATGGCATTGTAATGACATTAGATCTATAAGCAAACTGCTTTACCACCTGATATGACTGCTCTATAATGGGTCATGTACTTTTGTTGCTTTAACTTGACATTAGTGTTAGTAATTCATTTAGAACTAAAATGACAACAATGGTGCGTTTACTTTGATTTTCAGGTTTGTCAACAAAATAACCATCTATTAATATTAGCCCTGTTAACACTGTTATTTTCATTTTTTATTTTGCTTTGTTGTTGCTCCGTTTTTTATCCCACAGGATCAGGCTTTACTTTCAATGTAGAAATCCTAAATATTTATTTGACATCATCAGGTGAGATGGGGGTCAGTAGGTCATCCCGTCGCATTTTAAATTAAAATTATTTCTTTCCTGCATTCAGATCATTATTATGCACAATTTTATCATAATCATGAAGTAATCCTGTGATTTTTGAGGTGCTTTTCGACATCTCATCAGTGTTTTAGAAGCTTATCCCACATAATTACTCAATATTTAGCTTCATGCCTATTTTGATGTGCCATAGAAAAAAAATGTCAGATATACATATAACACAGTTACTCACACACCTGAGTCTGTAGTTAGTGAATGAGAGATCATGTGAGGGGCAGAGACTGACTGCAATCATAACGCAGAAATGGTAATAAAAACATCCACCTGAAATCTTTGTGTAAAAATCCCCCGCTTCAACAACGCCGTCACAGTCGTCTTAATTATCGTCTCCCCGTGTCTCTCGTCTTTTCCAAAGCTTTATCGCCGACATGCCTCTGTTTAAGAAGTTTAAATCCCTTCACAGCAGCAGTTGAAAGTCTGAGAGTTCATCAAAACATCTTCATCAGAACTTAAAATGTACATCAAGTGAGCTCACAGCTAAAGATGCAGCAGCATCCTACTCTCACTCCAACCTGCTGCAGGTCACGCAGAGGTCATGGGAGGTGCACACACATGACACAAAGTTAGCAATGTAAAACCCAAGAAATTGTCATTAAAAGAAAAAAGGCGGAGGTGCGTAAACATGCAGAAATAACACCAATTAATTAGAGTTTAATGCAAGTAAAAGAAGAAGTTTTTTGCTCTTCTGTCCTCTGAGTCCAGAGAGCCACTGGAGAGGGGGAAAAGAGCCGTATGCGGCTCCGGAGCCGCAGGTTGTCTACCCCTGGTCTAGTTGAAGTTATTGCTGCCAAAGGAGGGTCAACCAGCTATTGAATCCAAGGGTGTTCTCACTTATTCCCCCCTGTCTTGTGAATGTTTACATCTTATGGCCAATAAAAATACGATAGCATGTAATTGTTTGGGTGGCATTAGTTTAAGCAGACGCTGTTTACTCATTCTTGTGATTTGAGTTAAGATCAGACCACATTTTATGACCAATTTAGGCAGAAATGTACAAAATTACAAAGGGTGTACTTACTTTTTCCTCGCACTATAGATAGATAGATAGATAGATAGATAGATAGATAGATAGATAGATAGATAGATAGATACTTTATTGATCCCGAGGAAAATTCAAAGCATCCAGTACCAGCTTACAAGACGAACATAACATGAAATTATTTTACAAATGAGTTAAGATAATTTGGTATAACAATAATACCAAATTAAATCAGCAGAAATAACATGAGACATGACACATACAGATCAGTCATGTCAGGTGGTGAAGCTGTTTGCATTATGAAATAAATGTTATTGAATGGTACTGCACGGATACATTTGAGCTTTTTTGGTAGATATTAAAATGAAACAAAAAATGTTCTTTTCACTAGTTTCTGATGAAACTGGTGGAGAACTTTTTGGAACTTCTTAAGGTCAGACTCCTGTCTGTCACACTCTTGACGGTCAAAGGGAAACAGGAACATGATGAAGTCAACAGTCTGACTGTCACCCCCCTCTGGCTTCATCACAGTCTCTCTCTCTTCTGTTGTTCTTGGTTCTGCTGTTTTCCTATTTTTGACCTGTGAGCTGTTCACCCTCATCAGCCGACGTAGATGAAAGACCAGAGATTTTTATAGTGCACCATTATCCTATAAATTAAGCTGGATGTGGACAAGCTACAGTCATCAGATAAATCTTCAACAATGCTTGTGTTGACTATTTTTTTTTACCACGTTGTGTTATCTAATTCTAGACTAAAATTTGACTCGTAGCATGTCCATGGTGACGGTGACTGTAGACAGAGGCAGAATAACTGTTTGAGCTTAAGCCAAAGGTGTAGGTTTGATTTTAACATTGGCGGGGTCATAAAAGTGCTCCATGGTGGCCGAAAGATGATGTGTTTTACGTGTTATTTCACATCAGGTTGAGCTGATAAACACACAAGCAAACTATCAAAATCAGAAAACTATCCTATACTCTGTACCTCCAGCCTCTCCTCCTCCATCTCTACTGTCTGTCCTCTGACAAAATATACTGATTAGTGCTGTCAGACCAATCTAATTAATGACCGGGTTTATAATTAATTAATCTCACTTTAATCTCATATCTGCTTAAAGTACCCAAATAAAGAATTTGAATTCTAGGATATTATAAAACTGATGTGCATGACTAATCAAATGAATACACTAAGAAGTGAAGATTTGTAAATCCACATTTTTATTGGTGACTAAATAAAACCAAAGTCAGGACAACTTGTCCAGAAAATTCTAAGCTCAATCAGGCAACTCAAATTACACTTTAAGTGTGTTTCATAAATCAAATTCAAAATAAGAAAAAGGTCGAGGACATCCAGCAAACCAATTATGATGCATTATTACAGAATGTAGTACAAATATAGATAAACAAATTCAAAAATAAAATAAGACTAAGTCTTAAATATGCCATTCCTGTTGTCACCTGGGCTTTGTTTGGTTTGACTAGAGACGCATGTGTGAAGTGACGTGCCACTGCCATGTACGGGTCCTCCAGCTGGACAATATCAAAATGTTTGTGTGCTATGATTAATCGCGATTAATTTTTATAACGCATTAATTTGCTTTGTAATTAATTAATCTAATTAATACACTGAAGTGACAGCCCTAATACTGGTCCATGACACATGACTATGGGGACAATTTGGGGATGCAACAATCACACATTTTGATGGTATGGTTACAGTCTGTGGAGAAAACACAGCGTCACAGTCATTACATATATGTGGATTTTTTTCCTCAACAATATGAAAGGCAAGGCAAGTTTATTTCTAGAGCACAATTCATACACAAGGCAATTCAAAGTGCTTTACAAGACAAGAAAAATACATTAAAATCACAATACAAAATAAAATCAATATTAATCATTATAAAATAACTTTAAAAAGAGGAGTGCAGTAAGTATAAAGTCATTTTTGTAATCCGAGGCTTCAGTGTATTTTCCCCACAAACTTTAAATGTTGGTCTTAAATGCCCGCTGCCTTTCAACTAGGGGTGTATCAATATAATTTTTTTTTTTTTACCTCCGATACGATACCCATATTACAGCCTTGAGTATTGGCCAATACCGATATCAATCCGATACGATACCAGCAAGAATCATACAGACTTTTATTACTTTATTACTTTTGTAGTATGGACTGTAAGAAAAAGGCTTGATCAGGTGAAATTACTCAAACATAGAACAGCAGTCAGCAATAGTAGGCATGAGAAACACTGACCCATTTGTTCCCACGCGTCCTTGAAAACCTGGAAAACCTGGAAAATGATTGCCCAACTTTCCAGTCATGGAAAACAAATGGAAAATGAGGAAAAAAGTGAAATGTCCTGGAAAAGCTGAAATTGTCCTGGAAAATTATTTGTCTTCCTTCTAGCTTGAAGCATAAGAAATGAAGTAAAAATGTACTTGTTCACTACACGTTGCCAGAAAGTGTGAGTAGGTAAAATAATGCAAGTTAAGGCAAAAAATATAAAAACTCAAAACAATGGGGACAAAAGGAAATAATAAAAAATTGACAAAATAACATTTAGGCTAAATTAACAAAATCTATTCATAAAAAAGCAGAGTAAATTAAGATTAAAAAATATGTAGAACCATAAATTTAGCATAGTAAGACACAAAAAAGCCAGACTAAACAGATAGCTAACAGACAATGTTCATGCTGGAGAGTTAGAAACAAAGAAATTCTAAGATCAATATGATCAATAAGTAGAGATATTTTTCATCAACCTCTAAACTTGTTTTTTAGAAGGCTAACTAGAATTGAAAACTACCCACAGCAACAATGCAACTTCAGTTGGTTATGTTTTTCTGCACAAACTCGGGCAGATTAGACTGTAAATATGTAAAGACAAAGGGGTAGGACTAGAAAAGTCTTCTGACTTCATCCTACACCCTTTCGGACAAGGTATAAAGATTTATGTCATGTCTTTCACTTGTTCGAATAAACAAATAAATAAAATAAAATAAATAAATAAATATGTGACACTGGAAAAAGTCCTGGAAAAGTCCTGGAAAATGATTTCTAGAAAAGAGTGGGAACCCTGTTAACCAGTGGGTTCAATAAATTTTAATCTTAAGCATAAGAACATAGTACACTTAAATAACATTTAAAAAAAATAATTAAAAGACCCTGAAAAGTAACCTCAATAAATCCAATAACAACAAAAATATGTATTTTTAGATTGCAAAATAACCATTCTGTTTAACTTAAAAATAAGCATATTCTACAATGGAAATAAGTAAATAATAAATAAATTAGAATGGACTATTTGTATCTGAGGTTTTAGATGCAGGCCGATATAATCAGGTATTTGTTTAATTGCTGATATTGGACTGATATCTGATATCAATATTGGATCGGGACACCCCTACTTTCAACACATGAATAATAGAGGGATAATAAATAAAATAACCAAAATGTGTGTCTCTTTGGTATTAAATATAAGCATTTTTTATTTATAATGTTATGTTTTCTTTCAGTGACTTAGTTTTTTTCAGGCACGTTTTACAAGCTAGCGGTCTCCTCTTCCTCTTCCGCTGGTACCAGATCGAGAGACAGCGGATGTTAGCAAGAAACATTAAAGCAATCTATGGAGGCTGGACTTTGTGTAACATAATGTGGTGGTGGCTAATCAGCGGTCAGCAAGCTCTGCCTCTCTCTTCCTTGTTACTGCACGCACAGTCGAATAAATGGTGTTTATCTGCTTGTCATGGACTCTGGAGTAACACAAGACATGACAGTAAAAAAAGTGTGTTGGCTTATCCACTTAGAAACAAAAGTTTATTTATGGTAACTATGAATGATCCATAAAAAATAAAAACAGTCATTATATTTGTCTTCACTTTTCTTTACAGATGATTGGTTTGAGAAACTGTTTGGGATAGAGCCCAGTCTGATCACAGATGATGAGGCCCTACACATATCAGTGTTCTGTGTATCAGGGAGGGCCTGACTGCATTTAACATATAATCACAGATATTCTTCTTCTGTTCTTGTTCCAGGTGACGTAAGGGAGGAGACTTTGTATGTGAAGACAGGAACAGATTTACTCCTGGATGTTGGAGAACCTGTGACCTTAAAGAATAATGATCAAATGTTTTGGAAATTTAATAATACAGTGAGGATTGTTCAACTAACTCATACAAATAAACCAGTACTTACCCCAAACTACACAGGAAGAGCTGAATTTTTTCCTCAAAATCAGTCGTTGTTGTTGAAGAATGTACAAAAGAATGACAGTGGAGAATACAGGGCAGAAGTCCAAGGTTTCACATACAGAGTTTTAGCTCAATACCAGGTCACAGTTCTGGGTAAGTATCTTCTCATCTCAAATATGTCACAGAAAGTCGTCCCCTGATTAAAAACCCCTCTCACGTTCTGTCCTCTGATTCTTACAGATCCAGTGTCTGACGTGAAGCTTGAAATGAAACAGTGCAGCTCAGATCGCTCTGACCTCACAGTGACCTGCACAACTCTGGACGGTCTCCTCAACAGCACCTTCATCTGTGAAAACACAACCTGCTCTCATGAGGGAGGAGAGAAGAACATCCCACCTGGAGCTTCAATGAAGGTCTACCTGAAGAACGGCTCTGTCACCTGTCACCATACCAACCAGGTCAGCTCCAAAGAGGACACCAAAACTGTTGAAGATTGTTGCAAGAAGGGTAAGACTTCCACATGTTTTTTTTTTTTTCTAGTGCCATCAGGAGATTAAAACCATTGAAAAATTAATTAAGTATGATGTATTGTAGGTATTTTCATTTGAATTCATTAGATTATTGTGGCAGATCAAAATATTGTTTCCACTCCTCAAAAACTTAAGCACAGTGCATAAAAACTCTCCATCTATAACGTCCAATCAGGGGACAGAGGCGCAGCTGCAAGGTGCGACGACAACAGGAAGTGACTGCATGTTTGAAAACAACAGCATTGTGTAAAAGCTTCATGGATGCAGAAAGATCTGCAGTTTGATCAGAAATAGACTTGGTTTCTTCTTTAAAAGAGGAGCAAAAAACGTCACTTCGAGATTTGTTATAGGATATCTTGTTTTTTCTCTTCCCCAACTAGGGATCACTGCTGGGAAACTGATTCTAGAGTGTGCTGGGACCCAGGTAAAAAGTCCCAAGGGGCTCCACAGAGAAGCATTAAACATATTAATAAATGACCTGAACACACTCAGCACTAAATGCTGAACAGTAAAACAGGTAATCCAGAAAACAATGAGTCTAAAACAGCGACAGCTTTGGTGTGTTTTTACCTCAGGGACGACATGGGGCTCCTTTAGGGAGGTTTCCGTTCAAGATGTTGTTGCAATTTGACCTCTGTTTTTTTGATGGGGATAATGGGGTAGGCCACTGCAGTTGCTACATTATAAGACATTACTGTGGTGTCAAATTTATAAGTCCCCAGAAGCCCCTAGTGGTCTGGGGTAGTGTTGTGTGTTCAAAAGAACAAATCTTTAAGTGATTGTACTGAACCAAATGCTTCCTCAAGTGATTTGGTCGTTTTTCCGTTCAGTCCAGCTGCCACAGCATGCAGCAGCACCAGGCAGGTAGCCACATGCCATCTGCACCATGTTGCCGATGTTTGAACCACTCAGTGAACTTGAATCAATGAACTACTGTCCTGAATCCCTCGGTGGAGGGAGCACTCAGTGAACTTCACTCTCCTGAATTATTTTCCTCTCAGGGATACACTTTCATGGCCACTGTTGTTTTCACAGATTTAGTTCCCAAATAATCAAACTTAAGCTTGAGACTCACCATCTTTAGCAGGTACTAAGTAAAAGTGGTGGAAGGTGATACGATTGTGTTGTGTTCAAGTGTACCTCATAAAAAAATGAACTTTTTACTCAGTAGGACATAGCATGTAAAAAATTATGTATAAAACCTGCAGTTTGAGAAAATTTGTGACTCATGGGTGCATGTTCAGTGTGAATCCTTCACTGACTGTGCTGTGGTCTGACTGTTCACTGAACGTCGTACTGCAGGAGACACTGAAACAGGCCGTAAAAACATTAACGCACCTCCTCTTGCACTTACAGATTTAGTTTCTGGAACACATATGGGGACTAAAAATGGCAAAAACTGAATGAAGTACAAAATAAAACAACAACAAAACAGCTTTTAAGCTTTTAGTTTGCAGGCTATTTGATAGGTTTATAGTTATTAAATGGTTATTATAATATTTGGATTGTCATGTGATTTTTGGACATACAGTCCTGCTCAGTATTATTGGCACCTCTCCATTATTTTCATTACTTTAACAATATCTTCAAAAATAAATTGAAATGAACCAAACTTATGTCATCAGGATCTTTTAATTGAAGGTCCAAAATACTTGAATAAAAAGAAATATATTACTTATGTATTGTAATTTCAAAGACGGAACTGAAAAAAAGCATGTGCAGCAACAATGGCACCCCTCTTCAGTATTTTGTTGCACACCCTTTGGCACTGATGACAGCCTCCAAATGTTTCTTGTAGCCATCTAAAAGCTTCTTGCACTTCTCAGCTGGTATTTTCTCCCACTCTTCTTATGCAAATAGTTCAAGCTCTTGAACATTTGGTGGTTTCTTTTCCCCAATGGCAGATTTCAGCTCAAACCAAAGATTTTCAATCGGATTGAGATCAGGACTCACTGCTGGCCATTTTCAAACAGGCCATTTTTTCCTTTTCAACCATTCCTGCGTGCTTTTGGATGTGTGCTTCGGGTCTTTGCCTTGCTGGTGGGCCCACAATCTTTGACTCAAACCAAGTGTTCTTACACTGGGTAGGACATTTGGCTCTAAAATTTCTTGATAATTCTCTGATTTCATGATTCCTGTGATAAGGTCAAGGCCTTCAGTACCCGATGCAGCAAAGCAGCCCCAAACCATTATGGAACCTCCACCATGCTTAATTGTTAGTAGGGTGTTCTTCTCTTAGGCTTCAAGTGGTTGCAATTAAAACTGCCTATTCGAAATATGACTGCATGATCATAGTAGCTAATGAAGTACAATTTTCAAACCTTAATATGTGAACATTACTTCTGCCAAGTCTGAGTCTGATAAAGTGTTGCAGAGCAAAGTTAGAGAGCTTTGTAAAGAAGTTATACTGTCACATTGTGTACTTTAACTTCATGGGTCCCAATAATGATGAGCAGGACTGTATGTACTGGTCCTGTCCCACCTTAACTAAATACTGGACATCTTATTTTCAAACCATTTCAGAAATTCTTAACCATCAAATTGCACCAAACCCTCTGACTGCTATATTTGGCATTTTTCCAGAGAGTGATTTACCGAAAGCAAAAGCAGAAGTTTTGGCTTTCTCTTCATTGGTGGCTCGCTGAGTCATCCTTTTAAAGTGAAGGGACCCCACTCCTTCCTCTCTTTCGCACTGGATCAGAGACACAATGTACTGCTTAAATTCAGAGAAAATACGTCTCAATATACCAGAAAAAGAAAATAGATTTAACAGAGTTTGGCGCCCCTTCCTGACTTTTTTTTGAGAAACCTACCACAGACATTTCTTTACATTTTTTATTTTTTCATACATATATATTTTAATTTTACTTATTTTTCATTTATTAATTTATTTTATTATTTATTGTTATTTATTGTTTTTTACATCTCTGTGTGTATATTCTTATCTGTGTATGGATGGATATATGTGTTTATATATGTGTATATAAATATATATTTTAAGCTGGGGTCGGCGATTTTGGAAAACTAGCATGAATTTGAAAGTAGCATCTCCTCAGGGCTCCGCCTAGCCCCACCCCCCACACATGCACGCGTGCAGCCGCTATATCCAGAAGACTGATTCAACTCCAAACCCTCAGCACAATGTGTTTGTTTCACACTACACCAAGTCATGTGTCAGTCAGCACGAAGAAAACACCAAACAAACATGTAAAGTCAGTTAGTTCTCACAGCCGATGTTGATCGGGGTATAGGTAGTTCCTCTGACATTCTCCACATAGCTGTCAAATCTCCCGTTTTGGCCATGAAACTACCGTATTTTCCGTATTTTCTCCTCTTTTCTCCCGTCCTCCTGTATCAGTATTCTCCTGTAAATCTCCCGTGTGATGATATAATAATAAAAACATTCCTCTGCCTGTCCAAACTGAGCTCCGTCTCTGGCCTGAATGGGGCGGTAATGCTCCAAAATGATGGATGCCAACCACCGAAGAAGAAGAAGTCTCGCGAGAACTGCCATCTGCAGCAGCATGGATGGCAGTTCTCGCGAGATTAGAGCCAACAGCGGAACAAACTTAGAAAAATAAAGACTTTATTTTAGATTTCTTGAACATCTGTCTTAAATGTGAGGGATACTGGAGCTTGGTTGGTGTTGTGGGACAGCTCACAGCGGACTTCCCTTATTTTCAAAGACAAAACTTGAAAGGTAAGCATTCTCCAGCGGAGTCTGTTCCCTACACGCTATATGCTACATGCTACACGCACTGTCTGTGCATGCCGGGAAAATGCACGCGCAGCAGGCACGCAGAATGGTGACGGGATTTGATTGGTGTAAAAAAAGGTATCCCGGCAAGATTATTGGTTGGTGTTTTCCCTGTTTCACTCCAGCTGTAGATAGCGGATATTTTTTGCTCTGTTTTAAGAACACGTTATGAGTTGATTACCATCGGGTCATATAGACCATTTTAACCAGTATTTCAAAAAGTGTATCTAAATCAAATCGCCAACCCCAGCTTTAAGTATGTATTTGCGTATATATACTGTAAAATACCAAAGAAACACCCGGTCCCAAATAAACGCCCCGTTCTAAATAAACGCCAGGTGTAATTTATTCACATTCTTCTCCCTCTGTATGTCAACAAATGCAGGTTGGTGTGAGGCGCTGTTTCATGACAGTGCAGTTACACTCAGCATCCACAGAGGGCACTAGAGAGCTGAAAGCTAGAATCTTACAGACTAGAGCTTTACAAATGCGAAGAAGACGTTGCCACTGCCTCTGTTTGTTTTTTGTCCTTAGCTAACATCAGGAGGCCAGTCACGTCAGTTAGCGGTACGTTGCTACTTATCTCCATGCCCCTGGTGCAGCGAAAAAAAAAGTACAACCTTAAACAGCAGTCATTCCTGATCAGTATTAAGAGTGTTGAGAGAGTGCTGAGTTGAAAGAATAAGACAAGAGTGTAACAACAGTACTGTAATCTTGCTTTGAAAATGTACAGGTGTTATTCATACTAGTGTAAATAAATAATTTGATTATATTTCCACATTTTTTCACTTTTTGCTAGGTAAATTTTTTGTGCAAAAGGAATTACACGCCTGTCCCAAATAGTCGACTGTTCCCAATTAAACGCCTGGTCTGCTCAGTATTTGAAGCAAATAAACGCCCCGGCTACTTGAAAGAAAAATTGGATCAACCGAATAGAAAACTTGGGTATGACTGTAATTGATTAATCACATTTAATGCAATCATTTGCCCCCCTGACTTTTTTTGGTTAATACATTAACTTTGTTGTCATACTAATACTCGAAAAGGAGGCACAAGCAGAATAAATACAGAAATGAGTCAGTGTGTAGATTCTGATCTGATTTGGATGTAAATGTTGTTCCCATGAGAGAGGTGAATGTACAAAAGTGAATACAGGGCAGGAGTCTGAAATGTCAAAGACAGAGTTTTAGTTAAATACCAGGTCTCATGTTCAGTCCTGATTCTTACAGATCCAGTGTCTGACGTGAAGGTCAACCTGAAGAACGGTTCTGTCACCTCTAACCATCGCAACCAGGTCAGCTCCAAAGAAAACACCAAAACTATTGAAGATCCTTACACGAAGGGTAAGACTTGAAGACTAAAAACAATTCTGCTCGTATAAAGATGGTTGGTGTCTCTGACAAAATAAACAGATCAAATGCTGTTTTTTAGGTGAAACATTGACTTTGTTTTCATACTAACACTCAAAATAAAGGCACCATCAGAATAAATCCAGAAATAGGAGCTCTCTGAAGTCTAATCTGTATTTTTTTGTCTTTTCAGGTCATGGAGAGTCTGTGCCCAAGGACAATCCTTTAACGATTTATGTTACTGTTACTGTCACCCTTGTCATCCTTTTGATCACATGTGTAGCATTAGCAGTATATTGTCGCCAGAGACAAAAAGGTGATTTTATTTATTTTTATAATGTTTATAGTGTTTATTTGAATGTAGATATATCTAAAAACAGTTGTGATATGTTTTTTTTGCCTGACCTACAGGTGAAACAGAAGAAGTGAAGGATCCAGTGTATGCAGATGTGTCTAGGGTAAGGATAAAACTGTTTTTACACCTCTCTTTAGCTTCTGCCAGATATATCCAAGTTAGGAAGACCAAATGAACAATTTAGCAGACTTTAAAGCCTTTTTCTTACATATTTGTACTGTCTATCTGTGTGTGTAAATCTCTTAGATGGTTGTTTATTTGAGTCTGTTACATGTATCATAACCTCTGCAGTGAAGTGGTTCAAGATTGAGAAACAAAAAAAGCAGAAGTGATTTCGTTTTTAGCCCTCTTATATACGGTGGTTGATGACGGCAGACAGTTTGACCACAGCTCAGTGCAGTTCAAGGCCTGCAGGGGGCGCTGAGGCAGGAGAAGACAGAAGAGAGAGAAATTAAGCCAGTCGCTTCTCTATACTCTGTGGTAAAATCAGCTACTCCTAAATCTGAAGTGCTCATGTATTTGATCCTTTACGGTAAATGCTCCATGCTGAGAGAGAGGGGGTGACAGGCAGGCTGTCGACATTATCATCTTCGTGTTTTCCTTTTACCATCAAAATAAAAAAAAGCAGAAGTCTTGTCTTAATGTGGGCTCTAAGGCGCCTCTTTTTCAAACATGAATAAACAGAAAACCACACAAAAAAGGAAAGAGTTCAGGTTCCTCATACTGCTCACACATACAGTTGTGCCCAAAAGTTTACACCCCCCAGCAGAATTTCTGAATATTTGGCCTTTTCTCAGAAAATATGAATGATAACACAAAAACCTTTCTGTCACTCATGGTTAGTGGTTGGGTGAAGACATTTATTGAAAAAAAAATAGTTTACTCTTTTTAAATCATAATGACAACAGAAACTTCAAAAATGACCCTGTTCAAAAGTTTACACCCCCTGGCAGTTTTGGCCTGATAACATGCACAAAATTTGACACAAATGGGTTTGAATGTCTACTAAAGTTAACCATCCTCTCTGTGATCTATTAGCTTGTATTTACAGTTAGTGTTTAAAAGCTCAGTGAGTTTCTGAGCTCCTGACGGACATGTGCATCTTTCACTCAGTGCTGCGTTGAAATTTCTGTGTCATGGGTAAAGCAAAAGAATTGTCAAAGGATCTGCGAGAAAAGGTATTTCAACTGTATAAAACAGGAAAAGAATTAAAAAAGATATCTAAGGAACTGAAGATACCAAGAAGCACTGTTAAAACTCTAATTAAGAGGGGGAGTGAGAGGGATTCTGTTGAAACCAAACCACGGTCAGGCAGACCAACAAAAATTTCAGCTCCAACTGCAAGGACAATTGTTAGAGATGCAAAGAAAAACCCCCAAATAACTTCAGCTGAAATACAGGACTCTCTGAAAGAAATTGGGGTGGATGTTTCAAGATCCACAATAAGGAGACACTTGAAGAAACATGGGCTGCATGGTCGAGTCAACAAGGCCCATGATGAAAGGTACACCATTCCTACTGTGAAACACTGAGGTGGATCACTGATGTTTTGGGGATGTGTGAGAGAGATACAAAGGCACAGGAAAATTGGTCAAAATTGATGGAAGGATGAATGAAGCATGCTATCAGAAAATACTGGAGGAAAATTTACAGTCATCTGCCCAGAAGCTGCGCACGGGACGTTCTTGGACATTCCGACACGACAATGATCCAAAACACAAGGCCAAATCAACCTGCCATTGGCTACAGCAGAATAAAGTGAAGGTTTTAAAGTGGCCATCTCAGTCTCCTGACCTCAATGTCATTGAACCACTCTGGGGAGATCTCAAACGTGCAGCTAATGCAAGACAACCAAAGAATTTACAGGAGCTGGAGGCTTTTTGCCAAGAGGAATGGGCAGTTTTACCATCTGAGAAAATAAAGACCCTCATCCACAACAACCACAAAAGACTTCAAGCTGTTATTGATGTTAAAGGAGGAAATACAAAGTATTAAAAACTGGGGGGTGTAAACTTTTGAACAGGGTCAATATTGAAGTTTCTGTTGTCATTATGACTTAAAAAGAGTAAACTTATCTTATTTTCAATAAATGTCTTCACCCAACCACTAACCATGAGTGACAGAAAGGGTTTTGTGTTATCATTCATATTTTCTGAGAAAAGGCCAAATAATCTGAAATTCTGCTGGGGCGTGTAAACTTTTGGGCACAACTGTATAAGCCCCATCCACACGAAGACAAACCGAGGTCTAAACGCATAAGTTTTTTTGCTGAATCTGCGTATCATCCATATGAAGGCGGCGTTTTGGGGGTCTGTAAACGATCATTTTTGAAACCAGGTTCCAGAGTGAAAAGATTTTGAAATGCAGTATATGCAGCTCCGTGATTACTGGCTCTCCGCAAGTTTTCAGATACGCTTACGTCATAGTTTCATATCTTCATTGACACGCATGTGCCACACGCGGCAAAGACAACAACAATGGCGGCGTATGGTGAAGCATATGTGCTGATGAAGCTAGTGACCCTACTATCCCTGTTGCAGCAAACTCTCCTTCTTCTCAATCACCCCCGAGTTGAGCAAACAATTATCGAGGACACATTACAGCACTTTATGATCACTTTATCACAATGTCTGTGTACAACTTTTGCCACAAGTGCACATGCCCACTGTTTTTTCGTCTGTTTCCGCTTGTTTCTGTCATATCGTTACAGCGCCCCTAGAGGTCTGGCATGTGTTTTACAGCGTTTTCATTTACCGAGTGCATTCATGTAGACGCACACATTTTCTGAGACGCCTCCGTGTTTTTGACGATCTTTTTGGAAACTGTTAAGCGTTTTGTCTTCGTGTGGATGAGGCCATAGTCCTGAAGGTAGTCTTCACAGTGATACCAGTTTTTTTTTATTGGCCATCAAAGTTCTTCAGGATTTCTGACCTGGTGGTGTTTCATGTAGATCCCTACGAGTCTGGATCTCAGAAAAGATTTGGGATAAAGCCCAATACTAGAAAGCACCCAGAGAGCACAAACCTCCACCAAGGTAGCTCACATATCACAGTTACACCTATAAGCAGCAGCTCCATGATAAAGTTACCATCTTAACCCTTGTGGGTAATCAGGGACATTTTTGTCCTTGCAGACATTTTTTTGCTCAACTTTTGACCATAATTCTGGCAGTGTTACTCAGTACTGAATGACTTCTTGTAGGAAGTTTTTTTTCATGGAAAGCCTTAAAATGTAAAGTTTGATTTTTGTCAGAGGTCAAAGGTTACCCTAGGACAAATGTACTACCCTTTGAGGTTATCTGAGGACATTAATGTCCTCTACCAAAGTTGCCATAAAAACATAACAGATTTTTTTCTTTTTAATTTTTTTTTTTGCTCAAATCATTCAGTCAACTTCAGTTCTGATCAAAAATACCAAATATATAGTTATTTATTTGATTTTAACCCTTTAATTGCCAACTTGATTACATGATGTACAAATTTTAATGAAAAAAAAACACAAAAAGTGAGTTATTATCAATATTATAAATGTTGAAGGCCTGAGGATTTTTTCAAAGATCAGGGTTATGTATACTTAAGATCAATAACAAAATTGATTTTCATGCATTGTTAATTTTTTTGCAGTGCCCAATTCATGATGTACTACCCTTAAGTAGTGGACATTAATGTCCTCTACCAAAGCTGCTATAAAAACACAACAAATTTATATCTTTTTCACTTGTATATTAATCTGTTATGTTTTTATAGCAGCTTTAGGAGAGGACAATCATGTCATCAGATCACCTCAAAGGGTAGTAAGATTTTGGTCAAATTTTCCAGAGAAGTTGGTAATGGCCCGTCTTAAAAATGTTTAGATATTAGGTGGCGATACAGATGACCAACATTAGCAAACAACTGCTTTCAATCAATCAAACTTTATTTATAAAACACTTCTCAAATATAAAATGTATCATTAAGTGTTGTACTTTAAAATAAACAAGCAGATCAGAGTAAGAGGATACAGAATAAAATAGAAAGCCCCACAACCCTCCCATCCTACGTTTAACAAAAATAGCCCCTCACACACAAACTCATGTACCCAAGCACACACACACAAGGACTGTAAACCAGGACTCTTCATAAATCTGTGGTTTTCTGAAGAGCCCTGAGAAGTCCTTATTGAGTTCTTTGCTCAATAACTGTGTAACTGTCTAATAACGATATCATGATTCTGAGAGCAGTGTGTGGGTTTTCAGGGTCATGAATCATAGTATGGTGGTAACTTTATCAAAGAGCTGTTGATTATACAAAACCCAAAACCAGTGAAGTTGGCACGTTGTGTAACTCATAAATAAAAACAGAATACAATGATTTGTAAATCCTTTTCAACTTATATTCAATTGAATACACTGCAAAGACAAGATATTTAATGTTTGAACTGGTAAAATTTAATTTCCTTTGCAAATAATCATCAACTTAGAATTTAATGGCCGGAACACATTGCAAAAAAGTTGTCACAGGGTCATTTTTACCACTGTGTTACATCGCCTTTCCTTTTAACAACACTCAGTAAACATTTGGGAACTGAGGAGACCAATTTTTGAAGCTTTTCAGGTGGAATTCTTTCCCATTCTTGCTTGACATACAGCTTAAGTTGTTCAACAGTCCGGTGTCTCCGTTGTTGTATTTTATGCTTCATAGTGCGCCACACATTCTCAATGGGGGACAGGTCTGGACTACAGGCAGGCCAGTCTAGTACCCGCACTCTTTTACTACGAAGCCACGCTGTTGTAACACGTGCAGAATGTGGCTTGGCATTGTCTTGCTGAAATAAGCAGGGGCGTCCATGAAAAAGACGTTGCTTGGATGACAACATATGTTGCTCCAAAACCTGTATGTACCTTTCAGCATTAATGGTGCCTTCACAATTGTGTAAGTTACCCATGCCTTGGGCACTAATACACCCCCATACCATCACAGATGCTGGCTTTTGAACTTTGCGCCTATAACAGTCTGGATGGTTCTTTCCCTCTTTGGTCCAGAGGACACGACGACCACAGTTTCCAAAAACAATTTGAAATGTGGACTGGTCAGACCACAGAACACTTTTCCACTTTGCATCAGTCCATCTTAGATGAGCTCGGGCCCAGTGAAGCCGGCGGCGTTTCTGGGTGTTGTTGATAAATGGCTTTGACTTTGCATAGTAGAGTTTTAACTTGCACTTACAGATGTAGACGAACTGTAGTTACTGACAGTGGTTTTCTGAAGTGTTCCTGAGCCCATGTGGTGATATCCTTTACACAGTGATGCCGGTTTTTGATGCAGTACCGCCTGAGGGATCAAAGATCACGGCCATTCAATGTTGGTTTTGGGCCTTGCTGCTTACGTGCAGTAATTTCTCCAGATTCTCTGAACCTTTTGATGATATTATGGACCGTAGATGATGAAATCCCTAAATTCCTTGCAATAGCTCGTTGAGAAATGTTGTTCTTAAACTGTTGGACAATTTGCTCACGCATTTGTTCACAAAGTGGTGACCCTCGCCCCATCCTTGTTTGTGAATGACTGAGCATTTCAGGGAAGCTGCTTTTATACCCAATCATGGCACCCACCTGTTCCCAATTAGCCTGTTCACCTGTGGGATGTTCCAAATAAGTGTTTGATAAGCATTCCTCAACTTTCTCAGTCTTTTTTGCCACTTGTGCCAGCTTTTTTGAAACATATTGCAGGCATTAAATTCCAAATGAGCTAATATTTGCAAAAAAATAACAAAGTTTACCAGTTCGAACATTAAATATTTTGTCTTTGCTGTGTATTCAATTGAATATAAGTTGAAAGGGATTTGCAAATCATTGTATTCTGTGTTTATTTATGATTTATAAGACGTGCCAACTTCACTGGTTTTGGGTTTTGTAGATGAAGTAGAGCTACCTTGGTGGAGGTTTGTGCTTTCCAGTTTATGATGCAAATCTCCCGCTCTGTTATATTCCAAAGGTGCTCTTTTGGATTGAGATCTGGTGGAGATATGAACTACAACTGACTGGCCTCCCTTTAAAAAACAGGAACATACTTCACCACATACTCTCCACCAGGCTTTAGGTGTTTTAAGGTGCTGTCCTTTTCTGTTTCTTCGAGATAGGAACACCACATCCTCTCCAGCAGCTTTGCCCCTCATCACTTCCTTATTTTAGATTAAACACACTCAGGGCACAAAAGATGGCTCAAGTGTGACTTTAAGACGATGGGCATCACGCCCCTCAGCACAGGGCAGTTATTTGTTCACTGTGGAATGAATAAAATCCCCAAAATCATAAAAAAACATCCCTCTGTGATTCTCATGACACTTCATTCCCAAACTGAAACAAAAGATATTTTGCATTTCACTTTAAAGAGCTTTAACAAACATGGGCTGCTATGAATAACCTTTACTTTACTTTTTTATGTGTTTAAGGCTTTAAAAAGAGACCAGCGTCCGAGGCCGGGACCAAGAAATGATGCTCATGCTGAATCCCCAGACGTGATCTACTCTGCAGTAGCTTCACACAGGGCTGCTCCCACTGAAACTCCCACTGAGCCTATCATCCAGATGCAGCCTGAGTGCTTTTACGCCACAGTGAAGAAAAACTAGAGCATCCTGAACCATTCAGCATGATTCTGATAATCAGTTAATCCATTTCTTCATTGTAAATGCACATGTAACAAGTACAGAGCACCGAAATTCTTCTGTACAATACAGCCTGTCCAAGAACGTACAAAGACAGAGACATGTATGGAGGAGGAAGGATCGGGAAGACCATCGGGTCTCCAGCTGATTAATTTTTACCTTGAATGGAGTCATGAAAGATGTCTCATACCAACTGAAACATGAGTATACATGTTCATCTATAACTTCCCTGACAGACATATGTATGTATATATGTTCATCAGTGACCCTCTCTACAATTCAATGTATGTATATATGTTCAGAAAATGTTATCTATAAATCCTCATCAATGCCCCCCCCCCCCCCCCCCCCCTCACACACAGACACACTTTGTACAGTTTAATGTAAATGTTTGTGGTCTTTCTTCAGAAAACCCTCCTGTCACATCTTTGTTTCAGGATCCGGTTACTGTACTCTCAGGTTTTTTATATTAGTATTTCTTTATTTATTATCACAATAACACTGTTAGCTGTAAAAACTCATAAAAACATTAGAAAATGCATAAACTGATTTGGTGCTTACCAGTGGAAGAGTATTGGGGCCATGTTAGATGGAAAAAGTTATTTTTGGGAAGTCGACACTGAAGTGTAAATTTCAACATTAAAGTTGAAATGACTACAGTAAAGTTGAATGATAATTTATTTTGACTTTGTTCTTGACATTTGCACTTTTATCACAAATTTGTTATTCAGCTTTATTCTCATCATTTCAACTTTAATTCAGAAATTTTCACTCTAATGTTGACTTCCCCCAAATTATCTTCCCCATCTAACATGGCCCTAATACTGTTTCGTATTTACCTATGTCATAAAAGGAGTAATCATTTATAATCATTACTATAAAAGTTACTTAAGTTGTTGTGTTAATTAATTAGATTTCATTCACTTAGCTTGTTCCCCAAATATATCGTGTTTGTGTGAATTTGTAAATAAAAGGCATTAACTTAAATCACTTTGCAGAAAACTACTTTTAGAATTTTTACCTCCGCCAAGGAGGTTATGTTTTTGAGAGAGTTTGTCCGTCCGTCTGTGAACAAAATAACTCAAAAAGTAATGGATGGATTTTGATGAAATTTTTAGGAAATGTTCAGTATGGGTAAAGGAAGAACTGATTCGATTTTGGTGTTGATCCGGATCAGTGTCTGGCCGTCATGACGATAAATGTGATTTTTGTGAATAACTACTGAACTAAAATAGATATCATTATGAATCCAGTTGCTAATGGTATGTCTTCATGGTCAGGGAATCTAAATATTGAGATGAAATAAAGGTAGAACTAATATTTATGGTGAAAATGACAATATGGGTGAGGACTGTGGTGAAGGCGGAGGTCTGAGCTTTTTTGAGTGCTTTTCTAGTCTTGTATTAGTTTCGGACACGCTGACGTATTACGTACACAGCAATGGCAACGGGCCCAAGCGTTCCACAAAAGTCATGCGCAGGAAACTACATCCGGTAATCCTGCTTGAAGCTGGAAAACAGGGAAAGCTGAGAGGGGTGTAGACGTCCATATCGAATACAGAAAAAGAGGCCCAGTGACTGACTTTCTGTGTTCAGGTCATGTCAGTTATGGACTCCGCGGCTGTTGTGATTTATTTGTTTGTACTGCTCTGTCAAGCTGAAGGTAAGCAGCTTATTTATTTATTTATTTATTTGTCTACAGTTGTAGTTCCGCATGTCAGGTCTCGAAATGTCTGAATAGAGACACCCTCCTGACAAGTGACTGTTACGTTTCTTCTAACTGTGTGTTCAGTAATGACCATGGTGTTTACAGTCTTAACTTGGATTTTACAAACATGCAAAAATCTTTAGGTGGTTAGTTTCAGTTTGTTAAAGTGAGAAATGAAATTTTGCATAAGCAAAAACATCCCAGGCCAGACCTGCCGGCCAGTAATCATTTCTGTCCATGATCTGTAAAAGAACTTTTATATTTGTGTAACTCATTTTTGTTAACAAACCAAACTGTGAAGATGAGTCTATATAAAGGAAACGCCCCTGGCACAGCTCACTGCAGACAGCTGCTGATCTCACATTATTCTGTAAACGAGTTACACTGGAGCATAGAGCAGGACGATCTGGGCGTTTGCAAGCTCAACAGTCCAAATTATAAAAGATGAGCAGAAATTCTTTTTCATATTCAGAATAAAGCTGCATTCTTTGACTCATAAATGAAATGTAAAATAAGTCATCCAAACTGCACTTTCATTTTCTTGTTCAGGACTGCTCATTAACCCTTTCATGCACAGTGGCATCTACAGTGGACAGTTATTTCTTTTATATCTTGGACCATTTAGGCTAACTATGTCCCAACTATCAGGTAGTAAACACCAAAACTACATTCTCAAGTTTCATTAAAATATGATCTTTGTGTCTTTTTGTTCATTTTAAAGTATTACATCATCAATCCAAAATGTCCAACAAAGAGGGAAATGCACCACACCCTTCAGGATTAAGTGTTAAATCTTCTATTCTCAAAAAACTAGTAAGGAAAAAACATACACTCTTATTCCATGAGATGTAAGGAACAGTTTTAAGCAGATTTTAAAAATATTTTCCTTGTTTATTTTCATCTGTGAGCAAAAATTAATCCGTCCACTTCAGAGGACAACATGCAGTAAAAAGTATATTCTGTGTATTATGCCTGTTTTCAAATTTCAAAGAATTTCGTCTTTTTATTTTTTTTTAAATTGAAAGTCAAATATTAACAGTTAAAATAAAATGCAATATTAAATATACTTTATATTTTGCATTTTATTTTGTACACTTTTAGTGAATAATTGATCAAATATGTGGTTGCTGATCTACATTAAGTTCTATTGAATTATTATTTATTTATTAACTAACTCAAAATCCCACATTTAAAAAACTGCACATTATTTTTTTGGCCTTTTTACAAGCAAAAAAAGTATTTTGAAACTCATTCCTAGGTGATTAAATAAATTCATACATGAAAGGGTTAAAATGGAAAAGCAAAAATCTTTTAAGATTTATTTTTCAAAAGATTCCCCAACAAATAGTTACTAAAATTCAATCTGAATTGCCAAATTTGAAAATGAAAAAACATAGCAGTAATTTTTTATTTTAAACAATGTATTAGATTTGTTCTTTTTCTGTTTGTATTTGAAAAAGAAAAAGAACCCAATAAAATGAAGTTATAAAATAATTAGAATAAATGCTAAATCATCAAAACTGTCTTTTCATTTTTTATTTTATGACACGGCTAAAAAGGAAACAAAGAGGGAAGAGCTTTTTCATATTTATGCCTGCCTTGTAAAAGTGGTCCATAAGTCACTCTGAACTGGCGGTCCAAAGTGGTGCAGGAGAGTGACGTCAGTGACTGCTCTTCCTCTTCTGAACTCCTGCAAACTTTTCACAGCCTGTTCCCCTTCAGACTTTTAACCTTCAGCCATGTTCCCCCCACTCTCACTCACAGCAGCTAGAAAAAGAAATGTGTCTGTAAGACTGCAGACATCCCCACCTCCCACATTCAAAATCAATGAGTCAAAAAAAGCTGCTTTATATTATTCGATATTCGATTATCCCCCCCTTCGCCTTTTCAGTGGAGACCCTCCTGAATAAAACACAGCCACAAGGGGTTAAACTCTTGACGAAGCGCCGCTGCACTCGGTCGTATAGCTTGGATGAAAAGCCGCCGGCTGAGCCCGTTTCTTGTGGAGGATGAATAAGAGAACTGTTTTTCACAGAACACACAGCCTGATCGTTGATTTTTAAGTTTGCCATCTATGGTGGAGAACCAAAATTACTCCCACACAGCTCTCCTCACATGTGTCAACAATATTCCATCATGGTCCGCTCGGGCTACTCCTCCATTACAGTCTGTGTCACTCCAGACAACATTGTGTGACTGTGCTGACCTCTGAACTGAAGAAGAAGAATGTTTGCCTCCGCACATGCGCAGTACGGCTCATTGTTTCAGGGGGAGACTGCCGGCTACTCAACGACTTTCTTCTTCCAGTTTTGGGTAAAATGGACGAATATCTATCTGATGAAGATGTTGTGGACGAGAACTTTGAATTTGATGGGTGTTCTCACAGTTTGGAGCCAGAGTTTACAGATGAGGAGCTCATCGAAAGGAGGACGTGGAGGCAGCGCTCCAGAGAGTACTGCGCATGTGCGAAGCAAACATTCTTCTTCTTCAGTTCAGAGGTCGGCACAGTCACACAACGCTGTCTGGAGTGACACAGACTGTAATGGAGGAGTAGTGTGAGCAGACCATGATGAAATATTGGTGAAACTATGATTTTTTGGACGATTAATGCAGTTTTAGGAGCGGCAATCTATGCCCTATGTGCTACCGTTATATCAGTGTCCGCTGTTCGATTTTGGATCTAAATATCTCCTGAAGCACTGTTTGGGTCAGGAAAGCCTTCTGGGTGAGTATATTGTTCTACTTCATTCTATTAACAATTAGTAGGGTCATTTTGGAGCGAAACGTGACCGCGGTGAGCGAAGGTCCGTTTCTCAATGGATTTGTCATCTAGGAGGGCTAAAAAACAAATTTAGCCGGGGTGTATTTTTTAAAATGGCGGGGAAATATTTTTAGAGGCCAAAATCCAAAATGGCTGTCGTGGAAATGATCTTTTTTAAGGCTCGACCTACAATGATGGACAATAAATGTTTTCAGACCTTATTTTTGTTAAGAAATACATATTTCTGACTAACATGATGATTTGACCTTATTTTAACCTTCAAATTCAAGATGGCTGCCACTTTTGGTGTTTTTTGGGGGGAGTTTTTTGCCATTTTTGGGGATTTTTTTTCAGTGTTGTTCCAGAGTCTCTATAAGGTTATAATGGAAGCTCTGCTCATGATGAATTGAATAATATACAGTTAAAGTTCACAGAAATAACATCTGAAGTCAATAAAGTAGATGTTTATGTGTAAACAACACTTGTTGATTTCCCATTGAAATGGACTATGCAGCTATGACTTTTCAGGTCTGTATCACAATTTTTTTGGCCTTAGTAAATTCTTTTGCAGTTTCACACCCATGGAAATGAATAGATTCCTTTATTTCACTCCCTTTTAAATTAAGTGAGATTTACCATCACCATGGAAACCACTGGAACAAAGACATATGTGTGATGTCACAAGGAAAACGCACACTGTTTTCGAATTCACCTCCTACATACTGTTTATGAAAGTAGTATGTAGTAGGCACTGCATACTGCCTACTACATTTGAATGAAGTACGTAGTATGACTGTTCTGTTAGGTTTACTTTGTAGTACGCTACACTGGTTTCCAGTTCAAGCAAAGTGGAAATAGGCTACAGCTGATATTTTCCCAAACTTAATTTTAATTGTACAAAACAAACCATGAGCAGCCTACATGTTGACATTTCAGTTATTAAGCTGCAAAGATATTGCCCCGAAGCAGCATTTTATCTGAAACATTCAGTGTTGGAGAATACTTATTATTTCGGAGAGGAATAACTTATTATTTTGTGACAGCATACAATGACATATTAGAGCTTATAAAAAAAATAAAAAACATATCAAGGATAAACATCACACACACAATCCAGCATTAAGAATGACAAGCAGGAAAAGTTAAGGTGGTGGAAATACTGAGGAAAAATACAGAACGTAACGGTATAATGTCATACTGTACTTGTCAGTGGTGTACGCTAACAATGCTGCAGTCCGGCCATTATGAACCGTCAATGGAAAAACAACAACAGACCTTTTTACAAGTTATTACACACTATTGCGTGTTGAAAAGGTAAAGATAACAAGTAGTGGCTCTTATATTTGTATTGCTGCTCCGGTTGTTAAAGTTTTGCTCTCAGTCATTTTCAGTTCAGTTGCTTTGCATTGTGGGTAACAGTAGGCGAAGCAGACTGGTCCGATGCATACTGTGAATTTTTTCCCGAATCAGGAGTGGAATGGAAAGTGCCGGCCAGTATGAAATACCCTTTCCCTCTTGCCCAGCAGCTCACATCTCATGAATGCTCTAATGAGAGTAGCAGTGATGATGACGGGAGTCAGAGTGGAGAATCAACAGATTCTGATGAAGAATACTGATTCTGTCTCTTGGGTTCTCAATATTAATCAACTAAAAGTTTTGTTATATCATCCTGTTTACCTTACTTTATATCCATCCCTTCTCAATGTAACATGTTTTCTTCTCTCCACCCTTTTCAAACAATAACTTTTTCAGTTCGACATTTCATGGTTCATTTGCGATGTCACCCAGAAGGAGAAGCTGTTGCTTCCAAATTGACTACTAATTAATCAGTCATGGTTTTAAAGTGCTGTTTTTAAGCATGGTAGTTATACTGTACCAGTCGTGTTTTTCATTTCTCTATTTATTTGTATTCATCACATTTATTATCTTTCAGTATTTCTGGAAAAAAACAATAAATAAATAAATAAATAGAAACATTTAAAAAAAAAAACTCCCTTTTGACTGTTCACCTTGTCGTGGTAAGGGAGCTTGAGTACCTCAGTAAACCTTAAAGCTGAGGTTGGTAATCTGATTTAGATACACTTTTTGTAATAAAATGATCTTAAGACCCAATGGCAATCAATTCATAATGTGTTCTTAAAACAGAGTGAAAAATATCCGCTATCTACAGCAGGAGTAAAACAGGGAAAACACCAACCAATAATCATGTCATGTCACCAATTTTTAAACCAATCAAATCCTGTCGCCATTCTGCCCGCCTGCTGCACGTACATGTTCCCGGCGTGCACAGACTCAGGGCGTGCAGCCAAGCTGAGAGGGATTAGAGTCTGCGGGACAATGCTTACCTGTCAAGTTTAGTCTTTGAAAATAAGGGAAGTCCGCTACGAGCCGTCCCACAACCCCAACCAAGCTCCAGTATCCCTCACATTTTAAGATAGATGTACAAGAAATCTAAAATAAACAATTTGTTTTTCTTGGTTTGTTCTGTTGGTTTAATCTTGCGATAGCTGCCATCCAGGCTACTGCTGGTGGACGTTCTCACCAGGCTTTTTCTTCTTCTTTGGTTTTATGGCGGTTGGCATCCATCATTTTGGAGCATTACCGCCCCCTTCAGGCTAGAGACAGAGTTCAGTTTGGAGAGGCAGAGGAATGTTTTTATTATTATATCATCACACGGGAGATTTACAAGAGAAAACTGATATAGGAGGGATTGGGAAAAAATCAGCTGTAGTCTATTTCCACTTTGCTTGAACTGGAAACCAGTGTAGCGTACTACAAAGTAAACCTAACAGAACAGTCAAACTACGTACTTCATTCAAATGTAGTAGGCAGTATGCAGTGCCTACTACATACTACTTTCATAAACAGTATGTAGGAGGTGAATTCGAAAACAGTCTGTGTTTTCCTTGTGACATCACACATATGTCTTTGTTCCAGTGGTTTCCATGGTGATGGTAAATCTCACTTAATTTAAAAGGGAGTGAAATAAAGGAATCTATTCATTTCCATGGGTGTGAAACTGCAAAAGAATTTACTAAGGCCAAAAAAATTGTGATACAGACCTGAAAAGTCATAGCTGCATAGTTCATTTTAATGGGAAATCAACAAGTGTTGTTTACACATAAACATCTACTTTATTGACTTCAGATGTTATTTCTGTGAACTTTAACTGTATATTATTCAATTCATCATGAGCAGAGCTTCCATTATAACCTTATAGAGACTCTGGAACAACACTGAAAAAAAATCCCCAAAAATGGCAAAAAACTCCCCCCAAAAAACACCAAAAGTGGCAGCCATCTTGAATTTGAAGGTTAAAATAAGGTCAAATCATCATGTTAGTCAGAAATATGTATTTCTTAACAAAAATAAGGTCTGAAAACATTTATTGTCCATCATTGTAGGTCGAGCCTTAAAAAAGATCATTTCCATGACAGCCATTTTGGATTTTGGCCTCTAAAAAAATTTCCACGCCATTTTAAAAAATACACCCCGGCTAAATTTGTTTTTTAGCCCTCCTAGATGACAAATCCATTGAGAAACGAACCTTCGCTCAGTGCGGTCACGTTTCGCTCCAAAATGACCCTACTAAATGTGAAAGCTGCAGAAACTGAACTTTTTTTTTAAATCACTTTGCAGAAAAGTGCTTTTAGAATTTCCTTGCATTACTTTATCCGCCACGTCCAACATGGCAGACACGCTGACGTATTACGTACACAGCAATGGCAACGGGCCCAAGCGTTCCACAAAAGTCATGCGCAGGAAACTACATCCGGTAATCCTGCTGGAAGCTGGAAAACAGGGAAAGCTGAGAGGGGTGTAGACGTCCATATCGAATACAGAAAAAGAGGCCCAGTGACTGACTTTCCGTGTTCAGGTCATGTCAGTTATGGACTCCGCGGCTGTTGTGATTTATTTTTTCGTACTGCTCTGTCAAGCTGAAGGTAAGCAGCTTATTTATTTATTTGTCTACAGTTGTAGTTCCGCATGTCAGGTCTCAAAATGTCTGAACAGAGACACCCTCCTGACAAGTGACTGTTACGTTTCTTCTAACTGTGTGTTCAGTAATGACCATGGTGTTTACGGTCTCAATCTGGATTTTAAAAACATGCAAAAATCTGTAAGTGGTCAGTTTCAGTTTGTTAAAGTGAGAAATGAAATTTTGCATAAGCAAAAACATCCCAGGCCAGACCTGCCGGCCAGTAATCATTTCTGTCCATGATCTGTAAAAGAACTTTTATATTTGTGTAACTCATTTTTGTTAACAAACCAAACTGTGAAGATGAATCTATATAAAGGAAACGCCCCTGGCACAGCTCACTGCAGACAGCTGCTGATCTCACATTATTCTGTAAACGAGTTACACTGGAGCATAGAGCAGGACGATCTGGGCGTTTGCAAGCTCAACAGTCCAAATTATAAAAGATGAACAGAAATTCTTTTTCATATTCAGAATAAAGCTGCATTTTTGACTCATAAATGAAATGTAAAATAAGTCATCCAAACTGCACTTTCATTTTCTTGTTCAGGACTGCCCATTAACCCTTTCATGCACAGTGGCATCTACAGTGGACAGTTATTTCTTTTATATCTTGGACCATTTAGGCTAACTATGTCCCAACTATCAGGTAGTAAACACCAAAACTACATTCTCAAGTTTCATTAAAATATGATCTTTGTGTCTTTTTGTTCATTTTAAAGTATTACATCATCAATCCAAAATGTCCAACAAAGAGGGAAATGCACCACACCCTTCAGGATTAAGTGTTAAATCTTCTATTCTCAAAAAACTAGTAAGGAAAAAACATACACTCTTATTCTATGAGATGTAAGGAACAGTTTTAAGCAGATTTTAAAAATATGTTCCTTGTTTATTTTCATCTGTGAGCAAAAATGAATCCGTCCACTTCAGAGGAGTAACATGCAGCAAAAAGTATATTCTGTGTATTATGCCTGTTTTCAAATTTCAAAGAATTTCGTATTTTTTATTATTTTTACTTTTGAAAAAGAAAAAGAACCCAAAAAAAAGAAGTTATAAAATAATTAAAATAAATGCTAATTCATCAAAACTGTCTTTTCTTTTGTTTATTTTATGACACAGCTAAAAAGAAAACAAAGAGGACAGAGCTTTTTCATTTTTATACCTGCCTTGTAAAAGTGGTCCGTAATTCAATCTGAACTGGCGGTCCAAAGTGGTGCAGGAGAGTGACGTCAGCGGCTGTTTTCCTCTTCTGAACTTCTGCAAACTTTTCACAGCCTGTTCCCCTTCAGACTTTTGATCTTCAGCCATGTTCCCCCCACTCTCACTCATAGCAGCTAGAAAAAGAAATGTGTCTGTAAGACTGCAGACATTTCCATCAACATTCAAAATCTGAAAAAGAAATTCACATTTCTGGAACATATTCATTAATGAACATGAAACTGTAAAGTACAAACTTACCACAGCTCTAATGAGAAGGACGTCTGACTGAACTTTGTGACTACAAGAATCTTAGATAATTCATGTTGAAATCAACCCTCCAGCCTCTCTGCCAACACTTCAGGCCTTTATCACAAATCTCACAATACAAACATTTGCCAGTTTGAACTTGAACTACAGAAACAACTGTTCAAAACCTGACAGGTATTCGCTTCACCCCTATGTCAGTTTGAGAATCTCTGTGTTGAGGCTTGATATGAGACCTTTACACATGAAGAGCTGTAACGTCTTCTCAGCTTCTCTACTTTATACTTCAGCTCTAATTTTAGTGAAATAGGTTTTAATTCAATGTTTTATTTCTGGAAGACATTGTCTCTCTTTATGGTAAAGTAAAAATGTAAAATCAATGTCCTCTTTGTTTTCTTTTAAATGTGTCATAAAACGTGCAGCCTCAGGATGCTGGTTTGGCGACCAGGCACGTCCCATACATACTTCTGATGACCCAGGTTTGAATCCAGCCTGTGGCTAAGTCACAGAATAAGCACTCTCGAAAAAGAAAATGCAGAATGGGATTTTTTAATCATTTTATCAATGAGTCAAAAAAAGCTGCTTTATTATGAAAATAAAAAAGCATTTCTATTAATTCCTTAAATTTGGATTCTGATCATATTTGCTATCATACAACACCACCCAGTCAGTCAGATCAAATACCCATCAGCCAATCAGAAAATAACATAGAGCTGATACCAGCCAATCAGAAAATAGCACTGCTGTATCTGGGTAAAACCTGACCACAGACGTTTCAGACTGCACACAAACAGGAGAGCCTTATCACATGACTACAGTAGTTTATCTCATCATTTGATTATGCAGCCTACTGATCAATGAAATTACTTATTGAATAAAAGAAAAACAACCAGAGCCTATTCTTATTCTTCCTCCACACCTACAATTAAACTGTAAATCAGAGTCTAATCACACTGACGTACAAACTATGGTTACCAGGCATCACATTAAATCAAAATCGTCAATGTCAAGTTAGTTTGGTTAATAATTGGACTTAGATTATCAGAGATATTTGGCTATAAAATCAAAATTGAAATTTTTTAGCATTAAAGACCATGGTCAAATGTTGGAGGTAAATAATTATTAATAGAATAAGAATAATTGTTTTTTATGATGCATCATTACTTGATAAAATTTACTAAAAGCACAAAGTAACAGTAAGACCCACTGGGTAACTGCTGAGGCAGAAAAAAAGCAGCTGACTTCTAAGTGACCCAAATTTAATTTTAATATACCAGGAGCATCAAACTTTAAGTGCATATGGTTGATGACTTACTTAAATATTTAGTCCTTTATAATCCTTTAAACTAGATTATCATACCTAAAGCCCTGTTTATCCTTGAGCATATAGACTTCATCAAGACAGCCTGCAGGAGCTCAAACTGAGAATCAGAATGGAGAAGAAATGTTATTTAAAGGGATAGTTCAGGTTTTTTAGTATGAGGAACATGTTTCACAGCTCAGTTCTCTCTCTGTTCAGAAAAACTCTGTTCAGATACTTTAGCGCTACATTGCTGTGCTACTACCAAACTCTCTGTGTGATGAAAGGAATTATGGGAGAAAACAAGACACAGAAACAGTGTGGTGTCATCATGGCTACAAACAATTGTTTGCATCCACTTAATTTTTGACTACCAAGATGCTTTGATAAGGCACCATTTTCAATCAATCAATCTGTATTTGTACAGTGGCAATTCATAAGTGTTATCTCAAGACAAAAAAATGTTAAACCAGTTAAGAATCGCCTCCTGTCTGCAATGTGAAAGGGTTTAATCTGCATTTCGACCCGGGTTGACTGACCCTTCAAGCGACAGGGGTTTTTATCGACTCGTCTCCGATCAGCTTCAGTGGGAACATCACACCCGGGTCGACCCTCTAATTTACGGATGATGATGGCGTGACGTGCCCACGGCATAACATTGCTCCCTCCGTCTCTAACTTACATGACTCTTTTCAGCAAACTCAGTAGTATTACTCAATAATATTCTTCTGTTCTTGTTCCAGGTGTCGTAAGGGAGAAGACTTTGTCTGTGAAGACAGGAACAGATTTACTCTTGGATGTCGGGGAACCTGTTACCTTAAAGGAGAATGATTTTTTGTTTTGGAAATTCAACACTACAGTGCCGATTGTTGGACTAACTCAAAATAAAATTGTATCTTACCCAGACTACGCAGGAAGAGCTGAACTTTTTCCTCAAAATCAGTCGTTGCTGTTGAAGAATGTACAAAAGAATGACAGTGGAGAATACAGGGTACGAGTCATAAGTGACACAGACAGAGTGTTGGTGAAATACCAGGTCACAGTTCTGGGTAAGTATCTTCTCATCTCAAATATGTCACAGAAAGTTGCCCCCTGATTAAAAACCCCTCATGTGCTGTTCTTACAGAATGGAGGCACAAAAAGAATAGATACAGAAATTAAAAAAATCTAATCAAAAATCAAAGTCGAACGTTTTTCAGACATGCACCCAAATAATCGGAGATATTCGATTATCCCCCCCTCCGCCTTTTCAGTGGAGACCCTCCTGAATAAAACACAGCCACAAGGGGTTAAACTCTTGACGAAGCGCCGCTGCACTCGGCCGTATTAGCTTGGATGAAAAGCCGCCGGCTGAGCCCGCACATTTCATATGGAGGATGAGTAAGAGAACTGTTTTTCACAGAACACACAGCCTGATCTTTGATTTTTAAGTTTGCCATCTACGGTGGAGAACCAAAATTACTCCCACACAGCTCTCCTCACATGTGTCAACAATATTCCATCATGGTCCGCTCGGAAGAGACCGAGCGGACGCAGAGGCAGCGCTCCAAAGAGTACTGCGCAGGTGCGGAGGCAAGCGCTCTTCTTCTTCAGTTCAGAGGTCAGCACAGCCACACAACGCTGTCTGGAGTGACACAGACTGTAATGGAGGAGTAGTGTGAGCGGACCATGATGAAATATTGGTGAAAAACATGAGTTTTTGGATGATTAATGCAGTTTTGGCAGCGGCGATCTGTGCCCTATGTGCTACTATTATATGGATGTCTGCTGCTTGATTTTGGATCTAAATATCTCCTGAAGCACTGTTTGGATCAGGAAAGCCTTCTGGGTGAGTATATCATTCTACTTCAGTCTATAAACAATGTGAAAGCTGTAGAAACTGAACTTTTCCTTTAAATCACTTTGCAGAAAAGTGCTTTTAGAATTTCCTTGCATTACTTTATCCGCCACGTCCAACATGGCGGACACGCTGACGTATTACGTACACAGCAATGGCAACGGGCCCAAGCGTTCCACAAAAGTCATGCGCAGGACACTACGTCACATCCGGTAATCCTGCTGGAGGCTGGAAAACAGGGAAAGCTGAGAGGGGTGTAGACGTCCAACTCCAAAATAACGAATTCAGAAAAAGAGGCCCAGTGACTGACTTTCCGTGTTCAGGTCATGTCAGTTATGGACTCTGCTGCTGTTGTGATTTGTTTGTTTGTACTGCTCTGTCAAGCTGAAGGTAAGCAGCTTATTTATTTATTTGTCTGTACAGTTGTAGTTCCGCATGTCAGGTCTCAAAATGTCTGAACAGAGACACCCTCCTGACAAGTGACTGTTACGTTTCTTCCTGACTGAGTGTGTTTAATAATGACCATGGTGTTTATGGTCTTAATCTGGATTTTACAAACATGCAAAAATATTTAGATGGTCAGTTTTAGTTTGTTAAAGTGAAGGTCGAAGTTTAGAATGAGCTCAAATAAAGTTTTGCATCAGCAAAAACATCCCAGGCCAGACCTGCCAGCCAGTAATCATTTGTGGCCATGATCTGTAAAAGAACTTTTATATTTGTGTAACTCATTTTTGTTAACAAACCAAACTGTGAAGATGAGTCTATATAAAGGAAACGCCCCTGGCACAGCTCACTGCAGACAGCTGCTGATCTCACATTATTCTGTAAACGAGTTACACTGGAGCATAGAGCAGGACGATCTGGGCGTTTGCAAGCTCAACAGTCCAAATTATAAAAGATGAACAGAAATTCTTTTTCATATTCAGAATAAAGCTGCATTCTTTGACTCATAAATGAAATGTAAAATAAGTCATCCAAACTGCACTTTCATTTTCTTGTTCAGGACTGCTCATTAACCCTTTCATGCACAGTGGCATCTACAGTGGACAGTTATTTCTTTTATATCTCGGACCATTTAGGTTAACTATGTCCAAACTATCAGGTAGTAAACACCAAAACTACATTCCCAAGTTTCATTAAAATATGATCTTTGTGTCTTTTTGTTCATTTTGAGGTAGTACATCATAAATCCAAAATGTCCAACAAAGAGGGAAATGCACCACACCCTTCAGGATTAAGTGTTAAATCTTCTATTCTCAAAGAATTAGTCAGGAAAAAACATACACTCTTATTCCATGAGATGTAAGGAACAGTTTTAAGCAGATTTTAAAAATATTTTCCTTCTTTATTTTCATCTGTGAGCAAAAATTAATCCGTCCACTTCAGAGGACAACATGCAGTAAAAAGTATATTCTGTGTATTATGCCTGTTTTCAAATTTCAAAGAATTTCATATGTTGTCTTTTTTAAAATTGAAAGTCAAATATTAACAGTTAAAATAAAATGCAATATTAAATATACTTTATATTTTGCATTTTATTTTGTATACTTTTAGTGAATGTTTAATCAAATATGTGGTTGCTGATCTACATTAAGTTCTATTGAATTATTATTTTTTATTAACTCACTCAAAATAACATTAAAAAAACTGCACATTATTTTTTTGGCCTTTTTACAAGCAAAAGAAATATTTTAAAACTCATTCCTAGGTGATTAAATAAATTCATACGTGAAAGGGTTAAAATGGAAAAGCAAAAGACTTTTAAGATTTATTTTTCAAAAGATGCCCCAACAAATAGTTACTAAAATTCAATCTGAATTGCCAAATTTGAAAATGAAAAAACATAGCAGTAATTCTTTTTATTTTTTAACAATGTATTAGATTTGTTCTTTTTCTGTTTGTATTTGAAAAAGAAAAAGAACCCAATAAAAAGAAGTTATAAAATAATTAAAATAAATGCTAAATCATCAAAACTGTCTTTTCTTTTTTTATTTTATGACACAGCTAAAAAGAAAACAAAGAGGGAAGAGCTTTTTCATATTTATACCTGCCTTGTAAAAGTGGTCCATAAGTCAATCTGAACTGGCGGTCCAAAGTGGTGCAGGAGAGTGACGTCAGTGACTGCTCTTCCTCTTCTGAACTTCTGCAAACTTTTCACAGCCTGTTCCCCTTCAGACTTTTGACCTTCAGCCATGTTCACCCCACTCTCACTCACAGCAGCTAGAAAAAGAAATGTGTCTGGAAGACTGCAGACATCCCCACCTCCCACATTCAAAATCTGAAAAAGAAATTCACATTTCTGGAACATATTCATTAATGAACATGAAACTGTAAAGTACAATGAGTCTCGAATGAGAAGGATACACTGTAGTACCAAAAGTATTTGCTCCCCTGCTGTGACTCATATATAAACTTAAAGGAAAAGATCAGTTCCTGCAGCTTTCACATTTTTTATAGAATGAAGAAGAACAATATACTCACCCAGAAGTCTTTCCTGATCCAAACAGTGCTTCAGGAGATATTTAGATCCAAAATCAATCAGCAGACATCCGTATAATGGTAGCACATAGGGCATAGATCACCGCTCCTAAAACTGCATTAATCGTCCAAAGACTCATTAGTTTCACCAATATTTCATCATGGTCCGCTCGCGCTACTCCTCCATTACAGTCTGTGTCACTCCAGACAACATTGTGTGGCTGTGCCGACCTCTGAACTGAAGAAGAAGAATATTTGCCTCCGTGCCTGTGCAGTACTCTCTGGAGCGCTGCCTCCACGTCCTCCTTTCGATGAGCTCCTCATCTTTATACTCTGGCTCTAAGCTGTAAAGACACCCATCATATTCAAAGCTCCCCTCCACAACATCTTCATCCGATAGATATTCGTCCATTTTGCACAAAACTGGAAGAAGAAAGTCGTTGTGTAGCCGACGGTCTTCCCCTGAAACAATGAGCCGTACTGGGCATGTGCGGAGGCAAGCGTTCTTCTTCTTCAGTTCAGAGGTCAGCACAGTCACAACAACATGTCTGGAGTGACACAGACTGTCGTGGAGGAGTAGTGTGAGCGGACCATGATGAAATATTAGTGAAACTAATGAGTTTTTGGGTGATTAATGCAGTTTTAGGAGCGGCACTGTATGCCCCATGTGCTGCCATTATATGGATGTCCGCTGCTCAATTTTGGATCTAAATATCTCCTGAAGCACTGTTTGGATCAGGAAAGCCTTCTGGGTGAGTATATTGTTCTACTTCATTCCATAAACAATGTGAAAGCTGTAGAAACCAAACTTATCCTTTAATTTCATGCGAGTCACAGCAGGTGAGTAAATACTTTTGGTAATATAGTGTATCTGTCGGAATTTTGTTTCTACAAGAATCTCAGACAGTTCACGGTGAAATCAACCCTCCAGCCTCTCTGCCAACACTTCAGGGGCCTGTACTACGAAGCTGGATTAAGTCATCCAGGATAACTCTGCGACAACTCGTTAAACTTCACCAGATCTCCGTCATCCAGATCTGCTGTACTACGAGGCTTGTTATCAACTCGATAAGTGAATCCGGCTGGGATCTGTGCGCGCTCACATAAAATGGGCGTGGTTAGCGGCCCCGGAGCATTTTCCCCAATGGAGAAGAGAGCAGCCTACTTCACGGCGGAGGAGCAGCAAATAATTCTGCAAAAGTATGAGGAGTACTGCAGTATTATCCAGGCCAGGAGCAACACGGTGAAAAACATGGCCCTACATTTTCCAGAAACACAAATCGCTGAAAATGTAATAAAGAACTCATCCACATTAAACCAAAATTATTTAATTAAATAGTCTTTTAAATGGTGATGAATAATTATTTTTATGTATTTTAAATGTAATATAATTAGCCTAAATATAATATTTAATTTCACTTTTAGTGTACTTTGCATCTAAAATAACATTTGTCCCACTGTCATGATCCACCGCTATTGGACAGTGTAAAACATTTCCTCTTTTATGTTAATAAAAATAATAAATGGACAGTGTTGATAACACTGGGATAAATCTATGATTGAAATTAAACGTAAATTAGATATTTAAAAATATTTGTTCCAACTAAATTATGTCCCTCGGTGTCATGGTGTTACTACCAAAATTTGGAGATCATATTAGTCAACATTTAAGATATGATGATTACTTCTGTAATTGTAATTGAACTTTAAACCAAAATTATTGTTACTTGACTTTATCCGTAATAAAGTTCAGTACAATTATCAGCATGTGTTGTCTTTTATCAGAAGTAAACATCCTTGGATCAAATGTTATCACTGACATTGAGAAATAATGTCAATCAATCGGATTACTTCGGTCACGATAAAAACGCTCCCGACGAAGCGCTCCTCTTACAATTCGCGCACCGACATTAACCGGTATTGGCAGAAATGGGCAAGCCATTTTCCAAGACAGCAAACTGGTGACTGTGCGGTCTGTTATGCCCGCCCGAGAGAACCGATTGGTCAGCGGGCGGTCTGTCACACCCCATGAGCTCTTATCCTGGAACTTAACCTGCTCCGGACCAGGTTTGGCGTTCAGCATCAGTTACCGGGGCAACGTGTCTGGATAAAAACAGATCCACATTAGTAGTGCGGAAAACCCGAAACGTATCCACAAAGTTATCTCTCCAAGAGCTAATCCAGCTTCGTAGTACAGGCCCCAGGCCTTTCCAAAGCTCAAAATACAAACATTTGCTAGTTTAAAGTTTAACTACAGAAACAACTGTTAAAAACCTGAGAGGTATTCGCGTCACCTCTATGTCACACCCCAGTTTGAGAATCTCTGTGTTGAGGCTTGATATGAGACCTTTACACATGAAGAGCTGTAACGTCTTCTCAGCTTCTCTACTTTATACTTCAGCTCTAATTTTAATGAAATAGGTTTTAATTCAATGTTTTATTTCTGGAAGACATTGTATCTCTTTAAAGTAAAGTAAAAATGAAAAATCAGTGTCCTCTTTGTTTTCTTTTAGCTGTGTCATAAAACGTGCAGCCTCAGGATACTGGTTTGGCGATCAGGCACGTCCCATACATACTTCTGATGGCCCAGGTTTGAATCCAGCCTGTGGCCCGTTTGTAGATTGTCTTTCCCCACTCTCTCTCTGGCCCTCCTTTCACAAGCCGACCCACTGTCATTCTCTCTCCTATCAAAAAAAGCCGAAAAAATGTGCTGCCTAAAGAAGGAAATGAAAATGCATTTTGTATGATTTAATATTTATTTTAGTTATGAGTCAAACTTGCAGCCATAACCTTGACATTAAAAAGCATTTTTACTAATGATTTTTCATTTTTCAAATTTGCCAATTCAGATTGACTTTTGGTAAGCATTTGCTGGGGCATCTTTTGAAAATTAAATTTTAAACATCCTTTTTCCTTCTTCCTCCCTTCTACCAGCCAATCAGAAAATAACAGAGCTGATATCAGCCAATCAGAAAATAGCACTGCAGTATCTGGGTAAAACCTGACCACAGAAATTTCAGACTGCACACAAACAGGAGAGCCTTATCACATGACTACAGTAATTTTTTCTCACCATTTGGTATTGCAGCCTACTGATCAATGAAATTACTAATTGAAAAAGAAAAACAACAAGAGCTTATTTTTAATCTTCCTCCACACCTGCAGTTAAACTGTAAATCAAAGTCTAGCTCTTGGAGGATCCTTAGCCAGGGTGGTGTGCTTACTTATTCCTCCCTGTCTTGTGAATATTAACATCTAATGGCCAATAAAAAAAATGATAACATGTAATTGTTTGGGTGGCATTAGTTTAAGTAGACACTGTTTACTCATTCTTGTGATTTGAGTTAAGATCAGACCACATTTTATGACCAATTTAGGCAGAAATGTACAAAATTACAAAGGGTGTGCTTACTTTTTCCTCCCACTGTAGGTTTTTATCGACTCATCTCCGATCGGCTTCAGCGGGAACATCACCCCCGGGTTGACCCGCTATTTACAGATGATGTCGCTGTAACGTGCCCCCGGCATAACATCGTCCCCTCCGTCTGTAACTTACGTGACTCTCAGCAGCAAATCCATCCACCTTTGTATCATCAGCGTCGAGTTTGTACGTTTTTAAAGAGGGAAAAAAGTATACAGTACAGAAAACCATCTCCACGTCTTCCATGCTCATTTCCATTGTTCACATGGACATGCTTAGTCGCGCTGATGATGTCGTCAACATCAGCTTGTTGCATCAGAGGAAAAAAAACAGCCACACAGCTCGTCTTCTGCCGGTTTGACCCGGGTCTGCTGGCAGTGGGAAAAGAGTCACTTGTCGATTGTTAGCGAGTAAACCTGTCTTGACCCACTAATTTTAGTGTGAAAACAGTGATCTTCTTCTGTTCTTGTTCAGGTGACGGAAAGGAGGTGCGTTTGTCTGTGAAGACAGGAACAGATTTACTCCTGGAGATCGGGGAAGCTGTTACCTTACAGGAGCATGATTTTTTGTTTTGGAAATTCAACACTACAGTGACGATTGTTAAATTACCTCATACAAATGAAGAAGAACTTAACCCGATCTACAAAGGAAGAGCTGAACTTGTTCCTCAAAATCAGTCGTTGCTGCTGAAGAATGTGCAGAAGAATGACAGTGGAGAATACAAGGCAGTGGTCTTAAGTCACACAGACAGAGTGTTGGTTACATACCAGGTCACAGTTCACGGTAAGTATCTTCTCATCTCAAATATCTCACAGAAAGTCGTCTTCTGATTAAAAACTCCTCTCATGCACTGTCCTCTGATTCTTACAGAATGGAGGCACAGAAAGAGTAAATACAGAAATAAGTCTGAAGATTCTGATCTGATTTGGATGTAAATGTTCACATCACAGAGGGGGTTTATGGGGTGCACATGTTTTTGCTAAGATGTTGAAATGGTTTGGTTCAAAGTTGAGCAAATTGAAAAAACAGCAGCCCAGTCTTTAGGATCAGGAACCGAGTTGCAGAGATGGGCAGTAATTTCACTTTACATTGAATCATATTTTCCAGTAGAATTGTGTTAGCATTGTTGTTTTCTTACTCAAATATCTTTTCACTAGCTTAGTTATTTTATTGATGAAGCAGCGTGTTAGCATCTAAACAAGCTCCACTCTTCAGAGAGGGAGAGCAGCAGCAGAGCTCAGCAGAGATTTCAGTCAGATTAGGGGAGACTAAAGGTGCGTTCACACCAGACGCTACCTGTACTACCTCGGCGATCACTCTCCATTCAAAGTCAATGTACAGCCGCGATGGGGCGGGGCTAACCCTCTGCGATGTGACAGCCTCATATGAGATGATCACTTCACTTTTCGCGCAATGTCAAAGTTAAAAAAAAGTTGATCTATTTAGGCAATGTCGTGTGTGGCTGTGCAGCATCAGCCAATCAGCGGTGTGTGTACGTGTGACGGTGCTGTTATTCATCCGGACTACAGGGCGGATGACTTCCTTCTAGGCGGAACTAATCTCAGTGAGGACATTCCGCCTAGATGGACCGCAGTAAACTCACAGATAATGCTGCTGCATCATCAGCTGCAGAGTTTTGTGTCTGATAAGTGAGTGAAAAGGACACAGCTGGAATAATGTCCGCTTATACATTCTATTATGTGATATATGATATGATCGCGGTAAAACTCGAGCGGACAAGACGTCACCGACCGACGACAGCGGTTACCAAAAGGTATTTATGGACGCGCTACGCTACTCAGTGGGCGACGCGACTTTGGTAGCTGGGTCGCTTGCGGTGTGAACGCAGCATTAGACTGTCACTTTTCCAAAGACATCAAAATCAAACTGTTTTCGGACATGCACCCAAATAATCGAAGATATTCAATTATCCCCCCCTCCGCCCTTTCGGTAGAGACCCTGCGAATAAAACACAGCCACAAGGGGTTAAACTCTTGTCAAAGCGCCGCTGCACTCGGCCGTATAGCTTGGATGAAAAGCCGACAGCTGAGCCTGCACATTTGATGTGGAGGACGAGTAAGAGAACTGTTTTTCACAGAACACACAGCCTGATCTTTGATTTTTAAGTTTGCCATCTACGGTGTAGAACCAAAATTACTCCCACACAGCTCTCCTCACATGTGTCAGAGCTGTTAATGTCTGCTCGGAGCGGAAACTCTTTGTTTACTGAGGTCAAGAGAGCAGCAGATGTGTCTGAGGGTCAAGCTGCGCTCACAGCGCCCTCTGTTGGACAGAACAGTCCACTGCTCCAGGCGCCCTGATGTGCCACCACACTCAATATTTTACATTCGGATATTTATTTAATATTCGGTTACGGATATTTAACCCCAAATTTGATCGGTTATTCGAATATCGAATCTAAAGTGACAGCCTTAGGGGAGACAGGGACAAGGTGAACCAATGAGGTAAGATAAGAGGCCTCTTGTTGTTATTAGTCACCTTTATGAGCTGGTTTTGTGTTTATTTGACAGCTTAACCACTGTTTATCAGACTCTTTATCCACAAAACAAGACAAACATTTTAAACACATTTGATTTATGACAATGAAGCAGTTTGTTAACCTCTGACTCCGACTTTTGTTTGTCATCACAGCAGTTCATAAACAGAAGAAATTCTTATCTGAACGTTTTTAGTGTTTCACTAAAAAAGAAAAAGGTTTGTTATTAAAGGGTTAGAGAGCGATCATCTGTTTGATTTGAAGCCAAACAAAACTCTGAGTCATGACCAGAGGCATTTCTGAAGTCTAATCTGGATTTTTTTTTTCCTGTTTTAGATCCCAAAAATTCTGCCCCCAATGATGATGATGATCCTTCAGAGATTATTGTTCCCCTTATTGTCACCCTTGTCATCCTTGTGGTTGCATTAGTGGCAGCAGTATTATATTATCGTCACTATAGACAACACGGTGAGTTGAAGTTTACATTTTCTCAAAAACTTAAATGATAAAATCTGTGTGACTCTTCATCTCCTGTAGACTGACAGCACATCATCTTCCCCACTGTGTGATCTCGGGGTCTTTCTCTAACCCTCTCCCCTCACACGTGCACTCTCTCCTCTCATGGAGGGTCAGTCTCATTGAGCACTGCCTAAAACCTCAGAGTGGAGGGAGAGTGAGCAGTCAGACCCTCAACAGCAGCTCTGCACTGATGCTCGGTCACCCTGTGAGTGATCCAGCACTTTCTAAGTGGAGGTGTGAGGCTTCAGCTCGAGACGCTGTGGCTGTCATACAGACATGAGTGTGTGGTTCTTCACCTCAGCAATAAGTTACAACAGACGGTTTTTGAAGAACAAAAATACATCAATCACTGATCCAGGAAACTTTAGAGTGAAAACTTCCTGCTAAAACTGAGGGGAAACTCTGAAAGGCAGGGACAGGAAGTGCAATTGAGCTTTTTCTGTATTTTCTGTAACATATTCTACCAGTAAGCACTGACATATCTGCTGGGTTAAAGTAAACATGGCTCTCAGTTTCTCATTTTCTGGTTTGTTTTGGCACAGACTCATGAGCCGCTTGCACTAGAAGCAGGTGAGCATCCTATTCATGAGATTTTCTGCACAGCTTGTGATTTTCAAGCCAAACTCTGCTCGATAAAGCCTTAAGACAAGATGTTTCTCATTGTTGTTGGCTAATATGGTGGGAAAAGAGGAAACTCTGTCACTCCCTCCATCTCATGATCCTCCATTCAGAGTGTGAATGGTGTGGCAAATCAGACACCAGGATGCAGATTTTCTTTTAGACTGAATCTTTGGCCCATCCTGATTTTCAAGGCTATTTTTGGGCTGCTTCCATCTTACTTGAGTAACTATATTCACGTGAAAAGTTCTGGAAGCTACAGCCTTCGTTCTGTGACTCAGTCACAAACTCTACTCTTGCTATCGGTCCTCAAAGTTCATCTTGAAACGGGTAAAAGAAGCTTCAGATATGCTGCTCCTGAAGACTGGAATATGCTACTCCTCTGGTCTCCCCTTTTTATGGCAGATCTCCTCCACATCTCCTTCTTCAATATTTCCAAATTACAACTGATGAAATCAATAAAACATGAACTATGACGGAAAAAGACATTCGAAATACGGCAAAACACGACAAATAAATGGCAAAAGAATGGCAAGAGCACACTTCAGAATGATACTAATGCTTCTTTTTATGATCTTTATGCATAATTTACTCAAAAAATACTGATAAACCACATATAATTCACTCAGGTATGGTTCACTGAATCCTCTCTCTCTCTCTCTCTCTCTCTCTCTCTCTCTCTCTCTCTCTCTCTCTCACTCTGGTCATTTACTCGAGGAGTTACAGCAGTGTTAATCACGCCCTTTTTTGTCTTTCACTGCAGCTTTGTGTTTTAGACAGGGTGACTCTTATCAATCAGTTTCCCCTCGACATCCCTTTAAAATCCAAACTTCGACCAGACTTCAAACTTTGTCCATTTCTGGTGTGTAAAACCTGTTGTAGTCTGAGTCAGGCTCCAACTGCTGGGCTGCAGGCTTTTCCAGGCAAAGAGCAGCATCACCGTCCGTTTTTGGCACAGTGTGGTGATCAAACACATGTATAACCTTTTCCTTTTCTGTGTTTTTAAGGCTTCACATCAGCACGTCCGACTGAATGAACCCAGAGCCTGAGAGGTTTTACGACATGGTGGAGGAAAACTGCAGAGTCATGGGTCATTCCTCTGCATATTCAGGAAGACTTCCCAAAAACAATCCAGAGGAAACTCAGACTGTGGATTTCTTTGCCAAGACTTGGTCGTTGTTCATCAGAGGTGCAGACTCCAGTCTCAATGACCATTCACATGAAACGCTCAAATAAAAAACACTGCTTATTGTGCAGTGCAAGTATTATTAGTAATAATAATACTTTGATTTTATTAGATATTCAAACTAAAATAGGAAAAACAAGAAAAAGCATGAAGGAAAAGTGAGATTTTGATTCAGATCGTGGGTAACTGATTCAGATATGGATGAAGTGTGGAGAAGAGTTACTTGATCATCAACTAAAGAAAGCTACCAGAGTGATAACAAGCCAAAAGCATGTAACCTCCAGCTATATTGTTTTCTAATGTGATGCATTATTTTTTAAATTTTTTAAGGGAAATCTACTTTAAGCCTCATAGTTAGGGATGGGAATCAAAAACCAATTCTAATTAAGAATCGTTAACAGCTCCATCAAAGAATCAATATCATTGATCTTTTTGCTTATCAATTCCCTTATCAATTCCATTCAGCTGACAGGGTTCACAAACATCAGAATTGTGGCTTTATCTTAATTACACCTACTGCACAACCTTAAGTGAGTGGAAACACCAGCAACTTGCAGAAGCAGTTATCTATGCTGTGATGAATGTTTGGCATTGTTGCCACTGAAAATGAGACCATTTACCCACATGCAAAATTTGCTGGAATCGATAAGGGAATTGTTAAAGAGTTGGATCGATTAGCAGGATCGTTAACAGCATTGGTATTGATAAAATCTTATCAGAAAAAGCGATTTTCATGAATAACTACTAAGCTAATAGTTATGTATTCAATTGCTAATGGTATGTTTTCATGGTCAAGGAATCTAAATATTTAGATGAAATGAAGGTAGAATTAATATTTATGGGTGAGGACTGTGAGCAGAGTGCTTTTCTGGTTTTTACCATAAGATGAAAAAAGATTAATATGAAAACCAAATTTAGCTTTAATTGGGATGTACTTATTTTTGCATCTGGATCATACATTTAGAAAAATGCTTTTTTGTGTTGTAAATAATGAAATCTTGTTTTCTATCAGTGGTCCACATTTGAGGGAGCACAAATCTGAAGGGGTGTACTCTTCTCTGCTGTGAGCTGTATCCGTGTTTTATATATTTATGTATTCATACATGTGTATCTTAAAATGAAGTTTATCTTCAGCCGATGTCAACACATGATTAATGTGAATGAGTTTGTGTTTTAAAATTACACATTTGAAATGATTGTTTTAATTGCAGTTTTATTTTGCCACTTTGGATGTTGATGTTTCAATAAACTTGTCTTATAACTTTCAGGCAAATAAAGCTTTTTATTTTGATGCTAACAGAGAAGCTGTTTGTGCTTATTTCATTCTGAGACACATTTTGACAGATAAAGAATCCACTCATGGTAAAATCAAGAGTCTATGCTGCTGCAAAGGAATAAAACACAACATGATTAAAGGTCAAGAATCCTGAACGAATCCTAAAATCATGTTTTTCATCCATCTAAATGAGAAGGTGTTTGACATATTGAGAGCCCATTATGGAGACAAATGCTTAGGACACCAATAAATCAGGAAATAAATCACCCTCAATATGATGACATTCAAACTAGTTATTACTGTTAACTCTTGAAATGTAAATGTTTACACTGATTCAAATGTAAAACAATGACTAATTACTATAGCTACAAATGATGATTCCAAATAAGCCTATTTAGTTATTCTATTTAGTATTTATTTAGTTATTGCACACTGTTATTGTAGCTTATATAAAGAGTTATGGTGTGCACATTTTGTGTTTATTTAGTTTTTTATGTTGATTGTTGAGTTTATTCAATTTTTTATTCATTTATTTACAGGGTTTTTATTTTGTGGTGATAGTTTTGTTTTTTTATTTTTTGTATTTATTTGTAACTTGTTAAGCATGTAGATTACATGGCATGTAATCTTGTAAACTTAAAAACAATGGTAAAAACTGCTATTTGATTTATTTTGTAAGTGTATGTAAATCCTGATGGATCAGCTCTGAACAGATTAGAAAGATCACTGATCAGCTCCCAAAACCAAACAACACATCAAAACCTTAATTTACAATATTTATTACAAAATAAACCTCAGAAGCAAGCTTTCCTACAAACAGGGTACAAACATATTAGATAGCTAAAACTTGCACGCTAACTCAGGATTCACCCAAAATTTAACTGATACAAAAATGTGCACACTAACTTTGAAGCACTGAAGGCTTCACCTTCTGCTTTTCTGATGGTTTGGCTGCGACATCTATCTGCACAGTTTTCTGTAAGTCATCAGTTAACACAGTAACTCATAACACTGAGACAGCTCAGACACTTAACAGAGGAAAATATAGAAACAGAGTTCAGATGAGCCTGATGGTGAGGTCTGATCAACAAACATTTATAGATGATATTGATATTTGAAGTTTATTTTGTTACTTTCACACACAGCATGACCGGTAAGTTCACACCCAACGCGACTTGGGTGACCTCAGCAACCACTCTCCATGCAGAGTCAATGTACAGTCACGATCAGCCACGACCACGTCCAACCAGATCTCATGGGATACGACAAACAAGTTCTGGGCGACTTGGTTGCATCTTCTGTTACGTGGGGGCAGAGCCTCTGTTGCTGCAGATGGAAACTCTGGGGTCGCTTTGGACACAGCAGGTCACCGTGCTCAGTCGCCAAAATTTAAAAATTTGATCTTTCCAGGCGATGTTGTGCCAGTCAATATAGTGTACATCACATACAGGCAAGTATAGAAACAAAAACACTCATAACACCAACAGTCACTACCGTGAGCTCCAGCTTTATACATGCACAAAGCCTGACTGCTGCTGCTGGTTCAAATCCCCACATTGGTCTCTGACTCAAGCTCACTCTGTCTTGTCGAGCTTCTCCATGTGGGAACACTGATGACAGCAGACACCATGATCAACAGACCCACAGAGACGATGATTATCTTCAGCATGCAGAGAGAGACTCCAGCTGAAGAACTGTCTGGAACTGGAAAACAACAAAACAGGTTGGTCCATAATAAGAGGGACAAAATAAAGATCAAAATAATAAAGTGTCTTTCATTCTCACCATCAGGCTTCCCACAAAGATCTTCAACAGTTTTGGTGTCCTCTTTGGAGCTGACCTGGTTGCTATGGTGACAGGTGACAGAGCAGTTCTTCAGGTAGACCTTCATTAAAGCTCCAGGTGTCAGTGTCAGCTCTGCTCCGTCATGAGAGCAGGTTGTGTCTCCATAGATGAAGGTGCTGCTGAGGCTGACATCTGGAGTTCGGCAGGTCACTGTGAGGTCAGAGCGATCTGAGCTGCACTGTTTCACTTCAAGCTTCACGTCAGACACTGGATCTGTAAGAATCACAGGACAGTACGTGAGAGGGGTTTTTAATCAGGGGACGACTTTCTGTGACATAACTAATGCCACCCAAACAGTTACATGTTATCATTTTTTTATTGGCCATAAGATGTAAACATTTACAAGACAGGGAGGAATTAGTAAGTACACCCCCCTGGCTAAGGATCCTCCAAGAGCTACTTAGTCAAATTTATGAGTCAGGTGTGAGCCAACCTGAAGTTCAATCACTGAGGTGTGGCTTAAAGCTGCCCTGCCCACTGGAAAACACACACCAGTTAAGAGTTGTCTCTTGATGAGGGGCACTGTCTGATGTACACCATGCCTCGCTCAAAAGAACTCTCTGAAGGCCTAAGATCAAGAATTGTTGATTTGTGTAAAGCTGGAAAAGGTTACAAAACCATCTCTAAAAGTCTTGATGTTCACAAATCCACGGTGAGAAAAATTGTCTTCAAATGGAGACAGTTCAGCACTGTTGCTTCTCTTCCAAGGAGTGGTTGCCCTGTGAAGATGACTACAAGGACACAGCGCAGGATCCTCAATGAGGTAAAAAAGAACCCTAGAGTGTCAGCGAAAGACTTTCAGAAATCACTGGAACATGCCAACATCTCTGTTGACACATCTACAATACGTAAAACATGAAACAAAAATGGGTTTCATGGGAGAACACCACGCAGGAAGCCATTGCTGTCTAAAAAGAACGTTGCTGCATGTTTGAAGTTTTCAAAAAAGCATTTAGATGCTTCACAGCACAACTGTGAAAATCTGTGGAGTGATGAAACCAAAGTTGAATTGTTTGGTGGGAACACACATCATCATGTGTGGAGGAAAAATGGAACAGCACACCATCATCAAAACCTTATTCCCACTGTTAAGTATGGTGGGGGGAGCATCATGGTGTGGGGCTGCTTTGCTGACTCAGGGCCTGGATAGCTCGCCATCATCAATGGAAAAATGAACTCACAAGTTTACCAAGATATTTTGCAGAAAAACCTGAGACAATCTGTCAAACAGTTGAAGCTCAAAAGAGGATGGGTGCTGCAACAGGACAACGACCCAAAGCACAGAAGCAAATCAACTTTAGAATGGTTTCAGAAGAATAAAATAAATGTTCTGGAATGGCCCTGTCAAAGTCCTGACCTAAACCCAACTGAGATGCTGTGGCATGACCTAAAGAAAGCTGTTCACACCAGACATCCCAAGAATCTTGCAGAACTGCAGCAGTTTTGTGAAGAGGAATGGTGCAAGATTCATCCTGATCGTTGTGCGCGCCTAATCTGCAGCTACAGGAAACGTCTAGTTGAAGTTATTGCTGCCAAAGGAGGGTCAACCAGCTATTGAATCCAAGGGTGTACTTACTTATTCCTCCCTGTCTTGTGAATGTTTACATCTTATGGCCAATAAGAAAATGATAACATGTAATTGTTTGGGTGGCATTAGTTTAAGCAGACACTGTTTACTCATTCTTGTGATTTCAGTGAAGATCAGACCACATTTAATGACCAATTTAGGCAGAAATGTACAAAAATACAAAGGGTGTACTTACTTTTTCCTCCTACTGTAGATAGATAGATAAATAGATAGATAGATAGATAGATAGATAGATAGATAGATAGATAGATAGATAGATAGATAGATAGATAGATAGATAGATAGATAGATAGATAGATACTTTATTGATCCCGAGGAAAATTCAAAGCATCCAGTAGCAGGTTACAAGACGAACATGACATGAAATTATTTTACAAATGAATTAAGATAACTTGGTATAATAATAATACCAAATTAAATCAGCAGAAATAACATGAGACATGACACATACAGAGCAGTCATGTCAGGTGGTGAAGCTGTTTGCATTATGAAATAAATACTATGAAATGGTACTGCACGGATAAAGTTGAGCTTTTTTGGTAGACATTAAAATGAAACAAAAAAATGTTTCTTCCACTAGTTTCTGCTGGAGCTGGTGGAGAACTTCTTGGAACTTCTTAGGCCAGACTCCTGTCTGTCACACTCTTGATGGTCAAAGAGAAACAGGAACATGATGAAGTCAACAGTCTGTCTGTCACCCCCCTCTGGCTTCATCACAGTCTCTCTCTCTTCTGTTGTTCTTGGTTCTGCTGTTTTCCTATTTTTGACCTGTGAGCTGTTCACCCTCATCAGCCGACGTAGATGAAAGACCAGAGATTTTTATAGTGCACCATTATCCTATAAATTAAGCTGGATGTGGACAAGCTACAGTCATCAGATAAACCTTCAACAACGCTTGTTTTGACTATTTTTGACTATTGTTAGACTAAAATTTGACTTGTAGCATGTCCATGGTGGCGGTGACTGTAGGCAGAGGCAGACTAACTGTTTGAGCTTAAGCCAAAGGTGTAGGTTTGATTTTAGCATTAATTAATCTAATTAATCACATTTTAATCACATATCTGCTTAAAGTACCCAAATAAAGAATTTGAATTCCAGGATATTATAAAACTGATGTGCAGGACTAATCAAATGAATACACTAAAGTGAAGATTGTAAATCCACATTTTTATTGGTGACTGAATAAAACCAAAGTCAGGGCAACTTGTCCAGAAATTCTAAGCTCAATCAGGCAACTCAAATTACACTTTAAGTGTGTTTCATAAATCAAATTCAAAATAAGAAAAAGGTCGAGGACATCCAGCAAAACAATTAGGCCTGATGCATTATTAAAGAATGTAGTACAAATATAGATAAATAAATTCAAAAATAAAATAAGACTAAGTCTTAAATATGCCATTCCTGTTGTCACCTGGGCTTTGTTTGATTTGACTAGAGACGCATGTGTGAAGTGACTTGCCACTGCCATGTACGGGTCCTCCAGCTGGACAATATCAAAATGTTTGTGTGCTATGATTAATCTTGCCATTAATTTTTTTAATGCATTAATTTGCAGTGTAATTAATTAATCTAATTAATGCACTAAAATGAAAGCCCTAATACTGGTCCATGACACATGAATATGTGGACAATTTGGGATGCAACAATCACACATTTTGATGGTATGGTTACAGTCAGAGGAGAAAACACAGCGTCACAGTCACTACGTATAAGTGTAATTTTTTCCTCAGCAAAATGAAAGTATAAAGTCATTTTTGTAATCCGAGGTTTTAGTGTATTTTTCCCCACAAACTTTAATTGTTGGTCTTAAATGCCTGCTGCTTTTCAACTAGGGGTGTATCAATACGACTTTTTCACCGCAGATACGATACCGATATTGCAGCCTTGAGTATTGGCCGATACCGATATCAATCCAATATGATATCAACAAGAATCATATAAACTTTTATTACTTAATTACTTTTGTAGTATGGACTGTAAGAAAAGGCTTGATCAGGTGAGATCACTCAAACAGAAAACAGTAGTCAGCAATAGTAGGTATGAGAAAAACTGACCCATTTATTATCAACCAATGGGTTCATACATTTTAATCTTAAGCACAAGAATATAGTAAACTTAAATAAAATAAATTAAAAGACCCTGAAAAGTAGCCTCAAGAAATCCAATAAAAAAAACATATATTTTTAAATTGCAAAATAACCACTGTGCTTAAATTAAACATAAGCATATCCTACAACTGAATAAAATAAATAAATTAAAAATAATTAGAATGGACTGCTTGTACCAGAATGCTTATATCAGATATTTTAGTTGCAGGCCAATATAATCTGGTATTGTTTTTTTTGCTCATATTGGGCCGATGTCAGATATCAATATCAGATTGGGACATCCCTACTTTCAACGCACAGATGATACATGGATAATAAATAAAATAACCAAAATGTGTATCTCTTTGGTATTAAATATAAGCATTTTTGTTTATAATGTTATGTTTTCTTTGAGTAACTTACATTCTTTTTCAGGCACATTTTACAAGCTAGTGGCCTCCTCTTGTATCTGTCCCCTAGAAAAGATTAAAAATGATGTGACCATAGGGACATGTTAAACTCAGGTCTGTCTTGTAATTATCATCACAGGTGTCTTCAAGCCTGTTATCAGTCAGTCTGCCTATTTAAAGGCTGAAAAGTGGTCACTGTGCTGTTTGGTATCATGGTGTGTACCACACTGAACATGGACCACAGAAAGCTAAGGAGAGAGCTGTCTCAGGAGATTAGAAAGAAAATTACAGACAAGCATGTTAAAGGTAAAGGCTATAAGACCATCTCCAAGCAGCTTGATGTTCCTGTGACTACAGCTGTACAGATTATTCAGAAGTTTAAGGTCCACAGGTCTTGGTCAAGGACTGTAAACCAGGACTCTTCATAAATCTGTGGTTTTCTGAGGAGTCCTGAGAAGTCCTTATTGAGTTCTTTGCTCAATAACTGTGTAACCAACTACTGATACATGATTCTGAGAGCAGTGTGCGGGTTTTTAGGGTCATGAATCATAGTATGATGGTTACTTTATCACAGAGCTGTTGATTATACAAAGTAGATGAAGCAGCAGTATGTGAGGTACCTTGGTGGTTTTTGCTTTCCAGTTTATGATGCAAATCTCCCGCTCCACTATATTCCAAAGGTGCTCTTTTGGATTGAGATCTGGTGGAGATATGAACTACAACAGACTGGCCTCCCTTTAAAAAACAAGAACATACTTTACCACATACTCTCCACCAGGCTTTAGGTGATTTAAGGTGCTGTCATTTTCTGTTTCCTCCAGATAGGAACAGCACATCCTCTCCAGCAGCTTTGCCCCTCATCACTTCCTTATTTTAGATTAAACACACTCAGGGCACAAAAGAGGGCTCAAGTGTGACTCTGACTTTAAGATGACGGGTATAACGCCCCTAAGGACAGGGAAAATATTTGTTCACTGTGGAATGAATAAAATCCCCAAAATCACAAAGACATCTCTCTGTGATACTCATGACACTTTATTCCCAAACTGAAACAAAAGTTATTTTGCATTTCACTTTAAAAAGCTGTAACAAACATGGGCTGCTATGAATAACCTTTAATTTTTTTAATGTGTTTAAGGCTTTAAAAAGAGACCAACGTCCGAGGCCGGGACCAAGAAATGATGCTCATGCTGAATCCCCAGACGTGATCTACTCTGCAGTAGCTTCACACAGGGCTGCTCCCACTGAAGCTCCCACTGAGCCCATCATTCAGATGCAGCCTGAGAGTTGTTACGCCACAGTGAAGAAAACTAGAGCATCCTGAACCATTCAGCATGATTCTGTTAATCAATCAATTAATCAATTACTTCATTGTAAATGCACATGTGACAAGTACAGAGCAACAAAATTCTTCTTCTTCAAAGACAGAGACATGCATGGAGGAGGAAGAATCGGGAAGACCATCGGGTCTCCAGCTGATTAATTTTTACCCTGAATGGAGTCATGAAAGATGTCTCACACCAACTGAAACATGAGTATACATGTTCATCTATTTCTCCCCTGACAGACATATGTATGTATATATGTTCATCAGTGACCCTCTCTACAATTCAATGTATGTATATATGTTCAGAAAATGTTATCTATAAATCCTCATCAATGCCCCCCCACACAGACACACACAGACACACTTTGTACAGTTTAATGTAAATGTTTGTGGTCTTTCTTCAGAAAACCCTCCTGTCACATCTTTGTTTCAGGATCCGGTTACTGTAATCTCAGGTTTTATATATTAATATTTATTTATTTATTATCACAATAACACTATGAGGTGTAAAAACTCATAAAAACATTAGAAAATGCATAAACTGATTTGGTGCTTACCTGTCGAAGAGTATTGGGGCCATGTTAGATGGATAAAGTTATTTTTGGGAAGTCGACACTGAAGTGTAAATTTCAACATTAAAGTTGAAATGACAAGAGTAAAGTTGAATGATAATTTATTTTGACTTTGTTCTTAACATTTGCACTTTTATCACAAATTTGTTATTCAGCTTTATTCTCATCATTTCAACTTTAATCCAGAAATTTTCACTCTAATGTTGACTTCCCCAAAATTATTTTCTCCATCTAACATGGCCCTAATACTGTTCCATATTTACCTATGTCATAAAAGGAGTAATCATTTATAATCATTACTATAAAAGTTACTTAAGTTGTTGTGTTAATTAATTTAATTTAATTCAATTATTTTTTCCCCAAATATATCGTGTTTGTGTGAATAAAAGGCATTAACTTAAATCATTTTGCAGAAAAGTGCTTTTAGAATTTTCTTGTGCCATGACCTGGCTCACAGACATGACAAAGGCGAGGAGACGTACGGGTTTCACTGAAGATTAAATGATTTATTACAAATAATTAGAATCAAATTCATAAACAACTGAAGGAAAACAACTAAACTAACAAAGAAAATTAACTAAATGAAAACATAAATGGAATCATCTGGCTGCGGATGGACAATACAAAGCTGCAGCACAGAGCAGCATACAGAGACAGAGTGAAGGTCTAATGGCCTTATACACCTGGTGGAGTGGCCAGATCCGCCCAGGTGAGGCAAACCCCACCTACCAACCTGCAGGGGAGGACAAAACAAGACAACAGACAAAACAGCAAGCCCTAGAGGCAGGAGGCCGTCACACTTGCATGAGTTTATCCGCCACGTCCAACATGGCGGACACGCTGACGTATTACGTACACAGCAACGGGCCCAATGGTGCGTTCCAGTTGTAGTCGGAGGTCGGAATTTCCCACTTCCGATCAGGAAATTTTATCTGGAACGCCCCCAGAGGTCGGAATATCCTACTGGGAACTCGGTGAAACCTCACCACCCCCGAGTTGACAGTCGAAGATGGATGCCCCCAGTGTGAACAGTTATTTAGCTCCTGGAATAATCCATTTATTTGCACTTCTGACTGGGGTGTGTCGCTCTAGATCAGCTGTATGCGAAGTAGTGTTAGACTTATATTTACAAAAATGCTGCCATAGTGATAATCACATTCTTCATGTATATTTGTGAACAACAACGCAGGGCGTGCTAACAACAGCTAACAATAGCCTGGTAGATCGACATGTTTTTTTTTCCACTTCAACTGGAAAGCAGATCAGTCGGAGATGATGTCACTCCCAGTTCCCAGTTCCCAGTTCCGAGGTTAATGGAACGCAGCAAAAGTCATGCCCAGGAAACTACGTCACATCGATATTCCTGCTTGGAGCTGGGAAACAGAAACAGGGAAAGCTGAGAGGGGTGTAGACGCCCGACTCAAACGTAACGAATACAGAAAAAGAGGCCTTGTGGCTGACTTTCCGTGTTCAGGTCATGTCAGTTATGGACTCCACGGCTGTTGTGATTTATTTTTTAGTACTGCTCTCTCAAACTGAAGGTAAGCAGCTTATTTATTTATTTGTCTGTACAGTTGTAGTTCTGCATATCAGGTCTCAAAATGTCTGAACAGAGACACCCTCCTGACATGTTAGGCTGAATCCCAAACCGCCCCCTACACACTTCATTTTGGAGTGACACTCGTTAGTGAAGACCAACGAGTGTCACTCCAAAATGAAGTCACACTCGTAGATATGGAGGGCACTTCCACTGGAGGAGGAGGGTATGTAAATATGACGGGCAGGAAGGGGAGGCCCTCTTCACTTCACTGGAAAACAGAAAACCTCGTGGCCATGGCAACAGACGCCCCATGTATGGCTGTTACGCTGTGTCAATGATTGTGATGCCCTCGGACAGGAGTTTTAGATTACTTCAAGTTATTGAAGTGATTCCACATATCTTTCAATCTGATTACAATCTGACAGTTCCAATTAAAGAAATTAATAATGCTGCCAATTGTGCTCACATTTTATGGTGCCAGGGCTGCAAAATCATATCACGCCAGAATAGAGTATGATCTGCTTGTTTCGTTTATATTAGGGCTGTCACTTTAGTGCATTAATTAAATTAATTAATTGCAACACAGGTTAATGCGTTGTCAAAATTAATTGCAAGATTAATTACAGCACGGAAACATTTCAATATTGTCCAGCTGGAGGACCCGTACATGGCAGTGGCACGTCACTTCACACATGTGTCTCTAGTCAAACCAAACAAAGCCCAGGTGACAACAGGAATGGCATATTTAAGACTTAGTCTTATTTTATTTTTTAATTTATTTATCTACATTTCTACTACATTCTTTAATAATGCATCAGGCCTAATTGTTTTGCTGGATGTCCTCGACCTTTTTCTTATTTTGAATTTGATTTATGAAACACACTTAAAGTGTAATTTGAGTTGCCTGATTGAGCTTAGAATTTTCTGGACAAGTTTCCCTGACTTTGGTTTTATTTAGTCACCAATAAAAATGTGGATTTACAAATCTTCACTTCTTAGTGTTTTCATTTGATTAGTCATGCACTACAATTTTAAAATATCCTAGAATTTAAATTCTTTATTTGGGTACTTTAAAGGAATATTTCACCCAAAGAATGATATGCCTTCATTTTCTACTCACTCTCATGCTGAGCAACACTCTGGAGCACTTTTTTGATGTCTCACATGCAGCTGGAGGTCCGGGGGGATTTTCGTTGTCAACAAACTTCCATCTAACAGGGGAGAATGGAGCCTGAAAGAAAAAGGTCCATAAAAGTCCACAAAAACGTGCCTATTTTCCTTCATACTGCTCGTCCGCTGTAATCCAAGTGTTCTGAGCGGGTAACGTCCATAATTAGTTCGAAACGAGGTCATTTAGTACATTTCAGAAGAGGAAGCCTAAACAGTGCTATATCGTACTTCCGCAGTGCACGTCTACGCGCGCTCCCTGCACTACGTAAGCCGCGGCAGACCAATCCAGACAGCTACATTTGAGACATCAAAAAAGTGCTCCGGAGTGTTGCTCAGCATGAGGGTGAGTAGAAAATGAAGGCATATCATTCTTTGGGTGAAGTATTCCTTTAAGCAGATATGGGATTAAAATGTGATTAATTAGATAAATTAATTATAAATGCGGTAATTAATTAGATTAATTTTTTAAACCGTCTGACAGCACTAGTTTAAATCTTTTAAAACCATGCTATATATGATTTTTTGTCCGTGTGGAGAACAAATGGACACATGCTGTACTTACATTTATGTTGTTTCCTCTCCCTTTTAGACGTTGCACTTCCTGCAAATGTCTTTGAAAGCCTGCATCAATGCAGACTCGCTGTTTAAGGGCTGAACGGTCCATCCCCCCTCCACACTATGGGTGCTTCCCAATGTGCCAAAATGCAGTCTCCTCTCTCCTCTCTCCTCACTCCTCCGCGACACCGGAAGTACTTTGTGAGCAGCCATATTGAAGGACATTCCAAAGCGCCAAATGCGCTCGGAGGAGAGAGGAGAGAGGAGAGAGGAGACTGATCTGGAGGAGGTATAATCGAGGAAACACAAGTGCAGGCTACGCGGAAGTCTTTTCACTGACAGACACGCCCCCTTGTAACATATCAGCAGCCAGCTGTAAAGCGTCAGCTGCCCACATGTGTGAAATATAAACATCACGGCGCAAAAGAAAGTGTTAAAGTGTAATTAGCAACTTCTTGGAAGTCATTGTGATGAGTATATCCACATTTCACACAAAGCAGCCGATGTGTAGGCCTAATGTTCCCTCAAAATGTGAGCAGTTACTAAATTTCAGTGTCTCTTTTATCTCTTTTTTATTTTTCTTCACTGTGCAAAGAAATATTTGACTAATCATTTAAAAGTATTTTAAGATGAACATATTGAAATCACAGAAAATATTGAACACTATCATGGGGCAGTTCTTTCAGGTTTTCCATCTGTTGTCAGTCATGATTTATCTGTGTTGTTTTGTTTATGTCTGTAACTGTGAGGCTGCTACAGTAGACAGGTCTGTTCAGGAAAACACATTTTACATTAGATTAGACAACTTTATTTATCCTAAAGGCCTATTCAGTTTTTGCAGTCTACCCAGACCATACAAACATTTACAAACAGCAAACATGGACAATATTAAATAATAAAAAAAGAGATGTTTATTGACAAATATCAGCACCCAATATACCCCATGGTCAGGCAGATTATAATGCACATTAATAAAAAGCATGTTTTATGTAGTTCCTGATAAGTATAAATAAGGAGAGTGAATTGTACACTGTTATCTCAGGCCTTTACATTTTTTCTATATAAATGCGCAGAGGGGGGTTTAAGTGCTTAGTGCAGAATAAAAACATTATTTATGAACACAAAGTTGTCGCAATATAACAATTAAAAACTCCTATCATTCTGTGCCTGAGAAAATGTGACATTTTTCTTTTTCATTCATGAACATATTCATGTTAAATTGATGTAAAGTTAATATGAATGTACCGCGGTCGAGCGCCCTGGAGTTTACATTATTTTCCTTAATTCTGTTTCTCCTGTGGGCTCAGACCGGCATATCCAGCTGTGACGCCGTCATCACTAAAAGACGTCGCTTCATGTGACGCTCCGGAGGAGAGGACATCTCAATGCTCCTAAAATGAACCTCCTCGTCTCCTCTCTCCTCTGTTCGTTTCCTCGCGTCTCTGGCATGCATCTCTGGTAGGCGAGACCAAGACGCAAGTGGAGGAGTCGAGTGGAGGAGGCGAGGATGCAACTTTGGAGCTTTGGGAAGCACCCTATGTGGTTTGGGATAGCCCTTATGCTGCGTCCATTAACCTCGGAACTGGGAACTGGGAAAGTGGAGTGACGTCATCTCCGCCTTATCGGCATTCCAGTTGAAGTCGGAAAAAAAACATGCCGATCTACCAGGCTATTGTTAGCCATTGTTAGTACGCCCTGCGTTGTTGTTCACAAATATCACATGAAGAATGTGATTACCACTGTGGCAGCTTTTTTGTAAATCTAAGTCTAACACTACTACGTATACAGCTGAATTAGAGCAACACACACTCGACATAAGTGCAAATAAATTGATTTTTACAGGAGCTAAATAACTGTTCACACTGGGGGCTGCCATCTTTGATTGTCAACTTGAGGGTGGTGAGGTTTCACCGAGTTCCTAGTAGGAAATGCCGACCTCTGGGGGCGTTCCAGATAAAATTTCCTACTGAGAAGTGGGACGTGCCAACCTCCGACTTCAACTGGAACGCACCATTAATATGGCGGACCCTCTGCAAGGACGCGCAAACGGAGGTGTAGTGGGTAGGGAGAGTGTGTAGGGGGCAGTTTGTTAAAAAATATCAAGATATTTCACAGGACGTTTATGATCGGAAAAAAGCCAGTGCCATTGAATTTATGAGCTCTTTTATGAATAACATACGGTCTTGTATAGTGTGTTACAGTTTTTCATGGTGACAGTACTGAGTTTTCATTCATCGCTTTCCTTTGCTATGGTGAATTGCCGACGCTCCCTAAGCCATCGAGCATCACTGACAGCATTTTGATAGAAACAGTAGCTGTCTGGCTCGGAGGGCGGCTCGTTTTGAGGAAAAAGCGGGTTGTAGCTCGCAGTCTTCATGACGGTGGCTGAAAAGAGGGTCAGATCAGTGAATATTTTTCTGACCTTGCCCAGTCAGTAGGAGGAGGCGTCAGCGGCCTGCAGCAATGCTGCGCCTGGTGCGTTTACGTTCATCTGTTCAGAAAAAAAAATTAAAATACATTTATTTATTTCAGGGTCAAGGGTCAATTAAATTATGATTTTGTATTGGATTTAGAAGCTCTATTGCATTTGTTGATTTCATAAGTTTTATAGATTTATAATATATTTTAAACTCATTAATAAAACCTTTAAATGCAGGTGGGGACTTGATAAATTTAGAGTTATGTATGTAATGTTTTGCCAATATAAGGATTACATTAACCAGCAAGTTGTCTGATTTGTTTTCCAAAACCTTCCCATATAAAATATCGACATGTGATTCTAATTTAATTGGTATATTCTCTCTCTCCAACCATAGCTGGATCTGGGACCAAAAGTTTCGAACACAATTACATTCATAAAAAATATTCCATGTGGTTTCCACTTCATTTTTTTACAAAAGATACATTCATTTCTATTAAAATTAAATCTTAGTCTTAAAAATTCACTTGAAGGATATATGTTGTTGATAACTTTAAAATGAATTTCCTTGGATTTTGGAAGTATGGGATACTTTAAATATTCTGTTCTTAACTTTTTAACCTTAACCAAGTCATAGTCTTTAAGATCTTGGGTTCTACTGTACTGTTTTGAATAAAGCTTATCAGTTAGTATTTATGTAATGAACTTGTTATTACATTTTTTGTCAAAAAAAAGTAGATCACCTATAAGAAAACTTGGTAATCTGCATATTGAGTTGGAGTGAATAATCACCTCTTTAGCTAATAGCAAGAAGGGTTTTGGAATAGCATTAACCAGACTAAAAAACAGTTTTGTCAATTCCTTTCAAAGTTTGGATATTTTTAAGGTGAATAGCCATCAATTCAGCAGCTAAAATGAAAAGCCCTGGACTGCAGGGGCAGCGCTGAATTACACCTTTGTTTAAGTTGAATGGACTCGTGCTACCATGAGATAATGACACAGAGCTATTTCTGTTTTTATAGAGTATCTGCATTGCGTTGATAAACTTAGACCCATAACCAAAAATCTGTAAAGCTTGTGTTAAAAAAAGGATGCTCCAAGTTATCAAATGCCTTTTTAAAATCTAAGAAAAGCATAAAGCCATTATCATGTATAAAACCTTCATAATCATTATTCAAGAGTGTAATAAGTCTAAGATTGTCTATAAGTTTTTTGTCCTTCCCAGGTTTTGGGATAAGAACTAGTACTCCCTGCTGCATTGTCGGTGGGAGGTTTTGTTTTTCAATTGCTTCTTTCAATACTTCAAGTAACATTTCTCTTAATTCTGTCCAGAAATGCTTATAGAAATTTGAGGTCAGGCCATCAGAACCTGGGGATTTGTTTAGTTTTAATTTTTGAACAGCTTTATCCAGTTCAATCAGAGAAATGTTAGAGTCACAAAGTTCGATAGCTTCATTTTTTATTTTTGGGATGTTATGATTTTTTATTTTATTAAAAAATAATTCAGAATCATTTAATGAGAAACTAGATCTATACAAAGAGGTGTAGAATGAAGTGATTTCATTAGATATTAATTTAGAGTTAGATCTTTTTAATGCATTCCTTTGCTTATGACAGAATCTAACTGTCTAAAATTCTAAAAGTAATTGATTTTGGTCAGTTCAATTAGTAAGACTACATAGGTTGTTTATTTATGATTAACTTTTTCTTTATTAAAGGTTTAATTTCAAGTGTAATAAGAGAATGATCTGTCAATGGAGCTGAATCCATTGCAACTTTTGAGATGATATTGCATAACCTGTTGCTGACTAACCATAAGTCAATTCTAGATTTAGCACCTCCATTGGGTTTAAACCATGAGAATTGCTGTGTATCCCCATAGGTTTCCCTCCAAATATCACTTAGATTTAGATCTATGCAGAATGTTTGAATTAATGTATTATAATGATTTTGACTATATTTACTTGGCCACCGATCTATCCTTTTATCAGGCACGCAATTAAAATCACCTCCTGTAATTATGACCTCCGTGGGGTATTTGCTCTTCTGCTCTAAAATAGTTTCAGCCACTTTAGAGAGCAACTCTTCATTTTGTGGACTATTGTAACCATAAATGTTTGCAATAATCATGAAAGAGTTGTCAATGCTTATAACTAGGGCTGCACGATATTGGAAAAAACTGACATTGCGATTTTTTGGGAGTTTGCGATATATTGCGATATATCTTGCGATATTAAAAATAGAAGACTTTTCACCAGATGACTTGAATAGCTCTGTTTGGGAAGAATTTGGTTGACTCACAATGACACCATTGTATTCGTATAATGCAGTCTAATCCAGGCTAAGGGGGTTCATCTGTGAATGATGAAGATTGCTGTATATAAAAGGGATCCAGGAGGCCATGTCCCTGTACAAAATAGAATAGGTTTCAATTTCAGTTGCCATTTTAGTAAATGGGGAGCAATTCGATAGTATTGCATGTGAAGGACTATTGTAACCATAAATGTCGATGTTCAAACGATAAAGAGTTGTCAATGCTTATAACTATAACAATCCAGCGTCCATATTCATCTTTTTTGATAGATGTAACTGATCCAGTGCAATTATTCAGTAAAATCACCACTCCAGACGATTTTGAGGTACCGTGACGATAGTAAATTTTATCCCCCCATTGATTATTCCAAAATTTTTCAACAGTGGATGTTGAGTGTGTTTCTGAGAGGGGTCTGCAGCCAGACCATCTTGGTGTTTCTTGCAAGAAGTTAATTTGAGCTTTCTGACTTTTACAGAATAAAAAAATAGCCTTTCTCTTGACCCTGTCTTGTAAACCTCTAGTATTTGAAGAAGAAAATAAAACATCACTTTTAAAGAACATAAAATAAATAATATAAAAATTATATATAAAAATAGAAAAGTGTGCTTGTACCCGGAATTAGCTTAGTAACTGTGCTAATACTACTAAAAACATCTTTTTAACAGTTAGCTGAACAGCAAACTTTTAGAACAATATGCATTTAAATTCTGGTTTTACCCGAGTGTAAAGAAAAGTTGATTTCAGTCTGTCATTTTCATCCAGCCGCGGTGACCCGTTTTCCTTCCACATAAGCGTAGCGACCCTTGAATGCCGTCTTCTTCCCCTCCTTTCGAGCCTTGGCGATGATGGGCCCCACATCATCCCGTGCCAGCTTGTCCTCCTTGGTCATGTCCTCCACGAAGCGTATCTTCAGATCCTCACACACCTGATGCTTGTTTGATGCTCTCCATATCCCAGTCGACCCTCTTGACGAACTGTATTATGACTTGACGTGGCTTACTGTCGAGTTTTCTCCCGAGCCTATGAACCGAATCAACCGTCTTCTCCATCTCCGGGGCAAGTTGCGGTGAAATACGGCACAACAGGTTGATGACATCCTGCCTTATATTTTCACCTTCACGCTTTGAGCCCGTTGATCCGGAGGTTCCACCTTCTTTAATATCTTTCAACATCTTTGACTCTCTCACGCAGCTCATTGTTTTCCTGGGATAACTCTGCCAGCGCACTTTCTATGTTGGCCATTTTTTTTTTACAGTCTTCTATTTCTGTCATATTGAAAGTGATGCTCTCACTGTGTTCTTTGATAGTAGTGGTTGGTATAGTAGTGGTAAATCAAATAAAATTTGTGAAAGTCTGTGTCTGCTAACTGTAGAGCGTCTACTCAGCCGCCATCTTGCCCCTCCACCCGCCGGGGCCATGGATGTACAGCCGGGGCAGGCTGTTTGACGCTCCCTGTTAAACAAGGACAGCAACACTGCCGCCTAGTGGATGGAGGGGGCAGGGCTCTAGACACACGTGAATATTCTCAACCTGTGTGTGTGTGTGAATATCTGTGAAACTGCGTTACGTTTGTCTCAAAAATGGATGCTCGCTACCGCTGATCCAATTAACGCATTTTTAAATGATTCACAAGCACAACTGAATATTTACAAATGATAAGTCACGACAAATGCTCTCACAAACTTTAAAAATACATGTGAAAAACGTGGATATATTTGTGAACCTTAAAAACACATGTGAAAATCATGCATATGTTTGCCAATCAGAGAAACACGTGAAAATCGTAAAAATATTTGTGAATCCCAAAAACACATGAGAAAATTATGTTTATATTTGTGGATCTGCAAAACACATGTGAAATTCATGGATATTTGTCTGCATATTAATGACGTAAATCCCTCCAAATATGTGTGTGCATTTCTAGGAAACTGCGTTACGTTTGTCTCAAAAATGAATGCAGTAGTCAGTTGATCCACAAACGCACTTCCAACAGTTCACAGGCAGAATTGAAGATTTACAAATGATAAGTCATGATAAATGCACTCACAAAATTTGAAAACACATGTGAAAATCAAATATATATTTGTGAATCCGAAAAACACATGTGAATATTATGGATATATTTGTGGATCTGAAAAACACGTGAAAATCACGGAAAGATTTGTGTGCATCATTTTGAGACAAACCTCTCCCCATACTTTTATATTTGTGTTGACTCATTTTTGTTAACAAACCAAACTGTGAAGATGAGTCCATATTAAGGAAACGCCCCTGGCACAGCTCACTGCAGACAGCTGCTGATCTCACACATTATTCTGTAAACGCCCACCAAACACACTGGAGCATAGAGCAGGACGATCTAGGTGTTTGCAAGCTCAACAGTCCAAATTAAAAAGGACAAACAGAAATGCTTTTTCATATTTAGAATAAAACTGCATTTTTTGACTCATAAATGAAATGAAAAGTAAAATAAGTCATCCAAACTGCACTTTTTCTTGTTCAGGACTGCTTATTCTGTATCATCATTAAAATGGAAAAGCAAAAGACTTTTATTTTCAAAAGATGCCCCAACAAATAGTTACTAAAATTCAATCTGAATTGACAAATTTGAAAATGAAAGAACATAGCAGTAATTCTTTTTATTTTTAACAATGTATTGGATTTGTTCTTTTTCTGTTTGTATTTGAAAAAGAAAAAGAACCCAATAAAATGAAGTTATAAAATAGTTAAAATAAATGCTAAATCATCAAAACTGTCTTTTCATTTTTTAATTTAATTTTATGACACAGAAGAAATTTTTCATATTTATACCTGCCTTGCCAAAAAAGGTCCATAAGTCACTCTGAGCCAGCGGTCCAAAGTGGTGCAGGAGAGTGACGTCAGCGGCTGCTCTTCCTCTTCTAAACTTCTGCAAACTTTTCACAGCCTGTTCCCCTTCAGACTTTTGACCTTCAGCCATGTTCCCCCCACTCTCACTCACAGCAGCTAGAAAAAGAAATGTGTCTGGAAGCTTGCCATAAACTGTAAAAAACATGGACGCCATGTCGCTGGGCTCAAATTGAAGCCTCCACGAAAACTGCCCCCCCTGGTGACTGGCTGCAGTATAGGTCAAATCTCCATCTCCCCCCATTCATCTGGACGGGCCCGAGTGAAACTTCAAAAATTAATACACCTCGTAGAAATATTTCTCCCACCCGTATGCTGTGGTGATGTGAAAGTATTATTGGGCTGCGTGTTTTCCAAGTCCTCTTTTTTCTGAAAAGTTTCTTTTTCATCAGTTATTAGAGTTTAAAAAATAACCGCGGTTTACGGCAGTTTCACAATGATTGTGTACGGCGTATGCTGCGGAGTTTTGCGACCGTTTACGACATCTACGTCGTAATATTGTCCAGATTCTCTAATGGCTGCTCAATGGCGGCGCCCTGACGGGGGATATTTTGGCTTCAAATCCGTTACATGGTAGAAGGCGGAGCCACGCTATCCAGTTCTTAATACATCCATGAAGCTTGCAGACATCCCCACCACCCACATTCAGAATTTGAAAAAGATATTCACATTTCTGGAACATATTCATTAATAAAGTTGACACTGTAAAGTACAAACTCATGGTGAAATCAACCCTCCAGCCTCTCTGCCAACACTGCAGGCTTTTTTCAAAGCTCAAAATACAAACATTTGCTAGTTTAAAGTTAAACTACAAAAAGAACTGTTAAAAACCTGACAGGTATTCGCATCGCCCCTATGTCACACCCCAGTTTGAGAATCTCTTGATATGAGACCTTTAAACATGAAGAGCTGTAGCATCTTCTCAGCTTCTCTACTTTACACTTAAGCTCTAATTTTAAAGAAATAGGCTTTAATTCAATACTTTATTTTTGGAAGACATTGTATCTCTTTATGGTAAAGTAAATATGAAAAAGTAATGTCCTTTTGGTTTATTTTATTTGTGTCATAAAACGTGCAGCCTCAGGATGCTGGTTTGGCGACCAGGCACGTCCCATACATACTTCTGATGGCCCAGGTTTGAATCCAGCCTGTGGCCGGTTTGTAGATTATCTTTTCCTACTCTCCCTTGTTCTCCTTTCACAAGCCTACCCACTGTCATTCTCTCTCCTATAAAAAAAACCCTAAAAAATGTGCTGCCTAAAGAAGGAAATGAAAATGCAGTTTGTATGATTTAGTATTTGTTTTAGTTATGAGTCAAGCTAGCAGCCATAACCTTGACATTAAAAAGCATTATTACTAATGATTTTTCATTTTTCAAATTTGCCAATTCAGATTGACTTTTGGTAACTATTTCCTGGGGCATCTTTTGAAAGTTACATTTTAAACATCCTTTTTTCTTCTTTTAAATTAAGTCACAGAATGAGCACTCTTGAAAAAGAAAATCAAAATGTAATCAGGGAGATTTTTTTTATTCATTTTATTAATGTGTCGAAAAATGCTGAAATATTATGAAAATGAAAAAGCATTTCTATTAATTATTTTAAATTTGGATTTTGATCCATATTTGCTATCATGGAACACCACCCAGTCAGTCCGATCAAATACCCATCAACCAATCAGAAAATAACATAGAGCTGATACCAGCCAATCAGAAAATAGCACTGCTGTATCTGGGTAAACACTGACCACAGACGTTTCAGACTGCACACAAACAGGAGAGCCTTATCACATGACTACAGTAAATTTTTCTCATCATTTGATTTTGTAGCCCACTGATTGATGAAATAACTTATTGAATAAAAGGAAAACAATGAGAGCTTATTCTTTTTCTTCTTCCAAACCAACAATTAACCAGTAAATCAAAGTCTAATCACACTGATGTACAAATTGTGGTTACCAGGCATCATATTAAAGAAAAATCATCAATGTTAAGTTAGTTTGGTTAATATTTAGACTTTGAACATCAGAAATGTTTGGTTATAATAAAATAAAATTGTATATTTTTAGAATGAAAGACCATGGTCAGATGTTGGAGGTAAATAATTATTAAAAGAATAAGAATAATTGTTTTAAGTAATAATAAGACTGCTATGCACCAGTCAAGGGGGAAAGTGCATACCATAAGGTTTTAAAATAATACCGTTTTTCCCAGTTCCCAAACGAAAATATGAGATTTGTCAAAGGTTTAACAAGATTTATTTACAATAAAAGAAATAAACAGCTCACTTTCAAAAGCTTTAACAGAAAATCTGGATCCTAAACAAAGGAGGCGAAAAGCTCTCAAAAATAAACTACTCCAGAGAAAAGAACACAATTCACTAAGAGAAAATAAACTAAGGTGGACCAGTTAAACAAAGAACATAGCTACATCAATTCGCACAAATGATTCACGGAACAAACGACGGTTGGAGGCAGGGAAGTACAGAGTGATGTGCTGCTGTCAGGATGGTCTGCCCGTAACTGTCAGGCCACCGGATTTAAAGATGCTGAGGCCAATCAGCGCCGCGTCCTTGCCGCCAGTCCCCTGACCTTATTAGCCAATCCCGCAGTCCAAGATCTGAAAAGAGATCCACACACACAAGACTGCACACTCTCTCTCACAAACAAACGGGACGAAAAACGAAGATCCACACAGAACAGAGCACTCACTCACACACAGAAAAACACAAAACCAAACCAACTACGGCCATAGCCGTAACAAAAACTCATAAGGTAATTGTTGGGGCAGAAAAAGCAGCTGACTTCTGATTGACCCAAATTTAATATTAATATATGCCATTAGCATCAATCTTTATTTGTATAGTGCCAATCCACAGCAAGTGTTATCTCAAGACACTTTACAAAAGAGCATAAAACTATACCACTATACATATAAAGCACACATACATATTTATACAAACATAAACATCCAATACCCAACATGAATCCAATAGCCAATCAGAAATCCCTCATCAAGGCAGCAAGAAAAAATCTCTTTTTAGCCGTAGGAAACCTTGAATGTTCTGTGTTGGGTGTGCAGGTGAAGGAAGGGAGGTAAGAGGAGACAAGTGGACTAAAGTAAGAAATAAAGTGACAGATCCATGAACATACAGTGGGAGGAAAAAGTAAGCACACCCTTTGTAATTTTGTACATTTCTGCATAAATTGGTCATAAAATGGGGTCTGATCTTAACTCAAATCACAAGAATGAGTAAACAGTGTCTGCTTAAACTAATGCCACCCAAATAATTACATTATAGACACTGATTAAAATAAAACAAATCTGGTTAAGATATCTCATCAACAGCCTTTGAAACAACTTTCTTAAAATGTAAATAGGCCTGGGCAAAAAATCCATAACATTTAAAAATCAAGTTGGCAAGTCAAATCGATTTGTTTTTCCTGAAACTCAAGTTTAATGATTTTTTTTTTTTTATTTAACCCATTCATTTTACATTCCAGAGGCCTCGAGGCTTTCCGTAGTGCACTTCCTGCAGTATGTCACTCTCCTCCCCCTGAGACGTCATGCGCATAAGCAACATAGACAACATGGTGGCGGCCGCCATAACCAGCGAGGAGAAAGAGGGGCTTCTGCCCAAGAAAGGTCCCTCAAAGTCCGTAATTTGGAATTGGTTTGTTTTGATAATTTTAAATGTATTTTTATGGGCATTTTGTGCCTTTATTTATAGGAGACAGACAGTGGATAGGCTTGTGAAAGGGGGCGAGAGAGTAGGGGAAGACACTCTGCAAACTGGTCACAGGCAGGATCTAAACCCAGACCAGCAGATGCACGTACATGGGGTGCCTGGTTGCCAACCACTCCGCCAAACCAGCACCCCTGGTTTGGTTTTGCAGCGTCTGACGAACGCCAAACTACACCTCACTGCACATTGTGTCTGAATTCAGTTGTTGTCGGTGGTAGTAGCAGCACGACTAATGTGTTTACGCATTTAAAACACAGACATCCGGCTGAGTGGGAGAAGTGCTGCATTCTTCAGCAAGAAAGCTCAAGCTCTCACAGCTCTAGCAGTTCTTTGTCATCTATGAAACAGACTACTCTTCCTCAAAGCTTTTCAAGCTGTGTCTCATACAAAAAGAGCATTTGGCTACAAATATGTTTCCAATCTATTCGGTGGAGTAGAGAGGTTCTTACCACATGCTGAAAGTTTTAAAATTTTTTACAACAAACACTACCACTGCAGGCATTTTGTTGTCTTCACAATTAATTCAAACAAGTGTATAAATCACCCAGCTCTAATTGTAGATGTTCCCCTATCAGACTGGCCCAAAAACCTGTTTAAACCTGGAAACATTCGGTTCCTGTCTTCAGTGTTAAAAGGTTTAATCAGCATTTCCACCAGGGTTGACTCACCCTGCAAGTGACATTGGTTTTTATCGACTCTTCTCCAATTGGCTTCAGCAGGAACATCACACCCGGGTTGACCCGCTATTTACAGATGATGGCGCTGTAACATGCCCACGGCATCACATCGTCCCCTCCGTCTGTAACTTACGTGACTCTCAGCAGCAAATCCATCCACCTTTGTATCATAGTTTGTACGTTTTTAAAGAGGGACAAAAGTATACAGTACAGAAAACCATCTCCAAGTCTTCCATGCTCATTTCCATTGTTCAACATCAGCCTGTTGCATCAGAGGAAAAAAAACAGCCACACAGCTCATCTTCTGCCGGTTTGACCCGGTTCTGGTGGCAGTGGGAAAAGAGTCACTTGTCGATTGTTAGCGAGTAAACCTGTCTTGACCACCTAATTTTAGTGTGAAAACAGTGATCTTCTTCTGTTCTTGTTCCAGGTGACGGAGAGGAGGAGCGTTTATCTGTGAAGACAGGAACAGATTTACTCCTGGAGGTCGGGAAACCTGTCATCTTACAGGAGCATGAATCTTTGTTTTGGAAGTTCAACACTACAGTGACGATCGTTATATTATCTCATACAAATGAAGAAGAACTTAACCCAAACTACGAAGGAAGAGCTGAACTTGTTCCTCAAAATCAGTCGTTGCTGCTGAAGAATGTGCAGAAGACTGACAGTGGAGAATACAGGGCAGTGGTCTTAAGTTACAGAGACAGAGTGTTGGTTACATACCAGGTCACAGTTCACGGTAAGTATCTTCTCATCTCAAATATCTCACAGAAATAAAAGTCGTCTTCTAATTAAAAAACCCTCACGTACTGTCCTCTGATTCTTACAGAATGGAGGCACAGAAAGAGTAAATACAGAAATAAGTCTGAAGATTCTGATCTGATTTGGATGTAAATGTTCACATCACAGAGGGGGTTTACGGGGCGCACATGTTTTTGCTAAGATGTTGAAAGTGTTTGGTTCAAAGTTGAGCAACTTGATGTTTGTTAAATTGAACAAACAGCAGCCCAATCTTTAGGATGGTGAACCGAGTTGCAGTGATGGGCAGTAATTTCACTTTACATTGAATCATATTTTCCAGTAGAATTGTGTTAGCATTGTTGTTTTCTTACTCAAATATCTTTTCACTAGCTTAGTTATTTTATTGATGAAGCAGCGTGTTAGCATCTAAACAAGCTCCACTCTTCAGAGAGGGAGAGCAGCAGCAGAGCTCAGCAGAGATTTCAGTCAGATTAGGGGAGACTAAAGGTGCGTTCACACCGGACGCTACCTGTACTACCTCGGCGATCACTCTCCATTCAAAGTCAATGTACAGCCACGATGGGGCGGGGCTAACCCTCTGCGATGTGACAGCCTGGTACGAGATGATCACTTCACTCGTCGCGCGATGTCAAAGTTAAAAAAAAAAGTAGATCTATTCAGGCAATGTCGTGTGTGACTGTGCAGCATCAGCCAATCAGCGGTGTGTGTACGTGTGACGGTGCAGTTATTCATCCGGACTACAGGGTGGATGAGTTCCGTCTAGGCGGAACTAATCTCAGTGAGGACATTTCGCCTAGATGGACCGCAGTAAACTCACAGATAATGCTGCTGCATCATCAGCTGCAGAGTTTTGTGTCTGATAAGTGAGTGAAAAGGAAACAGCTGGAATAATGTCCGCTTCTACATCCTATTATGTGATATATGATATGATCGCGGTGAAACTCGAGCGGACGTGACGTCACAGAGCGACGGCAGCGGTTACCAAAAGGTATTTATGGACGCACGACGCTACTCAGTAGGCGATGCGACTTTGGTAGCTGGGTCGCTTGCGGTGTGAATGCAGCATTAGGCTATCGCTTTTGCAAAAACATCAAAATCAAACGGTTTTTGGTCATGCACCCAAATAATCGAAGATATTTGATTATCCCCCCCTCCGCCCTTTCGGTAGAGACCCTGCGAATAAATCACAGCTACAAGGGGTTAAGCTCTTGACGAAGCGCCGCTGCACTCGGCCGTATAGCTTGGATGAAAAGTCGACGGCTGAGCCTGCACATTTTGATGTGGAGGACGAGTAAGAGAACTGTATTTCACAGAACACACAGCCTGATCTTTGATTTTTAAGTTTGCCATCTACAGTGGAGAACCAAAATTACTTCCACACAGCTCTCCTCACATGTGTCAGAGCTGTTAATGTCTGCTCGGAGCGGAAACTCTTTGTTTACTGAGGTCAAGAGAGCAGCAGATGTGTCTGAGGGTCAAGCTGCGCTCACAGCGCCCTCTGTTGGACAGAACAGTCCACTGCTCCAGGCGCACTGATGTGCTGCCACACTCAATATTTTACATTTGAATATTTATTCAATATTCTGTTATGGATATTTAACCTCAAATTCGATCGGTTATTTGAATATGGAATCTAAAGTGACAGCCTTAGGGGAGACAGGGACAAGGTGAACCAATGAGGTAAGATAAGAGGCCTCTTGTTGTTATTAGTCACCTTTATGAGCTGGTTTTGTGTTTATTTGACAGCTTAACCACTGTTTATCAGACTCTTTATCCACAAAACAGTATTTCAGCTGTTAGAACATTATTTCTATTCCATCATGGTCCACTCACACTACTCCTCCATTACAGTCTGTGTCACTCCAGACAGCGTTGTGTGACTGTGCTGACCTCTGAACTGAAGAAGAAGAACATTTGCCTCAACGCTGTCTGGAGTGACACAGACTGTAATGGAGGAGTATCCTGAGCGGACCATGATGAAATATTGGTGAAACTAATGAGTCTTTGGACGATTAATGCAGTTTTAGGAGCGGCGCTGTATGCCCTACGTGCTACCATTATACGGATGTCCGCTGCTCGATTTTGGATCTAAATATCTCCTGAAGCACTGTTTGGATCAGGAAAGCCTTCTGGGTGAGTATATTGTTCTACTTTATTCTATAAACAATGTGAAAGCTGCAGGAACCGAACTTTTCCTTTAAGAGACGAACATTTTAAACACATTTGATTTATGACAATGAAGCAGTTTGTTAACCTCTGACTCTGACTTTTGTTTGTCATCACAGCAGTTCATAAACAGAAGAAATTCTTATCTGAACGTTTTTAGTGTTTCACTAAAAAAGAAAAAGGTTTGTCATGAAAAGGGTTAGAGAGCGATCATCTGTTTGATTTGAAGCCAAACAAAACTCTGAGTCATGACCAGAGGCATTTCTGAAGTCTAATCTGGATTTTCTGTCCTTTTTTTGATCCAGAAAATTCTGCCCCCAAGGATGGTCCTTCAAAGATTATTGTTCCCCTTGTCGTCACCCTTGTCATCCTTGTGGTTGCATTAGTAGCAGGAGTAGTATATTATCGTCACCTTAAACAAAAAGGTGAGTTAAAGTTTACATTTTCTCAAAAACTGAAATGATAAAATCTGTGTGACTCTTCATCTCCTGTAGACTGACAGCACATCATCTTCTTCACCGTGTGATCTGGGGTCTATCTCTAACCCTCTCCCCTCACACGTGCACTCTCTCCTGTCATGGAGGGTCAGTCTCATTGAGCACTGCCTAAAACCTTAGAGTGGAGGGAGAGTGAGCAGTCAGACCCTCAACAGCAGCTCTGCTCTGATGCTAGCTCACTCAGCAAGTGATCCAGCAGTTTCTGAGTGGAGGAGTGAGGCTTCAGCTCGAGACGCTGTGGCTGTCATACAGACATGAGTGTGTGGTTCTTCACCTCAACAATAAGTTACAACAGACGGTTTTGGAAGAACAAAAATACATCAATCACTGATCCAGGAAACTTTAGAGTGAAAACATTCTGCTAAAACTGAGGGCAAACTCTGAAAGGCAGGGACAGGAAGTGCAATCAAGCTTTTTCTGTATTTTCTGTAACATATTCTACCAGTAAGCACAGACATATCTGCTGGGTTAAAGTAAACATGGCTCTCTGTTTCTCATTTTCTGGTTTGTTTTGGCACAGACTCGTGAGCACTCGAGTAGTTGAGCCTTGAGATTTTCTGCACAGCAGGAGTAATTTTTTTTCCGAACAGTTTTAAAAAAAAGACGTTTTTCTTTTTTCTTTTAAATCCATTTTTTTTGAACACAACAAACAACAGCAGTAGCAGCCGGAATATGGAAGAGTTCCTTGACATTTGAACTATGTTTATGAAGTCTCAAAACAGCTGCAAAAAAGCCGGAGGATGAGATGAAAAGTTGCTGGTTTTACTGACACAGGAATGATGTTTTTCCTTTAAAAAAAAAAGTCACTGATTGACCAAACTCAAATGCTTCTTCTTCTGGGTGCTATATGCTGTTGGTATATTCTTCCGCTGAGTGCGCATGTTCTGTGTGTATCAAACCTTATTTTAATATTATTATTTATTATTTAATACAAACTTTCTTTTAAGAGATTTAGATTTAACATTTATATTTATATTTAACATTTATGTTTATATTTATATTTAACATTATTTATATTATATTTATATATAGCATTTACGTGTGACATTTAATATTTACATTTAGCTATTTAAGATATTTCTAAGATGACAAATGTTGATCTAAATGTCAAAAGGTCACTATAAAACAATCACACCAGTTTTTTGCACATGGTTTGAAGCTAAATAGCTGATTATATTTCCTATTATTTTTATTATTATTGTCATTTTTATTATCATTATAGTTATAATTATTTAATCTTATTTATGTATTATTTTTTTAACACCTTAATATATTTTATTCTTCCATTTAGTAAAGAATTATTGTTTGGAATTTTATCATCTGTTTATTTATTTTCTTTCCACTTCAGTGCATTTTATCTCATTTTAATATATTACTATTTGAATTGCATTTTATTTACTTGTTTATTTTTATATCTGTTTATCTTAATATTATTCTTATCAAGATTTTATTTCATTTTATTTGTTTAGTTACTTTTATTGTTTAATTATTATTCTTAGTATTTCCTTTTTTTAATGAAAGATGGTGTTTCTCAGTTCTCTTTACTCTGTTTTCTGTTATTATCTTCTTATTCTTCATGTCTTTGTAAATGTGTATAAGTGAGTGTGTGTGGTGTATGTGGATTGCAAGGGTGGGGGTGAGGGATGGGAGGGAGGGTTGTATTTTTCATTGTGTTTATTTTTTGCCTTTGATTACTTTTTATTTTATTTTCTTCATTTCTGTGTGAAGCACTTTGTGCTACAAAATTTTCATGAAAAGTGCTATACAAATAAAGTTTGATTGATTGATTGATTGATAAATGTGACAAAATGTTGCTGTTTTTTTTTTTTTTTAGCATGCGCTGCTTTATAAACGGCGCCCCATACCCTTTCCATGGCAGACCTCCTTGGTATCTGCTTCTTTAATATTTTCAAATTACGATTGACTAAATCCATAAAACATGAACTATGACAGAATAAGACATTAGAAATATGACAAAACACGGCAAATAAATGGTGAAAGAACGGCAAGAACACACTCCAGAATGATACTAATGTTGTCATTTACAACCTTTATACATTATTTACACAGAAAATCCTGATAAACCTCCTATAATTCACTCAGGTGTGGCTCACTGAATCCTCTCTCTCTCTGCTCGTTTACTCGAGGAGTTACAGCAGATTTAATCACACACATTTTTGTCAGGGTGACTGTTAATAGTAATAATTATAATAATAATAGTGATACATTTTATTTAAAAGTGCTGTTGTGAACACTCAAGGACACTTTACAGAGTAATTAAAAACAATTTAAATAAATAAAAACAACAAGCAAGAGTGCCATAAGGTTAAAAAAGAACAGAGAAGTTATGGAGGGTATGCCATTTTGAACAGATGGGTTTTTAGCTTTGATTTGAAGTGAGGTAGTAATTCCAGGTTTCTGAAGTCCGTTGGGAGAGTTCCAAGGTTTGAGAGGTGGAGGGAGGAGGAAGACCTGAGGGAGCGAGAGGGGGCAGCTGTCTATGGTGAGGGAGAACTGTCAAGTTTGGACAAAGTGGATTTGGTACCGACAGACTTTGCAAACTGTGCATGCACACCGCCGTCTGTGTGAGACAGCTGCTTCACCAAGGAGCAGACACACATATTTCAGGCTTTCCAGGCAAAGAGCAGCAACACTGTGCGTTTTGGGAACAGTGTGGTGATCAAACACGTGTATAACCTTTTCCTTTTCTGTGTGTTTTTAAGGCTTTACAGCGGCACGTACGACTGACTGAACCCAGAGCCTGAGAGGTATTACGACATGGTGGAGGAAAGCTGCAGAGTCATGAGTCATTCCTCTGCACTTTCAGGAAGAGGAAACTCAGACTGTGGATTTCTTTGCCAAGACTTGGTCGTTGTTCATCAGAGGTGCAGACTCCAGTCTCAAATGACATGAAACACTCAAATAAAAAACACTACTTATAGTACAATGCAGATATTATTAGTAATAATAATACTTTGATTTTATTAGATATTCAAATTAAAATAGGAAAAACAAGAAAAGCATGAAGGAAAAGTGAGATTTTGATTCAGATCGTGGGTAACTGATTCAGATATGGATTAAGTGTGGAGAAGAGTTACTTGATTATCAACTGAAAAAAGCTACCAGAGCGATAACAAGCCAAAAACATGTAACCTCCAGCTATATTGTTTTCTAATGTGATGCATTATTTTTTAAATTTTTTTAAGGGAAATCCACTTTAAGCCTCATGGTTAGGGATGGAAATCGAAAACCAATTCTAATTGACAATCGTTAACAGCTCCATCATAGAATCAACATAATTTTTTTTGCTAATCAATTCCATTCAGCTGACAGGGTTCAGAAGCGTCAGAATCGTGGCTTAATTTTAATTACACCTACTGCACAACCTTAAGTGAGTGGAAACACCAGCAACTTGCAGAAGCAGTTATCTATGCTGTGATGAATGTTTGGCATTGTTGCCACTGAAAATGAGACCATTTACCCACATGCAAAATTTGCTGGAATCAATAAGGGCATTGTTAAAGAATTGGATCGATTAGCAGGATTGTTAACAGCATTGGTATTGATAAAATCATATCAATTCCCATCCCTACTCATGGTCCCATTGTTGAAAAACAGATGCTAATCTTATCTCTTTGGAGACAAAATGCTAAACTGGCTTCTTGGGTGCAGAAACAGCACTTTACTGACCCCAGGGATGCATAAACTGCACTAAACTGTCCTCTTGGATAGAAAAAAACACTACATTGCCCTCTTGTGTTTAAAAAACACACCAAACTGTCCTCTTGTGTTTAAAAAACACATTAAACTGTCCTCTTGTGTTTAAACAAAAACACTGAACTGTCCTCTTGTGTTGAAACTTAAGAAGACACTTTGGACCATTAAATTCTATGAAACACTGTTGCATTAACTTTTATGTCGGCCCTTTAGTTGATGTATTTTGAGCCAGAGCTATATCTTTCAGAACCAGTTTGAGTTATCTTGGGCTATAATATCATGTTAAAATGCACTAGAATAGGAAATGGCATCTACATAATTTAGACTCCCTCAGGATTTATTTATTTATTTATGTTTGTTCTTCACAGTCAACGTTAAATCTACCCAGTTGTTGTACACGCTGATCCAAACTACAAACTAACTTGAGCAGTCAGTCAGTCTTTCTTAAGTTTATATCATTTACCATTCATGTGACATAAACATTTCTGAAGTGCCCTTAAAACAAGTCAAACTTAGTGCCCTCTTCAGTGGTGAGAACACACTGTAAGTGACCTTTTCTTTCTTTTCTACCCTGTCCTTGAAAAAGTCTGGACACGCCCCTGTGTCAGGACGTCCCAGTCATGTTTTTTACCTCTTCTAGTCTCACCCTGGAGGACTGAAGAGGGAAATTAACTTTGTTCACCTTTAATTGTTTTACAGTTATGATGCTCATGAACAAAGACCTCATGGCTGATGACTCCCAAAAACGAATCAGTTCAACCTTGAATCTTGGTGAACGTCAGAGTTTAAGAAAATCCCTCAAAGACTGTAAAGTATCCTGATCACAAGGTTCAACCCGTGCTGATAGATTCACAGACAGGAGAGAGCTGAAGTTTGAGGAACAATGAGAAAGAATCTGAAGAGATCTGCTCTGGACATAAACATATTTGTACGAATGATGGATTCATGTTGGGTTTGGAAATATGTACCTGCACTTACATGTAAATACAGTGTCCAGTATAATTGAGAACACTCCCTATTTAAAGTTAATAAATATCTAAATGGACAACAAGAAAATTTACAAAGTTTGACAAACCTGAGCTTAATGTAACATTTTAACCTTTGCCAAGAAAGTTTTGTTATTGCCGGCATCTGTTTGTTTGTTTGTTTCTCTCTCAGCAACATAACTTAAAAAGTTGTGGGCGGATTTCAATAAAATTTTTTGGAAATGTCCGGATTGAGACAAGAAACAAATGTTCAGATTTCTGGATCACCGTTTGGATCCAGGCATTTTTCAAAGGATTCTCTCACATTGCGAGATAGGACCATTTTCATTATTTGCACACATGGCTCCACCAAAAATCATCAGGGCATTTGAAAAAAAAAAAAATCAGGACAAATTTCCAACAAGTTCTACAAATTATCAAAAACTGATTTGGATCTCGGCTAAATTCCGGATTCTCTGATCCAGATCAAGAAAAATTTAGATATCCTTGGAATTTTCGTCATAGCAAGGGAACAAATAAAGACATAGACTTTCAACAAACACCAAAATATAGCAAAGATACAGTGGAATCTGGTTCAATCAGATTTATTGCATCTTCAAAAACTTTGGAGGTAGATCCAGAAGAAAACCGCCATGACAGAAAAAGCGATTTTCATGAATAACTACTAAGCTAATAGTTATGTATTCAATTGCTAATGGTCAAGGAATCTAAATATTTAGATGAAATGAAGGTAGGATTAATATTTATGGGTGAGGACTGTGAGCAGAGTGCTTTTCTGGTTTTTACCATAAGATGAAAAAAAGATTAATATGAAAACCAAATTTAGCTTTAATTGGGATGTACTTATTTTTGCATCTGGATCATAAATTGAGAAAAATGCTTTTTTGTGTTGTAAATAATGAAATCTTGTATTCTATCAGTGGTCCACATTTAAGGGAGCACAAATCTGAAGGGGTGTACTCTTCTCTGCTGTGAGCTGTATGTGTGTTTTATATATCTATCTATTCATACATGTGTATCTTAAAATGAAGTTTGTCTTCAGCCGATGTTAACACATGATTAATGTGAATGAGTTTATGTTTTAAAATTGCACATTTGAAATGATTGTTTTAATTGCAGTGTCGACTTTTGTTATTTTGCTACTTTGATGCTTTAATAAAATGTGTCTTTAACTTTATCTTTCAGGCAAATAAAGCTTTTTATTTTGATGCTAACAGAGAAGCTGTTTGTGCTTATTTCATTTTAAGACACATTTTGGCAGAAAAAAACTACTCATGGTAAAATCAAGAGTCTACGCTGCTGCAAAGGAATAAAACACAACATGATTAAAGGTCAAGAATCCTGAACGAATCCTAAAATCATGTTTTTCATCCATCTAAAGGAGAAGATGTTTGACATATTGAGAGCCCATTAGACAATAAAGACAAATTCTTAGGACACCAATAAATCAGAAAATAAATCACCCTCAATACGATGACATTAAAACTAGTTATTACTGTTAACTCTTGAAATGTAAAGGTTTACACTGATTCAAATGTAAAACAATGACTCATTACTATAGCTACAAATGATGGTTCCAAATAAGCTTATTTAGTTATTCTATTTAGTATTTATTTAGTTATTACATAGTGTTATTGTAGCTTATATAAAGAGTTATGGTGTGCACATTTTGTATTTATTTAGTTTTCTATATTGATTTTTGAGTTTATTCAATTTTTTATTCATTTATTTACAGGGTTTTTATTTTGTGGTGATCTTTTTTTTAAATTTATTATTTATATTTATTTGTAACTTGTTAAGCATGTAGATTACATGGCATGTAATCTTGTAAACTTAACAATGGTAAAAACTGCTATTTGATTTATTTTGTAAGTGTATGTAAATCCTGATGGATCAGCTCTGAACAGATTAGAAAGATCACTGATCAGCTCCCAAAACCAAACAACACATCAAAATTCTAATTTACAATATTAATTACAAAAAACATTAGAAGCAAGCTTTTCTACAAACAGGGTACAAACATATTAGATAGCTAAAACTTGCACGCTAACTCAGGAATCACCCAAAATTTAACTGATACAAAAATGTACACACTAAGTTTGAAGCACTGAAGGCTTCACATGCTTTTTCTGGTGCTTTGGCAACGACATCTATCTGCACAGTTTGCTGCAAGTCATCAATTAACACGGTAACTCATAACACCCAAACACCGAGGCAGCTCAGACACTCAACAGAGGAAAATATCACAGAAGCAGAGTTCAGATGAGCCTGATGGTGAGGTCTGATCAACAAACATTTAAAGATGATATTGATATTTGAAGTTTATTTTGTTACTTTCACACAGAGATGTCCACGAGTCTCTGATTTAGAGTCCGAGTCGAGTCATGAGTCTTTGACCTTGAGTCGAGTCAATTCTCGAGTCTTTGATATATATCTATATCTATATCCATATATATATATATATATATATATATATATATATATATATATATGATGTAGCCTCTGGCAAATATACAATATATCCAAATTTCTATTCAGACGTTTTTTTTCTTCCTGAAAAAGTTTCTGTAGTTCACATGCATGCCATGGTCAGATGCAAAACAAACTTGCCACGAGCAGCCACAAAGAAACTATGTGGCATTTCACAATAAAATAAAGTAGTGAGTGGTGGTAGCCGTGCTGTTGGAAGTTTGTGTAGCAGTGGGTCAATATAAAGGGTCGCAAAGCTGGCGGGGGAGCATTTGTGCTTGCCTTGATGGCTGATGACTAACTGACTGACTGATGACTGATAAGTGGGTGGGACGGAACCTCAAATTCCCCGAAAGCAGCACAGCGCGGTCTTGTACCGACAGACCCACTAAAGGCGCCGAGCAGAGCCGTGGCATGCAGCGCCGGAGGTGGAGGGCTGATCCTCAGAGAGACACAGGCTCTCATGAGAATAGCGACGTCACACGCTCACAAAACCTGTTATAGACTGAGAAAAGAAATAAACAACACCTCACTTCGCTTCTCTAAGGTCCCTTTGCTGGTCCCAACCACACAGCTTCGTGATTTATTCAACTTTTATCCACCTATAGCCTTGCAGAAAAGATGTTTCGTGCATGCAATGTTATATATTTCTGTACCTCTGTTCACTTTTCTTCGTCCATGATGTCGTGTTGTCTCTGGGACCCTCTGACCGATGCTCGTGCTTCCGGTTTTGACCTAATGACAAACAACTGAGGAAATTTACATTCGAGAGTCCGTTAATCGTGAAAATATACATCCTAAGATGCTTCTCCTTCAGTCATCTAACAATGACTGGAGCTTTTAGCCAGGGGGTTGTGTCGTCAGATGGTTACCAACAATCATCAAGTGTTTCGACCCTGAACCATAACACTCTCCTGTTGGCAGGTCAGCAGTGGTGGCCAGCCACTACTCACTTCCCCCTGGCTTCCAGCTCAGTTCCTCCCTCCTGTTCCAGATCCAACAGGAGACTCTCTCAGCCGCCTCTCCGAGTCTTCGCACCGCTTTCTTCCTCTCGGTTCCTCTCATTCCCACGGCAGTCAGCAACTTCCAGACTGACTGGGCTGGAAAGCCTCTGCACCCCACCTCTACAGGATAGAGCCATGTTTGCCAGCCTTTATCTCTGCAGTCCTGCACCAAATCACTGTAGCGGTCAGATTTCCTTTCAAACGCCTCTTCACACCCCTCCTCCCAAGGCACAGTAAGCTCTACCAGGATGATCTTTTAGGGAAGAGAAAAGTACTGCATCCGGTCTGGGAGATGTTTGGACAATATCAGGAAACTGAAACCGTCTCTTCAGGTCAACTCTGACCTCCCATGCTTGGACTGTCTGCAGGAGGCCTGCCCTAGATGTATTGGGTATTTTATTTTGAAACTCCCGGACTCCCCACACGGTGACTTCCTGTCTAGTGCTTCCTTAACGACAGCAAATTTACGAGGTTTGGAAGCGGCCGCGGAGAGGGAGAAAAGCGAGGCGAGATCGGAGAGGGGAACAAACGCTCCCAGCACACTCTAAAGACGTAAAGATTGCCCACGAGCCTTTGATCTCGAGTCGAGTCAATTCCCGAGTCTTTCAGGGTCGAGTCAAGTCAAGTCTCGAGTGCAACTCGAGTACGAGTCTTTAACTCGAGTGCCCATCTCTGCTTTCACACACAGCATGACTAGGAAGTTCACACCGAACGCGACTTGGGTGACCTCAGCAACCACTCTCCATGCAGAGTCAATGTACAGTCACGATCAGCCACGACCATGTGCAACCAGATCTCATGGGTTCTGGGCGACTTGGTCGCATCTTCTGAGACATGGGGGCGGAGCCTCTACTGGTGCAGATGGAAACTCTGGGGTGGCTTTGGACACAGAGCAGGTCACTGTGCTCGGTCGGCAAAATTGAAACATTAGATCTTTTCAGGCGATGTTGTGCCAGTCTATATACACTATATTGCCAAATGTATTTGCTCACTCATCTAAATAATCAGAATCAGGTGTTCCAGTCACTTCCATGGCGTGGGGGTGTTTTTCAGGAGCTGGGTTTGGCCCCTTAGTTCCAGTCAAAGGAACTCTGAATGCTTCAGCACACCAAGACATTTTGGACAATTCCATGCTCCAACTTTGTGGGAACAGTTTGGAGCTGGCCCCTTCCTCTTCCAACATGACTGTGCACCAGAGCACAAAGCAGGTCCATAAAGACATGGATGACAGAGGCTGGTGTGGATGTACTTGACTGGTCTGCACAGAGTCCTGACCTCAACCAGACAGAGCACCTTTGGGATGAATAAGAGCAAAGACTGAGAGTCAGGCCTTCTCATCCAACATCAGTGTGTGACCTCACAAATGGTCAAAATTTCCCATAAACACTCCTAAACCTTGTGGACAGCCTTCCCAGAAGAGTTGAAGCTGTTATAGCTGCAAAGGGTGGACCGATGTCATATTGAACCATGTGGATTAGGAATGGGATGTCCCTTAAGTTCATATGTGAGTCAAGACAGCTGAGCAAATACTATTGGCAAGATAGTGTAAATCACATACAGGCAAGTATAGAAACAACAACACTCATGACACCAATAGACACTAACGTGAGCTCCAGCTTTATACAGTGGGAGGAAAAAGTAAGTACACCCTTTGTAATTTTGTACATTTCGGCCATGGTTATAAAATGTGGTCTGATCTTAACTCAAATCACAAGAATTAGTAAACAGTGTCTGCTTAAACTAATACCACCCAAACAATTACATGTTATCGTATTTTTATTGGCCATTAGATGTAAACATTCACAAGACAGGGAGGAATAAGTAAGTACACCCCCATGGCTAAGGATCCTCCAAGAGCTAGTTAGTCAAATTTATGAGTCAGGTGTGAGCCAACCTGAAGTTCGATTACTGAGGTGTGGCTTAAAGCTGCCCTGCACACTGGAAAACACACACCAGTTAAGAGTTGTCTCTTGATGAGGGGCACTGTCTGATGTGCACCATGCCTCGCTCAAAAGAACTCTCTGAAGGCCTAAGATCAAGAATTGTTGGTTTGTGTAAAGCTGGAAAAGGTTACAAAACCATCTCTAAAAGTCTTGATGTTCACAAATCCACGGTGAGAAAAATTGTCTACAAATGGAGACAGTTTGGCACTGTTGCTTCTCTTCCAAGGAGCGGTCGCCCTGCAAAGATGACTACAAGGACACAGCGCAGGATCCTCAATGAGGTAAAAAAGAGCCCTGGAGTGTCAGCGAAAGACTTACAGAAATCACTGGAACATGCCAACATCTCTGTTGACACATCTACAATACGTAAAACATGAAACAAAAATGGGTTTCATGGGAGAACACCACGCAGGAAGCCATTACTGTCTAAAAAGAACATTGCTGCATGTTTGAAGTTTGCAAAAAAGCATTTAGATGCTTCACAGTGCAACTGGGAAAATATTCTGTGGAGTGATGAAACCAAAGTTGAATTGTTTGGTGGGAACACACAACGTCATGTGTGGAGGAAAAATGGGACAGCACACCATCATCAAAACCTTATTCCCACTGTTAAGTATGGTGGGGGGAGCATCATGGTGTGGGGCTGCTTTGCTGCCTCAGAGCCTGGACAGCTCGCCATCATCAATGGAAAAATGAACTCACAAGTTTACCAAGATATTTTTGCAGAAAAACCTGAGACAATCTGTCAAACAGTTGAAGCTCAAAAGAGGATGGGTGCTGCAACAGGACAACGACCCAAAGCACAGAAGCAAATCAACTTTAGAATGGTTTCAGAAGAATAAAATAAATGTTCTGGAATGGCCCAGTCAGAGTCCTGACCTAAACCCAACTGAGATGCTGTGGCATTACCTCAAGAAAGCTGTTCACACCAGACATCCCAGAATCTTGCAGAACTGCAGCAGTTTTTTGAAGAGGAATGGTGCAAGATTCATCCTGATCGTTGTGTACGCCTAATCTGCAGCTACAGGAAACGTCTAGTTGAAGTTATTGATGCCAAAGGAGGGTCAACCAGCTATTGAATCCAAGGGCGTACTTACTTATTCCCCCCTGTCTTGTGAATGTTTACATCTTATGACCAATAAAATACGATAACATGTAATTGTTTGGGTGGCATTAGTTTAAGCAGACACTGTTTACTCATTCTTGTGATTTGAGTGAAGATCAGACCACATTTAATGACCAATTTAGGCAGAAATGTAAAAAATTACAAAGGGTGTACCTACTTTTTCCTCCCACTTGTACGTATAGTTTTGGCAGTTACATATTTGCTAGTGATGATGTTTGCAAAATTATCAATAACGGTAAAATGGCAGCCACTGAAAGAGTTAAATATATTGTGGATATTGTGGCTGAAACAGTTTTCAGAGAAAGTTTAGGAAAAGACTTCCTCATTGTAAAAATAATCTTGTTGACAGTCTTTGTGAATATGACAGGAAGAGCAGAGAGCTCAAACACTGAGGTGAGTTTGTTTCACAGATCACTCTCACATACCGCAGAGTGCAGCGTACAGAACGGACGGACAACAATGACCCCATCATGTTTGTTTTTGTGATTCTGGGACTGCTCGTCTGCACCGAGGCAGAAGGTACGAGAAGAACTTTTATTCATGTTTATATTCTTTTTACTGGATGTTAAGTGACAAAATATCATCAACACCAGAATCACCATGACCTTTTAGATCCTGCACTGTAAAAAAAAGGCTAGTTGTAGTAACTTAAAAAGTTAGTGTCAGGGCTGCCTTAAAATTTTAAGTTATCTGAATTTAGAAATTTAAGTTCAGTTGAATAAAGAATGATTCAGATCAAGTGAACTTCTTAAGTTCAATAAACTTGCTATTAAGTCAGCTCGACTTAAATTGTTTAGTTCAACAATCTTCTAAAAGCAATCCAATTCCAAAAGTATTTTTTTTATGCTAAACACAGTAATTAAACTTCTTTAACTGCAGTTTTAAAGGTAAAACAACTTGATCTGAAGTTCAGGTCACTGATCCTCATCCACAAATATGAAAAAAGAAATAAGACAGTAAAAGATGTGACCTATATATCGTTTTCCACCAAACGAGCCGTCATGCAAGCCAGATAAATTTTAGTAAAAGTTAAAGAACATTTGTGGATGAGGATGGATTTTTCCCGCAAGCAAGCACTTTTTTGTGGCAAATGTATCTTGAATCTGTTCAGAGCTGTTTTGATATTCACATTGAACATGTGATAAAAATTGACAGTTGTGTTATTAAAGCATGAAGAACAGAAGTTGTTTAAGTTTGTCTGGCAATAATACTCTTTAAAGACCTTTAGACCCTTTTTTCTGCTTGTAAGATGTTTTTTCTTAAAGCAAATATTAACTTTATTTTATAAACTTGTGTCAAAGCAGAACAAAATGAGGATAAGTTAAAGGGAAATATTAAATTCAAATACAATAAGTATGGATGTGGATCCAGGAACTTTTCCAATGATTTATTTGCAGTGCGATCAGGGCAGCTTTTCTCATTTTGGACAATAATTCATCCAAATCCCCGTTAACACTCGCAAACAACAATGAAATTACCTTGACATTCCCGAGGCGAGCTGCATGTGTGAATGAAAACAGTTTTTCACTCAATTTTACCCTGGTACTTTCCTCATGACCCACAGATCCATCCATTATCTACACTGTTTATCCCTTTTGCAGTCATGGGGTCTAAACTGAGTCTCTGATAACACTGGGCAAGAGGCACGGCACACCCTTAACCAGTCACCAGTCAAGCACAGGGCCGCATAGAGAGACAAACAACCATTAATGCTCACTCATACCCGACTCATTAGTTACTTAAATAAATGCCCTAAAGTAACAACAGCATTAAATTGACAACTAGAAAACCACAGAGAGAGCGCAAAACATACCATTAGAAATTAAAATGGTATTGATATCTACTTTAGTTCAGTAGTTATTCACAAAAAACAGATTTTTGTTATCCGGATCACTCCCAAGATCTAATCATTTGTTCCTTGTCCCAATTCGGACATTACCTGAAAATTTCATCAAAATCAGTCCATAACTTTTTTTAGTTCTCTTCAGAACGGAAACAAAAAAACTAATGAAGAACAAAAAGATTCCTTCAATAACATAGCCTCCTTGGCAGAGTGAGTAATTGATAATAATGAATAAAAATAAAAAGCCTAAGTTTCTACTACTTACATCACTTATTAATTCTTCCCTTTAATTGTTTTGAAAATAAATTTAATTGCTGTTTTACAGGTTTTGCTTGTGAAGTTTTTTCTTTGTTTTCAAGACCACCTGAGGAAAACCCAAACCCTAAACAGTGTTTGTGGGCCTTCATTGTGCCCACAAGCAGCAGAATTTGACTGAGCAGAACATTGTTGCTGGTTTGCCACCTTATTTAGAGAAAGGTGGACCTCATTCTTTGAAACCCACTGCTCTACCACATCTCAGAGCGGAAAACCACGGACAGATCTGGCAAGCGCCTGACCACAGGGTCAAAGCTGAAACCACCTTCAGACATGAATCTGTTCAGAACAGAACAGGTAAAGCAGCACATCAGAGCAGAAAGTGGAGATAAAGACAGATGCAGATAGACTGGGAGGTCATGCAAATAGCAAACTGTGGCTGTGCTGAGAATGTCTACAGAAGACAAATGAACCTGAGCCTGTACAGATCTTTTCTTGTCTGCATGACGACTTAAAACACCTTTCCCCAGCAGATCACACCAGCCCTTTCACACCTCTTTATTCACTGATGCAGCAGTGTGAGCAACTTATGCTCAAGTGTCCTGCACAGAGGAACAATAAAGCAAAAAACACAAAAAGACGTCCACACTCTGCTGTCTCCATGTGCAGCTTTAACATCGGCTGCATTGATTAGTAACATTTTGACGACACGAATGGGAATGATAACCCACAGTCAAAACAATGTTAACCTGTGGGTTTCAGGAACAAGGCACACAAACACTCAAAAGCAGACGAGGCAGATCCGTGGAGCAAAAATCAAGGTTTTATTAAACAGTCCTTTGGTCAAAACACAACAGGAGGTTCTCAGACAGGCTTAAGTCGGTACACAAAAGGCAGGCAAAAACAGGCAAAGGTATCCAAAAAGGGCTAAGGCAAAAACAAGGTCTAGACAAAAAGGGTCATAAACTGTGACTGTGACTATGAATGAACGCCTAGAGAGTGACTACGAGAGAAAACAAAGACACACAAGGGTTAAATACTTGAGAGTAATGAGGGACACCTGGTGAGACAAGCCGGAACAGGAAGTAAAACCTACGGAGACAAGAAAAGAGAAATGGATTTCAAAATAAAACAGGAAATGACAAGACAAACATGACACAGACGGACAGACGGGGTAACAAGACAAACAAAAAGCACGATCATGACAGTGGGTTTTTTTTAAATTTGGGATTTTTTTTGCATCCAGACAAATATCTGGTTCACCACCAAAATGAACGGCTTCTTTCTTGGACCAAAACCACACCTGTAGCATACCCTCCGAAAGATGGCTAGACTCGACTGATGGTTCTAAACTTTAATGCTGTTCCATAAATCAGCTCCATAAACCAACGGGAGAACTGACAAAATATAGAAAACAAGAAATTCAGTTTTCTATTGATAATAAATGGTAATATAGATACTAATTCAAATACATTCCAGCATTACAAGCAATGTACCGCCATTACATAAAACCCGCACGCAAATTAGTCCATGAGCACAAACACAAATCATTCAAACAAAAATGTAAAAAACTATAACAACAATGAACACCAACCTTGTGCCTCTTTGGGGGGGTTGCCAAAATACACTTAGATTCAGAAGTTTTTTCATTTAACTGTTATTTAAGCTTTGCTGTCTTGTACCGTTTCACCGTTAGTGAATACATTTCGTTGCTTCATCCAGTAATGGTGCATTCCAGTTGTAGTCGGAGGTCGGAATTTCCCACTTCCGAGTAGGAAATTTTATCTGGAATGCCCCCCGAGGTTGGAATATCCTACTCGGAACTCGGGGGGACTTTGCCACCCCCCGAGTTGACAAACAAAGATGGCAGCCCCCAGTGTGAACAGTTATTTAGCTCCTGTAATAATCAATTTATTTGCACTTCTGACTGGGGTGTGTCGCTCTAGATCAGCTGTATACATAGTATTGTTAGACTTATATTTACAAAAATGCCGCCATAATGATAATCACATTCTTCATGTGATATTTGTGAACAACAACGCAGGGCGTGCTAACAACAGCTAACAATATCCTGGTAGATCGGCACGTTTTTTTTCTGACTTCAGCTGGAATGCAGATAAGTTGGAGATGACGTCACTCCCATTTCCTAGTTCCCAGTTCCGAGGTTAATGGAGCGCAGCAAAATGCACACAGGAAGGAAGTACAAGGTGGTACTCTTCAAAATAAAGTCCCATATTTAAAAGCAAACTATTTGATCCAAAACAGGCAAAATACAAATTTAAAAGCAGAAGAAATCACATTTTCTAAGAGGTAAGCCAAGTTACAAAATTTTTATACAGGAAAATTATTTCAAACAGCTTCTAAAACTATTTGACTTTTCCCCTTCAAATGCTGCGTTCCATTAACCTTGGAACTGGGAACTAGGAAATGGGTGTGACGTCATCTCTCTTATCGGCATTCCAGCTGAAGTCAGAAAAAACATGCCGATCGACCAGGCTATTGTTAGCCGTTGTTAGCACGCCCTGCGTTGTTGTTCACAAATATCACATGAAGAATGTGATTATCACTATGGCAGCTTTTTTGTAAATATAAGTCTAACAATACTATGTATACAGCTGATCTAGAGCGACACACCCCAGTCAGAAGTGCAAATAAATGGATTATTACAGGAGCTAAATAACTGTTCACACTGGGGGTATCCATCTTCGATTGTCAACTGGGGGTGGCAAGGTTTCACAGAGTTCCCCTCTGTCTTAAAAACAGCCATCATCAGACCACTCCTCAAAAAACCCACCCTCGACCCGGAAGTCCTTTCTAACTACAGACCCATCTCAAATCTTCCTTTCATATCCAAAGTCCTTGAGAAAGCAGTTGCCACCCACCTTCAGAACCACCTACAACTCAACAACCTCTTTGAAAAATTCCAGTCCGGTTTCCGCTCCGCCCACAGCACAGAAACTGCACTTGTAAGAGTCACAAACGATCTCCTGTTGTCATCAGACGCTGGTTTCCCATCCCTCCTCATCCTCCTGGACCTCTTCGCAGCATTTGACACAGTTGATCACAACATTCTACTAAACCGGCTCCACTTCACCATTGGTCTCTCTGGCACTGCCCTCAGTTGGTTCCAGTCATACCTCACAAACCGGACAGAATACATCTCCATGGGCCACTCCACCTCAAACCTACACACAGTCACCTGCGGTGTTCCCCAAGGGTCAGTCCTAGGTCCCATCCTCTTCATCCCCTACCTCATTTCCCTTGGCCAGGTTATCAGTCGCCATGGCCTCTCATTCCACTGTTATGCCGATGACACACAGCTGTATGTCAACGCCAAAGCTGCAATCCCTCCCTCATTATCATCCCCATCACAACTCACCATCTGCCTGGAGGAGATAAAGGCATGGATGGAGCACAACTTCCTCCAACTCAACGGCTCCAAAACTGGAGCCATCCTGGTCGGCACTCCTTGACAAACTCAATCATCACCCATAATCAGCATCACTTTCTCTGGCACAAACATCTTCCTCTCATCTACAGTCACAAATCTTGGTGTGAAAATGGACCCCCAACTCACCTTCGAATCCCACATAAACCATCTCTACAAGACCTCCTTCTACCATCTTCGAAACATCTCTAAACTCCGCCCCACCCTCTCCCTTCCAGATGCCGAAAAGCTAGTCCATGCCTTTATCTCCTCCAGACTGGACTACTGCAAAGCACTTCTCATCGGGATCCCTAGCAAGAGCCTGCAAAGGCTACAATACATTCAAAACTCTGCAGCTAGGATCCTGATGAGAGTGCACAAACATGATCATATCACCCCCATCCTCCGTTCACTACACTGGCTTCCAGTCTCCAGCAGAATAGAATACAACGTTTCCCTCCTCACACACCAATGCATCCATGGACATGCCCCCCCCATACCTCGAAGAGCTTCTCACCCCTCAACACTCGTCACGCTCCCTCCGCTCCACAGACTCAAATCACCTCCTCCAGACACCCAGAACCAGACTGAGGACCATGGGTGACAGGGCCTTCAGTGTTGCTGCACCCCGTCTGTGGAATGCCCTCCCTGACACCCTGAGGGCTCCACAGTCCACAGACAGTTTTAAAAGGAACCTTAAGACTTTTCTTTTTAACAAGGCTTTTGGTTCCTCTTCTTAGTTGTCACTTTTAGATCTGTTTAACTGCCCTTTTCTGCCTAGTTTTTTCTTTGTTTGTTTTGTTTCATTGTTTTTCTTATTTTTAACTTGTAGCCCTTTGAGATCTTCTGATGTAAAGGGCAATACAAATAAAATGTATTATTATTATTATTATTAGTTCCTAGTAGGATATTCCGACCTCGGGGGGCGTTCCAGGTAAAATTTCCTACTGGGGAGTGGGAAATTCCGACCTCCGACTACAACTGGAACGCACCAAAACAATGCAAGCTGTCCTCTGGTGGACAAAAGGAGAAACACAAACACAGAAAAATGGGTTTGCTACAACAACTCTGGTCAGATTTTACTGTAAATCCATCCAGTAGTTTTTTTTATAAAGCTACAAACAAAAACGCAAACAGAGAAACAAACAAACAAAACCTCCTTGGTGGAGGTAACAATCTTCTGCTGTGCAGAGAACCATCCTAAAAAGGTTTTAAATGTCATTTTGTGAGTCATTTTATGAAACCTATAATTTAACAGAAACACCTTGTGTACTTATACTAATAAGAGCAGTTGTGAAGTAAACTTACTAAAACCATGACTGTGCCTTTATCCAAAAAACAATCAGTGTAAGCCTAACTCTCACTTAGAAGATGAACTTTCATCTGGTCTGTCTGGTTTGTCTTCTGAGTTTGAAAGAGCTTGATCTTGGCCTGCACAAGTAAAAATGTGCATCAACATACCTGCATCCACAGGTAACCTGGATGTTCTCATGTCCTAAAGTTCCCATGGAGATTTCTGACATTTATCAGCCACTGTAGATAAAAGATCAGAGATTTTTACAGTGCAAATGACCATGAATCAACATTTATTCTATCATCCAGCTGAGTGATATGTTTCTCCACTGTCTGAAGTGTAATTGTTTCTTTAACCACAAAACTCTGTCTATGATAACTATTCAAAAACAGTCATTATATTTGTCTTCACTTTTCTTTACAGATGACTGTTTTGAGAAACTGTTTGGGATAGAGCCCAATCTGATCACAGATGATGAGGCCCTACACATATCAGTGTTCTGTGTATCAGGGAGGGCCTGACTGCATTTAACATATAATCACAGATATTCTTCTTCTGTTCTTGTTCCAGGTGACGTAAGGGAGGAGACTTTGTATGTGAAGACAGGAACAGATTTACTCCTGGATGTTGGGGAACATGATACCTTACAGAATGATGACCTTATGGTTTGGAAATTCAACAGTACAGTGAATATTGTTCAACTAAATGAAAATAAAATGGCACCTTACAGAAACTATGTGGGAAGAGCTGAACTTTTTCCACAAAATCAGTCGTTGCTGTTGAAGAACGTACAAAAGACTGACAGTGGAGAATACAGGGCAGGAGTCGAAGCTGAAACAAACAGAGTTTTAGTTAAATACCAGGTCAGAGTTCTGGGTAAGTGTCTTCTCATCTCAAATATATCACAGAAAGTCATCCCCTGATTAAAAACCCTTCTCACGTACTGTCCTCTGATTCTTACAGATCCAGTGTCTGACGTGAAGCTTGAAGTGAAACAGTGCAGCTCAGATCGCTCTGACCTCACAGTGACCTGCACAACTCTGGACGATCTCCTCAGCAGCACCTTCATCTGTAAAAACACAACCTGCTCTCATGATGGAGGAGAGAAGAACATCCCACCTGGAGCTTCAATGAAGGTCTACCTGAAGAACGGCTCTGTCACCTGTCACCATAGCAACCAGGTCAGCTCCAAAGAGGACACCAAAACTGTTGAAGATCTTTGTGGTAAGTGTGTAAGACTTTAAGACTTAAACAGTTCTGCTCATGTACATTTGTTTGGTTTCTAAAAAAATAAACAGATCAAATGTTCTTTTATATTGTACCATCAGGAGATTACAAAATGGAGATATTAATTAATTATGATGTGTAATTTAATAATCTAATTAATCTCTTATTAGACATACCGAAGCAAGCCCTCAGTTTAAGGTATTTTAATTGAAGTTAATTAGATTATTGGGGCAGATCAAAAGATTTTTCTCCACCCCTCAAAAACTCAGGACAAGAAGCCCAATGCATAAAACTGTCCGACTTTAATGGCCTATTCAGGGAACGGAGTCCGGAGCTACCAAGTGACTGCATGCTTGAAAACAACAGCAGCACATAAAGCCATCTCTGTGGATGCAGAAAGATCTGCTGTTTTATCAGAAATTGATTTGATTTCTTCTTTAAAAGAGGAGCAGAGAACGTCACTTCCAGCTTTGTTACAGGATATTTTGTTTTTGCTCTTCTCCCAAACGGGGATCACCGCTGGGAAACTGGGCGATTCTACAGTGTGCTGGGGCCCGAATCAATCGGTCAATCAAACTTTATTTATATAGCACTCTTCATACAAAAAATGTAGCACAAGGTGCTTTACAAACAGACAGATGAATTAAAATTGAGGATTTATGACCCAAACCCACTCAACCCTGCCCTTGAACCCACCCACACCGCAATCCGTACACAGTGTTAATAAAAAGCATCTAAATAAAAGACAGTAATAAAGCGAACCTAGTTTGTAATGAGGAAATGCCATCTTAAAGGTTTTAAGAATGGAAAATACTGGAGGTAAGGTTAATGTGAAAAATGAAATTCATCATAAAATAAGAAGAAGAAGAAGAGGAAATAAATAATAAATTGAAATGAAGTAAAATAAAAATAGAAAAACTATAAAGTAAAATGAGAAAAGATACAAAAGATAAAAAAATAAAGTAAGCTAAGATAAAATGATAATAAAAGTGGGCCGTAATTAGAATTAATAAAAACAGATACAGAGATTTAGTTAAATACCAGGTCAGAGTTCTGGGTGAGTATCTTCTCATCTCAAATATGTCACAGAAAGTCGTCCCCTGATTAAAAACCCCTCTCACGTACTGTCCTCTGATTCTTACAGATCCAGTGTCTGATGTGAAGCTTGAAGTGAAACAGTGCAGCTCAGATCGCTCTGACCTCACAGTGACCTGCACAACTCTGGACGGTCTCCTCAGCAGCACCTTCATCTGTGAAAACACAACCTGCTCTCATGAGGGAGGAGAGAAGAACATCCCACCTGGAGCTTCAATGAAGGTCTACCTGAAGAACGGCTCTGTCACCTGTCACCATAGCAACCAGGTCAGCTCCAAAGAGGACACCAAAACTGTTGAAGATCTTTGCAGGATAAAGAAGGATAAAGGTAAGACTTGAAGACTTAAACAGTTCTGCTTGTATAAGGATGGTTGGTGTCTCTGATAAAATTAACAAATCAAATGTTGCTTTTTAGTGAAAAATTGACTTTGTTTTCATACTAACACTCAGAATAGAGTCACAGTCTTAATAAATCCAGAAATAAGAGATTTCTGAAGCCTAATCTGCATTTTTTTTGTCTTCAGATACTGGAGAACCGCTCAAGGTCTATCCTTCAGAGATTTATGTTCCCATTATCTTTACCGCAGTCGCTATCATCCTTGTGGCTGCATGTGCAGCAGTAGCAGTATATTATCGTCACCTTGGACAACAAGGTGAGTCAAAGTTTACATTTTCACAAAGACTGAAATGGTTAAATATGTGTGGCTCTTCATTTCCTTTAGGCTGACAGCACATCATCTCCCCCAGCTCATGTCGATATTCTTTGAAACCCTCATGAGGAGACCACTGCAAGTTCACAGCAGACATGGTTTCAATATTTATCTGAGACTGTTTTTCTGAATCCCTTTTACACTGCAACGTTGGGAACCAGGAAGTGCTAAATGCTCACTCTAACCATTTTCATGTGACGTCACACTCAGACCAAACTGATGCCCTCCATTGTGTAACTTAATGGATGTTTAACCTACATAAATAAAAATGTCCCCTTGGTGAACCTAAACAATCAAACCCAATCATAGATTCCTTATAATGACTGGTGAGAATCTTGCCATGATCCTGACATCTTATTTTAGTTAAATTCCCAATTTTGTTCATGTTTCATGTCCTGTCTTTGTGTTTCCTGTTTTATTTTGAAAATTCACCTACCTGTCCTTCTTTCTGTAGGTTTTGTTTCCTGTCTAGCGTTGTCTCATCTGTTCTCTGATTGTGCTTCCCCAGCTGTGTCTCATCACCCCCAATCACCTCATGTATTTAACCCTTGTGTCTTCCTTGTTTTGTTGCCAGATTGTTTGTACCTTCGAGTCACCTTCCAGCGGTCTCATCGTAACCTTAGTTTGTTTGCGATCTTCTTTGTTAGACCTAACCCCTTTGCCTATTGTTTTGGATACTTTTGTCTGATGTTGGACCGTCAGTAAACCTTGCCTTTTGCCTCATGGTCTTGTGCCAGGAGTGTTCCAACCATGACAAATCTTAAAAAAAAAAAAATCATTGAATCTTAGAATTGAAAGCAAAGAATACTGATTTTGCAGGAACTGGGGCTTTTAAAATCCCACAGAGTTCTTGACATGTTCTGCTGTAGCCCTAGCTTTTGTGTCGGCTCTTTCTTACCATCAACAGAATTGATCTCTGTCACTATGGCTAATTTTCAGCTAAAACCATGTACCACATACATCCCCTCTACAATTAATCAAAACTATCCCTTTAAATCCCCCTATGTTGGATCAAATGGATCTTACAAAGTTTACAAAAATTGAATTTTGCACAAATGACAAATGGAATTGGTGCAAAATCATTTCCAAAATGTCATTTTAATAATATTAAAGCGAGGATGGTGAGGCACAGTTTATCATTATTTACTGTTTTTGTTATTAACGCCTCCTTATTCTTTTTTTACTAATGTGATTTTAATTTATTTTTATTATGTCTCAAATGTTTATTGAAAGTAGACTATCTCAAAACAGTTGTGATATGTTTTTTATGCCTGACCTACAGGTGAAACAGAAGAAGTGAAGGATCCAGTGTATGCAGATGTGTCTAGGGTAAGGATAACAATGTTTTATGCCTCTCTTTAGCTTCTGCCAGATATATCCAAGTTAAGAAGACCAGATGAACAATTTAGCAGACTTGTAAAGCCTTTTTCTTACATATTTGTACTGGCTATCTGTGTGTGTAAATCTCTTACATGGATGTTTATTTGAGTCTGCTACATGTATCATGACATCTGCAGTGAAGTGGTTCAAGATTGAGAAACAAAAAAAGCAGAAGTGATTTCGTTTTTAGCCCTCTTATATACGGTGGTTGATGACGGCAGACAGTTTGACCACAGCTCAGTGCAGTTCAAGGCCTGCAGGGGGCGCTGAGGCAGGAGAAGACAGAAGAGAGAGAAATTAAGTTGCTTCTCTATACTCTGTGGTAATTTCAGCTACTCCTAAATCTGAAGTGCTCATGTATTTGATCCTTTACGGTAAATGCTCCATGCTGAGAGAGGGGGGTGACAGGCATGCTGTCAACTTTATCACCTTCCTGTTTTCCTTTTACCATCAAAATTTAAAAAAACACAGGAGTCTTTTCTTAATGTGGGCTCTAAGGATCCCCTTTTTCCAACATGAATAAACAGAAAAAAAGAAAAAAGTGCAGAGTCCAGGTTCCTCATACTGCTCACACATATAGTCCCGGAGGTCCTCTTTACAGTGATACCAGTTTTTTTTTAATTTGCCATCAAAGTTCTTCAGGATTTCTGACCTGGTGGTGTTTCATGTATATCCCTACGAGTCTGGATTTCAGAAAAGCTTTGGAATAATGCCCAATACTAGAAAGCACTCAGAGAGCACAAACCTCCACCAAGGTAGCTCACATATCACAGGTACATCTATAAGCAATAGTTCTGTGATAAAGTTACCATCTTAATATGGTTCATGACCCTGAAATCCCACACTGAGCACTCAGAATCATGTTGATATTATGGCAAGGCGAGCAGTATAAAGTGAAACAACAAGACAGTGGCAACGCCACCTGGGGACTTACACCCCAGGATCCAGTGGTGGCTGCTGGTCGGTCAAGGAGGAGAAGCTCATTTTTTTCCAGCCTACATCATAAATTTGTTTATTTATTTACATGTAAATTCCCCCCCCCTTTTCTTTTCAAGAAAATGATCTGTGACCCTGTCGTACCAACTAGGTGTCTTCTCCTGGGAGGGGGCATTTTTGTGCCTTTATGATAAGAGAGAGACAGTGGATAGGCTTGTGAAAGGGGGTGAGAGAGTAGGGGAAGACACTCTGCAAACTGGTCACAGGTGGGAGTCGAACCTGGACCAGCAGAAGCAAGTACATGAGGTGCCTGGTTGCTTACCACTCCGCCAAACCAGCACCCCGCGGGTGTAAGACTTGTGCCGCTTTAAACAGGAGAAGCTCCTCTCTGCACCTGCAGATGTAGCTCCAATTGTTGCTACTAATGACAACAATTTGTACAGCTGAGGCACTGCACTGTCCAACTCCATGTCTTTCAGAAACAACAAACACAGCGCTAGTCATTTTTAAGAAAGATAAAGTCGCTGGTGATTGATAAGCCTCCAGATCAGTCCAGAACAACTGAATGTAAAACTTAGCAGATGCTCCAGTGGAGGGTTATACATCAAGATCGCTGATTGGCTCATTTCACTGTCAATCAAAAAGGGATTCGGCCTCAGACAGATCATCCAATCATCATGCAGAAGCTGAGCGTCCAGGCCAGCCCACTGCCTCATAGACCCCCAGAGACGCTGAGCGTCCGATGGGCGGGACAAAGCCCAGCGTTTATCCAATGACCGTCCAGTTTCCACAGTGGAACAACCCACTCTACACTTCCCCATCGAAGTCAGAAGACGTTCGGCGTCCGACTGTGTTAAAGCGCTGAGACGCTGCGGGGATGACTGAGAAGGAAGTCGCGCCAATTACCTGTGATAAGTAGCTGATTCTGAACAAAAGATGAAGGTATTCTAGTGCATATTTAGTCAATGAAATGTACACACAGCAGTACATATCACCACTTTGTTAGGGACATTTTAGGGGAAGCTGAGCTTCTCTTGTAGTCTGAGAGCAATTGCCACTGCCAGGATCTCAGTACACTAATTACTTTAAGTATATCACAATGTTGAAACAGGCACGCATTTCTAATAATACAATCCACCAGGCGAGAGAACGTGATTTCAAATGATAGAAAAATAAGTTATTAAACAATTTCTTTAAAACAACCAGCAGACTAAATAATAGTTAAAGCTGTGGTCTACGATTTGAAACCGCAGCCTGCCCCCCCTTCCCTCACCCCTCCCCTCAGTGTTCCAAGATCCCGCCCCCAGCTCATGTCGCATCATAACAACAAGCCCCCTCGGACAGAGCTACGTGCGACTAGCATAATATATCAGCAGCAAACTCAAAAACAGCTCAGCTCAACTGAAAGTATCAAACATGACAGTCATCCCCGTGTAACACAGAGGTAGCGATGCGGGTCTGGCGCCGCCAGAGCGGAGCAGCTTGTGGGCGAGGATTTATCTTTCTCGGCCTGTCCTCCCCAGCTCAGCTTACAATGCTAACGATTAGCGGCTAACAGGCTAACCCGCTCCGCTACAAGTCATTAGCCAGGACAGGCACAGACTAACCAGAGTTATTCAGCAGACATCTCCCACTGTAGTAAACAAAGCCGTTAGGCCGCTAACAGGCCTCAACCTGCGGGCAGAGCTCCGTCGGGCCCCGGGGGAGAGAGAAGCGGCTTCCCGGATTCGGCACTAGGCTTTTCCGGCTCCATGATAGGTCAGTAGCTAACGCTGCTAGCTGCTCAGGAGGAGGCGGGACCATGGACATGACGCTGCGCAGAGCGTTTGAACGCCCTGACGCTGCATAGCGAGGGAGACAGGGGATTGGATGGACTCACGGACCAACTCACGGACCAATCAAAAAGTGCAGCTGCGCGTTTTGATTGGTCAGCTAGTATGCAGCTTTTCAGCGGATTTACTGAATGGATTTTTTCCGTTCTTTTTGGTCTTTATATTGTGTAGATTGGACCATAGGACCATAACAGCCTTATAAACGGTGTTATTAAGATGTACAAAGCTTCCAAATCGTAGACCATAGCTTTAAGAAGTGGCCTGCAAATAAGGAAATGAGGACAAGGCTGAGAGGCTTACCATGACAGCAGTAACAGAAAAGGGAGAAGGGATCAGAAACTACACAGCAACCAACAAGTGAAAAAGGGACCACCACCAGGAAACCGCTGCTGCTCTGGGGCCCTCAGCAGCTGTCAAACAAGGGAAACAGAAAACAATTACAAACATGCAACAGTGGCAGCCCTTATACTACTATTAACAAGAAAAAATATTTAAACACACTTCCCCACCCCAACACTTAACAAATTATCAAAATAGAAAATAACATGCTGTACATTAAAATAAACAAGCAGATCAGAGTAAGGGGATACAACATAAAATAAAAAACCCACAACCCTCCCATCCCACGTTTACTCATGTATCCAAGCACACACACACAAGGACTGTAAGCCAGGACTCTTCATAAATCTGTGGTTTTCTGAGAAGTCCTGATTGAGTTCTTTGCTCAATAACTCTGTAATTAATAATGATATCATGATTCTTAGAGCAGTGTGTGGATTTTAAGGGTCATAAATAATAGTATATCGGTAACTTTATTATAGAGCTGTTCATTATAGATGAAACAGCAGTATGTGACTTACCTTGGTGGAGGTTTGTGCTTTCCAGTTTATCATGCAAATCTCGGGCTCTGCTATATTTCAAAAGTGCTCTTTTTGATTGAGATCTGGTGGAGATATGTGTCTGTCTCTCTCCTGCTCCCTTTAAAAGCAAAAACATACTTTACCACATACTCTCCATCAGGCTTTAGGTGTTTTAAGGTGCTGTCATTTTCTGTTTCCTCGAGATAAGAACAGCACACCCTTCCAGCAGCTTTGCCCCTCATCACTTCCTTATTTTAGACTAACACACTCAGGACACAAAAGAGGGCTCAAGGGTGACTCTGACTTTAAGATGACTGGCATCAAGCCCCTCAGAACATTTTATTCATTCCACAGGGCCACTATGGAATGAATAAAATCCCCAAAATCACAAAAAAAACATCTCTCTGTGATACTCATGGCACTTTATTCCCAAACTGAAACAAAAGTTATTTTGCATTTCACTTTAAAGAACTGTAACAAACATGGGCTGCTATGAATAACCTTTACTTTACTTTTTTATGTGTTTAAGGCTTTAAAACAAGACCAACGTCCGAAAGCGGGACCAAGAAATGATGCTCATGCTGAATCCTCAGACGTGATCTACTCTGCAGTAGCTTCACACAGGGCTGCTCCCACTGAAACTCCCGCTGAGCCCATCATCCAGATGCAGCCTGAGTGCTTTTACGCCACAGTGATGAAAAACTAGAGTATCCTGAACCATTCAACATGATTCTGATAATCACTCAATCAATTAAACAATTCCTTCATTGTAAATGCACATGTAAGAGGTACAGAGCAACAAAATTCTTCTTTATGCCTAAGTCACACATTCCCGTTTCTCATAGCGACTGTGCACGACTGTACACGATTGAGGAGGCTGGTGTGATCGCTATGATACGGGATGAATGACTGTCTCACCCCTGGACACACCCCGTAAATACACCGTCAGTAGCGCTTCTACAGCGCTACGTGGGCATTGGTCCCGCTCCAGTTAGGTTAATACAGCGATATGACGAGGACTCCATCCCACTGACACAACGTCAGCAGAGCTCGAGCTCAGTTCGAGTCACGTATGCCCCGACTGAGCTCCTTCGCTTGCGCCGTCTTGAATGGGACTAGGCCGGGGCACAGACGGATACATCCTTGTCAGTCGTCCTCATAAAGCTTCCAGGATTTAGCCACGATCAGCTCGACTGAGCCCCGTGCATGACACGCTAATACCGTTCGCATTAGGACTGCATTAGGCTTCCATCCCGTCATACTGAGTGCGGCGATTCTCCACAACACTTTTGAACAGTTCAAACTGTCGGGACCCTTCCACGTTCCCCGCCGTTCATCCACGACTATACAACGCTGATCCAGACCATGTAGCGCATGCACCACGACCAAAGCACGCTTCATCAGGATTATGACAATCGTGCACAAACGCCATGAGAAACGGGAATGTATGACTGGGGCTTTACTATGCAACCTGTCCAAGAACGTACAAAGACAGAATTGAATTAAATTGAATTTATTTATTTGATAGGGACGATGCTGTTTAACATAGTTCCATCACTGAGCATGAATCTGATGTGCTGCACAGAGAATTTATAGCTAATGCTAATTTCCAACTCTTGTCCCTAGTTGGGCCTTTAAATTTAAAAGTCAGAAAATTTACAATATTTAACAGCATGAAATGACAAAAAAGTTTATAAAACAACATTAAAATACATGTTTACATAAAAACAAGTAAATACACAAACAAGTTCAAAACAAGTAAAAAAAATGTGGCAAACTAAGAGTGATTACAGCTCTGATTTGCTTTTAGCTAGCACTTGATCTTTTGTTAGAATATGACCAAGTATTCAAAGGTTGGACCCAGAGCAGCGGAAGACGATCAGAAAGGGTAACTTAGGATTTATTGTTCTCCATGAAACTGTCCAAAAATAAAAAGTTCATCAGGTGACTTTGTACAAAAGTGGTGATGGTGGTGGCAGGAGCTTGTGGAGACCTGAAAGACAAAGAGAAAGTTTGTGAGTCTTGAGATGAGGCGAGCATGAGCAAAAATCATCCAAAAGAGAAAATGAGCTCCGAGTAGCAGAGACAGAGCTTAAGGCCAGCACTAGAGAAAGACTTGAGGTTAAGACGAACCACACAAAGAAGTGCAGTCAGCTGGCAATCAGCAGACTGAGGCTGCAGTCGAAAAGTCATTTTTGCTTAGGAAGGTTCCTAATGGAGTGAAATGAACTGGAAGTAGTTCGTAATTGGAGCTGTTCGAATGGTTTAAATGCATAGGAAAGGAGGCTCAATGCTTCCTTTATTAGCTCCTTTAGCATAGGATACACCGAACCACTCTTTACAAAAGGAGAGGAGATTATTCTGTCCCACAATTCTCCGCGGCAACAGCTTTTATAAACAATGCATATTTCGACTGCTTCCAAATTCAACCGAATAATGACGAACAAATCACACAGACTATAGGAGCCAAACCTGTTGGAATAATTTAAAATGAATAATATTTCACTTGGTGTGCATAGGGTGTCACTGTTACCTGCCCTGCAGGTATAAAGGTAGTTACATCACTGTTGACATCAGGGGTATGACCCGGAAGGGCAAGCGGTTTTTGACCGCTGTGGCGCTGAATGCCGGTGTTTTTGCTGTTCGGTTGTGAATGAAATGGAATTTATGGATGTTAATAGGTTACGAAAATAAATTTTCATTATGCAGCATCATAAGAACAGTGTCCGGACTTGTGTTGATTTTCAACAACACGCGGTAGCAGTTGGAAACAGTAACACAACACATCAACCAGGTCACTCTGGGTCAAGCGGCTCGGTAGGCTAAGTATAGACTTAGCTCTTACACAGACCATGTGAGTTACCCCTGCTGTTTGATCCTTTCTAAAGTTTACCAAAACCTGCCTTAACTTTCCAGTAGTCGAATTCTCTGAAGAGAGCAGGATATGAAACATTTGATGTTGATTACGTTTTAAACTTGGTTCAATATTACTAATGTGGTTCAATAATAATAATGTGTACACAATTAGATTGTGGTCTTAACAATTTCTGCTTTTCTTTTATTCAGTTAATTTATTTTCATGCACTGATTGGTGTTCATGTTGATAATGAGAGGACAGATTCATTTAAAGCCTCACTTCCAACATCGGTTATGCAGATGTAATGTTTACCAGGTTAATATGTTCAATGTTGTCTGAAAAGAACAACATTGCCATGATACATGATACATGATGAGCCTTTTGTGGTCCAGCTTCAGAAAATTGTAGTTTCACCGCAGCAGTAACATCCGCCGTCATATGATGATGTAGCGTAGTGAAAGTGTAGTCGGATTCTCTCTGCACGGCAGTTTTCCTTTCCGAAGTCTTTTCTGAATTCTCCTTTCTCCTTTCCTTAGCTCATGTCGTTTTCCATCAGGGTTAAGGAAACAGATAGGAAAGGGCTTAGGAGGTGACTATTCGACAGAAGGTTTTTTCTTGCCGCCATGATGGAGGGATCCATGATTGGCTATATGGATTCTTGTTGGGTGTTGGATGTATATATTTGTATATATATATGTATGTGTGTATCTTATATGTATATTATTATCTATGCATATATGTGTATCCATAAAATGAAGAGCTTTATGCTCCATTGTAAAGTGTCTTGAGATAACACTTGTTATGAATTGGCGCTATACAAATAAAGATTGATTGATTGATTGATTCGACCACAGCCTGAAGCTCCCGGCTTAAATAGTGAAGGTAATCAGCAAGAAACAGGTGAGGCTCCAGTGCAGGTCTGCTACCTGGACACGCCCCTGCTGCAGCACTCAGGAAGAGAGGAGAGCTGAGAGGGGAGGGGGGAAGGAGCAAGGGGAAAACTAGAGACAAGGGTGAATCCTCGCATCTTTGTAGAGAAGGGGTTTAAGTTTGTGGTTAATTTGATTTCGGTTGGTAATGAATTCCAGAGTTTAGAGCCTTTAAAAGAGAAAGCTGACTGTCCAAATGTTGACTTCCATTTTTGTATGCTACAGTTTCCATTCACCTTGTTTTGTGTTACTCTGCTGCTGTTCTGTCTTTGAAAAAAATTGGATAAAGGTTTAGGGGCAAGATTATTAATACATTTAAAAACTAGTTTAAGGAAAGAAAACTGCATGAAGCTTTCAAAGCTCAATAGATTGTATTTGTTCAAAATGTGGCAGTTTTGGGGATGATAGGGTGATAGACTTTTGATTGTGAACCCTGAGCCCAAACTGTCAAAGTATGAGAAATGAGAAAAGATCATAGAGTGTATAAATATCTGAGCTGCCTGAATTGGTATGTCCTGCCTTATTAATTTGAAACAGTTTTTTTTGCAGTTTCCGTTGAATACTTTGGTCTAAAACTGTTTAGGATGGAGAACTTGATTGGTTTCTACAAACCCTACAACCTGCTCTGCCACAACTTTCTCAAGTACCTTTGACAATGGGCAGTAATTGTTGACCAAATCATAGTCACCCATTTTTAAGATTGGTATGATCACAGCTTTTTTCCAGTTAATTGGAAATGTATTTTCTCTAAATGACAAATTAATAATGTGACTCAGGGGGGCAACCAATAGAGCTGTATTTTTTCATGAATTGTGCATCCAAATTATAAATGTCTTTTACCTTAGAGTTAATCATTTGTTAGATTTTTTATAAACTTTTGCTTCATCTACCTCTTTGATGTTAAATGGGTTGCATTGTTCTGTAGCTTCCACAGGGTCAAACAACCTAAGTTCTGTGCTAACTCTTCAACTGTTTTGACAAAATACATATTAAATTCATTAGCCATAGCGGTCTTATCTGTGAGGACATTGTCATTTGATCTCAGCTCTTTGATTTCTTTTTGACCATGTGGTTTGTTATTAAACTGTTTAAATGCTTCCAGATGACAATTAGCGTTTTCTATCAACGAGTGTAATATGATGATTTTGCTCTGCGTAATTCCAGGACAACCTTATTCCTCAAACTTTTGTACAGAAGATGATCTGTATTAAGTTTAGAAGATAGTGATGTTTTTAATGCTAAATTTTGTTTTTTTTTTTTCATTAATTTATATATTTCACTGTTCAGCCATGGTGGGGTGTTCTTCTTTTGTTTACATTTAAATTTTTTGGAGTATTTTTCTACAAGTGCTGTGAGATCTTTTGTCAAGGACTCACAGCACAAGTCCACATTGTCTGAATCCAGTATCTTATCCCAGCTAATACTCTTAATGTCTTGTTCAAATAGTGGAGTTTTAGACCTGGGCATGATCAGTTTCACTGTGTCAGTATTATCATTTCCACAATACTGACGGCTTTTTGTTAGCTTCCTCACAGAGAGAATTATGTTATGGCCAGACTATCCAGTTACAAAGTTGTATGGTTTATAGGTTAATAAACCAGTAATATTAAATCAATTAAAGTGCTTGTGTTCCTCGTGATCGCACACACACACACAAAAACACTTTTACTTACATTGTTAGCTGTAAAAACTCATAAAAACATTAGAAAATGCATATGTTGATCTGATGCTTACCTGTGGAAGAGTATTAGGGCCATGTAAGATGGCGAAAATAATTTTGTTAGATGACATTAAAGTGAAATTTTTTTACATCAAGGTGTAAATTTCAAGAATTAAGTAGAATAACAATTTTGTGATAAAGTCTAAATGTCCAGAATAAAGTCGACATACAATGTATTTCAACTTAATTCGTAACATTTTTGCTATTTTGACTTTTATCATGGAATTGTTATTCAACTGTATTGTCATCATTTTAACTTTAGTCTCTTCATTTAATCTTTAATCCAGAAATTTTCACTCTGATGTCAACTTTCCCAAAGTTATTTTCTCCATCTAACATGGCCCTAATACTCTTCCATATTTACCTTTGTCATATATGGAGTAACATACCTCATACCTCCTGAAAAAACCTGGCTCAGACCCCAACAATTTCAATAACCTCCGCCCCATTTCTCACCTCCCCTTCATCTCCAAAGACTTAGAAAAAACTGTTGCCTCTCAACTCCACTCCTATCTCACCCATAACAGCTTCTATGAACAGTTCCAGTCTGGTTTCCGTCCCCTCCATAGCACAGAAACGGCCCTCATCAAGATCACCAATGATCTCCTCATGGCAGCTGACTCCGGTTTGATCTCCATCCTCATCCTTCTCTATCTGAGTGCGGCCTTCGACACTATTTCTCACCCCATCCTTCTCCATAGACTTTCTTCCATAGGCATCACCCACACCCCTCTTCACTGGTTCCACTCCTACCTCACAGGCTGCACTCAGTTCATCCAACTCAAATCCTTCAGCTCACGAACCTCCCCCGTCACTTCAGGTGTGCCCCAGGGTTCCATCCTGGGGCCCCTCCTTTTCATTATATATCTACTCCCACTTGGCAGTATTTTCTGTAAATTTGGTATCCACCTTCACTGCTTCGCGGATGACACCCAGCTCTACCTATCCAGTAAACCCGACACCTCTCTTCCGCCTTCCTCCCTCACCCACTGCCTCTCAGAAATCAAATTCTGGTTCACCTCCAACTTCCTCAAACTTAACTCTGATAAAACAGAACTCTTCCTGGTCGGTACAAAATCCAATCTATCCAAAGTTGACAGTTTCTCCCTCACCATAGACAACTCCACAGTGTCCCCCTCCCCTCAGGTCAAGAGTCTGGGTGTCATCCTCCACAGCTCTCTGTCTTTTCACTCATATCAATAACATCACCCAGTCTGCATACTTCCACCTTCGTAATATAAACCGTCTCCGCCCCTCCCTCACCCCTCACATCACAGCCATCCTGGTCCACAGCCTTGTCACCTCCCGGATCGACTATTGCAACTCACTCCTCTTTGGTGCCCCCCACAAATCCCTCCATAAACTTCAGATGGTTCAAAACTCTGCAGCCCGGATCATCACCAGAACCCCCTCCTTTCACATCACCCCCGTCCTCCAGCAGCTTCACTGGCTCCCCATTAAGTTGAGAATTCACTTCAAAGTCCTGCTGTATACTTTCAAGGCCATTCACAACCTCGCCCCCCTTTATACACCACATCCAATATGGCGGACACGCTGACGTATGACGTACACAGCAAGCGCTCCGCAGGAAGTCATCCCAATGACTGCTTGGAAAAGCCAGGAAAGCTGGGAGCGGTGCATGGATGTGTTACAAAAGAACTGGATACCAGACTGCCCCTCTGGCGGTGTTGTGCAGTGTTGCCAACTCCTCAGCATCGGAAGTAGCTATAGGCCCGCCCAAAAGTAGCTAGAAGTCGCCAGATTTTTTTTCTTTCCACCAAATCAAACATACACCCCCAGGTGGTGTGCAGGAGGGGACTCCTGCGAAATTTTGAGGGTTTTTTCCCCCCACGGTGTAAAAATGAGTTATTTAGCTTAGCCTACCTACCCATAATCACCTTTCAATTACCGCCTAATTGTCAACAGGGGGATCCAGACAGCACCTAACCTTCCTTACCCCCTGACACAAACCTTTTTTGGCACTGTTATATTATACATATTTGTTTGTTTTGTAGTTTATTTTTTTTCATAAATATGTCTATCTATCTATCTATCTATCTATCTATCTATCTATCTATCTATCTATCTATCTATCTATTTGAGCTGTAGAAGAAAAAATATAGCTTTTTTTTTTATCTGTGCTTTTTTGTGCTGTAGTAGAACTAAAGCTTTTTTATTGTTTGTGCTAAAGTGAACAAATTTTAGCTTTTTTATTTTGTGGGTTTTTTGGTGCTAAAGAACAAGCCTTTTTTTTTTTTTAACCTTTTTGGGCTCTACAACTAGCTTTTTGAGCAATGCTAAATGTGACTTTGTGTCACCAAAAAGAAAAAGATAACAAATGGAAAAAAACAAACACTTATCGAGAATCAGAGCACAAAAGTTCTCAGTGCTCACAAAGATGTGACCCCCCCCCCCCCCCTTACTTTTGGGGGTAATACTAGTCTTTTATTATGTTTTGAGAATAGCCTATGATTGTGCTTCACATAATATCACCATCTTCGTCACTTTCATCCAGAATCATTATATTGTCGCCATCCAGCACCAGCACATTCTGGTTCAGGAGAGAGAGGAAATGCACGAGACGAGAGGAAAGAGGAAATGTACAGAAACAGGGAGATTATGGAGTTAATATGGGGACAAAATCCCACGCACAAAATAACGTCTCACGAGCGATGTACATGATTTCACACGTGCGGTATTTGACTACCGCGCGCAGATTTGAATCCCGCGAGCTCAAGAGGTTCTGCTCTCGCTCGCGGAGAAGAAGCTTTGCTTGCTCGGGGGTTGTTTCTGCGCTCGCAGTGCACACACTAGAGGCAGAGCCCCTCGTCTTTGATTGACAGCTCTCGTGGAGCCCAGGGTTGCCAGGTAGGGGTTTATGGGCAACAGATTCACTTTGACAGTGCAGACACCCTCAACTTTTGCGTTTGAAAAGAGGAAAACCTAAGAGAAAATTCATCTATTTTTACTTACATGTATATGGTCCATAATCTCTGCCATTTTGCCTGTCATAAAGGTTGCACGAGGTAAATGAATTTTCTTTCTCAAGCTGTGGCGTAAGAACCATAAACTGCACGTTGCCAAGCGTGAAACCTGAAACTGGAGCCTGTAGAAACGTGTGTTGTGGATGACTAGCCTTAACGTTTAAAAAAATATACAGTTACCCAGATACCCAGCTACGTGTGGTTATAGCCAGCAAAAGAGATAATTTATGTTTGATTTCACTTTTTATTTTCATTTTTTTATTTATACGGCCAGTGACAAATAAGAACTAATTCAAAGATAGGAGGTTAACAGTTGTGCAGGACAGGAAGGAAGCCTAAATGTTTTCATAATATCCTCCCCTCAAAAATATCACTGTTGAAGATCATCCAATAAAAGAGGAAGAAAAGAAATAAAAAAAATAAATAAATAAAGGCAGCAATAAATGGAACAATGTCAGAAGAAAAGTGATAATAAAAAAAGGAAAGAAAACAACAAAATGACACTGATATGTCAACTTTACACAGGTGTGCAACGTATGATTATTTTGTCGTTATGCTGGTGTCCTGTAGGATGTGAAACTTTCCAACCTGGCAACCCAGGGCTCCATGAGAGCTGTCAATCAAAGACCAGGGGCTCCGCCTCTAAAGTGCCAAAAGTCTTCCTCCGCGCGAGCAGCTTCCACTCCACAAGTGAGTGGAAGCTGCCACAAACTGTGGCCCCACATTGAAGCTGCACGCAAAGAGGGGAAGAAAGTCTTCTTTAGAGGAGCCAAAGCCATAATTGATGGTAAGGAGCTGCGAAATGATGAATGACAGCAAATGGGAGGGCTCATTATCAACGATCAGGTGTAACATTTGAGTGGACTGTTAAAATAGGTGTTGAAAATTTTTTCTCCTTTTTATCTCTTTAGTAATCTATTCGTTTGAGGGGGTGACACTGTCCCTATCACTGTGTTCACTGAATGTTAGGGGTATTCGGAATGATTTAAAGAGGAAGGCTGTTTTTCTTTACTGTAAAAAATATAAAGCTGATTTTAATTTCCTTCAAGAGACTCATGCTTTATTAGCTGATTATAAATTCTGGAAACAGCAATGGGGAGGGGATATATGGTTGGCCTATGGTAGTAACAATTCAGCAGGTGTAGCCATTTTAAGAGGGAAGTTTAAAGGCAAAGTTTTGATGAATAAAACTCATGTTTTTGGTCGATAGATTATCTTGGTTGTGGAATTGATGGACAATATTTTTGTTATGTGCAATATTTATGGTACCAATATCAGTTCCAGGAATTGTTTATTATTAGAAGAAGTAGAGGAAGAAATTTGTTTGTCTTTGAAGGTATTCCCTAATACAAAATTAATTCTTGGAGGGGACTGGAACTCTATCAAAGATCCTTTTTTGGACTGTATGCCACCGCGTTCTGTGAGAAATGATAAAACTGCAAAAACTGATCAAATATGCCTTAATTTAAATTGTTTTGATATATGGAGGTATAGGAATCCAGATCAGAGTCAGTTTACCTGGCAAACAAAAGACCTGAACAAACAATCACAAATAGATTTTTGATTGATATCTACTGTTATGAAGAAAGAAGTTAAGGATGTTTATATTGAACCCTCTGTACTCACAGACCATAAGTTGATATATATATTTCGTTTGATTTTAACAACATAAAAGGTCAAAATCAAAGGATCTGAACAAGCTATTGGAAATTAAACAACAGTCTCTTAGAAGACCAACTATTTTTATGTAAGGAAAAGTCAATTATTAAAGAAAACTGGTGTAAGGCTAAGGCATTGAACTCATTTGGGAATCAATGGGAATTTATGAAATATCAAATAAGGAGATTAGCAACTTATAGAGGGAAAGAAATGGCGAAAGAGAAATGTCTACAGAGGATAAAATAATTTTAAAAAATAATCATGATCTATGAAAATCCAACAATAAACCAACAAGAAAAAGAAATGTTGACCTCTCTACAACTTCAATTAGATAAAATTTACGAGAATAAAGCAAGAGGGGCCTTTGTTAGATGGAGAAGAAAATGGATGGAGGAGGGTGAAAAGAACACACAATATTTTTTTAATTTGGAAAAAAAGGAATGCAGAGTTCTCTTCAATAACTAAATTAAACATTGGTGGTCAGATTACAGATAACTCCACGGAAATATCAAATTTTGTTAAATGTTTCTTTGAGAATCTGTACAAGAAAAAAGAAAATTTGCGTGATTCCATGTCTTTTTTTAGCTGTATTAATGGGGAAGTGAAACGAATAGATGAAGAACAGAAAAAGTTGTGTGATCAGGATATTACTCTCAAAGAAATCAATTTATGTATCTCTAAGCTAAAAGATAATAAGTCCCCTGGAAATGATGGTTTAACCAGTGATTTTTATAAAAAAGTTAAAGAAGATGTCTCTGAATTTTTGCTGAATGTTTACAGGGAAGCATTGTCTAAGGGAAGATTGCCGCCTTCAATGTCTTAAGGTCTAATTACATTAATTCCCAATTCTGGGAAAGATTCAACATCTATTGAAAATTGGAGGCCAATTACCCTAATTAATAATGATGCTAAGCTACTGTCTCTTCTTTTCGCTCAAAGGCTTAAACCATGTCTCCAAACAGTTGTCAATGACTGTCAGTCTGGTTCTATGAATGGTAGACATATCAGTAACAATGTGCGCTTAATTCTTGATCTAATTGACTATCATGAACTTATTGAAGACAATAGCTTCATACTATTTATTGACTATTATAAAGCTTTTGATACCATAGAACACTCTTTCCTGTTTAAAACTCTGGATTTTTTCGGTTTTGGATCTTATTTTAATTATGCAATTCAAACATTGTATAATAAGTGCAGCAGTTCAGTTAAGATGCTAAATGGAACCACTCGTAAATTCAATATAGAGAGAGGGATCAAACAAGGTGACCCTATTGCACCCTTTCTGTTTATACTAATCATGCAAGCTATGACAATTCATATTTATAAGGATAATTTTAGAGGCATTCAACTGGCAGGAAAGGAATTAAAATGTTGTCAATTAGCAGATGACACCACTATCTTTTTGAAAAATGAAAATGAGGTTAAAAAAGTAATTGACTGTCTCAACTCATTCTCTATTGTGTCAGATTTAAAAGTCAATATTTACAAATGTGAGCTGTTCGCTTTAAAGGAACACTACACCCAAACAACGATTTGGCCTCATTTTCTACTCACCCTCCTGCTCAACAACACTGCGGAGTAGTTTTGGAACATCTAGGATGCAGCCGGAGATCTGGGGGAATCCTCGCTGTCCACTGACATTGATATCATGACTTAGATAAGAGCCCGAACAAACAGTGTCCTTAAAAGTCCACAAAAAGTCGGCAATATTCCTCCATACTGCCTGTGCGCTGTAATCCAAGTGTCCTGAGCGGGTAACGTCCACCATTTACTTGAAACGACATCATTTAGCACATGTTTATAGCCTAAACAGTACTACTTGGCATTTCTATGATACACTTACGGGTGCCTACGGGAGCCGCGGCTGACCAAACAAAGGAACGCGCACTCTGCAATAAATAAGAGCGTAGAACAAGAAACAAGAACACAAGAAATCCCACATTCTGCTGACCCCTCTTGTGTCTGTCCACGGCTCCGTCGCTCACGCAGAATGTGGGATTTCTTGTTCTACGCTCTTAGTTATTGCAGAGTGCGCATTCCTTTGTTTGGTCAATAGCCTGACCAAAATAGAGGGTATTGAGATTAGAGAGGTTATATCATAATGGGTATTAAGATTTGTCGGTATCAACAAAAGAGGGTTGATGTGAATTTTAATCCGCTCATTGGAAATATTAAAAAAAAGTTTGACTTATGGTTATTTCGAGACTTATCGATCAGTGGCCGAATCTTGTTATTGAAAAGTGAAGGGCTATCCTGGCTGGTCTATACAGCTATGGTACTAGATGTTCCATCAAAAAAATTAAACAGATTGATACCAATATTTTTAATTTTATATGTAAAAATAAGCCACACCAGATAAAAAGAACATTAATGTGTTGTCCATATTGTCAAGGGGGCTTAAACGCCTTGGACTTTAATACCTCTAACTCAATCTTTAAAGTAGGCTGGATAAAGAGATACATAAAAGATAAAACAAAATTATGGTATATTATACCAGAACTTATCTTCAATAAGATTGGGGTAATTGAGTTTCTACTACACTGTAATTACCGAGTTGATAAATTGCCTGTTAAGTTGGCAAGCTTCCATAGACAAGCTTTACTAGTCTGGCTGTTAATCCATAAACACAATTTCTCACCACACAAATGTTTGATCTGGAACAACCAAAATATTCGATATAAGAACAAACCATTGTTCTTTAAGAGATGGTTTGATGAAAAAAATTTGTTTGTGACACAGTTATTAAATGAAAATGGATATCTATATAATTACACTGGGTTTCTACAAAAGTACACAATTCCAATTACACCTAGAGACTTTGCAATAATTTTTGATGCTATTCCTGCAGAATTATTAATGTTACTGCGTGGAGAGAGCAGCTTAAGGACCAACGTACACTTTGAATCTAACTTAATGTTAGAAGGCATAAATTTAATAGATAAGGGATGCACTAACAGTCATTTCAGGAAACTTCTCCAAGGACCTGTAATCTCTTCAGCAATTTTTTTTGGGAACACAAAATTCACAAATATAAATTGGAACTCAGTATGGACAGTAAGCAACAGATACTGCATCACAAATAAAATTAAGGAAATCTCATTTAAGATTATACATCGAATTTATCCTGTTAATAAAACCATCGCCAGATTTCATAATATCAACTCAAAATGCACATTCTGTGAAAAAGAAGAGGAAAGTATATGTCATCTTTTCTTTGAATGCCAATACACATATTTATTCTGGAATAAATTTGAATCTTTATTTGAATCCTTGACAGGAATTAAGATTAATTTAACAAAAAAAGACATAATGCTTACATATCATGGGAAAAAACTTGGAGACAAAGAATTGTTTTTGTTGAATCTCCTCCTAATTCTAGGGAAATATCACTTACATAAAAGTAAATGGACTCCACAGAAACCAAACTATTATGAATTTAAAATAGAAATTAAATATTACATGGAATTAATTAAAAAGATGGAAAACAAAACAGCTATAAAAACCTGGGAATATTATAACTCAGTGAAATCCATTGTTTAACCTTTTCATACCCCTATCTGTATATATTGTATAGGCTATATGTATATATTTATGTTAAATGTGTGTCTGTACATTGTAACGATCTGTTTGAATTTGTCTGGACCATGCAGTTTACAATGTCTCTGTATATATATGTAATGGTGTCATGGTGAAAAGCGCGCGTAGTGTGTGCACTGCGAGCGCAGAAACAACCCCCGAGCAAGCAAAGCTTCTCTCTGCGAGTGAGAGCAGAACCTCTTACGGCGTGTTCACACAGAAAGCGTTGAAAGCGAATGTATTCCCGCGTCAACTCAAATCGCGCCGCGCTAGACGCTCGAGTTTTGACGCGGGAACAAATATGCAACAACGCTCGTCGCGGCATCGTCCGCCATTATCATTTCATCGTCGTACTTGGCTGTGATTACCACCATCGCTGCTCTGTACCTGCTGTGGAGAAGTCAGCTGCGGGCTAGGGGCCGACGTCGGCACTGGATGCATCCCTACGGAGGCGGTGTGAGCTCGGTGAGTTCCGCCGTTTCAGGCAGGAGCTGCGTCTGGATCACGGCCGGTTCCAGCGGTACTTCAGGCTGACTGTTGCCCCGTTTGAAGACCTGCTAGCCAGGGTTGGTGCCAGGATCTCCCGCCTAGATACCAACTACAGGTAAGACAGTCCAGCGGCAGCTGCGGAGCACCTTTCCATCTGTCTCCGGTGAGTTTAGCAGGTTGTCAAATTAGCAAGACTACGACCCCCAGAATGCCCTGCGTCAGTGACGATCTCTGCGCTGATAGGCTGTCCCGGCGCGTCAACACGCTCGCTCGCTCGAAAAGTTCAATTATTTCAACTCGAGCGTCGAGCGTCAAGCGATTTTTCGCTGGAATCGCTCGCCGCTCAGCGGCAGGCAGCAGGCGGCAGGCGGCAGCGCTGCTCTATGCTCGCCCCGATGCAGTGTCAATTCGCGTCTTTACATTGACTTTGTATGTAATATCATCGCGCGAAAAATTTGCGACGCTTTCGGTGTGAACACGCCTTTAAGGTCACGGGATTCAAATCTGCGCATAGTAGTCAAATATCACCTTATTCTGCCCCGCCCACTATGACTGTACAGCTATGGTTCCCAACCCCGCCCGCCAGAAAGTCGCTAAAAATAGCGACAAAATCGCTAGGTTGGGAACACTGGTGTTGGGCCAAAAGTTTATGGCTGAATCTCAGTCTCCTCCCTAAACCCTGAGCCCTGAGCCCTCGTTGACTTAAGTCCCTGAACCTGGAAAGTGATTGAGTGCATGAGGCTGCAAGGGCTTGAAGTTCTATAGACAGGAATGGGACAGCCCTTTGTTTTAATTGACAGCAATCATGAAAGAGATAACATAAACTGCCACCTTTTTTTTACTTTTAACATTTTCTTTAATTTATGTGAAACACATACACCAATATGCAAAGATTTTGAACACCGCATATACACAAACTTTACATTATATACATATTTACATGTAAACATAAAAACACATACATACAAAAGTACAAGAAGCATCTCAAAAATGATCAAACTTAATGATTCCATAATGTTCAGAGTTTTGTTTGTTCTTTTGTCTTCCATTCCTTTAAGTGAGCTCATATAATATTCTAGTTCCTTTTTAAATTTTTAAATTGTTGGTAATTTTTGTGTCCATTTACACTTACATAAATTTAACATTTTCCATACAGTATAACTAAATAAAGAAAATACATCTTCTGACAGTTTCTATTTTCACTCATAAAAATATAAAACGTCCTTTTCTGTAAGTTGAACTGTGGACCTGGTTTGTGCTTTAAAGACTTGCTCTACACCTGACCAAAATGCACGGCTATAAAAACATTCAAAAAACAAATGGCAAATAGTTTCAACTGCATAGTATAATAATAGTATAATTTGCAAAATATAATAAACAAACACTCTCGATGGGAAACAAATGTGCTTTGTTACCTCAACAGCTCAAATACAAACAAGTTTAACAAATTAACAATAAATTAGATTTTTTAAAAAGAAAAAAAGACATTCAGCACACGGCACTTCAGTCCACGAGACATCAAGCTTTTCATTTAGTCAGTGCATTATGTTCTCCAAGAAACAGCAAAATGTCCAAACAATGACATAGTCTGTAACATTAAACAAATACTTGTAAGGAAGTGGTTATACTTAAAACACTACAAATTTGGGTAGATCTTCACATAGGAGACAGCTGTCTTTGCTGAAGTATTTAACTAGTAGAATAAAAATCAGGTGCATTATTTTGAATGCCGCTTCCTTGATTTTATTTGTGACATAGTATTTGTGACTTCATTCCACAGACTTCCAATAATATTACTGAATATTGTATGATCTCCTCCCCCTTGCACTAATGTCAAGAGAACATAAGTGCAAAATTTGTATTTCTAATTTTATTTTAATATGTTTATTTTACTTATTTTAACATTTTTATTTTATTTATATTTATGTACTTTAATTAATATTTTTATTTAAATCTATCTTTTCTTCGAATATATCTTTGTCCCTGGTTGAGTTTTTCTCAAAGGCATTAATAAAGTACCAATCTAAAGTAATCTATTCAAACACAATTGTGAAGTTTTAAGGAGTGACTGGGATAGCGACTGCCAGCTGGTTGCTCCAGGAGACTCCTGCTGCACGTCACAACGAAATGGGCCCAATCCCAATGTCCACCCTCACACACTCACTGACTTTGAGGCGCGCTCCCGTAAAGTCCGTGAGGGCTCAGGGCTGTCCCACTGCCAAATCACAAAGTGTGGGAGGGATCTCTCGCTGACTTTTTGAGCCCTTCATGCGCCCTTTCCGTGAGTGGGCATCTCTGCAGACTTGAGGGAATTACCCATAGTTCATCGCGTTGTGACGGGCGGCAGGAGTCTCCTGGAGCAACCAGCTGGCAGTCGCTAAAATATGAAATCCCAGTCACGCCTTAAAAGTTCACAATTGTGTTTAAATAGATAACTTTAGATTTGATAGTACTTTATTAATGCCTTGGAGAAAAACTCAACCAGGGACAAAGATATATTAGAAGAAAAGATAGACCAAAATAAAACTATTAATTAAAATACATAAATATAAATAAAATAAAAATATTAAAATAAACAAAATAAAAATATGAAAATAAAATTAGAAATAAAAATAATGCACTTATGTTCTCTTGACATTAGTGAAATGGGGAGGAGATCATACAATATTCATCACAGATCATACTGTATGTGTAGTTAATAAGCAAACAATCTACCAATAAATATGAGAAAACTACCACTCGTTTTAAAAATCGAATTTATTGTTAATTTGTTATACTTATTTGTATCTGAGCTGTTGCACCTTTGTTTCCCATCGAGAGTGTTTGTTTATTATATTTTGCAAAAATAAAATGAAGTTTACTGTTAAATTTAAAAAGGAATAATAAATCAAACTTTTCAAGATGTTGCTAGGTTTGGAGTCATGAGCGATGCAGTGTTTTTTTACTATGCAACTGAAACTTTTTGCCATTTGTTTTTGAATGTTTTTATAGCCATGCATTTTGGTCAGGTGTAGAGCAAGTCTTTAATGCACAAACCAGGTCCACAGTTCAACTTAAAGAAAAGGACGTTTTATATTTTTATGAGTGAAAACAGAAACTGTCAGAAGATGTATTTTCTTTATTTAGTTGTACTGTATGGGAAATGTTAAATTAATGTAAGTGTAAATTGACACAAAAAATACCAAATAAACAAAACTCTGAACATTATGGAATCATTAAGTTTGATCATTTTTGAGATGCTTCTTGTACTTTTGTATGTATGCATATGTATATATACATATAAATGTGTATATAATGTAAAGTTTGTGTATACGCGGTGTTCAAAATCTTTGCATATTGGTGTATGTGTTTCACATAAATTAAAAAAAATGTTAAAAGTAAAAAAAAGGTGGCAGTTTATGTTATCTCTTTCATGATTGCTGTCAATTAAAACAAAGGGCTGTCCCATTCCTGTCTATTGCACTTCAAGCCCTTGCAGCCTCATGCACTCAATCACTTTCCAGGTGCAGGGACTTAAGTCAATGAGGGCTCAGGGCTCAGGGTTTAGAGAGGAGATTGAGATTCAGCCATGAACTATGGGTAATTCCCTCACGCTAAATCTGCAGAGATGCCCACTCACGGAAAGGGCGCATGAAGGGCTCAAAAAGTCAGCGAGAGATCCCTCCCACACTTTCTGATTTGGCAGTGGGACAGCCCTGAGCCCTCACGGACTTTACGGGAGCGCGCCTCAAAGTCAGTGAGTGTGTGGCCCAATCCCAAACCGCCCCCTACACACTACCCCTTCACTAAGGGATGTCACTCCAAATTGAGTCACACTCGTAGATATGGAGGGCACTTCCACTGAAGGGGGAGGGTATGTAAAAAAGACGGGCAGGAATGGGAGGCCCTCTTCACTTCAGCGGAAAAGGAAAACTTCGTGGCCATGGCAACAGAAAGACGCCCGTGTGTGGCTGTCACACTGTGGCAAAGATTATGACCCGCAAGGATATGAGTTACATTATAGCCTAATTCAAATAAATTAAGCGATTCCATATGTCTTTCAATCCGATTACCATCTGACAATTCCAATCAAAGAAATGAATAAATGCTGCCAATTGTGCTCATATTTTATGGCGCCAGGGCTGCACAATCATATCAAACGTCAGCGTGATTTGTTTGTTTCGTTTAAACTTTAAAAACACGCTTTATGTGATTTTCTGTCAGTGTGACGAAGGTGTGGGGAACATATGGACACATGCGGTACTTACATTCATGTTGTTTCCTCTCCCATTCAGACGTTGCACTTCCTGTCAAAGTCGTTGGAAGCCTGCATCGATGCAGACTCGCTGGGCCTTTCTCAAACCGCCCCCTACACACTCCCCCTCCGAAATGGAGTGCACTCCGTCACGGAGTCACACTCGCAGCTGAATGTAGTCCACTCCATCACGGTGAAGGGTAGGACTACAGCAGTCAGCTTTGGGATAAACTTCCCTCCCTCAGGCGGAAACAGGAAGTGTATGTTGCCATGGTTTCGAAGCGGCATCTTGCACGAGCAGCAGTTCCTGCATTGATTCACCACTGACTGAAACATGAGCAGATGAGATCCTCCAAAAGGCGCAGAGGTTTAAGACGTCTTTTACATTTGATTACGGAGCAGTGAAATGTGAGCCTCTGTACTTTTGTTGCTCACATTCTGTAAAAACTCTCTCTGGATATTGATGTTATTTATCTTTATTAAATTATATGAGATTGAACAAAAAAAATCGTCCTTCAATGCATAATTCAATGTAAGGTCAATCTATTTAAAGTTTCCCAACATATTTTAAACCCTGGCATAATAATATTTATTATTAATATTTTGAGACTGAACTTGACCCTTGATGGTAAGTTGGGTTTTAATTTTTAGTATGTTTTATTGTCAGAGAAGCAAAAGGCAACTAGGCTATTTTTTCCTGTACTTTGAGTTTATGAAAAAAAAATCCTAAGTACATAATAAAAATAAGGAATGGCCTAAATATTAGCAGAGAACTTTTCTGCAACGATTTTAATCAGCCTATATGTATGTCAGTGCTGAAATTTGCCTAATTAACATGTCACAGGTAATTAAAAAAATGTTTTTATCCTCGTACAATACAAATAATTCACTTATTCCGTATCATTCTTTTGTTACTGAAGCGCTTTCATTTTTTACTCACATTTTATTAATTATTTGGTTCTAGTTACATTCCTTGTAAATATATTTCATCTAACAAACTGTTTTTGGACTAATGCAGGGAAGGCCTTGATTTCATAATCAGTGACATGTACAACTAAAGTTGTAAACATCTGGATGACAATCATGAATTATTTGTCTTAGTTTAACAGAGTTTGTGCAGGCTGCGTGGAACTTACATTTGTTTGTTGCTTCCTCTATGGCTGACACCGGACACACTTCAGTGCTGCACGTGTTCAGCGAGTCGGCATCCGTGCAGACTCGCTTGTGGAGGGTTTTACAGCCCACTACCCTCCCTGTGAATCGGTTTTGGACAGACGGAGGGGTAGTGGATAGGGAGAGTGTGTAGGGGGCGGTTTGAGAAAGGCCCGCTGTTTAAGGGCTGAACGGTCCACTCTCCCTCCACACTCCGTGGAATGGGACAGCCCTTAATATGGCGGACCCCCCGCGCGGACGCGCAAACGGAGGGGTAGTGGGTAGGGAGAGTGTGTAGGGGGCGGTTTGGGATTGGGCCTGTGAGTGTCGGACGTCTACAACCCTCTCAGCTTTTCCTGTTTTCCAGTTCAAAGCAGGACTATCGGATGTGACGTAGTATCCTGCGCATGACTTTTTGTGTCAGCGTGTCCGCCATGTTGGACGTGGCGGATAAACTCATGCAAGTGTGAGGGCCTCCTGCAAGTCCAGAGGGTGGAGGTCGGAATTTCCCACTTCCGAGTAGGAAATTTCATCTGGAACACCCCCCGAGGTCGGAATATCCTACTAGGAACTCGGGGGAACCTCGCCACCCCCGAGTTGACAAACCAAGATGGTAGCCCCCAGTGTGAACAGTTATTTATCTCCTCTAATAATCCATTTATTTGCACTTCTGACTAGTGTGTGTTGCTCCAAATCAGTTGTATGCGTAGTATTGTGAGACTTATATTTACAAAAATGCTGCCATAGTGATAATCACATTCTTCATGTGATATTTGTGAACAACAACGCAGGGCGTGCTAACAACAGCTAACAATAGCCTGGTAGATCGACATGTTTTTTTTCCGACTTCAACTCATGGATGTATTATCATAATACATCCATGCTTCAACTGGAACTCCGACAAGTCGGAGATGACGTCACTCCCAGCTCCCAGTCCCGAGGTAAATGGAACGCAGCAATAGGATGCAGCCTGTGAGTGTGGACACTGGGATTGGGCCATGGATCGACCCTGGACAACCCTCAGCACTCCCGGACTTCCCGTGAACGCACCCGCAAAGTCTCCGAGTTCTCAAGTGCGGTTAAATCCAGAGATTTAGATTCAGGCCTGCATTCAGTTCAAATAATACATCCATGGAGCGGTGAGGAAGTTACAGCCATGGACTCGACTGCTGTTAGGATTTATCTGTTTGTCGTGCTCTGTCAAGCTAAAGGTAAGAAGCTTTTTTTTTTTTTTTATCTGTACAGTCGTAGTTCTACTTGTCCAATCTCAAAATGTCTGTTGTCTGGGTGACAGCATGATAGTCTAAGTGGTGTGTGTCGCTCTAGATCAGCTGTATACATGGTATTGTTAGACTTATATTTACAAAAATGCTGCCATAGTGCTAATCACACTCTTCATGTGAAATTTGTGAACAACAACACAGGGCCTGCTAACACCAGCTAATGCTGCGTTCCATTAACCTCGGAACTGGGAAATGGGCGTGACATCATCTCCGACTTATCTGTGTTCCAGTTGAAGTCAGATAAAAACATGCCGATCTACCAGGCTATTGTTAGCTGTTGTTAGCACGCCCTGCGTTGTTGTTCACAAATATCACATGAAGAATGTGATTATCACTATGGCAGCATTTTTGTAGATATAAGTCTAACAATACTATGTATACTCTTGCTCTCCTCCACTATTCCCCTGTCAGAAGTGCAAATAAACAGATAATTACAGGAGCTTAATAACTGTTCACACAGGGGGCATCCATCTTTGATTGTCAACTCGGGGGTGGCGAGGTCTCCCCAAGTTCCGATGGTGCGTTCCAGTTGTAGTCGGACGTCGGAGTTTCCCACATCCGAGTAGGAAATTTCATCTGGAACGCCCCCCAAAGTCGGAATATCCTACTCGGAACTCGGGGACACCTCACCACCCCGGAGTTGACGATCAAAAATGGCAGCCCCCAGTGTGAACAGTTATTTAGCTCCTGTAATAATCAATTTATTTGCACTTCTGACTGGGGTGTGTTGCTCTAGATCAGCTGTATACGTAGTATTGTTAAGGTGCGTTCACACCGCAAGCGACCTAGCGACAAAAGTCGCGTCGCCCACTGAGGTAGCGTCGCACGTCCATAAATAGCCTACCTGTTATGTCGCCTGGCGTCGGCCGTCCCTCGGTGACGTCACGTCCGCTCGAGTTTCACCGCGATCGTATCATATATCCCATAATAGGATGTATAGGCGGACATTATTCCAGCTGTGTCCTTTTCACTCACTTATCAGACACAAAACTCTGCAGCTGATGATGCAGCAGCATCCTCTGTGAGTTTACTGCGGTCCGTCTGCAAATGTCCTCACTGAGATTAGTTCCGCCTATGCGGAAGTCATCCGCCCTGTATACATCCATGCCTGTAGTCCGGATGAATAACAGCACTGTCACACGTACACACACTGCTGATTGGCTGATCCTGCACAGCCACGTACGACATCACCTGAATAGATCAACTTTTTTTTTTAACTTTGACATCGCGCGACGAGTGAAGCGGTCGTCTTGTCGCCAGCTGTCGCGTCGCGGGAGGGTTAGACCCGCCCCATCGCAGCTGTACATTGACTTTGCATGGAGAGTGATCGCCGAGGTAGTACAGGTAGCATCCGGTGTGAACGCACCTTTAGACTTATATTTACAAAAATGCTGCCATAGTGATAATCACATTCTTCATGTGATATTTGTGAACAACAACGCAGGGCGTGCTAACAACAGCTAAAAATAGCCTGGTAGATCGGCACGTTTTTTTTCCGACTTCAACTGGAACGCCGACAAGTTGGAGATGATGTCACTCCCATTTCCCAGCTCCCAGTTCCGAGGTAAATGGAACGCAGCACGAGTAGGATATTTCAACCTCGGGGGGCATTCCAGATAAAATTTCCTACTCGGAAGTGGGAAATTCCGACCTCCAACTAGAACTGGAACGCACCATAGGTTCACTTTTTTTTTTTTTTTTTTTAATTCTTTATTCAAGAGTGTCACTATACAGAAGTATACAACATGTAACAAGCAACAAAACATATGCCAGGGGGTATAGCAGTTCACTTGCATTCAAAAATCTTATAAGTAGTACAGATAGAAATTGTTTTTGTAGCCTTTTTGTTAAGAGAACCACTGATCATCTTTATATAAGATAGAGTATCATTATAAAAGTGTTTAAAGATTGGTTTTTGATTACTGTACTTGCATTTGTGGAGATAAAACTTAGCTAGGATAATTAATAAATTTATAATAAAATATATATCTTCTCTTCTATGCCTTCTAAAAAAATAATATACAACATTTTCCCATTTTAAGGTGAAGTCCTTGTAGAGCTGTCCAATAATGAAACTACTGAAGTCCTTCCAGAAAGTTGTAGAGAATGAACAGATCCAGAAGAGGTGCTGAACAGTCTCTGAGTGGCTTCCACAAAAAGAACAGTTCACATCAATGTCCCTTTTTAATTTTAACATGTAATGTTTTGCAGGATAATATTCATGAAGAATCTTATATGAAACCTCTTTCACTTTATTCGTTACAAAAAATCTGTTAGGGATTTTTTTTTCAATCAATATCGCTGACAAAAGAGTTCCAATAAGAAATCACATACGGAACAGATGTAGAGTCTTTCTGAAACAATGCACGAATATTTCTATTGCTAGTTTTATAAATTGTCAGGCAAGTTTTTCCAACATTTGTGTCCACCGGATTGAGGAGAGAAGCAGATTTTAAAAGAGACTTATTTGGTTGAACACCTTTGAACAACATAATAATACCTGTAGGTATTGCATCAAACAGTATGCTATATTCTTTAGGAGTGGATGGAAATTTATAGGTTTGTAGAAATTCAGAGTAGGACATAAGTTGAACATTAGTATTAAACAAAAAATACAGAAAAAAAAAAACAGAAAAATCTGTTTCTCAACCCAATTGGAAAAGAAAAGAGACTTATTTTTGTACACTATGTTCCTATTATTCCAAATCAAATACTTATGAGGTGAGAAATTGTGCTTATATATTAGGGACCATGCTAACAGAACTTGTTTGTGAAACATTGAAAGCTTTACTGGAAGTTTATCTATATTATAATCACAACCCAAGATAAAATTTAAACCACCAAACCTAGAAAAAACGTAGTCAGGAATAAAATTCCAGACGGACACAGGGTTTTTAAGAAAATGTTTTGCCCAATTGATTTTAAATGTGTTATTCAGAGTAGTAAAATCCAAAACATTGAGTCCACCATGTTCATAGTCATTCATTACTACACTTTTTTTGATGTAATGTGTTTTGTTTTTCCAAAGAAAATTAAGCACCATTAGGTTCACACAGAGCGTTCGAGAGAGAGAGTGGCGTCATCTCCGTAGACACACTGCGGTCACGTCAGCCGTCTCTCGATTTCGCGTGGTCAAGCCAGCCGCTCCAAAATTTTAAGTGCGCAATTATTACAGACTTTATGGCAAGCGCACAGAAACAAGTGGAAAAGTCGGCGCTAACTTAACAGAGCGTGTGTGAACTTCCGGTTTCCAAAATAAAAAGTGGCTGTGACATACAATTAGATGTTATTCGAAAAAATGTGAGAACTACATTGAAATAAAATGTTCAGATTAATTGTAGTGCACAAATAAAATTCATTAAAAAATATTAAGAAAATGTATTCAAATGCAATAAAAAGTGGTGTGTCTCATAGAGCAGGCTTAGATCTACCATTCTGTGTTGATTTTGGGTCAACAGGTCACATGACCTGGTAGTTATTGAGCTATAATGTTCATATTTACATTATAAAACATATAAAAATTTAATAAAAAATATGAAATGTATTCAAATGGAATAAAAAGTGGTGTGTCTCATAGAGCAGTCTTAGATCTACCATTCTGAGTTGATTTTGGGTCAACAGGTCACATGACCTGGTAGTTATTGAGCTTTAATGTTCATATTTACATTATAAAACACATAAAAAAAATCATAAAAAATATGAAATGTATTCAAATGGAATAAAAAGTGGTGTGTCTCATAGAGCAGGCTTAGATCTACCATTCTGAGTTGATTTTGGGTCAACAGGTCACATGACCTGGTAGTTATTGAGCTTTAATGTTCATATTTACATTATAAAACATAGAAATTAAATAAAAAATATGAAATGTATTCAAATGGAATAAAAAGTGGTGTGTCTCATAGAGCAGGCTTAGATCTACCATTCTGAGTTGATTTTGGGTCAACAGGTCACATGACCTGGTAGTTATTGAGCTTTAATGTTCATATTTACATTATAAAACACATAGAAATTAATAAAAAAATATGAAATGTATTCAAATGGAATAAAAAGTGGTGTGTCTCATAGAGCAGGCTTAGATCTACCATTCTGAGTTTATTTTGGGTCAACAGGTCACATGATCTGGTAGTTATTGAGCTTTAATGTTCATATTTACTTGACCCAAAATCATCTCAGAATGGTAGATTTAAGCCTGATCTATGAGACACACCACTTTTTATTCCATTTGAATACATTTCATATTTTTTATGATTTTTTTAATGTATTTTATAATGTAAATATGAACATTATAGCTCAATAACTACCAGGTCATGTGACCTGTTGACCCAAAATCAACACAGAATGGTAGATCTAAGCCTGCTCTATGAGACACACCACTTTTTATTGCATTTGAATACATTTTCTTAATAATTTTTAATGAATTTTATTTGTGCACTACTATTAATCTGAACATTTTATTTCAATGTAGTTCTCATATTTTTTCGAATAACATCTAATTGTATGTCACAGCCACTTTTTATTTTGGAAACCGGAAGTTCACACACGCTCTGTTAAGTTAGCGCCGACTTTTCCACTTGTTTCTGTGCGCTTGCCATAAAGTCTGTAATAATTGCGCACTTAAAATTTTGGAGCGGCTGGCTTGACCACACGAAATCGAGAGACGGCTGACATGACCGCAGTGTAGACACCAATGGACCAATGATTTGACAGCAATGGCGGCTCATGGGGACTCTCAATAGTTCCAAACAAAGTGACCGAGGCAATTGGATTCTTGTGGAGAAGGTATGTGTCTTGTGATTTTCAAAGGTCATTTTTCAGATAGGAAGCTACAGTTGGCGTTTTACTAATGACTACTTTACAAGCACACTTGAATCAACTTAATGATGTAGTTTAAAGCGTGTTTGCGCGTCAATTTTAAGTAAAATATTACTTTTAACGCTATGTTAGCAAAGCTTCGTGGCTAATGCTAACACTGAGCTATTACCCCCACTAACTTAGATAGTGGGATACTGCTGGAGTTTTTGTAGCCTACTAAAAGTGTTATTAAAGTAAAGATGATACCAGCTAATGTACTGTCATTCCAACAATGGGGGCTTATAATCTTATAAAACCATGATTGTTTTGTCTGAAATGAAGTGTAAGCTTCTTATTTTAATGAGTGTTCGTGGTTATTCAGCAATTTTCACCACCAAGTATGACTTGAGACATACTTTTAGTAATGATTGGTCATTATTGTGTGTAATAAGCAAGATTTTCCACCTGTTATATTAAGATACATCGACGTAAAACTTGGGTAATATCAACGTTCGCCCCGCAGCTATTTCTTATATTCAGTTTTCCATGCCTGTATTATAAGTAACTGTCCCCCAACTTAATCTTGTGTGCATTACAGTTATGTAAATAGATTAATATTTACTTATAAACCCACACTATGCCTCAGAAGAGGTAAGTGGATGATGAAAATAACTGATATTAATGATTGCTTTTTATGTTTGTTTTGGCTAAATATGTACATTTTAAATGTAAGCAAGCCATTTTATTATAATAGTTATAATTTTTTGCTATTTAAGTTTATTTAAATACTAAGTATAAGGTTATATACCCTAAGTGATACCTTGTTAAGCTGTTAATTGGCTTAAGACGTAGTAGTAGTCTAACTTTACCTTAAATGTGTTGTCTTTTGCAGCTTCTCTGTGTTCACCTGGCAGCTAGAGGCTTCAGCTGCCAGCTGCCCTTCACATGGAAGCTATTGCCCAAGAAGACTTACCCAGTATTTAAAATACAAAAAGTTAAGTATGAAGACAAGTTTAATAATGGTGTGGCCAGCCATCTCCTGTGGAGAGGAAGAGGAGGCTGAGCGTGTTCCCCTTTGGCCTGCTTCTCAAACGGACTTGTCGGTCTCTTGTACTCAAGAGACTGAGTACAAGAACGAACAACATGAAGAAAGAAGAATGGACTGGTACTAACACAATATTTATTTTTCAGGTCAGCAGAACTTGAGAACTTAAACAGGATCATACAGTCGATAATTGAGTTATCTAGAAAACAGCAACAAGTTGTTGAACAGGTCTTTAAGCAGAGAAGGTGTCCATGCTATTTTTTACATTACAGAGAAGAGAAGGAGCATACATGTTTTTTCTCTACTAATGGACACACAGTAAGATACAAGGCTGTGAATCTTTACTGCTCTCACAATTGTATCAAAAATATCTTGTTAGCTATTCAGTTAGATTTGATATCATGATGCATCAAGATATGTTGCAGTCTATTTTGCAACAAGGACAATTTAAAATCCACCAAAACAAGCATATTTGATCCAGGTATAGACTACTAATGTGTTGAGTTGGATAGAAACACCATCATCAACCTCTGTCAGAGCTGATGGATTGCAGTTTTGCCAGCAGAATTTGTGTTATCTTGTCTCTATAGAGCAGATAGTGAGACCTTAAAGGGCAGATATTTTATTATATGTGACATTTTTCACTGATGAAGCCCTGCCCCTGACAGTCCATGGTTATTGAAACAGACGCTACAGCTTGTAAAATAAAGTGATTTCATGGTTTCAATTGTGGGAGATCGTGAAGACTTTGACTTCTCTACAGCCACCCACATCCACTCTGCCTGTCCGAGACCCTGGTGACAACATCCACTCTGCATTGTGACTTTACAGTATCTAACAAATGTGTGTATTCATAGTTCAGTTAAGTTTTTTCCTTAATGCTTTTTCCAATTACCACTAAACTTTACCTATTTTGGTTGTTTGTTTTCTGTCCTAAGTTGCTGTGCTTTGCTGTCTTATGTCTGTCTGTTGTCAAAGCAGTTTGTAAATTTATATTTTTAAAAGTGTTGTTCAAATAAAGTTTACTATTATTATTAAACTCTCAAATCTTGATTTGTGTTGATAATTTATTGACTAGACTTCTTTTGACCTTGCAAGTTCCAAAGAAGACAGTCAGCCTTTACTTCTCTCTTAGAAGACTGGATGCAACAAGCACTGAAGATAGTCTCGCAATATTTAAATTTAGTTCAACATTTAACTTTATAATTAATTTGTAAGTTGTTATTAATAATTCCTGAATTTCATTTTTCTTGTTTTTCTTTCTAAAATCAAAGTGACATGTAAAACACCCAATGTGACCTACTGGGTGCCTACACAGTTGTTGAACACTTGTCTGCTTCTTGTTACATCTTTGGTGAATACTCTTTCACATTTGGCCTGTATGGTTAATCTGGAAACAACAGGATTGAATATAATGACCATATTCATGTACACCATTTTTTTTGCTTGGTTTCAATTGAAAATTCCGGATAATTATCAAGTATAAATTCTTATGATGCTGTGGGTTGATTTTCCTCCTGTGCGCTACATATATATATATAAGCACACAAACACACACACACACACACACACACGTGTATGTGTATATATATATATATATATATATATATATATATATATATATATATATATATATATGTATGTATATGTATGTATATGTATGTATGTATGTATATATATGTATATGTATGTATGTATATATATGTGTATGTATGTATGTATGTATATATATGTATGTGTATGTATGTATATGTATATATGTATATATATATACATATATATATACACACACACACATATATGTATGTATATATATATGTATGTATGTATGTATATATGTGTATATGTGTATATATATATATATATATATATATATATATATATATATATATATATATATATATATATATATACATATATATATTTTGAAAGTGTAAAGTGTTTTGTCTTTGTGTGGATGAGGCCTAAAGGAAACGCCTCTGGCACAGCTCACTGCAGACAGCTGCTGATCTCACATATTATTCTGTCAACGCCCACCGAGTTCCTCTGGAGCATAGAGCAGGACGATCTGGGCGTTTGCAAGCTCAACAGTCCAAGTTAAAAAGGATGAACACAAATGCTTTTTCATTTCAAAATAAAGCTGCATTTTTTGACTCATAAATAAAGTGAAACAATAAGTAATCCATACTGCACTTTCATTTTCTAGCCCAAGACTGCTCATTCTGTATAGGGATGTAACGGTTACCGGTAAAACGGTAAACCGCGGTAAAATTCCCCACGGTAATCATTACCGTGTCTTTTTAAAATTACCGTTTTACCGTGTTTGATCACCACCCTGTGTCAATAACTCACGGTGATGCTGCTGTTTGCCTGGAAAAGCCGGAACTATGTGTCTGTCCTCGATTGAACAGCCTGAACGGGTACGCGCATGCGCAGTGCGCTTTGTTTGGCCTCTGAGTCTGAGAGCTAAAGTTCGAGCCACAGCAGAGTTTTCTCGAAACGGACTCTGAAGTCTTGTTGAATTTTGGATTTTTACAAGGATCCTGAGGAGAAACTGATAGAAGACAGTCTCCCTGTCTTAACACGAAGCTGCAGCGAAAGAAAAAGATGTGTGTGATTTCGGCGGCAGGAACTCTTCGAGTAAATGTAGCCTACTGACAGAGCCGCAGGGAGAGACAGAGAGAGAGAGAGGGAGGATTCAGTGAGCCATACCTGAGAGAATAACAGGTGACTTATCAGTAAATCTATCCAAAAATGTAGAAATCTTATAAATAACAGTATTTGTGTCACTCTGGACTGTATTATTGCCTTTGTTTGGCCGTGTATTCGTCGTATTTTGACATAGATCGTCTTTTTTTCATCAAAGTTTGTGTTTTATGGATTTCATCGATCGTTATTTGGAAATATTTAGAGGAGAGGGGAGACCAGAGGAGAATCATGAAGGGGATTAATTGCTTCAGGGACAATCGTCATTTAAAAAAGCAGTCCTGGTCATGATCTAATATAAGGAGCTGTAACATGGACACTAATGCTGCAGGCAAACTATAATGTGTGAGTGTATGTAAAGTAGTTTAAGCTCATTTTCTGTCATCTCAAAACTTTGAACATGTTCATTTAGAATTGTTTATAAAGACAATCCTGTTTGAAGTTCAGATCAGTTGTTTTCATTTTTTGTAATCACACCATTTATAACATAATGTCAAATACTTTCCAGAATGGTTTATTTTTATTTCTCATGAAAGAAGGGTAAAAAAATGTACTCAAAGGGCATTTCTTGACACATTATTGACAAAAAAGACAGAAAAGAACCTTTATGATAATAATATTGAGGGGGTTAAGTGATTAAATTGTGTGTAAAAGTACTTTTTGAACATTTTGAGCACACTGCAATAATACCGTGATAATAATGATAACCGTGATAATTTTGGTCACAATAACCGTGATACAAAATTTTCATATCATTACATCCCTAATTCTGTATCATAATTAAAATAAAAAACAAAATCTTTCAGATGTAATTTTCTAAAGATGCCTCAGCAGAAAGTTACTAAAATTAAATCTGAATTCCCAGTTTGAAAATGAAAAAGCATAGCAGTAATGCTTTGTATTTCAGTGATGTGGCTGCAAGTTTTGACTTATAATTAAAATAAATGTGATTTTTTTATTTGCTTATACATGTATGTATATAACTTATTTATCTATTTACTTATTCATTGTTTCTTATTTTTATTTTTATCAATGAATTGGACTTGTTCTTTTTGTGTTTGTATTTGGAAAAGAAAAAGAACTCAATAAAAAGGAGTTTAAAACAATAATCAAAATAAATGCTAAATCATCCAAACTATCTTTTTCATTTTTTTATTTTATGACACAGCTAAAAAGAAAACAAAGAGGACAGAGCTTTTTCCTTCTTATGCCTGCTTTGCAAAAGTGGTCCAAAAGTCAATCTGAACCGGCGGTCCAAAGTGGAGCAGGAGAGTGACGTCAGTGACTGCTCTTCCTCTTCTAAACTTCTGCAAACTTTTCACAGCCTGTTCCCCTTTAGACTTTCGACCTTCAGCCATGTTCACCCCACTCTCACTCACAGCAGCTAGAAAAAGAAATATGTCTGTAAGACTGCAGACATCTCCACCAACATTCAAAATCTGAAAAAGAAATAAGCATTTCTGGAACATATTTGGGTGATTGACGTTTAGTCAAATCCAAAGTGGAAAAAAATAGATTTCCAAAACATATGTCAAATGACACATATTTGTATTGCTCTATATGTGAGTAACTCAAAATTGAAAGTGTTCATTATAAATTCCTTATTTATTTTAGATTTTTTACTCTTTTTTTGCATTGGAGTCCTAAAAGTTGTCCACCGGTGTGACAAGTTTTTATATATTGATATTTAATTCAGAGAATGTTTGCCAGATATGACAAATATGCACAATCCTTATCAATTTGCACTGATTATATTTCCACATAAAAAGTAACCAAAAAAATAAATAAAATTATGTTATTACCCTATTATACAATGTAAACACAGGGATTTCACTGAAACAGTTGGGTTGTATTCATTAAAATTAGTATGAAATCATAATAAAGATTCAATTCATCCTTACGTGCATAGTGATGATATCATTATTATGCTGTTCAGCACTTTTTACATGAATGTGTGCATTAAAGTGATATTCCGGGATGGAACAACTTGGGTCCTATCACAAGGGTTAGGGCAGAAATTACCCCTACAGCAGTGTTTCTGTGTCAAGGAAACCCAGGGCACTAGGACCAAGCGTGCCGTTTCTCCTCCAGCCCAGCTCGAATGCTGCTTTGGCTGTACTCACACGGGGCCATATTTTACTTGACTAAAAACACAAATAAACGGACTCCCACCGAAAAAGTCTGATATCGGTCTGCATTCACGCTTTATTTAGAGAATTTTCAGCGCGTTACTTTCACACAAAAACACCGCTAAATAAGGGTCTATTTCTCATAAGCGTGCGGCCTCCTTGAAGACAGCGGAGGCTCTACAGCCACAGCTCTGGCTGTGCAGCGGAACCTCCGGCTCTTCATGAGCCGTTTCGGCTAGAGAAACCTGTCTACAGCGGAATGAACAGACGAGAAGGAGGAAGAGGGAGTTAGGTCCGTGCGCCCTGGGTCTCTCCTCCACAGAAACACTGCTGTAGAGGTAATTTCTGCCCTAACCCTTGTGATAGGACCCAACTTGTTCAATCCCGGAATATCACTTTAAAGTGACTTTTCCACTCATATTTCAGCTTGTCACACCACAGGACATTCCGTCACACCATTGGACAAAAAGTGCTGTATGCCCAAACAAAGTGATATTTTTTAATTTTCAAAATCATTAACAATTTATTAAAATAAAGTTGTAACTTCAAGCTCAAATGTTTTTGTACAGTAAGTCAGAAGAAGAAACAAACACTCCCACAAAAAGATTGGGAGCTATTGTAACATTTAGCAACACAACATGGACATGTAAAGAAAATTGTCCTGGCTTATTCTCTTTCTCAAATTTATATTTTTACATGTTAGAGAGTTATTTAGGGTTCTCTGTATTAAATTCTGTCATATTTTTAGTGCAATTCAAAGAAAAACATTTTTCAAATAGCCATACTTTTCACAGTTGATTTGCAGCATTTTTTAAAAATGATTTGGTCTGGAAGTGAAAAACTACAATTCTTGCACTGCCTCTAATTCCCTAAAATATGGTGTTGCAGTGCAGTAGGAAAAACTATTATTGCAAAAAGCTGTATAAGCCTTATTATGAACAGAAAAATACAGACCGCAGTAACAGGCATTATGCACACATGCCAATCCAACATGGCGAACCAACACAGAGAAACACAGCAAACTATCAACCCAAAACAGAGACTCAGACAAGGCCTTAAAGGGACTGTGAGGAGAATCTGTTACCGGCAACGTAAAAGACTCTGCTCCCCATGTGCACGCACGGCGGAGCACATGGGGAGTGACATCATCTCTGACTTATCGGCGTTCCAGTTGAAGTCTGAAAAAAACATGCCGATCTACCAGGCTATTGTTAGCTGTTGTTAGCACGCCCTGCGTTGTTGTTCACAAATATCACATGAAGAATGTGATTATCACTATGGCAGCATTTTTGTAAATATAAGTCTAACAATACTATGTATACAGCTGATCTAGAGTGACACACCCCAGTCAGACGTGCAAATAAATTGATTATTACAGGAGCTAAATAACTGTTCACACTGGGGGCATCCATCTTCCATTGTCAACTCGGGGGTGGGGAGGTTTCACCAAGTTCCCAGTAGGAAATTCAGACTTAGGGGGACGTTCCAGTTGCAGTTCCCTACTTGGAACTCAAAATTCCTACTTCTGACTACAACTGGAACGCACCACAAGATGTGTTCAATCCACAACATGTGTTTGTTGGGATGCTAATGAATGCAGCTCAGACCTTCCTCAGAACTCTGCGTTGCTTTACATCTTCATTTTTTCAACAACTTACGGGATGCAAAGCCACGAGGTAACATATCTCTTTCTAGTTACGTAGCGGTAGTTTTTGATGTGTGACAACAGACAAATTTGAAAAAATTAGTTTCGTTGTTTTGTAGCCGGCTATATATGGCTACTGACAGCCTGGTGCTCTAAGAATAATATAAATTGAATAATATAAATTGAATAATATAAGTTTGCTCTAGTTTTAATTGTCTTGTTCCTGAAGTTGAGTATCCAGGCCAGCCCAGCCCTGTCCAACCCTACTGTGAAGGCTAAGGAATAGCATTTATAGATAACCTATTTTGATGCTATAAAACTCATTTTAAAGTGTGTATTTCCATCAGACATATATCTAAAAGTTAGACTTTTTTTGTAATTACTAAGAAACTCCTCACAGTCTCTCTCTAAAAATCACACCTATGCAGACACACCGGTGAGTGAAACACATAAGATAAAGTAAACAGAGAAAGTAAAGCTAACTACAGAGGCTACACAAGGACAAAATATCAGGCATGAAAGCGAGTCAGGGTTGCAAAAGGTGAGGAGGTTATGACCCCTCTAGGGGGGTCCATAAGAAAATTTAGAATATTTCATATTTAAAAGCATCAATCTGATGCATTTTGAGAGAAACATGAAGCAGAATTACAGGACAGCATGACTGTATAATAAACTATTTATCTATGCATGCTCACATTCTGGTCACATAATGAGTTTGGGAAATGGAAGAATAAGGCCCTTCACAGAGTTGATATTTTCACTTTTCAGATAAAATATACAGTGAAGTGCCGGATCTCTACAGCTCTGTCCTGAGTAACATTCACCATGTTAAGTCATCATGACCAAGATCTCAGAAATATTAACCACTTTAATTTGCTTCGTGAAAAAACATACAAAATATGTTTTTGTGCAAAGAGACACTGGAGGAAAATGTTACAAACATTAAATAAGAAGTGCACTGGGAGATCACACATCCATAAATCTTAATGCACTATTTCCCATTATAACATGTAAGTTGTTTTCTAGATAACTCAAGTCAAATGTTCATTATAGGACAACCCCCAAATTATCTGCTAAGACAACAAGATATGTCAAAATCCTGAGAGAACAGCTAATATTTACTTTATACAGCCCAACAGAGTAAAATGAACTGTACGGAAGTTTGTCTGCTCAGGGCTTCTGTACACCGAAGACATTTTTGCCACATTTTTATCTGATTTATCCACTGAAAACAGCTCTGAGACCCACTGTTGGGCCTCCATCCACAGGTTGAGAACCACTGCACTTTGTCTCAAAGTGCTTTAAATGGCATTATAATAACATCCTCTCTCCTTAGACCCTCACAATCACTGAGGAAAAACTCCATAAAAAGCCCTTTGTTGAGTGTTGTTTGTACCCCGTCATAGAGACGGTCACAAACTGTCCACAAACTGTCCCTGATCTTGTGTCACACTGGTGGACATAGCTGTCACACCAGTGGACATTTTCAAGGTCAAGGACAGTTTGTGGGCTAGCTATATGAGAGACAATCTTCAATCCTGGCCAGCAGTGTAAAGTTGACATTGTTTTCAGTAGTCAATCAATATAAATTGTTAAAATTTTTTAGATCAATACTTAAGTTATGTCACACCAAAGGACTGCACAACGGATCCCATATCTAGCAGTGCATGGAAATAGCAAAAATTATGAGAATATCTGAGACAGAACTCACCTTGTCTGTAGTTCATGTGCTCCAGTGATGTCTGCTGTACATCCTGGATGAATAAGGACCCCTCTCACTAAAAGGGTGCCCAAATTAAAGCCTGTTTTATATCTACAGAATGGCGTCACACCAGGTGGACACAAGTTTTGGGGACAAAATGTAATATGTCATAATTATTCTAAATGATTACCTTATGACTTGTAACCTTCAGTTTCACTAAGTTAACACTACTATAATATGCATTCAGATATTTTACCGTATTTGGACATATTTTTAATTAAATACAGTGGTTTTGAGAAGAGCAATGCTACTCAGGACAGTCACACCAGTGGACAAATGTCATGTTTAAAACAAAATATTTTCATATTTGAATTTTAATGCTCATTAACTACAGATGTATTTATTCTGGAAGTTTATACTGTATAGAAAAAATAGGGTTTTAATGAAGTATTACAAATTATTATATATATTCAGTGTTTCCTCTACATTCATTGCCTTGGGGCGGCGGGTTCGGGGTTGCGGGGGGGGGGTCTGTCAATAATGCTCCATAATATCATAATTAAAGAGCATTTAGATCTGAATAAATAGTGAGCACTGTGGGCACACAACTACAACATTCTCAAAAGAATTTAAAATAAACTGCATAAAGTATAAAAAGTATTTTTAAAAAAACAGGAAGAATGGAACATTTCATGTAACCATGTAAGCTCAGCAGGTGGAGAGAAGATGAATCATAAAGTTATAGCAAGTGACTGACAATGAGGAGAAACTACATGCTGAAAGTTTCCTACACTGCTGCTAGCTGTGCTTCCCGTCTTAGTAAGGACAATTGGCTTAAAAATGCTGAGATTTTTGCTTGGGGAGATTGTTTGGTAAGCTTCAGGTCATCCATTAATGTTTGTTTAAATTGGGTTTTTTTATTATATTTTTTTACCGTTATGGTCGCTCCTTCATCCGCCGCCTGAGTGTGAGTGTGTGTGTATGTCTGTATGTGTCGTGTGTGTGTCTTCATCATCCCCTTCACACAACGCGCCGCTTCCAGTCATTTCAAAGAGGGACAGGCGGCAGACAGCACGCGGTTTGGACCGCCGCGGTAGAAGCGGTTGCCGCTGAAGAGCACATGCACAGATTTTGTCTTGCTGCTCAGAAACCAGCGTTTTGAACTTTCTGGCTGTAGTCGCCTGGCAGCAGCAAATCATATAATACTATCGAAGAACTGGACGTGGGGAAGCATTTCTACTGAATTGTTTTTAGGGAAGGGAGTGTCATAGTAGTATGTCAGAGTGAGCATCTTCAGAGTAGACGATCTTTGTAGTGTTCACGCTGCTAAGGGGGAGCCCGGGGATTGGCTGAGGGTTACGGAAGTGTAGACTGAGAGAGAGAACTGCTAACTGTATGACCATGGATGTATTATGAGAACTGGATACCAGACCGCCCCTCGGCGGCGCGCCGATTTTTCCCAGTGGCCACTCGTGGTATTGCAACGAAAAATCCCCATTGGGCCCAAAAAGCATTTTTCCCATAGGCGGCAATAGTAAAAGAGACGGCTGTAAAACCGTTTACAGGACATCTTCAGCCATAAACACGGTCAATAACTGATCTTTGTATTTTATATTTTTAAGACTTGGACTTTTGATCAGTCAAAAAGTGTTCAAAAGGCCAGAAAAGCCAGAGGAAAGTCGCTATCTCTCTGGTGACGTCACAGCTGTACACACGCACTGTCAAAGCGCGGTCATGCTGGGGTTCGGCCAAGATGGCGATCAGCGCGGATGCTTTCCCGTGAGCTCGTGAATTCCTGATGAGTACCTAACGTTTGAAATGACCTAAACAGTCTAAAATATATATATATATTTTGGAAGTGAACAATTGCACTTGCGCTCCATGCACTGCCAGTTGAACTGTTGTGCCAAGTAAAGAGGAAACCGAAGTATTTGTGGGACACGTGGATTGCTAGCTTAACAAAGTTTAACCAGCAGCATTGAAACAAGCCCGCGAACATGGCCAAGAAAGAGGTAAGAAGAAAGGGAGGGCTCATAATGGACATGGAACCCGAAAAATCCTTCCCAGGTTTGTGCAAACCTCTTCCAGAAACCCCTATCAACAGCCCCAACTCTAAGAAAATCCGCACCGACACCCCTGAGGTGAGAGAGGAAGCAGTGTCTAATGCCGACATTTTGAAAGCTATTAATGGGCTGAACGACCGTTTTTCTACGTTTGAACAAATAGTGAATAAAAACACTGCAGAGATTATTGTCGTACAAGAGCACGTGAAAAGCCTGGAGATACAATATGAAAAGACAAATGACACTGTGAAAAAACTGAATGACCGGATTTCTGCACTTCAGGAGAAGCAAGAGCAGGCGGAGAGATACAGTCGTCGTTGGAACCTCCGTCTTCTTAATCTTCCAGAGCACAGCAATGAGGATGTGAGAAAAGAGGTGATGGATATAATAGCTCAGATCATCCCAGAGGAAAAACACAAACTGGGACTCATGATAGACACTGTGCACCGAGTTGGACGAACAAGAGATGAAAATACTTCGCGCCCCATCATCTTGCAGTTCACCATGCGCACCTTTCGACACAAAGTTTGGAGAGCCTCCATCAACTCTGATGTGATGAAGAAAAAAAGCCTCAGGATGACAGAAGATCTCACCTACACAGAGAGACAATGCAGAAACAAACTCTGGCCAATTGTTAAACAAGCTCGCAGCGAAGGAAAGAAAACCAAGTGGGTTGGCCCTGTGGCCATTATCGATGGTGTCAAACACACTGCATAAGTTACAAATCTATAAGGAGATCCATCGTTCGCTAAGTAAAACACAAAAACCTTATAAGATACATCAGCCACTTTAGGCTAAAGATGAGAGCATTCTCAAACGAACATAATCAGTTTCAGATTACTATAACACTGATTAAAATTTATTAAGATGATTCAAATACCTCAGGTTCACTGGGCAACAATGTTTATAGTCATTGCTAGATTCTAATGAAAATCCTATTTACTACAATGGTAAAACAATTCTTGTTTAATGCAATTGTTTGCTTCATTTAAAGATACATTTCAGACGAATTCATTCAAGACTTCATTATGGTACTCAGAATTTAGAGTTTCTTTCGAAAGTACCCTTAGGAGTGTTCATTTCTTAATACTTACTACTTCTTAGTTATCTTAACAGACATCCAGTTCTTTCCTTTTTTTTCTTCTTTTTCCATGGCAGACTCATTCCTTGGTTCCTTAAAAATAATATCCCTGAATGTTAGAGGTATTCGTGACAGTACCAAAAGAAAATCTATTTTTATATTCTGTAGGCGAAGAAATGCTGACTTGATTTTTTTACAAGAGACTCACTCAAGTGATGATGATGTGAAATTTTGGAAAACACAGTGGGGTGATAAATGTTACTTTTGTCATGCCTCTCAACAATCTGCAGGTGTAGCTGTTTTTTTGAACAAATTTAAAGGTGACATTATTGAATCACTATTTTCAGATGAGGGCAGATGGATCATCCTGGTTTTCAAACTGGATAACACCTTCTTTATTGTTTGTAATCTATATAACCATAATAACACAACTCAGGCAAAAAATATGTGTATACAACTATGTCAGAAACTTGAATCCCTCAAATTGAAATATGAGAAGGCTCACTTAATTCTCGGGGGAGATTATAACGATACCCCAGATGATCTTACAGACAGAGTACCGGTAAGAACAATTCAACATTCAAGATATAAAAGCACCGCATTCATCTGTGAACAACTTTCAGTTATAGATGTTTGGCGATACTTAAACCCTGATACAAAAGAATTTACCTGGAGTAATGCAAATAGATCTTTGCAGTCCAGAATTGACCTCTGGTTTATCTCACCTTCATGTCTACAATTCGTTTCAGAATCCAAACATGAGTTTGCACCACTTTCTGATCACAAACTAATTACAATTTGCTTAGTAGGCAGGAAACAAGAAAAAATGAACTTACGTGGATTCTGGAAGTTAAACAATGAATTATTAAATGATGATACATTTAGTAATACAGTTAAAAAAACAGCAGAACAGATATTTGGGGATACTGAAATGAATCATACACAGAAATGGGAATTCTTTAAATTTAAGGTAAGACAAATAGCTATAAGACGGAGTAAGGAAATTAAAAAAAGCAATGCTGCTAAAGAGATCAGTATCATGAATGAACTAAACACATTAATGAAAAAAGATAATTTATCAGATGAGGAAGAAAATGAATTGAAAAGACTAAGAGAGGAAATAGAAAATATGTATATTAATATAGCCAAAGGGGCTTTCATACGATCAAGAGCAAAATGGCTTGAGCTCGGTGAAAGTAACTCCAGCTATTTCTTTGCCCTAGAAAAACGAAACCAAAAAAGAAACAATATATCTTCACTTAAGATTAAGGAAAACATAATTACTAATCACTTGGAAATTTCCAATTATGTTGGTTTATTTTACGAGAAACTATACAGATCAAATTCCAACAATAATGAGTGTGACAGATTCATTGAGTCTATAAAAAAAGTTACTCCTACCATCTCAGAACAATTTAAATCAAATTGTGAAAGACCAATCACAAAGCCTGAAATCTCAGAAGCAATCCAGTCAATGAAGAAAGGCAAATCTCCAGGCAATGATGGACTTTCGGTAGAATTTTATTTACACTTTTGGGATATCATCGTAGATCCTTTATTTGCTTTATTTATGGAATGCATTGACAGAAAAGAAATGTCTCCAAGCATGAAGCAGGGTGTTATATCTCTTATTCCTAAACCCGAAAAAGATCACCTGTTAATTGAAAATTGGAGACCTATCACTCTCTTAAATATAGATTACAAAATTATCTCACTAATCTATGCTAAAAGATTAAAAAAAGATCTTGAAGAGATTATAGGTGAAACACAAACTGGTTTTATGTCTAACCGTCATATCAGTTCTAACATAAGGCTGATTCTTGATTTATTAGACTACTCTGATAATATTGATACTGATTCTCTTATAGTTTTTCTGGACTTCTATAAAGCTTTCGATACTGTGGAACATTTTTTTTTATTTAAAGCACTCAAAACTTTTGGTTTTGGACAAAATTTTATATCGATTATAGAAATGCTGTATAAAGATATTAACAGTAGCGTTATACTATATCCAAACACGACTAAAAGATTCCCAGTCTTAAGATCTGTTCGTCAGGGTTGTCCGATTTCACCTTTTTTATTTTTAATTGTTGTTGAATTACTGTCTTTACATATTCTAAATAATCCGATTATTAAAGGTTTATCCATCTTTGGAAAAGAAATCAAACTAACCCAACTAGCTGATGATACAGTATTATTCTTAAAAGACAAACATGAGATTGAAAATGCAATTTCATCAATAGAGGAATTCTCAGTTGCTTCTGGACTAAAACTTAATAAAGCTAAATGTGAAATTTTATGTTTATACCAAACAAATGCTACAACCTTATTTGATATCCCTATTAAAGAATATGTAAAATATCTTGGTATTCATGTCTGTAGGAGTGTCAAAGAGCGTCAACGACTTAATTTCTCCCCTAAAATCAAAAAGACTAAAACTATACTAAACTTATGGCTTCAAAGAGACCTATCAATTTTAGGAAGGATTCTTTTATCTAAAGCTGAAGGTGTTTCCAGATTTGTTTATCCAGCCCTTTGTCTTAACGTTTCTGATTCTACATGTAAGAATATTAATGATATGTTTGTTAACTTTGTATGGAAGAATAAGCACCATCATCTGAAAAAAAATCTGCTTTCTGGACCTAAAGCCAAAGGAGGTTTTGATTTACTGGATTTCATGGACTTGAATTTCACCTTTAAGGTTAAATGGCTTAAAGAATGTTTAAAAGCTCCTGATTCATTATGGTACTTCATCCCACATAACATCTTCAAAAATGTTGGAGGTCTTCAGTTCCTGTTGTCATGTAACTATAATATTTCAAGATTACCAGTTAAAATGTCAGAATTTTATCAACAAGCTATGTTGGCATGGAAAATGTGTTAAGAACTTTTCTCCACACAAATCAATCATATGGAATAATGAATATATCACCAAAGGAAAACAATCACTCTATTTACAAAATTGGATTGATAAAAATATAATTTACTTGAAAGATCTATTTAACTGCAATGGTCAGTTACTTACTTATAAAGACTTTATCACAGAAAAAGCATTCCCGATTAAATTTAAAGAATTTAGCTCTGTAATAAACTCCATCCCTAGCGGTATGTTAGAATTAATGAAAAGCTACAAAAAACAAAATATGCAACCTACAACTGTTGATACACTTTATATCAATGGTATTGATATCTTAAGTAAAAAATGCACTAATAAACATATCAGAGAATGTTTCTATAATACTAAGATAATAACACAGAGAGGGAAATCCTTCTGGAATGCTATTTTTGATGATATTAACTGGCGCAAAGCTTGGCTTTTTCCTTTTAAACTTTGTGTAACAAACAAGATCAGAGAATTACATCTAAAAATAATACATAACATATATCCATCCAACTCATATGTATCAAGATTTCATAACATTGACAACAAATGCACCTTTTGTAAAACTGAACCTGAAAGCATAACTCACCTATTTTATGATTGCTCATATAGTAACACATTTTGGAAAGAACTTGAGAACTACATTCTAAGAAAAACATCGCAGGAAATCAAAGTTAATAAGAAGGATATTATTTTCTACTTTGAATTCAAAGAAAAAAATCTATGCACTGTTGTTAATCTTTTTATTTTATTGGGGAAATTTCACATCCATAAACGTAAGTTTCAGAAAGCTTCTCCATTATTTAAATTGTTCCTGATTGAAATTGAATATTATTTCAAGTCTCTTAAAATAATAACTAATAAGAAATATATGAAAATGGTTGATACTTATACAAAGGTATTTAGTAAATAAACTGTCATGAATAATTTGTATTTTGCACAATATTTACATGAAGTCTGCCTCAAAGAATATATTTTATTTTGTTATTTTATTTATTTTCTTTATGCATTAATCCATTGCTTAGTCTATGATGATTTATATATTATCATACAGTTGTAAACCAATGTATTGATATCATCACTGTTCATGAACTGGAATGACTGACTGTTCGTGATGTTTGTATTCACAAACTTTCAATAAAAAAAAAAAAAAAAAAAAAAAAAAAAAAAAAAAAAAGCGCGGTCATGCTGTGTCTCGGGAGCGAGGACGCCAGCTAACTTCTTTCAGGCTCTTTGGTCCAAAATTGTTCTGAAAGTTGAGAAAACGACTAAACGGTGAGTTTATGTTTAACATAGAGTGACTTAACACATGTATTCTCTCAGAGTTAACTATCACTCACTTGATAGTTGTGGTTTGTAAACGTATTTAGACTTTATATTTCAATTAAATCCACGTCCACGTATCTTGACTGTACTTACATTAGACTGCTGTGTATTGGATAATATACAATGAAATAAAGAATAAAGTAAGATACATTTTACTAACACGATGGTCGTACATTCCAAGTATATTCAGTTTAAAGAAAGTTTTAAAAAACGTGCCCGAATAGCTGTAGCTAATGTGTAGAATATGTGCCAGGGGATCACGGAGTTGTGTTTGGTAGATGGATCTTTATTCGGAATATATGTAAATGTATTAATTGTTTTATAAATAATACATTCAGATAATGTAAGTTTTAGACTGTAACAATATTAATAAAAGAGAGACTTTATAAAACGAAAAACTTTACTTGAATAAATTGATAAAGTACAATAAAGATCAATAACAACACAATTGTCATGTTCCAGTTGATTAAATAAGATTTTTTATTTTTAATTTAAGATTTTTCTCTCAACAGAGATTGGAGGTAAAGGGGCATCACTCCAGGGAAAAGAGTGAACATGGCTGAATGTGTCCTGCAGCTGTGGAGGATGGTTTAATAAACAAGTTTCATTAATGACAGTTTGGTGGTCATTCTGATTTATCTCATGTATTTGTCATATTTTATGTATCACTCATGTATTACACCATTTACTCTATTCAAATAAGATAATCTGAATAAAATACAAACTTTTTTGGCCTACCTAGAAGATTGGCATTTTTTTCTGAGAATAATTCATTAAAAATTAACGTGAATGACATTTTTTTAAGTAAGACTCAAAAACATTTTTTAAAAACATTTCATTATATTGTGTTTTTATTTTGATTTCTTACATTTTTTATGCCATTCATATTTTATAGAAAATAAAATATAACAAATATAACTCTTACCCCATAACATTATGTATAAAAAATAACTGTTTCAGATAACATTCTATCTTAAAAATTTAAGGCTGGGAACAAACATGGAACAGGCTTTCATATAACATGAGTATTAAAAGTGAACGTCTTAACTGAAGTTATCGTTAAAAATGGACAAATCAAACCAAACTAACCATTTATGTGAGTGTGTGTGGCTAAGAGGTCTTGGACTATTTACTCCTAATGTTATTAATGATAATTAAATATTTGTTTATTTCATAATCTATATTTTAGGTCACATTAGTTCACTTTAACTTAGTAGTTCCATCACACTGTTCACTCCCAACTCTGTCTGTGTTTGAATAAAGTACAGTTTTCAGAACTTTTATTACAAATTTAGTATTTTGATTTGTTCAGATAAAATATGAGTGATATTCCTGAAACATCACTACCATTGACAGTTTTACTGACATACACTGTTGTCTACATATTTTTTTAGTGTTTCATGACAGTGACACCATTTTGAATCCCAGACAGAAAATAGACACCAGGACAATATGGCCTGATAATAAATACATAACTAAATACATAAATATAATTGTGACCCACATACAGTATTCATTAGAACAAGAGATTTGTTTATTCAAGAAATTAAAAGAAAAACCTCTTGTGTACCAATTTGATTCTTCTCATAAAAGTTTAATAAAAATGATAAATCTTCATATTTTTTTTACTTTTACTGCTTAAAATCTTTTCCACATCTTCCTAATTAACCACAGATATATAGTTTTGAAATATTTTTCTGTATTTAATGTTTTTTATTTTTATGCCATAAGTTTTCTGATGATCAAGAAAACACACAGACAGAGCCAGTTTGATATCTGATGACCTGAACTTTGCCTCAAGGGTTAACAAAGTAGATAAAAACCTATAAAGAAACAGAACATTATAAGAGAAGCCAGTCTTAATCTGGGTCTCATCCCCGGGTTCCATCCATGGTTCATCTAAACACTATCAGATTGCCTATCAGAAAAATAAAAAGAGAAAATGAATGGGTAACAAGGACTTTATGCATTAAGAACAGTATGACATTTACAGCGAAAGCCTCATTAATATGTCCATGAAAAAAGGTAACACCTTTGAATCATCATAGAAAGTTGATCTGATAAGCAGTCATCTCTCAAATATGGGATAAATAAAATGAACAAATAACACTGATTTATTTGGCTGATGGACTGCTACGGTTCTGTTGTTTAATCCCATGGTTTTAGAATACAGTCAGCTATAGAAAGTCATCAAATAAAAATTAACTCGTCTTAAACTCTCATTTTAAAGACTTATTACGTATATAATGTCATTATATCGCATCGCAGTCGGCTCATGTGCCCTAAAACTCATTAGTTGAGTTTGTACACCTCTCATACTGTAAATTTCACCCGCCGTATTTTCTATCGTGGCCGCGCGTCATTTCATTATGACCGCGCTTCGCTCGTTCCCATTGACGTGAAGCATTATGGGAGATGACTTTACTGCGCCTGCTCTATGGGCCCAATGATCAGGAAGTAAACCCGGAAGCCAGAAACTTTTTCGGCGTATGCGCTGGGTGAGCAACTCCCATAGAAATGAACGGGCGCCATGTTTCCGTCCGGCATCCAGTTAAAATAATACATCCATGTGTATGACACGCTGTTTGAGTCTGTTAATAAAGAGAATTAATGATTCAGAAGTTATCGGCTCGTTCTATGACAGGGAGTGTTGTGAGACACTTTTAGGTGGCCTCTGCTCTGACGTTCGCTGAATCACCGCTACGTCTCGGCCCGCGGTGGCAGCAGCCTCAATAAAGACTGCATGTGGGGGGACTCCGCCTGCAGAGAGACAGTTTGGTTGCCGCGCGGCTTATCGGTGTTGCACAAGAGGAGCGAGGGAGGAGGCGTTTTTCAGAGCGGAGAGGAAAAATGCATTTTATTAAATGTAAGCAAACCATAGCGACACAACTATGGGCAAGATAGTTATCTGCCTCAGCACCCGCGACACCCGATTTAATGCAGGACTCTGATGTGAAGGCGGCGACATGATGCTGCGGTGGTGTATTTACAGTTTTTAAAAAAAATTGCAGGAGCGGCGGGTAGGATTTAGGAGCGGCGGCCCGCCGCTCCTAAATGAATGTAGAGGAAACACTGATATTTGACACAAAGGACACGAATATGGAGCGTCACGTGAACCACCCATTTATTAATGAACTTGAAACTGTAAAGTACAAACTCACCACAGCCCTAATGAGAAGGACGTCTGACTGAATTTTGTTTCTACAAGAATCTCAGACAGTTCATGGTGAAATCAACCCTCCAGCCTCTCTGCCAACACTCCAGGCCTTTTCAGATCTCAAAATACAAACATTTGATAGTTTAAAGTTAAACTGCAGAAACAACTGTTAAAAACCTGACAGGTATTCGCATTGCCCCATGTCAGTTTGAGAATCTGTGTGTTGAGGCTTGATATGAGACCTTTAAACATGAAGAGCTGTAACATCTTCTCAGCTTCTCTACTTTATACTTAAGCTCTAATTTTAATGAAATAGGTTTTAAGTGCTTTATTTCTGGAAGACATTGTATCTCTTTATGGTAAAGTAAAAATGAAAAAGCAATGTCCTCTCGCGAAGGCCAGCCGCAGATACCCGTAACGGGCTGAATATGAAGGCCCAGAGGTCTCTGCCAGGTGAGGGATCGAAACCAGCACAATGGCATTTGATGAACAACATTAACTTTCAACATTATGGGGATTTCTGCTTACATAAATGCTGTATTGATCCGAATAAGATCTTCCAAGTGCTTGTAATCGCCAGCCGCGGATACCTGTATCAGGTAATAGAGACCCGGAGGTCGTCCGCCAGGTGTGGGATCGAAACCAGCTGTTACCCCACATCATAAACAGTGTTTGTGTTCAGCATTTACAGGGATTGTAATACCAAATTGATAAATCGATAGGAGTAATGAGTGAGGCAATACAAGCACTTTTGATTGGTAACTGCACCAAGTCATGCAAAAAATATTTACATCTCAAAATGAAAAATGCATTTAGATTATCGCCTATATTTTATTTTTTAAAGCCCTTTTATTATACCCAAGGATGTAAAAATGAAAGAAAAAAACCCAACAAAAATAGGCTACTAAAAAATAATCATGATAGGAATGAGGCTTTAAGAACAAACTACAGGATAACTTTTGCATAAAACAGACAAAATTTGCCATCAAGAGCCTCCTGACGCACTGCTGCACATCAGCGGCACAGCAGAGGGCAGAAGGGGACCTTCACAGCAGGTGGTAAGGCTGAGAGACCCACTGGGACCACTCTGCCCCCCCTTAGAGGAGACATATCATGCTGATGCATGATTTAATACTTATATATCATGTAATACATTTGAAAACAAGACCTTACACCCCCTTACTTTTCAAAAAATTAGATATTGTATTTTTTCTGATATCCTAGAACGAGATTTGATGCCTCTGAAAATAGGTCATTGCGAGATGTCTGCGAGATTTCAAACGTCGTGACATCACGAGGTACATTTCTTTTTATTGGAGTAATCTGATAAAACACTTCCTCCTCTGTGATGTCCGTTAGCCACAAACCGTCACCGAGGAACACATCCATCAGCAGGGGTATAAAACTCCCTCGCTCACACTCCCTCATTACCAGCTCTGGCCTGCAGGGGGACTCAATACGTGGTCGCTGCTTTGAGCCTGCTGGAAAATACAGTAGAAGAAGGACAAGCTGGCTCTACCCCCGATAGAACTGACCAATCAGAGCACAAAGGGCTGTGACATTGCGAGGTAACTTTAGGTCGGCCTTGAGACCAAGCGTTTCAACGAGAGCTTGATAATGGCCTAAAATGAGGATTTTGAAAACGCTATTGTGGGGCAATGAAGGAACTAAATGACTTGTACTGAGGGCAGAAATGCTTTACAGGCATCCTAGTCTGGCATAGTGAAAAGGAGAAACAAGCATGAGATGTCCTCTTTAAAGACACTTAGATCACTAGCATCAAGGAAAAGGACTCTAACATCAGGTCTTTACTGTCACTGTCAAACACTTGTTAGGCAACGGTGAAAAAGCTTTGCATCCTGTGGCAGCATCAAAGAGAAAAGTAAGCATGTAAGAGAGATTATAAATGGAATTAAAATATATCCAGATAACAGGGATTTTCTTATGTACATCAGAGCATTTAAAAGTGCTGAAAGTGGCTTGTGCAAATTGTTCAGATCATACACAGAGAAGGTGAATGTAATCTACCCTCTCATGTTTATCACTGAATCACCAAAGTAAGGTTGTAATTTTAATGACTGAGTTGTTAACTAATACAGAATGGTTGATTGGAATGTTTTATTAGGACTTCTCCAAACCTTTTATCAAATGTAATGGAAGCACACATTAAATTTCCTTTTCTGAAAAAAATCAGCATTTAAGTTCAATTAAAAATTCTTTGAAATTGAATTATTTAACCATTTCATGCATGAATTACTAAATCTCAAAGATACAGTATATATTTTTGAAATATTTGTTTTTTTTACTTTCAACAAGTTGAAAATTATGGTATTTTTTAATGTTATTTTTTGTGGGAGTTATACATCTGTCCATTACAGTAGTAATTTAGTGAAACTTGAAGAGGATCCACAAACACATCTTTGACAAACATTTATCAAGAGTAAATATAAGAAAAAACAAAATCTGAAGTAAAAATATTTTTGCTGTAATCACATTATTAAAAAGTTAAAATAAAAATGACAAAATTATTTGAAATCTTAATACAGGCATGAGATACAATTTGTCCTTCTTTGGCTGTTTTGGATTTATGATGCAATTTGTCAACATGGAAACAATTAATTGCACAAACTAATAATATAACAAATATAAAATAACATTATGATGATTTAATGAGTAACTTTCAGTGTGACTCAGCATTCATCATCTTTTACTCTTTCATTTTTGTATCTTTTCATCATTTAAACACTTTATACTCTTGGTTGTATAAATTTATTTCCTGTTTCCTTTGGGCTATAGGTAATTTTAGCCTTTTTGATTTCCTTCCTCTTATTATCTTCTGTGATATTTACCTTTTAATTATTTGGCTCTCTTCTTGTGCCATTTGTCTGGTGTCTTTGGTTTATTTGAGGTCCATGTATATCCAGAACGTATGATTGAAAAGGCGAACTCAAAGTGCAAAAATCCAACTCCAAAAGCGATCTCAATGGATTCAGAAAAGGCAAAACAAAATGCAGATAATAGAACTCAAATATGAAAAGGTAAATCAAAAATACTTTTAAAGTTCCAATACGAGCTTCAAACGATGCGGTCAGCAAAAGTAGGACCTCTACTCTCACCCTCCTTCCACCCAGTGATTCAAACCTGTACTGGTAAAATAATCTAAAGACCTCACACCACACCATGTGACACACGCCCCGGAAGTGACAAAACAAATTCATTCATAAAACCCGTCACCTACAAAAGGTAAATTATGGGATAAAGTCATAAATATGTGATAAAAAGTCATAATTTTGAGACAATAAAGTCATGTGTGACACAAAAACTCACATTTATGAGATAAAAACTCATTTTTATGAAAAAAAAGGATCATCCATGGTCATGGGGCACATGCATGGTATCTCATAATGTCGACTTTTTTGTATTTATTAATTTTTTTTAGTTCCCTAATTTCCTTTTTTTAAGTTGCGGAAAAGGGTTTCCATGCTAATGTTAGTATGGTAATTGAGAAAGATTGCTTAGCAAATAGCAAGGAAATGATTTATGGTCACATCAAAATCCAATTGACACAGGTCTTTAATACCTGTGAATTTATTTATTTGGAAGATAATTCTAAGATGACCTAAATGCACCAGTGTGCCTCGTTCTACAATTTGAAATAAGTAAATTATTAGAAATCCTGCAGACAGTGTTTTCCTTTAATTAGTGACAGGTATGTGCCTACTGGCAACTTTTGTTGCCACTCACAGAAATAAGCCCACAAACAAAAAAATATTTATCCCAGGTAACATTTTTTGGTGGATGGTTACTCTAGAGCAGGGATCATCAACTACATTTATGCAAGGGGCAGTTTTTCCCTTGGCATATGCTCTGGGTGACAGATTTAAGAAAACAAAAATAATAATTAAAAACAATTACAATGTGGTGTTTTTTATACTCTGCACATTTTCTCATGTTTAGTAATACATACGACCAAAAGGTTGGGTTGGAGTCGTTTTCAAGTCTGTAAAAAGTCAGAACTCTGGAAGAATGTATTTTTTAATTCTGAGATTAGTTTTAGCATTGTGGGGATACTCAGAATTCTAAGATTAAATTTAGAATGCAGAAAAAAAAATCAGAACTCTGAAATGTTAGCAGAAATTATGAGGAGAGAAGCAAGAATTTTGAGAATTAATCCATAGTTAACATTCCATTTATTGTTAATTTTTCACTGTTAAAAAAAGCTAAATCTCCTCAAAAACGTCTTTTGCAGTGACCCAAATCATCTTCTGTATAGTAATAGTCAGGAGGCCGGATGGAAAGTTCTGAGGGGCCTGATGTTGCCCCCGGGCTGCCAGTTGGTGATCACTGCTCTAGAGACTTGAGCACCATCTTGAGCAACTGCACCATCACATCCGAGTTGACCCTCTAAATTACGTATGATGTCGCCGTGATGTGCCCAAGGCATAACATCACTCCCTCCGTCTCTAACTTATGTGACTCTTTTCAGCAAATTCAGTAGTATTACTCAGTAATATTCTTCTTTTGTTCTTGTTCCAGGTGACGTAAGGGAGAAGACTTTGCCTGTGAAGACAGGATCAGATTTACTCCTGGATGTCGAGGAACCTGTCACTTTAAAGGAGAATGATTTTTTGTTTTGGAAATTCAACACTACAGTGAATATTGTTAGATTAACTCATACAAATGAAATGAAAACTTACGGGATCTACGAAGGAAGAGCTGAACTTTTTCCTCAAAATCTGACGTTGCTGTTGAAGAAAGTACTGAAGAATGACAGTGGAGAATACAGGGCAGTGGTCTTAAGTGACACAGACAGAGTGTTGGTGAAATACCAGGTCACAGTTCAGGGTAAGTATCTTCTCATCTCAAATATCTCATAGAAAGTTGTCCCCTGATTAAAAACTCCTCATGTGCTGTTCTTACAGAATAGAGACGCAAAAAGAATAAACAGCGCGCAAAAAGAAAAACTTTATGTAGATATGGCCCCTTTTTGGGGGGGGGGGGGGGGTTATATACGTATATGTCTACGATTATGTATGTTTGTAGATACGTATACCTTTATTCTCATATTGCTATGATTTGCAAATGTGAAAATGTATGCATTCATTGTAACGAATGGTAAATTTCTGGTAACTATGTGCCAAAAACTCAATAAAAAAGAATGTTGAAAAAAAAGAAGAAGAAATTCAAAAAATTAGTCTGAAGATTCTGATCTGATTTGGATGTAAACGCTGTTCACATCACAGAGGGGGTTTACGGGGTGCACGTGTTTTACTAAAAGGTGTTGAAATGGTTCAGTTCAAAGTTGAGCAACTTGATGTTTGTTAAATTCAAAGAAACAGCAGCTCAGTGTGTTGGTTCATGAACTGACTCGTAGTGATGGGCAGTAATTTCACTTTACATTGAATCATATTTTCTAGTAGTTTTGAGTTAGCGTTGTTGTTTTCTAACTTAAGTATCTTTTCACGAGCTTAGTTATTTTATCGATGAAGAAGCGTATTGGCATCTAAACAAGCTCCACTCATTAGAAAGGGAAAGCAGCAGCAGAGCTCATGAGAGATTTCAGTACAGGATTTCAGATTGGGGGAGACAGGGATAAGGTGAACCAATGAGGTAAGACAGGAGGCTTCATGTTATTACTAGAAAATTTGCATTTCCTTGCAGAAAATGCGTTGAAATACTGAGTCTGAATGCTGGAAATGTGAAATGAAGTATCTAAAACCAGTGCAAAATGTGACATAAGAAGTTGGAAGCAGTAAAGTAAAGTTTACAACTGGAACACGCTAAATAAAAATGCTAAAAGTTTTCAAAGAAAGCTGAAATGAATCAATGTGAAACAAAATTTCACAAAGCTGCTGGAATGTTTGCCCACCCTGAAAGGGTTACAATCGATTGTTAAGTGAGTTAAATGTATAAAACCTAAAATGATAAAGACTGTAATCAGTAGCAGAAGAGTTAAATATGTTCTAAAATAAACAGTCTTAAGAAAGACATTAATTATTGATACATTTCTGTTGATGTATGTTTGCATTTGTGTGGATAAATATGTTTATTATTCTATCTACAGTGGGAGGAAAAAGTAAGCACACCCTTTTTAATTTTGTACATTTCTGCCTAAATTGGTCATAAAATGTGGTTTGATCTTCACTCAAATCACAAGAATGAGTAAACAGTTTCTGCTTAAACTAATGCCACCCAAACAATTACATGTTATCATTTTTTTATTGGCCATAAGATGTAAACATTCACAAGACAGGGAGGAATAAGTAAGTACACCCTTGGATTCAATAGCTGGTTGACCCTCCTTGGGCAGCAATAACTTCAACTAGACGTTTCCTGTAGCTGCAGATTAGGCGCACACAACGATCAGGATGAATCTTGCACCATTCCTCTTCACAAAACTGCTGCAGTTCTGCAAGATTCTTGGGATGTCTGGTGTGAACAGCTTTCTTGAGGTCATGCCACAGCATCTCAATTGGGTTTAGGTCAGGACTTTGACTGGGCCATTCCAGAACATTTATTTTATTCTTCTGAAACCATTCTAAAGTTGATTTGCTTCTGTGCTTTGGGTCGTTGTCCTGTTGCAGCACCCATCCTCTTTTGAGCTTCAACTGTTTGACAGATTGTTTCAGGTTTTTCTGCAAAATATCTTGGTAAACTTGTGAGTTCATTTTTCCATTGATGATGGCGAGCTGTCCAGGCCCTGAGGCAGCAAAGCAGCCCCACACCATGATGCTCCCCCCACCATACTTAACAGTGGGAATAAGGTTTTGATGATGGTGTGCTGTTCCATTTTTCCTCCACACATGACGTTGTGTGTTCCCACCAAACAATTCAACTTTGGTTTCATCACTCCACAGAATATTTTCCCAGTTGTGCTGTGAAGCATCTAAATGCTTTTTTGCAAACTTCAAACGTGCAGCAATGTTCTTTTTAGACAGCAATGGCTTCCTGCGTGGTGTTCTCCCATGAAACCCATTTTTGTTCAATGTTTAACGTATTGTAGATGTGTCAACAGAGATGTTGGCATGTTCCAGTGATTTCTGTAAGTCTTTGGCTGACACTCTAGAGTTCTTTTTAACCTCATTGAGGATCCTGCGCTGTGCCCTTGGAGTCATCTTTACAGGGCGATCACTCCTTGGAAGAGAAGCAACAGTGCCGAACTGTCTCCATTTGTAGACAATTTTTCTCACCGTGGATTTGTGAACATCAAGACTTTTAGAGATGGTTTTGTAACCTTTTCCAGCTTTACACAAATCAACAATTCTTGATCTTAGGCCTTCAGAGAGTTGTTTTGAGCGAGGCATGGTGCACATCAGACAGTGCCCCTCATCAAGAGACAACTCTTAACTGGTGTGTGTTTTCCAGTGGGCAGGGCAGCTTTAGGCCACACCTCAGTAATTGAACTTTAGGTTGTCTCACACCTGACTCATACATTTGACTAACTTGCTCTTGGAGGATCCTTAGCCAGCGGAGTGTACTTACTAATTCCTCCCTGTCTGGTGAATGTTTACATCTTATGGCCAATAAAAAAATGATAGCACGTAATAGTTTGGGTGGTATTAGTTTAAGCAGATGTTACGGCTGCGGTCGCATCCCTCCCCTATGTGTAAATTAACCTTTTGTGAGTGTGAGTATGAGCGTGTGTGTGAGTGCAGCTGCGTGATTGGTGCGTCCCCTTAGGTGCGTCCTGTGAGGAGAAGAGACTGATTGGCTAAAGAGCAGGAGCGCTGGCCAATCAGGGAGATGGGGGCGGTATAAGAACCTGGACCGCCTTCGCTCGACAGATCATTTATGCGTAGAGAGCTCTGTTAGGCTGTGCTCCACTTGAGCTCTGTGTTGTGCGGTATGCGCTGCTATTTGGGGCCAGGGTTAGACCCGAATTTATACACATTCACTCGTAGAATTTATGTTGTTAGACTCACTAGGTTAGGAGTGCTGTTCGTTTGTAATTTTTGTTTGGTTAGACAATGGTAGCTGGTTTATTTAACTTTTATTTGTAACCTTCAGGGTGATGCAGGACCCGGAGGGTCCTGCATCACCCTGAAGGGGTTTATTTCTCCATAGTGACCGGCTCGCTCTACATTATCCCGCTTATTACACGGCTACTCACTAAAGAAATCAAAAGTTTGACATCAACTGCTTATCTAAATATGATTTTATTTATTTACAAAAGTTTTCATTGCATCCGCTTGAAAAAATAGTCCGTCCCTTTCTACGGTTGAAGCAGTAACGGAGAGCAACGGTAACTCTGAAGCGAAGATTAGGTTATTTGTAATTCACATTAAACTGAACGTTTCCATTGATTGTGACGTGGGACAAGGTGAATGGGACGTCCTTGGTAATATTGATGCTGACGTCTCTGTCCTCATTCATGTCCATATTTCCTCTCTGCTGTGGCCCTGCAGCTGACATACCTATAGGCTAGAAACAGTTTTTCACCGTTACAACTGCTCTCAGTATTATCCCTTACCTAACGCTTTAAGAGAGGCACTCACCCGATCTGCTGCTGCTGCCAGAATTAGAGGAAAAATTAACAATGTCTTGCCGCAGGTATAAACGTCTTTCTGCGGATTGATACAACATGACGTGATTCGCCCGAGTTGGTCAGAAGCGTCCTTAACAACGGTCTGCTATTCATAGAAACGATCTGCTATCCAGAAATAACAGACCGTAGAATGTTGTAATTGACCAATCAGGGTCGAGCATTTGACAATGCTGTGTAATAATTTTAGATAAGACTCCTTTGGTTATATCTTGTTGTTGATTTGAGCAGCACTCTCCGGCCCTTTTCTGTTGACTCACTTTGCTTTGTACTTATTTCAATCTAATTCAATCTTATTTCTCACAATAAATGTCACCTAAATCATGATGATCTGGTCTTATGTTGCTTCCCTTTCCCCTTGACGAGTTGGGTTGTAACAGCAGATTTGAGTTAAGATCAGACCACAGTTTATGACCAATTTAGGCAAAAATGTCCAAAATTACAAAGGGTGTACTTACATTTTCCTCCCACTGTATGTATGCATGTATGTATACATCTCTTAAATAGTGATAAATGCATCTATTAAAGCAAGAATGTAGTCTGTATCTGTAAATATTTGTACAAAATCTATAGAGTTGGAGAGATAGCAGTTTCAGCAGAACTGCACGAATCTCCCATTCAGTTCAATGTGATAAATTCAGTCATAAGTATTTTTGTCTTTTAAAACTATTACAGTTCAGCATGTGAACGAGACAATAACACTTAAGTTCAACATGCTGATATGCTCATGTTTTTTCTCTGCAAATGCGTGTCTTGAAGGCTGTGATAGACCATTAAGTGTGCTTGTATTCGAACCGGGTCGCAAGATTGACAGCCTAAAACCTTACCGCTGAGATATTTAGCAGAAACATGCACAAGCATCAGAACCTGTGCTTTTCATGTCACTTGTGTGCATGCAGAGAGCTCAGCACTGTTACCGTCCCTGCATCGTGTCTCACTCGTAGCGGCTTCATCGTGGCTTAGTATGTCAGCCACGGGTCTGTCCCTCAGTTTTTAGCCAAAGCCGCAAGCGCAGGGCTATGCCTTTAACAGCAATGTATCAAGGAGCAGAGGGTTCAACCTTACTGTTATACATGTACAGAGTGGAGTAATAGAGCTGGGTACTTCCGGACACATGAACGCTTGTGTGTCTAAACCATGATAGCTATCAAAAAAGGGATTGCACTGTGAGCATCCCAAAAACCAGCTGAAGTGATTGATGTCAGTTTTATGTCTGTAATGTAGAAAATGTTGACACAGTGGGGAGTTAAAAACAAGCTTCAAAGTGAAGCGCTCAGCTGTTCAGGGGTGAAGATTTGCATTAGCGCAGATGCAGGATTTTGCATCTTACCCGTGTCTCTGATGCTCACTGAGGAAAACAATGTCAAATTAAACTTTTAAACAGATTTCACGTGCAAGAAGAGAAGGTTGTCGACGTTTTAATGTAGAAATTATTTATCTGGAGGACAGTTTAATGAAGTTATAACTCTGCTGAATTCTTGTCAGTCCAGCAGGTGCTGTGCTCTAAGAGGTCACTTGACCTCTGCAGAATACATTTTTTACTGTAAAAACTGTAACAGTTACACATGTGAAAAATACAAGCGCAATACTCTGCTATGCTACTCTGGATATGCTGCATTGCTCAGTTTTTTTTTCTGTGAAAATCTGAGAAAATTTGAAGGCCGTGAAAAGTGCCAAATTCTGGATGGAAGAAGAAGAGAGAGAAGAATAAAGTTGGATAACAATTTAATACACTATATTATGAAAAGTATTTGCTCACCTGCCGTGACTCACATATGAATTTAAGTGACATCCCATTCCTAATCCATTGTGTTCAATCTGACGTCGGTCCACCCTTTGCAGCTATAACAGTTTCAACTCTTCTGGGAAGGCTGTTCACAAGGTTCAGGAGTGTTTATGGGAATTTTTGACCATTCTTCTAGAAGAACATTTGTGAGGTCCCACACTGATGTTGGATGAGAAGGCCTTGCTCTCAGTCTCTGCTCTAATTAATCCCAAAGGTGTTCTATGGAGTTGAGGTCAGGTCTCTGAGCAGTCAAGTTGATCCACACTAGGGATGTAACGATATGAAAATTTTGTATCACGGTTATTGTGACCAAAATTATCACGGTTATCATTATTATCACGGTATTGTTGCAGTGTGCTCAAAATGTTCAAAAAGTACTTTTACACACAATTTAATCACTTAACCCCTTCAATATTATTATCATAATGGTTCTTTTTTGTCTTTTTTATCAATAATATGTCAAGAAATGTCCTTTGAGTACATTTTTATCCTATTTTCGTGAGAAATGAAAATAAACAATCCTGGAAAGTATTTGTCATTATTATGTTATAAAAGGTGTGATTACAAGAAAATAAAACAACTGATCTGAACTTCAAACAGGATTCTCTTTATAAACAGCTGTAAATGAACATGTTCAAAGTTTTGAGATGACAAAAAATGAGCTTAGCCTATTTTGAATACACTCACACATTTTTGTTTGCCTACAGCATTAGTGTCCATGTTACAGCTCCTTATATTAGACCATGTCCAGGACTTTCTTTTAATGATGATAGTCCCTGAAGCAATTAACCCCCTTCATGATTCTCCTCTGGTCTCGCCTCTCCCTGGCAGATCTCGTTGTTGATGTCTTACTGTCTTTAGTTTCATATTGAGCAACAAGTGTAGAAGTTGAGACTGAGCTTTAATTTCAGAAGTAAGTCTTGTTCGAGCCCAAGCCACAGCTGCAAGCTGGGCGAGAGCGCATTTGTATCCCGAGGAATTATTCCTTCCAATTATCGCAATTGTGACCCCCTGAACATGCTAAAAAAGTGAAGGAAATTGGCAGGTGGTTCGGGTCCAGCAAAAATTCGCTTATTTGAATGGCCGCAAAAACTATTGCATGAAAAAAAGTCAGTAGCGCCCTCTCTAGATTATGATCATTGGCCATTTTTTCATAAGTCTGTAAAATTTGGTAAATGTGTAGCACTCATCGGGATCTTTGATTTTGATCTCCTAAAGGGATTAGGAAAGTACAATCTAAAGTAATCAAAAAAAAAAATCAATTTTGCCCAGGAAAATTGGCCAATAGCAGGCAAGTTTTCTTTTGGTAAATGTATCACATTTTTGACTGAAAGTCTTTTATTGGATAAAACTGGATGTATGTGTGTGTGTGTTTTTTTTTTTTAATAAAATCATACCTTGTTCATAAATTTGCCAGTTAATTAGTTAAAGACATAGTAATACAAATCAAAATAGCAAGTTCACCGGAATACAAAATGCATTAAAAGTAGTATAAGAAAATACTGTGAGTGCTAAGATACTGCAGAAAAGTAAGGGTGCTGTTTTGAAAATACAGTAAATTTACTGAAAATAATATAAGTGTAGCAGCCCTTGGCATCAATGATCACGCTGAGAGTTCGACTGGTGCACACTCGTCTTTATTAATCCATCCGGCACCGTGAAACTACAAACACATCAATTCATATAAGTATTTAATTGATTTTACATTTTCTTTCAATAATACATTAAAACTACATCACAAAAAGTAAGCACTCACACACAAACACACACACACACACACACACACACACACACACACACACACACACTTCCGTAAACACTAACATTTAAATTGCACCATCCCAAAATACAAAATATTGCACCGTCCCAACATACAAAATAGTCACGTCCCGACACATAAAAAACAAACTTGAAACCGACATACCTCGCTTCGCCTGCCAAGAGTGCAAACTTTTATAAGCGTCCATCATCCAAGCTCAGTACCCGTCTCTTCCCGACATAACGCGCTGTTCCACAAAATAAAAATATAAGTTTTACCTGACCAAACAACATAGAAACTTTCTTAAATGAAATGCTTCACATACCATGTTGCTGTGCTTCTCCGAGCGCGAGGAAAGCCTAATCAGATCAATGCAAACCCGGTGTGTGACAGCGTTTACCCCTTAAATCCGGTTCCGGTCAGGCAACTCAACCGGGAACATAAACAGATAAATTTTATTGGCTCCGGTGGCCACTTACACTCTCACCAAATCAAGTTATGGTGAAGGGATGCAGCAATACAAACCAACCAAACCATAACAAACCATAACATGATTTCAAAAAAAATAAATTGGCCACAACATAGACTAAGACCACTGTATCAAATAGTGATATGTCTGATTTGAGGGTTACTCTTAATTTTATTTAGTCTTAATTACTCTCGACTAAAAGTACTAGCTTTTGAACAGGTCGTTCAATAACTGAAGGTGTGTCTCGTTTTGTTGACAGTCTCCTTTCTCCTACTTGAACTTTGACCCTGCGAACGAACCCATCTGGCCCTTCTGTGGCTTCAACCACCCGTCCCAAGCGCCACTCACTTCTTGGAAGAGCTTCTTCTTTAATTAGAACAATGTCGTTTACGCTCATGTTGCACCGAGGAACATGCCACTTCTGCCTCAAAGCAATGTTCTGAAGGTATTCCCTTCTCCATCGACTCCAGAACTGCTCTGTTAAATACTGCACCCTACGCCATCTTTTTGCAGCATACTTTTCCTCACTTATGAAGTTTCCGGGGGGAGGTAAAGCAAGTCTTGATTTCATTAAGATGAGATGGTTAGGAGTTAAGGGCTCAAGACTGGTTGGATCATTAATTAGGTCAACAGTTAAGGGACGACTGTTTACAATAGCCATTGCTTCATAAAACAACGTTCTCAGGGACGTGTCATCTAATCTTCCAAGACACTGAGCAATTGTAACATTCAAAACACTACGAATGGTGCTTATCTGGCGTTCCCAGATACCACCTGCATGGCTGGCTGAAGGAGCATTAAAGATGAACTCACACTGTTTATCTGCGAGAAACACCTCCAAGGCATTGAAGTCACACTGCTTATAGGCCTCTTTTAGCTCATTATTAGCTCAGACAAAATTTGTGCCTTGATCACACCGAAGCTGGGATACAGCCCCTCTAAGGCTAATGAAGCACCCTAAAGGAAAAGTTCGGTTCCTGCAGCTTTTACATTGTTTATAGAATGAAGAACAACAATATACTCACCCAGAAGGCTTTCCTGATGCAAACGGTGCTTCGGGAGATATTTAGATCCAAAATCGAGCAGCGGACACAGATATAATGGTAGCCCGTAGGGCATGGATCACCGCTCCTAATAACTGCATTAATCGTCCAAGAACTCATGTTTTTCACCAATATTCCATCATGATTCGCTCCGAATGGACCGCCATTGCAGTCTGTGTCTCTCCACACAGCGCTGTGTGGCTGAACTAACCTCTGAACTGACGAGTTTGTTTACGTGCCCTTCGCGCATGCGCAGTACTCTCTGGAGCGTTGTGATTGCTTCCTCATTTCTATGAGCTCCTTATCTGTATACTGTGGCTCCAAACTGCAAGGACGTCCATCATATTCAAAGTCCTCCTCCACAACATCTTCATCCCATAGACATTCGTCCATTTTGCACAAAACTGGAAGAAGAAAGTTGATTTGTAGCTGCCGGTCTTCCCCTGAAACAATGAGCCGCACTGCGCATGCGCAAAGGGCATGTAAACAAACTCGTCAGTTCAGAGGTTAGTTCAGCCACACAGCGCTGTGTGGAGAGACACAGGCTGCAATGGCGGTCCATTCGGAGCGAATCATGATGGAATATTGGTGAAAAACATGAGTTTTTGGACGATTAATGCAGTTTTTAGGAGCGGCGATCTATGCCCTACAGGCTACATTATATCGGTGTCCGCTGCTCGATTTTGGATCTAAATATCTCCCGAAGCACTGTTTGCATCAGGAAAGCCTTCTGGGTGAGTATATTGTTGTTCTTCATTCTATAAACAATGTAAAAGCTGCAGGAACCGAACTTTTCCTTTAAGGCATTGATAAAGGCATCGGAGGACAAGTCAGGGAGCATTTCAATGTGGACAGCATGAGAAGCGAGGCATGTGAAAATTAAACCATACCTTTTAACCTCTTTACGACCTTGCTTTACGACAAATGGGCCAAAGCAGTCCATTCCACAAAAAGTGAAAGGAGCAGCAACTTCACAACGTTCCTTAGGAAGAGAGGCCATTTTTTGTTCCTCTACTGGCCTTCTCTGTTTGCGACATTGCACACATTCATGAATCAGCCTTGCAACTGATTTGCTGCCACCCACGACCCAGAACCCATTCGCTCTGAGTTCCATTAAAGTTTGATTACGACCTTGATGACAGACTTGATTGTGATAGTGCGACAAAATCAGTTTGGTGATGTGGCTGTTTTTGGGGAGAATGATGGGGTGCCTTTGTTCTTGGCTAAGTGCTGAACCCTCAAGTCTTCCTCCAACACGCACTAGTCCTCCGTCCAGAATGGGATTTAGGCTAAAAAGAGACCTTGCCTTTGGAAGCTTTCCTGCTTTAAGAGATTTTATGTCATCATGAAAGGCCTTCTGCTGTACAAGTTTTATCAACACTTCAGCAGCTCTCCTATGTTCCTCCACACTCACAATGTCACACTTCAACTTTGAACCTAGTCTTTTGATCCTTGCGATCACCTTCAGAAGAGTGGACAAACTGGAAAACCTCTGCAGGCGGCTCAGAATGTCTGTTTGAATGTCAACTTGGGTTGCAGATACATACACAGTTTTGACCTCTGGGTCACCAACAAGCAGTTCAGCAGGGGGCTTGAGCATTGGAAGCTTTTTTTGTTCCCAAAGAAATTTGGGCCCTGATAACCAGGTCGACGAGGGGATGTCTGCGGCACTGAGCCCTCTGGAGGCATAATCAGCAGGGTTTTGTGTTGTGTCGACATAGTGCCAGCTATTTGGATCTGTGTTTTCTCGAATGTACTGAGCTCTGGTGGCCACAAACACATGAAATCGGCTAGCCTCATTATTAATGTACGCTAACACAACTTGAGAGTCTGTCCAAAAGTATTCCCTGTCAATTTTTAATTGCAACTATGCCTTCAACATGACACTGATCCTTGCTGATGTTACTGCGGCTGAAAGCTCTAGTCTGGGGATGCTTGTAGCCTTTGTAGGGGAAACCCTTGCTTTTGCCATTACAAGACTGCAGTGAATCTTGTTTTTGTCATTAATATATCTCAAGTAAGTGCATGAACCATATCCTACATTACTTGCGTCAGAAAAATGATGCAATTCCGCACTCTTAATGTTGCCAAAGTTTTGAGGATGGTAACAGCGAGGTATGTTGATCTCTTGCAACAATCTAAGGCCTTATTTCCTCTCCTCCCACCGTGAACTCAGGTGCTCTGGAATTTGCTCATCCCATCCGATGCCTTTATGACACAGCTCCTGAAGAATGTGCTTTCCACTCAAGGTGAAAGGAGCCATGAGCCCAAGTGGGTCGTAAAAGGAGGCCACCACAGACAGGATACCACGACGAGTTGAAGGATGGTCCTTTGCATTAATGTTGAAGTTGAAGAAGTCATTTGTTGTTGACCACTGAATTCCAAGTACATGCCCTTCTGATGTCTCAGGGTTTAGATTGAGTGGGTCAGTGGGGACTGCTCTTTCTGAGGGAGTGACACAGGACAAAACCTCTTTGTTATTTGAGATGAACTTATGAAGTCTCAAACCTGCGTGTTTGCATAGCTCCTGAGCTTCAACAATTAGTTCTTTGGCTTCTTTGATTGTTGGAACACTGATTAAGCCATCGTCAACATAGAAATTCTTGTCAACAAATGCTGAGGCTGCAGGATAGTCAGTTCTGTACTGCTGTGCCAGGTATTTGAGACCAAAGTTCGCACATCCAGGTGAGGAAGCTGCACCGAAAAGATGAACTGTCATCCTGTATTCTTGTGGTTCTTTGTCTAAATCACCACCCTCCCACCAAAGAAACCTGAGGTAGTTGCGAGCCTCAGGTGAAACATGGAACTGGTGGAACATCTTTTCTATGTCACATATCACAGCAACCTCTTCCTGCCTAAAGCGGCACAGAACTCCCACCAGTGAGTTAATCAAGTCAGGACCCGTTAACAGTGTGTCATTTAGGGAAATGCCATTAAACCTTGCCGAACAATCAAACACAATCCTGAGCTTTTTTGGCTTCTTTGGGTGGTACACCCCATGGTGCGGGATGTACCAAACTGTTTCCCCATCAGAAGCTGGAGGGGCAGGCTCTGCATCACCCTTATGGATAGTTTCTTCCATAGAAGCAGTATACTGTTCGTGGTATTGCTTGTTGAAACTTAGTTTCTTCTTCAAATGTTGTAGTCGAATGGTGGCAAGCCTTTTGTTGTTTGGCAATGATGGCAGACTGTTACTCTTGAACGGGAGGGGCATTTGATAATGTCCATTTTTCTCTTGCTGTATGTTATCACTCAGAAACTGTACAAAGCGCACGTCGTCCTGAGACACATATTTCTCCTCATAGTTCTTTTCATTGAAATCCAATTCCAACACTTTGAGTACATCTGTGACTGATGGAGCTGGCATTTCTTTCACTGACACACGATGTACAAAGCTGTGATTTCCTGCTCGATCCAAGTGAGGGTTGGGTGAACCTATAATGCTCCAACCAAGTGCTGTTCTTTGTGCAAAAGGTTCGTTTTCACCACCCGTAATAACGTGCAGGGGGGCTAGAGCTGAAGGACAGTCATAACCGATAAGGAGTCCCACATCACAATCCTGAAGTGATGGCAATTCATTACTGAGACATTTGAGATGGGGCCACTGAAGTGCTGTACTTTTTGTGGGAATATGAGACTTACCAACAGGGATAAAATCACGTGTGTAAGCTTGATGTATTTGAATGAGTGACTCAGAATTTAGACCACGAACTTGGAGACCACTGGCTAATTTGCTTGCTATGACTGTATTGACTGCTGTCATGGTACTTAACTTAAGCTGCACAGGCTGGGTGTTTACATTTAACTCTGAAACCAAGTCTTCTAAAATGAAAGTGGAATCACTCTGGGTATCAAGAAGTGCATAGGTGAGGATTTCCTTTTGGGGCTCTGTTGTTGAGAACACGAGGACTGGGACAATGCTAGATGTAGTAGAAGCATGCTGGATCAATGCATGGGACATAACTGTGTGGATTTCATTATCTACGTGGCTTCTTTTGGGTTCAGATTCATTGCTTGTCGTTTCTGTGGGTCTTGATTTTCTTTCCATGTGCAGACAGGTTGGATGACGTCCACCACAGGTGCTGCAGGTGTGTCTTCTTTTACAGTCTTTGGTACTGTGGCCCTTCCTCAGGCATCCAAAACACAGATGATGTTCATGAATGAAGGCTCTCTTTTCATCCATCTTCTTTTCAGAAAACACGGGACATTTCGAAACACCACGAGTTTCGTTTTTGCAATATAAACAAGGTGGCCATGGCTTTGAATGTTCAGATGACACTTTTGAATGCTTTAGCTCCACGCTTGTGTTGAGTGTTTTGGCTCTCTTTGGAAACCTCTCCTCTGCTGATTTTGTATAATTTAATAAAGGATCGGTAATGGGATTACACACGATTCTAGCCTCTCTATGCACAAACTTAGCAAAGTGTGAAAAACTCGGGTAATCACCTGCTCTATCCAACTCCTCAACAACAATACGACTCCATCTCCTCACTATCCACTCAGGCAACTTTTTAAGAAGCTTGTGATTTTCCTCACAGTCATTTAGAATTGACAGGCCTTTAACGTGAGGCATAGCTTCAACACAGCCTTGAAGAAAATCTGAAAATTCTTGCAGCGCTTTAGCATCATTAGCATTTATCTTAGGCCATTTCATGAGTCTCTCTCTAAAGGCTCGCTGGATCACAAAAGGACTACCATATCTTTCTTCTAAGACTGCCCAGGCACCACTATATGCATCTGCGGAGCTGCGGTAGAAGAACTTCTCTATGGCCTTACGTGCCTCTCCTGCAAGATAGCTCTTTAAATAGAGCATTTTCTCACTAACTGGAAGAGGTTTCTGATCAATAAGGGCTGTAAAGGAAACCTTCCAGTCTAAGAACTTTAAAGGATCCCCTGTAAATGTTACTGGTTCTGGGATAGGTAAACGACTTAAGGCATATGAATTTGCAATTGCCTGATTTAAACTAGCTTCATCCTGAACTGCTAAGCTTCTTGGCGCTGCAAGTCGACGTGCAAAGGGTGTGGCTTCTGGATTCAGAAAAGTTGCATATTCTGTGTTTAGGCTGCCGAGAGGAATTTTAATGTCAATTTCTTCATTATGACCTTCTAGGACATCAAAATTGTTATAAGCTCTCACACGAGCTGCTGCAACCTTCACTTCACTTTCTGCTTGGAGCTTATGCAACTTTGTTTTTTCCTCCTCCAGCTTCAACTTTATTTCAGCTTCCCTTTGTTTCATTTCTGCAAGCATTTGTGCTTCCTTCAGCTTCCATTCAGTCTCCATTTTGTCGAGCTTTGCTTGTTGGGCCTGTAGCGTTTGCATAGCCTTTGCCTGTTCCAGTTTCGCTGCGAGTTCTGCTTCTGCATCTGCACGTTTAGTTGAGGACATAGAGGTGGCACAGGATATCTTGTAAGATCCTTGAGACAAGTGTGAGACGACAGTTTCTGTGTTAGTATTTCCAAAGATAGACCCATAATCTTCTTTATTGAGCTGAATTCTCACCCTCTCCTTTTCAAGCTGATCATTAAAAACCTCATCCATACACGTTTGCCGTTTTTTGACAATATCACAGACTTCAAGGGTTAAAGTGTTGCATGCATCCATTTTCTTAACAACATCTGGTGTAGTAGAATGGTTGCATAGGATTGACTCATAATACTGCCGCACTTTCTCACGTTTCACTTGAATTTCCCTTTGAATATCATCAAGATCATCACTTGAGCAGAAACCTTTAAGTTTTGATCTTACATCTTTGGCTGTCAGCTTCCAGGCTTCATATGATTTGATGAACATCTTCTCATTTTTCTTTGCCTCCTTCTGATGCAACTTCAGGCCCTTTTCTGTTAAGGTTCGCTCGCGAGAGCTGGACCTAACCTTCACTGCTTGAGAGGGATTATTTACTTGTTGTTGATGCTTTGTGCCCTCAGTTAAAGTTTGTTCACAGTTGTCAAAACTGGCCTTGTGCGCTTTTGAGGAGTTGTCTACTTCATCTGGCTCTAACATCTTTCTGTTTGTTTGTTTTTATCTGTTTGTTAGGCCTATTAGTATTTAATTTGGAATCAAACTTGATTTATCACCGACTTAAATTTATTTCTAAACCCTACTTTTCACCCTCATATCAGACATTTACATATTGCGAACACTCAAAACTTGATAAACCATACAATAAAATATTGAAAGAAAATGTCACACACAATGTTATTTCACCTCAAATCTTAATACAATTCATGATTAACAATGCTTATTATATTGACCTTAAATGCTAATTTTAAAGCCTTACTTATCAAATCTACTTTACACATTTCATGAAGACAAGCAATACACATTCAACATGATTCAATGATATGCAGGACTTAATACTCGTCCTTTGTCTCATAATAAAATGTCACGTGAGTCCTTTAAAATCTCCATGTCAAATATAGAACCACATTATGACAAAAGATTCAGTGTTTTACCGCACAGCAACCAAAGTCTCTCACGGCAGCTGGCTGATGACGTCAGTCGGGTGAAGACGGCTCCGATGTAGCGACGAGTTTCACTGTAGCAGCCCTTGGCATCAATGATCACGCTGACCCCCAATTTCCACCGCACGCGAAAGCGCTGCGCCGCGCCGCGGAGCGGAGCGCCGCGATCTTGCTCCGAATCTCAAAACCCACTGGAAGCGGCGCGCCGCGGTGCGCCGCGGAGCTCAATCCGGAGGGGGAGGGCTGATCCCCAGAGAGCCACGGCTCTCATGAGAATAGCGATGTCACACGCTCATAAAACATGTTATAGACTGAGAAAATAAATAAACAACACCTCACTTCACTTCTCTAAGGTCCCTCTGCTGGTCCCAACCACACAGCTTCGTGAATTATTCAACTTCTGTCCGCCTATATCCGTGTAGAAAGACTATGGTGTCATGCATGCAGTGTTATATATTTCTGTACCTCTACGATTCACTTTTCTTCGTCCATGGTGTCGTGTTGTCTCTGGGACCCTCTGATCGACTGCTGACCTGAAGCTCGTGCTTCCGGTTTCGACGTAATGACAATTAATTGAGGAAAATTACGTGCAAAAGTCCGTGCATTGTGTTTTATTTTGAAACTTCCGGTTTGACTTCCTGTCTAGGGCTTTCTTAATGACTCTGAATTTACGAGGTTTGGAAGCGGCCGCACTGAAAATAGACCTGAAGCGTATCTCTCGTGCCTAGGCGCGCGCCGGCGCTTCAGGATCGCGGCGCTTTCTCGTGCAGTGGAAATTGCCTGATAGACTACAATGGGAGCGAAGTGCTCCGCAGGACGCTGCGCGGCACGGCGCGGCGCTTTCGCGTCCGGTGGAAATTGGGGGTGAGAGTTCAACTGGTGCACACTCGTCTTTATTAATCCATCCGGCACCGTGAAACTACAAACACATCAATTCATACAAGTATTTAATTGATTTTACATTTTCTTTCAATAATACATCAAAACTACATCACAAAAGGTAAGCACTCACACACAAACACACACACACACACACACACACACACACACACACACACACACACACACTTTCGTAAACACTAACATTTAAATTGCACCGTCCCAACATACAAAATATTGCCACGTCCCGACACATAAAAAACAAACTTGAAATCGACATACCTCGCTTCGCCTGCCAAGAGTGCAAACTTTTATAAGCGTCCATCATCCAAGCTCAGTACCCGTCTCTTCCCGACATAACGCGCTGTTCCACAAAATAAAAATATGAATTTTACCTGACCAAACAACATAGAAACTTTCTTAAATGAAATGCTTCACATACCATGTTGCTGTGCTTCTCCGAGCGCGAGGAAAGCCTAATCAGATCAATGCAAACCCGGTGTGTGACAGCGTTTACCCCTTAAATCCGGTTCCGGTCAGGCAACTCAACCGGGAACATGAACAGATAAATTTTATTGGCTCCGGTGGCCACTTAAAATAAGAGTTAGGCTACTGTAAAGGCATTTAAAGTTACTTACTGGGATCTTGTTGCCAGTAAATTACCCAAAAACTTACAACCTTTCTACAGTGTGCCAAACATAAAACAAGGTACAAAAAAGGGATTCACTAAGGTAAGGCTAAAGGTCATAAGGTCAGATATGATAGAAAGGTATCAATCCCTCTTGAAGCCTTATTTAATAGAATAATAATACTGATGAACAAATCAATCAATATAGTTTGAAGATCAGTTTGAGAATTTGACCTTAAAGGAAATGATGATGCATTTCTTCTTTGATCAGAGTCAGATGCATGAGCTTTTGTAGTGTCATAATCTCTGAGGTCTAAATTCATTCTGAGCTTTAGAGCTAATTCTTTGTCTTAGTCTCCTGATAATGTCTCATTACGGGACAGGACATGTTTATTTGTTATGAGTGAGATGTAATGAAGTTTGTTTGTGTGTCTGTCTGTCCAAACTCACATTTATAAATGCATTTCCTTGAAGATCCTCAACCATAATGACCATGTCAAAAATCAGTCCCAGGGAGGAACATAAAAAAAACACTCACAGAGTTAATGATCAGTGTAGACTCAACCTGACATTAAGGTGAAATATAAATAAACTCAAGATGCACAAGAGATTTTTTTTATTTTATTGTATTTCTTTTTTAGGTGAGCACTGGAACATCCCAGAGATATCAATCCACTCTTTCTGCTTCTGTAGAAGGTCTTTCTTGGCTTTTTTCAGCTCTTCGGCTATGTCACTGGTCATTGTCCTTGTGCAGGTGGACTGTCCTCCAGCTTGAGGGGCCTCTGGCTGAGGGGCTTCTGGCTGAGGGGCCTCCGGCTGAGGGGCCTCTGGCTGAGGGGCCTCAAGCTGAGGGGCCTCAAGCTGAAGGTCGTCTGGCTGAGGGGCCTCTGGCTGAGGGGCCTCAAGCTGAAGGTCGTCTGGCTGAGGGGCCTCTCTCTCGAGCTCTTCAATTTATACTTTCAGCAGCTGCTCTGATCCTCTTCAATCCCTTGATGAACTCATCATGTATTCCATGACTTCAGTCAAAATTATTTCCATGGCAAAACAGAATAACACAGATCTATGAGTTATTCTGATTTATTTTTAAAATAAACAAAATGGCCATCTTATCCTAAATATGTAACATAAAACCTTAATTTATTGACATCACAATTTTTCAGTTTTTCCAAAGATAGTTTTTGTTTTGGCAAATGTACATTTGCCAGCTAGAGGGTTACCCTTGTGCCCCAAAGACTCTGAGACTTAAACCTCTAATTCCAGCCTAGCTGAGGAAGCAATACAGTGAAACCAGTGTTGGTACTAGGGATGTAACGATATGAAAATTTTGTAAAAAATTTTTGTGACCAAAATTATCACGGTTATCATTTTTATCACGGTATTGTTGCAGTGTGCTCAAAATGTTCAAAAAGTACTTTTACACACAATTTAATCACTTAAACCCTTCAATATTATTGTAGCAGGATGGGTCCTGCAGGTCTAGTCTGCTCCTTGCGTTTGTCTGTAATGCTAGCCTGTCGCTGCCAGGGGCAGTCTATAGAAGGGAGGGAGATACTGTTTTGCTTTCTCTTGCTTTCTGTAGGCAGACCTTCTTTCCGTTTCCGCTCGCCTCATGTCCCTGCATTCACCGATTCAGCTCCGAACCTTATGTGATTGAGCCGTTAGATAGCGAAGTGTGCCTCTCCGTGTTCGCACAGTGAACATCTGATCGGTATGTATGCTAAATGACGCTTGATTATTGATAAACGTAACCTCAGCTCTCGCTAATGCAGCCTTATTTTTTTGTATTTGTTAGGCACCTAATGACTAGTGTGAGTGCTCTGTGGGTGGGAGAGCTGGAACTTATTGCTGTTTTGCTCCACTGCTGTTTTACTGCCCTGCTGTTTGCTACGTAGCTACTAGCGCTACAAGGCGGTCTGCTACCGCTCTGCTGGTATGCGTCTGCTACACTGACAGCCATCATACCTGTCTGCTGTTTGCCTGCTTGTTTGCCTGCCTGCCTGCCTGCCTGCTTTCCACGCATCTTGCCTGAGCCCTGTTTGTGAGCGAGGTTCTGTCCGGCGTGGGCGTCTTAACTGCTAGGTGGCTAACGTGGCCTGGCCTGCATCCCTGCTCACTCTGCTTACCTACAGAGTGATCCTGCTGTGGCTAGCTAGCGGCTAGCAGGCCTTCTCACAGGCAGTTGGACTGGGCCTGTTAATGCCTTCTCTGCAGCGGTGCTGCCAGGACTGTTTACTCCTTTCTCCATTATTGATTTGAACAGACTTTGGGGGTTATTTTCTGTGCCTTAATTATGTGTTTTTCTTTTTCCTTTTGAATTGATTCTTGTTTTGTTTAGATTTACTTACAGTTGGCAGTTATTTTGGTTTCTTGTGTTCCTGCCATTAGTATTGGTTGTATTTAATTAATCATCTAATTAAAAAATCATCTAATTAATTTTTATGGCAATATCATAATATTACACTGTTCTGCACTTTAATATTTAATACATATTGTACAACTGCATTGTTACACTGTCAATGCACTGTCAATACCATTGTTACTCTGTTGCACTGTAATTACTGCATATATCTCCGTTACCCTTTTACCCTTAACACTGTCACTTTAATATTAATATCACTGTCACTTCTCCTTCTCTGCACTGCACTGCATAACAAAGTTACCGAATGACATTACTCGACACTGTAAATAGCTCATACTGTTGGTGCTACTGGATGGTCATTGTTTCTCATTGTTTTTTTTGTTTGTTTTGTTTATTATATGTCACCCGTGCTTTGTCCTAAAATATGTGTAATTTTTCTTGAACCCAATGCATGCTACTACCCTTGTTCCTTGTCCTGTACTGCTGCAGTACCTGAATTTCCCCTCTGGGGATCAATAGAGGATTATCTTATCTTATCTTATTTATTTTGTCATTCAATTATCATTTGAATGAGTTATTGAAGTTACTTGTTTTGTTCTAATTATTTAGTTATTTTGGGCAGCTTTAGTATTTCTGTTAACTCATTTGTTTATTAGTTACCCATTTGCTGCCAATTATATTGTTTTAGTTACTGGTAAATAAGTTATATTGTTTTCAATATTAATATTGTTTTCTTTCTCTTCTTTTTCAGTGGCTGAGTCTGGTGGTGGTGTAGAGATCGGTGGTGGTTCCCCTTTTTCTGATTGTGGATGTGCTTTGTTTGAGTTAATTCACAATAGTGTGTGTGTGTTGCTTCTTCACGTGTGCCTGGGGTGTTTCCATTTGATTTTCTTCACCGGGATTCCTCCCCTTGACCCATCTCACCTGGTGAGCCTCAGCCACATGCCCTTTCATTCCCCCCATTTTATGAATGTTTGTTTGGTCTTTCACTTTTAAGCTGCAGTTTTAATGAATTTAAATAATAAATAATTGTCTTATTGTGAATTCTGTCTCAAGCTCATCTGTTCACATCTCAAAACCAGTGTGTAAGTTCAGTGTAAATTCATTTAAGTTAGAATTCTCTGGGTGAAATTCCCAGGGTGGCGTTGCCTACTCTCGTGCTGCTACAAATTTGGCGGTGTTGGCAGGATGATACAGAGTTGAGCTGAGACATTGTTCCAATATTACAATTGTTGGTGTTATTTTCTTTGTTTGCTATGTTGGCTCTTGGCAAAGGCAAGTCAGTGTGTGTTCATTTTTTGTTTCTATTTTTTTTTGCAGAGGCAAGTTGGTTCATTTAAGTTAGAATTCTCTGGATGAAATTCCCAGGGTGGCGTTGCCTACCCTCGTGCTGCTACATTATTATCATAATGGTTCTTTTTTTGTCTTTTTTATCAATAATATGTCAAGAAATGCCCTTTGAGTACATTTTTATCCTATTTTCATGAGAAATAAAAATAAACAATCCTGGAAAGTATTTGTCATTATTATGTTATAAAAGGTGTGATTACAAAAAAAGAAAACAACTGATCTGAACTTCAAACAGGATTCTCTTTATAAACAGCTGTAAATGAACAGTCAAAATACGGCGAGTTATTCTCACCATATTATACGGCAAATCAAAGGCAAGAACACCGTCCAGAATGATACTTATTCTGTTATTCATAAGATTTCTACATTTTTGGATAGAATTACTGATAAGTTACCTGTTATGCTCTCAGGTATGGCTCACTGAATCCTCCCCTCTCTCTCCCTCTCTCTCTCTCTCTCTCTGTCTCTCCCTGCGGATCCATCAGTTCATTTACTCGAAGAGTTCCTGCCGCTGAAATCGCGCATGCCTTTTTCTTTCACTGCAGCTTCGTGTTTAGACAGGGGGACTGTCATGTATCAGTTTCTCCACAGCATCCTTGTAAAAATCCAAAATTCAACCTGACTCTAGAGTACGTTTCGAGAAAACTCTGCTGTGGCTCGAACTTCGCTCTCAGACTCAGAGGGCAAACAATGCAAACTGCGCATACACACTCTAAAGAACTGCTGTAAATTTACAAGGAAATTTCAATGGTAAGATCCTGTTATGTTTATATACAGGACAAACCTGTATAATGACAGTTTATAACATTATGTTACTGTATTAATACTACAAGGAAAGAAAACGGTAAGTTATTGTATTTTTTGCATTGCAGTCTGGGAAAAAGAAGGTTTGAGCATATGGAAGGAGAGTAGAAGCCACATTACCCAAATTGTTACCCAACTCCATCCTCATGATAAACAGTTGAGTGCCTCTCTGCTTTGTTTATTAGAGTAATTAAAATCCATCACTTACTAAGTTTGAAGTCATTTGTAAAACTACTAGTTGCTAGAATTTTATATGAAACTCAAAGTTAGTAAATTATTTGCCAGCTAACAATACCTTTATATTAACAGTTGCTAAATGGGAAACCTCCACAAAACAAAGTCCATGGCAAGCATGTGCTCGAGCTTGCCATGGAGGAGTGTGGCAGAGCCATTGTAGGGCTCTTCAGGCAGAAACCCACCCATGCAGATGTACAGGCCATCCTCTCAAGTGTTCCTAACACTGAGCTGTCTTTCTTCATTACCCAGCTTTTGATGGTTCACTTCTGTCAACTCCTCGGCTGATATTACGTGGTAGGTATGAAATTTTCTCATTCTTTTTATGTTTAGATGAGCCACCAAAGTGTTTCTTGTAATTCACCTAGTGTTTTTCCTAGCATTTCATGACTTCAAAACACATTAAAAAACTGTAATTGTATTACTCTTAGTATTCGTCCCAATTTAGACCCTTAAGAAAATAACGTGTTAGCAGAAAGTATTTTACCTTTGATCTATCTATCTATCTATCTATCTATCTATCTGTCTATCTGTCTGTCTGTCTGTCTGTCTGTCTTTGATGAAGAACTAAAGACTTTTAGGATTTATTCTTTGGCTGCCATCCGAAATAAGCTCTAGGGGAAACATTGGAATTTCAAGTACACTGATTAATAAATTAGTCAGACGTTCAATAAAACATGTATTTATTTACAATATAATATTTTTTTTTAGCACCAACTCTGACAACACTCTCTTGTTTTTCAGGCGATTTGTAGCGATCAACCCTGAGCGGGGCACAAAGGTGGCAGGCAGCAAAGGGAAGTTGGAAAAAACGCATCCGTCAGCCCTCCGGTCTCAAGTCTTCTAAGAAGACTCACGGACTTCAAGTGGGACTTTTGCAGAAGGTTTTTGCACGACATCAGTGGTACTTCATACATAACTGTGTGTATGTTGAATTTCAATAAAGAGACATGGTTTGAGAAGACACTTTGGAGTTTTATTATTTGTCTTAACATTTTAAGTTGCAGTTTTAAAGGCGATGTTTATTTATCACATTAAAACATGGTGTTTATAACATGACATGCAAGTAAGTTATTTATCAAATCACTGGGTTTAGAAAAATAAATATATTTGCAATTTTACTAAAAGAAATTTAATTAACAGCAAGGTCTTGTTTTATGCTACAACTCTCAGTAAAAAGCTGTAAATATACCTCTTAAGAAAAAGAGTATATAAACGGTAATTAACTGCTAATCTTTTCAACAGTAATTTACTGTTAAGGTTTAAAATAACAGCTTTTTGCTGTATTTATGAAAACAATAGCATACTGTAAATTTCAGCAACAGCAATATACTGTTAATTTTACGATAACTTCGTGGCAACCCCACTGCCAGTTGTTTACTGTTTTTTAACGGGGAATTTCTAAGAGTGCACGCAGCCGCAAACTGCGCATGCTCGCACCGGCTTAGGCTTTTTAATCGAGGGCAGATACATAGGTCCGGCTTTACCAGGCCAACAGCAGCATCACCGTGTGTTATTGACACAGGGTGGTGAACAAACACGGTAAAACGGTAATTTTAGAAACACACGGTAATGATTACCGTGGGAAATTTTACCATGGTTTACCATTTTACCGGTAACCGTTACATCCCTAATCCACACCAGACTCTGTCATCCATGTCTTTATGGACCTGCTTTGTTCTCTGGTGCACAGTCATGTTGGAAGAGGAAGGGGCCAGCTCCAAACTGTTCCCACAAAGTTGGAGCATGGAGTTGTCCAAAATGTCTTGGTGTGCTGAAGCATTCAGAGTTCCTTTGACTGGAGCTAAGGGGCCAAGCCCAGCTCCTGAAAAACACCCCCCACGCCATAATCCCCCCTCCACCAAACTTTACACTTGGCACAATGCAGCCTGACAAGTATCGTTCTCCTGGCAACAACCAAACCCAGACTGGTCCATCAGATTGTCAGATGGAGAAGCGTGATTGGTCACTCCAGAGAACGCGTTTCCACTGCTCTAGAGTCCAGTGGCGGCGTGCTTTACACCGCTGCATCAACACTTTGAATTGCACTTGGTGATGTGAGACTTGGATGCAGCTGCTCGGCCATGGAAACCCATCCATGAAGCTCTCTGCACTGTTCTTGAGCTAATCTGAAGGCCACATGAAGTTTGGAGGTCTGTAGTGATTGACTCTGCAGAAAGTTGGCGACCTCTTCACGCAATGCGCCTCAGCATCCGCTGACCCCGCTCCGTCAGTTTGTGTGGCCTACCACTTTGTGGCTGAGTTGCTGTCATTCCCAAACACTTCCACGTTCTTGTAATCCAGCTGACAGTTGACTGGAGTATTTAGGAGCGAGGAAATGTCATGACTGTATTTGTTGCTCAGGTGGCATCCTATCACAGTTCCACACTGGAATTCACTGAACTCCTGAGAGCGACCCATTCTTTCACAAATGTTTGTAAAAGCAGTCTGCATGCCTCGGTGCTTGATTTTATACACCTGTGGCCAGCCCAAGTAATTAGGACACCTGATTCTGATCATTTGGATGAGTGAGCAAATACTTTTGGTAATAAAGTGTAATTACATGAGCCCACTGAGTCAAGAACAAGTTAATTCAACAGTGATGCCAAAATATTTTTATAATATTCCTGGCTACTAACAGGAGAGTATTTAAGACATGAGCCTTCTTTCGGTCCATTGCGCCATCTGGGATTAGGTAGGACGTAGGGATGTAACGGTTACCGGTAAAACGGTAAACCGCGGTAAAATTCCCCACGGTAATCATTACCGTGTCTTTCTAAAATTACCGTTTTACCGTGTTTGATCACCACCCTGTGTCAATAACTCACGGTGATGCTGCTGTTTGCCTGGAAAAGCCGGACCTATGTCTCTGTCCTCGATTAAGCAGCCTGAACCGGTGTGAGCATGCGCAGGTTGCGGCTGCGTGCATGCGCAGTTTGCATTGTTTGGCCTCAGTCTGAGAGCGAAGTTTGACCCACAGCGGAGTTTTGTCGAAACGGACTCTGGAGTCTGGTTGAAGTTTGGATTTTTACACGGATGCTGAGGAGAAACTGATATATGACAGTCTCCCTGTCTAAACACAAAGCTGCAGCGAAAGAAAAAGACGTGCGTGACTTCAACGGCAGGAACTCTTCAAGTAAATGAACTGACGGATCCGCAGGGAGAGAGAGAGAGAGAGAGAGAGAGCGGCTGAGAGAGAGAGAGAGAGAGGGAGGATTCAGTGAGCCATACCTGACAGAATAGCAGGTAACTTATCAGTAATTCTATCCAAAAATGTCGAAATCTTATGATTAACAGAATTAGTATCATTCTGGAGTGTGTTCCTGCCTTTGTTTGGCCGTGTATTCGCCGTATTTTGACATAGATCGTCTTTTTTCGTCAAAGTTCGTGTTTTATGGATTTCATCGATCGTTATTTGGAAATATTTAGAGGAGAAAATAACGAGGGGATCTGCCAGGGAGAGGGGAGACCAGAGGAGAATCATGAAGGGGGCTAACTGCTTCAGGGACTATCATCATTAAAAGAAAGTCCTGGTCATGGTCTAATATAAGGAGCTGTAACATGGACACTAATGCTGCAGGCAAACTATAATGTGTGAGTGTGTACAAAATAGGCTAAGCTCATTTTTTGTCATCTCAAAACTTTGAACATGTTCATTTACAGCTGTTTATAAAGAGAATCCTGTTTGAAGTTCAGATCAGTTGTTTTATTTTTTGTAATCACACCTTTTATAACATAATAATGACAAATACTTTCCAGGATTGTTCATTTTTATTTCTCATGAAAATAGGATAAAAATGTACTGAAAGGGCATTTCTTAACGTATTATTGATAAAAAAAGACAAAAAAGAACCATTATGATGATAATATTGAAGGGATTAAGTGATTAAATTGTGTGTAAAAGTACTTTTTGAACATTTTGAGCACACTGCAACAATACAGTGATAATAATGATAACCGTGATCATTTTGGTCACAATAACCGTGATACAAAATTTTCATATCGTTACATCCCTAGTAGGACGTTTGTGTTTTAATTCTGTGCGAATTGACCATGTATGTTTTTATTTAAAAAAATTACACCAGGGCAAATAACCTATCATATTTCAGCACACACATTGATCCTCTGATAAAACTTATCCAGTCTTAATTAGCATCTTTATAATTTAGGGTGGTAGTAATTTTTAAGACAGTCTCTGCACCGTTTTCTGATCTTGTCTACTCAAAAATGCTTCAGACAGCACTATTAATTTCAAACGATGATTTTACGAGCAATTTTGATAAGATGGAAGGAGACTTGCTACATGCAGCCTACAGTATCCTGAAAAAATAGGCTGTAAATAGTCTAATTTGCAGTCGTGAATACAACAATAAAAATATTTCACTGGTGTTAAAGATAATTGAATTAATTGTATAATTTCAGTAGTTGACAGGGGACGCTGCTTAAATCAGGCTGGATGTGGAGAGTAAGAGGCTGCGCTGACGCAAGGTGGGTCTGTGCAGCGCTTTAAATCAGAAAAATGGGAAATACAAAGTCATTTACAGGCTTTACTTATCAAGCGCAAATTCAAATTTGAAGGCTGTGAAAAGTGCCAAATACTGTATGGAAGAAGAAGAAGAAACAGAAGAATAAAGTTGGATAACATTATGTTGAAATTCTGACTCAGCATTTCAACATAATTTGTCAGCTTTATGATCTTGTTTTGTGTTTGACAGCTTAATCACTGTTTAAACATTGTAAACATTTAAAAGCATTTGATTTATGACAATGAGTCAGTTTAATAACCTCTGACTGACTTTTTTTGTCACAGCAGTTCATAAACAGAAGAAATTCTTATCTGAATGTTTTTAGTGATATACTGAAAAAAAAAGTTTTTTATGAAAGGGTTAGAGAGCGATCATCTGTTTGATTTGAAGCCAAACAAAACTCTGAGTCATGAACAGAGACATTTCTGAAGTCTAATCTGGATTTTTTTTGTCCTTTTTTAGATCCAGGAAATTCTGCCCCCAAGGATGATCCTTCAAAGATTATTGTTTTTGTTGTCATCCTTTCATCATCTGTGTGGTTCCATATATAACAGTAGCAATATATTGTCGTCACCGCAAACAACAAGGTGAGTCAAAGTTTACATTTTCTCAAAAACTTAAATGGTAAAATCTGTGTGACTCTTCATCTCCTGTAGACTGACAGCACATCATCTTCCTCACTGTGTGATCTCGGGGTCTTTCTCTAACCCTCTCCCCTCGCACGTGCACTCTCTCCTCTCATGGAGGGTCAGTCTCACTGAGCACTAGGGGTGTGCCATCTAATACCCCTTTTCCACCAAGCTGGTTCCAGAGCTGGTGCTAGTGCTGGTGCTCGAGCCGGTTCACAATTGGTTCAAGAGCGAACTGGTTAAGAACCGTCTGCTTTTCCACAAATGGGTGCCGGCCAGAGAGCTACGTCAGCACGTCAATGTATACGTATGTAGACGTCAAGCCAGTTTCCCATAACAACTGGCGAACAACAATAAACAAAACAATAAACTTACCAGGCTCTGTGGAGGTTTACTCCAGGGTTGTGTCCTCCTGCATAGACTCCAGCATGGCTGTGGCCGAATTCAATACCCCGGTAGCGCTGCACACCGGTCGGTCCCCGAGAACAGCATCGAGCATTTTGTAATGCGGGCTGTTAAAACGTGGCCAACCATTGCCACTACGGCTCAGCTCAGTCTTCTGGTCCCTATATTCTTTCTTTATATATTCTTTATAGATATATATTCTTGTCAATCTGTTTTTCGCTTACTCCAACCTCGTCTTTTTAAAAATGGCTCTCTTCCGTGTTTTTACTCTGATAATCCCGCCCCCACCCCCTGACGTAAGCGCGTAGCCCCAGACGTAACCTGGTTCTTTCTGCTGGCCCAGCAAAGAGTTGGTGCTTGCTAAGCACTGGTTTTGAGAGCCAGCAACCGGTGCTTAGTCTGTGGAAAACCAAAGAACGGGTGCTAAGTCTGGCTCTAGCTCCGAACCAGCCTTGGAACCAGCTTGGTGGAAAAGGGGTATAAGGCACCTCACGATTAGATTTGATTACGATTCAGGGTGCTATGATTTGATTATTCAACGATTGTCACGAAATTATTGATCAAATGTTTTATGCACATTTTTTTGCCCCCACTGAGTGCCTACTTCATACTTTTAAACAATGGAAAGCTATTTTTCAGTATATATACAGTCCTGCTCAATATTATCAGCACCCCTTCATTATTTGCATTACTTCAACTATATCTTCAGAAATAAATTGAAGTGTACCAAATTTATGTCATCAGGATCTTTAAATTGGAGCTCCAAAATACTTGAACAAAAAAAAAGTTTTACAAGTTACATATTGTAATTTCAAAGAGGAACCTGAAAAAAGCATGTGCAGCAATAATGGCCCCCCTCTTCAGTATTTTGTTGCACATCCCTTTGGCACTGATGACATCCTCCAAATGTTTCTTGTAGCCATCTATAAGCTTCTTGCACTTCTCTGCTGGTGCTTTCTTCCACTCTTCTTTTGCAAATTGTTCAAGCTCTTGAACATTTGCAGTTTTCTTTTCCCCAATGGCAGATTTCAGCTCAAACCAAAGATTTTCAATCGGATTCTGATCATGATTCATTGCTGGCCATTTTAAACGAAACGGCCATTTTGTCTGTTATCTGCCACTCCTCTCCCACTTTCTGTGGTAATTCAGCAACATTGGCATGGTGTGGCTGTCAGTCATCACTCTGGTTTGGTAAACATAACTCACCAGCTCCCAGTTGTTATGGCCCTAATGCTGGGCGGACACTGTGCGATTTTAGAACTCTGACTGTCGGGGAAATGCTCCCACTGCACGACCGGGTTTGTCACTCGTACTCTATTTGACCCTACAACATGTGTGCTCATACTGTACGACTGCTGTCAGCCACGATCATTGACAACCACGACTACTTGTCGGCGTCAGTCGGCGTGTGACGGCACGACGTGCTCGAGTGTGAACAACGAAAAACAAAGGTTCCTAGTTCCTATGACAACCACAGCGTGCCTGACAACAAGATGGCGAGCAGGCAGCAAGTTGTTGCAGTTGTGTGCGCTGTCTTGTGCGCTGAAACTAAAAAAAAAAGAAAAGGATTTGGGTACGTGAATGGCTGAGGAGACGTGGTCGGTATGGGATGTCCATCCTTCATCAGGAGCTTGAGGTAACGTTAATGTTAAACTATATATTGTTTTACAGTAGCTATGATAGTTTCACGTTAGCATTAGCCAGCCAATGTTGCTTTTAAACACCATACTGCCCCGGCAAATTCCTCATCTGTAGCCGATAACATTATGATGAAGTGGAATGAACGTAGAATCGTGACGTAACACCACTCACACTGTACGAGCTACGGCGAAAATTTCTGACATGCCAGAAGTTTGATCGGAAGGTTGCAGCATTATCGTTAGAACGTAGCAGCAATTAATCCTTCCTCGTGAGTGTTCTCACACTGTACGGCTTACGACCTCCCGACCGGACATCCCGACGCTACGATGTTTCCACGATGACGCAGCGTGGTCTGCGACGGCAAAATCGTGGTGAAATCCCCTCGAAATCGCACAGTGTCCGCCCGGCATTACTCATTAAGTGTGCCGTTACTGTGACATATGACTGTGTAGCAACTGAAGTCCATGCATCACATGTCAGAGCTTCCCTGCCTGCTTTCTTCAGTGATTTCAGCACTGGAGTAGGTTTTGTCAAGAGAGAAAAAAGAGCAGCATCACCATCTGTTTTTAGCACAGTGTGGTGATCAAACTTATGTATAACCTTTCCTTTTCTGTGTGTTTTTAAGGCTTTTCATCAGCACATACAAATGACTCAGCCTGAGAGGGATTACGACACGGTGGGGGAAAACTGCAGAGTCATGGTTCAGTCCTCTGCACTTTCAAGAAGACTACCCAAGCATGTACTCCATTAGCCATGTATTTAGGCCCTATGATGTGGATGATAATCTGTTAGTAGCATGTAAGACTATCGTATTTAAACAGATATATGTAACATTATCAAACTTATAACAAAAGTCATCATTCGGTGTAATAATTCTAACTACCTTGTGAGATCATAGAGCATTATCAAATCAACCTACCACAAAACAGTTAGTGCTGTTTCTAACTACTTTAAGGTCCTGAAAAAGTCAAAACATTCAGTACTTAATTGTACTTTCAGTAGGACCTCTCAGTAACATTAAGTTGTAATGCTAAACCTGTATATATGACTAATGCTTATTTCAATCGCTAAACCTGGCAACGTGGCTATATGTGCCTTATTTTACAGTTTAATGGCCATATTTCATATCTGTCTGTTATTTGTCAAAATGGTATTTATTTCACAATGTTGTTTTTATTTATTTCATTATGACTCTTTTGGGGTTCCATAGCTTAAAGCACTAAATTTTCACTTAACCTCATCCAGTTGGCATTTGAGAAGGATCTGACTAAGAAATTTAGGAATGAGTGAAAGGAGAGGGTTTTCAGAAGGTTTCACTCAGTTCACAAACCCTGTCTGCCAGAGTGCTTTTAACTTTAACTGGCCTTAACTGTTTTTTACTTGCAGGAAGAAGGGTCACACACTGCATTGTTGTCCTCCTCCTGCTCCCTAGCTGCTGTAGCTAACCCTCTCCTAGCATGACTGTTTACTTCAGTGTGACTGTTGACATCTTATGTTTCTAATAGTGGCTGTATGGTGCTGCTTTTTTAATGCCTCAGCTCCCATTGCTGTTCTTCATCTTCATTAACACAGCACTACACTATTGCATTTTGTTTGTTGTTTTATATATATTTATGGTTAAACTGCCTGTTTTTAGTGAGAGAAAATGATATGTCAAAACTGTAGGAGTGACAGAGCCACTGTTCAGCCCGAGGCAGATTAAATGTAGGTTCAAAAAAAGTGTGCCCCCCTGAAAAGATGTAATGCCCCCCCCCCTAATTTGTTTCTGTAGCTGGGCCTGCATACACCTGTGGAATTCCTTACCATCTGAAATTAAATCTCAAACAGAACTTAAAAAGTTCAGTGCAGAAATTAAACAGTGGCTTAAACAGCAGCAGAAATGTGAACATTAATTTCTCACAAGTAACTATCAGTAAACTATTTTAATAATCTTTGATGTTAAATGTAACTTGTGATTTAACTCTCATTCACTACAACCGTGTCTATTTATGGTATTTGTTGAATGTATTCATATGTGTTCCAAATTGCATATTCTGTTTAATTTTCCACCCTCATTTTACTGTGTCACTCTTGTATGTTGTTTTGTTATTTTAATTGTGATTTTAATGTGCTGTGTTTTTATTATGTTTTTTTTTTGTAAAGTGTCCTTGAGTGACCAGAAAGGCGCTTTTAAATAAAATGTATTATTATTATTATTATTCCGTATTTTACTTACATTTATTCACTGTATTACTCTGTAAAATTGTATCTATTCTGTATAATTCATTGTACACTAAATCCTAACCAATGGACAAAAACTGCAAATTAGCTGAAGCTAGATGTCTTATATGGGCCATTCTGCCGAATTTGTCCAAACTGTGGTCCCACACTAAAAAAACTATGTAACAAAACAATTAAGAATTCAGACTTTACATCTTTACAAAGATTCTGTTATGATCTATTTAACACACAAGACAGCAAATAGATAGTAATAAGCTCAATATATACAAAATCGTCATTTATAGTGTACTTTCTATTGGGGAGTGGTTGTCCCAACCCCTAAGCCCTAAATTTCAACCTATGAAAATAATTCTTAAAAAAATTTTGTATTTTTTTTCAATTATGTTTTTTAAAATATCTTGTTGATTTCTTTTAAACAGCATTGAAAAGATTTGGATGTATTGTGAGTTTAATTTTTTTAATTTAAAAAGATCATTCAAAAAAATGCTGTCCCACGCTTTCATGTCACGCCCGAAACACAGATAGTTTTACCACATAGGTTGAGCCTGTTTTTAGCCACACCCCTGCATTTTTGATCAGGCAGAGACTCAGCATCCCTCTACCTCATGGCATCATGGTGAGTAGTTACCTCTCATCATTTTGGAGTAAATGTGTTCCAAAATCTGAAAATCTGTCGGGAACATTTTTAATTGTCACTACCAAACACATATTCTCTGCAATTAGGTAAACTTTTGGAGGTTTAAAGCAACACATTATGTTTTTATGGGTGTACACCTGTTCAAACATCCATTTGCTGGCCATGTGGTTGTTAGCATTTTTTAGTTATTTGTTAAAATAAGCTAAAATTGTCACAACCGAAACAGATAGTAGAGTTTCGGTTGTGACATGTAATGGTCCACTCACTTAAAGTAACACTACACCCAAACAACGATTTGGCCTCATTTTCTACTCACCCTCATGCTGAGCAACACTCTGGAGCACTTTTTTGATGTCTCAAATGCAGCCGGGGGTCCGGGGGCATTTTCGCTGTAAACAAACGTCCATCTAACAGGGGACGACGGAGCCCGAAGAAAAAGGTCCATAAAAGTCCACAAAACGCGTTTATTTTCCTTCATACTGCTCGTCCGCTGTAATCCAAGTGTCCTGAGCGGGTAACGTCCATAATTAATTCGAAACGAGGTCATTTAGTACATTTTTCGAGCCTAAACAGTGCTATAGCGTACTTCCGCAGTGCACGTGTACGCGCGCTCCCTGCACTACGTAAGCCGCGGCAGACCAATCCAGACGGCTTATTATATTATAAAGCATCAGGAGAAAGCAACAGGGAGAAATGAAAAAAACACCAATATGGCAAAACAAAATATTTGAAAAACTAGACTTTTAGCCCAAGGGTGTCGATTATGTTATTCTTAAGAAGTTGTTTGTTTTGTTTTAAGTTCATTAAAGTTCTTGCATAACACTTTCTGGTGTGTGTATTTTTTAAAATAAGATGTTTTAAAGGGACTGTGAGGAGTTTCTAAATAATTACAAAAATGGAAATACTCTCTTTAAGATGAGTTTTATAGCATCAAAACAGGTTATCTATAAATGCTATTCCTTAGCCTTCCGGTCAGGTCGGACAGGGCTGGACTGGCCTGGATACTCAACTTTGGGAACAAGACAATTAAAACTAGAGCAAATTTATATTTTTCGGACACGTCTTAGAGCACCAGGCTGTAAGTAGTGATATATGGCCAGCTACAAAACTGCGATACTAAGTTTTCTAGAAATTGCTTGTTGTCACACATCAAAAACTACCGCTACGTAACTAGAAAGAGATACATTACCTCGTCGCTTTGCATCCTGAAAGTTGTTGAAAAAAGAAGTTGTAAAGCAATGCAGAGTTCTGAGGAAGTTTCCGATTTTCATTCATTAGCATCACAACAAACACACGCTTTGGCTTGTGGTGCGAGTTGGAATTTCTGAGTTCCAAGTAGGAGACTACAACTGAAACTTTCCCCGAATATATATTTTCCAGTTTGCTTTGTCCCGCCCATAACGGATAACCTGTTGAATAAACCAATAAGTGGCCAGTTGTCAGTGTCCGTCCAATCAGATACACCGCAGGTCATGAGTCATCAGGTTCACCGGGGGGTCATGAGTCATGTAGAAGAAGACTTGGTGCTTGCCCTTGCTGGAGAGACAGCTAGCACCATTTGTGGCAGCGGCAGCTCGTAGTGGCATTTCTAGTGGCAGCCACAGATGTCGTGGCAGCTAGACGGACCTGCCGTGGCACTTCCGGTGGCAGCCTGAGCTGCCACTGAAGCTGCCACTGACTGCGGCAGCAAGGACTGACTCCCAGGGTGCTTCCCAAAGCTCCAAAGTTGCATCCTCGCCTCCTCCACTCGACTCCTCCACTTGCGTCTTAGTCCCGCCTACCAGAGATGCATGCCAGAGACGTGAGGAAACGAAGAGAGGAGAGAGGAGACGAGGAGGTTCATTTTATGAGCATTGAGATGTCCTCTCCTCCGGAGCGTCACATGAAGCGACGTCTTTTAGTGATGACGTCGTCACAGCTGAAAAAACCGGTCTGAGCGCACGGGAGAAACTGAATTAAAGAAAATAAAGTAAACTCCAGGGCGCTCAACCGCGGTAAATTCATATTAACTTTACATCAATTTAACATGAATATGTACATGAATGAAAAAGAAAAATGTCACGTTTTCCCAGGCCCAGAATGATAGAAGTTATTAATCGTTATATTGCGGCCACTTATTATTCATAAATAATGTTTTTATTCTGCACTAAGCACGTAAACCCCCTCCGTGCGCATTTATATAGAAAAAATGTAAAGGCCTGAGATAACAGTGTACAATTCACTCTCCTTATTTATGCTTATCAGGAACTACATAAAACATGCTTTTTGTTATTGTGCATTATTATCTGCCTGACCATGGGGTCTATTGGGTGCTGATATTTGTCAATAAGCATCTCTTTTTTTATTATTTAATATTGTCCATGTTTGCAGTTTGTAAATGTTTGTATAGTCTGGGTAGACTGCAAAAACTGAATTGGCCTTTGGGATAAATAAAGTTTTCTAATGTAAAATGTGTTTTCCTGAACAGACCTGTCTACTGTAGCAGCCTTACAGTTACAGACATAAACAAAACAACACAGATAAATCAGGACAGACAACAGGTGGAAAACCTGAAAGAACTGCTCCATGATAGTGTTCAATATTTTCTGTGATTTCAATATGTTCATCTTAAAATACTTTTAAATGATGAGTCAAATATTTCTTTGCACAGTGAAGAAAAATAAAAAAGAGATAAAAGAGACACTGAAATTTAATAACTGCTCACATTTTGAGGGAACACATCGGCTGCTTTGTGTGAAATGTGGATATACTCATCACAATGACTTCCAAGAAGTTGCTAATTACACTTTAACACTTTCTTTTGCTCCGTGATGTTTATATTTCACACATGTGGGCAGCTGACGCTTTACAGCAGGCTGCTGATACGTCACAAGGGGGCGTGTCTGTCAGTGAAAAGACTTCCGCGTAGCCTGCACTTGTGTTTCCTCGATTATGCCTCCTCCAGATCAGTCTCCTCTCTCCTCTCTCCTCCCTCCTCCGAGCGCATTTGGCGCTTTGGAATGTCCTTCAATATGGCTGCTCACAAAGTACTTCCGGTGTCGCGGAGGAGAGAGGGGAGAGGAGCATGGATGTATTATTTTAACTGGATGCCGGACGGAAACATGGCGCCCGTTCATTTCTATGGGAGTTGCTCACCCAGCGCATACGCCGAAAAAGTTTCTGGCTTCCGGGTTTACTTCCTGATCATTGGGCCCATAGAGCAGGCGCAGTAAAGTCATCTCCCATAATGCTTCACGTCAATGGGAACGAGCGAAGCGCGGTCTTAATGAAATGACGCGCGGCCACGATAAAAATCTACCGCGGGTGAAATTTACAGTATGAGAGGTGTACAAACTCAAATAATGAGTTTTAGGGCACATGATCCGACTACGATGTAATATAATGACATTATATACGTAATAAGTCTTAATAATAAGAGTTTAAGACGAGTGATTTTTATTTGACGACTTTCTATAGCTGACTATTCTAAAACCATGGGATTAAACAACAGAAAAACTGTCGTGGACTTTAGCAGTCCATCAGCCAAATAAATCAGAGTAATTTGTTCATTTTATTAATCCCATATTTGAGAGATGACTGCTTATCAGATTAACTTTCAATGATGATTCAAAGGTATTACCTTTTTTCATGGACATATTAATGAGGCTTTCGCTGTAAGTGTCATACTGTTCTTAATGCATAAAGTCCTTGTGCTACCCATTCATTTTCTCTTTTTATTTTGCTGATAGGCAATCTGATAGTCTTTAGATGAACCATGGATGGATCCCGGGGATGAGACCCAGATTAAGACTGGCTTCTCTAATAATGTTCTGTTTCTTTATAGGTTTTTATCTACTTTGTTAACCCTTGGTGCAAAGTTCAAGTCATCAGAGGTCAAACTGGCTCTGTCTGTGTTTTCTTGATCATCAGAGAGCTTATGGCAAAAAGATAAAAACATTAAATACAGAAAAAACATTTAAAAACTATATATCTGTGGTTAATTAGGAAGATGTGGAAAAGATTTTAAGCAGTAAAAGTAAAAAAAAATGAAGATTTATCAATTTTATTAAACTTTTATGAGAAGAATCAAATTGGTACACAAGAGGTTTTTCTTTTAATTTCTTGAATAAACAAATTGCTTGTTCTAATGAATACTGTATGTGGGTCACAATTATATTTATGTATTTAGTTATGTATTTATTATCAGGCCATATTGTCCTGGTGTCTATTTTCTGTCTGGGATTCAAAATGGTGTCACTGTCATGAAACACTCAGAAAATATGTCGACAACAGTGTATGTCAGTAAAACTGTCAATGATAGTGATGTTTCAGGAATATCACTCATATTTTATCTGAACAAATCAAAATACTAAATTTGTAATAAAAGTTCTAAAAAATGTACTTTACTCAAAAACAGACAGCGTAGGGAGTGAACAGTGTGATGGAACTACTGAACTAAAAGTGAACTAATGTGACCTAAAATATAGGTTATGAAATAAACAAATACATAATTATTATTAATAACATTAGGAGTAAATTGTCCAAGACCTCTAAACCACACACACACTCACATAAATGGTTAGTTTGGTTTGATTTGTCCATTTCTAATGATAACTTTAGTTAAAATGTTCACTTTTAAGTGGTTAAATACTCATGTTAAATATGAAAGCCTGTTCCATGTTTGTTCCCAGCCTTAAATTTTTAAGATAGAATGTTATCTGAAACAGTTATTTTTTATATATAATGTTATGGGGTAAGAGTTATATTTGTTATATTTTATGTTCTATAAAATATGAATGGCATAAAAAATGTAAGAAATCAAAATAAAAACACAATATAATGAAATGTTTTGAAAAATGTTTTTGAGTCTTACTTAAAAATGTTATTCACGTTAATTTTTAATGAATTATTCTCAGAAAAAAATGCCAATCTTCTAGGTAGGCCAAAAAAGTTTGTATTTTATTAAGATTATCTTATTTGAATAGAGTAAATGGTGTAATACATGAGTGATACATAAAATACGACAAATACATTAGATAAATCAGAATGACCACCAAACTGTCATTAATGAAACTTGTTTATTAAACCATCCTCCACAGCTGCAGGACACATTCAGCCTCTTTTCCCTGGAATGATGCTCCTTTACCTCCAATCTCTGTTAAGAGAAAAATCTTAAATTAAAAATTAAAAATCTTATTTAATCAACTGGAACATGACAATTGTGTTGTTACTGATCTTTATTGTACTTTATCAATTTATTCAAGTAAAGTTTTTCGTTTTATAAAGTCTCTCTTTTATTATTATTTTTACAGTCTAAAACTTACATTATCTGAATGTATTATTTATAAAACAATTAATTCATTTACATATATTCCGAATAAAGATCCATCTATCTAACACAACTCCGTGATCCCCTGACACATATTCTACACATTAGCTACAGTTATTCGGGCACATTTTTTAAAACTTTCTTTAAACTGAATATATACTTGTGATGTAGGACCATCGTGTTAGTAAAATGTATCTTACTTTATTCTTTATTTCATTGTATATTATCCAAGACACAGCAGTCTAATGTAAGTACAGTCAAGATACGTGGACGTGGATTTAATTGAAATATAAAGTCTCAATACGTTTACAAACCACAACTATCAAGTGAGTGATAGTTAACACTGAGAGAATACATGTGCTAAGTCACTCTATGTCAAAAAGAAACTCACCGTTTAGTCGTTTTCCCAACTTTCAGAACAATTTTGCTCCATACAGCCTGAAGAAAGTTAGCTGGCGTCCTCGCTCTCGAGACACAGCATGACCGCGCTTTGAGAGTGCGTGTGTGCAGCTGTGACGTCATCAGAGAGATAGCGACTTTCCTCTGGCTTTTCTGGCCTTTTGAACACTTTTTGACTGATCAAAAGTCCAAGTCTTAAAAATATAAAATACAAAGATCAGTAATTGACCGTGTTTACAGCTGGAGATGTCCTGTCAACAGTTTTACAGCCGTCTCTTTTACTATTGCCGCCTATGGGAAAAATGCTTTTTGGGCCCAATGGGGATTTTTCGTTGCAATACCACGAGTGGCCGCTGGGAAAAATCGGCGTGCCGCCGAGGGGCGGTCTGGTATCCAGTTCTCATAATACATCCATGGAGAGGAGAGAGGGGACTGCGGCTGCGGTCGAAAAGTCATTTTTGCTTAGGAAGGTTCCTAACTACGACGGAGGGAAATGAACCGGAAGTAGTTGGTGATTAGAGCTGTTCGAATAGTTTAAATGCATAGGAAAGGAGGCTCAATGCTTCCTTTATTATCTCCTTTAGCATAGGATACACCGGACCATCCTTTACGAAAGGAGAGGAGATTATTCTGTCCCACAATTCACCGCGGCAACAGCTTTTATAAACAGCACGTTATCCGACTGCTTCCGAATTCAACCGAATAATGACGAACAAATCCCTCAGACCATGTGAGTTCCCACTGCTGTTCATCCTTTCTAAAGTTTAACAAAACCTGCCTTAACTTTCCAGCAGTCTGATTCTCTGAAGAGAGCAGGATATGAGACATTTGAGGTTGATAATGTTTTAAACTTGGTTTATCAGGGTATCATTCGTTCATTCCATATCCGTTTAAGAATCCAGAATCGGAAAACGGATAACGACTTATTTCATTTCTCGTTTTCAAATCAAAAATCGGAAAACAAATAACGACCTATTTTTCGCTGTTTTGATTTTGTTTTGAAATTAAAAATAGAATATGAGAGAATGGAATTATCATGGGATTTTTCTTCTATTCGTTTTTGGTTTGTGTCTTTTTTGATGTCTTGTGACCCGGGAGTTGTTGACTTTTTTTTTTCTCAGGAAGGTCAGTCAGTCTCTACAGGGTGATTCCATTGATGGGTGAATCGAGCAGCATGATAGGTGCCAGTTAATGGGCAGTGATTTTATCTGATTTATTTGTTTTTTTCACTGGTTAACAGTTCGGCTCGTGCCGCAGCAGCTCGAGCGGTACTCGCCGCTTCGATCTACAGTAATACTCTGGCTGGGTTTCGCGGCCAAGCTACGTGAGCAGGCCGCTCTTCTGTCCGCGTCCCTGCATGTTATCTGGTGTGCCGTTAAAGACTGCTGGATCGTGGGAACGATTGAAACACTGCTGCTTTGCTTTGCTTTGCTTTGCTCTGCTCTGCTCTATTTCGCTTCCTCTTGGCTTTTGTTTTGCTGTGCCTGTCTTACATCGTTTCTCTTCGCTTGGCTTCACCCTGCATTACTCCGCTTTGCTCAGCTGTGCTCGGCTTGGCGGTGCTCTGCGTGGTGTGGCTTAGCTGCAGGTAATCACTGTAGCCTTTGATAATTGTGTACATGCTGTCATCTGATGGGCCTGCGTTCATTTTAAATGTTTACCCATAGTAGGGTTGGCTCACCTTAATTTTCTGTTACCTTTACGGCCTGATTTAACATTAGGATTTATTTCCTTAGTTTTCCTTCTGTTTGATTTATTTTTCTTTTGTTTGTTTGGTTATCAACTTGCAATTAATTACAATTAGAATTCTCTTGTTTGTTTAGACTTTGGAATTTTTGTTTGCAATACAATTTTGGTAAATTGTCTTGTTTAATAATTGTTATTTTTGGCAAGTTGAGTTCTGGTACTTTCTTTGATGTTATGGTTTGTAATAGTGTGGATTTATTTCTAAATTGTTCCTGTGGTTACATGCTGTCCTTACAAGATTAATTTTGGGTTAATCATTTCTTTAATTATTTTGTTTTCCTGCCACATGTGGCCTTAGTTAAATATTTCTATTGTATTTTTTTGGGATTGTATAATTTGATTCGTGTCCAACCCCACTGATTTTACCTCTCCTTGCAGAACTGGAGCTATATGGTGGTGGTTCTGGTGTCCTGGTGGCGGTGTCCTTTCCCTGTGTGCCGTGGACCCTGTGGCTTTGAGTTTCTTTTTGTTCTTCACTAGTAAGTGTGTGTGTGTGCGAGTGTCACAGACCCGGGTGCTCCCCTTTTTGAGGTTCTCCTCCTCCTTGTGATCCCCAGGCCTTCCACTGGTAAGCTCCAGCCCTGCTAGGCCCCTTTTCTGCCCTTTGCACGAGTGATTCTTTTAAAGAGATCAGTTTTAATGACTTGTGAAAATAAAGTATTTTTTGTATTTTTATAAGAACCACGTCCCATGCTCTCCTTTGTGGAACGAACCTGAGTGCCTTAAGTTTGTATTTGAATATTTCCCTGGGTGGAACTCCCAGGGTGGCGTTGTCTGGCTCCCTTTCTCTGGTTAAAAATAAAATTGAATTGAAATCAAAAGTCCACATCTAGGGGAGGGGCAGTGTGTATGCCCCACCCCTCTTGCCCTTGCCACACAGGGCTCCAGAGGCAGGTTCTGTGGCACTTTCGGTGGCGGCCTGGGCTGCCATTAAAGCTGCCCACTGATTGTGGCAGCTAGGACTGACTCCTAGATAGGTGGCTTAGTCAAAGGATTGCACACATGCCATTTTTTGCATGATGTTTCCTTAGGGTCAGTTACTGAATTTGAGGATAGGAGCCCCTGACAAATATCTATTTTAAGTATCAAATTTGAAGACTGTTAATATCAATGAAATATGTGAAAATCCGCTTAGCATTTTTCAGACTGTTTGCATCATTAAATGATCAAATTACTTCCAAATGTGATAAAGTTGACTTGCTTTGACATTGTGAAAGTCACTAACATGACATTTTTATCAATAACATCTTTATTGCCATGATGAATAAAAATGAAAGTGTATCATAGTGTGAAAACATGTTGTAGAGCTGTGCATTCTGACTACCTGTCACAATTGCAGTCTCAGAGAGATGGCAATGCATTATGAGTAATTCATCACAAAAATAAGAGGAAAAAAGCAGAAGATAGGTATAAGAAATATAAAAATGAATTTGTTTGGATAATAAGAAAATAAAAAAAGCAATACTATAGTAAAAGTAGTACAAATATTAAGACTACATGGGCAATAATACACAGTGTAATTAAGAAAGATATGGTACAGAATGATTTCCCAACTATTTCTTGAGAGATAATAAAGACATATTTGTAAAAATACAGTAGTAAATTAATTTGATAAATTATTTAGAGAAGTGGCTCCTATTCTTGCAAATAGATTAAAAAAATAAATCCCATATCAACAGAAAATGAGGCTATGGGCCACTCAATCAGAGGTAATGTTAACAGTATTTTTCTTGGTAAAGCAGAGAAGGAAGATATACTGCATACTGTAAAAAATGTGCAAGTTAAGAATCAACTGACTGTGAAAGCATTGACATGATACTGATAAACAGTATAATAGAACTGCTTTAGAATGAATTCTAATTAAATGTAATCTACCCTTTTCAACAGGAGTATTTCCTGATGAGATGAAAACTGCCAATGTGATTCCACTTCATAAGAGCAGAGATTAACATTGTTTCTTAACTTCAGACCAGTATTCCTGCTTTCCACAATTTTCAAAAAACTTTTAACAAATATTTGTTTCCAGGTTAGATGCATTTCTTGACAAACAGTGTTTTAGCAGTGGGTTGGATTGAGGGCAAATGGATTTAACTAAATAAATACACAGAAATTTACCAGAAAAATCATTTTAAGCATCTTTGTTGATCTTGACACCATAGAACAGACTATACTTCTTTAAAATTTGGTAGCTTTGGTATTAGAAAACTGGACTCAAAGAACAAGTTATTAAAAAAACAAACAAACAGAAAACACTTATTTCAGATAAATAATATAAAATTGAATGTAAAAAACATCACCCGTTGGGTACCTCCGGGGTCAGTCCTAGAACCCAAACTTTTTTGTTTGTATGCAAATGGTGTTGTTTATGTTTCTTAATTTCTTGATGGATTTTTTTCATATGATACTACCTGGAAAAAATAAAAACAAGTACTGGATGTGGTCAAAATAGAATTAATAAAATAAAGGAATGGTCTGATATTTATCAATTGTTATTAGATCTTAAAAATACATACTTTATGATTTTTAGTAAAAAAGGTAAAAATCTAAATGCTCCCATACATACCACCTGGTGAAAAAAACAAAACAAACAAATTACCATTTGAATTTAACTAAACAGACAGGTACGAGCCTCCTATTGGATAAGTCCTGCATGAGTGATTATTTTTCAGCTGGAGACAAGTTATTTAAGCCCAGCTGATGTAATGAGTAACTTCTCGTTTCTTAAACCATGTCAAAGACACATCCTGTGGTCGTGGAAAAGATGTTAGTCTGTTTAAGAAGGGTCAAATCATTGGCATCAAGCAGAGAAAACATCTAAGGAGATTGAAAAAAACGACTATTACAATTGTTTTTTTGGCCAGTTAGTGTTTGTTGGTGGTACTGAAATTCATATAGTAAATTGAATGTAGATTTAAGGAGTCAAGATTGTTCAAAATCTTGCCCTGTTTTTTTTGATATATTTATGTTAAATGTGAAATATCAAAAACCAGAGCAGAGGGCTCATTAAATGAAAAAACCCTTTGCCTTTTGTATGTCAGTGATTGTTCCATATCTGACCTATTGTATGAAAGTACAGGGAAGTGACTGTATAACATTTACTCATTACATGTTAGTTTTACAAAAAAGAGCCATTAGAGCAATTAGAAGTCACATAAAGATAGAACAAAGCCTTTTTTTTACAAAGTCGAACTTGTTAAAATTGTATGCATAATTGGTTTTCAGCATTCTTCTATTTGTGTTTAATGCTCTTAAGAAAACGTGACCAACAACCAAACAGAAAAGTTTAAAAAAATAGTCAGTATAACTTATCTTTAAAAAGCAGAGATGTAGGACCAAACAGTTCAGCTTAATTTATTTACTGCCATCTGAATGTATAGTGACATGGTATTTGTCTATTTGAATAGCTTGATATTTAAATTTTAAACAAAAAAGAGGGAATTATTTCCATTGAAGTTTTTTAAATTTCGCCTATACTTTGCAGGGCTTTAAAGGTACAGTGTGTATTATTTAATGCTATCTAAAATAACAGACTTGGTAAAAAATGGAATAGATTACTTAAAATTATATTTAAATTAGTTTCTAATCAGCCTTAAATAATTAATGTTTTGTTTTCATTACCTTAGAATAAGTCATTTATATCTACATAGGAGCGGGTCCTCTCTTATGGGGGCTACCATCTTGCGTCGCCATCTTTTCTACCGTAACTCAGAACGGACAAACTAAACGCTTTCGCGTTTTTTTGCTGACGCCTACCGGAAATGCACAGTTGCGAAATAGACGAAGAAGAAGAGAGTGATTACCAAGCAGCTGTGCTAATACAAACAAACATGGAGGACCACACATACAATTTGCCATCAGTGGAGCGTGATTAACCGACGAAGCCAAACGCAATCGGGACAGAAAAACAAAAAAAAACAGGGTCAACATCGGCGCTGCCTTTCCCAGATGGAAGTCCCTGAAGGCAAGGATAAGTTTGCAGACAGACGCAGAAGTTGCCTGTTTTTTGCTGGACAGGTAAGACTAAGTGTTGAATTGTACTCTTATATGGAGCCGAATTTATTTGTTTACTTTCGGGAGAAGTCGGAGGAAGACGCAGAGAATGTATCTGCTATGCGAGGCTTATTTCACGGCCACAAGCATTTTGAAATGATTGTCTCTTCCAAACGACCGGTGTGAGCGTTAGCAAGACTGAAAGACAATAGGGAGACAACGTCGTGCTAAAACTCCACGATTTATTCATTTTCTGAGGCAGTAAGACAAAACATCAGCTGATAACTAAGCTAAAAACACTTGTTGTCCTTGGAAGGCCACCGTAGCTCCAGAAGTTCTCCGACAGGGAGGGGGGAGCGCCGGAGTGCTGCAATCTCAAACCTCACCTTTTGATGCCGCTAAAAACTACACACTGTACCTTTAAGGAGGATGTACAGGTACCAGGTGTCTTGGTACTCTATTTTACACATCATCAGGGGGGTTGATAATCAGAGGATGAATTAAAATCAGTTTCAAGTTCTTTACTGGACAAAAAAAGAATAATTTATCATCAGTGTTCTTATGAATCACAGAACTATTACTTTTACATGAACAATAACATATGAAAAAAAACTTTGGTGTTGTATATGAATATTTTCGATACCTGTGTTGGGCTCCTAAGCTAAAATCCTTTAGTTGGTCTTGTAGAAGCCTCATACAAAATTTGGCGCTTTTATCCACATGTGCACAATCCACCCAAAAAAGAGGTGATTGTCATTTTATCCCGAGCTCCAGATGCAGCTTCCGTGGAATCCACTCCGTCCTGCCGGTGATTGTAGGTTCTTGTATGGATATAAAGGCTATAGAAAGCCATTATTAAAAAGCACACTTTCAGAAGTCAGGTGGCATATTAACGTAAGAGAAAAGGTCCATAATACGCTGATAGTCAGTTGGGGTTCCTCATGTGAGGATAACAACAGTAGGCTATAATTTGTTTGTTAGTTGGTTTTATAATTTCTTCAGTTGATATACTTGCTATGCATAATTGTTGAATAATATTTTATTAATATTAAATTCACCACAAACGTGAATTTCTTTACATCAACAGCAGGGGGCGCATTTCACATAAACAGTCACTTGGATAAATCTTGAAGATGTGTTGCTTATACGATAGAGAAAACTTGAGATGTACTCACTGTGACCCCAAGCATCAGTTACTATCTTGTCTTCACACTAGGGGTGTGCATTGGTCCTGCTCTTACAATTCGATTCGATTCGATTCGGCAAGGTCACGATTCGATTCAATTCGATTCTACGATGCATTGCGATGCATCTAATTCTATATTACTGCAAACAACATGGTTCATTTTTTATCAGTCATGAGTAAATACAAGTAGTCAGATATACTTTAAGTTTATTAATAGCTAGCCTCTGTGGAAAGGAAGCCACTTAAAGTGAGGAATCAGGGCAGAGTATGGAAGAAGGAAGAATTCTCCCCTTCAGTGTACTGTTGCTGTGAAATACACTTACAAGACAGTTAAATCAGCTGCAAACAGCAAAACATCAATTTGTAATAAAATGAATTATTCATTGTTAGGGGTGTAACGAAATGGTCAACTCACGAAACGATACGAAATACGAAACAGGGCCCACGATACAAAATACTCACGATACGAAATAAAGATGAAGGAAAATCCCCAACAGTAGGAAGTTGTGAAAAAATCTCATTTTCTTTATTTTCTTCCTAATGCAGACATACAAAAACATTGCTGCATCAGTACAAAATAAATGCTCTTTGAAAAAAAAACTAAATTGTAGTTTTTTTTTCCCTTATTTAGACTACAGTGCAAATACAAAGATAAAATCTCAATAAAAAGTGCTTTGTTGTTGTAACAATCAGGATAAGTACATTCTTGAATGAAAAGGAAAACAAATAGCAGTCCTCAGAGCTGCAGTTTACACCTATAAATGTCTGAACTGTGAACTATAATATTTAGCCTATAACAGTGCATATACTTCTGATCTTCAAGTATGATCAAATTCTGTCAACTCAACAGTAGATGCAAAAATCAAATATTGTTTTTTATGCAGACTTACACACACATAGTGGAGCAGTTCTACAGTTTGTTATGTGTTCAATGTGGATTTTAATGTTTCCTATGAATTGACGGTCAGTGAATGGAGCAGGAGGGCGGGGCGAACAGGTCAGAGTTCAGAAGGGGAGAGTTATTGTGTGTTTCAGCGAGGAGGGAGAGAGCCGTGCAGGAGGTGTAAAGATTACTACACAGCCCACAGTGACTGTTAAATAAAAGCAGGTATTCACAAGCCGCAGGTGGTTGTTCTCGCCGCAGTATACGGCGAACTGTTGCGGCATATTTTGCACTCGGTTGTTGTTTTGTCCGCAGTCTTCTCACCGTTCTCTCATCTTGGAAACTGGACAAAGCGTGAGCTTTGTCCAGTTTCCCATCGACTTCGTAGAATCCGAAATGTTGCCAGATGTCTGCTTTCAAAGTTTTGGGGGCGTCTTTTAGCACTCGGCTTCCCAACTCCTCCTCTTTGGCCATCTCTCGTGCTGTTCTGCTGCTATTTTTAGCACTGCTGCGGGACGCGGCTGCTTATCATGGAGCCGAAGGCAGAGCTCTGGAGCACAATGGGCTGCGTGCTTACGTCATCGTAACGTTACTCCGGAGAAGCCCCCGGATGTAATTGAAAGTTTACAACTTTATTAACATGGAAGGGCAGAAAAAAAAACGACACATATAATCGATTACGTGACGTTGCCGCATCGATGCTGAATCGTGCAAGCCCCGCATAGCGATGCATTGCTGAATCGATTATCGTTGGCGGGCCTACTTCACACCATCATGTTTTCAGACTGTGCTTAAGATGCTGAACACTCATCATCAACAGACATCTAATCAGCAAAATACACTTATTACAGCATATAAAAATGACCATATTTTGAGTGAACACAATTTGTCTCAATGCTAAATCAGACAAAAGTAATATGATCTAACTGTTCAAGGCTGATCATTCCTCTGTTGACATGTCTCAGTCTAAAATCAGTTGCAAGTTAAAGAAGGTGCTGTTTCTTCATTTTGCTGAAATTACAGGTCTGATATCGGTCTGCATTCACGCTTTATTTAGAGAATTTTCAGCGCGTTACTTTCACACAAAAACACCGCTAAATAAGGCTCTAGTTCTCGTAGCGCTGAAACGGCCTCAGCGGAAGAGTCTCCGCTGCAGCGGAGGCTCTGCAGCCACAGCTCTGGCTGTGCAGTGGAGGCCGTTTCACGGCGCTATGAGAACTAGAGCCTTATTTAGCGGTGTTTTTGTGTGAAAGTAACGCGCTGAAAATTCTCTAAATAAAGCGTGAATGCAGACCGATATCAGACTTTTTCGGTGGGGGTCCGTTTATTTGTGTTTTTGGTCAAGGAAAATATGGCCCCGTCTGACTACAGCGGATTCAGCAGACGAGCAGATGCGAAGCATGAAGAGGGAGTTAGGTCCAAGCGCTCTGGGTTTCTTCTCCACAGAAACACTGCTGTAGAGGTAATTTCTGCTCTAACCCTTGTGATAGGACCCAACTTGTTCAATCCCGGAATATCACTTTAAGGCAGAAGTTCAACCAAGAGTTCAGCAAAAGTTCTTGCAGTTCCGCAAAACCACAGGACCAACTACAGGATGCGAAATGGGGAAACTGCCCCCACAGACCTTAACTGAAACCACAGTCCTGTCCAACCGAGACTGTACCATTATGATTTATGAAACATTTGACCTGTTGAACAAACATGCTTGAACTGATCTGCCCTAACATAATATGTTTGAATAACTGTTAGCATAATATGACATCTTTGGACAAATGTTAGCATTAGCTTGTATATAATTCTAGCAGCGGCTTGGGCGACCTCAGCAACCACTCTCCATGCAGAGTCAATGTACAGTCACGATCAGCCACGACCACGTGCAACCAGATCTAATGGGATACGACAAACAGTTCTGGGCGACTTGGTTGCATCTTCTGAGACGTGGGGGCGGAGCCTCTACTGGTGCAGATGGAAAATCTGGGGTTGCTTTGGACACAGCAGGTCACCGTGCTCGGTCACCAAAATTTAAAAATTTGATCTTTCCAGGCGATGTTGTGCCAGTCAATGTAGTGTACATCACATACAGGCAAGTATAGAAACACTCATGACACCAACGGTCACTACCGTGAGCTCCAGCTTTATACATGCACAAAGCCTGATTGCTGCTGCTGGTTCAAATCCCCACGTTGGTCTCTAACTCAAGCTCACTCTGTCTTGTTGAGCTTCTCCATGTGTGAACACTGATGACAGCAGACACCATGATGAACAGACCCACAGAGACGATGATTATCTTCAGCATGCGGAGAGAGACTCCAGCTGAAGAACTGTCTGGAATTGGAAACAAACAAAACAGGTTGGTCCATAATAAGAAGGATAAAATAATGATCAGAGTATTATAGTATCTTTCACACTCACCATCAGGCTTCCCACAAAGATCTTCAACAGTTTTGGTGTCCTCTTTGGAGCTGACCTGGTTGCTATGGTGACAGGTGACAGAGCCGTTCTTCAGGTAGATCTTCATTAAAGCTCCAGGTGTCAGTGTCAGCTCTGCTCCATCATGAGAGCAGGTTGTGTCTCCATAGCTGAAGGTGCTGCTGAGGCTAACATCTGGAGTTCGGCAGGTCACTGTGAGGTTAGAGCGATCTGAGCTGCACTGTTTCACTTCAAGCTTCACGTCAGACACTGGATCTGTAAGAATCAGAGGACAGTACGTGAGAGGGGTTTTTAATCAGGGGACGACTCTCTGTGACATATTTGAGATGAGAAGATGCTTACCCAGAACTCTGACCTGGTATTTAACTAAAACTCTGTTTATGAAACCAAAGACTACCGCCCTGTATTCCCCACTGTCAGTCTTTTGTACATTCTTCAACAGCAACGACTGATTTAGAGGAAAAAGTTCAGCTCTTCCTGCGTAGTTTTCAAAATGTACTATTTTATTCCGATGAGTTAGTTTAACTGTACTGTTGAATTTCCAAGACATGGGGTCACTCTCCTGTAAGGTAACATGTTCCCCAACATCCAGGAGTAAATCTGTTCCTGTCTTCACATACAAAGTCTCCTCCCTTACGTCACCTGGAACAAGAACAGAAGAAGATCTGTGCATATATGTTATACTTTTGTAAAAATGCTACGTTGAGGGACTCGCGTGTCGTGGCTTATGTTAGTCATCATTTCTGGCCACATACTGGTGTTAAGTAAATGGAGGTAGCAAGGGAGAGAGAAAGGTGGAAGAGTGATGTAGAACCTGGTTTGAGTTGAGGAGGTGGGGAGAGAGGGAGTGACAGAGGGTGGGAGAGTGAAAGAGTGATAAAGAAACTGGTTCTTATAATGGAGGTGGGGAGGAAGGTCAGTGGGAGAAGGATGAAAAACCAGATTCAGGTAGTTGAGTTGGGGAGGAAGGGAGCTACGGAAGGTAGGAGGAAAGATGGGTGGGAGAGTGATAAAGAACCTGGTTCTGGTAGTGGAGGTGGTGAAGGAGGTGAGGAGCGAGGAAGGGAGGGAAGAAGGGTAGGTGAAAGTGAGATGAAGAATCTGGTTCTGGGAGTTGAGGTTGATGGGGCAGAAGTTGGGAAGGGATGAAGGCGGGAGAGGTGAAGGGTGGGTGGGACATGGATGAAGAACCGGGTTCGGATAGTGAAGGACAGGAGGAGGGGGTGAGGAGAGATGGAGGGAGAGGGATGAAGAACATGGGTCGGGTAGTGAGGGGTGGGGGGGTGGAGTGCTGGAAGAAGGAGGTAGGGAGGCAGAGAGGGAGGGTGACAGGAGGTTATTGATTGCACGAGTTTAGCTCTGAATGGATCCTGGATACTGTTTTTTTTTTCAAGTACGCATCAACTTTCACTTAGACCAATTTGCGGCCAGTAGCAGCTAATGTATAGGATGATTAAGTCACTACGATTAAGTGAAACACTGCTCCATTTGACATCGTCTGTTGCTAGATGAGGGAGGTCAGCGAGGATTGCCGCTGGACAGCTTCTGCTTTACCTGGGAAAAAGCCGACTGGATATAGCTGCGTCACATGCAGCTGTAATGGAGCCGTGCTGGAGCTTGGGAGGCATGCTGGGGCTGCTGGAGCCGAGCTGGGGCCATGCTGGGGCCATGCTGGAGCCATGCTGGGGCTTTTTCGAGTCAAGCTGGGGCTGTTGGAGTGAAGCTGGGGCTGCTGAAGTGGAGCTGGGGCTGCTGGAGCGGAGCTGGGGCTGCTGGAGCGGAGCTGGAGCAGCTGGAGCCGTGCTGGAGCGGAGCTGGGGCTTTTGGAGCCGAGTTGGGGCTGTTGGAGCAAAGCTGTGGCTGTTGGAGCCAAGCTGGAGCAGCTGGAGCTGTGTTGGAGCTGTGCTGGAGCTGTTTTGGAGTCATGTTGGAGCTAATGGAGCCAAGCTGTGGCTGTTGGAGCCGTGCTGTGGGTGTTGGAGCCGTGCTGGGGCTGTTGGAGCAGCTGGAGCCGTGCTGGGGCTATTAGAGCTGTGCTGGGGCTGGCTGGAGCTTTGCTGGAGCAGCTGGAGCCGTGCTGGATTTGTTGGAGCCATGCCGGAGCTGCTGGAGCCGTTGTAGTGGTTGTGGCTGTGGTTGTATCTGCTGTAGTCCTAATGCTGCGGTTGTAGCGGCAGTCGTACCTGCTGTGGTTGTATCCAATGTAGTGGTTGGGGCTGTGGATGTAGCCATTGTAGTCGTAGCAGATATAGTTGTTTGGGCAGTGGTTGTGGCCACAGCAGTGGCGCCTCCAGAAATTTTTCATAGGGGTGGCCAGCTGGGGCCACTTAAAATCTTGGGGTGGCACACCAAAACTAAAAGCCATAATTTCATGATTCTATTATGCTGTTGTAGTAAATAGGCCTGTAGAAAACTATCAGAAAGACTTAGGGACATGCCTACTGATATAATTTGGTTTATTGTGTCATATTTAATGTTACTAATGATTTAATGTGCATAGTCCATAACAGACCAGCCAACATTTTGAGTTCCACAGCAATTCTTTTTTATTGTGTTATGTATATATTAGGCATAAGGTGAACATTTAACAAAACAAAACAATTACTGGGGAAAAGCAGGTGCTGGCAGAAACAAATAAAAGCAAATACAGAAACATACCTGAACAGGCAGGTTTTTGAATCAGTATGAGATAAGCTTTGAGTAAGGCTTTCAAAAGAAGTATAATTTGCCTTTGGTCTATGATTGATTTGGAGACAGGAATGGTAAATAGCTGCTACACCACCACCACGGCCTGTGTCGTGTGGTATATGAATATTTGAATGACTGGGAGGAGTGGATTCACCTAAACTGACATATTCCTTCTCATGCAGCCACGTTTAAGAGAGATAGAATAGATCTATCTGGTTTTCTGATATAAGGTCGTTCACCAGTAAAGATTGGATCTCACTGATCTCATATTAGACCACATCTAATTATCTGATGTTTTGAAGCCACTACATTTGAAGTTTTGAATTTAATCAGATTTCTATGGTTGACACCTCTTTTATTTGTTTTTGTGTTTATATCTATGTGAGCAGGTGGACAATGTATTTTTATGTATTCAAGATTGTATAATTGAGTTCGGAGTATGGTTTTACTGTGTGACGTCTGGTGTTGGTGACCACAGGAATAGGAGTAGGGGGTCCATGGGTGGAGGAAGATGGTGCTGTGGGTGGTGTGAATGGATGAGGCAGAGACTACAGAGCAGCTGTTTTGGGTGATGTTCAAATTTTGCTGGTGTATTTTGGGTCAGAAGATGATGGATGGATCCTGGCTCCTCATAAATAGTTATTGTTTTGAATGAGGAGCCAAATAGGCGGCACTAGGACCCGGGGGACATCAGTAGTAGAGGGACTTGTCGGAGGGGGTTGACGGAGGTGCGTGTGTTGTTTACCTGAGAGTCTGACACGTGGATGGAGGACGCTGTAAAAATTGTTACCTGTGAGTAGCTTTGCACCCAGCCAGTTGGGATGGAGACCATCACCCCTGTAGAGCTCTCTTCTGCTCCAGAACAGGTTAAAGTTGTCTATGAAGTTAACTCCATGAGCAGCGCAGGCTGATGACAGCCAGGTGTGCAGGGCGAGCAGCCGGCTGAAACGCCCACAGTCGCGGCCACAGGTGGGGATGGGACCGGACACATGGGGTGCTTCCCAAAGCTCCAAAGTTGCACCCTCGCCTCCTCCACTCGACTCCTCCACTTGCGTCTTAGTCCCGCCCAGCAGAGATGCATGCCAGAGACGCGAGGAAACGAAGAGAGGAGAGAGGAGACGAGGAGGTTCATTTTATGAGCATTGAGATGTCCTCTCCTCCGGAGCGTCACATGAAGCGACGTCTTTTAATGATGACGGAGTCACAGCTGAATTAACCGATCTGAGCGCACAGGAGAAACTGAATTAAGGAAAATAAAGTAAACTCCAGGGCGCTCGACCGCGGTAAATTCATATCCACTTTTACATCAGTTTAACATGAATATGTTCATGAATGAAAAAGAAAAATGTCACATTTTCCCAGGCACAGAATGAAAGGAGTTTTAAATTGTTATTTGCAGCCACTTTGTGTTCATAAATAATGTGTTTATTCTGCTATCAGCACTAAAAAGACCCTCTCTGCGCATTTATATAGAAAAAATGTAAACGCCTGAGTGTAAAAATGTACAATTCACTACTTTCTCTCCTTATTTATGCTTGTATACAGCAGGAACTACATAAAACATGCTTTTTATTAATGTGCATTATAATCTGCCTGACCATGGTCTACTGGGTGCTGATATTTGTCAATAAGAATCCCTTTTTTTATTGTTTATTATTGTCCATGTTTGCTGTTTGTAAATGTACGTATGGTCTGGGTAGACTGTAAAAACTGAATTGTCCTTTGGGATAAATAAAATTGTCTGACCTAAAATGTGTTTTCCTGAACAGACCTGTTTACTGTAGCAGCCTTACAGTTACAGACATAAACACAAACAACACAGATAAATCAGGACAGACAACAGATGGAAAACCTGAAAGAACTGTCCCATGATAGTGTTCAATATTTTCTGTGATATCAATATGACCAGCTAAGAATTCTTTTAAATGATAAGTCAAATATTTCTTTGCACAGTGAAGAAAATAAAAAAGAGATAAGAGAGACACTGAAATTTAGTAACTGCTCACATTTGAGGGAACATTAGGCCTACACATCGGCTGCTCTGTGTGAAATGTGGATATACTCATTAGAATGACTCCCAAAAAGTTACTAATTACACTTTATCACTTTCTTTTGCTCCGTGATGTTTTCATTTCACACATGTGGGCAGCTGACGCTTTACAGCCGGCTGCAGATACGTCACAAAGGGGCGTGTCTGTCAGTGAAAAGACTTCCGCGAAGCCTGCACTTGTGTTTCCTCGATTATGCCTCCTCCAGATCAGTCTCCTCTCTCCTCTCTGCTCCGAGCGCTTTTGGCGCTTTGGAACGTCCTTCAATATGGCTGCTCACAAAGTACTTCCGGTGTCGCGGAGGAGAGAGGAGAGAGGAGAGAGGAGAGAGGAGACTGCTTTTTGGCACATTGGGAAGCACCCCCAGATGTCCTTCACGGATCTCTAAAGTGTTGTGATGAGGTGGAGAAAGTCGTGCTTCAGAGCTCGGACTGCTGTCTGTCGTTTGTACCTGCGTGGATGATGACTGTCGTGATTCCTGGTGTGGCTCCGAGGACCTCGGTGGCTTTAGTGGTGATGTCACGGAAAACAGCAGGTTGTTACTGAGCCGCATCAGATATTCTGGATGATGTAGTCCCCTATCACCAGAGTTGTAGGCTGATGCTGGGGCTCACCTGGCGGCGTGGAGCTCCTTCCCCTGGCGGGCCGTAGCAGCGCGCGGTGTTAGCCGCTCCTGACCGGCGGGCATCGCCTCCGGCTGGACCCGATGGCAGGAGCCACGGTGGGGCATGAACAGGACCCGCACGAGGCTCTCGGAGATGTGAGAGGGGCCCAGCCACGGCAGAGTGGTGTTGTCGGCAAGGCGGGAAGCCTCCGCTGCCAAAGTGTCCAGTAGACGTTCAGAGTCTTGGATTTGGTAAAGAGTGGAAATCCAAACCTCCAGTTCAGCTATCCTCTGGGAGAAACGGAAGCATCCAGCACAGTCCGGCAGAGAGGTAGGCCTATGTGGAGGCATTTTTATTGGGGATTGTTACCTGTTGCTAAGGTAAACGATCTCTGTCCCTGTGCAGAGCTCCTCTCTGCGTGTAAGATCTGATATGTAGAGATCGCGGCAGAGATAAAACGTCACGTTTGGTGTAAGGACAGCAAGCCTTTGCAAAGTTAGAAAGTAATTTAAATGGTAAAAGAGTCACTTAAAAACTTTTAAAAAGAACACAAATTCCGGAGCGATCTGTCGAGGGCGCTGGTGCTACCTCGTCGCGCGCACTGAGCCGTTGCTGTGGGAGCGCTGGGGGGGGGGAGACTACTGTGAGTGATGGGCAGTGAAGAGCAGCGCTTACCTGGCTGTGCATTTGAGATAAAATAGCCTACTTAACTGATGCTACTAAAATCTACACTGGCGAGCGGGGTGGCCAGTGGGGTGGCCAACAAATTTATAGGGGTGGCCGTGGCCACCCCTGGCCACCCCCTGGTGGCGCCATTGGGCCACAGTTGTAGCCTCTGTGGTCGTGCTTGCTGTGCTTGTAGGTTTATCTGCAATGAGCTACTGGGAAACTTATGAAATTGGCTATGACAGGAAGAAAGAAGCCACGTTGCAAGGTGTGGCTGCTGTGCTGATAGAATAGAAGAAAAGGATGGCAGAATGGTGGGATACATGTGCACAGGATGTTTTAAGCCTGCAAGTGCAGGGTGAGTTGATGAGTGAATGCAATACTGCATGATTCCCAATGAATTGAGCTGTAAAGAAGAGATTGAAAAAGACAAAACAATGCATTTGGGTGATGGGGAAGAGAGGGGGTGGGAAGGAGAAGGGAGGGTTGATATGATAGGAGGGGATAGGAGTAGGACGGAGTGGGAAGGGGAAGGAGGGTCAACGAAGAAGAAGAATGAAGAAGAGAAGAGAAACGGGTCTCTCTCTTGTTTTACTCCTGATGAGGCTCTCACAGGAGGAGTGGACTTATGTGGTAAGTAAGATTTTATCAACTTATATTTGGCCAAAATATTAAGTTGTATTTTGATTAAACATCCAATATAAGTACTCCAGCTGGATCGGAAATCTCATGGTGATCAATTTGATACCAAATACTACATATCTATAGTATAACAAAGAGTTAAACAATTCAAATCTTATTAAAAAGTCAAACAATAAAATATATGTGGTTAAAACTTAGACATGAAAGATAACATGCCTTTGTGGTGGTATGCTACCAAAACTTTAAGGTGTAAAAATCCTATTTTAAGCATTCTTCAATAAAACAGTGTGAAATTATATAATGCAGAGTACAGAGTGCAGTTCTGGAGGGGAAAGATCTCTTCTCAGTTTCCACTGAGGGGCGCTGTTAGTTTGTCAAAAGTGTTCACAAACAATCCAACTTATTCATAACTTTGGCATTTTTAGAGCTAAAAGCACAAAAGTCACATCATCAAAATGCATTTTTCATGACAGGATAAAATATCACATTGTTAGATGTGTCCATTGTTTCATTTAAAGAGTTTAAAAAGTTTGTGGTTTTCTTTTGGCTGAAAAACATCTGGACAGAGATGAGGAGGAGCAGATAAGGGGTCCGTATGGCCAGGGAGGTCAAAAGTCAACTTAGATGCCACCTAAAAATAATTTAAGGCTCTGTGAACATAGTCTGTTTGGTCACCCTATTAGGTCTCAGCCAATCACTGTTTAGGAAGAAAGTCCAGAGTAATAAATACATCTCTAGCATCCACGCAGATGTCTGTTTGTTGTTATTTGCAGGAATTAAAGAGAGACTTGGTGGTGCCACATGTCTCTCTTGAGTTACAACCATGGTCCATGAAGACAGAGGGAGGAAGGAATGAAGTGTTTTAAGAGTTTTTCTGTTCATCTTGCTACAAGAGTCACAAACTGAGCAATGAGGCATGGCTGAGTATAAGTAGGCTTGTCAGCTGATTGGAGGTGTGGCTTGTTGTGTGGTCCTGCTCCTGAACCTAAGTTAATACATTAACTTCATTTTATTGCGATTATCATTGTAAAAATCTCTGATCTTTTATATACCATGGCTGAAAAATGTCAGAAATCTCAATGGGAACTGGAGGACATGAGAACATCAAGGTTACCTGTATACTGATGTAAATTTTTACTTGTTCAGACCCAAATCAAATAAGTTTAGTAAGTTTTAGTAAGTTTGCTTCACAACTGCTTTCATTAGTATAAGTTCACAAGGTGTTTCTTTTAAATTATAGGTTATATTTCATAAAATGACCCACAAAATGACATTTAAAAGCCACCAAGGAGGCTAAGTTTATTTATTTTTCTGTTGAGTTTTTGTAACTTTATAGACAAAATACTGGATGGATTTACATGAAAATTTGATCAGAGCTGTAGTTTGGTCCAAGAAAGAAGCCATTCATTTTGGTGGTGATCCAGATATTTGGCTTAATGTAAAAAAAAAAAATCCCAAAATTAAAAAAGCCCACTTTAAAAAAAAGTACACCACTATAATTTCTTCACAGATTAACATCCAAATTTATAGGATAATGTATGTCAGATATTTCTATTATCAAGGTACATTTCATCTTTATCTGATCCAGATTAACGTCACAAAAACACTGAAGTTTATAACAGGAGATCACATTCATCTCTGCTTTGAGAGTTTTGCCCGCTATACGTCATTTTGGGATTTGTAGTTCATTTGCAAACTGACATCGATGTTTATCAGAGCTATGTGATTTCCCAGCTTCCCTTGCAGTGCGGGTGGAGGAGCTCTCCACATGGACAGACATAAGTGGAGACTCTTGTCCATTCAGAGCTTGTGATGATCCAGAATTGTATCTTTTACGAGGGTTGTGCAGTGGTGGCTAGCCAATAGAGAGCGCTAGCCCCCCCCCCCCCCCCCCAGTGGAGAGTGATATTAAATTTATTTACTTTATTTTGAAAAATGAATATTACTAAAACTTACCTATTCAAATGTATAATATAAATGTAAACATAAATATATGCATATTAATATATAAAGTATTTCATTTTCATTAATGTAAAACAAATGTAAGCCTACTTGTCTCTACCTCTGTGTCTGATGGGCACTGGAAAAAGCGCCAAACAGACAGTGACGAATAGCCAATAAGGGATTCTTACTAGGGCAAGATAAGCGCATATCAAAAAAATCGCCCCTCGGGCTTATTTGGCTCGTGTCGGTGCCGGTGTGCTGTATTAACTGGTGTTAAATTAACTGGTGACAGTCAAGGCAGATGTGAAGGGGGCATGCCTTTGAAGGACCCTTTTGTTTACTATCCAAACATCTCCCGAATCCATATTATACACAAAAATTAGCTCTTTACACCCATTTACTTACTTAGTGGTGAAAGCGACTTCACAGCATTTAGCATGACGACGAAAGATGTTGAAGAATTCCAGACTTAATCGATGGCGTAAATAAACAGAAGGTAATATATAGGTAACTATCTTACAATACCCAAAACCAGTGAAGTTGGCACGTTGTGTAGCTCTTAAATAAAAAAAGAATTCAATGATTTGCAAATCCTTTTCAACTTATATTCAACTGAATACACAGCAAATACAAGATATTTAATGTTCAAACTGAGAAACTTTATTTTCTTTTGCAAATAATCATCAACTTAGAATTTAATGGCAGCAATGGCAGACAGCAGAGTGTGGACGTCTTTTTGTGTTTTTTGCTTTATTGTGACCCTGTGCAAGACACATGAGCAGAAGTTGCTCATACTGCTGCAGTGTGTGGGTGAAGAGGTGTGAAAGGACTGGTGTGATCTGCTGGGTAAAGTAGTTTTAAGTCGTCATGCAGACAAGAAAAGATCTGTACAGGCTCAGGTTCATTTGTCTTCTGTAGACATTCTCAGCACAGCCACAGTTTGCTCTTTGCATGACCTCCCAGTCTATCTGCATCTGTCTTTATCTCCACTTTCTGCTCTGATGTGCTGCTTTACCTGTTCTGCTCTGAACAGATTCATGTCTGAAGGTGGTTTCAGCTTTGGCCCTGTGGTGGTCAGGCGCTCGTCAGTTCTGCCTGTGGTTTTTCGCTCTGAGATGTGGTAGAGCAGTGGGTTTCAAAGAATGAGGTCCACCTTTCTCTAAATAAGGTGGCAAACCAGCAATAATGTTCTGCTCAGTCAAATTCTGCTGCTTGAAGAACAATGAAGACCCACAAACACTGCTGTTTAGAGTTTAGGTTGTTCTCAGGTGGTCTTGAAAACAAAGAAAAAAACTCCTCAAGCAAAGTCTGTAAAACAGAAATTAGTTTATTTCCAAAACAATTAAAGGCAAAAATTAATAAAAGGTGTAAGTATGAGTAGAAACTGAGGCTGTCCATGTTCCTTGCTATTTTTTATGCCTTTTCTAATGATTTGTAACCATCATTATTACTCTTTATTTTTAATTATTTATTATTATCAGTTATTATTGTTGTTGTTTTAGGGCAGCACAGTGTTGCAGTGGATAGTTCACCTACATGTGTAGGTTCTCTCCGGGCACTCCAGCTTCCTCCCATAAACAAAAAACATGCTCACTGGGTTAATAAATGAATCAGGTATTAGTGAGAGCATCAATGATTGTCTGTCTCTCGATGCAGCCCTGTGCTTGGCTGGTGACTGGTTTAGGGTGTGCCATGCCTCAGTGTCAGCAGGGACTCGGTTTAGACCCCATGATCCCAAAGGGGATAAACAGTATAGATAATGGATGGATCTGTGGGTCAATGGAAATTACCAGGGTAAAGTTAAAGTGAAAAACTGTTTTCATTTTCACATACAGCTCTCCTGGGAAATGTCCAGGTAATTACAGCTGTAAGAGCCATTACGTGTGTGTGTGTGTGTGTGTGTGTGTGTGTGTGTGTGTAGGACACCAAGTCGTCCACTAGGGGTCACTGTCATATTTGGGGCTACTTAGATCGGTGCTTCCCATCAGGTAGCAGGTGTGCTAGATCAGTTGTTCTCAAACTTTTTTCAGTGATGAACCCCCTTAGAAATATATTTTTAGTCAAGTACCCCCTGACTTGGGCAAAACATTTTTGGAAGAAAAAAGAGGGACAGTGCTGTAAAAATAAGTGCCTGATTTATTAAAGCCAAACAATTTATGTCAGTGAACCTGACAAATACATTCATATTGCAAACATTGCATGTAGAAACAAAAAAAGAAAAGCAGAACACGGTGACCACCTTCCTGGTGGTACCGTCAATACTCAAATATGCAAAATGCTGCTAATTTATATTGGTCTCTGTAATGGTACAAAATAAAAAATATAAATAAATAAATAACAAAACTGTGTTCACAGAAATACATCTATAACTTATTTATAAATAGATATTTTGTTTAAAAATTTAATTAACTTAATAACTAAAGATTTGCTCACAAAAAAATAATTAACGTACCTCTTTTAGGACATCTCCAGAGTAAGTGTTATTCGGTAACAAGTGCGCTGGGTCAATGGGTCAAACTAACCTGGTGGGGGGTCAAATTTATTTAGAAGAATATTGAAACTAAATACTGAATATAAAATTCAGTGCATGTACACACATTTATATTTTGTCAAAGTTTTTACAAAATAATTTTCCCCAAGACTTATTATTAGGATGAGCCTACTGATTTTTTAAAGATATTTTGAAAAGCTTCACGCACCCCCTGCAATACCTCCACTCCCCCAGGGGTACGCGTACCCACATTTGAGAACCACTGTGCTAGATGGTGGGAGCACGTATAGTTCTTTGACCGCCACGCCGACACGCTGGGCTGTTTGACCGATGTATGGATTAAATGGACACTTTTGTGGGATTTGGCACGTTTTCATGATGAGAAATAAACCATTCATAAATTAAAAGTTGGACTTTCGTTTTTGGAATGCACAGCAAGCAGTGGAGCCGTGTTAAGCCAGCGCGTCAATTGAGTTTAGCCCGTTTAGCCCCTCAGTGGCTTTAAGTTCTTAGCTGCTATAACAGCATTGTTTAGTGCTAACTGGGGTTTGGAAGAGCTATTGTCCAAAATGTGGAAAGCTTCCCTGATCACACTGCAAATAAATCATTGAAAAGGTTCCTGGATCCACATCTGGGTTATTATCACCACCAAAATGTAATCACTTCTCCCATGTCCCATGGCCAACATACAGGGACGGATCTAGTCATATGGGGGCCCAAGGCAAACCCAGCCATTGGGACCCTTCCCTGTGCTGTGCTGATACATTTATTTTTACTCATTTTTCCAACTTATGAAATGGGTGCAGAGAAAAAATAAACAAGTAACTAAGATACAAGATACCAAACAAGAAGACGGGAAAAAGGGGCAGAAGAAGAAGAAATGGAGGGTAGTAAATAAAAAAAACTAAAATTAAATTAGATTAAATAATAATATGAAAAGCAAACAAGGTCAATAACTCAGTATTTCATTGGTTTTCAGTATGCTGATACATTTGTATTATTATTTTAATCTTGTACCAGGTAACATAACGAAATGAAATGAATGTCCTTAAATTTTGTAATTTAGTTCAATTTTGACAGAAGGCGGGTTTGTTAATTAGTCCTGCTTTTGAAATCTGTTACAATTATCTGACAGCTTAAGTTACAAGTTACAAACCCATGTTTATATGTCCTCCACAACCAGGGAATAATATTTAGGCCCAAAAAAAGATTTTGAATCTAAATGTTTTTAATTACGGCAAAAATAAATAAGAAGTTTATCATGCATGTGCAAAATTATCCAGTGCCTGGGCCGTAAGCTTTTAATACTAAGTGTCATATAGTTTGAAAAGTTATGAATTTAAGTATTTTACAGGATATCATGATTGAAAGTAAAGCCAATGACATCAAATGTATGAGGTCTACTGACATAATGATTATAAAATATGGATGTTGATCTCCTCTACTTCAAACTACAGTGTGTGAATTAAGACTAAAATAATAATAACTGAATCAAAGAAAACTTTAATAATACATTTTTGTGAGATGTTTGGGGCCCCTGGACATCTTGGGGCTCCAGGCAATTGCCTGTGTTTGCCTAATGGTAAGTACGCCCCTGCCAACATACTCTGAATATGTTATCAAATCTCTCTTTCTTTGTCACTGCTGTGATGAATGATAAAGTACAACCCGAGATGAACTTACTGTGATACCATGTGCTCGTGCACTCCTCCACCTGTGCTCTGGATGGAGTTGTAAATATATTTGACTGTCTCTGTATGATGAGTGTAACTGAAGGACAGTTGGGTACACATGATCTCCCTACTGTGGAAACAATCAGTTCAGAGATAAGAACTAAATAACACCCGTCAATAATCAATATAAACATCAGATCAGCTCAGACTGATGGCCAATAGGTGACAGAAACACTGTCAGCACTGGTTTAATTGTGAATAAAATATGTTTGTTCCACAGTTGATAAAAGCAGAGTGAGTCCACATAAAGTTTCTTTTTTTGCCATTTAGAAACAAACCCATAGCTCCCTCTGATTTACATTTTGTAGATTTAAACAATGAACTTTGAACTCATTGTTGTCTCTCTGGATTCTTTTTTCTAAAATTGTCTCTAAGTGAAGCTGAGAACTGTGGACACTGTGGACTTTTGTCTAAAACAGTTAAAATCTCATCTGTTCAGACTCAGGCTTTCATTGCAGAGCTCTTTGTGACGTCTGCTTTTCAAAGACACAAACTGGACAAGAGCTCCAGGAAGAAATACTCAGAGCTCTGGTGGTTGTTGAATCAATCAAAATACAAATATTAAACAAAATAAATGAACATTTAGGAAAAGTCAGTTTACTCTCCACAAAGTTAAAGCACCACAGGATCTTAAAGGTCATGGTGGCTCTGGTGTTGATGATTTTTTTGTCACTTTATGTCCAGTAAAAAGAATATAAACATGAATAAAAATTCTTCTCGTACCTTCTGCCTTGATGCAGAGCAGTCCCAGAATCACAAAAACAAACATGATGGGTCGTTGTTGTCCGTCCGTTCTGTGCGCTGCGCCCTGCTGTATGTGAGAGTGATGTGTGAAGTAAACTTAGCTCAGTGTTGCTCTTTACTTTTCCTGTTTGTACCCACAAAGTCTGTCTAATGCTTTATAAAAGTGATGATGATGTCAGCTTTATACTTAAAAATTATTCATTTAGAGAAAAGGAAACAACTACTGTCAGAATTTCTTTTAAATAAAACAACCATTTATTTGTACCAGCCAAGACTGAGCCTTACTTTACAATTTTAGAAAAGAAGGGCCTGAGTCATGGCTTTAGCATCCTTGATTGTACCAGTGGCGATTTCTCTAAGACTGCAAGGGAATGTCCCCCCAAAAAGTGGTGATATGTACTGCTGTGTGTACATTTCATTGACTAAATATACGCTAGAATACCTTTATCTTTTGTTCAGAATCAGCTACTTATCACAGGTAACTGAGCGTCTTCTGACTTCGATGGGGAAGTGTAGAGTGGGTTGTTCTACTGTGGAAACTGGACGGTCATTGGATAAACGCTGGGCTTTGTCCCGCCCATCGGACGCTCAGCGTCTCTGGGGGTCTATGAGGCAGTGGGCTAGCTTGGATGCTCGGTTCCTGCATGATAATTGGATGATCTGTCTCCTTTTTGATTGACAGTGAAATGAGCCAATCAGCGATCTTGAAGTATAACCCTCCACCGGAGCATCTTCTAAGTTTTACATTCAGCTGTTCTGTAGAGGAGCTTCTCCTGTTTTAAGCGAGACCTTATAAGCAGTCTAGGTCTGCTGGCCATTGAGAGAACACTGGTAAAATCCCTGGAAAAGACACCTAGTTGGTACGACAGGGTCACAGATCATATTCTTGAAAAGGAACGGAGGGTAGAATTTAGATTTTAATAAACAAATTTATGATGTAGGCCGGAAAAAAATGAGCTTTCCCTCCTTGACTGACCAGCAGCCACCACTGGATTGTATGTATAGGAAAATTCCTCTCCTATGGAAATCCTCCCATATGTATTTTGTTCCGTGAAAGGTAAATTTTCAAAATGTAGTGTTCAATTTCCTTCACTATTGCCATTTTTTTTTTTTTTATTTTGCTCCTAAATTTTACATTTGTCAATGTGAAACTCGGTAAGAGGCAGAGTGAATGAGAATGCATCTCCCTCCTTGTTACTCTAATCATGGCAACAAAAACTATAATAAACAGAGAAATTATATAAAAGTCAGCCAAAATGAAATCATTAACCTCGTCCCACAGTTTGAATGTAAATGCACAAGACCAGAATAAATGGGAGCATGATTCAGGATGTAAACCATAAAAACAGTTTACAAAGATATACCTTTTTTACTTTTGCAAAAAAAAGTTTGTTTCACAGAATAGAATCTATGAATGAACTTAAATTAAAGTTCTTTCACTTTATTTTTCAAAAGGCCTTTTTTTTGTAAGGACCAAACTTTTTTCAAGTTGACATTAATCCCATGTAAGAGGTAAATTAACTGTGTTCACCTTCAGCTGTTTTAGAGTTATGGTGCTCATGAACAAAGACCTCATGGCTGATGACTCCCAAAATCTCATCAGTTCAACCTTGAATCTTGGTGGACGTCAGAGTTTAAGAAAATCCCTCAAAGACTGTAAAGTATCCTGATCACAAGGTTCAACCAGTGCTGATAAATAGATTCACAGACAGGAGAGAGCTGAAGTTTGAGGAATAACAAGAAAGAATCTGAAGAGATCTGCTCTGGACATAAACATATTTGTTCTCATGATGGATTCATGTTGGGTTTGGACATATGTACATGCACCTACATGTAAATACAGTGTCCAGTATAACTGAGAACGCCCCCTATTAAAAGTTAATAAATATCTAAATGGACAACAGGAAAATTTCTAAAGTTTGACAAAACTGAGTTTAATGTAACATTTTTACCTTTGCCGAGAAAGTTATGTTATTGCTGCCATCAGTTTGTTTGTTTATTTGTTTGTTTGTTTTTCTGTTAGCAACATAAGTCAAAAGTTATGGATGGATTCCAGATCCCAAAACCAAACAACACATCAAAATTCTAATTTACAATATTTATTCCAAAAAAACCTGAGAAGCAAGCTTTTCTATAAATAGGTACAAACATGTTAGACAAAACTTTCATGCAATTTAAGGATTCACCCAAAAACAAACTGATACAAAAATGTTCAAACTAACTTTGAAGCACTGAATTCTTCACCCTCTGCTTTATGATGGTTTGGCTATGACATCTATCAGCACAGTTTGCTGCAAGTCATCAGTTAACACGGTAACTCATTACGCCCTTACACCGAGACAGCTCAGACACTTAACAGAGGAAAATATAATAGAAACAGAGTTCAGATGAACCTGATGGTGAGGTCTGATCAACTAATATTTAGTGATGATATTGATATTTGATGTTTATTTTGTTACTTTCACAATTTGCTTGACAGCTTAGTTCACACCGAACACTAATTGGGCAACCTCAGCAACCACTCTCCATGCAGAGTCAATGTTCAGCCACAACCATGTGTGATCAGATCTCACGCAATGCGACAAACAAGCTCAGTGCGACTTGTTCGCATCTTCTGAGATGTGGGGGCGGAGCCTCTGTTGCTGCAGATGGAAACTCTGGGGTCACTTTGGACACAGAACAGGTCGTTGTGTTTGGTAACTAAAGTTGAAAAATTTGATCTTTCCAGGTGATGTTGCTCCAGTCAGCGTTATGTGTGTGTGATGACAGCTGTGACACACTGTCTGTTCTACTGTTCAAAGAGTGACAATCCATGTCCCTATGGAAACATGAGTTAGTGAGAACATTAGTTCCATCTAGACAGACCGCAGAAAACTCACAGACGATGCTGCTGTGGGTGGTAGGTGACTAAAAAGAAAACAGTTAGAATGATGTCAGCTATGATATGATATGATCACAAGTGAAACTTGAGCTGATGCGACGTCACTGAGCGATGGCAACAAAATGCAAGACAGTCTAGCTGCAGACCTCCACTCTCAGCCGACTAGCTTGCAGACTCTACAACTCCATCGTCAGAAGGAAGTGACGTCATGATCACCTCCAATGTGAGAAGGAAATGGTGTCAGCGTTTTCGGTTACCATGGTAACTTGATTTGTCAGTCCTGTTTCATTAAAAAACACAGTTAAAAGGCAGCATCAATTCAAGGTTTTATCAGTTCACCCCCCTTCACACCGCTGCGCGACAACATCTCCAAAAACAGCCTCCCTGCTGGATGAGTCCATTAAATATAAAGTATTTTTAAAGCGTCTGCTGCCGCCCCGGAACGAGCATGGAGTCCGAGGCCGCAGGGACGGAGAGGTGATTCGGTGAACGTCAGAGCCCAAAAGTCCTTCATAACACTCCCTCCTCAAAAATTCTGAAGTGAAATGCTGTCTCATGCCAAGTTTTTCTCCCGATTATCTTTATATGAAGGTGGAGCAGTTTGGTGGAGCTCATTTAATGTTTGCTTTGACCCGTGAAGTCGGCTATTTCCGGATTCTCTCCCTCCTTCGATGTGATTGGCTGCTGCCAGGTGCTGCCAGTTTCGGTGCCGCAGGGCAAAGTGTATAGGCAGTATATACGTATATCATAAGTATATAATACTCTATTGGATTGGGTGGGTTGTTTATGTTGGAGAGAAATGTGTTATTGTTTTATGAGTTATGTGAGTTATATGAGTTATATACATGAGTTGTTGTATAGTTCAAAATTACGAGGTTCAGTGAATGCACCACCAAGAAAGGCAGCAGAGTAGGGGTGGGCGATACTGGGAATTTTGGTATCGATCCGATACCAAGTAAATACAGAGCTAGTATCGCCGATACCAATACCGATACCGATACTTTTTACATGAAATGTAATGATCGTTGAATAATTTTGTAATTTTGCCTTGAGTTGGTTGATTATGAGTATGGTAAAACACAGCACAAAGATTTTAGGCAATAGAACAAAATTTTTGTGCTGTATAAAAGTAATAAATTATTCCACGTTTAAGAAAAAGAATCACAAGTGCAAAATAACAAAAAAAATTCAGCAATGTAAAAAAAAATAAATTTAACCATGCAACATCACAACAAAAAATACCTTCCATTGCACAAAGTGTAAACTACAGTTAATAACCTTTGGCTTTCTGCTCACAAATCCCTCTCTTGGGTTGTCCTTTTGGCTCTGTTTCCATATTGACAACAGATTTATAGGTTTTTATTCAGGAACAGTAACATGTTGACATAGAGGGAGAGAGGTGCACTGTATAGAAGCGGCGGTCTGAGCGGAGGAAAAGTAAAGTAAAGACGACATAAGAGAAACTGCAGTATCGATCTCATCACGCTACTATCGATCCGATACCAATACTCAGCTTGGTATCGATACTATCGATATTAAGATCGATACGCCCACTCCTACAGCAGAGGTGTGTGTGCTTCTGTCCCGGAGAGGACGCAGGATGTTGAGAGATGTATTTGGCGTGGTTAAATAAATAATAATAATAAATAAATTGTTGGCATCATGAGGACTCTTCACTTTCTCCTTTCCTGACGCTATTATACCTATTTTATACGTATATGTTATATTACACGTATATGATTTCTATGACAAAATCTGTGCGCGCTCACGTGGGCGGCAACCGCTTCTCTGTCCTACCGCCACGGTTAAATGTTTCCCGTCTGCCGCCCGTCACCCAAATGGGGCGGTGTGAAGGGGGGCTGTATAGTTATTTATATTTACGTCATGTCCGTCTCACGTTGGAGGTGGTTTCCGATTCACACTGGAGCAGCCGTAGGCCGGCTGAGAGTGGAGGTCTGCAGCTGGACCCCTCTCACAAAATGTGGAATTTGTACAGGTGACGGTTTGCAACGTGATCTTGATCGCCAAGTAGCGTTTGGTGTAAATGCACCTCTATACAACAGCTTATCTCTTACAGCCTGAGGTATTTTGCTCCCTCTAGTGGTGTCCTCCAGTATCAGACTTCACATACAGGAAAGTATAGAAACAAAAACACTCATGACACCAACAGTCACTAACGTGAGCTCCAGCTTTATACATGCACAAAGCCTGACCGCTGCTGCAGGTTCAAATCCCCACGTTGGTCTCTGACTGAAGCTCACTCTGTCTTGTTGAGCTTCTCCATGACGTGAACACTGATGACAGCAGACACCATGATGAACAGACACACACAGACGATGATCTTCAGCATGCAGAGAGAAACTCCAGCTGGAATTTGAAAACAACAAAACAGGTTGGTCCATAATAAGAGGGACAAAATAAGGACCAGAGTATTAAAGTATCTTTCATTCTCACCATCAGGCTTCCCACAAAGATCTTCAACAGTTTTGGTGTCCTCTTTGGAGCTGACCTGGTTGCTATGGTGACAGGTGACAGAGCCGTTCTTCAGGTAGACCTTCACTGAAGCTCCAGGTGGGATGTTCTTCTCTCCTCCCTCATGAGAGCAGGTTGTGTTTTCACAGATGAAGGTGCTGTTGAGGAGATCATCCAGAGTTGTGCAGGTCACTGTGAGGTCAGAGCGATCTGAGCTGCACTGTTTCACTTCAAGCTTCACGTCAGACACTGGATCTGTAAGAATCAGAGGACAGTACGTGAGAGGGGTTTTTAATCAGGGGACGACTTTCTGTGACATATTTGAGATGAGAAGATACTTACCCAGAACTGTCACCTGGTATTGAGCTAAAACTCTTTCTGTGTCACCAGTGACTACAGACCTGTATTCTCCACTGTCAGTCTTTTGTACATTCTTCAACAGCAACGACCGATTTTGAGGAAATAGTTCAGCTCTTCCCACATAGATCCCGTAAGGTACCATTTTATTTTGATATTTACTAACAATCAGCTCTGTACTGTTGAATCTCCAAAACATAAGGTCACTCTCTTTTAAGGTAACAGGTTCCCCGACATCCAGGAGTAAATCTGTTCCTGTCTTCACATACAAAGTCTCCTCCCTTACGTCACCTGGAACAAGAACAGAAGAAGAATATCTGTGATTATATGTTAAATGCAGTCAGGCCCTCCCTGATACACAGAACACTGATATGTGTAGGGCCTCATCATCTGTGATCAGATTGGGCTCTATCCCAAACAGTTTCTCAAACCAATCATCTGTAAAGAAAAGTGCCGACAAATATAATGACTGCTATTGTTTTTGATGGACCACTCATCGTTATCATCCTCAGTCTTACAAAAATACTCTTCAGACCTCCATATTCTTTTGAAATTATTGAATAAATGTTGATTTATGGTGATTTGCACTGTAAAAATCTATAATCTTTTATCTACAGTGGCTGATAAATGTCAGAAATCTCCATGGGAACTTTAGGACATGAGAACATCCAGGTTACCTGTGGATGCAGGTATGTTGATGCACAGTTTTACTTGTAAAAACCCAGATCAAGCTTTTTCAAACTCAGAAGACAAACCAGACAGACCAGATGAAAGTTCATCTTCTAAGTGAGTGTTAGGCTTACACTGATTGTTTTCTAGAAAAAGGCACAGCCATGTTTTTAGTAAGTTTACTTCATAACTGTTCTCATTAGTATATGCACACAAGGTGTTTCTGTTAAATTATAGGTTATATTTCTTAAAATGACTCACAAAATGACATTTAAAGCCACCAAGGAGGCTAAGTTTATTTGCTTGTCTGTTTGCGTTTTTGTTACTTTATAGAAAAGCTACTGGATGGATTTCCGTGAAAATTTGACCAGAGCTGTAGTTTGGTCCAAGAAAGGAGCCAGGCATTTCGGTGGCGATCCAGATATTTGGCTAAATGTAAAACAATAAAATCCCAAAATTAAAAAAGCCCACTGGTTAAATTTGGGTTGACTTTTTAAGAAATTACATCTCTTCATTAACATCCAATTTTACAGGATAATGTATGTCAGATATTTCTGTTATCAAAGTAAATGTCATCTTTATCTGATCCAGACTGACGTCAAAAAAACACTGATCAAAGCACAGTTAGCTGCTATGGGATCAACATGGACCAAAATTACTGAAGAATGTCTCCAAAGTTGCAGGAAAAATTGCAGCAATCAGGCAGATTTTCAGGGTTTCACTGAATTTACATCAACTGTTGTGAATACAAAATCATTCTGTGGACGAGTCGTGTCATCAAAATGTTACAAATCAATGCAGCAGATGTTAAAGCTGCACATGGAGACAGCAGAGTGTGGACGTCTTTTTGTGTTTTTTGCTTTATTGTGCCCCTGTGCAAGACACTTTAGCAGGAGTTGCTCACACTGCTGCATCAGTGGGTGAAGAGGTGTGAAAGGGCTGGTGTGATCTGCTGGATAAAGATGTTTTAAGTCGTCATGCAGACAAGAAAAGATCTGTACAGGCTCAGGTTCATTTATCTTCTGTAGACATTCTCAGCACAGCCACAGTTTGCTATTTGCATGACCTCCCAGTCTATCTGCATCTGTCTTTATCTCCACTTTCTGCTCTGATGTGCTGCTTTACCTGTTCTGTTCTGAACAGATTCATGTCTGAAGGTGTTTTCAGCTTTGGCCCTGTGGTGGTCAGGCGCTCGCCTATTGTGCCCGTGGTTTTCCGCTCTGAGATGTGGTAGAGCAGTGGTTTCCAAAGTTTGAGGTCCACCTTTCTCTAAATAAGGTGGCAAACCAGCAACAATCTTCTGCTCAGTCAAATTCTGCTGCTTGAAGAACAATGAAGGCCCACAAACACTGCTGTTTAGAGTTTAGGTTGTTCTCAGGTGGTCTTGAAAACAAAGAAAAAAACTCCTCAAGCAAAGTCTGTAAAACAGCAATTAGTTTATTTTCAAAACAATTAAAGGCAAGAATTAATAAAAGGTATAAGTATGAGTAGAAACTGAGGCTGTCCATGTTCCTTGCTATTTTTTATGCCTTTTCTAATGATTTGTAACCATCATTATTGCTCTTTATTTTTAATTATGTATTATTATCAATTATTATTGTTGTTGTTTTAAGGCAGCACAGTGTTGCAGTGGATAATGTTGCTGGTTCGATTCCCTTTATCAGTCAGAGCTTTAATGTGTGGAGTTTTCATGTTCTTCCTTTACATGTGTAGGTTCTCTCCGGGCACTCCAGCTTCCTCCCATAAACAAAAAACATGCTCACTGGGTTAATAAATGAATCAGGTATAAGTGAGAGCATTAATGGTTGTTTGTCTCTCTATGCAGCCCTGTGCTTGGCTGGTGACTGGTTTAGGGTGTGCCGTCCCTCTTACCCAGTGTCAGAAGGGACTCGGTTTAGACCCCATGACCCCAAAGGGGATAAACAGTATAGATAATGGATGGATCTGTGGGTCGTGAGGAAATTACCAGGGTAAAGTTAAAGTGAAAAACTGTTTTCATGTACACATACAGCTCTCCTGGGAAATGTCCAGGTAATTTTAGCACTGTTTTTGACTGTTAATGGGGGTTTGAATGAATTATTGTCCACATCCAGGTTCCTATCACCACCAAAATGTAATCACTTCTCCCTTTTACCATAGACAACATACTCTGAATATGTAATCAAATCTCTCTTTCTTTGTCTCTGCTGTGATGAATGATAAAGTACAACCTGAGATAAACTTACTGTGATACCATGTGCTCGTGCACTCCTCCACCTGTGCTCTGGATGGAGTTGTAAATGTATTTGACTTTCTCTGTATGATGAGTGTAACAGAAGGACAGTTAGGTACACATGATCTCCCTACTGTGGAAACAATCAGTTCAGACATAAGGCCTGAATAACACCCGTCAATAATCAATATCAACATCAGATCAGCTCAAACTGACGACCAGCGGATGACAGAAACACTGTCAGCACTGGATTCATTGTGTTTATAATATATTTGTAACACAGATGATAAAAGCAGAGTGAGCCCACATAAAGTTTCTTTTTTTGCCATTTAGAAACAAACCCAAAGCTCCCTCCGATTTACATTTTGTAGAGTTAAACAATGAAAATTGAAATCATTGTTGTTTCTGTGGATTCTTTTTTCTAAAATTGTCTCTAAGTGAAGCTGAGAACTGTGGACATTGTGGACTTTTGTCAAAAACAGTTAAGGTCCCATCTGTTCAGACTCAGGCTTTCATTGCAGAGCTCTTTGTGATGTCTGCTTTTCAAAGAAACAAACTGGACAAGAGCTCTTAAAAGTTAAAGCACCACAGGATCTTAAAGGTCATGGTAACTCTGGTGTTGATGATGTTTTGTCACTTAATGTCCAGAAAATTAAAAAAATAAACATGAATAAATGTTCTTCTCTTACCTTCTGCCTTGATGCAGAGCAGTCCCAGAATCACAAAAACAAACATGATGGGGTCGTTGTTGTCCCGTTTGTTCTGTACGAGTGAGAGTGATCTGTGAAGCAAACTTAGCTCAGTGTCTGAGCTCTCTGCTCTTCCTGTTGCACCCACAAAGTCTGTCTAATGAGATTGTTTTAACGTTTCTCTGAGAACTGTTTCAGCTTTATAAAAGTGATGATGATGTCTGCTTTATACCTAAAAATTATTCACCAAAAAAAAATTTTTTTGATAAAGTCTTGGAAGATTGTGTTTGACATTTGAATGAGTATTAATGTGCAGACAGCTGATCTTGCAAAGTAGGTGTTGTGGGACCAAAACTTCACAGCACTGACAATAGTTGTTAGGAATAATTTGACTCTTGTATATATTGTATATAGGTTTTTCTTATGTATTTGAACTGTCCTGAAATGCTGTAAAATCATTGCTTAGAGACATGAGCTAAAGCCCCAGTCACACATTCCCGTTTCTCATGGCGATTGTGCACGATTGTCATAATCCTGATAAAGCGTGCTTTGGTCGTGGTGCATGCGCTACTTGGTCTGGATCAGCTTTGTATAGTCGTGGATGAACGGAGGGGAACGTAGAAGCTCCACGACAGTTTTGAACTGTTCAAAACTGTCGTGGAGAATCGCCGCTCTCGGTATAGCGGGATGGAAGCCTAATGCAGTCCTAAGGCGAGCGGTATTAGCGGGGCATGTACGGAGCTCAGTCGGGCTGATCGTGGCCCAATCGCGTCTCAATCCTGAAAACTTTGTGAGGACGACTGACAAGGATGTATCCGTATGAGCCCCGACTGTGTCCCGTTCAAGACGGCGCAAGCGACAGGGCTCAGTCGGGGCTTACGTGACGCAAACTGAGCTCGAGCGGGGCTGACGTCCTGCCAGCGGGATGGAATCCTCGTCATATCGCTGTATTAACCTAACTGGAGCGGGACAAACGCAGCCTGAAGCGCTGTAGCTGCCCCACTGACGGTGTATTGACGTAACTTATTAGATTAATCTTGTCTTCTTAGAACATAAGTGTTTTCGTGTTCTTTTATTATGACAAAAAGGTATGGTTTACCTTGACATGTTTCGACGTTACTCTGCTGTCTTCTTCAGAAGCTGTCATCCTGACAGCTGTGACGTGTCTTTTTATCAGCTGTTTCCGGTAGTAGCCAGCGGGACATCGATCACGTGATCTGTCCCGCCGGCTGCGTCCCCCGTTGCCTGGCGGCCTCTGGAGAAGTGAATCCCAGGTGTGTGAGAGCTGGAAGGCTCCTTCATCCCTGTTGATGGTGTCCTTGCCCCGTTTCCTGATCTCCATCGACTCCTTTATCCATCTCTTGTATTTGTTGGTTTCTGACAGCTCCTGAAGAAGACGGCAGAGTAACGTCGAAACATGTCAAGGTAAACCATACCTTTTTGTCTTAATAAAAGAACACGAAAACACTGGTGTATTTACGGGGTGTCTCCAAGGGTGAGACAGTCATTTAATCCCGTATCATAGCGATCACACCAGCCTCCTCAATCGTGTACAGTCGTGCACAGTCGCTATGAGAAATGGGAATGTGTGACTTAGGCATAAGATAACCCTCCCTGACCTGTGTGTAAACTTTGCTCAGCCCCCTCCTTGCTAGAGACTGCTTTCCCACTCACTGCTTGACCGCAGATAGACCTCTTGGCCCTCTCGTTACCTCTCTTGTTTCCCTTGAACTTAGTGATTCTCCGTGAACCTGCTGAACCCTGCGCCTGCAAGGCCATCTTTCTCATGAGAAACAGCCTCACGTGACCACATACAATGCTATAAAAGGAGATGACACTGTACTAGTTCTCAGTTCAACTCTTGGACTGCTATAAGCACTCTTGGGTTGTAACTCTCTTGTCCGGACAATGAACCAACTGAGTTATTGAAGGATTATAAAGGGAAAGAAATTCCTGACATTTCTTGGTCCTTCGAGCCAGATCCTCACATCTGCGACCCTGGGAGAGGGAGAACCATTGCAAAAGTCCGTGCATGGCCTGGGATTATATTTCCAGCACTAAAAAGCCTGTCTTAAGGGAACGATGGTCTCCGTACTGAACTGGGGCCCAGTGAAGAGGATCCTAATGAGAGACAGCTGGCTGCAATCTGGTGAGCATAAATCTTCTTCCTAAAGTGAAGGCCTACAGCCCGGTGCTCTAAGACGTGTCCGAATAATATAAATTTGCTCTAGTTTTAATTGTCTTGTTCCTGAAGTTGAGTATCCCGGCCAGTCCAGCCCTGTCTGACCTGACCGGAAGGCTAAGGAATATCATTTATAGATAACCTATTTTGATGCTATAAAACTCATCTCAAAGTGTGTATTTCAATCAGGCATATATCTAACAGTGAGACTTTTTTGTGATTACTTAGAAACTCCTCACAGTCCCTTTAACTTTTGGGGGTGTTAAATGCTAATACTTAGTTTCTAGAAAATTACATTTCAACTCTTTTTTTCTTCTTTTTTCAGGTTTTATCACGTTTCCCACTTTTTCTCTTATTTCTCTGTACGTACTGGGTACAACATTGTTCCTGCTTTATTATTGTCTCTTATTACCTCTGCCAATGAGGTTATGTTATTGCCAGCATCTGTTTGTTTGTTTCTCTGTTAGTAACATAACCCAAAAAGTTCTGGACGGATTTTGATGAAAATTTTCAGGGACATGTCTGGATTGGGACAAGGAACAAATGATTCGATTTTGGGAGTGATCCAGATCACCGTCTGGATCCAGGAAATTTTTCAAAGAATCTTTAACATTGCGAGATAGGACAATTTTCAGGATTTGTGCATATCACTCCACCAAAAATTCATACAATTCATTTATTCAACCTTTATTTAAACTCTAAAAATAAGTGAACATGTTCCCTCATTTTCAATGATGTGGAGGGTACAGAGAACAACAATAGAACAACACAGTTAAAAACAGTTACATTCAAAAGCAGAGTAATTCATTATCAGTGTTCTCAACTGACCAAAAGAAAGAAGTGCTTGCAGTTTAAATGTTTGTTGTAAGACGTACTGGATCATGTTGGATGTTGATTATTAGATTGATTTAACAGAGATGTTATGTATGATGGCATTTTACCAAGTAAGGCTTTATAAATGAATAAAAACCAGTGCCTGTCACATCTTACATTCAGGGGTGCCCAGCCCACTTTTTCATATAAAGTGCAAACGTGGGTGGAGTAACCTTTACCAGTGATGAATCTGAGGGCTCAGTGATAAATGTGCGTTGTTGTTCACAAATATCACATGAAGAATGTGATTATCACTATGGCAGCATTTTTGTAAATATAAGTCTAACAATACTATGTATACAGCTGATTTAGAGCAACACACACTAGTCAGAAGTGCAAATAAATGGATTATTAGAGGAGCTAAATAACTGTTCACACTGGGGGCTGCCATCTTGGTTTGTCAACTCGGGGGTGGCGAGGTTCCCCCGAGTTCCTAGTAGGATATTCCGACCTCGGGGGGCGTTCCAGATGAAATTTCCTACTCGGAAGTGGGAAATTCCGACCTCCGACTACAACTGGAACGCACCATTGGTGTGAATGCACCTCTATGCAACAGCTTATCTCTTACAGCCTGAGGTCTTTTGCGCCCTCTAGTGGGGACCCCCAGTATCACACTTCACATCCAGGAAAGTATAGAAACAAAAACACTCATGACACCAACAGTCACTAACGTGAGCTCCAGCTTTATACATGCACAAAGCCTGACTGCTGCTGCTGGTTCAAATCCCCACGTTGGTCTCTGACTGAAGCTCACTCTGTCTTGTTGAGCTTCTCCATGACGTGAACACTGATGACAGCAGACACCATGATGAACAGACCCACAGAGACGATGATTATCTTCAGCATGCAGAGAGAGACTCCAGCTGAAGAACTGTCTGGAACTGGAAAACAACAAAACAGGTTGGTCCGTAATAAGAGGGATATATATATATATATATATATATATATATATATATATATATATATATATATATATATATATATATATATCTATCTATCTATCTATCTATCTATCTATCTATCTATCTATCTATCTATCTATCTATCTATCTATCTATCTATCTATCTATCTATCTATCTATCTATATATATATATATATATACATATATATGTAAATACAACTTTTGTATATATTGGGCGTAATGAATGCAGGTTGATTTATGAGGATACATCTGTATATGGGTATATATTTTCATGGTGTGTGGAAATGTAAATATACAAGATAAGGTGAAAATTTACAACAGTCTTCCCTCCTTCTGAGGGTGTACCTTGTTTATTGTTAATTATCGATGAGTTACAGCTGAGTTGGGTCACGTGTACCAGCTTCTATCTAAACGGCTTCTCACTGATCACTTTGTAAAGTTTGAGTAAGAGCAGTTCTGCTCAAAATGTTACCATCAAATAAAAATGTACAAGGGAGCTATTTTTTGGTGTGCGGATCTCCTTACTAATTTATGATCCTCATATTTTAACATTATCAGACGTCGCTCTTCACATGTGAGATACGGAGCTCTGTCAGTGCACTCCTGGCGCGTCTCAACGTGTTTTCCGCTCATGATTACGATTGGTCAGCTGCCTCTGAGCCCTCCCCTCAAATGTGCATGTTCACAGCTCTTGATGAGACAGTCCTGGGTTGAGTTACTCTGTTTATAACCCCAGCACTATTGATTATTCTGAGTTACCCAGGGTAAGTGGACAGGGCTTCGTGCTCGAGGTCCCTGATATTTAACTAAAACTCTGTCTTTGTTAGAGTTTTAGTTAAATAAAACCTCGAACTAAACTCTGTCGATGTTGCAGAGAGTGCTGTTGTGTATTCTCCACTGTTAATCTTTTGTTCATTCTTCACCTCTCATGGGAACAACATTTACATCCAAATCAGATCAGAATCTTCACACTGACTTACTTCTAAATTTATTCTAATTTTGCCTTTATTTTGAGTTTTTTCTATAGAAACAAAGTCAATGTTTCACCCCAAAAAAATTTTAACAGTTTATTTTCAGACACCAAGCATCTTCATATGAGCAGAACTGTTTAAGTCTTAGGCCCCATCCACAAGAAGCCAAGCCGAGGTCTAAACGCATAAGTTCCTGCCGAATCTGCATATCATCCATACGAAGACGGCGTTGCGATGATGCGTATCGAGTGCATTCATGTAGAAGCACACATTTTCTGAGATGCCTTCGTCTTTATGACAATCGTTTTGGAAACTGTTAAGCGTTTTGTCTTCGTGTGGATGGGGCCTTAAAGTCTTATACACTTACCACAAAGATCTTCAACAGTTTTGGTGTCCTCTGAAGAACTGTCTGCAACTGGAAAACAACAAAACAGGTTGGTCCAAAATCAGAGGGATAAAATAATGATCAGAATAATAAAGTATCTTTCATTCTCACCATCAGGCTTACCACAAAGATCTTCAACAGTTTTGGTGTCCTCTTTGGAGCTGACCTGGTTGCTATGGTGACAGGTGACAGAGCCGTTCTTCAGGTAGACCTTCACTGAAGCTCCAGGTGGGATGTTCTTCTCTCCTCCCTCATGAGAGCAGGTTGTGTTTTCACAGATGAAGGTGCTGTTGAGGAGACCGTCCAGAGTTGTGCAGGTCACTGTGAGGTCAGAGCGATCTGAGCTGCACTGTTTCACTTCAAGCTTCACGTCAGACACTGGATCTGTAAGAATCAGAGGACAGTACGTGAGAGGGGTTTTTAATCAGGGGACGACTTTCTGTGACATATTTGAGATGAGAAGATACTTACCCAGAACTGTCACCTGGTATTGAACTAAAACTCTGTTTGTGAAACCAAAAACTCCTTCTGCCCTGTATTCTCCACTGTCAGTCTTTTGTACATTCTTCAACAGCAACGACTGATTTTGAGGAAAAAGTTCAGCTCTTCCTGTGTAGATCGGGTTAGGTACTGTTTTATTTTGAATTAGTCTAACAATCACCACTGTAATGTTGAATTTCCAAAACATAAGTTCATTCTTCTTTAAGGTAACAGGTTCCCCGACATCCAGGAGTAAATCTGTTCCTGTCTTCACATACAAAGTCTCCTCCCTTACGTCACCTGGAACAAGAACAGAAGAAGAATATCTGTGATTATATGTTAAATGCAGTCAGGCCCTCCCTGATACACAGAACACTGATATGTGTAGGGCCTCATCATCTGTGATCAGATTGGGCTCTATCCCAAACAGTTTCTCAAACCAATCATCTGTAAAGAAAAGTGAAGACAAATATAATGACTGATTTTGAATAGTTGTCGTAGACAGGATTTTGTGGTTAAAGACACAAGTACACTTCAGACAGTGGAGAAAATATCACTGGGCTGGATGAGATAATAAATGTTGATTTATGGTCATTTGCAATTCGGGCAGAGGAGCTCTCCACATGGACAGACATAAGCAGAGACTCTGGTCCATTCAGAGCTTGTGATGATCTAGAATTGTATCTTTTACGGGGGTTGTGGAAAAACCACTGCTATAACTGAGCTGCTTGGTGGAGGTCTGTGCTCTCTGAGTGCTTTTCTAGTTTTGGTTGAGTTTGTCTAAGTTCACTAAGTGGACATATGGACTGTCAGCACCAACACTGACTGATGCTGGACTGATCGAAGCACAGTTAGCTGCTATGGGATCAACGTGGACCAAAATCTCTAAAGAATGTCTCCAAAGTTGCAGGAAAGTTGCAGCAATCAGGCAGATTTTCAGAGTTACACTGAATTTACATCAACTGTTGTGGATACAAAATCATTCTGTGGAGGGATCGTGTCGTCAAAATGTTGCTAAGCAATGTAGCAGATGTTAAAGCTGCACATGGAGACAGCAGGATGTGGACGTCTTTTTGTGTTTCTTGTAGTTGGATTAAAAAAACTAATCTATCTATCTTGAATCTATTTTGAATTCTAGGATATTATAAACTTGTAGTGCATGATTAATCAAATGAATACACTAAGAAGTGAAGATTTGTAAATCCACATTTTTATTGGTGACTAAATAAAACCTAAGTCAGGGCAACTTGTCCAGAAAATTCTAAACTCAATCAGGCAACTCAAATGACACTTTAAGTGTGTTTCATAAATCAAATTTAAAATAAGAAAAAAGGTCGAGGACATGCAGCAAAACAATTAGGCCTGATGCATTATTAAAGAACATAGTACAAGTATAGATAAATCAATTCAAAAATAAAATAAGACTAAGTCTTAAATATGCCATTCCTGTTGTCACCTGGGCTTTGTTTGGTTTGACTAGAGACGCATGTGTGAAGTGACGTGCCACTGCCATGTACGGGTCCTCCAGCTGGACAATATTGAAATGTTTGTGTGCTATGATTAATCTTGAGATTAATTTTTATCACTCATTAATTTGCGGTGTAATTAATTGATCTAATCAATGCACTAAAGTGACAGCCCTAGTTTTTTGCTTTATTGTGCCCCTGTGCAAGACACATGAGCAGTATTTTCTCACACTGCTGCATCAGTGGTTGAAGAGGTGTGAAAGAGCTGGTATGATCTGCTGTGTAAAAGTGCCTTAAGTTTTCAGAAAGTTGTACTCCTTCTCAGCACAGCCACAGTTCACACTTTGCATTTAGCAACAGCAATTAGTTTATTTTCAAAACAGTTAAAGGCAAGAAATCATAAAAGATGTTCGTGTGAGTAGAAACTGAGGCTATTTATTTTCCTTGTTATCTTTTATGCTTTTTCTAATGATATGTAATCATCATTATTACTCTTTATTTTAATTCAGTATTATTATCACGTATTATTGTTGTTATTTTAGGGCAGCACAGTGTTGCAGTGGATAGTACACATACCACAGAGCAAGAATGTTGCTGGTTCCCTGTATTAGTCAGAGCTTTCCTGTGTGGAGTTTTCATGTTCTCCCTGTACATGTGTAGGTTTTCTCCTGTGCTCTAGATGGAATTGTAAATATATTTGACTTTCTCTGTATGATGATTGTAACTGAAGGACAGTTAAGTACACATGATCTTCCTGCTGTGGGAACAATCAGTTCAGAGATAAGGCCTAAATAACACCCGTCAATAATCAATATCAACATCAGATCAGCTCAGACTGATGACCAATGGATGACAGGAACACTGTCAGCACTGGTTTAATTGTTTTTATAATATATTTGTTACACAGCTGATGAAAACAGAGTGAGTCCACATAGTTTCTTTTTTTGATGAGTTAAACAATGAACATTGAACTCATTGTTGTCTCTGTTGTTTCTTTTTTCTAAAATTGTCTCCAAGTGAAGCTGAGAACTGTGGACATTGTGGACTTTTGTCTAAAACAGTTAAAATCTCATCTGTTCAGATTCAGGCTTTCATTGCAGAGCTCTTTGTGACGTCTGCTTTTCAAAGACACAAACTGGACAAGAGCTCCAGGAAGAAACACTCCAAGCTCTTGTAGTTGTTGAATCAATCAAAATACAAATATTAAACAAAATAAATGAATATTGAGGAAAAGTCAGTCTTACTCTCCACAAAGTTAAAGCACCACAGGATCTTAAAGGTCGTGGTGGTGTTGATGATATTTTGTCACTTAATGTCCAGTAAATTGAACAGAATATAAACATGAATAAAAGTTCTTCTCTTACCTTCTGCCTCGATGCAGAGCAGTCCCAGAATCACAAAAACAAACATGATGGGGTTGTTGTTGTCCTGTCTGTTCTGTGCCCGTATGTGAGAGTGATGTGTGAAGCAAACTTAGCTCAGTGTTTGAGCTCTCTGCTCTTCCTGTTGCACCCACAAAGTCTGTCTAATGAGATTGTTTTAAAGTTTCTCTGAGAACTGTTTCAGCTTTATAACAGTGATGATGATGTCTGCTTTATACTTAAAAATTATTCACCAGGAAAAAAGGGAACAATTACTTTCTGATAAACCTTAGAAGATTCTTTTTGACATTTGAATGAGTTTTAATGTGCAGACAGCTGATATTGCAAAGCAGGTGTTGTGGGACCAAAACTTCACAACACTGAGCACAGTCAAACCAGATCTGCAAAAATTTAACAGTATACTGCTGTGTTTAGCATCCAAGATATCTTTATCTCTTTCAGTGGCTGCCATTTTACCCTTTTTGATAATTTTTTAACATCATAAATAGCCAACAATATATACGTATATATTCTGGTATGGATCTGCAAATAACTGACAAACTTCCAGTTTGTGCTTCATCCTTCCACAGTTCTTGGAGCACCCAGGTTCCTGCATTGCATCATAAATAAGTCATAAAATACACAAAGAAGACCAACTTCTGGCATGCCCTACAGATATGGTGCCACCCGGTCACTGCAGATTGGTACTGTTTTACTCTTTAAGTGGAAAGTGCCATTGAAACAACCTTACTAACTCAACCAGTCAATTTTTGTTTAACTTTTAGGGGTATTAAACCCTGATACTTTGTTTCTCAAAAGTTATGTTTCAACTCTTTTTTCTTTTTTCAGGTTTTATCTTGTTTCCCACTTTTTTTCTCGTTCCTCTGTACGTACTGGGTACAACAATGTTCCTGCTTTATTTGTCTCTTATTACCTCTGCCAATGAGGTTATGTTATTGCAGGCGTCTGTTTGTTTGTTTGTTTCTCTGTTAGCATCATAACTGAAAATTTATGGACGGATTTTGATTACATTTTTAGGAAATGTCTGGAAATGATTAGATTTTGGGTGATCCGGATCACTGTTTGGACCCAGGAATTTTTTAAAGGAGACATATCATGCTGATGCATGATTTAATACTTACATATAATATAATAAATTTGAAAACAAGACCTTACACCCCCTTAATTTTCAAAAAATGAGATATTGTATTTTTTCTGATATCCTCGAACGAGATTTGATGCCTCTGAAAATAGGTCATTGCGAGATGTCCGCGAGATTTAAATCGTCCTGACGACACGAGGTACCTTTCTTTTTATTGGAGTAATCTGATAAAACACTTCCTCCTCTGTGATGTCCGTTAGCCACAAAACCGTCACCGAGGAACACATCCACCAGCAGTATATAGATCCCTAGCTCACTCTCCCTCATTACCAGCTCTGGTCTGTAGGGGGACTCAATGCGCGGTCGCTGCTTTGAGCCTGCCAGAAAATACAGTAGAAGAAGAAGGACAGGCTGGCTCAGCCCCCGATAGAACTGACCTATCAGAGCACAAAGGGCTGTGACGTTGCGAAGTAACTTTAGGTCATCCTGAGATCCGAGCATTTCAACAAGAGCTTGATAATGGTCTAAAATGAGGATATTGAGAACGCTATTGTGGGGCAATGAAGGAACTAAATGACTTGTTTGGGTTTGGATATATGTATGTACATTTACATGTAAATACAGTTTGTTTAAAAGGGGATCCAGCATAAACCCCTATTAAATGTATTAATCAATATATTAATGGACAACAGAACAATTGCCATAGTTTTATATTTGTTTTTTGCACTATAATATAAAATAAGATTAATATGAAAACTAAAATTTAGCCTTAATTGGGGTGTACTCATTTTTGCATCCAGATCATAAATTGATAAAATAAAAGTACTTTCTGTGTGCAACTAAATAAATCTTGTTTTTGCAAGGGAAATCAAGGTTTTCTGAAAAACCTGAAGGGGTGTACTCATCTATGCTGTGTGCTGTATGTATATTTTATTTATCAATCCATTCATATACTGTATGTGTATCTTTAAAATGAAGTTTGTCTTCAGCTTATGTTAATGTATGATTAATGTGAATGGATTTGTGTTTTTAAATCACACATTTGTAATGTTTGGATGTTTTATTGTAATTGCTGTGTCATGGTGAAGACTTCGTTATTTTGCCACTGTGGATGTTGATGTTTCAATAAAACTTGTCTTATAACTTTCAGGCAAATAAAGCTTTTTATTCTAACAGAGAGACTGTTTGTGCTTGAACTCATTCTGAGACATTTTGGCAGAAAAAAATCCACTTATGGTAAAATTGAGAGTCTACGCTGCTGCAAAGAAATAAAACATCACATGGTTTAAGGTCAAGAATCCTAGATGAACCCTAAAAATTATGTTTTTCATCCATCTAATGGAGAAGGTGTTGACATATTCAGAGCCCAGTAGACAAGAAAGACAAATGCTGAGGGCACCAATAAATCAGGAAATATATCTTCCTCAATATGATAATATTAAAACTAATTATTACTGTTAACTCTTAAAAGTAAAGGCTCACGTTGATTTAAATGTTAAACAATGACCAATTAATATCACTACAAATGATGATTTTAAACAAGCCTATTCAGTTATTCTATGTAGTATTTATTTAGAGTTATTGCATCGTGTAACTTTAATTTATGTGTATGGAGTTATGGTGTGCAAATTCTTTGGTTACTTTGATTTATTTATGTTGATTATTGTGTTTATTATTTATAGGGGGGTGCCACATAGAATCTCAACTAGGAGGGCACAGTGAGTGGATCGGCTCTGACAGATTAGGCAGATCACTGATCAGCTCCCAAAACCAAACAACACATCAAATTCTAATTTACAATATTTATTAAAAAAAAATCCTTAGAAGCAAGCTTTTCTACAAACAGGGTACAAACATATTAAACAGCTAAAACTTGCACGCTAACTCAGGATTCACCGAAAATTTAACTGATAAAAAAATGTACAAACTAACTTTGAAGCACTGAAGGCTTCACCCTCTGCTTTTATGATGGTTTGACTACGACGTCTATCAGCACAGTTTGCTGCAAGTCATCAATTAACACGGCAACTCATTACGCCCTTACACCGAGACCGCAAAGACTCTTAACAGAGGAAAATATCACAGAAACAGAGTTCAGATTAGCCTGATTGTGAGGTCTGAGCAACAAATATTTAATGTTAATATTGATATTTGAAGTTTATTTTGTCACTTTCACACTCAGCATGACTGCTAAGTTCACACCGAAAACGCTTGGGCGACCTCAGTAACCACCATGTTCAGCCACGATCAGCCATGACCATGTGTGACTTTGGACACGGAGCAGGTTGTTGTGATTTTGGTCACCAAAATTGAAAAATTTGATCTTTCCAGGTGATGTTGTCAATCAATATACTGTAGGTCACATCCAGGAAAGTATAGACACAAAAACACTCATGACACCAACAGACACTAACATGAGCTCCAGCTTTATACATGCACAAAGCCTGACTGCTGCTGCTGGTTCAAATCCCCACTTTGGTCTCTGACTGAAGCTCACTCTGTCTTGTTGAGCTTCTCCATGTGTGAACACTGATGACAGCAGACACCATGATGAACAGACACACAGAGACGATGATTATCTTCAGCATGCTGAGAGAGACTCCAGCTGAAGAACTGTCTGGAGCTGGAAACGAACAAAACAGGTTGGTTCATAATAACAGTGATACAATACTGAACAATGTAATAAAGTATCTTTCATTCTCACCTCCAGGTTTCCTGCAGAGATCTTCAACAGTTTTGGTGTCCTCTTTGGAGCTGACCTGGTTGCTATGGTGACAGGTGACAGAGCCGTTCTTCAGGTAGACCTTCATTGAAGATCCAGGTGTCCAGATGTTCAGTGTCAGATCTCCTCCATCATGAGAGCAGGTTGTGTCTCCACAGATGAACGTGCTGCTTAGGCTAACATCCAGAGTTGTGCAGGTCACTGTGAGGTCAGAGCGATCTGAGCTGCACTGTTTCACTTCAAGCTTCACGTCAGACACTGGATCTGTAAGAATCAGAGGACAGTACATGAGAGGGGTTTTTAATCAGGGGATGACTTTCTGTGACATATTTGAGATTAGAAGATACTTACCCAGAACTGTGACCTGGTATTTAACTAAAACTCTGTTTGTGAAACCAAAGACTTCTGCCCTGTATTCTCCACTGTCAGTGTTTTGTACATTCTTCAACAGCAACGACTGATTTTGAGGAAAAAGTTCAGCTCTTCCTGCGTAGTTTGGGTAAAGTCCTGGTTCATTTGTTTGAGTTAATTTAACAATCTTCACTGTATTAAATTTCCAAACCATAAGTTCATTCTTCTTTAAGGTAACAGGTTCTCCAACATCCATGATTAAATCTGTTCCTGTCTTCACATACAAAGTCTCCTCCCTTACGTCACCTGGAACAAGAACAGAAGAAGAATATCTGTGATTATATGTTAAATGCAGTCAGGCCCTCCCTGATACACAGAACACTGATATGTGTAGGGCCTCATCATCTGTGATCAGATTGGGCTCTATCCCAAACAATTTCTCAAAACAGTCATCTGTAAAAAAAAAAGTGCTGACAAATATAATGACTGTTGTTGTTTTTGATGGACCACTCATAGTTATCATAGACAATCTTTTTCATTTAAAGGCACAAATACACTTCAGACCTCCAAATTCTTTTGAAATTATTGAATAAATGTTGATTTATGGTGATTTGCACTGTAAAAATCTCTGATCTTTTATCTACAGTGGCTGATAAATGTCAGAAATCTCCATTGGCACTGGAGGACATGAGAACATCCAGGTTACCTGTGGATGCAGGTATATTGATGCACATTTTTAATTGTAAATCAAGCTTTTTCAAACTCAGAAGACAAACCAGACAGACCGCATGAAAGTTCATCTTCTAAGTGAGTAGTTGGCTCACACTGATCGTTTTTTAGATAAAGACACAGCCATGTTTTTAGTAAGTTTACTTCACAACAGCTCACATTAGTATAAGCACACAAGGTGTTTCTGTTAAATTATTGGTTATATTTCATAAAATGAATCACTAAATGACATTTAAAGCCTTTTTAGAATGGTCCTCTGCAAGCAGAAGATTGTTACCTCTGTCAAGGAGGGTTTGTTTGTTTGTGTTTTTGTAACTTTATAGAAAAGCAACTGGATGGATTTACATGAAAATTTGACCAGAGGTGTGGTTTTGGTCCAAGAAAGAAGCCATGCACTTTGGTGGTGATCCAGATATTTGTCTGGATGCAAAAAAAATATACCCAAAATAAAAAAAAAATCTACAGGTTGACATTTGCCGGACTTTTAAAAAATGACATCTTTATAATTTCTTCGTAGATTAACATCCAGTTTTACAGGATAATGTATGTAAGATATTTCTATTATCAAAGTAAATGTCATCTTTATCTGATCCAGATTGACGTCACAAAAACACTGAAGTTTATAACAGGAGATCACATTCATCTCTGCTTTGAGGGTTTCGTCCTCTTTAAGTCATTTTGGGATTTTTAGTTTATTTGCAAACTGACGTCAGTGTTTTTCAGAGCTATGTGTCTTCATTTCCCAGCTTCCCTTGCAGTGAAGGCGGAGGAGCTCTCCACATGGACAGACATAAGCAGAGACTCTGGTCCATTCAGAGCTTGTGATGATCCAGAACTGTGTCTTTTACACGGGTTGTGGAAAAAACACTGCTGCTTGGTGAAGGTCTGTGCTCTCTGAGTGCTTTTCTAGTTTTGGTTGGTTTGTCTAAGTTCACCAAGTTGACATGTGGACTGTCACCCCCAACACTGACTGATGCTGGACTGATCGAAGCACAGTTAGCTGCTATGGGATCAACATGGACCAAAATCTCTAAAGAATGTCTCCAAAGTTGCAGGAAAGTTGCAGTGATCAGGCAGATTTTCAGGGTTACACTGAATTTACATCAACTGTTGTGAGTAAAAAATCATTCTGTGGAGGGATCGTGTCGTCAAAATGTTACTAAGCAATGCAGCAGATGTTAAAGCTGCACATGGAGACAGCAGGATGTGGACGTCTTTTTGTGTTTTTTGCTTTATTGTGACCCTGTGCAGGACATTTGAGCAGAAGTTGCTCACACTGCTGCATCAGTGTGTGAAGAGCTGTGAAAGGGCTGGTGTGATCTGCTGGGTCAAGGTGTTTTAAGTCGTCATGCAGACAAGAAAAGATCTGTACAGGCTCAGGTTCATTTGTCTTCTGTAGACATTCTCAGCACAGACACAGTTTGCTATATCCATCACCTTCCAGTCTATCTGTATCTGTCTTTATCTCCACTTTTTACTCTGATGTGCTGCTTTACCTGTTCTGCTCTGAACAGATTCATGTCTGAAGGTGGTTTCAGCTTTGGCCCTGTGGTGGTCAGGCGCTCACCAGTTCTGTCTGTGGTTTTTCGCTCTGAGATGTGGTAGAGCAGTGGGTTTCAAAGAATGAGGTCCACCTTTCCCTAAATAAGGTGGCAAACCAGCAACAATGTTCTGCTCAGTCAAATTCTGCTGCTTGAAGAACAATGAAGGCCCACAAACACTGCTGTTTAGAGTTTAGGTTGTTCTCAGGTGGTCTTGAAAACAAAGAAAAAAACTCCTCAAGCAAAGTCTGTAAAACAGCAATTAGTTTATTTCCAAAACAATTAAAGGCAAGAATTAATAAAAGGTATAAGTATGAGTAGAAACTGAGGCTGTCCATGTTTCTTGCTATTTTTTATGCCTTTTCTAATGATTTGTAACCATCATTATTACTCTTTATTTTTAATTATTTATTATTATCCATTATTATTGTTGTTGTTTTAGGACAGCACAGTGTTGCAGTGGATAATGTTGCTGGTTCGATTCCCTTTATCAGTCAGAGCTTTAATGTGTGGAGTTTTCATGTTCTTCCTTTACATGTGTAGGTTCTCTCCGGGCACTCCAGCTTCCTCCCATAAACAAAAAACATGCTCACTGGGTTAATAAATGAATCAGGTATTAGTGAGGGCATTAACGGCTGTCTGTCTCTCTATGCGGCCCTGTGCTTGGCTGGTGACTGGTTTAGGGTGCCATGTCGTTCTTCTTACCCAGTGTCAGCAGGGACTTGGTTTAGACCCCATGACCCCAAAGGGGATAAACAGTATAGATAATGGATGGATCTGTGGGTCGTGAGGAAATTACCAGGGTAAAGTTAAAGTGAAAAACTGTTTTCATGTACACATACAGCTCTCCTGGGAAATGTCCAGGTAATTTTACTACTGTTTTTGACTGGTAATGGGGGTTTGAATGAATTATTGTCCACATCCAGGTTCCTATCACCACCAAAATGTAATCACTTCTCCCTTTTACCATAGACAACATACTCTGAATATGTTATCAAATCTCTCTTTCTTTGTCACTGCTGTGATGAATGATAAAGTACAACCTGAGATAAACTTACTGTGATACCATGTGCTCGTGCACTCCTCCACCTGTGCTCTGGATGGAGTTGTAAATATATTTGACTGTCTCTGTATGATGAGTGTAACTGAAGGACAGTTAGGTACACATGATCTTCCTGCTGTGGAAACAATCAGTTCAGAGATAAGAACTAAATAACACCCGTCAATAATCAATATAAACATCAGATCAGCTCAGACTGATGACCAATAGATGACAGGAACACTGTCAGCACTGGTTTAAATGTGTTTATAATATATTTGTTCCACAGTTGATAAAAGCAGAGTGAGTCCACATAAAGTTTCTTTTTTTTTGCCATTTAGAAACAAGCCCATAGCTCCCTCTGATTTACATTTTGTAGAGTTAAACAATGACATTGAACTCATTGTTGTCTCTGTGGTTTCTTTTCTCTAAAAATGTCTCCAAGTGAAGCTGAGAACTGTGGACATTGTGGTCTTTTATCAAAAACAGTTAAGGTCCCATCTGTTCAGACTCAGGCTTTCATTGCAGAGCTCTTTGTGACGTCTGCTTTTCAAAGACACAAACTGGACAAGAGCTCCATAAGGAAATACTTAGAGCTCTGGTGGTTGTTGAATCAATCAAAATACAAATATCTAAACAAAATAAATGAATATTGAGGAAAAGTCAGTCTTATTCTCCACAAAGTTAAATCACCACAGGATCTTAAAGGTCATGGTGACTCTGGTGTTGATGATATTTTGTCACTAAACATCCAGTAAATTGAAAAAAAAAATAAACATGAATAAAAGTTCTTCTCTTACCTTCTGCCTTGATGCAGAGCAGTTCCAGAATCACAAAAACAAACATGATGGGGTCGTTGTTGTCCCGTCTGTTCTGTGCCTGTATGTGAGAGTGATGTGTGAAGTAAACTCACCTCAGTGTTTTAGCTCTCTGCTCTTCCTGTTGCACCCACAAAGTCTGTCTAATGAGATTGTGTAAAGTTTCTCTGAGAACTGTTTCAGCTTTATAAAAGTGATGATATTTGCTTTATACTTAAAAATTATTCACCAGGAAAAAAAGAAAAAAATAACTTTTTGATAAAGTCTTGGAAGATTGTGTTTGACATTTGAATGAGTATTAATGTGCAGACAGCTGATCTTGCAAAGTAGGTGTTGTGGGACCAAAACTTCACAGCACTGACAATAGTTGTTTGGAATAATTTGACTCTTGTATATAATGTATATAGGTTTTTTTAATGTATTTGAACTGTCCTGAAATGCTGTAAAATCATTGCTTAGAGACTTGAACTAAGATAACCCTCCCTGACCTGTGTGTAAACTTTGCTCAGCCCCCTCCTTGCTAGAGACTGCTTTCCCACACACTGCTTGAACACAGATAGACCTCTTGGCCCTCTCGTTACCTCTCTTGTTTCCCTTCAACTTAGTGATTCTCCATGAACCTGCTGAACCCTGCGCCTGCAAGGCCATCTTTCTCATGAGAAACAGCCTCACGTGACAACATACAATGCTATAAAAGGAGATGACACTGTACTAGTTCTCAGTTCAACTCTTGGACTGCTATAAGCACTCTTGGGCTGTAACTCTCTTGTCCGGGGATTGAACCAACTGAGCGATTGAAGGATTATAAAGGGAAAGAAATTCCTGACATTTCTTGGTCCTTCGAGCCGGATCCTCACATCTGCGACCCTGGGAGAGGGGGAACCATTGCGAAAGTCCGTGCACGGCCTGGGATTATATTTCCAGCACTAAAAAGCCTGTCTTAAGGGAACGATGGTCTCCGTACTGAACTGGGGTCCAGTGAAGAGGATCCTAATGAGAGACAGCTGACTGCAAACTGGTGAGCATAAATCTTCTTCCTAAAGTGAAGGCCTAGTGAGGGAAGCTTCTGAACGGCGTTACAAACCGCTGGTTTCGGTGTAGGAGGATTCAGAGTGGATTTGTAACCCACTATTGCCCTACACTAAGAGTTTAGGATGAACCAGAAAAAGTGTGTACAGCTATCTAATTGCCCCTAAACTAGGATACCACGCCTAAGTGATTTTTAACTGCGATATCTTTATCTCTTTAAGTGGCTCTTTCATTTTACCCTTTTTGATAATTTTTCAACATCATCAATAGCAAATATGTAACTGCAAAAAATGTATACATATATTTTGGTATGGATCTGCAAATAACTGACTAAGGTCCGGTTTGTGCTTTATCCTTCCACAGTTCTTGGAGCACCCAGGTTCCTGCATGGCGTCATAAATAAGTAATAAAATACATGAAGAAGATCAAATTCTAGTGTGCACTTCCTGTATGCCCTGCAGATATGGCGCCAGCCGGTCACTGCAGATTGGTACTCTTTTACTCCTCACGTGGAAAGTGCCACTGAAATAAGCTGACTAACTTAACGATTCAATTTCTTTTTACATTTTAGTTGAAAGGGACTGTGGGGAGAATCTATTACCAGCAACGTAAAGACTCTGCTACCCATTAGCACGCGCAGCGACTGTCGTAATGCTGCGTTCCAGTAACCTCGGAACTGGGAGTGACATCATCTCTGACTTATCGGAGTTCCAGTTGAAGTTGGAAAAAAACATGTTGATCTACCAGGCTATTGTTAGCTGTTGTTAGCACACCCTGTGTTGTTGTTCACAAATATCACATGAAGAATGTGATTATCACTATGGCAGCATTTTTGTAAATATAAGTCTAACAATACTATGTATACAGCTGATTTAGAGCAACACACACTAGTCAGAAGTGCAAATAAATGGATTATTAGAGGAGCTAAATAACTGTTCACACTGGGGGCCTACTTCTGAAAACAACTTGAATGCACCAAAAGACATGACCCAAGCCAAAGCGTGTGTTTGTTGTGATGCAGACCAGATCTTCCTCAGAACTCTGCATTGCTTTACAACTTCTTTTTTCAACAACTTACAGGATGCAAAGAAACAAGGTAACGTATCTCTTTCTAATTACGTAGCAGCAGTTTTGATGTGTGACAACAAGCAATTTTTGGAAAACTTAGTATCGTAGTTTTGTAGCCGGCTTTATATCGCTACCTACAGCCCAGTGCTCTAAGACGTGTCCGAATAATATAAATTTGCTCTAGTTTTAATTGTCTTGTTCCTGAAGTTGAGTATCCAGGCCAGTCCAGCCCTGTCCGACCTGACCAGAAGGCTAAGGAATGGCATTTATAGATAATCTATTTTGATGCTATAAAACTCATCTCAAAGTGTGTATTTCCATCAGGCATATATCTAACAGCGAGACTTTTTGTGATTACTTAGAAACTCCTCACAGTCCCTTTAACTTTGGGGTTGTTAAACACTAATACTTAGTTTCTAGAAAATTACATTTCAACTTTTTTTCTTCTTTTATTTAGGTTTTATCACGTTTCCCACTTTTTCTCTCATTCCTCTGTACGTACTGGGTACAACATTGTTCCTGCTTTATTATTGTCTCTTATTACCTCTGCCAATGAGGTTATGTTATTGCCGGCGTATGTTTCTTTGTTTGTTTCTCTGTTAGTAACATTACCCAAAAAGCTATGGACGGATTTTTATGAAAATTTTCAGGGACATGTCTGGATTGGGACAAGGAACAAATGATTAGATTTTGGGAGTGATCCAGATCACCGTCTGGATCCAGGAAATTTTTCAAAGAATCTTTAACATTGCGGGATAGGACCATTTTCAGGATTTGTGCATATCACTCCGACAAAACTTCATACAATTCATTTATTCAACCTTTATTTAAACTCTAAAAATAAGTGAACATGTTCCCTCATTTTCAATGATGTGGAGGGTACAGAGAACAACAATAGAACAACACAGTTAAAAAAATTACATTCAAAAGCAGCGTAATTCATTATCAGTGTTCTCAACTGACCAAAAGAAACAAGTGATTGCAGTTTAAATGTTTGTTGTAAGATGTACTGGATCATGTTGGATGTTGATTATTAGATTGATTTAACAGAGATGTTTTGTATGATGGCTTTTTGCCATGTAAGGCTTTATAAATGAATAAAAATTAGTGCCTGTCACATCTTCCATTCAGGGGTGCCCAGCCCACTTTTTAATTTAAAGTGCAAACGTGGCTGGAGAAACCTTCACCAGTGATAAATCTGAGGACTGAGTGATAAATGGAGTCCAGGGGTTGAAGAGGAAAGGCAGAGGCATTTCTATAAACAGCATCACCATAATCCAAAACAGATAGAAAGACAGCTTCAATAACACGTTTTCTACTTCGCAATGGGATTAACTACTTTTATTCCTGTAGAAAAACCTTTTTTTTTTTTAGTTTTTTAGTTTCTTAGTTTGCTGGTGAGGGAATCAACATGAAATTTAAAGGTGAATTTTTGATCTAACCAAATACCCAGGTAGTTATACTCAAATACTCTGTCAATACTTTGTCCTGTTAAGGTGGTGATGTGAAAACTACTGTCAGTGATGTCTGTGGCTCTGGAGAATAACATGTTCTTAGTTTTTTTAGGTGAATGATGATATGGTGAAACTTGAGCTGACGTGACGTCACTGAGCGACAACAAAATGTGGAATTTGTACAGGTGACGGTTGCAACATAATCTTGATCGCCAAGAAACATTTGGTGTAAATGCACCTCTATGCAACAGCTTATCACTTACAGCCTGAGGTATTTTGCTCCCTCTAGTGGTGTCCACTAGTATCACACTTCACATCCAGGAAAGTAGCCTATAGAAACAAAAACACTCATGACACCAACAGTCACTAACGTGAGCTCCAGCTTTATACATGCACAAAGCCTGACTGCTGCTGCTGGTTCAAATCCCCACGTTGGTCTCTGACTGAAGCTCACTCTGTCTTGTTGAGCTTCTCCATGACGTGAACACTGATGACAGCAGACACCATGATGAACAGACCCACAGAGACGATGATTATCTTCAGCATGCAGAGAGAGACTCCAGCTGAAGAACTGTCTGGAGCTGGAAAACCACAAAACAGGTTGGTCCATAATGAGAGGGATAAAATAATGATCAGAGTAATAAAGTATCTTTCATTCTCACCATCAGGCTTCCCACAAAGATCTTCAACAGTTTTGGTGTCCTCTTTGGAGCTGACCTTGTTGCTATGGTGACAGGTGACAGAGCCATTCTTCAGGTAGACCTTCACTGCAGCTCCAGGTGGGATGTTCTTCTCTCCTCCCTCATGAGAGCAGGTTGTCTTTTTACAGATGAAGGTGCTGCTGAGGAGACCGTCCAGAGTTGTGCAGGTCACTGTGAGGTCAGAGCGATCTGAGCTGCACTGTTTCACTTCAAGCTTCACGTCAGACACTGGATCTGTAAGAATCAGAGGACAGTACATGAGAGGTTTTTTTTTTTTTTTTTTTAATGTATGTTTTTGGGCATTTTGTGCCTTTATTGACAGGAGAGAGACAGTGAATAGGCTTGTGAAAGGGGGAGAGAGAGTAGGGGAAGACACTTTGCAAACTGGTCACAGGCGGGATTCGAACCTAGACCGGCAGAAGCAAGTACATGGGACGTGCCTGGTTGCTAACCACTCCACCAAACCAGCACCCCAGAGGGTTTTTTTAATGTATTTTCTGGGTGTTAGGTGTATATATATATATATATATATATATATATATATATATATATATATATATACAGATATATATATATATATATATATATATATATATATATATATATATATATATATATATGTATATATATAACTTTTGTAAATATTGAGTGTAATGAATGCAGGTCGATTTATGGGGATACGTCTGTATATGGGTATATATTTTGATTTTCATGGTGTGTGGAAATATAAATATACAAGATAATGTGACAATTTAAAACAGTCTTCCCTCCTTCTGAGGGTGTACCTTGTTTATTGTTAATTATCGATGAGTTACAGCTGAGTTGGGTCACGTGTACCAGCTTCTATCTTAACGGCTTCTCACTGATCACTTTGTAAAGTTTGAGTAAGAGCAGTTCTGCTCAAAATGTTACCATCAAATAAAAATGTACAAGGGAGCTATTTTTTGGTGTGCGGACCTCCTTACTAATTTATGATCCTCATATTTTAACATTATCAGACGTCGCTCTTCACATGTGAGATACGGAGCTCTGTCAGTGCACTCCTGACGCTTCTCAACGTGTTTTCCGCTCATGATTACGATTGGTCAGCTGCCTCTGAGCCCTCCCCTCATATGTGCATGTTCACAGCTCTTGATGAGACAGTCCTGGGTTGAGTTACCCTGTTTATAACCCCAGCACTATTGATTATTCTGAGTTACCCCGGGTAAGTAGACAGTGCTTTGTGATAGAGGTCCCTGATATTTAACTAAAACTCTCTCTTTGTTAGAGTTTGAGTTAAATAAAAACTCTAACTAAAATCTGTCTATGTTACAGAGTACTGTTGTGTATTCTCCACTGTTAATCTTTTGTTCATTCTTCACCTCTCATGGGAACAACATTTATATCCAAATCAGATCAGAATCTTCACACTGACTTACTTCTAAATTTATTCTGATTTTGCCTTTATTTTGAGTTTTTTCTATAGAAACAAAGTCAATGTTTCACCCAAAAAACATTTTAACTATTTATTTTCAGACACCAAGCATCTTCATATGAGCAGAACTGTTTAAGTCTTAGGCCCCATCCACAAGAAGCCAAGCCGAGGTCTAAACGCATAAGTTCCTGCCGAATCTGCATATCATCCATTAGAAGACGGCGTTTTGGGGGTTTGTAAACAATCATTTTTGAAACCAGGTTCCAGAGTGGAAAGAATTTGAAATGCCGTAAACGCAGTTCGATGATTATTGGCTCTCCGCAAGTTTTCAGATACGCTTACGTCATAGTTTCATATCGTCATTGACGCACATGCGCCACACGCTGCAACGACAACAACAATTGCGGCGCACGTGAAGCATATGTGCTGATGAAGCTAGTGACTCTACTATCACTGTTGCAGAAAAATCTCCTTCTTCTCAATCACCACTGAGTTGAACAAACAATTATCGGGGACACATTACGGCACTTTATGATCACTTTATCACAATCTCTGTTTACAACCTTTGCCACAAGTGCGCATGCCCACTGTTTTTTCATCTGTTTCCACTTGTTTCCGTCATATCATTACAGCGCCCCTAGAGGTCTGGCATGTGTTTTAGAGTGTTTTAATGCGTATCGAGTGCATTCATGTAGACGCACACATTTTCTGAGACGCCTTCGTCTTTATGATGATTGTTTTGGAAACAGTTCAGCATTTTGTCTTTGTGTGGATGGGGCCTTAAAGTCTTATACACTTACCACAAAGATCTTCAACAGTTTTGGTGTCCTCTTTGGAGCTGACCTGGTTGCTATGGTGACAGATGACAGAGCTGTTCTTCAGGTAGATCTTCATTAAAGCTCCAGGTGGGATGTTCTTCTCTCCTCCCTCATGAGAGCAGGTTGTCTTATCACAGATGAAGGTGCTGCTGAGGAGATCGTCCAGAGTTGTGCAGGTCACTGTGAGGTCAGAGCGATCTGAGCTGCACTGTTTCACTTCAAGCTTCACGTCAGACACTGGATCTGTAAGAATCAGAGGACAGTACATGAGAGGGGTTTTTAATCAGGGGACGACTTTCTGTGACATATTTGAGATGAGAAGATACTTACCCAGAACTCTGACCTGGTATTGAGCTAAAACTCTGTCTGTGAAATCAAAATCTCCTTCTGCCCTGTATTCTCCACTGTCAGTCTTTTGTACATTCTTCAACAGCAACGACTGATTTTGAGGAAAAAGTTCAGCTCTTCCTGCGTAGTATGGGGTAAGTTTTGGTTCATGTGTTTGAGTTAGTTCAACAATCCTTTCTGCACTATTAAATTTCCAAAACATTTGATCATGCTCCTTTAAGGTAACAGGTTCTCCAACATCCAGGAGTAAATCTGTTCCTGTCTTCACATACAAAGTCTCCTCCCTTACGTCACCTGGAACAAGAACAGAAGAAGAATATCTGTGATTATATGTTAAATGCAGTCAGGCCCTCCCTGATACACAGAACACTGATATGTGTAGGGCCTCATCATCTGTGATCAGATTGGGCTCTATCCCAAACAGTTTCTCAAACCAGTCATCTGTAAAGAAAAGTGAAGACAAATATAATGACTGTTTTTGAATAGTTATCGTAGACAGGATTTTGTTTGTTAAGGACACAAGTACACAGACAGTGGAGAAAATATCACTGGGCTGGATGATATAATAAATGTTGATTTATGGTCATTTGCACTTCGGGTGGAGGAGCTCTCCACATGGACAGACATAAGCAGAGATTCTTGTCCAATCAGAGCTTGTGATGATCCAGAGTTGTGTCTTGTACGGGGGATGTGGAAAAAACACTGCTGTAACTGAGCTGCTTGGTGGAGGTCTTTGCTCTCTGAGTGCTTTTCTAGTTTTGGTTGAGTTTGTCTAAGTTCACCAAGTGGACATGTGGACTGTCACCACCAACACTGACTGATGCTGGACTGATCGAAGCACAGTTAGCTGCTATGGGATCAACGTGGACCAAAATCTCTAAAGAATGTCTCCAAAGTTGCAGGAAAGTTGCAGCAATCAGGCAGATTTTCAGAGTTACACTGAATTTACATCAATTGTTGTGGATAAAAAATCATTTCCTGGACGGACCACATCATCAAAATGTTACAAAGCAATGCAGCAGATGTTAAAGCTGCACATGGAGACAAAAGAGCGTCGAAGTCTTTTTGTGTTTTTTTTTATGCATTTTTTGTGCCCTTGTGCAAGTCATGTAAGCAGTATTTTCTCACACTGCTGCATCAGTGGGTGAAGAGGTGTGAATGGACTGGTGTGATCTGCTTTGTAAAAGTGCCTTAAGTTGTCAGAAAGTTGTACTCAGTCTCAGCACAGCCACAGTTCACACTTTGCATTTAGCAACAGCAATTAGTTTATTTTCAACACAATTAAAGGCAAGAACTAATAAAAGATTTTCGTATGAGTAGAAACTGAGGCTATTTATTTTCCTTGTCTTTTATGCTTTTTCTAATGATTTGTAATCATCATTATTACTCTTTATTTTAATTCAGTATTATTACCAAGTATTATTGTTGTTATTTTAGGACGGCACAGTGTTGCAGTGGATAGTGCACATGCCGCAAGGCAAGAATGTTGCTGGTTCGATTCCCTGTATCAGTCAGAGCTTTCCTGTTTGGAGTTTTCATGTTCTCCCTGTACATGTGTAGGTTTTCTCCTGTGCTCTGGATGAAGTTGTAAATATATTTGACTTTCTCTGTATGATAAGTGGAACTGGAGGACAGTTAAGTACACATGATCTTCATACTGTGGAAACATTCAATCAGAGATAAGACCTAAATAACACCTGTCAATAATAAATATAAACATCAGATCAGCTCAGACTGATGACCAATAGATGACAGAAACACTGTCAGCACTGGTTTAATGGTTACTGTGAAAGATGTGACTTTTAGCCGACTGAATATGTTTGTTACACAGCTGATAAAAGCAGACTTAGTCCACATAAAGTCTCTTTTTAATTGTCCTTAATGTCCAGTAAAAAGTATATAAGCATGAATAAATGTTCTTCTCATACCTTCTGCCTCGATGCAGAGCAGTCCCAGAATCACAAAAACAAACATGATGGGGTCGTTGTTGTCCGTCTGTTCTGTGTGCTGCACTCTGCTGTATGTGAGAGTGATGTGTGAAGCAAACTCACCTCAGTGTTTGAGCTCTCTGCTCTTCCTGTTGCACCCACAAAGCCTGTCTAATGAGATTGTTATAAAGTTTCTCTGAGAACTGTTTCAGCTTTATAAAAGTGATGATGATGTCTGCTTTATACTTAAAAATTATTCAGATGGAAAAAAAGGGAAAAATTACTGTCTGATAAAATCTTTAAAAAATAACAACCATTTATTTGTACCAGCCAAGACTGATTCACACTTTATAATTTTAGAAAAGAAGGGCCTGAGTCATGGCTTTAACATCCTTGATTGAATGTAGGAAAATTCTTCTCTTATGGAAACCCTCCCATACATTAATTCTGTGAAACGTTTTTTGTTCCGTGAAAGGTAAATTGTCAAAATGTAGTCTTCAATTTCCTTCACCATTTTTACCTCCACCAAGGAGGTTATTTTTTCGGGAGAGTCTGTCTATGAACAAAATAACTCAAAAAGTAATGAACGGATTTGGATGAAATTTTCAGGAAATGTTCAGCATGGGAAAAGGAAGAACTGATTCAATTTTGGTGTTGATCCGGATCAGCGTCTGGCTGCCATGACGAAAAATGAGATTTTTGTGAATAACTACTGAACTAAAATAGATATCATTATGAATCCAATTGCTAATGGTATGTTTTCATGGTCAAGGAATTTAAATATTTAGATGAAATAAAGGTAGGACTAATATTTATGGTGAAATCACAATATGGGTGATGACTGTGGCACTGGCGGAGGTCTCTGAGTGCTTTTCATTTTTATTTTGCTCCTAAATTTTACATTTGTCAATGTGAAACTCAGTAAGAGGCAGAGTGAATGAGAATGCATCTCCATCGTTGTTACTATAATCATGGCAACAAAAACTGTATTTATGTAATTAACAGAGAAATTAGATAAATGTCGGCCAAAATGAAATCATTAACATCATCCCACATCTTGAATGTAAAACTATTAAACAATTGTAATAATTAGACTTTCCTGTTTTCAGATGGTCAGAGTCTATTTATTTTATTTTATTTGGAATACAAAACACACATAAGAGGGAAATTAACTGTGTTCACCTTCAGTTGTTTTAGAGTTATGGTGCTCATGAACAAAGACCTCATGACTGATGACTCCCAAAATCTCATCAGTTCAACCTTGAATCTGGGTGGACGTCAGAGTTTAAGAAAATCCCTCAAAGACTGTAAAGTATCCTGACCATAGGGCTCCGACCAGTGTTGATAAATAAATTCACAGACAGGAGAGAGCTGAAGTTTGAGGAACAACAAGAAAGAATCTGAAGAGATCTGCTCTGTACATTAACATATTTGTTCTCATGATGGATTCATGTTGGGTTTGGAAATATGTACGTGCACCTACATGTAAATACAGTGTCCAGTATAACTGAGAACACCCTCTATTAAAAGTTAATAAATATCTAAATGGACAACAGGAAAATTTCTAAAGTTTGACAAAACTGAGTTTAATGTAACATTTTTACCTTTGCCAAGACAGTTTTGTTATTGCTGCCATCAGTTTGTTTGTTTATTTGTTTGTTTGTTTTTCTGTTAGCAACATAACTCAAAAGTTATGGACGGATTCCAGATCCCAAAACCAAACAACACATCAAAATTCTAATTTACAATATTTATTACAAAAAAACCTGAGAAGCAAGCTTTCCTATAAACAGGGTACAAACATATTAGACAGCTAAAACTTTCATGCAATTTAAGGATTCACCCCAAAATGAACTGATACAAAAATGTACAAACTAACTTCAAAGCACTGAAGGATTCATCTTCTGCTTTTATGATGGTTTGGCTACAACATCTATCAGCACAGTTAGCTGTGAGTCATCAGTTAACACGTGTACTCATTACGCCCAAACACCGAGACAGCTCAGACACTTAACAGAGGAAAATATAACAGAAACAGAGTTCAGATTAGCCTGATGGTGAGGTCTGATCAAGAAATATTTAATAATATTGATATTTTAAGTTTATTTCGTTACTTTCACACTCAGAGTGACCGTGAAGTTCACACCAAACACGACTTGGGCGACCTCAGCAACCACCATGTTCAGCCACGACCATGTGCGACCAGATCTAACACAATGCGACAAACAAGTTCTGGGCGACTTGGTTGCATCTTCTATTACGTGGGGGCGGAGCCTCTGTTGCTACAGATAAAAACTCTGGGGTCACTTTGGACACAGAACAGGTCGTTGTGTTTGGTAACCAAAGTTGAAAAATTTGATCTTTCCAGGTGATGTTGCACCAGTCAGCATTATGTGGGTGTGTGATGACAGCTGTGACACACTGTCTGTTCTTCTGTTCAAAGAGTGACAATCCATGTCCCTATGGAAACATGAGTTAGTGAGAACATTAGTTCCATCTAGACAGACCGCAGAAAACTCACAGACGATGCTGCTGTGGTTGGTAGGTGAGTTAACAGGAAACAGTTAGAATAATGTCAGCTATGATATGGCATGATCACAAGTGAAACGAGCTGAGGTGATGTCACTGAGCGATGGCAACAAAATGTGTCATTTGTACAGGTGACGGTTTGCAACGTGATCTTGATCGTTCAGTAGCGTTTGTTGTAAATGTACCTCTATACAACAGCTTATCTCTTACAGCCTGAGGTATTTTGCTCCCTCTAGTGGTGTCGTCCAGTATCACACTTCACATACAGGAAAGTATAGAAACAAAAACACTCATAACACCAACAGACACTAAAATGAGCTCCAGCTTTATACATGCACAAAGCCTGACTGCTGCTGCTGGTTCAAATCCCCACGTTGGTCTCTGACTGAAGCTCACTCTGTCTTGTTGAGCTTCTCCATGACGTGAACACTGATGACAGCAGACACCATGATGAACAGACCCACAGAGACGATGATTATCTTCAGCATGCAGAGAGAGACTCCAGCTGAAGAACTGTCTGGAACTGGAAAACAACAAAACAGGTTGGTCCATAATAAGAGGGACAAAATAATGATCAGAGTAATAAAGTATTGTTCATTCTCACCATCAGGCTTCCCACAAAGATCTTCAACAGTTTTGGTGTCCTCTTTGGAGCTGACCTGGTTGCTATGGTGACAGGTGACAGAGCCGTTCTTCAGGTAGACCTTCACTGAAGCTCCAGGTGGGATGTTCTTCTCTCCTCCATCATGAGAGCAGGTTGTGTTTTCACAGATGAAGGTGTTGTTGAGGAGACCGTCCAGAGTTGTGCAGGTCACTGTGAGGTCAGAGCGATCTGAGCTGCACTGTTTCACTTCAAGCTTCACGTCAGACACTGGATCTGTAAGAATCAGAGGACAGTACGTGAGAGGGGTTTTTAATCAGGGAACGACTTTCTGTGACATATTTGAGATGAGAAGATACTTACCCTGAACTCTGACCTGGTATTTAACTAAAACTCTGGGTATGAAGCCAAAAAGTCCTTCTGCCCTGTATTCTCCACTGTCAGTCTTTTGTACATTCTTCAACAGCCACGACTGATTTTGAGGAAAAAGTTCAGCTCTTCCTGTGTAGTCCGAGTTAGATACCATTTTATTTTGATATAGTCCAACAATTTTAAGTGTAATGTTGAATTTCCAAAACACAAGGTCATACTTCTCTAAGGTAACAGGTTCCCCAACATCCAGGAGTAAATCTGTTCCTGTCTTCACATACAAAGTCTCCTCCCTTACGTCACCTGGAACAAGAACAGAAGAAGAATATCTGTGATTATATGTTAAATACAGTCAGACCATCCTTGATACACAGAACACTGATATGTGTAGGGCCTCATCATCTGTGATCAGATTGGGCTCTATCCCAAAGAGTTTCTCAAACCAATCATCTGTAAAGAAAAGTGAAGACAAATATAAAGACTGTTGTTATTTTTGATGGACCACTCATAGTTATCATCCTCAGTCTTACAAAATACTCTTCAGACCTCCATATTCTTTTAAATTATTGAATAAATGTTGATTTATGGTGATTGCACTTTCAAAACCTCTGATCTTTTTTCTACAGTGGCTGATAAATGTCAGAAATCTCCATGGGTTTAGACTGGGCAGTTATAGAAAAATCCTTGGCCTTTCCATTCACACCCATAGAGTTCCTCTTTCAACACTCGTGTAAGACTACTAACCCAATTATGCTACATTCTAGAGAAGTTTGGATAAAGATGCACAAAATGCTTAAATTGTCTCACTGTAAGCAGTCATATTCTTCCCTGTGGCAAAATCCTATGATTTGTGTTGGTAAAAGACCAATTTTTTAGAAGAGCTAGCACAATTGTGGAATAAGAACTTTGGATAATTTGTATGAGGGTGGAGCGTTAATGCCATTTAATGTTGTATTAAGAAAACATAACCTAAAGGGAAAAGAACATTTCTGGAAATATCTTCAAATGAAGAACTGTATGAAGTCACTACACTGGAAAGCTGAAGACAATCCTATTCTGGAGTACCTTGTTTTACCACCTCACCATCACAAAGCTTCGATATTTTACAGAAAAATGAACTTGACACTTAGTAATGATCTTAGAAGTTTGAAGATGTTATGGGAAAAGGACATTGGGGTTGTGTTTGGGAACAAGGAATGGGCAGAAATAATTTCGCAATGTGGAAAATTTGTAAAACAATTTAAATGCAAACTCACACAATATAAGATCATACAAAGATATTATTGGACCCCTGTGAGACTAAATAGATTGGGCCTTATAAATAACAAACTGTGCTGGAAATGTCAAAATGATAATGGTACTTTGATAAATTGTCTGTGGGAATGTCCAGTTATCCAACGCTTCTGGACGGTCGTCATGCAATGTTTAAGTGAATGGTTAGAAAGAACTGTACCACTCTGTCCAAAGTTGTGTTTACTGGGTGATAAAGGTCAGATAAGTGATCTATCAAAAGATAAATTCTCTGCTATAATGGTCGGGGTCTCGGTGGCTGCTAGGACTATTCTTAAACACTGGAAAGACCCCTGAACCCCACCGTTTAAAGAATGAGTAAATTTGATGATAAAGACAGCTTCGTATGAATGTGTGCTTTATAAGGTAAACAACAGGGATGGTACTACAGCATCAATTTGGGAATTATTCTGGTCCCATATTACTGTCAATCAAGAAGATGACAGTTGAGTTAGTTTGTATGATATTTTGTTGTACTAAATAAAATAATGGATTTATGAATTTATGTATTTAACCTTAATATCCATACTATTTTATCTACTCATGAGCTAGTTATTTATTATTATTATCATGTATTATTTATGAATTTATTTATTAACCTTTACCTGCCAGTAAACACTTCCATACCTTTCGTGTAAGATCATGTAATATTATTACTCTTATTTTATATCTGTATATGAAGGCCCTGCTCAATATCAATGCAATTATGTAATACCATATTAACTGTCATGCATCAAATAAAAACTTGAGTTATAAAAAAAAAGAAATCTGCATGGGAACTTTATGACATGAAAACATCCAGGTTACCTGTGGATGCAGGTACAGTCCTACTCATCATTATTGGCACCCATGAAGTTTAAGAACTTGTGTTTGACACAAAAAAGCAACTGATAAACAGTAATTTTAAACAATAAAACATCGGAGGGAAAAAATAGAAAAGCAAAGTTTGCTGTGTCACTGGTATTGGCACCCTTTGCTGCAGATCAGTATGGAACCACATTGTGACTCATCTGTGGCAAATCAAAATGAGAATCACCTGAGATAAATCGTCTGTGCTCATGTGACATCAATAAGCTAATGAATGATCGCTTCTTTTTAAACCCCCCCCCCCCCCGTTTCTTTGTCACAATGGTGAAAACAAAGGAGCTGTCTGAGGACATCAGAGGTGCGATTATCAGCAAACACAAGACCTTTAAAGGATACAAGGCCATCTCCAAAGACCTTGGTATTCCTGTATCCACAGTGCGTAATGTTATTAAGAAGTCTGCCAGGCAATGAACTCTCAAGAACCTCCCTGGACGTGGAGGGAAGAGAAAAATTGATAACAGAAGTCTTCGAAAGTTGGTGCGAATGGTGGAAAAAACACCACGTCTAACTTCCAAAGACCTGAAGACCAACCTGGAACAGTCTGGGGTCATGGTCTCAATGAGTACCATACGACGCACACTAAACCAAACAGGGCTTTATGGGTGAAGGCCAAGGAAGACACCACTGCTGAGGAAAAAACACAAAAAGAAAAGGCTAATATTTGCCAAAGAGTACCTGGACAAACCACAATCCTTCTGGGAAAATGTTCTGTGGACAGATTAAACAAAAACAGAACTTTTTGGCAATGCACACCAACAGTTTGTTTACAGGCAGCGCAAAGAAGCCTACAAGGAAAAGAACACCCTACCAACAATTTAGCATGGTGGAGGTTCCATAATGGTTTGGGGCTGCTTTGCTGCATCATGTACTGGAGGCCTTGACCATATCACAGGAATCATGAAATCTGAGAATTATCAAGAAATTCTTAGGGTGAAATGTCCTACCCAGTGTAAGAAACCTTGGTTTGAGTCGAAGATCGTGGGCCCTCCAGCAAGACAATTACCCAAAGCACGCATTAATGATTGAAAAGGAAAAAACTGACTGTTTTAAAATAGCCGGCAATGAGTCCCGATCTCAATCCGATTGAAAATCTTTGGTCTGGCTGAAATCTGCCATTGGGGAAAAGAAACCTGCAAATGTTCAAGAGCTTGAACTATTTGCAGAAGAGTGGGAGAAAATACCAGCTGAGAAGTGCAAGAAGCTTATAGATGGCTACAAGAAACATTTGGAGTCTGTCATCAGTTCCAAAGGGTGTGCAACAAAAAACTGAAGAGGGGTGCCATTATTACCGCACACGTTTTTTTTCAGTTTCCTCTTTGAAATTACAAGTTGTAACTTGTAAAACTAATTTTTTTTGTTAAAGTATTTTGGACCTTCAATTCAAAGATCCTGATGACATAAATTTGGTACATTTCAATTTATTTCTGAAGATATTGTAAAAGTAATGCAAATAATGAATGGGTGCCAATAATACTGAGCAGGACTGTATGTTGATGCACATTTTTACTTGTACAAAACCAAATCAAGCTTTTTCAAACTCAGAAAACAAACCAGACAGACTGGATGAAAGTTCATCTTGTAAGTGAGTGTTAGACTAACACTTATGGCTTTTTAGAAAAAGGCACAGCCATGTTTTTTAGTAAGTTTACTTCTTAATTGCTTTCATTAGAATAATTACACAAGGTGTTTCTGTTAAATTGTAGGTCATAAAATGACTCACAAAATGACATTTAAAGCCACCAAGGAGGATAAGTTAATGTGTTGGTCTGTTTGCGTTTTTGTAACTTTATAGAAAAGCTACTGGATGGATTAACATGAAAATTTGACCAGAGCTGTAGTTTGGTCCAAGAAAGAAATCATTCATTTTGGTGGTGATCCAGATTTTTGGCTTAATGTAAAAAAATAAATAAATTAAAAGAAGCCCACAGGTTAACATTGGGTTGACTTTTTAAGAAATTACATCCCTTCAATTTCTTCACAGATTAAGATCCAAATTTACTGGATAATGTATGTAAGATATTTCTGTTATCAAGGTAAATTTCATCTTTATCTGATCCAGACTGACGTCACAAAAAAACTGAAGTTTATAACAGGAGATCACAGCCTAATCAGCTCAACTCAGCTCACCTGCGATCCTGCTCACACCTGCACCTCATCTGCTGCAATCAAGCCACCTACTTAAACCCCAGCTCCACACACAGTCAATGTCAGACCGTCTTCGCCTTCATGCTGAGAACTCCAGACCTGTCTTCCAGATTGATCACCTGTTGCCGACAAGTTTTGTTCCTGGTTCTGCCCTTTATGCCTGACCCTCGCCTTGACTGCAAGGTATCAACTAGCTTCTGTTCTTCATTCACCCGTCTGCCTGAGTCCCGGCTGACGACTTTGCCTTCTGTCTCTGACACTGAGTATCCGTCTGTGTATCCTGACCTGTGGTGGCTTTCCTGTTTTCCGATCCTCCTGCCTGTCTTCAAAGCCGAGCATCCATCTGTGTATCCTGATCTGTGGTGGCTTTCCTTGTATCCGACTCTCCTGCCTGTCCTCGGTGATGAGTATCCATCTGTGTATCCTGACCTGTGGTGGCTCTCCGGGTATCCGACCCCCCTGCTTGTCTTCCCTCAAAACAGAGTGAGTCCAGTCCAAGTCTTCCTGAAAACCTCTGTGTGGCCAAACGAGAGTGAGTCTTCAGCGTGGCTGAGTGGTCTGCTCATCGGATCCCTGTACAAAGACTTGCGGGTTTGATCCCTGCTCTCACCTCTCCTGTTCGCTTTCAAAGACTGTGAGTCTCTATATGCTGATCATCTCCTGTGTGGTCAAGTGGTTAAAGCACCAGACTGGCTAGACTAGGTTTGTGGGTTCGATACCCGCTCAGAACTGTGTTTCATCAGTATTTGTAAAATAAAGTCTGGTTGTTGTGAACCACAAAAGCTACTAGGATCCTCCTCGAGTTCATGTAAATGTTTTTCATAGCTTTATGTCTTCATTGGGTTGTGGAAAAAACACTGCTGTAACGGAGCTGCTTGATGGAGGTCTGTGCTCTCTGAGTGCTTTTCTAGTTTTGGTTGAGTTTGTCTAAGTTCACTAAGTGGACATGTGGACTGTCACCACCAACACTGACTGATGCTGGACTGATCGAAGCACAGTTAGCTGCTATGGGATCAACGTGGACCAAAATTAGCCTACTGAAGAATGTCTCCAAAGTTGCAGGAAAGTTGCAGCGATCAGGCAGATTTTCAGGGTTACACTGAATTTACATCAACTGTTGTGATTAAAAAATCATTCAGTGGAGGGATCGTGTCGTCAAAATGATACAAAGCAATACAGCAGATGTTAAAGCAGGATGTGGACGTCTTTTTGTGGTTTTTGCCTTTTTTTTTGCCCTTGTGCAAGGCACATGAGCAGAAGTTTCTCACACTGTTGCATCAGTGGGTGAAGAGGTGTGAAAGGGCTGGTGTGATCTACTGGGTAAAGGTGCTTTAACTTGTCAGAAAGTTGTACTCCTTCTCAGCACAGCCACAGTCTGCACTTTGCATTTAGCAACACAATTCAACACAATTAAAGGCAGGAATTAATAAAAGATGTAGGTATGAGTAGAAACTGAGGCTGTTTATGTTCCTTGTTATTTTTTATGCTTTTCTAATGATTTGTAATCATCATTATTACTCTTTATTTTCATTCAGTATTATTATCGAGTATTATTGTTATTATTTTAGGACAGCACAGTGTTGCAGTGGATAATGTACATGCCGCAGAGCAAGAATGTTGCTGGTTCGATTCCCTGTATCAGTCAGAGCTTTCCTGTGTGGAGTTTTCATGTTTTCCCTGTACATGTGTAGGTTCTCTCCTGTGCTCTGGATGGAGTTATAAATATATTTGACTTTCTCTGTATGATGAGTGGAACTGGAGGACAGTTAAATGCACATGAACTTCCCACCGTGGAAACATTCAATCAGAGATAAGACCTAAATAACACCTGTCAATAATCAATATAAACATCAGATCACCTTAAACACTGTCAGCACTGGTTTAATTAGTTGCTGTGAAAGCTGGTCGCTTTTGGCAGATTGAATATGTTTGTTACGTAGCTGATAAAAGCAGAGTGAGTCCACATAAAGTTTATTTTTTGTAGTTTTGAACCAAGCCCATAGTTCCCTCTGATTCACATTGTGGTGAGTTAAACAATGAACATTGAACTCATTGTTGTTTCTGTTGATTCTTTTCTCTTAAACTGTCTCCAAGTGAAGCGGAGAACTGTGGACACTGGACTTTTTTTCAAAAACAGTTAAGGACCCATCTGTTCAGACTCAGGCTATGTCTTATTAGTTTTTCTGCTGTTGTAAAATTTGGAGAATTTTGTGTCTTTTTACTGACTTTTCATTGTAAAGCTCTTTGTGATGTCTGCTTTTCAAAGGCACAAACTGGACAAGAGCTCCAGGAGGAAATACTCAGAGCTGTTGTAGTTGTTGAATCCATCAAAATACTAATATTTAAACAAAATAAATTTACAGTTAGGAAAAGTCAGGCTTATTCTCCACAAAGTTAAAACACCACAGGATCTAAACGGTCATGGTGATTCTGGTGTTGATGATGTTTTGTCACTGAATGTCAAGTAAAAAGAATATAAACATGAATAAAAGCTCTTCTCTTACTTTCTGCCTCGATGCAGAGCAGTCCCAGAATCACAAAAACAAACATGATGGGGTCGTTGTTGTCCGTCTGTTCTGTGTGCTGCACTCTGCTGTATGTGAGAGTGATGTGTAAAGCAAACTCACCTCAGTGTTTGAGCTCTCTGCTCTTCCTGTTGCACCCACAAAGTCTGTCTGATGGGATTGTTTTAAAGTTTCTCTGAGAACTGTATCAGCTTTATAAAAGTGATGATGATGTCTGCTTTATATGTAAAAAATAATTCATCAGGAAAAAAGGGAACAATTACTGTCTGATGAAGTCTTGAAATAAAACAACCATTTAATTGTACCAGCCAAGAAATGATCCACACTTTATAATCTTAGAACAGAAGGGCCTGAGTCATGGCTTAGCATCCTTGATTTTGCGTCGGTGAATTCTTCTCCTATGGAAATCCTCCCATATGTTAATTCTATGGAATGTTTTTTGTACTGTGAAAGGTAAATTGTCAAAATGTAGTCTTCAATTTCCTTCACTATTGCCATTTTTTTTATTTTGCTCGTAAATTTTACATTTGTCAATGTGAAACTCAGTCAGAGGCAGAGTGAATGAGAATGCATCTCCCTCCTTGTTACTATAATCATGGAAACAAAAAATTGCATTTATGTAATAAACAGAGAAATTATATAAATGTCAGCCAAAATGAAATCATTAACCTCGTCCCACAGTTTGAATGTAAATACACAAGACCAGAATAAATGGGAGCATGATTCAGGATGTAAACCATAAAAACAGTTTACAAAGATATTACTTTTTTACTTTTGCAAAAAAAAGTTTAGAATCTATGAATGAACTTAAATTAAACTTCTTTCACTTTATTTCTCAAAAGGCATTTTTGTGGTAAGGACCAAACTTTTTTCAAGTTGATATTAATCCCACTAACTCCCAAATGTACTCTGATAGACAGCTGCTGGTCGTCTCCTCAAACTCTAGAATCTTCTAGGATGAGAGAGAGAAGTCATGACCAACACAGAGGCAGCAGACAAATGTGACCCCTAAAGAAGAGGGAGTTCCTGGAGATGTGTTCATTTTCATGTATAACTATTAAACAATTGTAATAATTAGACTTTCCTGTTTTCAGCTGGTCAAAGTCTATTTATTATATTTTATTTGGAATACAGTTAATCACATGTAAGAGGTAAATTAACTGTGTTCACCTTCAGTTGTTTTAGAGTTATGGTGCTCATGAACAAAGACCTCATGACTGATGACTCCCAAAATCTCATCAGTTCAACCTTAAATCTGGGTGGACGTCAGAGTTTAAGAAAAACCCTCAAAGACTGTAAAGTATCCTGACCATAGGGCTCTGACCAGTGCTGATAAATAGATTCACAGACAGGAGAGAGCTGAAGTTTGAGGAACAACAAGAAAGAACCTGAAGAGATCTGCTCTGGACATTAACATATTTGTTCTGGTGATGGATTCATGTTGGGTTTGGACATATGTACGTGCAATTACATCCCAGATACCAAAATTCTTCTGGCCAAATCTGGGCCAGTATTCACATGCCACATCGCCTTATCTGGCCCGTATTTGGTTTGGAATGATGGCACTTGGGCAGTCCACTCTTGTTTGCAAGAAGTGGGCCACAATGGAGCCATCACAATGCCAGATATAAACCAGAAGAACCCAGCAAACCGAACTGGGCCACTTTAGGCTAGTTAGTTTGCCATATTTCATCCAAAGGTGGGCTGTATTTGTTTTTGTGATATTTGGGCCAAATGTAGCATGTAGCACATGGGCTGGCGTAGGTTCATGTCTGTGCTATCTGGGATGTTAAAACAGTGTCGAGTATAACTGAGAACACCCCCTATTTAAAGTTAAAAAATATCTAAATGGACAACAGAAAAACTTCCAGAGTTTGACAAAACTGAGTTTAATGTAACATTTTTACCTTTGCCAAGAAAGTTATGTTATTGCTGGCATCAGTTTGTTTTTCTATTTGTTTGTTTGTTTCTCTGTTTGCAACATAACTCAAAAGTTATGGACGGATTCGGGATCCCAAAACCAAACAACACATCAAAATTCTAATTTACAATATTTATTACAAAAAAACCTGAGAAGCAAGCTTTCCTATAAATAGGGTACAAACATATTAGACAAAACTTTAATGCAATTTAAGGATTCACCCAAAAAGAAAACTGATATAAAAATGTTCAAACTAACTTTGAAACACTGAAGGATTCATCCTCTGCTTTATGATGGTTTGGCTACGACATCTATCAGCACAGTTTGCTGCAAGTCATCAGTTAACACAGTTACACATTATGCCCAAACACCGAGACAGCTCAGACACTTAACAGAGAAACAGAGTTCAGATTATCAACCACCAAGTTCTGGGCGACTTGGTCGCATCTTCTGTTATGTGGGGGCGGAGCCTCTGTTGCAGCACATGGAAACTCTGGGGTCACTTTGAACACAGAACAGGTCACTGTGCTCGGTCACCAAAATTGAAAAATTTGATCTTTCCAGGTGATATTGTCAATCAATAAACACTATGTTGCCAAAAGTATTTGCTCACCCATCCAAATGATCAGGATCAGGTGTTCCAGTCACTTCCATGTCCACAGGTGTATAAAATCAAGCACCTAGGCATGCAGACTGCTTTTACAAACATTTGTGAAAGAATGGGTCACTCACAGGAGCTCAGTGAATTCCAGAGTGGAACTGTGATAGGATGCCACCTGAGCAACAAATCCAGTCGTGACATTTCCTCGCTCCTAAATATTCCACAGTCAACTGTCAGCTGGATTATAAGAACGTGGAAGTGTTTGGGAACCACAGCAACTCAACCACCAAGTGGTAGGCCACATAAACTGACGGAGCGGGGTCAGCGGATGCTGAGGCACATAGTGAGAAGAGGTCGCCAACTTTCTGCTGAGTCAATCACTACAGACCTCCAAACTTCATGAGGCCTTCAGATTAGCTCAAGAACAGAGCAGAGAGCTTCAAGGATGGGTTTCCAAGGCCGAGCAGCTGCATCCAAGCCTCACATCACCGAGTAAAATGCAAAGCGTCGATGCAGTGGTGTAAAGCACGCCGCCACTGGACTCTAGAACAGTGGAGACGCGTTCTCTGGAGTGACCAATCACGCTTCTCCATCTGACAATCTGATGGACCAGTCTGGGTTTGGTGTTTGCCAGGAGAGCAATACTTGTAGAACTGCACTGTGTCAAGTGTACATTTTGGTGGAGGGGGGATTATGGTGTGAGGGTGTTTTTCAGGAGCTGGGCTTGGCCCCTTAGTTCCAGTCAAAGGAACTCTGAATGCTTCAGGACACCAAGACATTTTGGACAATTCCATGCTCCAACTTTGTGGGAACAGTTTGGAGCTGGCCCCTTCCTCTTCCAACATGACTGTGCACCAGTGCGCAAAGCAGGTCCATAAATGATCAACAATTATTTAATGATGATATTGATATTTGGGGTTTATTTTGTTACTTTCACACTCAGCGTGACCATGAAGTTCACACCAAACACAACTTGGGCGACCTCAGCAACCACTCTTCATGCAGACTCCATGTTCAGCCACGATCAGCCACAACCATGTGCGACCAGATCTCATGCATTGCAACAAATGTTCTGGTCAACGTGGTCGTATCTTCTGTTATGTGGGGGCGGAGCCTCTGTTGCTACAGATGGAAACTCTGGGGTCACTTTGGACACAGAACAGGTCGTTGTGTTTGGTAACCAAAGTTGAAAAATTTGATCTTTCCAGGTGATGTTGCTCCAGTCAGCGTTATGTGGGTGTGTGATGACAGCTGTGACACACTGTCTGTTCTACTGTTCAAAGAGTGACAATCCATGTCCCAATGGAAACATGAGTTAGTGAGAACATTAGTTCCATCTAGACAGACCGCAGAAAACTCACAGACGATGCTGCTGTGGGTGGTAGGTGAGTGAACAGGAAACAGTTAGAATGATGTCAGCTATGATATGGTATGATCACAAGTGAAACTTGAGCTGACGTGATGTCACTGAGCGACGGCAACAAAATGTGGAATTTGTACAGGTGACGGTTTGCAACGTGATCTTGATCACCAAGTAGTGTTTGGTGTGAATGCACCTCTATACAACAGCTTATCTCTTACATCCTGAGGTCTTTTGCTCCCTCTAGTGGTGTCCTCCAGTATCACACATCATATACAGGAAAGTATAGAAACAAAAACACTCATAACACCAACAGACACTAACATGAGCTCCAGCTTTATACATGCACAAAGCCTGACTGCTGCTGCTGGTTCAAATCCCCACGTTGGTCTCTGACTGAAGCTCACTCTGTCTTGTTGAGCTTCTCCATGACGTGAACACTGATGACAGCAGACACCATGATGAACAGACCCACAGAGACGATGATTATCTTCAGCATGCAGAGAGAGACTCCAGCTGAAGAACTGTCTGGAACTGGAAAACAACAAAACAGGTTGGTCCATAATAAGAGGGATAAAATAATCAATCAATCTTTATTTGTATAGTGCCAATTCATAACAAGTGTTATCTCAAGAAACTTTACAATAGAGCATAAAGCTCTTCATATTATGGATACACATATATGCATAGATACATATATAGATATAAAATACATATATACATATATATACAAATATATACATCCAACACCCAACATGAATCCAAATAGCCAATCATGGATCCCTCCATCATGGCGGCAAGAAAAAACCTTCTGTTAAGCAGCAGGAAATCTTGAATGTGGATCCCAGTCTCATGATGAACAGCAAATCCACACGATGCTGTGTTGGGTGTGAGGGCAAAGGAAGGGAGGTAAGAGGAGACAAGTGGACTAGAATAAGAAGTAAAGTTAGGGATAGGTTCATGAACCATAGACCTGTCATCCGATTTATTAGAGGTTTGCCTCTTGAGATGCTACATCACATTTTCAGGAGTGTCCTCATGTCTGAATGGTTGTGGTGATCATTTTATCGAAGTATAATCAATGATATTCTTACTGAAAATAAGAAATTTATGGTAGTGACGAACTCATGTACGCCCAGACCACAAGTGCATCCCTACCATATTTGTCTCCATTAAATATAAATGTGTTAAAGGCCTCTTGAGGTGTGACATCCCATTTTCAGAGGGACCTCATGCCTATGTGGTAATTAAAAATACATAATGATCAGAGTAATAAAGTATCTTTCATTCTCACCATCAGGCTTCCCACAAAGATCTTCAACAGTTTTGGTGTCCTCTTTGGAGCTGACCTGGTTGCTATGGTGACAGGTGACAGAGCCGTTCTTCAGGTAGACCTTCACTGAAGCTCCAGGTGGGATGTTCAGGGTCAGCTCTCTTCCCACATGAGAGCAGGTTGTGTTTTCACAGATGAAGGTGCTGCTGAGGCTAACATCCAGAGTTGTGCAGGTCACTGTGAGGTCAGAGCGATCTGAGCTGCACTGTTTCACTTTAAGTTTCACGTCAGACACTGGATCTGTAAGAATCAGAGGACAGTACGTGAGAGGTTTATTTTTAATGTATTTTTTGGGCATTTTGTGACTTTATTAATAGGAGAAAGACAGTGGATAGGCTTGTGAAAGGGGGTGAGAGAGTAGGGGAAGATGCTCTGCAAACTGGCCAGATGCCGGACTCGAACGCTGACCAGCAGAAGCATGAACATGGGGCGTGAATGGTTGCCAAACACTCCGCCAAACCAGCACACCGTGAGAGAGCTTTTTAATCAGGGGAAGCTCGAAGCAGAATTAATGTCTTATTCTGCTCTCTCACTAAAATTACAACCACAGGTTAACCCGCTAACAATTGGCAAGTGACTCTTTTCCCACAGCCAGCAGACCCAGGTCTAACAGGCAGCAGATGAGCTGCACAGCTGCTTTTTTTTCCTCTGGCTGTGATGACATCATCAGCAAACAAAGCCCCTCCATGTTAACAATGGAAAGGAGAATGGAGGCCAAGGGCACGGTTTTCTTGACTTTGTACTTTGTACTTTTGTCCTTTTTTGTCCTTCCTGGATGGAATTAGTTGCTGAGATGGCAAAGAGTCACGGAAGTTACAGATGGAAAGGGCAGGCGCAATATTATGCTGTGAGGACGTTACACCGATGTCATCCGTAAATTAGCGTGTCGACCCGGATATGATGTTTTCAATGAAGCTGATTGGAGACGAGCTGATTAAAACCTGTGGCGCCTGCAGGCGTCAGGTTCAAAGAGTGACAATCCATGGTTCTTTGTTCAGTCTGAAAGGGGTATTAGTGAGGTAACTTCAGGGTTAACCCTGGTTATTGACAGCACAAAGCCGGTTCATTTCTTATCGGAGTAGATCACTATGCGGGACTCAGGGTTCGTTTACAAAAGGCCTAAAACGGTCAAATCGGATAGGTTTTTTTATTGCATTTCGGCCTTGCGTTTACATGGGAACTCAATGCTGATTGCCCAAATCCGGAAACTTTTGAAACCAGGCTCCAGAGTGGAGAGTTTTCAATACTGTCCTCCATGCAGCGCCGTGTAAACCCAAATCAGAGTGTTTCAGGGTGAAACACTGATGTCACTGCATGCGCAGTACTCTTTCACATGAAGACTGTGCACGCATACCAGGAACAACAACAACGGCTTCGGCCGTCAACAACATGTGTGTTGCTTACTGTGCCCGCGTTGTTATCCAGAAAAAACTATCCAGACTGATTTGTTGCAGACTTTGCATCCTTTAACACTTTTTGGAAGGAGTGTATTTGTGGGCTCGGCCAGAGTTGTTTATTTTACATGACAGCCTCACATCCATCCATCTCTCTTGTCTGTTGTCCCCTGTTTGTTACCGCCATCGGCACTAACCTTGCGACAACTGCCACCCAGGCTACTGCAGGTGGCATTTCTCACGAGGCTAGTGACAGTGTTCAGTTAGGAGCAGACGCAGAGGATTTTTTTTTTTTTTAATATGGGAGAATTATGGGAAAATAGTAATACAGGAGGACGGCGGGAAAGAGGGGTAAAATACGGTAGTTTCCCTGCCAAAACAGGAGACTTGACAGCTATGGACCTACCAGACGCAGTTATGCTTTTGTATTTATTTTTTATCTGCTCTCACGACCTCCTCACTACAGAGGGATTACATCTGGGTAGGGATGTATATTGTTATGATTTTATCGATACTGATACAGATACCGCTACTCCTTATCAATATCGATACTTATCAATACTCTTCTCGATAGTACAACACGTAATTTTGTGTAAAAAATAAAGACTTTACAAGATATTATAAGTTTCAGCCTTCTTTTATTACCACAAGGTAATAAAGCTTCAACAGAATAGAAGTAATGCATTACAAATGCTTCTCGGAGGCAAAAAGAAAGCTAAGGAGATGGCAAAACCTCTTCATGCCACCCAACAGACTGCATGTACAGGCAGACCCATGTATCAGTGGGGCTAAAATCACTGCTGACTTCTAGGGCTGTCACTTTATATTAGATAGTCATATAAGCGTTCGAATATGGGGATAAATATCCGTAACCGAATAGTAAATAAATATTCAAATGTAAAATATTGAGTGTGGCAGCACATCAGGGCGCCTGGAGCAGTGTACCATTTCATCCAACAGAGGGCGCTGTGTCAGTCACATCTGGTCTCTTGACCTCAGTAAACAAAGAGTTTCCGCTCTGAGCGGGCATTAATAGCTCTGATTCATCTGAAGAGAGTCGTGCTGTCGGCTTTTCATCCAAGTTACACGGCTTAGTGAAGCGGCGCTTCATCAAGAGTTTAACCCCATGTGAGTGTGTTTTTTTTCGGCAGGACTTTTACTGAAGGGGCGGATAATAGGGTCTCTGTCATTGTCAGTGCTGCAGTCTTTAGTGTTAACCAGGCTGATACAGGGGTTCGTGCTACAGGCCCCTGATTTCTATCTAAAACTCTGTCTTTGTTCGAGTTTTAGTTCATTAAAAACTCTAACTAAAATCTGTCTATGTTACAGAGAGTGTTGTTGTGTATTCCCCACTGTTAATCTTTATACATTCTTTTGTTCATTCTTCACCTCTCTCATGGGAACAACATTTACATCCAAATCAAATCAGAATCTTCACACTGACTTACTTCTAAATTTATTCTGATTTTGCCTTTATTTTGAGTGTTAGAATATAAACAAAGTCAATGTTTCACCCAAAAAACATTTGAACTGTTTATTTTCAGATACCAAGCATCTTCATATGAGCAGAACTGTTTACGTCTTAAAGTCTTGTACACTTACCACAAAGATCTTCAACAGTTTTGGTGTCCTCTGTGGCGCTGACCTGGTTGCTATGGTGACAGGTGACAGAGCCGTTCTTCAGGTAGACCTTCAGTGAAGCTCCAGGTGGGATGTTCTTCTCTCCTCCATCATGAGAGCAGGTTGTGTTTTCACAGATGAAGGTGCTGCTGAGGAGACCGTCCAGAGTTGTGCAGGTCACTGTGAGGTCAGAGCGATCTGAGCTGCACTGTTTCACTTCAAGCTTCACGTCAGACACTGGATCTGTAAGAATCAGAGGACAGTACATGAGAGGGGTTTTTAATCAGGGGACGACTTTCTGTGACATATTTGAGATGAGAAGATACTTACCCAGAACTCTGACCTGGTATTTAACTAAAACTCTGTTACCTCTGACACCATAGACTACAGCTCTGTATTCTCCACTGTCAGTCTTTTGTACATTCTTCAACAGCAACGACTGATTTTGAGGAAAAACTTCAGCTCTTCCCATATAGATCCCGTATGGTACCATTTTATTTTCATTTAGCCTAACAATCCTCATTGTACTGTTGAATTTCCAAAACATGACGTCATTCTTCTTTAAGGTAACAGGTTCCCCGACATCCAGGAGTAAATCTGTTCCTGTCTTCACATACAAAGTCTCCTCTCTTACGTCACCTGGAACAAGAACAGAAGAAGAATATCTGTGATTATATGTTAAATGCAGTCAGGCCCTCCCTGATACACAGAACACTGATGTGTGTAGGGCCTCATCATCTGTGATCAGATTGGGCTCTATCCCAAAGAGTTTCTCAAACCAATCATCTGAAAAGAAAAGTGAAGACACATATAATGACTGTTTTTGTTTTTGATGGACCACTCAAAGTTATCATTGACAGTCTTACAAAAATACTCTTCAGACCTCCATATTCTTTTGAAATTATTGAATAAATGTTGATTTATGGTGAAAAGGAGAAAGAACCTTTGGGAAGAGAGGAAAGAGCGCAGGCCGAAGAGGGCGTTACCAACATCCACAGAGGCTGGCTCACAGCAAATCTGCAGAAACTGCAACAGAGACTGTCATTCCAGCATCGGACTGTTCAGCCACAGCCAGAGATGTCCACGAGTCTCTGATTTAGAGTCCGAGTCCAGTCACGAGTCTTTGAGGGGCAAGACTTGACGAGTCACAAGTCTTTGATCTAGAGTCCGAGTCGAGTCACGAGTCTTTACACACACACACATATACGTGTATATATATATATACAGACATACATACATATATATCTATATCTATATCTATATCTATATATATATATATATATATATATATATATATATATATATATATATATATATATATTAGGGCTGTCAAACGATTAAAAATTTTAATCAAGTTAATTACAGCTTAAAAATTAATTAATCGTAATTAATCACAGTCCAAATTATCCCCAAAATATGACATATTTTTCTGTAAATTATTGTTAGAATGGAAAGAAATGACACAAGGCGGATATACACTGTGCAGCAACATGCTGTATTTGTTCATTACAACCATAAATTCACACTGGATGGCATTAATATTGATCAAGAATACTATTTCTTAGGCAGTATTCTTTTTTCTCTTCAAAATCAACAAGATTCTTTCTTTCTTTCTTTCTTTCTTTCTTTCTTTCTTTCTTTCTTTCTTTCTTTCTTTCTTTCTTTCTTTCTTTCTGTCAGTAACAGGACACTATTTTCCCCCTCTTCAAACTAGCACAACAGGGCCACTTTTTTTTCTTATCAAAAATTCAAAACCAGAACATCAGGCTACATCTTCCTGCTTTGAGCTTCACCATTTAAATCAAATGTTTCTTCTGCTGTGTATGTGTGTACATTTAAATGTGGCCCTCTTCTCTACTCATCCTCTAGCTAGTCGCTGAGGCAAACCAACTTATTCACATTTTCTGACAGAAAAGCTGCCCTCTTCTTGTTCACAACATGACCAGCTACTAAGAAGAGTCTTTCACACGGAACAGAGGTTGCAGGAGCAGATAGATATTTACGAGCCAGTGGGGCCAGCTTCTCGTGGGCTCCTGCATGAGATGACCACCACCGCAAGGGAGAGTCTTCCATATCAATGGTGGCCTCTGCTCTGTACCTGTGTATGGCTCTGTCAGGCTGTACCTCCTCCTCAGATTCAGAATCTGACCCCAGCTGTAGCAGAAGGTTCATTTTCTTCTTGGGTGGCCCATCTTCAGTCTGTTGAGATCTTCTGGGTGATTCGTCTCGCAGCATTCCTCCAAGTGTGGTCCACACACCTTCTCTCTCTGTCTTGGGCAGGCTCTTTAAGTCTTTAAAACGTGGATCCAACGCCGTTGCAATCTTGAGCCAATCAAGGTTGATGTTCTCTTGGCGAGAGGTTAGGTCGTCCTTGATCTTCTCTTTGAATTTCACCACGTATGCAGGGTCCTCTTCAGACACTTCCATTGTATTCTGCAAGTGGCGGAGGGCAGGCAGTACCATGGAGCAGGAGACGTAGGCCTCTCCACCCAGGAGCTCAGTTACATACCTGCAGTGGAACACACACACACACACACACACACACACACACACACACACACACACACACAGACAGAGAGAGAGAGAGAGACAGAGAGAGAGACGGAGAGAGAGACAGAGAGAGAGACAGAGACAGAGAGAGAGACAGAGACAGAGACAGAGACAGAGAGAAGGAAAGATAAGTAAGTTACTTGAACACAACTTAGATAGATTATTCATTTCTTTCATTTAATTTCAGCCTGCAATGAATGGTCACATTATATAGCCTATTCATTTTATCAATTTGATGTCAGCCTACAATCTACAATATGTAATCACTTTATATCAATGGTTCTCAAAGTGGATTTATGGTCTAAATTGTCTAAAGGGTACAATTTGTAGGCTACACTATCAGAGTTAAGAGGAGACCTTGAAATTTGACAGTTTGAGAATCACAGCATTAAATGTCATGCTTACCGACAGGGCTGTAGTAGGGTCTCAAGTTTGTGGATTTTGTCCCATTCGGCTGGCGTCAGCATAACAAGTTTATGCTGCTGTTGGCTCAGGGTGGCTTTTATTGCAGCTTGATTGCGTGACAGGCGCTGCACCATTTCCAACGTGGAATTCCAGCGCGTTGTAACGTCCTGGGTCAGTGGCTCCTCTGTTTCTTTTTGTGACTTTTGCATGCTCAGCTCCGCCAGGTTCGCTGGGCTATGCTTGAAATGACCCACGATTTTGCGACACTTGGCCAACACAGTGTCAAACCCACTGTCGGTCAGACTCACAGTGATGCTTCTCTGTATGATGTGGGCGATACATGGCATGTGCTCGTATGGTAGGATGCGAGCCGCGGCGATCATATTACGTGCGCTGTCCGTCACTAAGATTGTAATTTTCCCCTCGATATCCCACTTGCGTGCAACAGTTTGGAACTGTTCAGCGCATGCCGATGCAAAGTGGCGTTCTTCTGTTTTCATTACAGTTAGTGTGAATGAGACCAGTTCCCATTTTTTAGTGATGTGATGTGCAGTCACTCCCAGGTAATTAGTGTTACTCACTGAGGTCCAGTGGTCTCCTGTCAGGGCGACATATTCCGTTTGAGATAAAGCCTCTTCTTTTTTCTTTTTCTCGGTCTCATACAGGCTGTGGATCCTAGTCATTATTGTGGCTCTGCATGGTGGCTTGTAGGACGGGTCGAGGGACGCTACTCTTACTGTTTTAGCGAGGCCCTTGTCTTCAACAATGCTAATTGGTCTACAGTCCTTTGCAACCCATTCAGCCATTGTGTTGGTTAATTTCTCCTTGGTGGAGTTGGTCATTGGCCGGCGTTCAGTTAGTGTAGTCTGTCGCAAGCTAGCTGTAGCTTTGGAACTGGAAGCCCCCGGATGTTTATGCTCGAGATGGTATTTCAGGCTAGAATAGCTCCGGTGGAACTGGAAGTCATTCCTGCAGTGACTGCAAATTACTATCTGCTTATTTATTGTTCCATCCGTATTCTTCTTAAACTGAAATTCCCCATCCAGAGGGCCAACCTGCTCTTCCTCCATGTTTACATTCACCGCACGCATGCATCCGCTCTGCTCACTGCGCGTCACTGCTAAGTGGTATTATGGGATGTATGGGGCGGGTCATTGTGCGCATGCGTCAAATGCGTTAAAATTTTTAACGGCACTAATTCTAAAAATTAATTATCGCCCGCTAACGCGATAATTTTGACAGCAGTAATATATATACATATATATATGATGTAGCCTCTGGCAAATATTAAATTTATCCAAACTTCTATTCAGACATTTTTTATCTTCCAGAAAAAGTTTCTGCTGTGCACATGCATGCCATGGTCAGATGCAAAACAAACTTGCCACGAGCAGCCAAAAAGAAACTATATGGCATTTAACAATACAATAAAATAAAGTAGTGAGTCGTGGTAGCTGTGCTGTTGGAAGTTTGTGTAGCAGTAGGTCAATATAAAGGGTAGCGAAGCTGGCGGAGGACCATTTGCGCTTGCCTTGATGGCTGATGATGACTGACTGACTGATGACTGATATGTGGGTTGGAAGGAATCTCAAATTCCCCGAAAGCCATGCAGCGCAGTTTTGCACCAGCAGCCCCCCCCGGAGAGCCACAGGCTCTCATGGAAATCGTGACGTCACACGCTCATAAAACATGTTATAGACTGAGAAAAGAAGTAAACAACACCTTACTTCGCTTCTCTAAGGTCCCTTTGCTGGTCCCAACCACACAGCTTCGGGATTTATTCAACTTCTATCCACCTATAGCCGCGTAGAAAAGATATTTCGTGTCGTGTACACAGTGTATATTTCTGTACCTCTACGGTTCACTTTTCTTCGTCCGTGGTGTCATGTTGTCTCTGGGACCCTCTGACCGACTGCTGACCATCCATGCTGCTGACCTGATGCTCGTGCTCTGTGCATTGTATTTTATTTTAAAACTTCCGGAAATTCCAAACAGTGACTTCCTGTCTGGTGCTTCCTTAACGACAGCGAATTTACAAGGTTTGGAAGTGGCCGCGAAGAGGGAGAAAAGCGAGGCGAGGTAAGAGAGGGGGACAAACGCTCCCAGCACACTCAAAAGACCATCCATAAAGTAAAGATTGCCCACGAGTCTTTGATCTCGAGTCGAGTCAATTCCTGAGTCTTTCAGGGTCGAGTCTGAGTCAAGTCTGGAGTCTTCAAAAATGCGACTCAAGTATGAGTCTTTAACTCGAGTGCCCATCTCTGGCCACAGCAGGCGCTGTAAAGCATCAACGGACTAACCCCTGGCGCAAACTCCATTGTCTTATGAGACAGAAGGAAGTCGACGATGATGTATGGTGATTGCACTGTAAAAATCTCTGATCTTTTATCTACGGTTGCTGATAAATGTCAGAAATCTCCATGGGAACTTTAGGACATGAGAACATTCAGGTTACCAGTTGATGCAGGTATGTTGACACATTTTTACTTATTCTGACCCAAATCAAGCTTTTTCAAACACAGAAGACAAACCAGACATGAAAGTTCATCTTTCAAGTGAGAGTTAGGCTTTCACTGATTGTTTTTTAGATAAAGGCACAGCCATGTTTTTAGTAAGTTTACTTCATAACTGCTCTCATTAGTATAAGCGCTCAAGGTGTTTCTGATAAATTATAGGATATACTTCAGAAAATGACTCACAAAATGACATTTAAAGCCACTAAGGAGGCTAAGTTTATTTGTTTGTCTTTTTGCATTTCTAGAACTTTATAGAAAAGCTACTGGATGGATTTACATGAAAATTTGACCAAAGCTGTGGTTTTGGTCCAAGAAAGGCGCCTTTCATTTTGGTGGTGATCCAGATATTTGGCTTAATGTAAAAACAATGAAATCCCAAAATTAAAAAAGCCCATAGGTTGACATTTGCTGGACTCTTAAAAAATTACATCTCAATAATTTCTTCACAGATTAACATCCAATGTTACAGGATAATGTATGTAAGATATTTCTATTATCAAAGTAAATTTCATCTTTATCTGATCCAGATTGACGTCACAAAAACACTGTTGCACACGTTTATAACAGGAAATCACATTCATCTCTGCTTTGAGGGTTTTGCCCTTTTTATGTCATTTTAGGATTTGTACTTAATTTGCAAACTGACATCAATGTTTTTCAGAGCTATGTGTTTTCATTTCCCAGCTTCCCTTGCAGTGTGGAGGAGCTCTCCACATGGACAGACATAAGTGGAGGCTCTTGTCCAATCAGAGCTTGTGATGATCCAGAATTTTATCTTTTATGAGGATGTGCAGTGGTGACTAGCCAATAGAGGGCGCTACCCCCCCCCCCTCCCCCAGTGGAGAGTGTGATATTAAATGTATTTACTTTATTTTGAAAAAATTGAATATTACCAAAACTTACTTATTAAAATGTGTAAAATAACTATTAACACATATATATATATATATGTATATATATATATATATATATATATATATATATATATATATATATATATATATATGTACATACAAAGTAATTAATTTTCATTAATGTAAAACAAACGTAGGCCTATTCGTCTCTACCTCTTCGTCTGATGGGCACTGGAAAAAGCGCCCATCAGACAGTGACGAATAGCCAATAAGGGACTGCTGCAAGGGCAAGATAAGCACATATCAACATGAATTTGGCCAATCAGCATCGTTGGAAATAATCTCCGAAAGGCGCTTCTGAAATTGGTGGAGGTCTGTGCTCTCTGAGCCCTTTTGTAGTTTTGGTTGGGTTTGTCTAAGTTCACTAAGTGGACATGTGGACTATCACCACCAACACTGACTGATGCTGGACTGATCGAAGCACAGTTAGCTGCTATGGGATCAACATGGACCATGTAGCAGGATGAAAACTAAAACTGTAGAAACTCTAAAAGGACAAAAAACCTCCAATCCTCCCTGACTGTGCCTTCCTGGACCATGATTGTAAATCTCCGAGAGACATGAGGCGCCATCAAGTCTGTCTTTAATTCCTGTGAATTACCACGAAGAGACATCTGTGTGGATGCGAGAGATGTGTTTACTTCTCTTGAACTTTCTAACTAAACAGTGATTGGCTGAGGCCTAATAATGTGTTCGAGGACAGTTCCTTCCCAAGTCATAAATAATTCTTAGGTGGCACCTAAGTTGACCTTTGACCTCTCTGCTCAGCCGAATCTCTCATCGGCGCCAGATGTGTTCTCTGTCCTGCACAGAAAAACCACAAACCCTTTAAACTCTTTAAATGAAACAATGGGCACATCTAACAATGTGATATATTATCCTGTCATGAAAAATGCTTTCTAATGTTGTGACTTGTGTGTTTTTAGCTCTAAAAATACCAAAGTTATGAGAAAGTTGGATCATCACTCTGTTTTATTGAAGAATGCTTTGGATTGATAGGATTTCTACACCTTAAACCAACACTGTGTAGTTTTTCAAACATAATATAGTCCTTAGATATTCATCGTCATGGTCCACCACTTTACAATGTGTTGAATGGCACCTCTGTCGTGCTCTGAAGTGGTCTGTATCGCTTTCACTGGCGCTATGTAACTTCGGGGTGGATGGCGGGAACCCTGCCACACTAAAAACTACAAGTTTGGACTGCTTTACCGCATAGGCTACGTCACTTCCCCCGATTCCTGATTTGTTTAAAACATGGAAGTGTCGGCGAAAGCCAAACGCAGAGCTGTAGTCATGGCGGAGGCAGCAAAGAACGCAAGAAAAAGAAAAGTTTATTTTGAGGATACAAAACAAAGAAAGCGAGAGAAAAACAAGCTGAATGCTCGGACCAGAATAAACATCGGTTCGGTATTCACTCGCTGGCGTGAAATAAAAGACGAGGAGGGATGTCCGACCGATGCCGACTTGGCCCTGTTATTGCTGGACTTGTAAGTACTTGTTGATTGTTTACCATCCGTTTCCAGTATTCTTGAGAACGTACCAGTATGTAGTTTTGTTTAGACCTATTTCAAGTGTGTGATATCACCAGCTCATCGTTGTCTTTACTTTTATTCACTTTATCGTTTCAACAGGACGGTGGCGGGGGCGACTTCACGGTAATAAAACCAAGTTGAACTTAGCGATTTTTAACATCGTCATTTAGTCAAAAATAAATACATTACCCCATCACTATCCATCCTGCAAACAGCCGCTGAAGACAGAAGAATACTTTTGAGTGAAGTCCTGGCTTCTGTGATTCGCCTACAAAACAAACGCACGTGACCGGCAGATCTGTATCGTTACGGCAGTAAGCGCGCGCTAGGGCTCATGGGTAGTTGAGTTCTCGTTCCAGTCAAGCGAGAATCTTCCGTAGTGCTGCTTTAGGTTGAATTTGAATTGTTTAATTCTTTCTTATACTTATAAGTATTTGGTACAAATATAGTATTTGGTATCAAATTCATCACCATGAGATTGCCTATCCAGTTGGAGTGCTTATATTGGATGTTTAATCAAAATACAACTTAATTTTGGCCAAATATAAGTTGATAAAGTTTTGTTACTCATCTAAAAGCCCTCCCCCTGGGAGTAGCTTAAAACTAGAGCTTAAAACTACTGCTTTCTCTTCTTCCTCCTCTTCTTCTTCACACCACTTCTTTGACTTTTATGTCTATTTGGCTCCCATATTTATTCTTTCCTTTTGTCTAAGTTTTTGTAACATGCTGCCGATAAAAGCCAGTAAGCTATAAGACATCAAAGATTTGTTTAATAGTAAATGGACTTTGTTATTAAATTCAGAATAGTATTCAGCTGGCCAACGAATTCTTGTTTTTTGGAATTAGTTACAAATCTTTTTTTTTTTTAATTACAATCGAGACATCAACGTTCCAAGCTCCAGCTTCACCTTGAACAGAACCTGCCAGTCCAATCTAAGACTTCTCTCCTGGGAAACCTGGGATCAGCTCACATCAGAACAACCTCTCTGGATACAACTACGCTGAATAGAGTGTGGACTTCAGCCTCCCTTTGGGACGACTCCAAACCAGAACAGTCCTTCAGGCTCTCCAGTAGCTCCAGAGCAGTTTGAAATCCAATCATAAAAGCTGTATAAAGTAAGGCGGTTCTGTATTCCTTCAGATGGGCTTGAGTGTGTCTTGGTTCAATTCTCTAATAATTTCCCCCTTGATTTGACCTTTCACAAGTAGGTTAATTCGGAAATTAATCCTCTATAACCACTCCATATGCTTAAATGTTCCTTAAGGGTTCATATTTTCTTTCCTGATTGACAGCATCATTAATTCAGTATAACTCTGACATTTTTCCTTCTTGTGTTTATTTTATTTCATTTTGTCTTACATATTCATTTAAAAATAACCCTTATATTTAAATTTATGTCTGTTGGTATTCTATTTGGAAGATTGACATCACTGCATGAGAGTTCTGTCTTTAGATTTGAGATTGATTAAACTGAAAAAGTTTGACTTAATTGATTTATCTAATTTAAATGAAATAATTCATAAATCAGCTAATTAAGTTAATTTTGCCTTTTTTGTATAAAAAGGATGGTTCCCCTTTAATTAACGAGAGCAAAACTGGCTACTAAATGAATATTAATTTCTTTAATTAATATCCAATAATATCCAGAAAATAATCGCAACAACCAACATCTCTGAAGAATTTCTCCAAAGTTGCAGGAAAGTTGCAGTGATTGGGCAGATTTTCAGAGTTACACTTAATTTATATCAACTGTTGTGAATAAAAAATAATTCTTAGGAGGAATCTCGGTACTAAGCAATGCAGCAGATGTTAAAGCTGCACATGGAGACAGCAGGGTGTGGACATGTTTTTGTGTTTTTTGCTTTATTGTGACCCTGTGCAGGACATTTGAGCAGAAGTTGCTCACACTGCTGCATCAGTGGTTGAAGATGTGTGAAAGGGCTGGTGTGATCTGCTGGGTAAAGGTTTTTTAAGTCGTCATGCAGACAAGAAAAGATCTGTACAGGCTCAGGTTCATTTGTCTCCTATAGACATTCTCAGCACAGCCACAGTTTGCTATTTTCATGACCTCCCAGTCTATCTGTATTTGTCTTTATCTCCACTTTCTACTCTGATGTGCTGCTTTACCTGTTCTGTTCTGAACAGATTCATGTCTGAAGGTGGTTTCAGCTTTGGCCCTGTGGTGGTCAGGCGCTCACCTGTTCTGCCCGTGGTTTTCCGCTCTGAGATGTGGTAGAGCAGTGGGTTTCAAAGAAGGAGGTCCACCCTTCTATAAATAAGGTGGCAAACCAGTAACAATGTTCTGCTCAGTCAAATTCTGCTGTTTGTAGAACAATGAAGGCCCACAAACACTGCTGTTTAGAGTTTAGGTTGTTCTCAGGCGGTCTTGAAAACAAAGAAAAAAACTCCTCAAGCAAAGTCTGTAAAACAGAAATTAGTTTATTTTCAAAACAATTCAAGGCAATAGTTGAAACTGAGGCTTTTTATTTTCCTTGTTATTTTTATACCTTTTCTCATGATTTTTACATTGTTACATTACATTGATATGTAACCAAATCTCTCTTTCTTTGTCACTGCTGTGATGAATGATAAAGTACAACCTGAGATAAACTTACTGTGATACCATGTGCTCGTGCACTCCTCCACCTGTGCTCTGGATGGAGTTGTAAATATATTTGACTGTCTCTGTATGATGAGTCTAACTGAAGGACAGTTAGGTACACATGATCTCCCTACTGTGGAAACAATCAATTCAGAGATAAGAACTAAATAACACCCGTCAATAATCAATATAAACATCAGATCAGCTCAGACTGATGACCAATAGATGACAGGAACACTGTCAGCACTGGTTTAATTGTGTTTAAAATATATTTGTTCCACAGTTGATAAAAGCAGAGTGAGTCCACATAAAGTTTCTTTTTTTGTAGTTTCAAAAAAAGCTCATAGCTCCCTCTGATTTACATTTTGTAGAGTTAAACAATGAACATTGAACTCATTGTTGTTTCTGTGGATTCTTTTCTCTACAATTGTCTCCAAGTGAAGCTGAGAACTTTGGACACTGTGGACTTTTATCAAAAACAGTTAAAGACCCATCTGTTCAGACTCAGGCTTTCATTGCAGAGCTCTTTATGACGTCTGCTTTTCAAAGACACAAACTGGACAAGAGCTCCAGGAAGAAATACTCAGAGCTCTGGTGGTTGTTGAATCAATCAAAATAGAAATATCTAAACAAAATAAATGAACATTTAGGAAAAGTCAGTCTTTTTCTCCACAAAGTTAAATCACCATAGGATCTTAAAGGTCATGGTGGTGTTGATGATGTTTTGTCACTTTATGTCCAGAAAATAAAAAAAAATACCCTTGAATAAATGTTCTTCTCTTACCTTCTGCCTCGATACAGAGCAGTCCCAGAATCACAAAAACAAACATGATGGGGTCGTTGTTGTCCGTCTGTTCTGTGTGCTGCACTCTGCTGTATGTGAGAGTGATGTGTGAAACAAACTCACCTCAGTGTTTGAGCTCTCTGCTCTTCCTGTTGCACCCACGAAGTCTGTCTAATGCTTTATAAAAGTGATGATGATGTCAGCTTTATACTTAAAATTATTCATTAAAAGAAATGGAAACAATTGCTGTCAGATTTTTTTTTAAACAAAACAACCATTTAGTTGTACCAGCCATGACTGAGCCTCACTTTACAATTTTAGAAAAGAAGGGCCTGAGTCATGGCTTTAGCATCCTTGATTGTACCAGTGGCGATTTCTCTAAGACTGCAAGGGAAGCTCAGCTTCCCCTAAAATGTCCCCAAAAAAGTGGTGATACGTACTGCTGTGTGTACATTTCATTGACTAAATATGCGCTACTGTACCTTTATCTTTTGTTCAGAATCAGCTACTTATCACAGGTAACTGAGCGTCTTCATGCTTCGATGGGGAAGCGTAGAGTAGGTTGTTCCACTGTGGAAACATCGGACGCTCAGCGTCTCTGGGGGTCTATGAGGCAGTGGGCTGGCCTGGATGCTCGGCTTCTGAATGATGATTGGATGATCTGTCTGAGGCCGAATCTCTTTTTGATTGACAGTGAAATGAGCCAATCAGTGATCTTTAAGTATAACCCTCCACCGGAGCATCCTCTAAGTTTTACATTCAGCTGTTCTGGAGAGGAGCTTCTCCTGTTTTAAGCGGCTCAAGTCTTGCACCAAGACCTTTTAAGCAGTCTAGGTCTGCTGGCCATTGAGAGAACACTGGTAAAATCCCTGGAAAAGACACCTAGTTGGTACGACAGGGTCACAGATCATATTCTTGAAAAGGAACGGAGGGTAGAATTTAGATTTTAATAAACAAATTTATGATGTAGGCCGGAAAAAAATGAGCTTCCCCTCCTTGACTGACCAGCAGCCGCCACTGGATTGTATGTATAGGAAAATTCCTCTCCTATGGAAATCCTCCCATATGTTTTTTGTTCCGTGAAAGGTAAATTTTCAAAATATGTTCAATTTCCTTCACTATTGCCATTTTTTTTATTTTGCTCCTAAATTTTACATTTGTCAATGTGAAACTCTGTAAGAGGCAGAATGAATGAGAATGCATCTCCCTCCTTGTTAATATGATCATAGCAACAAAAAAGTGTTTTTATGTAATAAACAGCGAAATTAGAAAAATGTCAACCAAAATGAAATCATTAACATCGTCCCACAGTTTGAATGTAAATGCACAAGACCAGAATAAATGGGAGCATGATTCAGGATGTAAACCATAAAAACAGTTTACAAAGATATTACTTTTTTTGACTTTGAAAAAAAAAGTTTGTTTCACAGGATAGAATCTAAGAATGAACTTAAACGAAAGTTCTTTCACTTTATTTTTCAAAAGGCATTTTTGTGGTAAGGACCAAACTTTTTTCAAGTTGATATTAATCCCACTAACTCCCAAATGTACTCTGATAGACTGCTGCTGGTCGTCTCCTCAAACTCTAGAATCTTCTAGGATGAGAGAGAGAAGTCATGACCAACACAGAGACAGCTGACAAATGTGACCCCTAAAGAAGAGGGAGTTCCTGGAGATGTGTTCATTTTCATGTATAACTATTAAACAATTGTAATAGTTAGACTGTCCTGTTTCCAGAGTCTATTTATTATATATTTTTTGGAATACAAAACACACGTAAGAGGTAAATTAACTGTGTTCACCTTCAGTTGTTTTGGTGCTCATGAACAAAGACCTCATGGCTGATGACTCCCAAAATCTCATCAATTCAACCTTAAATCTGGGTGGACGTCAGAGTTTAAGAAAATCCCTCAAAGACTGTAAAGTATCCTGACCATAGGGCTCCGACCAGTGCTGATAAATAGATTCACAGACAGGAGAGAGCTGAAGTTTGAGGAACAACAAGAAAGAATCTGAAGAGATCTGCTCTGGACATAAACATATTTGTTCTCATGATGGATTCATGTTGGGTTTGGACAAATGTACGTGCAATTACATCCCAGATAACAAAATTCTTCTGGCCAAATCTGGGCCAGAATTCACATGCCACATCGCCTTATCTGGCCCGTATTTGATTTGGCATGATGGCACTTGGGCGGTCCACTCTTGTTTGCAAGAAGTGGGCCACAATGGAGCCATCACAAGATATAAACCAGAAGAACCCAGCAAACTGAACCGGGCCACTTTAGGCTAGTTAGTTTGCCATATTTCAGCCAAAGGTGGGCTGTATTTGTTTTGTGATAATTGGGCCAAATGTAGCATGTAGCACATGGGCTGGCGTAGGTTCATGTCTGTTTCATACGGGCCAGAAGAACGCCTAAAGTGACAGACTGTTGCCGGAAGTGGCCCACATCCGTATGCTATCTGGGATGTTAAAACAGTGTCCAGTATAACTGAGAACACCCCCTATTTAAAGTTAATAAATATCTAAATGGACAACAGGAAAATTTCCAAAGTTTAACAAAACTGAGTTTAATGTAACATTTTTACCTTTGCCAAGAAAGTTATGTTATTGCTGGCATCAGTTTGTTTGTTTATTTGTTTGTTTGTTTTTCTGTTAGCAACATAACTCAAAAGTTATGGACGGATTCGGGATCCCAAAACCAAACAACACATCAAAATTCTAATTTAAGAATATTTATTACAAAAAAAAACAGAGAAGCAAGCTTTCCTATAAAAAGGGTACAAACATATTAGACAAAACTTTCATGCAATTTAAGGATTCACCCAAAAACAAACTGATACAGCAATGTTCAAACTAACTTTGAAGCACTGAAGGCTTCAACCATTAGGCTTTTATGATGGTTTGGCTACAACATCTATCTGCACAGTTTGCTGCAAGTCATCAGTTAACACGGTAACTCATTAAACCCAAACACCAAGACAGCTCAGACACTCAACAGAGGAAAATATAACAGAAACAGAGCTCAGATGAACCTGATGGTGAGGTCTGATCAACAAATATTTAATGGTGATATTGATATTTGAAGTTTATTTTGTTACTTTCACAATTTGCATGACAACTAAATTCACACTGAACGTGACTTCAGCAACCACCATGTTCAGCCACGACCATGTGTGACCAGATCTCACGCAATGCGACAAACAAGTTCTTGGTGACTTGGTAGCATCTTCTATTATGTGGGGGCGAAGCCTCTGTTGCTACAGATAAAAACTCTGGGGTCACTTTGGACACAGAACAGGTCGTTGTGTTTGGTAACCAAAGTTGAAAAATTTGATTTTTCCAGGCCATGTTGCACCAGTCAGCGTTATGTGGGTGTGTGATGACAGCTTTGACACACTGTTCTGCAGACAGACCGCAGAAAACTCACAGACGATGCTGCTGTGGGTGGTAGGTGAGTGAACAGGAAACAGTTAGAATGATGTCAGCTATGATATGGTATGATCACAAGTGAAACTAGCTGACGTGACGTCACTGAGCGACGGCAACAAAATGTGGACTTTGTACAGGTGACGGCTTGCAACGTGATCTTGATCGCCAAGTAGGGTTTGGTGTAAATGTACCTCTATACAACAGCTTATCTCTTACATCCTGAAGTCTTTTGCGCCCTCTAGTGGTGTCCTCCAGTATCAGACTTCACATACAGGAAAGTATAGAAACAAAAACACTCATGACACCAACAGTCACTGACGTGAGCTCCAGCTTTATACATTCACAAAGCCTGACTGCTGCTGCAGGTTCAAATCCCCACGTTGGTCTCTGACTGAAGCTCACTCTGTCTTGTTGAGCTTCTCCATGACGTGAACACTGATGACAGCAGACACCATGATGAACAGACCCACAGAGACGATGATTATCTTCAGCATGCAGAGAGAGACTCCAGCTGAAGAACTGTCTGGAGCTGGAAAACAACAAAACAGGTTGGTCCATCATAAGAGGGATAAATTAAAGATCAGAGTAATTAAGTATCTGTCATTCTCACCATCAGGCTTCCCACAAAGATCTTCAACAGTTTTGATGTCCTCTTTGGAGCTGGCCTGGTTGCTCTGTTTCACTTCAAGCTTCACGTCAGACACTGGATCTGTAAGAATCAGAGGACAGAAATTGAGAGGGTTTTTTAAATGTATTTTCTGGGCATTTTGTGCCTTTGATAATAGAAGGGAGACAGTGGATAGGCTTGTGAAATGGGGTGAGAGAGTAGGGGAAGACACTCTGCAAACTGGCCACATGCCGGACTCGAACGCTGACTGGCAGAAGCATGAACATGGGACATGCCTGGTTGCCAAACACTCCGCCAAACCAGCACCCCTTGAGAGGGGTTTTTAATCAGAGGAAGCATGAAGCAGGATTAATGTCTAATACCATATCTCTCACTAAAATTACCGGATCAACAAGGGTTTTCCAAACACAGGTTAACCTGCGAACAATTGGCAAGTGACTTTTTCCCACAGCAGCAGACCCGGGTCCAACTGGCAGCAGACGAGCTGCACAGCTGTTTTTTTTTCTGGCGTCATCAGTGGACAAAGCCCCTCCATGTTTACAAAGGAAAGGAGCATGGAGGCCGTGGGCACGGTTTTCTTGACCTTGTACTCAGTACTTTTGTCCTTCTTTAAAAATGTACAAAGTCAGCGCTGATGATACCAAGGTGGATGAAATTAGTCGCTGAGATGGCAAAGAGTCACATAATTTACAGATGGAGAGGGTAGGTGCGATATTATGCCGTGGGGACGTTACGCCGATGTCATCCATAAATTAGCAGGTCGACCTGGGTGTGATGTTCTCACTGAAGCCGATCAGAGACAAGCTGATTAAAACCTGCGTCGCCTGCAGGGTTAGTCGAACCGGGTCAAAATATTGCCGACAGGAGCCGATTGTTTACAGGTTTAAACAGGTTCTTTTTTCAGTCTGAAAGGGGTATCAGCGAAGTAACTTCAGGGTTAACCCTGGTTATCAACCGCACAAAGCCAATTCATTTTTATCGGAGTAGATCACTATGCGGGACTCAGGGTTCGTTCACACAAGGCCTAAAATGGTCAAATCGGGTATGTTTTTTTATTGCATTTTGGCCTTGAGTTTACAAGGGAACTCAATGCTGATTGCCCAAACCTGGAAACTTTTGAAACCAGGCTCCAGAGTGGAGAGTTTTCAATACTGTCCTCCATGCAGCGCCGTGTAAACCCAAATCAGAGTGTTTCAGGGTGAAACACTGACATCATTGCATGCGCAGTACTCTTTCACATGAAGACTGTGCGCGCATAGCAGGAACAACAACAGCTTTGGCCATCTACAACATGTGTGTCACTTACTGCTCGGTTTATTATCCAGACAAAACTATCCGCACAGATTTGTTCTCCAGAAAAGAAACTCCTGCGTCTTTGTTCGTCCACTTGCCATTGTTGTTTGTGAAGTTTTCCTTATTCGTTTGTGTACTGTAGCAGTGCTGTTTCTCTGCAAACCTATACCACCATCTACTGAACTGGCATGCATACTACAGCAGTTTCATTCGTCTCCGTCTGAATGTGGGTTGACTTTGAATACATAAAGGAAAAATCTTTGCGTATTGAGTCACGGAGTCTCCGTGTAAACATAGCCTTACTCTGAACAGCTAACCTGCTCTGGAGCAGGATAAGTTGGAGGTGAATCTGATCCTGTACAAGCCCTCGCACCAGCCAATCAGCTTCTCCGAATCAATGGCCTGCCCTCTTTTTCTGAACCCGGTAGACGGAGGTGAACAACTCTTGAGACGAGCATTAAGATGAAAAAGGCTGTCCTGATACCGAGTTGATCCACTAGATCAACCTGACAATGCACTATGAGAGGTACTGGATCTCACGGCCCGGAATCATCTACCTGTGTGATATATGGGAGTCGTTAATTCCCTGTGTGACCTGCAGGGTGGTGAACTGACTGTCCTGCTGTCACTGTGCATTGCTCTGCTCTATAAACGTCAATTCTATAGCCCCTATCATACATTCAACTGCATCATGAAGTGACTGATTAATAAAAGCAATGTTAATGTGAAACAGCATCATGTCATTCCTGCACTGTATTCATTTTGTCTGAGGGCTTTTGTCTTTAAAGAATGAGGGTGTATTTTAGTCCAGCTGCTGATTTTTAGATTAAATTTCGGTCAGGCATCAGTTCAGTGTGTTATCATGATTTTGTTGCGTTAATGGAGTATGATATGACATGAAACAGACCGACCTACCAGACGCAGACACAGTTATGCTTTTGCATTTGTTTTTTATCTGCTCTCACGACCTCCTGACTACAGAGGGATTACATCTGGGGGAGGATAATTGCCAGACATGCTATACATTTGCACAGTATATTGTTTATTAGATTGATAAGTGTGATCAGTCTCAGATTTAGCCAATGATGAGTAATTTGTCATTTTAACAGTCCGCTATGCGTTGCCACACATTTTACCTATGATTGACAGCTGCTATGGTGTTTCCTTTCTCCATTATACTGACCTTGTAATCCTCATATTTTAACATTATCAGACGCTGCTCTTCACATGTGAGATATGGAGCTCTGTCAGTGCATTCTGGGCTGTTCTCAGTGGGTTTTCTGCTCCTGCGATTGGTCAGCTGCCTCCGAGCCCTCCCCTTATACGTGTGTGTTCACGGCTCTTGATGAGACAGTCCTGGGTTAAGTTACCCTGTTTATAATCCCAGCATTATCGATTATTCTGATTGCCATTGTTGGGGTTATTCAACCCTAGGCTGGTGAGTTACTAAGGCTAAGTTGACAGGGCTTTGTGCTTTCAGCCCCTGATATTTAACTAAAAGTCTGTCTTTGTTACAGAGACTACTGTCGTGTATTCTCCACTGTTAATCTTTATACATTCTTCACCTCTCTCATGAGAGCAACATTAACATCCAAATCAGATCAGAATCTTTACACTGAATTATTTCTATAATTATTATTTTGCCTTTATTTTGAGTGTTAGTCTGAAAAAAAAAAGTCAATGTTTCACCCAAAAAACATTTGAACTGTTTATTTTCAGACACCAACCATCTTCATATGAGCAGAACTGTTTAAGTCTTAAAGTCTTACACACTTACCACAAAGATCTTCAACAGTTTTGGTGTCCTCTTTGGAGCTGACCTGGTTGCTATGGTGACAGGTGACAGAGCCGTTCTTCAGGTAGACCTTCATTGAAGCTCCAGGTGGGATGTTCTTCTCTCCTCCCTCATGAGAGCAGGTTGTGTTTTCACAGATGAAGGTGCTGCTGAGGAGACCGTCCAGAGTTGTGCAGGTCACTGTGAGGACAGAGCGATCTGAGCTGCACTGTTTCACTTCAAGCTTCACGTCAGACACTGGATCTGTAAGAATCAGAGGACAGTACGTGAGAGGGGTTTTTAATCAGGGGACGACTTTCTGTGACATATTTGAGATGAGAAGATACTTACCCAGAACTCTGACCTGGTATTGAGCTAAAACTCTGATTGTGGTACCAAAGATTTCTGCCTTGTATTCTCCACTGTCAGTCTTTTGCACATTCTTCAACAGCAACGACTGATTTTGAGGAAAAAGTTCAGCTCTTGCTGTGTAGATCCAGAAAGGTTCTGGTTCATTTGTATGAGTTAATCTAACAATCATCAATGTACTGTTGAATTTCCAAAATATTGTATCATCCTCTTTTAAGGTCACAGGTTCCCTGACATCCAGGAGTAACTCTGTTCCTGTCTCCACATACAAAGACTCCTCCCTTATATCACCTGGAACAAGAACAGAACAAGAATATTTGTGATTATACAAAACCCCAAACCAGTGAAGTTGGCACATTGTTTAAATCGTAAATAAAAACAGAATACAATGATTTGCAAATCCCTTTCAACCTATATTCAATTGAATACACAGCAAAGACAAGATACTTAATGTATGAACTGGTAAACTTTATTTTTTGCAAATATTAGCTCATTTGGAATTTAATGCCTGCAACATGTTTCAAAAAAGCTGGCACAAGTGGTAAAAAAGACTGAGAAAGTTGAGGAATGCTCATCAAACACTTATTTGGAACATCCCACAGGTGAACAGGCTAATTGGGAACACAGGGTGCCATGATTGGGTATAAAAGCAGCTTCCCTGAAATGCTCAGTCATTCACAAACAAGGATGGGGCGAGGGTCACCACTTTGTGAACAAATGTGTGAGCAAATTGTCCAACAGTTTAAGAACAACATTTCTCAACCAGCTATTGCAAGAAATTTAGGGATTTCATCATCTACAGTCCGTAATATCATCAAAAGGTTCAGAGAATCTGGAGAAATTACTGCACGTAAGCGGCAAGGCCCAAAACCAGCATTGAATGCCCGTGACCTTCGATCCCTCAGGCGGTACTGCATCAAAAACCGGCATCACTGTGTAAAGGATATCACCACATGGGCTCAGGAACACTTCAGAAAACCACTGTCAGTAACTACAGTTCGTCTACATCTGTAAGTGCAAGTTAAAACTCTACTATGCAAAGCCAAAGCCATTTATCAACAACACCCAGAAACGCCGCCGGCTTCGCTGGGCCGAGCTCATCTAAGATGGACTGATGCAAAGTGGAAAAGTGTTCTGTGGTCTGACCAGTCCACATTTCAAATTGTTTTTGGAAACTGTGGTCGTCTTGTCCTCCGGACCAAAGAGAAAAAGAACCATCCGGACTGTTATAGGTACAAAGTTCAAAAGCCAGCATCTGTGATAGTATGGGGGTGTATTAGTGCCCAAGGCATGGGTAACTTACACATCTGTGAAGGCACCATTAATGCTGAAAGGTACATACAGGTTTTGGAGCAACATATGTTGCCATCCAAGCAACTTCTTTTTCATGGACGCCCCTGCTTATTTCAGCAAGACATTGCCAAGCCACATTCTGCACGTGTTACAACAGCGTGGCTTCATAGTAAAAGAGTGCAGGTACTAGACTGGCCTGCCTGTAGTCCAGACCTGTCCCCCACTGAAAATGTGTGGTGCATTACGAAGCGTAAAGTACAACAGCGGAGACCCCGGACTGTTGAACAACTTCAGCTGTACATCAAGCAAGAATGGGAAAGAATTCCACCTGAAAAGCTTCAAAAATTGGTCTCCTCAGTTCCCAAATGTTTACTGAGTGTTGTTAAAAGGAAAGGCGATGTAACACAGTGGTAAAAATGCCCCCTTGGCATTTTTTTTTGCAATGTGTTGCTGCCATTAAATTCTAAGTTGATGCTTATTTGCAAAAGAAAATAAAGTTTCTCAGTTCGAACATTAAGTATCTTGTCTTTGCTGTGTATTCAATTGAATATAAGTCGAAAAGGATTTGCAAATCATTGTATTCTGTTTTTATTTACGATTTAGACAACGTGCCAACTTCACTGGTTTTGGGTTTTGTATGTTAAATGCAGTCAGGCCCTCCCTGATACACAGAACACTGATATGTGTAGGGCCTCATCATCTGTGATCAGATTGGGCTCTATCCCAAACAGTTTCTCAAACAAATCATCTGTAAAGAAAAGTGCTGACAAATATAAAGACTGATTTTGTTTTTGATGGACCACTCACAGTTATGATAGACAAGCTTTTTCATTTAAAGGCACAAATACACTTCAGTATTCCAAATTCTTTTGAAATTATTGAATAAAGGTGTTTTTATTAAATTATAGGCTATATTTCATAAACGACTCACAAATTGACATTTAAAGCCACCAAGTAGGCTAAGTATGTTTGTTTGTACCAACTCAGCCTTTTGACAGATGTCATCGATAAATTCAGGGATATTTAATATTTAAAAAAACAGAACAAATCATTGTTTTATTCTGTTAATATGTCACGGAACTGAGAAAACAAAAAAAAAAATAAAAAAACAAAAACCAGATATTTTCTTAGTGTGGGATTTGAAAGTTTAAAAAGACAGCAGTTTATTATGTGGTGACATAAAAATGCACACAAATCCAAATCCAAAATAACTTAAAATACATTTTATTCAGTTGGACAAAGACACAAAGTTGATTTTGGTGAGTATCATATTATAAAAAACATTTGCTGTATGTATGTTAATGTTTTAAATAATACCTTTTAGTTTTTCAAACCTTTAAACTCAGCACGAAGAAATATCAGCTCTTTTGGTGTGTTTGCAGTTTTTTTTTCTGTATGCAAATATATTGAGAGAAACAAACAATGATATGATCCTTTTATACCACATTAAATATTCCTGAATTTATTGACCTGTGCCAAACAGTTGAGTTGGAAGTTAAAGGGTTAACTGATGCTGGGCCGATCAAAGTTAATAATGTTGATACATTTTATTTGTATTGTACTTTACATTTTCACGATCTTAAAGTGCTACAGAGTACAGATTAAAAAAAAAACAATTGAAAACAATTTATAAAAGTCAATATAAATAGATTCTTCATGTAATGGAGAACCCATAAAGGAAATTAGCAAAATGTTTTTTGTTTTTTTTTAGAGAGAGATAGGTTTTATGATTTCTTTCAAAATCTTCTGTAGACTGTGGGGCCCTCAGGTGGTCAGAGAGGAAGTTTGCTGCTATGGGATCAATATGGACCAAAATTTCTAAATAATGTCTCCAAAGTTGCAGTGATCAGGCAGATTTGCAGGGTTACGTGGATATTGGCTGAATAAACATCAAATGTTGTGAATACAAATGATAATTCTCTGGAGGGACTGTGTCATCAGCCAAAATGTTACAAAGCAATGCAGCAGATCTTAAAGCTGCACATGGAGACTGCAGGGTGGGGGCTCCAACTGTTGCATGGGTGAAGAGGTGTGAAAGGGCTGGTGTGATCTGCTGTGTAAAAGCGCTTTAAGTAGTCAGGCAGACTAGAAAACATCCATACAGGCTCAGGTTCACTTGTCTTCTCTTAACAGTTAGAGCATTCTCACCACAGCCACAACTGCTCTGAACAGATTCATGTCTGAAGCTGTTTCTAGCTTTGACCCCGCGGTGGTCGCCTGTTCTGTCCATGGTTTTCCGCTCTGAGATGTGGTAGAGCAGTGGTTTTCAAAGTTTGAGGTCCACCCTTCTATAAATAAGGAGGAAAACTAGTAACAATGTTCTGCTCAGTCAAATTCTGCTGCTTTTATGGAACAATGAAGGCCCACAAACACTGCTGTTTAGAGTTTAGGTTTTTCTCAGATGGTCTTGTAAACAAAGAAAAAAACTTCACTAGCAAAGTCTGTAAAACAGCAATTAGTTTATTTTCAACACAATACAAACATCAGATCAGCTCAGACTGATGACCAATAGGTGACAGGAACACTGTCAGCACTGGTTTAATGGTTGCTTTGAAAGCTGGTGACTTTTAGCCAGCTGAATATGTTTGTTACACAGCTGATAAAAGCAGACTTTGTCCACATAAAGTCTCTTTTTTTGTAAACAGAAGCCCATGATTCCCTCTAATTAACATTATGGTGACAGTGAACATTGAACTCATTGTTGTCTCTGGTTTCTTTTCTCTAAAATTGTCTCCAAGTGAAGCTGAGAACTGTGGACACTGTGGACTTTTGTCCAAAAATTTAAAATCCTATCTGTTCAGACCCAGACTTTACCTTATCAGTGTTTCTGTTGTTGCATAATTTGGTGAATTCTCTGTCTTTTTATTGATGTTTCATTGTAAAGCTCTTTTTGATGTCTACTTGTCAAAGGCACAAACTGGACAAGATCTCCAGGAGGAAATACTTAGAGCTGTTGTAGTTGTTGAAGCAATCAAAATAGAAATATTTAAACAAAATAAATCAACATTTAGGAAAAGTCATGATTATTCTCCACAAAGTTAAAGCACCACAGGATCTAAAAGGTCGTGGTGGTGTTGATGATATTTTGTCACTTAACGTCCAGAAAATTGAAAAGAATATAAACATGAATAAAAGTTCTTCTCTTACTTTCTGCCTCGATGCAGAGCAGTCCCAGAATCACAAAAACAAACATGATGGGGTCGTTGTTGTCCGTCTGTTCTGTGTGCTGCGCCCTGCTGTATGTGAGAGTGATGTGTGAAACAAACACCTCAGTGTTTGAGCTCTCTGCTCTTCCTGTTGCACCCACAAAGTCTGTCTAATGAGATTGTTTTAAAGTTTCTCTAAGAACTGTTTCAGCTTTATAAAAGTGATGATGATGTCTGCTTTATACTTAAAAAATATTCATTAAGAGAAAAGGAAACGAGTACTGTCAGAGTTTTTTTTTAAACAAAACAAGAATTTATTTGTACCAGCCAAGACTGATCCTCACTTTACAATCTTAGAAAAAAAAGGGCCTGAGTCATGGCTTCAGCATCCTTGATTGTACGTAGGAAAATTCCCCTCCTATGCCAATCCTCCCATGTGTTTTTCGTTCCATTAAAGGTAAATTTTCAAAATGTAGTGTTCAATTTCCTTCAAAAACGCAATATAATTTTTTTATTTTGCTCATAAATTTGACATTTGTCAATGTGAAACTCAGTAAGAGGCAGCGTGAATGAGAATGCATCTCTGTTACTATAATCATATCAAAAATAAAGTGTATTTCTGTAACAAAGAGAGAAATGAGATAAATGTCGGCCAAAATGAAACCATTAACATCTTTCCACAGTTTGAATGTAAAATACTCGAGCAAATGGGAGCATGATTCAGGATGTAAACCATAAAAACGCAATTTGAATTGGAAAAAAAGCTTCACAGGATAGAATCTATGAATAAAAATAAACTTAAATGATTTTTCTTTCACTTTATTGACAAAATGGATTTTGTGGTAAAGACAAAACTTGTTTCCAGTTGATATTACTCCCACCAAGTCCCAAAAGTATGCTGATAAAGACTAGGGAGTTCCTGGGTCTGTAATAATTGTAATAATTTGGCTTTCCTGTTTTCAGATGGTCAATTTCTATTAATTATATTTTAGTTGGAATAGAGTTAAACACACTCAAATTATCAGGTCTTTAAACAGTATGTGCATAATTGTTAAAATAATAAAATTATAAAAGATTAATAAGTACACAAAATATTATACATAAAATATAATACATAATTTCATAAAGTAAATAATACAGTTACAAGTTATGATAAATAGATTGATAGATACTTTATTAATATTAATTATAGATAAATAATAAATATAATTACATGTTTACAAATATGTAACTGCAAAAAAAGTCTATATTCTGGTATTGATCTGCAAATAACTGACAAAAATAAGACCAACTTCCGTCTTGTACTTCTTCCTTTCGGACCATAGGACCATTTTCAGCATTTGTGCATATCACTCCACCAAAAATAGTCAAGGCGTTTGGAAAAAAAAAAAACAGGACAAGTTTCCAACAAGTTCTACAAAATATCAAAGACTGATCTGGATCCCAGCAAAATTCTGGATTCTCCGATCCAGAACAAGAAAAATTTAGATATTCTTGAAATTTTTGTTGTAGCAAGAAAACAAATAAAGACAGAGACTTGCAACAAACGCCAAAATACAGCCAATATACCCTCGAAATCTGGAGTGTTCAATCAGATTTGTTGTATCTTCATAAACTCTGGACATAGATCCAGAAGAAAGCCGCCATAATGAAAAACATGATTTTCATGAATAACTACTGTACTAAAATACATATAATAATGAATCCAATTGCTATAGTATGTTTTAATGCTCAAGGAATCTAAATATTTAGATGAAATAAACATTGGGCTTATATTTATGGTGAAAATCACAATATGGGTGAAGACTGTGACGCTGGTGGAGGTCTGTGCTCTCTGAGTGCTTTTCTATTTTATGATGCATTTTGCCAACACTGTGAATGTAGGGTGGAGCAGGTTTGGGTCATAATTCCTTTAACTTTATTTTATTATCTGTCTGCTGGTAAAACACTTTATGCTACAGTTTTTGCATGAACATGTGCTGTACAAATAAAGTCTGATTGATCGATTGATTGCTTTTGCCTGATCCGGGGTTTTCTTCTCTGCCACTGACGTCATCCGTTTACACAGCAGTCCGGAAGTCTAGGCGTCTCCATGGAAACTGAGAGCGTCAACTGCCGCCGGACAGAGTTTCTGTCGCATTTAACTCGTTTTACCTCGTTTTTGATCACTTTGCCTCCTTTTTTTCAAACTGCAGGACAAGTTTTTATCCCCCTGAGGTTAAAAGTCGTGCTTCTGTGCTTTTGTGTATGGAGTATTTTGGAACATCGTCTGCTCAGAGCATCCAGGCTCTGTCTGCCTTATTATCAGATCAGAGAGGAGAGTCTGATGATGAATGTGAAGTAAGTCCACCTTAACATATTCTTATTTAGTATGTGAAGTGTTCTGGAAGCTTTGTTATATATTTATTTGTTTGATAAGGACAGTGCACATTAAGGAACATCTATTCAGAAATCAATAGGTGTAAATATATGCAGGATTATAGCATCAATGCTTATTTACATCTGCAGTCCCTCGGCTGGTCACACACAAACATCAAGTTTTTCTCAAAATGGGTAAAAGAAAGTTCAGATCTGCTGCTCCTGCAGACTGGGATGTGCTGTAGGAAGAACTCGGTCTTGGGGGATGAAGATGAAGCAGCTGTAGATGCTGTGACTGAGGATTTTCTGTGACTCTCATTTGATTATCTGTTTCTGTGTTTGTAATTTTTTCATATCTGTCATTTTGTAAATGGGCTGCTGCCTGTCTCTGTCTGTATTTTTGATCTCAGTGAGGTTCTCCTGGTCAAATAATGTTTAAGTAAATAAACATGAAGAGTAACAGCTCTTGATCTCAACAGAATGCACCACCGTATGCACGGCTCGGTCCAGGACACATCGGCCCTTCACCCAGAAAAGAAAAAAAAGGTAAATCTTTACATTTTCACATCTTTTTTTCACATAGTACCAGCTCAGTGGGCCCTTTGAGATGTCCAAACTGAATTATAAAGTGTCTTTTTCCACCATGTTATTTAGATTCAAGTGTGTACATGAAGAAGGACAGCAAAGATATCTGGGGCGAGGAGGAGGTGGCTGAGGGCTCTCAGTACGAGGATCATGCCGACCCACGACCTCAGCCGGAGTGAGAAATGAGCACACTGTTTCCACCCAATGAAGTCTTTTTAGTTCACCAACTTTATTGAACTGCACCTCCTAATTTAAAGTGCTTAATTACTGATGTTAGTTTAACTTCTTAAAGTTGAAAAACAAATATTCCATATAAGTGATACTTGATTAATCTCAAAGGAAATTCAAGCATTGTTGAAGCATCTATCAGCAGTTCACTTATTGCACACAAATAACAAGAAACACAAGTTACATAAAATTTTAAATCAAAAATTGTTTTTAATTAGACTAAAACCTAAACAAGACAGTTAAAAATTCTTAAACAAATAAAATAAAAGAAAGAACAAACAGAAATACAACAAAACTGAACTATCTTCAGGTCTTTAAAAAAAAAAAAACTTTAGGCTGTGCACCCGGATTTGAAACACCATCAAAATCATTGTCAGGCTATCATTGTAAAACATGAGAAAAACTGCCCTATCTCTTTTTTTTCTCCTAAATATTTGAAAAAATCCTGATTCCAAATCTGGTTCACAAAATTAGGGGTGTCCCGATGCAACTTTGTCACCTCCGATACCCAAATTGTAGCCTTGAGTATTGGCCGATACCAATACTGATTAGGTATCAGCAAGAATCAAACAGACTTTTACTTATTTTGTAGTATGGACTGTAAGAAAAGGCTTGATCAGGTGAGATTACTCTGCAGAGACCTGTAGTCAGCAATATTAGGTGTGAGAAAAACTGACCCGTTTGTTATTAACAAGTAGGTATACAAGTATACAAGTATACATTTCGACCTTAAACCTAAGAATATACTACAATTAAATAAAATACAAAAAAAAAATAACTTAAAAGACCCCGAAAAGTAACCTCAATAAATCCAATTAAATACAAAAACATATATTTTTAAATTGTAAAATAACACTGAATTTAACTTTTACACTCTACATATTCTACAATTGAATAAAACAAATAAAACGTTAATTAGAATGGCCTGCTTGTATTAGAGCGCTTATATTGGAGGTTTTAGATGCAGGCTGATATAATCCAATATTTGATTTTTTGCTGATATCTGACCGGTATCTGATATCAGTATCGGATCAGGACACCCCTAAACAAAACATTTGATAAAATCCAGATTTGGATCACCACAAAATCAAATCACCTTTTCCTCGTCCCATTATCAACCCATTTCATCCAGGTCCATTTTGTGGTTTTCAAGTTTTCTTGCTCACAGACAAACAGACAGTAAAAACCAGATCAGCGGAGGCAGTTACAAAGTCGGTAGACGTGAACTGAAAGGCTGCAGAATAGTTGATTATGGCAAGGTTCAGATACTGTGATGCACTTCCTACCATGACCTAACAAAACACCAGGGCTGAGGAAACCTTTGTGTATGCGACAGCGTCGGTTAAACCCTGATATACTGAGTTGTTCAACAGTGCCTTGGTTAAGAGAATAAACTGTATAATATGTTTTTTTTTCACCTTTGTGGTCAGGTATGAAATAATGTTGAAGCAGAGTGTGGGGACAGAAGATCTGTTCTTGGGATTAAATGGAAAAGACCCGTCGTCCATGTGCTGTGAGGCCATACTGGTAAAGTTTTCAACACCTCTGTTTTTAGAGTATCTATCTATCTATCTATCTATCTATCTATCTATCTATCTATCTATCTATCTATCTATCTATCTATCTATCTATCTGTTACATTGCAAAAACAGAACAGAGGCAAGAAAAGACTGACACAGTCATTCACTCTATCATAATAAAAAGTTCTGTGGATAGCTTGCTGGCTATAATAATAATAATAATAATAATAATAATAATAATAATAATAATAACAATAATAATAATAATAACAATAATAATAATAATAATAATAATAATAACAATAATAATAACACTAGTGTAGATTACATGTACCATGTAAGATTACACAGATGAGCATATTTATCAATGTGTGAAAGGCTTTAAGATCAACATGTAAACAAACCCTGTCCACATAGGAGAAGGGTATTTTTAATGCTTGTAGTTGTCTACAGTGGACCACAGAGGGCACCAGATAGCATGGTAACTTCGTACAACATAACACCTGAAGAGGTTATCAGCAGAGAATCTGCCAGTGATGTGAAAAAGAAGAGAGCAGCTTTTTAAAAAAAACTCTCTCCCATGAGGTTTTCCTGGTTAAATAAAGGTTAAATAAATAAAAAAATGTCATTGTATTTTGTCACCGTCCTGGTTACTTGATAGCCACAATGCAGTTATTACAGCTAACACTGCCTCTACTACTGCAGCAGTGTGATGAGTTAACTTGTATCCTCACAAAGAAAATGCTCTAGGAGTCAAGTGGAAGTGAATCAGACCACCTTTTGGCTTGCGAGGGTCCTCCTGGAGTTTTAGTAGGGCATCCCATGTGCCGGTCCAAAAATCTGCTCTGTCATTGGCTATTTATCTTGTTAGAGGTGGGATCCATGTAACTGTTTTGTTAAAATATATTTTAGATTCCTGATTTTATGATTTTTATAGATCTTTAACAACAGGACATTACAACAATAAAGGAAATCAAACTGTAGAGAGCTCAGAATTTTCTTATCCACGAAACTTTTTTTCTTAAACATTTAATAAATCACTTTAACCTGTCATTTCAGTTTAAATGTCTATTTCTCTCACTTTCTGCTGCTCTTTGTTGATGATGCTGAATGTGGAAATATTAATTTGGAAGACAGCATGTAAATCTTTACATCAAAGTTACATCAAATTAAAACAAAGCTTTCCATTAAGAAGTGCATCTACTTTATTCACAGTTGACTTATTTGTACAGTAAAATACTCCAAATTAATTTATACTTTGAGTCATTTAAATACATTTTCTGCTGCATTGCTGCATGTACATGCAATGATGATACTCCACCAAATATACCGAAGTAATACATTGATAACAAAATTGTATTTCTTTTAAAAAAGCTATTAAAAAGACTACCTGTTGAAAAAACTATTATCTGTGATTGAAATTGTATGGACAATGTATTTTTGAGACACTAATTCTTTTATTAAGGTTGTGAAAAATCACATTTTGACAAAAAGGGACTTTAAAACAACAAAAAAAGTTAACAAAACCAGGAAGAGCTCAGGATATCTTCTCTAAAAAAATATATATATTTTACATTTATTAAATTAGCCTTTAACTTGTTATTGCAGTTTCAATAGTGTTCCCCTTGGCTAATGATGATGTTAAATGTGGAACTGTTAGTTTTGTTAGACCTTTAATAATGACTCTGAATTTAACTATCTTTTTAAATATTTTGTGTTATTAATTATTAGTGTCACCTTGTTTTTTATATAAATATTTTTTTGGGGGAAGAACAGGTTTAGGATATTATGGAGTAGTGAGAGTGCCAAAATACACAAATAAATCTATAGAAGAATAAATAAATAAATAATATAAGAATCCATAATCAATAAAGTAGCTATGTAAAGTGATATTAATCGAAATAATAAAAGTATAAATATAAAGACAAATAAATAAAAGTATTTAAATCACGTTATAATGTCGCTTTAAAAGCGAAGGAAATATGCACAGATAATTATGCGTAGTAGGAATGTGGTTGTGTCACAAGCACAGGAGGAATCCCAATCAAGAAGAAACATGGGGGGCGGAAAACTTGACAAGAACTCATCGAAGTTAGAGAACAACATAATTATGACAGAGAATATGTTTTGGGGACGATAGAGGACGTAATGGAAAGTGCTGGTACTATGTGTGCTTTGACCCACACAGACATCGTTGAGCTCATGTGGCGAAACCTTCACGATCTTTGCTTCCAGACAAATTCAGAATAACTTTCAAAATCGTCCTGTATACCTTTAAGTCAATCCAATCGAGGAAGAAGGACAAATATGTCGGGTTGTGCTTTGTTTACATTCTCAAGATTTGGCACTCTCACTACTCTATAGAATATCATTTAAAATTTGTGTGGAGAGGAATATGGCATATAAATATGTTTAATTTCTGTTTTTAGACCCTAATCATGAATAAGGAAATTAGTATTTACTTACTTTAAAGGGTTTAGACCAATCTTATATTCACTTTTTAGAGACTTTACATGTCATGGTTGGAAGGATGGGGGATGAAAAGTACAAAAAGGTCTACGAAAGGTGCCAGACAGAAAGTACCTGAGAACCACTGCGTTTTAGGATCAGTTTATCAACCACACATTGTTTTCCTTTGGTTAAACTCGAGGACTGAACATACTCAACACACAGTAAAGACTTCCTGTTCCTCTGCTCACAGGTCAAAATCAAACTCCCACAGACCAAAGCTGCCGATGTGACCCTGGATGTAAAAGAAAAATTCCTTGATCTACGGACGCCAAAATAGTACGTGAAGCTTTGAAAGTTCTTTCTTTGATTTTTAATCCCCTCAAAAGGGGGCATCAGTAGTTCAGACTGAAAGCTTTCATTTCCAGATACGTCTGTTTAACCAGAGCTCACATGGTAATCTCAGCTTTGATTTCTCTTTCACTTTCCTCTGAACATCTCTCCGTCTCGTTCACCCTCTCCTCTCCCCTCTGCAGTAAACTTGGTCTTCATCTCCCACATCCCGTCGACAGCCAGAAGGGAAAGGCCCAGTTCTTCAGCGAGAGGGAGGAGATGGAGGTGACGCTGATGATAAAACAGTCCATGGAATTTCCCATCACGCCGTACGAAAAATGACAGACATCTACAAATTGAAATGAAAAGTGAAAAATGCGCACAAAGGTGATAAAACACACACTCGGCAGTGGTTTTAATGTTCATACACGACACTTTCTGGTCATTTATCATTTCCTCACAAGTTTATTGACTAATAAAATGTGTTTTTTCCTACACAATAATGCACAATAATGCTTTTTTGGGATTTCCTCATATCGTCCAAGTTAATCCTCATTATTTTTTCATATGTTAAAGTTATTTTTGCAATATTTCCCCCTCTTTGCCGTCTTGATTTAGCTCTCAGTGTTACACAAGATTTAATAACCTGGACTTTGGCTGGTCTTTGGATTTTTGGATTTTGACTTACACTGTGCTCATACTATGGAAGGGGCTTATTTTCCAAAACACTTTATACATGGAAAAACCTTGAGCAAGCTGGTTTGCAACATGACTTTCGCACACAATTTGTAATCTGTAGATACAAAGTTTAAACTCAAATAAGAGGATAAAAAGCTTCACAACAAGCAGGCTGACACAAGCTCACCAAAAGTTCATGTTAGAAATATTTTTTACGTCTGTGGACAGCAACAAGGACAAATTTCTTGAGTAAATATACTATTTTCTGTACTTGAGTATTTTTTCTGTGAATCTTATTAATTTTTTACTCATCTTCACTACCTCCGCCAAGGAGGTTATGTTTATGTCACTTTGTTTGTTTGCAAGATTACGCAAATAAACTACTGGAGGCATTTTTTGAAGTATGCTGGAGATGTCGGTGATCCAGAAAATGATTGTTTTTGCTCAATAACTGTCTAACTTATTATGATATCAACATGATTCTGACTGCTCGGTGTGAGTTTTCAGAATCATGAACAGTGTTGAGAAGTTACTTTCAAAAAGTAGTGTTTGCTCGTTATTAGTTACTTCTTTAAAAAGTAACTTGTTACTATACTTAGTTACCCTCTATGAAAAGTAACTTCACGTTACTTGTTACTTACACGTTACTTTTACATTGCTTGACTTTGGACAGAACCCCATATCTGTTCCTAAAAATGAAGACCTACATAAAGTTGTCCTACAGAGAATATAACAGTTTATTTCTTTTGTGCTCTTTATGTTACAAAATCATCTCACATACCAAATGGAATGAGAGCTCCTGTGCAGTGTTGCCAGATTTTTCTTCTGAATTAAGCAACCAGGTCAATAAATACAAACCCAAAATAAGCCACCATCAACTATTTCCTTTCCTAATGTGATATATTACTTTTTAAAACAGAGAAATCTACATTAAGTGTGTTAATTTTCGTCTACATTACATTTCAATATCACAGTGCCAAGCATCTTTCTAAAAAAAGAATGAATAAGCAGACCTGGCAACTTTGGCTCCAGCGCATGCACTATTTGCATCAGGGTGTTTGGGGTGTGTGTGCAACAGCCAGGAAGCAAGGAAACCAGGAAACAAGGAAGTGGACAAACTGCCTTCTGCAGTCGTGCTTTGCTTCACTGTTAGGAGTGGGAAGATAATCGGGGATTCATACAGACAAAAGAGCCCCAAGAAGCAACTTCACGTTTAGAAACAAGCCCAAAAAACCACAACTCGCAGCCGTGACTCACAAGATTTGCGGCCCATAGAAGCTTATAACGAGCAGACTTGGCAACGCTGCTCCGTCTAATACAGGCAGCTGAGCATACAGCTTCGGTGTCAGATCTGTCTGTGGGAAATGTAACATTGCGTGTCATTAAAAAAGGAACTATGTTTCATTGCCAAATTTTCAGTAGGACTGTGGTACTTTACTTTTTACTCGCAAAAGTAGTTACGTTACTGTAACGTGTAACACACAACACTGGTCATGAATCATATTATGATGGCAGCTTTATCATGGAACTCCTGGTCGGGGATGAGATTCTTCCCCATATGAAGGAGTTCAAGTACCTTGGGGTCTTGCTCACAAGCAGGGTAAGGATGGATTGGTGCGCGCCCTGCACCAGTCCATCATGGTAAAAGGGGAACTGAGACAGAAGGCGAAGCTCTTGAATCACCAATTAATCCTCATCCTATCCTCTCGTACTGTCACTAGCTGTGGACTGTGACAGAAAAAAACAAGATCGCGAGTCCAAGCAGCCAAAATTATTTTCTTTGGCAGGGGGTCCAGGCTCTCCCGGTCAAAAGCTCGGTCATCCAGGAGGGCCTGGGAGTGGAGTCGCTGCTCCCCTACATTGAGAGGAGCCAAATGAGGTGGCTCAGGCATCTGGTTAGGATGCCTCCTGGACGCCTCCCTTGTGAGGTTTTTCGGGCTTGTCCCACCAGTAGGCGGCCGCGGGGAAAACCCAGGACATGCTGGAGGGACTATGTCTCTCAGCTGGCCTGGGAACACTTGAGATCCCCCCGGGAAGAGCTGAACGAGGTGGCCGGGGAGAGGGAAGTCTGGGCTTCCCTGCTCAGGCTGCAGCCCCCAAGACCCGATCACAGATAAGTGGAATAAGATGAACTAATGGATGGACAAAATAGATTCAAAATCAGGGGCTTTGTCAATGAAAGGTGAAACTCTGTAGAGAATCTTACTGTAGCTTAAGTAGAGCCAATACACTCTCTAAAGAGAGAAAATAACTCAGTAAAAAAGTATCTGGGCTGTTAAATTCGGGACGTCATCGTGAGAGACAAAAAGACTAGAAAGGCTGATGAAAAACTACAGTTAGCCTGACCCAAACTATTCCTTATCTCTATCTGTTTTGGCTTCTCCGTCTGGCCTTGAGATATCTACTCTCCTTGAATGTTTTGTATAAATAAACTGAGGCTCATCCTGTGAACTTTGCTCTGGATCAGAAACTCTCACTCTCAAGACTGAAAATACTTTATGGGGTCTAAGCTGAGACAAGGTTGAGGGTTTTCCCTTCAAATCAATGCCCCCACCACTGGCACTGGCCCTGTTATAATACTGTATGTTTCTCATGTGCTGAAGTGTTTTTTCCAATCCAACACTGTGCTCCCCTGACAGGTGCCTAGTTTGGAATTTTTTTTTCCCCCTCTCCTCTCCTCCTGTTTCCTTTTCTGCAAGCACTTTGAGTTATATTTGTTGTAGGAGAAGTGCATATAAATAAAGTTTGATTTGTGATTGAAATTATACAAATAAAAAGACAGAAAACAGGATTTAAAGTCACCAACTGCTCATGTGGCAACTCTGTCCTTTTTTCTCTAAAGTTACATCCAATTATTCTTTTGTGATTAATACTGGAGAACAAATGAGAGGACGTCATCCCCCGCCCCCCCCCCCAAAAGTTTGATTGACAGGTGACAACAATTAGCTCGAAGCAACAAACATGAATAAAAATGAAGAAGAATGAAAAACAGAAGTTAACCCACACTGTAAAGAATTGACTGTAGAATTTACAGTAAATAACTGGCAGTAAAGTTGCCAGCTAAGAATTTTAAAATCGCAGTTAATCATTCTAAAAAACTATTACAACAAATTACTGTAAATTTTTTTACAAGTTTTTACTGTATATAAATTACAGGTACTTACTGTATTCTTTCTTAGAAAACAGCAATTCAATCCAATATAGTTTACAACTTTTTTATTGTATTCGAATAAATTACAGTAATTACCTGGCAACTTAAGTTGCCAGTAAATACCTGTAAATAAATAAAGTATGTTGTTGTAAAATGTTTTTACAGTTAATAATGTTTTTTTTTTTTACATTAGTTGCTTTGCAAATTATGCAGATTGTGAATGAAACGATAATACAGTGTCAGAGCTGCTACAAAATACTTTTATTAAAACTTAGGGCATTCTTTTTTTTTAACAGATGTGTTAAAAAGATGCATGTACAGTAACATGAAGAAAATTGAAAGGGACATTTCAACGTTTTGTCAAATTGGCCCCATTGCCATTGCAATAGGTTAATTGCCTTTATTTGTCAGTACAAGCTGTTTGAAGATCTGTGGAGCAGATGAGAGTTGCTAATCTACCATTATGGACTAATGGCATTTCTTGTTTTCTCTCATGAAATTTATCAAAAACACAATCCAGCAACTCCACAACGCTCTGGTGGACAAGTTGTGGCCTGCACATTCACTGCTCTGTGAGATAATAACACAACATCGCCTCACTGACTTGTTTTAGAGGTAAATTCATGGAAAACTGCTGATGTGCTTCCTGGTCAGTGTCAGGTTTAGAACCAGAATTGTCTGTTGGACCAAAAAGCTCAAGAAGAGAGGAAGCCAAAGAAGGTTTAACAGGTTTAATAAACACGAAAAAACACAGGAACATATGTACAAGGTGGCGGGGGCTCTTGGCCGGCACCTGGAAGGAGAGCAGAGGGAAACAAATAGTCCACGAGTCCACAAAAAAACAGAGAAGCAAAGACCACAAAAATCATGAGAACGCCCCTGCATGGGACAAGGCTTAGAGCCAACATACAAAGAACAGGAATGACTCAGACGGGCGCAAACTGAGGTAAGTAGCTCAATACTCCCGTGCTGAGTCCTCCACCGGAGCCATCTTAAATAGGCAGAGTAATCAGGTGTGCAGGTTGCAGGTGTCCCAGGAGCAGAGCGGGAGACTCCGCCCATGAGACAGGAGCAGGCTGTTTATCGGTGAAATGCAATGTGAAAACCATGCAGACTACTCTCGTGCTAAATGCTACATCTGTCTTAGCTAAAGTTATAAAAAAATACTGCCACTGAAACAAATGTTACTCACCAATCCGCTGAATTCTTAGCCTTGCTCTGGTGACTATACAGACTCTGCCATTGCTTTCCCTCCTCTGGAAAGTTTTAACTGCTAAAATCCTAATATCAACAGTATTTACCTGTAATACACATAATCTACATGCCAGAACACAGTTGCTGTAAATTTTACAATATTTAACCAGGAAGTTATGCAGCAGGTAACTGTAATTTGTTTTTACCCATAATGCGTTGCAGTATACAGTTAAACATTGTTAAATGAAAAAACAAGAAAAAACTGTAAAATTTTACTGTAGAAACTACAGCAATTTGTTACAGTGCACTGTCCCTGAACATCTGTCTTCTGTCTAGTTTAGTTTACACAACTCAGCAGAGTTTCCAACAGAAGAATAAACCCAGAGTCCAGCATGTAGAGGCTCAGTGAAGGTGGTCTGGACTCTGTGGAGCAGGGTCATGGTTTCAGAGACGCTGTAGAAGGACAGAATACCTGCTCTGTGATCCAGGTACACTCCTACTCTGGAGGACTCAGGACCTGACACAGCAGTGCGGATCTTGTTGTACCTAAAGACAAATCTGTCTGTTTGAGAATCCAACACCCAAGACTTGTTATTGAATCCAAACAAACATTCATAAAAGCCCCCAATTCTCCTGATAGTCTTGTATGAGACTGCTACACCAACTCTTCCATTCACCTCCACCTCCCAGTAACAACGTCCAATAAGACTCTCATTACTCAGGACCTGCTGATAATCAGTGAATCTCTCTGGATGATCATAATACTGCAGATCTTTTCTCATCACTGATACTTTCCTGTTCCCATCAGATAATAACAGTTGTTTGTTTACCGTGTTTGGATCCAGTGTGATGTCTCGTGAATATTTGAAGAATTCAGCTCTGGTCCTGGGCTCTGGCTCTGACAGTAAAACATCCACTTGAGTCTCTGAGATATTTGTCCATGTTCCTGTAAGAACGTCCCTAAGTTTATCTCTGAGCTCTGACACAGCTGCTGTCACGTCCTCAAAGTAGCTCCGAGGACGTTTAGAGATGCTGGATGAGTCTGTAGGTTCTCTGAGTTGTGACACTGAGGGGTAGTCCTGTAGAAACTGGTTGTGGTCCTGTGTGTGTGAGAGCTTCTCCAGCTCCTTGTCCTTGGTCTTCAGCTCAGTGATCTCCTGCTCCAGCGTCTCTTTGAGCTCCCTGACTCGACTCACTTCAGCTTCCTGCTGGGATCTGAGCTGCTGCTTCACATCAGAGCGTCTTTGCTCCAGCAGATGGATCAGCTCAGTGAAGATCTTCTCACTCTTCTCCACTGCTTTATCAGCAGAGCCGTTGATGGCCTTCACCTCCTGCTGGAGCAGCTTCACGTCTCTCTCTCTGTGCTGGATTCTCTGCTGGATGTTTTGTCGACTCACCTGGAGCTCTCTCTGCCTCTCTGTCCTCTCTGCTGCAGCTGTGACCGTGTCATGACCTTTGTGTTGGTCCAAGGAGCAGAGATAACAGATGGACTGCTGATCAGTGCGGCAGAACATCTTCATCACCTCACCATGATGAGAGCAGATGTTCTCCTGGAGCTTCTTGGACGGCTCCACCAGCTTGTGTTTCTTTGATGGAGGTGCATAAAAATGAGGCTGAAGGTGTTCCTCACAAAAAGAGGTCAGACACTGCAGACAGGACTTCTGGGCTTTAAGTTTCCTCTTAACACAAAAATCAGGGGTCGCATCTTCAGCTCCAGCATAGCAGTGATCAGCAGGAGAAGCTTGGAGTCCAATCTTCTTCATGCTGTCCACTAAATCTGCAAACATGGTGTTTTTCTGGTCAGGCCTCCACATGAAGGTCTCTCTACACTGAGGGCAGCTGTAGATCCTCCTCTCATCTTGAGTATCCCAGTGGTTGTTGATGCAGCTCCTACAGTAGCTGTGTCCACAGGATGTAGTCACTGGATCCTTCAGTAGATCCAAACATAGAGAACAAGAAATATTCTCCTGGTTCTGCATGACTCTTCTCTGTGCCATTTCAGCTTCCAGTCACAGCCTATCTGAGTTTCACTTTCTCAGAACAGACCCTCCTGTGAGCGCCAGTTGACAGAGCACGTGTTTGTGCTCAGAGCAGGCTGATGACATCATCTTCAAACTGTAGATGTGGAGAGGAGAGAACCAGGAAGTGTTCTGTCAGATTAGAGATGGCTGTTTGAGAGCAGAGAGAGGAAGCAGGGGTCCAGCTCTGAGTTCTGACGCTCTGCCTTTCCTCAGTGTCGGTGATTTACTCTTATCTGTTCACAGTGAAGAGGAGGGAACAGAGGACTCTCCTGATGGGTATGAGTTGACCGTGAAGGAGAGGGAATATTTCTAATTGTTTCAGAGAGATTACAGTCAAAGTGTGTTATCACTCTTTTACAATGTGCAGTAAAAGGAGTTGGACTTTGAACGAGGACCTGCCACTTACAACGTTGACACAATCAAATGTTATTCTCATATTTGTCTGGCAGAAGAAACCACTCAGTGCTTCATTTATACAGCATTGTTTTCAGAGGAACATGGTGCCACCTAAAGCATTATTATTATCCCATTTACAGGCTAAAACTACTGAGAAATCTATTTTGGCTCCACAATGAGATACAGTAAGATTCATCACAGCGTTGAACCTTTTCCTTGACAAAGCCCCATACTGTACTGCAAGCCATGTTGCACTTGTTCTGCCATTGCTCTGCAGCACTGACTTTGAACATTGTGTAAGTAAGCAGTGAATTGAACAGTTCATTTTTTGAGTCATGAAAAAGTGGCAACCTCTCAGTTTATGGAATTACCAAAATTTGTGGTTCCTCCAATGCAGTGATCATCAACTGGCGGCCTGAGGGCCACATCAGGCCCCTCAAAGCTTTCCATCTGGCTCCCTGATTATTATGATCATCTATTTAAGGATCAAACTTTTTTGTGACTAAAAGAAATCAGTCAATTCTACCTTGTCTCCACTTTTTTTTCTTATAATTATAAATTTAATTTCCGAATTTGAACTTTTTTCCGCGGAGCCCCTAAGGTGCCATGTATCTTGTTCGCACGATATATTAAAACGTGCGCACATTTAAGATAAAACATGAAAAAACATGATATAATTATACAAGGAAGCGGAAGGCCTGTCACGATAACAAATTCTGCTGGACAATAACTGTCCAAAAAATTATTGCCTATAAACAATATTATTGTCAATATCATTTTGATTTTTTAAATTTTTTTCATTAATGTAACTATAATATAAGTCATAAGTGAGTACACCATATCAAAAGCAATAAACTTAAAATTTTCAAGAGTATTTAACTGTCATTGGAAGGTCAAAATCCTTAAAATAGAATAAATTAAACAAACAATTTATTAAATTTAACAAACAGAAATAGAGAAAAAAAACACAATGAAAATGAAGTGGACTCTCTTTTAGGACAAACTGCATATAAATAAAAATAATTATACTAATCAAAAACAATAAAATAAATGGACCCTGTTTCTGTAAAGAACAAATGAAACTCCAATAAAAACAATAAATAAAATGGAGTTTATAGAGTTCTTTTTGGCCCTTATGGTCTTCCGTGTTCCCAAAATGAGAGCATGAAAGATTTTGTTTGTAAATGCCCCAACTATTTGAGACCCCATGTTCGTGCTTCAGGACTGGTGAATAACAAATAATATTGTAAGTGGACTAAAATATTTAATTCTACTTGTTCAATAATTATCATCACTTTTTGGCCCCCATATGCCAAGAAAAAAGCTGGCCCTTGTACAAATGTGGTTGATGATCCCTGCTCTAATGGGAAACATGGACATTACATGTTGGTGTCCGGGGAACGGTCTGGTGAAAGAGTTTTACAGCCTGGTACAAAAAGCTTCAGTCTAAATATAAAATACATCAAAGTACTCTCTCTGTAGGTGTGGATTTTTTTGAGTCATACCTTTTCTGGTTTACTGAGGATTTCTGATTTTGTAATCAGAGACATGGTTAACACGGCTAAAAAATTCTGTGTAGAGTCCTAACTTGACAGAAGGCCTTAAGTCTGGTCTCAGAACAGCCTCTCTGTCTGTGAGTTTGATTTAGATGACCTGTACACAAATATGAATCAACAACATACCAAATGCTCCTTTGACAGTCATCACATGGCTTCATCCAAATCTTTTGTCAGAAGTCTTGAACTTAGCGTGAGTGTAGTTCACTCTAGAGACCGAATTCTGGTGTTTATGCTTGAAGAGGTTCAGAAGATTTAAAACCCTGTGTGCCGAGGGAGCTTCACCAAAGCCGGCTCTGCCTTTTCATATTTTTTTCAGAGTAAAATGGTTTTGTAAGCCAGCGTGGAAGTTTGGCTTATTCCTGCAACAAAGAGCCGACAGGATTTTGCAAAAGGCTCTTGGATGATTGCTGACAGTGAGGTCTGTGGCTAATGAAACTTTCACGTTCTGTTCACCATGAAAATCTTAAGTCAAAACAGCTTTAATAATTCCTTTAATGTAATGCAAGAGGGTGAGAGAGGGTCTGCACAGAGGCCTCAGGCTGGACTCCAACCTGGACTGGCAGAGTCATACATGGGACATGTCTGGTTGCTCACAACTCTGCCAAACCAGCCACCCTCACCTCACTCTTCTGTAAAAGACTTTCTCAACATGTTTTTAGAATAAACAATGATGACATCCAAGGTTCCCTGACAGACTCTGCGGCCCAATCCACGCAGCCTCCATAATGCTTCACTTCCACTGTAAACAATGTGGAGTTGATCCACGCTTTTGTTCGGTCTCCAGATGCAGTAACATAGGGGTGATATGGAGAGAGGGTCACATGGACTCAGGAGTGCCGTGATTTAAAGATATCACGACCTCATGGTATTAATGTAAATTGTTTGAGGCGTAAATATGAAGGACCCTTGTTGCACTAACACTCTTCTTCCTAGGTTGGACCTTTTTATTTTTAAACAATAGAATTTCATCATCAGTCTAGTTTCTGGGATTTTATCTTTGAACAAACATAATCTAATGTTCCTGGTCCTCAGAATTCACTTCCTGCCCCACATTGGGCTCCTCAGGGCCAAGGGGCGTCAGTCTGGATGGTCCTCTGAAGTTGTGTGGAGTGAGTGTCTTCATCAGGAAAAATGAACTAAGTGTAGACCATCTACAAGGTCAAAGACAAATTCAGTCAAGACTCTCTCCAAAAGTTTAAACATTTATTGAAGAGTCAAACAATTGAACAAAACTCTGGATTTTACACCAAACTCAAAACCAGATCAGAAATATTCTAATGAAAAATAAGAATAAAACAACAACAAACAAAAAGATCGTCAGATTAAAAAAACAAAGACCCACAGGCCTCTCAAAAGTCTTTCAGGAGAGAGACAGAGGCTGCATCCATATCTCCACCCTCTGGACTTGCAGACTGAGCCCTCGCTGACTTCATCATACGTAATGTGACGTCTTTACCGTCGTCACGTAAAGTCTGCAAGAGCCGAAGTCTATAGCATTATGAATGGAGCTAATAGACAGACTTGGAGTCCGTTTCAGTCATTTCCGTGACACTGTTTGAAAAGCTATCATGCAAATAAGATATAAATCCCATTTATAGGCTTTTTTTGAGAGTGAACAAATCAACACTTATACACATAGGCTATACACATCCAAAAACAGAAATGTTTATTTACAGAACCAGACTAATATTATCAATTTGGGTATTACTTACATTAGAAGACTTGCTTTCATCCCTTGTCCGCCATTATTTTTCTCAGCTCATGATTTCGGCTTCAGACTGCACAGATTTTATTGGCCAGACGCAATAAAAAAATCGAAAAATTAAAACGTAATGTCAGTATTACAATGAATTGTGGGTAATCAAACTAGTGAAGTCTGCAGAAGTCTCCATCCCAAGCAGACTCTCTGGAAGTCTGCAGAAAGTCCGCTTGAGGCCCCTTGTGGACTGGATGAATTGTGGATTTGGACAGCCCTTAGCACTCCCGGACTTCCCATGAACGCGCCCGCAAAGTCCGCGAGTTTTCAAGTGCGGTGAAGTCCAGAGATTTGGATTCAGCCAGAGACCCAAAGAGACCTTTTCACAAGTCAACAATGGCGTGAGTCATGCTTAAAAAAAACTTAGAAGCCTGCATTTTCTGGGCTTTTCTTGCACGAACCTGGTTTAAAATGTGAAGATGGAGCCTCTCTCCCAACAGAAACCTTTGTAAGACCTAAAAAAACAAAGATCTTTCACACTCTAGTAAACATCCTTAGTCCATAACAAACCACAACACCTTTCTATGAAGGTAAAAACTAGAGCATAAAGTTCAATCTATATCAAATGACCAAGGTCCACATATTTTCTATTTAACAGGCCAAACCAAAACATGTCCACTCACAATTTAAGGTCTGATTAAAGATCATATATGCATTCATACAAATGTTCAATTCAGGACAAAATATAGCAAAAGAATAAGACGAGATAAACACAAAACCATGGAGAAAACAAAACAAATCAAATGACTTCTGTCTACTTCAGTTTGCACAACTCAGCAGAGGATCCAACAGAAGAATAAATCCTGAGTCCAGCATGTAGAGTCTCAGTGAAGGTGGTCTGAACTCTGTAGAGCAGAGTCATGGTTTCAGAGACTCTGTAGAAGGACAGAACACCTGCTCTGTGATCCAGGTACACTCCTACTCTGGAGAACACAGGACCTGGGATATCAGTTTGGGTCTTGTTGTACCAAAAGACATATCTGTCTTTGTGACAGTATAATGCCCAAGACTTGTTATTTCCTCCAAACAAACATTCATTAAACCCTCCTGCTTTGCTGATAGTCTTGCATGAGACTGCTACACTAACTCCTCCACTCATCTCCACCTCCCAGTAACAGCGTCCAGTCAGACTGTCTTTGCTCAGGACCTGCATATAATAAAGAATAAATCTGTCAGCGTGATAAGAATAAGGCTGATCTTCACTCATCAATGTTACTTTTCTGTTCTCATCAGACAATAACAGTCGTCTGTGTGCTGTGTCCAGATCCAGTGTGATGTCTCGTGAATATTTGAGGAACTCAGCTCTTGTTCTGGGCTCTGACTCTGACAGTAAAGCATCCATTTGAACATCTGCTGTCTCTGAGATGTTTGTCCATGTTCCTCTGAGAACATCCTGAAGTTTATCTCTAAGCTCTGACACAGCTGCTGTAATGTCCTCAAAGTTCCTGAGAGGACGTTCAGAGATGATGGATGAGGCTGCAGGTTCATCAAGTTTGGACAGTGAAGGGTGGTCCAAGAGAAACTGGATATCATCCTCTGTGAGAGAGAGCTTCTCCAGTTCAGCGTCTTTGCTCTTCAGCTCACTGATCTCCTGCTCCAGCTTCTCCTCAAGCTCTTTAACTCCACTCACTTCAGCTTCCTGCTGGGATCTGAGCTGCTGCTTCACATCAGAGCGTCTTTGCTGCAGCAGACGGATCAGCTCAGTGAAGATCTTCTCACTCTTCTCCACTGCTTTATCAGCAGAGCCGTTGATGGCCTCCACCTCCTGCTGGAGCAGCTCCACGTCTCTCTCTCTGTGCTGGATTCTCTGCTGGATGTTTTGTCGACTCACCTGGAGCTCTCTCTGCCTCTCTGTCCTCTCTGCTGCACCTGAGACTGTGTCATGACCTTTGTGTTGGTCCATCACACAGATGTGACAGATGGACTGCTGATCAGTGCGGCAGAACATCTTCATCACCTCATCATGATGAGAGCAGATGTTCTCCTGGAGCTCCTTGGACGGCTCCACCAGCTTGTGTTTCTTGAATGGAGCTGTGCTAAATTGAGGCTGAAGGTGTTCCTCACAGTAGGGGGACGGACACTGCAGACAGGACTGGGCTTTGCGTTTCCTCCCAGTCCAGACGTCACAGGCCTCATCTTCAGCTCCGGCATGGCAGTGATCAGCAGGAGCAGCCTTGAGTCCGGTGTTCTTCATGTCCTCCATTAAATCTGCTAACATGTTTTTCACCCCCAGGTAGGGCCTCTGTTTGAAGATCTCTCTACACTGAGGGCAGCTGTAGACCCTCCTCTGATCTTCAGTATCCCAGTGGTTGTTGATGCAGCTCCTACAGTAGCTGTGTCCACAGGATGTAGTCACTGGATCCTTCAGTAGATCCAGACAGATGGAGCAGCTGATTGTCTCTTGGTCCACTCGGTGTCCTGGATGAGCCATGTCTCCTCTCAGTGTCAGAAAGTTCCTTTTGGTGGAGCTCTGGTGGAGGTCAAGTGTCTGCTCTTGTTGACTTGCTGCAGTGAAAGACTTTCTTCAACCGCAGAGTTTCACTCTTATCTGTTCTCAGTGAAGAGGAGGGAACAGAGGACTCTCCTGATTGGTCAGAGTTCACCGTAAAGGAGAGTGAATATTTCTAATTCGTTCAGGATGTGTTATCACTGTTTTACAACATGTGGTAATACGAGTTAGACTTTGAACAAGGATAGGCCACTCCCAACATCTACACAATTAATGGTTATCTATATTTGTCAGCAAAAAAATCCACTCAGAGCTACCTATATTAACATCATTGAAGAGTCTTGAAATCTCTCCCATGTGCAAATGGTCATGGCCTGTTGACAGTCTTTATTTTTAGCTCCTGTCTTGGTTCACACAAGCACAACTAAACACAGCATTAGAACAATAATTGCTTAATGATTTGTCCACTGATATCATATTATATCCCTCTATTTAGATCAATCATCCACCAATGACCTTCTTAATATTAACCAGGCCTGTACCTGTGTCCTCAGTTGATCTCTGAACAAACTGAACAAGTCTGAATTGTTTTTCCAGCTTTCTGATTAAAGCAAAACTCCAATATTTTTGTTTCCATGTCTCACCTCGCTCCCAAGTCCATGACAAGAAGATAGACACCATTCGCTTGACTCTGCGTGCTGTAACAAGGAAGAGAAAAATAGAGCTCACCCACCACAGTCAGCCTAGCTAAAACACCGGGAGTCAATGGGTAGTATGCTAGCCTGCCTCTGCCTACAGTCATCAGCTATACCTGTAGCTACCCTAAATGTTCCTGTGTTCTTGCGACTCATTTTTTACCCATTATGTTACATTATCCTCTACTATCTTCAAATATTATTTCCTTCTACTACTAAACAGTGGTTTTGTTTTGTTGATCTACTTCCGCTGTGGTTTGGGCTAAAGATGTGATGTTCTCGAACAAGTCAAGTCTTTTGATCAGCTCTTTTGAGTGAACAATCAGATCCAATTTGCAGTTGTGAATGAGGCATTTGTTTCTGAAATTCGTTGGCAATTTACATTTTTGGAAGGAATCACAAACAAATGATTCAATAAAAAGAAAATATGAAGACATAGAAACAACAAAAATGTTGTAGTGTTCCTTTAATCCTTAAATACTGATCTTTTGATGCTAATTCTGCATTCACCGCAAGCGACCCAGCTACCAAAATCGCGTCGCCCACTGACGTAGCGTCGTGTGTCTATAAATACCTCATTTTTGTGACCTTTGCTGTCGGCTGTTGCTCAGTGACGTCACGTCCTCTCGAGTTTCACCACGATCATATCATATATCATATAATAAAATGTATAAGCGGAAATTATTCCAGCTGTATCCTTTTTATTCACTTATCAACCACAAAACACTGCAGCTGATGCCCTGCAGCAGCATCATCTGTGAGTTTCCGGCGGTCCGGTGGAACTAATGTCCTCACTGACTAATGTTTCCCACACAGACATAAATTGTTACTCTGTAGTCCGGATGAAAAACTGTCTTATCACGGGCACCGTCACACACGCACACACCGCTGATTGGCTGTTGCTGTACAGCCACACACGACATTGTCTGAGAAAATCAACTTTTTTTACTTTGACATTGCCAGACAAGCTATGTGGTAGTGTGACAAGCGGCTGTTGCGTCGCGGGATGGTTTGCCCCGCCCCATCACGGCTGTACATTGACTTTGCAGAGAGATGGAGAGAGATCGCCGAGGTAGTACAAGTAGCATGTGGCGTGAACGCAGCCTAAGACTGGCTGCACAACTGTCAATTTTACTCCAGATATTTGCTCCAGTTTTCCCCTCTTAAGGAGTGGTTCCATCACAGCAGATGGAAAATGGAATAACATGTCATCTCAATGTTTAGAAATGTATTAGACCCCCCCTGCTGTCAGGTTTATGCCAAAGCTGCCCTGTCTCCAGAAGTACTAACATAAGGGTGATATGGAGAGAGGGTCACATAGACTCAGGAGTGCTGAGAGCTGCAGATATCACGGCCTTGAAGGAGCCTTGTTGACTTACCCTCCTTCTAAGGTCAGACCTTTTTAGTTTAATACAAGAGAAATTCATCTTCAATCTGATTTCAGGGATTTCATCTTTTAATCACAACAATTGAATGCTCCTGGTCCCCAGAATTCACTTCCTGCCCCACACTGGGCTCCATGTCACACAAAGTCGACCCATGCTGGACTTCAGCTCTAATTAAATAACTAGAAAGCACTTGGACAGCGCAGACCTCCGCCAGCACCAAAGTCCTCAGCCATATTGTCATTTTGACCATAAATATTACTCCTACCTTTATTTCATCTAAATATTTCGATTCCTTGACCATGAAAACATACCATTAGCAACTGGATTCATAATGATATCTATTTTAGTTCAGTAGTTATTCACAGAAATCACATTTTTCGCCATGGCGGCCAGACGCTGATCCGGATCAACACCAAAATCAAATCAGTTCTTCCTTTTCCCATGCTGAACATTTCCTGAAAATTTCATCCAAATCCATCCATTACTTTTCGAGTTATTTTGTTCACAGACGGACAGACAGACAAACTCTCCCGGAAACATAACCTCCTTGGCGGAGGTAATGAAAAACACCATAAGGAAATATAATTATCATTATAATTCAAACATTTTAACTATTATAGTCATTATTTTATTACACCAAGGAGAATATTCAGCTCTTGTTTAGTCTCTTCGACTTAAATACACAATTAGCAAACTGCTAACCTTCTTCACTTGGATGCTAATAATTGGTGTGAGATGTTAAATATGTCTGAGTGGGTGGATCAGGAGTGGACGCTGTGGTGTGGATGTGCTGAAGTTTACCTCCTCAGGGCCAGAGAGCTTTTGTCTGGATGGTCCTCTGTAGTTGTGTGGAGTGAGCCTCTTTGTCAGGAAAACTGAACTAACTGTAGACCATCTAAAAGGTCAAAGACAAATTCAATCAAAACTCTCTCCAAAAGTTTAAACATTTATTGAAAAGTCATAAAACTGAACAAAACTTGAGATTTTTACATCAAACTCAAAACCAGATGAAAAGTTTTATACTGAAAATAAGAATAAAACAACAACAAGCAAAACTGATCATCAGATTCAAAGACAAAGATTCACAGGCCTTCTAAAAGTGTTCAGGAGAGAGGCAGAGACCCAAACACATTTTTCACACAAGTCAAAAAAGACACGAGGCATGATCATGTGTTTGCCAAGATTTTTATGCACTAACCAGGTTTAAAAGGTGAAGATGGAGCCTCTCCCCCAACAGAAACCTTTGCAAGACCTAAAAACAAGGATTGCTCACAATCCAGTAAACATCCTTAGACCATAACAAAACCACAACACCTTTCTTTGCAGGTTCAAACTAGAGCATAGAGTTCAATCTAACTCAAATGACCAAAGTCCACATATTTTTCATTTATAAAGACCAAACCAAAGCATATCCACGCACAGTTTAAGGTCTGAAAAATGTCATATATGATGACATATATGATTCAAACAACACTAAAGCAAATATAACAAATGAATACAGTGAGATAAAAGGAAAACCATGGAGAAAACAAGTCAAAATTTAACAACTGCAGACATTTTAATTTCTTTTAACAGCATGTGCAGATCATATGCGCACTCATTTGTATTTATGCTGAAAAATGTTGTATTCATTTTCTGCTTTTTTTCTCAAGAAATTCAAATGAAAAATAAAAATAAAAAAACCTAACATTCTAAAAAAGGGATTTTGTTGTAAGTTGTATTTCTAAGGAAACAAACATATAATATAAAGGAGAAAAATATTAGATTGAATTACAATTCATCAATGTTATTGTTATCATATTATGAGTTGAATATGAGTATCATTTTTAAATCATTAAAAGAAAAACTATGGTCAAATCACAAAGAACTTGTGTTGGAGCTCCTCTGTCATTTTTTCTATCAGCAGCTTACATCAAATTCTTTTGTGGATTAATCTTCCAGAACAAATAAGAGGAGACCAAAGTCCTGCCCTTAAAGTTTGATTGACAGGTGACAACAATCGACTCTGAGCAACAAACATGAATAAAAATGAAGAAGAATGAAAACAGAAGTTAACCACTGTACCTGAAATCAATTACTTCTATCTACTTGAGTTTGCAAAACTCAGCAGAGTCTCCAACACAATCAATTTTGAGTCCAGCATGTAGAGGCCGAGTGAAGGTTGTCTGAAGTCTGTGGAGCAGGGTCATGGTTTCAGAGATGCTGTAGAAGGACAGAACACCTGCACTGTGATCCAGGTACACTCCTATTCTGGAGGACCAAGGACCTGGGACATCAGTTTCGCTGTAGCCATGTCGAAAGACATATTTGTTTGTGTCACAATATAAAGACCAGGACTTGTTTGTCTGTCCAAATTGATCTAATCTGTCGATATTCTTGTATGAGACTGCTATATGAACTTCCTCTCCACTCATCTCCACCTCCCAGTAACAACGTCCAGTCAGACTCTCTTTACTCAGGACCTGCTCCCAAACAATGAATCTGTCTGCGTGATAAGAATAAGGCTGATCTTCACTCATCAATGTTACTTTTCTGTTCTCATCAGACAATAACAGTCGTCTGTGTGCTGTGTCCAGATCCAGTGTGATGTCTCGTAAATATCTGAAGAACTCAGCTCTGGTCCTGGGCTCTGACTCTGACAGTAAAACATCCACTTGAGTCTCTGAGATGTTTGTCCATGTTCCTCTGAGAACATCCTGAAGAATATTTCTGAACTCTGACACAGCTGCTGTCACACCCTCAAAGTTTCCCAGAGTACGTCCATAGATGCTGGATAAGTCTGTAGGTTCTCTGAGTTGTGACACTGAGGGGTAGTCCTGTAGAAACTGGTTGTGGTCCTGTGTGTGTGAGAGCTTCTCCAGCTCCTTGTCCTTCCTCTTCAGCTCACTGATCTCCTGCTCCAGCTTCTCCTCAAGCTCTTTAACTCCACTCACTTCAGCTTCCTGCTGGGATCTGAGCTGCTGCTTCACATCAGAGCGTCTTTGCTCCAGCAGACTGATTAGCTCAGTCAAGATCTCCTCACTCTTCTCCACTGCTTTATCAGCAGAGTCGTTGATGATCTCCACCCCTTGCTGAAGCACCTTCACGTCTCTCTCTATTTGCTGGATTCTCTGCTGGATGTGTTGTCGACTCACCTGGAGCTCTCTCTGCCTCTCTGTCCTCTCTGCTGCACCTGAGACCGTGTCATGACCTTTGTGTTGGTCCAAGGAGCAGACATAACAGATGGACTGCTGATCAGTGCGGCAGAACATCGTCTTCACCTCATTGTGACGAGAGCAGATGTTCTCCTGGAGCTTCTTGGACGGCTCCCCCAGCTTGTGTTTCTTTAATGGAGGAGCAGGAGCAGCTTGGGGTCCAGTCTTCTTTAGCTCCTCCACCAAATCTGCTAACATGGTGTTTTTCTTCAGGTTGGGCCTCTTCCTGAAGGTCTCTCTACACTGAGGGCAGCTGTAGATCCTCCTGTGATCTTGGGTACCCCAGTGGTTGTTGATGCAGCTCCTACAGTAGCTGTGTCCACAGGTTGTAGTCACTGGATCCTTCAGTAAATCCAGACAGATGGAGCAGCAGATTTTCTTTTGGTCCACTTGGTGTCCTGGATGAGCCATGTCTCCTCTCAGTGTCAGAAAGTTCCTTTTGGTGCTGATAGAAGCAGAGTCTGAGCTCTGGTGGAGGACAAGCGTCTGCTCTCTTTGACTTGCAGCAGTGAATTAATGTCTCTTACGTTTCATTTCCCAGTAAGCTGCCCACACCCATCATTGTATCTGCTGGTCAGGCACGAAGGAAGTCATATTACAATTAGGTGTGGCCTTAGGTTTTAACGAGATAGGAGTGTTTTGAGGTCTAGCACCTCGAGGTCAAGTCACAATGTGTGTCATCACGGTATCCATTAACTGCACTATAATAATGAAACTTAAAATCTCTGGCATTAAATGAATTTTCAGTAGAGAAAATAAAATATGTTGTTGTGTTATGACATCAGTCAAAAGACTTAGCTCACCCTGTGAAGTTTTTTATGTAAAGCTTGGAAAATTTCTTAACTTAACTTGGCAAAACATATATAAACAATTAGTTTCAAGTCAGGTGAGGTCAGACCAAGTTCTCAACACAGGCTTCATATAAAGACAAAATTTCGTTGTCCTAGATTGGTGCAGTGATAAGCTTACATACATGATTATAAACATATCAGCTGATCTGGGTATGAATCCTGCCTGGTATTGTCTTTATTTGAAATTATTTTTCTCTCAACAAAAAAGTTTGAGTTTCTACCCCAAATTCAAAAATCTAGACCAGACCGTTATCTTGAAATTTTGAGTTTTCTGGATTTTCTTTTACAGTGTAGTGCTGTTAGAAGCCTCAGCTCCTGAAGAACCCTTTAGTCTAAAGAGCCCATCTTCAACCTTGATACGGTGTCATGTCTTCAATGTTGGTGACTGACAGCGTTTATTTCACAGAACAGCGACTTTGAAACTTGAAGTACAAACATTTACTTATTTTTACTAACCTGCTGCACCACTGTGCCACTAGCCTACTCTTGTAATTCTCCATTTATGTATATTTACGTATATTCTGTATATATATATATATATATATATATATATATATATATATATATATGTATATATATATATATATATATATATATATATATATATATATATATATATATATATACATATATATATACATATATATATATGTGTATATATATATATGTAAACAAATCAGAGCTCTGTTATGCATCTAAAAAAACTTAATATGCTGAAATGCCGAGTCAGCATTTCAGCATATTTTTCTTCCTAAAATTTATTCTTCTTGTTCTATTTATGTTGAAATGCTGAGTCATCATTTCAACATATTGTTCTTCCTAAAATTAATCCTCCTTTTTCTTTTTTCTTCTTCTTTTTCTTCCCCAGATTTTTGGCAACTTTCACAGGCTTCAAATTTGCACAGATTCTCACAGAAAAAATGCACATATGCAGCATGTTCAGGAAAAGTGCGCGTGTATTCTTCACAGGTTTAACAGTTATACTTTTTACAGTAAAAAATCATTTCTGCATATTTTTTCCATTGAAATCAATGGGACTTAAACTTCTGCAACTTTAACGCTCCACAGATTGCCCATGCTTTCACCTACAGACTTCATTTATGCTTTAAAAGCTGCACTGACACTGTTTTCATTGTTTATTATTATTATTGTTGTTGTTTTTTATTTTATTTATCTATTCTCTTTCTTTCATTACCATCATAGTGTGCACATGGAGATATGTAATGAATACAAATACAGCTAGAGAAAAAAGGGGGGAAACCCCCCCCCCCCAAAAAAAACAAAACTGAAAATCTAAAAATGGAAAAGAAATTCATTGAATTGTATTGAAATGTATACAATGTATCGTACTGATGAAGAAAAATTGTAATAAAAATTAAGTTCAAAATAAAAAAAAAAAGCTGCACTGACTAGACTTCTCAGGTATTATTACATATCTCCAGCTTTTTACTGGCTTCTACAGTTTTTTAAATATGAATTTTAAGCAACACCAAGTTTTGAGGAAATCTGTTGTCTTAGAGCGTGTCACGTGACTTATCAGACCAGAGTGCCTGCTGCGGACTCAGCAGAATTAACCTGTCTTAACTTCGTCAAACCGTACTCCACAGACATGATTTATGCATCAAAACATTGACTACCTTCTCCTCTTACACGTGAAATCTGCTTCAAAGTTTAATCTGATATCACTTTGTCTCATTGAGCTTCAGCTTTTGCGGTATACTGCAAATTCTGCCATCTGCGCTAAAGCAAATCTTTACCTCCTGACAGCTGAGTGCTTCACTTTGAAATGCATTTTTAGCTTGCCACTGTCTTAACATTTTCAATAGTACAGACGTAAAAGTTATGTCTATCGCTTCAGCAGGTTCTTGGGATACTGGCAGTGCAATCCCTTTTTTGATATCTATCACGGTTTAGACACAGCGAGCGTTCCTTTACCTGGAAGTACCGTGCTTTGTCTGCCTGCTCTATGAGACTATGCATGATAAAAACAGGAGAAATACCATGCTTTTGATAACTTAGCATATTTAGCTCTGTGGCTGGGTGGTTAGAATGTAGTAATATTGATTGAGAGACTGTGGGTTCAAATCCAGGCAGAGGCACTTGTACTTTTTTTCTCCATCTAATACAGATTCTTCATTACAATAGCATATTCATGCTTTTCTTTACACTCTCAACCTCACTTCACATTACACTACACTGTCCACTTTTTAGGTACATCTACAAATATCACCACATTTTACCATGTTAAAAAACAGTCATTCATTTTCTGCTTTCTTTCACAACTGTAAACATTTTTACTGCACTTTTCACTATCTGCTACAGTTTCTGAGATATGACTGTTTAAGCAGCATCAACTTTTGCAGATTTCTTTGAAGTTAGAGCGTAGTCACGTGACCTGCAGACCTGAACTCCAGTATCTATTATTATCTGCAAAACATTTTTATTGCACATTTCACACATTTTCAGCCGTGCTTTACTGCTCACAACTATTCATGTCACATTTTCAACTTTCTTTGCATTACTTTTAGCAATTTCATTTCACATTTTCAGCTGTCACACTCAGCATTTCAACGCATTTCTTGCATGGAAATGCAAATTTTCTAGTTTATATTAGTCATACTCAGTGGTGGACAAAGTTCCCAACTCCATTAACTGAGTAAAAGTATAGATACTCTTAGTCAATTATTACACCAATATAATTGAGAGTTGCAAAAATCTTTCAAGTTGCCTTGAAAGAGCCTTGTTGCACTAACCCTCCTTCCAAAGTCGGACCTTTTTAGTTGAACACAAGACAATTTCCTCATAAATCTAGTTTCTTGGATTTTATCTTTGAACAACAAAAACCTAATGTTCCTGGTCCCCAGAGTTCACTTCCTGCCTCACACTGGGCTCTACATAACAGAGTCAATCCATGCTGGACTTCAGCTCAGATTAAATAATGAGAAACACAGACAGGATAAATATAATTAGAATTCAAACATTTTAGCTATTATAATCATTTATGATACCAAGGAGAACATGTAGCAATTGTTTAGCCTCTTTGGCTTAAACACATTCTTTTTTGTTAAAGACCCCCTGAGGCCTGACAGTTAAATCTAACTGCTAACCTGCCTCACTTGGATGTTCATAATTGGTGTGAGATGTTAAATGTGCCAAATGGGTGAATAAGGAATGAACGCTGTGGTGTGGATGTGCTGAAGCTTGCCTCCTCAGGGCCAAGGGACTTTTGTCTGGGTGATTCTCTGAAGTTGTGTGGAGTGAGTGTCTTTGTCAGGAAAATAAACCGACTAACTGTAGACCATCTAAAAGGTCAAAGACAAATTCAGTCAAGACTCTCTCCAAAAGTTTAAACATTTATTGAGTCAAATCGATTGAACCAAACTTTGAATTTTTACATCAAACTCAAAACCAGATCAACAGTGTTACACTGAAAATAAGATTAAAACAACAAGAAGCACAAATGATCATCAGATTCAAAGACAAAAACCCACAGGCCTTTCAAAAGTGTTCAGGACAGAGGCGGAGACCCAAAAACATTTTTCACAAGTCAAAAATGACATGAGGCATGGTCAGGGAACATATTCGAAGCCTGCAGAACAGTGTTTGCTGGGATTTTTAGGCACCAACCAGGTTTAGAAGGTGAAAATGGTGCCTCTCTCCACCAACAGAAACCTTTGTTAGACCAAAAAACAATGATAGGTCACACTCCTGTAAAGATCCTTCGATCATAACAAAACCACAACATTTTTCTTTGCAGGTTCAAACTAGAGCATAAAGTTCAATGTTACTCAAGGTCCGCATATTTTTCATTTATAAATACCAAACCAAAATATATCCACCCACAGTTTAAGATCTGAAAAAGATCACATATGAGTTCAAACAACACTGAAAGAAATAAAATACAAATACAGTGAGATAAACGGAAAAACCATGGAGAAAACAAGTCAAAATTTAACAACTGCAGACATCTTTAATTCTTTGAACAGCAGGTGCAGACGGTATGCACACTCATTAGAATTATGCTGAAAAATGTTGTATCTTTTTTCTGTAATTGTTCTCAAGACATTCAAATGAGAAGGAAAGACAAAAATCCTAACATTCTAAAAAGTGGATTTTGTTGTAAGTTGTATTTCTAAGATAAACATATAATATAAAGAAGAAAAATATTAAATTGAATCACAATTCATCAATGTTATTGTTATCATAACATGAGTTCTTTAATGTAAAAAAAAGATTAATAAAAGTCACAACTGTTGAACAGGAGTCTTAAAACACAATCATTTTTACATCATTAAAAGAGAACATGCTTTCAAATCACAAAGAGCTCATGTGGGGAGCTCCTCCACTGTTTTTAATCAACATTTTTGCATCAAATTATTTTTTCTGATTTAATACTCGATAACAAAAAAGAGAGCGTCCAAGTCCCGCCCATAAAGTCTGATTGACAGGTGACAACAATCAGCTCTGAACAGCAAATTGAATGAAAATGAGGAAGAATGAAAACAGAAGTTCTGACCATGTCTTATGACTTCTGTCTATTCAGTTTACAAAACTCAGCAGAGTCTCCAATACAATTAATTCTGAGTCCGGCATGTAGAGGTCGACTGAATGTGGTCTGGACTCTGTGAAGCAGAGTCATGGTTTTAGAGACGCTGTAGAAGGACAGAATACCTGCACTGTGATCCAGGTACACTCCTATTCTGGAGGACCAAGGACCAGAGACATCAGTGCCGAGTGTGCTGTCATATCGAAAGACATATTGTTTTGTGTCACAATATAAAGACCAGGACTTGTTTGTCCATCCAAATTGATCTAATCTGTCGACATTCTTGTATGAGACTGCTACATGAACTTCCTCTCCATTCAGCTCTACCTCCCAGTAACAACGTCCAGTCAGACTCTCTTTACTCAGGACCTGCTGATAAACAGTGAACTTGTCAGGGTTATCAGAATAAGGCTGATATTCTCTCATTAATGTTACTTTTCTGTTCCCATCAGACAATAACAGATGTCTGTGTGCTGTGTTTGGATCCAGTGTGATGACTTGTGAATATCTGATGAACTCAGCTCTGGTCCATGGCTCTGACAGTAAAACATCCACTTGAGTCTCTGAGATGTTTGTCCATGTTCCTCTCAGAATGTCCTGAAGTTTCTCTCTGAGCTCTGACACAGCTGCTGTCACATCCTTAAAGTACCTCAGAGGACGTTCAGAGATGCTGGATAAGTCTGTGGGTTCTCCGAGTCGTGACACTGAGGGGTAGTCCTGTAGAAACTTGCTGTGGTCCTGTGTGAGAGAGAGCTTCTCCAGCTCCTTGTCCTTGGTCTTCAGCTCACTGATCTCCTGCTCCAGCTTCTCCTCAAGCACTTTAACTCGACTCACTTCAGCTTCCTGCTGGGATCTGAGCTGCTGCTTCACCTCAGAGCGTTTTTGCTCCAGCAGACTGATCAGCTCGGTCAAGATCTCCTCACTCTTCTCCACTGCTTTATCAGCAGAGCTGTTGATGGCCTCCACCTCCTGCTGCAGCAGCTTCACGTCCCTCTCTCTGAGCTGGATTTTCTGCTGGATGTTTTGTCGACTCACTTGGAGCTCTCTCTGCCTCTCTGTCCTCTCCGCTGAAGCTGAGACCGTGTCATGACCTTTGTGTTGGTCCATCACACAGATGTGACAGATGGACTGCTGATCAGTGCGGCAGAACATCTCCATCACCTCATTGTGACGAGAGCAGATGTTCTCCTGGAGCTTCTTGGATTGAGCAGTGAGAAAATGAGTCTGATGGTGGTCTTTACAGTAGGGGGCCAGAAACTGTCGACAGGACCTCTGGGCTTTGAGTTTCCTCCCAACGCAAACATCAGAGGCCACATATTCAGCTCCAGCATTAGAGTGATCAGCAGGAGCCGATTGGAGGCTGATCTTCTTCATTTCTTCCACTAAATCTGCTAACATGGTGTTTTTCTTCATGTTAGATTTCCTCCTGAAGATCTCTCTACACTGAGGACAGCTGTAGATCCTCCTCTGATCTTCTTTATCCCAGAGGTTGTTGATGCAGCTCCTACAGTAGCTGTGTCCACAGGTTGCACTCACTGGATCCTTCAGTAGATCCAGACAGATGGAGCAGCAGATTTTCTCTTGGTCCACTCGGTGTCCTGGATGAGCCTTGTCTCCTCTCAGTGTCAGAAAGTTCCTTTTGGTGCTGATAGAAGCAGAGTCTGAGCTCTGGTGGAGGACAAACGTCTGCTCTCGTTGACTTGCTGCAGTGAATTAATGTCTCTTACGTTTCATTTCCCAGTAAGCTGCCCACATACATCATCATATCTGCTGATCAGGGAGGAGGGACAGACATATTACAATCAGATGTGACCTGAGGTGTTTGAGAGAGAGGAGTGTATTCAGGTCTAACAGGTTCCACCTTGACGTCAATCAAAAGGTGTGTCATTCCAGTATTCAACGAGTGCACCGTAATAATGAAACTTAAAATCTCTGGCATTAAATGAATTTTCAGTAAAGAAAATAAAATATTCTTGTTGTGTTTTGACATCAGTCAAAGGACTTAGCTCACCCTGTGAAGTTTTTATCTCAAACTTGGCTAATTTCTACGGAGCCAGTAAGGTGCCACGGAGAAAAAAAAATTGTGCACACCATATATTAAAACGTGTGCTTGATTTAATTATACAGGCAAGTAGATGGCAGTAATGCCTCATAATATATTGTCGTCAGCTGCCGTTACAAACCAAGAAGAAGAAGACGTCCAGGCTTGATTGAAGCATCCCAGTAACCAGCCAATGTTAGCTTTGTCTGTGAATGTAGGAGTGCAGGGTATGCACAGTCCCTTAGGCTATGTATCACTACCTTATATAAAAGCTGCACAACTTTCAAGACTCAAGCAAAGCTCATGTCTGAATAAGGCGGAGGGAGATGGAAGATGGAAGTCAAAGTTAAGTAGCTCACTTCATCTCTCCATTGTGTGTGTGTTTATAAACATCTGACGTCACTATGGGAAGCCGTAGTGGACAAGTCAAAATGTGGTAAATAACTTTAGTTCGAGTGCACGTTTTAGCTAAAATGTGCGCACTAATAAGTATTTTGTGCAAACGTTTTGATATATCATGCGCACGTTTTAGTATCTCATGCACACGATTTATTATTTTTTTTACTACATGGCACCTTAGGGGCTCCGTAAATTTCTTAGCTTAAGTCGGTAAAACGTAAGAAAACAATTCATTTCAGGGCAGATAAGGTCAGACCAAGTTCTGAAGACAGACTTCGTATAAAGACAAAATTTCGTTGTCATAGATTGGTGCAGTGGTAAGCAAACATACATGATTATTAACATCTTCAGCTGATCTGGGTATGAATCCTGCCTGGTATTGTCTTTATTTTAAATAATTTTTCTCTCAACAAAAAAGTTTGAGTTTCTACCCCAAATTCAAAAATCTAGACCAGACAGTTATCTTGAAATTTTGAATTTTCTGGATTTTCTTTTACAGTGTAGTGCCATGTTAGAAGCCTCAGCTCCAGAAGAACCCTCAGTCTGAAGGGCCCATCTTCTACCTTGATACAGTGTCATATCTTCAATGTGGGTGACTGACAGCGTTTATTGCACAGAACAGCTACTTTGAAACTTGAAGTACAAACATTTACTTATTTTTACTAACCTGCTGCACCACTGTGCCACTGCCCTACTCTTGTAATTCTCCATTTATGTATATTTACGTATATACAGTATATATATGTATGTATATATATACATATATATGTATATATATAAATATATATATATATATATATATATATATATATATATATGTGTAAACAAATCAGAGCTCTGTTATGCATCTAAAAACTATGTATATTTACGTATATACAGTATATATATATATATACAGTATATATATATGTATATATATATATATATATATATGTGTGTGTATGTATGTATATATATATATATATATGTATATATATATATATATATATATATATATATATATATATGTATATATATATATATATATATATACATTTATATAAACAAATCAGAGCTCTGTTATGCATCTAAAAAAACTTAATATGTTGAAATGTCTAGTCAGCATTTCAACATATTTTTCTTCCTAAAATGTATTCTTCTTTTTCTTTTTATGTTGAAATGCTGAGTCATCATTTCAACATATTGTTCCTCCTAAAATTTATTCTTCTTTTTCTTTTTCTTCTTCTTTTCCTTCCACAGATTTTTGGCAACTTTCACAGGCTTCAAATTTGCACAGATTCTCACAGAAAAAATTGACATGTGCAGCATGTTCAGGAAAAGTGCGCTTGTATTTTTCACAGGTTTAACAGTTATACTTTTTACAGTAAAAAATCATTTCTGCATATTTTTTCCATTGAAATCAATGGGACTTAAACTTCTGCAACTTTAACGCTCCACAGATTGCCCATGCTTTCACCGACAGACTTAATTTATGCTTTAAAAGCTGCACTGACTTGACTTCTCAGGTATTTTTACATATCTTCAGCATTTTACTGACTTCTACAGTTTTTTAAATATGAATTTTAAGCAACACCAAGTTTTGAGGAAATCTGTTGTCTTAGAGCGAGCCATGTGACTTGTCAGACCAGAGCGCCCGCTGCAGACTCAGCAGAATTATCCTGTCATAACTTCTTCAAACCGTCCTCCACAGACATGATTTATGCATCAAAACATTGACTACCTTCTCCTCTTACACGTGAAATCCGCTTCAAAGTTTCATCTGATATCACTTTGTCTCAGTTAGCTTCAGCTTTGGTATGCTGCAAAATCTGCCATCTGCGCTAATGCAAATCTTTACCTCCTGACAGCTGAGTGCTTCACTTTGAAGTGCATTTTTAACTCGCCACTGTGTCAACATTTTCAACAGTACAGACGTAAAAGTTACATCAGTCACTTCAGCAGGTCCTTGGGATACTCACAGTGCAATCCCTTTTCTGATATCTATCACGGTTTAGACACAGCGAGCGTTCTGTTGGAAGTCCATGTTCAGTTTGGAAGAAGGCACAAGTCCAGATTAGATCGGTTAGCCAACCATTTATTGACAATATGTGAGACCATACATAAAATAATAAAAATACTCAGCTGCTGAGGGCTCAGCTCTGCACCTCACCAGGGATGTACAGGAAAAGAGCATTGAACAATAGCATACACAAGATCTTAAACACATCAGGATTTGGGCAGTACTAACTTATCACGTGTTAAGATGATGTCTGATTTCATAAACTACGCATGTCTGTCAAGAAGATAAACATAATGGCTACAAAAAGGTCAGACTTAAGGCAGAAGTTCAACCAAGAGTTCAACAAAAGTCCTCGCCGCCTCACAAAAGCACAGGACCAACTATAAGACGTGAAATGGGGAAAGTGGCCCCCCCTCAAACCCAAACTGAAACCACGCTTCTGTCTAACCGCAATTGCACCTGTATGATTTGTGAAGCATCTGTTTTGCTGAGCAAGCATGTTTGAACTGATCTGCCCCAACATAATATGTTTGAATAACTTGTAAGCATAAAATGACATCTTTGGACAAATGTTAGCATTAGCATGTATATAATTCTAACAGTTCCTTTACCCGGAAGTACCGCGCTTTGTCAGCCTGCTCTATGAGACTATGCATGCGCACAATAAAAACAGGAGAAATACTGTGCTTTTGATGACTTACCATATTTAGCTCTGTGACTGGGTGGTTATTGTGTTGTAATATTGATTGAGAGATTGTGGGTTCAAATCTAGGCAGAGGCACTTGTACTTTTTTTCTCCATCTAATACAGATTCTTCATTACAATAGCATATTCATGCTTTTCTTTACACTCTCAACCTCACTTCACATTTATTACACTGACTGGCCACTTTATTAGGTACATCTACAAATATCACATTTTACCATGTTAAAAACATTCATTCATTTTCTGCTTTCTTTCACAACTGCAAACATTTTTACTGCACTTTTCACTATCTGCTACAGTTTCTGAGATATGACTGTTTAAGCAGCATCAACTTTTGCAGATTCCTTTGAAGTTAGAGTCTGGTCACGTGACCTGCAGACCTGAGCTCCAGTATCTATTATTATCTGCAAAACATTTTTATTGCACATTTCACACATTTTCAGCCGTGATTTACTGCTCACAACTATTCATGTCACATTATCAACTTTCTTTACATTACTTTTACCAATTTCATTTCACATTTTCAGCTGTCACACTCAGCATTTCATTGCATTTCCTGCATGGAAATGCAAATTTTCTAGTTTGTATTAGTCATATTCAGTGGTGGACAAAGTTCTCAACTCCATTAATTGAGTGAAAGTATAGATACTCTTAGTCAATTATTACTGCATTACAATACAATTGAGAGTTGCAAAAATCTTTCAAGTTGCTTTGAAAGAGCCTTGTTGCACTAACCCTCCTTCCAAGGTCGGACCTTTTTAGTTGAACACAAGACAATTTCCTCATAAATCTGATTTCTTGGATTTTATCTTTGAACAACAATAACCTAATGTTCCTGCTCCACAGAGTTCACTTCCTGCCTCACACTGGGCTCTACGTAACAGAGTCAATCCATGCTGGACTTCAGCTCTGATTAAATAATGAAAAACACACACAGGATAAATATAATTATAATTCAAACATTTTAACTATTATAATCATTTATGATACCAAGGACTCACTTGGATGTTCATAATTGGTGTGAGATGTTAAATGTGCCAAATGGGTGGATCAGGAATGAACGCTGTGGTGTGGATGTGCTGAAGCTTGCCTCCTCAGGGCCAAGGGGCATTTGTCTGGGTGAGTCTCTGAAGTTGTGTGGAGTGAGTGTCTTTGTCAGGAAAATAAACCGACTAACTGTAGACCATCTAAAAGGTCAAAGACAAATTCAGTCAAGACTCTCTCCAAAAGTTTAAACATTTATTGAGTCAAATCGATTGAACCAAACTTTGGATTTTTACATCAAACTCAAAACCAGATCAACAGTGTTGAACTAAAAATAAGATTAAAACAACAAGAAGCACAAATGATCATCAGATTCAAAGACAAAAACCCACAGGCCTTTCAAAAGTGTTCAGGACAGAGGCGGAGACCCAAAAACATTTTTCACAAGTCTAAAATGACATGAGGCATGGTCATTGAAAAATATTCGAAGCCTGCAGAACAGTGTTTGCTGGGATTTTTAGGCACCAACCAGGTTTAGAAGGTGAAACTGGTGCCTCTCCCTCAACAGAAACCTTTGTTAGACCAAAAAACAATGATAGGTCACACTCCTGTAGACATCCTTAGACCATAACAAAACCACAACACCTTTCTTTGTAGGTTCAAACTAGAGCATAAAGTTCAATGTTACTCAAATGACCAAAGTCCACATATTTTTCATTTATAGAGACCAAATCAAAACATATCCACCTGCATTTTAATGTCTACAAAAGGTCATACATGAATTCAGACAACACTGAAATAAATATAACAAACAAATACAGTGAGGCTGCATCCACACGAAGACAAACGCTGAACAGTTTCTAAAATCATAAGGACGAAGCCGTCTCAGAAAATGTGTGCGTCTACATGAATGCACTTGAAACGCTGTAAAACACATGCCAGACCTCTAGGGGCGCTGTAATGATATGACGGAAACAAGCGGAAACAAATGAAAAAACAGTGGGCATGCGCACTTGATGCAAAAGTTGTAAACAGAGATTGTAATGAAGTGATCATAAAGTGTCGTTATGTGTCCTCGATAATTGTTTGTTCAACTCGGTGGTGATTGAGAAGGAGATTTTGCTGCATCAGGGATAGTAGGGTCACTAGCTTCATCAGCACATATGCTTCACGTACGCCGCCATTGTTGTTGTTGTTGCCACGTGTGGCGCATGCGTGTCAATGAAGTTATGAAACTATGACGTAAGCGTATCTGAAAAGTTACGGAGAGCCAGTAATCACGGAGCTGCGTATACGGCATTTCAAAATCTTTCCACTCTGGAACCTGGTTTAAGAAATGATTGTTTACAGACCCCCAAAACGCCGTCTTCGTATGGATGATACGCAGATTCGGCAAAAAACTTATGCGTTTGGACCTTGGTTTGGCTTTGTGTGGATGGGGCCTGAGATCAAAGGAAGACCATGGAGAAAACAAGTCAAATTTAACAACTGCAGACATCTTTCATTCTTTAACAGCATGTGCAGATCATATGCACACTCATTTGCATTTATGCAGAAAAATGTATCTTTTTTCTGTAATTGTTCTCAAGAAATTCAAATGAGAAGGAAAGACAAAAATCCTAACATTCTAAAAAATGGATTTGGTGTAAGTTGTATTTCTAAGATCACAAACATATACAAAAAGGAGAAAAGTATTAAATTGAATCACAATTCCTCAATGTTATTGTAATCATAATATGAGTTTTTTAATTTAAAAACAGACTCATAAAGGTCACAACAGTTGAACAGGAGTCTTAAAATACAATCATTTTTACATCATTAAAAGAAAACATACTTTCAAATCACAAAGAGCTTGTGTGGGAGCTCCTCTGTCAGTATTCAACTATTATTTTTACATCAAATTATTCTTCTGTGAATTATTACTTGATAACCAAAAAGAAGACATCCAAGTCCCGCCCAAAAATTTTGATTGACAGGTGACAATAATCAGCTCTGAACAGGAAATTGAATGAAAATGAAGAAGAAGAATAAAAAAACAGAAGTTTTCATCATGTCTGAAGACTTCTGTCTACTTTAGTTGACAAAACTCAGCAGAGGATCCAATAGAAGAATTAATCCCAAGTCCAACATGTAAAGGCTCAGTGAAGGTGGTCTGGACTCTGTGGAGCAGAGTCATGGTTTTGGAGACACTGTAGAAGGACAGAATACCTGCTCTGTGATCCAGGTACACTCCTACTCTGGAGGACACAGGACCTGAGATATCAGTGCAAATGTTATTGTACCGATAGACATATCTGTCTGTGTAACAAACTAATGCCCAAGACTTGTTATTCCATCCAAACGCACATTCACCTGACCTTCCATCTCTCCTGATGGTCTTGTATGAGACTGCTACATAAACTCTTTCACTCAGCTCCACCTCCCAGTAACAACGTCCAGTCAGACTCTCTTTACTCAGGACCTGTGGATAATCAGTGAATCTGTCTAAGTGATCAGAATAAGGCTGATCTTCACTCACTGTTACTTTTCTGTTCCCATCAGATAAAAACAGTCGCCTGTTTACCGTGTTTGGATCCAGTGGGTTGTTTCTTGAATATCTGAGGAGCTCAGCTCTGGTCTTTGGCTCTGGCTGTGCCAGTAAAACATCCACTTGAGTCATTGTCCATGAGATGTTTGACCATGTTCCTGTAAGAATGTCCCTAAGTTTATCTCTAAGCTCTGACACAGCTGCTGTCACGTCCTCAAAGTACCTCAGAGGACGTTCAGAGATGCTGGATGAGTCTGGAGGTTCTCCGAGTTGTGACACTGAGGGGTAGTCCTGTAGAAACTGGTTGTGGTCCTGTGTGAGAGAGAGCTTCTCCAGCTCCTTGTCCTTGGTCTTCAGCTCTGTTAACTCCTGCTCCAGCCTCTCTTTAAGCTCCTTGACTCGACTCACTTCAGCTTCCTGCTGGGATCTGAGCTGCTGCTTCACATCAGAGCGTCTTTGCTCAAGCACACGGATCAGCTCAGTGAAGATCTTCTCACTCTTCTCCACTGCTTTATCAGCAGAGCCGTTGATGGCCTCCACCTCCTGCTGGAGCAGCTTCACGTCTCTCTCTCTGAGCTGGATTCTCTGCTGGATGTTTTGGCGACTCCCCTGGAGCTCTCTCTGCCTCTCTGTCCTCTCTGCTGCAGCTGAGACCGTGTCATGACCTTTGTGTTGGTCCACCACACAGATGTGACAGATGGACTGCTGATCAGTGCGACAGAACATCTTCTTCACCTCATCATGATGAGAGCAGATGTTGTCCTGGAGCTTCTTGGACGGCTCCATCAGCTTGTGTTTCTCATAGGCAGGTGAAAAATGAGTCTGAAGGTGACTCTCACAGAAAGAAATCAGACACTGCAGACAGGACTTCTGGGCTTTGAGTTTCCTCCCACTGCAGACGTCACAGGCCACATCTTCAGCTCCAGCATAGCAGTGATCAGCAGGAGCAGCTTGGAGTCCAATCTTCTTCATGTCCTCGACCAAATCTGCTAACATGGTGTTTTTCTTCAGGTTTGGCCTCCTCCTGAAGGTCTGTCTACACTGAGGGCAGCTGTAGATCTTCCTCTGATCTTGTGTATCCCAGTGGTTGTTGATGCAGCTCCTACAGTAGCTGTGTCCACAGGTTGTAGTCACTGGATCCTTCAGTAGATCCAGACAGATGGAGCAGCAGATTTTCTCTTGGTCCACTCGGTGTCCTGGATTAGCCATGGTCCCCTCTCAGTGTCAGAAAGTTCCTTTTGGTGCTGACAGAAGCAGAGTCTGAGCTCTGGTGGAGGACAAGCGTCTGCTCTTGATGACTTGCTGCAGTGAATTAATGTCTCTTATGGTTCATTTCCAGGTACACTGCCCTCATCCATCCTCATATCTGCAGATCAGGAAAGAGGCACTGACGTATTTCAGTCAGGTGTGGTCTCAGGTTTTTGAGATAAAGGAGTATTTTTAGGTTTGACAGCGTTCCAGCTTGGCGTCTGTCACAAGGTGCATCATTCCAGTCTTCAGTGACCATTCAGTTCCCTGTTAGAAACATAGAGGCTGAATCTCAATCTCCTCCGTAAACCCTGAGCCCTGAACCCTCATTACCTCAGCGACTACACCAGAAAAGTTACTGAGTGCATGAGGCTGCAAGGGCTTGAAGTACTATAAACAGGAATGGAAAGTCCTTTTTTGCTGACAGCAATGTATCATGCTAGACATAAAATAAACTGCCAGCTTTTTTTTTTTTTTTAACCTCCAACACTTTTCTTATTTGCACAGATTTACATCATATATATACAGACTTTCAACACACACATATTTACATACACACAAGAGGCATCTTAAAAAATGATTCAACATACAGTATTAAAGGATTTCATAATATTTCCATTCCTTTAAGTTAGCTCATTTAATATTTTTTTCCTTCTTGAATTGTTTACTCTTTGTGTCCACTTCTATACATATGATATGTCCTGTATAATATAAGTAAATAAAGAAAATACATGTCCTGGCAGTTTCTTTTTTCACTGTCATAAAAAATTAAACATCATTTGCTGTGGGACGAACTTTGGTCCATGCATTAAAGAGTTGCTCTACATGTAACCAAAATGCACGGCTCTAAAGACAATCAAAATACAAATGGCAAATACCTTCAATTTCATAGTTAGGCCCCAAAAAACACAGCATTTCTCCACAGCTCCAAACCTATCAACTGCTTGAGTAGGTTGATAAATCAGTTGCATTATTTGGGAAGCCACTTCGTTTATTTTATTTGTGACATAGTATTACTGACTGAAATTGCACACAGACAATTTTTCAATTCCAGATGGATTTTGATTGCAGAATTGAAATTTGAGTTTCCTAATATGTTTATTGGTACATTGTTTGCATATTAACAGCACACCACCTTCAGTATGAGCTCTGATTAATATTGTATGATGTTATCCCCTCCCCCTTGCAGTAATGTTAACAGACCATCAGGAAATCAAACACAGTTGTGAACTCTTTTGGAGTGACTGGGATTTTATATTGTAGTGACTGCCAGCTGGTTGCCCCGGGAGATTCCTGCAGTATGTTAAGTGACATCCCATTCCTAATCCATAGGGTTCAATATGACGTCGGTCCACCCTTTGTAGCTATAACAGCTTCAACTCTTCTGGGAAGGCTGTCCACAAGGTTTAGGAGTGTTTACAGGAATTTTTGACCATTTTTCCAGAAGAGCATTTGTGAGGTCACACACTGATGTTGGACGAGAAGGCCTGGCTCCCAGTCTCTGCTCTAATTCATCCCAAAGGTTGTTATATCAGGTTGAGGTCAGGGCTCTGTGCAGGTCGATGTAGTTCATCCATACCAGACTCTGTCATCTATGTCTTTATTGACCTGCTTTGTTGGAAGAGGTTTGGAGCTGGCCTCACTACCCAAAGTCTCAGTCCTCAAGAGACTGATTGTTGAAGCAGTGTTTTGAGTGATTTCATGAGAATTTACAGTTTATCTACATATGTATATGTATATGTATATATATACATATATATATATATATATATATATATATATATATATATATATATATATATATATATATATATATATATATATATATATATATATATATATACACAGTGTTTCCCCCATTCTTTCTGTTTTTTTAATACTTTTTATACTTGCAGTGTATTTAATTTTTTTTTGAGAATGTTGTAGTTGTATAAAAAGTGCTCCATTGCCAAAAAAAGTGAACAAAATCAGTGTTCAATATTTATTCAGATCTAAATGCTCTGTAACTATGATATTACAGAGCATTTTGGTGGACTACGCTCCCTCCAGCACCAGTATATATATATATATATATATATATATATATATATATATATATATATATACATATAACCTTGTGAAAATTACATTTGCATAATCAATGTTGGAAATGAGGATTTAACCCTTTCATGCATGGTGTCCGCTACAGTAGACAAATATTTGAAATTAATGTTGAAACTTGCAGTACCATGTCCAGCCACCAGGGGCTAAATTCCCAAACTCTTGTCTTAAGCTTCATAAAAATATCATCTTTGCACATTTTCACCATATCGAGATAATTCAGCATAAATTCAAAATAGCCAAGGAAGAGCAAATTAGGTGTTATGCCTGTCTTCAGATTTCACATAATTTGTTTTTTTTTTTATGAATTTTGGTGTAACTCACAAGTCAATAGTTTGATTAAACAGCAATAATACATGCTCTTCAGATTTTACGTTTTCTTTTTTACTCCTAGTAAATGTTTGTCAAAGACATGTGTTTGTGAATCTTTTTAAAGTCCCACTAAATTACTAAGAATATATTTATTGTAGGTTGCTCCCTCAAAATATAACACTGAAAAAAATTAAGATGACTTTTTACTTGTTGGAAAGTAAAAACAAACATTTAAAAAAAGTATTCTTTTGTGATTTAATAACTCATCCATGAAAGGGTTAAATAAATCTGTCCTCTCATTATCGACATGAACACCCATCAGTGATGCAGATGTAATTTTTTACCAGGTTATTATGTTCAGTGTTGTCTGAAAGGAACAACATTGTCATGATACATGAAACACGATGCATGATGCAGTAACATCTGCCATCACTTGATGACGTAGCGTAGTGAAAGTGTAGTCGGATTCTCTCTGCACCCCAGTTTTCCAAAGTCCTTCTGAATTCTCCTTTCTTCTTTCCTTAACCGGGGACGTTTTCCATCAGGGTTAAGGAAAAGTAGATAGGAAAGGGCTTAGGAGAAGACTATTCGACCCTAGCCCATGTTCCACCAACGCTGGACTTCAGCTCTGATTAAACAATGAAAAACACAGGACAGGAAAAATAATTATTGTCAAAATTCAGCTTGTTCCAAGTTACTTAGTAATATTTTAAATTGTGTTCCTTGTTTATGCTTATGATGTTTCCTTTTTGCTGCTTTAACTCTGTTCCTGGTTTTAGTTAAAATTTAGTTTCGTGTTCATATTTTGTCTTGTTGTGCGTTTCCTGTTTTATTGTGAAATCCTCGTATACCTTGCAGTGTTTTCCTGCCCTCCTCTTCTGTGTGCCTCTGATGATGATTCCCTCCACCTGTTTGACTGTCTCCCCTGTGCCAGATGTTTCCTCTGTGTCTTTAGTCTCTAGTTTAGTTGAGTATTTTTTTAAAGGGTTAGTTTTAGGTTTTTTTTGTTCGTTTTTCATTTATATCCTTTTGTTTATTTTGTATTTGGGTTCTTGCCCCGGTTTTTGTTTGTTTAGTTCTTTTTACACCGATTGTCTCCAGTGTTTTCATGTGTTTTTTTGCTTTTTGTTGTACCTTTTTAGTTACTTTCATTCATTTTTTAAGTTTTTCTTCCCCATTAGTTTATCTGTGTTTTTTTAGTTTGTGAGAGTTTTTTGTTTATCAATTTGACTTTTTCTAAAGGAGCACTTTTTGGTTTAGATCCTGGTTCAATTGTATCATATCTTTTTTTTTATCTGCATTCTGGGGCATTTTTGTTGATTAATTCTGAACATTTCTTGACAAATTCTAATGACAACTCAAACATTTTCACTATTGTGATAATTATTTTATAACTCCAAGGAGAATATGTAGCACTTGTTTAGCCTCTTCGGCTTAAATACACAATTTAGCTAACTGCTAAGCTTCCTCACTTGGATGTTAATAATTGGTGTGAGATGTTAAAGTGTCTGAGTGGGTGGATCAGGAGTGGACGCCGTGGTGTGGATGTGCTGAAGCTTGCTGTACCTCCCCGGGACCAAAGGGCATACATCTGGATGGTCCTCTGATTTTGTGTCGAGTGAGTGTCTTTGTCAGGAAAAATGAGCTAACTAAGTTGTGAACCATCTAAAAGGCCAAAGAAAAATTCAGTCAAGACTTTTTCCAAAAGTTTAAACATTTAATGAAGTCAGTCAATTGAACAAAACTTTGGATTTTTACATCAAACTCAAAATCAGATCAAAATTTTGACACTGAAAATAAGATTAAAACAACAAGAAGCACAAAAGATCATCAGATTCAAAGACAAAGACCCACAGGCCTCACAAAGTTTTCAGGAGAGAGACAGAAACCCAAAAAAGAACTTTTCACAAGTCAAAAATGACATGAGGCATGATCATGGAAAATATTTTAAGTCTCTGATGAGGTGTTACTCCAGCTTTTCATGCACCAACCAGATTCGGAAGGTAAAGATGGTGCCTCTCCCCAAACAGAAACCTTTGTAAAACCTGAAAACAATGATCGCTCACAATCCAGTAAACATCCTTAGATCATAAAAAAACCCACAACACCTTTCTTTGCAGGTTCAGTCCAGAACATTATATATAAACTCATATATTCTTATATGAGTTCATCAGATTGTTACATATGAATTCAGACAACACTGAGACAAAATATAACACATAAATTTGATGATAACATGGCATGGAGGAAACAAAACACATTCAACAACTGCAGATATTTTCAATTCTTTCAACAGCATGTACTGATAATATGAACACTAGCAAACATTTATCCTAACATATTTTATATTTATTTCTTTTTATGTTTCGAAGAGAATAAAATAAATAAGAAAAGGGAAAAGAACATTAAATTGAATCAATAGATCCTTATGTCGTTGTTGTAATATGGGCTATTTAATGTACAAAAAAATAACTGTAAATGTCACTCTGTGTTATGCCTAAGTCACATATCCCCGTTTCTCATAGCGATTGTGCACAACTATACACGATTGAGGAGGCTGGTGTGATCGCTATGATACGGGATGAAATTACTGTCTCATCCCTGGACACACCTCGTAAATACACCGTCAGTAGCGCTTCTACAGCGCTTCAGGGGGCGCTCGTCCCGCTCTAGTTAGGTTAATACAGGGATATGACGAGGACTCCATCTCACTGACAGGACGTCAGCTCCGCTCGAGCTCAGTTCGCGTCACGTAAGTCCCGACTGAGCCCCGTCGCTTGCGCCGTCTGTAACGGGACACAGTCGGGGCACAAACGGATACATCCTTGTCAGTCGTCCTCATAAAGCTTTCAGGACTGGGTCACGATCAGCTCGACTAAGCCCCGTACATGCCACGCTAATACCGCTCGCACTAGGACTGCATTAGGCTTCCATCCCGTCATACTGAGAGCGGCGATTCTCCACAACAGTTTTGAACAGTTCAAAACTGTCGGGACCCTTCCACGTTCCCCACTGTTCATCCACGACTATACAAGGCTGATCCAGACCAAGTAGTGCATGCACCACAACCAAAGCATGTTTTATCAGGATTATGACAATTGTGCACGGTCGCCACGAGAAATGGGAATGTGTGACTGGGGCTTTACATGAGATTTTAAATACGATCATTTTCATGGCATAGAAAGAAAACAGGATTTAAAATCACAAAGAGCTCATACGGGGAGCTCCTCCACCTTTTAATCAACATTTTTACATCAAATTATTCTTCTGTCATTTAATAAAACAGAACAAATGAGAGGACATCCAAGCCCGCCCACAAAGTTTGACTGACAGCTGCCACAATCAGCCCCGAGCAGCAAACATGAATAAAAATGAAAAAGTATAATAACACAGAAGCTAACCCAAACCTGAAATAAATGACTTCTGTCTATTTTAGTTTGCACAACTCAGCAGAGTCTCCATCACAATCGATCCTAAGTCCAGCATGTAGAGGCCGACTGAAGGTGGTCTGAACTCTGTGGAGCAGGGTCATGGTTTCAGAGATGCTGTAGAAGGACAGAACACCTGCTCTGTGATCCAGGTACACTCCTATTCTGGAGGACCAAGGACCTGAGATATCAGTGCCAAGTATGCTGCCATGTTGAAAGACATAATGTTTTGTATCACAATATAAAGACCAAGACTTGTTTGTCCGTCCAAATTGATCAGATCTGCCGATATTCTTGTATGACACTGCTACATGAACTTCCTCTCCACTCAGCTCCACCTCCCAGTAACAACGTCCAGTCAGACCCTCTTTACTCAGGACCTGATCATAAGGAGTGAATCTGTCAGGGTGATCAGAATAAGGCTGATATTCACTCATTAATGTCACTTTCCTGTTCCCATCAGATAATAACAGACATCTGTATGCTGTGTTTGGATCCAGTGTGATGTCTTGTGAATATCTGATGAACTCAGCTCTGGTCCTGGGCTCTCCCTCCGGTTCTGGTTCTGACTCTGACAGTAAAACATCCATTGGAGTCTCTGAGATGTTTGTCCATGTTCCTCTGAGAACATCCTGAAGAATATTTCCGAGCCCTGACACAGCTGCTGTCACACCCTCAAAGTTTCCCAGAGTACGTCCATAGATGCTGGATAAGTCAGTAGGTTCTCTGAGTTGTGACACTGAGGGGTAGTCCTGTAGAAACTGATTGTGGTCCTGTATGTGTGAGAGCTTCTCCAGTTCAGCGTCCTTGGTCTTCAGCTCACTGATCTCCTGCTCCAGCCTCTTCTCAAGCTCCCTGACTTGACTCACTTCAGCTTTCTGCTGGAATCTGATCTGCTGCTTCACATCAGAGCGTCTTTGCTCCAGCACACGGATCAGCTCAGTGAAGATCTCCTCACTCTTCTCCACTGCTTTATCAGCAGAGCTGTTGATGATCTCCACCCCCTGCTGGAGCTCCTTCACATCTCTCTCTATTTGCTGGATTCTCTGCTGGATGTTTTGTCGACTCACCTGGAGCTCTCTCTGCCTCTCTGTCCTCTCTGCTGCAGCTGAGACGATGTCATGACCTTTGTGTTGGTCCAAGCAGCAGTGATAACAGATGGACTGCTGATCAGTGCGGCAGAAGATCGCCTTCACCCCATTGTGACGAGAGCAGATTTTCTCCTGGAGCTTCTTGGACAGCTCCACCGGCTTGTGTTTCTTTAATGGAGGATTAGGAGCAGCTTGGAGTCCAGTCTTCTTCAGGTCCTCCACCAAATCTGCTAACATGGTGTTTTTCTTCAGGTTAGGCCTCCTCCTGAAGGTCTCTCTACACTGAGGGCAGCTGTAGACCCTCCTCTGATCTTGTGTATCCCAGAGGTTGTTGATGCAGCATCTACAGTAGCTGTGTCCACAGGTTGTAGTCACTGGATCCTTCAGTAGATCCAGACAGATGGAGCACCTGAATTTCTCTTGGTCCACTCGGTGTCCTCTATGAGCCATGTCTCCTCTCAGAAAGTTCCTTTTGGTGCTGATGGAAGCAGAGTCTGAGCTCTGGTGGAGGACAAGCATCTGCTCTCAAGGACTTGCTGCAGTGAAGTAATGTCTCTTACGTTTCATTTCCCAGTAAGCTGCCCACACCAATCATCATATCTGCCAATCAGGGAAGAAGGGAGTCATCTTTCAAACAGGCGTGGTCTCTGGTTTTAAAGATAGAGGAGTGTTTTCAGGTATAACAGGTTCCACCTTGGCGTCAGTCACAAGGTGAGTCATCACGGTATAAGGTAACTGCACTGTGATAATGAAAATGCAAAGCTTGGATAATTTCTTAAACTTAAGCTGGCAAAACATAAACAAACAATTAGTTACAGGTCAGGTGATGTCAGTCCAAGTTCTGAGCGCAGGCTTTATATAAAGACAAAATATCATTGTTCTAGATTGGTGCAGTGGTAAGCAAACATACATGATTATAAACTATTGAAACTGGTCTAGGTATGAATCCTGCCTGGTATTCTCTTTATTTCAAAAAAAAAATTCTCAACATGCAAAGAACATGCAAACTACACATGACGACCTTTTTGCTGTGGGGCACACGCACTACCTGCTGCACCACTGTGCTACTGTCCTACTCTTGTAATTCTCCATTTAAGTATATGAACGTATATATATGTATATATATATATATATATATATATAAATATATATATATATATATATATATATATGTATATGTTAACAAAGCAGAGCTCTGTTATGCATCTAAAAGTCTTATTATCATTAGTCATACTCAGTGTTGGACAAAGTTCTCAACTTCATTAATGGAGTGAAAGTATAGATGCTCTTAGTCAAAATCGACTCCAATACAAGTGAAAGTTGCTCAGTCCAATTTTTTTTTAAGTGAAATTACTGGAGTACCTGCTTCTGAAAATACTTAAGTATTTAAAGTACATTTTTTTCATGTTATTATTAGTAGGTTATTGTGTTTCTGCCACAATAAATGTAGAAAACCTAATAACTGAAAAAATCTACTAAGCAATGTGAGCTCAACATTTACCTGCCCGAATTGCAGAAGAGTATTAGCGCCATTATAGATGGAAACATTTTTTTTCGGCAGGTTGAGATTAAAGTCAAATTCAAGTAAAGTGTACTCAATAATTATACTTAAGTACATTACTATAGTAAATCTCCCGGTACTTTGTTACTGACCAACCCCAGTCAAATTCCATATCATTTAATTTAAGTTTTTTATTGCTATTTTATCTACATACCTTTCTGCTTTTTCTAATTGATTTGTGCCTAATGTTTGTGCATTACGGAGCCCTGGAGGTGTCAGGGTGCAGAATATTTTCTAAAGCCAAGGGGACGCCTTCTATAGTGTGGTCACGCGTTGTTAAAGCATGAGCTTGCTATAATAAAGTGAGGGAACAGGATAAATAAGGGGTTCCCGCGCTATAATAAAGAGGGGGAACAGAATAAATAAGGCGTTACCATGCTATATTATAGTGAGGGAATGGGATAAATAAAGCGTTACCTTGCTTTTTTTGAGGGAACAGAATAAATAAAGCATTATCTCGCTATAATGTAGTAAGTTTTCTTTGCCAATCATCATGTTATGGATGCCTGAACAGCACTCATCAACTCAGATAATGAGCGCTCATCAAGAACATCGAGGTGTGCTCAATTTATTGTAGCGTTCCCTCACTTTATTATAGCTGGGTTAAGGCTTTATTTATCCCGTTCCCTCACTTTATCATATCAGGGTTAAGGCTTTATTTATCCCGTTCCCTCACTTTATCATAGCAGGGTTAAGGCTTTACTTTTCCTTTTCCCTCACTTTATTATAGCGGAGTTAACACTTTATTTATCCTTTTCCCTCACTATAAATGCGTTACCTTACTTTATTATAGCGAGGTTAAGGCTTTATTTATCCCGTTCTCTCACTTATTCATAGCAGGGTTAAGGCTTTATTTATAACATCCCCTCACTTTATTATAGCTGGGTTAAGGCTTTATTTATCCTGTTCCCTCACTATAATCCCGTTTCCTCACTTTACTATAGCGAGGTTAAGGCTTTATTTATCCCGTTCCCTCAATTTATCATAGCTGAGTTAATGCTTTATTTATCCCTTTCTCTCACTTTATTATAGCGGGGTAAACGCTTTATTTATCCTGTTCCCTCACTATAATCCCTTTCTCTCACTTTATTATAGCCGGGTTAATACTTTATTTATCCTGTTCCCTCACTTTATAATAGCGAGGTAAGGGCTTTATTTATCCCGTTCCCTCACTTTATTATAGCTGGGTTAATGCTTTATTTATCCTGTTCCCTCACTTTATAATAGCGAGGTAAGGGCTTTATTTATCCTGTTCCCTCACTTTATTATAGCTAGGTTAAGGCTTTATTTATCCCGTTCCCTCACTTTATAATAGCGAGGTAAGGGCTTTATTTATCCCTTTCCCTCACTTTATTATAGCGGGGTTAACGCTTTCTTTATCTTGTTCCCTCACTATAATCCCGTTTCCTCACTTTATTATAGAGGGGTTAAGGCTTTATTTATCCCGTTCCCTCACTTTATCATAGCAGGGTTAAGGCTTTATTTTTCCTTTTCCCTCACTTTATTATAGCGGAGTTAACACTTTATTTATCCTTTTCCCTCACTATAAATGCGTTTCCTTACTTTATTATAGCGAGGTTAAGGCTTTATTTATCCCGTTCTCTCACTTATTCATAGCAGGGTTAAGGCTTTATTTATAACATCCCCTCACTTTATTATAGCTGGGTTAAGGCTTTATTTATCCCGTTCTCTCACTTATTCATAGCAGGGTTAAGGCTTTATTTATAACATCCCCTCACTTTATTATAGCGGGGTTAAGGCTTTATTTATCCTGTTCCCTCACTATAATCCCGTTTCCTCACTTTACTATAGCGAGGTTAAGGCTTTATTTATCCCGTTCCCTCAATTTATCATAGCTGAGTTAATGCTTTATTTATCCCTTTCTCTCACTTTATTATAGCGGGGTAAACGCTTTATTTATCCTGTTCCCTCACTATAATCCCTTTCTCTCACTTTATTATAGCTGGGTTAATACTTTATTTATCCTGTTCCCTCACTTTATAATAGCGAGGTAAGGGCTTTATTTATCCCGTTCCCTCACTTTATTATAGCTGGGTTAATGCTTTATTTATCCTGTTCCCTCACTTTATAATAGCGAGGTAAGGGCTTTATTTATCCTGTTCCCTCACTTTATTATAGCTAGGTTAAGGCTTTATTTATCCCGTTCCCTCACTTTATAATAGCGAGGTAAGGGCTTTATTTATCCCTTTCCCTCACTTTATTATAGCGGGGTTAACGCTTTCTTTATCTTGTTCCCTCACTATAATCCCGTTTCCTCACTTTATTATAGAGGGGTTAAGGCTTTATTTATCCCATTCCCTCACTTTATTATAGCTGAGTTAATGCTTTATTTATCCCTTTCTCTCACTTTATTATAGCGGGGTATATCCTGTTCCCTCACTATAATCCCTTTCTCTCACTTTATTATAGCTGGGTTAATGCTTTATTCTCACTATAATCCCCTTCCCTCACTATTATACAGGGAGGGAACACCTTATTTATCCCATTCCCTTTCTTTATTATAGCGAGGTAACACTTTAATGACGCTTTTCCACACTTTAGAAGGTGTTCCCTCGCCTTAATAAAATATTCTGCACCCTGACACCTCCGGGGCTCTTTAGTGCATCATAGCTGTTGGCATTTTAACCTTTGAATCCCACACCAAGAAAATATCTTTTTATTATTATTATTTATTTTCTCTGTTCCCTGAAACGTTGACAGAATCAAGCAATAATTAGATTTTCTGTTTTTATAAACGTTGATATTCCTAACATATTGATGCCATCTCTGCAAAACAGTTGTGTGTGTAGTCAAAGGGTTAACCTGTTTCTGGCTTCAGTGTATTGTTTACACCTTTGGTCTGCACCTCCCTGTGGTTTAGGAGCCTCCCTGTGGGCACAGACGGGGCTGCTCCTCCTCCTCCTCCTCCTCCTCCGCTCCGTTACCGCAGCAGCAGCAGCAGCGTTAGCAGCGTATCGGTGGCGTGATCATGTGACGCCTGCATTTCCGACACAACAATACAACACCGTCTGTGTCGGTCTGCATTCACTCTCCCCGCTCTCCCCCTCCACGCCTCGCTCTCGGTATGGCGGACGGCGAGAGGTCCCCCTTACTGTCAGACCTGGGAGAAGGAGTCCTGGGCAGCGGCACCGGCGGGCTGTCCCCGGGCGCGGCGCCGTACGGTGTGCCCAGCAAACCTCAGAGTGAGTATCCGCGGAGCCCCCTGCCCTCCTCCACCTCACTCCAGCCTCACCTAGCCTAGCTTAGCCTGCCCTGACTGGGCACTCTGCCTCACGCGCTGGCTCTGCTGCCGTTAAGCCTGTGGTGGCCGTGTTTTTTAGGCTTTACTTTAATATTCTCTTAATTTACCTGTGAGCATCACCTGGTGGATTTATTATGCTGTCAGCAGATACGACAGGAAGCAGAGGATGAGGGGAGATAGCGTTGTCCTGGCAAGCTAACTCGGTGTTGCGGTGTGGAGTGTGACCGTTCTGACTGGTGCCTCCCAGCCGTTAAGTTGTCGAACTGTCGCTGAAAAGTAGCCCACCTAAATGCAGCTTGTTAAAAATTATATTTACACAAAAGTCAACAGACAACACAGAATTTTCACCGCCTAACTGACGACAATCTGTTTGTACATTCTTTTTTTATCATGACATGTTGGTTTTATGTTAGCAAACAAGTAATACAGTGATGAAAAGGTAGTTTTAATCTAATGCTTATAGTAGGTTTGTCATTACATGATTTAGCTAGAAAAACTGCCTTCATTAGGACATTTTCCGTCGTTTTAATCAATCGTAAATCTCTGCAACCTCACTGTCAATTGCAGGTCTTCAGTTAACACGGTCACTGCTCAAACCGTCACACCATCATCCGTTAGAACTGCTTTATGCTAGCTCCTCTTACAACCGGCAAAACACGCTTCAGTCAGGTTTACAGTCCCGCTTGAGTACAGTTATAATGTACGTTTATTACACGTTTAACCTACATTTTCTAGAGTTTACAATCGCTAAGGTAATCATGTTTAAGTCACAGCCACTGTGGGGAACATTGAGCATAGTTTGCTAGCATTAAGGGAACACCTGATTTGACTGAAGGGAATCCGCTCTGGAGGCTGCTGAGGATGCTCCAGCTGAAGTAGATTATGTAAAGTTACGGGAAAAGACACTACATTGTTGTTTTTTTATTTTATTTAACTAGAGGAAACGACCGGGGACCCTATGCTCCAATTTGTCTCAAGATAAGGGCACTGCTAGACATGGAAAGATGCCAGAGTGGGCCCTGTGCCTGACCTGGTCTAAGCATTTTCTCAAACTAAGCTTATGTAATTATTGTTCCCACCAGCCTGTTGAAATACAAAAATACTACTATTTTATAGAGGAAGTGTTACATCCCTTCTTGAGCAAATAGTGGAGACAGTTTGTTCTGCATTTCACTCAACTCTGACAAATATGCAGCAGGCAGAAAAGTTCACCTATAGTTTTCATTGATGTGGATAAAACTGAAGAGTCATTCAGATAAATTGATTTCAAGTGATGATTTACGTTTGTTTGACCTCTGTTGCTTGCACCCTCAGGTATCTTGAGCATCCTTTATTTGTCTGCTGGAAGGTGGCAACCTGAACTGAAATGCAAACTAATAAACACACGCTAATTAATATATATTGTTACTCTACTTTTATTACAGTACAGCCAAGTTTTCTGCTTAAAGACACTGAAGTCTTTACACACCCTCAAGCTGAAATTTCAGAATAAATGATGAATTAAATAATGCACAGTGTGCAGAATTTTCCGTCATCTGTAACATTTTAAGCATTTTAGATAGATAGATAGATAGATAGATAGATAGATAGATAGATAGATAGATAGGAACTTTATTAATCCCTTGGGAGGGTTCCCTCAGGAAATTCAGATTCCAGCGGCAGGTAACACCATAGTACAGAAAAGATGTGCAGATTGGATAAGAGTAGAAAGAAGATAAATAAAAAAAAACACAGGTTCTATACAGCAAAAAACAAACAATAGTAATAATAATAATAATAATAATAAAAATAATAATAATAATAAAAATAGTAATAATAATAATAATAATAATAATAGTAATAATCTGTCAATTCATCATATGATCAGACCTTTTAAATCTCTGATCTGTTGAAGCTATAAATGATGTAAAATGTTTGCAACATTTATGTTCCTCCGAATCTTTATTTTTTTTCTCTAAAGATCAAAATAGAAACCCCTACATGCTTAGGAAAAGTGAAAACATGTACTTGCTGTTTTTTTTAACCTGTCATTTTTTCCGGTGGTACGATTTGTGACTTTTAATTACTCACTGCTGTGTATTTTAATTCAGTTCTTGATGCAATTACAGCAAATTGCTCCATGCCGGATTTTTTTTTAACTTGAATAGGATTGCATTGTGTCTGTTTAAGTCCATGTAATTAACTTATTTTCTGCTTGTAATGAACTTATTGTTCCTGTTGAACTCTGAGTTCATCCTCTGTGTATGGCTGCACTTTTATTCCTCTGCAAACCAAATTGCTCTTCTGGGACCCCAAATAAACTGAACTCCCTGAAGTATTTCAACTTGCTACGAAGTACAGCAAAAGCATAAATGACACCAGTATCCTCCAATAAAAGTTTAATAGGCCTATTTTTTATTATAAATGTTATTTATATTGAAGTTAATTGAGTGCAAAAGATCCCAAAATATCATATTTTTGGTAAAAACAAGCAATCTTGATTTTTTTGATTTGCAGAGAATAGAGATCTTCAAAGAGCCAAGTCAAAATATACATAAATCAATTTTAAAAATACAGATAATAAAATCACTATGAGATGTTGTTTTAGATTTACATCAAATTATCTAAATCACACAATTAGGCTGGAAAAAGTAGACTTATTTCTGCTTTGTGTATAGAGTGAGGACGTCTTATTTTGCAATATTTAGGAAGAAATATTTCTTTATATCAGTCTGCTTTTTATCCACATGTTGGTTTTTATTTAATGTTGCCTTTGTTCTTCAGACAGCACACTCTTTCTTTGGAGGGTTTAATTCATTACAGGAACTTTTCTGCACACCTTGAAGCTAGAAATCAAGGGACGTAATGATTTTTTATAATATCCTGATGAATCACTGTTGTTGTTGTTGTACACCATGTTGTAGTGATGCGCTGATCATGAAAATCTGCACTGATTCTGAATCAGTGTTCAGAGCATTAAGTTAGCAGGCACCAATGCATCTCTCATTTGATTAATAAAGGGTTACAGTTTGTCCAACAGCTCATTTTCTTTGCATCTTAAGATTTTTTTTGGGATGCACTATGTTATCTGTACAGTGTCAGTCCTGGCAGATATTGGCTGAAATTGGGAATATTGGTATCAGCTAATTAAAACATGTTTGGGAATATTTACAAATATAAGTTAACCAAACATATTGGCCATGTAGATCCCTTATATTGGCTGTAATATTGCCAAAATACCCAAATGTACCATAATGCTTGACCTTATCATTATTACAATTCATTTAGAAAACAAGTGTTTCAAAATTTATCAGAAGAAATGCAGTTTTACATCTTTTCCGTAAAAAAACAAACTGTCACATAGAGAGCGGCAAGTCGGTTTTTCATAAAACAAAAACTTTGTGCTCTTGACAAAAAATAATATCAGAAATATCTGATATTGGCAAAAAAAAAAGGCCAGTTTTGTGCATCCTTTTTTTTTCTCTAGATTAAAAGCATTAAGTTGGAGTGATAGAACAAGTTTTCTCCTTCTATTTATTTAGTGATGGGTGATAATTGCAAAAACTGATACCTGGCAGTGTTTTTGAACCAATGCAGATGTGCATCTCTGAGCAATAATAAAATAATAAAATAATAATAATTTCATTTCAAAAAAAGAATTTTAAAGGGTGGATTAGGTAAATTGTAGAAATAAACCACTTGCTTACAGTTTACTTTTTCATGTTTTAAAGACTAATGTGTATGAAAGTTCACGTTTTTACCTACTACATAACTGCAAAATTATACTACCCTAGAACAAATTGACGAAAGGAAACTGTCAATGAAGACATTAAAAGAAATGCCAAAATCTTTGACAGACACAATCAACTCATATATAGACCAGTAAACATGGTACTGTACCTGTTTACATTAAATTTATAACTTGGAGCTTGCGTAGTGATAATTTAATCTGCGATGCCAGGACTACTCTATTCTACAAAATTGATATTTTGTCCCACTCCTACTTTCAAATTCAAGAATCAGTTGTCAGTATCTGTTGAAGTGGCCAGACTTTACTAATTTTATCAACCCATATTGATTTCAGCATTAATTTCACAGACAGATAAAAATGTCCTTCTCAGTCGGATTGACTATATTCATCGATATTTACAAAACCTGGTAAAATATTCAACTTTTTATGGGTTAAGCTTTATCTTCAATTCCTGGATCCCATAACCTCTAAGCGGTGTTTCACAAATCCCCATTTTTAATTTTCTGACAGTTCAGTTTTTAGCATTTTGCTCAAATTTAACCCTGAGACGCTGTATGAAGTCATGAAATCTAATCACTCACTCTTCAGGTGGTCCTCACACATATCTTTACGAGACCAGTCAACAATGTGACAACATTTGCAGAACATTTCATCGTCTGACACATGATAATTGTTAGGAAACTGCTCTGTACTTTGGAGTTAGCTGTCAGTTTCATAGCTTCTTTAGCCAAAGTCTCAGGCGGTCGCTTTGACATGTTTGCTTTGTTAATGAGAGGAGGAGGGGAAGTGAAGCATGCACTGTCCCCAGCCTTAGTGACCCCCTCAGAGCTTTTTTCTAAACTATATGTTCCTTTTTATTCAGAAAAAAAGGTACAAAGGTTTTAAAATGTCTGCCAATTCCATGATATTCCATGTTTATATTGAATTTAGGGTTGGGCGATATGGCAAAAATATCATATCACGATTTTTTGAAAATAAAATCATGATCACGATTTTATCATGATTCTTTTTTACTTTGATTTTTTCTGGACTAATTTGCATGTTTGACCATTTTTTCCCTATGTTTAACATATAAAACATGTAAAACCCTAAAAGAAAAAAATGACAATTAAAGCCAAAGAAACTTTCTGGACAGGTTTTAATTTAAAAAGTGCAGTTATTATAAAAATGTGCAAAAAATGTAAACATAAAAGGTAATGAACAACAATACCAACATTATCTCTGAAAGGAGACATATCATGCTTGTTTCTCCTTTTCACTATGCCAGACTAGGATGCCTGTAAAGCATTTCTGCCCTCAGTACAAGTCATTTAGTTCCTTCATTGCCCCACAATAGTGTTCTCAAAATCCTCATTTTAGGCCATTATCAAGCTCTCGTTGAAACGCTGGGTTCTCAGACTGACCTGCAGTAACCTCACAACGTCACAGCCCTTTGTGCTCTGATTGGTCAATTCTATCGGGGGCTGAGCCAGCCTGTCCTCCTTCTTCTACTGTATTTTCCGGCAGGCTCAAAGCAGTGACCGCGTATTGAGTCCCCCTACAGGCCAGAGCTGGTAATGAGTGAAAGGCAGCTAGGGACCTATATACCCCTGCTGGTGGATGTGTTCCTCGGTGACGGTTTTGTGGCTAACGGACATCACAGAGGAGGAAGTGTTTTATCAGATTACTCCAATAAAAAGAAATGTACCTCGTGTCGTCACGACGATTTAAATCTCGCGGACATCTTGCAATGACCTATTTTCAGAGGCATCAAATCTCGTTCTAGGATATCAGAAAAAATACAATATCTCATTTTTTGAAAATTAAGGGGGTGTAAGGTCTTGTTTTCAAATTTCTTATAATATATGTAAGTATTAAATCATGCATCAGCATGATATGTCTCCTTTAAAGTGCAACAATTTAAAACAAATGTTATCTAACTGCAATGTCTCCTGAGTGAATGATACAGCTGCTTTGATACAGATTTTTGTTCAGACATCTTCAAGCTTTTATCTCCTTTTGTCTTTCTGCCATGGCTTCACGCTACATAACCAAACAGGAGATCCCACCATGCACTGCACGTAATGTGCTACAATTGGCTAGTCGGGTGCGCGTCAAAGTCTCTGCGTCCACACAGATGATCTGACGATCTTTCTGCTTTATGAGATCATCCACATGTTATACTCCTTAACAATTTTAATATCGTCATATCACACACCCCTAATTGAATTCCACTCATAGTGTCCAATTCCTTGATTCTGTCTGTAATTTCATGATTGTGGATTTTATAGGCCCAACATAAGCTGCCAAGATCCTCCTCCCTTTTGTGTGTCTCAGAGTTAAAGCTCAGTTTGCCTCCTCGTCCGTCAGCATGTTTACTCTCTGCAGATTTAAGTTTCTCAATGAATCAGGTTCCTTGTGGGGAGATTTGTTGTGGTTCCTCCTCAACTTTTTTTTCTCTTGCATGTATTTTTGGAGCATTTTGTGCCTTTATTGATAGGAGAGAGACAGTGGATAGGCTTGTGAAAGGGGTGAGAGAGCAGGGGAAGACACTCTGCAAGCTGGTCACAGGCGGAATACGAAACTCCTCAACTTTTAATAGAAGCTTGTTATTGGGTTGATATGTGTGGTCAGGTAGAGCTGTGACAGCAGAGACACCCCACAACACACCGACCAGGTGTGAAAACTGTGGTGGGACTTGCAGGAACTGACACATGTGGTAAATGCACACAAATGAAATTCTTCCGGTGTGAAACCGGTGTGTGGAAACCATAAGTAGTTACTCCAACGATACAATAGACAAACAGTGAAAATTAGATTAAATAAATCTCTCTATGAATTTCAATTTACCGCAGCAATTTTTTATTTTTACAAATATTCGTACATTTTTTTATATAAATGGCCCGACCTCAAGAGTCACGTTTTCTGGGGGTTTTTTTGCTTGTTTTTAAGCCCACCACTTGAAAAATGTGAGATGGTAGTTGCTTCATTTAAAAGCTTCAGAAAAGTTTCTAATAACTTTGTCCATAATTATTTTGAAATGTGTTTTATTTGCACTGAACCTATTTGTCAAATGCTGTCAGCCATTAGAAGGTATGAATCTACATCTCTATAGAAACTAAATAAATAAAAGTAAAGGAAGAGTATTGCATTTAACTACTCTTTTGTAAAGTGTCTTGAGATCACATTAGGTATGACATTCTGCATTTACAAATAAAGATTGAATGATTTACGAATAAATATGCACATGTTTTAAGAGACACATTTACAGGGGGTGAATAAGGCTCTGTCTTAGTTTATCTTGTCTTATTGTTGTCACAATAGTAGTGTTAACAGATAATACTGTGAAAAGTGGAACATCTGTGTCTGCAGATATCAAAATTTCAGCCCATATATTTTCCATACACATTAGCCATAAATGTCACATATATTGGCTGTTATACCCACATAATGTATGAATATAACACAATGCTTTACTGTATCACTTCTGAATATTTAGAGTTTTAAAACAATAGTGTCTTTTTATCAGAGAATTAAACATTGGCCTTGGTCCACATCGGTTTCTAACACAAATATGCTTTCAAAATGAAATAAATGTATTGATTTTAGTCAGGGACATAGCTCATACTCTTGCTAAAAATTGTAATATCTGTACTGGCAATGTTAAAGGGACTGTGAGGAGTCTCTAAGTAATTGCAAAAAAAGTCTCACTTTTAGATATATGCCTGATCGAAATACACACTTAAAGATGAGTTTTAATCAAAATAGGTTATCTATTAATGCTATTCCTTAGCCTTCTGGTCGGGTCGGACAGGGCTGGACTGGCCTGGATACCCAACTTCGGGAACAAGACAATTAAAACTAGAGCAAATTTATATTATTTTCTTATTTATATTACACGTCTTAGAGCACCGGGCTGTAAGTAGAGATATATAGCCGGCTACAACTACAATAATAAGTTTTCCAAAAATTGCTTGTTGTCACACATCAAAAACTACCAGTACTTAACTAGAAAGAGATACATTACCTTGTCACTTTGCATCCTGTAAGTCGTTGAAAAAAGAAAAAGCAAAACAATGCAGAGTTCTGAGGAAGGTCTGAGCTGCATTTATCACAACAAACACACGCTTTGGCTTCAGTTACGTCTTTTGGTGTGTTCCAGTTGTAGTTAGAAGTAGGAATTTCCGAGTTCCGAGTTCCAGGTAGGAAACTGCAACTGGAACATCCCCCAAAGTCAGAATTACCTCCGGGGAATTCGGTGAAACCTCGCCACCCCCCCCAGTGTGAACAGTTATTTAGCTCCTGTAATAATCAATTTATTTGCACTTCTGACTGGGGTGTGTCGCTCTAGATCAGCTGTATACATAATATTGTAAGACTTATTTTTACAAAAATGCTGCCATAGTGATAATCACATTCTTCATGTGATATTTGTGAACAACAACACAGGGTGTGCTAACAACAGCTAACAATAGCCTGGTAGATCGGGATGTTTTTTTCAGACTTCCACTGGAACGCCGATAAGTTGAATGTCGCTCCCATTTCCGAGGTTACTGGAACGCAGCATTACGACAGTCGATGCACGTGCTCATGGGTAACAGATTCTTTCTTTCGCTGGTAAAAGATTCTCCTCATAGCACCTTTAACTTCGGAAATATTAGCAAAAATCTAATATCTTGCTTCTATACCAAGGAGGTTATCCTTTAGCTGCCATTTTACTGCATGTTGGCAATGTAACTTGAAAAATCATGAACCAATTTTGACTGAATTTTCAGAAAAGTTGGTCATGGCACAGGGCAGAATTGATTAGATTTTTGTGGTGATTCGATCCAGGAATGTTTTAGATAATTTGTAAACATTGTGCAACAGGGCAGTTTCTTACATTATCCAAAATAACTTGGCAAACAATATCAGAAATGTAAAAAACACCTCTTATTTTAGGTGATTCTTGTGCAAAAATAAAGTCTGAAAACTAATGCCAAAGGGACTAAAAATGATTCTGAAAATTGTATTTACTGGTACCTGCAAAAAAAAAGAAATTAACAAATTTCAAGCATTTCTGCTAATGTGTAATTTCTACAAGTTAGTTTGCCATATTTCGACAGGTGTCCCTGCCAGTTTCAATCACTTCACTGATTAGAGCCAAAATGCTAATAAAACTGAAACAATGCCCTCTTTCTTTATGTTATTAATATTTCTCAAGATCATTAAGTGTCTGCTCTTTCACGGCTCCTCGGCACACCTCTGACTGTTTTCACACGCTAACATTACAGCCAGTCAAATGTATGAAGGCCTCGTATTGGTCTTTGCCTGAGGTTTACTGCACCCGCCCCTTCATGAGATATGGTTACTAATGTGTTTTACTCCTTTCACCTTCTCTAAACAGGCTTTTATCCTGTTATCTTGAAATATAGAGCAGACTGTACTGTATTTTGCACTAGATTTCTCCCGTTTTAGTTCTGTTTCTCACAAGACTCTTATTTCTGGAGACTAACCCCGCTCTGCATTCCAGGAGAGTTTTTCTCCTAAAGCTCCTTTCAGTTGAACTCGAGACCAAATCTTATTATCTTGTTAATCAGAATGCTGAGGTTACTTGTCATGGGTATTTTTGAGCTCTTTTCTTCTCAGGCCCATACAAAACTCCTGCCACTGTTTCCTCATCATTTAAACGATCTCTCTCCGGTTTTGCCGCCCAATCACTCATTAATTTCTCATTTTTTTGTCCTCCCACATATGCAGGCTTCCCTCCCTTCCCCAGCCCCACCCAGCCCTCAGTGCTCCTCGGGGAGGACCCCCCACCCTACTCCCCTCTCACCTCCCCGGAGAGTGGCAGTGCGCCGGTCATCAGCTGCAGAGTGTGCCAGAGTCTGATCTCTGTCGAGGGCAAGATCCACCAGCACGTGGTGAAGTGTGGGGTCTGCAATGAAGCTACGGTAGGTTCCTAGAGGGATTAGCTCAGCTGCATTTAACACACTGGCGCCATTTTCACCAAGCAACCATAACAAAGGTCTTTTGTCATAATACAAGAAGACTTCAGGGACAGGAGGGAAACAGACCAGGTGCCATAGCTTTTCACATAAATTTGTGACAGATGTGCATATGTTCTGTCCCTGTCCTGTTTTGCATTCGTACCAGAGAGAAATATTTCAAACTTTATCAAAAGTTACTCAAACTTTACCACTTTAGTAGTGAGATGCATTATTTTGCTGAGCTGGACCTCCCAGTTATTCCCGAGTGATATCAATTCAGGCATAATGAACCCTGGACTGACCAGCAGTAACTTATGACCTCCACCAGGAGGTTATGTTATTGCTGTTTTTTTGTTTGTTAGTTAGTTTTGGCCCTTTTCCACTAGCATTCCTACTCTACTCAGCCCTACTCGATTTTCGGCGTGTTTCCACTAGCCTGGTACCTCCTAAAACAAGCTAGTTTTAGTACCTACTCCGCTCTGGTTCTGAGTGAGCTGAGTCCATACTAAAAGATGACGTCACCGACTGCCGGTTACTGATTGGTCAGACAATGTCGTCATCGATGAGTCATGAGCGCGACGAACTAGCATGCTAGCGGTAGCTACCGTTAGCTTACCCTCATACGTCTTTTCTTTGCAGCTCGATTGCTCTCGTCCTCGGCTTCACTCTGATGTATAGCTTCCAAAACTCACCTGTGCTTCTCAAGGAGTATTTCTTCTTATCACCTGCAGCCTTCTCCTGCTTTCCTTTTTACTCTGTGACAAAAAGCCACAGATTGTTGTGTCACGCTCAAAATGACGTCACCGCAGTGCCGCTCAGCTGTTTACAGCGACACTGCACCCCATTGGGCAGGCAACTGAGGCTAATGGAAAACAGCACAAGGGGAGTAGAGTAGAGCCGGGTAGAGTCGAGTAGAGTAGAGTAGGGCTAATGGAAACGGGCCAATTGTGTGTTTGTTAGTTTGTTTGTTTGATTCTCTGTTAACGAGATAGCTCAAAAAGTTATGGATGGATTTCGCTGAAATTTTCAGCAAATGTCCAAAGAGACAAACAATTAGATTTTGTTAGGCATCTGGATCACTGACAGGATGCGCCATGATGAAAAATGTGATTTTCATGAATAACTACTGAACTAAAATACATATCATGATGAATCTAATAGCTAATACAATGTTTTCGTGGGCAAGGAATCTAAATATTTAGATGAAATAAAGGTAGGACTAAACTTTATAGTCAAAATCACAATATGGGTGACAACTGTGGCGCTGGCAGAGGTCTGCATGCTCCAAGTGCTTTTCTAGTCTATTCATTATTATATGTCCTTTCGTTTTTTATTTTTTATCTTATTTTATTTATTTTTTGTCTTGGGCTTGCTTCCTTGGATTGTAACATTCGTCCTGTTCTTTCTCTTCTATTTCCTTTTGTATTCTCTTTATCTTGAAACTGTAGTGTTTATTTGAAAATATTTATAAACAGATTGTAGAAATGAAATTAAAAAAAACAAATTCCAGACTTTTGATCGTAAAAAAACTGCTCCCCCTGGTGACTGGCTGCAGTATAGGTCAACTCTCCCCCATTCATCTGAACAGGCCGTAGTGAAACTTCAAAATTTAATACACCCCGTACAATTATTTCTCCCACCCGTATGCTGTGGTGATATGACAGTATTATTGGGCTGCATTTTTTCCAAGTCCTCTTTTTTTGAAAAGTTTCTTTTTCATCAGTTATTGGAGTTTAAAAAATAACCCCGGTTTACGGCAGCTTCACAATGATTCTGTATGCTGTATGCTGTATGCTGCAGAGTTTTGCGACCGTTTACGACAACTACGTCCAAATATGGTCCAGATTCTCTACTGGCTGCACAATGGCGGCGCCCTGACGGAGGATATTATGGCTTCAAAACCATTAAATGGTAGAAGGCGGAGCCACGCTGTCCACTGTTTTTTACAGTCTATGATGTGCACAGACTTTGAAAATGACGACTTTTTACAGTTTTTAAAAACAACCCATAGAAGTCAGTCAACTTCTTGTCTGCTTGAATCCCATGAGGATAGAATAGAATAAAATGCACTTTATTGCCGTTGCACTGAATGTACAACGAGATAAGAGAGCTTCTCCTTTTTCAGTGCAAACAGATAGTTATAAATAATTTATAAGGTCATCCTCAGTTTTACTTCTTTCTGTTTAGAGGAAGAATTTTCTACTCCTGTTTGTGAGGACTAATGTCCTTGTCTACATGCACTGTGGGCGATCCAGGCTTTGACAGAGGCTCTCCAGCCTGCACTCCAGCAAATGCACCACTGTAGCTAGTTACTACGGACCCTCATACATACTTTACATTTAAGCCCCTTTCACACAAGCTACCCTGAAATTTCCTTGGAAATACCTGAAAATAATACCCAGAAAATTCCCAGATCCTCTTGTTCACACGCAGCAGAAAGTTTCCCTGGGCATGGTTTTGAAAATATGAGTGTGTCAGTGAGTTAACTTCAAAGTAGAGGTAAAAAAAAAAACACTGTTTTCACTCACACATGCAGCTCATGGGTAAATTTAGAGAAGTTTCTCTGCAGATGTAAAAGGGAACCCATACTTGTAAAAAACAGAAGCAACAGATGCTTTGCTTTGGTCGTTTCCATACAGTGTGCTTGACACAGACTCACACAAAGACTGGTTTAGTTAAGCTGATCGGAGAAAGTGCACTCTAAGAAGAAAATAACACATAATACGCCTCCTAAAACCAGCACAGAGGCCATCTGAGGTCTCAAACCAAGGCTGCCTGAAACACTGTAAAACAAAAGACGGATGAACAAGCCAAGAAACATACCTATCAAAAGTATTGTACCTGGTGTGATGATGAAACAGCAAAGAAGTAGAAGATCTGATTAAAGCAGAAAAAAATGAATATTGATCAAAAATCCAAGCTGTGCACTGTGGGTGGTTACATGTCATTTTCAATGTTTATTTCATTTATTAATAACAAGTATTTTAATACAAACATGTAAAAGGCAAAAATAATAAATGAAAATGAGCAAAAGGAAGAATAATGTTTTAAAGATCTTCCCCTTTTTACAAGACACTAAATAATGTTGTACATAATAAAACAAAAACCTTAAATCAAATCACTGAAGGGCCAAGCAAGCCCTCACTTCCCCTACGAAGTACATTTATTTTAGGGGTGTCCCGATACAACTATTTCACCTTCGATGCGATACCGATATTGCAGCCTTGAGTATTGGCCGATACCGATATCAGTCCGATACGATATCAGCAGGAATCATACAGACTTTTATTACCTATTTTGTAGTATGGACTGTAAGAAAAGGCTTGATCAGGTCAGATTACTCAAACAGAGAACAGTAGTCAGCAAAAGTAGGTATGAGAAAAACTGACCCATTTGTTATTAACCAATAGGTTCAATAAATTTTAACCTTAAACATAAGAATATACTACAATTAAAACAACATGAATAAAAAATATTAGAAGACCCTGAAAAGTGACCTCAATAAATCAAACAAAAACATATTTCACCAATTGCAAAATAACCACTGTGTTGAACTTAAACATAGGCATATTCTACAACTGAATAAAATAAATAAATATATTAGAATGGACTACTTGTATTGGAGTGCTGGTATCAGAGATTTAGGATGCAGGCCGATATAATCCGAGATTTGTTTTTTTGACCGATATCAATATCGGATCGGGACATCCCTAATTTATTTAATATAAACTTTATCCAAAATAGAAGGTAAAAAGAAGTAATAACCCAGAAATACTACACAAACAGACAAACTTTACTTTTAGATCTCATCATACCTTCTTAATTTGATGTTTTTTAATTCTACTTTTAAATATACATTTTTAGATATAGATGCTTTTGTCTCTCGGTTAATACTGTTCCATAAACTGACTCCTGTTTGGTTCTTCACCTCAGCTTTTTAAAGATCTCCCTTCTCTTTGACCTGTTCAGCCCCAAAGTATCCAATTTTGTGAATACTTTGCACGCTCTCCATCAAAAACAAAAGAAAAAGTGAGCTGTTTTTCAAAATTCTTGCCTGACCATATTGTTGTAAAACCTCTCTAATTTTGCTCTGCATCACTTTATAACAATAGTCCTTTGCAGAGATGATGTAAAAATATTGTATTCATTTTTAGAGTTTAGCAGCCTAATTTCTAAGAGGTATTCACTATAAAAATTGTTTTTCTTTTTACATGCAAACTATTTTTGGTTTTATTTATTTATTTTTTTGTTCTCCGGAGTGAACTACATTCATATGTCTTTAACAGCTCTTAACATATCTTTTATAATTTGCCGTTTACCAGAATTTGGGCATGTTTAGTCTGTGAGGGAAAGAAGAAAAAAGAACAAGTGTAACATACAGATTATCCTGTTTTTATAATTGTATGGGGATGAAATTGAAATTGCAATTAAATGACCAGCACTAATTCCTGTCGTGCTATTTTGCTGTCGCAGGATTTTCTATTATTCATTAAAAGATCTAATGAGCTGTATGGGGTTGTAACTTTTCCCTTATTACACTTATTAAGATTTATTTTGTTAATATTGGAAGTCTTTTTAAATCTTCAGTCCTTGTATATAATCATTACTCCTTCCATCTCCTCCGGTGTCAAAGCTATTTAGCTTTTCCGCCTCATTATTACGTCCATTAAGAGTCGATTAAGACAGCTTTTCTGCCTTTTTAATTAGTAGCAGTGAAATAAGCGCTTAAATTGTTTACTTGCAGCCACTCAGTGGACTGTCATCGCTCTATGTCTGTCAAATTACAGCTGGGCAGAACAAAGAAGAATTTATCAGCCTGATTAAGCAGAGAGTGACACACACAGGAGAGCCTGATTAACACCGAACAGAGAAACTTATTTACTCTTAATGCAAAGAAATGCCATCACATAGATATTAGTGTCGGGCCTCCTGAACAACTTCCACCGTGAATCTATTTTATGGAAGTAAATGCTCTGGTCCTTACACGCCCGTGTGATTAAACCTCCATCTGTAGTGTTAACTGTGGATGGAGCCAGACTCTACACTCTCTCCTTTAGTTTTTTTTTTTAATTTGTGGCCTCATTTGCACATCTTAGGCATATTTCTGTCCATATGTTCCTCCATCTGTACATCTAGACATGTTTTACTTTTTCTTCCGTCTGTGTTCTGGTTTGTAGAGCTAAGAGTGCAGAAAATACAGAACAAGTCTTTCAGTGGTGGTTTTACCCTAAACTCAGCCACCTCCTTGTTACCTGTAATGTTGAAACAAACATGGCTTTTTCTCCTTTCAATGTTTTGACAGTTGTTAAAACTTTGGGTAATGTTAATGACAGCACAGTTCAAAGTAGAAGCCAAGCTACATGATGAAGCATCCTAATTTGAACTTTGGTCTACGATCTTTGAGGACCTGAATTTAAATTTTATAAGTTGTGGAATCACTTAAAACTCATCCTTGTTCTTTTTCTTTTTGTTATCCCAAACAAAACTTGTTGTGCGTAGCTAATGTTCACAATTTACGTGTATCGGGATCAGTGTTGGGGAAGTTGCTTTTAAAAAGTAGTGTTCGCTCATTACTTCTGAAAAAATTAACTTGTTATTTTACTTAATTACCCTCTATGAAAGTAACTTTTCATGTTACTCGTTACTTTTACTTTACTTTTACATTGCTCAGTTTTGGAAAGGATCCCATATCTGTTCACAAATGTGAAGGCCTACAAAAAGTTCTACTAACGAGGAAATTACAGCAACTTCTTTTGTGCTCTTTATTTTATCCAAATCATGGAATGAGAACTCTTGTCGGGTGTTTCCACATTTTACTATTGAAATCAGCAACCAGGTCAATAAAAACAAGCCCCAAATAAGCAACCTCCAGCTATATACTTTCCTAATGTGATATACTACTTTTTAAGAAGAGAAATCTACATAATGTGTGTTAATTTTTGTGTGTTTGGAGGGGTGTACGATAACCAGGAAACGAGGAAGTGAACAAACTGCCTACCGCAGCCGTGCTTTGCTTTTTTTTTAGGAGCTGGGAGATAATCAGGGGGATTCACACAGACAGAAGAGCCCCAAGAATAAACGTCATGTTTAGAAACAAGCCCAAAAAAACTGTGGCCGTGACTTACGAGATTTGCTGCCCTTAGAAGCTTATAATGAGCGGACTTGGCAACGCTGCTCCGTCTAATGCGGGCAGCTGAGAAGGTGTCACATCTGTCTGTGGGAAAAGTCATGTTGCGCCGCATTAAAAAAGGAACTATGTTTTGTTACCAAATTTTCAGTAGTAGTGCGTTACTTTACTTTTTACCTGAAAAAGTAGTTACATTACTGTAACACGTTACACACAACACTGATCGTGATACGTATCATATCGGGGCCCCAGTGTTGGGATATGTATTGTAACGTGAGGTTCCTGGAAACACTCAGCCCTACTAAACTCTCAGTTCATGGGGAAACACTCTATGCTTTCTTGAAGAAAATACCCAAAGTGCTCATTTTTTTACTCCCTGGAGTTTATGATGTCATAGCGATACAGCCTCCACCTGCATGTGTGTTTTCTGCTGATCACAGGCAGACACCATGATTGACTTTAAAGTCTTCTCTTCAGCCTGTAACCCCTTCTCCTCTTATTAGGTATAATTAGGGCAGCCAATAGGCACAGAGCTCAATATCACAGAGTGTTTCCAAAGAGGAGGGAAAAGAATTACATATGACCCTCTGGAGACTAAATTTTTTAAAAATTCTACTTAAATCAGTCCTTTCTTTTAGACACTCAAGACGCGTTGAAAAAGCTGACCTTCTTAGCTCAAGGTCTTTCCTTAACTAGCTCTAAAGAGCAGATGATAATGATTGTTAATGTTATGATGCTTTCAAAGTTAGCTCGGAAAAATATTGATTAGACAAACAAAATGTTATCTTGCTAGGGATGGGAATCGAAAACCAATTCCAATTGAGAATCGTTAACAGCTCCATCAAAGAATCGATATCATTAATCTTTTTGCTTATCAATTTCCTTATCAATTCCTTCCACTGACAGGGTTCAGAAGCATCAGAATTGTGGCTTTTTTTTTTCAACAGGCACCTACTGCAGGACCTTAAGTGAGTGGAAACACCAGCAACTTGCAGAAGCAGATTTCTATGCTGTGACTTGTTTGACATTGTTACCACTGAAAATCAGAGCAACATTTGCCCACATGCAACATCTGCAGAAATCGATAAGGGAATCGTTAAAGAATTGGATCGATCAGCAGGATCGTAACAGCATCAGCATTGATAAAATCTTATCAATTCCCATCCCTATATTTTGCTATGCTCAAAGAAAAATCCGCTTTTTTCAAAAACTTGGATACCTACAGTTGTTGGGAGGTCTAATTTGTTGATTCTTAACATGTTAATTTAATTATTCAATTTGTTTTGATACCAGGATGCAACAAAGAGAGTAATATCCTTGACTTTCCATATTACTACACCAGGCTACTTTTTTTTAGATGATCATTCATTCTTTTTATTGTTCAGAAATGACTTTTGAGCTTGATTGATGCAATTATGTCTTTTTTATAGTCAACCAAAATATATTTCAAAGGTTTCATTTTCCTATATCCTATCAGAAACAAAAGTGATGCTGCAGTCTCGCGAAACTTAACCATTACTGTCTCTTTCTGCAGCGATATATCTTCATCCGCATCATGAGGCATTGATTTAAAAAAATAATTCTTACACTCCTACATTATTCACGGATATAATAGATGTTAGCTCGGGGAAGCTGTGAATGTTTTTAAAGTGTTTTTTTCTGAATAGGAAGAGTAAAAGAAAAGTTTTTTTCTCACACCTGTCAAATTTGCCTTATATATTTCAGAATATAACTTTTTATTTGAATAGCACCCTCATGTCTAAAACTGTTAAAACTGAACCAAACCAAAACTTGTGACTAAATAACTGAGGTATGTCCCAAATTGTGGACTAAGGCCTTTGTTGCATCTCTTGTAAACATGGTCAGAAGTTAAACAACAACATTGATCAAACATTTTGGCATTGAAATGGAAAATGCTGCATGTCACAGACATCTTTGTGAGCTGATAAACTAAATTATCAGTGCACCTATACGTTTTCATGTGGACAATGTTTTTAAAGCTTCTCATGTTTTGACAGGCTTTTGTTTAAACCAGGAAGTAAAACCTTTATCTACTTTAACTTAATTATCATCCTGAAGGAAAATCGATTTGCAGCAGGCATCAACACTCAAGTACGTGAGATGGCATAAAACACACAGGCATACAGGAAAGAAAAATCCCAAGCACAAGTGAAATGCAAAGTTACTTAAACCAGGAAAAGCCACAGGCTTAAGGCGAGGTTCAGTCAGGAGTAGTAAGAAAATCACTTCAATCTTCCCTTGAGCTCGGGACACCTCACAGACAAACACATGAGCACTACTGCTGCTGCTGACAGGTTGCCACAGGAACAGCACCCTCTAACGTTGGATTATATGTTAAAAAATAGCTGTTTTTGTGTGGAAATGACCTCAATGAGCAACACACTCTTATGTTATTGGTGTCTTAACCAAACCTGAAATTTTAGGATGATTAATATTTCAGCTAGATGCTGCTGTATTAATCATCATCATTCCACCCAGATTATATTTGTTATAGATAACTAATGTTAATATTTGGTTGATCTCTGTCCACGGTTGTGTTGATAATACATCTATAACAACTATCTTTACAACCACATAGACATGAAAATGAGATGCCACATATCAAGGGGTTTACCTTTATTAAAATATATTTTTTACAAATTTACTTTTTGACAATGTACAAGTAATGTTCTGCAGAGATAAGTGTGATATTAGTCCCTTTGTCTCTGCCTAAATGGACATGTCTCTGAATGCATGTATGTGTATTTTATTACATGTATCTGTATGTATTCTAGGGCTGAAAGACATATCGTTATCATATCTATATCAAGATATGAACATTCAAGATATTAGTATCAAAAAGCAATGATATAAACAACATAGATTTCCCCTGCGCTTGCCCTGCATGTACAGCTCTGGAAGAAACAATAAAATTGATTTTTACGATTGCCCTTGAATGCACTGCTTGGCGCAAATGCGCAGTTGTGGTAATCTGGGTCACTGTGATGAGAGTACAACAGTATCGTAGCTAACTGGCAACAGAGCTCAAAAGTTTGGGAGCATTTTACCAGATCAAAAGAGAAGAATGTGCAAAATCTGCAAGGCTGACTTTTCATGGCAGCACAACGACTATGCAGAAGAATCTGAAAAGGAAGCACGTCGTGGTTGATTCAATTTCTGACGGAGAAAGACAGCTAATTGGCTGGTTAGCTGCTAACATTAGCGTGAACATTATGGTTACCAGACGTCCCCGATTTACGATGACCTGTCCCCGGTTAAAGCTGTCCCTGAAAATGTGCCTGATTTCAGTGTTTTACTATTGTGCGTCTACTAAAACAAAGGTTATTACTACAGCCGTGTAGGAAACAGAAAGCGTGAGGGAGCAGGTTGAGCGCAGACAAAGACAACAGTTATTATGTTGCCAAGTCTGCTCATTAAAGTGACTTTGGGCTTGCTCTTCTACTTGTGTGAATCCCACATGATTATCACCCAGCTGTCACTACAAAGCAGACATTAGTGTGGTTGGTAGTTTGTCCTTTCCTCACCCCGTTTTCTGGTTATCACGCCTCAGGAATCAACCCAGCACACCCCCAGACACAGTCACGCATGGCGCATGCTCAACTACACAGGAGCCATAGTTGCAAGGTCTGCTCTTTATTAGCAATTTGGGCTACCAGCTGAATGCTGGTGTGGTACGCTGCAGTTCATGCATGATGTGTCTAATCTAATCGCAAAAATAGTCGTTTGTGGCAGCCCTAGTAGTCGTATCATATCATATTGATATCGAGATATCTGGCATGAATATCAAGACATGAAATTTTGTCCATACCGTTCAGCCCTATGGTATTCATATATGTGTATCTATAAAATGGACAGCCTGCAATACTGTAAAGTGAGGTAACACTTGTTATGAACTGGGGCTGTAAAAATAAAAAATGATTGATTGATTGATTGATTGATGCCATATTACCACCATTTCAGCATGAATATTACCTACTGATTATGGTTGTTTTTTAATTATCATATTTATGAACTTTTTCTTTGAAAGGTGATTAAAAAAGCTCATTTAAGATGAATTAAAAAGCAATTCATGTCTCTTTTAAAGTGTCTTGCAAGCCCCCAGTTGGTGTTGTGTGACCTCCCTTGGCAACTCCAGCCTCCGCCTTTATAGCTGTTGATCTAAATTATCGTAATAATTAACCTCAAATCAATAAAACTGGACTATCAGATATCTAAAGACAAAAGTAATTTTCCTTAGCCATCATTACCTCTCTCTCACCTCAGTGCAGAAACACACTTTACCCCCACAGTTGTAAGTGAAATTGATTCAAGAGCAGGAAACTCGTAGGTCTCCATCTGATCTGGTTAGTCAGAGTTTAATGATGCAGACGGGAGAGAGCCATCAGCAGGGCAGGCAGCAGGATGTTCTGTTAAGCCCACAGGAAGGTGACAGAGTCCTCCAGTCGCACTTGTAGGAAACTCACATTTAAGTTTCCTCTCTCAGCATGAGCTCAAACCTCGTCCTTGACTGCCGATGCTGCCCTGCTTTAACTTGCGGCCCTCCAAGACGATTAAAAACAGAAAAGGCGGTGAGAGATCTTTATACCGTGTGTGATGAAAACTGAACTGTGATCTGATTATGTATGAATATTCTTCAAATTTGCAGAAACAATATCATCACTTATTCTGTAGAGCAAAATGAGATTGTTTAACCATCTAGAGAGCTGTTCAAATGAATTCGAGAGAAAATACTGAGTACAAACAAGAAGTAAATGACACAAATGTCACCGCTTGTGCTATTCTGATATTTGATATTTACCCTGAAAGGCGTAGGGGCTGCATGGATGGGAAGCACCAGAAACATAAAAATATCCCATCCTTTCATTATCTGTAATTTAATTTCCTACTCATTGAAAGTGCCACCAAATTAATCCAAATAAATTCAAATTATAGTTACATATATGAATTAAAACCCCTCACCTCATAACTGTTGTAAATTATGTCCTGTTCACGATCCTTTGTGGTCTTCACCGACTCTCATCTCTTAGTGATTTGATGCTTTAGAAATGGACGGGCTTATTCCAAAATCTGAACACTAGATGCCGCTAAAATGCCAATTTCTGCACACTGCACCTTTAAAGGACTGTGCTTTCCTTTCCCTCCCTTTTAAATCTGGTGTCTTTTAAAAAAGCATGCTGTTGATACTTGTGTAAGTTCAAGGCTTCAAAACCGAATAATCAGACTGAATAATTGTAATTAAATGTGTTTTCTAATTTATGATCTGTACCATGAGTCTGTACGTTTCCTCACCTGCAGCTGCAGCAGAGCCATATCTAAAACCTCTCTCCCTCCTCGCACTGTATTGGTTGAATTCTTGTCCGTCTCGAATAATTGGCTTGTTATGAACTCCTATTCTAATACCCTGTTCCTCATCTCCTCCTCCTGTGCGCCTCTGTTTCCCTCTGCAGCCCATTAAGAATGCCCCAGCAGGGAAGAAGTACGTCCGCTGCCCCTGCAACTGTCTGCTCATCTGCAAAGTCACTTCCCAGAGGATCGCCTGTCCCCGGCCATATTGGTGAGAGATTCTCTGCAAGTGTGTGACTGTATATGTATGTGTGAGAGTAAAATGATGCAGAGGTAACCAGGTGCGATGGGAGCAGCAGTCCCTCAGTAAGGGCTGTGCTCCCAGTGCGGTTCACATGCAGAGCTCAGTGAGCCGAGTGAGGGAATAACAGCCTCATTAAAACAGCCACATCATGTGTCTCACCTCAGCCGTGAGGAAGCTGTGCCAATGTGGGTCGTGATGTATAGTACAGTATGCATCGTGTTAAAGCAGGGAGAACTTCAGCGATCGATCAGGTTCCAGCTGTGATGGTCTAGATTTGCACCTTCAATTTAGGCCAGAAAATCAGGACCAGAAGGTTTTTAGAAAGTTTAGATTTGCCAACATATAGAGGTATTTTGTCCCTTAATAATGTGTCAGGTTTATTGTACAACGATTATCACGTTTACATGAGAACTTTAATTCCCCTTCAATTCTAAATAAAACTTAGATCCTGTTTAAAAATATTATAGATGACTATGTAAACACCCAATTCAGAATGAAAATCATAATTCTGAATAAAACTTAATTCCAAAGTAAGTGGCTGGATTATTTTAAATCCGAATAAAATAAGTCTTCGATCATGTATACGTTCATTCCACTTTAAACTAATTTCGGTCATTCTACGCACGCTCGTTCCCTTGTCCTGCACAGGACGCTGATGGGAACAGGATGGCTGCCTGAAGCAAGCGTCAGGCTCGAGCCGAAAAATTTCAGAAGATTCGGAAATGATGAAAGAGTGGATGGACGTAAGCATTAAAAGGTGGACCTTTTTAAAGTTGTAACGTCTAAGTTGAAAAATAAACAAGGTAGACATGCACATCCTATGTTGGGTGCTGGATCCAAAAAGTTATTAGCATGAAAAGGTATGAGAAAGTCCACACACCAAAAACTAGCTGTCAAGGATTCCCTGACAGAGAAGCTAGAGACACTGAACTAGAGTTTTTCTTTCAGTAGACATAAATACGTCACTATGTCACATCCACCCCGTCCAATCAGAACCATTCCCAACCGCCAGGCCTTGAATAAAGACAAATAAACGTGTTTTCCATGTAAACCTTTATTTTGAATTATTATTTTCATGAAAACATAAAGGAGAAAACTTTATTTCAAAATTATGTAATTCTAAATAATTAATTCTGAATTAAAAACACATCATGTAACCATGGCCAGTGGTTTATTTTATTAGTTGATTTAAAGAAATTAGGGATGTTTGCTTTGTATTGCAGTTCAGCCTCTTCCCAGTAGTTGGCAGCAGACAGTCAGCCATATAACTCATTCACTCATTCATTTTCTACACCGTAAATCCTTTCAGGGGTCACAGGTGCTGGAGCCTATCCCAGCTCTCATTTGGTGAGAAGCGGGGTCCACCCTGAACCGGTCGCCAGCTAATGGCAGGGCCACATAGAGAGGCAGACAACCATTCACACTCACACTCACACCTTAAGGCAGTGGTCACCAACTTTGTTCAGCTGATGATGCTGATTGAGATGGCACGATCACTAACCTAAAGTCACTGAGAGCCATAAACAAAACTTAAAGCTGTGGTCTACGATTTGAAACCGCAGCCTGCCCCTCCTTCCCTCACCTCTCCCCTCCGTGTTCCAAGATCCCGCCCCCAGCTCGTGTCGCCTCATAAAGCCCCCTCGGACAGAGCTACGAGCGACTAGCACAATATATCAGCAGCAAACTCAATCAAAAACAGCTCAGCTCAACTGAAAGTGTCAAACACGACAGACATCTCCCTTGTAACACACAGCAGTAGCCATTTCAATTGGACCGGCGGCAATGCGGGTCTGGCGCCGCCAGAGCGGAGCCGAGTGTGGGGGAGGATTTATCTTTCTCAGCCTGTCCTCCCCAGCTCAGCTTACAGTGCAAACGATTAGCGGCTAACAGGCTAACCCGCTCCCCTACAAGTTATTAGCCCGTGCAGGCACAAACTAACCAGAGTTATTCAGCAGACATCTCCCACTGTAGTAAACAAAGCCATTACCTGATCAACCAGGGGCGAAACGGCCGATGCTGAAGGTCTGACGGCCGGCTGAGGCTATTCGTTAGCCGTTAGCCGTTAGCCGTTAGCCTGCTAACAGGCCTCAACCCGCGGGCAGAGCTCCGTTGGGCCCCGCGGGAGAGGGAGGCGGCTTCGGTCTCGGCGCTAGGCTTTTCCGGCTCCATGATAGTTCAGTAGCTAACGCTGCTAGCTGCTCACCGGAGGTAGAGGGGAAGAGGCGGGACCATGGGCATGACGCTGCGTAGCGATGGAGACGAGGATTGGATGGACTCACAGACCAACTCACGGACCAATTAATAGTCGCAGGTTCTTAGGTTTGATTGGTCAGCTAGTATGCAGCTTTTCAGCGGATATACTGAATGGATTTTTTTCGTTCTTTTTCGTCTTTATACTGTGTAGATAGGACCATAGGACCATAACAGCCTTATAAACAGTGTTATTAATATGTACAAAGCTTCCAAATCGTAGACCATAGCTTTAAGAGTTTGATGATCATCATCTAACTTCACAGTCAAAGATGTAATCTTCAATCCATTAATGTGATAAAGGTCAGGAATTAAGAAAAAAGATTCTGTGAATTTAAAATCACATTAGCACTTTACAATATATGCAGCCTAATACTAAACAATACTTATCACTAAGGACTGGAACAATGTTAGCATAAAACACAGTTTAACTCATCTTAATATCGTTCTAATACTTAAAACTGATGAGGTGGAGAGAAACCAATCAGACCCAGTTTATCTTTCAGAGCAGCTGGATTCACCAGATTTGTCATGGATAAGCAAAACGGTCTATCCTGTGTTAGATAAAGGGTGAAGCATCTTGTTTTAAAGATCTACTCAACTTGCCTAATAGATCTGCAGGTTGGTGATAGGCCTGTGCTCAAAATATCGATACGGCAAAATATCGTATTACCCTCCTTTGGGATACGTGTATCGATACTGATTCTACAGAATCGATACGGCCTTAATATTTGACAGTTGTTGTAAATACACTTTGGGTAATGTTATCAGTGGCACAGTTCAAGGTAGAAGACGAGCTGCATAATGAAGCATATGTCCTAAATTTAAACTTAGGTCTACCATCTTTGAGGATCTGAATTTATGTCTCTCCAGTTGTAGAACCACTTAAATCTCATCCTTGTTCTTTTTCTTCTTATAAGAAAAAACTAAACTTGTCAAGAATTTTGCTTAAAGCATAGTCAATGTTCACAATTTACGTGTATCGGGATACGTATCGTATCGTGAAGTTGCTGGAAATACCCAGCCTTAGTTGGTGACCCCTGCCTTTGGGCAATTTGGAGTCACCAGTCAATCTGTTGAGCATGGTGTTGGTCTGTGGGAGGAAGCTGAAGTACCTGGAGGGAACCCATGCATGCACAGGAAAAACATGCAAACTCTGCCCGACCTGGGGATCAAGCCAGGGACCTTCTTGCAGTACCTGCTGTGCCACTATGCCACCCCAGCCATATAACTGTCCGTCTCTTTGTTAAGTTCATGTTTTTATGTTTAATGAGATTGAGAAGTTATTGAAGAGTTTCAGTCTAACAAACTGTGAAATAGCCTTCAGTGTTTATGTAGACAAACATAATCAACATTTATGACATGCACTTTAACCTGAGGGGGGTTGAATTCTCTTTGGTTTGGAAATATGTTTTGATAACATGAAGGCAAAACTTCATTCATGTTATTTTTACGTCACTTGGAGGTTTTTCTTTTTGAGGAGGAAAAGAGATTAAAACCATAAATCAAGTGTTGTGGGAAAATGATCAGGGATTTTACTTTAAGGCCATATCATCCAGCCCTACCTCTGTGTGGGGGGTAAAAATAGATATATCACCCAGCAGTATATTGAATCCTTGAGAAATAATATTCAAGCATTTCTTGCTAAAAAAACCCCTCAAGCCTCCTGTTGAGCAGCTGCTGACAAAACACACTTTTAACAGACTGAAAGATCACGAAGCTGAACGAGCGCGTGAGCCTCAGAGGAACAAAGCAGGTGAAAGAGAACGTGTCAGAGCTCCAAAAGTAAATGTTTCATGTGTGGTGTTTTTATTTCTCAGCTCACAGAGAAGACATAACAAGTTTGATAAAAGTTCAAATAAATTTTGGGAAAGATAACTTCCAGAATTCTTTTGTCACAAAAACCTCAATAAAAACCATAAAGCAGGTCAAACAGATGCCGGAGTGTTTGGATCTCTGTCATAAAAACAGGCTGATGTCAGTCACAGAGGACGACTTTGGCAGCTCTTCTGAACATCCTGCTGCTGCAGTCTGGTCTAATTGGTAAGACGGATAAGAGTCCTTGTTTATGCCTTAGGCGTAAAATCTGCAAGAGTAACATTTTTAGCCATGCCTTTTTAAGGGGAAATTTTCTGCTGCTCTGTAAATGAGTTTAATTTCAGACTGCACATCATAAAATCTTTTGTCTTGAAGTTTTGGAAACACATTTTGCTTCTAGCTTAAGTCGATGATGGCGAAATCTGATGGCATATGACTTTTTTTGTTGTACATCTGAACTGAAAAATGATATTTTAAATCAAATGCATTTAAAATCCTTGTTAGAGAAGTAGATTTGAACTGACCTCAACCCCAACATTCAGCTCACTACTTACTCATGGTCTTCACAGACACCACAGTGTGTAGTTTCTGTGAGGCTTTATAGCTGCTCTCAGGCCATCTCTCTTGCATGTATGGTTTGCAGTAGAGATGCACAGTATTATTGGTTTGTATTGGCTGATGTCAGCCTAAAAAGTTAAGCAGTGGTATTAGCTGGTATAGAATTTTTTTGCAGATATTAACACCTGATATATTGGTCACACATATCATACATCCACTGTAAGCCTGTCACGATAACAAATTTTGCTGGACGATAATTGTCCAAAACATTATTGCCGATAAACGATATTATTGTCAATATTATTTTGACATTTTTTCATTAATGTAATTATAATATATGTCATAATAAAGTGAATACACCGTATCAAAAGCAATGAACTTTAATTTCTTAAGAGTATTTAACTGTAATTGGAAAGTCAAAATCAAAAAACAAAAAAAAGAGAAAAAAAAAACAATGAAAATGAAATGGACTCTCTTTTAGAAAAGGTTGCATGTAAATAAAAATAATTATACTAATTAAAAACAATAAAAAACAGACCCTGTTTATGTACAGAAAAAAAAAACCAAAACACACACAACAATAAAAACAATAAATAAATCGAGTTAAATGTACTTTCTCCCAGTCAATCCGTACTGTTTGTCAAATGTTTGTAACATTGCTGGTTTTTCAACCGTATTGAAGGGCTGCTTTTCTTTTGGAATGTAACGAACGACACTGTTAGCGCGCACCATTTTGCGCTGCTTTATTTGTATTTACTCTGCGGACCAAACGCCTCAGTAAGCGCTGACTGTGAGGACGAGGCTCTGCTGCACCTCCTCTTCTTCATCACCACAACTTTCAAACAAATACGACATGTCGACTCGTCTGTATTCATGAGCTCACACCTTCTTCATTCTTTTTAAAACCAAAATATTCCCACACTAGGGCTGTGGCAGCCGGCTTAAAAACCGTAGCTTTCGTGCCATCATTCATATTGGTGTTTGTTTCCTCGTTACTCCTCAGGACGCTCACTTCCGCTCTCTGTGTGTGTACGTGTAAGCCGCCCCGGCCCCGCTTCCCCAACAAAGATTGAATAACTGACAGATGCTCACTCTGCTATAATTCTGCAAAATCCGCTATAGATTCGATGCACCCCAGTGTTAAGAAAGATGGACAGAGTGAGCCATCTTCTCATTCAGCCTCTTTGGTAGAACGAGAGGAGGAAAACAAACATGCATGCACGTGCCAGTTTATCGAGGCTGGCAAACTTACCGATTTATTTATCGTGCGGTTAATGATATATTGATTATAGCGACAGGCCTAATTCACTGGAATATCAGCAAATTACACAGATGTGCAATATTGATGCACCTTTTCATTACTGCACTGGTACATTTAAACATCTAGAGTTTAACATTTGCAAGAGTCAAATGCTGTTTTTCTTGTTTTACATCTGTTCCTCCATGATGGACTTTATCCATAATAGGCTTTATCCATAGCTCTAATGGGGGTCCTACCAAGGAGGATGTGGTTGCATGGACCTGAGCACCTGACAAGGGACAGTTGAACTGTGGTGGGTGTGAGCCATTCGTTTGCGAGCCATTATCAAATGCCAATCGCCTTCAAATTAAAGAAACAAATGGCTCACTAACAACTTGGAATTGGTGCTCATCGTTCATTTGAAGAGCTGTTCAAAAGACTCGACTGGTTTGCAAACTTCACATCTCTCTAGATAACCAGCATGGAAGTAGGTCAACAAAACAAAGACTCTGTTTACAAGTAGATAAATCAGCGATAGGAGAAGATAACGTATCACTGTAAAATAAACAGTCAGAACACCACAAAGGACCGTTAGAGCTGCTGAATCTGATGACTAGGCAGAGGCAGAATAACACTTCCCACTGACTCCCAGTGTTTGAGCTAAGCTAATTAGCAGTGAGCGAGCCCTGCCTGTCTTTTTCTTGTTACTGCACACACAGTCAAAAAATTGGTGTTTATCTGCTTGTCATGGACTCAGGAGTGAGGTAAGACATGAAAATAACAAACACTTTGGAGTGTTCCTTTAAATAGTTACCAAATATTTTCGTATTATATTTCTTTCATTTAGATGTTGTCATATTTTATTTGTTCAATTTTCCTCCTTGTTTGGTTTGAGATTAACGCTCTACAGGCTGTATAAACTTAACCAGTACTTTTAAATAACGCAGGACAAAACAAGTGGTAACTTTCACCAAAGTAAATCAGAGAAACCTTTACTCAAAAGGGACTCGTTGTCCCTTCTGTCCAGTTGAGCTGAATTTGTACCACACCATGACTCTCAAACAAGGACCTCTTCTGACTTTTGCACACCTAAAAACTGTCTTAGAAGTGAGTCTTATCCACCAAATTTTATAGTAACAGCTCCTCTACCAGATATCTGTATCAGCTTTACTTCACATTATTTCCTCTCGGGTTTGAAGGTGAACTCTTGGACCTGACAGGATCATCTCTTTTAAAAAACTGAGGTTGGATGTTTTCCTTTGTGTGCATCTGGATCAGACGCTTTGTTTGTTTGTTGTCAGAGAAGAAAAACTTTTCCGTTCAAAGCTGAAAATGCTTGTATTCAGCATTCGTGGGAGCTGTTTGACCTTCCTGTCTTTATTAAAGTCGACCAAAGGTCGGCCGTTTATTCCTCCCGGGCATATTTTCCTGCATCAAATTGCTCCAGAGAGTTTACATTCGCTCTCGCTGTTTTGCATTCAAACCAGACTTGCTGACTAAAGCAGACACTTCTCTGAGCAGCGGTCTGATCAGAAATTCTGGACGACTGCAGCTGTAAAAGTTGTGAGTGGAAAAAGAAGCGTAAGCTCTAATAAGGCGCCTTTAGGCTTTCCCGTCTATCAGGATCAGACTCTCAGCATCAGACTGTGATGGTCAGTTTACACTCAGATTTAATATCATTAAAGTCATCTGTGGTGTGGATATTGACTTTGTATTTGCTTGTGTCTTTTTCTTTCTGTAGTAAGAGGATAATCAATCTTGGCCCAGTTCACCCTGGTCCTGCCAGTCCGGACCCACAGCCAGTCGGTGCCCGAGTCTCCTGTGGACACTGCAGCAACACCTTTCTGGTAAAACACTCTTAATGCCGCCAGACGCTCACAAAACTCCAGAAGCTTTAGAAAAATCCAGGCAGAAGTGGATTTTCTGCCTACAGAGAGAATTTGGAAGCGCAATACTGTCACAGTGTTGTTAGTTTCACATTTTGTGTGGTATTTTCACTATTTTTGGAAATGCTTTCCTGGTAATATCTAAAAAAAACAAAGTTTGAGTCCCACATCTTTCTCCTGGCAACCTGGCACACTGGCAGTATATTTTCCTCGTTTGTCTTGGAAAGAGTCCATAGAAAGTGTTTGGGAATAGGCAGAACTATTTCAGAAGCATGTCCAACATGTCATTGGATGATCCTGCTTGTATCTCAGAAACAAATCAGAAATACTTTATTGATTCCCAAGGGGAAATTCGGTTGTTTCAGTTGCTCTTATACACAGTATATCAGAAATAATATCAAATAAAGACATTTAAATAGATAAGGGGATAAAAAAAATAGAAAGCAGGTTGCAAAATGCAGAATCTTTGAGCTAAGTCATCAACATTACCAATATTTACAATATAAATATTATATGATGGCTCTGTTAGACAGTCGACCGCTTCTCCATTTCTCACATCTCCCACTTCCTCATGCTGTAAAGGACTCTGATTGGTCCGTATCACTTTGAGAAATTTTTAAAACCCAGTACTAAACTAATCAGGTCTAGTTTTTAATCCAAACAAAAAAATCGTAAAAGACAACATGGAGTTTTAAAGAGGTTGTATTTTGCCATAAATCTGGTTAATGTATGAATTTTTGAAGACGGCTGGGGTTGACCAGGTGATACATTAAAATGAAGATTTTCAGAAGGTTCTCCAACAATTTCAAAGTGGCAGTATTAACTGGAGATAAAAAAACAGATATTTTTTCACTGTTTTCACAATTGTATACACAACCAGCTTTGCAACCTTTTTCAACCCATCAACCTTCTTTTAAGCAACTATTTGCCTTTTCTTTTACTTTCCATTGCCCTTTATGGGCCATAAAGATAAAGCTGGTTGTATTTGTGATATTTGTCAGAAGTGTCAGTTATACAAATACTGTTCAGGTGTTTGGCAGTGATCCCTGAACTTTGCTGGAGCCAAGATCCAATAAAAATGTTTCTGTATTCTGCAGAGTAGCAGAGTAGTATAACTGCTTTGGTGTTTTCCTATTTTGGCTTTGTCTTTGTGAAGCTTTTGTAATTTGTGGCTGAAATATCTTGTGACAGTTTGAGTAGGCCTGAGGTTTTTGTTGTGAAACGTACTGTATCACGGCCAGAACAGTGAATTACTGAGAGGCTAAAACCTCTTAGCACCAGGCCAAGTAAATGTTGAGTTACTGGAGCCAATCAATAACCCTATCAGCTCCCTGCTGATATATCAGGACCATTTTGTGCTAAAGGGGAAGAGAAATTTAACTTACTGCCCTCTTAACAATGTGTGAGGCAGGTAGAGATGGTTTGGATATATGGTGAAAGAAAGGAGGGCGGTAGAGTCGGAGACAGCTGAATAGAGTGCTACAAAAGCCAAGATGGATGTTTGGACTGCTTAGCATTCAGCCGGACCTTTCCCACCTGCTTGAAGACAGGGCGGCAGAAAGAAAATACAAATCTGTGCCCTGGGTGGCGTTGCAGTTATCCTTTTGTCGCAGATCTGGTGATAATGTTCTCTGTGCTTCCCATACAGAGTGTTTCTATCAGAACAAGAGGAATGTGCAGCGTGCTCGGTGTGCACGGCTCTGCAGGGTATACAAATGTATCACATCCCAGGGTTAGAGAGGGAATAAATGTCGGCTCCCCGACAGGAAACCATTTTTCTTTCTCACTTTCTGGACGGCACGCAGAGCCCAATGGTAAGGACAGGAATGGTGGTGGAAAGTCTTCAGAATATATTTTAAAGTCATGCAGCAGAAGAACACAGTCTGCATCCTGACAGAGGATTTATTGTTTGGTTGTACAAACACCAATGAAAACCCGATTCCAAATTAGCTAGGATGTTGTATAAAGTTTCAGCAACAGGATACAGCCAAGACAAGATACACTATATTGCCAAAATTATTCGCTCACCTGCCTTGACTCGCATATGAACTTAAGTGACGTCCCATTCCTAATCCATAGGGTTCAATATGACGTCGGTCCACCCTTGCAGCTATAACAGCTTCAACTCTTCTGGGAAAGCTGTCCACAAGGTTTAGGAGTGTTAATGGGAATTTTTGACCATTCTTCCTGAAGAGCATTTGTGAGGTCACACACTGATGTTGGACGAGAAGGCCTGGCTCTCAGTCTCTGCTCTAATACTACGGCCACACCGGACGCGAATTGGCTGCCGCAGCACAGTGTCATGCGAATTTGCGTCAAAAGTTCAATATTTTCAACTGGAGAGTAGATGCGTTTGACGCTCCATATGCACCACACCAAACGCGTCCAACGCGCCGCCTGGGGCGAATCTGCATCCAAAAGCGTCTTTGCATTGACTTTGTATGTAATCTCAACACCCATCTTTGAGAATTCGCGTCCGGTGTGGCCGTAGCAAAAGTCATCCTAAAGGTAATCTATCAGGCTGAGGTCCGGCCTCTGTGCAGGCCAGTCACGTTCATCCACACCAGACTCTGTCATCCATGTCTTTATGGACCTGCTTTGTGCACTGGTGTACAGTCATGGAAGAAGAAAGTTGGGAGCATGGAATTGTCCAAAATGTCTTGATATTCTGAAGCATTCAGAGTTCCTTTGACTGTAACTAAGGGGCCAAGCCCAGCTCCCGAAAAACACCCCCACACCATAATCCCCCCCTCCTCAAGTATTGTTCTCCTGGCAACCGCCAAACCCAGACTTGTCCATCAGATTGCCAGATGGTGATGTGAGGCTTGGATGCAGCTGCTTGTCCATGGAAACCCATCCATGAAGTTCTCTGCACTGTTCTTGAGCTAATCTGAAGGCCACATGAAGTTTGGAGGTCTGTAGCGATTGACTCTGCAGAAAGTTGGCGACCTCTTTGCACTAAGCGCCTCAGCATCCACTCCATCAGTTTACGTGGCCTACCACTTGGTGGCTGAGTTGCTGTCGTTCCCAAACACTTCCACGTTCTTATAATCCAGCTGACAGTTGACTGTGGCATATTTAGGACTGAGGAAATGTCACGACTGGATTTGTTGCACAGGTGGCATCCTGAAAAGGCTAATTTGATCACAAAAATAAGCTTGCTGCGATAATGCTGTGTTCCATTTGTACTGGGAAGTCGGATTTCCGATTATGAGTGGGAAATTTCATCTGGAATGCCCCCTGAGGTCGACATTTCCTGCTGGATAATTGGGGATCCTCACCACACTGAAGTTGACGATGGAGAATGACTGGCCCTGTGTAAAGAGTTATCAAGCTCCTTTAATATTCCATTAATTTGTCACACCAAATCAGCCATATACAAAGTATGGTATATGTTTATATACAGCAATACAGCTATAGTGTTTTTTACATTCCTCATATGGTATGCTGAACTACAAACACAGGGCGTGCATACAATGGCTAACAATAGCCTGGTAGATTGGCGAGTATTTTTGCCGAATTTGTAACTGGAATTCTCACTCATACACGGGAGAACATGCAAACGCCACACAGAAAGGTCTTAGAGACACAGGGATTGAACCAGCAACCTTCTTGCAGTGAGGCACGTGCACTACCTGCTGCACCTCTGTTTAGAAGTGGTAATTTTATTAATTTATTTTTTATTTATTCTTTTATTTTCCAGGAGTGTTCCCTTTAGATACGAAGATCTCCTTTTTACGGGAGCCCAGGTCATTAAACAGTTGATCAAAATATCAATAGATATCAAAGTTTTTATGAAGCATCAGCATGCAGGCACAAAACAAGTGCATACCCTGGTCAAGTGATCCTTATTTCTTATTTTTATACTCAGTCATGGTACTGTTCCCTGTTGCCAGCTAACCTACTTACCTGTGGATCGCCGCAGGTGTTTTTTTCCTGAGTATCACTCTGATTCAGACTGTGTCAGCTCTGCCAACACCTAAATTAGAGATTTTAAGTCTGACTAATGAATATCTCGTCTTAGCGCTGTATTGAGTTAAATGTAGGTACAAAAATAGGATTTGCAAATCCCTGTAATCTGGATTTAAGCACATTGTACACAACATCCCAATTTTTGAGAAATGGGGTCTGTAAAAACTTTGAGATTAAATGCGTCATAATGCAAAACATACACTTGTTTTCATTCTTTCCAAGGGTGATTGTTTTTTTACCTGCAGCAAGTTGGCTATCAGAAGAACTAGAGTCTGATTTTGCAGGCCTGTCTTGCATTACTTGCAACAAACAAAGTTTGAAGACAAGACCTTTAGTGGGGGAAAAGTGTAACATGTCTTCACACTTTGGTTTGTTGGTTTCATTCAGGCTTTTTCAAAACTTATATGCAAGTTTTTATTGCAATATTCAGGTTTAGTTAAACCACAACCAACCCAAGCCCTTTAATCAGGGCAATTGTATTTAAAACTTTACCAGTACAAAGTCATTAGAAGATAAACAAAAAAAAAAACACTGAACCAAATGGTAGATGATTTTTTTTAGCTGTTATTGATTCCAGTTCTTAAGGTTTCCAGATTCTGATTCCAACGTTTTAGAAAGTAAAATAAAATGATTTTTTTTGGAAGTAAAGATCTTCCCTGCCATCATTGTTGACCTGTTGAAGTTCTAAACATTTTTATTTTCCCCTTGATGCATAAAAGTAAGGATGCACCGAATATTTGGTGGCCGAATATATTCGGTGACTGAATATTGCAAAAAAAGCCATATTCGGCCTTCAGTGGAGTGAGGTAATGGCAAGGCCGAATAGTACCATGTGACACAATGATAAAATCGACTACGTCATTGCGTGTGACTGTGGCCTAAAAATCCAACTCAATCATGCACCCAAATAATTGAAGATATTCGATTACACCCCCCCACCCACAAACAGCTTTATGCATCACAGGATCCCTTGAATCCAATTGGTCGAGGGTTCATAATCAAACAGGACGAACTGTGCAATAACTATTGGACCAAGAACTCAGGAGAACTGGACCAGATGGACCGATCCAGTCAAAGTCTGGGTTTGGTCCTGTTGAGCAAATTTGAGATTTAGTTGTTACACAGATTGACCACAGGGAAGATTCTTCCAGATCAACTCTGTTGGAACAGCCAGGCACTATGAGGCTCAAAAATTAGAGTCTGAACGCTCATGAAAATATGGAGCAAAAATGAAGCTGCTATCAAGGCCGAAGGAGGCCACACAGAATATTAAGTTTCTTGGTTATTATGTGTGAAAATGTGTCATTTCAGTTATTTGCCAAATGCATTACCCAACAGTTTTAGTTTAAACAGGTTTTTGAAAGATGTCTAGAATATTTGTTTTTCTGCTCTGCAGTCTGATTTATTTGTCAAGCATTATATTTGTGTTGTTATAAAGCTGCCAAATGTTTGAGAAGCTGTTGTTATTTCTGAGAGTATAAGTAATCTTTTAAAGACATTTTCAGACAGAGAAACATCCAGCTGCAGGGAGTTGGACGGCCTTGTTGTAGCTGTGCATTTATGCCAAGATGATTTTTCTGATTTTCCAATTTCGTTGTTACTGTGCATTTATAGTTGTTAAGCTGTTGAGATCTTCTCGCAGCATAGTTATATCAAACTGTGGGGTTCACCGTGATCCTCCTCTCAAATCTTTGTGTTCGTCACATGGTGCAATGCTCTGTCAACACAGCAGGTCCTTAAAGATGCATAGAACTTTACAGACAGCAGTATCCTCACGGAGGTTTAATTAAAAAAAGATGCATTTTAGGGCTGAATGATTTATAGTTTTTGGATATAAAGCACAATTTAAAGCTGCAACTTCTTGCAGTGCTCCTGACTGACCCAGGATCTGTTGTCAACTATTTTACACACAGTGTTTTACAAATTTGCAGAAAATTTGCATTTATTGAAGTGCTGGTAAGCAGGACAACAACACAAAGCCTCTGTTTAGGAGTAGAAGTTGGAGTATCGCTTAAATAATGAAAACAGATTATTTATCATCAATAACAGGGGATGATTAATGTGTTATGTGCTTTTGGTCATTGATTTCCTTTCTTACTTTAAACATAGTGAATAATGCACTGAAGCTTGATTTGAAGAAAATCATTAATCCAATTGAAATCGCAATATATGCCACAAAAACCTCGATTTAATCTTTTCCTAAAATCGTTCAGCCCGAGTGTGCGTACCTGTTGCAAACCGAGAAGTAAAACCAAAACACTCAGGCACCTTATTGAACCCATGAATCTTGAAAACTTTGAACCAGTTTCAAACTCAAACTGGTTTTGATACTCAAGTCAACACATAAAAAACTAAAAGTACAAGTAATGATCATTTCTCTTGGGATTATTACCTCTGCCATGGAGGTGGTTGTGTTTTTCCAGCGTTTGAGAGGATAGGTCAGAAATGGACTGAAGAATGATCAGTGAGATTGATTCTTAAAGGATTTGTCAACAGTGCAAGATAGCGCAGTTGCCCCAATTTTGCTCTTAAGTCAAATTACTTTTCACTGGATTTCGATGACATTTTCAGAGAATGTTGGTCCTGGCACAAGGAGAAAGTCATGAGATATTTGTGGTGATCTAAACTGTTTCTCAAACTTTCAACAATACTTGCCTGACATGCTGGACATGCCGTGGTTGAGGTTTCTGCTCTTGGAGCACTTCTGGGGAAATTATGTTCCTGCCTCTAGTTAATTCATCAAAATAAAATATTGTAACAACATTAAAGCCAACAAAAGTGTCCCTTTGCTACTTTCTGCTGAATTAAATTACATAAACAGATTAAGGCCACCACTTGATTGGTAAGATGCAAAAGCTCTTATATGTAATTATAAAAATGTGGATTAAAGCTAGGGTCTACGTTTTGAAACCGCAGCCTGCCCCCCCTTCCCTCACCCCTCCCCTCAGTGTTCCAAGATCCCGCCCCCAGCTCATGTCGCATCATAACAACAAGCCCCCTCGGACAGAGCTACGAGCAACTAGCATAATATATCAGCAACAAACTCAATCAAAAACAGCTCAGCTCAACTGAAAGTATCAAACACGACAGACATCCCCCTTGTAACACACAGCGGTAGCCATTTCAATTGGACCGGCGGCAATGCGGGGAGCCGATTGCGGGGGAGAATTTATCTTTCTCGGCCTGTCCTCCCCAGCTCAGTTTACAATGCTAACGATTAGCGGCTAACAGGCTAGCATCTATTGACAAAGCCAACCCGCTCCACTACAAGTCATTAGCCAGTACAGGCACAGACTAACCAGAGTTATTCAGCAGACATCTCCCACTGTAGTAAACAAAGCTATTACCTGATCAACCAGGGGCGAAACGGCCGATGCTGAAGGTCTGACGGCCGACTGAGGCCGTTCGTTAGCCCGCTAACAGGCCTCAATCGGCCACTCGGAGCTCCGTTGGGCCCCAGGGGAGAGAGAAGCGGCTTCCCGGTTTCGGCGCTAGGCTTTTCCGGCTCCATGATAGTTCAGTAGCAAACGCTGCTAGCTGCTCACCGGAGGTAGAGGGGAGGTGGCGGGACCATGGGCATGACGCTGCGTAGTGAGGGAGACAGGGGATTGGATGGACTCACGGACCAATCGAACCGCACATGCCAGGGCGGTTTGATTGGTCAACTAGTATGCAGCTTTGCAGCGGATATACTGAATGGATTTTTTTCGTTCTTTTTGGTCTTTATACTGTGTAGATAGGACCATAGGACCATAGCAGCCTTATAAACGGTGTTATTAAGATGTACAAAGCTTCCAAATCGTAGACCATAGCTTTAATTGGATATATTGTGGTCATTTTAGTTTAGTTTCATTTAGTTTATGACTTTATTTCATTCTGCCATTCAATAAAATATACAATGCAACCAAAAAACTCAAACGTTAATGAAAATAAGCAGAAAGAAGAAAAAAACTTTATGAAGTTGGTCCCTCTCTCACAAGATATTAATTAACTAAACAAATAAATGTAGAAACTGCAGGTCGGCATGCCTTTTTCACATTTTATTATTTCTTATTTTCAAAAACGGTCAACAAACCAAACAAAAAGGCCACATAATAATTCCCATTTTGACTTAAAACAAACATAGTAAGTCTTAGATGAAGACATTTGCCTTCACTTTACTTAACATTCTGGTTTTGGTACTTTTTAGAGACAACATTTAATTTATCCTCTTTAGCTTTTTTGTTCAGATTCTTCCATAAACTGATTCCTCTCACTGTTACACAGCACTCTTTCAGTTAAGGGTTTTTTTTAGATATTTTAAATCCTTTTAAACTATAACAACTTTCTCTTTTCAAACTGTCTCTGGACGTTGGTTGGTCAAGCTTTCTTCAACACAGTGGGTCAGATATTGTTGTTTATTTCAGTTCAAGGACATTTTTTATCCCTGAAACTTTTGGAAAACAGGTTGCTTGTTTTTGTGCTGAAGATTAAACGTCTTTTATTTTGTAATTTCAGTGGACAGAGTTCACAGACCGGACGCTGGCCAGATGCCCACACTGCAGGAAAGTGTAAGTAGCCATAAACGATTCATCCATTATACCCTCTCACTCCCTCTTAACTCTTCACCTGGTAGTTTTGATTGTCGGGCTGTAAGCTGCTCCTTCATTCAGTCACAGAGTGAGCAGCAGCGTCAGGGTTTTTCTCACCAGGCAGCCTGTTTGTGTGACTTTGTTTCTGACCTTGAATACTACAACACATTTTACTCTCCAGCTTCTGAGAGCTAACATAACATCATGAGGTTTCTGATCACTTGGATTATCCTTGAATTTTACAGAAAGCCACATTCCTATATCACTGTCTCAATAAGCTGCTTAACAATGTGAGCAAAGTTCATGGGACTGTGGGGGGCCGCGTACGAGCGAGCATAACCAGATATACGTCGTCCTGTGAAGAGCTTTTAGCTGCCATCCAGAACACTTAAGAGGGCTCTTTCTCGAGGAACGCACTTTATTGGATTTTATGCTCAAATCCAGAGTTTGTATGACTGCTAGAAAACCCTTGAAACTGCTTGAATGTCAGTGTTTAATGTTTGAAAAGTGCTTGAATTTTGGATAAAGTGCTTGAAAATGCTTGAAATCAAAGTGGTCTCTTTTCTGATATTGTCTGGTGCTGTGACAGTTTATCCTTCAAGTTTGCCGAATAGAAATACAAACATGTTAGACAGTGCTTTATATTTATCATCAAAAAAGTTTCTGCCTCTACTTTAATAATGGTTATATTATGCTTGGAAATATCAGAGTCTCTATTTCAAAGAAAATCTCACAAAGAAGTGTTTTCTGCCTCTTTCAGGGTTGTTAAGTTCAAATTTTCTTTTAGGACAGTTTTTGTTTTGGCACTTTTTGCTAGAGAAACAAAACATGTTAGACAGTGCTTTATATTTATCATCATAATAGGTACCATTCCTATTTAAATAATTGTGATATTATGCTTGAAAATTTTAAGATCTTGTTGCAAGCGCAGAAATGTTAGCCCTCTGAGTCTTTTCAGTTGCAACATTCAAATTTTCTGTTAATAGCTCTATAAAAGTGAAGTTTTTTTGTCAGCTCTTATTAGAATTAGAGACACAAAAATTGTTAGACAGTGCTTTACATACATTATTGAAAAAGTACCAATCCTACTTAAAGATGTACTCAGCGATCTTCTAATCTTCTAGTCTAATGCAGTAGTTGTGAAATTCACCATATGTCTCCTCTCCATCCACAAGATGTCCCCACTGTCAGCATGTTGAAAAAAAAATCTCTCAATACACAGCCTTGGCTCTGAATTTCAGCAGGTAAATACTGTGGCTCGGGCCGAGTTACCAAAACAGGGTACACCCCCCCACATCCAGGGGGCGATCATACTCATGCGCAGATCAGACAGAGGGGGAGGGGGAGTTGTAGTTTGCGTAGCGTGCGCAGTTAGCGTAAGAGAGAGATACAATAGTTGTGGAAGCAATGGCTGAAAACAGCCCAAAAGAGAGAGGTCAGAGGGGTGAAAAGTGGAAAAGACGGGCTATGACCATGAAAGAGCGAAGACCAGGGTCAGTATTGGTGTTGCTTTCTGACGGTGGAGGGAACTCCGCTTATTGAAAGACCTGAAAACGGACGCGGATGTCGCCGTCCGTCTGCTTGATAGGTAAGCTAAGCAACATTAGCTTCGAGGTGCTTCACGTAACAGTAACAGCTGTCGGGCATTCATCTTATTGTCTAATCTGCCAAAATGTACTGTTGTTGTGACTTTTTCAATAATGGCAGTCGAGTTGTCTAACCAGTCGGGGTTTCCTTAGCTACGTCAGCTACGCAGTTTCTACGGCCGTTTCCATGACGATGCACGTCAATCAGCTTTCGGGTCTAAATTCAAATATAAACAAACCCTCCACTCATTTTCTCCCACATCGCTGACTACACCTTTAAATAATAGGTGATATTTAGGGATGGGATGAAATATCGTTTGGCAATTGATCGCGATGCAGCACGTGACGAAATGCACCAAGTTTGAAAAAAATGGATTGCGAAATAAAGACGTCACGTCCAGTAATAGCACATGTGACCAGAAGTGATGACAACAAACATTAGCACCAACTACCTTGCCTCCAAAAAGCCAAATGTTGGAGTCGAATGAGGTCGAAACTGAGGACGCTCCACCTGGATACAAGTCATCTGTCTGGCAGTATTTTGGCTTTCTCATTAAAAAAGATGAAGACGGCAAAAACGAGCCTACCGCTCGTTAGCATACATGCTCTCCAACCTCTCCAGGGTTAGAGAGAGTGTTATTGTTTGTGTTTGGCCTGTTAGGCCTTGTGTTTTCCTGTGTGCAACTCAAACAAAAACAAATAACATTACTGTGCAATTACAACTTATTTGTTTTTTACTTTTTTGATATTGTATTGTGTCGTATCGTCTCGTGACCCAGGCATATCGTGAGTTTAAGTGTATCGTCCCATCCCTTGGACAAATCAGTCTCCATTTCTAGGATATCACTGCAAAAAAGGAAATATTGGCCATTTGACCGATATAACCACTCCAATACAAGCAGTCCATTTTAATTTATTTTTTATTTATTTGTTAGTTGTAGAATATACTTCTGTTTAAGTTAAACGCAGTGGTTATTTTACAATTTAGAAATAAAGTTTTTGTTTTTACTGGATTCTTTGAGGTTACTTCTTAGGGTCTTCTAATTTATTTTCATTTATTTTACTTAATTAGTTCAATTGTGTTTAAGGTTTAAATGTGTTGAACCCATTGGTTAATTCCAAACAGGCCAGTTTTTCTCATACCTACTATTATTGACTACTGTTCTCTGAGTAATCTCAGCCGATCAAGCCTTTTATAACAGTCCATACTACAAAATAAGTCATAAATGTGTGTAAGATTCGAAGTATTGAAGGCAAAAAAGTTGCATCAGGACACCCCTTTGGAAAAGTTCTACTACTTTAATAGTGTTGATATCATGTTTGGAAAAACTGCACTCCATTTCAAAGATCTTGCTGCCAACAAAGAAATGTAAGTTATCACACTTTTTTATAGTCTCAAAGGTCAAACTTTTCTTTTAAAAATTCAGTAAAAGTGAAAGTTTTTGTTCAGGAAGTTCTTATTTTGTCAGCTGTCTGTAGATTTCCTTAAATTTGTCCACTGTGGTGTTCTAGTTTGGCTGAGAGGATAATGACCAAACACATCATTCTGTGTTGTGAAGCCTGTAAAGTCTTCCCCTGCTCTCTCTCCCTCTCTTTGAGCCTGTCTACTGTCTCTCAACTGTCAATTAAATACCCAAAAATGTAATTTAAATCATCATCTGTTTGTAGACTGCCATTATTAAACACAGTTGTAATTAAGTCACCAATGCAGGTTGTTAAAAATTTTTAAAAAGGCACCTTGAAAGTGCTTGAAACTCATGTTTTACCTTTTAAAATGTTTTGATATCCAGTATGTTGATATTTATTATATTTAGCTGATGCCGACCTGTATGTTTTAATGGTAAAGAACACAAAACCTCCTGTGCTTGAATTTAGCTTTTATGCATTCCTACTCAGTGATGAATGCCTTCATGTTTGAAATAATAATAACTGGTGGCGCAGCAGTAGTGCATAATTGCTGGTTCGATCCCTGTATTGGTGACGGCTTTTCTGTGTGGAGTTTGCATGTGCTCCCCGTGCATGGATGGGATCTCTCTGTGCACTCTAGCTCCCTCCCACAGACCAAAACATGCACCTTAGGTTTGAGTGTGATCTTTGTCTGGCTACAAAAAGAACAACAACGGCCTTCTGACAGGCAGAAAGCTAATAACGGTGCTTCAGAATGAAAATAATGGCCATAATTAAACGTCAGATTTGCCGAATGCTTTCCACAAACAGTTCTGACACAGTACATTAAAGAACAACAACATTCTGCTCAAGTGTTAAAAAATGTAACTCACAGTAATTCAGTCCTTCTACTTTTACCCCTGAGACAGCTTCAAGTTTACTGAGGGAGGAAGGAAATAACTTCAGCTGAATTAGGTTTTATGCTGGATGTTGACTGTTTTATCGGCTGCAGAAATGTTCATATTTTCAGCTTTGACAACTATAGATACGACTGTCAACTGCAGAAACTGTTATCTACTAACTTATGTGCCCATTTTTTTAATCAAGCCGTCACTGATGGTGATGATCTGAATATTTCTTTTCAGTGTTCTGATAAGCAGCCTTGTAGACAGGATAACAAAAGCTTTTGGTAACGACTTTATTCTTGCTAAAGACAAAGAGTCATATCACAGGGTTTATGTTGTCTAATAATTCTTGCCCTCTGTTTGTCCTGCAGCTCCTCCATTGGTCAGAGGTATCCCAGGAGGCGGAGCTTGTGGTGTTTTCTACTCTGCTTGCTATTCGTCATCTCCACTGCGGGGCTGATAGTGAGTTAACCACCAATGAAAAATCACTAATATCCAGAATATGAAGTCTCTAATTTCCCTTCGTCAAGGAGGTTATGTTATTGCCAGCATCTGTTTGTTTGTTTGTTTGTTTCTCTGTTAGCAACATAACTCAAAAAGTTATGAACGGATTTTGATGAAATTTTCTGGAAATGTCTGTATTGGGACAAGGAACGCATTATTAGATTTTGATCCAAATCTGCTTAAAAAAAAACACCAAGATAAAACATAAAATGTAATTTTTGTAAATTTTGTGACTAACTACTGAACTAAAATAGATGTCACTAAGAATCTAACTGCCAATGATATGTTTTCTTGGTGAAGGAATCTAAGTATGTAGATGAAATAAAGGTAGGAGTAATATTTCAGGTGAAAATTACAATATGGGTGAGGACTGTGGCGCTGGGGGAGGTCGGCACTCTCCAAGTGCTTTTCTAGTTTTTTGTTTGTTTGTTTGTTAACAACATAATTACAAAAACTAAAGGATGGATTTTCTGAAATTTTCAGGGGATGTTGTCATGGCCCATCTGGAAAATGATCAAATTTTTGATGGTGATCCAGAAAACCACCATTATGGAACAATCATGTTTGCTCGATTACTGTCTAACTAATAATACCAACATGATTCTGAGTGCTTGGTGTGGGTTTCCAGGGTCATGAATCATATTATGATGGTAACTTTATCATGGAACTATTGCTTAAAGATGCAACAGCAAAATGTGAGCTACCTTGGCGGAGGTTTGCAAGTGCTTCCTCGTTAAATTTATTCACCACCAGGCTATTTGAATTCCACTTTTAGGGTCTAAATGACGCAAACATTGCACTTGCCCACATTAAATAAGTTCAGATTTATGGAGATTGCAGGACTCTCGCTATTTCTACTTTTGTTCATATTTTACACTGTTGTGTTCACCGCTTTGCTGTTCTCCTGATGCTAACTTGGTTTGATAAGTCTGAAGCACAAACAGATCCTACTTAGACAGTAACAAGAGTTCAGCTGCAGCTCCTAGTCCCACTGAAATACACAATAGATTTTATAAATATTGTGTTTTCTGACCTTTTTTCCTTCTTCTATTTTTACTAGACTCTTGATGAATTTAATTGACGCATAAATGAATGAAAAAATAGTCAAATAGAGGAGTTATTTATTAATAAATAGCATAATTTTATGTACAATAGTCAAAAAGTAGGCAGCAGAAAGTCAAAGTAGTTCTCACTTCAAACAGAAGAGGGCGCAAGATGCTCATATAACTGCACTCGGCAGTACTGATCAGTAAGTGGATACGTGCCCACCAGCATGCAGAGCAGTAAGCAATGTGCAGAGAATAAATATGCAGTATTGACATTATTACATAACTCTGGTGGAGTGGCAATTAATGTCGCAACATAAAGCTACTTGTGTTGAGTTTAAAAGGTGTTTTTAATTATATGGATTGCACAAAAGCAAAGGTTTGACGGTAAAGTCTCCCCTCTGCATCGATAAGCTTTGTTTACAAAACACACGAAGCAGTATCTGATCAAATGTGGAGTGGAGGACGAATGATTAAGCAGCGTTTCAGCAGAACATGGGGGTGGTTAAGGATGGAGGTAGTTAAGTACATTCATCACTGCAGCAGCTGTGGCGTGTCCCCAGCTGAGCAGCGTGAGCTGAAAGATGCCACTTAAAATGTTATGGTCCCTGTGAGCCGCCGGAGTCATTAAAACTTTACACATCACTTACACGAGAAGAGGGAAGAGTTTAACTTAAGGCTGAAGTAAACATATTTTTTCTATCTGGAGCGTATGCATCAGCCTGCGTGAGCTCTTTTGATGCTTAGATGTGGCTGCCTGTCACTTTCTTCTTTGAATGTGAACAAACATCAGCGCTGTGCGTGGCTGACCACACAGAAACCAACAAGGAACAAACGCAGAGCCATGTTTGAGCAGCATCAGTGCCAACTCTCCTGAGTCTAGTGGGAGTCGTCTTATCTTTAACCCTTTCTCTCCCTGCGCTCCTGACCTAATAATCTCACTAATAACCCGGGAAGCATGATATTATTAGACCAATATCTGTATCAGCAGATTTAAATTTAAACAGATTTACAGATGATATTCAGGCCTTACACATGTACGATAAATATCTGAAATGTTGGTTGTAGTGTTGGCAGAACATACAAATGTACCATATTGGTTTACTGGTAACTGGACTTTAGCTTATGTAGCTCTTTTCTAGTCTTTGACGACTCAAAGCAGCTTCACACCTCAGCTCACATCGACCCATTCACACCATTCACTCACTGATGCTTCAGAGTTTAATAACAGCTCATAACAAATTGTGTTTTGTGGGGCGTCGGTGGCACGGTGGGATAGTGCTTTGGGTGGTTGCAGGTTCAAGCCCAGGTGACACATGGTGGTGTGTCATTGAGCAAGACACTTAACCACAAGTTGCTCCCACTGCAGTGGTGTGTAAATAGGCGTGAAAGGGTGTGAATGTGTCAGAGATACTGATGGACAACTAACAGAGAAACTCTGAACCATCAGTGAGTGAATGTGAGCACAGGTTGGTGTGAGTGGGTAATTGTGACCTGCAGTGTAAAGCAGCTTTGAGAGGTCAAAGACTAGAAATTTAAATATTTTTATACATATATATATGTGTGTGTGTATATATATATATATATATATATGTATATGTATATATATATATATATATATGTATTTACAAATCTTCACTTCTTAGAGTATTCATTTGCACTTCATTTCACCTGCACTACAATTTTATAATATCCTAGAATTCAAATTCTTTATTTGGGTACTTTAGAATACTTTAGAAGACATGAGATTAAAATGCGATGAATTCGATTAAATAATTATTAATCTGGTAATTAATTAGATTATTTTTTTAATCATCTGACAGCACTAGTACATATAAAATCAAGTCCATTTACCATTTACCATCTTTTTTTTAAATCTCTTTTTATTGAGGATTATTGATTTTCTTTCCACGATCTTACTTCAGTCCATTTTATCTCATTTTACCATAGTATTATTTAAGATTTTATTTTATTTACCAAGTTATTTTCTTATACCATGCTTATTTATTTTAACCTTATTTCTTATCAGGATTTTTCATTGTTGTTTTAGTCTGACCTCCAGTGCTCCCTCATTTTTGACAAAAGATGGTGTTTTCTGTTAGAATATCTTCCTCGTGTCTTTGTATGTGTGTGTGAGTGAGTGCGCGTGCTGTATGTGGATTGTGAGGGTGGGGGGTGAGGGATGAGGTTGGGGTGAGTTGTATTTTTCATTGTATACAATTTTCTACTTTTTATTATTTTAAATCATTTTCTTCATTTCTGTGTGAAGCACTTTGTGGTACAAAATTCTGTTTGAAAAGTGCTATACAAATAAAGTTTTATTGATTGATTTAGTCGGGGACTTTAGCTCTGAAAGAAGGAAACAACATTTGGGAGAAGATCTGGCAAACTTTTGTTTATGATTAAAGAACTTTCCACAAAAACAGAAAAGGTTCATCACATAAGGGAAGGCAGCATCTTCAGTACCTCCAGTGTCTAAGGATGTAAAACAGATATGACCATATGCTATTTAAACCTTGACCACGCAGAAAACTGCAAAAATTAAAAAAAAAAAAAAAAAAAAAAAGCATGAACTGAGAGAGCCAACTTTTGGAGTTTGTTGTGGGCCAGCTGAAAGTGGGGCTATAGTTTGGACACCTCTAGTTTATTTGACACATTTTTGGTATACATATGTATTATTTACTTTGGACTTCACTGTGTTTTTGTTTTTTTAAGTTAGAGATACATAAATAATAATAATAATGATTAATAATAGAGTTTCTATGTTTGTACTCCTTCAGCATTACATGACAAACCCCCGCCTTGTCATGCCAGTTTAAACACACACAGCAGTGGGAGCAACCTGAGGTCAAGTTACTTACCAACACATATTTAATTCAGCTAATAAACATATGACTGACAAAGTCATGGGAATGAACTTGATCTGGTCAGATCACATAAGAAGAAAGTCTTTAGGCAAGAAGTTAAAGGTCATATTTTTACCACAGTCCTTCTTATCAGTATTTATCCAAAAACTTAAAAAAATCCAGTTTTGTTGAGGGAACCAGCACAACGTTAACCTCAAACTATGTCATCCTGCACCTCTCCGTTATGTCCAGATCATCTGGTACCTCCACAGCCGTATTCTTGAAGCTCCAAAGAAATCTTCTTCAATCAAGTTTCATAATTTCCCTTTGACTTTTTCAACTCCTATCAGCTCTGCTCCACTGTTGTGCCTTTGAAACAGGAACTCATATTTCCATATTCTCCAGAAAATCCCCGTGGGCTCTCTCAAAGTCACTTTTACCATCTTCATTAAATAATTTTCTTCTGAGCAGCTGCACACTCAATACTTGATGGGAGAGTTATTTTCCCTCTTGCCCCTCAGTCACTTCTGAAGCCGCACTCGTCCATGAAAATTTGTGCTGTTTAAAGAGGAAAATTCATACGTCTGACGCAGGTGCAGGGTTCCCATGTGACCTGAAAAACCTGGAAGATGACCGACCAATATACCAGTCATGGAAAAGAGAAAAAAGTAAAGTGTAATGAAGAAGCTTGAATTGTCCTGGACAATTATTTATCCCCTCTGTGCTTCCCTCTAACTTGAATGCAAATGGGTTAAAAAAAATGTGCATAGCCTATGTTTGTATGCAATAGGGCTGGAAAATATATCCATTAATTTTAATTATATTCTGCAAAAGATTTAAAAATTAAGAATCTTTTTTTTTTCTTGACTTGCTCCACTTTGAAGTTGTTGAAATGTTTGACAATATAAAGACTAAAAATGTACAGCCCTGTCAGGTTTTGAACAAGTACATGTTCAGGCGAGTATTTGTTTTTAAATTTTAATAAATATTGATCAAAGAATTTCAGGTTAATATACAGTGAAAATAGCTCATCTTTCAGTGTTTATATAGACATAATAATCAACATTTTATGCGGGAATATATTTTGATAACTTGAAGGCAAAACTTGATTAATGTAATTTTTGTGTCACTTGAATTTTTATTTATTCATTCATTTATTTTACAGAAATCAAGTGTTGTGGAAAATAATCAGGGACTTTACTCTTAGGCCATATCGCCCTGCCTTAGTATGCAGTATGTATAATAGATAAAATAAGAAAGACTGGACCTGGAATCTGTGGGTGTGATTCTCTGTTAAATTTGTCCTAATTTCTAAGCATTTCAGAAAATGTCTGATATTTATATGTTTGTCACAGCCATAGACCGAACATCTTGTTTATCAAATGTATGAATATAGCATTCTGGATAAACGTAAATTAAATGTAATTCCGGGTAAAAATGTCGAGAAAAGTGTGGGAGCCATGATGTGGATTAATCATGAGTGTAAGGTGTACACTGTCACTGATTTTTGTAAACTTAGCATTTTAATAAAATATCTACAGCTACCTACTGTAAACAGCTTTGCAGTAAATTACTGTAAATGGCAAAATATTGTCGAAAAGCATTTTGATTTTTGTAAAATTTACAGCATCTACCATTAAATCCAGTTATTTAATGTTAAATGTCTATACAGTAAATACTGAAAATGGTAATGGATCAGGAGGAAATCCACCTTTTCAGGAAAACTAACCAGTAGCAGGTAAAAAATTTTCAGTAGTGTTTCACACATTTGGGTGAAAGCATTGTTTGAGTAAATGTATTTTATTGCATAAACAATGATGTATTTGATTATTTGTTTTGCAAATGTATATTTTGCTTATACATGGTTAGTAAAATAGTTAAAGACATCTAAGTTACTGATTAGATTCATCTTGTCTTCTTAGAACATAAGTGTTTTTACTGTTCTTTTATGAAGACAAAAAAGGTATGGTTACCTTGACATGTTTCGACGTTATTCTGTCGTCTTCTTCAGAAACTGTCATCCTGACAGTTGTGACGTGTTCCCGGAAACAGCTGATAAAGACACGTCACAGCTGTCAGGATGACAGTTTCTGAAGAAGACGGCAGAGTAACGTCAAAACATGTCAAGGTAACCATACCTTTTTTGTCTTAATAAAAGAACAGTAAAAACAGTTAATCACAACAAATAGTTTAAGACATCGTTATATGACAAAAGTACAGCAAGTTCACTGCAATTCAAAATGCATTTAAAGGAGACATATCATGCTGATGCATGATTTAATACTTACATATAATATGATAAATTTGAAAACAAGAACTTACACCCCCTTAATTTTCAAAAAATGAGATATTGTATTTTTTCTGACATCCTAGAACGAGATTTGATGCCTCTGAAAATAGGTCATTGCGAGATGTCCACGAGATTTCAAACGTCGTGATGACACGAGGTACCTTTCTTTTTATTGGAGTAATCTGATAAAACGCTTCCTCCTCTGTGATGTCCGTTAGCCACAAAACCGTCACCGAGGAACACACCCACCAGCAGGGGTATATAGGTCCCTAGCTCACATTCACTCATTACCAGCTCTGGCCTGTAGGGGGACTCAATACGCGGTCGCTGCTTTGAGCCTGCCGGAAAATGCAGTAGAAGAAGAAGGACAAGCTGGCTCAACTCTCTCAGCAGCTCTGACAGAACTGACCAATCAGAGCACAAAGGGCTGTGACGTTGCGAGGTAACTTTAGGTCAGCCTGGAAACCGAGTGTTTCAACGAGAGCTTGATAATGGCCTAAAATGAGGACTTTGCGAACGCAATTGTGGGGCAATGAAGGAACTAAATGACTTGTACTGAGGGCAGAAATGCTTTACAGGCATCCTAGTCTGGCATAGTGAAAAGGAGAAACAAGCATGATATGTCCCCTTTAAGAGTTGTAGAATCATGATTGTGTAAATGGAAAAACAGTAAGGATGCAGTTTTTGATATTACAGTAAAAATGCAGTAAATTGAAAGACAGTAATGATTCCTTGAATGAAAATACAGGGCTGAAACACTTTAAAGAAATTATAACAATATTCCTGCTAATTTAAATAGAGTAATGCTACTGTAAAGACATTGACAGTAATTAACTGGCATCTTGTTGCCAGTAAATTACAGTCAAATTAACGTCAACCCCCTTACAGTGTAGGAAGTTTGATTCATTAAAAAAATGCTGTAATGCTTTCAAAATATCTGACTGTTTGAGCTTTAACAAATACTCTGCATGATTTTTCCGTTTGCAACAATCTAAATGGGTCACACACGAATACATAAAACATTTTCAAGTCTAATTGAAGCTTCAGCTGTCTGGCGTCTTCAGCCTGATTGGACTTGAGCCGCCTCATTATAATCACCACACTCAGAAGACTCTCATAAATCCTTAAATGGCTCTAAAGCAGCATCTGATTTCCTAAAACCTCGTCTTTTGTGCTTCCCCAGGCTGGAACGTGGGTGCAGGCTCAGACCTACCAGGGGATCTACGCATCCTGGGCCGTGCTGCTGCTCCTGGTCATCGTCACCATGGCTCGGGCCTTTTACTGGGCCTGCATGAGGGTCAGCCAGCCCCTCCAGAACTTCACATAGAGCCCCCTCCAACCCTTCTGCACCGTGTTCCTTATTCGCCAGGCAGGAGGAAAGATGGCTTTAAGAATAAAATAAAATATTTATTTAAATCCAACTCCAGAAAGAAAGAGTTCCCCTCCTCCTGCCCCCCCTCCCTTTTAGTCAAGTGTTTCCCAAACTGGACAGCGATGGCTGAGACTGCTATTTATCTCTCGGTAATTATGATGATGCGTGTAGCCTGACGTACTATTTATCTGTTCTAATCTCGTGGCCAGTGTGGGGATCATTTTAACACTAAAACAAAAAATCTCCCCCTCTCTCCCCCTGCGCTCCTCATAAATTTTTCTTGATTTTAGTCTGTGGCACATCCGTTGCTCTTTGCAACTTGAAGACAAGGGCTGAGAGTCAAACCTTGAGGCATCTGAGCACTGAGTTCATTATTTTAATGCATTATTGTGCAATCTTGGACTTAAATTCTGATAGATCGTTAAAAGACTTCGCAAAACAGGACAAAACTGAGTCATCAGACTGAAGAGTTTTTTCTACCTTTTGAGAAAAGAGGGCAGGAAATGACCTTTATTTATAGAGCCGCATTCATACATACAGCAATTCACGGTGCTTGATAGAGAGTAAAAATGAGACATGGTGAGGCACTTGAGCTAGAAGACATAAAATAGATAAAATATTGTAGATGGAAAAGAAGAAACATTCATTCGTTATCTCAACCTGACACACCAGATGGAGTTTTTCCTCTGTCCATGGGGGAAACTTTTACATTTATTTGTACTACAACCCCTTTGACGGTGCCTTTGTAGAAACACCTGACTCGCTAAAGTTTCTATCACATTCAGTGTGGGTTAGCAAGTTCAACAAAATTATTACGAGGCTGCTTTTTAGGGGAAAACTTCAAAAAGAAGGATTGACAGGCAGCTGTTGCCATTCTGTGGTGTGTTTGACCATTTCCTTCAAGTCCATGAAGCAGATATTTGATTTCAGTTGAATTAAAGAAATGAAGGAAAGTCTCTATAGGATCACATACAGCTCTTTTCCCCTCTTCTTTGGAAAATGTGTTGTGCTCTCCAAGCATCTCCTAACAACATTAAAAGCAAAGAAAATGATTTTGCAGTTTATGAATAGAGTTCTACCATAGAAGAACCCTTAAAATTACCAAAAAGCAACATTTTTAGTGGTTATTTGGTGCTTTTTTCACAAAAACACCTCCATAAACGTTACAGCAGTTTCTCTGTGGATGTGTTTGTCCTTAAATGTAATTAAAGTGACTTGGGAGCCATATTTAGTGAAGCTGACAGGCCACACTAGGGATGCAAACAATTAATTGATTATCGATTAATCGTTGATAAGAAATTACTTGATTAAAGTAAATTAATTGCAATTAATCGAAAAAGAAGAAGACGACAACAACAACAAGACAAACGAGAAGTGGTAAGCTGGCAGGATGAAGAGTACAAGACGGAGTTCGGTATGGAACCACTTTAAGTTGGTTAATGACGACAAAGACGCCAAATGTACCATCTGTGGAAGTATTTTAAAGTACAACTCCTCCACAACTTTGCTAAATTATCACCTCAATACGTAACATTCTGTTAGGAATAAATCTTTTATTAAGGAATATGATTTGCATTTTCTCTTTCATAAGAAAGATAGCATTTTCATAGAAAGGAACCTTTTGATTCAGAGGGGAATTCAGCTTCGCAGAAAAATTGCCGCTTATCAATTAATCGATCATCGATCGATAAGATAAAACAACTATCGATTAATGAATTACTCGATAATTTGCATCCCTAGGCCACACAGATACCCATCCCTGCTATAAATGATTCGGACAAATCCAGAAAAGCAGAAATAATATTGATGTATTAACCTTGCAGTGCAGCTGGATCTGCCCAAATTGTTGTCTAGAATCAGTCAGATCCATTTTGCCAAGCTTCAGTGTGCAATGATGCCCCAGTCAGCAGGAGGTTGGAGCTACAAGCAAAACCTTTAGACCTTCAGGCAAAATGAAAGTTAATTTTGCACATTAAACGTGCTGGAGTCTGTCTTCAATTCTAAAGTGATTTTTATCTCCTACGCACACGTCTCTTGAGGTAGATGTGCAAATACTTTATGGTTTATATTATTTTACAAACAAACATACAACACTATAAGTATGTCTCTAGAGAGAATATGTTTGCCCCACTTCCAACATGTTTTGGTGGGTTTGTTCGAAGAAGTGGCTTAGGCCTTGAACCTAACACCATAGCACTATGTGATTGGCCTGAAATGAATGTGATTGACAGGACAATCGTCCAATCACCTGCTAGATATGCTATTGAAAGGATCTGCCATTCCCAAGCACTTTCTATGTGCTCTTTCCCAGATGGACTTGTTAAATGTATTCAGTGGCCTACCTGGTGCGTCTGGTTTCTTAAAATTTGGTTGGTGCATAAAGGGCACAACATGAGGCTGTTTCTTTCTGATTGTATGGACTTAATGATCTCAGTGTTTAAATGTCCTCAGGTGTGAAAACCACCCGTCTTTTAATTAACAAAAATCTCCTCAAGCCTAATATAACATTAGTTTTCAGCATTTAACATTTCTCAAATCTAGAAACAAGTTATTTTTTTGTCAACAGCAATGATGCCAGTAGAATATTAGCTCGACTGGAGGGACATCTTCCTCCCCTCCTGAATCAGAAGATCACGTTTGTAGAGATGTGTCTGAAAAATTGAATTCAGCACGTCGTGAAGGTATGCTACGATGTCTCTGAACTCAGTGTTTATGCTGAATTATCCCCTGGGACTGACTTTGATCCAAAGCAGCTTGAAAAGCCTTAAAAAGAGGTGTGATAGAAGGATTCAACACACATGCACACACAGCCAATCACACACACAAACATATGAATGCATACTGGTGCACAAGAAAAGAAAGATGCTCTTTTGGAGTTGCAACAGCTCAGAAACCAGTTTGTCAAAGACACTCCAGCCTCCGTCTTCAAAGACAAACCGCGCAAACAGATTTTCTCCTTTCTCTTGTCCTCATTTCAGCTGAGGAGGAAGTGACATGCGTGCCGCTCCGCATGAGCGTTTGTGAGTTTGTTATGGTGGTGTAACAGTAAAGCCACATCTGAAGCTGTTTTTAACTTTGATCCAAACTGTAACCAACAGGTTTACTTTTTCTCAAAAACTTTTTCAGTCATTTTCCAGCTTTACCTCCATGCTAACTTCAATCTCTGATTTACATATCACACGCCCGCTGCTGCACGGGGCTTAATCCTCGCTTCTCTTTTTCAAAAGGAAGGTTTACATTCTTCCAGGACAGTTCGGTTTGACCGAAGATGATCCTTTTTGGCTCAGCTTCTCAAAACAACACAATTTGAAACAAAATCATGCAGGCTTTTGGAGGCTACAAAATCGATATCTTTCTTTGAGTGTGAGGTGTGTTTTGGAGATGATACTGGTTGTAAGTTTTCATCCGACAAACTCTGAACAAACCTGTTTTGGGAGAAGATGCGGCTGAATTTTTTTCTGTCTTGTTTTGCTGCTTGTTTGATAAAGCAAATCGATAGTAAGCTCACAAATAGAGAAGTTTAAGGTTTTGTAGTTCCTTGTAGAAACAGTATTTTGTTTATGCGTATTTCGACGGTAGGCATGGGAACCACCATGGACATAAGGTATCAACGTAATTGAGTCATTTTTCGATTTGATTGTGATTCAGAATATTTCACTGTATGCTGAGATAATTATCATTGCATTTCATTGTAATTTATAATCTTTTCTTTTCTGAATTTACATCCAAACATGAAAAAATAATCTGCTGAATTCAATAAGAAGCATATCTCAGTATAATCATTCCACTTCAACAAAGGAGTGAAAACATAAACTGTGAATCGATGTTGAGACTGTATGCTCTTCCACGCAGGTCTTTTGAGCTGGTTTTGAGTCTTGGATGATTTTTTATGTGTAATTTTGCACATGTTTTTGCCTTTATTTAGGTTGGAAACTGTTGAGAGAGGGAGGAGGGAATCGCATGATAGAAAAGAGGATGGAATAGATGTTTTATTTGATTTGTGAATCACAGATGCACAGGTCAGAAGGCGCAGGAGCCCCATTTTGATTCTTTATGTGCTTTTGTTAACCAGGTTTTCCATGCTAAATTTTAATTTGGGACCATTTATGTTGAAGAAGTCTCTCTTTTTTGTCATAGAAGATGGAGGCTGGAGCTGAGCATTCCTGCTGGTTGACTCCAGACGCAGCATTGATCTAAAAGGCCAGTGAAATATTTGTGAAAGAGGAGGACTAGCTACTAAAAGGCTAAACGCCAGTCAGAATAGGTCAGTAACAAACAGACACACACTACACTCAACATTCTCACTCAGTCCAAGTCCCACAATGACTCGTCTGTGGTTCTGAATGTGGTTTCATCTCTTTTATGAATTTTTTTTTGTTTTGATTGTAAATATATTTGTTGTTTATGTACAATGGAAGTGACTAAGCGAATTATGTTGCACTCAGTTCTTAACACTACTGCTGTGATCGCTGCCGACGTTTTATTTGTTGTTTTTAAGAGGGTTATTTTTGCAAATCTGCACCCGTTACATATTTAATGATTTGTCGAACTACTAACCTAATAAGCCTCTGCGGACACACGCCCGTGCCCGCATCCAAACCACAATCACAGACACATCGACACACACACACACAGTGACAAAAACATCACACCCTACAAATGGTTTTATTTCTCCTTCACACACACACACACACACTCAGCACCTTATACAGTAGTGAGAAACACTGCATACAAGACAAGATGAAGATACTTTGCTTGAATGAACAAAGGTGGCAGACAGTTAGTATGAAAGTGTCATGTTATTTATTATTCATGCTGCCAAAAAAGGCCACTACAAAATAAGTCATTCATAAAGTCCTAAAATAATCGTGTTTGTTGTTCAAATTAAAAAGTGGGAAATTTTGACAGGGTCCCTCACCTTAAGACTCGACCAAGGGCGAACTTTTTAAACTGTTAGATTACAGTGATCTGCTAGGTTGACGGAGTCAGTAAATTCATTTTTCAAACTTTGATGGATTGTAGGACATGACTTATTTATGTGTATCTGGAAAAAACACAAAGATGAGAAGCTCAAAATCAAAGACATAAATCAAGTTGAAGTGTTTCAATTTGATTTATTGGCGAGTTTATCGGGTTAGTGCCGCATTCACACACTGATGTTTTGGCTAGCTTTTGTCAACATATTGTATAAGTTAACATAAAGTTTAACTTAAGAAAATTCCGGCTTTACAGTGGTGTCAGAATACTGAAAATGATCGCTTCATGTGGCGTTTGTTTCAATCCAATCCAGTTTTATTCCAAAAACACTTTAAAAACGACCACAGTGGACCAAAGTGCTATACAGAAGGAAAAAATGAAATAAAATGCACAAACAGACTAAGAGGCATAAATAAGCTGTACAGTTAAAACTAGGTAAAAACAATGAACCGGTAAAAAATACCAAATAAACTGAACAAATAAAAATAGTAATGTATTCAAATGTCTCACGTGGGCTGTGTCCGAAATCACTCACAGTTCACTTTATAGTGCACTGTATAGTGTATACGCCATTTTGTAGTGGTGTCCGAATTCTCATCAGTTATTTTCATCCACTATATAGTGCACTACAAAATACCCACAATGCACAGCAAAAATGAGTGTACATACGATGTACCCTACATGGTACTCCCGTATACCACAATGCAATGCGGTCGTGTTTTACCGTAGAAGAAGAAGAGAAGGAAGGCCATTAGGCGCTGCTTTCATTTATAAATTAAAAGAAACGTTGAAGTATTTTTAACACGTTTGTAGTGTAGCCCTTTAACGTCTTTTAGCGGCTGTAAACAGCTTCAAAATTTCCTACTTATCCTCCCGAGTGTCCGGTTTGTTTACATGAATTTTGGCGCGTCCACTTCCGTCACAGGAATATCCAGCTCATCAGCTGACGCTACGACGTTCAGAAAATTTCAGTGTAGTGTCCGAAATGTCGTTTGGTCATTCCCTATATAGTCCACTATATCGTTTACACTACATAGGGGATGGTGAATGAGTGAGTGATTTCGGACACAGCAATGGTGTCAAAAACCAAGAAGAAAAGATGGATTTTAAGATGGGATGGGTTTGTTGGGTGATGTCTAAACATCCAGACAAGCTACACGAGGCCAAAGTTTCTCTAACTTATCTCCACTTAAGATTCGTCCACCTGCATTGAACGCAGAAAATTTGACCACTAGCACAGACTTTAATGAAGTTTTTAACATTTCCAAACTCGGTCATCACCAGCTACAATACGTTGATGTGTGAATGTGGCTTAACGATTGATTGGTAATCTAAAACCGGCAAAAATTTATCCGGATAACCTTAAAAAATGCAAATACCCACTTTTGTGTTTTGTCTGAAGATACACCAAGTAGACCTTTTTTCTCTGCAGTAGAGTGATCATGTTTTATCCATGACTGCAAATGAAATGAATCATGTTAATGCCAATAATCAAGAACCTGGCTGATGCTCTTTTCAGAGTTTGTTTACACACAAATAAAGACATGATGATGTACAAAAAAATGATCGGATATTGTGTATTTTGTCCATCTACCAACCCAGGATTTGTAGAAAGGATGAACATCAAATATTAATGTAACAAAATCTTGGGATTTAATGATGCAACATGTTGAAGCAAACCTGCCCGGAGAGGATCTTGAAGGTCAAACTGTTTCATCATAAATATTATGGGAGCTTGAAATATTCAGAGAGTGGAGCTTCAGTCTTTTTTCCTATTTGTATGCTGCTTCTATCCTGCAGCTGTGCCGTATTTAGTCCAAATGTGTGCTGCAATGTTTCCGAGGATTTCTTTGTGCCGCCACAGTCTATTAAGAAGATTACAAATAGAAATCTATTAACAAGTGCTGGGCGATATATCAAGCTTTTAAGATATATCAGTGTATTGTTGGGTGGGAAATGAGGTTAGAGTCACACATTCATGTTTCTCATGGTGGTTGTCATAACCCTGGTGAACCGTGCTTTGGTCGTGGTGTATGTACTGCTTGATCTGGATCAGCGTTGTTTAGTCGTGGACAAACACCAAGGAACTGGGAATGGTCCCGATTGTCTTGAACTTTTCAAAACTGTTGTGGAGAATCGCCGCTCTCAGTATTGCGGGGTGGAAGCCTAATGCAGTCCTACGGTGAACGGTATTTGCGTGGCATGAACAAGGCTCAATCGGGCTGATCATGGCTCAGTCCTGAAAGATTTCTGAAGATGATGGACAAGGACGTATTCGTTTGTGCCCTTACTGTGTCATGTTCAAAGGGATAGAGCTCAACCAGGGCTTACGTGACACAAACTGGGCTCAAACGGGGCTGATGTTGTGTCAGTGGGATGGAAATTCATGAATCCTTGTTGTATCGTTGTATTGACCTAAATGAAGCAGGATGAACACCCCCAAAGCGCTGTAGAGGTGTTACTGACGGTGTATTTAGGTGTGTGTCAAGGGGAGAGACAGCCATTTCTTCCCGTATCATGCCGATCAAACCAGCCTTGCCAATCGTGTACAGCAGTGGACAAAAGCCATGAGAAATGGGAATGTGTGACTGGGACATGGGTAAAAATAATTAAATGAAAATGGTTTGGTTTAAGACTTCTGATGCATATTAAGTTTCAGAACTGCAGGATTAACCGAGCACGTTACCAAACCTGTCATTAATACTCTAAATGTGCATGTTACGTACAACTGTTTTGTCACCGAGGAGACATAACTGTGGCGATCGAGGCAAACAACATTTTAACCAACAATAACAGCAGCAGCTATGGCTGTCTACTTATCAACATGTGTGCTGCTTACGGTGTTTGGTTTGTTATCCAAACAAAAATATCCAGACAAGTAACTCCTGCGTCTTCGTTGTCCACTCACCATTGTTGTTCGCGAAAAGTTTGTCTTCACCGGAAAGCGTACGTGTGTTGTAACACCGCTGTTTCATGACAAACTTACATCAACTACTGGCCTGGCATGCACGTCACAGTGTTTTCTGCCGTCCTTGTGGATGTGTGTGAGCACGGATCATTTCCACACCATCTCTTTTGAAAACATAAAAACCTTTTTGTTTCTGGTGACAACATTGTCACGTAAATGTGGCCTAAGTGCCACATCTTGTCTTAACACTGCCAACACAAACCATCTTGACGTAATCCCATATTATGTGAACTTGTCGGAGTGTAAAACTATCACTCCGTGGACTTTTGTTTGCACCGTGGGCTGGCCTTCGGAAGCTACTTGCCTTTCTCCATGTTTTCTCTGCTGTCATATGACAACGTACTTCGTAAAATGATGGTTATTTTGTACCAATTGTCAGAGTATTTTTAAGATTTTAGCTTTAATAGCTAACAGTCTAGCTCACATGTGAGGTTAAATGGAATACAAGGCTGGTTTGTTTACATCCATGATCTCATTGGTCAATGACTCTGGTTTGATTGTAGGAGGCGGGACAAAAATCAAACCAGCTAGACTTTGTGTTGTGAGTTGTGCGGCGTCCCAGACTGATCCGCTGTTTTCAGTCTTAAGGACACACTACATAAGACGGAATGACTATCATTGCTGACGGGTCATGCAAATGTACAACTGTCAGGTTGGACGATAGTCGTGCATAGACCGTGTAGTCTTGGACATTTGTGATAAAAAAACATATTTTTAATGCCTTGGTGGAGGTTTGTACACTGGGTGCTCTTCTTGTTTTAATTAGATTGTATGTGTAGCAATTTTCAGCCCTTGGAGGACAAATTCCTGTTAAAATCATTTTTAATTTGTCATGTTGGCTGTCCGTTATCTATCCATAAACTTACCTAATCTATATTAGTTTTTAGATACAGTATATAATATTTCTCCTGTGTCGATCTGGAGATTCTGTTTGGGACTTAAACTTATAATTAAGGCGTCTATCCTTTCCTAATTGGGATAAACCCTGTAGCTATTAAGAGAGTAAAATTAAAGCGTTTCTCTTATTCTCTAAACCTGAGTGAAAGCTTTTTGCCTAATTGGTTTTTATCTTACAGAGAGAACCACTCTGCTCTTTTTTTTGTTTTTTTTAATTCCCACAAATGGCTCGGAAAGAGGCTCTTCTTTTTCTCACACGTCTGGGCCCCTGTCGGCCTCTTGAGTTTCATGCGGATATATTTTTTGCCTGGACACAAAGAGATGGAGGGATTAAGGACACTGAGAAACCTTTCAGAAACCACAGCTCCCCGGAGAGAGGGGAAAATAAACGAGGGAGGCTCAGCGACCAGAGAGTGGAGAGGAAAAAAGGGTCGGGAGAGAAAGGAGCCTCTGAAGTGAGGAAGACAATTGGACCAGTAACCTTCTGATTAGAAATGAGAGGGCATTAGCTTGTTCTCATTTTGTAACCAAACACAAAAACAAATTCAGTCTCTCTCTTACACCCTCCTCTCCTTCAGGTCTGCTTTATTGTGGCGGTGTTGAGTTAATTTTTCATTCATGATATTATTCGACGCTTGCCTCCTCGGGGAACGTCGCCATCTCTTTTGTTCTCTCCCTGCCATCTTGATAGTTTTCCCCTGCGATACTTCACTGACAATTCAGCTGAAAGAGACTCATGAGATGATATAAGGCATGAGAGGAAAAGGAAATCTCATTCTGCATGAATCTTCGCCGTCTTTTAAACCACGATGGTAAACACTGCATTCAATTCACCTTGTAGAGCAGCAGCCAAACACTGCAGCATGAGGTTTTTATTAAAGCGGGAGAGGCTTTTTGCACTTTAAGTCAAGAGGCCTTTTTCTCATCGCCACTGGATAGGAAAATATGTTCTTTTAAAGAGAGGCATTATTCAAGCATAACGACCTGGGTATTCATGCAGCAAACAACAAATTTTGCAGCATTTACATCTGAAAGAGCTCATCGTTTTTGATGATATGAATGCTTGTGAGGCCAAAACCCAGAGGGAGCTCCGTACAGAAAGAAACAACATACAACAACAAATAAACATAGCCAAGAAAGCAAGGGAATTAGTGTTTGGTAGATTATTTCTTTGTTGTAACAATGCTTCTTGGTAATAAATCTTCTACTGCTGCAAAGCCTGTCTATGCCCCTTTAAATGGCACCACATTTGTAAGCAGCAGAGCTGAGGATGTGGGTTCCATGACAAATTTGCCAAATCCTCTCAGCCAGTGCCAAACAGCTTATCCTGCTGCTGAGTCATGTTTGGTGGATTGGATGATTGAAGACATATAGGCAATTCAACAGGTTCTCCATTTATCAAACAGTAGCCTCAGTAGCGTGTGGGAGAACCATTACCAAACAAAACAGTCCAAAGGCTCAAATCCAGGGGGGGGACGCAGGGGATGTTTGAAAACACATGATCAGACAGTTTTGACTGTTAAAGATTACAACCCCCCCTCCTCACACAGTGACTTGGTCCAAACTGTTTCTCTGGGCGTGTATACACAGAGGCAGGTGGACACAGCGGTGGTGATCAGATGCAGTAAGTGTATTAAAACACAGAATGGTTGATAAGTTGTTGACCACTTCACTTATTCAACAAGCACAACATGCAAAGCAAAATTCAACTCCTGTGTTCGAAGTCTGACATCATGTTTTAAATGGACACAGCTGATAGTGTTTATTTTAAGCTAAAATGAAATTTGCACTGTATGTAGCCCATCTTTTCATCTTAGTTTGTAATGAATCTGTGAATTGCCCAGAGTTTTTCTCTCCTCTGCCTGATGCAGACACAAATTTCACACTATTAGAATTCTCTTTAACATTTATTTACTTTACTTCTATTCCAGTTTAAAGGAATATTACACCCAAACAACGATTTGGCCTCATTTTCTACTCACCCTCATGCTGAACAACACTGTGGAGTAGTTTTGGAACATCTAGGATGCAGCCGGAGATCTGGGGGGTATACTCGCTGTCCACTGACATTGATATCAATGCTATAGAACAAGAAACAAGAACACAAGAAATCCCACATTCTGCTGACCCCTCTTGTGTCTGTCCACGGCTCCGTCGCTCACAGCAGAATGTGAGATTTCTTGTTCTACGCTCCTAGTTATTGCAGAGTGCGCATTCGTTTGTTTGGTCAGCCGCGGCTCCCGTAGGCACCCGTAAGTGTATCATAGAAATGCCGAGTAGTACTGTTTAGGCTATAAACATGTGCTAAATGATGTTGTTTCGAGTAAATGGTGGACGTTACCCGCTCAGGACACTTGGATTACAGCGCACGAGCAGTATGGAGGAATATTGCCGACTTTTTGTGGACTTTTAAGGACACTGTTCGTTCGGGCTCCGATCTAAGCATTGATATCAATGTCAGTGGACAGCGAGTATACCCCCAGATCTCCGGCTGCATCCTAGATGTTCCAAAACTACTCCACAGTGTTGTTCAGCATGAGGGTGAGTAGAAAATGAGGCCAAATCGTTGTTTGGGTGTAATATTCCTTTAATTATTAAAAATGAAAGTAATTATAATGTTCACTTGAACACATACGGCTTCTGATTACATTCTGACTGTTAATTTCCACTCCTCATATTTCTCCAATGAACACACTTTTTACATTATTTTTTTAAGTCAGCAATAATATAGCATTTATTTTAATGCCCCCCCCCCCCCCCCCCCCCCAGAATTACTCTCTGAAATTTTACTGTTTATTGCCCCATCCAGCATTGAAGAGGGATTTTTGCCACTGCAGCAGCCTGGCATCTCCCCTCATGCTGGGCACCGATCTGGTTACATCCTGCTATGGGATGGCATCCTGTATTTTTCTAACCATTTTTCTAAGGGGCCGACCACATGGAGACAAATTCAAGTCTGCACAAGTTTTAATCATATAGGGGGTGCTGGTTTGGCGGAGTGGTTTGCAACCAGGCACCCCATGTACTTGCTTCTGCCGGTCCAGGTTCGAATCTCACCTGAGACCAGTTTACAGAGTGTCTTCCCCTACTCTCTCACCCTTTCACAAGCCAATCCACTGTCTCTCTCCTATCAATAAAGGCACAGAATGCCCAAAAAATACATTAAAAAAAAAAAAGTTTTAATCATATAGGCTGTAGGGATGTAACGGTTACCGGTAAAATGGTAAACCGCGGTAAAATTTCCCATGCTAATCATAACCGCGTCCTATTAAATTTACGGCTAAAGTTTGGATTTTACAAGGATGTTGAGGGGGAACTCATTGATGACAGTCACCCTGCCTAAAACACGAAGCTGCGGTGAAAGACAAAAATGTGCGTGACTAAGACTGCTGTAACTCCTCGAGTAAACGAGCAGAGAGAGAGAGAGGATTCAGTGAGCCATACCTGAGTGAATTATAGGCGGTTTATCAAAATTTTCTGAGTGAATCATGGAGAAAGATTTTAAATAACAACATACGTATCAATCTGGAGTGTGTTCTTGTCGTTCTCTCACCATGTATTTGCCGTATTTCAACGTGATAGATCGTCTTTTTCTGTCATAGTTCGTGTTTTATAAATTTAATCAGTCGTAGTTTTGAAATATTAAAGCTGTGGTCTACGATTTGAAACCGCAGCCTACCCCCCCTTCCCTCACCTCTCCCCCCCGTGTTCCAAGATCCCGCCCCCAGCTCGTGTCGCCTCGCCTCTTATCAAGCCCCCTCGGACAGAGCTACGAGCGACTAGCACAATATATCAGCAGCAAACTCAATCAAAAACAGCTCAGCTCAACTGAAAGTATCAAACACGACAGACATCCCCCTTGTAACACACAGCAGTAGCCATTTCAATTGGACCGGCGGCAATGCGTGTCTGGCGCTGCCAGAGCGGAGCCGAGTGTGGGGGAGGATTTATCTTTCTCAGCCTGTCCTCCCCAGCTCAGCTTACAGTGCAAACGATGAGCGGCTAACAGGCTAACCCGCTCCCCTGCAAGTTATTAGCCCGTGCAGGCACAAACTAACCAGAGTTATTCAGCAGACATCTCCCACTGTAGTAAACAAAGCCATTACCTGATCAACCAGGGGCGAAACGGTCGATGCTGAAGGTCTGACGGCCGGCTGAGGCTATTCGTTAGCCGTTAGCCGTTAGCCGTTAGCCCGCTAACAGGCCTCAACCCGCGGGCAGAGCTCCGTTGGGCCCCGCGGGAGAGGGAGGCGGCTTCGGTCTCGGCGCTAGGCTTTTCCGGCTCCATGATAGTTCAGTAGCTAACGCTGCTAGCTGCTCACCGGAGGTAGAGGGGAGGAGACGGGACCATGACGCACTACGCATCGCATGACGATGCGTAGCGAGAGAGACAGGGGATTGGATGGACTCACGGACCAACTCACGGACCAATTAATAGTCGCAGGTTCTTAGGTTTGATTGGTCAGCTAGTATGCAGCTTTTCAGCGGATATACTGAATGGATTATTTTCATTCTTTTTGGTCTTTATACTGTGTAGATAGGACCATAGGACCATAACAGCCTTATAAACAGTGTTATTAATATGTACAAAGCATCCAAATAGTAGACCATAGCTTTAAATAAGGAGATGTGGAGGAGATCTGCCATGGAGAAGGGAGACCAGAGGAGAGTCATGAAGGGGGCTAACTGCTTCAGGGACTATTGCTAGTACAAAAATTAATTTAAAAAAAGGCCTGGACATGGTCTAATAGAATGAGCTGTAACGGGGACACTAATGCTGTAGGCAAACTAAAATGTGTGAGTGTATGTAAAATAGGTTACATTTATTTTTGGCTGTCTAAAAACTTTGAGTATGTTCATTAACAATTGTTTATGAAGAGAATCCTGCTAAAAGTTCGAATTCTTTTTTCTTCTTTTCCTGTAATTACACACTGTCTAAGCATTTATAACATAATAATGGCAAATACTTGCCAGAATTGTTTACTTCTTTTTCTCATGAAAAAAGTTCCAACAAATTTACTTAAAGTACATTTCCTGACACAGTTATTGACAAAAAAATAAAAAGAACTGTTACAATTATAATAATAAAGGGTTAAATGATTTCAAGACTGTATTTAGGTTCTTTTTGAACATTTTGAGCACACTGCAACGATAATAATGATAACTGTGATTGTTTTGGTCACAAAAAACGTGATATGAAATTTACATACCGTTACATCCCTAATAGACTGTTAGTTCACATGGATAAAGCATTTTGCCCGAACATGCACAGTTTTGAAAATGCGGCCCAGAGTGGATACATCTGTTAACTCTGGCCTTGCATTTCCAGATAGCTTTATCAGCGATAAGTAGTCTGATCAAGCTGAAACAGCATGTACGAACCCGGGCAACAACAGAAACAAAGGTGGAATACGTTGTTGCGTTTGTGCTGCAGGAGCGACTGAGCTTGTTTTGGCTTTGACAGCAAAATCTTCTGCTCCTCATCTGGAATGACCCCAAGGTCGGAATTTTCTTCTGGAAATTTGGGGGATTTTGATTTGATTTGATAATCTTTGTTTCAAATATAGGAATAATAAAGTATTAAAGTTAAAAAACAAACTAACAACAACAAAAAGATAACATTATTTACAGAAATTCTTTAAGTATTTGTGCTGTTTGATGTTCCAAATGCAGTAGAAAGAAGCTAAGGCTTGTCTTGTCCTACCCCTTTTTTCATCGGTGCATCACTAATCAATCAGCAACACCACCTGGGAGTTGACAATCAAAGATGGCTGCTCCAATTTAAACAGGTATTAAGCTCCTGTAATATCCCGTTTATTAGCTCTTCTAACTTGTGTTGGCCACACTAAATCAGTAGTACACATGGTATTGTTTTATATATATATATGTATATATATATATATGTATATATGTATATATATATATATATATATATATATATATATATATATATATATATATATATATATATATATATATATATATATATATATATATATATATATATACATATATATATATATATATATATATATATATATGTATATGTATATATATATATGTATATGTATATATATATATGTATATGTATATATATATATGTATGTGTATATATATATATATATATATATATATATATATATATATATATATATGGAAATGCTGCTATAGTGTTATTTACATTCTTCTTGTGGTATGTGTGATCCACAATGCAGGGCTTGCTAACAGCAGCTAACAATAGCCTGATTGATCGGCACGTTTTTTCCAACTTTGTAACTGGAACACTGATAAATGCAGCATTTTACTCCATGGCTGCGGTTGAATAGTGACCTCCTAAGCCCTTTCCTATCACCTTTTCCTTAACCCTGATGGAAAACGTCATGAGGTTAAGGAAAGGAGAAAGGAGAATTCAGAAGGACTTAAGAAAGGAAAACTGCCTTTCAGAGAGAATCCGACTACACTTTCACTACTCTACGTCATCATGTGACAGCGGATGGTACTGTTGCGTTTGAACTACAATTTTCTGAAAGTGGGCTACAAAAGATGCATCATGTATCATGACAATGTTGTTCCTTTCAGACAATTTGAACATTATAACCTGGTAAAAAATTACATCTGCATAACCGATGTTGGAAGTGAGGATTTAAGTAAGTTTGTCTAGTCATTATCAACATGAACACCAATCAGAGCATGAAAAAAAAGGTAACTAAATGAAAGAAAGGCATAAATTGTTTAGACCACAATCTAATAGTGTACACATTATTATGTTTATTATTATTATGAACCAATTTTAAACATAATACATCAAATGTCTCATATCCTGCTCTCTTAAAAGAATCAGACTACTGGAAAGTTAAGGCAGGTTTTGGTAAACTTTGGAAAGAATGAACAGCAGAGGTAACTCACATGGTCTGTGTGATTTGTTTGTCATTATTCTGTTGAATTCAGAAGCAGTCGGAATACACGCTGTTTATAAGCTGTTGCCGCGGTGAATTGTGGGACAGAATAATCTCCTCTCCTTTCGTAAAGGATGGTCCGGTGTATCCTATGATAAAGGAGCTAATAAAGGAAGCACTGAGCCACCTTTCCTAAGCATTTAAACTATTCGAACAGCTCGAATTATGAACGACTTCCGGTTCATTTCACTCCGTTAGAACCTTCCTAAGCAAAAAGGAATATTCGACCGCAGCCCCTGTCTTTTTCTCTGGTTTTTATGAATGTCTGCTGCAGCGCTACAGTACCACTTTCAGGCCTGACATATAATCTACAACGTTTTCAGTTTTTTTGTTTAGAAGGGCACATTCCTTGAAACAATCCTATCTTTAACTGAAATATTTCGTCTCCATGTGTCCAGGGCCTGGGTCAGCCAATGTGGTTGTGTTGGACACTGGCACGAGAAACCTGCCAAAGTTTACCATCAGGTAAAGGTGTGTACCTGAGCCAGAGTCTAGTCTTTTGCCTGAAATATATTTTTATCTGCAGAAACAAACAATTTAACAGTCCAGCCTTCAGTGAATCTAGAGATTAATATGTTTACTAAAAAAATTGTTTATTTATGGACATTTTAATACTTAACAGTTCAGGTCTAAGTCTAGAGACAAGAAGGAATTTAGTTATAATTTAGTCTCTACATTTTTTTCATTTGGTGCAGTTTAGTTGTTCAAATCTCACAACTTTTAATGATGTAATCTGCTGTAAATTTCGTCAACTAAAATATGAAGTGTAAAAGATAAGACAGTTTTATATTTATATTTTTCCTTGTATTCTTGAAGTCATGTTTTACACTAGCATGAAACATCTTATAACCCTTCATTGAATGCTAGTAAAGTTTGGATGTATAAATGAACAGAAACTGAACTTTTGTGTGAAATGCAGTCTCCTTTATTTAGGCTCCCTGGCAGAGCATCTCAGTTACAACACCAGAACTGACCACAAACAGTGAACCTGCTCTACATGAATATATCAATTCATAAAGAGAGCAGCTCTGATTGAATCGCTCCACAACTTCTCCCACCACCACCAACCTAAGGCAGCTGTGATTGGATGTCCCTCTGAACTCATCCAACCTTTCAACTCAACCAAAGTAGCTGTGATTGGATGTATTCCTAACTTGTCCACAATTCCTTTCCATGTGCACTTGTTCTTATTAGTTACTGCCTCATTTTCATCAGTGGATAAAAGGTTAAGAAAAACTATGAGGAAAATAATAAGTCAACAAAATTAACACTGCAACCCACCAAAACTGACCCGACAAGTCTTCAGTGGGGTTGACGTCAGGGCTGCAGGCAGGTCGTTTCATCCTCTCAATGCACAAATTCTACATTGAAATGTCCCTCATTTAAAGGTGCTATGAGGAGAATCTATTACCAGCTACATTAAGACTCTGCTACCCATGAGCACGCGCGGCGACTGTCGTAATGCTGCGTTCCAGTAACCTCAGAACTGGGATCGACATCTCCGACTTATCGGCGTTCCAGTTGAAGTCGGAAAAAAACATGCCGATCTACCAGGCTATTGTTAGCTGTTGTTAGCACGCCCTGTGTTGTTGTTCACAAATATCACATGAAGAATGTGATTATCACTATGGCAGCATTTTTGTAAATATAAGTCTAACAATACTATGTATACAGCTGATCTAGAGCGACACACTCCAGTCAGAAGTGCAAATAAATTGATTATTACAGGAGCTAAATAACTGTTCACACTGGGGGCATCCATCTTCGATTGTCAACTTGGGGATGGCGAGGTTTCACCGAGTTCCCAGTAGGAAATTCCGACTTCGGGGGAACGTTCCAGTTGCAGTTTCCTACTCGAAACACAGAAATTCTGTCTACAACTGGAATGCACCACAAGACGTGACCCAAGCCAACACGTCTGTTTGTGTTGTGATGCTAATAAATGCAGCTCAGATCTTCCTCAGAACTCTGCTCTGCTTTACAACTTCTTTTTTCAACAACTTACAGGATGCAAAGCGATGAGGTAATGTATCTCTTTCTAGTTACGTAGCGGTAGTTTTTGATGTGTGACAACAAGCAATTTTTGGAAAACTTAGTATGGTAGTTTTGTAGCCGGCTATATATGGCTACTTACAGCCCGGTGCTCTAAGACGTGTCAGAATAATATAAATTTGCTCTAGTTTTAATTGTCTTGTTCCCGAAGTTGAGTATCCAGGTCAGTCCAGCCCTGTCCGACCTGACCGGAATGCTAAGGAATAGCATTTATAGATAACTTATTTTGATGCTATAAAACTCATCTTAAAGTGTGTATTTCGATCAGGCATATATCTTAAAAGTGAAACTTTTTTGTAATCACTTAGAAACTCCTCACAGTCCCTGTAAGACAAACCTAATTTTTCCTGACTGTCCTGATTCCTAGCATGATTTAGGAGGACGCTATGTTAAATGAAATGCTAACCATGGTACATGACAGACCGTAGCGGTTCAGTTACCTCTGTTAATCAAGGCTTTTGCAGTAAGTGCTGTTTACAGTAAAGTGTTGCTGCTGTAAAAGTGAAACACAGACACTTTATTATCGATATTAATAACAGTGACGTACTGTAAAAATGGTCTAAATGTTAACAGTGTGTATGGTGGTAGAAAAGTCCCTTCATTGCCTTTCCATAATCATCTTTATCTGCCTTTTTGTGTTAGAAATCTGAATCATGAGCCAGCATTTGCAGGTTGTTCTTTGAAGATATTTTGAAGTGTCCTTGAGCAGGACAGTCAAACCTTAAATTACTCCCACTGTTGTGCTTCAAAGAATACATCTAACAAATGAACGTCCTAGTATGAATCCTAACCACCGACTGTAGACTTTGGTGCAGCTTTAAGCCCAAACTCTTTCCTCTAATATTTCTATTTTATGTCTCTTTCTTGGTTTGCTTTGATACATTTCAGAGGGAATTACTAGTGCATAGCACACAGCATATTCTCCGCACAGTAAAGCTCTGTTCACATCTTTATTAGACATCAAATATCACCTTCTGGGGCCCTGCTCAGATTCTCTTAACCGTCTTGATGATATTTTCTCCCATGATTACATCTTATGAAAGTTTATATGCTTGTTATTGCCCCATAATCTGCTGGTAATGTCCCACAATGCACCACAAGTCGTTACAAAGTCTTGTTATTTCTCCAAACATCGTTAAAACCCGCAGAACCTTCCAAAGACACAGAATGTGGCTGAATTTGAGAATAAATGTGTGTGAAATGAAGCACAAAACAAGAATTTAAAAGAGAACAAGAATGCTTTTATTAGGTGTAATGATGCAGCAAAAGAAACAGTCTTTGGTTTAAATATTACACTCTCACGTTATGTTGGCCTATAACGTCAATGCAAATCTGCTTAATTTAAAAACAGGAAAATACATTCTTTTTTTCTCCCTAATTGTTAAATATAATTGATTTTTTAATTTACATGTTTTAATTAAAATGACCCTGGCTGCAGAGAAGCGAACATTCTGATCTGTTCTCCCTTTTTCTTTATATGTATTTCTCTCATTAATGTATCTGACTTCTTATTTATCTTCCAGGACTTTTGTGCTACTGCTGCTCCTGTGTTATTGTTGAAATGGTTTCAGCAGGCCTGTGACTGTCACTGGTAATGATGAAGCATCACCATGAAGAATAATGACGTCGTCAAAAGTAACACAGCTTTTTAGACTTATGAGTACAACATCTCTAGAATAGATTTTTTTAAACTTCTCACATATGTACTCTTCATCTTAAAGGGATAATTCAATATGTTTCAAGTTGGGTTGTGTGAGGCTCCAGCTCCCAGCAGCACTGTACCTTTAAGGAGAGTAAACTGAGACTATCTGTTTGATACAGTGTTGTTGGTGGGTACAGCTATATACACTGCCTGGCCCCAAAAAAGTCGCCACCTGGATTTAACTAAGCAAATAGTTACGAGCCTCCTATTAGAAAATTACTGCACGGGTGATTATCTTTCAGCTGGAAACAAGTTATTTGACTCCAGCTGATGCAATGAGTAGCTTCTCATTTCTTATGCTGCGTTCACACCGCAAGTGACCCAACTAACAAAATCGCGTCACCCACTGACGTAGCGTCGCGCGTCCATAAATACCTCAATTTGGTCACCGTTGCCATTGGCCGTCGCTTGGTGACGTCACATCCGCTCGAGTTTCACCGCAATCTTATCATATATCATATAATAGGATGTATAAGTGGTCATTATTCCAGCTGTATCCTTTTCATTCACTTATGAACCACAAAACACTGCAGCTGATGCCCTGCAGCAGCATTATCTCTGAGTTCTCTGTGGTCCATCTAGGCGCAACTAATGTCCTCACTGACTAATGTTTCCCACACAGACATAAATTGTTCCTCTGTGGTCCGGATGAATAACTGTCTGTCACGGGCACCGTCGCACGTGCACACGCCTGCTGATTGATCAACTTTTTTTTAACTTTGACATTGCGCGACAAGCTATGTGGTAGTGTGAAAAGCGGCTGTCGCATCGCGGGAGGGTTAGCCCCGCCCCATCGCGGCTGTACATTGACTTTGAATGGAGAGTGATCGCTGAGGTAGTACAAGTAGCGTCCGGTGTGAATGCACCTTTAAACAACCGTGTCAAAGACACATCCTGTGGTCGTGAAAAAGATGTTCGTCTGTTTCAGAAGGGTCAAGTCATTGGCATCAAGCAGAGAAAACATCTAAGGAGATTGAAGAAACTATTAAAACTGGTGAAGAACCGTCCAACACATTATTATTAAAAACTGGAAGGACAGCGGGGAACCATCGTCTTCCAGGAAGAAATGTGGTCAGAATAAAATCCTAATCGTGATAGGTGAATCACTTAAAGGTTTGGCCAAATCAAAGAAAAACAACAGAAGATGTTTTTCAGGGATGTTTTTTTTTTTTTTTTTTTAAATGTATTTTTTGGGCATTTTGTGCCTTTATTGATAGGAGAGAGACAGTGGATAGGCTTATGAAAGGGGGAGAGAGAGTAGGGGAAGACACTCTGCAAACTGGTCACAGGCGGGATTCGAACCTGGACCGGCAGAAGCACATACATGGGGTGCCTGGTTGCTAACCACTCCGCCGAACCAGCACCCCATCAGGGATGTTTTTAATAGTGAAAGTAAGAGTATTTCCACTCACACAATGTGAAGTGAACTCAAGGGATAGGGACTGAACAGCTGTGTAGCCTTAAGAAAACCACTAATCAGTAAGGCTAACCAGAAAAAAGGCTTCAGTTTGCTAGGGAACATAAAGATTGGACTGTGGAGGACTGGAAGAAGGTCATGTGGTCTGATGAGTCCAGACTGACCCTGTTCCAGAGTGGTGGGAGCATCAGGGTGAGAAGAGAGGCAGGCGAAGTGATGCACCCATCATACCTAGTGCCTACTGTCCAAGCCTGTGGGGGCAGTGCTGTGATCTGGGACAAATCTTTATTAGAGTGTGTGACCTTGTTTTTTGGTGGCGACTTGTATTTTTGGCCAGACAGTGTAAATAACTATGCTTATATGAGATAAGAAATTATGTTGGATTGAATGTATGATTGGCCAAAAAATTCTCAGTGCCTCAGTTTTCCTTCAGTTAGTCTCTGTTTGGCGCTATTTAATGAAGCAGCAAATGGCTACGTGTTCTTCCACCTTCCACTAAGGGTAATTAAGAACAGCTGATGAGAGGAGAGCAGTGCTTGGCTAGTGGAAGGATACGTAGCCCTTTGTTGCATCACAAAATAGTTACAGACACATGATCTTTGTGGAGGAAAAGTGAAATGCCATAAAGAATCTTACTGTACCGTCTAGTAGAGCCAGTGTCATTTTTTGTATAACCTTAAAGGGATATGCCAACTTTTTATTTATTTTCATGTGTTTCCTCACTCCTGAGTGAATGACAAGCATGATAGACACCATTTTTGACAGTGCATGTAGTAATTAGCTAATTAGCCTGTAAAATACCAAATAATGGCCGAGGCGTTTATTTGTTTCAATCACTGAGCAGACTAGGCGTTTATTTGGGACCTGGCGACTACTTGGAAGAGGCGTTTAATTCCTTTCCCACAAAAAATCTTGCTTAGCAAAAAACGAAAAAAAAATATGGTAGATGTAATCAAATTATTTATTACACCAGTATGAATATCACCCTTACAGCAAGATTACAGTACTGTAGTTGTATTCTTGTCTTCTTCTTTCAACTTAGCACTCTCTAAACACTCTTGAAACTGGTAAGGAACTATCTTACCAGTAGCAAATAGTTAAGTTAAGGTCTTACTTCTGTTTTTTGGCTGCACCAGGGACATGTAGATAAGCAGCAATGTACCGCTAACTGACGTGTCCAGCCTCCTGACGTTAAGGGCAAATAACCTGCAGCGGCAGCGGCAATGTCATCTTCTTTGGATTTGTGAAGCCCTGTGTAAGAGTCCGGCTTTTTGCGCTCTAGTGCCCTCTGTGGTTGTTGAGTGTAACTGCACTGTCGTGAAACAGAGCGCCGTACATCAACGGGCCTTTTGTTGACATACAGCAGGAGGAAAAGCGAGCTGACAGGACGTCCAGAGAAACATATAAACCATATGGACTGTTAAGGTGCAGTCTGATAATGCGTGCTTGAAAAGAAACATTGTCAGCTGTGAGCTCAGCATTTGCATGTGTGTTCTGTAACTTCAACCTTAGCTCATAGGCTGCGCTGAAAAAATTCCACTGGGAGTTTATTTGGAATGGGCGTCTATTTCTCAAAATGTACTGCTACACTCGGCATTTATTTGGAAACCGGCAATTAATTGGAACTCGGCGTTTACTTGGTATTTTACGGTAGCTCAAACACTGGGAGTCAATGGGTAGTGTTAGCCTGCCTCTGCCTACAGTCATCAGAAAAACTCTTCAGCAACTCTAAATGGTCCTGTTTGCCTGTTGTGACAAATTTTGACCATATTAGGTTGTGTTATCTTCTACTATTGTTGTATTACCCTGTTCTACTCATAAACTGAGGCTTTGGTTTGTTGACCGTGGTGATTTGGGCTACAGATGTGACGTTTGCAACTGAGTCAAGCCTTTGACAAGCTCTTTTTTAGTGAAGGTGAGAACTGATTCACAACCGTGCATGAGCTGGTCATTTGCAGACCCATCTCAAATGCAAGTTGCTTGCAAATTTATGAGCTTAAATCAACACTAATTAGTTTTTTTCTACTTGAATATCATATTCTTAGAATCATTGTGATGGTACATCACCTTACAACAGATTGAATGACACCTCTTTAATGGTCTGAGGGTGTGGATGGTAAGAACACTTCTACACTAAAAAACTACAAATTTTTACTGCTTTGACTGCTTTCTGGCATATGTCACTTCCCCCTAGAGGCAAAAACTACATGTTTGGAAAAGGAGAATATAAAGCAGTTTTTGAAATTTTAAAACAGATTTAAAGAACAGAATTTAGTTTAAAGTAAATATGCTCTTATTTTCCAAATGTAATGCTCCTTGGACGTTGGATGCCACCTGCCATTTAACAAGAAGAAGAAGAAAAACGGTTAATGTAGAGCTGTTATCATGGTGGAAGCAGCAAAAGCCTGAAGCAAAGAAAAGTTTTGTTGAGGAGACGAAAAAAGAAAGCCGGAGAGCAACAAGCTGAATGCCCAGACAGGGATAAACACTGAAAGACAGGGGAGAATGCCTGACCGATGCTGATTTAGCTCTGTTATAGTTGTACTTGTAAGTACATGATGATATATTGATTTATTTTATTAGAAAAGAAACATGATCAGACTGTACCTTATCAGCCCACATGGTTTATTTGTCTCTTAGGACGTCCTGTTGGCTTCTCCTCCGTCTGTATGTCAACAAATGCACAACAGTGAAGTTACACTCAATAACCATAGAGGCCTCTAGAGAGCTGAAAGCTGGAATCTTACATAGTGCGGCTTTAAAAGAGCTGTTCAAAAGACTCGACTTGTTCATAAATGTCACACCTTGAGCACAAACCACCGCGGAAGTAGGTCTGCAAAAAAAGGCCTTTAATAATATAATGATAGTGGAAGATATTGTAACTTAATGCAGTAATAAAATGAGTCACAACAAGCACACAGGAGAAGAGTTTATCTGATGACTGTAGGCAGAGGCAGGCTAACACTTCCCACTGACTCCCAGCGTTTGAGCTAAGCTTATTGGCGGTGGATGAGCTCTGCCGGTCTCTTCCTTGTAACTGCACCCACAGCTAAAGAATGTAGTCTATCTGTTTGTCATGGACTCTGGATAGAAGCAAGACACGAAAACAAAGAAAAAAGTTGGCGTACTCCTTTAGAGTGGGGTAATTACAGACTTTCTCCCCTCAAAAGCGAGCCAGGTGCTTTCCTGGCAGTCATGTTTCCTAGAGCTATGGGCCTCGAGCAACCCCTCTTCAAAAACCCTGAATAACCCTTTTATGTCTTATTTGGATCTTGCTCCGACAGTCCTTGTTTTTAAGCATTTCACTGCGTTCTCTCACCGTAGTTCTCCCGTTTTTATTCAAAAATAAATCTGTTCCACACACATGAACAGTTAGCGCTCTCTTGCACACACACTCCCGTTTCTCCTGTTGCACAGTATCAGTGAATATTGCAGCAGTGAAAAAGGCAGCGCCTCGCCAAAGCTCTGATCCCTCTTACTTCTAACAGGATTTGACCCTTAAGACCCGGAGCATGACCCTCATCTGCTGCAACACCATCATCCTGTTTAACATACACTCTCTCTATTGTCCTCCTGTCTCGCACGCTCACATTCATTTACAGGCCCTGACACACACATCCACAAACATGTTTCAGGGCCTCAAACCATCCATCCTCCCACCTACACACACAACGCACAACCGCATGATGCAACACCTGCCTAATTTTCCACATAACACACAACCTGATGGATCCAAATAAATGAAAATGTGGGAGAGGAGCTGCCAGCGCTGCGGAGTAAGGAGGAGAGGAGTAAGACGATGGCGGGGACGAGGAGGGCGATGATAGAGAGGGGGTTAACTCGCTGCTCGCTGTGAGAGGATGATACGATTGAGTGAGTGAGACAGGGAGATGAAGAGGAGAGAGGGGGAAAGATGGAGGATGCAGGGAGACGGAGGAGAGATTGAGCGGGCGGCTAAGCACCAGATTAAAGTCCCGGGTCGTCAGCTGTAAAACAAACAGTCTCTTTTAGTGGGGATCAAATCCAGACTTAATCCTCCCCATCTTCTTCCCTTCTCATCATCCTCTATCCACACACAAACACAAACTAGAGCTGGGCAATCCAGACCAACTATCATGGTTTTTTAAGTTGCTGACATTTTGTGGGTTTCACACTCTGTGGAGGAATTCAAATGTTTGTATTGATACTGGAATTGATACTTGTCTTTCTACATAAGAATGAGGGAGAAGACTGAGGTAGAGCCGGATCAATGGGGGTGAGTGTTTGACCAAATGAGGGCACACCACTTTTCCTCTACTTCCCCTTTCTTCGTCGTAAAGGGAAATGCTAACTTTTTTTTGGTTTTCATGTCTTCCTGACGACTGTGCGTTCAGTAGCAAGGAAGATGCGGGCAGAGCTTGCCTACTACTAATTAGCTTAGCTCAAAGACTGGGAGTCAATGGGAAGTGTTAGCCTGCCTCTGCCTACAGTCATGAGATAAACTGTTCAGAAACTCAACACAGTCATCTACACATCACTGCAGTCGAGGCTAACCAAGTTAATATAAAAAAAACACAAAGTGTACCTTCTTACAATTTTTTATAGAACTAGGGCTGGGTAATATAGCCTAAAAATAAAATCTGTATTTTTTTTCACAATGGATTTACGATTTCAATCTTTTTTTCCTCCCATCTTGATAAAAACGCAACCACAGTGAAAGAACTAATTGAATCAAGAGATATTTTCGCTTAACTTCCGAAATGTTTCGGCAAACAAATGTTCGGTGAAGTAGCTCGCGATTTGTATTTTAGACTGCAGCAGTCAAGCCTGCCTACAACATTGTGTAATTGGTTTGTAATGAATGTGATTGATTGTCCAATCACCTGTAAGATTTGCTTTTGAAAGGTTCTGCCCATTCCCGAGCACTTTCTTTGGGCTCTTTTCCAGACGGGCTACATCTGGTTACATCACAGATGTAAACAAGCAAAACGGGAAGATAGATTTAAGAAAATGTGGTGTGTGCGGTTCTCTGTCCTTAGAAGATTTTGCTTTTAAAACGAGCATTGCAGCACGGACGCAACAACGTATTCTACCATTGTTGCTGTTATTGTCAGGGGACACACATGCGGTTTAAGGAAGTGGTGAGGCTGAGTGCCAGTGTGGGATCAATGTGGACAAAACGCCAAACTTAAAGCAATAAGCCAAATTATTATTTTTTTCATGTCTTGCCTCACTCCTTAGTCCAAGACATGCAGATCCTTACATCTGCGAATCTCTTCGAATCATTAATCAGCAAAACACTCAACTCATTCACAAACTTAATTTCTCTACGCAAACCGTCACAGAAGTTTTTTTCTTTGACTCCCAGTTTTTGAGCTAAGCTAATTAGCAGTGCTTGTAACTGCATATGCTTCATGCACTGTCAAAAGAATTTAGTCTGTCTGCTTGTCATGGACTCAGAATGAGGCAAGACACGAAAACAAAGAAAATGCTGGCATATCACTTTGAGCGTCACCGTGTGCTTTATCCGGATAGCTCACCACCTTAATTTAAAGAAACGGTAATATTGAAAGAGTGACATCATGCAGTAAAATCACCACCGTGAGATGATTTAAGGGTCTATTTTTGCCAAACAGCTGACATTATGCCCACTCAAAGAAACAGAAGTGACAGCATTAAGTCATCATATATTTATGACGGATGCACAACTCCACCTGCTTCTTTGAATCAGTCCATCTTCATGAATGCTACACCATGGTAAACATATTTTATGGGGAACTTAACAAGGATGTAGATGTTAAATTCAAGTTAGAGCTTAGTCCAATGTTGAAACTGTCTAATTTCATGAACTCAAAATCAGCAAACAGAGCTGGATAATGTTTCCTTCCCTGTATCTCATTAATAAAAATGTCTTAAAACCTTAATACATTTCCCAGCCCTAGCACACAGAGACTTCGTCACAGAGGAGATAATGCAGCTCGCTGAAGGAGAAGAGGATGACAATCTCGCTGTGGAGTAAATTCCTGTATATGTGAGCTACCTAAATTGCCCCTCAGGGAACTGGGAGTTTTATTCCACCCGAGCAGAAGTCCTTCATTATATATGTTTTTTCCCCTCCGCCAGCTTCCGTTGGTGATAGGCCAGGTTAATATCTGCCACAGAGACTCTGCAGAGTAAATAAGGCAGGGAGAAGGCTTTTCTCTTTCTCACAATTCTGTGTTTATATTACATCTTTACAGTAATATTCCCCTGACATTGGCGCCCGCCTCAATATTCAGCCTGTTTGTTTAAATCTATCTCCCTGTCGCGTTTTCTGGATGCTGCCAGGGCGGCTCCATCAGTCCGAAGGCTCAATTTCCAAACTGTCAGCTTTTATACGCACTGTGAGGCCTCTTCTTCTTTTGTGTGTGTGTGTGTGTGTGTGGAGATGGTCTGTGTAAATCCATGAGCAGCCACAGTGTGTTTTTTATGCTGTTTGTCCTCTCGTGTCTTTGAGAGGAACAATTTGAGTCCATGAGGTTGACATCAGGGACAATTTTGGGAAGAGAGGAGATTGTTTGTAGCTGGTTTTCGACGCTTACATTTAGGATCAGAGCAGATCTGCAATCTGGAGCTGGCAAACCGAGTCAAATTTTGGTCAGAGGGCAGTTTTACACTTGTCCCCTCCCAACATGAGCAGCGACCTCCAGCTTTGAAAAATTCAGCCAGTGTGTCAGCACAAAAATGCAGTTCCTGGAGTGACCTCTCGAAGCTGGCCTCGTGTTAAACTTCCCTCTTTCACAGTAGAAATCAACATGTTCCCAGCCCGAAGAGTGATTTTGGTTTGGATAGAGCCCTACTGTGCAATTTGGTGTGCAGCGCAGGTGTCTTTCCTGCTTTCCACATGACAAAGATGCCACTTACACATCCAGTGCTTATACAGTCCTGATCAAAATCTTAAGACCAGTTGAAAACTGGCTAGAATATGCATTTTGTACATCTGAACCTTAATGAGGTTTTAAATAGAGCTACAGTATGCAAAAGCAAGAAGGGGGATTGTGACAAAAAGCACTTTGAAAAAGTGATTTCTTGAAAACAACAAGTAAACAGAAATAGGCTGTTTATCAGCTGATCAAAAGTTTAAGACCACTGGCTTTTAAAGCCAAAATCTGCTCAAAATTTGAGCATTATGGAACAAAAAAGTCAAGTAGTAGACCCAAAAAAATTATACCTGCGCTGAGCTGGAGGATCCGATTGGATGTCCGTCAAGACACAGGGCGGTCCTCGACCCAAATTAAGGCCCTTGCTGGTGCCGACTGCAGCGCAATAACCATCAGACGGCATCTGCAGGAAACTGGTTTCAAAAACAAAAAACAAATTCAAAGATTTTGTCTCCTTCAACGCCACAAAACTGCCCATTTAGACTTTGCCAGGGAGCATCAAACATGGGACATTGAAAGGTGGAAAAAAGTTTTCTCTGGTGAGAAAAAATGTAACCTTGATGGTCCAGATGGCTTCAACGTTACTGTCATGACAAGGAGATCCCACCTGAGATGTTTTCTACCTGGCACAGTGGAGGTGGGTCCATCATGATCTGGGTGCTTTTTCATTCAGTGAACACTGGAGCTTCAGGTGGTGCAGGGTCGTCAAACGGCGGCTGGTTACGTGCAGATGTTGCAGCGGGCATCCCTCATGACTGAGGGCCCTCGTCTGTGTGGTAACAGCTGGGTTTTTCAACAGGACAACGCTGCAGTTCACAATGCTCGCTTGACCAAGGACTTCTTCAGGGAGAATAACATCAATCTTTTGGACCATCCCTCATGTCCCCCAATTTAAATCCCACAGAGAACATTTGGGGATGGAGGTCAAGGGAAGTTTATAAAAATGGCCATCAGTTCCAGACAGTTGATGCCCTTCATGAAGCCATCTTCACCACTTGGAACAATGTTCCCAAAAGCTTCCTGGAAACACTCTCATCAAGCATGTCCAACAAATTTTTGAAGTGATTAACAAGAACGGTGGAGCTACTCATTACTGAGTCCTACTGAGAAACATTTTCTGGTTTGGAGAATTTTTTGTATTTTTTTGAGTGATGATCTTAAACTTTTGATCAGTTGATAAACAGCCTATTACAGTTTACTTGTTGTTTTTAATAAATTACTTTTTTCAGAGTGTTTTTTGTCACACTCCCCCTTCTTGCTTTTGCATCTTATAGCTCTATTTAAAACCTCATTAAGGTCCAAATGTGCAAAAAGCATATTCTAGCAATTTTTCAACTGGTCTAAAGATTTTGATCAGGTCTGTATTGTTGATACTGTATTTGAAATTGCGCTACCATTTGCACCTTGGTGTGTGTTTTCAAAAGTGAGGAGCAGTCAGGTGAAAGCTGACAGGTGTGTACAAAATTGCTGCACCTTAAACCGTCTGAAACAGGGGTGTCCAAACTTTTTGCATCCAGGGCCAAATGAAGGGGAATACATGGACGACTGAGCCACTTGCTCTACCTCACTTTTTTGTGTATTTAAAGGTACAGTGTGTATTATTAAATGCTATCTAAAATAACAGACTTGGTAAAAAATGGAATAGATTACTTAAAATTATATTTTAATTAGTTTCTAATCAGCCTTAAATAATTAATGTTTTGTTTTCGTTACCTTAGAATAAGTCATTTATATCTACATAGGAGCGGGTCCTCTCTTATGGTGGCTTCCATCTTGCGTCGCCATCTTTTCTACTGTAACTCAGAACGGACAAACTAAGCGCTTTTGCGTTTTTTTGTTGACGCCTACCGGAAATGCACAGTTGTGAAATAGACGAAGAAGAAGAGAGTGATTACCAAGCAGCTGTGCTAATACAAACAAACATGGAGGACCACACATACAATTTGCCATCAGTGGAGCGTGAATCTTTGTCAAAGAAACAAAAACGCGACGAAGCCAAACGCAAGCGGGACAGAAAAACAAAAAAAACAGGGTCAGCATCGGCGCTGCCTTTCCCAGATGGAAGTCCCTGAAGGATAAGTTTGCAGACAGACGCCGAAGTTGCCTGTTTTTTGCTGGACAGGTAAGACTAAGTGTTGAATTGTACTCTTATGAGCCAAATTTATTTGTTTGCTTTAGGGAGAAGTCGGAGTAAGACTCAGAGAATGTATCTAGGCTTACTTCACGGCCACAAGCATTTTGAAATGATTGTCTCTTCCAAACGACCGGTGTGAGCGTTAGCAAGACTGAAAGACAATAGGGAGACAAAGTCGTGCTAAAACTCCACGATTTATTCATTTTCTGAGGCAGTAAGACAAAACATAGGCTGATAACTAAGCTAAAAACACTTTTTGTCCTTGGAAGGCCACCATAGCTCCAAAGGTTCTCCGACAGGGAGGGGGGAGTGCTGGAGTGCTGCAATCTCAAACCTCACCTTTAGATGCCCCTAAAAACTACACACTACAATCTTAAAACTTAAAGTTTTAAGATTAAGGGGAGGGTTATCACCTGTCAAAGAGCCCTTGACATTGGTTTCACACCTCGTCAGGTCAAGAATGACTTTCTGAACAGCAGAGATGGGAGACATTGACAGCTTATCTTATCATTTCAGACACAAAACAGGAGTAAACTGCAATAATGTTGGTGTTAAAGAATAATATTACAATATACCTTGCAAATGAGACCTTGTGACAAAGTAAGTATGGCAGAAAAATTCAAAGGATTGATGGTCTTTGCTGCTGTAATTAAAATGTCTTTATTCATTCAACTGTTTCAGGGGCCAATTCAGAATGGTCTGCGGGCCATATTTGGCCCCTGGGCCATAGTTTGGACACCCCTTGTCCAAAGTCTTGCAAACTGAGGCTAACTGTGATTACCTCTTCCAAGGAGGTTATATGTCTGTCTGCAATTTTAGCAAGATGACTCAGAAACTACCGGACAGATTTTGCTGATATTTTGAGCAGAGGTTGGTAATGGCCCAACTGAAAAACAAATAGATTTTGGAGGTGATCCAGATAACCGCCATTCACAACTGATCGTTTTTGCTCAATAACTAACTAATAGTGATATCGACATAATTCCAAATGCTAGCTGTGGGTTTTCAGGGTCATGAATCAAATTTTGATGGTAACTTTATTGTGGAACTATTGCTTATAGATGTAACAGCAATGTGTGAGCTACCTTGGGGGTGCTTTCTTATTCTAATTAGGGCTGTCACTTTAGTGCATTGATTAGATTCATTAATTACAACACAAATTACTGCATTGAAAAAATTAATCGCAAGAATAAATATAGCACATGAACATTTTAATGCTGTCCAGCTGGAGGACCCGTACATGGCAGTGGCACGTCACTTCACACATGCGTCTCTAGTCAAACCAAACAAAGCCCAGGTGACAACAGGAATGGCATATTTAAGACTTAGTCTTATTTTATTTTTGAACTTATTTATCTATATTTGTACTACATTCTTTAATAATGCATCAGCCTAATTGTTTTGCTGGATGTCCTCGACCTTTTTCTTATTTTGAATTTGATTTATGAAACACACTTAAAGTGTAATTTGAGTTGCCTGCTTGAGCTTAGAATTTTCTGGACAAGTTGCCCTGACTTTGGTTTTATTTAGTCACCAATAAAAATGTGGATTTACAAATCTTCTGTTTTTAGTGTTTTCATTTGATGAATCATCCACTACACTTTTGTAATGTCCTAGAATTCAAATTCTTTATTTGGGGACTTTAAGCAGATATGAGATTAAAATGTGATTAATTAGATTAATTAATTACAAATCCTGTAATTAATTACATTAATTTTTTTAATGGCCTGACAGCACTAGTTCTAATATTTATCAGGCAGATTTAAAAGATCTGCAATCAAGCCCGAGTTCAAAACTCACTAAAGCCTAGTCCTCATATAAACCCACATTCCAATGAAGTTGGAACATTGTGTAAAATGTAAAAAAAAAAAAAAATTGAAGTGAAATTGCAAATACCTATTTTCAACTGAACACACGATGATGACAAGATATTTTATTCTCAAACTGATTAATGTCATTGTTTTCACCTCTTTAGCCTGGAGGACACCACAGCCATGATGTCCAAAAACAGTCTGAAATGTGGACTCAGACCACAGCAGACTTTTCCACTTTGCCTCAGTCCATCTCAGAGGAGCTTGGCCCAGAGAGGCCGGTGGTGTGTCTAGGTTTTGTTGATATTTGTCTTTGTCTTTGTATGGTAGAGTTCGACCTTGACCTTGTAGATGTGACGATGAACTGTGTAAACTGAGGATGGTTTCCTGAAGTGTTGCTGAGCCCACGAGCTGATGTCCTTTACTGAGAGATGATGATTTATAATGCAGTTCTGCCTGAGAAATCCAGGTCACAGGCATACAATGTTGTTGTGTTTTTACCTGCAGAGATTTCTCAGGATTTTCTGAATCTTTTGGAGATATTATGGACTGAAAATGATGACATTCCTACATTTCTTGCAACTCTAAATTGAGAGACATTGGGCCTCATGCAAGAACCGTTCGTACGAACAAATATGTTCGTAAGTGTTGCATATGAATGATTTGGGAGAATTTCGCATTCAGCATTTTTTTCGTATCTAGAATTTTCTTTCAAGTACAAACATGTATCACGAGTGGTCCAGACTTGTCTTAAAAATCACACAAAAGAGTCTGCTCTTTTCAAATCAAGTTCCTTACATACTGATTACACATTTAACTAATTTTAAGCGTTTTAATAGAATATAGCATAAAACGAAATAAATCTGAGGATCTCAAACCAGAGAATACATTAAATTCTATTAATTGAAGGTTTATTAGTATGCACTTGTGGCATTCATCATGTTTCCGCGGGTCATTTAGACACTTTTTTAAAGTTAGAAGTGTTTGTTGAATCTGACGGAGCATGTTTGTAGGAATGCAACATAAGAAAAAAGGTAAGAAAAATTTAGGATAAGAATACAAAAATGTTCTTGCATGAGGCCCATTGTTCTTAAACTGTTGGACTATGCAGTGGAAAACAGTCGAACAGGAAATGCAAATTAATGTGTTCTGTTTTAATTTAAGTTTTACAAAACTTTCCATCTTCATTGGCATTGTGGTTTATATATGAATCTCTAATTGTGCGTGCACTTCTGTGTGTGTGTGGCTGGTTTCAGCCTGTGTGCGACCCCTGGTCCCCGGGCTGCTAAAAGCACAATGTTCAACTCAATTAGCGGCATGCATAATTGATAGCTGTCTGGGAGAGTATTTGTATTTACACTGGAATTAAAAGCCTCCGGTGTCAGCTATCACATCTGAGAGTCGATGTGTGTGTGTGTGTGTGTCTGTGTGTGTGTTCTAGGGGGAAATATACTGGGATGCATGTATATCTAAGCCTAAATGGATTGGTTCTGCGAGCTCCTCCGTCTGTCTCCGTCTCTGCAGCACTGGAAGCTAAATCACAGCTAATCCAGCTACAAACACAGCAGCTCAGCAGCTCAGTGTTTGTGTTAAGTAACCCACACTGATCTTATCACCAACGTCTTACCCACAAAGATCCTTTTCTTCTCTTTCATTTATTCTGTTCAGACGCTTCTCATTGAAACAGGGTGTCTGATTTTATTCATAATCATCGCAGAGTTTCATATTATGCAGCAGATGTAGAAGACACATTATTCTCCACAAGTCTGTCCTCAGCATAATGGGCTTAAAACAGCCGTGTAACAAAGCTGAATTTAAGACATACGTTTGATTTTTTGAGGCTATTCCTTATCTTCATTTTAATATTGCTGATTCTGATTCTGATTAAATGGATATTTCAGTATTTTTAAAGCTTAGTTACAGCCACTAAAACGTCCCCACATTCCCTGAAAGGTCCTACCCACCCTGACAGTCAAAATTGTTTAAAAAAAGGCCATGTTTGGGTAAATCTGTGGTATTAAGTTTGCATTAAGTTGATTTGGCAGCTGATTTACTAACTCAGGAAAAGATTGAGGCTATGCCATCTTGTGAGAGAAGCAGCAGACTGTGAAAAAAAAGCCAAAAAGCAATTTAAAGGAAATGTATTTTTGTTGTAGGGGCTAGATTATGGAATGATAATGATTTAAATGAGCAAATTTTTTATTTTGAGTACACTTTTGTTTTTCAAAACAACAATTTGTGAAGTAGTTTATTTGAGGGGTACAAATGTAAATGATTTTTTATATTTCTGATGTTTTGGATTTGTTTTATGATTCATATTATGGTATGAGTTGTAATTTGGTTTATTGTTTCTTTTCCATATATTATCAACATGTGGAGGGTAGCTTAATTAGGCTTGTCACCTTATATTTTGATATTTGAATAATCGTTCTAACATGGGGATAAATATCTGTAACCGAATAGTAAATAAATATTTGAATAAAAAATATTGAGTGTAGCAGCACATCAGGGCGACTGCAGCAGTGGACCACTTCATCCACTGTTCCTCCGAAAAAACGTTCTGAATTTGATTTTGAGCAAAAGTGACAGCCTTAAACCAACACTATGTAGTTTTTCAAACATAATATAGTCCTTAGATATTCATCGTCATGGTCCACCACTTTACATTGTGTTGCATGACACCTCTGTCGTGTTCTGAAGTGGTCTGTATCGCTTTCACTAGCACTATGTAACTTCGAGGTGGATGGTGGGAACCCTGTCACACTAAAAACTACAAGTTTGGACTGCTTTACGGCATAGGCTACGTCACTTCCCCCGATTCCTGATTTGTTTAAAACACGGAAGTGTCGGCGAAAGCCAAACGCAGAGCTGTAACCATGGTGGAGGCAGCAAAGAACGCAAGAAAAAGAAAAGTTTATTTTGAGGATACCAAACAGAGAAAGCGAGAGGAAAACAAGCTGAATGCTCGGACCAGAATAAACATCGGTTCGGTGTTCACTCGCTGGCGTGAAGTAAAAGACGAGGAAGGATGTCCGACCGATGCCGACTTGGCCCTGTTATTACTGGACTTGTAAGTACTTGTTGATTGTTTACCATCCGTTTACAGTATTCGTGAGAACGTACCAGTATGTAGTTTTGTTTAGACGTATTTCAAGTGTGTGATATCACCAGCTCGTCGTTGTCTTTACTTTTATTTACTTTATCGCTTCAACAGGACGGGGGCGACTTCACGGTAATAAAACCAAGTTGAACTTAGCGATTTTCAACATCGTCATTTAGTCAAAAATAAATACACTACCTCGTCGCTATCCATCCTGCAAACAGCCGCTGAAGACAGAAGAATACTTTTGAGTGAAGTCCTGGCTTCTGTGATTCGCCTTCAAAACAAATGCACGCGACCAGCAGATCTGTATCCTTATGACAGTATGCACGCACTAGAGCTCATGGGTAGTTGAGTTCTCGTTCTGGTCAAGCGAGAATCTTCCGTAGTGCTGCTTTAACAGGATTAAATGTTAGCATTTTGCTTCTGCCTTTGCCTTTTCAGTCATGTTCATTGCAAATAATGTTTTATGATATTACAATATATTGTATTGAGGGCCTGAATAAAAAAAACAACAACAAAATAAAACAAAATCATTTCATAGACACCTCGCAAATGCATGAAAGGACATGTTTTCTTTATTTATTATTATTATTTTTTTTATTATTTTTGAACTTTTATTATTTTTTTTCTTTTCCAAATCCAAACAGAAAAAGAACAAGTCTAATACATTAAAGCTGTGGTCCACGATTTGAAACCGCAGCCTGCCCCCCCTTCCCTCACCTCTCCCCTCAGTGTTCCAAGATCCCGCCCCCAGCTCGTGTCGCCTCATAACAACAAGCCCCCTCGGACTGAGCTACGAGCGTCTAGCATAATATATCAGCAGCAAACTCAATCAAAAACAGCTCAGCTCAACTGAAAGTATCAAACACGACAGACATCTCCCTTATAACACACAGCAGCAGCCATTTCAATTGGACCGGCGGCAATGCAGGTCTGGCGCCGCCAGAGCGGAGCTGATTGTGGGGGAGGATTTATCTTTCTCGGCCTGTCCTCCCCAGCTCAGCTTACAATGCTAACGATTAGCGGCTAACAGGCTAACCCGCTCTGCTACAAGTCATTAGCCAGGACAGGCACAGACTAACCAGAGTTATTCAGCAGACATCTCCCAAACAAAGCCATTACCTGATCAACCAGGGGCGAAACGGCCGATGCTGAAGGTCTGACGGCCGACTGAGGCCGTTCGTTAGCCGTTAGCCCGCTAACAGGCCTCAACCCGCGGGCAGAGCTCCATTGGGCCCCTTGAGAGAAGCGGCTTCGGTTTCGGCGCTAGGCTTTTCCAGCTAGTTCAGTAGCTAACGCTGCTAGCTGCTCACTGGAGGTAGAGGGGAGGAGGCGGGACCATGGGCATGACGCTGCGTAGTGAGGGAGACAGGGGATTGGATGGACTCACGGACCAACTCACGAACCAATTGAACCTTACAGGCTTCTAGGTTTGATTGGTCAGCTAGTATGCAGCTTTTCAGCGGATATACTGAATGGATTTTTTTCGTTCTTTTTGGTCTTTATACTGTGTAGATAGGACCATAGGACCATAACAGCCTTATAAACGGTGTTATTAAGATGTACAAAGCTTCCAAATCGTAGACCATAGCTTTAATAGAAAACAATGAGTAAATAAATAAATAATGTATGTATAAGTTAAGCAAATAAAATACCACAATAGCAATTTGAAAAATAATTATGATAAGTAAATTAAAAAAAATTAACACTAACAATAACAACACAAACTAGAGGATATCATCTGTTCCGGGCCCTTCCCAGTTACTAATTTTATTTTTTTTATTTTTGGGGGATTTACTTTGTTATGATATTCTATAAATGGATGCCATATTGAGTCAAACTTATTTAGCTTTCTTCCCTAACTTATTACCTTTCCTCTCAGGGTAAACTTAATTTTTTCTAATTGCAAATGAATGGACATGTTTTCCATGGACTTTAGCCACAAATACAAACAGAGAAAGAACAAATCCAGTACATTACTAAAAAATGAGTAAATAAATAAAAGTTATACGTGTAAATAAAAGCAAATAAAATACCACAATAGAAATTTGAAAAATAATTGTAGTAAATAAATTAAAAAATTAAACACTTACATTAACATAACACAAACTGGAGGATCCCATGCATTCCTTATGGGCTGGTAACTGGCTGGAAGTTGGTAGGAAGCTGGCAGGGAGGGGAAAATTGAAGTGGCTGGATCAGCACTTGACAACAATCAATGAAGTGGGTAAAATATCTCACATTAATTTAACACCGTTAAGAGCAAACCCAGACGATCGGCGAGGTAGCTGCTGTTCCCAGGCTCAGCTATTCTGTGTAACTGTGTGAGCATTATTTAAAAACGAGCAACTAAAGTATGTCCGGTACGATTCAAAGCACGTAAGTTTTCCTCCATGAACTCTCTGTGTTTGGCACTACTTTACGATGTAGTAAATAGCTGTGTTCTTCCGCCTGTAGGCATTTATTCTGCCCGCTGAATCAGGTTCTGAAGAGCTCCCTCTTCTGTATAACCCTGTGCATCCACGGGAAAAGGAACACCATCGTCACTCGAATCAAAATAACTCATATGTGGTGCAGTTTTAGTCTCCTCTGACGTCATTGTGCCCTCCTGAGTCCATAGACCGAAACAGCCAACCAGTGAGACCAATTATAGAGCAGAAGTATACTTTCTGCTGGATATCTTTTGTGACCATTACCTGTCTGAGAACAAACGTGTCGTCCTCTCTGCTCCCTCTGAGGCTGTGAGGCAGAGTATTGAGCAGCCTGTTGACCCTGGACAAGGTCACCCTCGTGGAGTAAAAAGCAGCAGTGCTGGAGCAAAGTGTGGCTCTGGTATTGAGTTTATCTCCCGTTTGATTCATGGAGGAGAAAACCTTCCCGTCACCTTCACTCCACTCAATCATATCTTCCCCTCGGCTCACCGTAATACGCACCAATCCTCAGCGTATTAGAGGGACCTTCACCTATTTCCCCTCGGCTTATTTTTTACCTTCTTCTTCTCTGCTTCAGTTCTGGTCTGACCCTTTAAACTCTCACTTGTAACTGTGGTAATCTTCGCCTTTTTCGCAGTCGACCTTTTACACTCTTGCAATAACAGAAATTGACCTCCACTCCTCTCAAAAATAACTCGTAGCTGGCAAAACACGGAGGGTGAATTGATCTTTACACTGTTTCTTGGATGTGATTAATATTTTAAAAAGAAAATATGACTTCAGACAGTCCTGCAGTCAGAGCTGGTTTATCCTTTGGTTTTCTTTTTTCAGAAAGGACTGAAGCTACAATACCCAAAACCAGTGAAGTTGGCACGTTGTGTAAATCTTAAATAAAAACAGAATACAATGATTTCCAAATCCCTTTCAACTTACATTCAATTGAATACACAGCAAAGACAAGATACTTAACGTTTGAACTGGTAAACTTTGTTATTTTTTGCAAATATCAGCTCATTTGGAATTTGATGCCTGCAACATGTTTCAAAAAAGCTGGCACAAGTGGCAAAAAAGACGGAGAAAGTTGAGGAATGCTCATCAAACACTTATTTGGAACATCCAACAGGTGAACAGGCTAATTGGGAACAGGTGGGTGTCATGATTGGGTATAAAAGCAGCTTCACTGAAATGCTCAGTCATTCACAAACAAGGATGGGGCGAGGGTCACCACTTTGTGAACAAATGCGTGAGCAAATTGTCCAACAGTTTAAGAACAACATTTCTCAACCAGCTATTGCAAAGAATTTAGGGATTTTATCATCTACGGTCCGTAATATCATCAAAAGGTTCAGAGAATCTGGAGAAATTACTGCACGTAAGCGGCAAGGCCGAAAACCAGCACTGACTAGCGGTGACCTTTGATCCCTCAGACGGTACTGCATCAAAAACCGGCATCACTGTGTAAAGGATATCACCACATGGGCTCAGGAACACTTCAGAAAACCACTGTCAGTAACTACAGTTCGTCTACATCTGTAAGTGCAAGTTAAAACTCTACTATGCAAAGCCAAAGCCATTTATCAACAACACCCAGAAACACCACCGGCTTCGCTGGGCCCGAGCTCATCTAAGATGGACTGATGCAAAGTGGAAAAGTGTTCTGTGGTCTGACCAGTCCACATTTCAAATTGTTTTTGGAAACTGTGGTCGTCGTGTCCTCCGGACCAAAGAGGAAAAGAACCATCCGGACTGTTATAGGCGCAAAGTTCAAAAGCCAGCATCTGTGATGGTATGGGGGTGTATTAGTGCCCAAGGCATGGGTAACTTACACATCTGTGAAGGCACCATTAATGCTGAAAGGTACATACAGGTTTTGGAGCAACATATGTTGCCATCCAAGCAACGTCTTTTTCATGGACGCCCCTGCTTATTTCAGCAAGACAATGCCAAGCCACATTCTGCATGTGTTACAACAGCGTGGCTTCGTAGTAAAAGAGTGCGGGTACTAGACTGGCCTGCCTGTAGTCCAGACCTGTCCCCCATTGAAAATGTGTGGCACATTATGAAGCGTAAAATAAAACAACGGAGACACCAGACTGTTGAACAACTTAAGCTGTACATCAAGCAAGAATGGGAAAGAATTCCACCTGAAAAGCTTCAAAAATTGGTCTCCTCAGTTCCCAAACGTTTACTGAGTGTTGTTAAAAGGAAAGGCGATGTAACACAGTGGTAAAAATGCCCCTGTGACAACTTTTTTGCAACGTGTTGCTGCCATTAAATTCTAAGTTGATGATTATTTGCAAAAGAAAATAAAGTTACTCAGTTTGAACATTAAATATCTTGTCTTTGCTGTGTATTCAATTGAATATAAGTTGAAAAGGTTTTGCAAATCATTGTATTCTGTTTTTATTTGCGATTTACACAACTTGCCAACTTTTTTGGGTTTTGGGTATTGTATTTTGCTTAAGAGTTTGACCTTAATAAAATATTCAGTAAATGATGCATTTAATTCTTCCGCCATTTAAAGGGTAAGTTCTGAGTTTTTTAAGTAAGCGCCTTTAAAAAAAAACTTGAATTCACCCTTAAAGATAGGTGTCAAGGTGTATTAATGAGGTGTCAAGCAATCCTGAAGTCTCGAGGATTGCTAGGCAAAAACTGTGAATCTCCCTCTGTTGTTTATTTCCTAAAATTTTACATTGCAAAATATGGATTTAAACTGTCCTCAATATTCCCTCTTGTCAAAAAATAACATTGATTGAAATGCTGATGCTCAACCATCTAAACTGTAGACAGATGGAGTTACATTTTAGGGTATAAAATGTTTTAAGTTTAATCTGCGACCTACTTTTGGGCTGCAACCCACCAATTGAGAATCACTACTTCAGAGCAGGACAAGGTGGGAGCTACCAGTGATTACAGAGATTAGCACAGATGCTAACACCTTCAGAAGCACTTTCATCAGATCTGAACCACATTTCTTTATTAAATGACAAGTGAATATCAGCATTACAAATTTCTCCATAGTAAGGATATTTTTGATCCACTTCCAACAATTCTTTTTTTTCATTTAATGATTAAGTCTATCTTTTTCAGACTTAGAAAGCTGCATTTTTTTTGATTGGGAAGCTAAATAATTTATTTTTAATTGATGGAGAGGGGGTGGGGTTAAATAAAATTTGACTTCTTGGTTATTGTTATCCAAGTGCTAATTTACCAAGGTTTTGTTTTTTCCCATCTGTACATGTATTATTCCTTTTGTTATGTCACAAGAGTTTGATTCACAAAACTCCTGTCTGTAGCACAGTAGTCCCCGCCTACTACATTATTTTGTTGGACCATAATGATTGTGATTGACAGAAAGATCATCCAATCACCTGCTGTATATGCTTCTGAATGGTTCGGCCCTCTCCAAAAACACTTCTTATGGGCTCTTTTCTGATGGACTAGTGAAATATATTGAACAGTCCATTTGGTGTGCCAGGTTACACTTAAAACTAAGCCAAAGAAAATGTCTTAAAGCTTGCTTAAGCAACTGCATTTCCAAACAAAGGATTAACATGAAGACAAGAGACCACTGACTTACGTAAATTATTCCCCTTTTACAGAGTTTCTGCAGCACAGTAAAAAGGACTAATAGTAATTTAGTTGACTTTGCGAAAATTAAGGCCTTAAAAGCTAGGGTCAGTATAATGGTAAACTAACATGAATTTGAATGTAGCATCTCCTCAGGGCTCCATCTAGCCCCTCCCACCCCTCCTCCAAAATGACGGCCCTTGCTGACATGCCAAGCGCCGCTGATTTACAACCAGAAGACTGATTCAACTCCAAACCCTCAGCACAACGTTTATGTTTTACACTACGCCAAGTCATGTCTCAGTCAGCGGTAAGAAAACACCAAAACATTATCAGAGTTAAGTTAAAAAAAAACATGTAAAGTTAGTTAGTGCTCACAGCCCGATGTTGATTGGGGTATAGGTAGTTCCTCTGCCATTCTCCACATAGCTGTCAAATCTCCTGTTTTGACCATAAAACTACCGTATTTTACGTATTTTACCCTCTTTCCCGCCGTCCTCCTGTATCAGTATTCTCTCGTAAATCTCCCGTGTGATGATATAAAAATAAAAACATTCCTCTGCCTCTCCAAACTGAACTCTGTCTCTAGCCTGAATGGGGCGGTAATGCTCCAAAATGATGGATGCCAACCGCCGTAAAACCAAACAAGAAGAAAAAGCCTCGTAAGAACGTCCACCTGCAGTAGCCTGGGTGGCAGCTGTGTGAGATTAGAGCCAACAGAACAAACCAAGAAAAACAAAGAGTTTATTTTAGATTTCTCGTACATCTGTCTTAAAATGTGAGGGATACTGGAGCTTGGTTGGGGTTGTGGGATGGCTCGTAGCGGGCTTCCCGTATTTTCAAAGCCCAAACTTGACAGGTTATCATTCTCCAGTGGACTTAGATCCCTCTCAGCTCGGCTACACGCACTGAATCAGAGTCTGTGCACACCGACAAAATGTACGAGCAGGAGGCGGGCAGAATGGCAATGAGATTTGATTGGTTTAAAATGTGGGCTACAAAGATGTGATTGGTTGGTGTTTTCCCTGTTTTACTCCTGCTGTAGATAGCAGATATTTTTCACTCTATTTTAAGAACACATTGTGAATTGATTGCCATCGGGTCATAAAGATCATTTTAACCAGTATTGCAGAAAGTGTATCTAAATCAGATTACCAACCCCAGCTTTAAATGACATTAAAAATCATTACATTTGATTCTCAGTGCCATTGAAAATTCTTTCTGTAGTTTTCAAGAAAAATATATAACAATATATATTGATATTATTACAGAATATAAATATAAACTCTGATTGGCCAGACGTAAACATCCATAGCCATTGCTGTTACTGTTTCTAGTCGGTCGGGTACAATTGCCTTAAAACTGGATGTTTGGAAAGGGGCATAATGGAGGAGCTGGAGGTCCATGTCCTGTGTGATATAAGTTTTCTCTCAGCTCTGTAAGTTCTGAACAAACTTTATTTTTTATTGAGTTCGTGGTCATGGCATTAATAACTTTATAGTAGCATCAAAATAGCATTAAAAAGCATTGCATTTGACTGATTGATTTCTGCAGAAGCCCTGTTTCAATCAGAGGGGGCACATGTACAAAGTCTTCTGTTTCCTTGAGATATATAAAAAAAATAAAACAAAAGACAACATGAGGTCAGATGTTTTTTGACCTTGTACCGATGGCCTCTAAGCTCTAATAAGTCTATCCTTAATCAGAGAGGACATTTGTGTTAGAAGATTTTTAGGAAATCCCTTAAAACATTCTTTAGTTATTGTGTTCATTCGACCTGTGTGTGTAGATGATAACCTAAATTTAAAAAATGTGAACGTGGGCTAACATCATTGAAATCAGTGGCAGGTCTTTCAGTCTCGACCTCTTCTCCTTAATTCATGGATGGGAGGGGGGAGGTTGCGTGTTCATGTGTGTGTGTGTGTGTGTGTGTGTGTGTGGTTTGGGGTGAGATCAGATGGAGGGTTTAAGACTCGGTCCATCCATCCCTTAGTCGTCTCAGACTCGTGGAGGAGGCCGGCAGACACACCGATCATTGTCATTCTGTTGAAGCCTCGTCCCCTCCTGCGTCAGTCGAGGTAACCGGCATGTCTGGATGTTTGTTATTTCACTTACCAATGATTCCTTAACTTGCTCTTTGTAAATGAAATGATTGAGACTTGATTGACTTTATGTACTTTAAAACATCCCCTCATAGTCGCCCTTTTGTGCTTGACTGGCCTGATGATTTATTTATTATCTTTGATTGTCGTGATCACTGTGCCGCTGCATGTCTGGATTAACTGTAGATTTATATTTAATGATTGGATTCTTAATCAGGACAAGCTTTAATTTATCATCTAATGACAAAACAGACATTAAATATGAATGTTAACATTTGCATGAAAGTGCTAAGAAACATTTATGCTCTCATTTTTGTTCCCCACTGTTTCAACCAGCTGATTGCTTACAAAACAAAACTCAGACCTAGTTTCAGATCCATTGGCTAATTATAAATCTATTATATTTCTCTCTGCTGAATATAAACTTATTAGAGTTGCAGATTCCCTAAAAATCTCATCAAAATCAGTTAAACTTTTTTAGTCATGTTGTTCACAGAGACTGACAAACGCTGGTAAAAACAAAACCTCCATGTCGGAGGTAATAAAATCATTTGATCGCAAAATTACAGTAACACCAAACGGAAGATAAATGTAGCTGATGTGAAGATAAACATTCTGCTCAGGATTTATTAGCTGAATAATTTGGCCTTGCCTTCAGTAAGTGAATTAAATATTTACTCTGAAGGCTCCACTCTTCCCTTTGATACTGTAAAATGAGATTGTTGTTGAGACTTGGCAGATGATCTCGGTTCATATTAAGTGTGAATGTTTTGGATTACAAAGGAGGCAGTTTTTGAGTTTCTGCTGTAAAATCTGGCAGTCATAGAGGAAATCAAAAGTTTAATTAAAGTTTGTGGCTGATTTTAGTGAACATGATTTTCTTATGCTGTTTCTAGAGGAGTAGAGAGGGTAGAAAATATTCTCGTTTTCAGTTTTCATGGAGTATTTTTTGTGCGGCTGCTTCTCCCTCTTCACAACTCAACCACGCCTCTAAGCATGCCGATTGGTCCAGTCACTTTTAGACTTGAACAAATGCATCTGCCTCAAGCTTTGCTGGATGAATCTTTCTAATGACTGACATGAAGTCTGGCAAATCTACAAGGGACAAGAGACACCTACTGAAATCTGGCACCAATTTGGCAACCTCACACAGCAACTGGACCCCCTGATTCAATGTAGGCATAAGGAAGTGGAAAAACCCAATCCGAGTCCTTTAGATGAGTTACAGAGACTAGCGTTGATGCTAACAGCTTGAGTAGCAGTTGATCAGAATATCAACACTACAAACTTCTCCAAAGAAAGGAAATTTTGGCTCCACTTCCAACATGTTTTGAAGTGGCTCACGTTGCTCTGGCCTACTACAATATTTGATTGGCCCATAATGAATACGATTGAAGGAGCAATCAACCAATCACTTGCCAGATATGCTTCTGAATGGTTCTGCCCTCTCAAAGCTCTTTCTATGGGCTCTTTCTCAGATGGACTAGTCATAGTTAGTAGGGATGCATTGGTTTGATATCTGTGTTGGCTGATATTGAAATGTCTGCAGATATTTACAGGCGATATATCGGCCATATATCGTCTAGAATATCAGCAATTCATATAAATGTTCAAGATTGATGCACATTCTCATCACTGCATGGGTACATTTAAATATCAAGGGTTTCATTTTTGCGAGAGTTAAAGGTGCAGTGAGTAGAAATTGGCATTTTAGCGACATCTAGTGGTCAGATTTTGGCATGAGCCCGTCCGTTTCTAAAACATCACATCACTAAGAGCTGGTGAAGACCAAAAAGGATCATGAACAGGGCATCATTTATTAGAAGGTGAAGGTTTTTTCATTCATATATGTTTGTATTATTTTGATAGATTTATAGGTCAGTTAAAATGATGATAGGTTTTGTAAACTTTTGTAGACTCCTATTCAAACATTGCGTTTTGCTCTTTTTGTTACCAAAACCCACCCTGGCAGATCATTATGTCAGCCTCCACAGAGGGGAGACCTGACGTACATACATAGATATAAAAATCTTATTCTAACTAAATAAAAAGAAAACCAAAGTTTAATGGGAATGATTGTTCACCTATTTTGACAGGCTTTACATACAAATAGAAATATTATATCCTATATTTATCGTTTCTGTTCGGCGAAATGCTGCTAACTTCTACTCACTACCTCTTTAAGAAATGTTTTTCTTGTTTTACATCTGTTCATGTAATAATATACTGTAACGCTGAATGTCTAGCACAGACCTTGTGCTTTTGACCTGAAGTATCAGTATCGGTATAGGCGATGATGAAGCAAGAAAATATTGGATATATCGTGCATCTCTAATAGATATTTAATGGTGTGAATGTTTCAATTTGGTTAAGGCAAACTCATTCAAAATAGTGTAATGGACTGAGATGTGGTGACTGTGGAGGCCACTGGAGGACAGTGAACTCATTTTGCAGAGGAGAGATGCTTAAGTCTGGATGAAACTGCAGAGAGACATGATCGTTTCCTCTGCGTCTATATGCACAACTGTTTATGCATGAATGTAAACTTCGCATTATAATTGATCCTGATTTGTTTTTCTGCCTGTCTTCAAAATGATCCCATTTAGCACCACTCTATTGTCAAAACTGGCCCTTGAACCAAACTCTTCTTTCTTTTTGCTCCCCTTCTTCCCTGATAACGTCCCGTTGACCCTGCGGTGATCGTGTTTGAGCGCCGAGCTGCTCGGGAAAAAAGGGAAATAAAATACAGAGCTAAGGGGAAACATCGTTTTCTTGTTGCTCCAAGATAAGAGGATATTACAGCTCGTGGAAGAGGGCTTATGGGAAAAGAGACATCATTCAGAGGAGGAAAGATTGTGCAAAGTACTTCTTGGAGAGATGAGTTTTCAGCCTTCCAGGGAGGATGAAGGTGCTCCAAATTGCCCGGGAAGGTCATCGTGCCTGTGGGCGGACATTGTGTGTGTTTATAGGGTGAAATTATAGAAAAATATAGAAAAGACTAAATAGTATCTGCAGGGGAAATGATGCTGTCTCATATTTACGTGACTGCAAAGACTTTAATCCAATCACAAAGCAGCTATCGAATCTGTAGATGTAATTTCAAGCTTATTATGAACCAAAGGGGATCAATATTCCTTATGTTTACCCCTAATTATGCAGCTATTGTCTGCTCCAGAGATGAGGAGTCTCCTTTTTGTTTTGTTCTCCAGATAAATCAAAATGCGAGGACTTGAGGAAGAATCTGCAGTAATCTGGGCCCTAATTTAACACCACATGACGGCTAATTAGAGTTTCCCTCAGCCAACTTTTCCCTCCCCGACTTCCATCTGATGTTGCTCAAAATGATGAGGCCGTTGTGCGGTTTCTGTTTTCTTACCTCGTGTTGTGTTTGCAGATGCAGTGCAGCTGCAGCTCCTCAGTAGGACACCTTTCATCACCTTACTGGAGCAGAAGTAAGTTTGGAGCTGCGTTTGTTTGTGTGTCTTCTGTGTTGTTCAGGAGTTTAGTCGCGTTTTTGTCAGTCATTTCATATTCATACTGTGCCATGTGTCTAATTGACTGGACAGGATAAAAATAGAGGAACACTAAGGCGTATTATCTTTGATAAATGATGCACCAAACTATTGATCCATCAACTACCAATGTTATAGGTAACTATAGATTATCTATTTAACAAATAAATTATCTAACCTTAATTCCAACTAGGGGTGCTGCCCCCTGTTGGCACTTAAAACAACAGCCATAAGGCACTTCTATGTAAAAATGGAGGCAACATCAATCTCCTATCAGAGGCCTTCTACCTCATCTTAAGCCCCATTATCATTACAGTTCCTGATATTAACTCGAGAAAGATCAACAAAATTAAATCCACTGTGGACCTGCCAACTCCATGTGCATCAAATATCAACAGAAATAATAATTATAATAATTATAATAATAATAATTATAATACATTTTGTTTAAAAGCGCCTTTCAAACACTCAAGGACACTTTACAGGATAAAACAACAATAAAAAAAATCAACAAAACAATACAACTATAAAATCAGCAAAATAAAACAGACAAAGATGGATAAGTGGATGAGAGTGGAACATTCATGGTAAAGAGTATGCAGTCCTGAACAGGTGGGTTTTGAGACTGGATTTAAAAAGGGACAAAGAGTTCAGGTTTCAGATGAAATCACATAATTTAAAGGGACTGTGAGGAGTTTCTAAGTAATTACAAAAAAGTCTCACTTTTAGATATATGCCTGATAGAATTACACACTTTAAGATGAGTTTTATAGCATCAAAATAGATTATCTATAAATGCTATTCCTTCGCTTCACAGTGGGGTCAGACAGGACTGGACTGGATACTCAACTTCAGGAACAAGACAATTAAAACTAGAGCACATTTATATTATTCGGACACGTCTTAGAGCACCGGGCTGTAAGTAGCAATATATAGCCGGCTACAAAACCACGAAACTAGGTTTTCCAAAAATAGCCTGTTGTCACACATCAAAAACTACTGCTACATAACCAGAAAGAGATACATTACCTCGTTGCTTTGCATCCTGTAAGTTGTTGAAAAAAGAAGTTGTAAAGCAATGCAGAGTTCTGAGGAAGGTCTGAGCTGCATTCATTAGCATCACAACAAACACACGCTTTGACTTGGGTCACATCTTTTGGTGCGTTCCTGTTGTAGTCAGAAGTAGGATTTCCGAGTTCTGAGTAGGAAACTGCAACTGGAATGTCCCCCGAAGTCTGAATTTCCTACTGGGAACTCGGTGAAACCTCGTCAACCCCAAGTTAACAATTGAAGATGTATGCCCACAGTGTGAACAGTTATTTAGCTCCTGTAATAATCCATTTATTTGCACTTCTGACTGGGGTGTGTCGCTCTAGATCAGCTGTATACATAGTATTGTTAGACTTATATTTACAAAAATGCTGCCATAGTGATAATCACATTCTTCATACAACAACACAGGGTGTGCTAACAACAGTTAACAATAGCCTGGTAGATCGGCATGTTTTTTACTGACTTCAACTGGAACGCTGATAAGTCGGAGATGATGTCACTCCCAGTTCTGAGGTTACTGGAACGCAGCATTACGACAGTCGCCGCTCGTGCTCATGGGTAGCAGAGTCTTAATGTCGCCGGTAATAGATTCTCCTCATAGCACCTTTAACATAAATTCACATTTTAGACCAGTTAAACCCATTTTAATGGCGGTTCAGCTAAATGCTGCTATATAAATCAACATTTTTCCTCTAAGGGTTATATTCTCGAGGCTTATAGATATTAATGTTAATATTTGATCTCTCTATCTGTTGTTGTATTGATCATTCATCCAAAATAAACATTTTTACAACCATATAGACACGAGGTCCCTCTTGAAAAAGAGATGCCACATCTTTAGGGGCTTACCTTTTATACATTTATGTTAAACAAATATGGTGCTATACAAATAAAGAGTGATTGATTTTATTATTAGACAAATCTGATTTTTGTCCCTTTGTCTCCGCCTGGATGGATATATCACTGGATGTATGTATGTGTCCTCACTGGCAACAAGATGGCAGTAAGTTACTGTTCATGTCTTTACAGTAGCAGAACTCTATTTTAATCTACAGCATTAGTCTGTATTTTCTATAACAGTTTTACAACTGTATTTTTTATTCAGTGTATCATAACTGTCTTTCAATTTACAGCATAATTACTGCATTATCAAAAGCAGCATCCTTACTGTTTTTTTTATTTACAGTATTATCATATTTTAGTCTACAACTTTTTGATTTTCTTTTTACTGTATTAAGTCACAGTGAACTTGCTGTATTTTAATTTATGTTACTATATCCTTAACTATTCTCCTTAACTATGGTTAAATAGTGTTCATTTTACAAAATCTGTTTTTTCCCACAATCATTTTGCCATTTACAGTAAATTACTGTATGGATTTTTTACAGCAGGTAGCTGTAGGTGTTAAGAAAATGTACATTTACAAAAATCAGTTACACTGTATATATAAATATATATTAACATGTTTATTTGTATATATGCTTATTTATGTTTCTATAAAATATCGAGCATGTTTTGAGATAAGACTTGTTATGAATTAGTGCTATATGAATAAAGATTAACTGATTGAAATCAACATTTTCTTTCAGATAATATTTGAGCATTGTTATAACCCTGCTCAGTGGAGAAAATGAAAACAAGAGTAAAAGAGATAAAGTAAAGAAAAAAGGAAGTAAGTTCACAAAATGAGGTTGAACAGGGCAAACTAAGAAACACTAAAAAAAAAACTAAAAGACTTACAAACCTACTAAAGACCTAAAAATCCATAAACACAAAGATAGATTATTCTAATGGTAAACAGGGTACAACATAAGAGAATTAAACAATGAAACTCCTGCCATTTGCTCACAGGATCTCCCAATACCAGGCAGAACTGTGATGTATCCCTAACTAACAAAGCTTGTCTGGCTAACACATCCAGGCACTGCTGAGAAGCTGCACACTCTTTACCTTCTTGTCTTCTTAAAAGGTGACAACTGTCGGCTCACAGGGCCATTGGCTGCCTCACACCTTCTCTGGCTTCACACACCCACACAGACACACAAACACAGAACTCCACAGTCAGGTTAGTGAGAGGAGGGGGCGTGGTGGTGGCTGTTACAGGCATTTTTGTGCCTTTTGATTGGAGAGAGAGACAGTGGACAGGCTTGTGAAGGGAGGAGAGAGAATAGGCAGAGGACACTGCAAACGGGATTTGAACTGGACCGGCAGAATGGGTCATGCCTGGCTGCGGACCACTCCGCCAAACCAGCACCCCTCAAAATAACTAGGGGTGTCTTGATCCAATATTGATCTTGGTCCAACATCACCAAAAAACAAATATTGGATTGTATTGGCCTGAATCTAAAATATCCAATATAAGCACTCTAATACAAGCAGTACATTCTAATGTACTTTTTATGTATTTAATTCAGTTGTAGAATACGCTTATGTTTATATTAAACACAGTGGTTATTTTTAGGGGTGTCAAATTATCGCGTTAATTTAGATAAATTCATTACAGTCATAATAAGAGGGCAATGTTTTTTAATCTTGTTAATCTAATTTTTAATCTGATTTCACTGTTTTGGCATTTTTAGAGGGGAACACCTTGAAGTACAAAGGCAGCTGGTGATTGGACGATTGGTCCGCTTGTCACACTCTTCACATTCTTCACAGACCAATCATATCAAGCCATAGTATGACGTAGCACCTCAACCATGTTGTTAGCCATTAGCGTAAACTACGAGTACTTCAGTCCTTAGACTATCATCTTATCTTACATTAAATTATATCACTGACATGTGACATGAGTCTCGTCAGAGATAAAACCCTCCAAGTTCTCCCGCTAAACTTCTGATGAGGGCATATTTGATATCGTAGGGTAACCATGACCACGGCTCAGCGTTGTTAGCAGTGTTGCCAACTCAGCGACTTTGTTGCTAGATTTAGTGACTTTTCAGACCCCCTTAGCGACTTTTTTTCAAAAAAGCGACTAGAGACAAATCTAGCGACTTTTTCTGGTGTTAGTGGAGAGTTTTCTGGTGTTTTGGAGACTGATGTGAACATATCGTTCTGCAGTTACTGTCCTCAACGAGCAACGGGCGCTCGCTGCTGTGAGCCCCTCCCCCGTCCCAAAGCACTCACAGGCGGTGACGTCTCACAGCCTCGTGCAGCAGTCCCAGCTGCAGGCAGAGCAGAGAGCAGACCCTCACCCCTCCGAGTCCAGATTGCAAATGAAATGGGCATGCGCAAAGAAGCTTTTGGCTTGCAGAGCGGGATCACTATCGCTGCAAGCATTTCACTCACTGCCAGAGTGTCTTTCTTTGGTCACTTTGCCGGTCCCAAGCCCGGATAAAGGAGGAGGGTTCGTTGTAGAGCTAGCAATTCCACCCCACATAACAATCATGTGATTAAATTTGCTATTATAACATTAACAACACAGGACAAAACGAGCATTAAAATCATTTAATGCTGTTAATGTTGAAGTTATTTTGTTTATTTGTAGTTCTAAACATATTTAGGGTGTCTTTTACTCACTTTTGTCTCTCCCATGATGTTAGTCCTCTCTCCTACTGCGTCTATTACAATTCATGCAAAGTGCAGATTATGCAAAATAGGTGATGACGTCATTTAGCGACTTTTAGCGACTTTTGGGACAGCCAATAGCTACTTTCCTTACTGAGGAGTTGGCAACACTGGTTGTTAGTGCAGCATTTCCGCGTCTCTCTCGGTTTCCCAGCAGAGATCTTCAGTCAGCAGAGGAGCAAAATCATGATTTCATGTAAGAAGCTTGGAGTGGCGTTCTTTGCTCCTCTTTTAAAAGGGAACAATCTTTTGTTCTGCCACAATAATCGAATAAATTTCAATGAAAATAACTCAATCTGATGCTTTTTTCACCAATGTTTTAAGTTAGATCCAAAAAAAGATTAATGAGATTAATTAATTACAGGTCATAATGAATTGCTTTATTTTGTAATCTACTGACAGCACTGGTTATTTTACAATTTAAAAATATATGTTTTTGTTTTTTTATTGAGGTTACTTTTCAGGGTCTTCTAATATTTTGTATTTATTTTATTTAATTGTAGTATATTCTTATGTTAAAGGTTAAAATGTATTGAACCCATTGGTTAATAACAAATGGGTCAGTTTTTCTCATACCTACTATTGCTGAGTACTGTTCTCTGTTTGAGTAATCTCTCATGATCAAGCCTTTTCTTACAGTCTATAATACAAAATAGGCAATAAAAGACTATTTGATTCCTGCTGATATCGTATCGATATCGGTATCGGCCAATACTCAAGGCTGCAATATTGGTCGTATCAGAAGTTGAAAAGTTGTATCAGGAAACTTCTAGAATTAACACATTTTAAAGAATTTACATCACAACCAGCACGATGGTTTGACATGTCGTGCACATGCCTTGCTGCAAGAAGGTTGCTGGTTCGAATCCCACATTGGTCTGGACTGGAGTTTGAATGGTCTTCCCCTGCATGCAGATTTTTTGGGGGGCACTCCAGCTTCCTCTAAAACATGCTCATCAGGTTAATTTGTGACTTGGAGGTTTGCATGTGACTGGTTGTCTGTCTCTTTATGTGGTCCTGTGATTGGTTGGCAGCTGGTTCAGGGTGTACCCTGCCTCTCATCCCAATGTCTAGGATGGGCTCCAACCTCTTGTGACCCCACGCTCTAATTTAAGAATGGGTGGATCTTCTGACTCTAAAATTATTTTTAAAAAAGATATTTTATTATTTCATTGTTTGTTAGTTTGGCTATGTTTCTTTTCTCGCTGAGTTTCTGATGATATTGTTTTTTTTAAATCTTTTTCTCAAACATCAGATATGATGTTTTTGGTCTGACGCAAACCAAATAATCATGACTGAAGCTGCACACGCTCCATAATCTTCTCCTCGTGTCAAACAGAAGGACTCCAAAAATATCCTTTTTAGTGTGAAATCTTCAACCCCTGCAACAAATAATGGTGTCGTGAACCCAAAATAATGAGCCTGAAATTGTTTCCTCATAATGACGCAGTAATTAGTCCGAGCTCACTGGAAAAACAAACTTCCCGATCACATGAACAGATAATGAAAGAAGTAATTACACACTCTTACACCCTCTCCACGGCCTTTCACAACACTTCTATTCAACGGCCTCTCTGCTTCAAAAATGTGTTAATTGCTAATTTGCTGTGTTGAAATGTTTCGCTTTTTCCCATGTTTCATCGACATCTAATAAAAGCTATTTGTGACACATTGTTAGACAAATACATTAACATATTATGAACAAATGGACAAACAAAGAGTCAGGGAAGAATAAAGATGGCTGCACAAAAGCACAAACAGTCCCTGAACACACAAGACAACTGAAGCAGAATATGTAAATATGAGATTCACATCACACAGGTTTGGGTTAAATACTGTTTTAAATACTATCAGCACACATACAATTGCTTTTAATATTCAGAGAGCATTAGTGCAGTGCCTGGTATGAGCAGGTGTATGAACCAGAGCCATTTTTACTCTCCTTGATGCTCATCATTTAGTCCAATGCTGCTTATTTTCTCAGGATGACAAAGGTATGACATACATCAGTGCTTCTCAACTGGTCTGGCTTCATGACCCACCGTCACCCCTTAAAGGAGACATATCATGCTGATGCATGATTTAATACTTACATATAATATAATAAATTTGAAAACAAGACCTTACACCCCCTTAATTTTCAAAAAATGACATATTGTATTTTTTCTGATATCCTAGAACGAGATTTGATGCCTCTGAAAATAGGTCATTGCGAGATGTCCGCGAGATTTAAATCGTCCTGACGACACGAGGTACATTTCTTTTTATTGGAGTAATCTGATAAAACACTTCCTCCTCTGTGATGTCCGTTAGCCACAAAACCGTCACCGAGGAACACATCCAGCAGCAGGGGTATATAGCTCCCTAGCTCACATTCACTCATTACCAGCTCTGGCCTGTAGGGGGACTCAATACGCGGTCGCTGCTTTGAGCCTGCCAGAAAATACAGTAGAAGAAGAAGGACAGGCTGGCTCTACCCCTATAGAACTGACCAATCAGAGCACAAAGGGCTGTGACGTTGCGAGGTAACTTTAGGTTATCCTGAGATCCGAGCATTTCAACGAGAGCTTGTTAATGGCCTAAAATGAGGATTTTGAGAACGCTATTGTGGGGCAATGAAGGAACTAAATGACTTGTACTGAGGGCGGAAATGCTTTATAGGCATCCTAGTCTGGCATAGTGAAAAGGAGAAACAAGCATGATATGTCTCCTTTAATGACAAGCTGCGACCCAAGTTGAGGAAAAAGTTGAGCTTCTAAAATTTATATGGTAAAAAGATGTTGCAATCTGAACCTGAAGTAGGTGAGAGTATTGCAGTATGCCATCCCAAAATAAAAGTTAAATGAGGAAAAAAAGCATCTCAGGGACACAAGGTTTCAAGACTTTAAATCTAACTGTAGCTGTGTCGATCCCCCCCTCCACTCCCTCATCCCGTGAACTTTGCTCTGGATCAGAAACTCTCTCTCAAGGCCATACAGTCACTTTATCGGACAATAGAGACTTTGTGGGGTCTGAGCTGAGACAAGGTTGTATCCAAGTGTCAAACATGACTTTAGAAATTTAAGGAAACCGAAAAAATTGCCACATTTTAGTCGACTAAATTTACAGAAGAGTTCATCAACCAAAAAGACCAAAATTAAAACAATATAGATGACTAAATTATGACTAAAACTAACAGAACTGTTTTGGCATAAGACTAAAACTAAACTAAATTATAAAGTGCTGTGTGTTAACACTGCTCCTCAGTAGGTGCAGTTTGATACCAAACTGAGAGAAAGTGCACTGTTAAAAAGATAAAAACTACTCATCAACAGCCCACCACTGTTTCTGTCACACATAAACAAAACTCTCTCGTGTCCCTCCAGCAGTGGTTTTCCCCGACTGGGCCTACAAGCCGGCGTGGTCTCCAGGGTCCAGACAGGTGCAGCTGTGGCACTTCCTGTTGGAGCTGCTGGGGCGTGGCGAGGGCGGAGCCATTGGCTGGGGAGGGGAGTGGGGTGAGTTCGTCATCAGGGACCCCGAGAGGCTGGCCAGGCTGTGGGGAGAGAGGAAGGGCAAACCGCACATGAACTACGACAAGCTCAGCCGGGCGCTCAGGTGATCCAGAGAGAACAAGACGAGTTCATGATATCATGTCAACTCTGTTTGCAGCTCTTTCACTGTGTTTGCTTTTCATTTATTATAACTGCATGATGTACATTTTTCTTCAACTGCAACCTTAGATAGGGTGATGTGTAGGCTAGGCAGGTATATCTGGAGTCTTAGACCTCTAGTTCCACCTATTTGTCCCTTGGTAGGTTGATCTAAAGTTAATTTGACAAAGTTTTCAACATGGCAGCCACAGAGAATTAAAGTCAAAAGCCCCCTTCATTAACAAAACATCCGATGTCACTCGGCTAACCCAGTGTCTACAGTCTGTACTTTTGAAGTCAGCAATTCTCTGCTGTATTTTCCATCCATCCATCATCTTTTCCACTTATTCCTTCTGGGGTCGGGGGTTAAAAACGAAGAAAAAACAGCAATTGCATGTACATGTTCCTCTTTTTATCAGCATTTAGGGCCAGAATAAAGACTGGCAAAAACAGAGAGAATATTTTTTGTTGCTAAGAGAGAGATTAGGCGACAACCAGAGGGGAACAGCTCGTACTCGGGGCACAAAGGAGGGAGTTAAATTTACTCCAGATATCTTAGAGGCAACTTTATCATTCCCATCTCTCATAGAGAGATTTAGGTATATAGATAGAAAAGGTGTTAACAGGTGTGGGAGAATGAATGACAGATTAAATCAAGGGTGAAATAATATTTATTTTTACTTTTCAATCCTCTGCAAGAAAATATGTAATTAATTGATCAAGTTGACATATTGCCCAACCCTATTCCATTATATCTTAAAAAAGATAAAGATAATGTTTTGGTAACTCAAATACAGCTTTCGTTCAAGTCTTAAATGAAAGATTTAAGTCCTGAGTCTCTAATTTTAAGTTCCAACATATTAACACTCCTCATTTAAACACTAACCAAAAAATAAAAAAGAAACCAGTTGTCACACAGGCCACATCAATTTTCCCATACTTTCCACCTCTAACAAGATAAACAGCCAATCACAGTGCAGAATTCTGGATTGACACATGGGGTGGCAAATCAACATTCCAGGTTTTCCATGCATTAGAGAAACACTGAGTTGAGAAATATTGAGTCATGGTGCGTTTCGTTTCCCTCAGAACCAGAATAAGAATCAGAATCAGAAATAATTTGTTCATCCCAAAAGTGAAATTCAGCTGTTTCAGTTGCTTTTATACAAAGTGTACAGCAGGAAAATCAAATACAGACATTAAAATAGGGAAAAGCCCAAAAAAATAATTCAAATGTAGGTAAGCAGGTTGCAGCATGCAGAGTTTTTAAGCTATATCAACTTCCTTATGAAAGAAAAAAGCAACTAAAACAACTAAAAGTGAGACCATAAACAAGGCTAAGGAATTTACTCTATTAACATTAACTATATTTTTAGATTATGAATATAATATGACCGCTCTGTGTGACAGTAGATCACATTAGACTGAAAGGAAGAGTTCTGCAGAAAGGATACTTCACTGAATATTACATTTGCTTATAAAATTATAACAAATATCAAAGGTGAAGACAATGTAAAAAATGTGAAAAATGTTGAGTCTCCAGGACCTGACGGAGTAGTGATATTAATTAGTAATAACTTAACCACACAAAGCAGTTACAAGCTGATAAACTCAAGGCACTGAAAGATCCTCTGGCTTCCCAGTAGCCCACCAAATTTGGATTTCCTGCTGACGTATCTTATTTGTAACTCAGAATTCGACTTCTGAGATCAACTGGGATGCACCATAAGCAGCAGCTCCAGGCAGCGCAGCAGACGCGCAGTAGTTCTGCCGTTTCCTCAGACTTACTCTCCGTGTTCTCCTGGTTGTCTGTGAGATTTAGCCTACAACTGAATACATATTTTAAGCCAAACAGCAGCTTAGCTTCTCATCCTGAGCTGATAGCAGAGGGGTTCTGTCTCTTTATAAATATTGACAATCCTCCCTCTCTGCACAGCTTCACCCCGAGGCTGATGGTGTAAATAAAGTGTACATCTTGCCTGCATACGTTGTCAAATTAAAAATTAAAATCTAAAATGCCTCCAGATGCCGCGCAGACCGTCTGGGAGGCAGAACCGTTTTCCTGCAGCCTGCCCTGCAGGAAAACACAGCAGACTCTCACACAGACTAAACAAACAGACACAGACTGACACAGAGATGGTTTACTTCCAGATATTACTACAACAAACGCATCCTGCACAAGACCAAAGGGAAAAGGTTCACCTACAAGTTCAACTTCAGCAAACTCATCCTCGTCAACTATCCTGGACATCCACCAGCTCCACCTCCACCTCCATCACCAGCTCATCAGGTCATTCTTCCATCTTTACATCTCATGTCACATCTCATACGACTTCTCTGTTTAGAGCAGGGGTAGGCAAATAGCGGCCCGGGAGCCAAATGCGGCCCTCCACATCACTAAATGTGGCCCTCCATTCATTCCCAAGAACCAGCAGCTGTAAATATGAAGAAAACTCAGATATCCAATAGGAATAATTCTATATAATCTAGACTGATATTTTTATTGGCTTATGTAAGTTATATACAGTTGTGGTCAAAAGTTTACATACACTTGTAAAGAACATAATGTCATGGCTCTCTTTAGTTTCCAGTTATTTCTACAACTCCGATTTTTCTCTAATAGAGAGATTGGAACAGATACTTCTTTGTCATAAAAAACATTCATGGAGTTTGGTTCTTTTATGACTTTATTATGGGTGAACAGAAAAAGTGACTAAATCTGCTGGGCCAAAAATATACATACAGCAACATGAATTAGCAATTTTGGTGACTTAGAAAGTTGTGTCAATGAAATGAGCTTCATAGCATGGCCTCTTAACTTCTTGTGAATGATTATGAGTGACTATAGCTGGGGACTTCTCTCAGGCCATTTAAATAGGGCCCATTGGATATAGACGCCCACAAACCCTACAATGGGAAAGTCAAAGGAGCTCAGCACGGATCTGAAAAAGGGAATCATTGACTATAACAAGTCAGGAAAGTCTCTTGGAGCCATTTCAAAGCAGCTGCAGGTCCCAAGAGTAACAGTGCTAACAATTGTTTGTATGTATAAAGCACTGTTTGTCACTGCTACAATCAGGAAGAAAATTCAAGCTGTCACCTGCTGCTGAGAGAAAATTGGTCAGGAGGGTGAAGAGTAAACCGAGAATCACCAAAAAGCAGATCTGCCAAGAATTAGAAGCTGCTGGAACACAGGTGTCAGTGTCCACAGTCAAGGGTGTTTTGCACCGCCATGGACTGAGAGGCTGCCGTGCAAGGAGGAAGCCCTTGCTCTAAAAGCAACACCTTAAAGCCCAACTGAAGTTTGCTACTGATCATCTAGACAAAGATAAAAGCTTCTGGAGGAAAGTTCTGTGGTCAGATGAAACAAAAATCGAGCTGTTTGGCCAAAATTCCCAGCAATATATTTGAAGGAGAAAGGGTGATGCCTTCACCCCAAGAACACCATGCCTACCGTCAAGCACGGTGGTGGTAGTATTATGCTGTGGGTTTGTTTTGTTGCCAATGGAACTGGTGCTTTACAGAGAGTAAAGGGGATTGTGAAGAAGGAGAATTACCTTCATATTCTTCAAGATAACCTAAAATCATCAGCTCGAAGGTTGGGTCTTGGGCACAGTTGGCTGTTCCAACGGGACAATGACCCCAAACACAAATCAACAGTGGTAATGGAATGGCTAAATCAGGCTAAAATTAAGGTTTTAGAATGGCCTTCCCAAAGTCCTGATCTAAACCCCATTGAGAACACCTAGACAATGCTGAAGAAACAATTCCATGTCAGAAAGCCAACAAATTTAACTGAACTGCACCAATTCTGTCAAGAGCAGCGGTCAAAGATTAAACCAGAAGCTTTTGGATGGCTACCAAAAGTACCTAATTGAAGTGAAAATGGCCAAGGGACATGTAACAAAATGTTAGCATTGCTGTATGTATATTTTTGACCCAGCAGATTTAGTCACTTTTTCTGTTCACCCATAATAAAGTCATAAAAGAACCAAACTCCATGAATGTTTTTTATGACAAAGAAGTATCTGTTCCAATCTCTCTATTAGAGAAAAATCGGAGTTGTAGAAATAACTGGAAACTAAAGAGAGTCATGATATTATGTCCTATACAAGTGTATGTAAACTTTTGACCACAACTGTACGACCTTACTTTGGTTTAATAGTGTCTCTAAATGTCTTTCATGAAGCCTTTGACATTATATCAAGTATTACTCAATATTATATTTAAAAAATGGCAGCAGCATAATATTTGAGCTTTAAAAATTTGAAAAACTCATCATTTTATTGATTTGAAAAAAGCTTCATTGGCTTTAATTCCGTGTATATTAGCTTAATTTTCCTGAATTCTGTATCAAGTTCATTGGATTATGCATCATAACTTGTATTTTTGTTGTAATATGTGAATATTGGTATTCTAATTTTAGGACAGATTTATATTGTCATATGTTGTTTATCCGGCATTCTTTTTCCTCATCAAGAGTTTCTGAAAATTTGTAACAATGTGGCCCTCAGGCTGGGAAATATGGTTTTATGTGGCCCTCTTGGTAATTAAAGTTGCCCACCCCTGGTTTAGAGAGTGATTAAAAATCTATGGAAACCCTGGGCAGCAACACCTTGAATCTTGATCTTACTCTGTTTACCCATGAAAATCAGATCATTATGGGGAGATATTCACTTATTTATGACTTTGTCTCTGAAAACAATGCTAGATTTCCTTTGAGTTGGAATATATCTGTTTTAGAACTTGAGAAAAAGTATGAAAAGACTTGTTATTAGGAGAAAGCCTGCAGTGTTTTCCCCTCATAAGATGAAACATTTGTTACTTTATACTATCACAGATGATCTGCCACAACTTCACAACCTTTTAAAGTGCTTGGAGAGGCCCAGAAAGACCTGAAGTTCAGGAAAAAACTTTTTTAGACTGATGCTGTACGACTCGTGATCTTCGATCATCCGATGGTTCATCCAATGTGGCTACTGAAGACAGAGGGCCTCGTGCTGTCAAAATAGCAAATGGTCATACACACCTTGTTGGTGCCCACAGTGCTTCAAACCTCCTCATACCTGTTCTAAAATCTAAAGTAAAGAGTGTTCCGCTGCTATGATAACACATTAGAGAAACTGACATACCTCAGGGAGACCAAATGTGCTCGACAGTTTGAAATCAGAGCATTAAAAATTCTGTTTAAAGTTCCAAGACAGCGAGCTGAGAGACAGATGTTTTTGCGCCATTCATATCCCCCTGCTACAGCACGCATAATACTCCCAGAAACAAAACAAAACACACATAGGATTACAGATTTCCACACTACTCAGAGTGACATTACTACTATTTGTGTACATACTCCAGATTCTCACTGATGATAATGCTAACAGATAATAAAACAGGCTGTCTAGTGTGTTTTTATGAAGGAAATAGAGTAGAAAGCCGCGTATTCCTGCGGGAAAATGAGAAAATACACTGCTTAAATCCAACAGGTATTTAATGTTTAGTAAACAGATATATTTTACACATAAACCAGCCTGATCCTGACAGTTTTAACTGGAGAATATGATTAATGAGGTTTTTACATTTATGCATAAGTGTCTGGCTTATTGCGGGTGGGGTGGGGGGTACTTGCTCTGGATGCTTTAGTGTAAAAAAGAACATTAATCTGAGCATTAGCATTTATCAGTGTTCTGTGCACATTTTTTGAGTAAAGTTGCACAATAAAAGGAGGTTAATTAAATGATCCATCTGACCAAAAACTGAACCGGCAGTGCATATGTGCACATAATTCATCCTCTTTGCGCCCTGTGTGTGGCTTTGCGCTGAAAACAAACATCCTCAAAATAAAAAATATAGTCCGACACACCCCTAACAGTCTCGTGACACATACTTTTAGACAACACTGTTCACACCGACAGATTATGACCCAAGCAGAGTACTGTATTGGTAGAATTTAAACAAAAGAGCACAGTATTATCTCACATGTTAACCTTTACGCCATCAAAAAAAGGGCCCAGAAACTACTTCCAAGAGTCGCACAAAATAACTTAAGAAGGAAAAAAATGTCTAGAGAGTAAGTGTAAATATTTTTGTACAGTCCTGCTCAGTATTGTTGGCACCCCTTTATTATTTCCATTACTTTAACTATATCTTCAGAAATAAAATGAAATGTACCAAATTATGTCATCAGGATCTTTTAATTGAAGGTCCAAAACACTTCAACAAAAAAAACTATTTTTCCAAGTTAAATGTTGTTATTTCAAAGAGGGAACTGAAAAAAGCATGTGCAGCAATAACGGCCCCCCTCTTTAGTATTTTGTTGCACACCCTTTGGCACTGATGACAGCCTCCAAATGTTTCTTGTAACCATATAAGCTTCTTGAACTTCTCAGCTGGTATTTTCTCCCACTCTTCTTTTGCAAACTGTTCAAGCTCTTGAACATTTGCAGGTTTCTTTTCCCCAATGGCAGATTTCAGCTCAAACCAAAGATTTTCAGTCGGATTGAGATCAGGACTCACTGCTGGCCATTTTAAAACAGGCCATTTTCTTCCTTTTCAACCATTCCTGGGTGCTTTTGGATGTGTGCTTTGGGTCTTTGTCTTGCTGGAGGGCCCACAATCTTCGACTCAAACCAAGTGTTCTTACACTGGGTAGGACATTTCACTCTAAAAATTCTTGATAATTCTCTGATTTCATGATTTCTGTGATACGGTCAAGGCCTCCAGTGCCTATTCCAAAAATGACTGCATGGTCATAGTAGCTAATGAAGTATAATTTACAAAACTTAATATGTGAACATTACTTCTGCCAAGTTTGAGTCTGATAAAGTGATGCAGAGCAAAGTTAGAGAGGTTTGTAAAGAAACTGTACTGTCACATTGTGTACTTAAACTTCATGGGTGCCAATAATGATGAGTAGGACTATATATATATATATATATATATATATATATATATATATATATATATATATATATATATATATATATATATATATATATATATATATATCTATATCTATATATCTATATATCTATATATATATATATATATATATATATATATATATATATATATATATATATATATATATATATATATATATATATATATATATATATATATATATATATATATATATATATGTATGTATACATACGTATATATATACATATATATATATATATATATATATGAAGCCAAAGTGCCCAGAGAGGAGTTACAAACTCCACACAAAAGTATCTGACCAACACAGGGATCGAACCATCAACCTTCTACCTGCTGTGCCACGGTGCCATCCAAGGCATAAAGTTCACTTATCTCTACATGATAAGGAAATTAAGTTTAAATCCTGAGGAAACGCCTCATATTAACACGTAATCATAGATCAACCAGCATTTTAATCCTAATAAAAAAGAAGAAAAAGTAAAGAGTTTGAGACAACAATCAAAATTCACTTCTTTTTAAGGGAAAAGGAGAAAAGTCAAGAGTAAAGCCCCCTTCACACCACCGTGCGGTAACCGCCTCGAAAACGGCTTCTCTGCCGGCGGAGGCCCCTGAAATGCAGAGCGTTTTTCAAAGCGGCTCCTACCGCCGCGGCATGAGCATGGGGTAACAGGCGGCAGTGACGTAGAGCTGATTCGGCGAACGTCACAGCAGAGCCCGCCCAAAAGTCCTTCACAACACTCCCTTCTCAAAAACACGTACTCCCGAGTAGTACCTGTTTACTGTATACTATGTGGGACACGATTCTGTCAGCAAGAGAATCCCCCCTATTCAGATAATTAGCTCCTCCATTGCTCGTTTTGCCCCGCGAAGCCTGCTATTTCCGGGTTTTCTACTTCCTTCGATGCGATTGGCTGTTCCCACGTGACTGCCGCCCTAAAGTTCAACACGCTGGACTCCGGGCGGCAGGGGAAAATCTGTGCGCATTCACGTGGGCGGCAAGCGCTTCTGGGTCCTACCGCCGCGGCCAAAACCGCATGCCGTCTGCCGCCCATCCCTCATTAAAATGACTGGAGGCGGCGCGTTGCCGTGCAGCGGTGTGAAGCCCCCTTTAAGTGTATATATATGTGTTCTCTCGGGGCTTCTGTGAGTGCTCTGTCTCTGACTCTTTGGTTAATACAGTCAGTAAAAAAAGAGCAAATAAGATGCTTTTTGACCCATTTTCAAAATCTACTGTTTATACCATCCTTTAAGAAGAGTTTTACTCCAGCGATAACACTGTGTTAAATACTGAACCCACTTCTACAGAAACAATGACTCCAGCTTTATCTTTTAATATAAAACTGTCTGACTTGAACATAAACCATTACCAAACTTTTATCATTTAATGTGAGTCTGACTTAACGTCTGATCTTCTAATATAGAGGGGATTCAGTGTGTTAACGTTGTTCTACATTCAAAGCTGAACCCAGGGCTTAGGTTATCCATTAACTCTTAGAAAGAGCCGCACTTTGTTTAATTTGATGTTTAATTCCCTTAAAGCAGGGCTTTGTGTGTCAAGGTAGAAAAGTGCTGTGAGCGTGGAGTCCATTAAAAGATATAATGTTATTCTTTTTGCACATGTTAATCCCAGTTTGGAATAAAACTCTCATATCATATAGTTAATTAAGGATTTGCCACATTTCTGTTTTAATAAAGAGTCTGGTGTACAAAGTATTCAGAAAATCGCTTTGCTGCTAAGACTATTCATTTCCTAATCACCCAAAATGGATTTGTAGCACATTAACTTTCATCTGTAGGATATTCAAGCCATCAGAGGAAATTAAGTCGGTAATATATCCAAACGACACCTGGTGCTCTTCATATTTGTGCTTTTTTCCCTCACTGAACATGATCTAAAAATGAGTTTAAGAGATTCATGAACTGTAAAAGCTTAGAAAACATGACTTATCCCTTTGGAGGCCGCAGGCGTGGGGAGCCTATCCCAACTGACACTGAGCAAGAGGCATACTGGACTGCTCGCCAGCCAATCATAGGGCTACATCCAGAGATAAACAACCTGTTTACCCAACATCAGTACCTCCAAATCTGAGTCCAAGACTGGAAAAGGGTGGAGTGCCCTCCCTTGGTCAGACATGAGATCCTGCCCCGTGTGGAGAGTTCAAGTGCCGTAGGATCTGGTTTTTCTATTGTCATATTTTGGGGCAGTTATGCCTCTGCACACAATGCATGAACAAAATAATAATTCAGTGGAACTTAACATTTAAAGCCTGTAAACACAAATTATAGCAAGAAAATTCTAACATTTTGGAGCTGAAATGTTTCATTTCAATTTCCACTAAAATAAAAAAAATATCTAAATTTCCTTAAACTTGAACATCTACATTTTTTGTGTCTCGTTAGATACATCAGGTGTTTTTGGTATAATCCACTTAAGGACATTTTTATCATTTATCTGATTGTATTCACATGTTTTCTTTTTAAATAATTTGTTGAACATAAAAGAGGTTTCATAAAAGTATGAATCAAATGTGGTACAACAGGCTTTTTATATAGATCCACGATCATTTATTAAGCGAAAATAAAATCAAATACAACACCTGAAGTATATCTTATATTAGTGTTTAATTATATTAACATGGGACTTTTAACAAAATTCAAATTAACAAAGTACAAAATTAGGTGAAAATTGAATACAGGCATAATACACAGATCATAATGCACAACAAGATCAATTTTTGGCCAAGGATGAAAATAAACAAGAAAAGTATTTTTAAATCTAAATAAAAGTGTTCCTAACATCTCATTAAATCAGAGTATATTGTTTCCAGATTCTGTGAGAATAGAAGGATTTAACACTTATTCCTGAAGGCTGTGGTGCAAATCCCTCTTTGTTGGACATTTTGGATTAGTGATGAAAAATTACAAAATTATAAAAGGCCACAAAGAAGTTATATGTATGAAACTTAAGACAATGGTTTCAGTGTTCCCCATACTGTAGCTGATTTTTGTAAATGTAACGGTACTTTACCGTAATATCTACAGCTACCTGCTGTAAAAAAAATTATACAGAAAATTACTGAAAAAGGCAAAATGGTTGATTTTTGTAAAATAAACACTATTTAAAGGAGACATATCATGCTGATGCATGATTTAATACTTACATATAATATAATAAATTTGAAAAAAAGACCTTACACCCCCTTAATTTTCAAAAAATGAGATATTGTATTTTTTCTGATATCCTAGAACGAGATTTGATGCCTCTGAAAATAGGTCATTGCGAGATGTCCGCGAGATTTAAATTGTCGTGATGACACGAGGTACCTTTCTTTTTATTGGAGTAATCTGATAAAACACTTCCTCCTCTGTGATGTCCGTCAGCCACAAAACTGTCACCGAGGAACACATCCACAAGCAGGGGTATATAGATCCTTAGCTCACATTCATTCATTACCAGCTCTGGCCTGTAGGGGGACTCAATACGCGGTCGCTGCTTTGAGCCTGCCGGAAAATACAGTAGAAGAAGAAGGACAGGCTGGCTCTACCCCCGATAGAACTGACCAATCAGAGCACAAAGGGCTGTGACGTTGCGAGGTAACTTTAGGTCATCCTGAGATCCGAGGCATCCTAGTCTGGCATAGTGAAAAGAAGAAACAAGCATGATATGTCTCCTTTAACCATACAATCTACAGTTACCAACTGTAAAATGCCTTTACAGTAAGTTGCTGAATAGGGTAACAGATGAAGATACTTTTTTCCCCCAGGGAAATTGACCAATAGCCGGTCAGATTTTTTAGTGAAACAAATGTTTGAATAAAAGTATTTTATTTTTTAAAAAAATGCATGAATATTTCTTTTATTATCTGCCTAATAAATGATCAGTAAAAGATACAGTAATAGAAATGAAAGTACAGCAAGTTATAATTAAAAAGCTTTCAGAGTAAAATATGGTAATGATACTGTAAATAAAAAAACAGGAAGGATGCTGCTTTTGATAATGCATTAATTATGCTGTGAATTGAAAGACAGAAATGATACCTTGAATATAGTAAAACTATTACAGAAAATTAAGACTAAAGCTCTAAATTAATATGAGTATTATTATGAGAGTGATGCTCCTGTAAAGACATTTACAGTAACTTACTGGCATCTTGTCGCCAATAACTTACTGTAAAATTTAAAACCTTCTTACAGTGCTGTAGTTGGGACATGGTGCTGCAACCTAAATGGAATAAAAAGTATTTAAATGTCACTGTGGTCGACTCTGTGCATGAAAGAGTAGAAAATGCCTCTTTAACCATCTCTTGGTCTCATTCTCCGCCCATCCCTCCTCAGCTGGTCCAAGGCGGCCCTCTCTCCTTCCCCCTCCTCCCTGCTGAGAGCGCTCTCCCTCTGTGTGGAGGAGCCGTGATGGACAGAGGTAAGGAAACACCAATTAGTGCCTCTGTTTGCTCCTAATGAGTCTCAGAGTGCCAAACTGCACCAGGAAAGCGTCTAGTCTTTCTTTTTAGTTCATTTGATTTTTGTGTTTGTTCGTCTGAAGGAGAATGAAGCCAGAAAAGTTTGTTTTTGTCACAAAAGGGTGGCTTCTATGATTTCATGTTTACTGCTGATTATTCTGATTTATGTCATGGAGCTTGATCATGGATGCTGATTTAAAACAGTTTCACTCAAGTTTTGTCAACTCATCTGATGCCTGTACGAGGAGGCCTTTGGCTGATTTTCCATTTTAGTGTCTGTGGGTCTGTTATCACCTCTGCCAAGGACGTTTTTTGTTTGTTTGATTGCTTGTTAGCAAGATTATGAAAAAACTACTGGATGGATTTACATGAAAATGTAACTAGAGCTGTGGTTTGGTCCAAGGAAGAAGTCATTAAATTTTGGTGGTGACAAGTATATTGGTTTGGATGCAAAAAATCCCCAAATTAAAATAAAAAATCCAAAATATCATTGGGCAGACTTTTTAAAATAAAGCTTATCTCTGCCATTTTTTTCACCAGATTCACTTCCAATTTTACAGGATAATATAGGGTCCACGTCTCTGTCGTCAAGTTGAATTTAATCTGGATCTGATCCAGATTTATGCCACAAAACAAATTGAACTTCATAATGGGAAATCCCCGTATCGACATTCAGTAATTCATAAAAAATTAAAAATATTTAGTGATGGAAGGAACTGAGCTGCCTGGCAGAGGGCTGTGCTCTCTGAGTGCTTTTCTAGTTTAAAGTGTATAATTAATCCACTGTGTCTGGAAAAGAATTACAAATGTTGTCCTAAAGGGAATCATTGATTGTAACCCCTAAAGCAGGCAAACTGTCAGTCCAGGGTCACACTGTAGGTCTGTTGGGATTTCAGAACTTGGAATTCTCCTTTTTTTAATTTGACATCTACAAAACACAAAACCAGTGAAGTTAAATTCAATTGCATACACAGCAAAGACAAGATACTTAACGTTTGAACTGGTAAACTTTGTTATTTTTTGCAAATATTAGCTCATTTGGAATTTGATGCCTGCAACATGTTCCAAAAAAGCTGACACAAGTGGCAAAAAAGACTGAGAAAGTTGAGGAATGCTCATCAAACACTTATTTGGAACATCCCACAGGTGAACAGGCTAATTGGGAACAGGTGGGTGTCATGATTGGGTATAAAAGCAGCTTCCCTGAAATGCTCAGTCATTCACAAACAAGGATGGGGCGAGGGTCACCACTTTGTGAACAAATGTGTGAGCAAATTGTCCAACAGTTTAAGAACAACATTTCTCAACCAGCTACTGCAAGGAATTTAGGGATTTCATCATCAACGGTCCGTAATATCATCAAAAGGTTCAGAGAATCTGGAGAAATTACTGCACGTAAGCGGCAAGGCTGAAAACCAACACTGAATGCCCGTGACCTTTGATCCCTCAGGCGGTACTGCATCAAAAACCGGCATCACCGTGTAAAGGATATCACCACATGGGCTCAGGAACACTTCAGAAAACCACTGTCAGTAACTACAGTTCGTCTACATCTGTAAGTGCAAGTTAAAACTCTACTATGCAAAGCCAAAGCCATTTATCAACAACACCCAGAAACACCGCCGGCTTCACTGGGCCCGAGCTCATCTAAGATGGACTGATGCAAAGAGGAAAAGTTCTGTGGTCTGAAGAGTCCACATTTCAAATTGTTTTTGGAAACTGTGGTCGTTGTGTCCTCCGGACCAAAGAGGAAAAGAACCATCCGGACTGTTATAGGCGCAAAGTTCAAAAGCCAGCATCTGTGATGGTATGGGGGTGTATTAGTGCCCAAGGCATGGGTAACTTACACATCTGTGAAGGCACCATTAATGCTGAAAGGTACATACAGGTTTTGGAGCAACATATGTTACCATCCAAGCAACGTCTTTTTCATGGACGCCCCTGCTTATTTCAGCAAGACAATGCCAAGCCACATTCTGCACGTGTTACAACAGCGTGGCTTCGTAATAAAAGAGTGCTGGTACTAGACTGGCCTGCCTGTAGTCCAGACCTGTCCCCCATTGAAAATGTGTGGTGCATTATGAAGCGTAAAATAAAACAACGGAGACCCCGGACTGTTGAACAACTTAAGCTGTACATCAAGCAAGAATGGGAAAGAATTCCACCTGAAAAGCTTCAAAAATTGGTCTCCTCAGTTCCCAAACATTTACTGAGTGTTGTTAAAAGGAAAGGCGATGTAACACAGTGGTAAAAATGCCCCCTTGCCATTTTTTTTTGCAATGTGTTGCTGCCATTAAATTCTAAGTTGATGCTTATTTGCAAAAGAAAATAAAGTTTCTCAGTTCAAACATTAAATATCTTGTCTTTGCTGTGTATTCAATTGAATATAAGTTGAAAAGGATTTGCAAATCATTGTATTCTGTTTTTATTTAGGATTTACACAACGTGCCAACTTCACTGTTTTTTTTTTTTATTGTTATTATTTTTTTTTTTAGTGTTTGCTATTCTTTATTTTTTGTCTCAAAGCGAATGCCTCATTATCACAGTCTCATTAAAACTGAGTGCTTCCTGCACAAATTGACGACACTTAATATATTGTTAGAGAAATTCAAAATGACATTTTGGACTTTTAGATTCATTCATGTTTGTCATGTATTAGGGATTTTGGTGAGCAATGTATTTGCTGTAGACAAATTATTCATTGTTTGTATGTTCAACAGGATTCATTAATAGTGTTCAGACCTGAAAAGTTATGGATCAAAAAGTTTTGATACAATAAAAATATTGTCTCAAAAGGATTTTTTTTAAAAATCCTGAACCATCCCTTCAATCATTTCTGAAGCATTAAATCAAATTCAAACTCAAACTTTATTTGTACAGCACTTTCCACACCAAATCTTGCAGCACAAAGTCCTTTACATTAAAAAGAAATACAATAAAATAAAAATACAGCACACACACAAACACACACACATGAAGACATTAAGATGAGATTCTAACAGAAATCAGAATGAGAAGACTGAGGAATTCCTACCTTGTATTTAATACTTTTTATATATCTCTAACCATTTTGATTGTTTTTAAGCTGTACAGCACTTTGGTCAACTGTGGTTGTATTAAAATGTGTTATATAAATAAAGTTTGATTTGACTTGACCTGAATTAAAATGAGGAAATGCAGGAGCTAAGACGAAAATGACAATAAAAAACAAGAAATTGGTTAAAACATACAACAGGGACACATAAATGAAAGAAAAAGATTATATATAAGACAGCCAAACACCTAAAGTGTAATAAAATGTGCTGAAGAAGGAAAGTAAAAAGAAAATCAGTTAACAGAGGATAACATTCTGCACAGTAAATCTGGACTTAAATGTAGAAATAAAACAGATGAAGAGGATTAATAGATGAATAAATTAGAAGAAATAATAATTATGATAACAAAAAAGATAATATAAATGTAATTAAAATGTCTATTCTGTTTGACAGAGGAAAACTTACAGAATATTCCTTTAACCTGCAGAACTTTACACAAAGAAAAATGTATTCATGAGCCTGTTTTCATCTCCTTTTGCTTTTAAAGTCAAAGATATGAAAACAGCTATCATCCACCTCCCTCATATTCACATTCTCTCTCTGTTTTTATCATCACTCAGCTCTCACATGTTTGTGCTGATTTCTCCAGTCCTGAAGTTGTGTTGTTTTTTTTTCCTCGAGTCACAAAGATGCTGCTTCTAAACTCGTTTCTATTTACATGATTTTGTCGAGTTTTTATCCCTAAAGCCGAAGTGTGATGTGAGTTTGGGAGAATAATGCAGAGCCGGAGTTCAGTCCTAACCTTGAAGACGAGTTCTGGGGGGTTTTGGAGAGTGAATAAATTCAAGAACGAGGGATGAAACGGGGGGATCTTTTGGGATTCAACACCCCGAAATTTATTCGACTGCTGTGCTCTTTGAAAACTGTGAGACTGCAGGTTCATGGAGCAGAATATTCGGAGTCATTGGTGTGAATTATTTCAATTTAAGAGCAGCTCTGATGGCGGAGAGCAACAGAATCCTTTTATGAAAGGTAATAAAAGCTTTTTTTCTCCTTTCGTCCTTTTCTGCCTTTTAATTCATTTTAATTTGCTGTCTCTAGATCAACAGCCAAGCATAAAATCCAACACAAGATTTGGTTTTATTTCGCCAACGACTGATTTCTTTATGTTCTTTTATCACTAACACCATCAAAATGTCAAATATGTGCCCATTTTATCACACACCATAGCACGCAAGATGAATAAAGACTGAACAGTTACTGGGAAAATGCTTTAAAGGGATAGTTCTGGGGTTTTTTAACTGGGACTGTATGAAGTACTCCTCTGCTCTCTGCTCTGCATCTGTGCAGAAAGAGCCAGCACAGAAGCTAGGGCTGTACATTTCAATCAACCAATCTTTATTTATAAAGCACTTTTCATACATAAAATGAAGCACAAAGTGCTGAACATTCAAGTGAACAAGCAGATAAGAATGGGGGGGGGGATTAAAATACTACAATAAAATTAAAAAAAATACAAAACCCCATCCACCCTACCAACCCACATTTAACACAGACAGCCACTCACACCCATGCATTCAGGCACAAACATGCTACACACAGGAATACTTGTAAGGACAATTCAACAACAGAGGACTGAGGAAACGTCTTCTTGAATTAAAAATGAGGAAACTCAGGAGCTAAGACTAAATGGATAAAACCATGATAGGATACAAGATATATAAGGTAACAAACCATTAAAAGTTGATAAAAAAAAAAAATGTTTGAACCCAACTTTAAAAGGAAAGAAGTAAAAAGTGGTTGAACATAAAATAGTAACTCTGAACCTAAAATGGGGTAAAACAAGTAAAAGGAAAATTAAGAGAGTAAAACCAAATTCAGCTAAAAGCCAGACTAAAAAGGCAGGTCTTAAGTTTGCTTTTAAAAATAAAATGTCCAACATCACCACTTGATTTAAAGAGTTTAGGTGAAAATGAGCCACAAAAATGGTAAATGGACATGACCTTATATGGTGCTTTTTGGTTTTTTTCCTGACTACTTAAAATTGGTTTACAAATCCCAATTCCAATTAAGTTGGGATGTTGTATAAATGGTTAAAAAATTGATTTAACTGAACTTGATTCCTGCAACAGATTCCAAAAGCTGGAACAGGGGCATGTTTACCTCTGTCTCACATCAACTTTCCTTCTAACAACACTCACTAAGTGTTTGTAAACTAAGGACAAAAATTGTTGAAGCTTTTAAGGTGGAACGCTGTCACATTTTTGCTGGATGAACTTCAGTCGCTCAACACTCCGGGGTCTCCAGTGCTGTATTTTGAGCTTCACAATGCTCCACACATGTTCAGTGGAGGCAGGTGTGGACTGCAGCAGGTCTTTAACTCTGAAGCTACGCTGCTGTAACACGAGCAGGATGTGTCTTCATTGTCTCGAAAATAATCAGGACGTCCCTGATGGCAGCATGTTGCTCCTAAATCTGTATGTACCTTCAGCATGAATGGAGTCTTCACAGATTTGCAGGTTACCCATGCCATGGGCACTAACACCCTTCCATACCATCACAGATGCTGTCTTTTGACCTTTGCTCTGACAACAGTCTGGATGGTCCTTTTCCTCTTTAGCCCACCACCACGTCCATGATGTCCAAAAACAGTCTGAAATGTGGACTCAAACCACAGCAGACTTTTCTACTTTGCCTCAGTCCATCTCAGATGATCCCGGCCCAGAGAAGCCGGCTGTGCTTCTGGGTGTTGTTGATATTTGTCTTTGTCTTTTCGTGGTAGAGTTTGACCTTGACCTTGTAGATGTAGAGATGAACTGTGTTCAGTGATGATGGTTTTCTGAAGTGTTCCTGAGCTCACATGCTGATGTCCTTTAGAGGTGTATTTGTTAAGCTGCTTTCACACCGAGCGTGACTTTGCAACCGTAATCGTGTAGCGCACTGAAGTCACATCACATGTCCGTAAATACCTCATGTCTGCGATCACCCTGGCTCGTTGATGTTACGTCAGCTCGAGTTTCACTGTGATCATATCATATATCATATAATAGGATGTATAAGCGGACATTATTCCAACTTTATCCTCTTCACTCACCTACCAAACACAAAACACTGCAGCTGATGACCTGCAGCAGCATTATCTGTGAGCTTTTCTGCAGTCCATCAACTAACCCTCACTGACTAATGTTTCCCACATGTTGCATGTTTTGTCATAGATTGTTACTCTGTAGTCCAGAATAAAAACTGTCTGTAATGGGTACCGTCACACACGCACACACTGCTAATTGGCTGTTGCCGCACAACCACACAAGACATCGCCTGAAGATCAACTTTTTTCAACTTTGACGATGAGCGACAAGAGAAGTGATCACCTTAAATGCGAATACTGTGATTATCTTTGGTGTAGTGATATGCACAAATGCCAAAAATTGTCAAATCTTGCAATGATAAAGAATCCTTTGAAAAAATTCCTGGATCCAGACCGTGATCCGGATCACTCCCAAAATCTAACCATTTGTTTCTTGTCCCTGTCCGGACATTTCCTGAAATTTTCATCGAAATCCGTCTATAACTTTTTGAGTTATGTTGTTAACAGAGGAACTAAAAACAAAAAAAAACAACAACAAAACAAACAGACGCCGGTAATAACATAACCTCCTTGGCAGAGGCAATTATCTTTTTTCATTGTTTAGCTTTTGTTGTGAGAAAAAAAGAGAGAAATTGATAAATCTCTCCATGTATCTATCTATCTATCTATCTATCTATCTATCTATCTATCTATCTATCTATCTATCTATCTATCTATCTATCTATCTCAATCATGACCTTTAATGTGTTTTGTTGCTCCTGTCCCAACTTTTTTTGGAAAGTGTTGCAGGCATCAACTTTAAAATAAGTGAAAATTTAGAAAAAACACAAAGTTTATCAGTCTCAACGATGAATATCTTTTCTTTGTAGTGACTTCAATAGATTATATATGTAGAAAAGGGTTTGTTAATCGTTGTATTCTGATTATTTATGTCTTAAATAAACTAAAGAGTGATATTATGTTGTGTTTTTGTGATTTTAGATGTTTGTTTGACATTAAACGACTGTAGTAAAATGGCTCCTCCATCGCTCTGTCTCCACAGCCCTCCTCCCCCTGTCTCACCCCCTCCTGTTCCCATGCTGCCTCCCAAAGTCTATCCCCACACCTCACGCCCTGCACGGCCCCTTCCCCTTCATCCCTGCTCCTGCACACCCGGGGCCCGACCTGAGGGAGCCGGGGCTGCTGCCTCTGACCTCGCTGGGTGCTAATGTGTGGCCCCACAGGAGCTCGGGGTGCTGGGAGCACCTGAACCACGTCAGCCTGTTAGGAGGAGCGAGGCAGGCTGAAGCCGAAGGGGGGAGGAGAGGAGGGAGTGACACACAGACGGGGGAGACGGAGTGAAGAAGGACACACGAACAGGGGCGCTCTTCGACTTTTTGAGGCCCCGGGAAAGACTGAAGGGGGAAAATGGGATCAGGACATTTGTGGCTGCTTTCAGATCATCAACCTAAGATGTTGGTGCTGTTTGGACAAGCAGGTTGATGCTGTTTCATAATATACACTCATAGGCCACTTTATTAGGTACACCTGTCAAACTGCTTTTTGATAAGGGATCAAAAGAGATCAAGTAACATTTTAAGTTCAGGAAACAACTTAATAAGTCAGCAACCATATTTACGTCATAGTTTTCATCAACAACCGTTTTTTCCCAGTTAAAAACTAAACAGTAACTAATAAAAACAAGAGCACATGGACAAAAACTCAAACTAACTTAACTGACATTTTCATCAACACATAAAAACAAGACTAAAATGTCTCACAGAGACTCAGGCCCCATCCACACAAAGACAAAACACTTAACAGTTTCCAAAACGATCGTCATAAAGACGAAGGCATCTCAGAAAATGTGTGCGTCTATATGAATGCACTCAATACGCATGAAGACGCTTTAAAACACATGCCAGACCTCTCGGGGCGCTGTAACGATATGACGGAAACATGCGGAAACAGACGAAAAAAACACTGGGCATGCGCACTTGCAGCAGAAATTGTAAACGGAGATTGTGATAAAGTGATCATAAAGTGCCGTAATGTGTCCTCGATAATTGTTTGTTCAACTCGGTGGTGATTGAGAAGAAGGAGATTTTGCTGCAACAGGGATAGCAGGGTCACTAGCTTCTAGGGGTGTCCCGATACAACTATTTCACCTCCGATACGATACCGATATTGCAGCCTTGAGTATTGACGATATCAGCAGGAATCATACAGACTTTTATTACCTATTTTGTAGTATGGACTGTAAGAAAAGGCTTGATCAGGTCAGATTACTCAAACAGAGAACAGTAGTCAGCAATAGTAGGTATGAGAAAAACTGAACCATTTGTTATTAACCAATAGGTTAAATAAATTTTAACCTTAAACATAAGAATATACTACAATTAAAACAACATGAATAAAAAATATTAGAAGACCCTGAAAAGTGACCTCAATAAATCAAACAAAAACATATTTCACCAATTGCAAAGTAACCACTGTGTTGAACTTAAACATAAGCATATTCTACAACTGAATAAAATAAAAAATAAATATATTAGAATGGACTGCTTGTATCGGAGTGCTGATATCGGAGATTTAGGATGCAGGCCGATATAATCCGATATTTATTTTTTTGACCGATATCAATATCGGATCAGGACATCCCTACTAGCTTCATCAGCACATATGCTTCACGTATGCCGCCATTGTCGTTGCCGCGTGTGGCACAGGCGTGTCAATGAAGATATGAAACTATGACGTAAGCGTATCTGAAAACTTGCGGAGAGCCAGAAATCACGGAGCTGCGTATATGGCATTTCAAAATCTTTCCACTCTGGAACCTGGTTTCAAAAATGACCGTTTACAGACCCCCAAGACGCCGTCTTCGTATGGATGATACACAGATTCGGCAAAAACGTATGCGTTTCAGTTTGGCTTCTTGTGGATGGAGCCTTAATCCAGTCAGACCTAATTTGGTCATGTAGAAAGTAGAGACAAGTTAGAAATCTATCCAATCACAGCTACTTTGGTTGTGTGGAAAGGTCCAATCAGAGCTGCTCTCTTTATGAATTGATATATTCATGTGGAGCAGGTTCACTGTTTGTTGTCAGTTCTGGTATTGTAACTAATACCCCTTTCAGACTGGATCAAAAAAACAGTATAAACTTAATTCAGTGGGAACTTCACACCAGAGTTGACCTGTTAATATACGTCAAGATGTCTGCATAACATTCCCACAGCCTAAAATCACGCCCGTCCCCTCCATCTGTAACATGCGTGACTCTTTTCATCTCAGCAACAAATTCCATTCTCCTTTGTATCATCAGCGCTTGAATGTCGTTCAGTCTGTGTGCAGTCTGTATATTTTTAAATTTAAATCAAGGGTTATTAGATGTTTCATTTTATCCAAGTGGCAAACATGACTTCAGAAATTCTGGGAAACATTAAAATTCCTTACACTTCATATTTTATTAGACTAAATTTATAGTAGATTTCATAGACTAAAATGTTGTGACTAGGGATGTGCGCGACTAGTCGTTTAATCATTTAACCGCCTACTTATTTATTAATCGTTTAGTATTTTACTAGTCGGTTAAACGCTACATTAAGCATCATGCATCTTGTTCTTCACGCCTCTGCGCATAGCCGTCAAGTCTCCCGTTTTGGCCGGGAAACTACCGTATTTTACCCCTCTTTCCCGCCGTCCTCCCGTATTAATATTTCCCCGTAATTCTCCCATATTAAAAAAAAACATTCCTCTGCCTCTGCTACTAACTGAACACTGTCACTCGTCTGGCGAGAAATGCCACCTGCAGTAGCCTGCATGTTTGTATGGTTCTTAAGCCGGCTGCCCCAGTGTGAGAATGTGTTGGTTTTAAACAGGATGAAAAAGGTGTGAGCTCATGAACACCTACGAGCTGATATGTCGCATTTGTTTGAAAGTAGTGGCGACGAAGATGTGCAGGTGCAGCGGAGCCTTTGTCCTGACAGTCAACACTTACTGAGGTGTTTGGTTGGCAAAGAACATATAGATAATACCCCAAAATGATGCGCTCACAGACAGTGTCGTTTGCTACATTGCAAAAGAAGTGCAGCCCTTCAATACGGCTGAAAAGCCAGCAGTTACAAACGTTTGACAGATAGTACGAATCGACTGGGAGAAAGTACATGTCACAATTCCTGAACTGTATAAACTCCATTTCATTTAGGCCAGAGTTTTTATTGTTGTGTGAGTTTTGTTTTTTCTTTACAGAGACGGGGTCTATTTTTTTTTATTTTTGACTAGTATAATTATTTTTATTTACATGCAATTCTGCTAAAAGATAGGCCATTTCATTTTCATTGCTTTTTTCTCTTTTTTGTTTGTTAAATTTACAATATTTTTTGTTCAATTTATTTTATTCAAAATATCCTGACCTTCCAATTACAGTTAAATATTCTTAAGAAATGAAAGTTTCTTGAATCGTGCACTAGTCTTAAGTGCCAGAGATTTCAGGGAAATTCTATTCTAGGCTACGATGTTGTACGTTTGGAATTGTCATGCTGCTGCATCCAAGTTTCATACTAAAGCAGTATTCATAATAAATGCCATGCATTGCATTGGCAAACGTATCAGGAATGTATTTCTCTTTAAATTGTTCAACTTTATTCAGTCAGTTGTTGTTACATCAATAGAATTTAGATTAACAGTTTGTCCTGAATGTTTGGGCTAAAATAGTTCCTAAATACACATTTGCATGTTAAACTTTTAACTTAATATGTGTATTAAATTGCGAGTTTTCTTGCTTATAGACTAGTCGACTAGTCGCAAATAAAATTTGAGACTAGTCGGCGGGGAAATTAGTCGAAATTCCCATCCCTAGTTGTGACATTTGATCAACTAAACTAGACTTAAATTAAAACAGTTTGGATGACTAAATTATGATTAATACTAAGAGATATTTTAGGCATAAGACTAAAACTAAAACTAAATGCAAAAGCACTGTCATCTGAGTTTTACCTACCTTTACCTGGTCTCAAACTGCCCCCTCTCACGTCTCCAGGTGGGCATCAACCTCTTCAAAAACTCTCTTTTCTTGTTTAATTCATCCTGCAGCAGTTCATTATTCAGCTCCTGTGAAACACCGACTTTGTATTTATTGACTTGAACCATGATGTGTGTTTTCTTGTCTTTTTTCGCTGAGTAAAGATGTTCAGAAAACAGCTTTTCTCCTGTCAGCACTTCATGCCACAGTGGGGGAATTGCACTTGTAAACAATTAACAACATGGCACTTGTGTTTGAGCTAATAAAGCCGAGCACTCAGCCTGCATTATTCAGCTGTTTGTTTTTCGTTCGGCTCCTTCTCCAGGCTTCATGAAAAGAAGAAAAGCCGCCGCATAAATGTTGCATTCTGGGAGACGCTGTGAAATTTTCATGACGGCTGCCTTCACGTCCGCTTCACCGGCGTCTGCTGCAGTTCGTACTCCAGTGCAGCAGGGGGCGGAGGCAGCTCCAACATCCGGGAACTCTCCACTGCAAAGCCTGTCCCCGGGAAAGTCAGCGCTGAGATGTGGGAGAGGAACAGATGTATCACTCTGGCGTGTTTTTCGGGCACCTTTAATCCAAACTGGAAATGTTTGATTTAGTGCAACTTTAATTACCAAGAGGGCCACATAAAACCATATTTCCCAGCACGAGGGCCACACTGTTACAAATTTTCAGAAACTCTCGATGATGAAAAAGAGTGTTGGATAAACAACAAATGAGAATATAAATTTGTCGTAAAATTAGAATACCAATGTTCATATATTACAACATAAATACAAGTTATTATGCATAATCAAATTAACTTGATTCAGAATTCAAGCATGTTTAGATAATATACATGGAATTAAAGCCAATGAAGCTATTTTCAAATCAATAAAATTATGTGTTTTTACATTTTTAAAGCTCAAATATTTTGCTGCTGCCATTTTTTAAATATAATATTGAGTAATACTTATATAATGTTAAAGGCTTCATGAAAGAGATTTAGACACTATCACTATAAGAGCAGAGTAAGGTTGTAAATAACTTACATACGATTATATAGAGTTATTTCTATTGAATATCTGAGTATCCGTCATATTTACAGCTGCTGGTTTTTGGGAATGAATGGCGGGCCACATTTGACCCCCGGGCCGCCACTTACCCACCCCTGATTTAGTGGCTTGAATTGAGTTTTTGAAAAATGTTTCGAACTTTGCAAATAAAACATCGTTTAATAAACAATGTTACACAAAACATGACCCAAAATCAGAATGTTAAACATACAAATCAAGAAGTAGTCAACACATAAGCTTCATCCTACTTTTATTGCCTTTTAATTAGATTTCTATTTGATGAAAACCCCCACAATATTTGTTTTTTTCACTCTGTTAATGCATGTTTTAATTTATTTAACAGTAAATTATATCACTGTTAATTGTAACCACATAGTTATTTTTTTAAATAATTATTAAAATTATTATAGGTTTACAACATGCATGGGCAAAATGGCTACTTGGGCATCACATGCAGCCCTTCACTTCACTCTATGTTACCCATTGATCATTCAAAACAAGTAAATTAATACAATTATTTCGTTTTTATAAAGAATACTTCTCTGTATGTGTTTTTTTTCAAGCCATTGAAGCATAAACTATATCTTTACATAAATGTAAACAAGCTACAGTACTTGTTTCATATGATTTGAAGAACCCTCATTGATTTTTATTATCATTTTCCACTGTTGCTTGTGTAGCAAAATGTGTAAATTGTAAATCCTGCAAAGGAGTTTTAAAAACAAGATGGCAGCTTTCTCCAACAACGCCTCACGATTTCTCTCCAGAGTGACTCATCTTCTCTTTTGACGATCTTCGGCTGAGATGTCATTTTGGCGCCGAATATTCCAACTATATTGTCACTCTGCAGCGCGGGAGTTGGTGTCTTTTAACGTGAATGTCGGATCTCTCTCTTTATTAGCCTTTTAGCCTTAATTTAGTGTTGGGTTACGGGATCATCTGAAGACAAAATGCAGCGGAGCATCGCGTAAGTACGAGTGTTGTTCAGCTAGCTTGTTGAAGGAAGTAGCGTTAGCTTGGTGACGTCTGTGTGTAACTCTGCTAGCTTAGATAATCTGTGGTTATGAGCTGTATTTGGGGTTTTAAAGTGTCGACAGCCGAATTAAACCTCACCCTTAATGCTCATGTTTGTGTTAGCTGCCTTACTTTAAGCTGGAATCGGGGTATGGTAGTTTGCTTTGACTGTCCTGCAGGAAACTTCAGATTTGGAGTGAAAGACTGAGCAAAACGTCCAGAAATAAATGTGATATTGGGGTAAAGTCTGTCTAAAGGTTTACTTAATGGTACAGAAAGAACAGCCTTTAGTCCATAAACCTGCTGTCTGCTCATTTAGCTGCACTACAGCCTGTTGGAGCCTCTTTGGTTTAGTTGTCTCATTGTTTACATGTTATTAACATTTAATTTCATCTTTCATAAACTTAAACTCAACAGACTGAAGGCTAATGTTTACTCAGACCACTTTATGCAGACTTTGTCTGTTCTCACCGAAATGTCTGATGTAACATGAACATTATTGTGGTTGTAAAGCTGCACTTTCTGTTTCTTATCAGCATCTCAAAGGGTTTAACCCAGGGGTGTCCAAACTATGGCCCGCTGCCCAATTCGAAATGGCCCCTCAAACAGTTGAATGAAAAAAGACATGTCAACTACAGCAGCAAATACCACCAATCATGCTCATTTTCTGCCATTGTTACTTTCACAAAGTCTCATTTACAAAGTTAATATGGCATCTTTAAACTCCAACATTCTTGCAGTTCACTCTTGTTTTGCGTCTGACTGACGATAAGGCGCCAGTGTCTCCCATCTATGCTGCTCATACGGTCGTTCTTGCCCTGACTAGGTGTTAAACTAGAGTTAGGCTGGAGTTACAAGGGCCTCTTGGCAGGTGATAGCCCACCCATAAACCATAAAACTATAGCTTAAGTGCACTAAAGGGAGGTGCAGCAAGCGTCTCACTTGTCCATGTATTCCTCTTTGTGTGGCCCTCGAGATAAAAAGTTTGGACACCCCTGGTTTAACCCTTCAACTCCCAGTTCAGCTGTTTGGCAGAGGTTAAAAAAATGCAGGAATATTTCATTTGTTAAAAGAAACAACACATCATTGTTTGTTTCTGTCAATTATTTAAGATACAGAAATAACCGCACACAAACCAAAAGAACCAATATTTTCTATGTGTAGGATTTAAAAATGGAGAAGTTATTATTACTATCATATTATTTAAATACTTAACCATTTACTAAAATTATGATATATATATATATGATCATTCGTAAAAACTTTTTTGAGTTTGTCAAACTCAGTTTTTGTGCATTTTTCTGTCATAACCTAATCAACTGTTAGCTTTTCAAACTTTTCAATCCCACACTAAGTAAATGTCATGTTTTTGGCTTGTTTGTTGTTTTCTTCGTTCCCTAATGTGTTAACAGATCAAACAGTGATTTGATTTATTCTGTTTTTTGAAACATTAAATAATCTTTATTTTATTGATGGCCTCTGCCAAACAGTTGAGCTGGTAGTTCAAGGGTTAAGGCTTCAGCCTTTGATTTGTTTAGTAATCGAGTATTCTAAAGACTACTTTGATGATTAATCGAGTAATCGGATAAGAGCTACATCGCATACAAGCAACATACAAAAAGAACACATCATATGAAAAGTAAGTAAAAAATCATCTTGCAGATATAAATAATTATGGCCGCTTAAATGAATAATGAATCATGTCCTTTAGGGCTGTAATCAACCAAAGAAATTGTTGGTCCACTAAAGCACAGTAATTGTAACCAAAAATCGACCAATCGACCCCCCCTCCCCCCTTCTTTTTTTCTCTCAACACAACACTCTTTCCTTTCCAGTCTTCATCAATGAAATGGGCAGTCACTCTCATATAGAGGTCCATTTGAAGAGACGTACACATCTGTTTTATTTTTCTATTAACTCGGAAACTTTCTCTTTTTCCTCCCTCGTATTTTGCCGTAACACGTGCGTAATTGTCTGGCGCGCCGGCGCTGAATATCCAGGTTCCAGTGTTTTTCTTGGCCAATGGGCCTCATACCCTCAGAAATGAATTGACAATTCCTTCTGTGATGTCGATTTTGCATTTGGGTGTTTATATGAGGCATAAAATCCAGCGCGGACTGGGTGAGGGATACCACCGCTGCAGCGCGGGCAGCGGGCAGAGCGCACGCAGTTATAAAACAAATAAACAATTATTAGACTAGAATATTGAAATGTTCTTAAATAAAAATATTGAAATGAACGATAAATACATTAAAATGGTGTTCTGAGACATGATGGGGGTGCTCAGAAAATACCCCCATTTCACTTGATACGTTTCTCCTGATGAAATGAACTGTAGGGAAAAAAAATAAATTGACACATTTGGTCGACCAATCAGAATTTTGGTCGACTGAGCACGCATCAACCAATTAGTCAACCAGTTGACTTGGACTTAACAGCCCTAATGTCCTTTATGAACATTTTTATTTATTCAGAATACATATTTTTCAATCGGAAAACAGTAATTTCATTTAAATGCTCACAACAAGGTCTGCGGATTATTCTGAGAAAACATGTCACGAGGTTTAGAATAAAACACTGGTTTTTAATTTTTCTGATGTATTTTTGTTGCTTTGAGCATCGAGGACTTTTGCCATTTAGTCCAGTTGTACCAGACAGGAGGCAGACATCTCCACAGCTGATATCTCAAACATGTACCGCTCAATCATACAGTTAAAAACCATAACAGACTCTTTAGGTATGATGATATTCATCTGGACAGTTAGGACTAAACCAGAAATCAAAAGATGTTAATAAGTCTTTTTGTTTGGTTATTATTATTAAATTATTATTACTTTTGTTTTTATTCATGTTTACCGAAGCAAGCCTATGGCACAACAAAAAATGACCAAACACAGTGCTTTGTATAGTGGTCTGGATTTAAGTTTTTTTTTTTTTGTGGAATTGGATAACTCGAATCACTTGAGGAATCATGTTGGCCCCAAAGGGTTTTGCAGCACTTATCCCGGGCCAGCAGGTCAGCTCAGACTTCCCTCTCCACAGTTTCCAGCTCCTCCCGGAGATTCCAAGACCGGATGGGATATACAATGAATTCAGGCACATCAACATGTTTTTGATCATAGAGGCATTTCAACCAGTGAAAAAAACATTTTTGTTGGTGAGGGCCTTTCTGTGTGGAGTTTACTTGTTCTCCTGTTCATGCATGGGTTCTCTCCAGGCACTCCAGCTTCGTCCCACAGAACAGAAACCTGCCTATTAGGTTGATTGGTGACTCTGAATTGAAAAGTGCTTTAGATGATGGATGGATGCCTGAGCTGATATCATGTCCATAATGTTCTGTAGACTTTAAAATGGGTTTAAAATAATTCAGCAAAATTTAGATTTGTTTCAACTCAATTTACAGTTTCTAAAGTTGGCATGCTGTGTTCTTTGGAGACTGAAAATGTTGCCATGGGACAAAATACCACATGTATTGGTAATAACATAAGCCCCTTTTTAAGGCCTCTGCTCGAAAATGACACACTCATAAAGAAAAGAGTGTATCTCTGCAACCACGAGGTGTATTTCAATTATTTTGGTGTCATAATAAAAGTCACACTTGAGAGATTTATCCAGATGTGTAGTTATTAGTATATGTGTTACTGGAACAGAGTGAATGAAGATAGAAGTCAGAATAAGTTGACAATTTCATTGCCTTAAAAAAAATGTTGTGAATATCTCTTTGAAATGATGCTGGAGTGCCTGTTAAACTCTAAAAATGAATAATGAAATATTTAAACATCATCTCTGGAAAGTACTATTGTTATAAAGTGATGCAGAGCAAAATTAGAGAGGTTTAATAACAATATGGTCAGCGAGGATTTTGGAAAACACTTTTTCTTCTGTTTTTGCTGGAGAGCGTGCAGGCACTCCTGATCACTCTGTTCTCATCACTGTCTGTTTCTGTTCGCTTCCTCCCATCAGATCCTTCTTCCAGCCCAAGAGCAAAGATATCCAGAAGAAAACTGTGGATGAGTCTGTGAAAAAGTAAGATTTTATTCCCTAACTGCCTGTGGTATTAGTTTGTTTGTACCACACTCTAAAAAGGTGGATATGTGAGCGTTTTTAAATTGAGTTTGCCACCAGTTCTTGCACCAGTCGGGCTCTGTTGCTGTTTATTATTGTTTTTATAGATTTTTTTTGATTAAATCTGATATTTTGAAACTTAATTTCGCCAATATCTATTCTGATAAAACAAAATGACTGGAAACTTCTTTTTAGATTTCACCTACATATGTAAAAAGCACCCTTTTACCTTTTTAGTCTAGCTTTAGCTGATTATAGTTATTACTATTTCTTATTACCTTTTTAATTTATTGTGAGTCCTCTTAATCCGTTTTATTTCTATATTTCATTTCAGATATATTATTTGGAATTTTATTCTCTGTTTACTGCTTTTCTTTTTACCATCCTTCTTTCAGCTGCTTTTATAACAGATCTGGTTTTAAGTTATATCATTTTACCTTATTATTTCTTAAATTTTTATTTATTTAATTAATTAATTTACCTTTCTTTCCTTTAAGTATTTTTTTAATACGATTTGGTGTGATTTTTTATAATAATTTAAGGTTTAGCTCCTGTCTTTCCTCACTTTTAGTTAAGGATAAGGTTTCTTCAGTCTCCTCAGTGTTTTTATTCTGTTTTTCTGTTTAGAATTTCCTTTTCATGTCTTTGTGCGTTTGATTAATTTAGTATTTGTGTGTTTTATGTGGATTGTGAGAATAGTTGGGGTCTTTAATATTAATTTGTGCACAATTTTTTAACTTTTTTAACTTTTATTTCTTATGTGAAACACTTTCTGCCACACATTTTGTATGAAAAGTGCGATACCAATAAAGTTTGATTGTTTGAAAAATGTGTTTTTTACAGGAGCAGTAAAATCCAGCTTCAGCTGTAATTTTTAAATCTTCTGCAGAAAATAATTAGAATGAATCGATTTAATCAATATATTGCCGAGCCCTGCTAAGAGTTAAGTGAATGACGGGACAAATGAAATGATGCTTACCCCTTAGATTAAAGCCCCCTCTCTGGTTTTTACATTATTTTGTAAATTACAAGGTAACTTATTATGCAATGAGCAAATGAGCTTCTACTCTCACTTTAAAATTAGCATGCAAAAAAGTGTTTTTCTTGCATGAAACACGGGGTGTGTGTCATGATTGAGTGCATATTATGTTGAACAGTTATACTAGCATTTAGAAATTTCACCGTGGTTTACCAGTGTACCGCTAACCGTTACATCCCTAATTGAAAGCATATGGAATAGAAATTGGAGCCGGCTCTTGGTGGGTGGGAGAAAACATCTGTTCTCCGTATTAACACTTAAGCTAACGCACATCATATTTGTGAGCTCGAACCTTCTGATAGTTTGAGCATGGCTCTCATCTCTGAATCCTCCTGAATCACAGATCTCTGCTTCTGAAAGCTTTTGTTTGCAGTTTTATTCTAATCAAAAGAGGAGCTCTGTGCTCTGAAGATGCAGTTCGTTATCTGCAGACCGGATCATCTTAAAACTCTTTAAAGTCTCTTCTTTAATGGACTGATCCCTTCATCAGTGACCTCGCTTTACCACTCGCCTTGCTTTTACAACGATCCTGTTTTAACTGCTTCTCTATACTTCTGAATACTTAATGCAGCTCCATGTCGCAGTGTTTTTAATTTCACTTTATAATTGAGGCTGGCGTCTTTATTGATTTAAGTAAAGTGTGTTTCGCTGCTCTTCTCCAGGACTGTCAAAAGTCCCCTGAAGGTGCAGAATGGCGTCCAGGAAGCCGATACGCCCGTCAAGAAGGTTGTCAAACGGAGTCGTCAGATCCTGGACAGCGACGATGATGAAGCACCAGTCGTCAAGGAGCAAGTCCCCACCACGAAGGGCCAAGGCGAGAAAGACGCCACTGTTAAGACAGAAAAGGTAAGAGGCAAAATTATTATTTTATTTTATTTATTTTTAAAAAATCTATTTATCTTTCCTTACTTTATTTTCTATTTTTTCTATTTTTCCTTACTTTATTTCAATTTATTATGTTTTTTTTTTTTTTAATTATTTTTCTTATTTTATTTTATGATATATGTAATTTCACACTTTAACCAAGGTTCCTGCGGATCCTTGAAAAGTCTTAAAAGGCATAGAATTCATAATTCTAAAAATAAGACCTTAATTGGCATTAAAATGTCTTAAATCCAATTTTCAAAAGTCTTAAAAATTTGTCCACATTAGTAAGATTTATGTTAGATTGAACTAAAAAAAATTAAGGAACATTTATCTATTTTTCAAATATAATTCACAGATTTACAGTCATGGCAACATCGTGTAATCACAAAACAGTGATGTGGTTGCACCCGGATCTTACAGAGCAGACGCATGTCTTGATTCTACCTTCAGTGCCTGGAGAGAGAAAAAAATGAGGAAAAATTGGCAAAAAAAATCCAAAAGTGGCTTAGGAAAATTGATTATGGCAGCAAAATTGGGAATTAAATTTGAAATTAAATTTCAAAAACCATATAAAAATTCCAAAAATGGTTCTGACAGTGGCCAAAAAAGATGAATGGGGGCAAATTAGGTATAAAGTTTTAAAAACAGGTTAAAGAAAAGGTAAAAATGGTCCAAAAGTGGGACAAAGTATGTGAATAGATGTAAAAATGGGATGAAATTGCGAAAATTGGGTAAAAATGGTATGAAAGTGGAAAAGGGTTAATAAATAGGTGCAAAATAGGTATGAAATTGCAAAAAAATCCAAGAGTGGCTTAGGAAAATTTATTAGGGCAGCAACATTGGGAATTAAATTTGATTTTAAATTTCAAAAACCATGTAAAAATTCCAAAAATGGTTCCTACAGTGGCCAAAAAAGATGAATGGGGGCAAAATAGGCATAAAGTTGTAAAAATTGGGTTAAAAAGAAGGCAAAAAGTGATCTTTTATTTAAAATAAACATTGGGTTAAAATTGCCTCTAACCCAGGTAATTCATGTGGTGTTTTTGTTTGTTTGTTTCAATTATGGTTCGTTGTCGACTTGGTCTTAAATTTTATTTCAAATGGCCTTAAAAAAAGTCTTAAAAAGTCTTGAATTTAACTTGGCTTGAGCTGTAGGAACCCTGTTTAACATTACCTCCAGTGTTTTCTCGTTTTTAAATCTTTAACATGGCGTTTCCTCAGTACGCACTCGGTTCAGCAGTGTGCTTTATAATTTCTTTGTTTTAATTCATCTTTCTGTTTGTAAAGCACTTTGTTCTACTTTTTTTTGTGTGAAAAGTGCTTTATAAATAAAGTTTGATTGATTGACTGATTGAAAATGAATGGAGGGATGATGCAATCAGGAAGCGGACATCCTGTGAGATCCATCGATGAAAAGCTGTTGGTTTGGGATTATTAGTGATCAAGAGATGTTGTTGATTTTTAGGAATGTAGAACATAATCAGGGCAGTATCTGCATATAGTTGCATTAAATGTTGAGGGTTTCCACGCATCCTGGAAAACCTGGAAAGTCTTTGACCATTTCCAGTCATGAAAAACATTCGGAAATTAGTAAAGTTTTAAAAATTCCTGGAAAAGCTTGAACTGTCCTAGAAAGTTATTTACATTCCCTTTGCCTTGTTAGTGAATGGAAATCAAACATAAGAAATGAAATCAAAATTTGCTGGTAACTAATGCACTCTTAGCCATAAAATCTGAGTAGATAAAGTAATGCAAGTTAAGGAATGAATAAAAGAGCATCTGACTGCTGACTAACCCAACTTTAATTTAAAACACAATTAAATCGTACAGATGGTTATAGTCCTTGATAAACTCTCATACCCAAAGGTCAGCACCTTGTTTTAAATTTCAGGAATGAAATCGTCAAAAAATCAAAATTGTTTTGTATTTCTTTCCTGCTCTTGGTAAAATGAAGATGATTATGTTTAATGGGTACATAAAATCATCTTAAACTGAAACGTGGTAGGCTTTGTGATATCAGCAGATATGGTACCCTTGTCCAATGAATCGATATCTTATCGTTTAGTCATGAAACTGCTGATTTACACTCCTGCTGGAGGGGCAAATAATAAATCCAGGTTTAATCTTTAAATCTTCTGTAACTTGGAATTCGAAATAATCCATATACACTGCCTGGCCAAAAAAAAAGTCACCACCTGGATTTAACTAAGCAAACAGGTATAAGCCTCCTATTGGATAATAATTGCATGGGTGATTATCTTTCAACTAGGGATGCACCGAAATGAAAATTTGTGGCCAAAGCCAAATAAAATATATACACTTAGCTGAATACTGAATATCCAATGCGGAGGCTAAGTCGTTCACGATATTTTTTAATAGTGCATAAATAGCTTAGAATGCATTTTTAGACATGTTTTTAAAAGAAAGTAATTGTTTATTGAATTTTAAGACTTTTTTAATATTCCAGTAGCCTTTACTTTTCAAAAAAGCCCAACAAAGTTTTTAATTCGTATTAGGCCTTCAAACAAAACAAAACATGCATTAATAAAAGAAACTTAAGTGCATTAAAGTGGATTAACCTGCAACAAATGAATTATTGTCCTTTCAACACAAGTCTGCTTAGCCACAGTCACACGCAATGACGTATTCGATTTTGTCATTGCGCCACACGGTACTATTCGGCCTTGCACCGAAGACCAAATATGCCTTTTTTTGCAATATTCGGCCACCGAATATTCCCTGCATCCTTACTTTCAACCGGAAACAAGTTATTTAACCCCAGCTAATACAATGAGTAGCTTCTCATTTCTTAAACAGCCATGGTAAAGACACATCCTGTGGTCGTGGAAAAGATGTTGGTCTGTTTAAGAAGGGTCAAATCATTGGCATCAAGCAGAGAAAACATCTAAGGAGAATGAAAAAACCACTAAAACTGGGTTAAGAACTGTCCAACACATTAATAAAAACTGGAAGGATAGTGGGGAACCATCGTCTTTGAGGAAGAAATGTGGTCAGAATAAAATCCTGAATGATGATGACCAGCGAATCACTTCAACGTTTGGCCAAATCAAATCGAATAAAAACAACAGTAGAACTCAGGGGTGTGTTTAATAGTGAAAGTAAGAGCATTTTCACACACACAGTGTGAAGGGAACTCAGGGGATTGGGACCGAACAGCTGTGTAGCCTTAAGAAAACCACTAATCAGTAAGGCTAACCAGAAAAAAGGCTTCAGTTTGTTAGGGAGCATAAAGATTGGACTGTGGAGGACTGGAAGAAGGTCATGTGGTCTGATGAGTCCAGATTGACCCTGCTCCAGAGTGATGGGAGCATCAGGATAAGAAGAGAGGCAGGTGAAGTGATGCACCCATCATGCCTAGTGTCCACTGTCCAAGCCTGTGGGGGCAGTGCTGTGATCTGGGACAAATCTTTGACGTTGCAGAAGCTTAGAGAAACAAGTGAATGTGACTGTAATCAAAGCTAAAAAGCAAAATATTAGAGTGTGACCTTGTTTTTGTGGCAATTTTTTTTTTGGCTAGGCAGTATATACAACTATACCTCCCAGCCCTAATTGATAGTAAGAACTCACGTACTTGAGTGCAGTAACTTGTTCAACAGAACATGTTGATCCGTGCTGATGAATAATGCAAACAGAGTGTTTGAGGAGTTTCAGCAGGAAGCACTGATTCACTTCTGTGCTTCAGGACTCGCACTGCAGCTCGATCGACGGCCTCATAGGATGTCTTTGTGATGAAAAGCCAAGCAGAAACACTTTCATCCTGTAAGTGTGTGGCTTTATTGTCGCAGTGCATCAATTACCAGCGCGCCTCATTTTCTCCTGCTCGGCATAAAAATGACTGTAACAGCGCGTAACCAATCAAATGTTCTGAATCATTGTGCACCTGCACAGCCTGAGTCCGGTCGGAGCTGCTGTAGGTGTATCCGTGCCTTTTGTTTATCGCTGCAGCACAAAGGCTCCGTAATCTTACAGTGATTCACCACCTTGAATGCATTTGTCAATAAGCCACATAATGAAAGGACCTGATTATCGGCTCGGGCCGTCACTCGCCCACCTGTTGCTTGATGAACACCTCGATTAAACGCCCGTTCATTTTATTTGTTGTGTGTCAGAAGTGATTCATTAGCTCTTCACTGAGGGTAGAGGTTGTGGCTGATTCATGATGCCCAACGTCACTTTTATGTTGTAACAACTATTTCATATTTAATATCATTGGATACTGATTTGGAAACTCATACTGCAGCTCCACGACAGATAAATACTGCAAATAAATGTTTATAAGTAAGATATGATCCTTTTTCAAGTGTATCGTGGGCGTTTTCTGCCTTTATTGACCAGAGAGAGACAGAGGATAGGCTTGTGAAAAGGGAAGAGAGAAGGGAATGACATGCTGCAAATGGGCCTCAGGCTGGATCTGAGCCTGGTTGATCACCAGGCTGTGTCCATGTTTCGAAAAGAGCTACATTCTCTGTGTAGGGCTTAGGCTTGTGCTCAAAATATCGATGCGGCAAAATATCGTCATGCACTCCTTGGGGACACGTATCGATACGGATTCTACAGAATCGACACGGCCTCAATTTAACAGTGGCACATTTCAAAGTAGAAGCCAAGTTACATGATGAAGCACATGGTCAAAATTTGATTATAGGTCTACCATCTTGGAGGACCTGAATTTGATTTTTTTTCAAGTTACAGAATCATTTAAAACTCATCCTTGCTCTTTTTCTTCCCGTAATGAAAAACAAAACTTGTCGAGAATTTTGTGAAAAGTGTAGTAAATGTTCACAATTTAGGTGTATCGGGATACATATCGTATCGTGAGATAACTGGAAATACCCAGCCTTAGTAGGGCTGGGCAATATATTAATCAAATTGATTAAAAACTAATTTCTGAAAAAGATTTGAAAACTGAAAATCCAGGTTTTTACGTACTCAAGTTGTAAGTTGTTGCAATGTTTGAAAATATAAATACTGAAAATGTACTGTTTTTATGATGGTAGGCCCTCTGCATAAGTTTAGACATGTATTTGTTTTTAAAATTATGTGTTGATTTACTGTGAAAATAGCTCAGCATTCAGTGTTTACGTAGAGAGGCCTGCTGACAACATGATCAGCTTATAAAGACATGAGATTTAATATGTGAGGGTATTCTGTTTAGTTTTTTAATACATTTTGAAACTAGAAAAGCACTTGGAGAGCGCAGACCTGTGCCACAGTCCTCACCCCATTGCAATTTTACTATAAATATTAGTCCTACGTTTTTTTTCATCCAAATATTTAGATTCCTTGACCATGAAAACATATCATTAGCAATTGGATTCATAATGATATCTATTTTAGTTCAGTAGTTTTTTACGAAAATCACATTTTTTGTGATGGTGGATCCAGATGGTGATCCAGATCACTCCCAAAATCTAAAAACTTCATCAAAATCTGTCCAGGACTTTTAGAGTTATTTTGCGAACAGAGAAGCAAACAAACTCACAAAAAAACAAAAACAAACTAACAGACACCAGCAATTACTTAACCTCCTGGTGGAGGTAATTAAAGGCGGTAATTAAATTTAATATTAGCATAGTTTGCGTCAACTGCATTTGTGTGTAGAGTTGCTGAAGAGTTTATCTGATGACTGTAGGCAGAGGCAGGCTAACACAACCCATTGACTCTCAGTGTTTGAGCTAAGCTAATTGTTACTGCAGCACAGTCAAAAGAATAAAGTCTACCTGCTTGTCATGGACTCACATTTTTTTTTCAGTGACTTAAGATGAGTGTCCAGTATTTGAAAATTGAGCTCTGACTTTTGTGTGAAAACCAAAATGACCATTTTTTCCAACCTGATTTTGACTCGGTAAAGATCAGACCAAGCTGACAAATTTTTTTCTTTAACACTTACGATGTCATGGCACTGTCACTTCCCTCATCATTGTCCTTATTGTCCAGTTTCACGCTTTATTCCACACTTTCCTACAAATTGTGTTTCCTGTAATCTTATTTTTTGGGTGAGTTTCTCCTTTACAAATATTTCACCAGTGCAGACCCGCTGCTCCCCAGTCGGTGATTCTGCTTTGTACCACAATCTGGTGATTACTTTTTTAAATAGCAGATAATAGAATTTTAACGAGGTACTTATCTTTTCCTTGCATTATATTGTGTGATAAGTTTCCCAAATACAATATTTCAAATCATTTATGCTATCACATATGATATTTTTTGCAAGCTGTGTCATATTTCATCTCAGTACCCCTTTTAAGAATATTAAAAATAGCAATTTCTTCTCTATATAAAATGCTGGTAACACTTTCTATGAAGGTCTCGTTTATAATGCATTAGAAGCACATGCATAAGACGTTATAATGCATGTATAATGCTTCATAAGTGTCATTATAATGGTGTATAACCATGTATAAGAACTTGTACCAAGGTTTATAAAGTATTACAAGTGTGGACATAATGTATTATAATCAAGCCTCTATAATGTTTTATACCTGCATACTCTGTGCAGGTATAAAACATTAAAAAGCCTATAGCCTTATAAAGCCTACATTATAAAGCCTTTATAAAACATTATAAAGGCTTGATTATAATACATTATGTCCACACTTGTAATACTTTATAAACCTTGGTACAAGTTCTTATACATGGTTATACACCATTATAATGACACCTATGAAGCATTATACATGCATTATAACGTCTCATGCATGTGCTTCTAATGCATTATAAACTAGACCTTTAAAGGAATATTTCACCCAAAGAATGATATGCCTTAATTTTCTACTCACCCTCATGCTGAGCAACACTCTGGAGCACTTTTTTGATGTCTCAAATGCAGCCAGAGGTCCGGGGTGATTTTCGCTGTGAATAAACCTCCATCTAACAGGGGACGACAGAGCCCGAAGAAAAAGGTCCATAAAAGTCCACAAAAACGTGCCTATTTTCCTCCATACTGCTCGTCCGCTGTAATCCAAGTTCAAACGAGGTCATTTATACATTTTTCGAGCCTAAACAGTGCTATAGCGCATTCTCGCGAGTATTCAGCGAGGTGCCGCCTCCTGCACCACGCCTCCCGCCTGTCCTGAGATGCGTCAATTAATTGAAGTCGAAAGCAGGTCACATTTTTCGAGGGCCTAAACAGTGCTATAAGCGTACTTCACGTTACTGCGTCTGTCTGGCGCTTCGCAATTACTGCGTCTGGATTGGTCTGCGGCGGCTGCGTGGCTCTGTAGATTGGAGGGCTTCATCGAACTCCAGGCTGGATTTGGATGCGGACACGAGGCAGTATGGAGAAAACTATGGCATTACTGGAACGGCAAAGTGTTACCAAAATGCCTGTCACAATCACATAACTTCCTGTGTCCTTTATACAATCTAGGGGCTTAAAATGTGCATTTTTCTGAACTAAAATGGCTACACCTCTACTCCTTGAGGTAAAAAATGAAAAAAAGACTTGTCCACACCCATCTTGTTTTATTTTTAAGTGTTCGTTGTCATTTCAATCAATCAATCAAACTTTATTTGTATAGCACTTTTCATCCAGGACTTTGTAATACAAAGTGATTTACATGGGGAAAAAGATAAAATGAAGTAACAATAAGCGAAATGAAAAGCAAAAAAATGCATAAAATGAAAACACAAGACCCCGCAACCCCGACCCCGATATAAAAAGGAATTTCTAACAGAAAACAAAATTAGAGGACTGAGGAAACACTATCTTGAATTAAAAATGAGGAAACACTGGAGCTAAAACTAAAATAATAGTTAAAAATACTAGAAAAATGCTAGAGGGTAAGGTAAGTAAACATGTAAATAAATAAAATAATAGAATATACAATAAAAGTTAGATAAGTAATATAGTTAAATGAGACGGCGTAACATCAGGTGCATAATAAAATCAGCTAAAATAGGATAATAGAAGGAAAAGCATTTAAAAAAGTTTAAAATTCCAAATAAATCTGAACTGAAATGTAGAAAAAAAACAGAATAAAATGGTTAAAATAAGTTAAAATTTAATGTGAAATAATAATAAATATAATCAGCTTAAAGCCAGATCAAAAAGGTCGGTCTTGAGTTTCCTTTCAAAAAAAATTAAAAGGAGATAAGTTAAGACCTCCTTTTGCTTCACAGGTGTATGCACCCCATTTACATTCTAGCTATATGATTCAAAGTCGACACCATAATGGAATGTAAAGCATGAAAATCTCAATACTCTTTTATTTTTGGGCAACATGATCTCCTGGCTGTTGTGTAGATACAAATTTATTTTAAGTCATAAAAAATCTGAGAATATTCTTCCAGTTAAACTCTCTCCAAGCTCTGGAGCTGGTGGCCGTGCTCTGCGGTTTACACATCCCAAACCATTCTTCTTCTTCTGTAATTTCATGCTGACGTGTTTCAAGTGCAGCCCCCTGACCTGACTTTGAAAGGTGGTCTCCAGCCTGCCTGGAGTGGAGCTCCCGTCTCCCCTGATTCTTCTTTCTTCTCCCAGCAGCCCCCTGAACGATGCGCTTCATCGCACCACAAACTTGTTTTCTCACTGATGGAGGTGTGTGTCATGCAAGGGCTGCTATTGTTTTCCAGCACTTTTGTAAAAAGTAGAGATACCGTGCCTCAAAGATTTCGTGGAAGTTTTCTGCTCCTTTGTATTCGGCTTTCAGCTCTTGGGTGTTGACAGGTCATCGTTAGACTCCTCGAGACTCTAGAATCTTCTTTTTTCAGCAGGAGCGAGGTTAGATGATAAAAGCAGGCCAACGTGCTTCAGAGGAAACTCACTGAGACAACCGCACAACTACTTCAGTTTTATTCTTGTCAGGTTAAGATAAAACAATTCAAGAAATTAGTCTTAATCTGAAACCTGTTTATCACTATCAGAAGGTATGAACTAGGGATGCACAATATTATCAGTTAGATATCGGTATAAAAAGTAAAGTATGGACATTGTCCCATATTGCATGATGGTCATAGCCTTGCTGAGCAGACAGACGTGCCTGATTCTGAAATTCTGCATATCATGTCTTACCAGCCTCCATTGTCCAACAGTTTCACTTGGCAAAATGCTTTAGGGCCCAATCAGGGAAGAGAGGCGGGAGCAGCGGGATCTGCGGATGTGACGACTGGGGCTGGGTTAAAAAAATCAATTTAATCGATTTTCATCGATTTCCCTTTAAATGGTTCATAATCCATCCATAAAATCCAAAGATCGATCTTGTATCGTGGGTAGTTTTTTCTTCATTGGACGGTCCGAGAAGCAGCCTGATGTATCAACTCTGCTAGTCTCGCGTTTAGTGCTGCTTTCCACTGAACAAGATCTCATGAGATGTTACTGCAAGCAGTCAAAAAAACATGGCAGAAGCGAGCAGCACTATAGGGGCACCACCGGAGAGTTTAAAAGTTGATGTTTGGACATATTTCAGATTCAACAAGCATGAAAGAAAAGACAAGTTGGACAAAAAACAAGTAACTTGCAGAATATGCATTAATGTATATCATTAATATGTGATTAATGTAACTGCTTTGGGTTCAGTTCTTAATGTAAAAACAGTTGTAATAATGTACCAGGTCAAAAAGTCATTTACAGCATTATTTTACTGAACAAATTTGGAATGGTGAATCGAATCGATTTGAGACCTGGTAATATCGAATCGAATCGATCCAGAAAATCTAAATCGATACCCAGCCCTAGTGACGACAACAGGAAGTGACCTGACAGGAAGTGTTTGAAAATAATGGCAGCTAATGTCGGTTCGCCTGTGGTCATCATGGTTACTCGGTAATACTTGGTGAATTATACTCACTTCATAAGTTTACTTCGTAGGGATCGTCTTTGACGAGGTTCATGTCACATATAAGTGTTAAATGATAAATCTGTGTGGTATAATTTAATGTGAAATGGTACTCTTAAGGTAGTTAAGCTAATGGCTAACAAGGGCAAATAACAGATAACAGCCATTAACTGTTGTTTGCCCTTGTTGACTGTTAGCCGCTACGTTTAGCCGCTGGGTGTGCTACGTCATAGCAGGGTTGCTTGATATGGATTGGTCTGTGATGAGTGTGATTGGCCGAATGATTGCCCATCACGAGCTGCTGTTGTTTTTGAAGGTTCTGCCCCTGAAAACAATTTGCAGGGCTCCTTCCCAGATGGATTATTGGAATATTTCCAATATGGAACTGTCCATCTAGTGTTGGGTTATATCAGCCACACATATTGGCTGCAATATAGGCAAATTACACAAACCCTGTCATCACTGCATGGGTGCATATGAAAATTAACAGTTTCATTTTTGCAAGACTTAAATGCTGTCTTTCTTGTTTCACACCTGTTTTGTTAAATCGGTGATCTTGACCAGAATTATCAGTTTCTGCAATAATAAATTAAAAAATATTGGCAGATCGGATATCAGCAAAAGTCCAATATAATGAACATTTTTGCCAGTATTTACAGCAGATGTTTTTGCCATAAAAGTTGGTCGTGTAAATCTCATATAGGCTGCTGTATTGGCAGAAATGAAAAATATACCAGGACGTTTTCACAACCACTGCTAAATGTTCACTTAAATGATCATTTATTGAAGAATAAAAGTTTTTTTCTTGCTTTACATTTGTTTTTTCTTCAAAAGACTGTCCCCATGAAGGAACCAGGCCAGTTTTAACGGAGTGGAGGCTTTGTGCGTTTGACAAACAGTTTTGGTATTTTCAGTAATAAGCTGTGAAATATTGGCATATTAGATATCGGCAAAAATCCAACATCATGCATCCCTAGATTTGAGAATAGCATTTCCAATGATGAATCCATGTTTACAAGATTTTACGCTCTAATTTGCAACACAGAACACATCAGCCATTGCCCTGGTTTTATTTATTCTGAAGTGTATTGTTTAACCTTAAATTGATAGATAGGAGAGACGGTGAATAGGCTCATGAAAGGGGGTTAGAGAGAGCAGCATATCCAGGATGTACCTGGTTACTCACTGCTCTAAACCATCACCCCCTGATTTATATTTTTAAAGCATTATAATGGCTTCAAAGAGTCTTTGCTAGCTAACAAGGACAATGGAAATGGATGATCATTTTGTTATTAGCTGTAATTCACACACCAACCACAGCCATAGAGACGAACTCAATCAGATCATTTGATTAGAAGGAAATTCACAAGATTATACGTTAGAAGTTTGGTAGCTTTAAAGAGTTAGTTCTGTTTTTTATCAGCACCCATATTTACTCGCGCCATGCGCCTCGAGAAACTCCACTTCAAAAAAACGGAACTATCCCTTTAATGTCAAACTGACATGTCTTTCTTTATTCATCTAAAACTTAAAAAAAGCCCATCCAATGATTTAACACACGAGTCCACACACATGTATGTCAACACAAGCAGTTTGAGAAGAGGCAGAATGAAGGAAAACAGCAGAGGTGGGAGAAAGTCACTGTTTTGCAAGTCTCAAGTAAGTCTCGAGTCTTTAAACCCAAGTCTCTAGTCAAGTCTCAAGTAAAGACGTGCAAGTCCAAGTCGAGTCTCAAGTAAAGACAAGACAAGTCCGAAGTCATAGGCTTAAAATTTTCAAGTCCTTCCAAGTCACAAGCACCGTTGACCACATAAAAAAACCCAATAAAAACCAGGACAGTTTTGTCACTTTATAAAAAACAACCAGGACAGTCAGGGCAGGACATGTCATGGGTAAAAAGGACACTTGGTCACCCTGGGCCTTAACTTTACAATTGTTTTCAGCTAACATCAGTCTCAGTTTTTAGCCATGGCGAGTTTATGAGCGAACATATACCATTGTTGCATATAACGGATGCTAAGCTAAAGTTACCCAAAAGGATCTCACAACAGGTACCAGACCAACTTACCTTTCTTTGTGCAGCTTCAGGTGCTGAACAAAGTTTGACGTCATCGCCTCTCAATCTGTTTTTCTCACGCTGCACGTTTTGCAAACAGCAATTCGTTTTTTGTTTATGACATCGTAGTTTGTGAATGCAAATTAAATTATCCTCTGTTGCATGGTTCTGCATTTCTAGGTTGTTCCCACAGTCCTGCAGCCTTGCACTCAGGGAAGTAACTGTATAATCCACACCCTCTTTGTTTATTCTTCTAAACCCTGATTGGATGTCAATAGATGCATTCAATGGGGCAGATTCTGTGGGAAAACATACTGTATTGCTGGAAATGACAAAAAATCAGTCACTTAGTCGAACACTTTGAATGGGAGCACATTTTATTCAACAGTCTTACTGAAAATTTAAAGTATTTTCAAGTCATCAGACTAAAGTCAGAGTCAAGTCCCGAGTCACTGATGTCAAAGTCCAAGTCGAGTTGCAAGTCTTTGATGATATTGTCAACTTGAGTCCAAAGTCATCAAAATTGTGACTTGAGTCTGACTCGAGTCTGAGTCACATGACTCGAGTCCACACCTCTGGAAAACGGTTACCTGGCCCTGCCCTTCCTGACAAATCAGACCAAATATTAAAATAAATTAAATACTGCTGTCAGTATGCATGTCATGATATAAATACAATAGTGATATTATTGTAGTGTCAAGTATGTTAAATGGGGCCCTATAAAATCAGTGATCATGGAATCACGGAATTAGGCATTAAGCGTGGAATTCAATATAAACACAGAATACAACGGAAATGGCCATCATTTTACATAAAAGTGTTTTTTTTTCTGACTAAAATGGAACGTTTCTCTCAGGAAAAGGTCCCAAGGGGGATCACTGATGCTGTGGACTGTTCACGTCTCACTTCCTCTCCCCCTGCTCCCTCCATCATTAACAATGTCAGAATGTCACGGCTGACCCTGTGTTCACACCAAAAAGCCATCTGAGCATCCTCTGCGTCAGGCTGCCGTTCATTTTCAATGATCTCTGGCATCGAGCGGCGTGATGCGTACGACACGAGCAATTTTGAGCTACTCACAAGTTGGTAAAGGAGCTATAAAACTTTGCTAACTCCAGAGGAAAGGGCAGAGCGTTTTCACAGTGATTATTTTGTGTCAGGAGATAAAATTTTTCTGCAAATTTAGTCAACATACTGTTGACTGGACTGGTAAAGATGCATGTGAGGACCACCTGAAGAGTGAGTGACTATATCTCATTACTTTTCACAGTGCTTCAGGGTTAAATTTGCATAAATTACTAAAACAACATATTCTCACAAAATTTAAGCAGAAAAAACAAAATATGGGGAAAAAATAAAACCAAATTTGGGAAAAAATAACAGATTTTTTACAGGGCCGTAGTTAAAGTATAAATAAGAGTGAAGATTTGGGTCATTCATGTAGACTATCATGATTATAAAACATTGTCATGACTTCACCACAGACCTTATTATAAGCAATTATTCAAGATCACGTTGAAAAATTCAACAGGCTGTAATCAGCACAGGATGGCCCACAAAAATCCATCAAGAAATTAAAAAATCACTCTATTCTGCTCTTCTTTTCCAGGGGGATGACGTATTCAAGGCCGTTCCCACCCCTCTGTCTCCTCCACCTCCCCCTGCCACCCCCAAGACCCCTGCCACTCCTGCCACACCTGCCACCCCGGCCTCTTCAGCCTCACCTGGGACCCCCAGCACCCCGAACTCCATCTCACCCTCTGGGATTGTGAAACGCAAAACAGGTGAGTACAATAAAGTCATATTCCTGTTTAGGACTGAATGATTTATCCTTTTTTTTTTATTATTATTTTTTTATTAACATTTACAGGTTTCCACTCCTTCACTGATCTGACAGATTAAACCAACGCTATGTAGTTTTTACCACCCTTGTATATTTCTAGAGTCATTGTGATGTTACATCGCCTTACAACATGGTGAATGACACCTCTGTCAAGGTCTGAGGGTCTGTATCACCTAAACTGGCACTATGTAACTTCAGTGTGGATGGTAGGAAAACTTGCACAGTAAAAACTTACATGTTTTCACTGCTTTGACTGCTTTATAGCAAACGTCACTCCCCCCTTGAGCCGAAAGGTGCACGTTGGGAAAAGGACATTGTAAAGCAGTTTTTGAATTTTTAAATCAGGTTTAATGAACAGAATTTAGTTTAAATATGCTTCTATTTTCCGAATGGAAAGAGGGACCTCTGGCTCATACTCCTGCACAGTAGATGGTGGTAATGCTCCCCTGATGCTGGATACCACCCACCGTTAAACACGAAGAAGAAGTAGAAGAAGAAGAAGAAGAAGAAAGCTAAATGTAGAGTTGTTATCATGGCGGAAGCAGCAAAAAGCAGAAGAAAAGAAACGAAAGGAAAAGTTTTATAGGAGGAGCCGAAAAAGAAAAACGGGGGAGTAACAAGGTAGATGCCCAGACAAGGATAAGCCTTCATTCACTCACTGGCGTGAGCTGAAAGACGAGGGATATCTGACCGATGTTGATTTGGCCCTGTTATTGTTTCACTTGTAAGTACGTGATGATTTATTCAAATAGAAACATGATCAGACTGAACCTTATCAGTCCACATGGTTTATTTGTCTCTCTGGAGGTCCTGTCGGCTTCTCCTCCCTCTGTATGTCAACAAATGCACGTTGGCATACGACAGTGCAGTTCCACTCAATGACCACAGAGGCCACTAGAGAGCTGAAAGCCAGAATCTTACACAGTGCAGCTTTAATTTACCAATGGTACTAAATATCATTTCTTCAAATACAGGCGAGAAAAGTTTAAATAAAAAGAGAGAATAACATTACAGGATTGTACAACAATAGTCATGACACATGACATTTTAGATGATACATCTACTGTCCCCACACCAGACCACAGAGCCCTGAAGTTATCGTTTGGAAACTCTCAGGCCCCAAGTAAGCTATGAAAGGTCTCCATATTTTATAAAAATGAAAAGGTTCCTCTCTTAAATTAAAGCTGAACACTTCTAATGGCATGAAAACTAGCACACTACTTATCCTCTGAGTGATGCTAGAAGGTTCCTCTGACACCCACTTCCATAAAACACATCTTCCGCACAGAAAAGAAGGATTTTCTGGAGTTTTAGTGAATTTGGAGTATTATGCATGGCAAGAATGCATGATACGGAGGAAATGTTTACTCTTTAACCTAATGCACTGCCTGGCCAAAAAAAACTCCACCTGGAAATGGATAGAAGCCTCCTATTGGATAATTACTGCATGGGTGATGATCTTTCATCACCCATGCAGTAATTACATTTCATTTTGTACACAACCCAATAACCACAATAATTTGTGTTCCTCAACTTCTCCAAAGTAGCTTCTTTTTTGAACTTTGACACCAGCTGGGGATTGATCGCTTTTCAGCCTGGAGCCGGTTTACACTTGATTACTTGTTAGCAGGAGCCTAATGGTTCCAATACTCATTATTTCACAACAAGAGCAAAACAAGACATTTATCATAAAATGAACGCATGAGAAGTTCCTTCCCGAGAAAACCGCCGCGCTCATCCTCCACCCCAGCGCTTCATTTATCTCCTCACTCCCTGGAAGGGTGTCAACCAGCAGTGGACTCGATTGCCTTGTCATTTCATCTCATCTGCTGATCCACACGCTCCTCGGAGCTTCCATCATTATTTTTCTGCATGTATTTACATTATGGTAATAACATTATCCCCGCATTGTCTTGCAGTGAAAAGTTTCTGCTGACTTAATGGAACCAGCAGAGCAAGTCGACTTATTACAGCAGCTGATTGTTTGCGTTTCTAATGGTTCCTTTTTATATTTTCAGGCTTTGGTAACTTTCTTCAAAAACTCAGAGCTTGAACATGTGTAGCCATGATTATTTTATAGCCACTGTCTGTACCTGACAGCTTGGGCGTTTCACACACAGACGCACATGAGAGTGAAAGAGAGCTGTTTTCTTTCTGCTGTTCAGATTCGTTCTTAGTAAATTTTAAATGAGGTGTAGATGGTAACAACTCTGCATCAAAATTATGGACCAAGTGGATTAAAGGAAAGAAGGATATTGTAATACTTCTGCCTTCTGTGATGTGAGGACACTCTAGTTATATCTGTCTCTTTATTTGCATCAGTCCTACTTTTTTAGTACAGCAGATTTTTAGTGTTATATGATAGGGACTAGAGATGGGTCCATGATCCCCTAGAGTAGGGCACACATAAAGATTATCTGGCTGTGTATGTCTCGACTTTCCCCTTCCCCACCAAGGATGGTAAACACCAGATTATCTCATGTCTTAGAAGATTATCTTGTGGTCTGACGTGTTAAAGCAGCACTATGTAAGATTCCAGCTTTCAGCTCTCTAGTTCCCTCTGTGGTTGTTGAGTGTAACTTCATTGTTGTACACCAACCTGCATTTGTTGACATACAGAGGGAGGAGAAGTGGGCCGACAGGACGTCCCAAGAGACAAATAAACCATGTGGACTGACAAGGTACAGTATGATCATGTTTGTTTTCGAATGAATCATCATGTACTTACAAGTCCAACAAAAACAGGGCTTAATCAGCATCAGTCAGACATCCCTCCTCTTCTTTCAACGCTGGGCCAACGTTTATCCCCGTCTGGGCATTTAGTTTGTTACTCGCCAGCTTTCTTTTTGTTGTCTCCTCTGATATAACTTTTCATTTCTTTGGGTTTTTTTGCTGCTCTCGCCATGACAACAGCTCGACATTTAGCTTTCTTCATCTTCTTCTTGTTTAATAGCAGGTGGCATCCATGTCAGTGGAGCATTATTGCCACCTACTGTGCAGGAGTGTGAGCCAGAGGTCCCTCTTTCCATTAGGAAAATTAGAGTGTATTTACTTTATACTAAATTCTGTTCATTGATCTGTTTTAAAAACCAAAAACTGCTTTACAATGTCCTTTTCCCAACGTTTAGCTTTTGCCTAGAGGGGGAAGTGACGTAAGCCGTAAAGCAGTGAAAATTTGTAGTTTTTTAGTGTGGATGTTTTCCTACCGTCCACACTAAAGGTAATTCGTGCCAGTGAAGGTGATACAGACCCTCAGACCATGACAGAGGTGTCATTACACCTGTTGTGAGGTGATGTACCATCACAATTACTCCAGAAATATGATATTAGAGTGGAAAAACTATGTAGCGTTGGTGATGTCCCAAATTATTGTCCCAAAAATCGGCTCTGAAACAGGTTGGACCGACAGTCGTAAATATTAAACATGTTCAGTATTGATAACCAAAATCTTCATGAGTGTGGAGAAAGTCATTGTGACTCCATGGATTGTGACGTGATTGTAGCCAATCAAGAAGCGAGCTGACTGAGGAACAAGGAAGCAGATGTAAATAAAAAGCAAGCATGGCTGATCTGAAACATAAAGTTTGATGGATCTCAGAAATGGAGGACCAGCTCACGTGTTCAGGCTGTCTCCAGGATTTTCTCCTCAGTCTTCTCTTTTTTAAGTTCATGATTTTTCCATCAAAAATAGTCCCAAAACCACGATCACTCTCTTCTTCTCATATGTCCTCTGCCATGTTATGTTTTCTGGTTGTTGCTGTTTCTTCTTCTTCATTTTTGTCCGATCACGTTTGATCAGATTTCTGTTATGGGAGACTAGATTCTGGATTAGAGCACACCACACACAACTGTTCAATGCCTGATTTTTTTTAATCTTCATGTGAGGGGGATAAAACATCTCTTCAGATTTAGAAAATCCTAACATGTGGAACCTGCTTGAAATAAAAGCATTAAAGGCAACGCTCACTCACAGTTTTGAATTGGTTGTCATTGCTCACTTAAAAGAGCTTTTTAAAAAACTGGACTCGTTCAGGAATGTAAGATCTCTTATGAAAACCACCATATGTAAGCCAACAAAATAAAGCCTCTGTTTAGTAGTGGAAGAAGATAATATGATACAGTGTTTCCTCTAGGTTCATTGCCTTGGGGCGGCGGGTTCGGGGTTGCGGGGGGGGGGTCTGTCAATAATGCTCCATAATATCATAATTAAAGACCATTTAGATCTGAATAAATAGTGAGCACTGTGGGCACACAACTACAACATTCTCAAAAGAATTTAAAATAAACTGCATAAAGTATAAAAAGTATTTAAAAAAAACAGGAAGAATGTAACATTTCATGTAACCATGTAAGCTCAGCAGGTGGAGAGAAGATGAATCATAAAGTCATAGCAAGTGACTGACAATGAGGAGAAACTACATGCTGAAAGTTTCCTACACTGCTGCTAGCTGTGCTTCCGTCTTAGTAAGGACAATTGGCTTAAAATGCTGAGATTTTTGCTTGGGGAGATTGTTTGGTAAGCTTCAGGTCATCCATTAATGTTTGTTTAAATTGGGTTTTTTTATTATATTTTTTTACCGTTATGGTCGCTCCTTCATCCGCCGCCTGATTGTGAGTGTGTGTGTATGTCTGTATGTGTCGTGTGTGTGTCTTCATCATCCCCTTCACACAACGCGCCGCTTCCAGTCATTTCAATGAGGGACAGGCGGCAGACAGCACGCGGGTTTGGACCGGCCATGTAGAAGCGGTTGCCGCCCGAAGAGCACGCCAAGACAGATTTTGTCCTGCTGCTCAGAAACCAGCGTTTTTAACTTTCTGGCTGTAGTCGCCTGGCAGCAGCAAATCATATCGTACTATCGAAGAACTGGACGTGAGGAAGCATTTCTACTGAATTGTTTTTAGGGAAGGGAGTGTCATAGTAGTATGTCAGAGTGAGCATCTTCAGAGTAGACGATCTTTGTAATGTTAACGCTGCTAAGGGGGAGCCCGGGGATTGGCTGAGGGTAACGGAAGTGTAGACTGAGAGAGAGAACTGCTAACTGTATGACACGCTGTTTGAGTCTGTTAAAAAGAGAATTAATGATTCAGAAGTTATCGGCTCGTTCTATGACAGGGAGTGTTGTGAGACACTTTTAGGTGGCCTCTGCTCTGACGTTCGCTGAATCACCGGCCTGCGTTGGCAGCAGCCTCAATAAAGACTGCATGTGGGGGGACTCCGCCTGCAGAGAGACAGTTTGGTTGCCGCGCGGCTTATCGGTGTTGCACAAGAGGAGCGAGGGAGGAGGCGTTTTTCAGAGCGGAGAGGAAAAATGCATTTTATTAAATGTAAGCAAACCATAGCGACACAACTATGGGCAAGATAGTTATTTGCCTAAGCACCCGCGACACCCGATTTAATGCAGGACTCTGATGTGAAGGCAGCGACATGATGCTGCGGTGGTGTATTTACAGTTTTTTAAAAAAAATTGCAGGAGCGGCGGGTAGCCGCTCCTAAATGAATGTAGAGGAAACACTGTGATAATTGTAGGAGATAATGTAACATAAAAGAGGGAAAAAATGATTGACAACAAACATATTGGATCATTTAGAGTTGCTGAAGAGTTTATCTGATGACTGTAGGCAGAGGCAGGCTAACACTACCCATTGACAACTAGTGTTTGAGCTAAGCTAATTAGCTGTGGGGGAACTCCGCCACACTCTTGTTCTTTCTGCTTGGACATGGAGTGAGGCAAGATGCAAAAGCAGCAAAAATGTCGGAGTGTTCCTTTAAGATTTTCTCGCTCACGGCTAATGATTTGAAAAATCAGTAATGACAGTCAAATACATCACAAATAGGGGAAAAAAATCCAAGATGGGCAGTCGTGTTCTATTATTCTTTTACAAAGGTCATTAACTTGTGTCAGTTTTTAGCTTATTGGCTTATTGTGATAGTTACATTTTTTTTTTTTTTTTACGTTTTCATCTATACTGGTATATTTTTGGCAGCCGTACTCCCCACCTATCAATATGAGGATCACCTGTGATAGCACAACTTTTCAACATTTTTTTTCATTTTGCACACTTGCATTAAAGCTGGGGTTGGCAATTTTGGAAAACTAGCATGAATTTGAATGTAGCATCTCCTCAGGGCTCCGCCTAGCCCGTGAATAACTACTGAACTTAAGTAGATATCATTATGAATCCAATTGCTAACAGTATGTTTTTACGGTCAATGAATCTAAATATTTAGATGAAATAAAGGTAGGACTGATATTGATGGTGAAAATCACAATATGGATGAGGACTGTGGCTCTGTGGAGGTCTGTGCTCTCCGACTGCTTTTCAAGTTGTCTTTCAAATGTAGAAAATCATTCATTTTCAAATATCATAATACTCAAGTAGAGTACAAATACTCAAAAAATACTCTTAAGTGCATTACTCAAGTAAATCTACTTCGTTACTGTCCATCCATGCATTAATTTTCATGCCCGTGGCTTGCAGCTCCCCGTCTCTCCTTGCTCAGCATGCAGCAGACTGGATGTGTGTGAGCGTAGATGATTGTATGTAAGTCCTGACCCCTTACTTGGGGAGCGGGGTGAATTTAAATGATTATTAGTGTTTGTGCATGAAAACCTATGGAGTTTGATTGTTGTAGTCCACAGAGTTTCTGCTTCGATATTATTTGTATTGTGAGCCAGGTTACTGCAACACCGTCAAAGGACATTTTACTCAACAGATAAAGATTTGCTCATGTTAAATTTCAGCTGGAGGCACTGAGGGTGATTCTTGGATGTGAACATATTTTTTTAGCTGGTGTAATGAAATATAGTTCTGCTTTGTGCTGCATGTATAGCCATGTGTGGGTCTTGAAAGAAGATTTAAAGCTCGGCTGTTATCCAATCTTGTTTCCATGCAGCTTTTTCTCACTTAGTTTCCTTCATCCCACTTTTTCTCAGCAGGAAAGTGTCTTCTTTTTGTCTTTTCATCATCTCATTCCCTTTGTGTTTGATGACTGCAGTGTTTGCTTTCTGCAGCTGTGCTTTGCAGCAGTAAGAGGCCCCCGCCATCCCCACCACCGGAGAAATCAGCACATTAAAGAAATGCCCTAATTCTACAGAAATTGCAATCTTAATGATGCTGGGTTAATGCTTTCATTATAATATCTAGAAGGAGAACCGCAGCAGTGCTACCTGTGCTGCTCTAACAAGCAGCAGAACAGAGAAGGATGTGGAACCAAAAGTAAAATTACCCTCAAGCACCACTGCTGCATAAAATTACTGAGGAAATTACACTGGAACCCTGAGCTGCTGTGCTGCATAATGTCTTTCAGGATGGAATTAGTGTTTTCATTTGCAAAAATACGTAACTGAGACTCTCTCTTTTCCTATTGCCCTACATCTGCAGACGGAGAACAGTCTGGTCCTGTTTTCATCTTCTTATTCCCTCTCCTTTTGATCATGGTGTGATTTGTTAGATGGGATCCCTCTCACTCTTTTTTTTTTTTTTCCTTCTTTCTCCGTCCTCCTTAATTTAATCTGTTGGCGACGTGCAGCGAGGAAAATGTTCCCCAAGAGGAAGCTGGACGAGAGCCGGAGTGAGAGTCAGAAGGACGAGGCCGAGGTGAAGGAGGAGCCGGGTCAGCTGAACAAACGACCCCGTGTGGACAGCGGAGGCAGCAAAGCAGGTACGGCTTCACCTCAGCTTCAGGTCAGAAACACTCAGAGTGGAGACTCAGAGCTAACACACGTCTGAAAATAACCCCAGACCGACCAAAAATACAGTTATGTGGCCAAGTTTGAAACAACAAATCACCTCTCTACCCCCCCTGGCCAGCAGAGACCACTCCCTGCTGAGAGGAGCAGGTGTGACAGGCAGGCTGCTGGAGAATGCCCTAATGATATCTCCTCTTCTTCTTCTTAATCTTCTCCTTCTCCTTCTTCTGCTTCTGCTTCTGCTTCTGCTTCTGCTTCTTCTTCTTCTTCTTCTCCTCCTTCTTCTTCTCCTTCTTCTTCTCCTTCTTTTTTCCTTCCTCCTTACGTTATTCTTCCTCATTTTGTTCCTCTTGTTTTTGTTCCTCTTCTTCATCTTCCTCTTCCTCCCTTTTCCTCTTGTTTTATCTTATCCACTTCTTTCCACTTCTTTCCCCTCTTATTTCTTTTTCTTCCTTTCCTCCTTCTTCCTTATTTTGTCCTTCTTGTTGTTCTTCTCATTTTCTTTTTCTTCTCCCTCTCCCCTTTTGTTCTACTTCTTCATTTCTTTGTCCATTTTCTTCTTGATCTTCTTGTTCTTCTTTGTCCATTTTCTTCTTCCTTGTTCCCTTTTTCGTCCTCTTGTCCTTCCTCTTCTTGATCTTTTTCCTCTTTATTGAGTTTCTTCTTCCTTTTTCCTCTTTTTCTTCTTCTTTCCTCTTCTTCCCCTTGTTGTTCTCCCTCTACCTCCTTTTTCTTCTTCTCCTTCCTCTTCTTGTTCCTCTTTTTCTTTCGCTTGTTCCATTCCTCCTCCTTCTTCTTTCTCTTCTTTCTCTTGTTCTTATTATTCTTCTTCCCCCTCTTCCTCCTGTTCTTCTTCTTCCCCTTCTTCTTTGGGAATGTCCTAATGATGTCTCCTCCTTCTTCATTCTTCCTCTTGTTCCATTCCTCCTCCTTCTTCTTCCTCCTCTTAATGTTGTTCTTGTTCCTCCTGTTCTTCTTTTTCCTCTTCTTTCTGTTACTCTTTTTCATTTTTTTTTGGGAGTGTCCTAATAATGTCTCTTCTTCTCCTGCTTATTCTTCTTCTATTTTCTCCTTCTTCCTCTTCCTCTTCCTTCTTGTTCTTCGTCTTTCTCTACCTTTTGTTCTTGCTCTCACTCTTCTCCTTCCTACTGTCCTTCCTTCTGCATTTCCTCTTGTTCTTCTTCCTCTTCATCTTCCTTCCCCTTCCTCTTGTTCTTCTTCTTCCCCTTTTTTTCTTCTCACTCTTCTTCTACTTCTTGTTCTTCTTCTTTCTCTTTTGTTTCTTTGCCTTGTTGTTGTTCCTCTTTCTTGTGTTGTTATTCTTCTTTTTCTTCTTCCTCTTGTTTTATCGTCTTCTTCCTTTTGTCGTTGTTCATCTTCTTCTTCCCTCCTTCTCTTCCCCCCTTCCTCCTTCTTGTTCTCCTACTCTCTTCTCCTTCCTTCTTCTTTTTATTGTACTAAACAATGGTAGAAGTTTTCATATTTACTTTATTTTTAAGGATCGTATCTGCTGCTACAAATCATCCTGATATTACTGCTCATCCCTTGTAGAGTCATTTTCTAAATAACTCCAAGCAGCTTTTGTGCCAGCGTTTGCAGTCTTACTTAGAGGAAATCTCTGTATTTACACCATCCACCAAAGGCTCTTCGCCTAATCTGTGAGTTAATAGTAATAAGAGTAAAAACAAACAACAGACTCGTTGAGTTTTCCCAAAGTCAGCATCTCTAAACGTGTTTATTTTAGGCCGGCATGTGCACCTCGAGTCACGCAGACAGAGAAACGACCCCGCTCTTTTCTTAAATCGCCTGTGAAAGCACAGAAAGTGACCGTTAAAAGTAGCAGTCCAGTCCTGCGGTCATTTGAACCTGTGGATGAGAAAATTAAACTTTCATGTCATGCTCTTCTCTCTCAGACGGTATCATGACCCGGCTGGCTCAGCAGGGACTCTCTGCTACAAGTTTGTCAATAGCCATTCTGTCTTACCCGACTCTCTGGGTAAGAGGGAAACCTAAAAAATATAACCTGAGGCATTTATTGAAGGTGGCTGTTGTGTTCAAAAAAGCACGTTCACACAAGGGGCCCACACACACAAAAAAAAGTGGGTCGCCCTCAGTAAACCTGCTGGCATTTATCTCTTCAATGACTCCTCTCTGTCTCACCCTGCGCAGGGAACGCCGACGAACCCATGGAGGAGGGAGCGAGCGAAGAGGGAGTTGAAACGGCAGCGGTGGAGGCTAACAGCCCAGACGCCAAGGAGGTGGGGAAGAAGAAGAAAGAGGGAGAAGTGAAGGCCGAGGAGGAGGAGCGGGCCGAGATACACCGCTCTGATGAGGAGGGGAAGAAAGCCAAGGGGGCGGCGAAGAAAAATGAAGCAAAGGAGAAGACGGATGAGGAGAGCGGGCCTGCTGACGCCAAGGAGGAGGTGGTTGAAAAGGACACGCGAGAGGGAGAAGAAAGCCCGAAAAGTCAAACTGAGAAAAAACAGAAAGAGGCGAAAGAGCAAAAAGATAAGGAGCCGCCAAAGAAAGCCCCCATCAGCAGTTTCTTTGGTGAGCGGGAATTTGCATAGCTCTGTGCTTGCATAAAAAAAAGCGTCCATAAATGTGCTCCGCTTTATGAGGTAGAATTAGACAGCAAAATAGCGCTCGGGTCCAAACTCTCACCTTCTGCTGTGTGTCTCGTTTTGTTCAATAGCTCCGAGAAAAGCAGCGGTGAAGACGGAGAAATCAGAGAAGAATGAAGGAGAGAAGAAGACGAGTTCAGAGAGGAAGACGTCAGCGGAGGAGAGCAAAGAGACAAAAGGGTGAGGCGGAGTACAGCTGGAATATCAAGACGCTCCAGGCTCAATATCATGCAAAACTTGTTTGTTTTGTCGGTTGTTTACCCATTTTTACTTGACTGCTACCAACACTGAACCTTTCTTCACCCTGATGTTGGGCTGTTAGGCTGACGTTGAACTCCTAGCTCTTATGTAGAGCTCTTCTAATGCTGCTGACAAAGAAAGGATACTACATACACTCAAGAGGAGGGTGAAGGTGCTGATAAAAGCAGCTCCTTTTGCAGTCACTAGATTTAAAGGGATATGCCAACGTTTTTTATCTTTTTGTATCTTTCCTCGCTCCATTAAAGTCCATTACAAGCACATAGACCCATTCTGTTGAGACAGGCAGAGCTCGCCCACTGCTAAGTAGCTTAGCTCAAACACTGTTAGTCAATGGGTAGTGTTAGCCTGCCTCTGCCTCCAGTCATCAGATAACAGGGTTCCCGCGGATCCTTGAAAAGTCTTAAAAGGCATTAAATTCATAATTCTAAAAATAAGGCCTTAATTGGCATTAAAATGTCTTAAATCCAAATTTCAAAAGTCTTAAAAAATTGACCACATTAGTGAGATTTATGTTAGAATGAACAAAATGGTGATGTGGTTGCACCAGGATCTTTTAGAGTGCATGTTTTGATTCTACCTACACTGCCTTGAGAGAGAAAAAAAATGTGAAAATTTGGCAAAAAAAATCCCAAAGTAGCTTATGAAAATTGATTATGGCAGCAAAATTGGGAATTAAATTTGATTTTAAATTTCCAATACCATGTAAAATTCCAAAAATGGTTCTGACAGTGGCCAAAAAAGATGAAAGGGGGCAAAATAGGTAGAAAGCTGTAAAAATTGGGTTTAAGAAAAAGGTAAAAATGGTCCAAAAGTGGGACAAAGTGTATGAATAGAGGTAAAAAAAGGGATAAAATTGCATAAATTGGATAAAAATGGTATGAAAGTTGAAAAGGTTAATAAATAGGTGCAAAATTGGAAATTAAATTGATTTTAGATTTTAAAAACCATGTAAAAATTCCAAAAATGGTTCTTGCAGTGGCCAAAAAAGATGAATGAAGGCAAAATAGGCATAAAGTTGTAAAAAATACCGTAAATTCCGGACTACAGAGCGCACCTGATTAAAAGCCGCACAGTCTAATTTTAGAAAAAAAATCAATATTGTACTTGTACAAGCCGCACCGGATTTTAAGCCGCAGTATCCCACGTAGTAATATGAAAAATTAGCTCATTTACTCATTCATTCTTTCATTGTTTTTATTTAGAAATTAGCATGGATTAAAGTTCTCCGTCGCTGCGACGGATTTCAGTCAACCGGCGGAGAGTTTGTGTGTGTGTGTCAAATGAGTGTGTGTGTGTGTGTGTGTGTGTGTGTGTGTGTGTGTGTGGCGGGGGGGAAGGAGCTGTCACTGATATTAACGGATTTTAATGGAGGACGAAGAGCGGCCTCATTTACTGTCTAAACTCTGGAGCCGCATGCGGCTACTTGTTCTGACTCTCTGCAGCATGTTCCGTGCCGGATGCGGCTCTTTCTTCGGTGTCCTCCATGCCAGTGATGTAGCGGAGGGAGCACCACGTTGTCTTCATTTTTTATTATGCGTGCATTTGCGGTTCTTTGACTGATGTTTGCTTTGCATGATACCTGGCGTAGCCAGGTATGAGGTCAGCGAGTCCGGACCTCACCTATTTTTCGAGTTGTTTGTCAAATATGCCCAACTGAATAAAACATAAACTCATAAAAACTTGAAACCTCTCTGTGAAAGCGTGCTTGTAAATTTTGATCCATGAGCTTTGTGTTCTGTTTGTGCCTGTGTGCGTGTTGTGGTGAACAGCTGTTTGATCAGCTCATGGACAGTTCACCAAATGGGCTCTGTGACGCGCTTGGCAGCGGGCCAAACCCCATTCAAAAACTAGAGTGTTTTTATTATTAGCACTTTGTACACCACATCTCCGCCCATCTACACCTAGGTGACCACAAAATATTAATTTTAGATAATTCGGCACTAGTTCGGCCTGTCAAATCATCTGATCAAAGCCAGTTTATTTACTTTTATCCACAGCGGAGAGCTCGCCATGCGCTTTTTTTTTTGATGACGCGTGCTTTGTTTTTCGCTCATATTAATTTTTATATTCCCATTCCACAGAGAACAAGTCACAGAGAGCAGGGCAAACATGTCCAAGAGATTAAAACAGAAGAATTTTATTGGTCTGCTGTTGCTAGGCAAACTGTTGCCGCCACGAAAAAAAAAAAACATAAACAAGCCGCACCGTAGTATAAGCCGCAGTGTTTGAAGTGTAGAAAAAAAGTAGCGGCTTATAGTCCGGAATTCACGGTAGGTTAAAAAGAAGGCAAAAAGTGATCTTTTATTTAAAATAAACATTGGGTTAAAATTGCTTCTAACCCCGGTAATTCATGTGGTGATTTTGTTTGTTTGTTTTGTTTGTTTCAATTGTGGTTCGTTGTCGACTTGGTCTTAAATTTTATTTCAAATGACCTTAAAAACGTCTGAAAAAGTCTTAAATTTAACTTGGCTTGAGCTGTAGGAACCCTGGATAAACTCTTCAGTAGCTGTAAACAGTCCTTTGTGCTTGTTGTGGCTCATTTCTTTTACTGAGTTATGTTGCATTAGCTATTTTAGACTAAGATTAGTTCTTTAGATAATATTCAAAAGAAGCATCTGATTCTAAAGCGCAGGTTGCATGATCAAACCACCGCAGATGTGCTTTAGGTTCGCCATGTTTTTTTCTTCCATATGCTGTAACCGTCTCTGTGCGATGGTGTTACGCACCTGTCTAGAGGATTAGTGCATAACATATTTGAGGAAAAAAAGGTTGTCACTGCAAATTAAATACCAGAACAATATACAAATTTACACAGTTTATTCCGAACTGAACTGAAAAGTATTTTATTAAACTAAATAGAGTACAACACCAAAAGGTTGCCATGGCTTACGTCCAAAATAAGGGATCACGCAAAAATGTCAGCAGAGATCCTCCTGTTGACAAACCGCCCACTCACGACACACATAACAGGAGAGAGCATCTTCACAAATAACATAATTTAATCATAATTAAGAGTTAGGGCTGTAACATATGTCTTAGGTAGGTATGCACGTCAGTATTGTCTGATATGGATCCTTTTTACAAACTGCAAATTCACACGGTGATGAGCACTTGACAAGGCATCACTGGACTGCAGTGTGTGGATTGTCCCAAAGACTTGTCGTGGTTCAGGAGTGGGCCAGCTGCTCTGCACATAATCAACATACGGCCTGGCAGCCAAAAGTGCTTCCACAGAGTGTTTTTGTCTGTTCTTCATATTCTCAAGGTTGCTCTTCCTGTGGTTGAGGCTGAGGGTAATAGACTGTGGTGTTGCGCCAGCGATTCCCTGCCCCAGGCGCCCTTATGTGCTGCTGCACTTTGTATTTAAAAGTATATCTTCGTAAAAGTACAGAATTTTACTCTCGCATTCAAATAATAGAATATTAAGTTGAAGATGACTGCCTTAATCCACAGTAGCGTTGGATGATATATTGATTATCTCGATTAATGCTAATTATTTTCTGCAGAAGATTTAAAAATAAAAAAATAGAGATTTACTTTCCTTGACTTACTCGAGTCGTAAGTTCTTGGAATGTTTTGTGCAAGCGCTCTTTCTGCTTATGTTTAAAGAAATGAGATTGTGATCAGAGTTCAGCCTGAAGTGTTTATGTAATCAAAAATGTCTATGTCTGAACCACATAATCAACGTTTTATGACACACACTTCAACTTTAAGAGGGACATTCTGAATGGTTTAGGAATTTATTTTGACACCATGAATGTAAACATTGATTCGTGTCTTTTTTCTGTCACTTGGCAGTTTGCTTATGAGTAGGAAAGAATATATAGAAATAATAAATTGAGCATTGTGGGAGAAAATCTGTGATTTTATTTTTAGGCTACATCGTCCAGCCCTAATATACAGTGTTAGAAATATTGGTCCAGTTCAGTTTTTCAGTTCATTTTGACACTATCTAAAAACACTTCTGCTTTTCTATGAATCACCAAGTCGTTCCTCTGTTACTGAAATCCATCTAACTTAAAGGAATACTACACCCAAACAACGATTTGGCCTCATTTTCTACTCACCCTCATGCTGAACAACACTGTGGAGTACTTTTGGACCATCTAGGATGCAGCCGGAGATCTGGGGGGATCCTCGCTGTCCACTGACATTGATATCATGACTTAGATAAGAGCCCGAACGAACAGTGTCCTTAAAGTCCACAAAAAGTCGGCAATATTCCTACATACTGCTCGTGCGCTCTAATCCAAGTGTCCTCAGCGTCCACCATTTACTCGAAACGACATCATTTAGCACATGTTTATAGCCTAAACAGTACTACTTGGCATTTCTATGATACACTTACGGGTGCCTACGGGAGCCGCGGCTGACCAAAACAAACGAATGCGCAGTCTGCAATAACTAGGAGCGTAGAACAAGAAAAAACAACACAAGAAATCCCACATTCTGCTGACCCCTCTTGTGTCTGTCCACGGCTCCGTCGCTCACAGCAGAATGTGGGATTTCTTGTTCTACGCTCCTAATTATTGCAGTGCGCGCATTCGTTTGGTTTGGTCAGCATGTCCTGTAGCACCGTAAATGTACCATAGAAATGAGTAGTACTGTTTAGGCTATAAACATGTGCTACTGATCAGTAAATGGTTTAAATATAGCAGAAATATCATTGTGAAAATCAGGATTTGTAGACGTACTGATACTGTTTTTGTTCACTTTATATTTCTGTCCTCTTATATGTTCTAACATGAACTTCATTTTTTTTTAGAGAAATTAAATCACTGTTTGTGGATGAATTAAGATCTGTGAGTAGAAAACTAACATAAATACTTAAAGTATTTTGGTTTGTCTTGTTGAAAGACTTCCACTAACCACCAGCAGTAGGATCTGAAGTGCTAGAGGTTATTGATACTTATGTCGTTTTCGGTTATGCTCATCTATTCCAGTTCTGTAAGGTTTTGTTTTAGTGCTGGGACGGTACGCTTTTCTCCCGATTCTCTTTTTTTAGGTGCTGATTCGATTTGAATTGTGATTCTACGATACTGCCGATTTTTACAATCTTTAGTTCGCTTTTTTAACACCGGCGAAAAAGATGAACAATGATGATGCCTACTGACTATATCAGGAAAAATACAGATTACGTATGAGTCTGTTTTTAGGATTTATTCAGCAATAAATTTTAGCCAGCTGTTTATACTCTCTCTTGGACTGCATTTAAAAGTGGCTTATTAACACAGACTGAAATGAAGCATTTAAATGTAGAAAAAAATCGATTTTTGAACAAAAAAATCAATTTCAGAATCGTCAACAAAAAATCCAGAAATTTATGTTAATTGTTTTTTTTCTCCCTGTCCTAATTTCTTCATCGGTTGCTGATGATTTTCTGTGTGGAAAAAGTTGTATTGCTAAGATTTTTAGTGGCAGTGATGTCAAACACATGGCACTCCTGATATTCAACGTTGCACAGTCTAGATCAGTGTTTCTCAACCGGGGGTCCGCAGACCCCTAGTGATCCGTGGTGTAATTGCCATGGGTCCTTGCAATAACAGTGATGATGACATTTCTAAAAAAATAAGATTATTTAACTCAAATGTGATTGAGACCTTTATCAAACTAAACAAACATTGGTGACATGACTTTGTTTTGTTTTGCTTTTTAATAATAAATCCCACCCTTTTTGTTTCATCGTTTAAAGTTACTGCATGAGGCTGTTAATACAAATTTAACACAATCTGAACCCTTTGCTTATTATGAGACCCCTACTGTTCCAGCAAGCCTATAAAGATGATTATTAAGAAATGAAATAAAATAAAGAGTTGTAGTTGATTTTGCCTCTACAAACATTAAATAATGTCAGAGAGAGAGAGCACTGGGGCGATCAGCTCTTGGTGTCTCTGTTACGTGCAGGATAGGAGACAAAAACATGAATGACATGTCTTTACGTTGTTTATATTAAGGTATCTGATGAAGTTAGTTTATTAGCACTGCAACATCTTTCATAGGATTTATCAGATGGAAAACAGGAAAGTCATATGTTTTTGTGAATTTGGGGGGAGGGAATGAGGGGTCCTTCAGGGTAGATCAAAAACATGTAGGGGGTCCCGGACCCCAAAAAGGTTGAGAACCACTGGTCTAGGTAAATGCTTTTACAAGTATTTGGTGTTTCCTGAAAGTGTATTTTTTGTTGGACATTAAGCCACTTCCGTCCCCTGTCTGCCATGATGTTTGACTTCTTTGTTGTCACTTCTGCTGCCTGCCTCTCGTAACAGCATGATGACTTTGATTTGCAAACCATGCAGAATAAAATGGAACTAGGAAGAGAAGTGATGAGCAAAGCCGATAATGATTAGGGGTGTAAATCACCAGTTTCATGAAGATACGACACAATGTCGATTCTCTGGACAACGATGCGATTTGGTGATATCACAAAGTCTGCCACGATTTAATTTCCATACGACACGATTTCGAACCTTCGATTTAAGATATTATGTACTCACTGAACACAGTCAGCAACATTTCACCTGAATCAAGAAAGAAATACAAAGCAATTTTGATAGTTTTACTACTGAAATGTGAAACGATGTGCTGACCTTTAGGTATTGTAGTTTATAGAGGATTATAACCATCTGTATGATCTAATGCTTTAAAATTAAAATTAGTTTAATTCGGGTAAGGTGTTTTTTTGCCCCCCAGAATTACCTTATGTTTCTTATTGTTACATTGTGATGTTTGTATATTATATAAAGTAATGATGCAACATTTTAATACAAATTATTGAATTATTTAAATTTCATTATTATTGACCAACATTTGACCATGCTCTATCAAACTAAAAATGTGTAGTTTGGATTTTAATTCAATCAAAACATTTCTTATGTTTAAAATTAGAACTATTGACTTAACCAACTCACCATTGATGATTTTGTTTTACTGTGATGCCTGGTAAGCACAGTTTGTATGTCAGTGTGTGTTTCACTCTTTCATGGTCGGTGTGGAGGAGGAATGACACTAAGCTCTCGCTGTTGTACTTTCTAACTATATGTAATTTAATTAGTAAGTGCACTACAAAATCAAATGACGAGATACCTCAGTGCACTCGTCTGATAATGCATTCCTGTCATGTGTGCAGCATGCATCCTCTGCTGTCAGATTGACTGTTTCTTACTCGGATACAGCAGAGCTGTTATATGATTGGCTGATATGTCTGGCTCCCATTTAGCTCTGTGATGCTAACAGGTGGGCGCTACACAACACATTTTACAGCAGGAGAAATATCAGGTGTGGAGTGTTAGAGAGTGAAAAAGTTCTAATGTGTGTCTCATACGATGAATGCGTGAGACTTGAGAGGAAACTTCAGAACGACGCACGGTTTGGCGGAAACTGACACGCATGTCCGACCGGGACTTCAAAATAAAGGCGTATATTAAAGATGACGTTGTTGATAGATGTTTTGAGTTCCCATCGATGTGATTGGATCATTGCTTAACCAAACGATGTATCGATCAAGATCGGTGGATCATTACACCCCTAGTCATGATCTTGATTCCCTAAGGGAGTTGTTTTCAGTTCCCATCCCTAACCAGCAGTGACAGCCTGTAACTGCTTTGCCATTGAAGGTCAATGTAACTCTTCAATTACAAACTATTTTTGGCTTTACAAGAGGAGAAAAAATCCATTTTCATCTCCCTGACTATTTATTTTTTATCACAGCTGTGTGCGCGGCGGTGTAGGAGTGATTGGCATGGCACACAAAAGAAAGTTCACAGCTACACATCCTCTCCCTGTAATCAAAGGAGACTTTGTTTTTGTCAAGTTTTCTAAACTTGGTTCAAGAAAAAAGAGAAAGTTGGCATTTCCTGAGAGTGAAACAGAAGAAAATGTAACTTTTTATCAGCCTAATCAGTGTTTTGTTCCAAGAATGGATTATAATTTAACGAGTACCAATGCCAAAAACACTCCTCATTTCGAATCTGTTGAAATTTATTTCACAACCAAAAATTGTGCTCATCTTTTGGAAAGTTTTTCCTGTTTGATTTCCCACTATGAGGTAACCATTAAAGTTGGATATCCTTCAATCGTGATGTCTCGTGTTTCTTCTGATTATGCTGCAGTGAGATTTGACTGTAACAGCTGTCACCTTTTTAGTATTCCACTCTTGATGTGTCTTTTTCTTGTTCTGTTCCCCCTCAGCGAATCAGCCTCAGGACAAACAGACTACGACCCGTCCAGATCAAACTACCACCCGGTGGATCACGCCTGTTGGAAACAGGGACAAAAGTAGGTCCAGCCCTCCTCTTCTTCGGCCCACCTGCTGTCCAATTTTTTCACTAATGGGAGGAAAATCTCAGTCAATATTTTCTTTTCCAAGCAAAGGTAGAAATTGTTGTCTTTGTGTTGGAGTATTGTGATCGATGTGTTGACGTGTTGTGGACAATGCAAGGATTTCACTCAGAGTTTGCTCTTAAGGGGTCTTTAGTTCATCACATTATCAATGTAAGTGCCTGAAAAAGCACCATCCCTCCCCAAACACTTGTATTTCATTTTTCACATTAAGAAAAACACAAACTAAAAGCACATTTAATTCAACAAAAAATCTAATGGATGCATTCTTTCATAAGCCTCTGCATTCTGAATGAAAATAAATTAAGAAAGGTTCAGGTAACAATGACATACACAAGACCGTAATTACCAGCATACAGCACAAAGGTAAGAGGGATGACTCAAATAATAATACATTTTATCTCAGGGCGCCTTTCATGACACTCAAGGTCACCTAACAAAAGATAAAAAGTGCATTAAAATAGGCAGGAAAACACGTATAAAAATAAACCAAACAATGCAGTAGACAGTGCAAAATATCAAAGGGAGTAGGAGAGCTGGAACAGATGGATTTTGTTTTAAAGAAGGATAAGGACTCAGTGAGGCCAGGCAGGGCTCCCGCGGGTCCTTAAAAAGTCTTAAAATGTCTTAAATTAAAATCCAGGTAATTAAGGCCTTAAATTGTCTTAAATTTACCATAAATTTGCTGTGGGTATTAAATTTTCAGACGGTGCATTTAATGCCGATGGGAAAGCACTGTGGCCCACTGTGTTTCATTAACTTACCGTGCAGTAAATATGAGTTTTAGCGTTGGTCTGCCGTAAAACCTCTTCTGAACGATTAATAGGTGTTTTACGGTACGTGTCATACAACGTCAGACTGCGGGACGTGTCACCATTCGCGGTTGTTGAGGTGAGCAGAAAGATGCTAAGATGAGGAAGTGTAAGTTCAATGAAAAATAGATGGAAGACTATTTAAGAGGTGGTTGGCCCTGCTGAAAACAACAACAGCAACGCCATGTGTAAATTCTGCAAAAAGACATTTTCTGTAGGGACTATTGGGCTCAAAGCCGTTGAGTTGCACATTAGAGGAGATGAACACTAGTGGTATGTGGCAGCAGCTAGTGTGGCCAGGCTAATTACTGTGTTGCTTCCAGCACAACGCACAGCGTCAGTGAGAAGACATAAGTTGTCATGTTTGATGGGAGCATGAACAAAACTACTAAAACTAAACAAATGGACCTTCATTTGCGGTTCTGGGGCACAAATAAGACGGGAACACAGCACGTAATTTCCTGCAAAAAAAAGGAAAAAATGCCCACCGTGTGCCTTGATGGTGTTTACAATAAAATAGATTAATTTTTTCCACAGAAATTGTCATGAAATTTATGGTCTTAAATAATATTTTTGAGGTCTTAAAAATGTCTTAAAAAGCATTAAATTTGACTGTTAAAATGGTGCAGGAGCCCTGCTAGGGGGAAGTGAGGTCTGTAACTGGACATGTGCATGTTTGGCAGAGCTTTGCTCACAATGGACCGTTTCACAGTGTATCTGCAAAAGCTCCACAACTTGGCAAGATGGATCTGCCTGATTACAGACATTGAATATGTCGGATCCAAATAACAGCATGAGCTGGAGTACAATATGGGATACATTGTATGTATACTCACATCTGCTGTGCATTGTGGGTATTTTATTGTGCACTATAAAGTGAATGAAAATAACCACAGAGTTTTCGAAAAACACTACAAAATGGCGAACACGCTATATAGTGCACTTCATCCATTAAAGGGAACAGTTTCACACAGCTACTGTTCTTGTTAAAAACTCCATGTTTCTTATTCGAGGAGAGAAAGTTTGACAGGCATAGCAACAGTCACCAAATGGGGAGGGGCTTAGCAGAGGGTCAGTCAGATGAAAACAACAAAGCTCTGGGTGTGAAACCCACTTTGGATAATCTCAATGTTGTATGCACTCAGAAGTGTTCCTGATTTGCTGGACTTCACCGAATGTTGCATCGATTGATTCAAATCCAGCAGATCGTTGATCGTGCAGATTTACTCCGGCCTTGTGACTTAACTATGACTGATGTGTAACAAGCTCCAACCATCTGGTGCTCAAATATTAAGTACTCCAAAAACACGACAGTACTCAGTGGTTGACCCCGGTGTTAGCAGCATGTCTCTCAGCATGACCTTGATGTAAAATTCTATCATTTTTCCATGACTTCCATTACCAAGTCGGAGCACTTCCCTGGCCTGAAAAATTGATCTCCCGTGAGTCTCTGAATATTGACGGAGGAAGGTCACCAAGGGGGAAGCTGGCTGGTTCTGAAGTGAGAAAAACAAACAAATTCTGCTCTCCATCGCTGTTGGCAGACAAACTTTTTACTCAGATCTCAATCACTGCCTGAAGGTTTTTAAGGTGAAGAATTTGTGCTTTCATTTGCACCTTAGCATGCCCTGGTTTTCCCCTGGCAGCTAAACCTGCTTTCACTCCACTGTTCATAAAAATTAGAGCTCTGGTGAGGAGTCTTGAGCAGGCTGAGCAGGGTTTCTGCAGATCCCTTCAAGGATTTCTTATTTTATTTTTACTTTTTAATGCCACAATAAATCCTAAAGTGTGTTTTTCGTATATTATGCCTCTGTGAACTTTATGTGGGCCTATACAGACTTCATTTGATATTTAACCAATGAATGTTTCATGGCTTTATTCAATTCTTGATCGCCTGACGTGTAATAATCGCTGGAAAACTGCTCTGCCCTGTACCTAAGAGTTAGACGGGAGTTCTTCTTTGCCAACTTGGCTGTTTTGGCATGCGGCTGCTTCAATGTGTTTGCATTGTTTACGAAGGGAGGGAAGCAAGCGACAATTGAATTGTCCCCAGCCAAGTTTTACACGTTTTCACTAGAAACAAAAAGGTTTTTCCTTTGCGTTTTCAGAAACGATCTGTGTTCACATGGAGACGCGAGAATGACTAAAAGCTGTGACGTGCATACCAGGCCAGTAGATGGCGATGTAGGTTTGTCATGAAAAAGCAGTGTTACAACACACATACGAAGAAGACAGACATTTCAAAAACAACAATGGAGAGTGGACGCACAAAGACGCAGGAGTTTCTTGTCTGGACAACAAATCTGTCTTAACATTTTTGTCTGGATAACAAACTCAGTACATGGATGAAGCTATCGTCCCTGGTATGCGCGCAGCCTTCGCTTGAATGAGTACTGCACATGTGGTGATGTCAGTGTTTCACCCTAAAGCGCTAAACTTGTTAACACAGAGCCAGATATGTTTTCAGAACTCTCCGCTCTGGACCCTTGTTTAAAGAGTCTGCTGATTCAGGCGCTCCGGGCACCGGTCTACACAGAAGGCGAAAAAGAAAACTCTGTTTTTGGCTATTTTTCATTGTCATGTAAACATGGCCTTAGTGACATCCTCGGAGCATTTTCTCCAGACAAATAAATCCAAAAACAAGCTTACATGTAAAATCTTGGCCATTCCTGTGATATTTCATGTTTATACTGAATTCTGCTTATTATATCCAATTCCGTGATTCCTTAATCGCAGATTTTAAAGAGCTCTACATGATAGTCAGTTCTTTTGGAGGTGAAAATATTTCTGCTGTCAATACTAAGGATGTCCCAAAACAACTTTTTCATCTCCGTTACAATACCAATATTGCAGCCTTGAGTATTTGCCGATATGATATCAGTAGGAATCCTGCATATTTTAAATACCTATTTTGAAGTATGGACTGTAAGAAAAGGCTTGATCAGGTGAGATTACTCAAACAGAGAACAGTAATCAGCAATAGTAGGTATGAGAAAAACTGACCCATTTGTTATTAACCAATAGGTTAAATACATTTTAACCTTAAACATAAAAATATGCTACAATCAAATAAAATAAATGAAAAATAAATTAGAAGACCCTGAAAGTTAACCTCAAGAAATCCAACAAAAACAAGAGCATATTTTAAAATCGCAAAATAATCGCTGTGATTTAACTTAAACATAAGCATATTCTACAACTGAATTGAATAAATAAAAAATAAACAGACACCTACCTGTATCAGAGTGCTTATAATGGAGATTTTAGATGCAGGCCGATATAATCTGATAGTTGTTTTTTCCTGATATCAGACCGATATTCAATATCAGATCAAGACACCCCTAGTTAATACACTAACGCATTTTAGCTGGTAATTACTGCAGGGATAGATTTTTGAGCCTCTAAAGTGACAGAGTGTCGTTTATACAGAACAAAAATGTCACAGAATTGTCACGAGTCTGGATGCCTTAAGCCTCACAGAGAAAATGAGCAAAGACTGGGCTAAAATGTAGACAAAGCCTGCAAGATCCTAATTGGCACTTAGACTGACTCGTGCCGTTGTCCTACAGCAACCCATCTTCAAAACCCTTTAAAGGAGACATATCGTGCTGATGCATGATTTAATACTTACATATAATAAATTTGAAAACAAGACCTTACACCCACTTAATTTTCAAAAAATGAGATATTGTATTTTTTCTGATATCCTAGAACGAGATTTGATGCCTCTGAAAATAGGTCATTGCGAGATGTCCGTGAGATTTCAAACGTCATGACGACGCGAGGTACCTTTCTTTTTATTGGAGTAATCTGATAAAACACTTCCTCCTCTGTGATGTCCGTTAGCCACAAACCCTCACCGAGGAACACATCCATCAGCAGGGGTATAAAACTCCCTCGCTCACATTCCCTCATTACCAGCTCTGGCCTGTAGGGGGACTCAATATGTGGTCGTTGCTTTGAGCCTGCCGGAAAATACAGTAGAAGAAGAAGGACAGGCTGGCTCTACTCCCAATAGAACTGACCAATCAGAGCACAAAGGGCTGTGAAGTTGCGAGGTTACTGTACGTCAGCCTGGAAACGGAGCGTTTCAACGAGAGCTTGATAATGACCTAAAATGAGGATTTTGAGAACGCTATTGTGGGGCAATAAAGAAACTAAATGACTTGTGCTGAGGGCAGAAATGCTTTACAGGCATCCTAGTCTGGCATAGTGAAAAGGAGAAACAAGCATGATATGTCTCCTTTAAGTGTGTTTGGGTCTTTAAGGTCTGAAAGTCTTCTTTTGTTTCAAGAGTGTGAAGGTAATGACATAAAAGCCATTTATTATCCTTAATTTTCCTTTTCCTCTTTGAAAATACTTTGTCTAAGAAAAGTTTCTGTGTGAATCATCAAAAGATCTTTTGCATATCACACTTTATTTTAGGACACAATTTTTCCCTCCGAGCCGGATTGCCCTTTGTCCCTCCTACAGTTTCTTTCGTGCAGGTTTTGATTACCAAAAATCAAAGCTCTGTCTGCTGCGGCTCTAATTGCTAGTTGCGCCGAACAGCTGAGTCAGCGTAGCGCCTTGAATGCAAAAATCTGTCTGTGGATGCTTAGCCCGCTAACTATGTACTCATCACCCTCCAGAGTACCATACTTGGCGGTGGCGCGCACCTTCGAGAAGATTGAAGAGGACTCTGGCAGGTAAGCGCTCCATATGGAGGAGAAGCATGTTTATCTAACCTGAGATTGAGATGAAGCTGGTGTGGGAGAAACTGAACTCTGCTCTGTTCTAAAGATAAAGTATAATTCAGAGCATTTTCACAAAATTACCATTCAAGCGTCCTGCTGGGAATTTCTGGAGCATAATTAGAGACGCCTGTTCCAGCTAGAGAAAGTGAGGAAATTGGATTAATTTTCCAGGGAGGGCAGAGAACATAAAAAAAAATCTACAATTAGGTCACTTTCTAGGAATCCTCCTGATTTTAACGAGTTTTTTTCCCCTCACACTCTGTCTTCATTTAATGGTAGTTCTGTGCTTTGATTCTCTGCAACTTTCTTGGAAACTTTGCTGATGACATATTTTAAAACAGTTGAGCGGAGAAAAGACTTTATTAGAGCCAGAGATGAATTCTTTGGTGATGGGAGTATGTAGAATTCTCAGCTTTATGACTCCAGATCACAACTCATGAAGAAGTTCTCAGCTGGAGGAGTGGGTCACAGATCTGTTCTCAGTGTGATGCATGGAAAAAATAATTCACAAAAAGTCTTACAGTGCACAGATAACCACAGTCTGTATACATCAATTATTCAATTTAAAGCTGGGGTTGGCGATTTTGGAAAACTAGCATGAATTTGAAAGTAGCATCTCCTCAGTGCTCCGCCTAAGAAAACACCAAACAAACATGGAAAGTTAGTTAGTGCTCGCAGCCCGATGTTGATCGGGGTATAGGTAGTTCCTCTGTCATTCTCCACATAGCTGTCAAATCTCTGGTTTTGGCCGTTAAACTACCGTATTTTCTGTATTTTATCCTCTTTCCCGACGTCCTCCTGTATCAGTATTCTCCCATAAATCTCTCATGTGATGATATAATAATAAAAACATTCCTCTACCTCTCCAAACTGAGCTCTGTCTCTACCCTGAAGGGGGCGGTAATGCTCCAAAATGATGGATGCCAACTGCAGTGAAACCAAAGAAGAAGAAAAAGCCTTGTGAGAACGTCCACCTGCAGTAGCCTGGGTGGCAGCAGATTAGAGCAGCAGAACAAACTTAGAAAAACAAAGAGTTTATTTTAGATTTCTTGTAAATCTGTCTTAAAATGTGAGGGATACTGGAGCTTGGTTGGTGTTGTGGGACTGCTCATGGCGGGCTTCCCTTATTTTCAAAGACAAAACTTGAAAGGTAAGCATTCTCCCGCGGACTCTGATACGTATGAGCTCGGCTACGCGCACCGAGTCTGTGCACGCTGGGAAAATGCAGTAGGCGGACAGAATGGCGACGGGATTTGATTGGTTTAAAAACAGGTGTGATTATTGGTTGGTGTTTTCCCTGTTTTACTCCTGCTGTAGATAGCGGATATTTTTCGCTCTGTTTTAAGAACACATTATGAGTTGATTACCATCGGGTCACAAAGACCATTTTAACCAGTATTACAAAAAGTGTATCTAAATCAAATCGCCACCCCAGCTTTAACTGTTCTGCTGAAAAAGTGATGAGTTTTGGTTCTTTTCCAAGATCTTGACATATTTGTCTAAATATAATTAGACCACAGACAGTGATGATAAATTTCTTGTGGTCTTTTGAAACAACTTTTAACTACATATTGTTAGGGATGTCACAATATTAATGATGTGCAATATTGTTAGACAATTTCTGAGCTTTAATTTAATTTCTGCACCATTTCCCCCTTAAAGTTCAAGTTAAACAGCCTTTTATAAACATCCCTGATGCAGTTTGTAATACAAGCTAAAAAATAAACATGTAAAAACAACACTTTGAAAAGTGTCTCATCACTGACAGCTGTTATATATCATTTATAATGCTGCTGAAACAAACAAACAAACAAAAAATGTGGTCACAAAATGACAAAATATTGAAGTTTTTAGACAAAAAAGTAAATGTTCTTTTTTTAAAAAATTATATTCAAGCGTGTTATGATGCCATTTTATTTTGTCATTTGTCTGAGCTGCCTTAAACACATCATAATCTAACTTTAAATGTCCATTTATGAAAGCTGGTTTAGGGTTGCCATGTTTGTTTCAGTCATCTCGCCGGTTTCAGCAGGGCTGTGAAAAAACATTACAGATTTTGTGTGGTTGAAAGGGAAACAATGATTAAAAGCCCTTTCCATTTAAAATTGAAAAAAAAATGCAGCAACTGATAAGTTACTACCCAACTGGGCACTTCGTACCAGATGCATCAGTATTTAATTGGGATTTGATTCAACCACTAGATTTAAAATGAATTAATAAACACACAGACAGGAACTTCGTGTGAGCTGGACAGAAGTGAAAGAGAGATGGAGGTCTATCAAAACTGCACCATCCAGTGGATTATTTAACATCCTCTGACCTCCAGATGGGCTTTAAATTGTGGGCAGTGATAGTGAAATGTTGATAGTGAATGAATTCATTTTCATACATACAAATGAGCATAAAGAAGTCTTTTTTTTAAGTTATCTTTTTATTAGAGAAATGGTGCATACCAATATACATATATACTCAACAAAAATATAAACGCAACACTTTTGTTTTTGCTCCCATTTTTTATGAGATGGACTTAAAGATCTGAAATTCATTCCAGATAAACAATATTACCATTTCTCCTGAACATTGTTCACAAATCTGTCTAAATGTGTGATAGTGAGCACTTCTGCTTTGCTGAGATAATCCATCCCACCTCACAGGTGTGCCACATCAAGATGCTCATCAGACACCATGATTAGTGCACAGGTGTACCTTAGACTGTCCACAATAAAAGGCCACCCTGAAGTGTGCATTTTTTTTGCTTTATTGGGGGTCTGGGGACTCAGAACCAGTCAGTATCTGGTGTGACCACCTTTTGCCTCATGCAGTGCAACACATCTTCTTCGCATCGAGTTTATCAGATTGTCAATTGTAGCCTGTGGAATGTTGGTCCGCTCCTCTTCAATGGCTGTGCGAAGTTGCTGGATATTATTGGGAACTGGTACACGCTGTCGTGCGTGAGCATTTGCCCACTCAAGTCTGTTACGGCGACGATCTGGAGTCCGGTTAAGACCCCGATGAGGACGACGAGCATGCAGTTGAGCTTCCCTGAGACGGTTTCTGACAGTTTGTGCAGAAATTCTTTGGTTATGCAAACCAATTGTTTCAGCAGCTGTCTGAGTGGCTGGTCTCAGACGATCTTGGAGGTGAACCTGCTGGATGTGGAGGTCCTGGGCTGGTGTGGTTACACGTGGTCTGCGGTTGTGAGGCCGGTTGGATGTACTGCCATATTCTCTGAAACGCCTTTGGAGATGGCTTATGGTGGAGAAATGAACATTCAATGCACGAGCAACAGATCTGGTTGACATTCCTGCTGTCAGCATGCCAATTGCATACTCCCTCGATGCTTGCGACATCTGTGGCATTTTGCTGTGAGACAAAACTGCACATTTCAGAGTGGCCTTTTATTGTGGGCAGTATAAGGCACACCTGTGCACTAATCATGATGTCAGATCAGCATCTTGATGTGACACACCTGTGAGGTGGGATGGATTATCTCAGCAAAGCAGAAGTGCTCACTATCAAACATTTAGACAGATTTGTGAACAACATTTGAAAGAAATGGTAATATTGTTTATCTGGAATGAATTTTAGATTTTTGAGTCCATCTCATGAAAAATGGGAGCAAAAACAAAAGTGTTGCGTTTATATTTTTGTTGAGAGTACATGTATATACACAACATTTTCAGTATTATTCAACATTATTTTACAGCATCCATTTCTTCTTTTCCTTTTTTTCATACACAAAAACTCATAAATCAAGGCGGCTTACAAAGTATACAGACAGAAAAGTGAAACGAGGTTAAATTTAGCTGGAGTTACTGAATTCATTTTGTCATTGTAACAAAAATTCCATTTTTGAATTCTCAGGCCTTAAGTCAAATTTTTCATTTTGTATATCTCAAAAATATTTCAAGCCAACTTCTTGTGATTGCTTTTTTACTAGCTGCAAGAAGAGCCTGAGCTAGTTTAACATCTTTCCTTCAATCTATTAGTTGAGTTCGACCAAGATGTCGAGTCTCAGTTCATAGGTAGATGGGTTTTAAACTAGGGCTGAACAATTAATTGCAAATTAGATGAAATTGCAATATGGCTAGTTGCAATTTTTAAATCACAGAAGGCTCGTGATTTTTAGCCCAAAATGTGTTGAACATTTTGGCATTGTGATGTAGTTTTTTGCAGTTTCATGGCAATTTTTTTTTTTACCTCTATTCATTCACTATTTTCCCACGTTTGGATCATTTTTACTTTTTTTTTGACCCTGTGTTTACAACTTTATGCCTATTTTGCCCCCATTCATCTTTTTTTGGCCACTGTCAGAACCATTTTTGGAATTTTTACATGTTTTTTTTAATTTAGTTTCAAATTTAATTCCCAATTTTGCTGCCATAATCAATTTTCCTAAGTTTTTGCAATGTTTTTGCCAATTTTTCCCCATTTTTTAAAAATGTCATACCTATTTTGCACCCATTTATTAACCTAATTCTGCTTTCATACAATTTTTTCCCAGTTTTTACAATTTCCTACCTATTTTGCTTCTGTTCTTCACTTCTCCACTTTTTCTCAAATCTTTTATCCTTAGATTGATGTAGTGTCATATTGCTTTCACTATAAAAAGATCTACTGCTTATGTTTGTTTAAGAATACATAAGATGAGGAACATTAAAACAATTGCAGAGTAAATCGCAATATTGATGAAAAAAATCGCAATTAGATTATTTTCTCAAATCGTTCAGCCCTATTTTAAACACAGTACTCAATGTTTTATGTATCTCCCTTCAGTTTGGTTTTGGCTTAGGGCATTCCCAGAATAAAACCTGAAGTCTCAAACCAGCAAACAATTGTGCAAACTTTTGCCTAATCTGTGGAGTGTAGTGAGTAACAAACATCGTGGTTAGGGATGAGAATTGAGGCCAGTTCCAGTCGAACATTAAAGTCAACTCCCTGAAAGAATCAATAGACTCGTTTCCTCATCAGTTCCCTTATCAATTTCTTTTGTTTGGTTCTTTATGCCTACAAACTGTCACACTATCATTAAGGGCTGTTGACAAAAATGATAGTCTAAAATCATAACAGACAGGAGGCAAAAGTGGTTAAAACTGTGGCTTACTCTACTACTCCCAGTAGGCGGAAACACTGGAAACTTACAGAGGCATTTGTCTGAGTAGCATAGCTTTGAATATCAGGGAAGTCATGTAGGGATGCACCCAAATGAAAATTTGTGGCTGAAGCTAAAGCCGAATGAAATACAAACGCTTGGCCGAATACCAAATATCCAATGCGGAGGCGAAGTAGTTCATAATATTTTTTAAGAGTGCATAAATAGCTTAGAATACATTTTTAGACATGTTTTTAAAAGAAAGTAATTGTTTATTGAATATCATGACATTTGTTAATATTCCAGTAGCCTTTGCTTTTCAAAAAAAGCCCAACAAAGTTTTTCTTTCTTATTAGGCCTCCAAACAAAACAAAACACGCATTTAAAAAAGAAACTAAAGTGCATTGAATTGGATTAACCCACAACAAATGAATTATTGTCCTTTCAACACAAGTCTGCTTAGCCACAGTCACACGGTACTATTCGGCCTTGCTATTACCTCACTCCACCGAAGGCCGAATATATTCGGTCACCGAATATTCGGTGCATCTTTAATGTCATGCGTTTGACATTGTTGTCCCTGAAAGCCCTTGTTGGCCGACTTTTGCCCTGAAAGGTGATCCACAGGGATCAGTAAGGGAGTCCGATTGATACGCAGAATCACTGATGGCATTACTATCAATGAAAACTTCCCTAATTCTGGTAACAGCCTGTACTTTCTCCAGCCACTTGCTCTCTTTGTGTAGTGTATTTCATCTGCCTGCCCAGCTTCCATTTCCGATTAAAACCTCTGGACAAATCTCATCTCCCACCTCTCAGTATTTACAGGACGGCTTTAAAACTCGTTAAACTCATCCTCCTTGTCTCAAAGCAATCCCGTTGTCATTTCCCAGGCTGAGAAACATCGAGACTCTGTCGAACCTGTTTCGCTCCGTGCTGCTGCTCTCTCCAGGTAAATGGTATTTTATCTCTCCCATAATGCATGCTGATGTAGCTACACAGGCAGCTGGCTGCCAGCCACTCTATCACGGAGATGATGATGAAGCCAGGTTGCACATAAAAGTGGGAGGATGAGTCAGTTCATTGATGTGTGGCCGTGTGTGTGTGTGTAGGTTTGTTGATGTGTGTAAGAGTGTGTACCTGTGGGATACCGATGGTTTGGATGTGTGTTTGTTCAGCCTTTTTTTTTGGCTGTTGTCTGTGAGTCTGTGGCCATATTTTTGTTTGTTTGTGTTTTGCAGTGTCTGTATGGTGAGTGTCTGAGTTTGTTTTTGCGGCTGTTGATTTAGTGTGGCTCTTTTGTGTTTGATTTTTTTTAATGTCCATATGTCTTTGCTTGTGTGTGTGTTTGTAGGTTAGTGGTTATTTTTCTCTGTATGTCTCTGACTTTGGTTTATCTACTGTTATTTGTGTGTTTGTGATTATATGTTCGAGTTTGTGGGCTAATCCTAATGCAAGTCTTGCTTGGGTTTCTTTGGGAAGTAACATATTGCATTTGCCTTAAAGGGACTGTGAGGAGTTTCTAATGCCTGTCACACATTCCCGTTTCTCATGGCGATTGTGCACGATTGCCATAATCCTGATGAAACGTGCTGTGGTCGTGGTGCATGCGCTACTTGGTCTGGATCAGCCTTGTATAGTTGTGAATGAACGGCGGGGAACGTGGAAGGGTCCCGACAGTTTTGAACTGTTCAGAACTGTCGTGGAGAATCGCCGCTCTCAGTATAGCGGTATGGAAGCCGAATGCAGTCCTCTTGCTAATGGTATTAGCGTGGCATGTACGGAGCTCAGTCGGGCTGATCATAGCTCAATCCTGAAAGCGTTATGAGGACAACTGATCCGTATCCGTTTGTGCCCCGACTGTGTCCCGTTCAAGACGGTGCAAGTGACGGGGCTCAGTTGGGGCTTACGTGACGGGAACTGAGCTCGAGCGGGGCTGACGTTGTGTCAGCGGGATGAAAATTCAAGGAGTCCTCCTCATATCGCTGTATTAACCTAGCTGGAGCGGGACAAATGCTCCTGAAGCGCTGTAGAAGCACTACTGATGGTGTATTTACGGGGTGTGTCCAGGGGTGAGACAGTCATTTCATCCCTTATCATAGCGATCACACCAGCCTCCTCAATCATGTACAGTCGTGCACAATCGCCATGAGAAACGGGAATGTGTGACTTAGGCATAAGTTATTACAAAAAAGTTTCACTTTTAAATATATGCCTGATCGAAATACACACTTTAAGATGAGTTTTATAGCATCAAAATAGGTTATCTATAAATGCTAGTCCTGAGCCTTCCGGTCGGGTCAGGAGGCAGATAAGTTGGAGATGATGTCACTCCCAGTTCCAAGGTTACTGGAATGCAGCATTACGACAGTCGCCACGCGTGCTCATGTGTAGCAGAGTCTTAATGTCGCCGGTAATAGATTCTCCTCACAGTCCCTTTAACTTATCATTCAGGATTTGTATTTAAAAATAACTTATAAAGCAAAAATAACCCTTTAAGATATATCTAAATTTTGTTTTGTAAGAGGGGAGTTTGTAAAAAATATAATTTAAGAGGCATTTTGAATTTACAGCAACAACAACAAAGAACCACTCTTAAAAGTATGAGTAATTTTGTTTGTGGGATCAAACTATGGAATGACCAATAAGATGAGGTTAAAACCAGTTAAAGCTTCTGCCAGTTCAAACATACATTTAAAAAAGGAGTGCTAGAAAGGTACAAGAGAAAAGGGGGAGAATAACATGCTAATTTTTTACAGGATGTTCTTTTTTTTTTTTACCAGTTTTGATTTGTTTGCTTGGGAAAGAGAGTTGAAGAGAGCAATTTAAATGTGGGTTTGTTTTTGTTGTTTTGGTTATTTGTGAAGACTGGAGCTGAAAATGGATAAGCTGTATTTCTTCCATCCACATTTCAAACTGAGATAGTTGTCTTGTTTGGTGTTTTGTCTTTTTTCTGTTGCCTAGTAGTTGTCTTGACTGTATGTTTTGAATACATTTCTTGAAAAGGAAAAAAAGAAATGAAAAATGTAACCTCTCATCCCCTGGGGGTTGTGAGATAACAGGATTAGCCTGAGCATAAGACACAGTGACAGAGATCAGCACAGCTTTAGTTGACACGGAAGCTAGGGGTATACATTGCTGCAGATGGGGCTACCGACTCAAAATAATTTTTGGTGAAAACAATCCAAAATGTAATCTGCAGGCTTTACTAGCTTCAGTGCACTGTACCCAGAAAAAAATCAGATCATTTTAAGCTTACTTGCTAATATTCAAAGGTCAAAATGGGCCAGCGGTTTTGTCATGAATGAGGAGTGGGCCAGCTGCAATGCACATATTTGACCCACAGCCTTTTTTTTAATTAGTTTGCTACTGGTGGTGTGGAGCCCAAAATGATTTCATGAAGCAGCATTGCCTGTCCTACATTTTCTTTAAGAGTCCTTCCTGTCAAATGATGCATAATATAGCATCAAAATATTCAAAAATTACTTTTACACACTTTCGAAATCATTTAATCTTTTTAATATTAAAACTTTAATGGGTCTTTGTGTCTTTTTTTGTCATTGAATGTGTCAGGAAATGTCCTTTGAGTATTTTTTTCACCCTATCTTTCAAGAGAAATAAAAGTAAACAATTCTGGCAAGTATTTGTCATTATTATGTTATAAATGCTTAAACAGTGTGTAATTACAAGTAAAGTAACAGAATTGTCTTCATAAACAAAATCGTAAATGAACATGTTCAAAGCTTTGAGATTACCAAAAATAAACTAACCCTTTTTTACTCAAATATTTTTGTTTGTCTACAGCATTAGTGTCCATGTTCCAGCCTGTTACATCAGACCATGTCCAGGCCTTTTTATTTTACTGATAGTCACTGAGGCAGTTCCTGTTCAGTTAGTCCCCTGTCACGACTCCCCCCTGATCTCCCCTCTCCCTGGCAGATCTCCCCATTTCCTCCTCCATTATCTCCAAATTACGATTGATGAAATCCATAAAACACGAACTACAGCTGCATGAAAAAGTACGTGAACCCCTTGGGATTACTTGGATTTCTTAAGTTGGTCATAAAGTATGTTCTGATCTTCATCTAAGACATCACCAGACAAACACAGTCTGCTTAAACTAGTACAGCACAAAAAAATACAAGTTTTCATGTTTTTATTCAACACAATATGTAAACAGTCACAGTGCAGGGTGGAAAAAGTATGTGAACCTTTGGATTTATTAACTGGTTGGCAGCATGGTGTGACATAGTTCTGTCTTTTTCAGCCAATGAGCAGCATCCCTGTGAGTTATTGACACAGTGTGGTGATTGAACACAGTTTACCGGTAATTAAAACAGGAAATGATAATACTAATGGTCAGAAGGTTTACTGTGGTTTACCACTTTACCAGTAAACGTTACATCCCTACTGTTGTGATATCCGGTGAATTGAAGCCACAATGCCTGGATACCTGTTTTGCTTGCCTTGTTTTGTGTGATTGACTTTTGACATCAACTGCCAACAAAACTCTGGTTCACTTGGGAGCAAACCAAGACCTCCTGTTTTCAAGACCTCATGTTTTCAGTTCCTTAGTCTGCCCCAGACTTCATGTGAGCTTTCATCGCACTCACATCAGCTGAACTTTTTAGTTTGTTTGGTCAGCACCTTGAGTGTGTTTAGTGGTCACCTTGGAGCGCCAGCCGTCGATACCTGTGCGGGTGTTTTTTGCATGTTTGTTTTGTTATTGCTCCTGTCTGTCAGTATGTCCTTGGTTTTGTGTTTCTGATATTTTTAGTTGTTTTCCAGTGAGTCTCTGTGCAATGTTCTTTATTGTTCTGTGTGTGTGCTTCTCTTTGTTGCCTCATATTTGTGTGGTTGTGTTTTTGTTTTCTCTTCTATGCTTTGCTGTGTTTTTTAAGTGCTTGTGCTCATGATTGTGTGTGTTATTTTTTCAGATGACCTGCTGTGCTGTGTGTACCTGTGTCTGAACCAGCTGGGTCCAGCCCACCTGGGGATGGAGCTTGGCGTTGGAGAGACGGTGCTGATGAAAGCTGTTGCTCAAGCAACTGGTAATGGGCACAAACACACATACACACACACACAAATGAACACAAACCTAACCATCCAAACACAACACTTGTGCATTCTCTGCCTCACAGCTAATTCCACCCTTCTTAGCTCATCAGCCAGGCGCTGGGGTCGCCATTTACGATCTCGCTCTTGTTTCCAGGGAGACAATTGGACAAAATCAAGGCGGAGGCGCAGGAGAAGGGAGATTTGGGCCTTGTGGCCGAGAGCTCTCGTAGCAACCAGCGCATGATGTTCCAACCAGCCAGTCTGACAGCAGGGGGCGTGTTCAGGAAATTGAAGGAGATTGCCAGCATGAGTGGAAACTCGGTGAGCCAGAGAATAACATTTTCATTAGGAGATAGAGTCCTGGGAAAAAATTGTCCTCACTCGATTGGGCCCTTCGTGTTGGGGGTCAGGTTGTGGAGAGGACATGTTGTGTGATTGTGTGTTAAACAGGGGAATTTGTTTGTTTGTGTGCTTCAGTCGGTTTATAGAGGCGTCACATTGGTTGGAATCTCTCTACCAATTAGTTCAGTATTCATCCCTGCTGCTGCGGGGTCTTGTTATTTTATTATAATTCTTTCACACTCTGGTTTGAACATGCGTTTTTTACTGGCTGGTGACCTCAGTCTTTTTGCATTCTGTCTCCTCTCGCTCGTCTCCTGTGAATCTCAATTTCCTCCCGCCCGCCTCAGGCCATGAATAAGAAAATCGACATCATCAAAGGCCTCTTTGTGGCGTGCCGCTTTTCCGAGGCCCGCTACATCGTCAGGTAAAATAACATTCCCTCACACACATGCACAGTCGGCGCTTGCCTGCACACGCACCCACACAGGGCTGCATGTTTATAGACAGATAATACAGCACATTTTTAGCTCCTCGTTTTTTATAATCATTCATTCGACTAATGTAGGCATGCAGTGTAAATGTCCTTCGGTGTGGAAGGCTAAATGTCTTCTGGCTTCGACTGACAGGTCTCTGGCTGGAAAGCTGAGGATAGGATTGGCCGAGCAGAGTGTCCTTTCAGCTCTTAGCCAGGCTGTGTGCCTCACGCCTCCAGGACAAGGTAATCATTTTTTCAAGAGAAGCTTCACAGTTTGTTTAAGTAGTAATGTGAATCAGGGTTTCCAAAACCTGGAAAACCTGGAAATTTATTGACCAATTTTCCAGTCATAGTAGGAAAATGATGATGAAAAGGTAAAATGTCTTGGGAAAGCTTGAATTCTCATGGAAAATTATTTATCTTCCTTCTTCTTCTTCTGTTAGCCAACATAAATCAAACATATGAAACAAAATAAAAAACGTTTTTAACTAATGCAAACTTAGCCATTAAACATGAGTAGATAAAATAATGCAAGTTAAGGAATAAAATTTAAAAACTCAAAACAGTGGTGACAAAAAAGAAATAATAAAAAAGCAAAGGCGACTCAAACTGTAGATCAGCAAGATCTTTTTATAAAAAAGCAGAGTAAATAAAGATGAAAAATAAGTATAAGCCATAAATATATGCAGTTTTTATTGATTCCCATAAGGAGATCAACTTTTTAGCTCATCATAGAAGTAGGTAGGTCTGCATTATTTTATTGAGATCAAGCTTATTAAGCACAATTGACTCATTGATTTCACATCTATGCAAACATTTCAAATAATTGAATTTTGCATTTAGCATTGAGAAGCTGCCACAGCTGTGTTTAAAAAATCTGAAACTATGACGTAGGAATTTTTTATTTTTTTTTGTAGTTTTTTTTTTTTCACTGCTCATGCGCAATAGGAACTGCTTGTCTTCAACAAGGTCTTGCAGCCAGTGGAAGGACTGCAATCATCAAATAGGGCTGCCACCGTATAACCAATATTTGAATATCAGAAGTGTGCTCAAAGTGTAAATAAACATTCAGATAGAAAATATAAAGCTCAACAGTACATTAAGGCTCCTGTAGCAGTGAGGCAAAGCCACTCTGAGTGGACTACAACAACACTTCGACATGTAAATAGGGTCGTGTGGAAGCACTTTGGGCTCTACTGTGTGTCGATTATGTGCAAAGCAGCTGGCCCACTACCACAAAATCTTGGACTAATTTGTCGGAATTTACCCACCACAGTCCGGTGGCACTTTGTCAAGTACTCAAGAGCTTCTTAGTCCTCCTCTGCAGAGGTGTGGAAAATGGCCATCGCAAACAATATTGAAAGATTCTATGAGAGGACATACGGCCTGGGGAGAGGTAAATGGTAAAATGATCCACTGTAAATGGCTCAGATGTGTTGTCAGGGTGTGGGGGGTTAATGAGCATACAAGCCTATAACCGAATAACATTTATATTATTCATCAATCATCTCTACCTCATAATCATTATAGATGTTAATGTTAATATTAGATTGCAAGTCTCTTCATGATTATTATTGATTATGCTTATATTAAAACTATCACTACAATTATTCAGACATGAGGACCCTCCTGAAAACAAGATGCTGTGCCTCTAACCTTTAATAAATTTGTATTCAGCAGAGACAAATCTGAAGAAGACAGGTCTATGGTTCATGGATCTGTCACTTTAGTTCTTACTTTAGTCTGCTAGTCTCCTCTTACCTCCCTCCCTTCGCCCTCACACCCAACACAGCATGGTGTGGATTTGCTGTTCATCATGAGACTGGGATCCACATTCAAGATTTCCTGCTGCTTATCAGAAGGTTTTTTCTTGAGCCATGATGGATTCATTTTGGGGTTTTGGATATGTGTATGTTTGTGTGTTTTATATATGCTATCTGTGCTCTGCTCTATTGTTAAGTGTTTTAAGGTGACACTTGTTATGGATTGGTGCGATACAAATAAAGATTTATTGATTGATGTTTTCAGTTATTAGCTCGTATGCTCAAAAACCAACTGGTTTTGATTTTTGGCAGGAGTGACAGCCCTATCATCAAATGATCATTTCACTTTTTGTGATGGTAGGAGGCCATAATCGTAATTGAAAATGGTTTAATCACCCAAAGCTAATGGTGGCACAAAAATCACTTCACTAAAATATCACATTTTTAATTAGGTGATATTAAATAAATGAATTATTTTGGGAGCAGTAATCATGATGACATTTCCTCTCAGAAAACATCAGTGACATGAGCCGAGAGCAATAGAAGGAGATGATGCATGACTTGTTTTCTCAAAGCCTCGAGATCTTAGGCCATAAATAAAGCTGTAACTCTGTCACTCCACATCAGTCTCTGTGATTGAACAGGTTAATGGAAAGAAGATTAACAGTGGAGAGTTATCATAACGGATGGATGTGGGTCATTCCTGCCTCTTCGAAGGACAGATCTACCTTTCTTACTTCAGGATAGATGGATTATATCCATCTCCTTTTATGATGTTGTGGATCAGATTTTTCAGTTTCTAATAGAGATGTTCCAGTCACACTTTACTTCACTGATATTGATCGATATGATCCCGATACTGATCCTAGTTTTTCTTTTGTCATTAACAAATGGGACAGTGTTTTCTCATTAGAGAAGCACAAAAACAGAAAAATAAAAGGAACAAAAGTATATTCAAGAGATTAAGCAGTGCAAATAGTACAACAAAATAAAAGTCCCTAAGGCTCAAGCACTCACTCAGTAACAGTACAATACATTAGAAAGCTAACCTTGCAGTGCAGCTGAATCAGCCTGAGACAGATTCATCATGTCAAGCTCAAATCTGCAACAACTGGGAGTGACCCAAAGTGTGACTGTCCAATCATAGTCTTTTATCGCAAGAAGAGGTGGGAGGTGAGAGCGAGACGACAGCAGGAAGTGGCTGCTCGTACAGAGATTAGCATTGATGCTAACAGCTCCTGACCACAGTTCTTTATTGAATGAAAACAAATAATAAAATCCTCTTTATTGAAAGGATACTTTCACTTCACTGTTCTTGTAGAATATTTTTATGAACTTTTCAATTTTTTAACAAACAACACTTTGCAGCATACAGACAAGTAAACTTTGGCCACAACAAATATATCTAGAGCTGCAACTATCGAGTATTTTTGGAATCGAGTACTCTGCCAATTATTTCTTCGAGTACTCGAGTAGTCTAACAAATATACTTTTTTGTTTTTAAACAAATAGATCAATCGTATACAATACAACATGTTAGGGCTTTCAAAATGAGCAACCAAATGCAGTTTATTCCTCAGAAAAGGGTTTTTATTTTAACAACTTTCAAAGTTTAAACCAGTACTGGCTTAAAACAAAGCCAATACAATACTGATTTACAAAGCAGTAATATAATTCTGCAATTATATTTGTGAAGTGTGTTCTGGAGGGCATTGTGTAGTTTGGATTGAAATCCTTGGTCATGTTCTTAAATCCTGTGTCCTCCACCATGGAAAGAGGACGCATGTCTGTGATGAGCATATTTAAAATGCTGTAATAGTAATAGTTGCAGCCCTAACAACGTGCTATCGTGCTAAGCTACATGCTAAGCTAACTCTTTTTGACATCAGACACACTGCACTGTGTTTCCTTTTTGTCCCTTCTTGTAGCGACCACACACTTGGGACACTCTCTGCCAAGAGAGGACTCTGTGGACTCTCTCCTTTCTGTCCCTCTCTTTTCTCTTCCTTCATGATTTTACAAGCCGTGCAGCAGCGGAGGTAGCAGGCGCGTTGTGCCACAGAAATGACCGTCCGTGTCAAACACCGTGCACTGTATAGTAGTCCAGATATATATTTATATGTATAATTATATATTAAACAAGGCTTCGAGGCACAAATTTTAATTTGAGGATATTTTGTAATCGAGTACTCGCGAGTATTCGAGGAATCGTTTCAGCTCTAAATATATCCTCACCTAGACCCCTCATACATACAGAAAACATCTGTTATCCAAAATATAATCTTGAATGTCCATAACAATGGTATATATCTTAAATATGTGCATGTACTGTACTGGTTTCACTCAGTTCAATAAAATAAGACATAAGGCATAAAAGTTCGTAATAAAAGGAGAAAAAGGGAAACTTAAAGCTCTAAACTCCTCTTCCTCCTTTATCTGATTGGCCCATTATGAATGTGATTGATGGATCAAGCGTCCGTTCACATAACAGATATGATTTTTTTTTAAGGCTCTGCTCATTCCCAAACACTTTCTGCAGGCCCTCTCCCAGTTGGACCAGTGAAATACACTGAACGGTCCATCTAGTGGGTTAGCTTAGTGTCAGGCACATGGTAACATTATGATGCATAATGTCAGAAACATACAGTATCTATTAGTATTTCTTTTTATTGGATTTTAATGATAAAAACACCCAGCATGTTGCAGGGTTATACATTTTTGCTCAAAGAATGTAAATTAATGAGTTGCACAGAATAATTACATAGCTTTTCTCCTCCATAACTCCTTGCTGTTTTGGTTAAATATTCTTTAAATGCACAATTAAACTCCACAAAACCTGGACTGTCAGAACCAAACAGACAACTTTGACTAAAACGCTGAGATACTTATTAAACGGGGTGTTGCGACAGTTGTTGCTTCCCTAATTTCTGCACACATAAAGGACTTTAGATTGTCTGCCATCTCCAGGAAGGCTCCATCCAATTTTCTTTTCAAATAAAGTTTGCAGACTTTTTTTTTCACTGGCTCTATTAATAAGAACTTCCTGTTCCTTGTGAAAATGAGGGAATTATCCTTCATGAAATTCAAATCAAAACCGAACTGAGAGGTCACACTCCAGGGTGAGAAGGCTGGAGTGTTGGAGTAGGTAAAAATTAGTTTTATTTTTGGAACACTTGTTCAAACAGTATTAAAATATTCTTCCCTTTCATGGGAACTCTTGAAAAATGAAAAATTAATGTCTATATTTGAAGTCAGCATTCACACAACCTGTAAAACATGCTGTGAAAACATTTACAGCCATCGCCAACAACTAATTAAGATAAAGAAATCAACACATCTCTCTGGAGCGCCTCACAGTTTGTCACTTTGTAGAGGAAGTTTTGGGAGTACGTCTGTCACCAGCTGCTTTTACCACCTATCAGCCCTGCTATCACTGGCACAGCCCACACCTAATTAAATAGATTCCTTCCTGGCTGTATTAGTATTCGTGGCTTACTTGTGACTTGGAGGTACGCTTTGATAAGTCTCAATTAGAGCAGGAGGCTCAGTGGGGAAATTTGCATTAATCTTTGGCCAGGTATGGTAATGTTTTTTGCCTTAACATTTTTATTTATTTATTTAACCATAATTTAATCAGATGGGTCAACTAAGAGCAGGTTCTTTGTAGAGCTGAGGTGGATCATCGCTATGAATAATTAATGTTGATAAATTAGTGTGCAGTCTTTTTAAATACGTGTAGAGCAGTTATCAATGTTGACCTGGGCATGAATGCTGAAAAATTCAGCGTATTAGCAGCACATTTTTCATTGAAAATGAAGCCTCTGTCCAATTTGTGCAACTAATAAACCAGTATACATGGTGAGAGCAGCATTTTTTATCTAATAATGTATTTATGTGCTGTTATGACTGAACTGTGCTCTCGCCTGTCAAGATTAAAACTTCATACCCATTCAGTGCCTGTTGCAAGCACCATCCGAATGGTGTGGTATCAGCTCGACTCGACGTCACTCTGTTGTTTTGGTTCCTTGCACACTTTTTTGTATCACTCGCTGCAAGGCTCCAAGTGAAATTGTGACATGATAGTTAGAGCTGAACCATCTATCATTTTACTATCATTTTTTCAAAATATTTTATTGGACATTTATAGGCCTGTCACGATAACAATGTTTGCCGGACGATAATTTTCCAAAAAATGATTGCCGATAATATTATTTTGAATTTTTTTTCATTCTTTCATTAATGTAATTATAATATAAGACATAATTAAGTGAATACACCATATCAAAAGCAATAGACTTAAATTTCTTCAGAGTATTTAACTGTAATTGGAAGGTCAACAGCTTTTTATTAAAATAAATTAAACGTGATAAATTTAACAAAAAAAATAGAAAAAATACCAATGAAAATGAAATGGACTCTCTTTGAGGAAATAATGCATGTGAATAAAAATAATTATACTAATAAAAAAAAATACAAAAATAGACCCTGTCTTTGTCAAGAAAAACTGAAACTCCAATAAAAACACACACAAAAATAAAAACAATAAATAAAATGGAGTATATACAGTTCCTAATTTGTTTGACATGTAAGTTCTCCCAGTCAATTCGCACTCTGTCAAACGTTTGTAACATTGCAGAATTTTCAACCGTATTGTAGCGTTGCATTTCTTTTGCAATGTAGTGAACCTCACTGTCTGTGAGCACGCACCATTTTGCGCTGATTTATTTATATTTACTTTGCTGACCAAATGCCTCAGTAAGCGCTGACTGTCAGGACAAAGGCTCCGCTGCACCTCCCCTTCTTCTTCTTTATCGCCACTACTTTCAAACAAGTACGACATATCGGCTCATTGGTGTTCATAGGCTCACACTTTGTTCATTTTTTTAAAACTAAAATATTCCCACACTGGGGCTGTGGCAGCCAGCTCAGAAACCATAGCTTTTGTGCCATCATTCATATTAGTGTTTGTTTCCTCGTTACTCCTCACGACGCTCCCTTCAGCTCTCTGTGTGTGTACGCGCGTGCGGCCCTGCCTCCCCCTCAAAGATTAAATAAATGACAGATGCTCACTCCGCTATAAATCTGCTAAATCCGCCATAGAACCGATGCACCCCAGTGTTAAGAGAGATGGACAGAGTGAGCCATCTTTTCATCCAGCCTGTTTGGTAGAAAGAGAGGAGGAAAACAAACATGCACACACCTGTCAGTTTATCGAGGCCGGCAAACTTACCGAGGACGTTTTTATTTATCGTGCGGTTAATTGATTTGTTGATTATCGTGACAGGCCTATGTGGAACCACAGGTGAGGGAAGACGAACAAAGGAATAGATATTCATCATAATATAAACAAATAATACAATAAAATAATAATCCTGACTTTATTTATGTAGCAGTTTTAAACAGAACTTTACAAAGTGCTTTAACAGACAAAACAAAGGCAGAAAAAGACTAAATAAAATCAACAATCAGTTCATCAGAGACCACGAAAGTCAGAGGCGCAGAGGGTCCTCTCAACTAAAGCAACAAAATGAAAGAAAACAGAATAAACTGGTAGGATTGAAACAGCTGGTATAATGCATAAATAACAAGGAGACGACAAGACAGTAGATCGGTGTTGATTTTACAGACACTTAGATACATTTTAGACTGTAGAAGGTTGACAACATCACATCAGGAAGATAGAAAAGAAGAGGGCAGATAGAGGAAAGGTAAAAAATAAATAAATTAGTAACGCTGCAATCCTTGGATTCGGTTGTCAACATTTGTTTGTCTCACGTGACCATTGTGTACATTTATCTTTGGTACTGACATCGCCTATAAGGGAACAGCTGCACTACACTGAATACAAACCCCTAAACAGTAATATATCTTGTTGAATGTAAATAAAACATTAATATAGTGTGATAGTTGAGTTTTTAAAGCATAGACATATTTAAAGCAAGAAAAGGACGATGAAAGGACAATAAATTTAACACTTAAACAGAGGTTTTGTATTGTTGACCTGCTCACAAGCACTTTCCTTGTGGAGATGCAACTACCAGATTATCTTCAATATTAGATGATGAATAATGTTTTATTTATTTTATTTTTATCATTGATTTCCTTACTGTTGTCTATACTGTTAACATAGCGAATATTACACTAAAGCTTGATTTGAAGAAAATTGTGAATCAAATTGAAATTGCAGTATCTGCCAGGAAAACCACAACTAAATATTTACCTAAAATCATTCAGGCCGAGCTCACATATTGCTGTTACATCTATAAACAATAGTTCCTGGATAAAGTTACCATCATAATGTGATTCATGACCCCAAAAACCCACATCTAGATCTCAGAATCATGTTGATATATTCATTAGTTAGACAATTATTCAGCGAAATGATTGTTTGCTAATGGGAGTTATCTGGATCACCACCAAAATCTATTTTAAAGTTGGGCCATTTCCAACATTTCCTGAAAATTTCAGCAAAATCCATCCAGTAGTGTTTTTGTACTCTTCCTAAAAGACAAAATAGAAACCATTGGCAAAAACATAACTTCATGATTTCAGCAACTCTCACTTTAAATTAAAACATATTTTGCTGAATATTAATGAGTAATTATTGATTTCAGCTTCTATTTCACTTGGCAAAGTTGTTTTAAATGAACAGTTTCTGAAGTTTAAATCACTGATTGTAGGAAGAATTGGACAAAGACAGTTAAATATCAACTGAAGCCTGTATCCGCCTCAATAAAGTTCACAGAGGTATTAACATGAATAACACACTTTAACACTTATTGTTTTTTTTTCTTTCAGAAAAATGTGTTTGATTAATGTTTGACTTTTTTTAGTTTGCAGACTACAAGAAACTTGGGTTCTGTTTCAGAAAAGGAACTTTTGCTTTAGCAGATTTTATTTCCAAAGCGTGGGAGAAAAGGCAGAGTGTAATGTTTACTAGTGAGCTGAGAAAAGTTCATGCAGCCAGGTAATTGTTGTGAATTTATGCCTTGGTAACACTGCAACTGTATTTCTGGTTAGGGATGGAAATCTCCATCCCCAGGATGATGCAATATGCATCTCGATATGTAGGCTAAGGCTAACAATTCAAGACAATACAATTTATCTCCCTACCACGATGCTATCAATAACAATGCAAATCTGTGCAAGTTCAACTCAAATTTATTGTTCCTGCAAGAACATAATCAGTATATTTATCATCAATAAGAAGCTTGTAACAAATGAAGACAGATCACTTACAGAAGGCTACTTAAGCAGTGAGGGCTCATGAGAATTAAACAGCTGGGAGATAATTATGGAAGGGAATTGACTGAAAATAATTACTAAAAAATATATATAATAACATGACATCAGATTTTACCGATGCAAAGCTTTTACAAGGTGATGCATCTTGGTTTCAGCCCAGTTTCTAATCTGATGCTCAACACTCCAGCTGATGCAGTTCACCACAGACCCTCGCATTGATGCACTGATTGTACGTTGGATAAAATGCCCATCCCTATTTCTGGTGTCTTGTAAACCCATGAGGGTTGGGCACTAAATGTGCAAGACATGTAAATAAAGATACACTATATTCCCAAAAGTATTCGCTCACCTGCCTCGACTCACATATGAACTTAAGTGACATCCCATTCCTAATCCATAGGGTTCAATATGACGTCGGTCCACCCTTTGCAGCTATAACAGCTTTAACTCTTCTGGGAAGGCTGTCCACAAGGTTTAGGAGTGTTTATGGGAATTTTTGACCATTCTTCCAGAAGAGCATTTGTGAGGTCACACACTGATGTTGGACGAGACGGTCTGGCTCTCAGTCTCCACTCTAAGTTATCCCAAAGGTGTTCTATCGGGTTGAGGTCAGGACTCTGTGCAGGCCAGTCAAGTTCATCAACATCAGAATCTGTCCTCCATGTCTTTATGGACCTGCTTCATGCACTGGTGCACAGTCACGTTGGAAGAGGAAGGGGTCAGCTCCAAACTGTTCCCACAAAGTTGAGAGCATGGAATTGTCCAAAATGTCTTGATGTGCTGAAGCATTCAGAGTTCCTTTGACTGGAACTAAGGGGCCAAACCCAGCTCCTGAAAAACACCCACACACCATATTCCCCCTTCCACCAAAATTTACACTTGGCACAATGCAGCCTGACAAGTATCGCTCTCCTGACAACCACCAAACCCAGACTGGTCCATCAGATTTCCAGATGGAGAATTGTGATTCATCACTCCAGAGAACACGTCTCCACTGCTCTAGAGTCCAGTGGCAGCGTGCTTTACACCACTGCATCCGGCGCTTTGCATTGCACTTGGTGATGTGAGGCTTGGATGCAGCTGCTCGGCCTTGGAAACCCATCCATGAAACTCTCTGCACTGTTCTTGAGCTAATCTGAAGGCCTCATGAAGTTTGGAGGTCTGTAGCGATTGACTCTGCAGAAAGTTGGCGACCTCTTCTCACTATGCGCCTCAGCATCTGCTGACCCCGCTCCGTCAGTTTACGTGGCCTACCACTTGGTGGCTGAGTTGCTGTCATTCCCAAACACTTCTACGTTCTTATAATCCAGCTGACAGTTGACTGTGGAATATTTAGGAGTGAGGAAATGTCACGACTGGATTTGTTGCTCAGGTGGCATCCTATCACAGTTCCACTCTGGAATTCACTGAGCTCCTGAGAGCGACTCATTCTTTCACTAATGTTTGTAAAAGCAGTCTGCATGCCTAGGTGCTTGATTTTATACACCTGTGGCCATGGAAGTGACTGGAACACCTGATTCTGATTATTTGGATGGGTGAGCAAATACTTTTGGAAATATAGTGTATCTATATCTATTCTGGTATTAGAAATCAAAATTGAAATGTTCCAACCTATCTTGTGTAATCTTGGTAACAAACAGACAAAACACATCCACCAGCAAAAACAGTCTTTTTTGCAGAGGTAAATATTTTCTGTGGACGTCCAGGATCAGTGCACACCAGCTGAAAAGAAGAGAAATACAGAAGATTGAATTTTGTCTGGAGGGCTGCACTTGTGTTTAGCTGGATTTAGCTGGAGCTCCCCTGGAACATCAGTTTAAACTCTCCGAGCTCTGAAACCACCCACTACAGTCTACACCTAGTTTACAGGAGTTTGTTGTACAAAATCGTGCAATACAGCCTATTTTCTTATCCACGCTGGGGCTAAAACTTCAGAGTGGAGTCAGATTTATCCAGTCATATAAAAAGACAAACTGCAGCTGTACACAAGCACCAGAGCTACAGTAGTCGAGTATGTTTGACTCTCTTTTGAAGTCACTGAACTTTCATCCAAGAACTGTTCTGTCATACAAATGCTCATGCGCTTACACTGATCTGTTTGAAATGCATTTTTTTTTTTTACTTCCTTCCTTATAGCTTTTCCTCCCGCTGTGATTGACGCTGGGAAGGGGATGAGCACGGAGAGCAGGCGGGCTTGGATCGAAGAGAAGAGTCTCATTCTCAAACAGACTTACTGGTAACTGAATCCTCGCCCTCCCCTCCCCTCGCTCTCCCTTTGAATCACTTTGCAGTTTCTCCTCGACATCACTACAATGCCTGATCCCCTCTTAAGCCCTGTCCCTCATTCTCACTCACTCATTGTTCTCGCTTTCATTTTGGACGGTATTGATTCTTTTATTTTGTTTGCTCTCTCCAAACTCCCCTGTCTCCCTCGCCCAACCCAACCGTGCTCACCCATCCAGCGAGATGCCCAATTACGACGTCCTTATCCCTGTTCTCCTAAAAGAGGGCATAGACGAGCTGCCCAATCACTGCAAGCTCACTCCAGGTAAGCGGCCAATCGGGGGGCAGTGAGGCTATAAGTCCTTGGTGTGTGTTTATTGATCTGTTCAGTGGAGGTGAGTCAGTTGTTTTAGTCGAGTCATTCATCACAGAAGATAAAAGATACCACTAAACTAAGGATTAGCTCCCAATTACATTGTTGTCAAGCTATTTGTGATAAGGAGCTTTGGCACCAAGGTGGGAAATTAATACAAGCCACCATCTGAACGCTGCTAAATCGGGAAAGTAAATTGGCCCTTGTTGGTCAGTTAGACAAATCGAGCAGCTATTTTGGCATCTAAACAATGTGTTTTTTTTCCTGTTCGCACAGAGAGGGATGTTCTGTTCCTAAACGTAAAAAGAGCTGGTCGTTTTTTTTTTTTTTTGGAAAGCACCAGCCAGTTTTGGACAGAACGGGACTGGCTCTGTGCTCTGTAAACTGCAATTAAAGCAATTTGTTTGCTATATTTCATTATAACACTCCTCTGCTCCTTTCTAAGCTTAACTTAGCAGCGCAGCCCAAGGGGATTGTTAGTCAGAGGACTTTCATATTACAGCCAAATGAGACTACAAACAAACTAATTTCAACTGTGTTTTTGTCACAGAAAACAGCAGTGGGTGTTCTGCTGATGTGTCATGTGGGAATATGTTATTGAGACTAATTTTTCAGGCTACTGGGTGTCTCTTTTCCTCGTACTGATCCAGTAATTGTCTCACTGTGATAACCTTGAAGCCTGTAAAAGAGAATGTTTTTCTCCTGACCAGACCTCACATTCAGTTTTCACACACAAACACACCTCAACAGATTAGAATATAATCCATATTCCTTAATATAATTTAATCTGAAACAATAACTACTCCACATTTATTAAATACTTGGTCAATATTTCAAGGTTTTTGTCATTATTGCATCGTCGTTAAAGAAACAGTACGTCAAAACATTGAGTTAAAAGACTGTGATTGAACATCAGGGCTTTGTCCTGAATGTGTCAGCCTTTAGATTTCACTCCATGCTCTCCACGTCAGCCAAAGCATTACAGCCTCTGCTGCTTTTGTGTGTTTGATTATAAGCCAAAATGTAAAATTAAAACCATCCATCGCAGACTTGAGGTGCTTTTGAGATTGTGTAAAATTGTTAGGATGTCAAAACTTTATTCTACAGCTGTAAATCTGTTCTTTGAGTCTCCTAGGATACAAGTTTGTGAGATCCCACTTTATCTTTTTTTAATATACAGGGTGTCCATAAATTCCTTTCACAATTTAAGAGATTTATTACAGATATCTTAACCCGATTTGTTTTATTTTAATCAGTGATTATTAAAGTTTTTATTCACATTAAAATGTTGTGTTTCAGATATTCTGTTAATGGAAGGAAAGGCTTGTCTTACACAATTGATGTTTTCCTCAGATGTTCTTGGTTGCCCTCTCCTCCCTTTATCCAACACTGTCCCTGTCTCCATAAATTTCTTGTATCATGCACGAATTGAAGGGCACGATGGTGGATCTCTTCCATACTTAGTTATGTAGTTTTGCTGAGGCTGCACATCTGATTTTGTCTCAATAAACCAGGATACACATTGTGCCTTTTCTTGAGGAGTAGCCATTTTCTGGAGGTTCATTTAACAGCTTTCCTTCCATTAACAGAATATCTGAAGCACAAAGTTTTAATGTGAATAAAAACTTTAATAAACACTGATTAAAATTAAACAAATCTGGTTAAGATATCTCATCAAATGCCTTTGTAATACATTTTTTAAAATGTAAAGGGACTTTAAAGACACCCTGTATATATTCATATATATATATTACAACCTTAGAATATAAATTTATTTATAAAAAATAAAATGGCAACTTTATTCTACTGTTTTCTTTGTTTAGACTGTAAAATTTGGTAGAGAAAGGGGTATTTACATTCTTTGCGCTGTTTAGATAAATCTCGGCTATGCCTTTGGAGTGGTGGTGGATGTAGTGAAGGGGGGCTTTTTATGTGGAAATGGTGCCAAGAGTGCCGCAAACTTTTGAAAACAGGGTCCAGAGTGAAAAGTTTTGAAAATTCTTTCCTCTCCGTGGAAATAGGAATCACCGTTTTTCAGGGAAAACAGTGACACATGGTGCGTGCGCAGCACTCTTTCAGAGAAAGGTTGCACATACACCTCAGAAAATCACACTGACTACTGAGCAACGTATGTGCTGCTTACTGTGCTCTGCTTGTTATCCAGACAAAAATATCCAGACAGATTTGCTGTCCAGAAAGAAAACTCCTTTGCCTTCGAGTGTCCACTTGCCATCGCTGTTTGTGAAAAGTTTGTCTTCACCGGAATGCGTTTATGTGTTTGAACACCGCTGTTTCACTACAAACCTCCACCGCCAGCCAGTGTTCATTTTAACCGCCCTTTTTAATTTAGTTTTAGCTAGTCTTTTGCCATAAAGATCTTTTAGTTTTAGTCATAATTTAGTCATTGATTGAATTTCAGTCTAGTTTCAGTCAATGAAACCTGCTGTTAATTTAGTCGACTAAAATATGACGTGTGAAGTGTAAGGAATTCTTTATGTTTACTTGATTTTCTGAAGTCATGTTTTACTCTTGAATAAAATGAAGCATCTAATAACTCTTTATTAAATATAGTGAAGTTTGAATGTATAAATGAACAAAACAAATGTTCCTTCTGTGTGAAATGCAGTCACCTTTATTTAGGCTACCTGGCAGAGCATCTCAGTTACAATACCAGAACTGACAACAAACAGTGAACCTGCTCTACATGAACATATCAATTCATAAAGAGAGCAGCTCTGATTGGATCGCTCCACAACTTATCCCGCCACCACCAAGCTAAGGCAGCTGTGATTGGATGTCCCTCTGAACTCATCCGCACAACAAAAGTAGCTTTCATTGTGACAATGCTGCCTAATCGAGAACTACTGATGTACAGTAATGTGAAGCAGTCTGGTGGGTTTTTTTTTCTTAAATTAAGTCTTTATTATCTAAGAAAAAAATCAGTTTGAAAAATTTTCGTATTTGTTAATTTATAGCAGTTGGAGAAAATCACTTAAATGTCTGCAGAGCCACCAGTAATCCGTCTCAGTTGACCCCATTTGCTGATGTGCCGTCTTTTGTCCTGTCCACGTTTTCATTTAAAGACTTGAATTCTTTTCTCTCCTCTCAGGTGTACCACTAAGACCCATGTTGGCTCACCCCACCAAAGGTGTCGGCGAGGTGATGAAGAGGTTCGACGAGGCAGCGTTCACCTGCGAGTACAAGTACGACGGAGAACGTGCACAGGTGCGTGTGTGTATTTATGTGTGTGTGTTTAGGTGGCATCGTGACGAAGTGCAACTGTTTGTTTTGCTTGGCACCGAACACATGCCAGCTGAATCCCGTATGCAGACACCTTTGGGCGTTATCTTTCAGCGAGAGGTGTTGCCATCTTGCAACTCCTGCTGCGTACGCACACGCGTGGATATTTGGATGTACTGTGAGCACGCCTGCACCTTTTCTTTAAGATAAACAGTGTCGCTCCTTTCTTCTCTGGGCCTGTATGCAGAGATGTCTACTTCTGCTATTGTGGGCCGAGAGAAGAAAAGGAGGAGAGGGAGGCGAGAAACATAAAAGAGGGAAGGAGAAGACCTTAAAGACACACAACGGGAGACGGTGGAGAGGCCGGGGAAATTTTGTTAGAGAGAGACACAGCAAGCGGGAGACTGTAATGTAAACCCCTCCAGCTGTATTGTTAATTTTGGACAGTCATGCCAATAAAGTGCCTTTGAACTGAGTTGAATTGAGAAGAAGCAAGATGAGCAGAGAGAGAGGGGGAGAGCCACATGACGTCCTTTTTCCTCCCTCTCCCTTTGTGCTGTCACTGCAGTGGACTTTTCCTCCCACAGCCAGCAGGGGGACTCTTGGTACGCCTCTAAATTAAACACTCTGCGTGTTTGTGTGTCTAATTTTGTGAACAGCCATGAAAGTGTGTGTCTGCACGGGTGGCTTGTGATGAATCAGAATAACTGCCTATGCATTCATGGGCTTGTGCCAATCAGGTGAGTGATTATATTTGTTTCCTCTCTGTTTTTATGAGTTAATTTAGCAGACACAACACTGATTTATCAATGGAGAAAAAACAAGTGTATACTGCACAGACGATGTTGCCTCTGGCTTAATAAAAATATGCACATAAAATGTGATTAAATCACTGCTCCTGCAGAGTTAATTTATATAAAGGAGGAGCGTGTGATAAGAGAGACAAGATCAACACACCAGGAGCAACCCAGATGATTGAACTTTGAAATACTGTGTGTGTCAGTGCTGCTGATTTGGCAACTTTATGTTGAGATTCATTTATTTATTTTTTAAATGAAACAGTATGCACTTATAAACACTGATTTATAAATGCATGGGATGATAGCTGATTTGCTAATATCCATCCCCAGTCCATTAAGGTGTTTATATCAACACATGAAAACACACAGAGCATATTAAAGACAGAGAAAAAAAGAAAAGAGATCAGGAGTTGGTGGCACTTTGAGCTACATATGTTGTAGGAAAAGTGCTATATGAATAAAGTTTGATTGATTGACCATGTGGAATTATACACGAATTATGAAGTGCTGGAGCGCAAAATGCTAAAGTGTAGATGCCAGCGGCCTGGGAGTTCTGATCCTTGTTGTGTTGCACATTGCCCAGTATTGCACATTAATATAAAGTGCATATTGCATTTCACATAACCCTACTGCCCAAGATAATGAAGTGCCATGTTGAATATAACAAAGCCCGATGCCCATAGCGCACTGTTGCACATGCAGATGTGAGTAGATATCACACTAAGAAAAGCAAACATGTCGTATGTAAGCACTGATTCACAAAAATGGCTGACATAGATGAACTTACAGTGGACGATTATGGATGAAGCTCCAACACACTGAACCAGTTGAACTCACACAAAATTAAACATGGTTGTGATCACAGATCTGGTTTTCCAGTGGCCATGCTCTAAGGTGTTTGGAGAAGGAAGTCAGAGCTGAGGGTTCATTTATAGTGCTTGGTATTTGGTTCCAGGTCTGAGGAGCTGTTAACACGAAGCTGAAACCAGAGTCAGAGCTTTTTAGGGTGAAACAATGACGTCACCGTATGTGCAGTACTCTTTCACATGAAGGCTGTGCATGCATACCAGGAACAACAACAGCTTCAGCCATCTACAGAGTAACGTGTGTGCAGCTTACCGTGCTCAGTTTGTTATCCAGACAAAACTATCCAGACAGATTTGTTGTCCAGACATGAAAGTCCTGCGTCTTTGTGCGTCCATTGCCGTCATTGTTTGTGAAAAGTTTTTCTTCTTCGTTCGTGTGTTGTGGCAGTGCTGTTTTTCTGCAAACCGAAATCACCATCTACTGGACTGGCATGCACACTACAGCATTTTTAGTCGCTCTGGCGTCTCCTTCTGAATGCAGATCGAATTTGAATACGCAAAGGAAAAACCTATTTAGTTTTAGGGGACGGTGTCTTTGTGTAAAGGGGCCTGAGATGAATTAAATGGAAACACTGCTTAACCTGAGGCCCTTTTTTGAAATTCTACAACGCAGTCACGTCTGAGGCCTGCTCTGGATGATCCGTTTGATTTTCTTTTCACAAACTCTTGAAGTGGTGGAGATTGATGACAGATTTTATAGGCAAGCACAGAATCAGTATGTTTAATTCTTCTGTCCCAGTTTAGGTGCTCATGCTCAGGCAGTGGTGAGAAGATTTAGGTTTCTTATCCAAGACTTCCAATGCCTGTTCATAGATTGATTAAACTGTTCCAATATTGTTGCATTTATTTTTACCCTCTGCAATTGCTCCTACATTTTTCTGAACTAGCTGCCTGTTTTTTTTGGTATGCTTTTGGACATTTACCTTTTGTTTGATAGAGAGGGAGACAGTGGACAGGTTTGTGACTGGATTGACAGCAAAAAGTGGGAGACATTTCTGTACCTGTAAGCTGCTGTCTCCTCGATGTCTGATGTTTTTTATATCACACAATCAAACTCTTCATGCAAAATGTGCATGAAGAGTTTGTTTCCTGCATGTGCAGAAAAATCCAAAGCATTTTCATAAAACTAAAATAAGCCCTTTTAATATCTACATCACAAGTTTTAGTTTAATTTTCATTAGGACTTGTGCACCACATAGAAATATTACAAACAGAATGAGCGAAGGTGTTTGTCTGTTCTCAAGTCAGAAATATTTAAAATACTTATTCCAATCCAGATTCACTTCAAAGTCCAGATAAATGTCTTACTACAAGGAGTAAAAGGAGAAATTAAGGCATTGGATTGCATGAAATGATAACATAATATCTGCCAATGAAACAAGCAATGTTTGACTCTAAAATGTAGCTTTAAAATCTGCCCTGGATAAAGAAAATCAGTTTTAGGCACACTTAAGTTGGATTTTCTTTTCTCATTGGCGAATTAACTTACTTATTACAAGGAACTCTGGCCTTATTTCAAGTTTCTGTATCTTCAAATCAGACCTTAATTCAGGAAATTGTGGCGTAGAATAAGTCAAGTAAGCTATTTTTGACTTGAAGTTGTACAAATACTCTCACTTTGGTCTGACATTTCTGCTTTTACATATCACTGATACCCTGTAGTTCTCCATGATGGTCTTATCCCACACCCATAGCACAAATAATAGGATAGAAGAGGCGAAATCATTGTTTCAAGAAAAGCTTGCCGAAGTCACACTGCTGCAGATATTAGTGGTAGGTCTGTATATGATCTTGGAGAAGAAAAGAGCTCTTAATTTATTCAGGAGGCTCAACTTCTCCTGCCCTTTATATTGAGAGAGAGAGAGATGTGTGCACTGGGTAAAGTAGCTTCACTTGTTTTGTGGCTTCATATTTTCTTTTTTCTTTATTTGACATCTGCAGCAAATGAAGCCACCCCTCTGTGAACAATGCAGAGCAACAATTAAGTTAGTGAAAGTCCTCTCTGCACAGACCCAGTTTAACCAGTAGACCTCTTGTGATTAAGAGCTCTCTCCTACACCATCCCCACATCTTTTATGCAGCACATTTCGACAGCAAAAGGAAGTTTTTTTTGCTTTACTTGAAGCTATTACTGACACTAACCCCTGGATATGATGTCAAGGCTCACTTCCTCCTCACATTACCACTGATAGGTTAACGCATAATAACTGCAGAGCCTGGTGAAAGATAGAAAAATGCTCCCTAATGCACGCTGCCATCATTCATCTCATCATCCTTCAAGATTTTGCTCTTCTGCTGGATTTGTGAAATTCTCTCTCCCCGGATCTATCCCCTCACTGTGTGAAGTAAGATTAGCCTCTTGAATTTTCACCTAAAATGCTGTCAGAAGCTTCTTTTATAATTGGCCTCAGAGTGTCTGAACTGGAGAGGAGGCTGGGAGAGAAAAACAAAACCTTATAAAAGAGCCCTGCAAACTATTAGAATACAGAATCTGAAATCCTGATCCGCACAGGGCTAATATTTTTAAAGTGATGAATCGTCTGAACTCTGTTTCTGTGACATTTTCCCCTGTGTACCATTGGAACTGTCTCGGTGTTGTGGGCTAATGAGTTATTGTGTTAACTGATGACTTGCTTCTGACTGCTGGTGGATGTCAGAGCCAAATCACCAGAAAAGCAGAGGGTGAACTCTTAGTTCTTTGCTGTTATTAATAAGTTTATCAAAGACTACTTGGATGGTTTATTTAAGAAAATGCAAAGTCAACCATGGCATCAACTACAAGTCACCAGTTCAATCACTCCACCAGATTATTTCCATTTTTCTGACCTCTTGAAGAGAATTTGTCATCATCAGTGAAATGAAACGTCAGGTTTGTGTCTGTAAAGTCCAACACATTATGCAGATGTTGATTGTTGGGGTCTTTATCAGTTTGTTTGTATAGGGATACGCTAACATTTTCTTTTGTGTCTTTCCTCACTCCTGAGTTCATGACAAATTGATAGACTTCATTCTTCCAACTGTTCGTGCAGTGACAAAGAAGAGGCGGGTAGAGCTAGCCCAACACTAATTAGCCTGTGTGCTTGCTGTAACTGTTTTTTACTGCGTTATGCAATGCAGTTATGTTATGTTACGTTGTCTTCTACTATGACCTTTTCTCCTACTCGTAAACAGAGTCTTTGTTATTTGAATTACTTACCAGCACATCTGCATTGGTTTGTGTATTTAGCCTGTGGTTTAGTTTTGGATATGTTTTTTCAAAAATTATATAAAGTGCAGATCTTAAATCAATCAGAATTACCCTCTTAAAATTAAAGTGTGTGTCATAAAATGTTGATTATGTAGTTCAAACACAGGCAGGTTTGCCTACATAAACACTGAAAGCTGAGGGATTTTTACAGTTTAACACATTTTTTTCTGAACAATATTTAAAAGGACTGGGAGGAGTTTCTAAGTAATTGCAAAAAAGTCTCACTTTTAGATATATGCCTCATCGAAATACGCACTTATTGTTGAGTTTTATAGCATCAAAATAGGTTATCTATAAATGCTATTTCTTGGCCTTCCGGTCGGGTCGGACAGGGCTGGACTGGACTGGATACTCAACTTCAGGAACAAGACAATTAAAACTAGAGCAAATGTATATTATTCTGACACGTCTTAGAGCACCAGGCTGCTAGTAGCAATATATAGCTGGCTACAAAACTACGATAATAAGTTTTTCAAAACTTGCTTGTTGTCACATATCAAAAACAACCGCTGTGTACCAGAAAGAGATAAATTGCCTTGTCGCTTTGCATCCTGTAAGTTGTTGGAAAAAGAAGTTGTAAATCAATACAGAGTTCTGAGGAAGGTCCGGGCTACAACACAACAAACACACTTTGGCTCGCACACGTCTTTTGGTGCGTTCTAGTTGTAGTCAGAAGTAGGAATTTCCAAGTTCGGAGTAGGAAACTGCAGCTGGAACGACCCCTGAAGTCAGAATTTCCTACTGGGAACTCGGTGAAACCTCACCACCCCCGAGTTGACAATGGAAGATGGATGCCCCCAGTGTGAACAGTTATTTTGCCCCTGAAATAATCAATTTATTTGCACTTCTGACTGGGGTGTGTCGCTCTAGATCAGCTGTATACATAGTATTGTTAGACTTATATTTACAAAAATGCTGCCATAGTGATAATCACATTCTTCATGTGATATTTACGCAGGGCGTGCTAACAACAGCTAACAATAGCCTGGTAGATCGGCATGTTTTTTTAAGACTTCAACTGGAACGCCGATAAGTCGGAGATGATGTCACTCCCAGCTCTGACGTTACTGGAACGCAGCATTACGACAGTCGCCGCGCGTGCTCATGGGTAGCAGAGTCTTAAAGGATAACTTCGGTTCCTGCAGCTTTTACATTGTTTCTAGAATGAAGAACAACAATATACTCACCCAGAAGGCTTTCCTGATGCAAAGTGCTTGATATTTAGATCCAAAATCGAGCAGCGGACACGATATAATGTAGCCTGTAGGGCATAGATCGCCGCTCCTAAAAACTGCATTAATCGTCCAAAAACTCATGTTTTTCACCAATATTCCATCATGATTCGCGCCCGAATGGGACGGCCATTGCAGCCTGTGTCTCTCCACACAGCGCTGTGTGGCTGAACTAACCTCTGAACTGACGAAGAAGACCGGGTACCTCTGCGCATGCGCAGTACTCTCCGGGCGTTGCGATCACTTCTTCATTTCTAAGAGCTCCTTATCTGTATACTGTGGCTCCAAACTGTAAGGACACCCATCATATTCAAAGTCCTCCTCCACAACATCGTCATACCATAGATATTCGGCCCATTTTGCACAAAACTGGAAGAAGAAAGTCGATTGTAGCTGCCCTGAAACAATGAGCACTTTATCTTGCGCCAAGAGCATGTAAACAAACTCGTTGGTTCAGCCACACAGCGCTGTGTGGAGAGACACAGGCTGCAATGGCCGTCCATTAGGCGCGAATCATGATGGAATATTGGTGAAAAACATGAGTTTTTGGACGATTAATGCAGTTTTTAGGAGCGGCGATCTATGCCCTACAGGCTACATTATATCGGTGTCCGCTGCTCGATTTTGGATCTAAATATCTCCCGAAGCACCGTTTGCATCAGGAAAGCCTTCTGGGTGAGTATATTGTTGTTCTTCATTCTAGAAACAATGTAAAAGCTGCAGGAACCGAAGTTATCCTTTAATGTCGCCGGTAATAGATTCCCCTCACAGTCCCTTTAATCTGATTTTAAAAGAAGCAGTTAAAAGTGCTTGTGCAAAACCTGACAAGGCCACTATCATGAAAACTGTAAAATTTCAATATTACAACTTACAACAACTTACAATTTAAGTAAGTGAGTGAAAAAAATCAAGTTTTTATACATTTTTAAATCTTGTGCAGAAAGTAATTCGAATTAATCAATTTAATTGATAAATTGTCCAGCCCTACAATGCGGTAAAGAAAAGAGTAAAGAGCAAAGAGAAGAGTTGCTGAAGAGTTCATCTGATGACTGTAGGCAGAGGCAGGCTAACCCTACCCATTAACTCCCAGTGTTTGAGCTAAGGTAGTTAGTGGTGGGTGAGCTCTGCCTGTCTCTTCCTTGTTACTGCACGCACTGTCGAAGGAATGGTGTCTTCTTGTCATGATCTTGAGAGTGAGGCAAGACACAAAACAACAAAAATATTGGCATATCCCTTTTAACTTTCTTTTATTGTTGTTTCTGCTGCTGTGATCAAGCCATCAACCCTCCTCTACCTCTACACTGATCCTGCCGATGATGTGCAGACAGCAGCTCATGTTACTTCAGGGCAACGTGCATAAAAAAACGCACTGAAGTGATGCGTGGCAGCCATCATATGTATGTGTCCATGTAGTTTACAGCAAGTGTATCTCCGGCTTTAGCCTTAAATCAGGAATTACAGATTAAAAAATATGATCATGATTCAAAGATTCATGCTGTACTTCATTTTCCTCCTCCTTCAGATCTTGTAACACTGTGAAGACACCAACCTACAAATGGATGACCATGAATTGTGACACTTCAGATCAGAAAAGCGTGTGAAATGTCCCAAAATAGGCTCCTGCACACCTCAGTCAGTGTGAAAAAGAAGGCTGGTTTAGACTGGAAGGGGCCCAGCTGGTAGTCTGCCATGTCTCTTGGCAAAGTCACAGTCTGACACAGTGACCATATCAAAACTCAGTCTGGATTTTTATTTTTTTTGACTGGCTGTCAGTGAATAAAACTTTATTTGTCCCATAGGCAGCTCCTCTTTCTTCTCCTCATGCATTAATCACACCTCCATCTATCAGAATCCTAAAATCTAAGCTCTCACTTGAACACCGACTGCCTTTTGTGATATTTTATTTATTGTTTTTCTGTTTGTTTTTCTTCTCTCCCCACAGATTCACATCCTGGAGAACGGCGAGGTTCGAATATTCAGCCGCAACCAGGAAGACAACACCAGCAAATACCCAGATATCATTGCTCGCATCCCCAAGGTAAAGCACTTGAACACACAGAGCTCTTCAGCTCGGCCCTTGGGAGGGAGGCGAGCCTGCGTGAGCTCTGATTGCCAAATGAGGGCTTTTACAGCGGTGCGGATAACAACTGCACACGCTTACCCCGCTCACTCTGTCTCTTTATTCCACCTCTTTCCTTCAACCTGTCTCTCATCTGCGTGGATTTCATTCTCCTCCTCCTCCCTTTGTCTGTTTGAAACCCGTCTTCAAAGAGTGTGGGTTCATTCCCTCGTCCTTTACTCTCCTTGGCCTCCTTTCATCAGGGAGAAGTTTGTTTCCTTTCTACATTTTCACAGGTGTCTATTAAAGAATTGGAGCTTTCCAACAGAATCGATGAAAGCACTGCTATTCACAAAATCTTAGCAAATCCCAGTTCTACCGAAGACTTTCATTTGTGCTGCAAACAGGTATTATGTACTCTCACAAGTTCCTTTAGCTGTTATGCTTTGCTGGTACCAGATTGGACCTCCGTTTGCCTTCAGAACTGCCTCAGGTCTTTGTGGCGTAGGTTCAGTCAGCTGCTGGAAACACTCCACATTGACGAGATAGCATCATGCAGCAGCTGCACATTGTTGGCTGCACATTAGGGATGTCACTTGAGGTGTAAATCACCAGTTTCATGACGATTAATATGATTTTGATTCTTTGGACAATGATACAATATTTGCCGACATCACAAATCTACCATGATGCGATTTTGAGTCAGGGGCCTTCGATTGATTTAAGACTTTTTAATATACTCATTGAACACAATAAGCAACATTTCACCTAAAGCAAGGCAGAAATACAAAGCAATTTTGGTAGTTTTATTACTGAAATGTAGCAATGTGCAGTCCTTTGGGTATGATAGTTAAAGGGGGGCGGAGTGATTTAGGTCCGGATAAACGTTATATTTCTGAAAGGTTAATGCACTTTAAAAAATTCATATGTAGTGTACTCTTAAGGGTCGTTTACATGGCTCCGAAAACGGTCAAATCCAATACGTTTTCGTTGCGTTTTGGCCTTGCGTTTAGATGGAGCGCGTTGCGTTTCCATCTAAAACGCAAACTTTTGAAAACAGGCTCCCGAGTGGAAAGATTTGAATCCGCTTTCCATGCAGCTCCGTGTAAACCCGTATCAGAGCGTTTCAGGGTGAAATGCTTTCACATGAAGGCTGCGCGCGCATACCAGGAACAACAGCAGCTTCGGCCGTCCGCCGCGTAACGTATGAGCGTCTTACCGTGCTCGGTATGTTATCCAGACAAAGCTATCCAGACAGATTTGTTGTCTGAACTGATTTGTTGTCCAGAAAAGAAACTCCTGCTTCTTTGTGCGTCTATTGGCCATTGTTGTTTGTGAAAGGTTTTCTTCTTCGTTCGTGTGTTCTAGCAGCGCTGCCTCTCTGCATACCTATACCGCCCTCTACTGAACCGGCATGCACACTACAGTGGATTTACAGGGGATTAACTCGTCTCCAGCGTTGTCATCTGAACACAGAAGAATTTGAAAACGCAAAGGAAGAATCTTTGCGTCTTTAAGTCAGGAGTTTCCATGTAAACGGCCCCTTAAACTGTGGTATGACATTTTGATTTGAGTTCTTGCAGGTGTAGAAAATAGCCTTTAAATTAGGTACGGTCTTTTCTTTGTCACCAACGGTCACAGACTGTGGCTTTCTGGTGGAGAAGAGAGAACTTTCTACTGTAATTACTGTCCTTAGTGACCATATGGAGCTCATACAACCCCACTTCAAAAAAACTGAACTGTCCCTTTAATAGAGGATTATAACCATCTGTATGATCTAATGCTTTAAAATTAATATTGATTTGATTCAGGGAAAGTGTTTTCCCCCCCTACAATTACCTTATGGGTCTTATTTGTTATATTGTGATGTTGGTATACTATATCAAGTAACTAAGCAAAACAATTAGGGGTGTAACGGTACGCAAGAATGACGGTTCCGTGCGTACCTCGGTTTTGGGGTCACAGTTCGGTACATTTTCGGTACAGTATGGGAACAACGCAAAACCATTTGCTTGTTTAGCTCGTTTATTAAACCAAAAATTTGTCATGATGCAAACTTGAAACCAAAATATATTCAATGTGCTAATACTAATAAGTTAAATAAAATAAATAAACAACTAATGTATGAAATTAAAAATAAAGAGTTTCTTTTTAAATTCCTGGCTTAAATGTGGACGACTGGGTACTTTATATTGGGGCTCAATCACCTTTAGCATGAGTTTAAAACCAGCATTTTCCACAAATGAATACGGTCTTCCATCCTGTCCTATAAAAACAAAGATGGATGCTGTTATCTCTTTGGCCCCATCTAAACTGTCCGGGAGAGGCTGCTTGAATGCAGACGGCAGCTGAATTTGCACTACAGTGTTTTTTTTCCTTACTGCGGAAATCTTAACACTTGAGTGGTGCCGTTTCTGGTGAGTTAGCATGTTTGACGTGCTGTTGGAAAATACCCGACCTCAGTTAAACAGTATCCGCACACCGCAGTCGTTTTATCCACCTGTCTTTCTCCGTTGCAATACTTCACCAGGAAGCCAAAATGTTCCCAAACAGGAGATTTCAGTGACGGGGGAGGGTCTCCGAGCTCCGGTTGGTTGATAGCAGTAGCCATGATGCACAATTCAGACACAAGCTCCTGTGGTGACAGAAGCTCTTTGATATTCGTCTTCTGATTGGCTCACCGTGAGACGTCATGTCCACATGATATGCACATGATCGCAGGAGCACGAATCACAGACCACTTTCCTCATGAATATTTAAAAGCCTTCCCTAACCACGCCAATCGTAGATGAGTACCCCCGTGAATTTTAAAGAGCCATGTGCAGTGACTAACGTTAACTTACTGTACTCGTTCGAATGCTGCACTGTACCGAACCGAATGTCCTTTTCGAGCGGTTCGGTACGGATACATGTACCGGTACACCCTAACAAGAATAATACAAATTATTGAATTATTACTTTGTTTTTATTATTATTGACCTCCAACGTTCGACCATGCTCTATCAAACTAATAATGTGCAATTTTGATTTTAATTAAATCAAAACATTTGTCATGTTCAAAGTAGAACTAATAGTCACCCCACCATTGATGATTTAGTATTACTGTGATGCCTGGTAAGCACAGATTGTATGTCAGTGGGATTAGACTTTGTTTCACTGTTTTATTGGAAGTGTGAAGAAGAATAAGAATGAGCTCTTGCTGTTTTCTTTTTGTATCATAAGTAATTTCATTAACCATTGCACTACAAAATCAAATGATTAGATAACTTGCTGCACTCGTGTAATTAGGCTCTACCGTCGTGTGTGTGCAGTTTGCATCCTCTGTCATTCAGATAACTGTATCTCACCTGGATACAATTTCAATTTTCAAAATGTGGTGTATATTAAAGATGACGATGTTGATCGATGCTTTGAGTTTCCATTGATTTGTTTGGATCATTGCTTAATCAGTCAATCTAGATCGATGGATCATTACACTCCTAGATGTAACAGTTACTGATAAAATGATGAACCATGGTAACATTTCCGATGGTGATTTATACAGTTTCCTGTTCCAATTCCTTTTAAAACAGTGTTTGATTATTTCGTTTTGACAATAGCTCACTGTTGCAGTGGCTCATTGCCTGTAAAAGCCAAAACTATGCATCTCCTTAGCAAAGCAGCAGCGGTCCCTCAGATGCATGGGCATATTAGTGGTTTGTTTAAGACTCATAACAGCCAACATTTTCAATTCTTTATTGTCCAATTCTAGTCAGCCTGTGTAAATTGTATCCTCAGTTTTTAGTTCTTAGCTGACAGGAGTGGCACATGGTGTGGTCCTTCAAATTAACTGGTTTGCTCTTTCAGAAATTATCTTCTAGTTGTCAGAGTTCCTGTTGCCTTGCTGTTATCTGGAACCGTTCTTGCTTTTAAACAGTCTGAAATGTATACTTGATAGACCACAGCAGACTTTTCCACTTTGCCTCAGTCCATCTCAGATGAGCTCGGGCCCAGAGAAGCCTGCGGTGTTTCTGGGTGTTGTTGATATTTAGAGTTTGACCTTGTAGATGTAGAGATGAACTGTGTTAACTGACAATTGTTTTCTGAAGTGTTCTTGAGCCCACGTGCTGATATCCTTTACATAATGATGCTGCTTTATAATACAGTGCTGCCTTACGGATCACAGGTCACAGGCATTCAGTGTTAGTTTTCAACTTTTTCGCTTACACACAGACTTTTCGTTGACGAGATGCTGCGTCATTCGTCATCATTCAGCTGAAACACATCAGGATGTGAGTTCTGTTTCATTTCTCCAGCCCGACTCTAAACCAGCTCGTCAATAAACTCCTTCCCTCTAAATGATGTTAAAAACACCAGACGTTTAAATCAGAAAAGCAGCTGCAGCCTGGCTCCCCAAATTAGGTAGATTTCTGCTCGCATGGGGAGAGAGAAAGAGATCACCGCTACCTGAAGCTTTGGCAGTTGCCCTGGGGTTATCTGAGCACGCTCACTGGCTCTGCACCTGCTGAGTGTGTTTTTCAGCTTAAAGAAGGAACTGCGAAGAAGTCTCCTCTCTTCTAATCTCCACCACTTTCTCTTTGAATCGAGCACACAGACGTTATTGGAATGTCAATAAGAAAATAAAAGGCCCATCTGGTGTGGGCTAATCAGAGCGAGTTATTAAATCTGATGAATCAAAACAATCACAGAGTTTCACTAACAAGTCTCTGTTCTTTATCACCTGAGCTTTTTAGAGGAATTAGCTACAATTCTCCTGCACTTAACACTCAATGAAAGAGCTGTTTATTTCTCTGAACAGAATCAGGGAAAAGAGAGCCTGCAAGAAGGATGAATGAACTTGTGTGGTTCATTTTGTTGAATTTATTTTGTTCATTGATCACCAACATTTTATCTTTTAAATGTTTTTTTACTCTATCGTTTGAACCATGAAGAAGAAAATGTGGGGCAAACAAAAACAGCCTTTTCATCATAAAACCTTCCAGCGGAAGGAAGGTATGACTCTTTAGTACTTCATTTAATTATTTCTATTTACTTACAAAGTCCAATTTGAATGAGTCGAGACGTTGTTGAATGCAACATTGTGAAAATAGTTTTAACATATATTCATTTGAAGATAAAAAAGAATTGAGAAACGTCATGTTAGTATCAATCAGTAACAATTTGTTTTCCACAGTTATGAAAAGAGAGAAATAAGTCGTAGGTACAACTATTATTAAATGGCATGTTTGTTTTGCTTTCCTTTATTGTTTGCTCTTTAATGTTTAGAATAATTTAAAGCTATGGTCTACGTTTTGAAACCGCAGCCTGCCCCCCCTTCCCTCACCTCTCCCCTCAGTGTTCCAAGATCCCGCCCCCAGCTCGTGTCGCCTCATAACAACAAGCCCCCTTGGACAGAGCTACGAGCGACTAGCACAATATATCAGCAGCAAACTCAATCAAAAACAGCTCAGCTCAACTGAAAGTATCAAACACGACAGACATCCCCCTTGTAACACACAGCAGTAGCCATTTCAACTGGACCGGCGGCAATGCGGGTCTGGCGCCGCCAGAGCAGAGCCGATTGTGGGGGAGGATTAATCTTTCTCAGCCTGTCCTACCCAGCTCAACTTACAGTGCTAACGATTAGCGGTTAACAGGCTAACCCGCTCCGCTACAAGTCGTTAGCCAGGACAGGCACAGACTAACCAGAGTTATTCAGCAGACATCTCCCACTGTAGTAAACAAAGCCATTACCTGTTCAACCAGGGGCGAAACGGCCGATGCTGAAGGTCTGACGGCCGACTGAGGCCATTTGTTAGCCGTTAGCCCGCTAACAGGCCTCAACCCGCGGGCAGAGCTCCGTTGGGCCCCGGGGGAGAGGGAAGCGGCTTCCCGGTTTCGGCGCTAGGCTTTTCCTGCTCCATGATAGTTCAGTAGCTAACGCTGCTAGCTGCTCACCGGAGGTAGAGGGGAGTAGGCGGGACCATGGGCATGACGCTGCGTAGTGAGAGAGACAGGGGATTGGATGGAGTCACGGACCAACTCACGGACCAATCAACACGTACATGCCTTCACATTTTGATTGGTCAGCCAGTATGCAGCTTTTCAGCGGATATACTGAATGGATTTTTTTCATTCTTTTTGGTCTTTATACTGTGTAGATAGGACCATAGGACCATAACAGCCTTATAAACGGTGTTATTAATATGTACAAAGCTTCCAAATCGTAGACCATAGCTTTAAGGGCATTTAAGCTCATTTAACGCATGTTAAGCATGACATTAAATCGTTAAGTAATCATACTTTTATTCTTGTTCTCAACATTGACCATAATAATCTCAATTTTGATTTCTTTAATTTACTAACTGTTCTGAATGATGCATGATGAACTACACATCTGCCGACCAGTAATTCATTTTATTTCTGTAGACCCAAAAGCTTTATTAAATGTTGGATATCAGTACATCAGGAGATATCAAAACTCTGCAGCTGTGAATCTATACACTCTGCCACGCCAAATTTAAAAGTTAAATGGTGTACCAGGTTTTTCCCCACCCGTACAATTCATGTCATGTTATCCATCCTCTTGGTGCTTTGTAGGCAGATTAAGATCCTGAAATAAACACATGATTTTATAAACTGAATTGTTTGAAATAGAGAATTGGTTTTTAAGTGAAATGTGACCCCTGTAACGGAGTCAACTTGAATTGATTAATAACCCTCTGAAAGATTCACACCTCTAATATTCAAGTTACAACTTTTTCACCTCTGATACGATACCCATATATTGCAGTCTTGAGTATTGGCCGATACCGATATCAATCCGAAAAGATCTCAGCAGGAATCAAACATACTTTTATTACTTATTTTGTAGGGATGGGATGAAATATCGTTTGGCAGTATATCAAGATACAGTACGTGACGAAATGCATCGAGTTTGAAAAAAATGGATCGCGAAATAAAGACGTCACGTCCGGTAATAGCGCATGTGACGACAACAAACATTAGCACAACTACCTTGCCTCCAAAAAGCCAAATGATGGAGTAAAATGAGGTCGAAATTGAGGACGCTTCGCCTGGATATAAGTCATCTGTCCGGCAGTATTTTGGCTTTCTCATTAAAAAAGACAAAGACGGCGAAAATGAGACTCTGCTTGTTAGCATACGCTCTCTCTAACCTCTCTAGGGTTAGCGAGAGTGTTATTGTTTGTGTTTGGCCTGTTAGGCCTTGTGTTTTCCTGTGTGCAACTCACACAAAAACAAATAAATTGTAATTACACAGTAATATTTTTTCTTTTTTACTTTTTTGATATTGTATCGTGACGTATTGTCTCGTGACCCGGGCATATTGAGGTGCAGCGTATCGTGAGTTTAATGGTGTGGCCATACCGGAAGCGAATTCGCGAAGACGCGCGTCTAGATTACATACAAAGTCAATGCAAAGACGCGTGTGGACGCAGATCCGCCCCGGGCGGCGTGTATGACGCGTTTGGCGCGGCGCATTTGGGGCATCGAACGCCTCGATGCTCGAGTTGAAAATATTGAATTTTCGACGCAAATTCGCGTGACGCTGTGGCGTGGCAGCCAATCAGCGATGACTTTCCCCCCACGTCGTTGATTTGATGACGTGCGATGCTCCAGCCACCTGCTTCTGCTCAAACCCCACTGAAAGATGGAGGAGAGGTTGATCTGCGCTGTTTGCCATCACCCAGAGCTATACGATTCGACGTGTGTACTCTACAGAGACCGGAACAAAAAGGAGCAGACTTGGGTGAAAGTCACTGAGGAGACAGGTTTTGAAGGTAAGTTATGTAAATATTTGTTTCCAGCTGGATTTGCCTGCACGGGTCATCACTGAGTCCGACAAGCTCCGGCTCTCTACTGCGCCTGCGCAGTGATGCACGCCGCCCCGTTGCGCGCATTTAAATTTGCCAATTCGCGTCCGGTGTGGCCGTAGCGTAAGTGTATCGTACCATCCCTATTACAGTATACTGTAAGAAAAGGCTTGATCAGGTGAGATTACTCAGAGAACAGTAGTCAGCAATAGTAGGTATGAGAAAAACTGACCCATGTGTTAGTAACCAATGGGTTCAATAAATTTTAATCTTAAACATAAATTTATACTTTAATTAAATAAAATAAATGAATAATAAATCAAAAATGAATTAGAAAATCCTAAAAAGTAACCTCAATAAAAACCTCCAGTTAAAACAAAAACATATATTTTAATGTTCCAAAATATTTTAAATATTTTTTTCTTAGTTAATTGTAGAATATCGCAATATATAACAATATTGTGATATCATATTATCATATCGTGACCCAAGTATTGTGATACGTACCGTATCATATCGTGAGGTTCTTGCCAATGCTCACCCCATAAGACATTTGATGTCCTCACAGCCCCAAGTTAAAACCAAGACCCATTTTATCAGTGGATTCTCTTGCTTGTGTCCCATAATGCATAGAGCAACCTGTGGGAACCCGTTGAAAAGTGAGCTGTGCCATAATGGTGTAAGGACAGTCCTTCATCATTTAGAAGTTTTCCCCTTTAGGATTAATGTCGTCCTCTCCCCTTTCTATAAACCCAGTTTATCATCTGAATTGGAACAAATCAGTTGAGCTCTAGATGTGAAAACACCCTCACAGGCCTAAACCCACTAATATTCCATCTGTGTTTGGGGTTAACGGTGCTTTATGAAGAAACATCCTGAAAACTCCAGCTTGTAAATGAAGTCTGCGGTAAAGCCAGTGTGCAGTGTTGTTAGTGCAGCAGAGGGAGGGTGGTGTACAGGAGTAAACAGCCACAGTGAGGCTGCAGAGATGCTCACTCTGCAGTTTCTTTAAACCAGCACACCTCTAACAAATTAGAGAAAAAAGCTTCTTTCACCTTCTCTCTGTGTAGGAGAAAACCAATAACTCCAGGCCAGCAGGACTTGAGCAGTTTTGGTTGCTTACGGTGCAGCTCGGCATGTTCCCCCTTCCTCCTGACCACTCCACATTTGGACATTTCAGTGAATGTCTCAGCTCTGCCTGCCCGCTGCTCCATTTTTGCCCACCTTTTCTCTTTCACAGTACCTCATCTTGCCTCCTAATTCCACCATTGTGGTCCCCTCTTTCACATTTAGCAGAGGTGCATTATTTTAGGTTGTTAAATCAGGGCCATTTTTGTGAACACTTTGAGGGGTTTACTTCCTTCTTTTCTAGGGATGGAAATTTATAATATTTTATACGTGAATAGTGTTACAACCTGGCTCGTCAAGGGGAAAGGGAAGCAACATAAGACCAGATCGTCAGTGGTATCAGGTGATATTTATTACAAGACGTGAGATTGAATAATAAGTATAAAGCAAGGTGAGACACCAGAAAATGGGCCGGAGAGTGGCGTTCAAATCAACAACAAAAGATAACCAACGGAGTCTTATCTAAAATTAACGTTACTGCTGCTTTTTACAAAGAAAAATAAATGAAACCAGCTACCCATGTCTAACCAAACAAAAATTATAAACGAACAGCACCCTCAACCTAGTGAGATAGATAGATAGATCAACTTCATTGTCCCTAGCAGGAAATTTGTCTTCGACAGCTGTGCTACTCTCCAAGGACACAATATACATAAGCAAGAGGGGTCGGCGGCAATCATGGGCAGAAGTTATTGCACAAGGAGGTTGAAGTGCAGGGCTCGTTACGACAAGCAGTGAAAATAAAGAGAAGCAAGTTAAAAAAAAGTAACGACGTTAAGAACAAAAACGGATATAAAGCGCGGTAATAATAACAGATAAGAAACAAGTAGAGCAATTTATAAGATATAAGTAGAAACAAGTTAGAAAATCGAATAATAACGAGAGGAATAAAAACATGGATGAAAGCGGAATAGTAATACAGATAAGTGACTGGTGGCAATAAATAAGCTGAAAAATATACATATACAGACATTAGGGCTGGGACGATTCACTTTTCTCCCGATACGATTTTTTGCGATTTTTTTAGGTGCCGATACGATTTAAATTGCGATTCTACGATATTGCCGATTTTTGCAATCTTTAGTTAGCTTTTTTAAAACCAGTGAAAAAGATGAACAATGATGATGCCTACAGACTATATCAGGAAAAATACACATCACATGTGAGTCTGTTTTTAGGATTTATTCAGCAATATATATTAACCAGCTGGTTATGCTCCCTCTCTTCAAAAGCCTGGATTGCATATAAAAAGTGGCTTATTATCCCTTCAGGCAACAGAGTTTTTTCAGGAAATATTCAGTTTTGCTATCAAGATTTAAAAAGGATGTAGTTTCAAAGTGGTTAGCTTTCCCAGCCATCATCATCGCTGTAATTTACGGGCCGAGCATGAACGCCTCTGCTGCCTGCACTGTTTACCCCCGGCTTCTCCCTCGTCTGACCAGAGCTCTGCGGTCTCATTCTCCGCTAACACCGTCACTTTTCGCGGTGTTTTGAGCTTCCCTGCATCCCAGACCATGTAGGCTTACCCTCTTCGGCAGTCGCCGGCCAAGGAGAGGAAAAGCTCTCGGTATGTACTGCTCCGGGACTGTAATGGCGCCGAGCCGCTCCGCTCTTGGCACTTTTCGCTGCCAGTTTGGTTCTCACTGGACGACTGACCGTCATCCTCAGAGAGTAAATATTCCTCAGATTCAGAGTCAGACAGTACTTGACAAAGTACTCTCGGCATCGTGAGTACTCTCTATCACTCTGTGTCTCTCTCTCTGCTCCGCTCCACAGCCTCTACAGCCACACTCGCGTCCCTCGGTCCGGTGTGTGTTTTAAAATAAATATACACCCAAACTTTGAATAGAAACCTGTCAACTGTCCACTATCTGCTGGTGAAAAGTAGTAAATCTACTCAGCACTATTTTAACAGCTATGGCCTATTTTATCCAGCAATATTGCTTGCCTCAGTTTGGCTACTTTAGCGCCTATAGGGTGTGTGTGTGTAGGGGGGGGGGAATATCGATTTTTGAATAAAAATATCGATTTAAAAATCGGCAGACAAAAAATCGCGATACTTGGGTGTATCGATTTTTTTTCTCCCGCTCCTAACAGACATTATATCAATTGCAGGAAACTAATTACTTCAACTGTTAAGAAGAAATGTGGATGTTGGAAGAAAAGAGAGCTCATAGCAATTTCTTTTGTGTTTGCTTGCTCTGTATCATCTCCCTGAAGGCAGAAGCTCATATTCCAGAAAGAGAATATGAGAAAAATCTTTGAGAATTTTCTCTGCCTGGTTGAGGACGACACTATCGAAGACAGACTGGAGAGAAGGATGGTCTTTTTTTTAATTATTTTTTTGGGGGGAGGGGGCATTTTGTGCCTTTATTGATAGGAGAGAGACAGTGGATAGGCTTGTGAAAGGGGGTGAGAGAGTAGAGGAAGACACTCTGCAAACTGGTCACAGGCTGGATTCGAACCTGGACCGGCAGAAGCAGGTACATGGGGTGCCTGGTTACTAACCACTCCGCCAAACCAGCACCCCAGAAGGGTGGTCTTTTTGACCTTCATAGCAGATTTCATCAGCCCACTGATTTTTGATTTACTCTGGATGGGTAATGTGCCGAACGAAGCTGCCAGTCCAAAAATCAACATGATTTCACGCCTGACACCAAAAAGTGTTTGCCTGTGAAGGAAATACAGTCTCTGAGATAATTTGTTGCAGAGAAAGTCAACATGATCTGACCATTTTAAAAAAATGTCCCTCTGGTCAAAACCCATCTTTGTTTCTCTCACACCAATCCTTAAAACAAGTTACCTCATTAAAATACACAGAGTGAAAGTCACCAACATGCAAAAGACTCAAGATGATGGTATCATCAGAAAATTTGTTGATGAAGTTATGATAATAGATCAGGACAACTTTGGTAACCAAGAGGGTCACGTTAAGTTTATTCTTTGTGACAGGGGACTGAATTGGTGAAATATAAACAGTAAAGTTTTTGCTTTCAGATTACTTACTTGTTTATGTTTATATCACTAACACAAGTTTTTAATTTAACAAACATTTATCGTAATTTCTCATATGTAATACGCATTTTTTTGCTCTTTACTAAGGTCTAATTTTTGGGTGCGCATTGTACATGAGTACAAGCAAAATGTTGCAAATATTTTGTCTTGCCAACACCGTGGTTCCAACAGATCTGATACAAAAAGCTGAAATATTCTTTCTCTGCAAAACATGGCTGCCAAGCTTATTAAACTGACTGTTGAACTGTTCTAACCCAATATTTTGGGTTTTGATTTGTTTACCTTTGTGTAATGATCGTATAATTCTCTGTTATTTTACCGCTCACGTGGAAACACACCGGGCGCTGCCATCTTGGAAGCGAGGGGACCAAAATAGCCGAGCTCTGATTGGTCAAAGATATTCCCATGTTGATAGCTGCACTGTGATTGGTCGGCACTCTACAGCTGGGCATGCTGGGATGTGTGAAATATGATACGGTGTGAAGTCATTGCTTCACGTACCATAAGATGGTCAGCAGGTGTCTTGGGGAGGATAATTGTACAACGGTAAAATACCATCGTCAAAAAAGAGTAAGCTACCCGGCAGTATTCAAAGAAAGGTGACTGAAGTGGCTGAGGCAGTGGGCAAAAGAGAAGCTGGTAGGACATTTGGCGTTGGTGAAGCTAACAATTGTCGTTGGAGGAAAAAGAAAGCAGAGATAATGAACAGACTAACATAAAAAGTTCTTGGGTGTTTGTCTGAGAGAGTAAGGTTTGGGTAAAAAATGGGTGCGCATTATTTTTGAGCACAGAGTTTTTCCTGGAAAAAAGCCTGAAAAATGAGGCTATAATTGAGTGTGTATTGTATTTGAGAAATTACGGTGCTCTTTCAGTTCTTGGTTATTATCAATCTTGTGAGTTTGATGTTACAGTAAAGATGAAGTGTGTGTGTTTTTCTCTGAGATAATTTGGGCCACCTCTGCTGTAACCTTTCTCCTTGACCCACTGCTGTACTCTCTCTGTCCAGCAATTGTAAACGGCGTGTAGCCACGTAGCGTCAGGTGGGAGCTCTAGTTTCCTCCTGCTTCGCCTTTCAGAACTTTAAAAGCTTCATGTCTCTCCCGTCCTCTCTCCGTCCACACGTCGTTGTCTCTCGTCCCCTCGTCTAATCATCACTCCTTCCTTTTCTCTTCATTATTTCTTGATGATCCCTGTTCTCTCCCTCACTGCTCTCCTCTCTTCCTCTCACCTCTCTCCTGCCCTTGTCTTGTTCGCTCTTGTCTCTCTTATCTTTTTCGGCACTTTGATTCAGCCTGTCTTCGGTTTTAACCCCCCCTCCACCACCACTCCTCTGCTCCTCTCCACACTCCTTAAATATTCTCTCTATCTCGCTCTCTTTTCTCCTCGTTGCCTGTCCATTCTCCTGACTGCTGTCTTCTCTCACCTTCTCTTTTTTCACTTTCTGCTTGCTTCCAGTTCCTCTGAATCCCTGGCTCCCTTCTCACCATTTGTCTTTCGCACTCTGCCTCAACACATCTCCCTCTCTTTTTTTAAACCTCTCTGTCGCTTCTTTTCTCCCTCGCTTCTCCTCGTTTTCTCTACACCCCTTAACTTGTGTTTCTTGTTATTTTTTCGGTGTCTTCTTTTCCTGCCTCTCACCTCCTTTTCTCACCGTCATGTCCACATGAACACTTGGGTTTTGTGTTTTAAAAACACTTGAACGGAAAGTTTGCACACTATGACACAGGAAAAAGTCCTGTTTAGTGGATAATTGTTTTTTAGGGAGCAAAGATTTTAACTTTGCTTAGGATGATAAAGGTATCAGCAGATAATTGCTTAAAAATAAGTTTTGGTTTTGGCAGCTATAAAAGTTCCTACTGGTATTTTGACCATACATGTTGGTAATGAAATAAAATTAAAAAATATATATTTTTAAAAAGGCTTGATAATTTGATTTCCAAAGGCAACATACTTTGTGAACAACAATGTGGATTCAGGAAAAACAACCACCAAACTTGCTCTCATTGATTTCATGGAACCAATGACTGATTCTATAGAGAGACATTAATACACAGTTGGAATATTTCTGGATTTACAAAAAGCATTTGACATCACTGATCACGGATTAATAATTACGGGGTGTCCTGATACAACATTTTCACATATCAATACCGATATTGCAGCCTTGAGTACTGACCTATACCGTTATTGATCTGATACGATATCAGCAGGAATCATACAGACTTTTATTACTTATTTTGTAGTCTGGACTGTAAGAAAAGGTTTGATCAGGTGAGATTACTCAGAGAACAGTAGTCAGCAATATTAGGTTGGAGAAAAACTGACCCATTTGTTATTAACCAAGGGGTTACTTAATTTTAACCTTGAACATTGGAATATAGTACAATAAAATAAAATAAATGAAAGATAAATTAGAAGACCCTGAAAAGTAACCTCAAGAAATCCAGTAAAACAAAAACATATATTTAAAAATTGCAAAATATCTACTGTGTTTAACTTAAACATAAGCGTAGTCAGCAACTGAATTAAATAGGTAAAAAAATTATTAGAATGGGCTGTTTGTATCTGAGTACTTAGGTATGTAAAGATTTTAGATGCAGGCTAATATAACCCGATATTTGTTTTTTTTATAATATTCGATATTAATATTGGATCGGGACACCCCAATTAATAACGTCTAAGTTAGAGAAATATGGTATCTTGGGACTGGCTCATGATTGGCTATCCAGCTTTTTGGAGGACAGGCACCAATTTGTCCACATAAATAACATGAATTCAAACCTTTTCAAAGTCACGTGTGGGGTGCCGCAGGGTTCAGTACTTGGACCATTGTTGTTTATATGAAGGCTATCACTTTTCCAAAATGTCTCACTCAAACGGTTTTCAGACTTGCACCCAAATAATTGAAGATATTCGGTTATTTGTGCATGTTCATTTTAAACCAAGTATAAAGTCCCAAAAATTGTACTGCACAGATAAGTTACAGAGTTTGTTGCTGTTAAAGGGGCAGACGGATTTAACTCTTATAAATATATTTTGTATCCAATGGTGGTGTAATCCAAAAAAGCCCTACTTCTTCTTATATTCTTTTTATAAATCTGAATAAATGTTAGGGATGCAACTAACGAGTAACTGCAGACGCTTAAATTTCCCCTCCCAGCCAAATGCCAGCCGAGTTGCATCCAGTTACAAGCCAACTTCCAGCCAAAATGAAATTTTTTTGCTTTTTTTGTACGTTGTGGCATTTTCCTTGCAAAGTGAAATTTTTATTTATGTATCCTGTAAAGACTACATAAAGGAATATTGGGGAAATTGTACATGGTTCTTTCTCAGGGCTGAACGATCGTTTTTGGATCAAAATCGCAATTTCAGACAACGCAGTCATGTGACTGCCAAAGCTACGATTTCTGACAGCACAACTGACTGACCCAGGATCTGTTGTCAACTATTTTACACGGACCATTTTACAAGTTTGCAGACAGTTTGCATTCAAGAATGGCTTGCAAATTAACGATTTACTCGCAGTTGCAACTGCTCTCATTGTTCACTTAAAAGGGCCGTTCAAAGGAGTTGATTTGTTCGCAGTTGTTATATCTCCACCGTGAAAGTGCTCGTAAGCAGATCAACAAGTTGGAATATCCCTTAAATAATGAAAACAGATTATTTATCATCAATATTAGATGATGATTAATGTGTTAATTGCTTTTGATCATTGGTTTTCTTACTGTTGTCTATACTGTAAACATAGTGAACATTACACTAAAGCTTGATCTGAAGAAAACTGTGAATTGAATTGAAATCATAATATCTGCCATCTTTTCCTAACAGTGTTCAGCCCTAGTATACAAAGCTCTGCCCAGTCTCAAGTCACACATGGGTGTAACTCTGACTGGATTAGCAAGCCCTTAAATTAGCCTTGTTCTAAGCCTTGTTAGACCTGCTACTTTAGCCCTTTTGCAGACAAATAAGCTAACTAAAGCATAATAAAGTCAGGGCAAGGTAACTAGATATATAATGCTTAGACCTGGAGTCATTTAGTTCGTTTTAAAGCTAAAGAATATTGTGTTTTTGAGTGCTTAATCAATGATGTCTAATTGACCATTAATAGTACTGAAAAAAGCCTGTCAGTCTTTTAGATTAAGCTTTCATGGATAAGCAACTGCTGATGATTTATGTGGCTAGCGGTTTATAGAAGAATTGGCTTCAATGTGTATATTTTTCCCAACATTATCTTATCTTCAACACAATAAATGAACAAAGCCAGAGTGAAACTTCACACCAACACAAGGTCTCTGCATAGAGGAGATGGTCTGATTAAATTTTCCAGCACCTTGCTGCATTATTTTGCATAATAATGAAGGAAAACTCATTTTCCCAAAGCTACCACAGGTCCTCATTGCTCCTAATTACAAATTGGTATTAAAATATTACAGCATTAATATTGATACTATTAAATTAATTGTTAATTAATGTAGTACTTAGTTTGATGACCTTTATTAGCTCACCTGTTTGTTTGCTTCATTCAGCTGTCGAAAACAAACAGCCTGTTAGCTCTAATGTGTCTCTTTACTTCCTCTGATCACCTCTCAGATGTTCCCCCATGATCCGCTCTCTTTCTCGTCCAAGTTGTTAATTTAAAGCATCCTCGTGGACCCGTATCGACCAAAGCGTTAGAGATTAGGATCCCTAAGCTGCACGCACAGGCTTTGGTGACTCAGATAATTAGCAGGCGATCTTTGATCTTGAAAAGCAGCAGCCATCATCAATATAATCTGCCCGTAGTTGATTTACCCACAGCCTGGACAGTGTCACTGTGTTTTTCTCTATTTATCAGCTGCCAGAGCCCTTTAGTTAATGCACTAATGTAAGAAAATAAACTGAGAACAAGCTGCAAAAATGTCTCTTGTGAAGGCTTTTGGCTTTTGGCACAACGTGGGCATCGGACCAAACATGGGGGCGTGCTTAACACTTTGGTCACCGGAGGAGTAGGAGACTCAGCGGCAGCAGAGATGGCTACATAAGAGAAGTAATAAATGTAGTGAGGAGGGGAAAGAAATGTTAATGTGTTGACTTGGAAAACCTTTTGCAACAAATGGAGGGCATCTGCAGGTCCTGAAGCAGCCCGAGCATGTCTTCAGTTTGATTGCCTGCATCTATGCCTTTTTAAAAAGCGCCGAGCCGAGTCTTGCACTGAGGTTAAATCTCCAAACTTTTTTTATTCCCACAATGAAACTCCCAGACAGTCCTCCGTGAGCAGATGAAGCCGGGAAATAACATCCTCTAGCTTTATATTATAAAGCTCTCCTCCTCCGACCACTGAGTAAATGTCCATGTCCGATTCTAATAATCTTTTCTGTTTGTTTTTATTGTTATTTTTTCCAAAGGTGAAGAAGGACTCTGTGGTTTCCTGTGTTTTGGACTCTGAGGCGGTGGCCTGGGATCGGGAGAAGAAGCAGATTCAGCCCTTCCAAGTCCTCACCACCCGCAAGAGGAAGGTATGAATGCTAAACTCAAAAAAAAAAGTAATCAGGGCCTGTGTCCACATCTAGATTTTTTCCAACTATGATCAATCTCAACCTCAGTGTCAGATTGCTTCTCACTCTCTGTCTGTACTACCCTGTGTGCTTCATATATTTGCTGAAGTATGGAAATCTCATCCATAAAACATAAAGTAGTTGAGAAATAACACTCTTTCACTGAAAGCACCTCATGAATACGAGGCAGATCAGTTTCACCTCCGCTGTTTTAGATTACCAAGCAGACATCAGAAGTCTCACCCCTTCTTAATTTTATTGGTAAATAAGGAAGAGAAGACAGTGATGATTGCAGCTCTCAGATAAAAGTTGAACAGTTTTCAATAGCAGGGTTCCCACATGTCCTGACCAATTTTCCAGTCATGGAAAACATGGAAAATGAGGAAAATAGTACAGTATCCTGGAAAAGCTCGAATTGTCCTGGAAATTAGCTTCCATCTACCTTGTTAGTGAAAAAAAACAATATGGGAAATGAAGTAAAAATTTTGATAAAATAATGCAAGTTAAGGAATAACATACTAGTATAACTCAAAACAATGGTACCAAAAAAAAATTATAAAATATACCAAACGAGATGTTTGAGTTCTTGTGGTGCTCTAAAAACATATCATTTCCACATCTTTTGGGATTGCTCCATGATAAATCAAATAATCGAATATCTTAGATTATTTGGGTTATTATGTTTGTCACCGTTCGAGTTTGATTTTCAGGAAAAGTGACAGCCTTATGCTGCTTAGCCACTGTCACATGCAATGTAGTAGTAGACGTAGTCTATTTCATCATTGTGTCACACGGTGCTGTTCGGCCTTGCTATCACCTCACTCCACCAAAGGCTGAATATGGCTTGTTTTGTATTATTCCGCCGAATATATTCGGCCACCGAATATTCAGTGCATCCTTAGTTGAAACTATCTAAGCAGTACTGTACTTCTAGATTTTATATTTTGATGAATATATAAGAGTATACTAAAATTTTACATGTATTTTGGTGAGACACCCATTTGAAGATCTTTTTTTTTTTTTGCACCCTGGTTCGATGCTACAGTGTTTATTTGTTTTCTTAAATTATATCAGGCGTCTTCCAACTGGATACATTCTTGGTATAAGAGAACGGCATTTTGGAACTTGGTTTGGAGCTGTCTGTGAATTATCTATTGTGAATGCTATAGTATCATGTGATAGTTGTATCCATTGAGATTGAAATAAAAAAAAATGTATATATATATGTATGTGTGTATATATATATATATATATACATATATATATATATAGATATAGATATAGATATAGATAGATAGATATAGATAGATAGATAGATAGATATACACATATATATTAGGCAATTTGAAAAGTACATCAGCAAAATATATATTTAGAATAAAGCAAAGTAAATAAAGATATAAAAAGAAAGTCAGCAGAAATTATCCCAAAAAATTAAAAATCATGGCATACAGGAGGCAGAAGTGGTCAAAATTGTCTTAAAGTTTTCCAAAAAGATGCTTAATGCACAAGAGATTGGTGTTTGACATTCTTGCCTCTGATATACATTATGGGTTAATCAGTAGGAATTTTTTCTTTATTGTTATTTTGATTTTATTTTGATTTATTGTTTTTATGTATTTATATAGATAGAGAGATTTTATATTTTCTAATTGTTTTTACTTTTTGATATCCTGTGTTCTGTTATGCCCTTTTACAACACAATGCTACTTGAATTAATTTCGCTAAAGGAGTCTTCCAGAGGGATATATAAAGTTTAAACCAATAATAATAATACATTTTATTAAAAGCAACTTTCAAAACTCCCAAGAACACTAATAAACTAATCTAATTTGGTCTTGAAGAATTGTAAAGAATCCGATCAGTAAGCAGATAATGGAATTTTGGAACTTGGAATGACATTTTTCCACAAAACTTTGCTATTCACTATTTAGCTGTTTTTTTTTCCTTTAAGAAAACCCTATAGCTTCAAGTTACACAAAAATAATATATTTGAAAGTGTTTTTATTGATTTTTCATTACGTATAACAAAGAGAGTCACAATAAGCTGCAATAACAGGATATAAAACAATGACAACAAGGGAAAAAAAACAAACTCTGCTGTCTGTTCAGTTTCAGTATAATATAAGACAGATGTTACATACTTAGTCCATAAATTACTTCTATTTCTAATGCCAACAAGGTAAGTATAATGAGACAAATTAAGTTGTACATTCAGCTAAAAGAGTAGGAAAGGAAACAGAGAGGGTGAAAGAGGCTGTAAGGGTAGAGATGGGAGTGCTGTTCATCTAGGGTGTTTGCATAAAATTTGTTTGCAAAAAAGTCTACGAAGGGGTTCCAAATTTTTTGGAATCTTTGTTCTGAGCCCTGGACTGTCCACAGATTTTTTCCTAGTTGGACACATGACATTACTTAACAAACCCAGCGTAAGTATGATGGAGAGGTTGGTGATTTCCAGCCATGCAAAATGAGTCTGCGTACCAAAGGTGCGTACACACCGGACGCTACTACTTGTACTACCTCGGCGATCACTCTCCATTGTACACTGCCACATTGCTTGTCGCGCGATGTGAAAGTAAAAAGAAGTTGATCAATCAGCAGGTGTGTGCACGTGTGACGGTACCCTAGACAGACATTTATTCATCCGGACTACAGAGTAACAGTCCATGTCCGTGCTGGAAACATTAGTCAGTGAGGACATTAGTTCCGCCTAGACAGACCCCGGTAAACTCACAGATAATGCTGCTGCAGGGCATCAGCTGCAGTGTTTTGTGGTTGATAAGTGAATGAAAAGGATACAGCTGGAATATAATCAGCTTATACATCTTATTATATGATATATGATATGATCGGGGTGAAATCCGAGCGGATGTGACGTCACCGAGCGATGGCCGACGGCAATGGTGACCAAAATGAGGTTATGGATGCGCGACGATACGTCAGTGGGCAACGCGATTTTGGTAGCTGGGTCGCTAGCTGTGTGAATGCAGCATAAGAGTGTTGAGAATGCTACTAAATCTGATTGATGTCTGGATATCCCATAGTTGCTAGGGCCGACGCCAAAAGTTGCTATAATAGGGTCTAGGTCAACTTTCTTTTTACATATATAAGAGAATGTGTTGAAAATGTTGGACCAGAATGTGCTCAGTTTTGAACACAACCAGAACATGTGGCCTAATGTAGCAGGGGTCTGATGGCACCTCTAGCAGGTCGGGTCAGTGCCAGGAAATATTCTGGCCAATGTGTTTCAAAAGTGAATAGACTTTCCCCCTGTAGTTCAAATGCATGCTCAATGTTTAATCTCCTTTAAGAAGAAAGCAAAGGCCGAAGCATGTACTTGTTCAAAACCTGACGGGACTTACCCCCATGAAAACTGAACATTTAAAGTATTTATATTTTCAAACATTGCCAAAACTAATGATTTAATTGAGAAAAAAAATCTCAATTTTTCATTTGTAGATCTTCGTCAGAAAATAATTTGAATTGACCGGTTTTAATTAACACATTTCCCAGCCCTAGCTAATGTTAGCAGAACAGGTGTTAACATTGTTTGAATTTTTATGCATCAGAGTGTAAAATTCTTTCTGTGACTGCATGCAGAGAACTGGATCACAGTGATAAAGGAGTGAATGAATCCCTCGAGGTGTTAAAAAGGTAAAAATCAGGAGATGATGAGGGAGTGAAAAGGCTGAAGAGAGGAAACAAGACAGAGATAAAAAGCCGACGTGAAGGAAGAGGTGGATGATGGTGGGAAATGATGCGACAGATGGAGGGAGATGGACGGCGAAGGAGCAGACAGAGAAAAGAGAAGATTGATAAGTGGGGACAGAAGAGTCAAATGGATCGAGAAGAGGAGGGGGCTGTGAGATTGCAAATGTCAGCGAGGTGTTTTTCAGTTTGGATCAGAATAACGGCCTGTTTCCACTCCGCCAATCACATTAGAATAAAATTTGTCCCCTTGGCTCGTCTTTTGTATGCATGGTGACGTCTTTGTAAATTAGGAGAGATGAAATGAGGTTTCAAATATGAAGAACATGATGATGAAAACGCCTAAGAATGATTATCCTTATGATTTCTGGCTTGGTACTAATACAGCCACTGTGAATTTCTGATTATTTGTAATGACGGTTTGGTGCACAAACTGATTGTATGGTCCTTTAGGCGGTTTCGTCACATCATTTTCTCTGTTTTTGCCCCCGTGAAATGAAACATTCCAGACAAGGTGATGAAACTCGATACAGACTAATTAAACCTTATTAATAGGTGGAGGGAAGAGTAATGAGGGAATGGATAAATCAGGAGAGGAATCCTTCAGGTCTGAGGACTGCAGCAGCTTCTCACTTTGTGTTTCTGATCACATCCTTCACCAGTGTTTCCTCCGAGTAGAATATTGTTAGCAAGTTGCAGCAGCTCCTTGCACATTCAGAAATCGTCCTATTAAAAGAAAGAGAATAATTACCTTTTTAATCCCTTCTGGGAAATTTAATTTTAGAACATCATCTCATTATTATTAGTTATCTTTTGACTAAGTGCAGCGGTTATGAGTGAGAAAGTAATAGAGCAAAGTAATAAGACGAATACATCTTAACAAAACCTTCAGTATGAAAAACACTATATTGCCAAAAGTATTAGCTCACCTGCCTTGACTTGCATATGAATTTAAGTGACATCCCATTTCTAATCCATAGTGTTCAATCTGACGTCGGTCCACCCTTTGCAGCTATAACAGCTTCAACTCTTCTGGGAAGGCTGTCCACAAGGTTTAGGAGTGTTTATGGGAATTTTTGACTTCTTCTTCTTCCAGAAGAGCATTTGTGAGGTCACACATTGATGTTGGATGAGAAGGCCTGGCTCTCAGTCTCTGCTCTAAGTCATCCCAAAGGTGTTCTATTGGGTTGAGGTCAGGACTCTGTGCAGGCCAGTCAAGTTCATCCACACCACACTCTGTCATCCATGTCTTTATGGACCTGCTTTGTGCACTGGTGCACAGTCATGTTGGAAGAGGAAGGGGCCAGCTCCAAACTGTTCCCACAAAGTTGGAGCATCGAATTGTCCTAAATGTTTTGGTGTGCTGAAGCAATCAGAGTTCCTTTGACTGGAGCTAAGGGGCCAAGCCCAGCTCCTGAAAAACACCCCCACACCATAATCCACCAAACTTTACACTTGACACAATGCAGTCCCACAAGTATTGTTCTCCTGGCAACAGCCAAACCCAGACTCATCCATCAGATTTCCAGATTGGGAAGTGCGAGTTGTCACTCCAGAGAACGCATCTCCACTGCTCTAGAGTCCAGTGGGGGCGTGCTTTACACCACTGCATCGCTGCTTTGCATTGCACTTGGTGATGCAGCTCTCTGCACTGTTCTTGAGCTAATCTGAAGACCACATGAAGTTTGGAGGTCTGTAGCGATGGACTCTGCAGAAAGTTGGCGACCTCTTCACACTATGCATCTCTGCATCGGCTGACCCCGCTCCGTCAGTTTACGTGGCCTACCACTTGGTGGCTGAGTTGCTGTCGTTCCTAAACACTTCCACGTTCTTATAATCCAGCTGACAGTTGACTGGAGTATTTAGGAGTGAGGAAATTTAACAGCTGGATTTGTTGCTCAGGTGGCATCCTATCACAGTCTCACGCTGGAATTCACTGAGCTCCTGTGAGCGACCCATTCTTTCACAAATGTTTGTAAAAACAGTCTGCATGCCTAGGTGCTTGATTTTATACACCTGTGGCCATGGAAGTGACTGGAACACCTGATTCTGATTATTTGGATGGGTGAGCGAATACTTTGGAAATATGGTGTTTGCTGCTAGCACCAAAACTGGTGCTTAAATTCTTAGCATATATCTACTTATTGATACATTTCTCACGGTTTAAACTTCAGACGACTAAATACAGCAAATAAGGTGGTGCTGGTTGATTAAGTTAAGTTTTCAAGGCATTTATCATCTTTTGTCGCTCCAAGCTGGAATACATGAGCTCGGTCCTTAGCATGACACAACCCAAAGCCTGTAGATGGCGGTTGTCTGTATTATGGCTGTCATATTACATTTAGTATTCAAATACCCCTGCCAGCTTAGGGATAAAAATCTGTGCTCATCGGGGTGCTGGTTTGGCGGAGTGGTTAGCAACCAGGCACCCCATGTACTTGCTTCTGCCCGTCCAGGTTCGAATCCCGCCTGTGACCAGTTTGCAGAGTGTCTTCCCCTACTCTCTCACCCCCTTTCACAAGCCTATCCACTGTCTCTCTCCTATCAATAAAGGCACAAAATGCCCAAAAACATACATTTAAAAAAAAAGAAAAAAAAAAATCTGTGCTCATGCTGTAAATTAACAGTGAACCCTCCAGTCCAACAGAGGGCTACCCAAGCCCAACCGGATCATTCACTCATGCTGCCCAGTTGACCAGTGTTCATTTTGACAGCACTTTTTAATTTAGTCTAAGCCTTTTGCACAAAGTATTGGTTTATGTTTTATGTAAAATATTGTTTTAGTCTTAGTCTAGCTTTTGTTGATGAAATTTAACATTTTTGTAATCGACTGTAAATTTAGTTTCACACTTGGATCCTGTCTTGATATGGTTTGAAGATTCTGCCATTCCCAAACACTTTCTTGGATGTTGTCAGAAGCGCTAAACTAACTAACAAGCTCATAGCTGACTGTTCAACCAATCAGAGCAGACTGAGGCTCAGCTATGCTTTCTGCACGGACAAACTGCTGTGGCATCAGGGCGTGGGAACATTCAGAGCATTGATGCTCTGTGTGACTCTCACGTTGTCACAAACAGATTATCTCCCAAACTGAAGAGGGCAGTGTCCTCAATAAGTCGCATCTGTAGCATGGGTTAAAGGAAGTCATCCAAGAAGGAAGTTTGTTGTTACCAGTTACGCCAAAGAGGAACCAAAGAAAGCTTGGTGGAAAAAAAAGGAGGAGCAGGAAAAGGAGTTGCTTTAAACATTTCAGTTACTTCATTAGAGTCATAAAAATGTTCATTTTTCCTCTTTTCTGTCAACTTTAGCTTCTCCAAGTTTGCCATTTATCATCTTCTTCTTTTGACTGTTGACAAACAACAAATCAGTGCATTCCCCGGTTTGTTGTCATCCACATCTGTTAAACAGTCTGGGGGTGTTCACAACCAGGTAAACATCAGCTGTGTGGACACGGCATTACACTCGCCACGTGGACGCTTGCAAATTTGTGGGTTCATCAAGCATTAAACCAGCTTTAAAGTGCCGACAGAGCATCTCAGCTCGAGAGAGACTACAGCTGGATCAGGGGCTCTGGAAAACTGAAATATGTAGCACAAGAAAAAGTTTTCAAGCTTAGATTTTTTCCAATATTGCCCTAATTGTGAAATCAACTCTGTCCATTTATATTTTTATTTATATTGTTTTTTACGTGTATATATGTGTCAGTTTTGCAAATTGTAGCTGCAAAAATATCTCTTAAAACAATCATAGACAATTGAATAGTGTGTGATTAAATGCAGAAGTTTAAATATCAGAGCTCAGATTAAGTATCTCCTCCCTGAGCTAACATTTCCTCCCTCTAATCCAAATCCTTCCTGTTCGAGAAAAAAATACTTCCAGCAAAATGTTTTTGAGTTGTTTTGGCCTTAAGCTACTAGTGAAAGTTAAGCTGGAAATTAGAATTTGGTGTTATTAATTATGTTTGATTCTGAATTCTGAATGCTTTCTTACCCTTTCTTCTTTATGCTAATAATGTGGCTACTTTGCATAAGGGATTGATTTCCCTTGCCACTGATGTTCAAATCACTAAAGTTTTTCTCACTCACTCTGTTCTCCAAGGTGCCCTTTAGAGTTTTCCAAGTGAACAAAGTTTCTGTTTACCACAGAATACCAAAACTCACTGTGTATATCCTTGAGGCAAACAAAGAGCACAAAGCACTTTTTTTTTTTTTTAAGAAAACATTTGCAAAAAATTGTTCTCAGTTTGTGAATCTGCACATCAATATTTTCTTCCTCATCGCCTTCATCATTCCTGCCTTTGGAGGAGTAGTGTTGTTTTCAAGTATTTTACCATCACAGTCAAAAAAGAAAACATGACACTCGAAGACAATGTTTCCCCTGCCAGTATGTGTGAAGGTTTAAAAGTTTAATTGATGACAATTTAGTTGTTGAAGCAGTTTTGTGGATTTATTAAGGGGCGTGTTACAAATTCTGATGTCAATTAAAAGACCAAGAACAGCAGAAAGACAGGAAAAACACAATTTTGTTATGATTTAGCCCATTTTGTGTTATTAAAATGTCAAACAAGTCACAGCATCCTGTCTTTCTCATACTTTCTTTTCTGAATCACTGTGACTAATTGGTGCTTTCATCTTAGGACACTTTTGAACTTCATTTTTTTTTTCAATTTTCATTTATTTGTTTTTTTTAGATCTTTCTTTTTATGTATCTTTTTTTTATCTGTAATACTGAACTGTTACTAAATCCCCTTTTCCCTGAGGATAGTTTTCCAAGGGATAGATAAAGTACAATAGAATTAGGCCTGTCACGATAACCAATAAATCAATCGACCGATTGATAAATAAAAACGTCCTTGGTAAGTTTGCAGGCCTCGATAAATTGGCATGAGCATGCATGTTTATTTTCCCCCTGTCTTTCTCCCAAAGAGGCTGAATGAGAAGATGGCTCACTCTGTCCATTTTTCTTAACACCAGGGTGCATCGGTTCTATTGCGGTTTTAGCGGTTGAGCATCTGTCACTCATGCAATCTTTGGGGGTTAGGCGAGGCCGCTTGCCCGAACACACGGAGTGAACTGAAGTGAGCGCTGTGAGGAGTAACAAGAAAAGAACACAGACGAGCCAATATGTCGTATTTGTTTGAAAGTGGTGGCGACGACGAAGGGGAGGTGCAGTGAAGCCTTCGTCCTGGTAGCGCTTCCTGCGGTGTTTGGTCAGGAAAGTAAATATAAATATAGCAGCTCAAAATGGTGCGCGCTCACAAACAGTGTCGTTCTCTACATTGCAAAAGAAATGCAACCCTTCAATACGATTGAAAAGCGGGCATTTCGGGAAACGTTATAAACGTTTGACAGACAGTACAGATCGACTGGGAGAATGTACATGTCACAAACGATTCCTGAACTGTATAAACTCCATTTTATTTATTGTTTTTATTGGTGTTTTGTTTTTTTTTCTTTACAGGGAAAGAGTCTATTTTGTATTGTTGTTGATTAGTGTAATTATTTCTAATTACATGCAATTTTTCCTCCATGAGTCCATTTCATTGTCATATGTTTTTATTTTTTTTGTTACATTTTTTATTTTGTTTAATTTATTTTATTTAAAAGATCTTGACCTTCCAATTACAGTTAAATACTCCTCAGAAATTAAAGTTTATTGCTTTTGATATGGTGCACTCAATTTATTATGACATATGTTATAATTGCATTAATGAAAAAATGATGTTCCAAAATAATATTTTTAATAGTATCATTTATCGGCAATAATTTTTTGGACAATTATCGTCCAGCAAAATTTGTTATAGGGACAGACCTATGTATAATCTAATCTTATTGAATCTAATCTAGTCTGATCTAGACAGGACAGATTTCATACAGGCATTTGCTTGCTGCGAGGGTCCAAAATTAAGAACCACTGAATGTTGTTTTTGTTCAGAAACAGTTATATTTAGAATACAGATGCAGCCAGTTCAATTTTTTGATTGAATGAATATGAATTGTTTTTTAAACATGTTTACAAAAAAATAGAGACATTCCATTCACATTCAAAGAAAAGAAATTAAATATTTATACATGTTGAAAAGGAGTAGAAAGTAGTAAAAACTTTCTGAATACCTACCTCTTATTACAGTTTCTCATGGGTCATATTAAATATATATTCTGCTTTAACATTCTCTCCCTGCCAAATGCCTGCTGAAATCACTCTTTTATAGAAAATCAGCCTGTCATTATCAAATGTTAGCAAAAAATACTTTCTAAATCCCTCCTCTACTTGTCTTTTTTTCCAATTTACTGGGTTGTTTTCCGTTTTCTTCTAACCTTATCACTGAGGACTACTTAGAAACCTCTTATTTACATTAGCAGTGTTGCATAAATTCACATACGCTTGCCAAACACCTTAAAAGGAGGTTTTTATGTGGGAGTCTTTCACAAGTGCTCAGAATTTGTTTTTCTCTTTCTATTTTGCTGCATGTTCTGCTTTTTGCCTTGGGAAAACTTCAAATTAGAACATTCTGCCCAAACAAAGGGACTTTCAACACTAAAATACCAAACAAGGCTTTAACTTTAAGACTAGACAGCCTTTTTTACCCTGCTGCCTTCATGTTGATAGGAAAACAAATGGTAGCGATCATAATTTGTTAATCATTGGAAAAGTAGGGGACAACATTTGTAAATATTTAGTGCTTTTAACTTGATGTAATTTGATTTTGTGTATGACTAAGGCATGTACAGCTCATGGTGAAAATAGGCGAACCCAAAGTGACATGGTCCAATCAGAGTCCTGTTGGGCAGGAAGAGGGTAGGAGCTAAACAATGTCTAATCATTGATGCTCATAAATTATATATTACAAACAGATAAAGGGTGAAACTGGATAGAAGTCACCACCACAAAGGATGTTATTGGAAGCTAACCAATGGCTTCATTAAGCCTCTTGTCGTTGTCCACCATGTTTGTTTGCATTGAAGTCGTGCGTGATCACGAGCTGTGAGAGCAGAGGTGCTGCCTTCTTGGTGAATTAATCTGTTGGTTTGTGGAGTGCCATTAAAATCTGTTATTTTTTTTCTAAATTCCATTTTAGTTTTGCCCATATTCCATTTTTTCTTGTTTAATTGTTTGAGAATTTAGTTTTTAGAATGTTATACAGATTAAACCCTGAGACACTGTATAAAGTAATAAAATATAATCACTTACTCTTCAGGTCGTCCTCGCAGGTATCTTTACTGGACCAGTCAACAGTATGTTAACAGCTGGAAGAAGTTTTAGTGTGTCTGCCAACAACATATTGTCTAAGCCCGGCAACTTGTGGTGTGGTGTGCCCCAGGGCTCTGTTTTGGGACCGCTCTTGTTTTTGATGTATGTTCTTCCTCTCGGCAAGTTAATTAAGCAGTGTCATGATGTTTCCTATCACTTATTTGCCGATGACCTTCAGCTGTACTGCTCATTTAAAACATCTGAAATTCACAAAGTGAGCTCCTTATTCAACTGTTTAACAAAAGTTAAACAGTGGCTAAGTGACAACAGTCTCCAACTAAATGCTGACAAAACGGAAACACTTATTGTTGCCCCAGACAGTGCAATTCCCAGCATTAAACAGCACTTAGGCGATTTGAGCCTTTCAGCCAAAACTAAGCTGAAGAATCTAGGGGTCATTTTTGATGAGGCCATGTCACTAGAGCACCACTCAAGGCAGTTGGTTAAAAACTGCTTTTTTCAGCTGCGTAATATTGCTAAGCTCAGGTCCATGGTGTCTAAACAGGAGCTTGAGATGATCATTCATGCCTTTGTGTCTTCGCGTTTAGACTACTGCAACAGTCTCTTTACCTGCCTGAACAAGAAAGCCCTGGCTCGTCTGCAGTCAGTCCAAAATGCAGCTGCAAGGCTCTTGACTAGCACCAGCAGGAGAGCCCACATCACACCAGTACTCAAGTCTCTCCACTGGCTTCCAGTTGCCTACCGTTTTCAATTTAAAATCTTAGTGCTAACTTTCCGAGCCCTACATGGACAGGCCCCTTTTTACATTGTGGATTTAATTAAGCCCTATAGCTCAGCCCGAAGCCTGAGGTCGTCTGGGCAAAACTTGTTGATGGTTCCTCGAACCTGCTTTAAAACTCGGGGTGACCGATCCTTTCAAGCTGTTGCTCCTCGACTTTGGAATGAACTTCCCCTGGACCTGCGCTCCCTGGACTCAGTGGACACTTTCAAAAAGCTCTTGAAGACATATTTATTTAGGCGAGCATTCGCGTCCTAACACGTCCAGTGGTGGCACTGATTGAGCACTGTGATTTTAGATATGTTGTTTTATGTTTTAGTTGTACTATGTTCTTAAGTATGTTGTCTTATGTTTAGGTGTACTATGTTTTTAAGTATGTTGCTTTTAAGTATGTTGTTTTATGGTTAGTTGTACTATGTTTTTTTTTGCTGTGAAGCACTTTGTGACTTGTGTCTGTGAAAAGTGCTACACAAATAAAGTTTACTTACTTGACAAAATTTGCCGAAAAACTGCTCACCTGACTGATAATAATTGGGAAGCTGCTCTGTGCTATACTGTGGAGTTTCGTAGCTTCTTTGCCAACTTAGTGTCTCAGATGGCCGCTTCAAAATGCTTGCTTTGTTAATGAGGGGAGGAGGAGGGCAAGGGAAGCATGCATTGTCCCCAACCTTAGTGAACCCCTCGGAGCATTTTCCTGAGAGATGTATTCCTTTTAATTCCTAAAAAGAGCTTTTGTGTAAAATGTTGGCTATTTTGTGGTATTCCCAGTTTATACTGAATTATACTTTTAATGTCCAATTCCATGATTCGTTCTGTGATTCAGTGATCGCTGGTTTTAAGGGCTCTAGTCCCTCTTTGTGTCTCACCACACACTACAGGAGCAAAACTGATAAACCTGACGTTATCTGTCTCCATGTGTGGCTCCCTAACTGTTAAAAAAAATCTTACCTACCAGGCCTTGGTCTCTTTTTTTAATCATCACACCTCTTATGAACTGATTCAAACCAAAGTCTGAACTCTTTAAGGAAGCACAGATGCACCAGCCGAACATCAGCACCAGCTTTAATAGTCAAATTAAAAACATTGGCTGGAATTGAGTTGGATCTGGCAAAATAATACCAATTAGATCCTCCTTACCCGCGCTGCACCCTTTATCCAGATTCCAAAACATTCTGGCATGTACTTTTTCCAAGAAAAACCTCGAGCCAAAAAAATAAAACATCACCTCTCTGGCAGAGTTAATAAGCTGGACAGAGTGCAAAAGACATCTAAAAGTGGGGGAGGCAGGGTTGACTGAAGTGAGCTGAAGAGCAGGGAGCGAGGGACGAGGACAACAAGGAGGTGTGATGCTGTTAAAGGGTGGAGGTGAGACTGTGAGGCAGCCTGATTAACAGCCGGAGAGAAATCAAAGAGCTCTTTGTAACTACTCCCAAGGTTAGGTGTAGCGATTTGTGAATAAGAAGTGTCTATTTGCATATTTTTGTCAAGGGGAAAAAATTAAAATGTGTGTTGATGTTTCCCTGCAGGACGTGGATGCTGCGGAGATCAAAGTCCAAGTGTGTGTGTACGCCTTTGACCTCCTCTATCTCAACGGCGAGGTAAGGCCCCGGTGCTGATGATGAGGAAAATATTACCCAGGGATCTCTCCCAGCGCTCCTGTTGTCATTTAGATTTGTGTGTGTGTGTGTGTTGATTGTTTGTGAGTGTGCTCGTTGCACCTCTGAGATGCAGACTACGTCCCTGAATGCCAATGATGGTGCTACTGGAGGCCGTAACTAGATAATGATTGTAACGCTCATTGTAATTCCAGCAGAGTGTGTCTGAGTGTGTGTTTATCGGAGACTGTCTGAGTCTGAAGGTGGGAAAACGAGAGAGACGGGGCTTCTGTCTGTCTGTCAGTGCGTGTGCATGATTCCATCCATATAATGCACCACTTTTCAGCTAATTTCCTTAAAGTCAGCCAAACAAAATGCAAATGAGTGACTATTTCTATCAGCCAATGGTGTGCGAGTTTTCCCAGGTGGATGTAAACTAAATTACAGAATTAAAAGAGCAACAGTGACTCTTAAAATGTGCCATTTTGTTCCCGCTGCCAACCTAATATGGCACTTATGTAAATGTTCTGAATTAATTTTAGTCCGTACACACATAGTTTGTGTCTTTTGTAGGCTGCTGCCTTCCTTTAGTCTCCTTATTTATTTATTTTAAAATATTCCTCTCAGCTATTAATTCAGTCTGTCCAACTCCCTTCAGGATGCAGGCACTGCTATCTCTATCGCTCTCACAGTTTTCCCTCATGATCAACACAAGCCAACGAAGGTCACGTCCTTCGTGCTATTTTGGGAGTTTTCCAGGTTTACTGACTCAGAGGAGGAAGAATCAGGAGCTCTGCAGTTCAACATATGGATTTGAGCTTATAGAGGACTTTTCTACTCTTTGACAATTCAAAAGCTGCTTTTACAGCCGTGTTTATTTTGTTGACTAGTTTTTCATTCTATTTTTCGTCATCAAACTTTTTTCCCCCGACAACAACTAGACAGTAGGGCTGGGCAATGTATCGATTAAATTGATTTATTCAAATTATTTTCTGCTGAAGATTTAAAAATTAAATATCAGGGGTGCTGGTTTGGCGGAGTGGTTAGCAACCAGACACCCCATGTACTTGCTTCTGCCGGTCCAGGTTCGAATCCCGCCTGTGACCAGTTTGCAGAGTGTCTTCCCCTGCTCTCTCTCCCCCTTTCACAAGCCTATCCACTGTCTCTCTCCTATCAATAAAGGCACAAAATGCCCAAAAATACATTTAAAAAAAATTAAAAATCAAGATTTTTTCGTTCACATACTTAAATTGTAAGTAGCCAAAAATACAAATACTGAAACTTTACAGTTTTCATGATGATTGCCCTGTCAGGTTTTGCACAAGCACTTTTATAGGCTTGTATTTATTTTTTTAAGTTAGAATAAATATTGATCAGAAGGAAACATGTTAACAAGTTGATAAAATCCCTCAGCTTTCAGTGTTTATGTAGGTAAACCTGCCTGCATTAGAACTACATAATAAACATTTATGACACACTTTAATTTTAGGAAGGACATTCTGATTGATTTAGGAATATATTTTGACAACATAAAGGTAGATTTGTGTCATTTTTGTGCCACTTGGAATTTTTTTGCTTTGAGAGGAAAAAAACGATTAAAATCGTAAACTGAGTTTTGTGGGGAAGAAATTGGGGATTTTATTTTTAAGGCCATATCGCCCAGCTCTACTAGACAGTTAGTAAAAAAAAAAAAACAGGTGCACATGGACAAAATCAAAAACTAAATAAACTGACATTTTCCTGAACAAACCAAAACTAGATGAACTAGTTTGACAGAGACTTAATCCGATCAGACCTAATTCGGTCATGTAGAAAGTAGAGACAAGTTAGGAATATATCCAACTACAGCTACTTTGGTTGTGTGAAAAGGTTGGATGAATTCAGAGGGACATCCAATCACGGCTGCCTTAGCTTGGTGGTGTCGGAATAAGTTGTGGAGCGATCCAATCAGAGCTGCTCTCATCAGGAATTGATATATTCATGTAGAGCAGGTTCACTGTTTGTTGTCAGTTCTGGTATTGTAACTGAGATGCTCTGCAGGTAGTCTAAATAGAGGTGACTGCATTTCACAGTATCACCACAACTATCCAGTCATGAGGACCCTCCTGAAAACATCTCCAACCTCTACTAGGTTTATTTTCGGCAGGGACAAATATGAGGTAGTCAGGTCTATGATTGGTCCATGGATCTTTTACTAGCTTTAGTTCTTACTGTAGTCCACTTGTCTCCTCTTACCTCCCTTCCTTCGCCCACACACCCAACACAGCATCGTGTGGATTTGCTGTTCATCATGAGACTGGGATCCACATTCAAGATTTCATGCTGCTTAATAGAAGGTTTTTTTTGTATTGGTATATACTGTATATGTATATGTCTATTTTATATGTATAAATACATATATATGAGATATCTATGAGATTGAGTAAGGGCTTGTTATGAGTTGGGGCTGTGCAAATAAACAATAAACAGGTTCAGCAATGTCAAACAATTGATACTTCTGCTTTGTAGAATCAGGTAAATACCACTAGATTAGATTAGATGCGGGACATGCGAAGAAAAAAAGAAAGAAACGTACATAGAAAAAAAATTACATAAGATAAAATAAGAATTAAAAATATGTAGTATATAGTTAGTGGTATATTTACAGTTAATATATACATGTTGATATGTTACAGATGGTGATTTGATATATTTTAAATGTATTTCAATTCAATTCAATTCAATAATTTGTCATTGACACAAGGACAACGAAATTGCATTTAGAGCATGAACCACTCAGTGGCATGGCTATGATGTAATCACAAGTGCATTGGAATGTGAACCCGAATAATGAGGTAGGCGATAAACATGAAAACACACGACACAACAAAAGGTAAATTATTCATGAGTGAATCAGAACAGTAGAATGATGTAGATGGATGGTTACTGCAACAATGCAAGTCCAGATCACAGTTATGGTTGATGAGAGGTAATGGATGATGGAGGCGGGAGAGGGGGACAGTGTTCATTCAAAAGTCTGATGGCCTGGGGATAGAGGCTGTTAGCCATTCTGCTGGTTCTAGCAGGGAGTGACCTGTACCTCCGGCCAGAAGGCAGCAGTTGGAACAAACAGTGTGCTGGGTGGAATTGGTCTCTTATGATGTTACACGAGCGACGCAGGAACTGAGAGGCGAACACAGTGGAGATCTCTGGGAGAGATGACCGAATGATTTTTCCTGCCGTTCTCACCACTCTCTGGATCGCCTGCTTCTCTGCCTTAGTGCAGCTGGGAAACCACACCAGCAGACCGTATGTCAGCACACTCTGAATGGCACAGTTGTAAAAGTTCTTCATGAGCCTCTGGGGGAGTTTAAGTCTCTTCAGCTTCCTCAGGTATTTACAGTGGTTATGGACATGTTTGATATTGTATTGGTTGAAAATTTGAGATATAAATGTACCATACCTCCACACTGGGTGGAGCATCCTGTCACTTTAGTGCAGTGAGTGTGTGTTGGAGTGGGTGGGACTCTTTGTCCATCATGGAGGACAGCTTGGCCTTAGTCCTCCTCTCCACCTGCTCCTCCACAGGTTCCTTCTTCATGAGTTTGTCAAGTTGTTGCAGCTCGCTGGTGCTTCCATGTACACCTTTTGTATTTTGACTGGCTGGCAATAAATGTGATTGACAGAATGATCATCCAATCAAAAGGTTCTGCCCTCCCCAAACACTCTCTATGGGCTCTTTCCTGATGGACTTGTAAAATATAATGAACAGTCCGTCTGTGTCAGATGAGGTCGTGGTTATCCGTGTTTTTTTCCAAACTGATGAGGGACTTGTTTTGGATTCTTGAGCGTTTTTCCTTTTCTCTAAAATGCTTCTTCAGCTCAGTTTAGTGTTATTAACTTCTTTACAGCACCATTTCAAAATAGCCTGAAATCAACAGTAAGTAGGTGGCTGTAATCTGGCTCATTGTGCAGCAAAAGCCGTGTGTTTTATGAGACTGTACTTCTGTGTGTGGGTGTTTGAATGTGTGTTCAAAGCTGTCGTGACTGTATCCGAGTGTACTGTGTGTGTGTTTTTGGTGTGTGTGGGAAGCTATTTGAGACGGCATTTCATCCTTGTCATTGAAAGGCTTCAAGCTATGAGGAGGAAATGGTTGTAAGGACACACAGTTTTGCGATTCCTGATGATATGTCTGTTTCCCTGTGTGTGTTTTTTGTGTTTGCGTGCAGTCCTTGGTGCGACAGCCGTTGAGTCGGCGGCGTGCTCTGCTGAGAGAAAGCTTCTCTGAAGTGGAGGGCGAGTTTACGTTCGCCCGATACATCGACTCTGACAACACGGAGACCATCGCCGAGTTCCTGGAGCAGTCCGTCCGAGGTGTGTGTGTGTTAGTGTGAGACAAAGACATACTTTCTTGTTTACCTCCTGCTGCCTCTTTGTGTCTTGAACTTTTTCTTCTCTTTTTTTTGTGTGTGCACTAATAGCGTACTTATTTTTCCTTCCTGCTGTCCCTGTGCGTCTTGAACCCTCTCTGTGTGTGGGAGTGCTGTGTGCGAGTTTGATTTAATTTGCGGCCTTGCCTGCTGCCTTCATGTGTAAATTGTGCGAGTGGTGTGTGTGTGGTAGTTGTGTGCTTGTGTCTTTGTCAGGCCTGTATGTTGGATGGTTTATAGTGTTCACTGCAGATGAAAACTGAGAGCTTTTGGTTGAGTTTTTCTTGTGCATTTGTCATCTTATAAATGTGCTTTTTTTCTGAATGTAAGTTGTATTGTCCGTGTCCTTGTCTGTCTTCCCCTCTTTGTTCGGCTTGTGCCTTACTCAAATGGACTCAAAACACTCATGTATCTACTAGAAAATCTCCTCATTTCCTTTCTGTTCTGCTGGAGCTGTGTTTTTGTTGTATTAATGTATGTAAACTGTGTGTTTGTGTGTGTAGACTCCTGCGAAGGCCTCATGGTGAAGACTCTGGAGAAGGACGCCACCTATGAAATTGCAAAACGCTCTCACAACTGGCTCAAGGTATGTTTGTGGACAAGAAGTGTCTTATATACACTTAGCAGGTTGATTTGTAGAGTGTTGATTCCCAAGTCACGCAACACAACTAGGGATGTAACGGTTACCAGTAAAATGGTAAACCGCGGTAAAATTTCCCACGGTAATCATTACCGTGTCCTTTTAAAATTACCGTTAAACCATGTTTGATCACCACACTGCCTCAGTAACGCACAATGATGCTGCTCTTTGACTGGAAAAGCCTGAACTATGTATCTGTCCTCAATTAAGCAGCCTGATGCGGGGCGCGCATGTGCAGTTTGTTTGTTTGGCCTCTGAGTCTGAGAGCGAAAGTTAGAAGCACTGCAGTGGAGACTTTTTCTCTCAAAACGGACTCTGAAGTCTGATTGAATTTGGGATTTTACAAGGATGCTGAGGGGAAACTGATAAAAGACAGTCACCCTGTTTAAACATGAAGCTGCGATGAAAGAAAAAGACGTGTGATTAAAACTGCTCTAACTCCTCGAGTAAATGAGCATACCGAGCCGTAAAGGTGGAGAGAGAGGGAGAGAAGATTCAGTGAGCCACATCTGAGTGAATAACAGGTGGTTTTCAGTATTTTCTGTCTAAATAATGTATAAATCTTGTAATTAACAGTATTATGATGAAAAAAAACAGTATATACTATAAGTGTATAAATGTAAGACTATACACAAAAGTCAGACAAAAAGATAGTCCTTAGTTAGAAATAAATCAATTTTAAGTTCAGTATGATAAAGTTAAATATGAAAACATCCTGGAAAATTCATGGAAAAGGCCTGGAAAGTGATTTCGAGGGAAGAGTTGGAACCCTGAATAATGAACAAGGCATCATTTACTCTGTTGGTTTACTATTTGCTTTAATTGCTACTTGAAACCACAAATTCTGCAACCTCTGCAAAATTCAAATAAAGCTTTCAGAGCTGATGCTGTCGACAGAATATGTGGGTTAGGATGGAGATCAAAACAAAGCAGTTCTGCATTGCACAATACCCAATTCCAATGAAGTTTGGACATTATGTAAAACAAAAACGCAAAAGAATCCTTTTTTTTTACCTATATTCAATCGAATATGCCACATAGACAAGATGATTACTGGTCAAGTTGATAAACATATGTGTGCAAATATTCACTAAATTTTCATTTGATGCCTGCAACACATTCTGAGAAAGCCTGGATGGGAAAACAACACACTGGGAAAGTTGATGAATGCTAGAAAAACACTGGTTAGGATCATCCCACAGGTGAACAGGTTAATTTGAAACAGGTGAGTCATGATTGTGTTGAAAAGGAGCACCTCAGAAAGCCTCAGTCATTCACAAGAAAGGACGAAGCAAAGTTCAACATATTATGAACAACTGTGTGAGCAAATAGACCAATAATTAGGGATGGGTACCTTTCACATTTGAACCAAAACCATACTGATGCACAGTACCTGGGTATCAGTATCGGTTCTCAACGGTACCTATTTTCGGTACTGTTGCGTGTGTGTATGGGGTAATAAATATGAATTTGTTTAATATTAAGATCTCAAATTTTTTCAATGTAAATGTATTTCTCAATATATACAATTTGACGAGTATATATCAAAACAACATTCAACTGTTTGTATTATAACATTTTAGTTGTTCCAAAAATTTCTTCAACATGAAAACCAGTAACTAAAATGAACCACAACTTAATAAACTAACTGCAGCCCTCACTTTAACTTTAGGGCAGTTTAACAATGGGCCCAAAAGAGCTGTAAATAAAAAAAGCATTTACATTAACGTTACAAAGTACGAGGAACCGACCTGATAATGATAACTGACGCACATTAAAATGCCAAGCTAATACCATCTTAAACACAAGGCTTATTTACCTGGACCAGGTATCCTCCTTGTCCCGTTTGCTGCCGTCACCAAATGTTAAAGCCATTTCTTTTCCTGTGTTTCTGGCTGCAGACGACTTGTCTCCATTGGACACAGGCGTGCTAACAGTGCCTAATGAAGCTTTTGTGGTCGTAGATCTGAGGCTATCAAAAACTGTGCACTCTTCAGCTTTAAGGAAAATTTTGTGCGTCACCAGGTGCTTCCTCAGATTTGAAGTATTTCCGCCGCTGGCCTTACACTTGGCGTCACAAATATTGCAGCAAGCATAATCTGCATCAAATTTAATTAACTAGAGCCATACTTTTGAGCGCTTTCTCTCAGCCATGCTTGCTTTGTTGACTGAACCCGCGGCCGCTGACGTCATTACGTTATTGCTGTGCTGCGTTCAAGTCCGGTATGGAAATTCACCTACTCTACCCAAAAGTATGCCTGCTTCTTCCACTCCCTCACAGTTACAAGGATGGGTTTAGGTACCTAAACATGGCACCGTTTGATTTTACGTGAATCGGTACTTGGTAGTACCTACAGAATTCGGTCGGTACCTCTTAAAGTATTAAGTTCGGTACCCATCCCTATCAACAATGTAAGAGCTTTTCTTACGTACAGTTAAAAGGAATTTAATTTAATATCAGCAAAAGATTGTTAGTGCCTTTGGCATGGGTAACTTGCATATCTGCGAAGACAAGAATATTGCTGAAAAGTACATACAGCCTTTCACAGGGATGTCCTTGCTTATTTCAGAGACAATGATGACACATTCTGCTCGTGTTACAGCAGCATGGCTCCACAGTAAAAGAGTGCAGGTACTAGACTGACCTACTGCAGTCCACACCTGTCTCCCTTTGAAATTTTGTGGAGCATTGTGATGTGCAGAATACAAAAATGGAGCCTGCGTAGTGCTGAGAATCTGAAACGAGAAAGTGTAAGAATTCCACTCGCAAAGCTTCAGCAATGAGTGTCCTCTGTTAACAAACGCCTTTTGAGTGTTAAAAAGAGAGATGATGTAAGACATGCTCCTGTCCCAGCTATTTTGGAACGTGTTGCAGGCATCAAATTTAAATTAAGTGTATATTTGCGAAAAACATTGTATTTGATCAGTTTAAACATCAAGTATCTTAGTGTATTTAATTGAAAATAAATGAAAAAGAACAATTGTATTCTGTTATTTTTATGTTTTCACAACATCCCAGCTATATTGGATCTGGGGTTTGTGTAAAAAAATAAATTAAAAATTGAAAACCTATTTTAGTGTCCTGTTGCTTTGTGTGAACATGTAGAACCTTAGAAATCAGAAGGTGAAACAGCATGTGTACAATATAGACCACTTAAGTTGAGACTCAATCTTAATACCCGAGTCTTTGCTCATATTTTCAGCCCGATATCTTCCTGTTTGCTTTTACCATTATACTTGGGGCACTATGGAGGCAGCACGGTGGTATACACTTCACAAACAGAGTCTCAGAATGACCCTTTAGTGTTCACCAATCACACTGTTTCTACCAAGAGCCACATTATCCAAAGAGGTCTCCCACTCACAAAAACAAACAGACCCCTGTGATTTAAGAAGGTAAAAACACAGAGTAAAGCTGCTTCACATTAAGAATCACTACAGCGAGGCTCCTGGGGATTCCTGATGAGCTGCTGCTGTTGTTAGATCAGCTTCTAACTGAGAAAGAAAAGGGCGAGATATCTTTTATTGGCAAACACACAAAACTGAGAAAGAGGCCTTTTACTGCACAAACTTGAGGACCTGTGAATGTGAGTATAGGACTTTAATGTGGCACTGCACCAAATATACAGAAGAGGAATAAAATGTTGGTTTTATTACAGAGTGAGTTTAAACAAAGAAGGAATTTGTCATGAGGTTTTAATAATAAACAGAAAAATAAAGAGAGACGTACAAGGCAGTATTTCTACTGTGAGGAGCTTTAACTGCAAACAGCCTACACTGCTTTCAATCTTTCTGAAGGACACAAATGTTTCAAGAGCCCATATTATGCCTGGATTCATATATTCATTGTTGATGCCTGCTTGAGTTTGTTGTTTTCACAGTCTGAGTGCACCACTGTGGCTCTATATTACCGCCTGTTATGGTCTGATTTTTACAGCAGTTCATAACTGTGAATTACTATTAATGGGAATTCTGAGCCCATATCGATGCACACAGCCTTGACAGTTTTGTTGCCACAACAAATAAAAATCATCATTGTTCACCTTTCTTCACTGGGATGATAAAGCTAACAGCTAAGATTCAGTTGTGATGACGACAATGCTGGCTCATGGCTAAATTTTGTTGTGCAACCTCCACAAATACCCACCAACAGAAATAAAATTAGGCGGTTTGTTTGGATGTCAGTCAATTTATCCACTAATATAATATGATGATAACTTAATTTTTACTGCATCTTTAAAAATAAATTTAGAAAGCGATTAAACAGAGAAAATAGCTTTGGGAACAACAAAATGAACATCAACAAGCAAATTAGATGAAGACATCTCCATAAGAGACGGACAACAGGGAAGGATCATCATGCTTATACGGAGTCAAATAAAGGAGTAAAGCAGATAACTGGAAACATTTTAAATATTAACACTTGCACATGATGTCACACTCTGTTCCCTTTCAGACAGCAAAAATGATGGACGGTTTCGCTAAGCAAAGAAAAATATCAGCTTGTCAAGCTTAAACCTGCGTATTCAAACAGAATTATCTACTGCTGTGTAGTGGATCATTTTAACAAGGATTTAACTGTCAGTTTTGTATTTTAAAGTAAAATAAGTATAAAGTGCTAATGCTAGCAATTGTCAAGTGAACTTATCATTTAAAACATGGCCAGATCTGTAAACAATGAACAGTCAGTGTAAGTCAAGTACTTTCTGTGAAGGTAACTTTCATTCAGCTCATCTGGTTTGTGTTTTGAGTTTGATAAACATTGATTTAGGCCTGTTGAAGAATAATGTTCATCACAGCAATGACGAGGGTCAGGCTGCAGATTTTACACACATCAGCCGCTGCTGTCCTCTGATCCTGAAACATCCTGAAGTGTTTTTAACAAGTCACTCTGGTATTTTACTGAGTTTAACCACATAAGCCCAAATCTATACACCTGGTTTAGCAGGTAGCCTGGATGCTCTCATGTCCTCCAGTTCACATTGAGGTTTCTGACATTTATCATTCAAACTCCCCTCAGTCTCCATGCATCACTATGTGTATTCAAATCTTCTCAAATATCCAAAATAAACACCAAATCGCCAAAGAAAGATCACAAAATTATCTCACTGAGCAGTGGTTGTTTTTCCTCTCTTGAGCTTCCCTGTAAGCAGTCAGTTCACACGTTGTCTGAGTGCTGACTGGCGGCTCTTTCAGTCTACGCTTGTTTTTTTGTTTGTGAGGCTTCTTAAAGTGACAAGACTTATCTTTTACATATTTGTTCTTTATTAATGATAGTTTCTGTCACTTAGTGGCTCAAAAATGAATCGCTGCCATTATTATTGGCTACATCGAATTATAGTCTTTTGTCAACATCCACCATCCACAGAACTGAGTGATCACATTTGTCTGCATTAGTTTAGGTCAAATGTCTTTATAAACATGCAAGTAACATCAGTAACAGAGTTCATTAATGTTACTCAGATTGAATATCACATCATCATCATAAGGAAATATCAGACTGGACACGGGATGGAAAGAGAAGGGAGAAGATTAAAACATGAAAAGATAACAGGACTCACATTATTAGAAATTGGTGAAGGGAATAATCACAGCAGAGATTAAAAACAACTTAACAGTGGTGTTAGACACTTGTCATTACGAGGGAGAAAGCTTTGGAGAATTTTTAGTCTCAGATCATATATTTCAATATTGTCCAAAATCATGCATTGAGCATAACATCCTGCTTCTACATTTTAACATAGAGATGCAATTAATTACCATGTTCTTTTATTCTTTTTTTAAGTTTATATGAACAGAGAACAGACAGGACTGGGACATTATAGCATCGTAATGGCAAAATAAAAATTGTGTTTACCGTAAATTCTCTAATACAACGCTCATTTATTTCCTCTCACATAAGGTCTAATTTTCGAGTGCGCATTGTACCGCATAGGAGTACAAGCAAAATTAGAAAATAATTTGTCTCACCAACATCTCGGTTGCAACAAAAGCAGAAACATTACTGCCAAACTTTTGCAATTTTTCCAAAACTCACTGTTAAACTGTTCTAATCCAATATTGTGGGTCTTCATTTGTTTACCTTTGTGTCATGATCGTGTAATTCTGTGTGTTATGGTACCTCATGTGTAAACACACTGGGCGCAGCCATCTTGTAGGGGACCAAAATAGCTGCGCTCTGACTGGTCAAAGATATTGCCATGTTGATAGCTGCATGCTGATTGGTCGGCACTGTATGACTGAACATGCTGGGATGTGTGAAATATGATACGACTTAAATCCATTGCTTCTAGTACTGTATGATTGTCAGCAGGTTTCATCTGTGAGAGAATAATTGTACAACAGTGAGAAAGAGTAAGCTACCCAGCCAGCATTAAAAAGAAAGGTGACTGAAGTGGCAGAGGCAGTGGGCAACAGAGAAGCTGGTAGGAAATTTGGTGCGAGTGAAGCTAACATTTGTGGTTGGAGGAAAAAGAAAGCAGAGATAATGAAGGAAAGACCAACATCAAAAACTTTGGGGCATTTCAGAGAATAAGGTTTGGGCAAAATTTGGGTGCACGTTATATTTGAGCACAAAGTTCTCCTGGACAAAAGCCTTAAAAATGGGGTGTGTGGGGGGCTGGTTTGGCGGAGTGGTTAGCAACCAGACACCCCATGTACTTGCTTCTGCCGGTCCAGGTTCGAATCCCACCTGTGACCAGTTTGCAGAGTGTCCTCCTCCTACTCTCTCGCCTCCTTTCAAAAGCCCATCCACTGTCTCTCTCCTATCAATAAAGGCACAAAATGCCCAAAAAATACATAAAAAAAAGAAATAAACAAATGGGGTGCACGTTATAATTGAGTGCGTATTACCTTTGAGAAATTACGGTAACTAGACAGGTAGTGACCACATTCATGTAGATATAATAAGGTCTGGAAGAGAAAAAGGAAAAAAAAGCAAATCCAAGAACCCAAATATTTCTGACAAGGCTTTTTCCAACACTCTTCCCCCTTTTCTGCTTGGAGCAGTGACTTCAAACTCATTATCTCCATGCTGCGGATGGAATTTCTAATATTAATCAGGAGTTTCATGGCAGGGGGATTGTTCTGGAGCTGCACTTAGTTATTGCTTTTTTACTAATCTTCAAGAGGTGTCTTATTTTTACTGAGATCTACAGGGCGTTTTCCAAGGTCTGGGGGAAAAAACAAGAGAAACCTAATGGCATGTTCAGGGTCTTCACAATGAGCTGACTGACATCTCTCCAAAATGGTTTGATAACTGGACAAGACCACAAGACATGAACATCATCAGAGACCAAACTGCACTCCCTCCAGCAGGGAAACAGTGAACCACAGTCCTGACTTTTGCTTTCAGGAGTAAAAATAAATCTAACGAGGTTCTTCCAGCAGAAAACTCGCCAGAAAAAAGACTTTGTGGATGTGCACTGCTATTTCCAAATTTGAGGCCATGTTAGCTTTTAAATATCCATTTCAGCTTCTTTCTCCCTGCACTGCTTTATGTAATCTGATGAATTTCTATTTAGTAAATTGAATATTTTGTGGATCGAACATTTAAAGACGTTTTTTTTTAGAATCAAATATGAATATCTTAATGATTCTAGAGAGTTTAAGTAAACTGAGAGTCTTTATTTACTTTTCTCAGAACTGTGAGAAGAGTGCTGAAATCTCTTGATCACCTCAAACCACATTTTCAAAGAGAAACTAACAGTCATTTTTTAGTTGGTGGACCTCATTAAATCTACCAAGACAGCCCCAGACTGAGTGAAAAGGAATGTCCATGAGAAATAACTCACTGTCTTTCCAATTAAGCTGCTGAGGTTGAATTACACCCATTAACCAGAGGTCCAAACTGGGCGGACAGGTAGTTATCTTTAATACAAGTGACCCTCCTTCCCTCAGCTGCTGTTGAATTTCAATAAATGACTGTTTTATTCACTGATCATTATTATATCAATTGGTCCAGTTTTAATTTGAAATTAGGACATAATAGAAAGATAAAAAAACAAGACAGTAACTAATAAAAAACAAGTGCACATGGACAAATACTAAAATTAAATTAACTGACAGTTTCATCAGACCTAATTTGGTCATGTAGAAAGTACGGCTGAACGATTTGAGAAAATAATCTTATTGCGATATTTTTCCCCAGTATTGTAATTGCGATTTACTCTGCAATTGTTTTAATGTTCCTAATCTTATGTATTCTTAAACAAACATAAGCAGATCGTTTTATAGTATAACCAATATGACATTAAATCAATCTAAGGATTAAAGATTTGAGAGAAAGTGTAGAAGTGAAGAACAGAAGCAAAGTAGGTATGAAATTGTAAAAACTGGGTAAAAAGAAATGGTACGAAAGTGGCAAAAAAGTTAATAGGTGCAAAATAGGTATGAAATTACAAAAAAAAAAGGCAAAAAATTCAAAGCAAAATTGGGATTAAATTTCAAAAACCATGTAAAAATTCCAAACATGGTCTGACACTGCCAAAAAAAAAAAAAAGATGAATGGGAGCAAGATAGGCATAAATTTGTGAAAACTGGGTTTAAAAGGTTAAAATAGGCATGAAATTGCAAGAAACTACATCACAATGCCAAAATGTTTCAAACATTTTGGGTTAAAAATATTGCACTGTCTGCGATTTGAAAATTGCAACAAGCCATATTGGGTTTTAATTTGCTTTACGGCTACTTTGCAATTAATTGTTCAGCCCTAGTAGAAGGAAGGGATAAGTTAGAAATCTATCCAATCACAGCTACGTTGGTTGTGTGGAAAGGTTGGATGAGTTCAGAGGGACATCCAATCACTGCTGCCTTAGCTTGGTGGTGGGTTAAGTTGTGGAGCGATCCAATCAGAGCAGCTCTCTTTATGAATTGATATATTCATGTAGAGCAGGTTCACTGTTTGTTGTCAGTTCTGGTATTGTAGCTGAGATGCTCTGCCAGGTAGCCTAAATAAAAGTGACTGCATTTCACACAAAAGGAACATTTGTTTCTGTTCATTTAGACATTCAAACTTTACTAGCATTCAATAAAGGGTTATCAGATGTTATCCAAGTGTAAAACATGACTTCAGAAATTCAAGGAAGCATAGAAAATGCCTTATCTATCTGTCTATTTACCTATAGATTGATATAGATGTATGTATTCATGGCCAGTCAAGGGAGGGGTTCAGATGTGATGTTCAACAAAACGTTATGTGATATTTATCACAATTTCCTAAAGGAAAGAAGTATGACTTAACTTTACATGCACTTTACTTTTTCAGTGTTTCTTCGGAACTGTCATGTTTTTTACTTTTCTCCTTTTTACTCCGTATGCAGAAATCAGTTATTACTGTGCATTTAAAAAAAAAATTTCAGATGTTTAATTGCTCAAAAATGTGAGGTGACTAGGGATGGGAATTGATAAGATTTTATCAATACCAATGCTGTTAACGATCCTGCTAATCGATCCAGTTCTTTAACGATTATCTTATCGATTCCAGCAAATTTTGCATGTGGGCAAATGGTCTGATTTTCAGTGTCAACAATGCCAAACATACATCACAGTATAGATATCTGCTTTTGCAAATTGCTGGTGTTTCCACTCACTTAAGGTTGTGCAGTAGGTGTAATTAAAATTAAGCCACAATTCTGATGCTTCTGAACCCTGTCAATTGAATGGAATTGATAAGGGAATTGATAAGCAAAAAGATTAATGATATCGATTCTTTGATGGAGCTGGTAATGATTCTCAACTTGAATTGGTTTTCGATTCCCATCCCTAGAGGTGACACACCACATATGTTCTCGTCGGCATGACGAGAAATATTTAACAATTGTCAACAGGTACTCTAATTATTTGTGTATTTCTACTTCTCACTGATTCAATATCAAAGCATGTAGATCAATTTTAAATCGAATCGCAACCTAAAGAATCAAAATCAAATTATGGTTCTTAATATGCAGCCCTGTTTTTGAAATTAAATATCAAAACTCTAAATGTGCAGTGCGTTTTTATTAAACTTAAGTTATGCATCTCTCATGTTATAAAGATATGTTTAAAAATGCTTACACAATCTAGTTCCATCTATGCTCGGTGAATTTGCTTGCAGGAATCAGAACTCCTGTCGAGCAAACACACAGGCTTCTGTTAACGGTAACTGTCGAATTCCAATGTGCAAACATCCTTTGGTCAGTCGGCCTTCTCTGTCACAGGAGCTAAACTCTGGAATAATCTCCCTACTGAGCTGAAAATGCAAACTAACTTAAGAGGCTTCAACAAAGTTATTAAATCATGGCTGAAGGAGCAATAATACTGTTCCCACATATAAATTATTTGCTTTTCATTCATGTTTTTATGGAACTTCTATTTTTTTTCTTGATGTACTTCTTCATGAACTGTGTCTTAGGTATCTCCGCTCTTCTTTAAATATCTTTTTGTACATTTTTGATCTGTAAAAGCCTCCCATGGACTGGTGTTGAAAATTAGCACTGTGCTATAAACACTTACAGCAGTGCATCTGGGACCTGTGGATATTTAAATAGCACAGCATCAATGTTACTGTGTCCATGTCAAATAAACAATGAAAATGAAAAAATAAATAGTGTTAGTTACAATGGTTTTGGCTTTTTGGTGATAGAACAAAGAACTAAAGGACATTCATTTTTGCCCTCTGATATGAGAACAGAAGATGAATAACATCTCCACAAATCCAAAATAATCCTCTATCATTTGTTTTCACAGTTTTTACCTTCTTCAAAAATGAGCATCATCATATTTTCCTTTGCCACATTTGCCTGTGATATAACGTCTCTGGATCACACACTCTGATATCTGATATCTGATGCTGTTAACTTCCTCTCAGCTGAAAAAGGACTACCTGGAGGGTGTTGGTGACACCGTGGACCTGTGCGTGATTGGCGCCTACCTGGGCAAAGGAAAGAGGACGGGCACATATGGCGGCTTCCTGCTGGCTTGCTACGACGAGGAGAACGAGGAGTTCCAGTCTGTCTGCAAGGTGTGTCTGTGAATGGGTTTGATTTTATTTTTATGATTATGGCCTGGCATAACAGCAAGTACTCCCGAGTATTCCCCCCAAAGTGAAATAGACTCTAACAGGATTTTCAACTTGGATAGCTTCAGTTTTTGATTTACCAAGACTAAATTTGAGCATGTGTGCCTCTGCAGTGGCAGCAACTATGACCCGAGACACTTTGTTGACCCTTTAACCCTCTGTATCATTTCTTTTAATACACATGTATTATCTTTTAACCTAATAGTCCCAAACCTTTTTGTACCGTGGCCTGGTTTTATGTTGTATAATGTATTTTAAGACTGACTATCACCGAGTTCAGGCTCAAAAACTCAGGATAACCTGGATTAGAAGGTGCCATGGGCTTATTTCCAAACCCAAATAAAGAGAGGACTTGCTCTGTTTTCATCAGCTGATAAACAAGGATATTTAGGGAGCTGAAAGTCACCGTCTGACATTAAGGATGGGAATCAAAAACCAATTCCAGTTGAGAATTGTTAACAGCCCAATCAAAGAATCAATATTATGAGTCTTTTTGCTAATCAGTTCCCTTATCAAGTCCTTCCACTGACAGGTATGGAGTGGTGGAGTGGCGCCTTGGGATTGCCAGATTACCAAAATAAATGTATAAATGAAAAAGCTTACAAAATTGGAAATATAAAGACAAATGAATGAAATAAAAATATAATATTGGTGCTTTATCAAGCAAAACTAATAAAAAATATATCCATAAAAGAAAAGGATAATTAATATTGCATTATAAAGACAAATTGATGAAAGAATGTAAAACATTTTGAAGAAATGTGCTGAAAAATAAAGTGAAAAATAATGTGGCTGTATAAAGCAATATTAATCAAAAAATAAATCTACAAAAGAAAAGTCGAAATATAAAGACAAATAAATGAAATGAGCTTTTATAAATCATAATTTTACATTTTGATCAGTACAATGCCAATGCTTTTGAGATGCACTTTACTGTTGCTTTTACCGCGCATTAAACGCCACTTTGTCGTTGCTTTAACTGCTTACATTTTTCTATCTTTTTTCTTTCTAACTTTCTTTGTTTCTTTTACCGCTGACAATGTCACTTTTAAAAGCGCAACAGGAATGTCATGTCGTTTTGCGCAGAATCAGAACCGGAACCAGAATCAGAAGGAGGAATCCTATGGTGGCTGGCAAGATAGATCGCAACAGTTTAAACAGTTTTACACCTGCTGAGCGTGAAAATGCTGTCAAACAGCTTTCATACCATGCTGCAGTGTTAATATTTGCAGGACTTTATAATTTTGTTATAGTCTTTCCCCAAAAATATCATTTGGTTTTAGACATAATCTAATCTCGTAGATGAAATTTAAATTAAGCCACAATTCTGACACTTCTGAATCCTGTCAGCGGAAGGAATTGATAAGGGAATTGATAAGCAAAAAAATTAATGATATCGATTCTTTGTAGGGATGGTCATTTTATCCGATGCGCAATCAGTGCATCGTTGGGAGGGTCTATGGTAGATTGCATCGGTTGGAGTGGTGTGCATCGGATTAGAAACTGGGCTGAAACCACAATGCATCGCCTTGTAAAATCTTTGCATCGGTAAAATCCAATGTCATGTTATTATATATATATTTTTTTTAATTTAAAATTATTATTTTCAATGTGCTGAAAGTGCTGTTTTTTTTCAAAGTGCTGTTTATATGTTTAGTCTAAATTGTTAATGACAGCTTTGAAGGCTGAGCTCCACTACTGTTAGGCCTATGTCCCTGTTTGTGAAATAGGCCTACTTTTTTATGTTGACAAACACACCTCCTGACTGCTTAAGTAGCCTACTGTAAGTGGTCTGAAGTGGTCTTGAAGGAACAATAAAGTTGAGTTGAATTTGCACAGATTTGCATCATTATTGCATCGTGGTAGGAAGATAAATCGTATCATCCTGAATTGGTAGATGCTTCATGTGAATGGTTAGTGTATCGTACCGTAGCCTACATATCGAGATGCATATCGTATCGTCCTGGGGATGGAGATTTCCATCCGTAATTCTTTGATGGAGCTGTTAACGATTCTCAACTGGAATTGGTTTTCGATTCCCATCCCTATCTAAATTGTTTGTCCGTTTCAATTTTAGTCTAGTTTTAGCTGATGAAATTTCACATTTTAGTTGACAGAATAAAGTATGTTGTAGGGCTGGACAATTAATCGAAAACATAATCGAAATATACATTTAGACCTTCTAATCAATTTTTTTGATTGTTTTCCCTGTGTAAGTCATGTGAGCGTGCCCCGTCTATATGGTCTGCGTTCACTTTTGCCCAGAGGGAAAGACGCACTGCCAACATGGAGGAGACAAGTGGTTATCTATCAAAAGACCTTGTAGCCAAGAAAAATGCTGTCTCCATTGTTTGGACACATTTTGGATTCTGTGTATTAGACATAGAGCAGAAAAAAGCTAAGTGTAAGTACTGCAGGAAGATAGTTTTGACGACCATCGGTATCACCAAAATTTGTTCCAGCATAGCATTAAATAATCCTTCATTAATTGTAATCGAGGTATGAGCTTCAATTAATCGTGATATTCAGATTAGGTGATATCGCCCAGCCCTAGTATGTTGTTGTGAAATACAATTATACAATATACAATATAGAAATACAGTTAACTTGACTTGATTGACTCTTAAGTCTTTCATGCCATTGGGAAGAGTGAGGAGGAAGCAGCTTCAGCATTAGAGGCTGATCATTGTCTTCGCCCACAGTAAAATAATAAGAACTTTGCGTTTCTTCCTGGTGTTTGTTAAAGCTCTATATCTTACAAAAATAGCACAGAAAAAGTAAACACTGACGTTTGAATACTTATCTGGCCTGGCTGAAAAACTCCAAATAAAAATCTCCAGAGACGCAGGTTAAATAATTCACAGGCTGGTCATATGTATCGACATTTTCTGGCAGAAGTTGAATTCAGAGTTCAAAATGTTAATCTATATAATTTTCCTTGCCCTCTGGCGGTCGGTGCACATCATCAGAAAACATATGGGGGGCAAGAAGTGCATAAACAGTGTGAGCAGTTTTCTAAAACAAGATGTCACGTAGATTCACAACATTAAGTTTGGCAGCTTGTTTGTTTCTCAGCTCTCAAAATGCACGTCATGTATTTGTTAAAGAGTTTCTGTGTTGAATGTTTTCCCTGCACGTCTTCTGTATGTGTGTTTGCTGCAGGTTGTTTTTTTGTTGGAGAAGACTGACAGTCAAAAAGCACACACACTCTTATATAGAGCAGCCAAACACACAAAGTCGGAGTTGGGGGGAGAGTCTTTGTCTCAAAATGTGTGTGGGGTACATCTCAGGATAAGCATGTATAGGAGAATGCGTGACCACGTGTGTGTATTTATGCGTGTGTGTGTTTGAGATGAGTAAGACTTCACAGCCGAGTGTAAATTCAGTGTAGCAGAAACCTCACATCGTCTTTTTTTCTGTCAGTAACTTTTATGTCTTTATCCATGGAAAAGGGATTTAGTGAGCATCCAGCACACACATTTCTTTTACCACCTCCACTGATACACTTTCATGTACTTACACAAATTCACACCTGGGAGCTCCCTGGTACAACAGTAGCAGCTCCGACTGCTGGCTCCACTGGAGCTGATGAAGGTTAAAGCACCTCTTAGCTCACCCTTTTAACTTTTTCAGGCAGTGTCTGCTTTCCACTTTCTTTTATGACATAAGGTGAGGTTGGGAGAGGTTTCCACATTTGAGATGCTATTCTGGAGGAGACGGGTCCTTCAGGGTTCACACACGTCCTGGAAAACCGGGAAAATGATCGACCAATTTTCCAGTCATGACAAACAAATGGAAAATGAGGGAAACAGTAAATTGTCCTGGAAAAGTTTGAAGTGTCCTAGAAAATTACTTTGCTTCTTTCTACCTTGTTCATGAATTAAAATCAAACATAGGATGTAAAGTAAAAAAAGTAGATAATATATTGCAAGTTAAAGATCCCATATTATCTCCTTTTCTGTAGTTTAACATGGATCCTTGATGTCCTCATGAAGCGTAAGTCACATACTTTGGTTCAAAAAGTCTGTAAATAAAGCACAGCTGCATTCTTTCCACACTCACATAACCCCTCCGTTCAAAATGGATGGCTTTGAGGGCGGTCTCCTTCATATGCTAATGAGCCGGAGTAGTGTCCATACGGGAATTCATAATAGACCAGACTGCGAATTAATGCCGTTTAACAGACAACAACGATCTACTTCCGGCTAACATACAACATGCTAACCACAGTGGGACAACGGCAACTTATCCTACCTTCCAAGCCAATGTTAGCAGAAACAGAGAGGTAATGGGGTGGGTAAAGGACTGATTATATTCAGCGAGCTGTGAAGCTTCTCTTCCTGAACACACATGAACTGTTAATTCATGCCGGTTACCACACAATAGAGAATATTCCCCCAAACATCACAAGCTAATGCACAACATGCTAACCTCGGGCTAGTCACCTCAGTGAGACTGATTAAATTCAGCCAGCTGTCAAACTTCTCTTGGCTAATGTAAGAATGCTCATACATTAAAGTTTATCCTTCTGACTTTGAACAAGTAACGTGAACATTGACGAACATGTTGTGAAGTTACCTCTAGTTCACTTCACCCTGCTGTTAGCATTAGCTCGTAGCAATGAGCAAAATACATACCACACAGCAGTAAAATGCTCACATTTCCATGATCAGATTTGGTGACGGATTGTTGGTATTGAGCCTGGATTCTGGAAAAGTCTAGTTGCTCAGGTAGACCAATCAGGTTAGGTATGCACTGTTACGAAACAGTATATCCACAAAGTCAACAGCTCACCAAATACCTCGAGTTTACATTCATGCAGCTGCTAAATACAGGTTTTGTTGTCTACTATCACATTGTGTGGGCTGGGAGGAAGGCAAAATATCCAAAAATGTGTTCAAAAGCCTTAAAAAAGTGTTTGTTTTTTTTTGCATAATATGTCCCCTATGAGGAGTTAACTATGAAAACTCAAAACAATGATGACAATAAGGAATAATACAAACTGGCAAAATAAAAATTTAAGGCTACTTAAACAGTGAATCAGCAAATATATAACAGATCAGGGTAAATAAAGATAAAAAATAAGTGTAAACCATACATTTATAATAAGACACTACATAACAACCAGACTAAATCGATTGCTGGCAGACAATGTTCATGCCTGAGAGTTAGATATAATTATATTTTAAGTTCAGTATGATATGGTGGAGCTAGCTAGAGATGTTGGTCATCAACCTTAACTCTTGTTTTTTTAAAGGCTGGATTAACCTGAGAATTACCCACAGCAGTATTGTGACTTTATGTTTGTTATGTGACACTGGAATCTGTGGGTGTCATTGAGCTGTTCTGTAATAAACGTCATGTGTGATACTTCATAGATTTGTTACAGCCATAGACTGCACATCTTGTAAATAAGACCTCTGGGGCATAAGAGGCACAAACATAAAAATCTGGGTAAATGTACAACATTTCCTCCTTGAAAAGTCCTGGAAAGGGATTTCTAGGAAAGAGTGGGAACCTTGTACTTGAAAAAAAATTAAATTAAACAAAGGATCACCTGCTTTGTCAGAAATTAGAAAGCACTTTGAAGAGCTTATTTTTGTAATTGAGTTATTAATCTTCCTTTTGGAGAAATGCTCAATGCAGTCCTTAAGTGCTCTTGAGTTTAAAGATATAATTCTAAGAGGATATTATTATTTTAGGGCTATTGTATCCTGTGGAAACTAAACAGGCAAATCCTCATTAAGTCTGTTATACATATTTTTAGCTCCGATCTTGGCCACAGTGCGACGGAGAAGTAAAATTTAAATTTTAAAGTCTGTTGGCTGGGTTTTCCATCTAATCTCAGGGATGAGTGGAGAACTTGGCAGTTACATCTTGTGCTTTGCTGAAGTTATGTTGGTGCAGAAACTTGATACTCTTCAGGAGTTTTCAATTCACTGCAGTGTAGGGGTGGAGTGTGAAGGCCTTTACATGCTAAGAAGGATGCTAGTAAACAACATTAACTTGGAAATATATCAGAGATGATTATTGATGATTGATAATATATATGTGTTTTGATAAATCATTCTTTATTTGTATACTGCCTGCTCATAACAAGTGTTATCTCAAGACTCTTTAGAGTATATTAGAATCAACCATGGAAATGGAGATCACTCTAACGTCTACATTGGCAACTATAATGATGATGAACAGGAATGAAGCTAGAGAATGACCAAATATGTGCTATTTCTGTGATTGTAGTTATTGAGGCTTTGTAGCTCCATGGCAGCAGGTAGTCTACACCAAGGATCCCAGACCACCTAAAAGAGAAGAGCCAGAGACGAGTACAGGAACAAACAAAAGGGGCAAAGGCAGATATGGAGAGAGCGTTAGAGAGACAGCGAGAGTAAGAGCCCAGACAACATGGATCCATCCTACCCTCAAGTGACTGTTCAGGCTGGTGATGGTGCTATAATGGCTAAGTTCTTGGCACACTTTGGGCCCTTTAGTACCATTAGAGCGTTGTTTGAACTAGGGCTGCCACGATTAGTTGACTAATCATGACTAAGTTGCGTCGTGTTATTTTAAGCATTGTTTTCCCTCAAAACTGCTGCTGTACCTCCCCTGTCTTGTCTACCTTTCTGTCCTTGGCACATGCACAGTCATGGTGATCTGGGTCAGCTGTGATTTCACCAGAGAGTTATGCCCAAACAGTGTCATGGCTAACCAGCAAAGGAGCTTGAGAGTTTGGGAGCATTTTGCCAATACAAAAGAGGAGAATGTGCAAAGCAAAGTCAGCAAGGCGTAACCTGCCCTCCATGGCAGTACAACATAAGCATCTGAGAAGGAAGCACGTCGTCGCTCATTCAGTTTCTGACGGTGCAGGACAGTCGTCTCGATAAGCTAATTGGCTAGTTAGCTGCTAACATTAGCGTCAACATTATGGTGATCAGACTTCCCCGATTACCGGGGACAGTCCCTGCTTTGGATGACCTGTCCCCGGTTAAAGCTGTCCCTGGAAGTATTTTACTATTTTGAGTCTTCTAGAACAAAAGTTATTACTACAGCTGTGTAGGAAGCAGAAAGCGTGAGGGAGCAGGCTGAGCGCAGACTAAGACAACAGTTATTGTGTTGCCAAGTCGGCTCATGAAAGTGACTTTGGGCTTGCTCTTCTACTTGTGTGAATCCCACATGATTATCACCCAGCTGCCCACTACAAAGCAGACATTATTGTGGTTGGTAGTTTGTCCTTTCTTCACCCCGCTTCCTGGTTATCACGCTGCAGGAATCAACCCAGCACACCCCCAAACACACTCACGCATATGGCGCATGCACTGGGAGTCATAGTTGCCAGGTCTGCTTTGGGCCGCCAGCTGCATGCTGGTGCGGTACCCTGTAGTTCATGCATGATGTGACCAGTCGACTATCAAAATAGTCGTTTGTGGCAGCCTTAGTTTGAACGTCACAGCCAACCCAAAATTGTTGATAAAATAAAATATCTAATAACCCTTTATGAATGCTTGTAAAGTTTGAATGTATGAATGAACAGACACAAATTGAACTTTTGTGTGAAATGCAGTCACCTTTATTTAGGCTACCTGGCAGAGCATCTCAGTTACAATACCAGAACTGACAACAAGCAGTGAACCTGCTCTACATGAATATATCAATTCATAAAGAGAGCTGCTCTGATTGGATCACTCCACAACTTATCCCACCACCACCAAGCTAAGGCAGCTGTGATTGGATGTCCCTCTGAACTCATCCAACCTTTCCACACAACCAAAGTAGCTGTGATTGGATAGATTCCTAACTTGTCTCTACTTTCTACATGACCAATTAGGTCTGATTGGATTAAGTCTCAGCCAAACAATTTAATCTAAGTTTGGTTTGTTGATGCAAAAGCAAGTTATTTTAGTTCAAGTTTTTGTCCATGTACACTTGTTTTTATTAGTTACTGTCTAGTTTTCATCAGAGGACAAAAGGTTGTTGATGAACATAATAAGTCAGCAACATGAACACTGTGTGTCAAACCAATATCATCATATAGCTCAGCTTTGCACAGTTTGACATTAGTTTTCCTGTTTTATGATACTCAAAATCATAATCACAGCATGTATTGTTGCTGCAGTAACTGTTTTTCATGTACCACATTTTATCCTCTTTCCTTTTCTCTTCAATGTCAGTCTGAAAACAAAGGCAAAACCCCCTACAAAATAATCCTGTCGCCCTTGACATGTCAGACAGCCTCCGTTTAAGAAGCCCCACTGTAGCTGAAAGCAGACTTTAACCCACATTTCCATTTCCCATATGTAATCTCTCTATACGTCCGGCCGAACTGTCCTTGAGCCGGACTCGAGTTGTTCAGCAGATCCAGGAGCGGCCCTGCAGCTGTGAAGCCCACTCAGACTCGGCTCACATCGACTCCCCTCAGAGAATAAGAGGAACACTAAATGAAAGCAGAAGGACAATTAGGTTAGAGTCTCAGCAGCAGCTTGTTCTGTGGACTTCGAACACTACTTTAATTGGTACCTGTTGTGTTCACTTTGTTTGGGTTTCACAGTCGGTGAGAAAGCTTGAGTCACAGATGCCGAGTGTACTCGTGGAGTCCATGTTTGTCATTTTAAGAGCTGGCACAGGGTCGGACAAACAATTATTATGGTTTAAATGACCTCTCTGTCTGTGGTTGTAAATGATTATATCGAGATTAGAGTAGATTGAACTTTATAAATCCCTTTGGGAAACTGTCTCAGGAAAATTAGAATTTCAATAGCAGTTTAAAAAAAGATTGATAAATATGAATATAAAATAAAAAAATAAAAATATAATAAAATATAATAAAAATGAAACAATTAAATAATAATTTAAAAAAAGAAAAATAAAGAAATGGTAAAAAAAAATACATGAATAAATGAAAAAAAACAAAATAAATTAATAATAAAATAAATAATTATGAATATGAATCAAAATCTTCATAGTTACTGGTAACTAATAAATGTGTATTCAGTAGACACAAATATGATGAGGACAGGTTTATGGTCTGGGTGTCCATACCTTTATCACTATCAGATATTCTTATCTTCGGCCATTTTGTCTCCGTCCTGTCATTAGTTACCTGCTAAGTAATTTCAAACATGCATTTGACCTAATTAGAATCAGAATCAGAAATACTTTATTAATCCCTAAGGGGAAATTTGGTTATTTAGTTGCTCTTATATACAGTATAACAGCAGGAATATCAAACAAAGACATTAAAATAGGCAAAATCAAGTAACATTTGAAGTAAGCAAGTCAAACATTAAGTCAGCAGGTTCCAATGTGTGGAATCTTTAAGCTATATAAACTTCCTTATAAAGTAGATATAAATGAATAAGTACAATTTAGACGATGAACAATGCCAAGGACTTTAAACCACTAACATTTACTGTATTTTATATGTGATGTTTTATATTAATATAAACAAGAAAGCAGCATTACATTTTCAGTCATAAGGTCATTTCAAAGGGATAATAAGAGATTTTTGAAGTGGGGAAACATGAAGTTGTTGACAAATCTGCCTTAACTGTGTGAAGCCATCATCTGAATAAGGACCAAAAAGAATGTCCGGATCTGGTATAAGTAAGATGTCAGTGTCAGCTCTCACAAAGAAGTCTTTGACTTTTATTGAAGTCAATTCAGCAGCAACAAAATGGGTGCATTTTAGGCTGAGGCTTCCATCAGCGTGAGCGTTCTTCTAACATAACTAATACTAGGAGGTTGGCCAGGTAGAAAAATCAACAAAGAAACAGAAGATTCACGACAGATGAGGGAGAAGATCAAAAAACTAAGGTGTTGAATTTCAAATAAATAAGAGTAAATAAGTAAATTACAGCATGTAAATGAATCCAACACCCAAAAATCAATTAAAGTAAAATGTAATAGTTTTGATTTTTGCTCTCTTGGATGAAAAATTTTAAGAAATAGACAAGCAACCCCATTACACAATTACAATCCTGATGAAAAGTAGAAATGGATTAAAAAATGATACATTTGCCAGTGAGTGTTTGCTAAGAGACAAATTTCTGATTTTCCCAAACAATGATGTAAAACGTTAACCTTGCACAGCAGCTGGATCAGCCTGATTTCTGAGAGTGACCCGAAGTGGTACAGCCTAATCAGTATCCTTAAGGGGAGAAAGAGGCGGAGCTACGAGCGAGATGACAGCAGGAAGTGACTGTTTGTACATAGATTAGCGTCAGGCCTGTCATGATAATCAATAAATCAATTAACCGCACTATAAATAAAGACTTCCTCGGTAAGTTTGCCGGCCTCGATAAATTGACACGTGCATGAATGTTTGTTTTCCTCCTCTCTTTCTACCAAACAGGCTGGATGAGAAGATGGTTCACTCTGTGCAACTTTTTTTCTTCTTTTTTTGTTTGTTAAATTTAATATGTTGTTTGTTTAATTTATTCTATTTAAAAGCTCTTGACCTTCCAATTACAGTTAAATACTCTTAAGAAATTAAAGTTTATTGCTTTTGATACGGTGTACTCACTTTATTATGACATATATTATAATTACATTTATAAAATAATGATGTTTCAACATAATATTGGCAATAATAACGTTTATCAGCAATAATTTTTTCAGCCAAATTTGTTGTCATGACAGGCCTAATTAGCGTAGATGCTAACAGCCTCAGTAGCAGTTTAATCCGATCTTTCTTTATTAAATAAAAACAAACAACATAACAATGTTCTCTGTAGACAGGATATTTATACAGTACTCTACTTCCAACATGTTTTGATGAAAGTTTGTTTTATGTCTGACATAGTAGTACCTGCCTACGACATTATCTGATTGGCCTATAATAATGTGATTGATGGAACAATCGTGCTTACCTGATTTGCTCCTGAAAGGTTCCGCCCTCCCCAAACACTTTCCATGGGCTTTCCCCTTGTTGAAAAGATTAAGCATCAGGGAGCAAACTTTTCAACAAGGGGTTTGAAATAAACAATGTTTGCCATGTATATAAATATATGTATATAATCAATAAAAATGAAATGGTAGCTTTTTATGACCTGGTCTGTTTTCTCTAAGCTATGAATAACCGTTTAAATCCTTTGGACTTGCCGGTCTTGTCTGTTACTTGGACAGTGCTGCAAAATCTGTTCCTCTGGCACCATAGCTGTCATTTTACATAACTGTGTCCTTAAAAAAACTACAGGACATTTCAGGTTGAATTTTTAATCACTACATTTAACAGTTCATTCGAATATATTCAATTCGAATAGCAGACTAGCTCATAAAGCTTTGTCTCTTTTTGCACTCCCAAAGCATGAGTTTATCAAAAGATAAACATTTAAAACACATCCAAGACAAACACGTGAAACGTCTGAAACAATTAAAAACACAGCACACTGTTTGGTGGCTGATACAGATTGAAAACTGAGCTTATTCTACTGATGACCAGAAGGATGCCCTGAATTCACATATCTGCTTTTTGGAAATCAACATTCAACAGTTAAATCAATCTCCCAGATTTCTGACCGTGTTTGTTGGTAGCGCACATCTTTTATTAAACCAGTTTTAGCTTAATTTGTTTAGCAAACTAGTGTTTTTTGTGCTGACTTTCAAAGTTGATGAATTTGATCATTTTTTAATTGTTACCATGTTCAGTACATACTCCAGTTTGATCCAGCATACTCCATTTATACAGCACATTTTCTGCTGGACAATGATTCCCAAGTATAAGGCCTCATCCACACAAAGACAAAACGCTTAACAGTTTCCAAAACGATCGTCATAAAGACGAAGGCGTCTCAGAAAATGTGTGCGTCTGTATGAATGCACTCGATATGCATCAAAACGCTGTAAAAACACATGCCAGACCTCTAGGGGCGCTGTAACAATTTGACAGTTACAAGCGGAAAGAGATGAAAAAACAGTGGGCATGTGCACTTGTGGCAAAAGTTGTAAACAGAGATTGTGATAAAGTGATCATAAAGTGTCGTAATGTGTCCTCGATAATTGTTTTTTCAACTCGGTGGTGATTGAGAAGAAGGAGATTTTGCTGCAACAGGGATAGTAGGGTCACTAGCTTCATCAGCACGTATGCTTCACGTACGCTGCCATTGTTGTTGTTGCTGCGTGTGGCGCATGCGTGTCAACGACGATATGAAACTATGATGTAAGCGTATCAGAAAAGTTACGGAGAGCCAGTAAACACGGAGCTGTGTATACGGCGTTTCAAAATCTTTCCACTCTGGAACCTGGTTTCAAAAATGTTCGTTTACAGACCCCCAAAACGCCGTCTTCGTATGGATGATACGCAGATTCGGCAAAAAATGTATGCGTTTAGACCTTGGTTTGGCTTCATGTGGATGGGGCCTGAATGGAATGCAAATACAGTGATATAATTCCAGAGTTAAAACCAAATAATGGAGTGCCATGAAACAAATAAAAAAAACAAATTAAAAACAAACATAAAACACATGACAAACTGTAAAAGCTAAGATGATAAGCTAAATCGAGCACATAAATGCACAATAAATCTCAATGCTCATGTTTGTGTCACAAAGCTTTTTTAAACTAATGCGTCTTTAAAAAAAAAAAAAAAAAGCTGTGTGACCTAAATGTGACTCATCTGCACAGGACCCACACCACTAACATTAACTCTTACGCTGCTAATAATTTAAACAAAACATGATTTGCCTGGAAGGTTTTTTCAATGTGAAAAATCATTTTCCCGAGTCAGTGGTTTTGTAAATGAGCTAACCTTGATAGAATAGAAATTACAAAAATGATGGACATTGACTTTTCAAAGGATAACATTTTTTGTCAGTATGAAAAGAGTCATTAAAAGTGTAAATATATAAATATATTTTTTCAACCTTGATTAGCAAAGCAAAGAACCAAAAGAAATACCTAGCAGTCTGAATTTAACACAGCTGCTGTTTGAACTGTAATACCAACATATCTCTAATTTTTGTGTTTGTACATATCTAACTGTCTGTCTGTCTATCTATCTATCCATCTATCTATCTATCCATCCATCCATCCATCCATCCATCCATCCATCCATCCATCCATCCATCCATCCATCCATCCATCCATCCATCCATCCATCCATCCATCCATCCATCCATCCATCCATCCATCCATCCATCCATCTAATGGGCAGCCAGGATAACCTTTCGGACTCGGGACAGGTTATCCTGGCTGCCCATTACTCCACTGAACCAGAACACCTAAGTTGTATATCTCATGTGCAGGAAACTGTGCTTTTGGTCAGGAAATATGCATAAATGCTAGAAGTCTTTCAAAAACCTCTTTGAGCTGAAAATATGGTTGTTATTGGACAGACATTTGAACAGAAGTGAAGATTTTCAAGCTTAATTGACCCTTTAAATCCCAAAACCCCAAAAGCTCCCTGGGCTTCTCTGAGAATTTAGAAATTAATCAGGCAAAACATTCTAAAGTATTTTTTCTGTTCTGGAATAAAAGTAAATAATGCTAATTTGACCTCTTCATCAAGAAATAATGTGCTTTATTAATTTTCCTGTTTCTTTGGAACTTTTTAACAGTCATGGATAACAATAATAATTATATTTTAGTATTAAAAATTTTATTTCTGTTAAAGAGCTTGTACACACCGGTGTATTGACCATCACAGATGCATAAATGATTTTGGTAATGAACATCACTGTCAATTTAGGGCAGCTGTGACATAAACCTTACATCAGGTGGTGGTCCAATAAATTAATTAAGCACTATATATGTGCATATCCAGTACAGCCATTTTGTTATTATCATCCTGACAGACTTGTAAGGGCCACCTGGAGGATTTGGACTTGGCCTCTTGAAGTGAGTGACTTGTGCTTCTCTCTGGACTGTAAAACACATAACTCATTGATTGGCTGCAGCTCTTCTGCTCCTTTTATTTACACCAATCTCTCAGTAATATGAAACATCTCAAAGTGGTATTCAAGCATCACTTTACTGAAGTCCTGCCTCGGTTGCATCGACCGTTTCCTGGAAATTAAAACCTTTACAGTGGTATAAAATGTCCGGTATTCATAGAAAAAAAGGAAAAACACAGTTTTATTGTTGCTCTGCCAAAAATGCACCCCCTTACTCTGATTAAAGTGAGCTGCCAGAGGGGCTTTTTCAGACTAAATGAAATTCTTCTCAGTCCTCCACACTAATAAAAAGCACCTTTACTGTTGTTTTTGTGTTTGGTGTGAAATAGGTGTTTCATATACGTCTCTTTGTGCCCAACAGCGCCACAGGTAACTTGGTAGGGGGCTTGGCCTGGCTAGACAGATAAAACAGAATCTATAAAGGTGTCACAGTTGAATGAAACACCTCTAAACCCTTCTTGTGGTGACAGGCAGCTTTAGAGACGTAAAGCTTCTGGTGGACACCTCCTGAATCCTCTTCTGGAATATATCTGAGAGCAAGCAAAAGCTATATTTGCATGATATACTCTTTTTTTCCCCTTTTCCTTTTCTGTGCATGTCAGCCCGCCAGGTGATTCTCGCGTCTCAGTGGGCTCAGGTCTTTTGAGAGGTGACATGACGCTTCAGGCGGAGCAGGAAGACAAGCCGCTCGTCGTATATAGAGGAGGATTTACTTGCTGTTCTGTGTTTGGCTGCTTGCTGCCAAATGTCTGCTGTCTCACCACCGGGGAATATGTGTACGTGTATATCTGACGGTGTGTGTGTTTTTCTTATCTGCTTTCTTCTCTTCCAGATCGGGACAGGCTTCAAGGATGAAGATCTGGAGCAGCATTACAAGTTCTTAAAGGTAAAGTGGCATGTTGTGACAGTTGCACTTTCTAACTTTGTAAAATTCACAACTCTGCACCTGTTCGCCACACTGCTGCCCCCACACTGTGAAATCAGAACACCCTGCAGCTACAGGCAGTAAAGAGATGTACATTTTTATCAATAATAATGAAATTACTTTGATTTGCCAATATGGACTGTACATGTTGTATATTATATTATTATACATAATAATATAATATAATATAAAACATACATATAATTTTTATGTTTTTTATAGATTCATATTAATTTATATTTTATTTCTATCAATCTTTTTTCTACATTTTTATCTATTTTTCAAACAGCTACTGAAATCCTGATTAGCCAATATGGACTGTACATGTTTTATATTTTTTGATACTTTTTTTTAATGTATTTATTTGTTTTAATTTATTTTTTTATATTTTTGTTTTTATCTTTTTTTTTTTTTTTTCGAACTTCTACTCGAATCCTGATTTGCCAATATGGACTGTACATCTTTTGTATTTTTTATATGTTTGTTTTTTTATGTTTATTTCATTTTTATTTTTATTTTTGTTTCATCAATCTATCTTTTTTATAACTTTTTGTATATCTGCCAAACTAATACTGGAATCCTAATTTCCCTGAAGGAGCTTCCCAAAGGAATTTATGAAGTTCTATAAAATCTAATCTAAGTCCTAAATCAATGTTTTTGCTTGTTCGTTTTGGCTTCAACAGAATTATGAACTTCCATATATAACTGTTGCTGAAATTAAATAATACTGTTACCTAGGCCTGTCACGATAACAAATTTTGCCGGACGATAATTGTAAAAAAAAAATTGAGGAGCTGTAGCTTTCGTGCCATCACTCATATTAGTGTTTGTTTCCTTGTTACTCCTCAGGAGGCTCACTTCAGCTCTCTCCGTGTGTACGTGCGAGCGGCCCTGTGTCCCCCCCCAAAGATCGCATGAGTGACAGATGCTCACTCCGCTATAAATCCGCTAAATCCACTATAGAACCGATGCACTCTGGTGTTAAGAAAGATGGACAGAGTGAGCCATTTTCTCATTCAGCCTCTTTGGTAGAAAGAGAGGAGGGAAGCAAACATGCATGCACGTGTCAGTTTATCGAGGCCGGCAAACTTACCGAGGATGTTTTTATTTATCGTTTGGTTAATTGATTTATTGATTATCATGACAGGCCTATGCCTACTAACTATTTTATATTTTACTTATAACTATCTGTTTGCACGAAAAAAGGAGAGGCTCTCTAATGTTTTACTTTTAGTATAATGACAATAAAGGGCATTTTATTCTATTCTATTCTATCAAATAATGTGTTTGGAAATAGTGGCCCATCGGATATCAGCAAAAATCCAAAACTTTGCATTCCTAATCAGTGATTATTGGTTCAGAAATATCTGAAATGTCTGACTATTGAGAGAGGGAATGGTCTAGTTGTTTGCTGTGGTATCAAACGGGTATCATGAATGTATTAAACAAAAATATTGAGACCTGATCTTTGTTACGAATTGAACAGCCCTACTTCATATTCTGTTGATAAATACAGACAAGTATGATGTACAAAATAGGTCACTGCATCCACAGAACAGCTGATAAAGAGGCAGTGACAGAGTGGTTTTGGTTGCCCTGCTATCGCCTCCCAATCACTTCTCCAGAGACCGCACAGAATCCAAACACACTCATATTCAAATGATACCGACGCGCCTGAGGGCCAACGTGCAGGGCTGCTTTCCACAGCGTGTTATCAAACACCTACAGGAAAGATTTCAATCACAAACCTCTCCATAAACACATTTTCTTACCTGTTATTCACTCAGAAAAATCACTGCTCCAAACAGCTCCTCTTCTGTGAGCAAACTGAAAAACCTGTCAGCTTGTGAAATATTTAATAATCTCCTTTTGACTTTGACACGAGCAATCATCCTGCCAGCGTAGGTGTGGTGCTCTTTACAAAATGACACCCACATTATTTTGGTTGTAAAACAATCTATAACAGCGAATGGGACTCTAAAAACGGTGTGATGTTAGCTGAAGTGCCGCAGTGTCCGCAGAACTGGGTCATAGTGAAGTAAAGCTGGGAAAAGAAAAGCTCTAGCAGGAGTGCTGCCGCTTTTCTCACACATTATTTATACTGTAGGCATTCAAGTGACACTCTCACACAGGGTGAATTACAATGAGTGAGCTGGTAGGCGTGTGGAGTCTCATAAAACAGTGCTGCTGATAGACACCAGATAGCAATACACTTAAACACTTTATCTGAAGGGTCAGCCATCAGCCAGACGCAGATCATCCACATTAAAGCTGCTCTCTGAGTCTTTATGGTATTAGGATATAACAACACCTCCTAGACCATAATAACACGTGGGAGTAATCTCACTTATATGCAAATATTTGTGTCATTTACTCCAATTATGGATTCTTCTTGAGGGCATGGGAACAGAGACTTATTTAAGAGGCATAATTATGATCAGGTACAGGTGGTGCTGCTTGGGGGAGCAGTGTTTTTGCAGACAATGCAGCAGTATTGATGAGTCATCTAAAGCAGGGTACACACAAAAGGATTTTCTAAATCTGAGGAGCTTTTTTATCTGTTAGAGAACTTTCTCATGAAAATAAAACATCAGGCATGGAAGAGTCTTGGTCGAACTGCATGTGGTAGGGCTGGGTAGTTCCAGCAACCTCATAATTAAATGCATATCCTCACATTGAGGCCACAAAATGATATGCATCCCTATTGGGGCTGGGTTTTAAAAATCAATTTAATCAATTTCCCTACGTTATAATAATAATGATGATAATAACTTTATTCACATAGAACTTTTTAAAACAGAAGTTTCCAATGTGCAATGTGCAAACAATAAAGTACAAAAATGACAGCACAAGGAAACAAAAACAGAAAGCTCAGTTCAAAGTAGGTCCGAACGATATATATCGTTATCGTATCTATCAAGATATGAACATTCAAGATGTTCATATTGAAAAATCAACGATAGAGACAATATAGATTTCTTATACATAAAACTGCACTTTCCATTAGGGATGTATACCGCGAACTGGTACTTTAATGTACCGGTCCCTAATTGGGTCGGCACCCGAATACTGTTAAGTATCTGGAAAAACGGTAATGTCTCTTCAACTGTCACGTAGTTTTGACACTGCTGGCGTTGACAGGTGATGACGCAGCCGGCTCAAGCATGTCGGTGAGGGCTAAGTGCTCGAAGGTTTGGGCTCACCTTAGCAAAGTTAATGAAAACTGAAAACCGATGCAATCTTTGTCAGAGAGAAGTTGCATCCAAGGGGGTAATACCATGGATGTATTATAAGAACTGGATAGCGTGGCTCCGCCTTCTACCATGTAACGGTTTTGAAGCCATAATATCCCCTGTCAGGGCGTCGCCATTGTGCAGCCAGTAGAGAATCTGGACCATATCTGGACGCAGCTGTTGTAAATGGTCGCAAAACTCAGCAGAATACAGCGTACACAATAATTGTGAAGCTGCCGTAAACCTCGGTTATTGTTTAAACTCTAATAACTAATGAAAAAGAAACTTTTCAGAAAAAAAGAGGACTTGGAAAAAACGCAGCCCAATAATACTTTCATATCACCACAGCGTACGGATGGGAGAAATATTTCTACGAGGTGTATTAATTTTTTGAAGTTTCACTACGGCCCGTTCAGATGAATGGGGAAGACTGAGAGTTGACCTATACTGCAGCCAGTCACCAGGGGGAGCAGTTTTTGTGGCAACTTCACAAAAGCCCAGCGACATGACGTCCATGTTTTTTACAGTCTATGGGTAATACTAGCAACATTACCAAACACTTGGAGCGCGCACATAGTATAAAGCTGAAGGAGTGCGGGCTGTTTGATTGCTATAGCAACACGAGTAAAGTTAGCAGCCCGGCTAACACTAAAGACTGCAGCACCATGGCGGCGGCACCCAGTTTTGTTTCTGCTGTGTCAAGTTACAGTAAGTTTTTTGTCTAGTTTGAAGTCATCATTGCAGCATCGATTTTAGCACCACTGATACATTACGTGAATCCTTTAGGCAGCAGCAACCACAGCTCTGCTAACATCACAGACGACCCCATTCACAATCACCAGGCAAATGAAGGTGACAGCAGAAAAAGTGTAGGAATGCCATCATGGAGACACTCTGTCCAGAGAGGTCTCGGCTGCTGCCAGAGGAAGTTAATATGTTGCTGTTCATTAAAAATAACTGTTAGGGCCAAATAAGAAGTGCCTCCTCTACACTGTTTGCTGTGTTCTGTTTGATATATGGGTCTATCTGTACATGCAGTCTGTTGGGCAGCATGAAGGGGTTTTGGCATCTCCTTAGCTTTCTTTTTGCCTCTGAGAAGCATTTGTAATGCATTACTTCTATTCTTTTGAAGCTTTATTATTACCTTGTGGTAATAAAAAAAGGTTGAATTTTTTAATATCTAGTAAAGTCTTTATTTTTTGCACAAAATTACGTGTTGTAGTATCGATAACAGTATCGATAAGAATTTTTACCGATAAGGAGTTTCTGTATCTTTATCGATAAAATCATAACGATATACATCCCTAATTATGATGTTTTTATTTTTCTGAAAAATGCCTGGTTTTCACCGAACCTGGAGTCGTATCATATCGTATAGATATCGAGGTATCTGGCATGAATATCGACATATTAAATTTTGTCCATGTCGTTCAGCCCTAGTTCAAAGGCGCTCTTCCAGAAAGACACAAGAGACATAAAAGACACTAGCAAGGAAAGTAAAGTGGAGAGTGACTGACGCTTCAGGTGTCAGTGATTTTCGGCCAGGCTCAAAGGCCCTTTACATTCGTCATAGGAACTCACACAATACAGGAACCATGCAACATAAAATGAGTTCATGAGGACTGAAATAGAAGCTAAAAACATAAACTCAATAAGAAAATAAAAGGTGTTTCTCCAAGTAGTCAAACAAACATGGCAGAAGCGAGTAGCACAAAAGGGGCACCGGCGGTGAGTTTAAAAGCTGATGTATGGACGTATTTTTGGATTTAACAAGCACGAAGGAAAAGACGAGTTGGACAAAAAACAAGTAACAGGCAGAAAACGCATTAATATTTGTCATTAGTATATGATTAATGTAACTGCTTTGAGTTTCTTTCTTAATGTAAAAACATTTTTTAATAATGTATCTGGTCCAAAGGTCACTTTTTAAATTTACAGCATTATTTTAACTGAAACTGAATAAATATCAAATCAAGTCGTGAATCAAATCTATTGGAGACCTTGTAATATCAAATTGAAACGATCCAGAAATTCTGAATCCTTGTACACATAAATTGTGAACATGTACTGTGATTTAACAGAATTCCTGGCAAGTTTTGTTTTTAATTACAAGACCTAAGTTCAATTTTGGAACATGTGCTTCATCATGTTGCTTAGCTTCTACTTTGAACCATGCCATTGTTAACATTACCCAAAGAGCATTGACAAAAACTGTCTAAAAAAGGAGGCTGTATTGATTTTGTAGAATCCAAATTGATACAGGTATCCCAAAAGAGTGCATGACGATATTTTGTTGTATCGATATTTTGATCACAGGCCTAGTGTGTGGTGTGCTCCAATAATCTCAACTCAGCACACCACACTGGTTAAATATCCTAACAGACTATATATCAATGGAAAAGCTCACAGCCACTCTCCAAGACCAAACTCATCATTTAAAAGCACCCTGGACCCCTCCTCTTCTCAGAGCCTTATGTTTAATGTCTTATTGTCATTCCTGTTTTAGCTATTAACTTTTTCTTCCTAATATTTTTTTTCCTCCTAATTGCTTCTTGGTTTCTTGTTGGTGTTTTTTTTTCATGATTTTTAAAAAAAATCCTTATTCTGTGTAAGGTTTTGCCATTAAACCACATGAATTTTATTCACTCAAGCTTTCAAACAACACTATTCTTTGTCTTTCTTCTTGTCTTATTATCCTCTCCTGTATTTTCAAATTTCTTATTTCTTTTGTACTGTTTGTGTTGCACTTTAATCCTTTGCATGCCATGTTAAATGTTTGCAATTTATAAAAAAAGAAAAAAAAAGAAAAAGAGGACAGGCAAAGCTACCACAAGAGTGAAATAATGACAAAAACCTCAGAGGAGCGCCACATGGAAGCACTTTGGGCTCCACTGTATGTTGATTACGTGCAAAGCAGCAAGTCTGCTTCAAACAAATCTATGGGCTTTCCATCTGCTATGCCCTCCTTGCCAGGCCTCCCCACCAGAGTTGCAGAAAAAGGCCATCACTGACAAGATAGTGTTTATATACAAGGAAATGTGGCCACTAGTGTGGCCATGGGAGTGTGAAATAGTAAACTGATTTAATGGAAATGGTTTGTGTTGGCTTTGCTGCCGGGGTGGGAGAGGGTGGAGGTTCAGATATCTTGTTTGCTTGAAAACAGATCAATTTTTGATGGAAGTGACAGCCCTCGTCTTTTCATAAACAGATGTAAGAGACATGAAACAAGAGGAGTCAAAGGCAGGTAGTCTTGGCTTTTTACGTGGGAAATCCTGATCTATAATTAATTTCACAGATTTGAAATGTCTCTTTTGCGCTTGTTTTTTAACTGTCTTGTGAGGTGCCAAGTCTCTTCTTGTCCCTGCTTTAATATTTCAAATTAGGAACACCTTAAATAATTCTCCCAGTTCCACATATTGAGCTGTCTAGAGACCGTGAAACAGGAGCATTGTTCTAAGATCTGAAGGAGCCCAAATCCTGAGTTCAGTATCAGAAAACACATTAGAGCAAGAAAAACAAAAGGGATCAGCCTGTCCCTCGCTACTGCGCACCGGCCCTCGCCTCACAGAGGAACGAGGAGGGAGCCAATCGTGTCCATGTCTCCAGTCCCATCGGCCTGCAGCACTGCAGCCAAAGCAACACGGCCACACCAGAGGCTCGCCTTAATTCACCATCCATCACTTTCAGATGGAGGGCTTCATTACAAAGCACTACAGTACAGGCTGCAATGGTCCAGAGGAAAAAAATGGTTAGACCGCCTTCTCAATCACTGAGGTTCTGCACAGTGCAGCACTTTGTACCACTTGGTCCAAACTATAACATTTTTAAAGGTTATTCAAGTCTAAAACAACCCGGCCAGCTGCATGTGTCTACGGGTAACATGATTTCACAATTAGTCACTTTCACAAACAGATCACGGCATTAAAAAGCCTCCCCGCTCTTGTTTCTGTAGCAGCGCCTCTATATTTAGCTGCTAATACTCAAACAAATTGTGACTCTCAAAACAGCTATTGCTTTTCAGAGAGCAGTTGTCAATTTCTTCAAACGCTGCTGCTCTGCTGCTCTGGAACGAACCTCTTCAAATGGAAATTGAAAAAGAAATTCATTCATTACCCAAACGTCAGAGTACGACTGCACACAGTTATTCTGAATGCAGAGGCACAGAATTAGTTTATGATCCCTGCCCCCGAAACTTTCCCAGATGAGACTAAACTCACGCATTTGCAAACAAATACGATTGTTTTAAAGCCAAATTATGGATGTTGCAGCAATTTCTTTGAGGGGATGTGAGACCCGTTTAGTGGAGTTCAGACTATGATGAGAAGCCTGGAGGGAAAAGAAAAACACGTTTGCTATAATCCATGAGCTCATTTCTTTGGCTTTTTTATTTTAGCAACTTAAAAGATACCCGGAGGCATTTAGTGCAGAGCAGCTGCAGTATTTGAGGTGTTTTTTCAGTAGTTTATTTGCAGGCTGCTCAAATCATATTTGTTAAATGAACGGTTTTCTATCTAAAAGTTTGTTTTTTTAAAAGTGGGATTATTGGAAGAATTATTGTTTGAGGAATGAAGGTGGCCTTAAAGGGAAACAACAACATTTTCTTTGTTTTCCTGAGTCAGTGACAAGCAGACACCATTCTTCTTGAATTAGCTTAGCTCAAACACTGGGAGTCAGTGGGTAGTGTTAGCCTGCTTCATCCGACAGTCATCAGATGAACTCTTCAGCAATGACTTCAACTGAGATCAAAATTTGATTAATTTCAAGTGAAGCTTTAATAACTTAGCGATTAACAGTCATTAGATGATCTATTAACCACCCTGTTCGAAATATACTCAACAAAAATATAAACGTAACACTTTTGTTTTTGCTCCCATTTTTCATGAGATGGACTCAAAGATCTAAAATTCATTCCAGATAAACAATATTACCATTTCTCTCGAACATTGTTCACAAATCTGTCTAAATGTTTGATAGTGAGCACTTCTGCTTTGCTGAGATAATCCATCCCACCTCACAGGTGTGTCACATCAAGATGCTGATCTGACATCATGATTAGTGCACAGGTGGGCCTTAGACTGTCCACAATAAAAGGCCACCCTGAAATGTGCAGTTTTGTCTCACAGCAAAATGCCACAGATGTCGCAAGCATTGAGGGAGCGTGCAATTGGCATGCTGACAGCAGGAATGTCAACCAGATCTGTTGCTCGTACATTGAATGTTCATTTCTCCACCATAAGCCGTCTCCAAAGGCGTTTCAGAGAATATGGCAGTACATCCAACCGGCCTCCGAACCGCAGACCACGTGTCACCACACCAGCCCAGGACCTCCACATCCAGCAGGTTCACCTCCAAGATCGTCTGAGACCAGCCACTCAGACAGCTGCTGAAACAATTGGTTTGCATAACCAAAGAGTTTCTGCCCAAACTGTCAGAAACTGTCTCAAGGAATCTCAACTGCATGCTCGTCATCCTCATCGGGGTCTTAACCTGACTCCAGATCGTCGGGATGTGCTTGACCGGCGTATATGACAGCATGTACCAGTTCCCACTAATATCCAGCAACTTCGCACAGCCATTGAAGAGGAGTGGACCAACATTCCACAGGCCACAATTGACAATCTGATAAACTCTATACGATGAAGATGTGTTGCACTGCATGAGGCAAATGGTGGTCACACCAGATACTGCCTGGTTCTGAGTCCCCAGACCCTCAATAAAGCAAAAAAAAAATGCACATTTCAGAGGGGCCTTTTATTGTGGACAGTCTAAGGCACACCTGTGCACTAATCATGGTGTCTGATGAGCATCTTGATGTGGCACACCTGTGAGGTGGGATGGATTATCTCAGCAAAGCAGAAGTGCTCACTATCACACATTTAGACAGATTTGTGAACAATGTTTGAGAAAAATGGTAATATTGTTTATCTGGAATGAATTTTTGATCTTTGAGTCCATCTCATGAAAAATGGGAGCAAAAACGAAAGTGTTGCGTTTATATTTTTGTTGAGTATATATATGAGCATTAGCCTGCTGTCTGAGGATTCAAAAGTTAAACTTGAGCAAATTTGGAAAAAATTGATTGAATTTATTACCCTGACAAAAATCTAAACCCTCTTCATCTTTCTGTTTGAATGCCAAGTTTGCATTAGGGGTGTAACGGTTACCGGTAAAATGGTAAATCGCGGTAAATTTCCTACGGTAATCATTACCGTGCCCTATTAAAATTACCGTTATACCGTGTTTTATCACCACACTGTGTCAATAACTCATGGTAATGCTGCTCTTTGCCTGAAAAAGCCAGAACTACGTGTCTCTGCTTCTCGATTAAGCTATTTTTGTTTCTAATGAAAAAAATGTAAACAAATTTACTTGTAGGACATTTCCTGACACAATTGTTGACAAAAAGACAAAATAACTGTTAAAATTATCATATTAAAGGCTGTGTTGAAGTACTTTTTGAACATTTTGAGCAAACTGCAACAATACCGTGATAATAATGATCACCATGATAATTTTGGTCACAATAACCGTGATATAAAACTTTCATACCATTACATCCCTAGTTTGCATCATGGTTCATTTTATTTAGTTTTTTTAAAACGAAGAGGCTGAAATGAATATTATAAAACAATGCTGGAAAAGAAAGTATTTTGTAAGCAACATTTCCCCAATTGAAAAGATGATTAAAAAAGAAAATATGGCAGCATATCCTAAAAATTTAGTGTATTACCCACCTAAGTACATACATTACTCCTTAATACTCTTTTCCTTTCATTATACAAGTCCTTCAGTTTTGTTTTTCTCTGATCTGAACTTTGTGTTTTGTAACTTGACACACCAGATGGACTGCTCATTATTATCACTAGTCCATCTGGGAGAAAGTTTGTGGAAATTGGCAGAGGCTGTGCGTAAGGTGACTTGACAGTTGTTCTGTCAGTCGTAGTCATTGTGGGCCAATCAGATAATGTAGTAGATGGGCACAACTGTGGCGTTGTAGGAGGAAAGTGAGCCACTTCCTAAATCATGTCAGTTGAATACTTGACTTTGTCATTATTTTCGTCAAGAACCTTTTTTCCCCTGAAATTAACTGATGTTTTCCTCAACATATGAAAAACTAGACGAAAGTGGCGAACAGAGACTTAATCCAATCAGACCTAATTTGGTCATGTAGAAAGTAGGGATGGAAATCTCCATCCCCAGGACAATACGTTATGCATCTCGATATGTAGGCTAAGGTACGATACACTAACCATTCACATGAAGGATCTACCAATTCAGGATGATACGATTTATCTTCCTACCACGATGCAATCACGATGCAATAACGATGCAAATCTGTGCAAATTCAACTCAACTTTATTGTTCCTTCAAGACCACTTCAGACCACTTACAGTAGGCTACTTAAGCAGTCAGGAGGTGTGTTTGTCAACATAAAAAAGTAGGCCTATTTCACAAACAGGGACATAGGCCTGACAGTAGTGGAGCTCAGCCTCCATTAACAATTTAGACTAAACAGCACTTTGAAAAAAACAGCACTTTCAGCAAACTGAAAATAATAATTTTAAATTAAAAAAAATATATATATAATAACATGACATCGGATTTTACCGATACAAAGATTTTACAAGGCGATGCATTGTGGTTTCAGCCCAGTTTCTAATCCGATGCACACCACTCCAAGCGATGCAATCTACCATAGACCCTCGCAACGATGCACTGATTGCGCATCGGATAAAATGCCCATCCCTAGTAGAAAGTAGGGACAAGTTAGGAATCTATCCAATCACAGCTACTTTGGTTGTGTAGAAAGGTTGGATGAGTTCAGAGGGACATCCAATCACAGCTGCCTTAGCTTGGTGGTGGTGGGATAAGTTGTGAAGCGATCCAATCAGAGCTGCTCTCTTTATGAATTGATATATACATGTAGAGCAGGTTCACTGTTTGTTGTCAGTTCTGGTATTGTAACTGAGACACTTTGCCAGGTAGCCTAAATAACGGTGACTGCATTTCACACTAAAGTTCGATTTGTTTCTGTTCATTTAAACTTTACTAGTGTATAAGTGTAAAACATGACTTCAGAAATTCAAGGATACTTGTAAAATGCCTTACACTTTACTCTTCATATTTTAGTCGACTAATTTACAGTAGATTTTTATCAACTGAAATGTGAAATTTCATCACTTAAAACTAGACCATAGTTCAAACAGTTTAGATGATTAAATTATCACTAAAATTGAAAGATACTTAAGCCAAAAGACTAAAACTATTTTGAAAAGTGCTGTTAAAATTAACACCGCAGTAGTCGAGCAAAAATATCTTCACCTCAGAGAAGTTAGTAGTGTTATGTGTTTTTCATTTAATAAAGGCAAGCGGTCTAGATCTGAAAAAGCTACTGAAGCTATTAGCATCTATGCTATTCTCCCACCTGCCCTCCAATGGCCCTGCCCCTCATCATATGTGCTCGTTTTGGAGGTTTTGTCAGAATTGTATCATGTTTGCTCATATGCTGAGGTGTTTTTTTTTCTCCTGATCTCACACTGTGCTCTGTAGGGCATAGTGTGGGATTGGCCTTTTTTTTCTCCTCCTCTCTCCCTGATGTCTCCCTTTTCCTATCTGAGAAAACGGGTGCTGCTCTGCCGGCGACGCGACAGTCTTCCCGATCCTGTGTCTTCATGCATGTGACTGTCTTTGTATGTGGTTGAACTGTAGAGAAAAAAATCATTGCTCTGTACTTGTGACATGTGCAATGACAACAAAGTCTGATTGATTGATTGATGGTAGTCTCTTCCTGCTGCCATTATGCTTGTAGCTCCTCTTTCTTTAAACATTGCTGGTTGGGCTCTGCTGCTCCTACAGTATCACTAATGAAAATGGTTATTACTGATTCTTTGTTTTCAGGAGCATATCCTCCCTAAACCCCGTGCCTACTATCGCTTCGACCAATCAGCAGAGCCCGATGTGTGGCTGGACGCCGTGCAGGTTTGGGAGGTGAAGTGTGCCGACCTGTCACTGTCACCGGTCTACAAAGCTGCCATGGGATTGGTGAGTTCACCACATTGTACGCCCCCGATTGTGTTTCTGCTGATAATCCCTGCCTGTTATGGTCTGTTGCCCACAGTAAAAGTCACGATTAGAGCTCTTTAATTGAGTTATTAAACGTGGTGTAAAAGATGCTGGGTTTAATGGAACAGATAGTCATTTATTTGCTGTAGTTTGGCTGCGTGCTGGACTCAGTCCCTCAGTGCTCGTAAAAATAATGGTGTCCAGCTCTCATTATAACCACAGTTAGAATGAAATTTCACTGAGATAAAACAGGACTGTGTGTTTGAGGGATAAAGTCACACCGCAGTCCTCAGTTATCATTTCTGATTCACTACACAGATTTGATTAGCCTTATCAGTTTCAGCGTAGTTTTGCTCTAAAAGTGGGGTCATTATGAGGCTTTTGGGGCACCACTGACTGCCATATATACCGTCCACTCAGGACTATCGCTGAGGAGTCATCTGTGTCCCTCTCAGCATTGATAACTCCTCGATTGTTCCCTCCCCACAGGTTGATGGGGGCGTGCAGGTCAGAGATGAAACAATGTGCTGGGGAGTAACTTGAATTAAAACCCTACGAGTGCAGAACAATATACCAATTAATTGATTAATTTGTATTATGTTTGCAGAAGATTTAAAACTTTTAATCTAGATTTTCTTTCTTGCCTAAAGGTACGTTCACACCAGACGGTACCTGTACTACCTCAGCGATCACTCTCCATTCAAAGTGAATGTACAGCCGCGATGGGGCGGGGCTAACCCTCCCGCGATGTGACAGCCGGCGACAAGACGACCTCTTCTCTCGTCGCGCGATGTCTAAGTTAAAAAAAAGTTGATCTATTCAGGTGATGTCGTGTGTGGCTGTGCAGCATCAGCCAATCAGCGGTGTCAGTTTTGTGTCTGATAAGTGAGTGAAAAGGATACAGCTGGAATAATGTCCGCTTATACATCCTATTATGTGATATACGATATGATCGCGGTAAAACTCGAGCGGACGTGACGTCACCGACCAACGACCGACGCCAACGGCGACCAAACGGGTATTTATGGACGCGCGACGCTACATCTGTGGGCGACGCGACTTTGGTAGCTGGGTTGCTTGCGGTGTGAACACACCTTTACTCTTACTGCAAGTTGTTGCAGTGTTTGAAAATTGCAAATACTGAAACTTCTGTTCTTGATGTACATTTTGCTGATACACTGCGGGTGTTAAGAGTTTTTTACTTCCTTTGTGCTGGAGAAAACAACTGCTGGTGTCAAATTTCTTGTATGTGTCACATTCTTGGCAATAGAAAACAATTATGACTATGATTTACAGTTTTCATTGTGGTAGACCTTTTAAGTTTTTGAGCAAACTAAGACTTGTAATTGTTCTATAAATGAGATTAAATACTGATCAGAGAGTTTCATGTTTTTATAATGTGAAAAAGCTCAAAATTTAGTGTTTGTATAGACCAGGGGTGTCTAAACTTTTTTACTTTGGGGGCCACATGAAGAGGAATAAATGGATGACTGGGCCACTTGCTGCACCTCAATTTAGTGTATTTAAATTAAAGTTTTATGGTTTGGGAGGGTAATCACCTGTCAAGGGGCCCTTGCTAACACTGGATTAACACTTAAATAGAGCGAGAATGACCTTCTAGGCAGCATAGATGTGAGGTACTGATGGTTTATCGACTCTGTCAGACACAAAACAAGAGTAAACTGCAGAAAGGTTGGTGCTTGACGATGAATATTGCAATGTTCTTGTAAATGAGACCTTGTGACAAAGTAAATGTGGCAGAAAATGTGCAAAAATGTATGGTATTTGCTGCTGTAACCAAATGTCTGTCTTCATTCAAATGTTGCAGGGGCCAATTTAAAATGGGCAGTGGGCCACATTTGGCCCCCGGGCCATAGTTTGGACATCCCTGGTGTAGGCAAACCTGCCTGCATTCAAACTATATTATCAGCATTTTAAGAAAAAATAAGGACATGGGGCTCAACTTTAAGACGGAAATTCTGTTTGGTGTCAAAATAATTTTACAACATAAAGGCAAAACTTGATTCTCTTATTTTTGTGTCACTTGGAGTGTGAAAAAAATCAATAAAAATAAAAATAGAGTTCTAAGGGGGGAGAAAATCAAAGATTTTATTTTCAGGCCTAATTGCCCAGCCCTAAGCCCTAATGGAGCTCTGGAGTGACTTTATTTTACTTCGGCATTAAAATGACCGAGCTGTGATGTGTCAAGGGGGAGCATCTCTGAGTTTGTCTGTTTTTCACATTAATAAATGTGGATCATAATAACCGGTTAATGATAGAAGATGAAGTTTTTGTCTACATGTAAACTTTTGGAAAAGATTTAGTAAAACTCTGTCTTTAAAGTGCTATACACATAAAGTTGTTATTATTTGGTCCACAGACATTTGATAATAAACCTGTGAGGTGACAGAGAGCAGAAACAGATCAGGAAGTGGAGAAATAAAGTTTTAGTGTGATGTGAACGAGCAGAGATCAGAGCTGGTGTTGATTTCGGGAATGCTTGCATGCTCTCCAACAAAAACGTAAGAAAAAGTGAACTGTTCATGTGGAGATATAGTCATGTTGCGCATTAAATTAAACAGGAAATTTGCAGCTACACAACCAAATAAGCCACATACATAAATGCAACACAACAATGCAAGCAAGCAAATTATCAAATATCCAAATCTGTTCACTCTGATTCAAACTTGGGTTGCTTTGTATGGATTTCTTTGAATGGAAAAATGTAGAAAGTTCTGGTTGATTTTTCCAGACAGAAACAATTTTGATATTTTTTTTATCAAAAACAGTCAAAAACTGCCACAGATAAGCAAAAAAACATAAAATCTGTTGTGATTGGGCGCACCAAAAGTGATATAAAAGTGAAATATAAAGTTTGATATATCAGAGATATCAAATGGGACTAATGGAGCCAAACTGTGCCAAGATTGGGCCTGACCACTCTGTAGTAAAACCTCTCTAACTTTACTCTGCATCACTTTATCAGAGTCAAACTTGGCAGAAGTAATGTTCACATATTTTGACATTCATTCATAGAGTTCTAAAGCTGCTACTGCATCATTCCAAAGAGATATTCACAATAAATATTGTTTTTTAGGCGAGGATGACATTTTCTAATTATTATTCTGACTTCTATCTTCATTCACTCTGTCCCAGTAACACCTATACTGAAAATTCCACATCTGGACAAATCTCTTAAGTGTTACTTTTATTATGACACCAATATTATTCTAATAGACCTTGTGGTTGCAGAGACACACTCTTTTCTTTGAGTATGTAATTTTCAAGCAGAAGGCTTAAAAAAGGGGCTGAACAGGTTAAGTTAGCGATCTCTGATGATGTCTCCAAACTAAAAATGACCAAGATTTTACCAGAACTTTTTCTCATTTAGTATTCACCCAACACCACTTATTCTACTTTGTACCTGGCCCTGGGACTCCCTTCCACCGAACATTCAGAAACATTGTCCCTCTCTCAAATCTGCTTTAGAACACGTCTTTTCAAAGTGGCAGTTTCCCTCTGATTAATTTGATGTAGTTATTTTATCTTCAGTAATTTAGTTATTGAATTTGTTGCTATCATAAACTCAATATCAGTTTGATTTTGGTATTGGCCCATATTGAAATTTTTGCAGATATTTACAGACAGTGTATCAGCCACATAATCGCCTGAAATATCGTGAAAATACACAAATGTACAATATTCATGCAACATCTCATCACTGCGTGCATGCATTTAAGTATCAAAGGGTTAAGTTCTGCAAGATTTAAATACTGTTTCTTTGTTTTACATGTGTTCCTCACAAAAAAAGACTAACACTGAAAGAAACAAGCCAATTTTTGTGAAGTGCAGGAGTATTTGTAGACATGCATATACTGTATGTGTATCTATAATGTAAAGAGTACAGCTTCAGCCTGCTTTATTTTAAAGTGCCTTCAGATAACACTTGTTATGAACTGGTGCTGGTGCTGTAATTATAAAGATTAATTGATTGAGTGATCTAAATAAATATGTTGTTATTATTATTAATATCTCTTCTCAAGAGCTAGCCGGCTGCTTTTTTTTAAATTTTAGTAACTAGTGCCATAAACCTCCAGGAGCCTCAGCTAAAAATATCCACCTATCTCTTTAACAAACTCCACCTGTGCTCCTGCAATTAAATCAGTTTTACCTCCCTTCCCTTATATCTACAGCAAACTCATATAGCAGTTAGCTTCTTTTATCTGATTGCATATGGAGTTTTCAGACTATTTACATTTAAATATTAACCCTTAAACAAAGTCAAAGTTTATTGATGTGGTTTGTATTCAGTAAGTGAGCGCTCCTATCTGCACTTCACCAACTTTCACCTGTTACTTATTTTATTATGAAGCAGTTTGTACGCCCACACTCTCTGCCAGTTTCTCCTGAAACCTCATAACTCTCCCTGATTTAGTTTGATTATTGTTCTGCAGAGAGCTGTTACTCTTGACACTTTGAGAATTCTAATAAAAAGCGTTTTATATTTCTGAATTCTCTAGGCGAAAAAAAAAGTCTACATCCATATAATCCATCAAAGATCCTGCCTGAAATGTAACACTTTTTCAGGCTCAAACGGCCCCTTGTTATTGTAAAAGAGGAAAAAGTGCCGTGCATCCATATTTTAAAGTTTGAAAGGCTGATAAATGGAAATCGGACAAAGGCAAAGCAGTTTTGTCTTCAAATTGATATGTCTTTTTTTTTTTTTACTTCAAATAATTCACTGTTTGATGTTTTAACCTTGAACTGATGGGGTTTTTTTTCTCAGCAGCTTTCAAAGCTTGACATTAAAGTATAAAAAAAAAGAATATTTTATCATCTCTGTGAAGATTCTCAGCCATCCAGGTGATGACGATTCAAAGTTCTCTCTGTTCAGGCTGAGCATATTTACTCCGACAGAACATTTCAAGTCTCAGGAACAAACACACCCGTGATTCATTTGAGGAGTTCACTTGAGCGGTGTTTCTTCAGTCCAATTAAAATCATTCTCAGTGTTTACATGGACAATGAATAGAGTGATTTATTTATGACGTGTGGACATGCATCAATAATTTAATCAGAGTAAAAGCATTTTGACATGAGCAGAGCTGTTTGGGTGGTTTAAGCAGCCTGAACAAAGACAGAGAGGCTCTACCTCCCTGATTAAAGAACTCTAAAGCAGAGCAAACGCTGCAACTGTGTCAGCTAGCACTGTGCAATATTGTTTATGACATACAACCATCACATACAATTTATTCTGATCAGCAATAACGTTATGACCAATGGCAGGTGATGTGAACAACAGCCGGTGCACAAGCAACGATTTTTATAACCGTAATTGATTTTGAAATTGTTACATGCAGTTCGTGGTGAGCTTCCTATAACATCCTTCGCGGCTGTCATTTCCATCTCGCTTCTCCTTTTATCAGTCTGTTGTATATAATTTGCAGGTTTTGCTGTTAGACACTCGTGTTTTTTATGCTAATCAGTATTGGTGAGTATTGGCAAGAAACTGACGATATGATACATATCAAGATACTTGGGTCACAATACGATAATATCCCGAAATATCTAGGGCTGCAACTAATGATTATTTTCATATTCGATTAATCGGGCGATTATTCAATCGATTAATCGATTAATCGGATAATGACACATTTTTGCAATTTCCTTTACAATTTAGCTTAATGTTGTTTTAGGTATTTTTTAAACAACAATAAAGAAAATAAAAAGCATTTTTCCTTCAGTAGTGTTTTCTTACAGCTTTTTTCTTTCTTTACTCACTGTGTAAAACTGTAAGTACATTAACAGACTTGTTTGCATGTTCAAATAAATGCTCAAAAACTTACTTTTTTTCTTCTAACAAAGCAGGCAAAGTAGTAGTAGTCTTGTCTATAAATGATTCAATAAAATAAGGTGGGGTTGAATGTAACAAACAAAAATAATCTTTATACCGAGGCGAGTCTTCGTACGTCTCCAACACGCCAGCAGGCTTTCTCAGCAAGTGCTCTTTCATGGAGGTCGTGCTCCCATGCCAGGTGAAGTCGGCCTTGCAATGTTTGCTCGTGATCGTTTGCTTTGCTTTGTTGAGCGTGACATGCTCTCAGCTTTTGGACATTTTTGGCCGTTCAGGAAGTGATGCTGCCATGGACATGCCGTTGTGAATCCTTCTGCATGTTGTTATGTGCAGTGACGGTGCCTGCGCACCTCTCACAGTAGCTTCCGGCAAGAGAGCGGGCTCATCTCCTCCTAATGAACCGACTGTAAGCTTCAGTTTCATGCACCATAACACCAGCGATTCATTGCCGATGAAAATCAATTGTTAAATTTGTTGACAACGAATTGAATTATCTATTTTAATCGATTTAATCAATTGGTTGTTGCAGCCCTAGATATATCACAATATTGTTATATATTCTGAATTTCTACAGTTAATTAAGGAAAAACTAGAGATGGTATATTTGTAAATCACACATTATTATTCAGAACTAAAAGTACAAATCAAGTTCAAAACTTTTTGAATGAAAAAAACTTCCATTTTATTGTTTTTGAAATATGTTAAATGCAGTGTTACATACAAACACTTAAAAACACAGAGTGCATCAAGTCACTAAAACTAATGTAGCAAAGGACTTATTCTTGTTTTCCCTTCAACAATGTATTGAAAGCATCCTAACCTGCAGTGCAGCTCAAACTGTTCTTTAACACACAAGGAATGAAGTGCTTTGAGTTACTGACAGCACAACAGTATGTAAAAAAAAAAATCATATTTCTCGTGACTGAACTGAATAGACTACATGAAAAAAACCTGTACATACACATTTATAAGTTGTATTTTATTTCCAACTCTAATAAAATATGGGCTTTATTTTTACAAAAATTCGATATTAAGATTTGAAATATCAATATTGTACTGGTGGTTAACATATCACGATATATTGCTGTATCGATATTTTTTCACACTTCTACTAATCAACAAGTTTGTCCTCTGTTTCTGAAGTTCGTCTAACTAAATGCTTTAGCTTTACTCTCGTTACATCCATGGGTATGTTTTCTGCTCCAGCCAGCTCACTCCCTGATTGGCCATGTTCTGTCCAGTGTGACAAAACACAGAGGATTTTAGGTCATTAAGATTGATTCAGAAGAGCTTTATTTGTCATTCCAGTCTACATGGGAAAAGAGAAAAACAAGTAAATGAGGTCTCTGTGTTATCCATATAAAGAATATAAAAGCAATCATTAAGGCAGGAAGCAGTGTTAAATTTGACTTTTAAATGTAGTTTTAGTCAGTCTTTCGCCTAAAATAGATTTTAGTCCACAAACTCTACTGTAAATTTAGTCGACTAAAATATGAAGTGTAAAGTGTAAGGCTTTTTTTTTTGTTTCCTTGAATTTCTGAAGTCATGTTTTAAACTTTGATAAGATGTAACATCTAATAACCCTTTACTGAATGTAAGTTAAGTTTGAATGTATAAATTAACAGAGATAAATGTTACTTTTGTGTGAAATGCAGTCACCTTTATTTAGGCTACCTGGCAGAGCATCTCAGTTACAATACCAGAACTGACAACAAAGAGTGAACCTGCTCTACATGAATATATCAATTCAGAAAGAGAGTAGCTCTGATTGGTTCGCTCCACAACTTATCCCATGTCATGGAAGTTTTTCCCCATTTCTGGTGAAGAAATGAAATAGAGACATCTTGCCGGCCGAAATGGTTTTATTTTCTTTGCAAAGAAACGGCCAGTCAACACATGAGGGACACCGACCCTGAATTCAGAGAGATCACGGTTTAAGTACCGTAGCAGACAAAAGGGATGAAAATGCAAGACGGGCACTGAACAGACATGGTAAAACAATGGCAGACAAAAAAACACAATTTACATGGAGATGTCATTGATCTTTGATCAAGGGCACCACGATGGGTGGGGGTCAGCCTGAGCTGAAGGTGTCAGGAGGGGAAGCATATATGAGGGACGACAAAAGGGCAAGGTGTGGAGACAAAAGGATTTCAAAATCAAAGGAATCTGGCAGGATATGGGGTGGGGGTCAAGGAGTGGGCCAAGGTGGGAAAAGAAAAGTAACTTGTATATTTGTGAGGGTAAGCAGATGGTTCAGTGGAGTTTTAAAAGTCTAATGATCACAATTTTCCATCACACCCACCACCACCAAACTAAGGCAGCTGTGATTGGAGCTCATCAATACTGAGCTCATCCCACCTTTCCACACAACCAAAGTAGCTGTGATTGGATGGATTCCTAACTTGTCTCTACTTTCTACATGACCAAATTAATTTGAGTTTCCGTCCACGTGCTCTTGTATTTATTAACTGTCTAGTTTTCTTAATATAATTGTGAGTGCAAGTCAGATTTCAGATAATAAGGCTCTTTCTGACTTTGGTTGGAAGCATGGATCCAAGTCAAAACTTGTGCTGAAAATCATGTAGTGTATACTCCGCTTCAGTAGCAGGGAACGTGGTCAAGCATCAGGATTTCAGCCTCTTTTTTTCTAATTGAATACATTTGGATGACCAAAATATCAAACGTCCAAAACCTATGGGACCTGTTGGGAGCTGTTGGTCAGGCTGTGATCCACAGTTGTGTGTGTAGTTGGGCTGAAGCTCCCTGACTCCAAAACAGTCATTTGACTCCAAATGTGTGTTCAGAACATGTGGGATGTCTCAGCACCCCCATCACTACTGTCCTATTTTATCCATGTTGTGACTTAAATGTCTTTTTTAATCTCAAAAGGAGACCAGTCTGTTTTTCTAATGAACATTTCTCTTAAATAAACAAGCTCAGGGGAACAGGCTCGCCCTTTAGGTGATGAACGGGCGTCTCCTGCAGTCATCCTGTGGTTGTTAAACAGTGAAATACATCTGCACAACGAGAAAAGAAAACAGAGGTGATGGCACAGCTGGCTTTTTATTTGTGGCTTTTTGTCGCAGAAAGGACACAGAGTATTTTAGGGATGCTTGTAAGCAGCAAAAGAACATACATTCAGAAGAGGAGAAGTTTGAAGGTTGTGTATTGTTGTGTTTCCATGTCAGTTGTCCCTGTCTTGTGACACATCTGAAGGTCAGCAGTGTCTCCATATTGAGTTTTAGTCTCTGCCTAGTTTGCCTGGAATTCTCTGGAAGGAATACAAAAGATGTTTACCTCATGTATGTGAAACAGATGGCAGAAAACAAAAGTTTACCTTGTTTGGTAGCGGCTGTTTTTCCTTTTTTGGAAGCATGAGAGCCTCCCTGTAACAGCAGATCCACACCTGCCTGACTGATTTGGTCCTGGTCTATGCTTCCTAAGACAACCAGACTTATTTGACAGACTTATGGCCCTTTTCCATTAGCCCTACGCTACTCTACTCGACTATGCCCAGCTCTATTCTACTCGCCTTGTGCTGCTTTTCCATTAGCCCCAGTCGCCTGCCCAACGGGGTGCAGTGTCGCTGTAAACAGCTGAGCGGCACTGCAGTGACGTCATTTTGAGCGCGACACAACAATCTGTGGCTTTTTGTCACAAACCGAGTAAAAAAGGAAAGGAGAAGAAGGCTGCAGGTGGCGAGAAGAAATACCCCTTGAGAAGCACAGGAGAGTTTTGGAAGCTATACAACAGAATGAAGCCGAAGACGACAGCAATCAAGCTGCAAAGAAAAGACGTATGAGGGTAGCTAACGGTAGCTACCGCTAGCATGCTAGGTCGTCGCGCTCATGACTCGTTGATGACGACATTGTCAGACCAATCAGTAGTTGGCAGTTGGTGACGTCATCTTTTAGTATCGACTCGTCTCGCTCAGAACCAGAGCGGAGTAGGTACTAAAACTAGCTTGTTTTAGGAGGTACCAGGCTAGTGGAAACACGCTGCAAATCGAGTAGAGCTGAGTAGAGTAGGGCCAAGGCGTGCTAGTGGAAAAGGGCCATCAGTGACATTTTTGTTCTGTATTATTGTTTCTTTCTGTTACTTTAGTGGTTCATAAATGCATCTCTGCCGTCATTATCTGCTGAAGTGCAGTATAGTCCATTGGCATAGTCCTGTTTTTATCGTCTTTTCTTATTTTAATATTCTCCCTTTTTATTATTATTTTTATTCTTTTATTTAATATATCCATTTATTTTTCCTCTTTTCCCTGTCCTCTATGTGGCCTCTTTTTCCTTCCTCCGGATATGATGTCTTCAACTGTAACTGTCAGAAATGTATCTATTTATAAATCTATGATCTGTTTATTGACTTGTTGCTATTTTCCTTTCTTTTGTTGCTTTAGTGCTTTTTCCTCTGACTCATTTGGTCTCTGTTTGACCTGACTTGAATGTTTTGTACCCAGAGTACTGGGCTCTGTCTGTTAAAGCACTTTGTAAACATCTGTTTTTAAAGGTGCTATGTAAATAAGGTTATTATTATTATTATTATTATAATTATTATTATTATTATTATTATTATTATTATTATTATTATTATTATCATTATCATTATTATTATTACTATTATCATCATCAGTCCGTCAATATTTGTACAGTTCCAGTTTTTAACAAGTGTTATCTCAAGGAACTTTACAATAGATCAGGCTGAAGACAAACTCTTAATTTTATAGATACACCTATATGAATTTAAGATAAGAGATAAGACAGGACTTTAGTCATCCCTTGGGAGATCTCCTTCAGGGAAATTGAGATTACAGCATCATTGTACAGTACACGGGTACAAAAGAACACAGGATGGAAAAAAGTTTTAAAAAAGAATTAGAAGATAAAATATAGATATACCTGTATTAATAAATCTAACTATTAGATATATATTACACGTAAATGAATACGTGTAATAAGGAATCGAATTGATACTGAAAATCTGAATCAATACCCAGCCCTAATAATTACTGTTTACTGTGAACTGAATTTGTCCTCCTTCCTGTCTTAGGTGGATCCAGTTAAGGGCATTTCTCTGAGATTCCCTCGCTTCCTTCGGATCAGAGATGACAAAAAGCCAGAAGACGCCACAACTGGAGCCCAGGTAAATCCGAAAGGAGTGTTTATCAGCAAGAGATGCTGCAGCTAACACACACTCAATAACAACTGAAGTGTGTCTGTGTTGAACTTTGGAGGTCGAACAGGTCAGACATGTAGGATATTAGGACGACTGTAAACCAATAAAAATCCAATCGTATGTTTTTTTTAAAGCGTGTTACTCGAAATGCTCTACAGAAACAGTGCATCACCCCCTCACGAGCTGTCCCGTAAAATTTCAAGGGTGAACGGTGCTGCAAGGACGATCTGTTTTTACACAGGCGTTGGTTTATGTAGTGGCCTCCCACTGCTCACCGAACAGAGCTGTTAGCCTCTGAGAGATGGACCGAGAGGTTGAAAACAGTGGATAATACCGTACAGAGAGAGCAGAGGGTCAGCTGGTCCTGCTCCTGAGAACAACACTACCAACTACAACACTACTAACAACCTTTTTCTCCCTGATGAAAACTAGACAGTAACTAATAAAAACAAGCGCATATGGACAGAAACTATAACTAAATTAACTGACATATTCATCAACAAATAAAAACTAGACCAAAATCTCTGACAGACTTAATCCAATCAGACCTAATTTGGTCATGTAGGAAGTAGAGACAAGTTAGGAATCTATCCAATCACAGCTACTTTGGTTGTGTGGAAAGGTTGGATGAGTTCAGAGGGACATCCAATCACAGCTGCCTTAGCTTGGTGGTGGTGGGATAAGTTGTGGAGCGATCCAATCAGAGCTGCTCTCTTTATGAATTGATATATTCATGTAGAGCAGGTTCACTGTTTGTTGTCAGTTCTGGTATTGTAACTGAGATGCTCTGCCAGGTAGCCTAAATAAAGATGACTGCATTTCACACAAAAGTTACATTTGTTTCTGTTCATTTAGACATTCAAACTCTACCAGCATTCAATAAAGGGTTATTAGACATTTCATTTTATCCAAGTGTAAAATATAAACATTAAAAATGCCTTACCCTTTGCATTTCATGTTTTAGTCGACTAAATTATATCAATTTAGATAACTAAATTATTACTGAAACTAAAAGATATCTCAGGCAAGACTTAAACTAAATTATAAATGATCTCAAATTAGAGATTTTGCTTCATGTAAAACAAATCAGTCACTGATTTTTAGGTTTTTTTTGTATACCATTACTGTCTATGTTACCTGTAAATAAAGACAACCTTTTTTAAGTTTTTCAAAGTCAACACTGGATTAGAGACAGAGTGGGACAGGGATGTGGGTTCATCAGAGGCTGGACCGGCTCGAGCTCCATATTCAAAACATTTTTTTTTATTTCAACCAAAATCTTGGATTAAAGCTGAAAATAAACTCATTGACCGCAACTTTCACATCCATGTTGAGTAGGAGGAGGAAAAGTGGAAGAAGAAGGATGGAGTGACATCATGAGTGTGACCTGAAGTGAAACAGAAACTCACCTTGCCGAGACTAACATGACATAACGTAAGGTGATCTAGGGCTGGTTGATGTGGGCCAAAATGTATATCTCGATATTTTTTAGCTGAACAGTGATATCAGGTAAAATAACATAAAACAATATGATTGTTTTGATCGAAAAAACACATCAGTTTAAAACTTTTTTTCTGACCTGTTTGTTTTTCTTAGCATCTGAAAGTGAGATCAGTCCCTATCACTTGCACTGCTGCTAGCTCGAACTTCGTCTTTCTCAGGCTGTCATGTTTTTTTCTTCTCTTATAGGGCTGCAACTATCGATTCTTTTTGTAATCGAGTACTCTATCAAATATTTTGCCGATTAATCGGATCACGGTTACATTGCGCTCACTGCTACTTTTTTTTTTACATTGAATCACTACTTACTACTATTATTAGTAACACACAAAACAAAAGAGCCAGGTCACTTAAATCAACTTATTTTTCTTATTTTCAACATTCTGAGCATAAATGGGATCTAAAAATCAAAATCTATACTTTTATTTTTACTCTGGGCCATATCTTGCTTTTTTCAGTATTTTTTTTTAAGTTTGGTTATTTTTATTTTATTTGTATTCATGCGTGTCTCTTTTTGTTAAATTATTGCCTTTACTACTGTACCATATTGATGATCTTATTTTGCTTACTTTATTTCTAGGACCAAATAATATCATACTTAGATACTAAGATAATTTAACTAGCTAATGTACATTTCTATAACATATGAAAACATTCCCTACACCTGCTTCATCTACTCACTGTCAGTGTTTCCTGTTCTACTCTCTGCAATCAAATTAAATGTAAAGTTATTGGATGTGAAAAGTATGTGAACAAAATACACATGATTCTGGGCAAGTAGCCTCCGCATTGATTTACGTTCCGAACCAGCCTTTACACGGAGCCATAATCAAAGTAGGTTATTTACTAGCCCATATCTCAGTTATTGATCACATTAGCTGCTTCTGTTGATGAATCATGAGTGTCATGCTGTTGAGTCGCTCTGAGGACTTGATGCACAGACTGGATGTTTACTGTTGACGTGCTGCATCATTGACGACGTGCTATCATGCTAAGCTACATGCTAAACTAACTCTGACATCAGATACACTGCACTGTTTTCTTTTCGTCCCTTCTTGTAGTGACCACACACTTGGGACACTCTCTGCCATTTCTTCTGCGGACTCTCTCCTTTCTGTCCCTCTCTTTTCTCTTCCAAGCCGCGCAGCAGCGGAGGTAGCAGGCGTGTTGTGCCACAGAAATGACCATCCGTGTCAAACACCATGCACTGTATAGTCGTCCATATTTATATTTTATATGTAAAATTATATATTAAACGAGGCTTCGAGGCACACAATTTGCCCCGAGGATATTTTGTAATCGAATAATCGGGATTATCCGAGAAATCATTTCAGCCCTAATCTCTTGGTTTGACTCCCATGCACCAGATGTTAAGGCTTAATTATTATTAAAACATGGCTGACGGGTTGATTACTTGGAACAGATCACACATGAAGTCTTGTTGTTACTTATATGGATGGATATAAAGACAAAAATAATACACTGAAAGCCACAACAAAACGTCCCCCCTCACATTTTCATCAGCTGATAACACGCTGAAGGCCTGATGTGGCCCTGGGGTAAGCTGATATCCTTAATTTGGGTCCTAAAGAGGTCTTAAAAAGGCTTGAATTTGATTTTAAATTATAAGCAGAAGCCCCGTCTCTTTTACAGAAACAGAAATCAAAGGATGACGAAGATACCTTATCACATACATATTGAATCAGATGCCTCTTCTCACATTTGTAACGACTCATAAAAATCTGAAGATGCTTTTCCTTGAGTAAAAATCCATCCATCAGATGCCATCAAACCCGACAAAAAGCCTCCAGCATTAAGCTTTGATTCCTAAAGCGTTCACTCTTTACCACTTTGTCCAACAGCAGCTACAGTTCTCAGACTTTACTCCGCACTTAAAATTTAAAGACACGCTCGCTGGCGTCAGGAGACCCAAACTCTGACTGACAGGCAAATCCAAGCAGGCATCACGCAAGCATTGCAGCAGCTCAGAGGATGTTCTCCTGCAGAGGTCTGACGAGGCCTCAAACTCTCAGGTAGACATCACCGTTTCACACCAGGCCGAACTTTTTATCAGGGCAGATTCAGGCCCATAAGAGTTTCATAGTCTGGAATGAACAGCCATCTGTTAACGGAGTCTGTTTGTGTGATGAGAGCATCAGCTGCATTTTAATGAGACCTCTGTCAGTTATCATACAGTCTCATACGGAGGTGTTTACACCGAGATGCTTCAGGTGTATCCATAGGTTTTTAATCGTACAGGCCTGTTTGTCCACACAGGTAAAGCTTCAGAAACAAAGACGTCCTGAGCCCACCTCTCCTTTGAAGCTGGGGTCGGTAATTTTGAAAAACTAGCATGAATTTGAATGTAGCATCTCCTCAGGGCTCCGCCTAGCCCCTGACACCCCTCCTCAAAATTGACCCCCCCGCTCACATGCACGAGCGCCGCTGATTCACAACTCCAAACCCCAGCACAACATTGAAGTTTTACACTGCACCACTTCATGTCTCAGTCAGCAGCAAGAAAGTTAGTTAGTGCTCACAGCTCAATGTTGATCGGGGTATAGTAGTCCCTCTGCCATTCTCCACATGGCTGCCAAGTCTCCCGTTTTGGCCATGAAACTACCGTATTTTACTTATTTTATCCTCTTTCCCGCCGTCCTCCTGTATTACTGTTCTCCCGTAAATCCTCCCGTGTGATGATATAATAATAAAAACATTCCTCTGCCTTTCCAAACTGAACTCTGTCACTTACCTGAATGGGGCGGCAATGCTCCAAAATGATGGATGCCAACCATCGTAAAACCATAGAAGAAGAAAAAGCCTGGCGAGAACGTCCACCTGCAGAAGCCTGGGTGGCAGATTATAGCCAACAGCAGAACAAACAAAGAAAACCAAAGTGTTTTTGTACACGCCGGCAAAATGCACACGCAGGAGGCGGGCAGTATTGCGACAGGATTTGATTGGTTTAAAATGTGGGCCACAAAGATTTTATTGGTTGGTGTTTCCCTGTTTTACTCCTGCTGTAGATAGCAGATATTTTTTGCTCTATTTTAAGAACACATTATGAATTGATTGCCATCGGGTCATAAATATCATTTTAACCAGTATTACAAGAAGTGGATCTAATGACCCTTTTCCACTTGCACGCCTTGGCCCTGCTCTACTCGGCCCGACTCTATTCTACTCGTTTTGAGATGGTTTTCCACTAGCCCGGTTCTTGGACCACCAGCGGGCGGTTTCGCCATAAAACAGCTGGGCGACTCCACGTCATTTTGAGCGCGTTCCTTGTGGCTCCATCCAGCTCTCGTTGGATCCTGTCCTCGGCCAGCAAATCCAAAAAGGCCTGGACCTCATCGTCGGACCAGAGAGAAACTTGATGGGACGCCATTCTTGCAGTTGTTGTTTAAAAGTGGCGGGTGGCTCTCGTCCTCTTATGTCCCGTCTTGTTTTGGGCGTTGCGCTCATGACTCATCAATGACGACATTGTCTGACTAATCAGTAGCCAGCAGTCAGTGACGTCATCTTTTAGTATCGGCCGCCTTCGCTTGCCCAGAACCAGAAGCGGGAGTAATTACTAAAACTAGCTTGTTTTAGGAGGTACCAGGCTAGTGGAAACACACTGCAAATCGAGTAGGGCCAAGGCGTGCTAGTGGACAAGGGCCATGAATCAGAAAAGATGACTGACTTAAATGTTGCGTTCATGCTACAGAATCTCCTGAGCTTATTTTGGCTTTAACAGCAAAATCTTCTGCAGCTCTGTGTCCACTGTGAGCCACAAGAGGACAGACGCTGGTGAATGTTTTCAATACAAAAATATTTTTGTGTTAGGCAGGCCCATAGTCTGCTTCTGAAGGTAAATCACGGATTAGAATGACCTGAACTTTTTTTGCTTTTAAATCAGGCCAGCCCTGCATTTTATTTCTGAGCAACAGAGAGGGCAGAAATGTAAAAGAAACACAAATGAATTTGCTCTTCTGTCTGAAGAAAAATCATTTTTCTGATGAAGTGTGTGGACAACAGCCGTGATTCACCTCCAGTGTCCATGTCACGAGCACGTTTTATTGTCTCTTATTTATTTTTAAGTAGTTTCAACATTGATGGATTAAAACAACACAACAATAAACGGGAAATAAACCATTATTTCATTAACATGCAATACAACCATAAACAAACACAACAGTAAAGTGAAATGTGTTTAACATCTGCAGAAATCCAATATTGTGCATTCCTAATATTTATTGTGTGTTTTGTGGCTTTCTATTGTATTGTGACATTTGCTGTTTTAAGTGTTGTCTTTTAAGTTGTTTCATACTGATTTGTTGATGTGTTTTTCTGTCTGTTGTTTTCTTTTACCTAATATTGTTGTGTTTTACGGATTTCTACTTCTTCTTTTTTGTTTGTTGTTTTTTTGTTGTCCAAGTGTTTCTTTCTGACTTAGACTTGGTTCTGACATAGTTTAAGTTATTCTTTGTGTATTTAATTATCCTGGTGTTTCACTGATTTGTTGTTATTGTGTTTTCTTAGTTGTTTTGTTTTGCTGTCTTCTTGTGTTGTTTTACTTGTTTTCCTTTTTGTTGTGTTAATACAGATTTTTTTGTAGTTTACCTGCTGGTGGTTGTTGTGTTTAAGTATTGTCTTTCTATCTGTCGTACTTTATTCTTTTATCATTGTGTTTTACTAATTTGTTGTTTTCTTATCTGTTGTATGTGACTGATTGTTGGTTTTATTCCTTGTTGTTTTTTACTTATTTCTGTTGTAGTTACAAATTTTTTGGTGTTATGTTGTTTTTAGATGGTATCTATCAGAGTCAAAGTTATTCTTTAGATTTATCCTTGTGTTGTACCGACTTATTGTTGTGTTTTCTTCCCTGTTGTGTCATACTGATTTGTTGTGTTTTCTTCTCTGTTTTGTCATACTGATTTGTTTCTTTTCTCTTCTCTTTTACTGATTTGTTGTGTTTTACTGGTTTGTTGTCGTTTTCTTATCTCTGCTCTTTGACTGATTTGTTGTTGTTTTTTCTTTTATGTTCTCTTTCACTGATTTGTTGTTTTCTTATCCATTGTTGTGTTTTACTAATATGTTGGGTATTCTTTCCTGTTGTGTCTTAGTTATCTGTAGTGTTTTCATATCCATTGTTGTGCTTTACTTATTTGTTCTTGTGTTTTCTTTTCTGTTGTGTTTTTACTAATTTGTTGTGTTTTAATGGTTTGATGTTGTTTTCTTTTCTGTTGTTTTACTGATTTGTTGTTGTGTTTTCATTTCTGTTCCCTTTTACTGATTTGTTGTTGTCCTTTCTTTTCTGTACTCTTTTACTGATTTGTTGATTTTTCTTATCCATTGTTGTTTTACTAATTTGTTGTTGTGTTTTCTTTTCTGTTGTTTTACTAATTTGTTGTGTTTTCTGATCCATTGTTATGCTTTAGTAATTTCTTGTTGAGTTTTCTTTTCTGTTGTGTTTTACTAATTGTCGTTGTGTTTTCTTTTCTGTTGTGTTTTACTGATTGTTGTTGTGTTTTGCACCTCTGTAACACTATTGAAACCACAAACTAATCAGAGGATGGTTTAACAATTTTAGAAATAAGAAGCGTGCCAATCCCAGCCCTGTTCTTTCTTACTCATTACCGCTCGCTCCGCATGCGAACGCTTCTCCGTCAGTTTGAACCCGTAGCGTTTCTCAAACTGAGGGAGCCGTAAACACGGAGGCGGAGCAGGTTGGAGGTGGTCAGTTTCAGGCGGAGGATCAAAGCTTCTCCTCGGTGCTGCGTAGGAGAAATTAAATGTGATGTTTCGATGTTTTCCCGCTCACTGTGCCACCCCGCTGCTCCCCCGCTGAAGCTGCCGGTCCTGGGTGGGCCTGCCGCTCGCACATTATTCACCGTCCCGCCTCTCAACCCCCCGCGCTGATGAGCACAAGCGAGCACAACCTCTGTCTCCCAGTCAGCAGCTGGGAGTCAGCCACTTCAAAGCCGGGGTTATGAATAATCAAACTGATATTTTTAGCTCTCCCTCGTCGTGTTACTGACCCGACTCCGTGATACGCCTCCCCTCTCTCCTGATTATTCTCTTTCTCATGCTTGTGCACCCTTCACCTCTCCATTTTTTGCCTTTAATATCTTCTCTCCTCCGTCTCTCTTCCTCTGTGCAGATTGCTGATTTGTACAAGAAGCAGCAGCAGATCCAGAATCAGGGGGAGAAGGCTGACCCAGAGGACTACTACTGATCATCTGCAGCCTTCAGTGGGGGGAATGAATGAATGAATAATGGCAAAATAATTGTAAATAGCTTCTTTCTTTTTGTAATGTTGAATAAAAAAATAAAGATTCTCGCTACATTTTAGCATCCTGTCATTTATTTAATTCATGATTTAACCTTTGATTCTCCCATAAGAGACAGAGTCAGATGTTTTTTAAGATGTGTTATGTATTTCAAGTCCAGGGTCCTCACTCCTCCCGGAAAACCTGGAAAATGATGAACCAATTTTTCAGTCAAGGAAAACATAGTCCTCAGGGTATTTGCGTGCTCTTAAGAAATAAAGTTGATTTTGCAAGTGTAGAAAAATTAATAGCCTTGCAGACCAGACAGACTGCCTGATTCTGAAATCCTGCATATCCATCTTGCCAACCTCCATCGTCCAACAACTTCACTCGGCTAAATGCTTAACGGCCCAATCAGGGAGGAAAGGCGGGAGCTGCGGACGAGACGACAACAGGAAGTGACGGCATTTTTATAAACAATGGCGGCTTGGTGAAATATGCTCTCAGAAATTTACAGGAAAACTGTTATAATTTAATGTAAGCCGATAGTCTAAGGTAGTTTATGCTAACGGCTAACTGTTAGCCTTCCTGTCATGGTTTAGTTATTTTATTTATTTATTCTAGTGTTTTACTGATTTGTTGTTGGGTTTTGCTATTAGTTGTTTTGTTGTACTGTCTTGTGTTTTACTTTTTTTATTGTTGCAATGAATGGTTTAGTTTATCTGTTGTTTTTCAGTGGTGTCTTTCTGTCATTTTATTTATTTATCCTTGTGTTTTACTGATTTGTTGTTGTTTGTTACCTGTTGTTTTGTTTTACTGTCTTGTGTTTTAGTTTTTGTTGTGTTACAATGATTTGTTTATTAGTTTGTCCTTGTTTTGTTGTTTCTTTTTAAGTGTTGTTTCTGTCTTTCTGTAATAGTTTAGGTATTTTATTTATTCATCCTCATGTTTCACTGATTTGTTGTTGAGTTTTGTCTGTTGTTCTGTTATACTGTCTTCTTGCTGTGTTTTACTTTTTTGTTTCTACTTTTTGTTGTTTTAATTGTTTCATTAGTAGTTTATTTTCTTCTGTTGTTTGTAAGTGTTGTGTCTTTCTGTCAAAGTTTTAGTTATTTTATTTATCTTGCGTTTTACTGATTTGTTGTGTTTTATCTGTTGTTTTGTTGTACTGTCTTGTTGTGTTGCGATGATTTGTTTATTAGTTTATCCTTGTTTTGTATCTTGTGTCTTTCTTTCTGTAGTAGTTTAGTTATTTTATTTATTTATCCTAGTGCTTTACTGATTTGTTGTTGAGTTTTGTTGTCGTTTTGTTATACAGTCAGTCTTCTTGCTGTTTTACTTTTTTGTTGTGTTTTACTTTTTGTTGTATTGTTTTAATAGTTTCATTAGTACTTTATTTGTCTTTTGTTGTTTGTAAGTGTCTTTCTGTCAAAGTTTTAGTTATTTTATTAATTTATCCTAGTGTTTTACTGATTTGTTGAGTTTTTTTTGTTTTGTTGTACTGTCGTGTGTTTTACTTTTTTGTTGTGTTACAATGATTTGTTTATTAGTTTGTCCTTGTTTTGTTGTTTCTTTTTAAGTGTTTCTTTATTTCTGTAATAGTTTAGGTATTTTATTTATTCATCCTCATGTTTCACTGATTTGTTGTTGAGTTTTGTTGTCTGTTGTTTTGTTATACTGTCTTCTTGCTGTGTTTTACTTTTTTGTTGTGTTTTACTTTTTGTTGTATTGTTTTAATAGTTTCATTAGTACTTTATTTTCTATGTTGTTTGTAAGTGTTGTGTCTTTCTGTCAAAGTTTTAGTTATTTTATTCATTTATCTTGCGCTTTACTGATTTGTTGTGTTTTATCTGTTGTTTTGTTGTACTGTCTTGTTGTGTTGCGATGATTTGTTTATTAGTTTATCCTTGTTTTGTTTCTTGTGTCTTTCTGTAGTAGTTTAGTTATTTTATTTATTTATCCTGGTGTTACTGATTTGTTGAGTTTTGTTGTCTGTTGTTTTGATATACAATCAGTCTTGTTGCTGTGTTTTACTTTTTTGTTGTGTTTTACTTTTTGTTGTATTGTTTTAATAGTTTCATTAGTACTTTATTTGTCTTTTATGTTGTTTGTAAGTGTTGTGTCTTTCTGTCAAAGTTTTAGTTATTTTATTAATTTATCCTTGTGTTTTACTGATTTGTTGAGTTTTTTTTGTTGTTTTTTTTACTGTCTTGTGTTTTACTTTTTTATTGTTGTGTTGCAATGAATGGTTGTTGTTTATCTGTTGTTTTTAAGTGATGTCTTTCTGTCGTTATTGGATATGATAGAAAGAAAGACACATTTATCTTGCGTTTTACTGATTTGTTGTGTTTTATCTGTTGTTTTGTTGTACTATCTCGTGTTGCAATGATTTGTTTACTAGTTTATCCTTGTTTTGTTGGTTTTTGTGTCTTTCTTTCGGTAGTAATTTAGGTATTTTATTTATCCTAGTACTTTAAGGATTGGTTGTTGTCTGTTTTGTTGTACTGTCTTCTTGCTGTGTTTTACTTTTTTGTTGTGTTTTACTTTTTTTTGTTGTGTTTTAATAGTTTCTTCAGTAGTTTATCTGTTTTTATGTCGTTTGTAAGTGGTGTATCTTTCTTTCTGTAGTAGTTTATGTATTTTATTTATCCTAGTGCTTTACTGATTTGGTTGTTGAGTTTTGTTGTCTATTATTTTGTTGTACTGTCTTCTTGCTGTGTTTTACTTTTTTGTTGTGTTTTACTTTTTGTTGTGTTTTAATAGTTTCTTCAGTAGTTTATCTGTTTTTATGTCTTTTGTAAGTGGTGTGTCTTTCTTTCTGTAGTAGTTTATGTATTTTATTTATCCTAGTGCTTTAAGGATTGGTTGTTGAGTTTTGTTGTCTATTATTTTGTTGTACAGTCTTCTTGCTGTGTTTTACTTTTTTGTTGTGTTTTACTTTTTGTTGTGTTTTAATAGTTCTTTTAGTAGTTTATCTGTTTTTATGTCATTTGTAAGTGGTGTGTCTTTCTTTCGGTCCAAGTTTTATTTATTTTATTTTTTTTATCCTTGTGTTATACTGATGTGTTTTTTCTCGCGTTTTTTTATTTGTTTGTGTTTTCTTTTCTGTTACGTTTTACTGATTTGTTTTACTGATGTCTATTGTAGTTTATTTTTGGTGTTTTGTTGTTAAAAGAGTGGGATCCTTGTTATTGCAGAACAGTTTGGGCCCCTTAATATGTGAAGAACATTAATGTGGCCCTCTTGGTGACCAAAAGCCGGTTTGAAGTCCGGGCCGTGTTACCCAGCCCTAACTCACTCAGCGTGCACCACTTTTAAAATCTCAAATCGAGCGAGCCGCCTGAGCGTACCTGCTGGTAATAGATCCCCCATCAAAAATTCACAGCAGAGAACCGCCCGGCAAATTTGGAAAAGGTATGGGCGGCATATCAATACTGTCAGTTGACCTGATTTCTCTTTGAGCTCTCAAAAGGCTGCAGCAAGAGTGCAGCGAGCGCGTGTGCAGTAATAAGAGGACAAGCCAAGGAGATTGCCGGCTGTCTGAAACGTTATTAGAAGCAGAAGAAGACGCGGGAGCTGACAGTTGCTCAAACAGCGGGACAAAAGAGAAGCACTCACAGCTTGCATTAGATGGTGGAAATCCACTAACTGTCCAGCATGAATCAATCAGAGCCTGTTGGAGACGTGAGGGGGTGGGCGGGGGGGTCAGATGAGAGCCAAGGACGGGCAGTTATTACACGGAGAAGCAAAGAGGATTTGGAGAGTTTACTGCACGGCGATGGTGTGTATTTTTGTGGCTGGGATTGAACCACTTAGTGCTGTCCTTTGTGTGAGCCGTAAGCAACTGTGAGTCACATTAATGCAGAGTGCAGCGTGAGTGCAGGAAATAGTCGGTCGACGTTGAAACAGGCAGGGTCGCTGGATTCTTCAGATTTGTGTTTTGCATGGAAGTACACATCACACACGGCCCGTGGAGGCTGATGAAGCAGCCAAAGAAACGCTGCTGTGGACTGTGAACGGCTCACTCTGCTGCAAACACAATCATGACTTTGACACTTAGCTGCTCTGCTCATTCCTCTGGAGCCACTTTGTTAGGTACACTGGTTAAGGGGCTTGTTAAAGGGACATTCAGTATTTTAAGTCAGGAGCTGAGGCCCTGCTGTTAATGGGTTTGAACATGGGGCCATCAGGAGGCTGGAGGAATAAAGTACAGAGAACAGGTTGTCGGCATGACATTTTTGGCCCCTTATTACCAACTGAGCATTTTGAAATCATCATAGCCTTCTTGAGTATTTACGCTGATCATGGCACTCCATTTATACACTGCCTGGCCAAAAAAAGTTGCCGCCTGGATTTAAGTAAGTAATTAGGCAGGAGCCTCTTATTGGATAATTACTGCATGGGTGATTAACTTTCAGCTGGCAACAAGTTATTTAACCCCAGCTGATAACACGAGTAGCTTCTCATTTCTTAAACAACCATGTCAAAGCCACTTCCTGTGGTCATGGAAAAGATGTTAGTCTGTTTAAGAAGGGTCAAATCATTGGCATCAAGCAGAGAAAACATCCAAGGAGATTGAAGAAACTACTATAACATCATCTTTGAGGAAGAAATGTGGTCTGAATGAAATGCTGAATGATTGTAATCGGCTAATCACTTAAACATTTGCCCAAATCAAATCAAAGAACTAGAAAAGCACTCGGAGAGCGCAGACCTCCGCTAGCGCCACAGTCCTTAGCCATATTGTGATTTTGATCATAAATATTAGTCCTGCCTTTATTTCATCTAAATATTTAGATTTCTTTACCATGAAAACATACCATTAGCAACTGGATTCATAATGATATCTATTTTAGTTCAGTAGTTATTGACAGAAATCACATTTTTCGCCATGGTGGCCAGACGCTGATCCGGATCAACACCAAAATCGAATCAGTTCTTCCTTTTCCCATGCTGAACATTTCCTGAAAATTTCATCAAAATTCATCCATTACTTTTTGAGTTATTTTGTTCACAGACAGACTCTCCCGAAAATATAACCTCCTTGGTGGAGGTAAAAACAACAGTAGAACTCAGGGGTGTGTTTAATAGTGAAAGTAAGACTATTTCCACACACACAATGTGAAGGAAACTCAAGGGATTGGGACTGAACAGCTGTGTAGCCTTAAGAAAACCACTAATCAGTAAGACTAACCAGAAAAAAGTCTTCAGTTTGCTAGTGAGCATAAAGATTGGATTGTGGAGGACTGGAAAATTGACCCTGTTCCAGAGTGATGGAAGCATCAGGGTAAGAAGAGAGGCAGGTGAAGTGATGCACCCATCATGCCTAGTGCCTACTGTCCAAGCCTGTGGGGGCAGTGCTGTGGTTTGGGACAAATCTGCGACATTGCAGAAGCTTATCGGAACAATGCCACAGCGAATCTGTGCTGTAATCAAAGCTTAAAGGTGGTCCAACCAAATATTAAGAGTGTGTGACCTTGTTTTTTAGGTGGTGACTTTTTTTTTGGCCAGGCTGTGTATGTTACAGTGTACCCATCTGCTGAGTCTTCCAGCAGGATAACCCTCCATGTCTTAAAGCTGAAATCATCTTAAATTTGTTTCTTGCACATGACAATGAGTTCTCTGTACTAAAGTAACCCCAACAGTCACTGAATCTCAATCCAGTTGAGCACTCATGTAATGTGGTTGAACAAGAAATTGGCATCAAGGATGTGCAGCCGACAAATCTGCATCACTCATAAGATGCTGTCATGTGAATATGGACCAGAATTTCTGAGGAGTGTTTCCAGGACCTTGTTCAATCTATGGCATAAGGAGTGAAGGCAGATCTGAAGGCTGAGGTGGGCCCACCCTGGTGTTAGTTCCTTTCAATTTGGCAAGGGAGTTTATCTTTCTTACATCAGACATGAGCTTTCGCAGTGTCACCATTTGTCGAGGTTGATCCAAAGTTAGGTTGAAAGGTGTTTACAGTACGGCTTAACTTGTGGATTGGCTTTAAAAGTGATCCAAATGCTCCTTTATGACCAAGACAGACAGGATGAGTAAAAGGGAAGAGATAAATAAAAACATGAAATAGTGGAGGGATAATAACTAAAAAAGGACATATATTACAACATGAAAACATGTAAAAACAGGACTAAAGCGATGAGGGTAAGAACAGTGTTTAGAATAGTTAAATAGTTAATTGTAAAATAATTACCGGGATGTAGATAAAATAAATAGCTAACATGGATGATAGGTGGAACTTCCCTGTCTTTATACAGAAGTGAAGGGAGGGTTCCTGTTATTAATATTTCTGTTATCACTGAACAGTCTGTCTTACCTTAATTTTTCTAAGAAAACAGACACAATCAGAGTTTTATCTAAGTTTTATGTTGATCCTTTACAGCTTTATGATGGAGAAAACTGTAAAAGATACATTAGAAATACATTTATTTCTGGCTTTGATGATTTCTTTTTGGTGGAAAAATATTTTTTTCCTCTTTTGACAGTGATATTTACATTTGTGTTAGAAGTGGGTGAAAATAGTTTGAGTCAGACAATTGCCCAAGTCCCTCCGATCCGAGTCCCAAGCAAGTCTCGAGTCATTTTATCCGAGTCTCAAGGAAGTCCCAAGTTTTTTCTGTTGTGGGCAAGTCGAGTCAAGTCGAGTCGAGTCGAGTCACAGGTTATGACGGGTCGAGTCCCTCACCATTGTTCCCCAGTCCACCCAAAAAGCACTCAGATTTTTATCTTGAAGAGAGAAACCTTATCTTCCCACACATACAACACACGTACACCCTCTTTACTAATGTTAGCTTTGCTAGCTTCATATTGACCACAGGTCGGGCTAACGTTCCTGCCATATTGACCTATGGCAGCTATGTTAGCTACCTGGCTAACGTTTGCAGGTTTCACTTACTTGGCCTCATGTGTCCCCAGGTGGTGGATAAAGTTCAATGTTTTGCCCTTTTTTTCACTTATAGAAGCTTTGGCGGTCGTGCACTTGGCGTGTCTTCATTTTCTATCTGATTGAAATTCTTTTGTATGCAAAGAAAATAACTTTGGGCACAGAAGACATAGCAGTTGCCAATTTGAAACCCGCGTCCTGCGCTCACTGCCCACTGACCATCACTGTAGCAGACGCGGGTGTGTGGTAGGAACGTGTGTGTAGTGCTGTGTCGTGTGGGGGACAATAACAGGTGACGGACAAGTGTACTGTGAATGGAGCATCAATAAAGTGAACCTAAAAGGATAGAGCGGCGTATATCTCCTGTCTGGCTCTTCATACAAAGCCTGAGTGCGTGCAATTTTCTGAATCATGTTTTCTCAAGTCAGGTCAAGTCTGGAGACATTTTCTCCCAAAATCGAAGTTTAGTCTCGAGTTTTCACCTCCCGAGTCCGAGTAGAGTTGCAAGTCGTCTGAGTAGCGGCTCAAGTCACCTTAAGTCCAAGTCCCTATGACTCGAGTCCAATTGTCTGGTTTGAGTAACCTTATAAAGTGGCCAGTGAGTTTAGCTATGATAAGACAGAAAAACTCTAAAACAATCATGATTTCAGAATATTTGGACGCCCTGTAAAGGACTTAATGACATGGTGGAAGCGGCTAATTGGCCGCAGCACTATCAGCATGTCAGGATTGTTACTGCTGATATATGGGGTGGGGGGGCGTAGACATTTCAACATACTGGCCTGACTCTCGGCATACGTATGCTTTCATGTGTACACTCTTGATTTAAATTGTTTATCCAGTAATGAGAGATGCATTGCTCTGGTGTAGCCGCAGGATGTGGAGCCTCACACAACGAGATGCAGGAAATAATTTAAAGGCTTTCGTGGGCCGACGTTCTTGGCACTGCAAGCAGCCGTGTGTCATGTGTGTAATTTTCCGGCGCTGGAATATTTATATGTGAAATTTAGCCGGTTTCTGCGGTGACTCGCGGCGTGAGGCATGCCATTGTCACTGTTTTCTCATGCAGAGAGTTTTTTATTCTGTATACTGAGAGCTTTTTGAGATTACTGTTTGTTATGCCGTCTCAGAATGCAAGCGTGCGCACTGGCCGACTGGTGATTTGCCTGTAATTGTGTGTGTGTGGGCTGAGTCCTGTGTCTGGCGAAGGGGAGTTTGAGAAGGACGCCATTGTGTCGAATAATCATGGAAATTGCCCTGAAAATGCCCTTTCCATCTGCCTCTGTTGTTTATGCGCACAATGCACTGATTTTCCCCCTCACTTCCATCCTCTCATGTGAAGATGTAAATGTTTTTGTTGGAAATCCATTTCGGCTCTTTTAAAACGGCCCCTCTGCCGCACATTACTTTGGGTACATCCGACACTCTTCTTGAATATCATCGCTACATCTCATCTATTCTTTTTTTAAATGGAAACAAGGGACCTGCTGGTGTTACTGAAATCTGAATTTCAAATAGCATTTGTCAGCTGTACTGTTGCTTCAGAAGTTGGCTTGAAACAGCGAGTGAGAGGGATGGAAAAGGCCCTAATGGAAATCAAACACGCAACAGAGCATGAAATATTGAAAATGCAAATATGTAATGAATTCAATTCCATATTGTGTGTGTGCTGTATGGTCCCAGACTTTGTTGCGATGCCTCTGAAGGTTGACTGCAGCCGGCTTCATTTGTGAGGAAGAAAGCGTGTATTTATGTCGTCTATTGTGCGTGTGTGAATGGAGTTATTTTTATCATCTGTGCGTGAAAAAGCGCCTGGTTAAGTGTTTGTGAATGTGAACATGTCACTGTTGTTTTTAGCGATGGGGCAGCTGGTGCTCATCACACGCCTGCGGGGGCGGCTTCCAGGTCCGTCGGGGTCCTCGCCCGTGTTCAAACAGCTGTGCTGTTAGTTCACATCAAGTCACCCATTCAGGCTTCGGTCCCACAGGGTGTTGAGATGTAAACCTTCCTGTCTCAGCCTCTGTTAAGGCAGGCTTTGTTACAGGTAAAGAGGAGCGGGGGCTTTGGATTATGGAGCATTATTTCCAAACCTTTTTTTCCAATAAAGCTGGGTAAAACATAGATAAAAACAAAATACAGTGACTTACAAATAATTTTTAACCTATATTCGATTTAATCCTCAACAAAAAGGAGATATTTGATGTTCAAACTGATGAACTTTTTTGTTTTTTGCAAGTATTTTGAATTTGATGCATTAATAAGTTGCCAGAAAACCTGCAACAGGGGCATGTTTGCCACTGTGTCACGTCACCTGTCTTTATAACAGTAAATGTTTATGAATTGACACTAAGGGTCTGTCCCATTTGTACCCCTTAGCCTTCGTCTTACCCTTAACCCCTTAGTTATGTATGTTCACATCTAGTGAAGTGGTGTCCCAATACTCCGTAAGGCTAAGGGGAAGGGCTAAGATCTCGAAACAAAGACAGACTGGGACCTCACTTGAAACTAAAGGGAAAGAGAATTTCCCATAATACACTGCGCCCTCCGTCATGAAGCAGATCAGAGACCGGAGGAAGCGTTTAATTATAAGTATTTAAGTTGTTGGTTGCATTTTATAATTTCTCTTTATAACATGCTAGCTTTCACAGCCGTGGCTACAGTTATTGTCGCATCTGCTTACATCATAACCATCGAGCGACTCTGGATGTTGACGTAGCAGGAATTGAGTGGCGTCTCATTTCTCAGGTGTGTGTTTCACCCCTTCCCCTTAGCCCTCAAAACAGAGGGGTAAGGGGTAAGGGGTAGAATTGGGATCTCCCCAACTGTTGAAGCTTTGTACGGGGAATTCTTTCACATTCTTGCTCTCCAATTCTTCAACAGTCCAGGCTCTCCATTGTCGTATTTTAAGCTTCATAATGTGCCACACATTTTCAGTGGAGGCGGGTGTGGACTGCAGCAGGTCAGTCTAGCACCTGAACTCTTTCACTCTAAAAACACGCTGCTGTAACACGAACAAAATGTGTCTTCATTGTCTCTGAAATAAGCAGAGACGTCCCTGAAAAAGATGGATGGCAACATGTTGCTCCAAAAACCTGTATGTAGCTTTCCGCATTAGCGGTGCTCTCACAGACGTGCATGTTACCCATGCCATGGGCACTAACTCCCCCCTTACATCACAGATGCTGCCTTTTGACCTTTGCTCTGATAACAGTCTGGATGGTCCTTTTCCTCTTTAGCCTGGAGGACACTACATTCATGATGTCCAAAATTGTGGACTCTGACTCGCAGACTTTTCCACTTTGCCTGAGAAATACTGCCAGAGAAACTGACGGTATTTCTCTGTGTTGCTGAACAACAAAACAAAAACAACAACAAAATGTTATATACTTTTGTGCAGGCTCCGTCACACAGTTAGTTCCTCGTGTCTAATCTCAACCCTTCGTCACATCAAACCACTGGGTGCCTTCACTTTTTACAGTGTTGTTTTGCTTGCCTTCGTGTCATGGCTACAAACAAGCCTCAACCTCTACATCCACTATATATTTTAATAAATGCATCACCTGGTGAATTTCCTCAACCATTCCAGCTCCTGCAACAGTTTTCAAAAACTGAATCCCAGTTTGTGCTCCTCTGCCTCGAACACAAACCTGCAGCCTCACAGAGTGTCTTTATTTCACATGGTGCAGACTATGTGCTGGAGTAATTTATCTTGGTGTCACGCAGCAAAAAGTAACATCTGTACCTGCTGAAATTGCTTTTTTTAACTGTTTTGGGCCAAAAGTTTTCTGTGAATGTAAATATTGTAAAGGTCTCTGAATCTCCACTTAAACTTTAATCTTGCAGAGCAGATGCGTCACATCATCTTAAACAAGTCACTGATGTTTAAGCTTGAACTAATTGGCAACAGATCTCACTATATACGTATTTCTCTTCTTTGGATCATTACTTGCAAGCCATGCAAAGGGTTTTTCGTGGATATCCCAGAAGATCCCCAGTCTGAAACATTTCGGCCAGCTGGTCCTTGCCACGTTCAAAGTTGCTCAAATCAACTTTCTTCTGTTTTCTGATGCTCGGTTTGAACCAGTGTTAATTTTGTTGACCTATTTTCGTCCAATTTTTCATCAGCGACCTTTTTTCCTCTGGTTAAAACTAGACAGTAACTAATAAAAACAAGAGCACATGGACAAAACCTCAAACTAAATTTACAGACATTTTCATCAACAAATAAAAACTAGACTGAAATGTTTGACAGAGACTTAATCCAATCAGACCTAATTTGGTCGTAATTTGGGGACAACCTTAACCTAGTTGCACTGGGAAGCCAGAATTGCCAAGTTCTGAGTGGGAAATTTCAACTAGAATGCCCCTTGAGGATGGAAATTTTCTACTGGGAATTCGGGGGATTCTCACCACTCCCAAGTTGACGATCAAAGATGGCTGCCATGGGTGTTAAAAGTTATTAAGCTCCTGTTGTATTCTGTTTGTAAACACTTCTGATGAGTGTTTGTTGCACTAAATCAGCCGTTGACATAGCATTCATTTACATGTTTTTCTCTCTATGTATGTAAAAAAAATATACATGTAAAAGAAAAATGATATATGTATATATATATATATGTAATGCATTATTACTTGTTATTGTTATTTCAAAGTGATTAGTTACATTATAATATTACTGTATTTGAAATGGAAGGCATTACACTATTTTTTTTTTCTGGGCATTTTGTGCCTTTATTGATAGGAGAGAGACAGTGGATAGGCTTGTGAAAAGGGATGAGAGAGTAGGGGAAGACACTCTGCAAACTGGTCACAGGCTGGATTTGATCCCGGACTGGCAGAAGTATGTATATGGGACGTGCATGGTTGCTAACCACTCCGCCAAACCAGCACCCCAGGCATTACACTATCATCACATTACTTTTAAGTTACTCTTGTCAAAATAACAGGATATATGGATAGGGTTGGGCATCGTTTGATTTTTAACGATTCCGGTTCCGATTCCGAGTTTCGATTCCGGTTCCTAACGATTCTCGATTCCGATTCTTTTAAGAGGCAGGGTCAAAAAAGTTTTGATGTTTTAAATGAGCTAGCTAACCAGAGGTCTTTCTGGATAAAATAGTCTGTACTTCTCCATGAATTTTAATGCTATGAACTTACCACTTTCTATGAACTATACTATGAATTTCTCATAGGGCTGTTTTTATATATGTATCTGAACTGAAAAAAATATAAATTTTCTTTTCACAGGAGTTCACTTTTCACAAGGGAGCTTTATTTTTGAAAAACTCATGATGGGTGTATTGTCCATGGTTGCGCTAACCTAAATACTTCTGGCGGATTCTTCTTCGTTGGTGTTTGGCGGTTTCTCCTTCCGGTTGGCGGACTAGGAATTGAAACTAGGAATTGAAATTAAAACATTTGGACGATTCCGGGAGAATTGGAAAGTTACTCCCGGTTCCAATCGATACTCGATGCCCAATCCTATATATGGATTTGTCATTCTAAATGTAACTCATTACGCTCAAAAAGCTCACTACACATCCAGTGAAGGTGATGTGGTGCCTATCTGACTGAATTTGGCTTAAAGCTATAAACAGTAGAATAATAGACACATTGATTCTCATGGCACAATACAAGAAACCATCAGAGCAAAAACAGACAAAAGGTAAAATCCTGGTAAACTGAATTCTCTGCTGATCTCACAGAGTGTTTGGCGAATTTGTATTTAAACAAACAAATAAAATACCTCTTCATTTTGGGTTAGATTAAAAATACATTATGGCTTGCATATCTGACATTTGTACCGAGTAAAATATATATATTTTTGTAATGCCTTACATTGCTGCATTACAGTAATAAGGAATGCATTCTAGTAATCACATTACTTTTGTAATGCATTACTCCCAACACTGTATAGATATACCGTACAGGCCAAAAGTTTGGACACACCTTCTCATTAGGGCTGCCACGATTAGTCGACTAATCGTTGACTAGTCGACTATCAAAATAGTCGACGACTAATTCAGTAGTCGACTAGTCGTTTGTTTTTTTTAGGTGTGTTTTCTCACAAAACTGCCGCTGTACCTCTGCTGTCTTGTCTGCCTATCTGTCCTGTTTTCTGGTTATCACACCTGCAGGAATCAAACCAACACACCCTGAAACACACTCATGCATGTGGCGCATGAACAACTACACAGGCACCAAAGTTGCCAGGTCTGCTCATAATAAGCGATTTGGGCCACCAGCTGCATACTGGTGCAGTACGCTGCAGTTCATGCATGAAGTGACTAGTCGACTAATCGCAAAAGTAGTCGTTGACTAGTCGACTATCAAAATAGTCGTTTGTGGCAGCCCTACTTCTCATTCAATGCGTTTTCTTTATTTTCATCACTAATTACATTGTGGATTCACACTGAAGTAATGATGGCCACTCATTTCTCTTAACTTAGCTGATTGGTTTTTGCCATAATATTAATTCTAACAGTTGTCTAATAGGGCTGTTGCATGTGCATCAGCCTGACTTCTGAACAACACAACTGATGGTCCCAACCCCATTTATAGGGCAAGAAATTCTATTAATTAACTCTGGTAAGGCACACCTGAGAAGTGAAAACCATTTCAGGTTTCTACCTCTTGAAGCTCATAAAGAGAATGAAGAGTGTGCAAAGCAGTAATCAGAGCAAAGGGTGGATACTTTAAAGAAACTAGAATATAAGACATGTTTTCATTTGTTTCACACTTTGTTGTTAAGTGCATAATTCCACATGTGTTCATTCATAGTTTTGATACCTTCAGTAAGAATCAATGTAAATAGTGATGAAAATAAAGAAAACATTGAATGAGAAGGTGTGTTCAAACTTTTGGCCTCTACTGTACATGTATATATTATATATATTCTGTATATATAAACAAAAAGAATGTATGGAAATGCTTCTATAGTGTTATTTATATTTATCATGTGGACTAGCATCAAGTTTTTCTGACTTCTGAACTCGAACGCTGATCATTTGGAGCAGACATTCTCACTCCCCTCTTTCCAGCTCTGATGAAAAGGAAATGCAGCATAAATGCATTGTGCTGCTGCCATGTGACTGATTTGCAACTTGCCTTGACAAAGCAGTTGGACAGGGTTAAGTTTCCCACATGAGTGTGAATTAAGCACTGTGATCGAGCTAAAATACAAGATTTTCTTCTTGGTCCTTTTCGCCCAGCCCTAATGGAACGTGACTGAACAAAAAAAATGCACCATGACTGATCATTGCTGTTATAACAAATGAAAAGAGCTAAAGATGGCCCCTCTGCTTCCGCTGTGTCTCTCTCCAAAGTTTACAAAGTGTCCCTTAAAGCGGGGATATGGATCACCTCAAACTGCAAAGAAACAGACGGGGCGTCGATGAAAAATGCCAGGTTTCACCTTTCTCTGTCCTCTGTGGCCCTCTCTCTTCCTCCCACATAAGCTATCTGTCTCGTTCACAATACCCCTTTCTCCACCCCGAGAACAATGCGTTTGTTCTCCTCCACCTCCTCCCCATCCCTCCATCCCTTTCTATCCCTCCATCCATTTGTTTGGGCGCTCTCTGTGACATCTCTGCCATGCCAGGCTATGAGGGAGAGAGGGAGGGACAGGCCCCGCCATTGTCCCCGGGCGAACCCACGGAATATCAATAGTGTTTTTCTAGAGCAGGAGCGCCAAGCGTTGGCCAGTAACCTTTCAGATTTGATGATGTCAGGCCTCCCTCTTTTTTGGGCCCTTTATATGATTTTCTCCTTGCCCTCCGCTCTCCTCTCGAGCGGGGTGTTAGCTCCTCGACATGAGAGACAGCGCGGGATTGTGTGTGACTCATCAGGGCACTTCATCAGCTCAGTTTAACCCGTGCGAGCCGCGTGTGACGCTGCCAACAAGTCCTTCAAGTTTAATGAGAGAATGCAGCGTTTAGGACCGTCCTCCGGAGCACCCTTCAGCTGCATGGCCTCGAGAAACCATCTCAGCTCACAAATATAAAAATGAAACTTCTGCTTGGCTGCATCTGCTTTCAGAGAAGCCAGAGTTAGATTGAAAGCCACGTTCGCCTTTATTCAAGGCTGATAGCTTAAGATGTCCATACTAATGTTTGTGATTTGCATGAAAAACAGTGCAGCTGCTTTTTTTTCCTGGTATTTGATCAAGTGTTTTACAAAGTGAATCCTTGACCCCTCTGTAAATGCTTAAAGGGATAGTTCTGTTTTTTTAAAGTGGAGTTGCTTGAGGCCCAGTATGCACAATAACTGCAAATAAAGCCGCTTGCCATCTCCCCCCTGGGCAGAGATATTAGGGTTCAATACTTGGTAATAACTAGCAATCAATAGTGCCACCAAAGCCCAGTTATCACCCCAAATTTAGGGTAAACTAGAAATACACTTGGACAGCACAGACCTCCGCCAGCACCACAGTCCTCACCCATATTGTGATTTTCTTCATAAACATTAGTCCTACTTTTATTTCATCTAAATATTTAGATTCCTTGACCATGAAAACATACCATTCGCAACTGGATTCCTAATGACATCTAGTTTAGTTCAGTAATTATTCACAAAAATCACATTTTTCCTCATGGCTGTTTTACACTAATCCAAATCACTCCCAAAATCTAATGATTTGTTCCTTGTCCCAGTCTGGACATTTCCTAACATTCAAGTCCATAGCTTTTTGAGTTTGTTGCTAACAGAGAAACAAACAAACAGACGCCGGTAAAAACATAACCTCCTTGGCAGAGATAACCACACAAAAGTCAATGGGTGCATCTGAATAGTCCTTTTTTGATAAGGAACCGTCCTTACTGAAGAAATGACATGGAAGCATTTAAGCGTGGGCCATGATAAGTGCTGTTCGAATTCTCTAAAAGTTAAAGAAAGGAGGATCATTGCTTCTTGTAATATCTCCTCTAGCTTAGGAAACACTGGACCATCCTTTGCAAAAGGAAAGGAGAAGAAAATGGAACATTGTAGTTCGTCGTGGCTTACCTACGTCACAAGTAATCGTCGTCACATAAATATGACATCAGTGTGCAAGTGCAGTCGAATTCCTCTTTGGCCACAGTTCTCCTTTCCTCTCATCTTTTTCCCTCCTTCCCTTGACCCTGTGACATTTTTTTATTGGGGTTAAGGTAAAGTGGATAGGAAAGTACTTATGAACGACTTTCTTCTTCCAGTTTTGTGCAAAATGGACGAATATCTATCGGATGAAGATGTTGTGGAGGAGAACTTTGAATATGATGGGTGTCCTTACAGTTTAGAGCCAGAGTTTACAGATGAGGAGCTCATCGAAAGGAGGACGCGGAGCCAGCTCTCCAGAGAGTACTGCGCATGCGCGGAGGCAAGCATTCTTCTTCTTCAGTTCAGAGGTCAGCACAGTCACAAAAACATGTCTGGGGTGACACAGACTGTAATGGAAGAGTAGCCCGAGTGGACCATGATGAAATATTGGTGAAACTAATGAGTTTTTGGACGATTAACGCAGTTTTAGGAGCAGCGCTAACATGCCCCACGTGCTACCATTATACGGATGTCTGCCGCTCGATTTTGGATCTAAATATCTCCTGAAGCACTGTTTGGATCAGGAAAGCCTTCTGGGTGAGTATATTGTTCTACTTCATTCTATAAACAATGTGAAAGCAGCAGAAACCAAACTTATCCTTTAAAAGTGACTTTGGGCTTGCTCTTCTACTTGTTTTTCCTTTCCTCGCTGCCGTTTCCTGGTTGTCACGCCTGCAGAAATCAAACCATCACACCCCCAGACACACTCACGCATGTGGCGCATGCACAACTACGCAGGCGCCATAGTTGCAAGGTGTGCTCATTATAAGTGATTTGGGCCACCAGCTACATGCTGGTGCGGTACACTGCAGTTCATGGAGCATGTGACTAGTGGACTAATCACAAAAATAGACGTTTACTAGTCATCTATCAAAAAAGTCGTTTGTGGCAGCCCTAATCCACACATAAGGATTTTTGAAATCTGAAGAGATTTTTTTTATCTGTTAAGCCGGGCATCTACTGTACGACTTTTTCGATCGCGGCGTTCAGTTGCTGCTCATACTGTACGAGTGAATCACAGGGGTTAACAGTTCACGGCTCATGATTCTTCTTCTCACACTATAAGACCCGATGCTCGGATGTGATCTGACTGCTCACACTGTTCGTCCATGTACAACATGCATGGTAGTATTATAAGAACTAATAATATAATAAAGTCTTATAATACACGACACACGTCAGACTCTTGTATCCGGAAATGCAACGTTAAAAGTATTAGTAGAAGAAGAAGTGGAAAGTGGTCGGATGCTCACAGATGCAAATGAATAACAAACACAAACGCATTGCCTGAATAAGCTCCACTGTGCCTGCCACAGCTCAACAAGTTGATCGGACCCTCCATTGCTTGGATCCAGGTCCACTGTGATGCCATGCTGCTCCGTCTTGTACATTTGTTTTCTCTTCTGCATCTATGTTTGCGCAATTGTAGTGTGACATAGCCTCATGAGGGGCGACCAGGATTTCAAACAGGCTTGATTTTCATCAGATCGATCTGGAGGTGGTCGTGAGGTGTTAATCGCTTCTCGTTACCTTGTGTATACTACACGATGTGAGACGCACGATTGAGCCACGGGTGAAAAAAAGTGTGAAAAAGGGCCAAAAATCGCACAGTGGATGCCTGGCTTAAGAGACATGAAGATAAAAATATCAGGCATTAAATAGTTTGTGATCATACTGTGTGGTGTACTCTGATAATCCAAATACAGCACACCACACACATAACCGTTCTGTCCCCAAACTGATCTAGACTCTTGTCCTTCAAGACAAATCTTGTGTGATCAAACGTGATCTAACAAAAACTAAAACGAAACTGCAACAACTGGGGAACACAACACGCAACATGGGAGAGGACTTGCCAGAAGAGGGTGTGATGCTGGACTTTGGAGAATATTTGACAGAAAAATCGAGAACTAAATAAAATAGAAGAGTGGAAAAGTCCTGGAGACAACATGAACATGTGAGCACGTCCTCCATCTCTGAGGTCCACCCAGCTTATGTTACAGGTTAGCAATGCTTATTTCTATTTCAGCCTGCTTCCTTTCTCCTCAATCAGCTCGCTTCTTCATGTCACAATTCACAGAGTCATGACTAAGGAGTCGTTGGCTTTCCCTACACATGAAGGTTTTTAGTTCTGTATGTTGAACAAGTTTCATATTTGATTGTTGTGATTGCAGCCGTTTCAGAGTCGATTATGAGGACAAATTCACTCTTAACACACCTCAGACCACAGGATAACCTTTTAGGTTAATCTTACAAGATTATCTGGAGTTTGCTGTCTTTGGTCAGGAAAGGGGAAAGTTGGGACAAAACCAGCCTGAGAATCTTCATGTGTGTACCCCGCCTTAGCAGGGGCTGATGCAGAAATAAACATGAAAAGGTGATTGGCCACCCTCAACTCAAAATCCTCCAGCCTGACTGCAAATTTGTCTTGTCAATCCATTTATGAAACATTTTGCTTTAGGCTGTTTTTTTCTATACGGATTGCCAAACCCTTTTTAACCTACATTCAACTGGCTTTACAAACTTAAAAACACGAAAGGGGGGGCAGTCATGTTTATGTTTTGGCATCCAGCCCTCCATCTAACAACTTACCCATGTTATCTTTTTTCCTTAATATAAAAAGGTAAATGGTCTTGGATACCGGAGCCTCTGTTTTGGAAACCCTGCACAGATGCTTCAGACGTCAAAGGTATTCAAACTCCTCGTTGTTTTATTTTTGTGTCAGTTTCCTGTTGGGGATCTTTTTAAAGTCAGCTGCCTTTAACCTGAATCGTCTTAGAAAACCTCGACGGTTGCACACTGCAGTATTTACGTCTAATCCTGCCTTCTAGCCTCAACTTTTGACAGTTTCCTGGCCAATAGCTCGTCACGGCTCATTTGCCTTATTTGGTTATGCAAATGCTTCGCTTGATTATCCGACCCCTGCAGCAAAACTGTGAGCCGATGTGGTCGTTTACAAAACTCATCTCTGATTGGTTTATGATGGCCGTGGCTGGTTGTTGTTCCCCACTCATCGATGCTTCACTTTGGCCCACACTGAGAGGCTTGTACTTAAGGGGCTACGACTGCACTCCATCGCTTCATTGTTCAAAGTCATTAGTCTTATGACCTTGGTATGAACCAGCCTCTGTGCTCTGTATCTCTTTATCCCCCCCTCCCCATCTTGATGGGCGAGGGACCCTCCAGCAGTCCCATCTCTACGTTCACAAAAGCCCTCCACATTTGGAGAAAGACATTCCCCTTCCGCACATCTGCCAGTCTGGCTTTGGATCAGGGGCTGCACTCAGCGCTGTGACAAACACACTCGACATTGCAGAAAAATTAGACATGGATGGAGTTGACAAGAGCTCCTAACATCTCAGCGGCTCGGGATACTTTCCCAGACTCTGATTATCCTCGCTCTTTACAATCTGGGCCTGATATGTTTCTTTTTTTTCACTCCAATGGAAGCGATCATACGTCAAAGAAGATGACATTATCAGAGGAAAATATGCTCTGTCAATTTCCATGGGTGTCTAATAACATGGCCTGCCAAATGACACTGTCTCCATCCGTGAAAACAAGCTTTGTTACACCAAGCAGCAGAATAGCAAACTACAGATGTAATAACACAGATCTGCTGTTTTTGATGCGACAATACCACAAATGTAAGAGAACTGCTCGGGGAGCACAAACCCCCACCAAGGCATCTTTAATCCCTTAAACTACCATCCAACTGTTTGGCAGAGGTCATCAATAAATTCAACATTCAGTGTTTTAACCTGTTCGGTTAACACAAGTTTTTTCAAAATCCTCTCCTGACCATGTTGTTATAAAACCTCTCTAATGTTGCTCTGCATCACTTAAACACAGCATTCCTTTGCAGAGATGAAGTAAAAATATTATCTTGTTTATTTTTACAGTTTAACAGCCACCCCAGCATCATTTTCAAAAGATATTCACCTCTTTTTTTGTTTGTTTTCTAGCCGAGGATGAACATTTCCAGTTATTATAACTATTACCTTCATTTACTCTGTCCCAGTAACACATATACTGATAATTACACATCTGGACAAATCTATTTTACTATGTGACTTTTACTATGACAACAAAATAATTCAATTAGAGCTTGTGGTTGAAGAGATACACTCTTTTCTTTGTGAATATGTCATTTTCTAGCAGAGGGCTTAAAAAAAGCTGATTACGTTAAAAAACAGAACAAATCAAATCACTGTTTGACACTGTTAACATTTAAGGGAACAGAGAAAACTACAGACAAACCAAAAACCAAATATTTTCTTGATGTGGGATGTAAAGATTTTAAAGGCTAACAGCTGATTACCTGGTGACATACTACGCACAAATATCTGGGACAAATTCAATTACAAAGGCAGAAATGTTTGTAAAAAAAAATAGCCAAAAATAACTTAAAATAGATTATACTTAGTTTGACAGATACAAAAAAATGTTTTCGATAAATAAGATATTGGGCCTCATGCAAGAACCGTTCGTATGAAAAAATATGTTCGTAAGTGTTGCGTACGAATGATTTAGGAGAATTTGTCGCATTCAGCATTTTTTTCGTATTTAGAATTTTCTTTCAAGTACAAACACGAATCACGAGTGGTCCAGACCTGTCTTAAAATCAAAACAAATTAGTCTGCTCTTGTCAAATCATGTGCCTTTCATACTGATTATACATTTAACTAATTTCAAGCGTTTTTGATCAAATATAGCATAAGTCGAAATAAATCTGAGGATCTCAAACCAGAGAATACATTAAAATCTATTAACTGAAGGTTTATTAGACTGGCCAATATAAAACGTTAAATGAGAATAACCAGCTGCTTCACGGCTGAGCTTCTTCTTTTGGATGCCCTGGCCAGGTACTTGGAAGAGAGCGTGTGTTTGGCGCCATCTTTATGAATGAACACTCCTGTTTTATGGTGTGGGAAACGTATCCTTATATGGTATTCTTGGGGTGTTATTTGTGCCGGCGACATTAAGACTCTGCTACCCATGAGCACGTGCGGCGACTGTCGTAATGCTGCGTTCCAGTAACCTCAGAACTGGGAGTGACATCATCTCTGACTTATCGGTGTTCCAGTTGAAGTCAGAAAAAAACATGCCGATCTACCAGGCTATTGTTAGCTGTTGTTAGCACGCCCTGTGTTGTTGTTCACAAATATCACATGAAGAATGTGATTATCACTATGGCAGCATTTTTGTAAATATAAGTCTAACAATACTATGTATACAGCTGATCTAGAGCGACACACCCCAGTCAGAAGTGCAAATAAATGGATTATTACAGGAGCTAAATAACTGTTCACACTGGGGGCATCCATCTTCCATTGTCAACTCGGGAGTGGCGAGGTTTCACCGAGTTCCCAGTAGGAAATTCAGACTTCGGGGGACGTTCCAGTTGCAGTTTCCTACTTGGAACCCGGAAAATTCCTACTTCTGACTACAACTGGAATGCACCAAAGACGTGACTGAAGCCAAAGCGTGTGTTTGTTGTGATGCAGACCGGACCTTCCTCAGAACTCTGCATTGCTTTACAACTTCTTTTTTCAACAACTTACAGGATGCAAAGCGACGAGGTAATGTATCTCTTTCTAGTTACGTATTGGTAGTTTTTGATGTGTGACGACAAGCAATTTTTGGAAAACTTAGTATTGTAGTTTTGTAGCCGGCTGTATATCACTACTCACAGCCCGGTGCTCTAAGACGTGAATAATATAAATTTGCTCTAGTTTTAATTGTCTTGTTCCTGAAGTTGAGTATCCAGGCCAGTCCAGCCCTGTCCGACCTGACCGGAAGGCTAAGGAATAGCATTTATAGATAACCTATTTTGATGCTATAAAACTCATCTTAAAGTGTCTATTTCCACCAGGCATACATCTAAAAGTGAGACTTAGAAACTCCTCACAGTCCCTTTAAGATAATAATGATGGTATTAATAACTCTCAGCTTTTTTAATCATACACAAGAAAATATCAGTTCTTTTGGTTTGTTTGCAGTTTTTTCTGTATCTTTAAACGTTTACAGAAACAAATAATGACTTTTTTAATATTAATCAACATTGCTTTTTTTAATACTTAACATTTTCCTCAACAGATAAAACTAGACTAAAATGTTTGACAGACTTAATACAATCAGACCTTATTTCATCATGTATAAAGTAGCTTAGCTTGGCTGTGGCCAAATACTGTGGAGCGATCCAATCAGAGCTGCTCTCTTTATGAATTGATATATTCATGCAGAGCAGGTTCACTGTTTGTTGTCAACTCTGGTATTGTAACTGAGATACTCTGCCAGGTAGCCTAAATTAAGGTGACTGCATTTCGCACAAAAGGAATATTTATCTCTGTTAATTTATATATTCAAACTTTACTAACATTCAGTAAAGGGTTATTAGATGTTTCATCTTATCAAAGCTTAAAACATGACTTCAGAAATTCAAGGAAACATAAAAAAACACTTTACAATTCATTTTTTAGTCGACTAATTTTACAGAAGATTTCATCGACTAAAATGCTGTTAAATTTCATAAACTTAAACTAGACTGAAATTAAAACAAATTAGATTGCTAAATTTGGACAATACTAAAATATATTATAGGCAAAAGGCTAAAACTAAATCAAAACATGCTGTCAACTTAACACTGCCTGTGGCTTTATTCTTTGATGCTGATGATACACTTTTTAACACGTATCACTGCATTTGTTAAGCTCTGCTGCTCCATCTGCTTTATTATGAGCACTCACTTCTGTCCTGCCTCCCAGTTACATCCCCCTCCACCACTGCTCTCTCGTCCAGTGGAGAAAACTCCCTACTGAGAGGAACCAGTGTGAACTATCATGTCAGGGCATTACCCTGAGGGACGGCCCGGTCTGCATGTGTGAAAAGGGCTTTACATTACATTTTCAACAATTAATGTCAAAGGCTAAACCCAGCAGACCACTTGTTTATCCCCTGATGGTATATTTTCTGTAAACTACTTCCACTTTGACAGCCTTCAGCCCTTCTTGACCCACCACTGTACTTTCACTGTCTGTCACTTCTGCACTCGTGGACTCGTGCAGCCATCAGGTGGGAGTGCCGCTTACACTTGTGGGCTGTTATTACGCTGGCAGGTGTACAAGCTTGATGAGTTATGCAGGTCGACAGTGAAGATGGTTTCATTCACACTGTGGCTGCAGCCAGAGGTTTTTTAATAGTCAGTCATCTCTAATAACACCAACTGATTTGAAGCCTTGTCCACCTCAATAGGACTAAAGTAAAGCTGAGGATCTATGTATAATTTAACAGAATTTACTAAATGACTCTACAGATGGAGTTCCCCCCCCTCAGTCTCTCACTCCTGCCTCTCTCCATGTCCTCCACTCCCTCTCTGTTGTATAATTTATCTGCAGATAAGCTCTCCCTCTCCTACATTAGTGTGCTATACCACAGCCAGCTGAAGGACTGGAGGGGAGGGGAGGGCCTTCGCTCATTACTCTATATGTGATACAGTTTCTGCCTGCCAAGCTCAGCCACTGCCGCCGCTGCCACAGTCACTCCGCACAGACGAGTTTGGGCGCTTGCCACTTTCTGCACCTGCCAGGCCCATAAAGAATCCCCCTGTTTCTCCAGGGGCCCGCAGGCAGGATCTGCCATAATTGTTAAGGATGTCGCGATTTAGACGTTCAAGCCAAAGCTTAGACAGCTGATGGCGCCAACAAGTTGGCAGATGGTCCATTTTTGTTCTGCTGATCCGTCACTGGGGGTATTTGAGGTGTTAAGATGAATGAGTGGTGCGATTTATCACAAGTGGCTAGATTTATGTTGCGGTCTAAAATGTGAGTGAAGAGCAGCTATCACTAACTGTCTCTGTGGTTTTTGGCCGAGTGCCTCCATATGAAGGGATCCATCATTGGGTAACACTACATAATTGCCATCATTAACAAAAAACAAACTTGAAGTACTTTAAGTTACTTTACTGTTAGTAATTAAAGAATACTTACTGATGTTTCATAATAATGGTGATGCTGAGTTGTGCATGCGTGAGGCCATATCAGTCTTGATTTTTAAAGTTTGACTCTTTGGCTGTTTTTGTTTGTGAAAGCATGCAGGCAGATGTCACTATGGACAGGCATCGTGCATTGAGACCCCGGTGTTTTGACTAATTGTGCATTCCAGTTATAAATGAATGTCGGAATTGAAGTCAGAATTTTAATCAGAAACCACCGTCCGTCTCGGAAAGTTGAATTAATCCCACAGTCAATATTTCACATTCGGATAGTTATTTACTATTCAGTTATGGATATTTACCCCCATATTTTAACGGTTATTCGAGTATTGAATATAAAGTGACAGCCCTAATACTCACATAAACAGTAATTTAGGGCTGAAGGATATGGACAAAATTTCATATCTCCATATTCATGCCAGATATCTTGATATCGATACGGCACAGCTACGGGTTCAGTGAAAACCAAGTGGTGCATTCAAGGGCAATCTTAAAATTGAAATTTGTTTTGACTTTCCAGCAGGGCGAGGGTGGGGGAAATCTGTGTTGTTTATATCATTTCTTTTTCAATATTGATATCTTGAATGTTCATATCTCGATATAGATGCAGACCTGATCAAAATCTTAAGACCAGTTGAAAAATGGCTAGAGTATGCATTTTGTACATTTGGACCTGAATGAGATTTTAAATAGAGCTACAATATGCAAAAGCAAGAAGGGGGAGTGTTACAGAAAGCACTTTGAAAAAGTAATTATTGAAAACAACAAGTAAACTGAAATAGGCTGTTTATCAGCTGATCAAAAGTTTAAGACCACGGGCTCAAAAATAACAAAAAACTCTCCAAACCAGAACAAAATTGTTTCTCAGTAGGACTCAGTAATGAGTAGCTCCACCGTTCTTGTTAATCACTTCAAGAATTGGTTTGGGCATGCTTGATGTGAGTGTTTCCAGGAAGCTTTTGGGAACATTGCTCCAAGTGGTGAAGATGGCTTCATGAAGGGCATCAACTGTCTGGAACTGATGGCCATTTTTATAAACTTCCTTTGCCATCCATCCCCAAATGTTCTCCGTGGGATTTAAATCAGGGGAACATGCAGGATGGTCCAAAAGAGTGATGTTATTCTCCCTGAAGAAGTCCTTGGTCAAGCGAGCATTGTGAACTGCAGTGTTGTCCTGTTGAAAAACCCAGCTGTTACCACACAGACGAGGGCCCTCAGTCATGAGGGATGCCCTCTGCAACATCTGCACGTAACCAGCCGCTGTTTGACGACCCTGCACCACCTGAAGCTCCAGTGTTTACTGAATGAAAAAGCACCCAGATCATGATGGACCCCCCTCCACTGTGCCATGTAGAAAACATGATGCTTGATGCTCCCTGGCAAAGTCTAAACGGGCAGTTTTGTGGCGTTGAAGGAGACAAGGTCTTTGAATTCGTTTTTTGTTTTTGAAACCCTTTTCCTGCAGATGCCGTCTGATGGTTATTGCGCTGCAGTCGGCACCAGTAAGGGCCTTAATTTGGGTGGACCGCCCTGTGTCTTGACGAACAGCCAATCGGATCCTCCGGCGCAGCGCAGGTGTAATTTTTTTGGGTCTACCACTTGAATTTTTTTGTTCCATAATGCTCAGGATCTTTCAAAAATGTAGAATGACTGTCTGACTGCGTCCAACCTGAGCAGCAATGGCACGCTGCGAGAGGCCTTGCTTATGCAGCTCGATGATCCGACCAAGTTCAAGAGGAGACAGCTTCTTAGCTTTAGCCATCAGGAGGGCATGACCGTGTGAATGCCTGACAGAAAATGAAAATTTGGAGCAGATTTTGGCTTTAATAGCCTGTGGTCTTAAACTTTTGATCAGCTGATAAACAGCCTATTTCAGTTTTCTTGTTGTTTTCAATAAATTACTTTTTCAAAGTGCTTTTTGTCACACTCCCCCTTCTTGCTGTTGCATATTGTAGCTCTATTTAAATCCTCATTAAGGTCCAAATGTGCAAAATGCATATTCTAGCAATTTTTCAACTGGTCTTAAGATTTTGATCAGGTCTGTATGATAATATTCAGCCCTACAGTAAAAACATGTTTGGCTGTACGTCTGTCAGACTGGGGAGCGCTGGAATTACTCAACTTTGGGGTTACGTTGATCAGAGCTCCAAGTCACGACATCTAAAGACAAATATATTCAACATTAAGTACAAATATACTTCAAGGTTAAAAACCGAATACAAGTCAAACACAGTTAAACCAAAACCCTCTCTACAGTCATGCTAAAACAGTTTAAAATAAGACCTTATGTATCATGATATAAATTATCAAACAATTCATAAAATATATTCCTACATATATCTGTAAGGTCTGTAGGTATTGTTATTTGTATGAATAGCAACTGGACATTGCTATCTGTTTGAGTCAGTGTAAACTTTACCATTTTAAGAGTTAATGGTAATAAAATGTTAAAAAATGTTTATATTGAGGGTGATTTTTTTTCCAGATTTTGTAGTGCCCAATGGCACCCTTTGCATTTGCCTATATTGCTGATGTAAATGTACTCGAGGTATACTCTGGCACCATGCATAAAGTGGAAATATTTATGTTTATCATTTTGTGTTTTTGCAGGTCAGAGTTCTGGGACTCTGAAACACCATATCAGTGTGAAAGAAGTGCCTGTGTGACTTAAAACTTGTGCAGATAAGGCTGAATTCACCCCCAAAGGTTTTCAACATCAGACACATATTTGACTATCATCTTAACTTTTAAAAACTCAGAAGATGCTGCTAAGTTTTTACTCCCTGACTGTTCTATCTATCTTATCCGTGGAGCTTTTAAAGGACAGAATTTAATGTCGATGCTTAAAAGAAATCCAGCGCTTATTTCAAAAATTAGATGTTTATTCTAAAACGCAAATTATAAACTACCCCTTAATAGTTTGTTTACAGTAATATAACTAAAACCCTAAGCAAATCAACTTTCTTTTACAGTTCATAAATCATGGTTGTGCAGCCTTTTCTTCCATTTGAAACCCTAAAGATCAGTTAGTTTATTAAAGAGAAGAACTTTAAATGGTGGTGAAGTGGACATGATTTTCAGAGTGTTTCCTCCTCTCATACCCATCAAATAATCATCAGCTACTGTGGAAGGCGTCTGAACAAGACTGATGTGGTTTACAGGAAAAGTGATTCCAGCTTGTGTTTTAGCAGAAGCCAGAGGAGAACTGCAGACCATTAATTTCTGCATGTATTCACCATCCTGGATGCCAGCGGCTTAGTGAATGCATATTTATGACACACGACAAGATGATGGAATGAGGCCTCCAGAAATGAGGCTTTTGCAGAAATGCACACAGCTGGCTCGATTTCCAAACTTCTTCCCCGTTTCCACCGCCGTCTTGCTCTCATGTCTGAGCATCTTGTCCTCGCATCAACTCATCTATATATAGCAGGCCTTCTCCCACCTCGCTCGCAGTCTGTGCCACTGGAAAAGCGAGGAGTGGGCGCCCCACTTTGAATACACAGCTTTGTCTGGGGCCGGAGGAGAAGACGAGGCAGGGCGAAAAGAAAAGAGAAAAGAGGGGCGGCCGGAGAGGAAGAAAGCACCATTGACAGATCCAGTCAGGCCCTGTCCCCCTCTCGCCCCATTGTCTCCAAGAGCTAGACGTCAGCAAACGACAGGAATCTGAAGAGAGGGAGGACAGGGAGCGAAGAGTCGGGGCTTTGTTCGGCGCCGCTGGCCTCGCAGCGGGTGAAAGTGCACAGTCGGGTTATTACACAGTTTGGAAAATTTTCATCTTTGTTTTTAGTTATTTATTTCTGAGCCAGTTTTGTTCAGTTTCAAAGCTGATTTGTTAACTTGTTTTTTGAATTATAGATAACGATTGCTTTTAGTCATTTTGTTTTTGTAACGTGTCATGAATGTTTTAGAAGTGGATTCTAAAAATCAAGGACTGCCTGGCGGGTTTGTGGCCCTGTGAGGCGTACAGTTTGAAGACAATTAAAGAAAGAGAGTAATATACAAACAGTTGGATAGATAGATTAAAAATATATGTATATTTTGTACAGAACAGTTAAGATACAAGTTTCCCTACATTGTGGAATGATGACCATGAAGCCAAAAGACTGAATGCTTATGTGACTGGGAGCCACTTGCAGTGCTGCTGTTTGTCAGGAGACTTGAGAATCACCTTAGGCAGGGTACACAGTACAAGATAATCGGCCCCAGTCACTGTTTGGATCCCCGCTTCCAGTCAAAGTCAGCAAAGACCCGATTATCTGTTGATGTTTAAAAGTGTGTTTAGATCGATATTAATCATCTTAGAAGAAGAGTAGGAACCCAGAACTTCCATCCATCCATTATCTATACCACTTGTCCCAGCTAACATTGGATGAGAGGATGGGTACACCCTGAACCAGTTGCCAGGGAGGCATTGAGATGGGTAATCAGTCACTCTGAACACATATACCTCAGGGTGATTTGGAGTCACCAGTCAACCTGAAGAGCATGTTTTTGGTTTGTGCATGTGTGGTAGGTCAACGAGCACTTCCACAGTGATTTGGGCATCTGCCCTGTGGTTAAGCTTCACAGGTATTTAGAAAATTACCAGAAATGCATAACTTAGTCTAAAAATAGGTAACGTAACATGAAAAGGTAAAAAAAATAACAAGAACACAGGATCGCTCAGAGTTGCTGAAGACTATCTGATGACTGTAGGCAGAGGCAGGCTAACACTACCCAATGACTCCCAGAGTTTGAGCTAAGCTAATTAGCCTGAGGTGAGCTCTACCCGTCTCTTCCTTGTTACTGCATGTACAGTCAAAAAATGGAGTCTATCTGCTTGTCATGGACTCAGGAGTGAGGCAAGACGAGTAGAAGAAAAGTAGTTGACGTTTCAAAAAGGTGATGGATTTAGTTCTGCATCGAGAGTGGAAATTTGGTTGAAGCTACAATGTCAGCAGTCTTCATTGTTCCTGTTTTTTCCAGGTGTTGGTTTTAAGATCCGTCAATCCATGAATGTTTATCCTTTTTGGGGTAGTGGGGAGGTTGGAGTCGATCCCAGCTGACATCCAGTCCCTAGCCAATTTCAGGCCCACATAGAGATTCACACTTATACCTGGGAGCAATTTAGTCCAATTTTCACCAATTAACCTCCCAAGCATGTTTTTGGTCTGTGGGAGGAAACTGAAGTGCCCAAAAACATTCAAACTCCACACAGAAAGCATGTGACCAACATGAGATTTGGACCAGCCAGCTTCCTGCTGTTAGGAAAGTGCACTACCTGCTGCACCACCACACTGCTGGTGTTTTAAGATGAGTGCTTCAGTTTTATTTTGCTAAGTCTGCACACTGAATATGTCCGGTCAAGCTCTGTCTAACCAGGAAGCTGTAGAACTCAAAACACACCAACGCATGAATAAAGTATGTGTTGGATTTTCTTTGCTGTCCTGTTCAAATAGTGCACTGAGCTAACGCGCTAACTTAACAAAACACTCCAACATTTTTGTTGTTTTCATGTCTTGCATCCCTCCCAAGTCCATGACAAGCAGAAAGACTCCATTCTTTCAACTGTGCTCCTCCACTGCTAGTTAGCTTAGCTCAAACAGTGGGAGTATATGGGTAATGCTTTAGCCCGCCTCTGCCTACAGTCATCAGATAACTCTAAACAGTCCTGTTTGTTTTATTGATGTCATGTTGCATTATCTATTTTAGACTGAGATTAGCACTTTATGCAGTTTTTGAAAGAATATATACAAAACTAACTGTTCCACTGCGTCAGCTACTTTTGCGCACACTCAGCTTCCAAAACATGTAGTCCCTCCTGCGTATATTCTGTTTTAAATAGTTGTTATAAATAGGTTAATAAATAGGTTGTTGATATTTGTCAGTCCTGGAGAAATCTTCTTCATCCTCTTTCATAAAGTTAGCCAAAATCCTACGTACCAATCGTCTTTGGCAGTGGTTTGCGCATGAGCCTTGTGGCTTGGTTTTGCATTTCTTTCAAATATTATACATAAAAGCATACAGTGCTATGCTTCATCTAAAAAAGGGGAACCATGGCGTAACAAGGTCAACAAAAAATACAAGCACTCAGGACTGTTTAGAGTTGCTGAAAAGTTTATCTGATGACTGTATGCAGAGGACGGCTAATACTTCCCATTGACTCCCAGTGTTTTAGCTAAGCTAATTAGTGGTGGTTGCCCGTCTCTCCCTTATTATTTCATGCACATTTGAAATAATGGTGTCGATCTGCTTGTCTTGGACTAGAGAGTGAGGCAAGACACGAAACAGAACAAAAATGTTGGAGTGTTTCTTTAAGCATTATGAGGGCTAATACTCTAAGCAGAGTGTTAGCAGGAGCTTGAAACAGGACAAACATCTTTAAATTTTTCTATTTTAACACTTTTAGTTGATTCTGCTTTTTCCGACACCTCTATTGTATTCAGTCAAGCTTTGCTGAATATCCAGTCTGACTTGATGATGACCTGATTAATTTCGGGAAGTATAGGGATAGAGGCCAAGGGTCTCACGTTCTGCCCTTCCTCATGAGAACCCCATGAATCTCGCAACCAGAAAAACCAACCTGCCTCCTGTTCTTGACCCACACGTGTGCTTTCACCTTGCAGAGGCAAAAAAACTGCCATGCTGTAGCTCTACTTGTTAACAATGATGGTGCACAGAGAGAAGAGAGATGGGGATGTAGGAAAGAGCACTGGACTGACCCCAATGCATCCCCCTCCCTCCTTCCTCACTCCATCCTCATGTAATATTTACATATGAGCAGCGATCACATGCAGAGCCGCCGCAGATGGTCATGATTCCCCGTCACACGTCCTCGCTCGTGGCTGACCATGCCAGGCGTTGATTATCTCTCTCCCTCTCACCACAGTGAGGGTGCAATCTAACACATCACATTCATCAGCGTGCTAATTCAGCTCGGAGTTGGCAAATCCGCCCCAAGTTGCCTTTTGTTTACACAATTAAATCACCGTCTACTGTACGACTGCAGGTGCCTCTCCTCTGATTTTTTTCCCCTCCACTTCAGAGTATAATGTGTGTAATTTGTTTCAATGAGGACAGAAATGGAGAGAAACGACAGCAGGGGGGATGGAGGGGGCTGGTGGGGGGAGTGTGGAGAGGAGGAGATGGGCCGGGGCTGGGCCCTGGGTGAGGGGTGTGGTTGGGTATAAACCAGGGGACAGTGGGTTTCTGTTGTTGTCCAGTTTTGAAGCCCTGTGTCCTGGCATCCTTCACCCCTTTGCTCCTTCTCTTTCTTTTTTCCACTCCCTGCTGTCCAGAGGTCCAGGGTCGGGGCCCCTTCGTCTCCTCTCCAGGTCTGCAGCATCAGTCTTTTTGGAGCTCCGTGAGAAGCCAGAAACCATGCTGACGGTTTTGGCGCTGGCGTCGGTTGTCCTCCTGGGAATAGGTAAAACAGAAAGAGAAAAAGAGAATTGATCTTCTTTTATCGAGGTTTATTTTGATGAGGTCTCAAAGAAAGCCCTCGGTGGATCGCAGTGATTGATGGTGAAGATGTAAAAATTATCTCTCCAGTGATGTGAAGGTTGGAGGTTAAACGAGGACATGATTTGCTGTGATTTGTTCTTAAGTGCTTTCCTGAAAACTGTTGGACTTGATGATAAGACAGAGGGGTCAGCAGGTGAAGAAGCGCATTAATTGATATTTCTCTGCCTCTCTATGCTGACTCAATATAAAGTAAAGCATTTAAATTAATATTTGATGTGTTATTATTGGAACAAAGCCATCAGATCACAGTACTATCCGCTGTAGTTTGGTGTGCTTGACTACAAAGAGTGACGAAAGTAAACTGTATGTATCATACATCCACGTTGTAAAACTTAATTATGCAATTCTGATGATTCAGTTTTATTGATGTTAAGTATAGAAGGGGTGGGCTACTTGTGGTCCAGGAGCTGCATACGGCCCCTTAGCATGGCCTACCAGACACTTTAAAATCTACTCCTCTAAAAATGTTTGGGAAGGTTATTCAGCTGATTCTTTCTCTCCTTTCATAACACCAGTTTGGATTGTTTTTTTATTAGTGGTTCTCAACTGATCTATTTCAAGCTGAGACCAAAATCAAGGGAAAGTTATTTCATAAAAAGATGCTGCACTTTGAACCTGGTAGTCCAGAATATCACAGCATGCAAACACAAAAAGAAGTTGAGTGAAAAACTGAAACGACCTGCATGCTAGAGAAGGAAATATTTTCTTTTACACTCAGTTAGCTGCAAAGAAAAAAGGGCATGCTCTGGACAAAAGGTCTTATTCAATAATATTAGATCAGTAAAAAACTGCTGTAAAAACACGTCATTGTTTGTTTCTGTCATTGTCTTAGGATGCAGAAAAAAACTGCAGAGAAAACCAAATACCTGATATTTTCTTTGTGTGGGATTTAAAGGTTTAAAAAGCTAATATGATAATATATATAACCTTTTTTGTGTTTGTCAAACTCAGTATAACCTATTTAAAGCTATTTTTGCTGTCTTAGTTACAAACATTTCATCCTTTTCAATCTGATTTTCTCCCAAACATTTGTACATTTTTACGTCATCAACTGCTTTTAAAGCTTTTTTTTAAACCAAACCAGGAAAATACCTAGTTTTTGGATTCTTTGTAGTTTTCTCTGTCCCCTGAAGTGTTAAGAGAATCAAACGAGGATTTGATTTGTTGTGTTTTTTAAAACACCAAATATCCCTTAACTTAAAAATTATCTCTGCAAAACGGTTGAGCTGGTAGTTAAAAGGTTAATGCAAAAACATTAAAAAGATCCAAGTACTGAAAAGTCATTGTTAAAATCTTAAATATATGTAGCTTAAGTTGAGTCCCTGCTTGTTGAATGTATAACAAACACCCTTTGGTTGAAATTTGCATTCCAGTGTATTATCACCACCTGTTGTAAATCAGCATAAAAAGACAGCACTCCACGCCATAAAAAGTCCCTTTCAAAATAAAAGCACAAGACTTTTTTCATAATATTTTTATTTGCCCAGGTGTATGCTTGAACCCACTTTTTGGTCACGACCCACCAGTTAAGAATCACTGTTGTACATCAATGCCTGATTAGTCACTTTTACAACAAGATACAACTTGTCAGGGTCACACATTCATGGAATGAGCAGCACAGCTAAACGTGTGAATAATGCTCCAAAAATGTGCCAAAATCTCAGCTTCTCCTGGAAGAAAGCCTCGGTGCAGTGAGGGTGAGAAACGGTCCTCCTGGGGTGTTGTCTTCCTGGGACGCTCACCAGTCTCTACTTGGTCCAAAGTTTGGCTGACATCGGCATAATGCTGCCATGCTGCGACCACCAGCTTCCAGGAGATGATCAGATTTGGCACTTTTTTTGGGAGGAGTTACCAACATGTTAGGCTGTGCTGCTCATTTCACAAAAACACAATCCGTACAAGTTGTACCTCGTTGTAAAGGCGACTAATCAGGCTTTCCAGAGATATAAAATATGTATTTATTTATGTAATGTTTATTTAACAGGGACGACACATACAACATTGCCACAGAAAACGGAAAATGTATATAAGACGTTTACCTTCAGCTAATTTGCAGTCTTTGTCCCTGGTCAGGTTTTAAAGTACAATGAAATCTACAGAATACAGATACAATTATACAAATACAGTGAATATGGCCAATAGGTACCATGAATAAATATACACAGTTATAGTAAACTAGAGGTTAAAGCACAAGTTACATTTAACATTAAAAATGATTAAAATAGTTTACTGATAATTACTTGTGAGAAGTTAATGTTCACATTTCTGCTGCTGTTTAAGCCACTGTTTAATTTCTGCTCTGAACTTTTCAAGTTCTGTTTGAGATTGAATTTCAGATGGTAAGGAAATCCACAGGTGTATGCCTTGCACTGAGAGGGATGACTGCCCAAATGTTGTCCTGCACCTTTGGATTTTACAGTTTGGTTGTGTTCTGTTGCTTGTTATTGTCCTACAGCTGTCTGTCTTCACTTGTGGAGCCAGTCCATTTAATCACTTGAAAACAACTTTCAGAAAGGATCATTTTATAAAGTTGGAAAAGGTCAACAAATACATCAAACACTACTCTAATTGGTGTTACTAAAGGGGAGAAATAGTCAACCAAACTTATGCTTCCAAACTTTTCTGAAGGATCATAAAGCAGAGTGAATATTGCTGCAGTCTGCTTTTTTCATGACGTTAATGTTTCTATAAAACAGTGCTATTGTCATCCCCCATGCTGGTGAGCTTACAAAGTTTCAATTTCAGAGATGTAGCTCAAAGTCTGCCTCAAAGCCATCAGAAACAAAGCAATACTTCCAAGAAAATGGAGCTACAATTGGCCTATTTTCCAGAAAACACCTTTTCCTTCATTACCAAGTACATCTGTGAGAATAAAAAGAGAAATGTAGGAGAATATACATTAATAATCAGTGTGCCTGATAACTTTACTGAGAAAGGAGCCAAAACTTTCATGGATTCTGCTTTTAGTTCATTAAATAGTGAGTAAAAACTTCTTAAAGATGAGGATGAAGTTGCAAATTACATCAGTCTGACTCTCTAGAAATGAAGATGAAGTTAATTTAACCCTTGACTGAACCAAAGTTGTCCATCCTTTTTATAAATGAACAATATCATTGGATCAGTATCTGCAGATAGCTGTCTAAAAAGTTGATTATGGGTATCAGCTGAGTTTGGCTGCACATATTGACCAAATGCCTCACATAAAAAATGGCTGCAGTATTGTCAGAGTGTATAAATGTACCATAATAGTTTATGCAATCACTTTTTTTAATCTGAAGTATCATATATTTAAAAAAAATAAACGTTTCTTGAGCTTCACAGCTGTTTCTCACTAAAATAGGCTGTGCTCGTTGAAGGAGGATATTGGTTATAAAAATCTGTAAATTCATAACTTTTTCTGGGATAAAGAGTTTGGAAATATCTGTACAAAGATTAAAAATCCAAAAATCATGCATGGTTAGTTAGTCCAAAATGCTGCTGTTGTCTCTTACAAGCTACAAGCTTCATCCTGGCCTCCCTCCACCAGCTTCATGTTCATTTTAGGATTTTATTTTTTGCTCTTGAATCTGAAAATGGATTTTTGCCTTCTTCATCTCTGATCTTTTAAAAATCGACACTCGCACAGGCTTAAAACCCCAGTGGACCGTGCTTTCACGAGGCCCTACAATTATGGAACAAACTCCTATAAATCAGAATTTCTTCCATGTTTCTTACTTTTAAAACTCAAAACTAACTTTTACTCATTGGCTTTTGAGAGTTGTGTATCCACTGTGTTGTAATCTTTTTTATTTTATTAGCAAATCCTTGTGTGTTGTTTTTATGTGTTTATCTATTTTTTGACATTTGATATTATTTTCATTGTTTGGTTTTATGTATTTCTTTCAGTTTTTTCTGCTTGTGGTCACTTCATTACTTTGGTACATTTAAAAAAAATGCTTCATAAAGAAAGTGAATTGATTGGATCTAGAGGTTGATATGATTGATGATTTATTGCGATAATCGAGGTTAAAGTCTCATGATAACATCCTTTAAACATCTTAACCTGTTCAGCCCCTTTTTTAAGTCTTTTAAAGAACTTTTACTTTTACTCTTAAAGAAAAGAGTGTATCTCTGCAACCACAAGATCTATTTGGATTATTCTGATGTCATAATAAGAGTAACACTTAAGAGACTGTGGAATTATCAGTATATGTGTTACTGGGACAGAGTAAATGAGGATAGAAGTCAGAATAATTTGAGAGTTTCATCCTCGCCCTGAAGAAAAACATTTTTTATTGTGAATATCTCTTGGAAATGATGCTAGAGTGGCTGTTAAACTCTAAAATGAATAACAAAATGTTGTTTCATCATATCTGCAAAAGACTATTGTTATAAAATGATGCAGAGCCAAATTAGAGAGGTTTTATTACAATATGGTCAAGTGAGGATTTTGAAGAACAGTTCACTTTTACTTATGTTTTTGTTGGAGAGCGTGCAGACATTCCTGAAATTGAGTTCTTTGGGCTGAAAAGGTTAAGAAAATGTCTTAAATATACCCTTAAGTGATATCACAAGAGAGTTGATGAATTAAATCTTTCAGCTTTTTAGAGATGAAACTTCTCACCTCATGCCCCATCTCAAGTTCAAACTGGAATATTTGTATTAAATTACTGTAAAGAGTTTTTTTTTTGTAGGAACAAGGGCAGGTTTTCCCTTTAAGGAGCTGTTCGTTGATCCTGAGACCAGGCCGGTGATTTAAAGTTTTTGTTGCCTGTGGCACAGCGAACATCAAGACAAAAATTGATACTCATTAACAATGAGTATCATATTTGGTTCCAAGCATAGAGTATCAGATAATCCTATGATGAATATTCAAGTAAATGGCCAAACTATACAGCAAGTAAAAAAGGTAAAGCTTCTTGGACTCTGGCTTGATTGCACATTGTCATGGTCTGATCACATCAACAAAGTTGTTGCCAAAATGGGTAAAGCTGTTGCTATAACACGCAAATGTGCACCATTTCTAAATTCACAGGTGTTTGGTCGTGTTGTTTCTACATTGGTTTTATGTCATTTGGATTACTGTTCAGTTGTGTGGTCTGCTACGTCAAACAGTCTTCTCAAAAAATTACAAGTGGCTCAAAACAAGGCTGCGAGACTGGTTCTTGGTTGTTCTTCAAGAACTAGTGTTACAGAAATGCATGAACGTCTTACTTGGCTGATGGTCAAGCATAGACTATCTGCTAATATATTAATTTACTTTCATAAGATTATTAACACTCAGACTCCAAAGTCCCTTTATAACAATATAACTTACTGTACAAATAAGCACTCACATTACACCAGAGCAGCTAATAGTGGACAGATTTCATTACCCCTACCTAAGTCTGACTTTATAAAGAGGACTGTATTGTATAGGTCAGCTGTGTTTTGGAACAAACTTCCAGTAGAGGCTTGTGGAATTAAGGATAAAACTGTTTTTTAAAAGGAGACTGGAATCGTATTTGTTGTCGACAGCATAATTTTATCTTGGATAATACTATTATTAGATTGAGTGAGTTTTTGTCATGTGATATGGGATGTAGTTTTTCCTAATTTCATTGTTCTTGTTTTAACAAGTACTTTTAGTGTTGTCATTTTTTGTCCTGTAATTATGAGTAATTAAGAATGTAAATTGTGTGTGTTGTATGTTTTGTCTGGACCCCAGGAAGACTAGCTGTCGTCTTGGCGTCAGCTAATGGGGATCCTTTTAAATAAACAAAAAATCTCAAGGCACTAAAGGTTCAAATCCATGTGAAACAGCCTGCTAAGCAAATCTTTCTGTATCGTATCAGTCTATGATTCTTTATTTTAATCTACTAAAGACTAATAAAAAAAAACAAAAACAATGTTGCCCATGGAATTATTCATCATCCTAACAAAGCTGTTGAAGAGTTTATTCCAAACATAGTCAAGTTTCATAAACTAGAAACACACATTAAATCTGACAGGTCTCCCTTAAGAATACTGATAAAGGAGAGGTCTAGAAAAGAAACGTCTCCTCTCTCCGACTCTGTGGACTGCAAAATACATCAGCTCCCCTCAAGACTACACACTGATTTATTTAAGTTCTTGGATTGCCTTTTTATGTAAAGTAGATTTGACAGAGAAAGTCTCACTGACTGTCACTTACAAGATCAGAGGCAGCACATTTAACAAGATACAGAAATAAAACAAAAATTAACTCAAATTAAGAGACAGAAAGTTATCAGCTAAAGCTTTTACAACCTAAAGCACCAGTCTTCAGTGTCTTTAATCGGGTTTAAAGCAGTTTTGAAGAGGGCGGCTCATCAAGACCAACATTAAAAGAGTTTTGGAAACACACACACAGAGTCAGGACAGGAATCACAGCTAACCAACTCCATCACTCAGTCGAGCCTTCACAGATGTGCAAGTTACCCATGCCATGGGCACCAACCTATACCATCACAGATGCTGTCTTTTGACCATTCCTCTGATAACAGTCTGGATGGTCCTTTTCCTCTTTAGCCCACCACCATGTCCATGATGTCCAAAAACAGTCTGAAATGTGGACTCAGACCACAGCAGACTTTTCCACTTTGCCTCAGTCCATCTCAGATGAGCTCGGGCTCAGAGAAGCTGGTGGTGTTTCTGGTGTTGTTGATATTTGTCTTTGCATGGTAGAGTCTGACCTTGACCCTGTAGATGTAGAGATGAACCGTATTAACTGACGATGGTTTTCTGACGTGTTCCTGAGCCCATGTGCTGATGTCCTTTACAGAATGATGATGATTTATAATATTTGTGCTGCCTGAGGTGTTGAAAGTCACTGGCATTCAATGTTGCAGTAGGGGTGTCCCAATCCACCTTTTTCACCTCCGATATGATACCGATATTGCAGCCTTGTGTATTGAACAATATCAGTCCGATATGGTATCAGCAGGAATCATACAGACTTTTATTACATATTTTGTAGTTTGGACTGTAAGAAAAGGCTTGATCAGGTGAGATTACTCAAACAGAGAACAGTCATCAGCAATAGTAGGTATGAGAAAAACTGACCCATTTGTTTTTAACCAACGGGTTCAAAAAATTTTAACCTTAAACATAAGAATATAGTACAATGAAATTAAAAAAGAAAATAAATTAGAAGACCCTGAAAAGTAACCCGAAGAAATCCAGTAAAAACAAAGACGCATATTTTTAACCACTGTGTTTAACTTCAACATAAGCAGATTCTGCAATTGCATTAATTAAATTTAAAAAAAATAATCAGAATGGACTGCTTGTATCAGAGTGCTTATATTGGATGTTTTAGATGCAGGCCGATATAATCTGATTCTTACCTCCGACAAGGAGGTTATGTTTGTCTGTCTGTGAACAAAATAACTCAAAAAGTAATGGATGGATTTGGATGAAATTTTCAGGAAATGTTCAGCATGGGAAAAGGAAGAACTGATTCGATTTTGGTGTTGATCTGGAAAAGCATCTGGCCGCCATGACGAATAATGTGATTTTCGTGAATAACTACTGAACTAAAATACATATCATTATGAATCCAGTTGCTGATGGTTTGTTTTCATGGTGAAGGAATCTAAATATTTAGATGAAATAAAGGTAGGACTAATACTTATGGTGAAAATCACAATATGGGTTAGGACTGTGGCGCTGCCGGAGGTCTGCGCTCTCTGAGTGCTTTTCTAGTTTGTATTTTTTTTTGCTGATATCAGGCTGATATCCGATATCAATATCCAATCGGGACACCCCTAGCATTGAACAAAGACTTCTTTGGGTTTTCTGAATCTTCTGATGACGTGAAGGACTGTTGATGATGAAATCCCTAATTCTTCACAGTTGTTTAAAATTTTTTTAATTTTTTTTCACGTTATTTTTGGGGCTTTTATGGCCTTTATTATATAGGACAGATGAAGATAGACAGGAAAGCGGGTGAAGAGAGGGGGGATGACATGCAGCAAAGGGCTGAGGCCGGGATTCGAACCAGCAGCCGCTGCAGGGGGTTGGCAGCCCCCGGACATGGGGCGGACGCTCTACCAACTGAGCTAATGTCCGCCCCTAATTCTTCACAATTTTAAGTTGAGAAAAGTTTTGGACTATTTGCTCACGCAGTATTTCTCAAAGTGGTGAACCTCACGCCATCCTTGTTTTTTAAAGATTATTTTTCGGCATTTTGAGCCTTTATTGATAGGAGAGAGTGACAGTGGATAGGCTTGTGACGGAGGTGAGAGAGAGGAGGGGAAGACACTCTGTAAACTGACCACAGGCTGGATTAGCTGAACTGAAACAGTTTTCGTACAGAAGAATGGTCCAAAATTCCTCCTGGCTGTTGTGCAGGTCTGATCTACAACTACTGAAAACGTTTGGTTGAGGTTATTGCTGCCAAAGGAGGGTCAACCACTTATCAAATCCAAAGGTTCACATACTTTTTCCACCCTGCAGTGTGACTGTTTACATATTGTGTCGAATAAAAACATCAAAACTGATAATTTTTTGTGTGGAATTAGTTTAAGCAGACTGGGTTTGTCTTGTGATGTGACTTAGATGAAGATCAGAACATATTTTATGACCAATTTAAGCACAAATCCAAGTGATCCCAAAGGGTTCACATACTTTTGATGCATCTGTATATTTAAGCTGTTCGCCTGTGGAATGATCCAAATAAGTGATTTTTGAGCATTAATCAGTTTTCTCAGTCTGTTGTTGCCCTGTCTCAGCTTTTTTTTTTTTTAAACATGTTGCAGGCATCAGATTGAAAATGATAACAAAAGAACAAAAAGGTTTATCAGAACAGTTGATATCTTGTCTTTGTAGTGTATGTTTTAATGCAGGTAGAAAAGGTTTGTTAATCATTGTGTTGTGTTTTTTATTTACACATTCTCTCAACTTCCTTGGAATTGAGCTTTGGACTTCGAGTCGTACTAAAGACTGGAAAATTGCTCGACAAGCTCAAGCCCACTTATCACCGGCCCCTAACTGTTTTGCTGTTGATGTAGTATAATGTTCTCTTGGGCAGTTTTCCCTGCTCTGTTTAAAGGGGAAACAAAGCCTTCCTGTCAGGAAGGTTAATTACTTTCCTCAATTCTTTAAACATGCACCTCAGCGTCAAAGCCGACACTTAGTCGTGTCAGATCCTCCATCGATTCAGACGTGCACTCAGTAAATATTTGGATTATCACAGGAATATTGGTGCCAGTCTCTTAAAGTCAAAGGGGAACATCAATTTCTGCGTTAATATGGATTACACCAGCTTAATCACAGACTCTGTTTATGCCTGAGTAATATTTAATGATCGATGTTAATTTGGTTTGGCTGCAGAATCAATATTTTACTTCCCTGGAAAATGCACTCAGCATCTCAAACAAGCAGCAGAGCCTGTGGGAGCTGCACTTCCTGCTGCTTTAATATCACTGGAAAGATGCATTATACCTTTGTTCACTCTCAGTTATACATGGAGTTATTCTCACGTCTATATTTGCATAGAGCGTTTTTCAACACCTGTGAGGTAAAGTTCACAGCTCTCCCCGCCAGCGTCCTTGAGCGAGAGCAGACAGCCACCGCAAAACTTGTCAATGAAATCATGCCTGACATTTTTTTAATTAAAACTCTGACATAACTGAAAATACCTTGACGGGCTGAGAGAGCTGTCTGCTCCTGAGCTAAAGTGTCTGGCAGCCTTTGCTTGTACGAGCCATAATATTAGTGCTTTTTAACGCTTCGAGACAGCTGCTTCAACCAAGGAGAGCCGACACTCTCAGAGAGCACGGGTCATTTATCACCAAAAACAGCCAGACCTTCCTGGACAGGTGGTCTGATCAAGGCTGGAAACAATAGCTCTATGGTTTTAGGGCTTTTGTCTCAAGTTTTAGCTTCATTTTTGGTTGTTTTGGTATATATTTAAAGATGATTATTCCTGCACAACTGTTGTAAGGTTACAACAAGTGACCTCTCAATCATGAGACTCCATTCAGAGACAGTTTGACAAAAAGTGTCCCTTGAGACTTTATAAACTGTGAATTTCTTCAACAGTCCCAAGATGTCTCCACAAATTTTCTTGCATTTCTCATTTTGATCGGGAGTCAGAAGTTTGAGACAACTTTGGCTCACACAATGTTTTTTTTTATCAACTAGAAAGCACTTGGAGAGCACAGACCTCACACATTACTCACATATTGCTGTTATGGTGCCTACACACTGGACGCTACTTGTACTACCTTGGCGATCACTCTCCATTCAAAGTTAATGAACAGCCACGATTGGGTGGGGCTAACCCTCCCGCAATGTGATTGCTGCGTACAAGACGATCACTTTACACGTCGTGGGATGTCAAAGTTAAAAAAAAGTTGATCTTTTCAGGCGATGTCGTGTGTGGCTGTGCAGCAACAGCCAATCAGAGGTGTGTGCATGTGTGACGGTACCCTAGACAGACAGTTTTTCATCTGGACAACAGAGGAACAATTTATGTCCGCGTGGGAAACATTAGTCAGTGAGGACATTAGTTCTGCCTTGACAGACCGCAGAAAGCTCACAGATGATGCTGCTACAGGGCATCAGCTGCAGTGTTTTGTGGTTGGTAGGTGAGTGCAAAGGATACAGCTGGAATAGTGTTCGCTTATACATCCTGTTATATGATGTATGATATGATTGCGGTGAAACTCGAGCAGACGTGACGTCACCGAGCGATGGCCAATGGCAACGGTGACCAAAATTAGGTATTAATGGAGACGCGACACGACTTCAGTGGGCGACATGATTTTGATCGCAGAGTGGCTTGCGGTGCGAATGCAGTTTTAGGTCTATAATCAATAGTTCCATGATAAAGCTAACATCATATTATGATTTCTTGACCCTGAAAACCCACACCAAGCATTCGGAATCATGTTGATATCATTAATTTGTTGACAGTTACTGAACAAAAACGATCATATGGTAAAGGTAGTTATCTGGATCACCACCCAAATGTAATGATTTTAAGTTGGGCTCAACATCTCCTGGAAATTTCAGCAAAATCTGTCCAGTGGTTTTTGGGTAATCTTGCCAACAACCAAACAAACAAACAAACTAGAAAAGCACTCGGAGAGCATAGACCCCCGCCAGCACTGCAGTCCTCACCCATATTGTGATTTTCACCATAAATATTAATCCTACCTTTATTTCATCAAAATATTTAGATTCCTTGACCATGAAAACATACCATTAGCAATTGGATTCAGAATGATATCTATTTTAGTTCAGTAGTTATTCACAAAAATCACATTTTTCATAATGACGGATCCAGATGCTGATCCAGATCACTTCCAAAATCTAACCTTTTGTTCATTGTCCCAATCCGGACATTTCCTGAAAATTTCAATGAAATCTGTCCATTTATTTAAACTCTTAAAGCAAAATAACTCCAAGTGACACAAAAATGACATTAATCATGTTCTGCCTTTATGTTGGCAAAATATATTCCTAAACCAATTAGAATTTCCCTCTTAAAATTAAAGTGTGTGTCATAAAACGTTGATTATGTAGTTCTAACGCAGGCAGGTTTGCCTACATAAACACTGAAAGCTGAGGAATTTTCACAGCTTGTTAACATATTTTACTCTGATCAATATTTATTCTAAATAAAAAAATAAATACAAGCCTTTAAAGTGCTTGTGCAAAACCTGACAGAGCCACCATCATGAAAACTGTAAAAATGTATTTTTTCAAACTTTGCAACTACTTACAATTTAAGTAAGTGAATGAGAAAATCTCGATTTTTGATTTTTAAATGTTCTACAGAAAATAATCAGAATTAATCGATATAATCGATATATTTCCCAGCCCTATCTCAGGGTGCTTCCACGCTACTGCTTCATCCAGATAGTCTGACTTTTCAGTGCAATCCAGACCAAAATGACGGGTGTGAAACCTCCTCGGACCACGTTCTGGACTAAATAGGCCAGACTTTGGTGCAGACTACAGAGGTGGTCTCCTCTGGACTGAACCATGGTTCTGTTCGTGCCCAGAGTGAAAATGTTATTTGGTAAAATTTTGACCTTTTGGTGTTTCAGTTGATCTTGAAAGTGGGATATTCCAAGCTGAAAACTATATAAAGTCCCCCCTTGTTTGGCATTTCCTGCTTCATATTTAGATTTCCTTCAGCTTTACCAGTTTGTTACTGGAAAGTGTCTAGCTGTGAATGCTGTAGTTCCCATTCCTTTCATCCGTGTGTCCATGTAAATGAATTGCACCATTCAAACAGGAAGTCATAACACGCTAACCTAGACAAAGGACATGCCCTGTAACTTTTTCCGAAAATAAATCAAGTCATAGAAATACGTATATTAGACTGAATGTTTGATTAGCATAGTCAGATTAACTAATCAAACTCAGAAAGAGTTTTCTTTTTCTTTCCTTTCAACAAACTTTATAAGTTATAAAAGTATATTTTCACTTTACTTCAGATCTGTTTTGATGAGAGTTTATTTTATGAAGTGGCTCATATTGTGTAGTGCAGAAGCATCAGCCAACTCCAGTATCAGACTGGTCGATAATTAACATGATTGATGGAACAATCGTCTACCATTGTCACCCAATTTATAACCATGCCAAGGATATTATGTTTTTTCCAGCGTATGTTTGCTTTTTGTTTGTTTGGTTGTTTGTTAGCAGGATTACACAAAAACTACAGGGCGGATTTTGCTGAAATTTTCAGGAGATGTTGGTAACAGCCCAACTTAAAAGTTATTAGATTTTGATAGTGATCCAGACAACCACCTTTAGCAAAGATTTGTTTTGCTTAATAACTGATTAACTAATAATTATATCAACATGAGTCTGAGTACTAGGTGTGGGTTTTCCAGGTCAAAGAATCACATTATGATGGTACTTTACCTTTATCATGGGGACAATTGCTGATTGATGGAACAGCAACACATGAGCTAACTTGGTGGAGATTTGTGTTCTCCACGTGCTTTCTAGTTAATGTTTCCATTGTTTTTGTGCAGTCTAGATACTGTCAGTGAGTTGTTTTCATTTAAACATAGTAAACTCCCAGTTTTGGGAGTCAATCCTTTTGTCATTTTTTCAACAACCCAGTAGAGCAGGAAAATAATCACATGTCAGTTTTTTCACAGCTAGTATTTTTTTGTTCTTAAAGCTAGGGTCTACGATCTGTTGGCTGTTGGGACAGATTTGTCTCAACAAATGCCCCCCCTTCACTCACCCCTCCCCTCTGTGTTCCAAGATCCCGCCCCCCAGCTCGTGTCGCCTCCTAACAGTTTACAATGCTAACGATGTGTGGCTAACTTATGCTAAAGTCTATTGACAGAGCCTACCCGTTCCAACCAACGACGTTCAGTCATTAGCCAGTATAGGCACAGACTAACCAGAGTTAATCAGCAGACATCTCCCACTGTAGTAAACAAAGTTATTACCTGTTCAACAGAAATTTGGCTGTCTCAGCGTCAGTTTTCAGTCCCAAATCATTCTGCAGCTTTTTCCACCGGTCGTACGATTCTCCATTGGTACCTGTATTGCTTATATTTCTTCCTTACTTCAGCCTTTTCCTCAAAACTTTTACGTTTCCTTCCCTTCGATGTGGAGGGTAACAGAAGCAGCCTCCTGGTTTCCGTGCTGGTCTTCTCCGGCTCCATGACGCTTTAGTAGCTGTGCAGCTCGCTGCTCACCGGTACATGAGGGAGGTAGTGGGGAGAAGGCGGGACCATGGGCGGGACAGTGCGGAGCAGAGGAGACAGGGGATTGGATGGACTCACAGACCAATCCGAACCGCGGGGAATGGCGGTTCAGATTGGTCAACTATTATGCCGCTTTGCAGTGGATATACTGAATGGATTTTTTTCATTCTTTTTGGTCTTTATACTGTGTAGATCGGACCGTAGGACCATAACGGCCTTATAAACGGTGTTATTAAGATGTACTAAGCTTCCAAATCGTAGACCATACCTTTAATTTTCAGAATTACAGGGTCTTGAATAGTGTTAAGAATCAAGGAGTGAATGCATTGTAAAACAGTAGACATGTTTCATAATCACGATCTCTGTATCTATTAAAATTACCAGGATTATTGATTTTGCCATCATTGAGCAGCCCTTTCACCCACTGTCAAGTGTTTAGGACCCTATGTTTCAGGCAGACCTTCACCCCTTGTTTTTCAAATGCTTTTTAAATATTACCTTTGTAATTGTGAGACAGTCTGAAGAAGTTTGTTAGCATTCAAAAAAACAGAGATTAGCAAATTGCATTGTTTTGAGTGTCCAGGACTTCTGTATTTGCTGCTTTGGTTTCAAACAGGTATTAATGTCTTTGTATCCTCCACCAATGAGGTCTTGATTTGGCCGAGGTTGTCAGTCTGTCTGTCAATTGGGAAGAGGACTTAATAAAAGTTATTAAGGGATTTTTTTTTAATTTTCTGAGAATGTTGGTCATGGCACAAAGAAGAGGAGATTAGATTTAAGTGCTGATCTAAGTAGAGGACTTGTTAACATTAAGATAGTTCTGGTAGTGCCAGAAATGTTTTTGCAAAGGTTCGTTTTTAATATAATGGAATATTTTGAACACAGAAAAGCCTGCTTTAAGCTGATGCATCCTCGAGGTTGTGATTATCTGCATGTTGGACCAACAAAATGATTCCTAGTGAGGTACAACATGCAAGGATCAAGTAGTTGTAGAATGAGTAACACTGCTAAATCTGTGGATAGTGCACGTCTTCTTATTTTGTAACATGGATAACTATGAAACAAGAAAGAAATAGAGAAAAATAAATCGGAGGTTGAAATTGTTTTTAAGTCTGTGAAAAAGTCTGAATTGTTGGAGAAAGGCCCAAATTCTGAGATTATATTTAGCAGGCAATTCTTAGATTCAGTTTAGCATTCGGGGGGGAAAACCAACCCGAATTCTGAGATTTCATTTGGAATTCTGGAGGAAAAAAACCTCAGATTAATCTCTTAAAAAAACCCTACTCTGCAGTAGACCTGGTCCTCTTGGGTAACTTGGGCCTCCAGTTGGTGATGACTGATCACATTTCTATGGTGTGTGTGTTGTGACTGGATGTTTTTAACAGGGTGTGATCATAATCCATCTGTTCTGTGTGTCCCAGTTCCCGAGCAGTCCCAGGCCATAGTCATCTACACGGGCTGGGAGCGTCACGCCCTGGTCGGCTCCGACATCCGGCTGTCCTGCTCCTTCTTCTCCTGGCGCTTCACCTCCGAGGACGTCACCTTCTCCTGGACCTACAGGCCCGATGGCTCCAGGGACAGCATCTCTGTAATTCACACACAAACACACACACACACACACACTATAAGCTACTTGAGCACTGATAAGTCTGGCCCAGGACAGCTGTTTAATTATCTAATCATGTCATTACCCTGTAAAGATGCTGCATCGTAGTGTTAGCAGGCAGTTTGCTGTAACAGTATAGCCATAAGTGAGTCACTGCTATAGAAAACCTGCTCTTGGACAGGATTTTCATTGACAGAACCTGAATGATTACAGATTCAATGTTTACTGAACTGTCCTACAGAATAGAAGAGAAATAAAATGGATTCTGGTTTTGGTAATTGACCCCAAAAAGGACCAACTTAAGTAAGCAGACTGAAGCAAGGTCAAGGAGGTGAATGAAAGTTGGAGGCAGGTGAAGAGTACAGGATTATATCGTTTGATAATGTCTGGATCTCTTCTGGGTGTTTCAGGGTCCAAGGCATATCTGTGGGCGGGCATTTATGGTCATGAAATTCACAGTAAACCATTAAATATCCAAGCAGTGTCACCCTAATGGCCCTTTTCCACTGGCACGCCTTGGCCCTACTCTACTCGGTCCTACTCGATTTGCAGCGTGTTTCCACTAGCCTGGTACCTCCTAAAACAAGCTAGTTTTAGTACCTACTCCGCTCTGGTTCCAAGCGAGCAGAGTCGATACTAAAAGATGACGTCACAGACTGCCGGCTACTGATTGGTCGGATAATGTCGTCATCGATGAGTCATGAGCACGACGACCTAGCATGCTAGCGGTAGCTACTGTTAGCTTACCCTCATATGTCTTTTCTTTGCAGCTCGATTGCTCTCGTCCTCGGCTTCATTCTGTTGTATAGCTTCCAAAACTCTCCTGTACTTCTCAAGGGGTATTTCTTCTTACCACCTGCAGCCTTCTTCTGTTTTCCTTTTTTACTCGGTTTGTGACAAAAAGCCACAGATTGTTGTGTTGCGCTCAAAATGATGTCACAGCAGTGCTACACACCTCGTTGGGCAGGCGACTGGGGCTAATGGAAAAGAAGCACGAGTCGAGTAGAGTAGAGTAGGGCTAATTGATAAGGGCCATAAGGTGACAATTTAAAAGGTACCATCACTCCCTCTGATCTCTTTTTGCTTGACTATACAACAGTTATATGGATAGAAAGTCATAGTAACTATTTAAGCTGAGAAAGCACAAAACTTTGCCAAGGAACTTAACTTTGAAATTATTGGTGAAAGTGTTGAAAACTGCCCTAACTCGCAATGCTAACATATCCAGTAAAAAAGGTTCTGGATTTGGATTTGGTTCACCACCGAAATTGAATAATTTCTTCTTTATGCCGTGGACAACATTCCCTGAACGTTTGACCCAAATCAGTTGAGAAGGGTTTTAGATATGGTGCCCACAAGCAGACAAATGCCAACAAAACATGCCCTTTTTGGTGGAGGTGATAACTTATCTTTCAGTGATTTAGAAAGTTGTTCTGGATCCGGATTGCCATTAACATCCCCTCTTGGGACTGCTCGAAATGAGAGGCTGCATCCCAAGAGGCTATCCTAAATAAAAATCTAATATCCAATTGTTTTGGCCTCAGGCAGTCACCAATTGCTGCAAATTTCATCTTGTGTGCTTGTTGACCTGTGGTTTAGTTTTGTGTGTATTTCTTTCTGAAATTTCATAAAGGGCTGATTTTAGTCTTAAAATAGGTAATATAATATGACACACTAAAAAGACAAGTCACAACAAGGACAAAGGAGTGTTTAGAGTAGCTGAAGAGTTTTTCTGATGACTGTAGGCAGGGGCAAGCTAACGCTACCCATTGATTCCCAGTGTTTGAGCTAAGCTAAGTAGTGGTGGGTAAGTTTTGCCTGTCTATCTCTGTTACTGCTTGTCACAACTTGGGAATGAGGCAAGACATGAAAACAAAGAAGACATTGGCATATCCCTTTAACTGATAAAATCACTGATGACGCCTAAACAATAAGAAGAAACATTAAACAATAACAATAGTGCCATGATATGATGAGTATTATGTGGCATGATTCTTGCTAATACACACCCCTAGCAAAAACTAGAGCACACTGCTGCCCTGTGGTTGGACTGTTTGGGTCTTGATATACTTCAGACTATGGTACACCGTAACAGAGAAGCAGTCGACTTGTCACACTCCAGCTCTTCTCCTTTAAAAAGCAACACGGAGATAACTTAAATACACTTTGAGTACATTTTGAATAAAGTCCTTTTTTGTTTTCAGTTGTTTAAATTCATAGCTAACTTATTTTACTTGTACTTGTGTATTTTTAAACAGTACTTTTTCTCGAGTGAATCTCTCTGTCGCCTCTGTTCCCTGTTTGACTTTTAATTGAATTGTGAGTTTTTCAAAACGACTTCTTTTCAGAAGCCCGCCTCAAGGCCAATGTTTTGGCTTCACAGCTGACTACTTCTCTGTTTCGTGGCATCATCTTGCCCTCAGAAATCTCTTGTACAAAAAAAAATCTCCAATAATTCATGGTTCACTACTCGTCCAGCTCTAGAGGACAGCCCCACAAAGGTACAGTGAAAAGTTGATGGAGGTAAAGTTTTAGCCTTTTGCAGCAGAGGCGGCATGATTAGCATAAATCATTAAGTGGCGCTAAACCAGAGGAGAACGCTGTCCCACTTTCTGCACCTCGTCCTCGATAAAGTTCTGATGTTATTTGATGCCTGTGAGTGTTGACCTTTTATCAAATTCAAGGCATTAATACTTTAGGAGGGAAAGACAAAGGTAGCTCATAAAGGACGGACGCAGAGCTGAAAGCAATGGTTCCCTCTTTTGTTAAAAGACAGTTTTGCTCCCTCCAGGCACCAAGAGGGACACATATTTGGACAGTGGAGGGGCTGGTGGACTGATGTCATGTACAAGGACTTAGAGAAAGGTAGACTAAAGAGTTTTCAGGCTAATGAAGAATCACTTCAGGTCCATTCACACTTCAACGTTTATGAGCTAACAATGAGGAATCACCAAAATAACAGAAGTGCATTTCCCGAATCCAAAGTGGAGAGAAATGTCCTGCTGGTAAAGTCATCTCCTGGTTTATTGACTAATCTCACCAACTTAGATGTAACATACAACTACATACAGGTCCAATGGAGCTTGGTGCTGCTCAACGCTTTACAAACTTATTGCGATGTCACAAAAAATGAGCATACATGCAGCTTCAGCCAGTCTTAGTATCCTTAATGTCCTCAAAAGACACCTAAAGTCAACAGGAGTCCAGTCTTGATGAGGAAGCCATTTGCAGCTTTTACTCAGGGTAGTAGAGGAAACTAGCTCTCCCGGTCTTTACAAGTGTGTTCGATCATATTTCTAAAACATTGCAGCATATGAAAAATATGCCAACATTCCTGGAAAACATTAGAGTTGTCCAACTTTTATTAAATTAGTACTGTGTGGCCTTGCTAGTTTTGAATGTTTACATTGAAGTATTTCTGCAACATGATGTTCAGTTTGATTTGATTTATTCTGAATCCACCATTAGTTACAGCAAATGTGCAGTAGCTATTCTTCCTGGGGTCCACATTTTACATTTTCAACGAAAAATGTCAGCATCCTTTTGAGCCTGACTTAAATACACTGCACTCATAACATTCATACAGTCCTCTCATACTGCAGTTCTGTTATTCACTTCTTGATTGCAAAAGTAGACAAATACATGAGAACGTGGTATTTATACCACCAGTCGTAAAACCATAATTTGCTGGTGTGTTAAAACGATCTGGATCATAGATGTCTCACATTCTGATCTTTTTTATTTTGAGAGCAGTACCTATGTCTTATGAAGGAAACTTTCTCCTGTAGTCTCCTCTCCTCCTGCCACCTCGCCTGCGTCCCACTCTTTAATTTCCCTCTCCCCGGCCTTATCGTCCTGCCATCGCCCTAATCTCTCTATCTCCCTCCATCCTGACTGTGCCTCCCTCTGTCCACCTCCCTTAATCTCCCCCTCCACAGACCTTTCCTTCTTTGTCCCTCCCCTCCTCTCTCATTATCTCCTCCCCTCGCCTCCTTCGCTTTCATCCGACTCCCGCAGTGCCCTTACTTTGAAACTGGATTTCTTCCCCTGCGTGTTTCTTTTCACTTATCTTCTGTCGCTCATTCCTCCTCCCTTTGGGACACATTTACAGTTTCATATGTCTCTATATCAGCTGTCATGGTGCATTTGTCCACTTAAAGCGTCCCATTTGATTCCTGACATGTTGGTATCATGTTAAAGGCTGCTTATCATTCATGGACCTGCACAGACTCTCAGATTTGAGCTGAAATGAAAATCTTCTGTCTGACTGCTGAATCTGGCCTTGACCTTGCTGAGCAGCTGCACTGACCTAACTTACGGAGAGCATTGAGTTTATGTCCGTCATATGAAGTGTGAATAATAAACAATCAATTGGACTGGACTCACCCTCCCCTCACCCTTCTAGCAATTTAGGCTTCCCTGAAAAATCAGTAAGCTTTTAGTCTGGACGTCATCTGCCCTTATATGACAGACTGGATGACAAAATTAATCAATACTGGAGCTAATGGGTTAGAACTTGTCTAATATGAAAACTGCTTTTTGATACCTTCCTTCATGCATAAAAGTGAAAATATATTTGCTGCCAAGCTTAGTTCATAGTCAGAAGTCAAAAAGTAACCAGCTGAATGCTGAAAACAAATACTCTTTGATTATCTCTAAGACTGTCTAGTTTGATTGGACAGAACGTAAACTCCACCAGGAGCTCTCAATCAAAAAAAAGAAGATATGACATTTAAGGATGTGCTATCTGCTCTGCCCATCTCCTCTGCTCCCTTATTGTTTTAAAGGTCCCATGTTTTGTTCCTTTTCTGAAAGTTAACATGGATCCTTGATGTCGTCAGGAAATGTTTGTAACATGCTTTGGTTCAAAAAGCCTTTACATAAAGCACAGATGCATTCTTCCCACACTAACCCTTCTGTTAAGAACAGCTGGTTTTTCAGAGATTGCCTTCATATGCTAATGAGCCAGAGCAGAGCAGTGTACAGACAGGGACTTAACAACAGATCTGCAGTGTATCTCAAGTGAAGGCGAGTGTAGTGCCGCTCCAGCCACGCTCCACTTACAGTCCTGAACACACATGGACCGCAAATTCAAAACGGTTGTCAGATAACAGTGAAACTTGTTTCCCCCAAACACCACAGGCTAATGCACAACATGCTAACCTTAGCCTAGTTACTGCAGTGTGACAGCCACAACTTAGCCTACCTTTCAGGCTAACGTAAGCAGAAATGGAGGAGTAACGGGGTGGGTGAAGTACTGATTATATTCAGCCAATGGTTAAACTCCTCTTGACTAATGTAAGAATGCTTATACATTGAAGTTTATGTTGTGCAGTTACCTCTGGTTCATTTCTCCCTGCTGTTAGCATTAACTTGTAGCAATAAGCAAAATAAAAACTACTTGGCTCTAAAATACTCACATTTCCATCATCAGGTTTAGTGATGGATTGTTGGTACTGAGTCTGGATTCAGGAAAAGTCTAGTTCTCAGTCCTGTGTTGAACTGACTGAAGTTGAAGAAGCAGTCAGCCGTGAAGTGACTGGCACACACACAACAGGTTTTAGCTGACTGTAGCTGCTCATTCCCTATAAAAATAAAATTAATCCACTGGGCCCTTTGGTCCTCTAAGGCTGGTAGCCTTTATGTGAAGACATATGTAGCTATATATGTGTAACAACTGAGCAGTGATAGGTTTAAAGTCTAAACATGGTGTCCGCCAATCTCTCACTAATAACATTAACAGCATGGTGGTGCTTTGAACAGAAATTTCTCGAGTCAGGGAGGCAGGTTATGTAAATTAAATGCTTGTTAGGAAACAGAAAATCCACAGACTCAACAGCTCACCAAATACCATGAGTTTACATTCATGCAGCTGCTAAATACAGATTTGTTTTCCACTCTCACATATTGTGGGATGGCAGGAAGGTCAAATACCCAAAAATGTGTTCAAGAAGCACTATTTCAATGTAAACTGCACTCTGTATCACCTTCACAAGCAAGAGATGAAAATGAGGCACAATGATCTTGACCTTTAAAGCAACACCAGCATTTTTTTTTTTGTTCCTGTGTCTTGCATCACTCTCAAGTCCATGACAAGCAGATTGACACCACTCTTTTCACTATGCTTGCAGCAACAAGAAGAAAAAGGCAGAGCTCGCCTTTCACTAATTAGCTTAGCACAAACACTGGGAGTAAATGAGTAGGGTTAGCCTGCTTCTGCCTACAGTCATCAGATAAATGCTGCAACTCTAAATGATCCTGTGTTCTTGTTGTGACTCTTTTTTAAAATTTCCAAACCACCATGGACGTGCTTATAAGTAGGTCAACAAAACTCACCGGTCTTCTGTGGTCTAGTTTTGTGTGTGTTTCTTTCAAGAGTAACAGAAAGCGCTAGTCTAAAAGTCTAAAAATAGGGTAGTGTAGCACAATTCGGTTAAAAGAAAAAAGTTACAAGCACACAGGATCTTTTAGAGTTACTGAAGAGTTTATCTGATGACTGTAGGCAAAAGCAGGCTCCCAGTGTTTGAGACAAAATAACTAACAGTGGGTGAGCTTTGTCTGTCTCTTTCTTGTTACTGGACACACAGTCAAAAAGATGGAGTCTACCTACCTGTCATAGGCTCAGGAGTGAGACAAAACATGAAAACAAAAAGAAAATTTTGTGTACCCCTTATACCTCTGAAATTTCATCAGTTCATCCTCAAGTCAGAACATGAGCCTCCATGACCTTGACCTTCAATTGTTTACCCCATGTTCAATTTTTTATAGCATTTTTCATATAAAAACATACAGCACTAATTATTTTACATGGACAAAAACAACCAAAGAACGTGCAAGACAATCATCAATAAAGCAAAGTTAAGTTCATTCTTACATCACAGTGAGCTTTTGTACAAAATCCGAAGAGAATTCTTTAAATGAACCCAGAGATATCTCGTCCTAGATAACTGGATAATGAAGCTATAGCTGTTGAGTTGATTTATATCTTATCAAAACGATGAGTAAAATGTCCCATGTCCTTCACAGATCTTCCACTACACCGGTGGTGCCGCCTACGTAGACAACAAGGGCCCCTTCAGGGACCGGCTGGAGTTCGTTGGCAACCCCTCCCGCCGTGACGGCTCCATCCTGCTGAAGAACCTGGAATTCACCGACAACGGCACCTTCACCTGCGACGCCAAGAACCCCCCTGACATAGTGGGCCGGCCCTCCAGCGTGCGTCTGCTGGTCTTTGAGAAGGGTGAGGCAGAAGAAGTCCTGCAGGGGTTCGTCACGAAAATCTAATTCAGAGTCTAGCGTCTGTGTCGTCTTACGCCTGTGTCTGCTTGTTAGCTTTCCTCGGGCCCATATGGCATGTTTTAGTGATTTTTTGTCATCAGGAGCCAACTGTTTTCAATTGTTGTCATAATTGTCCCAAACTCTCAGATTAATCTTAATCTTCTACAGCAACTGCGGCCTTGTTAGAATTCCCCACACTTCTTCTTAAATGAAATCAATTACAATTTTATCTCTTTTTTTTCCCATTTGAGATTGCTATCACTTCCTCTCTTTTGCTTCTTTTCTCCCTCTCCATCATGCTATCTTATCCCATTTCCCCCCATCCTTCCCCCTTTTTATCATCTTGTCCCCTCCCCCATTGTCCCCACTTCTCTGTATCTGCTCTCACCTTGAGGCTCCGTCCACACATAGGCAGGTATTTTTGAAAACACAGCTTTTGTCCCTCAGTCTACATGTAATCTGGGCTTCAGGTCACTGAACGACTGCTGCCAGAGTGAAGATTTCCTAAAACTCCTTCATGGGTGTTGCAGTGTTAACCGGGAAAACAGCATTTTGGGCCGAAAACGCAACAACCTGCCTCGTCTTCTCAGGGTTGTTGTCAGCATTTGCATCATTCTGTCCAAGCAACCCGGCCCACTCCCTACACTAGTCTGAAAAATTCTGAAAATGTGAGGTAGAAAAAAAAATGTTTTTATCATTACATCCATGCAATCCCCAAAACAATTTAGACTGAGAATTGACTTCTTGCTTGATCTGATGCCTGAAATCCATTGTTAGTCAGTATTTAAACAAGGTTATGAGTAAATTGAGAAACCAGTGTTGGAAAATGTTACATCCAGAGGAGTGTAACTAATTATTTTTGTCAATTTGCGTCAACAACCTTTTTTCTTCTGATGAAAACTAGACAGTTACTAATAAAAACAAGTGCACAAAACTAAAACTAAATTAACTATAGTATTATTGTTTTGTCAACACATAAAATGAAGAACTGAAGCCACTGTTGCATAAATTGTGTTAGTTTTGCTAGTTCCCGACATTGTTACATGCTGATGAAGAACATCTATGCATCTTCATGTAGACAAAGATATTTTTTATTCATCAGCCACTTTAACCCTCTACCACCCTTCTCTTTGGATTGACAGTCCGCCCCCCCCTTTTTTCCTAAATGTAATTTCATTAATTAATTAATTTTAATTTTGTTTATATACTTATAATAGCTTTTAAGGTATGTATTAATTAATTTATCTTATTTAGATGTGTTTTTATTTCATTTAATTTGTCCTAGGTACACTTTACTCACTTATTCTCTGTAAAGCTTAGAATTACTCTCTTTTCTTTTACTCAAAATGTATTTTATTACTTTCCAGTGTTTAATTGGCACTCTTTAATTCATCAGTTCTAATGCAGAAACTTGTATTGGTATATATATTTGTTTTTCTTTTGTTTTCTTTTTACTTCTTGTCCTTTGTGAGCATTTTTTGTTTAATTGGTTGTCATTGAAAATTTATGATTTCCTTTATTATTTTTTACAGATTTACATGGCACAGAGACTTTGTGCCATAATTTTATTTATCAGTTTGATAAAAGAAAACGAAAAGTGGGGAGAAATGCTCACTGTTATGTGTATGTATTCTGTTTTCACCTGCTCTCTTCCCTAATTTACAAAAAAAAAAAAAAAAAAGTTTTCAAAAACATCTGGACCAGTGTTTCCATAGTTACCTTGAAAAAGTAATCTGACAGCTTATCTACTTTATTAGTTACATTCCATAATTTATCAATGTATAGCTGGGCTTCACGTGACATCACATTGTCGCATAGCGACAGCGTGCAATTCAGATGGAGGGCAGGAGGTAAAGTAACGTTAGAACTTGTGGTGATAAGCAATCAAGATGCCAATGTTTTGTGTTGTTTACGGGCGCTTTAAGTATATCACAAATTAATGTCCTTGTGTTCTTTGACTGTTGGGCTAATGTCGCCATTAAGATTTGTTGCGTGTTTGTTTCCATGGTTTGTGTACATCATAGCCGCAACTGCTAGCTGCTAGCACCTTAACACATAAAAAAGAAGAAAGACTCACCCTTGCGAAGACCAAACAATAACCATCCTGTAGTAGTTTGGTACCGAGGTTGTGGACCCACCCGCTGATGAAAAAGTTGTATGCCTCCATACTTTTGTAGGCTTTCATCTGCTGTTTGGTGTGGTACGACGTTTGAAGAACCAGATAGTTTGCGATGTCGATAGCCTCAATTGCCGGTAAATCTTTTGTCTCTGCCGAAAACTCGCTCATCTTCATGAGATATGGATCACGCCCACCGTATCTGTTGATTAACTACTTATATCTATTTCTTGAAACTGGATCTAGATCAGCACAATACGAACTTTCGCCAGTCTTCTTCATAGACTCCGTGTTTACTTCCTGCCCTCCATCTGAAACCACGCCCTCTTCATACGTCATAATAATCATGTGACTGAAACCCTCCTATTGAGAGTCAACCAGGTTTAAGGTAACTGCCTGGCTAATTTCTTTGACTCTCTCTCTTGCTGGTTTTGCACCAAAGTCCAGATTTTGGTGTTTGAGTGATGGGGGACCTCGTGTATTAGATGCAGCTGCATGCTTCACTGACTGCGTTGTGTTACAACTCTATTGTCATCCTTAGTTAACACAAACTCAAAATAGTGACCGTATTCCCTGCTATAAACACGCATCTCTCCTGACTCCATTGTTGTTTATGTTTGTACCACGACACAAATGCACTCCTCTTAATGCTGAAAAAGTGAGTTGTCGCATACGTGACGTCACTCCACAACATGCAAAAATAAAGCAAATATATCTTTTTACTGAGGAAAATGACTAAATAGTAACGCACTGTGACCTGGATAAGAAACTTGCATCTGATTACTAGTTTGGAAATAGTAGCGTGGTAGTGCTTGTTATTGATACAAAGGAAGATATTCGTTGCATCACTTGTCTGGACAGGATTTTTTTATAAACCGGAGAGGACAAAACAAAATCTGTCCTGTTCTGTGCTGCACCTACCCACTTCATCTTCCATTCAACCTTTACTTTACCTTTGCTCTATTTCCCACTTTAATCATTTTTTTCCTTTTTTTTCTCCGTTCTGTCTTTACCTTACCTTTCATCTCCATTTCTTCCCTTTGTTTGAATATTACCAGTCTCCCCGTCAAACCCTCCTCAGCCTCTTTCTGTCACGTCCTCGCCTCTCACTCTTTGGTCTTTTTTACCCTCATGTTCTCTCCTGCGCCCCGCAGTGCCCATCCAGGCCGGCGTGATCACGGGAGCCATCATCGGGGTGGTGCTGGGCCTGCTGGTTCTCATTGTGGTCATCTACTACCTGATGAGGTTCCTGGTGGCGCGCCGCGTCTTCAGCCTTAGCGTCAGGTCAGTGGCCGGCCTGTGGCCTTTGGCGCTCTGCCAGGCCGGTCTGTGCCAGGGACGGGAGCAGAAGCCAGAGCCCATCCCTGGCACTGACACCTGCGTGGCCAAGCTGGCATAGCGGCAGCGTCACGATGTGATTTGGTCAGGTGTTTAGATTTGGGGGTAGTCAGCTGGAAAGAGATGGATAATTATCTCTTATTTAATCTGAAACCAGAGCAGGAAGGAGAAAACGGCAGTTATTAAAGTGTTGGAGAGAAGGCTGTCAGAAGATTGAAGATTTTAATCGCTGTATATTTGATACTTTATTATGATTAATCAGGTTGCTGCTATTTTGCACAAACTGTTTTAAGTCCATCACAAGTACAAAGTAACATCTTGGTTCAAGCAGCAAAAACATGCCAAAAATTTTCAGTATGAATCTGACATTTTTAATTTACTTTTAAGATGGTGCTACAATTATTTTACTGACACTAGATGTAACCTGGCACAGCAGATGGACTATACGATATACTGTCACTATTCCATCAGGTAAGAGCTCAGAGAAAGTGATTGGGGAGGGCAGAACCTTTCAGAAACATATCCAGCAGGGGATTGGAAGATTGTTCTGTCAATCACATAGTAGTAGGTGGGAGCTCCTTCTGCACCATGAAGGACAAAGCATAACCATTTCTTAGAACAGGCTATCGCCAAAACATGTTTGTAGTGAAAAGAAGATATCCTAAAACTGCTCCTGAAGCTGTTAGCATCAGTGCTAATCCCCGTACATTAATTTCCTGTGGTGATCATGCTTGTAGCACCCACCTCTAACTGGTCCATGCTGTTTTGGGCCCCCTAAAATCATTGGATTTTTGCAAAATTGATCTGTCTGATCACAGAGACTGAATCAGGTGGATCCAGCAGCTGCCCAAAGTTACACAAGTCAATTTTGAGCCTGATTTTGAGCCCAATTTGTCCCTCAGTCTGATTCACCCGAGGCTTAACAGAGCACATGTAGGCTGATTATTAAATTCTGTTTTATTCCTGTTGGCACATTGGAAGATAATCAGTAAAAAGGATGATGTTGTTATTAGTTTTCCTCTCTAGATCAACCCAAACAAAAACAGATGTTTAGACTCAGCTGAGCGTGATCCTCTGCACCCGGTAGTTGTGACAACATTAGCTTAGCAGGAGATAAATAATGTAACTTTCTTCAAGCCAAAGTTAATGAAAACGGCTAAAGGGGAAGGTGAAATGGGAAATGTTTGATATCACAAGGTGAATCATCCTGATGGTGTGTCTACCATCCTGTCTGAAGGTTTTGTATTCAGAGAAATGACATTCAAAGGAGTAGTGTTGTCCTTATTTCCATGTTAAATCAGGGAGACACTTGGGTGAGTGGTATCCAGCTCCAGAAGAGTTATGACGGCTTAACTTTGTTGTACACAAAAATAGCATGGATTATAGTGATTAAAAATACGTCTTTAAAATCTGACAGCCCGACTCCAAACAGTGCTTCAAAGATCTAAAGGAAGTGATTTAGCATACTGAAGCGAGGGTTTCTGAGAGGATAATCCACTAGATCATGAAGATGATATATCCGTCATCTTGCTGATACCTATCCTGTCTTATGAGATCATAACACATCCTCCACCCGGGGGCTGTGTTTGAGACAGGGCCCGTAGATTAGGTTGATGTTCTCTTTATGATGGCTGCCAGGCAGTGCTGCCCTGTGACCACTGGAGGGAGAGATAGATTCGACATCCTGACATTGTCTTTCTTTTGTCCCCTCCAGCAAACATGGCAAGAAAAAGAAAGAGGGATCACAGCAGAGACAGGCAAGTTACCTCCTCTCTTTCCTTCCTTCGCACTTCCCTCCTCTTCCTCCCTCCTCCCCTTCCTCACACCCTCCATGACATAAACACCAAACGCAACAGTTTCGTCTCCTGTCAGGCACGGCGTTAAAAAGCAAAGTGATGTCTTCTTTCTCTGAAGAGATTACAATAGCATTGAACGTTGGGATCTTTGTAAGGCTCAGGAAGCGCGTTGTCAGAAGGAATATTCATCCATTTTGAAGCCGTGTGGCTCCACAATAGCACACATCAGACATGACAGCGCAGAACGGCACAGTTTCATAATCGCATTCCCTCAATGCCAGTCCAGGCAGCTCAGACATGTCCGCACGCTTAGCCGGCTCCTCTTCAGACTGACATATCAACAACAACATAAGACACAAGTCAAACACGGCCACAACACTGTAGAAAATCAATTTTGTGGGTAGTGAAAAATTAACAATGCAAATTGTTTAGATAAGGGTTGGGAAACAGATGGTCCGGGGGCCAGATGTGGCCCTCCGCCTCACTCAATGCCCCGCCAGTCATTGAAAAAAAAGCAACAACCTTCAAGCAAGAGGAAAGCATGACAAAAGTCTACCAAATGTAACACAAAACACGCACATTTGGAAGTATTTCTGTATAATCTAGAGCAGTGTTTCTCAACCAGGGGTCTGTGGTGTGATTGGATGGGGTCCTTATAAATTAAATATATTTAAAAAAGATCCTAAGACTATAAAAATAGTTTTGTTTTGCTCAAATATCACTGAGACCTTCATCTACCTAAACTATGGTGGGTAACAAGACTTTTTTCTCTAATTGCATGTTTCACAAGTGTTTATTAAAGTTTGCGTCATACAAACTTAACACAATATGCATTATTTAAAAAATGTGAGCCCCTACTCATTGGTGTGGGCATACACCATTCATTTTTTACTATTGATTTTATTGTGAATCATCTGTAGAAAGGTGTTGTGTGGAAACTCATTAACTTGCAAGGTCGAGGTTAGCACTTGACATCTTGTTGCCAGTGAGTTACTGTAAAATTTACATTAACCTTCTCCTGCTCAAAAATGACATCTTCATAAAGAAAGTCTATCTCTGCAACCACAATGTCTATATGAATTATTTTGGTGTCATAATAAAAGTAACACTTGAGAGATTTGTCCAGATGTGTAATTATCAGTATATGTGCTACTGGGACAGAGTAAATGAAGATAGAAGGCTGAATAATTTGAAATAATAATTTCCTTGCCTAAACCCCCCCCCCCAATTTGTATGGTGATTATCTCTTGGAAATAATGCTGGAGTGGCTGTGAAACTCTAAAAATGAAAAATGTAATATTTTAACATCATCTCTGCAAGGACTTTTGTTATAAAGTGATGCAGAGCAAAATTAGAGAGGTTTTATGACAGTGTGGTGAAGCAAGGACTTTGAATAAGAGCGTGTGCAAGCATTCTCAAAATTGGGTACTTTGGGGCTGAAAAGATTAACCTTTTTACAGTGTATATTGTAGTTGTTTAATTTGGGTATGTGTAGATTGTTCCCTCAGATTTATTGAATATGCTTTAGGTTGTTTTTAGAGCTCAGTAACAGTCTCTAAGCTGTTAAGATTCTCAACATGAGGAGCTTTAAACTCTTGCTGTTCCCACTCGCTGTCTCTCCAGTGGCCCCTCCATCCTCCTTCAGCTCCCTCTGGGGGGGTCCAAACGGCCACGGTGTGTGGAAACAGCCACAAGGCAGATATGAAAAAAACCGAAGAGGCCGTGTCACAGCCCTAATGCTGTTGCGGTACTGAACGGAGGCTGTGATTTGCTCACAGTGGGGAGATGGACGGGAGCTACTGATTTGGCTCACTGGGAGTCAAATGAAAATCACTGGGCCTATTATGATCTCGGCTGTTATCAGTGGTTTTGCGCTGCTGCACGCCCAAGGATCTGGGGTATTTTCTTCTTCTCTCTGTTCCTCATGGGAGTGCGATAGCCTAAAGAGGTGGATTAATCAGACGTTTTGGTGGCTTGTATTCTTTAGTGAATACAAGGCACCGGGGCAAGTTCTGTTTGATTACTCCGTGGTAATGCGGGGGCTGGGTGGTTGCGGGGGTGCATTGTAATCGACTGTTCGCCTTGCATGCTGATAATGGGTGAAAAAATGGGGAGTCAAGGGACTTAAGTTCAAGGCTTTTTTTCTAAATCAAAAATCAGCTTTGAAATGAGGGACGCTCTGAAGTTATCAGAAGGAGGAGATCAAACGTGTCATTGTGACAGGGTGTTATTTAGCCGCAGGTACGAGCGAATGTTAAGATGAAGCCGTGGCGGTGGCTGCAGGCAGCTTCCAGAGGTAAGGAGAACGCCATTTTTGTCCCCTGTGGCTCAGACTGAGTGAGTCAGATCATTTAGTTCCGCTCAGCAATTAAGAGTCTGCTGTTTAGGGTATTATTCGAAACATGTCCGGATTTATCACTCAGCTAAACTTAAAAATATTTTGTTATACTTCCATGTTATTTGAATCTCACAGAAGAATTATTCAAAGCTTTTCTCCAACTGAAAGTGCCAACTTGATTCGTCATCTTCTTTTTTTAAAAATGCAAAGTTTCCATAACATGCAAAACAACATAGGATACCTGGCTTGTCTACAAATCCTCCATCATGAGAAACTCCCTCATCTCCCCATGTTACCTGCTCCACCTGATAGAAAAGTGTGCACAGGCTTTTAGGGGATATGCCACAACCCTCAGATCAGTTTTTGTTCAGCCCACAGATGGCCCCATTGAAAGGATATGCTAATGCCACAGTAAACCTTAGAGCACAGTTCTTGAAAGATGAAGCTGAACCCACTTTCAGATGGATTACGTGGGAATAGCACTCATTGATGCACCAATAGAGTAGGATCTTTTGGTGGAGGCAGTGTACGGAGTGGGGTGGCTGGAAAAAGTAGGCTCATCAGTTTTGGAGGCAATCTCATCGCAGTGATGTAGAGATGAAATTCTGTAACCATTCTGTAACTCCCATATCTCCACAGTCTAGGTCAGAGTTGGGCAACTTTGATTACAGAGAGGACCACAAGAATTCTTTTCAGTGCCTGATGGCAGCACTGAGAGGAAAAAAAGTATAAATGAACAAAATATAGGTACTAGCAGCTTCAAAAAAGGATTAAAACAACATTAATACATTTTAAGTCAAACACAGTTACAAATTCATGATCTTATGAGCATGACACAAACCTAAAGCCGATTCAAGCTTTTAATACAACACCGTTTTATACTATTACTTAAAGGTACTGTGAGGAGTTTCTAAGTCATTGCAAAAAAGTCTCACTTTTAGATATATGCCTGATCGAAATACACACTTTAAGATGAGTTTTATAGCATCAAAATAGGTTATCTATAAATGCTATTCCTTAGCTAAGTGGTCGGGTCGGACAGCCGGCTACAAAACTACAATACTAAGTTTTCCAAAAATTGCTTGTTGTCACACATCAAAAACTACCACTGCGTAACTAGAAAGAGATACATTACCTCGTCGCTTTGCATCCTGTAAGTTGTTGAAAAAAGAAGTTGTAAAGCAATGCAGAGTTCTGAGGAGGGTCCAGTCTACAACACAACAAACACACGCTTTGGCTTGGGTAACATCTTTTGGTGCGTTCCAGTTGTAGTCAGAAGTAGGAATTTCTGAGTTCCGAGTAGGAAACTGCAACTGGAACACCTCCCGAAGTCTGAATTTCCTACTGGGAACTCGGTGAAACCTCACCACCCCTGAGTTGACAATCGAAGATGGATGCCCCCAGTGTGAACAGTTTTTTAGCTCCTGTAATAATCCATTTATTTGCACTTCTGACTGGGGTGTGTCGCTCTAGATCAGCTGTATACATAGTATTGTTAGACTTATATTTACAAAAATGCTGCCATAGTGATAATCACATTCTTCATGTGATATTTGTGAACAACAGCACAGGGCGTTCTAACAACAGCTAACAATAGCCTGGTAGATGGCCATGTTTTTTTCAGACTTCAACTGGAACGCCGATAAGTCGGAGATGATGTCACGCCCATTTCCGAGGTTACTGGAACACAGCATTACGACAGTTGCTGCATGCGCTTATGTGTAGCAGAGTCTTTGTGTCGCCGGTAATAGATTCTCCTCACAGTCCCTTTTATATAATTTTAGAATGCCTCATAAAAGACATTTAGAGATAGAAAAATTAAAAAGTAAGGTTTTAAATGACAACAAAACAAAGCATGTACCACCAATCTGAGGTTAGTAGAAATGTCCTATCATCCAGCCCAATTTGTGCATTATGTAGTACAGGACACACAAGATGAATCATATTAAGCAGTTGTTTGTTGGGTTTTTAAGAGGAAGGGATTATTGGCGGGCCTCATTGAGTGAGGTAAAAGGCCACATGTGGCCCCTGGGCTGCCAGTTGCCCACCCTTGGTCCAGCACCAAACTCTTACCTGCAAAAGGACAAGGACAAAAGGCTGATCAGAAGCTTGATTCACAGCCCCGCCCTCCTTAGATGTGCTTCAATATCATGCCTCTGTTACCACCTCTGGAGACGGAACAAAGTGGGGATTAACTTGTTCCCCCCATTCTGTCTCAAAGATGTTTCCAGTGGAGATGAAACGTCACAGAGAGGTAAATATTATGTCTTAAAACTGCAGTATGAACTGGACAAACTCCAGCATCCTTCTTGCTGTTAGGCATACTGCTGTGCCACCCTGCATCGTTACAGCAAAGAAATGATAAACAACACACTCATTTTCTTGCTTTGTGTGCAACAATTAAAATATGTACTATATATATATTTAAAGTGTCAGTTCCCGCCTTTCTCTTTATAAGCACAGTGTGTAAATTCAGCCACCAGAAGGCTCTCAATCAAAACAAAAACAGAAGAGGGAAGCGGGGGATCGTGGTAGTTAGACCACACTTGTTGGTGTTACTGACGGAGCGTGTGTGGCAGAATGTGCTGCAGATGGGAGGCAATAATTGAGAGGCATCTCAAATAAGTGGGACAAAACATGGGAAACAGAAACAGACAACAGCCTTTGGTCACAGTCATAGCTTCCTCATGTTGTAGTCTGACATAACATCCAGTATTTCTATGGTAACAGTTAACAAGTAGAGACTGTTGTGGAGAGAAGACACAATCCTAATCAGCTGAAAAAAATGGTGGCTTTATTTGGCTTTGAAAGTAGTTTGAAATATTTGATCAGATGTTTGTTTTCAACCAACCATGCACAAAACAGGGATAATGTTGGGGTTAGATTTGGACACTTTTATGAAAAACTTCTAGACACTCTACCTTTCAAGAACCCCACTTGAAAACCAATTGGCAGTGGGCCGACACGTCACCAGCTCAGACCTGGAGGGGGATCCTGGAGGGCCGAACCTCAAACATGAGCGCTCCTACTCGCCTCCCCGGAGCCCCCTCTTCCTCCCTCTGTCTTCTTCTTCCCTTTCGACTGTCGTGTGATTGTCAGGTTACTCTTGAGCTGCAGTCAGTTGCTCTCAAGTGCCTGCGGCGGGTGACAGTGCATATATGAATAAATAACTCGCCGCCAAAAGGACAGCGAAATATTTGACAATGTTGTCATTTACAGTTACTTTCCTGCAAATCTTGGCTGGAGAAAAAAAGGAAAAATAGAACTGCACTGCCTCTATATCCAAGCTCAAAGTCCCTTTTTTTTCTTATATAGCGTTTTATTTCATCACTGGGAGCTGATTTCTCTCGCCTAACTCCATATCACACACAGGTATTAGGAAATTAACTCCTTATCCCCAGTGAAGTTAGGACACAAATGTGCAGAGATCTGATAAAAAACAAGGAGAAACACTTTCAGGGAGAGTAAATGGCATGGATGCTTGTTTTTAAGGCTTTATTTGGATTTGATTAAGCTGGAAATCTTATTTTCTTCCCTTTTTTCAGTGCAAGAGAGCTGCACTGTTACATACTGTCATTGAGGAAAAAATGAATAAATAAACAAAGAGAAAGGAAAATTTAAAGCTTAGAAAAAAGGAAAATACCAAAAATGTGGTAAATTTGGAATTTTAACTCCAAACAATTTAATGAGCATGCCATAAAACTGAAGCTAATTTAAACATCTTTTTCATGCAATAAAAAAGTGAATTTTTACTAGCACAAATATATTACCTTTACCACTAAGTATAGCTTTTACTTATGCTTTATATGTTTTAATGCCTCATAAAAGATATTTAAAGAAAGCAAAGTACATTCTTATATGACTTTTAAAAAGCAAAGCATGAACCAGCAATCCAATGTTAGTAGCAATATTTTATCATCCATCCTAATTTGTAAATTATGTTGTACCGTTACTCATGATAAATCATATTTAGCAGTTGTTTTGTTTTTTTTGTATTTTTTTCTTAATATTTTTAAATGTGTTTTCCTTTTATTAGGCATGATTAGAGGGCTGCATTGAGTGAGGTGAGGAGCCATATGTGGCCCCTGAGCCTCCAGTTTCCCACCCCTGGTCAAGAACAAACTAGAACAAGCTCCTCCTCCTTAGCTAAGCCCCGCCCTCCTTAGTTACTGTTACTGTGCTACGGCCACACCGGACGTGAATTGGCGAATTTTAACGCGCGTAAAGCCTGTAACGCGCCGCGCTTAACGCCCGAAGCTGGACGCTGGACATTTTGACAAGCTGTGGGACAACGCGCGTCTGGGCGCATGCGCAGAAGAGAGCCGGAGCCGGTCGGACTCAGTGATGACCCGTGCAGGCAAATCCAGCTGGAAACGAATATTTACAGAACTTACCTGCAAAACCTGTCTCCTCAGCAACTTTCACCCAAGCCTGCTCCTTTTGTTCCAGTCTCTGTAGAGGACACACGCCGAGTAGTTTAGCTCCGGATGATAGCAAACAGCGCAAATAAACCTCTCCTCCATCTTTGAGAGGGGGTTTAAGCAGGAGCAGGAGGCCGGGGCGTCACACATCATTAAATCAAACCTGTCTCCTCAGCGACTTTCACCCAAGCCTGCTCCTTTTTGTTCTGGTCTCTGTAGAGTATACACGCCGAATAGTATAGCTCCGAATGCTAGCAAACATCGCCGATAAACCTCTCCTCCATCTTTGAGAGGGGCTTGAGCGGGAGCAGGGGGCCGCAGAGCGTCACACGTCATCAAATCAATGACGTCGGGGGGGAATGTCATCGCTGATTGGCTGCCGCGCCGTGAACTGGCGTCGAAAGTTCAATATTTTCAACTCGAGCGTCGAGGCGTTTGGGGTGTCAAAACGCCTCGACGCTCCAAACGCGCCGTGCCAAACGCGTTCAACGCTCTAAACGCGCAGCGCCAAACGCGTCCAATGCGCCGCCCGGGGCGAATTTGCGTCAAGACGCGTGTTTGCATAGACTTTGCATGTAATCTCGACGCGCGTCCAGGCGAATTCGCGTCTGGAGTGGCCGTAGCATTAGACTGTTGCTGCTGTCCTCTCTCAAATAGAAACTATTGAAAATTATTTACATTCAGACCAGGTTTATTTCATATTTCATTTATTGATTCTTTTTTTTTAATTTTAGCCCAAGTGAAAGAATAAAGACAAAATAACAGTAGGGTGTGTTAAAAAAAACAAAACCTTTATAATTATTTCAAAATAATTCAATTATAACTGCATTGATTTGGACTCTTCCTACACAGAACAGCTTTGTTCGCTCACTCATTCACTCACTCACTCTCTATTCCCTATATGTTGTTAATGAAATAGTGAACTACATAAGGAACAACCGAACGAAATTTCGGACACTACACTGAAATTTTCCAAAAATCATTGCGTTAGTAAATGCGCCGGATGTTCCTGTAGTGCAAGTGGATGTGCCAAGCATCACATAAACAAACCGGGCACTAAGGAGGATAACAATGGTTGTATAGATGACAATCAATTGTTGAAATGTCAGTAGTTTGGAAGTTTGTCATCTACGGATTTGTGTGTCGATTGCGAGCTGTAACGGCCCATGACAGTTCACAAGCTAACTACAGCTACTTAGAGCAAGCTAGCAAAGTAACGGTTGGTTGTAGTTAGCTTGCAAGCTATGAGTTCGCACCACTATAAAGTTGCTCAAACTGTGAAGTTTACAAAACAAAAATGGTTCCCGTTGTTGTTTGGATGCTAATAGCACAATGGCTGCTTCTTCAGGCACAGGCAGAGGCGTTACTTAAAGCTATGGTCTACGATTTGGAAGCTTTGTACATTTTAATAACACCGTTTATAAGGCTGTTATGGTCCGATGGTCCTATCTACACAGTATAAAGACCAAAAAGAACGAAAAAAATCCACTCAGTATATCCGCTGAAAAGCTGCATACTAGCTGACCAATCAAGCCTAGAAGCCTGTAAGGTTCAATTGATCCGTGAGTTGGTCCGTGAGTCCATCCAATCCCCTGTCTCCCTCACTACGCAGCGTCATGCGTAGTGCGTCATGGTCCCGCCTCCTCCCCTCTACCTCCGGTGAGCAGCTAGCAGCGTTAGCTACTGAACTATCATGGAGCCGGAAAAGCCTAGCGCCGAAACCGGGAAGCCGCTTCCCTCTCCCGCGGGGCCCAACGGAGCTCTGCCCGCGGGTCGAGGCCTGTTAGCGGGCTAACGGCTAACGAATGGCCTCAGCTGGCCGTCAGACCTTCAGCATCGACCGTTTCGCCCCTGGTTGATCAGGTAATGGCTTTGTTTACTACAGTGGGAGATGTCTGCTGAATAACTCTGGTTAGTCTGTGCCTGGCCTGGCTAATGACTTGTAGCGGAGCAGGTTAACCTGTTAGCCGCTAATCGTTAGCACTGTAAGCTGAGCTGGGAAGGACAGGCCGAGAAAGATAAATCCTCCCCCACAATCGGCTCCGCTCTGGCGGCGCCAGACCCGCATTGCCGCCGGTCCAATTGAAATGGCTACCGCTGTGTGTTACAAGGGGGATGTCTGTCGTGTTTGATACTTTCAGTTGAGCTGAGCTGTTTTTGATTGAGTTTGCTGCTGAAATATTATGCTAGTCGCTCGTAGCTCAGTCCGAGGGGGCTTATATGAGGCGCCACGAGCTGGGGGCGGGATCATGGAACACGGAGGGGAGAGGTGAGGGAAGGGGGGCAGGCTGCGGTTTCAAATCGTAGACCACAGCTTTAACCCTTTAACTCCCATCTCAACTGTTTGGCAGAGGTCAAGAAATCCAGGAATACTTAATGTGTTAAAAAGTCATCGTTTTCTGATTTCTGATTGGTTGCTCAGTTAACCAATCACGGTCAGCTGGCTGGTGGCTAAAAGGCTGTGGGGTTCTGAGTAAGGTTAGGTGCAGAAGATGTACATGGAGCTCTGACTTTTCAGCCTCGACATTAGTGCAAAGAGTAGATTTATGTTGCTGTTTGAAGCCAAAGAGCAGGACTGGGATGAATTTTCCTTGCTGAATCTACAGTTCTTAAAATTAAAACTGGGTCCAAAACTGAAATGCTGACTCAAAGTTTCGACTACGTTGTCATTCACAGTCACTCCACAGCAAATCCAGTCCCCAGAAAGGAGGCAAAATAAAGCTGCGCCGCTTCTCCATCCAAGCTCAAAATCCCTTCTCTTTTTATTTTTATTTATGTCCTCCCTCTGAGCTGATTCCTCTCTTGAAGCTACACCGCACACGGAGGACTCGGGGGATTTTACAGTGTGCTCATAAGTGGTTGTTTGATCAAATAGCCCTTATTAGGAGGCTCTGCTGACACAACACAATTTTGTATCAGACGCACCATCTTTCCGTTTGCTGGCCTTGCACTACAAATCTCCAAAAAAAAAGGAAGAGGGGGGAGGTTTGTGGGTGAGGGAGTGGGGGAGACAGTGAGACAAAAGAACCCTGTGGTGTGTGCTACTCCCCATTAGGTGGAGTTGTGGGAGAGGAGTTTACCCCGCAGCCACACCAGCTCACAACACACGTACTGTACTGGAATGATAATTGAGTGCACTTGGTATCGATCTCAGCCTCGCACACGCACACACAACCCACCCATTCTTCTCTCCGTCCCTCGATTGCCTCCCTCCCTCCCTCTCCTTCCCTTCACTTGCTCCCTCTGTCTCTAGCTCCCTCATTCACATTCCTTTTATCCCCTCCCTTGTCTCCCACCCTTCACTTGCATCTTCCTCCTCGCCTCTCTGTCTCTGACTTCCTCGCTGACCATGAGAAGCATCTATCTGTCTGTAATCCCCCCCACTCCTCCCCTTCTCCCCTTCTCCCCTCTCCTCTTTCGCTCCGTCGATCCTCCCTCCTTCATCGCCCCTCTCTTTTCCAGTTTCCCCTTTCTCGTGTGTTTTGGGTTCTGATCAGCTTCTGTTCTGGACAGTAAATCACTACTTTGCATCAGGGCTGGGCAATATATAGAGAGTTTGGGGTATATTAGTATTTTCCAGTGACACCTTGTTTATTGTTACAGTAAATGTTGACTAGAGCAATATCTTTTCATGAAATCTCTTTTTATAAAACATTTTGGAATGTATTATAAAGTTTTGCAGATGCAGCCACTTCAATATTCCCCTCCAAGCCACAAGCCAGCCAAGTTCAATCCAGTTTCCAGCCAACTTCCAGCCACGAGGACTATAAAAAATAATTTAGTTAATGTACATTGTGGCATTTTCCATGCTAAGCAGAACTTTCATTAATATATCCTCAATCAATCAATCAAACTTTATTTGTATAGAACTTTATACAAAACATTTGTAGCACAAAGTGCTTCACATAAGAAATAAAAAAGTAGTAAATTGTGTACAATGGAAATTTAAGACCCTACCCACCCTCACAATTCACATACAACACACATTAGTTTTAATCAAACCCAAAGACATAAATAAGAAATTTTAAACAGAAAGCAGAACTAAAGGACCGAGGAAGACTGAGGAAACGCCATCTTTGATTAAAAATGAGGAAACACAGGAGCTTATACTTAAATTATAATTGAAAATCATCAGAAATTAGATTAAAATAATTTAGGGAAAGGAAGGAATATGGTAAAGTGAGATAACCTAAAACCAGACGTGTCAAAAAAAGCAGCTAAAAATAGGATGTTGAAAAGAAAAGCAGTTAACAGAGAATAGATTTCCAAATAATAAATGAATAAATAAAAAGGTTATAAGAATAACTATAATCAGCTAAAAGCTAGACTTAAAAGGTAGGTCTTGAGTTTGCTTTTAAAAATATAAAGGGTAGCTGCTGCTCTTGATTTTTCATTTTGAAATGGAAACAGAAAGGGTCATGTTTATCTTAAAATCGTGCAGAATTTCATAGCAACCATTAAGTGTGGGCAGGGCGGAGTGCTTTTTCTTCATTGGCCTGCTAAGACTTTGCCAAGGAATCAGGGAAAAATTAAAGTCCAGCTGCATGCTGCACTTATTATACTGTTTATTCACAGTGAAAACCATGTGATAATTTATGATGCTTTATAACAGTATTATATTCCAATAGCCAAACATGGGAGTAAAAATCCATATTTTAACTTTAATTAAACATTAATTTATTCTTTCAATTTAGAGTGGAGCCATTTGCAGGGCCACATAGAGACGAACAGTCACTCACGCTCACATGCTCACACCTGTTCCATGGGGAAATTAAGAGTACTTAACATACATGTTCGAATATAAACTAAAGAAAGCAGCAGTTCATTAGAGCGCCTGGAGTCGTGTCCTACCTGATCCACCATTTGACGCAACTCGACTGCCCACTTCTTGCTTGAAAACAACAACAGGGAGTACACCTTTAGAAAATGGCAGAATTGAAAATAAAGACAGCAGGATTATTTTTATAATCCCATATACCTGCACTGTTAAAGCAACAACGATGCCGTTCAGTGTCATCTATTGGATCAAATGTATGACTGAACAATTGTGAATTTTCACCGTTAAAGAGACTGTGAGGAGTTTCTAAGTAATTACAAAACAGTCTCACTTTTAGATATATGCCTGATGGAAATACACACTTTAAGATGAGTTTTAGAGCATCAGAATAGGTTATCTATAAATGCTATTCCTTAGCTTCGCGGTCGGGTCGAACAAGGCTGGACTGGCCTGGATACTCAACTTCGGGAACAAGAAAATTAAAACTATAGCAAATTTATACTATTCAGACACGTCTTAGAGCACCGAGCTGTAAGTAGCGATATATAGCCGGCTACAAAACTACAATACTAAGTTTTCCAAAAATTGCTTGTTGTCACAAATCAAAAACTACCGCTACGTAACTAGAAAGAGATACATTACCCCGTTGTTCTGCATCCTGTAAGTTGTTGAAAAAAGAAGTTGTAAGGCAATGCAGATTTCTGAGGAAGGTCCAAGCTGCATTTATCACAACATACACACGCTTTGGCTTCAGTCACGTCTTTTGGTGCGTCCCAGTTGTAGTCAGAAGTAGGAATTTCCGAGTTCTGAGTAGGAAACTGCAGCTGGAACGTCGAGTTGACAATGGAAGATGGATGCCCCCAGTGTGAACAGTTATTTAGCTCCTGTAATAATCCATTTATTAGCACTTCTGACTGGGGCGTGTCACTCTAGATCAGCTGTATACATAGTATTGTTAGACTTATATTTACAAAAATGCTGCCATAGTGATAATCACATTCTTCATGTGATATTTGTGAACAACAACCCAGGGCGTGCTAACAACAGCTAACAATAGCCTGGTAGATTGGCATGTTTTTTTCCGACTTCAACTGGAACACCGATAAGTCGGAGATGATGTCACTCCCAGTTCCGAGGTTACTGGAACGCAGCATTACAATAGTCGCCGCACGTGCTCATGGGTAGCAGAGTCTTAATGTTTCCGCAAATAGATTCTCCTCACAGCACCTTTAATGACACACACTTTAACTTTAAGGAAGAAATTCTGCTTGGTGTGGGAATATATTTAGATAACATAATGGCAATTGATTGATTGATACATGCAGTTTTTTACAGTGAAAATAGTGTGGAAAAACATCTGGGATTTCGCCCAGGCCTACTAGAGAGTCACATTTTTGTCATTCTCAACCATTTTTTAAATTTCTTTCCTGATGAAGATATCTTTGTATACATCATGTTTTGCCTCTTATATTGCCCAGCCCTATCCTGTTGTCCCTCCCACCCCTCCTCTCCTTTTCTCCTTTGCTTTGTCAATCTCCCCTCATCCCTTGCCTCTGTCCTTTCCAGTTTCTCTCCTCTCCCTCCTCAGGTCTTCAGGGTTCTGATCAGCTTCGGTTCCGGACAGAAAATCACTACCTCTCACCCTTCATCCACCCCTCAATCTCCCTCCTCACCTGTCACCATTTCCTCTCAGTATGCAGCAGGGGATGTGGCCACTTAACTACCTATCTACCTCTCCTTCTCTGAGCCGGTCCCTCCTGTTGGCCGCTGTGCCCACATCTCCTTTCAAGTGTGTGTAACAAGGAAGAGGGGGCTCGGCGGGCTCTGCCGTGTTTACGAGGCAGATCTGTCATTAGCGTGGGAGCCTTGCAGTACATAGCAGCCACAAAAAAAGGAGCTGTGTCGTGGGATGCATAATGGTAAACAATACAGTGATGAATGAGGGAGTGTAAGTATGATCGAAGGTAATGACACTGGATGGGCCGTGCAGCTGCCCCCGTCGAGCTGGACGGTATCCGCCTCGATTGCTGTCTTATCGGAGAGCGTGCTGTTTTTACTCACTGCATAATTAGAGATGATAAATGTTCTAATGCAATCAGCGGGGGTATTATTAGTCGGAGGTTCAGTGGGTTGCAGCAGCCTTCTGTGTACTCTCCACCATCCACTAACCTGATCTACAGGGGTGGTGTTCATCATTTAGAGGCCCCGGGTGAAGGGTATATGAGGCCCTTTGACATTCTTAGTAGTTTGAGCTTGTAAAGGAGTAGAGGTGTCCTGATACAACTTTTTCACCTCCGATACCATATGGATGTTGCAGCCTTGAGTATTGGCGAATCTCGATATCGATCCGATAAGATATAAGCAGGAATCATAAATACTTTTATTACTTATTTTGAAGTATAGACGGTAAGAAAAGGCATGATCAAGTGAGATTGGTCAAACGGATAACAGTAATCAGCAATAGTGGGTATGAAAAAAACTAACCCATGTGTTTTTAACCAATGGGTTCAATAAATTTTAACCTTAAACATAAAATAAAGTACAATGAAAGGAAAATAAATAACAAATAAATTAGAAGACCCTGAAAAGTAACCTCGATTAATCCAATAAAAACAAAAACATATACTTTCAAATCGTAAAAAAAAAACCCACTGTGTTTAATTTAAACATCAGCATATTCTAAAAGTGAAATAAATAAATAAAAAATAAATTAGAATGGACTGCTTGTATAGGTGTATTTTGTACGCAAGTCAAAGGGCCAGTTTACACGACAACGTTGTCACCAGAAGTGGAAAGGTGATGCACGTTTGAACGGATCCACGAGGACAGCTGAAAAAGCTGTAGAGTGCACGCTAGGCCGATAGTTGGCGATGTAAGTTTGTAGTGTCCTTGGCGAATATAACAGTGTGTCTCCTCTGAACAGAGTAGTGACGCAGCAAATCGACATTTTGTTGAAGAAGTAGCAGCACACGTTGCTCGGTAGTCGGCCATAGCTGTCGTAGTACAAATGATTCAGAGGAGTTTTGTCGTTCCAGTCTGCGCTTACATGAGAAAAGAACAAAACTAGTAACTGAGGTTCTGATATTAGCCATAAAGAATATAAAAGAAATAAATAGCCCATAAAATACAGAATAAGGATATTTACAATACTACCATAATGCAGGGCTGGCAAAATCCAAATAAAATCTAAATAATATATAAGGATGATATTCACAACAGAATCTCAATCATAATAACAACAAAAATGACACTTTTTATAACACTAACATAATCTAAGGCTAGTAGAATCTAAGTACAATTATAACAATATTTACAGCATTAACCTAAAATAAAACCTTAATAAAATAATGATACTATTTACAACATAAACCTAATCTAAAAACAGTAAACACTTGAGCACAGAGCTGCAGAATAAGTGGAGAAGGAATACATGTCACCGTATTCCCTCACGATGGCGATTCCTGTTTACAAGGCGACAAAAATGAAAATGTTTTCAAGACTTTTCAATCTGGAGCGAAAAAGTCTGGGCAACGTTCTTGCGTAAACCGAAGGCGCAAACGCAACAAAACTCATTCATTGTCGTGCAAATGGACCCTCAGTTTTCCTTTCTTAGCTGACAGGAGTGGGAACAAGTGTGGTCGTCTTCCTTTCTATGACCATCCTCTGTTAACCCAAGAGATGGATATGTGTGAAAATTTCACAAGATTTCTGAAATACTCAGACTTGCCTGTCAGGCATCAACAACCATCAAAGTTACTTTAATCACCTTTATTCTTATTTGAACTTCAGCGGGCCATCTTGACAATTTCAAGCCTAAATGCACTGAGTTGCTGCCATGGGGTTGGCTCATTAGTTGTGTTAGCAAGCAGCTGGGTTGACGTGTAATTGGAAAAGGCCACTCTGAGCGGGGCGGCCCACTCCTGGTCCATGCAGCTGTAACGGTGAATAACAAGCATGCTGGGCGTGAAGATTAGAGGCTGAAACGCTTCCTCGACTTGTCCTCCGTCGCTCTTTCAAACGGCGAGCTCGCCTCAGGTCAGCCAGTGGAGGAGTACAGAAAGTACACAGCGCACTGAAGAGCGTTTGGGTCTGTACGAGTGAACTTTGATCAAGCTCCTTCGGGGCATTATCGTGCACTTGTGCGATTCCCCGGCAGGTGAACTCGCAGGTTAATGCACCAGCACGCGGCTATTGTAAAGTTAAGTGTTACCTTGACCTTATCTCCTCTCTGTCCACTCCTTCCTCGTGGACTTGTGTTGTGCTCAAGTGAAGCCCTTCTCTGCTCCCTCCATCCCTCTCCCCCTCTCTTTCTGTCATAGGTTTCTCCTGAGAGATGTTTATTAGACACTGAACAGACATATGCAGCATGAGTGGGAGTGAATGGGTGATTATGTAAGGAGTTGTTGGATGAATATTTAAAGCTGATGTTGGCCCTTTTATAGAAATATCACATGAAGAGTCGAGGGAATCTATCTTTGACCATACTGCGAAAACCATATTGATTTATCTCCTCCACACAAAATCATTAATAATAGGATTTTTGAAGTGTTTAACTTCCAGGCAGATCATTTTAAATTTAAATCTTAAATCCAAATCATCCTAACAAGTCGGAAATCTCTTAATCACTTAGAAAGATACAAACAAAAAACAGTGGCACTTAGTAATGGCAACGAGGCATCAGAGGGTTATCAATGAAGTTGCGAAGTAGAAAATGATGAAGGCTTTAAGCTGGATTGGTTTTACTTGTGCCATGGCAGCTGTGCATTTCTGGTTTTCATTTCAGCGAGCATGTTGTCAAGTCAACTTCAGGACTGCAAGTAGCAGAAAATCTCAGGCACGTCGCACCAAAAATCTTAAGAATACACTGCAAAAACTCAGATCTAGGTGAGGTTATTTGTCCTATTTTGAGTCAAAAACTGGAGTTATTCTAAGCCACTAAAAATAAAGCTCGAGTTGCCAGTAAGTAAAACAATCTGCCTTTAAGACAAGACAAATTAAACTTAAAGAGTGTCGTATAAATATTATGTTTCCTTTTAAGAGCAGATTTTAAACTTAAATTCAAGACCCTTACTGAGTCTTACTTTGCTTGTTTCATTGGCAGATATTTTCTTATCACTACAAGCAGTTTAATGCCCTATTTTTGCCTTTTATTCCATGTATTTGTTTATTTGGACTTGCTAAGTCAATGTGGATTAGATTGAGTGTTTTTAGATATTTCTGACTTTAAAATAGACAAACACACATGCTGAGATCAAAGTTTTTGCAGTGTAAGAGGCTCACCTGTTGTTTCCTGAACATTTCTGAGCCAAAACAGACAGAAATGACAAATAAAGCACCTGTTTACCTTAAACCATCTGATATGTATGTCCACAACAGAAGAGCATCACAGAAAAGATAGAAACTGTCCAGTTAACTTGTCTGAGTTCTCAGAGTCAAAGCTAATTTTTCCAGGTCAGTTTTCAGTAAATCAGGTTCCTTGTGGGAAGGTTTACCGTCGCTCTTTGTTAACTTTTAACAGAAACTAGTTATTGTGGTGAAATATGTGGAGAGGTAGAGCTGTGACAGCAGGGAGACGCACTGAAGCCGCCGCAGGACTTTAATGCACCTGGTGCGAAAGCTGTGGCGACGAGATAAGCAAATAAAACGCTTCCAGTGTAAAACATGCGTGATGTTAGCAGTGCCAGCCTTCTGCTCACCCCACGGCTTATGTTCTGAGCTACTCTTAGGTCATACCAAGGTCAGACTACATTATTGTCTGTTAAAATGGTAACTGTGTCAGATTAGGTGGTCAAAAAGGGAAGTTAAATTGTGCATGACAGATGACAGACTACACGATTGTATCCAGCTTTACATCATGACCGGCGGGATGACCTTGAGGAAGGGCCGATGGGGGAGGCTATGGCCATAAATAACACGTAGAAATTTCTTTTGAGTATAAATCAATCTGTTATTTATCTATAGATACATCACAGATGTAAGAAAAAACTGATATAAGAGCAGTGTCATGCAGTATTGTGATGATTTTTGAAAGTTTGTAGAAATTTGAAATGTTTAACCAAGTTTAAGTTCAGCCTTTGGCCACTAGTTGGCGACAGATCTTCAGCCATTTCACAGTCAACAAGACATCCTCTGAGTACGACAGCATATTAGGACCACTTATAGAAATAAAAAATATGAATGAAAACTCTAAGCTTCAAGTTCATAAAGTCTTACATTTACAACTTTATAAACTCACTGAGCTACAGCCTTGTTTTCCTCCAAACGAGGAAAAAGTAACTTGCCAATGGTTCCTAAGCTGCCGAGTCAGCCATCATCAGCAGGGTATTGAGACCAAATGAATCTGTCTGGCTCGAAGGAAGCTCGTTTGGAGGAAAACGAGGTTGTAGCTAAAAGTCTTTATCACATTGATTAAAATGAGGGGTCGGGTTTGGAACTACTTTGATTAATGGACCTGAAAAATGAGTTTATCGCAAATAGTCAAGTTTATAAAGTCGCAAATTTACGACTTTATAACATAATTAATTTGCGACTTTATCAGTCATAAATTTGCGACTTTATAAACTTGAAATTTTCAAGTTTTTTCTTGAAAATTTCATTCATTTTTCATTATTTTTTAAATTTCTTTAAGTGACCCTTATGCTGCGTTCACACACTGCATATTCCATCATGATTCGCTCTGGCTAGTCCTCCATTGCAGTCTGTGTCACTCCACACAGCGCTGTGTGGCTGTACTGACCACCTAACTAAAGAGTTTGTTTACGTGCTTCCGCGCATGCGTAGTGCTCTCTGGAGCGCTGCTTCCACTTCCTCCTTTCTATGAGCTCCTCATCTGTAAATTCTGGTTTGAAACTGTAAAGACACCCATCATATTCAAAGTCCTCCTCCACAACATCTTCATCCGATAGATATTTGTCCATTTTGCACAAAACTGGAAGAAGAAAGTCGATTTGTAGCAGACCGTCTTCCTCTGAAACAATGAGCCGCACTGCGCATGCGCTTAGGCATGTAAACAAACCCGTCAGTTCAGAGGTCGGCACAGCCACACAGCGCTGTGTGGAGTGACACAGACTGCAATGGAGGACTAGCCGGAGCGAATCATGATGGAATATTGGTGAAAAACATGAGTTTTTGGACGATTAATGCAGTTTTAGGAGCGGCGATCTATGCCCTACATGCTGCCATTATACGGATGTACGCTGCTCGATTTTGGATCTAAATATCTCCTGAAGCACTGTTTGGATCAGGAAAGCCTTCTGGGTGAGTATATTGATCTACTTCAGTCTATAAACAATGGGAAAGCTGTAGAAACCGAACTTATCCTTTAATTTGCGACTCTATCAGTCAGAAATTTGCGACTTTAAAAACTTGACATTTTCAAGTTTTTTCTTGAAAATTTCATTCATTTTTCATTAGTTTTTTTTATTTCTTTAAGTGGCCCTTATATGCGTCGTATCTGAGAGCACAAACCTCTACCAAAGCCATTCTGACCTTGTTAGCAGAGTTCTTATCGAACATGTAAACCACTGAAATGTCGACTGGTCATGTAAGAAATTTCTCAGTCTGCATCTGAATCTGAAAAATCTTCAAAATCCAGTCACTTCGCCCCTCTGTCTTGACATGTGTTAACATTACAGCTGTTCTGAGAAAACCAGAAATGCACAAGTTACAGGGAAACTGTATTTTTTACCTACAAAAATGATTTAATAAAACCAAGATCTCAATACATAAACCAAAATCCCTTCATTATCACAAAAGGAGGCATCCACATTTCAAACTAATTCTTTCACTTATTTATTGGGGCTTCCTTTTGGGTCCTCATCCACCAGTTGAACACACCTCTAAAAGCATCTCCATGTCTTTTCTCCTTGTTTATGTTAGTCTAAAAGTCTAAATCTGTGCATGAAGGATTTGAAGCCTGCATTCACAGTAGGCACCTAAACTTAATCAATTTTAACAGCTAAAAGTTTAAAACATCTTTTTTTTTTGTCATTTATCCCATAACCCCTGAGGATACATCATCTGTTTTCAGGAGACTCCTGGCTAGACTCTGCTTTTTCTCTATTTCTGCATGAAACAATTTATGCAGAACAACATAAATAAAAAACAAAACAATGCCAAGCCATTGAATTTGAATAACATTATCATTAGGGTGACTCGAGAAGTAAAGAAATAAACTCAAAAGTAGCTCAAACTTTATGTGGATATAAAAACAGATGAATAATTCAGATGAGGTTATGCTTTTTAAGCTCGGCTGTAGATTAAGTTGGTTACGTAAGACAATAATCCAACAGCTTTAAATGACTGTTTTTCTTTTAATGCACGCTTACAGATATAGTCATATACCTAATGTTTGAATGATAGATATATTAGAGTCTGGATGTCTGTGAAGTGTTACGTTTCAGTCTAATGTATTGACCGTTTTTACTTTTCATTTTGGAGTCTTTAAATTATTCTGTTCTCCGGACTAATAAATGTGACAAGAGTGACACTGGAGGGAAAATAGTTTCACTTTCTTTAATTGCAAAACCCAACTTGAAAGTTCCTGTGAGGAGTTCTCAGTCAGTTATTAGACATACTGAAGTTGTTAATTATCCCTCTGTGGCCTGCAAAAGCAAACCAAACTTTAAGCAATGCTAACTTATTTCCATGCAGAAAGTCCCAAAGTACTGCTGCGGGACTTTTATAGCACCTAAAGGCCTTTGCACACCAAGGGTAATGTGAATAAAGGGCATTAAATTGTTCATAAGAACTTTTTGTCGTGCCTCTCTGTTCACATCAGCAACATATTCTACAAATAAATTGTGTACATTGTGAATAAAAGTCAAGCAATGGTGGCGAAAATGGACTTAACATCAAGTAAATCAGAAAAAGATGAATTAAATGGGGTCCACTTTATTCTGTAGAGGAGAGGGGAAGCCGGTGTGCTCTGTTCAGTGTTGCCAGATTTACCTTTTGAAATAAGCAACCAGATCAACAAAAAGCCAAAAACAAGCAACTTCAAGCTACTTCTTTCTTATGTAATACATGACTTTTTGGTGAAAGGGAGGGCTACTGCTGACTCTGTTATCCCTACACTGTCTAACCTTGATTTTTGTAACCAAACAGACATAGTCAGGCTGTTATCTAAGTTTATGTTGATCATTTACATCTTTATTAAGGTGAAAACAGTCATAGCTACATTAGAAATAAATGTAATTCTGGCTATAAGGATTTTTTTTTTTGGTGGAAAAAGCATTTAACTTCTTTTCACAGTAAAATGCACATTTGTGTTTGGTGTTGGACAAAATAGTTTGTGTTACTTCTGAATTGAGTTTATATTGGTTGTAGAGCATCAGATTCTCCCTGGATTTGGAGGCTCAACAAGTCCAAAAAACACAGCCTGCAACTGCCAATATTTACAAGCCACTTTTCAAAAAAGGAAGCCTAAAGTCGCTCATAATAAGTGGACCTGGCAACTGTGGTTCTGTCGTTGAATTCAGGAGCTGACCAACTATAAAATAAAAGCACTGATTGTTGTCATACCACAGGTCCAATGTCATTTCCCTCCATATTTATAACTGTGTTTAATGTTTTGTCTGTAGTGTGCGGATGCTTCCTGTGGTCAGATGTGAGTTTGACGGGTGTTAAACTTCAAAAAAATGTAACACTGTATGAATAAATCAAAGCTGCAGTTTCACCCAGTAGAGTTTTGTTAGTGGTGTGAAAGCTTGCATTTATCTACTTATATGTTGATAGACCTTTATTTAACCAGGAAAAACCTCCCTGAGATTAAAAATCTCTTCTTCAAGAGTGCACTCGCCAAGACAACAGCACATTCAACAGTTTTAGACAAACGCACGCAGTCATCAAACATGTAAAACAAGACTTCAACACATTAAGAAAGAAACTTCACAGTTGTAGACATCAGTAAAAACATCTGCAGCCTGATGTGCTGCCTCCAAGTCGATTAATGCCACCTTAAAAGTGTCCAGAAAAACCAGATCTTTTAGTTTCAGGTCTTTCTGTTGATTTTTTTCAATTTACATTTGATCAGTTCCTTCAAAAACATTTTAAAGTTGTTACTCACAGTAAGTCCCTCATTTGCTCCAAAGAGCCAAAACAAGAGTTGATACAAAAATACACAAAGGTATGTGCCAGCTCTGTATTGTGCACCTTGCTCTTAACCCGACGTCCTGCACAGATAATCATAAAGAGTTCTGAAAACTGTAGGATAAAATAAACAAAGCAAAACACATCCAGGAAGTTGTATAAATTATAACAATGCCAAAAAATAATAATTATAAAGGTGATAATAGTGAAAACAATGTGTATAAAAACTGAAACTCATGACAGAATTAAAGGTCTTTCTGTAGTTTATTGCACGTATCTGGAGCCACAAACTTGGTCAGGGATCTAGAAAGCACTTGCCAAGGTAGCTCACATGTTGCTGTTACATCTATAAGCAATAGTTCATCATAAAGTTACTATCATATGATTCATGGCCCTGAAAACTGACACCTAGCACTCAGAATCATGTTGATAATAGTAGTTTGACAGTTATTGACCAAAATGATCGTCACTACTTATCTTACTTATCTGAATCGCCACCAAAATCAAATTGTTTTTAAGTTGGGTCTTTACCAACATCTACAGAAAATTTCAGCAAAATCTGTCCTGTAGCTTTTGCATAATTTTGCAAACAAACGGCCGCAAAAAAACAAACTTGGTGTGCAAAGGTTTCAAATCATTCAAAATGTCACATGGCACCAAAACCATCTTGTAACTGATTGTACAAAAAGCCTTCCCTGAGTCACTTCACAGTTGTTGTTTTTTACATTTATGCACCTATTAGTGTATACAAACAAGTATAAGTTAACAGAGAGACATGTGCGTATCAAGTTATAGTGTTGGTTTACAAAATTCTAGACAAAATTAAAAAGACAAAACGTGACAAAACTTAAACAAGGCAAACTAACAAACAGAGACAAAAAAGGGGGTAGAGAGATAGGTGAAAAAGCTAAATAAACAAAACAAAAAAAAGGGAGATAAGGGCAGAAAGACAAAGAAAAGAGGGAAGCAAGGCAAAACAGTGTAACTACTAAATGATCTTAAGTGGAACAGAGTGGTATTTTTGGTCGGAGTGTCATGATGAGTTAGTTATGGTAGCTTCACAGTTGTTGACAAAACATCCAAAAATGTCAAATCAGAAAGACTCAAAGTCAGTGAGTGTGAGTGTGAGTGTGTGTGTGTGTTGTTGTTCTTTTATCACAGGTGTATGGAGCCTACCTGCCACTGTGTCCCATCCTAACCGAGGTTACCTGTTTTGTCACCCCCTTACAGCTCTGGACTCCGCCCCCTCTCACTTGCTACCCCCTCCCTTAAAAGGACTGTCTCTCTACCTCCTCACCCCGTCTCTCTGTATGTCTCTCTCACCTCCTCCTCCTCTTAAAGGTGTTTTTCTCTCCTCTTCACACAGCTCCACCCGTCCCGTTAACCCCATCTCTCACCTTCTCATCTCTAACACCCCCATCTCACCCTTCCTTTCTCCATCCTCTCTCTCTCTCTCTCTCTCTGTCTCCCTTAAACTCCTTTCCTCCTGAAGTGACTCTCCTCCCCTGTTCTCCCCCCGACCCCCTCTCCCTCCTTCCCCCACAGGGCCCCGCGCCTCCCGCCGACCCCTCCAAGGTGAAGGCGGCCGCCTCGGAAAAGAAGAAGCAGGAGTCACGCAAGGATAAGAAATAGGATACGGGGATGGGCTGGGGCGGGTTCGCCGGCCGGCTGCTCCAGCCCGTGCGACAGGCGATGGCCAAGGCCCAGCCCGGGCAGAAGCAGCGAACCGTAGTCAGAAAGACAGAGAAGGTGGGGGGAGGAGGAGGAGGAGGGGAGGAAGGCTCGGGCAGGGTGCTGATGACCATCGAGCTGGAGCTGACCCGCATAAACGGGGAGGAGGGGCCCGCCGGTGAGGCAGGGACAGGGAGGTCAAAGTTGTCTGGCACGCTCTCCCGCCTCGCCAACCAGCTCACCTTTAAGTAATCAGTGATGGACAAAGTTCAAAACCTCGTTACCTGGATCAAATAGTGCGACGGAGTACGAGGGTCAGGCAGAGAACTAACTGAGAGGAGGATATTTTCTTTCTTAATATGCTTTAAACAATGAAGCCTAAATGATGAGAATAATGTTAATATATAATTTTTACTTTTTCTCAACATTTAAAATTTACTCTCAGATTTTCAATTTAACTTTGTTCTTAATATTTTGTTTTTTAATTCTGTGTTAACAGCACAATTGAGGGCTTTGTTTCTACTTCACTGTTTCATTTTCCCAAATTTTGCTTCAATATTACTCTCAAAATTCTGACTAAACTCTCATCGATTTAACTTTAGACTCATTATTTTGACTTCCTCGCTTATTGACTTCCACCTTGAGGAGAAAATTATCTTCCTCTCTCGTGTTTTTTAGTTTCATACCTGAACCTTTTACTCCTTCAATGGATGTTGAGACTTCTTTCAAACACTACTCCAATACATGTGAAAGTTTCACAGTTAAACTAGAAATGCTCAGAGGTATTTATGCTTCGTGGGTGCCCATATGAATCCACATGTACCCCTGATCCAGCCTACGACTTACATCTGCATGATATTTTACAAAGCATTGTTGACATTATTAAACAACTCATTATCTCGCAATGCAAACAAATCAGTAAAATAAATCCAGGAAATCTATTTTTCCTTGTGCCATGACCAACAGTCCTGGAAAATTTCATTATAATCTGTTGATTACTTTTCTTAGTTATCTTGCACAAAAACAGATGAAAAAAATGCATCAAAAACATAACCTCCTTGTCACCCATTTATGCCAACTCAAGCTTCACCATCCTTGGTAACTGTTGCAAGGTTTGACAAAATCTTGTGTTGCTAGTCTCCTTCCCATTGCTTGTATTTGGATCAAAGTTTGTTCAGGATTATTGATTCTATTGTCCCACAAGCTTAACCCCAACGACAGCGTAAGACAGTTTGATAATAAGAGTTTTAATGCCTGTCAAATGTTGTGTAATCTAGCCTCCGTCCACTAGTTGGAGCTTAAGCTGCGCGCTTTGTTCCTATCATCCATCCCCTTGTTGCATTATGAGACTGAAATGCACAACCAGCTTTGAATAATAACATTTATTAGCTTAAAGTAGTACCAAAATATTTAGTGCCATTGAATATGGACCAAGCTGCCAGATAAAATTGACTTGACTGATGTATTAATATATTCCATACAGATTTGTTAGAATTGTAAGGCTGGTGGTGCTAGCAATGCTAACGATAGCTGCACTCTACCTTATATTGTTAGTGAACGCATGGTTAGCTTTTCTGTTTTCTGTCCAAGCAACAGTTTACCCCTTTTTTAGCTGGCTTAGCTTGTTTGATTTGGATTGCTTTAATACTCATTAGGAAACTAAAGTCTTATTCACTTGTACACCAATCAAGACCTCTGTTTTTTGGGCATGCATGGGTTTGGTTTTACAGCAAAAACCAGAGTTTGCTTGAGCTTTCACACCAGCCCAACCAAACCCAACTTTTAAAGAAAGCAAACGAGTTCACACAAAACACGTTTCGCCTGGACCAACATGTAAACATGTTAGGTGTGTTAGCACCCAGAGTTCTTATCATAGTTTTTGAGTTCTACATGGATACTTCTGTGAACAAGTGTGTAGCAAACAGACAGTAGAGAGGATGCAGAGTGATTGAAAACAGGGCACTAAGCATCGCTAAATCGACCAATTACAGCAGAGTAGACAGGTCAGACTGGGCATACTTGAGGGTCTTAGACAAGCCAAGAATATTGCTTGAATATCCAGCCACTTAAATTTTCCCCTCCCATCCAGCTGACTGACAGCTTTCAGCCAGTTACCAGCCCCTGTAAGTCCCGCAACTTCACTGAGGTTTTACTTAAATTCCACTGAAAACATGCTCATTCATGCATTTGTAGGGAGTCTCCAAGAGGTGGTGCTTCTCTTATAGGATTACACAACCTTAACCTTTTTCTCTGTGACTAGCATAGCTCCAAAATCAACAGGAAAACAAACTTGACACCAGGAATTCACACAAAAAGTGCTTGGATATTACAACTGTTAGGGTGGGCAGGCTACGTCATGGACCTGTCAGGGACGAGCCAAGACCCAGTAACTTAAGACAAAATGTGAAGTTTTAAAGTCATGTCAACCGGTGTGACACCACAAATATTGTTCAAGAGTAAACTCTGGTTAAAGTTAGCTTAGGTTTAAACTAGGTTAGGTTTAACTTGAGCTGCTACAAAGACAATTCGTAGAGTAACAAGAACATTCACAGAAATGTAATGGAGTCTAAAGTATGATATCAGTCTTTCAAATGTATTGGAGTAAAAGTAAGAAGTTTCACTAAACTAATGATACTCGAAAAGCAGAATTCGAGTACATTCACTTTGTGCCTGTCCACCACTGCAATCAAACACCTCGAGGGAGGCGGGGGAGGCCAAAAGTGGAGGGAGGGGTCGAGGATAAGAGAGTGGGAAGTCTACTGAGGGGACAGCAGGAGAGTTCAATCAAAAACCTACTTCACACCCACAACGACGCCAACCTGAGTCCCTGAATAAATGAGTCAAATCATATCAGCTCCTGTCACAGGCGGAGGACCGAACACGCAGCTATATGAGCCCAGATCTAAGATGGCGTGATAATCTCTAACACCAGCCGGCACCTCGACTCCTTTTGTCAGGTCATAAGATATGCCATTTGAAGCGAGACCCTAAGATGGAGAGAGAGTTTGATAACAAAATCTAAAAAGTCGGGTTTTTGCCTCTCTGGTTCCTTTCATTGTGATCCTATCCACAGAGAACGCTCTCTCTCTCTCTCCGAGTGCGTCCGATACGCATCACCAATCCCAAGCTGCGGGGACAAGCCAATTTGCCTTTTTATTTTTTTTTATTGGAGAAGCCGTGTCATACTCTAACTTTCTCGCCTGGCGCTGCTCTCATTCTTTTACCTCTCCTATCCCATTTCTTCCTCTTTCACTGTGAATTTCTTGCCTTTCTTGTTAATTCAAATTACAGAGGTGATTTATATGCTAACTGCTCTATCCTGTCTCTCTTCTTTTCTCGACTCCCTCCCCTCTTTCTCTTTCTTTCTCTCCTATAGATAAAGGTCTGACTTCTCCATGACTGCCTCCACTCCTCTAGTCTGCTCCCTCCTTTTCTGCCCAGCCTGATGCAACCCCCATTATTTCCTATTATCTCTACTCTTTCAAGACAGCACTGGCTGTAAGAATAGCCCCACTATATCAGTGGCATTGATGTCAAATAATTTTTACAACGCCTCATGGGAGACCCTATATGCACTCATTGGGCTGCCTGTAAAACCATCCCAAGGCCTAACTATGCACATAACACCCTTAAGAGGGGCACGAAACACCGTCCCACTGTGTTTAGAGTCCCCTGAATCTCCCGCTTTAATGTTTACGACTCAATCACACACACTGAGCGGAGCTGCGAGCCCGCTCTGGACTTCAGATAGAGAAAAACAGAGACAGAGGAGCAGCGGAGAGAAATATGATTCCTGCTCTCGGCCCGGCCTAGATAGAGGTTCAAGCCCTGGAGCTCGGGGTGATTCAATCCTCTCACATTTGAGCTAATGGAGGTTGTCGCCGTGTCCCCGCAACGGCTAAAGGGGGCTATTTCTGGCCCTATAAGAGCATACAGGACTTACTGTAACAGCTGCACATTTTTCAGGCATCAGAGGGTGGGAGGGGAGAGAGAGAGGGAGGGGGGGTTCGGAGTGCTCGCCGCCGCCTGCTGTTGACTCGACGGCTGATGACTGACAACCTAGAATGACGTCACGGCCCCAGAGGGCGGGCATACAAGCTTAAAGGGTCTGACTGTGGGCGGTTTTGCTATTAGGTAAAGTGAGGCTGTTGCCTTGGTTAGCTAGATGCATATTTAAATGTACTTCACACTGTCAAAACTGACAAATATGTTGGCAATGTTAACACAGTTAGATGGAACGTTGCCTGTTTAACTTAGCTGTCCAAACATTGCCAACTTATAAATGCAATTTAAACAACTTGAGGAGAATTTCTTGCATTTTTGTTATATTTTTGGTAATTAAATGTTTTATTTAGAAATTCATATCATCTAGTTTTTTGTTTTCACTTAATGTTGAAAACCTAGTAGTACACTATAGACAGAGCTCTCTCCCTTCAGGTTAATAAATTGCACTCTCAATTCAGATTGCAGGAAGGAGATAATGTTTTAGCTCAATCCACCTACTTTTAAAATGCTGCAAACCTGTTTAGACAGTGCTCTCACTTCGGTTGTTTAAGATATAGGCAGAAATAGGTTTGAGAAAGACAGATGGGGATAGCATACTCTCTCATGAGAGTGGGGCCAACTAGGACCTTTGGCCCATTACACAGCAACTTCCTAAATTAAACTGGACCATGCATTTTGTACTAAACAGATAAAGAAAGACAAAAGGAAAATTGGCAGCGAGTAGCTTCAATTACCCTCAACACTCTGCTCAGCCCAAGCTTTGACTCGTGGTAATATTTGGCTGTTTTACACTGTTTACTGTTGTTTTGCGTCCAAATGAAAAGATGAGCATTCAACACCTCTGGTCCCCACACCTTTTTTCTTATGCTGACCAGGAGTCAAAAGGAGAAGCAGGGGTCCCTGACTTTGAATACCTGCCCTCAAATTCTTAACTTAAATATTCGAAAGCTGTAGTACATCAATTAGGCCATTGGTTGCAATTTCAGGGACAAATAAAAAAGGATTAGTTGGTAATTTTCTCATGAATGGAGTATTTTACTTGGTGAAGGTTTTTTGGGCTCAGTTCCAGCATGTGTCTTTCTCTTGTCTCAAATTACAACTCAATCCACTGTTTCCTGTAACAAACAAAGGCAACAAAAAGCTCTCCCAAAACACTAAAAATAGCAAGCAATTTTCCTGTTCTATTCAAAATGACACAAAAATTCGGCCATGCTTTGAGAATAATGTGAACCTGTAGAGAAGAGTTTCTTACCGAGTGCAAGTTATATTTCCAAGCACTGCCAACATTTCAGTGCAGCCAGAACAGCGCACTTGCTCTTAGGCTGGATATAATGCAGGGGAATTCCTTCACACTGCCTATATTTCAGAGATCAGCTTGACAATATCAAGAAAAGCTGTAGAACTAGCAAGAAGCAAATCGCACAGCTGTGAATCTCATACCTAAAGAAAAGATCTGAAGCTGCAAGATGTCCCCCTCACACTGTGTGAATTGCAGACATTCTGTTCGTGTTTTGACTGTTTGGTAATCTGGTGAAATGAGAGTTTCTTGATCCTTGCCACTCTCACTTTCCTGCCTAAGCATTGCCAACATACTTTGAGACCTTGCTTTACTTCCGCTCCTATTGTTGTAATTACTGCAGACAGATTCCTGCATGCTGTCCTCATTGCACAGATAGGTTGCCAACATGTGGAAGTGTCAACATTATCACCGGCTTTGGCTTTCTCATTGTTACCGAGATGGGGTTCATTGATAAAATTCAGTCAAGAAAATTGCCAGAAATTCTCCTGATACTTCCAAAACTGTACAAATAAATTGGCAATGTTTGAGGAAGAGGTTAAAATTAAAGCTGTGAAGGAGAAAAGTTGTCTTGGGTTTGTCAGTTGTACCCACATGTCCAAACATTGCCAACTTATTTATGTAACTCAGAGCTCTCTCCTCTATTTGTAAGATCATTTAGTCGATGTACTTTAATGATAATGTAAAGCTTAATGGGTAGAGGCCTCACATTGGTCTTTGCCCAAGGGCCTCCAATTACTAAAACCGCCTCTGAGTCAGACAAAAGGGCTTACAGGAAGAGGTGCAGCTTCTGCGCCCTCAGAGTTATTTTAGGTCCGGTTAATCCGCCTGCACGTTTCTCCTCTCCAACCCAAGGCTAATTATTTTAGCACGTGCTGGTAAAGGAATATCACTCCCTACATCTCTCTCTCTCTCTCTACTCTCCTCCCTCCTCTGTTCTCCATCTCTGGATTCATCTCCTCTCTCCAAACCCTACTTTCGCTCCTTCCGTCCTTATGCCTTTGCCTTCTTTTATCTCTTCCTCTTCCTGTCGTCTTGTGACTCTGCATTGCATTATTCCCCATGCAGAGAAGGCCTGTACACAATCCACTCCACTCTTTAAGCCTTTCCTTATCTGACTGCCAGGCCTACAGCTCAATGCTCTGCTCCTCTTCCGCTCCTCAGTCCTTCCTCGTCCTTCCTCTTCGACTATTTTTCAAACTCAGTGACGGACATCTCCCTCCCCTCAGTCCATTTTGCCCAGTGATTGACGAATGCCCTCTTCGTTTGCCCTTCAAAAATTTCTAGTCCGACAAAAGGCATGTCCCCTGCTGGCTCACCTGTCCCTCCTTCCTCTGTTAGCCCCCTTCTGAACCATTTTAGACTGGATGCGTGTTGGCTGCAGCCCCTTGCAATGGGACTACTGACTGAGAGCATTGTGCACATGCGTGAGCTGTCTCCATTTTAGGAGGCACTTTGGGTTGCCAGATATAGTGCCATTTTCTAAATTTGCACTCATGAAACCCTTTATACTTCATATTTTTCTGTTCACACCCCCCTAAATGCAACTACTATGTATACAAACAGCCAAAACAAGGCAAAATGTCACTGTATAACTAGCTTGAGAAAAATTCACATTGAAAACAAATTTCACCCCAATTAGGGAAGTTTCTTCACCAAAATGCAAAACCAGGCTTTTACCTTGAAAAGCCCAAACTGGAAGCGTAACCATGTCGTGTTTATCTTGTTAGTGAGGCATTCTGGCAATGTAGAAATGCCACAACATGGTCTAAAGGGCTCTCTATTGACTCTTTTATTTGCTTTTCAAATGGTGTGGCAGAGCACACTGGTGTGCCTTTGGACAGGCTTAGGCATGTCTTTGGAGTTTGTTACCGTGAAAAGTTATTTCCAAAACTGTTACATCTAACAAGGCAGTTTTTAATTTACTCCATCAGTTGTAAAGGCATGATTTCCAAATCTATTTAAATATTCTGTAACCTTAAAAATACCCGAGTGAACCCTTTTTTTTTTACAGTTACAGAAAAAAAATGCATGATGGCACTTACTACCACTTGGTTTCTCTCTTTATCCTGAACTAAATTCATGAAATTTTAAGTTTGAAATGAATTTTCAAATCATTTATACCTTACTATTTCATGAATAATAAAGCTATGTCATGTTTTATGAGGCATAAGCAGCTGATGGATAGGAATATGATCTTGATCTTTGGTGTGAAAACCACTGAACTCATGCAGGCAGTCTGAAAGCCCCCACTTGTTAACATGCTCCTGCGTAAGATTGAAGCAGCCGGTAACGACACGCATCCTCTCTAAAAATGGCTTTCACTGTCTTGTTTCTGCTGGTTCGAATGCCAAAATGCTCTCTACTGCCCCACTCTGGCAAAGGAATTCGGCCTTTAGTTGTCACTAAAGATGTCAAACAGAAACCTATAATCTAGCTAGCTCCATACTGGTTGCAAATATGACGCGTTTTATGTATATGTGTGTTAAGTGTTCAAATTGTTTGATATAAAACAAAAACTGTCACCCTAAGCAAAGCAAATAATGTATATTGAGATGTTTTAAAGGTGAAAACAAATGGAAAATGTGTTTTCAAGACGGGGAAGAGATGTAATTGCATTTGATGGAAGATGTCATTACGTTTCTGACCTTGTGTGTTATGGAGGGTACTGTGTGGCTGTCGTTTTTTGTTCCGAGGTAAATTGAGGCTGTCGAGGCGAGAGGAGGAGAAGACGAGGGGTGGAGAAAGGTGGGTATAGCCTCAGATTTGGCGTGATGCGGCTGGGGGAGTCAAAAAAATGAGGAGGGGAGTTGGGTGATTGCCAACGAAGAAAGCTTCGGCGGAAGAGACTGATCTGGCGTGTAAAGCCAAGTCAAAAATCCATATGTATCACGACAGACAGAGCTGCTCCTCAGAGCTTTCTTTTTCGAGGTGCTCCTTCTCCAACCCCGAGCCAAAGACGGATTGTGATCTGCGTGCTTGATATGCAGGGTGGGAAAGCATAGACTTGAATGTTCCTTTAAAATTCATAACAGGAATGGAGGTGCTAAAAATCCACATGTTCATAACTGGAGGTCTGTTTCACTAGTCGCTGTTTAACTATCCAGTCAGATGGATCAGTTTGAATGTGTTTTTTTCTGCAAAGCCACACAGACACCTTACATAAGACAAACAGCACTAAACCTGAAGCCTTAAAAAAGTGTTTTATATGTATTATGAACTGTATTAGTCATAGATGCACATAACCATCCTTTTTTCAAATGACTGGAGCTTCTTACAGTTTTTTTCTATATTTCTGTTAATGCTTGTGATAAATCTAGCGCGCTAACAACTTTTGATGACTCTGTATAATATTGTTGTAAAAAGAACATAAATAAAAAAGCCTCGAGCGCAGCTGTTGTCAACAGAAGACAGTAAAGTAAACCCAGCTGAAAAAGTCTCCTGTCGTCTTTCTTTTTACTCCCTTCTTTGTGCAAATCTGTCACGATTTCTCTCTGCCAGGATGAACTTTTCAAAGGAAGAAAGTCCTTCGAAAATGAGATGCCCAACATTTGAGGCATTTCAATACTCCAATGGCTGACATGAAAGCAAACTCCTCATAAAGGCATTTGCATACACAATAAGGAACATTTGGAGGACCATATCTGAAGGTTTTAAAGCCTGAACAGTGAGCACCAGGTGATTTTTCTCTCTCGCTACAAAAGAATTTTAATATTGGAATTAAACTTTGAAACTCCTGTGTGATGTCAGCAGGTGAGGACAGAAATGCTCTCTGGTGATAGTGCCCTTTTTGCAACCCATTACCTATGAGAGGAGATGATGAACTTAAAATAAACCCTAAAGGGACCATCCACAACCTTTTCACATTTTACTGAGGGACAAAATGAGGTGTAATTTTCACAAAGCCTTGATTTTTTTTGGTTCGACTTAACTTGCAGACTGAGTTCAGTGAGCACACATAACCTTTTCAGAAATGCTCTGCTTCATATTCGGACAGTTACACTCACATTACAATCAGTCTCTGCTACAGCGCCTGCATAGTTGATGGAGTGAACTGATGTCTGTCTGAGTTTCTATTGCAGCTGTTATTAAAAGTTCAGTCATAAGTGCTCAAACCCTAAAGATGTGGGGGCTTCAGAGAGTCCATGTAGAATTTAAAGCAGGTATTTGATTTCTTAACCTTAAAGCTGGAGATGTACTTGTAGATTCCTTTCCTTGCTCTTTGTTTGTGTCAGTTGCGCCTTATAATCAACTGAAGGACTACTGACCACAGCTTCAGTATGATCTACACTCCATTTCTATGATACTTTCTTCCATGCACTACCGTAAGGTCTTGGTGTTATGGTCCAATAATTGATCGTGTTAACTGATGACCCTTGGCTAACTGTGCTGATAAATGTTGAATTTAAAGCATCTGCAAAAACAGAGTGTACATTTTTTTTAAACATTGTCCTTAAACTATGAATCAGTGATTTACATGTGGTAAACACAATCATGGACAAAGTAGCTCAGTGTCAACTCCCAAAGTTACTACTTTACATGGTCACTAGCTAAACTTATTTCCTTATTCTTAGTTTTTGTTTTGAAAACGTTTTCTGTGAAGAAGGCATTGTTTCAGTAGATGTGACAGTCCACAGTAAAACACTGAAAATGCTGTAGTACATACAGTGTTGGGCGTAATGCATTAAAAAACAAAAGTAATGTGATTACTGTAATGCATTCCTTTTTACTGTAACACAGTGATGTAAGGCATTATATATATACATATATATATATATATATATATATATATATATATATATGTATATATATATATATATATATATATATATTAGTGCTGTCAGGCGATTAAAAAAATTAATCTAATTAATTACAGGATTTGTAAGTCTCAAATAGGCCATTCCTGTTGTCACCTCAGCCTTGTTTGGTTTGACTAGAGACGCATGTTTGAAGTGACGTGCCACTGCCATGTACGGGTCCTCCAATAATGGCCAATATCAAAATGTTTGTGTGCTATGATTAATCGCGATTAATTTTTTTAATGCATTAATTTGTGTTTAATTAATTAATCTAATTAATGCACTAAAGTGACAGCCCTAATACATATATATATATATATATATATATATATATATATATATATATATATATATATATATATATATATATATATATATATATATAGAGTATATATATATATATATATATATATATATATATATATATATATATATATATATATATATATATATATATATATAGGTGATTGAAAAAATTAATGTAATTAATTACAGGATCTGTAATTAATTAATCTAATTAATCACATTTTAATGTCATATCTGCTTAAAGTCACCAAATAAAGAATTTGAATTCTAGGACATTACAAAATTGTAGTGGATGATTAATCAAATGAATACACTAAGAAGTGAAGATTTGTAAATCTACATTTTTATTGGTGATTGAATAAAACCAAAGTCAGGGCAACTTGTCCAGAAAATTCTAAGATCAATCAGGCAACTCAAATTACACTTTAAGTGTGTTTCATAAATCAAATTCAAAATAAGAAAAAGGTCGAGGACATCCAGCAAAACAATTAGGCCTGATGGATTATTAAAGAATGTAGTACAAATATAGATAAATCAATTCAAAATAAAATAAGACTAAGTCTTAAATAGGCTGTTCCTGTTGTCACCTGGGCTTTGTTTGGTTTGACTAGAGATGCATGTGTGAAGTGACGTGTCACTGCTATGTACGGGTCCTCCAGCTGGACAATATCAAAATGTTTTTGTGCTATGATTAATCTGTGATTAATTTTTTTAATGCATTAATTTGCGTGTAATTAATTAATCTAATTAATGCACTAAAGCGACAGCCCTAATATATATGTATATATATCTCTATATATCTATATATATATATATATATATATATCTATATCTATATCTATATATATATATATATATATATATATATATATATATATATATATATATATATATATATATATATATATATATATATATATATATATATATATATATATATATATATGTATATATATGTATTTTACTCGGTACAAATGTCAGTAACGCAAGTTACAATGCATTTTTAATTCAACCCGAAATGATGAGGTGTTTTTTCTTTGTTTGTTTAAATACAAATTTGCCAAATCCTCTGTGAGATGAGCAGAGGAGAAAAAAAACCCTCCACTAGGCCTAAAGTTACAATAACTCTGACACAATTTACCGGAATTTTACCTTTTGTTTGCTTTTGCTATGATCGTTTCTTGCATTGTGCCATGAGCATAAATTTTGCTATTACATTCTACTGTTTTTAGCCTCAAGCTGAACTCAGTAAGATAGCCACCACATCACCTTCACTGGATGTGTAATGAGCTTTTTGAGAGTAATGACCTACATTTGGAATGCAAATCCATATTTACTGTTATTTTGGCAAGAGTAACTTAAAAGTGATGCCATAATAGTGTAATGCCTTACATTTCAAATACAGTAATATTATAATGTGACTAATCACTTTGAAATGACAGTGACAAGTGACAAATAATGCATTACATTTTTGAAGTAACTTGCTCAACACTGAGTATATATGCCAGGCCTGTAAGAGGTGCTGTTGCAGACCATCCATCCTGCCAGCCTACATTGTCCAACGACTTCACTCGGCTAAATGCTTAATGGCACAACGAGAGAGGAGAGGCGAGAGCTGCGGAGGTGAGGACAGCAGGAAGTGACTGCATGTTTGAAAACAATGGTGCATTCTGAAGCTGTCTCAATAACTGAATTTTTTTAAAATACGAAATGGACTAATTTTTCACTATGAAATAGGAGAAAACATCGCTTGAAGCTTGTCTTACGGGAAATCATGTTTTTGCTCTTCTCCTGACCGGGAAGCTGGGAGTGAAAGCAGAAATTGTCCTCAGACATGCTGGTAAGCCTGTGGTCGTCATGGTTACTCAGTGGTACTTAGCAATCTGCTCTCCTCAGTAGTTTACCAGGAAAACTTGATCGAGGTTTTTGTTGACGAGGTTCATGTCACATGTAAGTGTTAAATGATACATCTGTGTGGTATAATTTAAAGTGAAACAATAGTCTTAAGGTATTTTAAGCTAATGACTATTGGCTAAGTTTCTTTTAAGCTAATGGTTGTTAGCTAACAGCTGCTACAGCCGCTACGGCTAACAGCGGCGAACAACAGCTAACAGCCATAGTGGCTAACGGCATTAAGTGTTGTTTGCTCCTTCCCAGATGGATTAGTGAAATATTTCCAATATGGAACTATACATCTGGGATGTCAGGCTAGTTTCATTTTATCAAGTGTAAAACATGACTTCAGAAGTTCAAGAAAACATTGAAAATGCCTAACACTTTATACTTGATATTTTAGTTGACTTAATTTACCGTAGATTTTGTCAAATAAAATGTTGTGAAATTTCATCAACTAAAACTAGACTACAATTAAAACAATTAAGATGACTAAATTATGACTAAAACTAAAAGATATTTCAGGCAAAAGACTATAACTAACACTAAATCAAAAAGTGCTGTCAAAATTAACACTCTTTAGTCATCACATAAGGGTAATTATAAACCAGAAAAAGGTTATTTACTGTGTTTTAATCTAGATTATTTTGGAATATAGGAAAGCTTGACAAGAAAATTAATGACAGGTTATTTTAGTTTCTGAAGACATATGCAAGACTTTAGTGGCTGGGAAACAAACAAACAAGTGAGCACGCCCTTGAGAATCCATTAAGAAAAAGCGAAACTGAAAGAAACCTGGAAACTGAGGACAGCACAAGGCCTCAAACGTGCATGAAAGTCTGCAGCTAATGCAGAAGTAGAAGCTTTCGTCCAATTTGGCAACAAGTGAGAAGACATTTGGTGGTATATGACATGGGATCGTTGGCTGCATCTGCTGTGTGGGCGCAGCGGCGATGACCTGCCTTATGGTGTAAATATGTTCGACTTTAAGCCAAGTGCAGCATTGTACAAGCAATCTCTTTGGATTCAATCTTTAAAACACTCAAACAACACTCTCTCTTCTTTAATGATCAATCAACAAATGATTAAACAGTTTATCAGAGGATTTATTTGCAGAACAGAGCTGAGGGTTGGATCTGCTCTCTGAATCCCAGCAGCTGATTTTTTCCTCTGCGCTCATTAGAAATCCTCCGGGCTGATGTTGGTCCCTCATTATCACATTTGTTATAAATACAGCATCTTGTGTCGAGCGCAGGGTTTCATCTGTGGTGCTGACAGCTGTGATTGATGGCCTGTTGTTCTACATGTAGCTGTGAGTTGTGAGAGGGGGCTGGGGTGGATGTTTGAAGCAGGTGCAGGTACACAGAAACCCCCTGTGTGTGGATCTGGGAGTGGAAATGGATGCAGGGGCGAGGGGCTTGTCGGGCTCAGGTTACCCTGCCTGGAGGAAGAAGAGGGGGGGAACTGGATGTTTGCTGTGGGGGGTGCCAGGCCCAAAAAAAGCCACCAGTGTTTTCCACACGTGGGGGCGGGAGGTCTCAGCTGTGGCAGGCCCAGAGCGCTGTCCTTCATATTGTAACCTGCCGACGTCTGGACATCCAGCATGGGGAGAGGGGTGAGTTCTTCTAAAACAGATACTTCACAATGTTACCTGTGTTTAAATCCTCCTTGAAGCCATATCTCTAAATTTCTGTTGTAAAGGAATCAATGTGATTATGATGGTGTCTTTCAGCTGTAGTTTATATGTAGCATAAGCACATGGTGCTGACACATGTATGCATGGTCGTGATGTTTTTACAGATAGCTGAAATGCAAATATTGAAAAACTAATTTGAGCCTTTTTTCAAAATCAATCGGAGATCTAACCACATTTCTTTACCAAATTAAAAATACAAAGTCTCTATTTAATGAGTTATTTTCTCACTGTGACAATAAGAGGCCAATTAAAAAAATCAAAAAGTGGAAGTTATTGGTTGTATTTTTGTTCTATTATGGAAACTTGAAGTGATTGAATAAAAGAATGAATGACTGCAGCGGGGATGTTTCTCAATTTTCTAATATGCACAGGGATGCTTGATACTTGGGTTTTTAATAGATATCCAATGTGCAAATATTTTCAGATCAGCCAATGAGAAACAAACACAATTATGTATTTTTCCATCATAATTTACAATAACATTGAAGATAAAAAAAAACTCATGAAATTTAGAGTCACTCATGGAGATTATCATGAATATGATTATCAACTAGAAAGCACTCAAAGAGCACAAACCACCAAGGTAGCTCATATATTGCTTTACAGCTTTAAGCAATACTGCCATGATAAAATTACCATCATAATTTGATTCCTTGACCCTAAAAACACACACATAGTACTCGGCATTATGTTGATATCATTGATTTGACAGTTAATGAGCAAAAGCGATTGTTTGCTAATGTCGTTTACCTGGATCACGACCAAAATTGAATCATTTTTAAGTTGAGTCATTGACAACATCTCCTAAAAATTTCAGCAAAATCTATCCAGTAGTTTATTGTGTAATCTTGCTAACAAACAAAAAAAATAACCTCCTTTGTAGAGGTAATGATCTAAGAACAAAGCCCACTGGCTTTTAGCTGAGTGAACTAGCATGATGCTAACTTCCAGGTTGTCCTGCAAAATCATGGCATCCCTGCTCCACTTTGCTTTATCATGCATTTCTTCCCTAACCTTGCATAGCAGATGGGCCTGCCCATGGATGTATTATAAGAACTGGATAGCGTGGCTCCGCCTTCTACCATGTAACGGATTTGTAGCCTAAATATCCCCCGTCAGGGCGCCGCCATTGTGCAGCCAGTAGAGAATTTGGGCCATAATCCGGACGCAGCTGTCGTAAACGGTCGCAACACTCCGCAGCATACGCCGTACACAATCATTGTGAAGCTGCCGTAAACGCGGTTATTTTTAAAGACTAATGACTAATAAAAATGAAACTTTTGAGAAAAAAAAGGACTTGGAAAACCACGCAATAATACTTTCATATCACCACAGCATACGGATGGGAGAAATATTTGTACGGGGTGTAATAATTTTTTGAAGTTTCACTTCGGCCCGCACAGATGAATGGGGGAGACGGAAATTTGACCTATACTGCAGCCAGTCACCAGGGGGAGCAGTTTTCGTGGAGGCTTCAATTTGAGCCCAGCGAAATGGCGTCCATGTTTTTTACAGTCTATGGGCCTGCCTGATTCAGTTCCTGAAATCCTGCAGATCCCATCTTGTTGCGCACCGTAGACCAATGGATTCACTGGGCTAAAATTTTAACGGCCCAATCAGGGAAAAGAGGCGGGAGCTGCGGGAAGAGCGGAAGTGACGAGAAGGCGTGACGTCAGCAGACGGCTACCCGATTTGTACTGCAAATGCGCAAAAACTGCGTCACTTCCTCTCAAACCGTGATGTGTATAAAAAAAAGATATAGATATATATGCGATCGATTCAGACATAGAAATACGTACGGATCGGGTAGTGACTCCTGTCATAGATACTTAGTAAAACTTGCCGAAATCTGCCCTCCTCAGAAGTTTAGTTTTAGTGTAAGAGGATAGTATAAGGCCGTTAGCTGTTAGCAGCTAAGTTAGCGGCTAACGGCTAACTTTAGCCGCTCCGCACATAAGCTACGTCATACAGGGGCTTGATGTGGATTGGCCTGTGGTGAGTGTGTCAATCAGAACGGTCGTCCAATCTTCTTGTTCTTTGGTACAAACGGTCGTCCAATCGGCAGCGACTGATTGTTTTGAAGGTCCCGCCTCTGAAAGCTAATCAGAAGAGCAGCTACCCAGATGGACTTGTGATATATTTCTGTGGCGGACATATGAAACTATCCATCTGGCATGTCAGGTTATTTCTTCCCCTCTATCCCTGATCACAGGGCACCCAGCACCACTGAACTAGCCAATTACCACAGCCAGGTCGGTCAACCAATCAGAGTGCACTGGGCCCATGCATGTGAGGAAGGGGGGGCCTCAAAATGGCAAGAGCTGCTATAAAGTTTATCAGACAGAGTGGGGATCGAGTGAATATCAGTTTTTAAATTGATTCCTATGTCTTCAGCCCTTTTAATTCAGCTATAGACAATACTGACAGAGCTACAAGCCTGTATGGTATTGCTAATGTTCAGACGACATCAACTCTGTCAAAAGGTTGATCCGAAGTTAGGTTTAGACGGTGTTTACAGTATGGCTGTAGCTTCCAAAGCTTTCCAAAAGCTGCTTTAATTATCAATCACCAGATGTCACATTGCTTCATCCAGTTCTGTCTCACAGTCACAGGGCTTGGCTGTGTTTTACTCTGTGTTTTGTCAAGTAAACCAAAGCCTGTTAAATATATTCAGAATCGGAAGAAGAAATACTTATTAATCCCCAAGGAGAGATTCAGTTCAGTCATAGCAGGAGGAATACCCAGATGAAGACATTTAAACAAGTAGGGAGTGTAACTGAATTCACATAAGCAACGACTACCGTGTGCAAAATCTTTAGGACAAAACAATGTTTTTAATGAAGGAAAAAAATAAAATTAGTAAAAGTGAGACTATAAACAAGGCCAGATAATTTATACCAGTATCTTTAACAACATAAGCACAAATATGGCGATGTTTGATAGTAAGCATATTGCACTGGATATGACATTTGTTTGAGGAGAAGTATCAGACGTATTTGTCAGCATATCGAAAGTAATCTGAAGTAATCTGTGACAAGATTTTATATATAAGAATTTGTAATCATAAAAATCTATCATGTAACAAGGCAACTAGTTTGGGCTAGGCTATCTCCAAAGTGTGGCGGTGTTAGCAGTGCTAATGCAAACCACTGCTTGATACTGTTGCTGTGTTAGCTTGCTTATTATTATTGTATGGGGGAAAATAAAAGCCATAATGCAGTACTTTTTGATTTGTTTTCATTTTTTGGTCCTAGTTTGGTGAATCAAACTCTGGTTAGCTTGGAATCAACTAAGCAAACCCCTGTTTTTGGTTATTCAAACTGGTCTATTTGGTATGGGGTTCCACACAACCTCAACAAACATATCCTAAAAGCAAACCAGACACCATCATACAAGCAAGTTCTGAAAGCCCAAGACATGAAATCCTAACAGCGTGATCACTTCAGTAGACTTAAATATAAATTGCTAAGCTCTGACATTCTAATGTTCCTATTCAAAGGCTCATCCAGTGTCTGAGATGATATGTGTAACTTTGCTCTGAGAGCGTAAGAAGAGCCTCAAGTAGATTGAAGGCTCCTTAACCCTTTGACTTCCAAACTAAGAAATATATTTACAATAAATTATTTGTTGGTAAAGTTTTGCTCTCTTCCCTTCATTTAGCAACATTAAAGCTTTTGTTTTTAGATTACCCAATCTGGATGCAGATATGCGTGTCAACCAGGTGGTTGGCTTGCATGTTAAGGGGTATCATGGGTATGAATGGATTTTTTAAATTTCTGCAAAGAAAGTTTTAGTTTTTTTTGTATGAAAACATTAGAGAGAGCAAAATTAGTATGTGTAGCAGCTGACTCAGTTTTCTGAGGAATCACAGATACATTTTTTATCTTGAACATTTTTTTTCCTTCAGCTAAATTATGACTGTGAGAGGATCTGGAAATATGTGAAAAGATTTTTTTCTTACTCCAATGTACGCTCATACTGCTAGATTTCTGAGGAGCTATGCAATGTTTCATATTCATTTTTTCTAGTTTTTCTAGCTTAACAGTTATATTCATGTATGGCAGCATCATCCAGTGGATACATATTTGTGAAACAAGGGGGTGAATAAGGAAAAAACAAAGAAAGATGGGCTTTCAGAGTTTTAAATACAGTGCAATGGTAGCAAAAAGTCAACCACATGGTTACAACGCCAGTCAAAGGCTTAATCGTCAGATCCACATTAGCATAGATGCTAACAGTTTCAACAGCAGTTTTATCAAATCTTCACTGGAATTCTTTATTAAATGAAAACAATTATCAACACTAGTCTTTCAATCTGAATATGGATCTGAATATGTTTACTCCGCTTCTGACATATTTTGACAAGTGTTTTTCAACGTGGTTCATGCTCTGTCGAACAGTAGCAACCACCTACTACATTAACTGATTGGCCTGTAGTGAATGTGACTGACGGAAGGATTGCCCAATCACCTGCCAGATATGCTTCTGAGTGCCTTGGCCATCCCAAACACTTTCTATGGGCTCTTTCACAGATGAACAAGTGAAATATGGTGAACAGTCCATCTGGTGTGCCAACAGAACTTGAGCCAAATTTAGTTTCTATTGAGGACTTATTTCAGTGCTGTTTTTGTTTTAAATTTAATTTAATAAGATATTTGGTGGCGGCAAGGTGGCGCAGCTGGTAGAGCATGTGCCTCACAGCAAGAAGGTTCCTGGTTTGATTCCTGGGTCGGGAGGGCCTTTCTGTGTGAAGTTTGCATGTTCTTCCCGTGCATGCGTGGGTTCTCTCCGGGCACTCCGGCTTCCTCCCACAGACCAAAAAAAGCATGCTTATTACGTTAATTGGTACCTAAGGGCAACTCTAAATTGCCCTTAGGTACGAGTGTGGGCGTGAATGGTTGTCTGTCTCTCTATGTTGCCCTGCAAGCGACCGGTTTAGGGTGTATCCCGCCTCTCGCCCGATGATAGCTGGGATAGGCTCCAGCCCCCCCCCCCCCGCCACTGAAGCTGTTAGCACTATGCTAATCCATGTGAGCTATGATTTCCACTGTTGTCTCTGTAGTATCTCTCACCTTTTCCTGCTCTGAAGGACCCTGATTGGGCCGTGCTGCTTTGGGCCAGACACAATTGCTGTAGACTGAAGCTTGGCATGATGGATCTACCTACTGATCACAGACACTGATCACTGCACTTTGAACATTAATTATTTTGCCTTTATGGGGTATTTAACTGAGTAGAAGTTATACAATTTTCAAATCATTAAATGTTGTTGTACAGAGTGTACCAACTTCACTGGAAAGTAGGTCTATATTTCCATCTTACCCAGAGTCCTGAACTCATGTTTTAGTAATTATACTTGAGTAAAAAAATGTTTTGCCACATCGTGCTCAGAGGAGATTGTCCCAAAACCTCCTCAGTGAGTTTGAGGGAAGGAGCCACATGCTTGTAGACACATTGTGAGCAGACATTTACATTCATAGCCATGTATTACGACATCAGTGTGAGCACAATGGACTTTGTGTACACTGGTTCATTTCAATCTCTAGGCACTATTGGCAAACCTTTCACTGAATATGGAGGAGAAAATATTTCCCCTCATCGGCGTGAGTTCCTCATTTGTGCCAGGGAGTGTGTGTGTGTGTGTGTGTCACGAACAGTTGGAAGAATGGTGCATCATGGAAATCATCTGCCGCTGTCAGTCTCCCCTTAGCAGCACGTGTGTCTGTCGGGGGGGGGGGATACAAGCGGGAGAATGAGGGGGAGAGCGTGAGCGAGTGACACAGTGAAAAAAGTAATCAAAAAGAGCCAAAGAGGGAGCACAGAGCCGGTGGAGTGCCTGAAATGTGTCTGGCATAGCAATTTCTTTCCCACTGTGTGTGAGGAAGATTACCAGCCCGTCCTCCCATAAAGCTAAATGGAATGGGCCTGATGGAGAGAATAAAAACTAAATTACGTAATTACGCAAGTAAACAGCAAGCCAGGAACAAAACTTATTGAGGGGAAAAGCCATCATCCTGAAATGTTTCTGTCTCAGAAAAAAAAACAAGAAGCATTGTGCTGTTTAGAGAAATCAGGCCCTGCAGACAGTATTTTTCCATGATGCATGTCAGCGCCGTCTGCTCTTACTGTACAAAAACTGATGCAGGAATGTCCCAATCACGACTACGTGCTGATTCACAGCAGGAGCCAGAGGCCTGATTTTGATGAGGCAAGTAGGGGTGGATGATATTATTGGCATTTTATTGGTATCATCAGATAAAACCTCATATTGTGCTTTTTGTGTTTTATAAGCTCTTTTGTGTCTTTAAAGGGACTGTGAGGAGTTTCTAAGTAATTACAAAAAAGTCTCACTTTTAGATATATGCCTGATTGAAATACACACTTTAAGATGAGTTTTATAGCATCAGCATAGGTTATCTATAAATGCTGTTCCGTAGCCTCCCGGTCCGGTCGGGTCGGACAGAGCTGGACTGGCCTGGATACTCAACTTCGGGAACAAGACGATTAAAACTAGAGCAAATTTATATTATTCGGACACGTCTTAGAGCACCGGGCTGTAAGTAGCAATAAATAGCAGGCTACAAAACTACGTTTCTAAGTTTTCCAAAAACTGCTTGTTGTCACACATCAAAAACTACCGCTACGTAACTAGAAAGAGATACATTACCTCGTCGCTTTGCATCCTGTAAGTTGATGGAAAAAAAAAGTTGTAAAGCAATGCAGAGTTCTGAGGAAGGTCCGAGCAGCATTTTTATTAGCATCACAACAAGCAGAGGCTTTGGCTTGTGGTGCGTCCCAGTTGTAGTCAGAAGTAGGAATTTCCAAGTTCCGAGTAGGAAACTGCAACTGGAACATTCCCCGAAGTCTGAATTTCCTACTGGGAACTCAGTGAAACCTCGCCACCCCCGAGTTGACAATAGAAGATGGATGCCCCCAGTGTGAACAGTTATTTAGCTCCTGTAATAATCAATTTATTTGCACTTCTGACTGGGGTGTGTCGCTCTAGATCAGCTGTATACATAGTATTGTTAGACTTATATTTACAAAAGTGCTGCCATAGTGATAATCACATTCTTCATACAACAACGCAGGGCGTGCTAACAACAGCTAACAATAGCCTGGTAGATCGGCATGTTTTTTTCCGACTTCAACTGGAACGCCGATAAGTTGGAGATGATGTCTCTTCTAGTTCTGAGGTTACTGGAACGCAGCATTACGAGTCGCAGCGTGTGCTCATGGGTAGCAGAGTCTTAATGTTGCCGGAAACAGATTCTCCTCACAGTCCCTTTAAGAACAACATTTCTCAACATACAGTTTCAAGAACTTCTTCATCTACAGCCCATAACATCATTGAAAAGTTCAGACAGTCAAGAAGAATCTCTGCTCATAAAGCCGAAGCAAACACTGAATGCCTGTGACCTTTTATCCCTCAGGCAGCCATGCATTAACTCTCCCATTATCCTCAAATTTTACTGACACATTTTACCCTTGGGGTCAATATGATCCCAGGGATATTTATCTTCAAAAAGATGGTTTGCAAGTTTTTTGTGTCAGGCATATTATGGATTTGTTGAGTACATAAATAACCCCTTGATAATTAAACCAGTGAGTTGACATGCACTTTAGTTAAAGAGAAAAAGGACCATCCAGACTGTTATCAGAGTAATGGTCAAAAGATAGCATCTGTCACGGTATGGAGGTGTGTTGGTGCCCATGGCATGGGTAACCTGCACATATGTAAAGGCTCCATTAATGCTGAAAGGTATACAGGTTTTCGGAACGACATTTGCTGCCAGGGATGTCCCTGCTTATTTCAGAGACAATGAAGACACATTCTGCTTGTGTTACAACAGTGTGGCTTCAGAGTGAAAGAGTGCGGGTCCTTCACTGACCCGCTGCAGTCCACACCCACTGAAAATGTGAGGAGCATTATGTAGCCTAGCACAAGCAACTGTAGTTGTACATCAACAAAAAATATGAAAGAATTCATGAACAAAGCTTCAGCAATCATTGTCCTCAGTTCACAGTGAGTTTTGTTAAAAGGAGAGGTGGTGCATTACAGTAGTACCCACGCCCCCGTTCCGACTTTTTTGGAATGTGTTGCAGGCATTAAGTTTAAAATACAAAGTAAAATTATCAGTCTGAATATTAAATATCTTGTCTCTGTAGTATATCCAATAGAATGGAGGTTACTTAAAGGAGACATATCATGCTTGTTTCTCCTTTTCACTATGCCAGACTAGGATGCCTGTAAAGCATTTCTGCCCTCAGTACAAGTCATTTAGTTCCCTCATTGCCCCACAATAGCGTTCTCAATATCCCCATTTTAAGCCATTATGAAGCCCTCGTTGAAACACTTGGATCTGATTATGACCTAAAGTTACCTCGCAACGTCACAGCCCTTTGTGGTCTGATTGGTCAATTCTATCGGGGGCTGAGCCAGCCTGTCCTTCTTCTTCTACTGTATTTTCCGGCAGGCTCAATGCAGCGACCGCGTATTGAGTCCCCCTACAGGCCAGAGCTGGTAATGAGTGAGTGTGAGCTAGGGATCTATATACCCCTGCTGGTGGATGTGTTCCTCGGTGACGGTTTTGTGACTAACAGGCATCACAGAGGAGGAAGTGTTTTATCAGATTACTCCAATAAAAAGAAATGTACCTCGTGTCGTCATGACGTTTGAAATCTCGCGGACATCTCGCAATGACCTATTTTCAGAGGCATCAAATCTCGTTCTAGGATATCAGAAAAAGTACAATATCTCATTTTTTGAAAATCAAGGGGGTGTAAGGTCTTGTTTTCAAATTTATTATATTATATGTAAGTATTGAATCATGCATCAGCATGATATGTCTCCTTTAACTGACATTTTACACAATGTCCCAACTTCACTGGAAGTAAGGTTTGTATCCATTCAACTTGTTTACTGAAGCAAAACAATTTAGATTCAAGATTTTACAGTAAAATCAAGACCTCTAAAGAGCATTTCTGTGTGTTTTTATTCAAAATGAACTGCTTGTGACTTTCCAATAATGATGATATTATCACCATGACGAGTAAAGATAATGGACCGAGCAGTTTGAGGTTCTGCTCGGGCTAGAAAATATATACATTATGTCATTTCATTCTACTTTCTTTTGTAGAAGATTTAGGTTTATGTATAGCCAAGTGCAGAAGAGAGAATGTGGTGAAAAAATGTGTTGTTTTTCATTTTAAAAGCCTTTTATTCTGAAATCTGCTTCCTGTTTAAGTATATGTGTCACTTCCTGTCAGCCATTTTGAGAGACTAATTGTGTGTGGCCACATGCAACTCAATCTGTAAACACTGAAGAAGCAATGCTGTAAGTAAAGCACACATACTTCAAATTTGTATTTATGAGTTTAGGGGAAGATAAATTTCCTTTAATGATATTAAACTACATTTTTATTTACAGATATTTACTTGATAAAAAGGCAAATATGGTCATGGACCTGCAAAAAGACAGTTTTATTTGTGTTATACAGTTTTCACATTGTCATTACATGAATGTGTTTTGAACTACAGCAACAAAAAAGAAAAGCAAAGTATGACTCAAAGTCATCATCTGTTTTAAACATTGAATCCTATACTGACCAGTCACTAGAGAGCAGATCAGTCAGGGCAGACTGGGCTCACATGAGAGAAGAAGGCCTTAAAGAGGCAGAAGCTCTAACAAAGTGCAGTGAAGATGAACACAATCAAATCACAGCTAATGCACCTCAACACCAGGTAACTTATAATCAGTCCCTCTCCTCAGTGTCCACAACAGTTTTTCCTTTTCCTCTATCTATCCATGACTTTATCGGCAGAAGTTCCCTGGTTCAAAAATATATCAGTCATACTCACGACTAACAGCATATTGTGTCCATTCAATCCGAGACTGAGACTTGACCAGGACCAAAATACACCGAGACAAAGACAAGACCAAGACTTTTGGGGGTCGAGAACAAGACCGAGACAAGACCAAGACCATCAAAAAATCAATTTCAAAAACCATGACAACGCTGAACAGTTAAAGGGGGTGTCCCTCAGTCACAACACCGGGAAGGTTGCCGTCATCACGGGGAGAAATAACACATGAACTGAAGCTTTTTGTTGTTTTACCAAGTGTTCCTCCTTATTCACATTAATGAAGCTGAAGAACAGCAGATCAGTGCTGATCTTGATCTGTCTTGATGGAAAATCCCGAGTCCGGCCAGTCCAAGACTGAGTAAAAATGCTCTTGAGTCCAGGACAAGACTAAGACCTTCAAAATGTGGTCTCGAGACCGGTCTCGAGATCAAGACCGGTCTTGAGTAACGCAACACTGGTGTAAGATGTGTTCCCTGTTGGGACTTGGACCCCAGGTTGGGGACCAAGGGATTAGACCATTGGTTTTAATTACCTTCGCAAAAGAGGTTATGTTTTTGCCAGCATGTGTTTGTTTGTTAGCAAAATTACTCAAAAACTACAGCATGGATTTTGCTGAAATTTTCAGGAGATGTTGGTAATAACCCAACTTAGAAATGATTCGACTTTAGTGTTGATCCAGATAACCGCCTTTAGCAAACAATCTTTTTTGCTCAATACCTGGCTAACTAATAATGACATTAACATGATTCTGAGTGCTGGGTGTAGATTTTCAGGGTCATGAATCATGTTACGATGGTAACTTTATCATATAACTATTGCTTATAGATGTAACAGCAAAATGTGAGCCACCTTGGTAAAAGTTTGTGCTCTTTGAGTGTTTTCTAGTTGTTTATGTTAATGATAATTACCTCACCCTATAATTTGTGTACAGTGACTCTGTTTTTGTTCTTCGCCATTTCCCTCTTTTGATTTAACAGCTCTCTCTTTTTTTCTTTAGTACGGTGCTGAAAATGGAGGGAAGAGGAAGAAGAAGGACAAAGATTTGGACGAGCTGAAGAAGGAAGTGGCCTTGGTAAGAAAAACAAGCTGTCAGATCACCCACTCACACTCGCTCTGCTCTGTGATTGATTCCATAGCCGCCTCTCCCAAATGATCCCCAAACAGCGTAACGCCGTCGACACCGGGTTATTTAACACATCTATAAATGAAAACAGCAGCCCGTAAACAAAAAATGGCGAACCAGCCTGCTTAGTGTAGTCAGCTGTCTGAGCACTAAACCAGCCCGTCCCTTCCTATCTCCTCCACCTCCCTCTGGCTGCTCCTCTTTGTGCTCACAGAGATACTGAATAATTTGTGGGCCACCAGCAGCGTAGTGCAGAGTTTTTGTCTAGTGCGGAGCTGTAGCTCTTTGAGGTGCTGTCAAGACGCAGCCGAGCGATGCCCAAGAAAACTGGGGTAAGTTTGGCTGCACGCGGTCGTATCTGTGATAAAGCCGCGCCTGTCACTTATCAAGTTGGCCTGTGACTGATTAAAGGAAAGAATTCCCTAGATGCTGTCAGCGCCGCAGGACAAGTTTTGTGATTAAGTGCTTGTGTTTAAGTCTCACCATCTGCTTCACGTACTTCAGTAAAATATATCTTACATTTTTGACCCAAAAAACTTATAAGCAAGCTTCATCAGACTGTCCTCAGATCCGTGGTGTCTGTTTGGATACTTGGTCAGTGGTAACACGTGTCAGAATGTGATGCTGTTTGTGCCCATGTGGCATCATTACTGGAGGTTTGTCTCAGATCTATTGGCTGTGTGTGACAGCATCCTGTAAGCTGCTGATTGGCTCCTGCTACATCTCTGATACTTCTCCAGCCCTGGAATATTTATGCTGCAGCACCTCTCATGTTTTCAGAATAATGGCTCAGCCATCTTTATGCCATGCGAGGGCCGCATGTGGCTTTTGTTTTGAAAAAGTGTCCCAGATAGTTATTAAGTAAAACCCCCAGGTCTATTGAAGCTGGGATATTGTGTAAATAAATAAAATTGAGTACAATGATTTGCAAATCATTTTCAACCTATATTCAACTATATATACTACAAAGTCAAGATATTTAATGTTTGAACTCAAACTTATTTTGGAAACATTCTCTGATTTTGAAGTTGATACCTGTAACATGTCCCAAAAAGCTGGCACAGGGGTATGTCCTGACTGTGTTACATCACTTCTCTTTTAATAACATTCAATAATCATTTCAGAGCCGAGCACATTAATTGTTGCTGCTTTGTAATTGGAATTCTGTCACAATCTGGGGTCTCTATATTTTGCATGGTCGTGTCAGTCGAGTTCCTGCACTCTTTTACCCTAAAGCCACGCTGTTTTAACTCGAGCAGAACGTGTCTTTGTTGTCTCTGAAATAAGCAGGAACATCCCTGAAAAAGATGGAGTACGGCATATGTTGCTCCAAAATCTGTATGTACCTTGCAGTGCTAATGAAGCCTTCACAGATGTGCATGTTACCCATGCCATGGGCACCCCCCCCAATACCATCACAGATGCTGCCTTTGACCATTGCTCTGATAACAGTCTGGATGATCCTTTTCCTCTTTAGCCTGGAGGACACCACGTCCATGATGTCCAAAAACAGTCTGAAATGTGGACTCAGACCACAGCAGACTTGAAATGAAATCCTTAAATTTCCTGCAATTGTATGGTGGGAAACGTTTAACTCTTGGACGATTTGCCCATGCAGTTTTCAACAAAGTCCATCCTGACTTGTGTGTGAGCCTTTCAGGGTTGCTCCTTTGTATTCAGTCATGACACTCACATGGTTTTATAGAACCTGTTCCTCTGTGAATGTTCCAAACAGGTTCTTTTTGAGCATTCCTCAACTTTTCCAGTCTTTTGTTGGCCCTTTCCCAGCTTTCATGGAACTCCTTGCAGGCATGAAACTCAAAATAACTGAATATTTGCTAAAAAAAACAATGAAAATTATAATTCTGAAGATGAAGTATAGTCCTTTTAGTGGATTCAATAGAATATAAATTAAAAAAGGATTTGCACATTATTGTTTATCACAGAACTTCATTGTAATTTGGGTTTATAGATTTACAGCAAACCTTCATACCTCTGCTGGTTTTACTTTTACCATGTTATTTGCAGACATTTTCCCTCCTTATTTCAACACTTCTTGAAGATGCAGAACAATTGGATGTCACTCTCTGACCTCTCTGATCCATATCTGAGGGATGAACAAAGCCTCAGGATCCACGCTAAAACCTGAGAATATATTTCCCCTCACTTTGGAGGTTTGTAATGCGGCAGAGTTTCACCCTTACGCTTTGTTTTACCACCACTCGGGTCAGTTATTAAAATCCCTTTTACGGCTGCAGCCGCACTGCTTCAATTCTCACAGCAGAGTGTTTTAATGTAAAGTAGTAAAAAAATATGTAGTTCTTCTTTCAGGAGACTTCAAAGACAAACCCCTCTGAAATGATTACCCCGGCCAATTAAAATCACTGATTCTGTTTCGTTTCCACTGAGGCAGAAATATTAAACTCAACCTTTTATGCTTTCAGGATGACCACAAAGTATCTCTGGATGATCTGGGAAAACGCTACGAAGTGGACCTCACACGGGTAAGACACTCGACAACAAAGAGGTGGTGCACCTCAAATAAAGATTAAATATCGTGAACTACCATCACAGTGAGACCAGGCTGGGTGGAGTTAGATCCACAGCAGCGTCCCCGGCTCACCTTGAGCCACATTCATATTTAATCCCTCAATCACTCAAACACAGAGTTTGATGCAACAGCTTCTACAATCCCATCAACAGGCAGATACAAACACATTACTGAGGCCTTTAAGCTGTGGGCCTGTTCGCTGGGAGCCTGGAGTTTGACATTGAAGCTGCAGAGACGGTGATTTTATCTTTTTATGCATCATTTATGGAAACAAGCTTTGGCGTAGGGCTGGGCGATATCGATCAAAAATCAGGTCTGAGCTGAGTGGCGAATATGTTTGTTGGAACAGCAGAATTATAAAACAATTTAAATATGATTAAGGTAGAAATAATACTGATGCCTGTTTGGTACAAAGGCAACACAAAGAGAAGTTCACGGTTAAATTATACGACAGCCGTAAAATGTCAAACGTGTCAACAAAAGCAGAAGGGACGCAGCAAAATGCTTCTTCCAGTTTGTGTTGTTTAGTTTGTTTAGTGTGTTTGTTTCAGCGTTTGCTGTTTGACCTTTCTGTTTTGGCCTCAGCTTTTGCAGTTCTTTTGGCTTGGGTTGGTTTAGCTTTGGATAAGTTGGTCAAGCTTTAGTGACTTTCTTCAGCTGTTGCTGTGTTGTTTTAGCTTTTGTTGTTGCTGCTTTAGCTTTCAAACTTTTCCATCAGCTGTTGTGCTTTTACCTCAGCTTTTTTGTGTTTCCCTTGGCTTCTGTTTTGTTGTTTGAGTTTAGTTGTTTTGCTTTAGCTTTCATGCTTTTGCTTCAGCTGTTGCTGCTTTGCGCCTTCTTTTGTTTTGCCTTGGATTTTTTTGTTTTGTGCTTTTTCTTTTGTTGAGCTGCTTTAGCTTTTGTTGCTTTTGCTTCAGCTGTTGCTGCTTTGCGCCTTCTTTTGTTTTGCCTTGGCTTTTTTTGTTTTGTGCTTTTTCTTTTGTTGAGCTGCTTTAGCTTTTGTTGCTTTTGCTTCAGCTTATATTTTGTATTTTGTTTATCTTTTGATGAGTCGGTCCAGCTTATGTGCTTTTGCCTCGGCTTTTGTTGTGTTGCTTAGGCTTCTGTTGGGTAGCTTTAGTTTTTGTTGTGGTACCTTTACCTTTTTAGTTCTAATTCTACTTTTGTGCTTTTGCTTTGGCTTACATTATGCTTGTTTAGCTTTTGATGATTTGTTTGGCTTTTGTGCTCTTGCTTCAGCTTTCGTTGTTTTGCTTCTGCTTTAATTGTGTTACTAAAGGTTTTGTTTGTTGTTTTGCCTTTGTTTTTCTTTGGCCTTTGTGCTGTTACTTTGACTTCTGTTGTGTTGTTAGACTATTGTTGTTTTGCTTAAGCTTTTGTTTTGTTTATTAGGGATCCACTGAGTTGCTGTTATGTTGAACACTCCGGGACTGTCGCACAATTAGACTTTAGAGGGAGTCGCGGCACTAAAAATTGGTTGTAGCTTCATCACATCTTCATGTAGCTTTGTGTTGCATTGTCTTCAGAGCCAGATAGCTTTAAAATCTTGTTATTGTGTGTTCATCTCACACATTAGGGCTCCCAGGCATTTATCTAAAACAACATTTTTTCCTGTTTCCTTCCGGGGTTTCAAACTAGGAAAGACTAGTTGCTAACTGACTTTCGTATCAGGACTCATTTCTGCACCGCTCTGTTACAGTTACTGATACCTGCAAACAATCTTTATTCTGTTGCTTGGGAACTTATCGATATATCTTGTTGCCCAACCTCACTCCAGTGCTTGAAAATCATCACGAGCTCTAAAACTATCATTGAAGGTTGAATTATCACTGTTTCTCTTCAAAAATACTTTAAGTGTTTTCAAATATTTTCTCTGAATTAGACCTTGAAGCTTTCAGGCATTCAGTCCAGATGTAATATCATTTTATTTTATATCCAACAGTGTAACGACAAACCCTCAGATGATAACAGTCACTGAGAGTTTATTATACTGGTGTTAAATAGGTCAGGCAGAGGTACTTGATGTTCTGCAACCAAAGCACTAAAACTGCTTTTACAGCTCTGGTGAAAACAGGGCTGTGGTATTATAAGAAAATATCTCAGCACATACAAAAATACTTTTAAAAAGTCATCCTCACCTAAATATGCCTCTCCCTCAGGGACTTACTAACGCCAGGGCTGCAGAGGTTCTGGCCCGGGATGGTCCAAACGCCCTGACGCCTCCGCCCACCACCCCCGAGTGGGTCAAGTTCTGCCGTCAGCTGTTCGGCGGCTTCTCCATCCTGCTCTGGATCGGTGCCATTCTCTGTTTCCTGGCCTACAGCATCCAGGTGGCCACGGAGGACGAGGCGCCCAATGACAACGTGAGAAAACATGCACACACTTCATACACGGTAGTCACACATGGGACAGGTGCAGGTATGCAGTCACAGTTGTGATTAAAAAAAAAAAAAAACAGGATAAAACAAGAAAATGACTCGCTGGATACTAGACTGCTCACTAGTGGAGATAACAAAAGAGCCAATCACGTGGCAGAAACTCGGTACATTTAGTCAGGCCAATGTGATTTCAAGTGACTTTAATCAATCATTACCTCCGCCAAGGAGGTTATGTTTTCGGGAGAGTTTGTCTGTCTGTCTGTCCGTCTGTGAACAAAATAACACAAAAAGTAATGGATGGATTTTGATGAAATTTTCAGGAAATGATCAGCATGGGAAAAAGAAGAACTGATTCAATTTTGGTGTTGATCTGGATCAGTGTCTGGCTGCCATGGCGAAAAATGTGATTTCTGTGAATAACTACTGAACTAAAATAGATATCATTATGAATCCAGTTGCTAATGGTATGTTTTCATGGTCAAGGAATCTAAATATTTCAATGAAATAAAGGTAGGACTAATATTTACGGTAAAAATCACAATATGGCTAAGGACTGTGGTGCTGGCAGAGTTCTGTGCTCTCCGAGTGCTTTTCTAGTTCAATTTTATTTCTATATCGTTAGTCCATAACAAGTGTTATCCCAGCACACTTTACAATAGAGCAGGCTGAATCAGAATCTGAAGCAGGAATATTTTATTCATCCCCACGGGGACATTCGGCTGTTTCAGTTGCTCTTATACACAGTACAGCAGTCAGAAATATCAAATGAAGACATTAGAACAGATAGGAGCATTAAACCAACACTATGTAGTTTTTCAAACATAATATAATCCTTCGATATTCATTGTGATGGTCCACCACTTTACAATGAGTTGAATGACACCTCTGTCGTGGTCTGGAGTGGTCTGTATCCCTTTCACTGGCGCAATGTAACTTCGAGGTGGATGGTAGGAACCCTGCCACACTAAAAAACTACACGTTTGGACTGCTTTACGGCATACGTCACTTCCCCCGATTCCCGATTCGTTTAAAACACGGAAGTCTCTGCGAAAGCCAATCGCGGAGCTTTAACCATGGCGGAAGCAACAAAGACCGTAAGGAAGAGAAAAGTTTTGTCGGAGGATACAAAACAAAGAAAGCGAGAGAAAAACAAGCTGAATACTCGGACCAGAATAAACATCGGTTCGGCGTTCACTCACTGGCGTGAAATAAAAGACGAGGAGGGATGTCCGACTACTATCAGGTATGTTAGCGGCTAATTTATGATGAAGTTCCTCAAAAAAACTTGACAGGAAAAAAGTACAGCACAACAAATCCAGAACGTACCAGTATGTAGTTTTGTTTAGACCTATTTCAAGTGTGTGATATCGCCAGCTCGTTGTTGTCTTTACTTTTATTTACTTTATCGCTTCAACAGGACGGGGGCGACTTCACGGTAATAAAACCAAATTGAACTTAGCGATATTTAACATCGTCATTTAGTCAATAATAAATACATTACCTCGTCGCTACCCATCCTGCAAACAGCCGCTGAAGACAGAAGAATACTTTTTAGCGAAGTCCTGGCTTCTGTGATTCGCCTACAAAACAAATGCACGCGACCGGCAGATCTGTCTTACGACAGTACGCGCGCGCTAGAGCTCATGGGTAGTTGAGTTCTCTATCCGGTCAAGCGAGAATCTTCCGTTGTGCTGCTTTAATTTAACTAAAATAAAGTAAAAATAAAAATAATGAATCCAACTAAATATGAAAATAAATAAAAAGAGCATGAAAGCTAAGTAAGCAGGTTGCAACATGCAGAGCTGTTAAGCAATATCAACTTCTTTATGAAGAAAAATAAGTTAAAAAAAGTGAAAACGAGGTGGAGGTATACACAGTATTAATAATTAACAACATCTACATGGCAAATATGAATATATCCATGACAGCACCATTTACCAAGTAGGTTCAATTTGTCAGTGAGGATGTTTTTTTTTTTTGGAATTACATTTGTGTATTTACTTTATAACAATATCACAGGAGTAAAACAGTGAAAGGTTTATTCTCCAGGACCTGATGGAGCAGTCAAGCAAGAGGGACACAAAAAAAAAAAACAATTGAGATTCAAAAAATGTCATTTACAAGACTGATTACTGACATAAAGTATTATATATTTTCTCTAGTTCTTAAACTATGGTCGTACAGCATTGCATGAATACAACATATTTTTAGGGAGACAAGATATTATCGGTTTGATATCAGAATGAGATCATATCAGCCTAGAAAGTAATATATCGTATCAGCCGATTTTGAAATTTTTGCAGATATTTATGGCCAATATGTCCGCCACATACATTGACTGGAATATCAGCATATTACACAGATGTTCAACACTGATGCACCTTCTCATCATTGCATGGGTACTAATAAGAATGAAGGGTTTCATTTTTGCACTAGTTAAATATTTTTCTGCTTGTTTCACATCTGTGTATTGCAAAAATATATCGTAACACTGAAGAAACAAGTCCAGAGCTTTTGGTCTTGGCCATAAATATCAAAAGCAGTATTGGAATCAGTGATGATGAATTAAAAAATATTGACATAATATTATAGCAAAAATCCTTATCAAATCATGCATATACTGTGTGTGATTTAGTATGAAGTGGGGCTTTATAGAAAGTGTTACCAGCACTTGTTTAATGTATGGGGAGCTTCCGGTGGCACGTTTGATGCTTTATTTGTTCGTGTAGTGATTTGATGTTTCTGACGGCCCTTCTGTACGTTTGTGCCTCAGATTTTAAACAAATTCTAAATCTAATCCCCCAGCAACAACACTCACTTCAGTCTATTTTTGGGCCGTCTATATGACCTCTACTTAACCGCCTTGGCCTCTTGACACATAAATCTCCTTTTCCTGAGAGCTGGCCAAAATGGCATAGCGACAAAGTCCCATGACCAAAACAGAGCCAACATTTGTGACAAGAAAATCAGAGTGTAAGAGATTCAGGTGGGAGAATGTGTAAGCAAAGCTCTGTAAACACAGACGATGGTACATATATGTATAAATGTAGACATTCACACTAACAAAAAGCCCCCTCCCCCATCTGCAAGTGTGACGTGAAAACAGCCCGCAGACTCTGGCATTGTATCTGGCATTAACACGCATAAATGCTCAGACCAACCGCTGATCAAATGAAGCCATCCATACTGCACTTTACGGCTCCAAATCATTATGCAATCATCTCTCAGCAGTCATCCAAACCCCAGACATCTTCAAAGCCTTACATAATATATAGTTAGATACAGTAGACCGCCACATGCACATGCACACACGTGATAATTTTAATCTCCCTGCTATTTAATCTCTGCATTCAGCTCCGAGGGTGTACAGCTGGATGCTCCGATGAGCCATTCAAAGCCGCGACTCCCATCGGCTTTTGGCTCTTTGAGCTTTTTTATTAATGTACATGCAGGTATTTAGGAGGAAAATCCACCTTAGCAGAACTTTACATGTTCCTGCTGTCAGGTTAAAACTTAATTTTTGTCACTCTGGTGGAGTTGTTGATCTGCGGGGTCGAATAGTCATCTCCTGTCTCCAGGAGTGTTAACTCCAGGCTTCTCAATCCGATTCTTTTTTTGTGCAATTGACTGCCAAATGTTATGAGAATAAAGCTGGTGCTATGGTGATGAAGCAGAATTATTGATCCAACCAAATCTACAACACATACAGTACAGGCCAAAAGTTTGGACACACCTTCTCATTCAATGTGTTTTCCTTGTTTTCATCACTAATTAGATTGTAGATTCTCACTAAGGTTGCCAAAACAATGAATGAATACATGTGGAATTATGTACTTAACAAAAAAGTGTGAAAAAAATAAAAACATGTCTTATATTCTGGTTTCTTCAAAGTAGCCACCCTTTGCTCTGATTACTGCTTTGCACATTCTTGCCATTTTCTTCATGAGCTTCAAGAGGCAGTCACCTGAAATGGTTTCACTTCTCAGGTGTGCCTATGTGGGAATTTCTTGTCTTATTAATGGGGTTGAACCATCATTTGTGTTGTTCAGAAGTCAGGCTGATGCACAGCCCACAGCCCTATTAGACAACTGTTAGAATTCATTTTATGGTAAGAACCAATCAGCTAAGTTAAGAGAAACGAGTGGCCATCATTACGTCAGTGAGAATCTACAATCTAATGAGTGATGAAAATAAAGAAAACGCATTGAATGAGAAGGTGTGTCCAAACTTTTGGCCTGTACTGTAGATGTACAAGTTACCCCTGCCAGGGGCACTAAGTGTCCCCCATACCATCACAGATGCTGTCTTTTGACCTTTACTCTGATAACAGTGTGATGTCCAAAACCAGTCTGTAATGTGGACTCAGACAGACTTTTCCACTTTGCCTCAGTCCATCTCAGATGAGCTCGGCCCAGAGAAGCCGTCGGTCTTTCTGGGTCCAAAAACAGTCTAAAATTAGGACTCATCAGACCAAGGTGTTCCTGAGCCCATGTGGTAATATGTTTTACAGAGTGTTGCTGTTTTTTTTAATAAGTCTGCCTAAGGGATAAAGGTCACAGGCATTCAATGTTGGTTTCTGTCCTTGCCACTTATTATCTTTTGATAATATTATGGACTGTAGGTGATGAAAAAAACAACTTGAGAAATGTTCATAAGTTGTTCACAAAGTGGTGAACGTGACGCATCCTTGCTTGTGAAAGTCTGAGCCCTTCAGAGATGCTCTTTTCATACCCAATCATGACACTCGCCTTTTTCCAATAAACCTGTTCACCTGGGGAATGCTCCAAACAGGTGCTTTTTGAGCATTACTCAACAACCTCAGTCTGCTTGCCCTTTTCCAGGTTTTTTTAGGAACTTTTAGAAGGCATCAAATTGAAAATGAGAGAAATTTGCCAAAAAAAAAAAAGAATTTTATCAGTCTAAACATTAATTAACTTGTATTTTGTTTTTAGTTTAATAAAAAAAAAAGCTCTTCAAAGGGCATATTCTATTTTAATTAAAGGAGACATATCATGCTTGTTTCTCCTTTTCACTATGCTAGACTAGGATGCCTGTAAAGCATTTCTGCCCTCAGTACAAGTCATTTAGTTCCTTCATTGCCCCACAAAAGCATTCTCAAAATCCTCATTTTAGGCCATTATCAAGCTCTCATTGAAACGCTCGGATCTCAGGATGACCTACAGTTACCTCGCAACGTCACAGCCCTTTTTGCTCTGATTGGTCAATTCTGTCAGAGCTGCCGAGAGGGTTGAGCCAGCCTGTCCTTCTTCTTCTTCTGTATTTTCCGGCAGGCTCAAAGCAGTGACTGCGTATTGAGTCCCCCTACAGGCCAGAGCTGGTAATGAGTGAGTGTGAGCTAGGGAGCTATATACTGCTGCTGGTGGATGTGTTCCTCGGTGACGGTTTTGTGGCTAACGGACATCACAGAGGAGGAAGTGTTTTATCAGATTACTCCAATAAAAAAGAAAGGTACCTCGTGTCGTCACGACGATTTAAATCTCGCGGACATCTCACAATGACCTATTTTCAGAGGCATCAAATCTCGTTTTAGGATTATCAGAAAAAATACAAAATCTAATTTTTTGAAAATTAAGGGGGTGTAAGGTCTTGTTTTCAAATTTATTATATTATATGTAAGTATTAAATCATGCATCAGCATGATATGTCTCCTTTAACATTGTACACAACTTCCTACCTTCGTTCCAATTGGGGTTTGTAGATTTTTCTCCTGTAGGGGGTGTAAGGGGAGGATTCTCCATTGTCACTATAAATAACCATCACTGAAGAGAACGTTCCAGGGTTCCCACACGTCCTGGAAAACCTGGAAAATGATTGACCAATTTTCCAGTCATGAAAACAGTCCTGGAAAAGTTTAATTGTCTTGGAAAGTTTATTCTCTTCCTGCTATCTTGTCAGAGAACAAAAATCAAACATAGAAAATTAAGTAAAAATGTACTTTGTAACTGATGCACACTTAGCCATAGCTAAGTGTGCATTAGTTTCTTTTTCTGGTCTTTACATAATGTAAAGAGTTTTAAAGAACCAACAACATATATCAGTCAATCAAAATGTATGTATATATCACTTTTCATACAAAAAATGTAGCATAAACTGCTTTACAAAGAGACAGTTGAATTAAAATAAAGAAATTATGACCCTAACCCGCCCACACCATAATCCATACATAGTTTTGTAAAATGCATCATCATAATAAAGAACACCAAAGGTTAGGTTAAAGTGTAAAATTAAATTTATCTTTAAATAGAAGAAAAAAATATTTTAGAAAAATGAATTCATTCAAATGAAGTTAAAAAAAAAGAAAAAAAACTAGAAAATATTATAAGAAAAGATAAAAATGAAATAACATAGGATAAAATAAAAATAAAAGTGAGCTGTAATTAGAATAAAAACACTAAAAGCTAATTCGGGTAAAAGCCAGACTAAAAAGGTAGGCCTTGAGTTTGTTTTATATTTATATTTATATTTTACAGTCATATCCCCTGTGCCCAGGTGGTTTTTGGTCTGTATTGCCCAGCCCTTGGAGGATTGTGTCCTCTTTTCACAAAGGTATTGTTCCCTCAATTTTGTGCTGCCAGAGAACAAGAACAAATGTGTCCCAAAACCAGAGGCGCCAAATGCTGAGCTTAAATCTGCACAAAGCGGCGCGCAGACAAAACCAGGAGCTGCAAACTGAACCCTGAATTGGAGGCAAACATTTCTCACACTGACAAGATACTTTCAGAGGATACAGTGTATTTCCTGGTTCAGAAGATTTTCCTCTGCAACTGAAGGAAAAAAGGCATCCGAGCGTAGAAGAGCAAAACATTGTGTTGCTGCTGTCAAACGAAAGCAGCATCTTCCAAAACTTTTCAGGCTTTAGGAGTGAAGCTTTCCTGGAGAACAGGACACGCAGAACACCAGCTGGCAGACGCTTTCATCCAAAGTGCCGGGCTGTCTTGTTTGCATCGGCGAGAGCCCGACGTGTTAGCACTTTATTCCACTTGTGAAAATATTCAAAAATAAGACACATCAGAATGAATGTTCTGTAAAGCCTGGCTGTGGTTCAGACAGCGGCTCGTGGTGGCCCCACAGATCAGAGCGTCACTTCTTAGTTTTCTGGGTTTGGGAGACAGATGTTCACTTTGAGCGAAGCGTCCAAAATGACAGGAATAGTACACAAGAACTCAGCTCTGTGACGGCTTTGCTTTTAAATCTTCAGATTAGACTGAGAGCCTTAAAAGGGTTTTTTACTCTAACTAGGCCTGTCAGCAGGGGTATGTCCAGAGGGGGGCCGAGGAGGCACTGCCCCCATTGAAGTCTTACTGGCCTCCAAACCTGCTATCCAAAAACATCCAACTTAATCTGTGATCAGCTATTGACCTTGTTAGAGGAGATCTTTGTGTAAAAGAGCTATTTCTTTAGGCTGCTGATGCTTTTCTTCACGTCAGATTATTTAGAACATTAATACCTAAAATCGCTTATGTGACTTGGGCATAGACAAACTGTTTTTTTTAAGCTTAAACATGGACTGTAGAACAAGTATAACTTTGTTGACTAATTATTTTTGCCATAGTTTTCATCAACAACTCTTTTTCCCCTGATGAAAACTCCACAGTAACTAATAAAACAAGTGCAAATGGACAAAAACATTAACTGACATTTTCATCAACAAATTAAAAGTAGACTTAAAAACATTAGAAAGTAGAGACAGGTTAGGAATCTATCCAATCACAGCTACTTTAGTTGTGTGGAAAGGTTGGATGAGTTCAGAGGGACATCCAATCACAGCTGCCTTAGCTTGGTGGTGGTGGGATAAGTTGTGGAGCGATCCAATCAGAGCTGCTCTCTTCATGAATTGATATATTCATGTAGAGCAGGTTCACTGTTTGTAGTCAGTTCTGGTATTGTAACTGAGATGCTCTGCCAGGTAGCCTAAATAAAGGAGACTGCATTTCACACAAAGAAAATGTGTTTCTGCTGATTTATACATTCAGACTTTACAAGCATTCAATAAAGGGTTATTAGATGTTTCATTTTATCCAAGTGTCAAACATGACTTCAGAAATTCAAGGAAACATAAAAAAGATGCCTTACACGTTAAATTTCATATTTTAGTCAACTGAATTTACAGAAGATTTCACAGACTTTAATATTGTGAAATTTTATCAACTTGAACTAGACTAAACAAGAAGTTAGTTGACTAAATTATAACTAAAACAAAAAGACATTTTAAGCAAAAAACTATAACTAAACTTAATTAACACTACTGTCAAAATTAACACTAGTGTAGAGAGAATTGGATACAGTCATGCATTGTTGAAACCAGTCTTTGGAGAGTCTTCCATCTGGTTTTAGTGGTGCTTTAGTCACAACATCTGTGAGCACAGTTGGCTAAAAGTCAGCAGTTAAAGGGGTACGCCAACTTTTTTTTTCTTTTCGTGTCTTGACCCCATTCCCACGTCCATGACCAGCAGTTAAACTCCATTGTTTTGTCTGTGTGTGCAGAAAAAAAAGAGACAGGCAGAGCTCACCCACCGCAAATTAGCATAGCTCAAACACTGGAAGTCAATGCCTAGTGTTAGCCTGCATGCAAATTGCCTGCAAATTTAAGAATGGCTCGCAAGTGCAAACTGACTCTCATTATCCACTTAAAAAGAGCTGTTCAAAAGACTGGACTTGTTGCAAATGTCTGATCTATAGCGCAAACCACCACAGAAGTAGGTTAACAAAACAAAGTCTCTGTTTACGAGTAGAAGAGGATGATACAATGATAGTAGAAGATAATCATAGCATGGTCAAAAATGAACAAAAACAAGCACACACGACAGTTCAGATTTGCTGAGGAGTTTATCGAATGGCTTTAGGCAGAGGCAGGCTAGCACTACCTATTGACTCTCAGTGTTTTAGCTTAGCTAATTAGCAGTGGGCGAGCTTTCTTGTTACTGCATGCATAGTCAAAAGAATGGTGTCTATCTGCTTGTCATGGACTCAGGAGTGAGGCAAGACACTAAAAGATAGTTGGCGTATCCCTTTAAATATGGAAAATACGGAAGAAATGAGGTTCAGACGATGCTGATCATGAGATCGATTGGTGGTTCACTCTCAGAATTACAACAATTGAAGCCATGTTTCAAGTTTATTTCCAACACAACCTGTAGTACAATCCAAGTTTGTTTTTGTGCCCCCTACTGGTATCCTCCAGAAATACACATAGCATGAAGTCGAGTGTATTAATCAGAATGCTTATGACGCAGAGACAGATAGCAGCTATATCTCGTGCCTTATTCTTCCCTCAAACAAGAGCTAAACTGAGCAGAACATGACATATCTCCTCTTTGTGCTCTGGGTTTATCCCGTTTAGTTGTACCTTGGCGTGGTGCTTGCTGCTGTGGTCATCATCACTGGTTGTTTCTCCTACTTCCAAGAGGCCAAGAGCTCCCGAATCATGGACTCCTTCAAGAAAATGGTGCCACAGGTAAGTAGATGCACTCGGTGTTTGGTGCACTCTCTCAGCTTTGTGAATCAATAAGCCATCCCTCAAGTAGGGCTTACACTCCCACTTGAGTGGAAACCTAATAAGCTTGCACAAAGAGAGAACGAATGTTTGAGCCAACTTTGGATTGTGAGTGTGTTTGCATAAAAACTCTGCTCGCGTTATCCACCTCTGGCACTTCGATTGCCTAATTCTTTAATCTATTTAGGCTGTTTTCATTCGCTCCTTGTCTTCTTTGTCCATACCTGTCTTTTCACTCTCTCTCCTCCTTTCCCATACTTCTGCACCCGCAGGCTCACTGTTTTTTATCTCCTCTCCTTCTTCCTTCTGTATAAATCCGCTCTCTGTTCCCAAACTGCCTCTCCCTCTCCCTCTCCTCTCCCATCCTTTTTCTCCATGCCAGCAAGCACTAGTGATCAGAGAGGGAGAGAAGATGCAGATCAATGCTGAGTCTGTGGTGCAGGGAGATCTGGTGGAGATCAAGGGGGGAGACCGCATCCCAGCCGACCTTCGAGTGATCTCCGCCAGCGGATGCAAGGTAGGGGAGAGCAAGGTGCACCCTGGGGAGTCAGAGGGTGTCAGTGGGATTATTGAAGCTCAAACTGAATCTGCTTCGCTTTTAACACTTTATGTCATTACCAATTATCCTTATTAAACTTAAGCAGAAAATTTCAGCTGAGGTGCTTTGAATAGTTATCAGTTGGCCTTAAACAGGGGCAGGCAACTTTGGTTACCAAGAGGGACACATGCAGTTCTTTCAGTGCCTGAGGGCCGCGCTGTCACATTTTGTTGGGCACTCTCAATGAGAAAAAAAATATATATAAATAAGCAAAAATAGCACATATAAAGCTTCAAAAAAGGATTTTACCAACATCAATATTTTTAATTTCAAACACAATAAAAAACTTAATGAGCATGTCACATAACTAAAGCAATTTAATCTTCTTTTTAATGCAATAAAAAATGATTTTACCAGTTGTTTAAGCACAAATATATTACCTCAAATGTTGTTGTTAATCATATATGTTATATGTTAATGTCTCATAAAAGGTATTTTTGGAGATACAACCATAGCAAAGTTAGTTCTTTAATGACTTGTTAAAAGCAAAGCATGTACAAGCAATCTTAAGGCAGTAAAAATATACAAAAAAAAGTATATATGTATATTTTAAAAGGATTGGTGGGCCGCATTGAGTGAGGTGAAGGGCCACATGTGGCCCCGGGGTTGCCAGTTGCCCACCCCTGGCCCTAAATCAACAGTTATGCTGCGTTCACACCGCAAGTGACCCAGCCACCAAAATCGCGTCGCCCACTGACGAATCATTGCGCGTCCATAAATGTCTCATTTTGGTCACCGTTGCCGCCAGCTGTCGCTCGGTGACGTCACGTCCGCTTGAGTTTCACCGCGATCATTTCATGTATCATATAATAGGATGGATAAGCGGGCATTATTCCAGCTGTATCCTTTTCACTCACTTATCAACCACAAAACACTGCAGCTGATGCCCTGCAGCAGCATTATCTGTGAGTTTCCTGCAGTCCGTCTAGGCGGAACTAATGTCCTCACTGACTAATGTTTCCCACACAGACATAAATTGTTTTCTCTGTAGTCCGGATTAAAAACTGTCTGTCTTGGGCACCATCACAACGCAACGCTGATTGGCTGTTGCCGCACAGCCACACATGACATCGTCTAAAAGATCAACTTTTTTTTTACTTTGACATTGCGCCACAAACTATGTGGTAGTGTGAAAAGCGGCTGTCGAATCGCGGGAGGGTTAGCCCCGCCCCATCGCGGCTGTACGTCGCCTTTGCATGGAGAGTGATTGCTGAGGTAGTACAAGTAGCGTCTGGTGTGAACACAGCATTAGAGTGCACTCACATGGTGAAAGCAAAGTGCGAGTTCTCCATGAGTGGTGCCATCAAATTTAAGTATAAAACATGAAATATAGAGTCCAACAATTTAGAAACATAGAATTAGAGATAACAGAAAAGAACAAAGATGGTGCCAAGGAATGATAAATAAATGATATTTTATAGGGGCATGGTTTCTGCTCCTGTTCATGTTGAGGTAATCTAAAAAAAAATTAAGTGTGTTTTTGTATACAGGCAACAAAACAAAAATGCAAACCAGTGTATATGTTTCACCAGATAACTCCCTGATATTTAACTGGAAAATGATGAAGAGATGCTTAAATAAGGGAACATAAAGGGTGTTAGCTTGCCTGATTGAATAGTTATGACATTTTGAATTAAAGCTGTGGTCTACGATTTGAAACCGCAGCCTGCCCCCCCTTCCCTCACCTCTCCCCTCCGTGTTCCAAGATCCCGCCCCCAGCTCATGGCACCTCATATAACCCCCCTCGGACTGAGCTACGAGCGACTAGCATAATATATCAGCAGCAAACTCAATCAAAAACAGCTCAGCTCAACTGAAAGTATCAAACACGACAGACATCCCCCTTGTAACACACAGCGGTAGCCATTTCAATTGGACCGGCGGCAATGCGGGTCTGGCGCCGCCAGAGCGGAGCCGATTGTGGGGGAGGATTTATCTTTCTCAGCCTGTCCTCCCAGCTCAGCTTACAGTGCTAACGATTAGCGGCTAACAGGCTAACCCGCTCCGCTACAAGTCATTAGCCAGGACAGGCACAGACTAACCAGAGTTATTCAGCAGACATCTCCCACTGTAGTAAACAAAGCCATTACCTGATCAACCAGGGGCGAAATGGCCGATGCTGAAGGTCTGACGGCCGGCTGAGGCTATTCGTTAGCCATTAGCCCGCTAACAGGCCTCGACCCGCGGGCAGAGCTCCGTTGGGCCCTGCGGGAGAGGGAAGCGGCTTCCCGGTTTCGGCGCTAGGCTTTTCCGGCTCCATGATAGTTCAGTAGCTAACACTGCTAGCTGCTCACCGGAGGTAGAGGGGAGGAGGCGGGACCATGACGCACTACGCATGACGCTGCGTGGTGAGGGAGACAGGGGATTGGATGGACTCACGAACCAATTGAACCTTACAGGCTTCTAGGCTTGATTGGTCAGCTAGTATGCAGCTTTTCAGCGGATATACTGAATGGATTTTTCTCGTTCTTTTTGGTCTTTATACTGTGTAGATGGGACCATAGGACCATAACAGCCTTATAAACGGTGTTATTAAAATGTACAAAGCTTCCAAATCGTAGACCATAGCTTTAATTCAGTACATTTTCATAAACAAACCGATAAATCTGAGTTTTGATGTAAGACTTTGAAAACAAAAATGCATGCTTGGAAAATGTTGATATAAAAAATAGTTTTCAGCTGGAGTTTAAGAGAAAGAGGTGCACTTGATGGAGATATGTTGGAAATGTGCTAGCCAAAGTAATGTTATATTAGAATAATACGATTAATTAGATCTGTAAGATTAAAGCTTCTGCGGAATGACCCACTCCAGGGGTTGATGGGCAGCGAGCAGAGGCCACCTCTTTAAGGCAAGCTTGGAGTGGTTGTTTGTGCTCAAACAGGGTCCATTGCTGCGTGCATGTTTATTTTAATAAACAGGGAAGGCCCACTTGTATTGGAACAGCTCTTCCAAATGGTTGTGGCATGAAAACATCTTCACATTTTTGAAAATAATACAGATTTTAGCTCAACCAGCACTTGAAATAGGAGTAAATGTCAGAGGGTCAGTAAAGTCTAAAGGCTTTATCTTCACAGCATTATGATTATCTGGACAAACTTTTAAAGCAGTCTGTGTGGTATTTGTGAATCTGTCTGGACCAAAGTGCTGAGAAGTCAATATTTAGGTCTGAAGTCAATCTGATATTTCTCTGTAAACTTTCTGTTGCTTGAGGGTGAACTCTCCAGCAAAATGTCAGCCTTTAAACTCAAACAGAATGCATTTTTGAGTATTTCCGACTGGAATTTAAAGACTGTGATGCTCAGGTGTATGGATTTCTTAACAAGTCGAGAAAATGGTCAAGGTGGTTTTGACTGAAGGAGTGTTCCATCTGTTCTCATATTGATAAAAAGCTGTTCTCCCTCCATCATTCTCCTTTGTGCCTTACCCTCACACTCACCTGCTAACATTTCTTTTTCCTGTCTCTGTGCCCCTGTAAAGGTGGACAACTCCTCTCTGACGGGAGAATCCGAACCACAGACCCGCTCCCCGGAGTTCACACATGAGAATCCTCTAGAGACCCGAAACATCTGCTTCTTTTCCACCAACTGTGTCGAGGGTCGGTAGGCCACATCTGGACAAGATTGTCTCTTATCGCTCTGAAATGTCTTTTTTTGCATGGCCATCTGGAGATCAACATAGTCTGGCTTTACCACTGAGGCCGTGAGGGGGTTTATGTGCAGGATTTATCAGAAAAGCATACCCTTCTTTTCATTCTACAGTACAGTTTGCTGTTTTTTTAAAATGTGGATGCATTAAGATTACCAGCAAAGGCTTTTATTTGAGATTCTACTGGCGGGATTTTAGCTATTTTTAGAGTCGCTATGACTCACTGGAAGTGGATGAAGTGAGCATTTCAATAGGTGTCCCAAGTTTGATCCAAGTGGCGACATTTCAGTTAGATTTTCTTGGGAAAGTTTTCTTCTTGAAAAAGATTTTCATGTAAAGTCTCTCTTGTTCTGAAATCTTACAGTTTGGACATAAAGCCAGAAGTTTTACTTTTTTTTCTTAAACTTGCATCATCCATCTTCTGTACAAAAGAAGTTCGGCATGTCATTGCTCAGCGATTTTGTTACTATGCTCAGAACTTTCTTATTTAACCCTTTTACCCCTGAAACCTAAGTTTGCAACTCACAATCACTGGCCACTTCATTAGGTACACCCCTCTTGTACTGGGATGGACCCCCTATTGCCTTAAATCTTCGTGGCATAGACTCAACAAGGTGCTAGAAATATTCCTGAGAGATTTTCGTCCATGATATCATAATGCAGATGAGTTAGCTTCACATTTATGATGTCAACCACCTTAAATGAGTTGTGATGACTGTGTAGGACACTGGAGTGCAGCGTACATGTTCAGTATACCAGATTGAGAAGATGTGATGGGTACACTATGGTCATAGAGAGATGGACATAGTCAGCAGCAATATTCAAATAGGCTGTGGGAAATAAACCATACTTAGTTGGTGCTAAGGGCACAAAATTGTAAATATCCCCACCACCATTACACCACCAGCAACCTGAACCGTTCTTACAAGATGGGTGATTTCATGCTTTCATGTTGCTTTCACCAAATTCTGACCCTACCAACTGAATAGATAGATACCGGTATTTTAGGACTATTGAACACACCTGCAAATAAGCCACACCCACTAAAAAAAAAAAAGGTGTACATATCTAGGCAACACTAGTATTTCAGCTGCAGGTGTGTTGCGAGTGGAAGGATTTTGGCCAGAGCGTTGATGTTTTTTTTTCTGGAAAGCGGGAGCATCACCATATCTTTTGCTCCTTCCCGCTCTAATTTCGCTCTGGTACCTCTCACACCATGTGTTTGAAGGGTTGAAATTTGATTGAAAGTTGAAGGGATAATTAGCGGAGTGGTGTGCATCCCCTTTGAGTGGATAAGCGAGCGCAAGGAACAGCTTTTTGCGCCAGGAGTGAGAAATTTCATCCCTCCGCTCCACTCACATGCTCTGGCACTGTCCATGTTGTAACATGAGATATTAACACGGATATATTTTACACTGAAATATTTTTTTTAACTCTGATGTGATGAGGCTAAATGTAATATAAGAAATCCTTGAATTAACCGCATCATTGTTTACGCTGTAGGGTTCAAAGCGTGAAAAAAAAGTAGCGACGTATGCTCCAGAAAATATGGTAATTCATTTAAAACCTTGGGGATATTTAGAAACAAAAGATCTTCTAAACCTCTCAGTCCTGAAGTGCAGTGATATGAGTCTCCCTCTGCTGCTGCTCTCTGTCTCTCCAGAATGTTGTTCAGGGTATGATTACTATTGTCAAGGATGGCCTGGACAATTGTCTCTCTGCCAAAGTCCCAAGCGAGTCCAAACTCCTGGCAAGCACAGAGCCAGCCTTCTTCACCAGCCTGCCCAGCCTCCTGGTGTTCCTGTCAGTCATGCTGCCACCCCAGCAGACAGCAGCATCAGAACACTGGAGACCACCAACTGACAGAACATATGCAGCATTTCACTGCAGACATCCAAAGACCCGAGCCTCCTAAGTACCTACAAGAACTCCTAAAATCAATGACCATCTCCTTGGTCTTGGAGGTGTTCAACAGGAGGCAGTTCTTAGTGATCCAGTCACTGAAGGCCCTCTCCAGGTCCCTGTACTCCTACTCCTGCCCATTCTTGATACTGCCAGCATCAAAGTACTTCTAAATGTAGCAGGACATAGAACTGTACCCATGGTACACAGTGTACAGGTTAATCAGAAATAGACCCAGAACTGCCCCCTGAGTGGTCCCAGTGATTCTAAATGCTTAAAACCAGGTCCCCATCATGACAAACTGAGTCATCCCTGTAAGATTGTCCATGATCCAGGAAGTGAAGACAAGTGTGGCAACAGAAAGCAAGGCTAATCAGACCAGACAACATTTTTCCAATTATCTGTTGTCCAGTTTTAGTAATCCCCTCGAAAATATAGCTTCTGTTTGCTGTTTTCAGCTGACAGGAATGGCATCTGGTGTGGTTTTCTGCTGCTGTAACCTGTCTGCTTCAAGACTCAATGTGTTGTGCATTCAGAAATGTTCTGCATACCTTGATTGAGAAAAGTAGTGATTTAAGTTGTTGCCTATAGAAACACTCCCTGGCCTTTCTCCTCTGATCACTGACATCAATGAGGCATTTTTGCCCAGGGAACTCCAATTTACTGTAGATTTTCTATTCATTAGACCATTTTTTCAAGCACTAGGGAAAATCAGCACTTTCTGAAATACTCAGACCAGCATGTCTGGTTCAAGCAACCATGCCATGTTTAAATTCTTCTTCCCCTTTCCTATGCTCAGTTTGAACCTCAGCAGGTCATCTTGACCATGTTTGCATGCCTAAATCCATTAAGTTGATGCAATGCAATTGGCTGATTAGCTTATTGCATTAACAAATTCCTTTCAGGGCTCAATTCCTTGGTTCACACTGGAGTTTGTGTGAGCTTTTATGTCACCCTAAGACAAACAAACTTTCCAGAATATAAGGAACTGGGTTTAGTCCAGGCCGAATGTGTCAAGTGTGAAAGCACTCTTAAAAAGGCCTTATAATCACACTAAGGGAAGCTGAGATGCTATTGGCCAACTTTTGTAATCTAACTTCAGCAAGCACCATGAAAACATTCTGAAATTGGGGTCATTGGTGCTACTAAGGCTAAAAAAAGTCCTTAAATAGTGGACACAGGCCGTTATTTAGGTGCTGTTAAAATCTTACAGCTGGTTTCAAATCATTCATATCGTCTCTATCAGCAGATGGAGTAATGAAATTGGTGTTGTTAAAACTTCCTTCAAGCCCCTCAGGATCCCCTGTCTTCGTTGAATTATGGGCAGAGGCTCCTGATTTATTTTCCTTACACCTTTAAAAGAAAGATCCAGGTGAAAGCTGAATACTGATAGTTTTACTCCAAACAAATCAACTATAAAAATAAACTTCTGCTTAATATTCTGTCTTACACTCTGCTGCTTAATTTTGTTGCCTCTGTATTAGTTATGTTGAAGGATATAAATAAATTAAAAAGACTTTTCCTTTGGAAACTCTGAAGTTGTTTAAAGAAGGCAGTGAGTTTACGCTTCTATTGAAAACATAATGGAAGTAACAAAATTAACTTATCATGTCTGTTGTGCAATAAAGCATCAGAAATTACTTTAAAAATTCAGAGGCAACCTCAGTCATAATGTAAGGTTAACAGCACCTTACCCCAAATAGCTACTGAATCTTAATTTAACTCAGGAGAAGGGTGGTCTGCAGATGACATTGTCTGTAATTTAACTGATTTAGATTCTTTTCTAACTCCCTCAGTCCTCAGCTCAGGCTTCTGTTTCGTCCACCCAACCATCAATCACTCCTCAACACCTGTAATTCACCTCCATCCATCACCGCTCCTCATCCAGCCTATCAACCCTCCCTCCTGTTTACTAAATACAACACTCAGCTCCTGTAGTGTCTTACACCCTGCTGACAGTCATTTGTCTCTTTGAATATCACTCTGAGAGGCAAAAACATTTTAAACTAGAGCTACAGCCAGGGAGCTACTTCTGTCTGCAAGATAAACAAGTGCTGGACAGTGAGAAGGCATAAATTTTCAAAGATTCACGAGTAAAGACAACACCATCAACAGGATGAATTTGACAATTATTTTTTACATATAGAGGAAATAAGCAGCATTGCGGATACGTGAAGCTGATCATGGTTTAGGGAATCCGCAGGAGCTCCCAGGCACAGCAAACCCACTTTATAAGGCCCTAAATGGTCAAGTAAGAATTATAGGAACACAGGAAGAGGTGTGATTGAGGCGTACTCCTGCTCCTGAAATTCTGCTTTAAGCTCCACTAAATGTTTATTAATGGCAGTGACCGAGCTGTCAGTTGCCCCTGAGATATGATAAGTTCCTTTTGCCTCATTGTATAAAACATCATATCTATGACAATAAAGATAGATCATTCAGCAGCAGTAGTGATTATAAATAGTCCAGGTTATAGTCTGCTACCTGTGATCAGTTCATTGTTCAGTCTGATGGCTGTGGAAATAAAGGATCTCCTGAGCCTCAGTCCTGCAACAGCAGTGAGATGAGTCTCCCACTGCTGCTTCTCTACACCCTCACCCCCATCCTGGTTAATATTGTCTAGGATTGGCTTCACTGTCCTGCTTATTTGACTCTCCACCACAGTCCCAAGTGCATCCAAACTCCCACCAAGAACCAAGCAAACCTTCTTCACCAACCTGCCCAGCATCCTGGTGTTCCTGTCAGTAAAGCAGCCACCCCAGCAGACAGCAGCATCGAACAGAACACTGGCAACCAGTGACTGATAGAACTGATAGACTAGTCCAGCTTGTAATCAAGATGCACACCTAAGTACTTATAGGTTATATATTTTAGATAGAATTTGACTTTGTTTGAATGTTACACTCTACTAGCTAAGATAAACCTAACATTTCTGTGATGCAGCAAAGATGCAACTTTAGGTGGAACATGAAGCTCCAGTCACACATTCCCATTTCTCATGGCAATTCTGCCCAATACTGATGAAGCATGCTTTGGTTGTAGTAGATGCACAACTTGATCTTGATCAGCGTTGTATAGTCAAGGACAAATGCCAGGAAACGAGGAAGGATCCTGACAGTTTTTAACTGTTCAGATCTGTCATGGAGAATCATCGTTCTTATTGTTGCGGGGTGGAAGCCTAATGCAGTCTTAAGGCAAACAGTATTACCTATTAGCATAGCATGTATGGGGTTTAATCAAGCTGATTGTGGCTCAATCCTTAAGGTTTCTGAGGACGACTGACAAGGATGTCAGTTGTGCCCCGACTGTGTCCCATTTAAGGCGGCACAAGCAACTGGGCTCAACTGGGGCTTACGTGACACAAACTGGGCTCAAATGGGGCTGACGTCATGTCAGCAGGATGGAAATATATGGAATCCTCGTCATATCGTTTTATTAACCTAAACGAAGCGAGATGAATGCCCCTGAAGTGCTGTAGAAGCACTACTACTTCTCACATCATGGGGATCAAACCAGCCTTGCTAAATGTGTACAGTCATGCAAAATTGCCATGAGAAATGTGAATGTGTGACTGGGGCATAACGAGTATTTACTGTTTACCAGAACTCAAGATAGAACTTTGCATGGGTGGAGGAACAGACCACAGAAACATGTAGGCACAGTCCAGCAAACATTTGGGGAGTGAGAATGCATATTCAATGCAATATAGTATTAAAGATCGCACCTGTTAAAGAGACTTCAAATTGGGTGAGGAACAGCTACAAGACAAAACTAAGCTATACTACATCAGCAAGGTCCCTCACACGGGTTTCAAGATGTTCAGTCCAAGTTCTTTTGAGGGGGCACAAAATATGGACAATGATGGAGGCGGTTAACCTGACACACCAGATAGACTGTTCAGTGAATGTCATTAATCCATCTGGGAAAGAGTCCACAGAAAGTGTTTGGGAAGAGTTGAACCTTTCAAAAATTATACTACTGGTGATTGTTCAATATTTTCTTCCATCACAGTCATTACAGAATGATGTAGCAGGCTGTCAGTCAGTGTCATTAAACAGTATCTTTAGTGTAAAGAAAAACAAAGGAGTCCTGACCCACTCCTGATCTCAACATTGTGGAGTGAGACTGGGATTACATGAAGAGGATCTGAGCCAGACTACAAGCCAGCAGAATCTGTTGTTGGTTCTCCAAGTTGTTTGGAAGAACTTACCAGCTGAGTTCCTTCAGGAACTGTGAACAAGTTTACTGAGTAGAATTGATCTGCCTTTGAAGGCTTACAGTGATCCAGTTTTAGAATGTGTCTTTCCAAAAATGGCCCAGATATACTCACAACTAGGGCTGAAAGATTTATTGTTTTCAGATTGAAATCACAATTTCAGACAACGCAATCATGTGATCGCCAAAGCTGCAGCACCCCATACTGACCCAGGATCTGCTGTTCCATATATTTTACACATACACATTGAGAAATTTGCAGGCAATTTGCATTTACGGAAGTGCTGGTTAAACAGATCAACAACAAAAAGTCTCTGTTCAGGAGTAGAAGTTGGAGTATCCCTTAAATAGTGAAGTGGGATTATTTATCAATATTAGATGATGAATATTATGTTATGTGCTTTTGATCATTGACTTCCTTACTGTTGTCAATGCTGTAAACTACGTGAATATTGCACTGAATCTTAGTTTGAAAATTGTGAATCATGTTGAAATCGCAATACCTGCTAGGAAAATTGCAATTAGATCTCCTAAAATCGTTCAGCCTTACTAACAACTCAAACTAAATACCTCTAAAAAAAGAAAGCAGACACATACATTTGCCATATTTTGACAATTTTCCTGGGACACCAACATCTAATTCCCTCTCCCTTTTACTGTAGGCACGGCCCACGGTATTGTCATAAACACCGGGGACCGAACTGTGATGGGTCGCATCGCCACCCTGGCATCAGAGCTGGAAGTTCGCCGTACTCCCATCAACATCGAGATCGAGCATTTCATCCACATCATCACAGGGGTGGCCGTCTTCCTGGGCGTGTCCTTCTTCATCCTGTCCCTCATCCTGGGCTACACCTGGCTGGAGGCCGTCATCTTCCTCATCGGTATCATCGTCGCTAATGTGCCTGAGGGACTGCTGGCTACTGTCACTGTGAGAAGACTGTGTGGTTGTGTTCTTTTTATAACGAGAGATGCTCGGTGCATGAAGGTTTGCTTATTTCCCCAAATAATATAAATCTTTTGAGCGAGCAGACAAGCTGATATCCTTTTTATTTGATTTGTGTCCCAGTTCACTGTGCTCTCTATTTTCACATAATAAAAAAGCTTCTGCAAGGACATCTTTAAATGTTCTTCTGGGGAAGAAGAGATGGTAAGGAGGAGCTGTAATTTTGCCTCTTCACAAAACAAAAACAAGGAAGAATTACAAAGTAAGAGTAAACAGACTTTAAATTTCATTTATTGTAAGTCTTACTTTTATTCTCCTATTTTTTGTTCATATATATATATATATTTATATTTGTAAATTATACTCATCCATAAGAAGGTGTGTCCAGACAGGGTTACATTTTTAAGAAACTGTCCTCTTCTGGGTATGCTTAAATTGTTTTTAAGCATATTTGGATGACTTTTTGGAAGAATTTGTACTGAATGATTAGCATTTGTTAGAGTATCGAGCCTTTTGGCAATGGTTATACTACATGGGATAAATACTATATGATTTCAGCTCGGATCCCAACTTCAGACAAAAGTCAGTGAAGGCCTGATTAGCTGGAGGTCTATAAGATTATCTTTCCTGATCAAGCATTTTGCATATTTGGGTTGACAGGGATATTTTGAAAAACAGATAAGGAAAACCTCGGTCATTAAAAAATAGTCTGGTATTTTTAAATATGTAGTATTTTGGGGTACATTTTGTTCTTCTGTCCACCTGTAAATTGTGTTTTAAGTCACTTTTGGAAACTCTTTTAAAAAAAAACCCTTTTTGGTGTTTCCGTATATGGAAGGTAATGTTTTTGTTTTTTAAAAAATACTCCCTTTCGTGTGGATTCAGCTTAAGATACCAAAGTTTTCCATTCCTATTCTGTCATATCTGTTTCCTCATTCTGTTCATGCGTTCTCTCTCTGTCACCATGTGAAGTTTTCCCTTTCACTAGCCAGTTGTTGAGCCTCTGATATTTTGCCTGCTGGCTCGCTGTCCCGGCTCCCTTTCACCCCTAAATGGAACAGAGCCACAGTCAATGATATTAGTTCCACCTGTGCCTCTCCTAACTCTAATTTACTCTGAGTGAATGTTAGCTTTGGCGCTAATGATGCTACAGAGCAGAGCTAAGCGGGTGATTTATTACTCACCGTGGAAGTGGAAGTGCATCTAACTTTCTCTGCAACAATAAACAAAGAGTGAGCCGAGTGGTGTGCCAGTTGGCATTTGAAACGCCATCAGTCGACATTTCAGCCGTCCCAGAAAATAAATTAACTTCTGCTGACTGGTTTCTGTTTTAAGAGCATCAGCAGTCATATGTGGGAATGTTTGTTTGTTTGTGCTGTGTCTGATGTTGTGAGTAATACAGTCAATGAGAAATAATCTGTGTTGATGCGTCTTTAAGAACATATGGACTGTGTCTGCTCATCGTATTTTCATGTGTCTGCACACCTGCTGTTAACCAGCCCTCCAAAATACACACACAAACCAGCACACACCAACGCTAAAGGCATCTGGACCATGCTTGGTTTCACATGCACAAACACTTGAACGCACCGCTGCGTACACATGCTCCCTCTCCTTCCTCGTCTAACAATCAGTCATCCTCCCTCCTTCCCTTACCCTCCTCTCTCCCCTCCCCCTCCCCTAACCTCCCGCCGTCCTCCCAGGTGTGCCTGACTCTCACTGCCAAGCGGATGGCCAAAAAGAACTGCCTGGTGAAGAACCTGGAGGCCGTGGAGACGCTCGGCTCCACCTCCACCATCTGCTCCGACAAGACGGGCACGCTGACCCAGAACCGCATGACCGTGGCCCACATGTGGTTCGACAACCAGATCCACGAGGCCGACACTACGGAAGACCAGACTGGTGAGAGGGAGAGAGAGATAGAGGGGGAGGGAGGTGAGAGAGAGGAGATATGGAGAGTGTGGGAACGCGGGAGTGGGAGTGTGACCACCTGCTGAAATTCATCTGTCCAATGTTCACGCCGCCAACCGGCATCACTGCTCACGCTCCTGCCCAGACTAATGGAGCAGCGGCATGTGAGGGCAGAATAACCCTCAGCTACAAACATTTCTTTTCCCAGAGTTCCCTGCAAGAGAGCCACAAAATAGCATCACAACAGTGTTAAATGGAGCTAAGTTTAATGAAGCTGCTAATGAAAACCACACAGAAAGTAACTGAGAAGAGTGAGCTATATATCCTGAAACACTCTTCTGTCAATAAATAATAAATACCCACAATGCACACAATACAATAACAGTCAATACTGAAGCCTGTTTGGTACCATGGCAATAAAAATCATCCTTAACCCACAGTATTGAGCTTTCTCTTTAGTTTTAATAATTAAAATTTCCGATAAGATCCAACACAGTATGTTCATTGTGCAAACTTTTGGAAGCATTTCAAATACTGAGGTTGGCAAAAATGTTCTATTCTTCAACCCCTTGTTCATCCCTCTTTCAAGGTAAAAGTGTACTCGCACAAAACTGAGAAAAATCACAAAATCATTTTTTCCTACTTTCTTTTACATAAATCTCTTAAACCACTGCATCTCTGGACAACACAACTTAAAAGTCTATCATTTTAGAATTAAAGAAAGGTAGTGCTTGCATTGATTTTGTTGCATCAATATTTTTATGTGATGTCAGATTTCATCTTTTGAACTTTCTGGAGAACCTCAAGCCAAAATATACACGCAAATAAGCTGTCATGAAGTCTACTTTTCTGCTTTTCTCAGGATAAATCTCTCAAACATCTTTAGCTCTGCTAAAAATAGTTAAATGTTCAATTTCAGGATCTTAATCCTTAAAATTCTAGTTTAAATACATGATGCAACCTTTTTAAATAAATGACACAAAGTCTGAGTAATGTTTTAATATGAAAAATAGTTAATTAATCCCATGTTTGTTCATTGCATTAATATTTTTATGAGGTGTCATATTTCAAATTTTACACCCTCTGGGGAACCTTGAGTCAAAAAATGTTCATGCAAATAAAGTTCCATAAAAACATCATGTATTTATATATTTCATTTTTTGTTCAGGATATATCAATAAATCCTCAAACACTTAAGCCCTGCTCAAAATTATCAAATACTGGTAGTCAATAAATGTTCAGGCTTTTAACCCTTTAAATGGCATTTTAAATGCATGTTGCCATTTTGTATTACTGAAAAAAATGGCAAAAATATAGGATTTGGAGAAAGAGTCTTGCATATGTGATAAACTCAAAAAAATCTCCCAAAAGAGTGTATGAGAGAGGGCACCAGCTAGCTTGAGCATACACATTGCAAACATTTGAAAAGTGGAGGAACCTGCTCCTGCCCACTCATCACACTTCCTAGCCCATGCTCCTGAAGAGTTTCCCTGACAGAGTTCTGCTTCAGGACCAGTCGCGACAACGACAAACGGAGTCCAATTCTGAAGAAGCTGTCAGCAGGAATAAGAAGGTTTTGCAGGAGAAGAAACATGTCCTTATGCATACTGATGAGTATTGAGTCAGACGATTGTGTGGTTGAACCGTGAATAGCCAAAAGGGCTGAAAAAAGCTGCACAGCTAAACTGTGCGAGTGCTCGAAGAAAACACTGTGGGTTCATTTTTCAGCCGTTCAGACTATTTTTTGCAGCTTTTGCAGGTTTTACAGCTTTTTGCACCTCGCTTTGTCAGGTTCAACAAATGCAGCCACAGTTTGCTTCTGCGTGCTCTGTGTTGTTCGGCGCTTCCATATTCTGTTTGCACAACAGCAGGGACAGCAGTGACCTCTCCGGAGAGTGGGAAAAATAAATGATGAATGCAGGCCAGTGCAGAAGACGGGGTTAGTTTTAGTTCCAATAGGTCGAGGAAGGAGGAAATTTTAATGTAGGATGGTCTTTTAACAACTTTAGGGTGGGATGACATTAAGGACCTGAATACTCATGCTAGATTACAAGACTGAGTCCTCCTTACAACTGTTTCAGTCTCAGTTTAACCTCACTCCAGTCTTTATCAGGTTCAAGCTCTGCAGGTGAAGTGTTCAGAGAAATGCATATTACAGAAAAAATAAATGTAGTTTTTCCTTTTAAAAAGTGGTCTTAAGGTTTCATGAAAAAGTCTTTTTGGTTATTTTTGAGGCAAATAACATTGATTGGTTATCAGGGTATGTGCCACCATCACTTTTATTTCCAATATGAAATGTGCAAAGAGGGGAGTTAGACAAAAAACAATCATTAGCCCTGTTCACATTTTGCAACTAGAAAAGCACTCGGAGAGCACAGACCTCCGCCAGTGCCAGTCCTCACCCATATTGTGATTTTCACCATAAATATTAATTCTACCTTCATTTCATCTAAATATTTAGATTCCTTGACCATGAAAACAAACCATTAGCAACTGGATTCATAATGATATCTATTTTTAGTTCAGTAGGTATTCACAAAAAGCACACTTTTCGTCATGGCGGCCAGACGCTGATCTGGATCAACACCAAATTGAATCAATTCTTCCTTTTCCCATGCTGAACATTTCCTGAAAATTTCATCCATCCAACACTTTTTGAGTTATTTTGTTCACAGACAGACAAAAAAACATAACCTCCTTGGCAGAGGTAATAACATGTTGTGTGGCCAGCACCAACCAAGAAAAGAGAGACTTGGCAGGCAGATTAAAACAAATCTGTTTATCTGACAGCAAGGGGAACAACACAAACTCAAATGTGTGTTTGAACATGTCTTGAAGTGTTGTTTCCACTAAAATCGTCAAAGTCTGTAGTACATCTGCTCCAAAACAATCACCACTCTCTTGCACTGCTGTTGGATACAGAGCTATAACTCTGCAGCTTTATTTCTGTGGTCTAATCATCATTTGCATAGTGACACTGCTTCATATTCAGCAGGTGGGAATGACTATGATAGAATGTGTTAAAAAGGCTATTAACAGTTTTAGCTCTTTTTTTTTTTTTAATATTGCTACTATCAACACCTTCATTGCAGATTTTGTGAAGTTTTTGTTCATAAATATTCATTTTTTGACATTATAAACTGACTGGCAGTTGTATAAGGAGGTAGAGGGGCTGCATGTGGCAGCCTGTTTCCCACCCATTTCCCATGCTTAAATGCATAGATAATGTTAATGATAATGTGATAGAAAGTACTCCCAGCCCTTCTCTCTAAAACTGGGGTCTCATCATGCTTTTTTTTTAAAAGGGAAACACCACCTTTTTGTTGATTTTATGTCTTGCCTTACTCCTGAGTCCACGACAAGGAGGTAGACATCATTATTTCACTGTTCATGCAGTAACAAGAAGACACCAGCAGAGCTCACAAACCGCTAATTAACCTAGCTCAAACACTGGGAGTCAATGGGTAGTGTTAGCCTGCCTCTGCCTACAGTCATCAAATAAGCTCTTCAGCAGTTGTCCTCTCTGCTTGTTGAGACTTACTTTTTTTTACTGTTTTATGTTAAATTATCTATTTTTAGACCAAGATCAGCACTTTGAAAGAAATACATACAGTATGGTACAACACTCAAGCACCCTGTGGTTTATTTTCACATGTATTCTTTTGGAAATTACATAAAGTGCCAATGTTAGTCTCTCTGAACTCCATTTAGATTTGCTGAAGAGTTTATCCGATGACTTAATGTATAGGCAGGTTAATGCTACCCATTGACTCCCACTGCTTAAGCTAAGTTAATTAGTGATGGCCGAGCTTTGCCCTTCTCTTCCTTGTTTCTGAACACACAGTCTTGGAATGGAGTCTCATGGACTCAGGAGTGAGGCAAGAAAATGAAAGATATTGGTATATCCCTTTAAACACTTAAGAACTAAAATCTCAGTGACAAGACAAAAATCTGATTGCTTACCTGACCTGTGTTGTTTGGGTGCAGTACCCAGTGCTACTTTGTGAGCCAGCAGTTAAGTCTGAAGCATAAATACTGCATGAGCCCTACTTTCAAGTTAAAAAAGTCTAACACAGCTGCCTCTGCTGCTCTCACAGGTTCAGGGTTTGACAAGAGCTCTGCTACTTGGGCTGCTCTGTCTCGAGTGGCCGGTCTGTGCAACAGAGCTGATTTCAAAGCTGGACAGGAGAACCACCCCATCTTGATGGTATAAACTTACACACACACACAAACAAGCACACACACATACACACAGAGACACCGCAACAACCTTTCCAAACCAATGCACTGCTGCCTCAGTCTCATGAATTATCCCTGCTCTAAGGCGGTGGGGTATAACAGGTTTAGTTTAATCCAAGGACGTTATGAGCAGGCCTTTTTACATTAGGATCAACTAATGCATGCACATTATTCATAAGACATGATTCTGCCTACATGGTTTGCCAGCAGGGTGAAGTGAAAGCATCAGGGTGGTGTCATTCTCTCTGTCACTCAAGAAATAGCCAAGGAGGAGGAAGAGTTCAGCGATGTGTCAGTTCTACTGCCCTCAGTTCAGATTTATGATTTTGCATTACAGATTGTACCTGCTGCCTGGTGTGCTTTTCCATGTCGTCTTGGTGTGTTTCGTGGTGTGCCAAGACGAAGCTAAAATGTGACATGGTCCCCTGCGGATCATTCACCCTCCCAACTCTGTGGGATCTTTTGGCCCCCCAGCATTTACACTCACGTTATTTACCGATGTCTCCAGAACTGTTCAATAGGGATGCAGGATATCAAGTGTCAGTAATGGCCAAAATTAAAATTTTTGCAGATATCACTGCATGTTTAAATAGTTATAGTAAATAAAACTAGTGCTATCATTTAGAACATTTATACATAATTTACACAGACTATACTGATAAACCACTTCTATTTCACTCTGGTATGGCTCACTGAATCTTCTTCTCCCTCTCTCCGGCTCAGTCAGCTCAGTTACTTGAGGAGTTACAGTAGTTTTAATCACACACGTCTTTTTCTTTCACTGCTGCGTCGTGTTTAGACAGGGTTTCCTTTGTCAATCAGTTTCCCGTCTGCATTCTTGTAAAATCTAAACTCTGACCAGACTCTAGACTTTGTCCATTCCGAGGGGAAAATCTCCGCTAAAGTGTCTGAGTGGGGCTCCAATGACATAGTTTTACCTTCAGAGGCCAAACATTGCAAACTGTGCATGCGTGCCTCCATCTTTGAGGGACATTATCTGCTTTACTGGGGAGCAGACACGTAGTTCTGGCTTTTCAATTTTTTTGGTGCTAATTCGATTTAAATTGTGATTCTACCATATTGCCAATTTTTGCAATCTTTAGTTAGCTTTTTTAACACCAGCAAAGAAGATGAACAATGATGATGCCTACAGACTATATCAGAAAAAATACACATCAGATGTGAGTCAGTTTTGAGAATTTATTCAGCAATATATTTTAACCAGCTGTTTATACTCTCTCTTCAAAATCTTAGATTGCATTTAAAAGTGGCTTAAAGAGACTGTGAGGAGTTTCTCAGTAATAACAAAAAAAGTCTCCCCTTTTAGATATATGCCTGATCGAAATACACACTTTAAAATAGCATCAAAATAGGTTATCTCTAAATGTCCCTTAGCCTTTTGGTCAGGTCAGACAGGGCTGGACTGGCCTGGATACTCAACTTTGGGAACAAGACAATTAAAACTAGAGCAAATTTATATTATTTCATTATTTTTATTACACGTCTTAGAGCACCGGGCTGTAAGTAGTGATATATAGCTGGCTACAACTACGATAATAAGTTTTCCAAATATTGCTCGTTGTCACACATCAAAAACTACCGCTACATAACTAGAAAGAGATACATTACATCGTCGCTTTGCATCCTGTAAGTTGTTGAAAGAAGAAGTTGTAAAGCAATGCAGAGTTCTGAGGAAGGTCTGAGATTAGCATCACAACAAACACACGCTTTGGCTTCAGTCACCTCTTTGGTGCATTCCAGTTGTAGTCAGAAGTAGGAATTTCCGGGTTCCGAGTAGGAAACTGCAACTGGAATGTCCCACGAAGTCGGAATTTCCAACTGGAAACTCGGTGAAACCTCGCCACGAGTTGACAATCGAAGATGGATGCCCCCAGTGTGAACAGTTATTTAGCTCCTGTAATAATCAATTTATTTGCACTTCTGACCGGGGTGTGTTGCTCTAGATCAGCTGTATACATAGTATTGTTAGACTTATATTTACAAAAATGCTGCCATAGTGATAATCACATTCTTCATGTGGTATTTGTGAACAACAACACAGGGCGTGCTAACAACAGCTAACAATAGCCTGGTAGATCGGCATGTTTTTTTCAGACTTCAACTGGAATGCCGATAAGTCGGAGATGATGTCACTCCCAGTTCTGAGGTTACTGGAACGCAGCATTACAACAGTCGCCGTGCGTGCTCATGGGTAGCAGAGTCTTTATTTCGCCGGTAATAGATTCTCCACATATCACCTTTAATGTCTAAGTCACACATTCCCGTTTCTCATAGCGACTGTGCACGACTGTACACGATTGAGGAGGCTGGTGTGATCGCTATGATACGGGATGTAATGACTGTCTCATCCCTGGACACACCCCGTAAATACACCATCCGTGGCGCTGCTACAGCGCTTCAGGGGGCGTTCATCCCGCTCCAGTTAGGTTAATACAGCGATATGCCGAGGATTCCATCCCGCTGACATGAGGTCAGCTCCACTCGAGCTCAGTTCGCGTCACGTAAGCCCCGACTGAGCCCCGTCGCTTGCGCCGTCTTGAACGGGACACAGTCGGGGCTCATACGGATACATCCTTGTCAGTCGTCCTCATAAAGCTTTCAGGATTGAGCCTCGATTGGGCCACGTTCAGCCTGACTGAGCTCCGTACATGCCACGCTAATACCGCTCGCATTAGGTCTGCATTAGGCTTCCACCCCGCTACACTGAGAGCGGCGATTCTCCACGACAGTTTTGAACAGTTCAAAACTGTCGGGACCCTTCCACGTTCCCCGCCGTTCATCCACGACTATACAACGCTGATCCAGACCAAGTAGCGCATGCACCACGACCAAAGCACGCTTTATCAGGATTATGACAATCGTGCACAATCGCCATGAGAAACGGGAATGTGTGACTGGGGCTTTAATAAAGTATTTAAATTTGGAAAACAATCAACTTAAAAATTGTCAAACAAAAAATCCTGATACTTATGTGAATCTATTTTTTTCTCCCACCACGTGAAGCCAAGCTTTGCTGAAGCCAATCTGTGGAAGCAACCATATCATAGCCCAGCTTTAACCCAAAGAAAGAATTTTTATTTGTATTTCATATTCCTGTGAAATTTCATCACCTTAAACTAGACTCAGATTAAAAGAATTTAGATGACTGAATTATGAGTAAAAGTAAAAGATATTTCAGGCAACAGACTATAACTAAAACTAACATACACTGACCAAAAGCTGTTTTCTAATTGACAAAAACGTGACCATCATGACTCAGTTGTCTCCACAAAGATTCAGCATACGGTCCCAGAGATATAAGCAAAGAAAACAAGTCTTTCCACTCAGGGACGCAGGTGTTCTCATGAATTGGGAGTGTTAAGCACTTGTTGAGTAAATATACTTGTTTAGGTGTCTGTGACCCACCAAGCTTTACCCACAGGGAGAAAAACAACCTGTTAAAATAATTTGTCAATACCTCTTGACACTGACTCTGGTTTACACGCTCAGCCTGCCTCTCACACATAAACACACACATGCTGAGGATAATCCAGTGCACCCCTGGATAAACCTCCCACACACTGCTGGGTGTGTGAGTCAATAATGTCCCAGTGTTCCACAGACCAGCTGGCAACCTTCGCTACACTGACCTGAAGAAAATTCTCTGTGTGGCTCTCAGCGACGGGGATTACAGCTCTTTGACTCCGCTGAGAGCGTGAGCGGCCTCTGCTGCCTCTCCGCCCCCTCAAGCTGCCCGGGCTTCCACCCTGCATTAAGTAACAGCCGTATCTCCTGACTGCACTCGAACACAGCAGCCAGGGCTTAGGCCTCCACACGCCTCTGACAGCAGAGTCCCGTGTGCACCGGGGGGGGGGGGGGGGGGGGGGGGGGGGGGGGGGGGGGGGGGGGGGGGGGGGGGGGGGGGGGGGGGGGGGGGGGAGGGATTGGAATTTCCTTGGTCTATTTACTCATTCATGAAAAAGGCGCAAACAAGGACAAATCTTGCGTGGCGCGTGTCCTTGTTTTGCTGCCGTTCATGAATGAATAATCAGGAGCAAAGAAAAATCTCATGTCTTGGTTCGGCCCCCTGATGGTATATCTGGCGCCGGGTCAATCAGTTCAGCAAGGAGTTTAATAAATTGGCTCCAACACTGGGAGGGTTCGCCGTGATTATTACAGGATTTTATCAAGGGTAGATTTTACAGGTTATCAGAGGGGAATTTTCCTCTTGACGATTCAGAGACAAGAAAGCTTAAACACACAGACTGAGGAAGATGAACCAGAAAATGGATAAAACGAGAAGGGCTACGCATTTTCTGTCCTGTCAGTGCTCTTATTATCTCACACATGAATACTCAGTTACTTGCGAAGGACCTTTTCTTAACTGTTAAACTCGAGCTGACAACAATCTGGAAGGCAAGCATGTGTGGCTCCTTGAGCTTCTCATTGACATATAACCTCCAAAGTCCCTATTAGTAAGCCTCAAGTCAGAGTGAATACCAGTGCAAAGTTTAACAGAAAACACTCAGTTCCAAGTGAGAGTATGAGTCTAAATTTAAAACAAAAAAATCTCTCTTGACTTAGTCTAATCCACAGTTTCCTGACATGTCTGGATTAGGATATTAATTAAAGATTAAAAACTAAAAATAAGGCATGATTTAATTATAATAAGTAAAATAATTTGCAAATAAGACAAAAGATTTTTTACTTAAGCTGATATCTAACCTTAAGGCAAGGGTCTACGATCTGAAAACCAGTTTGGCTGTTGAGACCGTGGATGTATTATAAGAACTGGATAGCGTGGCTCCGCCTTCCACCATGTAACGGACTTGAAGCCAAAATATCCCTCGTCAGGGCGCCGCCATTGTGCAACCAGTAGAGAATTTGGGCCATAATCCGGACGCAGCTGTCGTAAACGGTCGCAACACGCCTCAGCATACGCCGTACACAATCATTGTGAAGCTGCCGTAAACCGCGGTTATTTTTAAACTCTAATAACTAATAAAAAAGAAACTTTTCAGACAAAAGAGGACTTGGAGAACACGCAGCCCAATAATACTTTAATGTCACCACAGCATACGGATGGGAGAAATATTTCTACGAGGTGTAATAATTTTTTGAAGTTTCACTTCGGCCCGTCCAGATGAATGGGGGAGACGGAAATTTGACCTATACTGCAGCCAGTCACCAGGGGGAGCAGTTTTTGTGCAGGCTTCAATTTGAGCCCAGCATCACGGCGTCCATGTTTTTTACGCTCTATGGTTGAGACAGATTTGTAAAACGCAGCCTGCCCCCCCTTCACTCACCCCTCCCCTCCGTGTTCCAAGATCCCGCCCCCCAGCTCGTGTCGCCCCCTAACAATATATATATATATGTATAGATATATATATATATATAAATATATATATATGGAGATATATATTTCTTCCTTACTTCAGTCTTCTCCCCGAAACTTTTACGTTTCCTGCCCTTCGATGTGGAGGGTAACAGAGGTGGCTTCCCGATTTTGGTGCTGGTCTTTTACCGCTCCAAGACGCTTCAGTAGCTGTGCAGCTAGCTGCTCACCAGTACATGAGGGAGGTAGTGGGGAGGAGGCGGGGATTGGATGGACTCACGGACCAATCCCGGCAGTTCGGATTGGTCAACTATTATGCTGCTTTGCAGCGGATATACTGAATGGATTTTTTTCATTCTTTTTGGTCTGTATATTGCGTAGATCGGGCCATAGGACCATAACGGCCTTATAAACGGTGTTATTAAGATGTACCGAGCTTCCAAATCGTAGACCATAGCTTTAATTAAAGTACCTCACTGAGTCAAACTTTCCTTGTTTCATTGGCAGATATTTCCTCTTCATTACAAGTAGGGATGGGTACCTTTCACATTTGAATCGATAGCATACCGATGCCCTGTACCTGGGAATCGGTATCGGTACTCAACAGTACCAATTTTCGGTACTTTTGTGTGCGTATATGGGGTAATAAATATTAATTTGTTTAATATTAAGATCTCAAATTTTTTCAATGTAAATTTATTTCTCAATATATAAAATTTATATATATCAAACAACATTCAACTGTTTGTATTGTAACATTGTAGTTGTTCCAAAAATTTCTTCAACATGAAAACCAGTAACTAAAATGAACCACAGCTTAATAAATTAACTGCAGCCCTCACTTTAACTTTAGGGCAGTTTAACAATGGGTCCGACAGAGCTGTAAATAAAAAAAGCATTTACATTAACGTTACAGAGAACAAGGAACTGACCTGATGATGATAACTGACGCACATTAAAATGCCAAGCTAATACCATCTTAAACACGAGGCTTATTCACCTGGACCAGGTATCCTCCTTGTTGCATTTGCTGCCATCACCAAATGTTAAAGCCATTTCTTTTCCTGTGTTTCTGGCTGCAGACGACTAGTCTCCATTGGACACAGGCCTGCTAACAGTGCTGAATGAATCCTTTGTGGTCGTAGATCTGAGGCCATCAAAAATTGTGCACTCTTCAGCTTTAAGGAAAATTTTGTGTGTCACCAGGTGCTTCCTCAGATTTGAAGTATTTCCGCCGCTGGCCTTACACTTGTCGTCACAAATATTGCAGCGAGCATAATCTGCATCAAATTTAATAAAGTAGAGCCATACTTTAGAGCACTTTCTCTCAGCCATGCTTGAGCCCGCGGCTGCTGACGTCATTACGCTATTGCTGTGCTGCGTTCAAGTCCGGTATGGAAATTCACCTATACTCTACCCAATATTATGCCTGCTTCTTCCACTCCCTCACAGTCACAAGGATGCGTTTAGGTACCTAAACATGGCAACATTTGATTTTACGTGAATCGGTACTCAGTAGTACCTACAGAATCTGGTCGATACCTCCTAAAGTACCGAATTCCGTACCCATCCCTAATTACAAGCAGTTCAGTGCCTAATTTTTGCCTTTCATTCCTTAAAGTAAGATATTTATCTGAAGTGGTTCAGTAAATGTGGATTTATTAAGTGTTTTGGATATTTTTTACTTTTTTACTTGGCTACATCGGAGCTATTGCAGTGCACATTCACATTACTAGATGATAATGAGGGTTTGATCCAGCCCTTTGAAAATCATTCTTAAGGTGAGGTAAACATTAGTGCACAGATTGAAGAAAACCTCTTAATGCATTTTTGAGATCCCAGTTTTCACAGGAATCCCTCACAGGATTTCTACCTCCTCCAAGACGGTTATATTTTTGCTGGTGTTTGTTTTTTGTTGCTTGTAAGATTACACAAAAACAGCTGGACAGACTTTGCTGAAATTTTCAGGAGATGCTGATAATGGTCCAACTTGTACATGTTTCGATTTAGTTGGTGATCCAGATAAACACCATCAGCAATTTTTTTTTTTTTGCTCAGTAACTGTCTAACTAACAATGATATCAACATGATTCTGAGCACTAGGTGTGGGTTTTCAGGGTCATGAATCATATTACGATGGCAACTTTATGATGGTAACTGTTGCTTATAGATGGAGCTGTGATATGGGGGCTACCTTGGTGGAGGTTTGTGCTCTCCGAGTGCTTACTAATGTCAATATTGAATTTACAAGCAAAGATTGACCACAAAGCTTCATTACCTTTGATTTACAACTTCAAAATATTCGCTTTTGGCCTATGAGCTGCATGATGGCATAATTGATTATTGAATTATGCCTCATCTCCATTAAAATAGCTCTGTGCACTCAGCCCTGAAGAAAAATGCTTCATGCAATGGAAGTCATGATGCTTTTATTCCCTCAGGCGTGAATCACCATGAAAGGAAAAGTCTTAGCAGCTACATTTGATCGATTGGGGCCCATAGACGATGCACTTCTCCAATAATATACCTCTGCCATAACCTGGATTTTCCAACCTGAGTCCTTTTTATCAATATCCTAAAAGCTGCCCTGAAGAAATGTTGCTCACATTCTAAATAGGTATACTTTTCAAGAGGAGACAGCTTTTAAATTAAGTTATTTCCTCCTTTAAGCTTAAAAAGGATACTATCTTCAGCGTTATTGCTTTATTACTAAATAGCTTCATGACTAAGAAACAGAGCTGTGGTCGGAGAACAGGTCTCTGTGATAAGGATGATTCTGTGTTGCCTGCATTGTCAATGAGAGTCTGATGAAGGTAGAAGGAATCCATATAAAAATCTTCCCAGCTGCAGCCTTCTTCCACAGCACCGTGATAACCACATGCAGTGGGAACCACTCGTCTCTTAATATGCATGTGAGAGAGACGGAGCTAATGTGCAGCTGTGTGTGTGTTTCCCCAGAGGGAGACGGCGGGGGACGCCTCAGAGTCGGCTCTGTTGAAATGCATCGAGCTCTGCTGCGGGAGCGTTCGAGGCATGAGGGACAGGAACCACAAGGTGGCCGAGATCCCCTTCAACTCCACCAACAAGTACCAGGTAACTCGCAAGACCACGAGAGCGCAGCAGGGCTTTGGGTTGGAGCATCTGCTGATGATGTGGACAAAAACGTATTTGTTAACTGTATCCATCCATCCATTTATTCATCTTTCCACCTGTCCATCCATTTTTTCATCCATCTATCAGTCAATAAATCAGTAGACACGCCAAGCAATTTATCTGTTCATCCAACCAACCATCTGTCGATTAATTTAACCTTCCATCCATCCTGTTCTCTTCACCCTGTCCATCCATTAATACATCCATATGACTGTCCATTCTCTTGTTTTACACATCCATCCATCCATCCATCCGTCCCTCTGTCCATCCATCCATCCATCCATCCATCCATCCATTCATCCACCCATCCATCCATCAATTAATTTAGCCATCCATCCATCCTGTTCTCTTCCACCTGTCCATCCATTTATACATCCATACGTCTGTCCATCCTTTTGGTCTACACAACAATCCATCCATGCTTCCATTCATGCATCCATCCATCAATTAATGTAGCCATCCATCGATTCTGTTCTCTTCCACCTGTCCATCCATTTATACAAAGCATCCATACATCTGTCCATTCTTTTGTTTTACACATCCATCCATCAACCATCCATCCATCCATCCATCCGTCCGTCCCTCTGTCCATCCGTCCATTCATCCATCAATACATCCATCCATCCAGCCAGCAATTAATTTAGCCATGCATCCATTCTGTTCTCTTCCACCTGTCCATCCATTTATACAATGCATCCATACATCTGTCCATTCTTTCAGTCTACACATCTATCCATCCATCCATCCATTCATCCACCCATCCATCCATCAATTAATTTAGCCATCCATCCATTCTGTTCTCTTCCAACCTGTCCATCCATTTATACAAAGCATCCATACATTTGTCCATTCTTTTGGTCTACACATTCATCCATCCATCCATCCATCCATCCATCCGTCCATCCGTCAATTATTTTAACCATCCATCCAACCTGTTCTCTTCCACCTGTCGATCCATTTATACAATGCATCCATACATCTTTCCATTCTTTCAGTCTACCCATCCATCCATCCATCCATCCATACATCCTGTCTTTCCACGCATCCAATTCATCCATGTCAATCAGTCTACATTTGTACATCATTTCATCCATTCAGCCATCGATACTTCCATTCATTTGTACATTCATCCAGCAGTCTACACATCCTTTTATTTCTTTACCATCCATCCCTTCCCCTCTTTATCCATCAACCCACTCACCCATGTATTTATCAACCTATTTATCTAGCACTTAAACTTCTGTTTGTCATGCAGAAATACAGATCTCAATTGATCCATCCATTTTTTTTCCATCCATCCATTCAGATTTTCCACTTTGTCCATCCATTCATATATCTAGCAATTAACCCATCCATCTATCCATCCATCAAGCCATACATCCACTCCTCCATCCATCTGTCCAAAGATTTAGCACTTTGTCTGTCCAGTCATAAATCTATCGAACCGTACATCAATCTATTTATCTACCTCGTCCCCTCCCATTCATCTATCAATTTATCCATCATTTCAGGCATCCATCACATCACATCCATCATCCATCCACAGATTTGATACATCTTTAATCCAACCATTTATGTTGCTATTCATTCATCCATGCATGGATTAATCCATCTAATAACTTCTTCATACATGAATCCTTCCATTCCTAATTTTTCCCATCCATCTGTCATTTCACACATCCATCCATCCACTGATTTATTACCTTGTCCACCCAACATTTATCTTGCAGTTTATTCATCTCTTCACCCAACCATCTTTATGTGTAAATAAATACCAATGAATTCTTCCATTCATTAATCTCATCGTTCATGTAATTAGTCATTTGTCTTTGCCATCAGTCCATTTATCCATCAGCCTGTCCATTCACCATGCAGACTGGTATTGACTCAAACAAGTTTGGAAATATCGGCATATTGGTTAAACATCATAAATAAAATAATGAACCAATTACAGTTAAATTGTAATGGCTTTTTATGACAAAAATTCCAATAATGACTGTATTGTTCAGACACATTTATGCTTCATGACGGTTCTTATTGTGCCTTTTAAACTATTTTTTGTCATGAATGTATTTCCAAGTCTTGAAGAGAAGTCTTTTGTTTTATGTTTGAGTGTCTCATGCATATTCATTTTTAACCTTTTCATTGAGTGAAGGCAGTCTGAACATGCCTGCTCTTCAACAGTCCACTCCCTGCTTTACATTCTTACTACTCGAGCCCTTAAACTTGGAATCTGCCCATCAGGCCACAAACAAAACATTGTTTGGAGGGCTCATTTTGGCAGCTTGGCGAGACAAAAATCTTCTTTGTTTGAGATGTTTACAGCCAAACACAGACATTTTGGGGAATGTGTTCGGTTAGTTTCTCACTGGATCTGGGGCATTTCTTTGAGAATGCATTGGTGAAAATCTTTGGGCAAAGACAAGGACGGAGAAACAATCTTGGAGAAAAAAATGGATGAAATATTAAAAATACTGTATTAGACATTGTTCTCACTGATGTAACGTTTGTGTTCAAAGCTCAGATCTTTTTCTTTGCACAGATTTTACTCTCTGAATGTGACACTCGGGGTCCCATCCTGAAGTGACCCACTTGCACAAAAGCACATCAACAAAGATGGCATGAAAAGAACTGAATAACAGATCACTTCAAGAGACAATTTTCTGACTTTTTGAGTTTTTTGTGCCATGTTTCCTCCTTGTGAAAGAGTATTTCAGTGAATAAGACAAAAGCCCAGTGGAATCGGTTTGGGATGCACGATTATATTGGTTAGATATCCTTTTCAGCAGGTAAATGATTCAAAATCTATCAGTATCTGCAGATATGAACATTTCTGCTGATGTTTACAGCCAAATTTTAGCTATACACATAGCTATAGATCCTCCAGTTACTTGCAGGATTTGCTTCTGAAAAAGTTCTGCCTGTTCCCAAACGCTTTCTATTGGCCAGATGGACTAGTGAAATACATCAAATGGTCCATCTGCTGTGTAAGAGTAACTGGAAGGTTTCTGTCTTTTCTGTGACATATTCATAAATAATGGATGGAATAAGTCATTATCTTTATGTATGTGAAATTATACATACTATAGAGTTTGGAAATATTGTGTTGAAATATCCAAGCAAGAAAATGATGCACGGACACTGTTGTTTATGAGTTTGTACGTAACATCTGCATTGGTTTGTAGATAATTGTTTGGAAAAGGGGTGGGAATTAATGTGTTTACTTCCTCCCACTCCTTTTTGAATATGTTGACTAGACATTGTCTTTTTTATTTTCTTTTTTTTCGTCTGTCTTTGACAGTGGCTCTATTTTAGTATTTATATTCCAAAAATGACAAAAAAATTAATAATAGTAATATGGATAAGGTTGTCTATTTGTCATTTAACTCAGAGGTGACAGAGCTTTTGCTGCCGCTGCCCCCAAGCTCTGGAACGAGCTACCTTTAAAGGTCAGACAGGCCTCCTCACTTCCTGTTTTCAAATGCCTCTTAAAAACACACCTATAATGAAGAGAGTTAAGTGGCTTTTAATATCTTATAATTTATCATGTCGGTGGTCTTATTTAAAGGCACTTGCCGTGAGCTTGTCTGCTTTTTAACTTGTATGTTTGATTGCTTGCTTTGCTTTGTTTGCTGATATTTTATGTATATATTTATACTGTGCAGCACTTTGGCTACCCCCGTGGTTCTTTTTAAATGTGCTATACAAATAAAGTTGTATTGTATTGTATTGTATTTAGTGTTCGTCGTGGCCAAGAAATGGCATATAGTATAAATATATGTATTTACTCCCTGGATATACAGTCTAATCGTGCGCTTGATGGGTAATTAGAAGGTTGCAGGGTTTAGCCCAGCTCTGGCTGTCACATGGGCAAGAAACTTAACCCCAAGTTTACCTTATAAAGGCTCAAGTCCATTTGCCAAATATATCCAAGCAACAATAACAGGGAATAACTGTGCCCACCAACAGCAGTGTACTTGAAAGGTAGCCTCAGCTTGTTCTCCTTGAAGGTGCAACCCTGTTTTTGCAACTTCAAAAACACTGGACTATCCCTTTAACAGTAAAAACCTTAAAAATCATTAAAAATGATTCATGGCAGTAAATAACAACAGGCTCTTCTTAAGAGTCTTAAGCCTAAGCTTCATAAATCCCTGAAGGAATCAACAGCAGCACGTCAAAAATAAAAAGATGATACAGAGCCAAGACAGAGCCAACACATGGAGATATAACACCTTAGTCAAGGGCACGCAGGCAATTAATGCAGGGAGCAGTGTTTCTGATTTTCACACCCAGTCAATCCCACTCCGTCTGGAGAATTGAGGCGGCGAATGAATAACCCAAACAGTGATGTGGAGGCAAACAAAGAAGATCCAGCGTGTGTTTTGTTGCTCCTGCTTTTGACTTTAAATAGGAACGTCTGTGTTGAGGGTAAGGGGGGGAGAAAAAAAAGCAATTTTGTTCTGGTTTTGTAAGATTAGATATGCTGCGACTCTGATACAAATTACCTGGGGTGGCATGTGTGCACAGAGACATGTGTATATGTGTGTTTTCAGCAGGGGGAGGAGGTGTGTCGGGGAATAACACCACAGGAATACATGTGAGGGTGTGAATGAATGCTCCTTCAACACAAGGAATACATATGACTTACAGTGTGCACTCAGTCATGTTAGCATCAAGGGTTTTTTTTCATTCACATGACATGAGCAGCACTTTTAAAGATGGATGCGGACTCCATTTTTAGAATTTAGAGTTAAGTATTACAGGGCAGTCTGTGGTTTTTAAAGCCAGTTTCAGTGAGTTTATATTTCGACACAATATTCAGCCTTAACAAGCTGCTGCTGAGATGCTAATCAGCTGCTTGCTGTTTTTTATTCATGATACAGATCTTGTGCCAAATTTGCATGACTTACAAGCAGTGATGGACAATTACTAAACAGGCCTTCATATGCTTGAATTCAGATATATACTTCAGATATTTTACTGTCTTACTTTCAAGGTCCGTACAGGTGTACTGAGGCCACGATATAACATGTATCCTGATACATGTAAATTTTGAACATTTACTACCTTTTTCACAGATTCTTGACAAGTTGTGTATCTTTAATCTCGGGGTGGTAATGGACTCAGACTTGAACTTAACAGCCACATCAAATCAATAACATCAGCAGATTTTACCATCTAAAAAACCTTGCCAAAATCAAAGATATAGTGTCTAAACCTGACCTTGAGAGACTATCCATGTATTTGTCTCTAGCAGGTTAGATTACTCTAACAGCTGCTCACTGGCCTCTCCAAACGAGCTGTAAGAGCTGAAGTACATCCAGAACGCTTCCGCTCGGCTCCCGACCAGAACCAGGAAGTACAAGCACATTAGACCTGTGCTCAGGTCCCTACACTGGCTTCCTGTGGCTCAGAGAATAGACTTTAAAGCAGCTCTGCTTGTGTACAAGTCTCTCCATGGCCAAGCACCAAAGTACATATTAGTGCCATATGAACCATCTCGGACTCTGAGGACCTCACGGACCGGCCTCCTGCTGGGGCCCTGAGTCAGGACTAAACATGGGGAATCAGGGTCCTGGATTTTATGCAGCTAAAATCTGGAACAGTCTTTCTGAAGATGTGAGACAGGCCTCTACTCTGTTGTTCAAATCGAGGCTTGAAAAAGCTCTATTTAACTGTGCATATGACTAAAAGGGTCTGATCTGCACTTATTTTATGATTACCTCCACCAAGGAGGTTATGTTCTCGGGAGAGTTTGTCTGTCTGACGGTCCGTCTGTCTGTGAACAAAATAACTCATAAAGTAATGGATGGATTTTGATGAAATTTTCAGGAAAGATCCAGCATGGGAAAAGGAAGAAGTGATTCAATTTTGATGTTGATCTGAATCAGCGTCTGGCCGTCATGACGAAAAATGTGATTTTTGTGAATAACTACTGAACTGAAATAGATATCCTTATGAATCCAATTGCTAATGGTATGTTTTCATGTTCATGGAATCTAAATATTTCAATGAAATAAAGGTAGGACTAATATTTATGGTCAAAATCACAATATGGGTGAGGATTGTGGTGCTGGCGTAGGTCTGCGCTCTCTGAGTGCTTTTCTAGTTATTGTTTTTATTTTGTATTTTTATTTTAATGCATTTTTCTTGTTCTGTAAAGCACTTTGAATTGCCTTGTGTATGAATTGTGCTCTACAATTAAACTTGCCTTGCCTTTTTTATTACAAGAAGAAAAAGAACAAGGAAGAGTTTTAAATAGTTCTACAACTTAAGAAACTTAAATTCAGGTCCTCAAAGAAAGTAAAGCTAAGTTCAACTTTGAAACATGTGCTTCATCATGTAGTTTGGCTTCTACTTTGAACTGTGCTATTGTTAATGTTACCCAAAGAGTATTTACAACAGCTGTCAGACATTTAGGCTGTGTTGATTGTGTAGAATTCGTATCGACATTTGTGTTTTCATGGTTGGAAAGTTCTTGAATTTACTTGCTTAAAATTGTAACCATATTCCCTGGTTATATGTTTCAAACTAAAAAAATCTGCATATAAAGGCTGTAAGAAGAAATAAAATTCAAATCCCCATTTTCAGTGAAGTTTAACATTGTGCTAATGTAAACAAAACATGATGCTTTGATTAGCAAATCTTCAATTAAATACACCATTAAACAAGATGTTCAGTATATAAACTGATGAACTTCAAACATAAGACCGAGTCCACAGGTGAACAGGTTTGTTGGAAGCAGGTGATTGGCATGATTGGGTATAAAAGAGCATCCTAGACAGAATCAGTCGTTTACAGGCATGGATGGATGGACGTTCAGTACTTTGTAGACAACTGTGTTAGCAAACAGTGCAACAGTAAGAATGTTTCTCAACTTGGATATTTAAAGGGTTCAGGGATTTCATTAAATACAGTCCATAATATCATCAAAAATCCAGAAAATCCAGAGAAATCTTGTATTCAGCAAGTCCAAAAAACAACACTGAATGCCTGTGTATTCAGCAAGAAAACTACTGTCAGTTAACACAGTTCATCTCTACATCTACAAGGTCAAACTCTACCATGCAAAGACAAATACAAATATCAACAACACCAGAAACATAGCCGGCTTCTCTGGGCCGAGCTCGTCTGAGATGGACTGAGGCAAAGTGGAAAGTCTGCTGTGGTCTGAGTCCACATTTCAGACTGTTTTTGGACATCATGGACGTGGTGTCCTCCAGGCTAAAGAGGAAAAGGACCATCCAGACTGTTATCAGAGCAAAGGTCGAAAGACAGCATCTGTGATGGAATGGGGGGGTGTTAGTGCCTATGGCATGGGTAACTTGCACATCTGTTAAGGCACCATCAATGCTGAAAGGTACACGCAGGTTTAGGAGCAACATGCAAGAGACATCTCTGCTCATTTCAGCAAAACAATGAAGACACGTTCTACTCCTGCTACAACAGTGTGGCTTCATAGTGAAAGTGAAGGTACTAGACGGACCTACTGCAGTCCACACCTAAGTGTTATTAAAAGAAAAGACAATAGAACACAGAGGTTGCTTGTAGGCATCAAATTCCAATTTTGGATATATGAAGAAAACAAAATAGTTCATCAGTCTGAGTGTGAAAAATGTTGCCTTTGTTTTCAAGTAATTCAAAAGAATTTGCAAATCACTGTATTATGTTTTTATTTACATTTTGTACAATGTCCAAACTTAATTGGAGTTTGGGTTTCTTATCCTGAAGTAAAATACTTCATGCTTCTGTTTCTGTCCAGGAGTTGAAATGATAGACTGTATCACTGCCACACTTTATGAATCCGAATCTGCCTTTTATGAATCAGTCCCTTTACGCCAGTCTTCACCCTTTTCTCTCCTCTTTCTGTGTTTTTCCCTCTAAGCTCTCCATCCATGAAGCTGAGGACAATCCCTCTGGTCATATTCTGGTCATGAAGGGGGCGCCGGAGAGAATCTTGGACAGGTTGGTGAATCAATAATGAATTGATTATGTGTCTCACAAGTAGGACTGTGCAACATGTTTTCTTGTTTTTCATTTAACCATTCATTTTCTCTTGACGGTGTAATGGAACGAAAACGAAAACCCTCCTCAGAGGCTAATGTTGTGTGTTTCTTCATTTCATGGTTATAAAATCCCATGTAAGGACTAAAATATACTGAAATTGATCCTTGTAAAAAGTAATGTCTGTCTGAAGGAAGAAAATAAGTCCTGTAGCAGGGTCAGGCTGAGAAGGAAAACAAGAAGGTGAAGATTTTTTTTATTCAGCACTTTGAAAAATAGTGAGAATGACTAGAATTAGGTCAAAAATAAAGAAAAATAGTTTATTTTGCTTCAGCACTGGTTCACATGTTAGGTTAGACTGCAAGAGAGCTTTAAAAACAGTAATCACAGTACTGAATACCCCTGATCCACCTCTGATCCCACTTTTTCGGAGACCCTTCTGTGATGCCCCATTCCCTTAAAGCTGTGGTCTACGATTTGAAACCACAGCCTGCCCCCCCTTCCCTCACCTCTCCCCTCCATGTTCCAAGATCCCGCCCCCAGCTCGTGACGCCTCATATAAGCCCCCTCGGACTGAGCTACGAGTGACTAGCATATAAGCAGCAAACTCAATCAAGAACAGCTCAGCTCAACTGAAAGTATCAAACACGACAGACATCCCCCTTGTAACACACAGCAGTAGCCATTTCAATTGGACCGGCGGCAATGCGGGTCTGGCGCTGCCAGAGCGGAGCCGAGTGTGGGGGAGGATTTATCTTTCTCGGCCTGTCCTCCACAGCTCAGCTTACAGTGCTAACGATTAGCGGCTAACAGGCTAACCCGCTCCGCTACAAGTCATCAGCCAGGCCAGGCACAGACTAACCAGAGTTATTCAGCAGACATCTCCCACTGTAGTAAACAAAGCCATTACCTGATCAACCAGGGGCGGCGGCGATGCTGAAGGTCTGACGGCCGGCTGAGGCCATTCGTTAGCCGTTAGCCCGCTAACAGGCCTCGACCCGCGGGCAGAGCTCCGTTGGGCCTCGCGGGAGAGGGAAGCGGCTTCCTGGTTTCGGCGCTAGGCTTTTCTGGCTCCATGATAGTTCAGTAGCTAACGCTGCTAGCTGCTCACCGGAGGTAGAGGGGAGGAGGCGGGACCATGACGCACTACGCATGACGCTGCGTAGTGAGGGAGACAGGGGATTGGATGGACTCATGGACCAACTCACGGACCAATTGAACCTTACTGCCTTCAAGGTTTGATTGGTCAGCTAGTATGCAGCTTTTCAGCGGATATACTGAATGGATTTTTTTCGTTCTTTTTGGTCTTTGTACAGTGTAGATAGGACCATAGGACCATAACAGCCTTATAAACAGTGTTATTAAAATGTACAAAGCTTCCAAATCGTAGACCATAGCTTTAAGGCCCCTCCCCTATGTAGGTGCAGTCTGCTCTGATTGGTTAACTGGTTTACTCTGTTGTGATTGGTCAGATCAGTGCAATGTTTATAAACCGCTGTATTATGTCCACAGTCCTTTTTTATATACAACTTTTAGCTTTCTCACCTCAGCCAGTTGTCCTAAAATGCTGACAGAATGATGGTCGGGCTCCATAAACACTGAGAGGGAGAATTTGTCTTGTGCATAGAAGTGTTCTATCAAAAAAGGCTCTTGAAACATTGAAAAAAAGAAAAAAAAGAACAACACATCTAAACAGTGATATTAGTGTGAGGAGGAAAAAGGATTTCGTGTTTGAAACAGGACAATATTTCAACTTTACACTCCCTCCAGGTCATTGAGATATCACTATCCAACTGTCAACACAGATTCAGACAATCCCCACAACTTTACCAATGTTGAACAGCTGCTTTCTGTAAGGAAAAAAAGCACACATTAGAGAATCAGGTTATGTCTTGCATATGTTTTTTTTGTTTGAGGTTACTGAAAACAGCATAACAAGTTCCAGACAGATCTAATATGGTAATGAAAAAATTTAAAACATTGCAACTTTTTAAAAAACCTTTTGCAACATCAGGCTATTTTGCTGCGGCATATTCAGAAACATCCTACAAAATCCTGAAGGGTGATTTTGTTTAATTTCTTTCTTTCTTTTTTTTTAGTTTTGCAACTTTTGCCACATCTTTTTGAAATTCCTGCTTTTCCTTCCCGAACAATTATAAAGATTTGCCACAAAATCCTGGAGGAACCAGCTTTTTAAATCAAAACTGTCTTATACCCTAAGCCATATTTTTTCCCCTCATATCTTTATTTTTGTGATGATACTTGAAGTTTTTCCTCAAAGATGTGCACTTATTAAGTAGGGGTGAGTATTGGCAAGAACCTCACGTTATGATACGTATCACGATACTTGGGTTACGATAAGATAATATCACGATTCATCACGATATCACTGTATTGTGATATATTGCAATATTCTACAAGAAAAAAATAGAGATGTGTATATGCAAATCACATAAAAAATCAAAACTACAAGTTTTCCTTTTTACTGTTTCTGAAATATGTCAAATGCAGTGTTACATACAATCACTTAACTTGAAACACAGAGTGCATCAAGTCACTTAAAATAATGTTGCAAAGAAATTATTCTTGTTTTCCCCTTAATAAAGTATTGAAAGCATCCTAACGTGCAGTGCAGCTCAAACTGTAACTGAACACAAAAGGAACAAAGTGCTTTAAAGGAAAAGTTTGGTTTCTGCAGCTTTCACATTGTTTATAGAATGAAGTAGAACAATATACTCACCCAGAAGGCTTTCCTGATCCAAACAGTGCTTCAGGAGATATTTAGATCCAAAATCGAGCGGCGGACATCCATATAATGGTCCGCTCACGCTACTGTGCTGACCTCTGAACTGGAAACTTTTTTTTCGGCTGACACGCCTGCGCAGTACGGCTCATTGTTTCAGGGGCGACCGCCGGCTACTCAACGACTTTCTTCTTCCAGTTATGTGCAAAATGGACAAATATCTATCAGATGAAGATGTTGTGGAGGAGAACTTTGAATATGATGGGTGTCCTTACAGTTTCGAGCCAGAGTTTACAGATGAGGAGCCCATTGAAAGGAGGAAGCCGTACTGCGCATGCGCGGCAGCCGTAAAGAAAGTTTCCAGTTCAGAGGTCAGCACAGTCACAAAAAAATGAGTGGAGAGACCCTGGACTGTCTTGGAGGAGTAGCCCGAGCGGACCATGATGAAATATTGAAGAAACTAATGAGTTTTTGGACGATTAATGCAGTTTTAGGAGCGGTGCTATACATGCCCCGTGTGCTACCATTATACGGATGTCCGCTGCTGGATTTTGGATCTAAATATCTCCTGAAGCACTGTTTGGATCAGGAAAGACTTCTGGGTGAGTATATTGTTCTACTTCATTCTATAAACAATGTGAAAGCTGCAGAAACCAAACTTATCCTTTAAGTTATTGACAGCACAACAGTAAGTAAAAAAATCACATATTTCTCTTGCCACTGTCTGAACTGAATAATGGACTGCATGAAAAAAACTGTACATAAGTATTTATAAGTTGCATTTTATTTCCAACTCTGATAAAACATGAGTTTTTGTTTTTCCAAAAAAATCGATATTAAGATTTGAATTATCGATGTTGTGTCAGTGGTCAAAACATTGCAATATATTTTTTCACACCTCTATTATTAAGTACTGCTTGCTAGTCCCAGGATGGATCCCCTTTTGCCTTCAGAACTGTCTAAATGCTTCGTGGCATAGATTAATCATGGTACAGGACAGTCCTCAGATTATGGTCCATTCGGTCTTGATAGCATCAAATAGCTTCTGCAGATTCTTGACTGCACATCCATAATGAGAATCCCCTGCTCCACCACAACCCACAGTGTGCTCCAGATTGAGATCTGGTGGCTGTAGAGCCCACTGGACTTCAGTGAACTCACTGTCCTGTTTAAGGAACCAGTTTGAGACGATTTGAGCGTTGTGACATGGAGCGTTATCCTGCTGGAAGGGATGGGCATGGTCAGCAACAGTACTGAAGCAGGCTGTGGTATTTAGATGACACTCAGCTGGCACTAAGGGGTCAACAGTGTGAATGAATTCATGCTGTCATGAGGTTTACACCAAATTCTGACCCTACCATCTGAATGTGGGAGCAGAAATTGAGACCTGGCAACATTTTCCCAATTTTGATTGGCCTGTGTGACTTTCACTTTCAGTTTCCTGTTCTTAGCTGACAAGAGTGGCACCAGGTGCGATCTTCAGCCGCTGAAGCTGTCGTGCTACAATATTCGATGTGTTTTGCATTCAGGAATGTGCCTCTGCATACTGTGGTTGTAACAAAGGCTCATTTTTGTCACTGTTGCCTTTTTATCATCTCAGAACACTCTACACACTCTCCTCTGACCTCTGGCATCAACAAGGGAATTTTTCCAGAGAACTGCTGCTCGCTGGATATTTTTCTATTATATTTTGATGTTTTTGCCAATTCTTTGTGAACTGTGAAGATGGCTGTGTGGGAAAATCCCAGTAGATCAGCAGTCTTTGAAATAGTCAGACCAGCCCGCCTGGCATCAACAATCATGCCACGTTCAAAGTCACCTTTCTTCCACATTCTGATGCTCCGTTTGAACTTCAGCACGTTGTCTTGACCATGTCTGTTTACCTGTCTTTTAGATTCCTTTTTTGGCTTAAATGTAAAGTATCTCGGCATTAATCTTGATATTTTCACTTTACTTTGGGCATTTTACTTTTCGTGGACTGTGCACGTAAAAATCTTCCTCCAGTTCTAAATCCCCTCTCCTGCCTGATCCTAATCCTCACCCGTAGCATCCGGATAAATACAAAAAAAGTAAGAAACTGTTTATGGTATCAATTAGCCACGCTGTTTCACTGTTGACGCACTCTTTCATCACTCTGACACACACAGTGTAGTTTATTTTGAGTCAGTCATGTTTACACCCTGCTGCTGCTGCTATAATTACTCACTAAAGCAACAAATGTGTTTCATTAATCTTCTGGTGAGATGGTCCGCAGAATATTTTCAACACACTCATGCTGGAGCAGAGTTTGCTCTGAAGGAAAGACCCAGAGTGTTACAGGAAAAAACATGGCAGCTTCTGTAAACGAAGGATGAGTGCTTTCACAAAAAGAAGTGTTCTGAGTTTATTTGTGTCAGTTAAGTCAACTATTAAACAATATTTGGTATGACTACCCGTTACCATCCTTCCATACTGTTGTTTATGTCATGGTCCGAGGGGAGTGGATGTTATCCTTGCTTTTACTGTGCATCAGCCAATTATACGGGCGACATGAAGAGACAGAAAACCACTTACACCTGAAGGCAGAATCACAAATATTCCAAACTGTCCCAAAATTGTCACCTGCTGACACTTTTCTCTGGCTCCTCTGTTTTGCTGCATAGTTGAGTTGCTTTACCTTGCTGCCATGTCAGAGGAGTGGCTTTTTTCCCGGCTAGACTTCTTTGGACAATAGATAGGTTGTACCTGGGTCCCACTCATTTATGTTCTGAGCTCATCTGTTGCTCTTAGCTTCCTCTGCATACCACTGTGTCTGCATTTATCAGCGTCACCTGTTTTTTTGCTTCTTCACCAGAGGCTAATCAGTATGTCTTGAAACCAACGTCTACTTCTAAATCTTTGCCTGAGAGAGAGACCTTGCTGATGGAGTATATCTACCTTGTATTTTGTTGCTGTGCTTAGTCTTGCTATGGTGTTTAAACTATTAAATGAAGCTTTCCTCAGAATCATGGTGGTAGCAGAGTGTGGCTGCTTCAGTTACTAACTGTTTGAGCTGAAGATGGTAGTTATTATCACCTGCTTGGTTTCAGTGACAAATGACACACCTGAATGTAATCCTACAAAATCCCTAATTTCAGTCAAAGGTCAATCACACCAAATATTGATTGGATTTAGATTTGACTTCTGTCTTCTCACTTTAAATTTTGTAAATTGCTATAAAAACAACAATCACTTTAGTGCTTGGACTGCTCTGTTGATCATTAACCAGTGTCCCTGGAAAATCGACCCTTCAACAAACAAAAGTGGACTAAAATTAAAGCCACGTGTGCCCATTATGTCCACTCAGGGCTTCCATAGATTATAGACTTCCTGCTGGTTACAAACCACTTATTTAAATCATGTTATTTGTTTTAGTATAATTGCATTCCAAAGCACAACAATGCTTCCTTTGAAAGACAATTGACCCGTTTTATTGAACCGTGTGTCAGAGTTCACCCACCTTGCATTACAACCTCTACATCAGCCGATATCACTGATTGATTTTTAATTCAATGAATGCTCTACAGGTGCAGCACCATTATGGTCCACGGCCAGGAGCATCAGCTCGATGAAAACTGGAGAGATGCTTTCCAGAACGCCTACATGGAGCTGGGAGGCTTGGGAGAGAGAGTGCTCGGTACGTTTCATGCCACCAGATGAAATCAGCCTGTTTGGGAAGAAATATGCATGTTCTGTAGAAGCAGTTAAACAACGTTTTCACCTTTATATCTCCTTGGTGAAGAGGGGAGTCGTGCAGAATGTCCCCATAGAGCTGTTTAATGCGTGCTTTGGCAACCAGAGGTGCACTGAACACAAACTCAAAATGAAATTTTAACACGAAGCTGAGCAGTGCAGTCTGAACCTGAAATGAGCTAACGATTGATGTTTACGTAGTCCCCTGGTACCAATGGTTCCTCTTGGGATCACACATGTGTTTTCAGGCCACTCCCACAGGAATAATCTACTGTAGACTGTATGGCATTAACCTTGCAGTGCAGCTGGATCAGCCTGATTCAATGTCTCTGATCAGACAGATCCGTCTCGCCAACCTCCAATCTACAACTGTTGTGAGCAGCTAAAAGTGGGGCGGCCAATCAGCATCCTGTAAAGCTGGATCCACGAGCAAGACGAAAACAGGAAGTGACTGCTCATACAGATCTTAGCATGTATGCTAACAGATGTAGAAACAGTTTCATTAGATCTGGACCACACTTCTTCATGAATTCAAACCAAACAAAAGTGACAGCCCTTCTCTCTAGAAAAGATATTTTTACTTCACTTTCAACAAGAGATTGTTTTACACAAAGGCTGACATTTTATTTTTATGCCACAACAGTAACAGCCTCCTACTACATTACCTGATTGGCCCAGTAGTGAATGTGACTGACAGGATGATCGTCCAATCACCTGCCAGATATTATTCTGAAAGGTTCTGCCCATTCCCAACACTTTCTATGGGCTGTTGCCCAGACAGACCAGATATGTAGTAAACATTTTGGTCCATCCAGTGTGTCAGATAACATGAACACAGTGTCCAGACACTGTGTCCTTCCACTGATAGAAGGTAAAGTTCAGGGAGTAGGCATTTTATCTCCTCCATTGTTGTTTACAAAGTCCCACTCATCTTAGTTTTGATTGGTCAGTGAGGGAGGACCGACACTCTCAGATGCTGAGCGGTTTTCATGCATTGATCACTGTGACAAACCTTACAGTGCAGATGGACCACGCAGCTCCATCTTGTCAAGCTCCATTCTCCTTCACAGCCAAAGAGAGGTGGAAAATGAAGCCGTGACAACAGCATGAAGTGACTGCATGTTTGAAAACAACAGCTGCTTCTGAAGCTGGCTTCATGGATGTTACAATATCTGCAGTTTTATCAGACGTTACTCAATTTCTTCTTTAAAAGAGGAACAATGTCACTCAAAGCTTTCTTTGTTTTTGCCATTCTCCCAAATGGGGAACTGGGAGAGATGCGGAAATCTTCCATGAATTGTCCGCCTGAAATGTCAGGTTACAAAATGGACACAAAACCTTAAAACTGTTTGGGGGTGAAACTGGTTTGTTTATACAGCATTATGAAATAGATAAATAGATGGTGACATCATAAAAAAGACTCTAAAATTTGATTTCATATATTTTAGAGTAAGCTATTTTCAAAATGCTCACAGTAAAAGTTCTTCATACTGCTTGGACATACAGTCTATGAGGTCCTGTTGTATTGTACAATGATACCAGTGTCACCAGGAACTAATGGAAGAAAATCTCATTTATCTTAATATCTTTTTAAAAGGGCTCACAATAAACTGTGCCATGCATTCATTAATCTTTATTTGATACACTATTATGTCACATCATGTCTATTAATTTCACACTTTTGAAGGTACAGGGGAAACATAAAACTGATAGTAGACAGCCTGCCTGTCCCCCCCCTTGAGCTCAGCATGGGATATTTAAAGGTGCTATGAGGAGAATCTATTACCGGTGAAATAAAGACTCTGCTACCCATGAGCACCCGCGGCGACTGTCATGATGCTGCGTTCCAGTCACCTTGGAAATGGGAGTGACATCTTCTCTGACTTATCGGCATTCCAGTTGAAATCAGAAAAAAACATGCTGATCTACCAGGCTATTGTTAGCTGTTGTTAGCATGCCTGCGTTGTTGTTCACAAATACCACATGAAGAATGTGATTATCACTTGGGCAGCATTTTTGTAAATATAAATCTAACAATACTATGTATACAGCTGATCTAGAGCAACACACCCCAGTCAGAAGTGCAAATAAATTGATTATTACAGGAGCTAAATAACTGTTCACACTGGGGGCATCCATCTTCCATTGTGGTGAGGTTTCACCGAGTTTCACTAGTTCCCAGTGGGAAATTCTGACTTCGGGGGGCATTCCAGTTGCAGTTTCCTACTCGGAAATTCCTACTTCTGACTACAGCTGGAACGCACCAAAAGAAGTGACCCAAGCCAAAGCGTGTGTTTGTTGTGATGCTAATCTCAGACCTTCCTCAGAACTCTGCATTGCTTTACAACTTCTTTTTTCAACAACTTACAGGATGCAAAGCGACGAGGTAATGTATCTCTTTCTAGTTACGTAGTGGTAGTTTTTGATGTGTGACAACAAGCAATTTTTGGAAATTTTATTATCGTAGTTGTAGCCGGCTATATATCGCTACTTACAGCCCGGTGCTCTAGGATGTGTAATATAAATAATAAAATAATATAAATTTGCTCTAGTTTTAATTGTCTTGTTCCTGAAGTTGAGTATCCAGGCCAGTCCAGCCCTGTCCGACCCGACTGCGAAGCTAAGGAATAACATTTAAAGATAACCTATTTTGATGCTATAAAACTCATCTTAATGTGTGTATTTCGATCAGGCATATATCTAAACATGAGACTTTTTTGTAATAACTTAGAGACTCCTCACAGTGTCTTTAAGGTTCAAATACAAGAGCACTTAAAATTTAGGAGCTGCTAATTAAACCACAGAAATTGGAGGAGCGAACACCCTCTCTGCCTTCCACAGTGCCCCCTGCAGGCCTGGAGCTCTTCTGTTGCTGTTCTTGGTCCTGCTGCATTTCTACCCTTGTAGCCGTTTTCCTCTCTGAACTGCATCAAGCTCTTTTGGGTCATTTGCCCTCATTGGCCACCGTAAATTCACAGCCTGTCTTTCCCTTCTTTCTCAATCCCTTTCAAAGTCAATCCCCTGTCTTTACCCCGTCATAAAGGCCTACAATGCCTAGAAATATCTTTAAAAAACTTTCTATGCAAGTTTAAACTTAAGAATAAAGTTAAGTATCTGATGCAGAGAAAAAAGAAAACAACTGCATGGCATTTCTGTGGTTTGTTGGGCATGTAATATCTCTAAAGAAAGATTCATGTCAGACTTTGAATTTTCAGATTATTCATCCAGGAAGTAACATTTTACATTTTGATGTCAAAGCCAGATTTTTGAGTGAAGTAAAATCTTCAGATGGAGTTCAACTTTTAATGTCTCCAAGTGTTCAGCATCCTGACTCTGTAAATGTCATCAATCTGACGACCGAGAAATACAAAAAAGCCGGCGTGATATCTTTAAAAAAAAGTCTCATAGGTAATAATTATGTGCTATCATCATTTTGTTAGAGTGGTTGTGACTTTTTCAGGTGCTTAAATGTGGAATAGCACCATTTCTATTTCCCGGAATGAAGCTCCTGAAATCATGTAAATTATTCAGCCTCACTTTTGCCGGGGGTGATGAAGATGATGTGTCGGGTGTTTCGTGATAAAGGAAGGTCTCTCTGCTTTTAGGCTGAGCCTGGCTCTCCCTCTGATGCATTTTGTTTTTTCCTCGCCTCAGAGGGATTTCAGACTTACATATGACAAGGGAGAGGGATCATAAATTAATAAAAGTGGTGGATTAGATTTTTGTTTCAAGCCTGCCATGGCAAAAAACATTGAATATTAAAGATGATGTTTATGTATCCTGTGAGGTAAAGATTTTTCCAGACAGGAGACAAAACAGGTCCTAAAGTTCCCTTTGGTTTGAAAGCTAACAGCTGTATCTTTATAACATGGTAAAGACTTTAATTAGATATCCATGATGCTGATGTTATTTGCACAATGATATTCATAATAATAATGATAATAATGAGACATTTTATTCATAAAGTGCTTTTCAGAAACTCAAAACACTGTTTATCATGAAAGATCAAATAACAACATTATTCAAAAGAAGGATGGTACCTACAATAATTTCCTCTTTCAATGTAATCTGATTAAAAGGCTTTGGGGCACAATCTCTCAAGAACTCAGTGGTGTCTGTCTTAGGCTTTTTTGTCCTTGGCGTGCCATCTAGACATCTAACCCTTAAACACTCAGGCTTAAACTGTGACAAGCTACTGCTGTTGGCCAGGAAGTGTATTCTGATAAACTGGATGAAAGATTTACCACCAGCTGCCACAATGTGGTATACAGAGATCTTCATCGTTCTCCCTCATGAAAGAATTAGTGCTGTATTGATTATTTGGTGAATGATCTGTCTGAGTTGGTGCTGAGCGGTCAAAAATGGCCAAACAAATTTAGAACAACCTCATTCTTTGGGCCATAATGTTGCTGAACCTCAACCTGACCAACTGCTGCAGCCCCAGATCACAACACTGCCCCCACAGGCTTGGACTTTAGGCACCTGGCATGATGGGTGCATCACTTCACCTGCCTCTCTTCTTACCCTGATGCTCCCATCACTCTGGAACAGGGTCAATCTGGACTCATCAGACCACATGACCTTCTTCCAGTCCTCCACAGTCCAATCTGCATGCTCACTAGCAAACTGAAACCTTTTTCTGATTAGCCTTACTGATTAGTGGTTTTCTTAAAGCTACACAGCTGTTCAGTCCCAATCCTTTGAGTTCCCTTCACATTGTGTGTGTGGAAATGCTCTTACTTTCACTATTAAGCACATCCCTGAGTTCTCCTGTTGGTTTTCTTTGATTTGATTTGGCCAAATGTTTAAATGATTCGCCGATCACGGTCATATTACTTCCTTGAAAATGATGGTTCCTCACTATCCTTCCAGTTTTTAATAATGTGTTGGACAGTTCTTAACCAAGTTTTAGAAGTTTCTCCTTAGATGTTTTCTCTGCTTGATGCCAACGATTTGACCCTTCTACACCCACAGGATGTGTCTTTGACATGGTTGTTTAAAGGAAAAGTTTGGTTCCTGCAGCTTTTACATTGTTTATAGAATGAAGAAGAACAATATACTCACCCAGAAGGCTTTCCTGATGCAAACAGTGCTTCGGGAGATATTTAGATCCAAAATCGAGTGGCGGACACCGATATAATGGTAGCCCGTAGGGCATAGATCTCCACTCCTAAAAACTGCATTAATCGTCCAAAAACTCATTAATTTCACCAATATTCCATCATGATCCGTTCCGGATGGTCCGCCATTGCAGTCTGTGTCTCTCCACACAGCGCTGTGTGGCTGTACTAACTCTGAACTGACGAGTTTGTTTACGTGCCCTTCGCGCATGCGCAGTACTCTCTGGAGCGTTGTCTCGCTTCCTCCTTTCTATGAGCTCCTCATCTGTATACTCTGGCTCGAAACTGTAAGGACACCCATCATATTCAAAGTTCTCCTCCACAACATCTTCATCTGATAGATATTCATCCATTTTGCACAAAACTGGAAGAAGAAAGTCGATTTGTAGCTGCCGGTCTTCCCCTGAAACAATAAGCCGCACTGCACAAAGGGCACGTAAACAAACTCGTCAGTTCAGAGGTCATTACAGCCACACAGCGCTGTGTGGAGAGACACAGACTGCAATGGCGGACCATCCGGAATGGATCATGATGGAATATTGGTGAAAAACATGAGTTTTTGGATGATTAATGCAGTTTTAGGAGCGGCGATCTATGCCCTACGGGCTACCATTATATCGGTGTCTGCTGCTCGATTTTGGATCTAAATATCTCCCGAAGCACCGTTTGGATCAGGAAAGCCTTCTGGGTGAGAATATTGTTGTTCTTCATTCTATAAACAATGTAAAAGCTGCAGGAACCGAACTTTTCCTTTAAGAAATGAGAGCTACTCATTACATCAGCTGGGGTTAAATAACTTGTTGCCAGATGAAAGATCATCCATGCAGTAATAATTCAATGAGAGGCTCTTACCTATTTGCTTAGTTAAATCCAGGTGGCGACTTTTTTTGAGCCAGCCATTGTCTAACCACCATGTGTGAGAATGAGTAGAAGTGCTTTAAGAGCCCAAGTCCGATATGATTCCTTCACCAGAAAGAGTCAGTCTATGTAAAACTAGCAGAAGTACCAGTATAAACTGATCCATGGCAGTCACAAACGAACATGCACCTCACCGATCGCTCCACTCTCTCGCAGGCTTCTGCCACTTGAATCTGCCTCCATCGCAGTATCCCAGAGGATTCACCTTCGACTGCGACGACATGAACTTCCCCACCGAGCAGCTCTGCTTCCTGGGCCTCATCTCCATGATTGATCCGCCGCGTGCCGCTGTGCCTGATGCAGTGGGTAAATGCCGCTCTGCTGGTATCAAGGTAATTGGTTCCACAGATTCAACCTTCATTGTAGTTCATGAAAAGCCTTTTTCTGAGGACTCCGTGTTGCAGGCTTTTTAGAGGGGGGATTTGCATGTCAAATGTCTTTTCAAAGCCCAGATGATAACTGATTTGGGGACCCTGATAGATAATAATCGCTGCATAAATGAGGCACTGCTGCTCAAAGAAGGCAGATGATAATATATATTTTTGAAAACACGGCAAATAAAAGGCCATTCAAAGCCAGGGAGGCATTATGAATAATTCTGATGTAAGTTCAGCAGCTGTTTGGTTCTCTGCTCTGTTTTTTTTTAGAAACTAAACATCTGAAGTAAGAAAAAGAATGGTTGAGGTGTTATTAAATGTTATGGTAGAACATAGCATGCTCTCACATCAGCTGGATTAAAATGCAGATTCAGAACATTTAATACCTTTTTCATCTCGTGTTAATGAACTGCAAACAGATTCAGAGCAGATGTTTGCAAAGGAAGTAATATCGCCAGGCTGCAGAGAGGTTACAGAAACTCCAACAGTGATTTAAATGGATTGTAATCAGAATCTGTCTCCTGTTTTTTTGGGGGGAAGTATTGCCAAAGTGGAAATGGGATTTTGCACATTTAATTTCAGGTACTGTAGTTATCATGCCTCCTTTGATATTGAATTTTTGAACGACATCCTTTAATTGGCTTAAGAACAAAGAAGAGTGAGGAGGGAGCGGAGATAAAATCATGCCTTAAGTGAATAAGAGGGATGAGGAGTTTATGCTAAAATAGGCTGCAGACTGATACAGCGCCTGATAGAATGTGTTATTTTGAAGTGGGGCGAGGTTTAGCAGCAGCTTTTTAAAGGCAGTGAAGTGTTTATCCAAATAGAGCCTGTTTGTCAGATTTAAATGAAACCCTGTTTTTCTTTCTTTTTTTTTAAACATGTAGTGAAGTGTGTGGGCGGGCGTTACTTTTTATCTGCAGCTTCACACCCACATGTGTTCAGTGGATGTTTTCACTCATATGAGTCTAAATCACTCTATGGAAGATTTATGCAAGGATTTGAATCAAAGCTTTTGTGAGAATATACAATCACCAGCCACTTTTTTGAGCACAGCTTTCTAGTCGTAACCCCTTTTTCTTTGTTCAGTCAATCAATCTAACTTTATTTATACCACTTTCCTTGCAAAAATGTGTGCTTCATAATTAAGGATGTAACGGATGTAAACCGCGGTAAAATTTCCCACAGTTGTTATTACTGTGTCCTGCTTTAATTACCGAGCTAGTTACCGAGTTTGAACACCACACTCTGTCAATAACTCGCGGTGATGCTGCTCATTGCCTGGAAAAGCCTGAACTATGTGTGTCTGCATTAAAGCTGGTGTCTACGATTTGAAACCGCAGCCTGCCCCCCTTCCCTCACCTCTCCCCTCCGTGTTCCAAGATCCCGCCCACAGCTCGTGTCGCCTCATAAAGCCCCCTCGGACTGAGCTACGAGCGACTAGCACAATATATCAGCAGCAAACTCAATCAAAAACAGCTCAGCTCAACTGAAAGTATCAAACACGACAGACATCTCCCTTATAACACACAGCAGTAGCCATTTCAACTGGACCGGCGGCAATGCGGGTTTGGCGCCGCCAGAGCAGAGCCGAGTGTGGGGGAGGATTTATCTTTCTCAGCCTGTCCTCCCCAGCTCAGCTAACAGTGCTAAGGATTAGCGGCTATCAGGCTAACCCGCTCCCCTACAAGTTATTAGCCCGTACAGACTCAGACTAACTAGAGTTATTCAGCAGACATCTCCCACTGTAGTAAACAAAGCCATTAGCTGATCAACCAGGGGCTAAACGGCCAATGCTGAAGGTCTGACGGCCAGCTGAGGCTATTCGTTGTTTCTGTTAGCCGCTAACAGGCCTCCACCATGGCAGAGCTCCGTTGGGCCCACGGGAGAGGGAGGCGGATTCGGGTTCGGCGCCTAGGCTTTCCGGCTCCATGATAGTTCAGTAGCTAACGCTGCTAGCTGCTCACCGGAGGTAGAGGGGAGGAGGCGGGACCATGGGCAAGATGCTGCGTACTGCGTAGTGAGGGAGACGAGGATTGGATGGACTCATGGACTAACTCACGGACCAATTAATAGTTGCAGGTTCTTAGGCTTGATTGGTCAGCTAGTATGCAGCTTTTCAGCGGATATACTGAATGGATTTTTTTCATTCTTTTTGGTCTTTATACTGTGTAGATAGGACCATAGGACCATAACAGCCTTATAAACTTATTAGGGTTAGGGTTAGGGTTATTAATATGTACAAAGCTTCCAAATCGTAGACCATAGCTTTAAGCAGCCACGGTACCGTAGACGAAGGCGCACATGCACAGTTTTCAATTTTTGGCCTCTGAGTCTGAGAGCGAAAGTTAGAGTCACTACAGCGGAGACTTTTCCTCTCGAAAAGGACTCTGAAGTCTGGTCGAAATTTGGATTTTACAAGGATGCCGAGGGGAAACTGCTTGAGGACAGTCACCCTGTCTAAAACATGAATCTGCAGCAAAAGAAAAAGGCCCCATCCACACGAAGCCAAACCAAGGTCTAAACGCATACATTTTTTGCCGAATCTGTGTATCATCCATACGAAGACGGCGTTTTGGGGGTCTGTAAATGATCATTTTTGAAACCAGGTTCCAGAGTGGAAAGATTTTGAAACGCCGTATACACAGCTCTGTGTTTACTGGCTCTCCGTAACTTTTCAGATAGGCTTACGTCATAGTTTCATATCGTCATTGACACGCATGCGCCACACGCAGCAACAACAACAAGAACAATGGCGACGTACGGTGTAGCATATGTGCTATTGAAGCTAGTGACCCTACTATCCCTGTTGCAGCAAAATCTCCTTCTTCTCAATCACCACCGAGTTGAACAAACAATTATCGAGGACACATTGTGGCACTTTATGATCACTTTATCACAATCTCTGTTTACAACTTTTTCCGCAAGTGCGCACGCCCACTGTTTTTTTTGTCTGTTTCCGCTTGTTTCCGTCATATTGTTACAGCGCCCCTAGAGATCTGGCATGTGTTTTTACGGCGTTTTGATGCGTATCGAGTGCATTCATGTGGACGCACACATTTTCTGAAACGCCTTCGTCTTTATGACGATCGTTTTGGAAACTGTTTAGCGTTTTGTCTTCGTGTGGATGGGGCCAAAGACACGCATGAACTGCTGTACTGCTGTGAGTGGACTTAGCTGTAGAGAGTGTGAGAGAGAGAAGAATCAGTGATACATACCTGAGTGAATTATAGGTAGTTTATCAGTATTCTCTGTCTAAAAAATGTATAAATCTTGTAAATAATAGCATTAGTATCATTCTGGAGTGCCATTCGTTTGCTGTGTATTCACCCTATTTTGAAACGGATTGTCTTTATCCGTCATATTTCATGTTTTATGGATTTCATCAATCGTAATTTGGAAATATTAAAGACGGAGATGTAGAGGAGGTCTGCCATGGAAAGGGGACACCAGAGGAGGGTCATGAAGGGATGAAGGGGGCTAACTGCTTCAGGGACTATTGTCAGTGAGACACACACACAAAAAAGGCCTGGACATGGACTAATATAATGATGTGTGAGAGTATATAAAAAAGGTTAAGTTTACATTTTGGTTATCTCAATACTTTGAACATGTTCAGTTACAATTGTTTATGAAGAAAATACTGTTAAAAGTTCGAATCAGTTTTTTTTCTTTTTTTTCTTGTAATGACACGCTATTTAAGCATTTATAACATAATTATGACAAATACTTTCCATAATTGTTTACTTTTATTTCTAATGAAAAAGGGTGAAACAACAAATTTATTGACAAAAAGCAAAAATCAATGTTATAATTATAATATTAAAAGAGTTACATGATTTCATATGTGTTAAAGTACTTTTTGAACATTTTAGCACACTGCAACAATACTGTGATAATAATGATAACTGGGATAACTTTGGTCACAATAACTGTGATACAAAAATTTCATACTGATACATGCCTATTCATAACAGATAGATAAATGAAAAGAAGATGTAAGGAAGTATGACCCAAACCCACTCTGACCAACCCCATAACCCACCGACCCTGAAACTCATACACAGTGTTTGCAAACAGCATCATAAAACAAAGACCATAGTAGAGCAGGAACATTTTTAGACCCAATAAGCACCAAGGAAATGCCATCGTAAAAGTTTGAAATGTGTAAACACAGGAGGTTAAGTTAAAGTGTAATGTAAAAAAATCAAATCATAGAAAAAGAACTAGAAAATCACTTTGAGAGCGCAGACCTCTGCCAAGCAGCCCAGTCACGGCAGTGGCTTTGTCCTCTGATTGGACGGCCGAGTGTCTGTCCATGAGCAAAACTTCTCCGCTGGCATTGCAAGGGAAGCTGGGAAATGTAGTGACACAAGCTTGAAAACCCTTGACGTCAGTTTGCAAATAAACTACGATACCCTTAAAGACATACAAGGAGCAGAAGAATGGGATTTGCCATTTGGAACTAAAATGTTTTTTAGTGACTTCAATCTGGATCAGATCAAGAGGAAATTTGCCTTGATGAGGTTTATGATGTTTTATATGTTATTGAGTAAATTTTGAAGAAAATCAGCTTCGTGGATTCAGATATATGATTTCTTTTAAAATACGGCTCAATGTTAAGTTTTGGGGGGTTTATTTTTATTTATTTATTTATTTTTGGATCCAGACAATCATGCAGAGCAGCATCAAATGTCACGGCTTCTTTCTTGGACCAAACCACAGGTCTTGTAAAGTTTTCATTTCAATCCATCCAGTAGTTTTTGCCTCATCTTTCCAACAGACAATCAATCAAACACACAAACAAACAGACCCTGGCGAGAACATAACCTTCATGGCAGAGGCAATAAATTGAAGTAAAGTTAAAATATTTAAGGGTACAAGTGCACTCAACTCAACTCAACTTTATGAAGCACTTTTAAATCAACTACAGCCAAAACAAAGTGCTGTACATAAAAGAAAAAACAAGACACATAAAAACAATTAAAACAATTTAAAGCAATGGATAAAGCAGGTATAACACTGAAATAATTGTTTCATTGTTTTTGAAAACAATTTCAAAACAATGAAACAAATGACATAGAACAAAACCATAAAACACCAAAACAAGAGCAGAGTCTCATGCAGGGTTGAAAGCAAAGGAATAAAAAGGAGAAACTTAAGGAGGATAAATCACTACAATATAATTCTGAAGTTAAAACAGAATCAAATGAAACTTTAATTACTAAAACATACAAAGCTGAAAACATGAAATCCAGATAAAAGCCACACTAAAGAGGTAGTTTATTGATTCAGCACAGTGCTGCAACATTCCTCAGAGATTTTGGTCCGTATTGACGTGGTTAGATTAGATAAGAATAGATAGTAGCTTATTCATCCCTTTGGAAAACTCCTCAGGGACATTAGAATTCTAAAAGTAGGTACAAAAAGTGGGTACAAAAATACATAAAAAGAAGCTGGATACAAACAAAAATATAAATAAAAACAAATATAAACAAACAAAATAAAATAATTAAACAAAAAATATTAAAAATAAAATAAAATGAAATAATTTAAATAAAATAAACAAAAGTGAAATAAAAATAAAAATAAAATATGGTTACTGGCTGGCTACTGGCTACTGCTCCTTCCTGTCTTCTGTCAAGGTTGCTGCAGATGTTTCTCAGATTTGCAACTATCCCATTCCAGCACATCCCAAAGTTGCTCTATTGGTTTGATATACAGTGACTCTGGAGGCTACTAGAGTCTAGTGAACTCATTGTCATCGTCAAAAAAATGGTTTGAGATGATTTGAGATTTGTGACATGGAATGTTACACTCCTGGAAGCAGCCATCAGAAGACAGAGACACTGTGGTCACAAAGGGATAAACATGTTTAGCATCAGTACTCAGGTAGAATGTTTAAAGATGATCAGTTGGTAATAAATGGGCCAAAGCGGGCCTGAATTTTTAAAGAAGGCAAAACCGACCCACTGACCCTACTATTTAAAGGTGGAAGAATCATCATCATTCTCTGTCCAGCTTTTGGTGAGCTGTGACTTGTAGCCTCAGTTTTCTGTCCTCCGCCGACAGGAGTGGCACCTGGTGTTGTTCTCTGCTGCTGAAGGCCACCTGTTTCAAGTTTCAACATGTTGTGGGTTCAGATATGGTCCTCTGCTTACCGTAATGGTGACAGAACTTAAAGTGGATTTGCTTTTTTAATGGTGTGAATGCCTGGCATAAAAATGTGGAAAAGTGGAAAGGCATCCTTGCTACACCAAAATGTTGTTTGGTGTGCCCACAATTCAAAGAAAACTCTTTATATTTGATTTTTTTTTCCTACCCATGTGCTACTTTTCCATTTGCTTTTTTAACCTTTTAACTGCCAGCTCAACTGTTTGGTAGTCAATAAATTCAGGAATATTTAAAGTGTAAAAGAAAACATGTCATTGTTTGTTTCTGTCAGTGTTTTAGGATATAGAATAAACTACAACCATTTTTGTGTTTTTCAAACTCAATATAATCTATTTTAAGTTATTTTTGATTGTTGTTTTTTTATTTTTTAAAAACCACTTCTCTCTTTTCAATTGAATTTTGCCAAGTATTTCTGCATTATTTTGTCACCACGTTAATCAACTGTAAGCTTTTTAAACCTTCAAATCCCACAGCATAAAATAGGGTGACATCAGGTAAATTGGGCCATCAGGTAAAATGGGCCATTTAAGCTTTAGATGTCCCAGCCCCTCTGATTTTAAGAGCCAATGACAGCAAATGGTTTAAAATGGTTGACACAACTGTACTTGACAAGAAACAACAGATTTGTTTGGTCTGTAGTTGTTATTGTGGGAGGAGCTAAGATTTAAATCCACACTGCACCAGAAAACTGCATCGTAAGTTGACTGTCATAGGGATTTCTGATAAAAATGATAAGGATGATAACTCAATTTCAAAAACGTGTATATGTAAAATGTTTGATGCATAATATCTGTCTTGATGACACCTATTAGAAATAATGCTTAAAGTGTGGTATTTGGACATATTTTTTGGAATATTGATGCTTTTGTTAGTGGCCCATTTTAGCTTAACCTTAAAGTTGGGCCCCCGGTTTCAGCTAAAATGTGCCACCCTTTTTATCAGCAACAAACGCACACATGCACATGTTTGGAGGGAATGGGGTCTGTATGTGGCCTGATGAGCAAATCAGTTGGTGTTCATTTATTCATTCATCATTTACTATGTAATTAATTGTCCTGATAATATGAAATTGTTCTAACAAAGTATGTTGCCATATTGACAGTTGTTTTACAATAAAAATTAATGACTATCCCTTTGCAGCTGGACTGGCCCAACTTACCTGATAAGCGTCCCATTTTACCTGATCGGATGGCCCATTTTACCTGAATTCTGCTTGTGGAAAAAAGTTGGCACAGCTGACCTATCAAGACCTGTAGGGCCTATAAAAATATATTTACTGCGCAATTCCAACACAATACGTAAAGAAAACAACCATTATTAGCCATGAAACCACATTTTAATAGAATACATTGTATTTTGTAAGTGCCTGAAGCTATTTACCAAAAAGTGGCCCAATTTAGCTGATATCACCCTATCTTTTTTTGTGTTTGTTTGTAGTTTTCTTTGTTTCCTGAAATGTCAATGAAATCAGACAACAATTTGATTTGTTTAAGTTCCCTGTTTTTATTGATGACATGATCAACTGATGAACAGTTGAGCTGGTAGTTAAAGGGTTAATCTTATTTGGTTATTTAAAGATCCTATCAGTATCTCATTTATGGATTTTATTATCTGTGTTTAGGTCATCATGGTGACAGGTGACCACCCAATCACAGCCAAAGCCATCGCTAAAGGTGTGGGCATCATCTCAGAGGGCAATGAGACAGTGGAGGACATCGCCGAGAGATTGAACATCCCTCTGAGCCAAGTCAATCCCAGGTATGGCCGAATGCTAGCCTTTCATGTTTGTGTGAGTCTGAAAGAGTTTGGCATTGTGGAACATTTGAGATGATAAATACATATGTACAGAAAACGTGACACAAGATGGACTGTTCAATATATTTTATGAGTCCATCTGGAAAAGAGCCCATAGGGAAACGGGCAGAACCTTTCGAAAGCATATCTAGAAGGTGATTGGACCATCACTCAGTCAGTCACATTCATTACAGGCCAATCAGGGAGTGTAGTAGCATAGAGCATGTCAGCAGTGGACACATAGTCCTGCCAACAAGACCCAAAAATGTGTTAAAGGGAAAAAGTCATCAAGGAGTCTCAATCAGCGTCCAGTCCTCATGAGACCAGAGGCCTAAATACTTTGACTTGAGGACACCTTGGATGCTGCCTTGAGTCTGTGCCTGTGGATGGAGAGAATGTGGAAGACATGTCTGTAGTCAGTCAATGTTTTGCTTAACTTTTGCCAACAGATATTATGATAATATTGTTTTTTATAAAGCACTTCCCAACCTTAAAGGAAAAGTTTGGTTTCTACAGCTTTCACATTGTTTATAGAATGAAGTAGAACAATATACTCACCCAGAAGGCTTTCCTGATCCAAACAGTGCTTCAGGACATATTTAGATCCAAAATCGAGCAGTGGACATCCATATAATGGTAGCACACAGGGCATGTTAGCGCGGCTCCTAAAACTGCATTAATCGTCCAAAAACTCATTAGTTTCACCAATATTTCATCATGGTCCACTCGGGCTACTCCTCCACGACAGTCTGTGTCACTCCAGACATGTTTTATGGCTGTACTGACCTCTGAACTGAAGAAGAAGAGCGCTTGCCTCCGTGCATGCGAAGTACGGCTCGTTGTTTAAGGGGAAGACAGCCGGCTACACAACGACTTTCTTCTTCCAGTTTTGTGCAAAATGGACGAATATCTATCGGATGAAGATGTTGTGGAGGAGAACTTTGAATATGATGGGTGTCCTTACAGTTACGAGCCAGAGTTTACAGATGAGGAGCTCATCGAAAGGAGGACACGGAGGCAGCTCTCCAGAGAGTACTGCACATGCTTGGAGGCAAACATTCTTCTTCTTCAGTTCAGAGGTCGGCACAGTTACAAAACATGTCTGGGACGACACAGACTGTAATGGAGGAGTAGCCCGAGCGGACCATGATGAAATATTGGTGAAAAACATGAGTTTTTGGACGATTAATGCAGTTTTAGGAGCGGCGCTATACATGCCCCGTGTGCTACCATTATACGGATGTCCGCTGCTCGATTTTGGATCTAAATATCTCCTGAAGCACTGTTTGGATCAGGAAAGCCTTCTGGGTGAGTATATTGTTCTACTTCATTCTATAAACAATGTGAAAACTGTGGAAACCGAACTTTTCCTTTAAGTTACAAAGTGCTTCAAGGATGGCAATATTTAAAAACAGGGGTGGGCAACTTTAATTACCACATGGGGTGTCAGTGGTGCAGTTGGATGGAGTGCTTGGCAGTGATCGGAAGGTTGCAGGTTCAAGCCCAGCTCCAAGTAACAAGACACTTGTGCTGCTCTCACTGCTGAGTCAGTGGCGTGTAAATGGGCATGATTGGGCGTTATGTGTTAGAGGTACTGATGAATAACTAAAATAGAAACTCAGAACCATCAGTGAGTGAGTGGGTGTGAATGGGTAATTGTTAGCTGCAGTGTAAAGCAGCTTTGAGTAGTCAAAGACTAGAAAAGTGTTATATAAGCTCAAATCCATTTACCATTTACACATGTACACATGCCGAATAGTATAGCTCCGGATGATAGCAAACAGCGCAGATAAACCTCTCCTCCATCTTACAGAGGGCTTTGAGCGGGAGCAGGTGGACGTAGCGTCATACGTCATCAAATCAATGACGTCGGGGGGGGGTGTCATCGCTGATTGGCTGCCGCGCCACAGCGTCAAGCGAACTGGCGTCAAAAGTTCAATATTTTCAACTCGAGCGTCGAGGGCGTCAAACGCCTCGACGCTCGACGCCTCAAACGCGCCGCGCCAAACGCGTCCAACGCGCCGCCTGGGGCGAATCGGCATCAAGACGCGCCTTTGCATTGACTTTGTCTGTAATCTCGACGCGCGTCGACGCAAATTCGCGTCCGGTGTGAACACCCCACAAAGAATCAGATCGACAAGCAGAATTGGTAACGGAATTTTTATTACAAACATAACATCAGTTCCCTTCACTTGTATTTACAGAGACACTTAACATCAGATTATTTTGCATAAGGCTGTTTTTTAAGAAGGCTTCATTTGACATTGAATGATTATGCAGGAATCAGTGCTCCGTAAAGCCAGGTGAGGTCACAGGGAGCATTTCCAGGTCACATTAGTGCATGTCTGAAAGGTGGCAGTTGTAGAATCTCGGTTGAGATGTAATCTTATGCATCTGTAACCTTGAATTTCCTTGGAGACGGAGACAGCATTATGGAGATAGCTGCAGAGCCTGAGCAACAATCTTCAGGAGAATGACCTTCACATATTGGCATGAGTGTTGTGTCCTTTATCAGAGGAAACCTTTACAACAAGAGCGTACATGTGAATGTGAAGTGGCATGTTTACTCAGTTAACAGAATGATAACAGCTCTCCTGAGTCAGTCTGAACATGCCTACAGATGATTCAAGACGTGTGTTTATTCAACACTTCTGAAGGAACAAGTGTCCAAAGCATGGAGCTAACTCAGAAGACCTGCTAAAAAAAGAGTTATATTCCCCCAGGCTGTTTAAAGCAGTGTGAGGTTAGGGCTACAGCTCCTCTGGATCTGTTATGGAACAGATTGGATGTCTGTTTCTGGGTCCAGAGGTGAGGGGGGTGAAGCTGGGGGGGTTTATAGGGGTTGGGGAGTCATTTTCTTTGGTCACTGCTCAGTGAATGGTGGCAGAGTCAGTGTGGCAGGGCGGACGTGAAGAAAGAAGAATGGTTGTCTCATAGGAAATGTAGTTTTTCCTCACATAAGGAAAAGGAGGAAGAGTTTCAGGGGCTGGAACTGCTGTGCAATCCTTTTCCCAGCAGCGAAGGGGATGTAGTTAAGCATGTGCTCCATGTAGCAGGGGTGCTGCAAGAAACTTTGGGTCCCATGAAAATATGAAAGATTTGGCCTCATCCAAAACCAAACATCTGTAAAGCTAACTGAGGAATAAATATGACAATATATCTACGGTGCTATTTCACTGTCTGTATCTTCTATTTACTGCTGTGAACTGTTTGGACAGCTGAACACGGTCATTAACATTATTCATGTCATGAAGTGGAGATATGAAAAAGTGATTCAATGATGAAAATCAGCAATACATTTTATCTCCAGCTCTCTAGTTTTTATTAATGCTATGAACAATCTATAAAATAATTGAATATCACACACTCTGATTTTAATGCACCACATATATTTGAGCCCCCCCCCACAAAAAAAAACAAACAAAAACAAACCATGAAATAAATATAGAAATAAATAAAAAGAATTAGAATCATTTTTAACTGGCAAGTATGTGACACAAGCATGGAATTTGACTCCAGCAGTTGTTTTCTTTTGTACAAGGGATGTTACAGAAGAAAAAAAACTAAATAAATGAAATACAAAAATTAAACCTATAGATATATATATGTACATGTAAACTAGGGGTAAGGTGTTGTGCTGCATGTACTTGGGGTGGGATCAATGGCCAGGGCTGATCCCAAGAAAATATTCAAAAAAAAATTTGAATATTTTTTCAATAAAAAATTCTGTTTAAAAAGAGACATAAAGAAATGATTCTCCAGAGGTACATTGAATAATTTACACAAGGTGCTTGCTATTTGAATTAAAATGTGGCAGGAAATGATACATAGTGTAATGAAGGAATGAAATAAATATTCTTTTTGTTTTTGTGTTATGAAATTAATTAGAACATATTAATAGTTAAGTTTGTAGGGGTAGGATTAGATAAGTTTATACTTCTTCCTTCTCCCTTTCGCTCATGTAAACTACGTTGCTTACGAGATGTTACTGTTTTGTGTACACATTTTTAAAATAAATAAATAAATACAAAATACAATATATATATATGTATATATATATATGTATATGTATATATATATATATATATATATATATATATATATATATATATATATATATATATATATACACATACATATATATAATATTTATTTATTTTTATTATTTATTTATCTTTATTTTTAGTATTATTGTTATTGTTTCTTTTGGCTGTCTAATGGTTGAAGTATTTATTATTGTTATTATTATCATAATTTTATTATTATTATTATTATTACTATCATCATAAAAGGATTGTTACTGTCATTATTTTTGCCTTAACCATCATTAATATCAGAACTATCTTTGTGATTAATAAACTGTGAGTACCATCAGTCATATTCTTGGATTACACTCACACTACATGAGCACAAATGTTGTTGTTCACATGTTGTTTGTCTGTCTGTTCCACTGTTTTGTCTTATTGCACAGTAAATATGAATAAAAAAGTAGCTGAATCAAGTAGTCAGGGTAACAGAAGATTTCTGTATGAGTATGTTATTCAGCCCTACTCACTAACTTTTTATTCTATTTTGGTTATTTTGATTTGGAAAGCCTTCTAAAGCTATTTTGTCTCTTAAATCTGTTGTATTTTAGTTTTCAACAATCTGTGGCTTGTCGTCTTTTTTTTGATGGACTAAACGGGAAATAAATCACTGAGCTCTGGAGATTTTGGATTTAGTCTCGATCTCTCCGATAAATCCAGTCAAGCTGTTTCCCCTTTTTTAAATCTCTGTGTTAAGTTAAACAAACTGGTGGGCACCATTTTCATCTTGAGCAGATGGGCCTGTGTGTGCGTTATTGATCTACTCTGCGCAAAGAAGTGAACAAGCATATTTCCAAAATGTCAAACTGTTCCTGTAAGACAGAGAGCATGAAAAAGTGAGCACTTCCTGCCAGTGAAATGTGTGCCTTGTTTTTGTGTGAGAAGAAAACAGAGAGACAAACTGGAGGAGAAAGACAGGAAATGTCAACACTCACTCTTCGCATAATTGCCCCCCGGTATCACCGACTCCTCACTGAGTTTGTGCGCAGCTTATTTGTGTTTGTGTGTTTTATTTTTTCCAGAGATGCCAAAGCTTGCGTGGTGCACGGCTCGGACCTAAAGGACATGAGCTCTGAGTACCTGGACGACCTGCTGAGGAACCACACTGAGATAGTGTTCGCTCGCACCTCTCCTCAGCAGAAGCTCATCATCGTGGAGGGCTGCCAGAGACAGGTCAGCGCCCGGGTCTGTGTGTGAGGCGCCTTTTGTACGAGTGGATCCAGTGTTGGAGTCAGCACGTCTTATGTTCAAGTGCAGCTTAACTCTTACATCATTTTCTTTTCAGAAAGAAGCCTGTAGAAATTGAAGTGAGAGGAGTTTTGCAGTGATAATCCAAAAAATTAACATTTCAGTCTACATGTCACATGTCTATGTGCCCTTGGGCAGGACACTTAGCCCCAACTTGCTCCTGCTGCTGTGTCAGTGGCGTGTAAATGGTGAAAAAGAGTGAGGATGTGTTAGCTAATACTGATGGGCTACTCAAACAGAAACTCCAACCATCAGTGGATGAATGGGTGTGAATGGGTAGAAGTGACCTGCGGCGTAAAGCTGCTTTTAATCATCAGACACACTTGTGCATTACTGTGCATAATAGGGCCGAAAGATATATCGTTATTGTATCTATATTGATATATGAATATTCAATATATTAATATTATATTATATTATTATATTATATAATATTATATTATACAAAAGCAATGATATTATCAATACAGATTTCCCCCTTGCTCGCCCTTGCATGTACAGCTCAGGAAGTCACAGCAAAATTCATTTTTACAATTGCCCTTGAATGCAACGGTTGACGCACATGTGCAGAAGTGGTAATCTGGCTCAGCCATGATGTCGCCGGAAGAGTTAGTAAACAGTATCATCGCTGTCTGGCAACAGAGCTCGAATGTTTGGGAGCACTTGCAAAATCTGCAGGGCTGGACTTTCCTTCCATGGCAGTACGACGGCGATGCATTAACATCTGAAAAGGAAGCACGTCGTGTCAGTTTCTGATGCAGAGGGACAGTTGTCTCGATAGGCTAATTGGCTAGTTAGCTGCTAACATTAGCGTCAACATTATAGTGACCAGACGTCCCTGATTTCCGTGGACAGTCCCGGTTTTGGATGACCAGTCCCCGCATAAAGCTCTCATACACACACTCACGCATGTGTCGCATGCACAACTACGCAGGAGCCATAGTTGCCAGGTTTGATTATTATAAGTGATTTGGGCAACCAGCTGCATGCTGGTGCGGTACGCTGCAGTTCATACATGGTGTGACTAGTTGCAAAAAAAGTCATTTGTGGCAGCCCTAGTAGTCATATTGTGTCGTATTGATATTGAGATATCTGGCGTGAATATCAAGATATGAAATTTTGTCCATATCGTACAGCCCTAGTGCATAACTGGCCTGCCTTTGCACAGCCTGTGCAGTACAACTGGTGGGGGCAAATGTGCAATCATACTTTAACACTTTTATTATGATGTGCAATATATCAGCACTTTAGCACTTTAAACACTGCATTTTTTTTTTTTTTTTTTATGTATATTTTCGGCATTTTGTGCCTTTATTGATAGGAGAGAGACAGTGGATAGGCTTGTGAAAGGGGGAGAGAGAGTAGGGGAAGACACTCTGCAAACTGGTCACAGGCAGGATTCGAACCTGGACCGGCAGAAGCATGTACATGGGGTGCTAACCACTACGCCAAACCAGCACCCCTAAACACTGCATTTTGAACATTAAACAGCTCACACACTTTAACCCCAAGGGTCTCTTTGTTATGGTTTGTCTTGAGCATATCATTTATGATGTTATAGGTTTGTCCTGTAATTCAATGTAAATTTCACGTTATGTGTATTTGTCATCCTGCTGCTGTTTTATGGACTTTATGTATTTCAAGATTTTACATATCTGTTCAAATGATAACATCAACCTGCCAGGGACTACAGACAGAAATCAGACTGTGCTACAATCTGTCCTCGATATAACTTAATGTATTAATTATTTAAATAAATCAGAAAAGGGCTATTTAAACTCAAGGCCAGGGCTGAAAGATTTGTTACTTTCAGATCAAAATCCCGATTTAAGCTACAAAGTGCTTTATCTCAAATTTACAGGCAATCTGCAGATATGAAAGTGCTGTTAACAACAACACAGAGTCTCTGTTTAGAAGTAGAAGTTGGAGTATCCCTTAAATAAATAAAACAGATTATCATCAATATTAGATGATGAATAATGTGCTTTTGATCATTGATTTCCTTCCTGTTGTCTATACTGAAAACATAGTTAATGCTGCACTGATGCCTAATTTGAAGAAAATTGCGAATCAACATGAAATTGCAATATCTACCAGAAAAATTGCAATGAGATCTTTTCCTGAAATCATTCAGCCCTAGTCTCCACCCACTACTGAATCGTTAAACAGAAACAAAACCGAAACCAAGAAACTCCTGAGCATGAAAATCGGGACATTGTGACACTTTGTTTTGAAATGGATGCACTAGTGTTGTATTACTTGAGACCAGTCTTGGTCTCAAGACCACATTTTGAAGGTTTTGTTCTTGTCTCGGGCTGGAGAGCATTTTTACTTGGTCCTGTCTCGCTCTTGGACTGGCCGGGATTTTCCGTAAAGACCGATCAAGTGATCTGCTGTTCTTCAACTTCATTAATGGGAATAAGGAGGAACACTTGGTAAAACAACAAAAAGCTTCAGTTCATGTGTTTCTTCCCCCTGTGATGACTGCAGCCTTCCCGGTGTTGTAACTGTGGAACACTCACCTTAACTGTTCAACCTTGTCATGGTCTTTAAAGTTGATTTTGATGGTCTTGATCTTGTCTCGGCCGTGGCTTGTCTCGTTCTTGGTCTCGACTTAGTCTCGACTCTCAAAAGACTTGGTCTTGTGTTGATCTTGGTGCATTCTGGTCTCAGGCAAGTCTTGGTCTTTAGGATGCACAGGAAGTAGTTCTAAATCCCACTGCATAACTCTTAAGTTCAAGACTCCCAATGCATTCCATGTAACTCAGGGGTTTCCAAACTTTTTGCCATGAGGGCCAGATTTAATAAGGTGAAAATGTGCGAGGGCCGACCATTCAGCTTTTGACTCTAATTGTCTCTTAATATCTAATGAAATGTCTTCAATTCTCCGTACCACAGAGTTACAAGCCAGGCAGACATTGGCAAAATCTTGCTTCTTCTCAGGACAAATATTCTCAACTTTATTCAGTACACAGTCTTTAATAAATTCACCCTCAGTCAAAGGTTTGCAGTGCTTGGCAATCAGCGTTGCCACCTCATAGCTAGCCCTTGTGGCATTTTCATTTGACTCACGGACTCTTGTGAAAAAGCGCTGATGTGCTGTTAAAAAAGCTTCCAGTTGTTTAAATTTTTCACCACGTTCGACCCCAGTTAGCTTGTTGTATTGAGCATGTTTTGTCTGGTAGTGCCGCTTGACATTGAATTCCTTGAAAACAGCTCCAGTCTTGTGGCAAATTAGGCAGACACAGTTGTTTCATATTTCGACGAAAAAATACTCCAGTTTCCACTTGTACTGGGATCGGCGGCACTCGCTGTCAACTTTTCTTTTTTTAGCTACTGTCGCCATGTTTGAAATGAAATGGGCTTGAGTGATGACAAAAGGTCAGGTGTCAAGTGCCACAAGGATGTGGCCACAGTGCTACTGCTATCTTCCGGTGAAATGCAAAATAGGTATTTTGTAGACCAGTATTTTATACAGCAGTCAACGGTGCAAGAGGGCCACATGTAATTGACTTTATAACAGAGACTGCGGGCCAGTGAAAATTTGAACATGGGCCACATTTAGCCCCCGGGCCAGACTTTGGACATGCCTAATGTAACTGAAGCAACAGCACAGTCAAATGTTGATACCCTTCCCATTAAACCTATGTTACCCCTTGCACCCCCCCATTTAAACAAGTCTACTCCTTTTTGGCAAACCAGCTGGCTGATGTAACTCAGGCTTGGTCCACTATTTTCTGGAGTAAAAGTCTTCTTCTGCATCTTGTGCTTTTTCCAACAAACTCCTGAAGGTTTATGAAATGCAGCACAGTTGGTTAAGCAGCACTTAGTTACTCACTTGTCACCAAGTAACTGCCAAGTCCTGTAGCGTACGGTGAAGTGTGTTGATGCTAAAGTCTGGATGAGTCTGCTTGTGACTAAGTGCGGAGGTGCAGCTGAATCCATCCTGTGTGTGCATATAAGTGTGTGTTTGTTTGTGTTTTCTTACCATTGAAGGCTGAATACTGTTTACTGTGTGTGTGATGGCCCATGTGTGTGTGTGTTGGAGCAAGTGCAGGTGCTTCGAAAAGATGAATGCAGGGTTTGTGTATGTAAGCAGTGGAGGTCCATTTGCAAGTGTTTGGCTGCGTTTGAGAAGCATGCATCTCGAACCGAATGCTAAACTCCATATTTTTATACTTTAAATTATACGCTCAGCTGTTTTGTGTGAAGTGTTGGAAACAGATGTGTGCATTCACTCACACTTCTCCGTATATTGAGGTCATGCTACAGTTCACCCCTGCTCACTCACTCTCTCTCTCTGTGACTGAATGATTGCAACTCAATTCCATTTTTCATTTAATCTCCCCAGAGCTGCTTTGAAAAGACGTTATTAAGACAGAAGGGGAGGGAGTGGGGAGAAGGGAAGCTTAAATCATGGTACTTATCTTCCTTTTTCTTGACATTCTTTTTTTTTTTTGTTCGTCGCTTCCTCACGGGCGCAGGGGGCGATCGTGGCTGTGACGGGCGACGGTGTGAATGACTCCCCAGCCCTAAAGAAAGCCGACATCGGCGTTGCCATGGGGATCGCTGGCTCTGATGTGTCCAAGCAGGCGGCTGACATGATCCTGCTGGACGACAACTTTGCCTCCATAGTGACTGGGGTGGAGGAGGGTGAGTATCTGGGGGAGGAGGAGGGGGAAGCACAAAGAGAGGGAGAAAATGAGCAAGAAGAGGCAAAGATAAGAGCTAAAAGGATAAAGAAGTCGAGAAAAAAAGGGAGACGGAGATTTAAAAAGCATAAAATTTAAAACATTCTGCCACCAGGCTCCTTTGTCGTGAACGAATAGAGACACAAGATTATTTCTGAATACTTTAAAAGTGGCTGAGCTTTATGATGGTTGATTTCACACAGCGTTAAGCAGAGACTTGAGACTTGGACTAGTGTCAGTCTTGAGTAATGAGGACATCAGCCTATTAAAACAGCAGGCAGTTTTCTTTAAAGGCTCAAGAAATGTCACAATTTAACAAACCCCATCCCCCCCAGTAAATCATTCTTTACTTTGGCGGAGCCCTGAGGAGATGCTACTTTCAAATTCATGCTAGTTTTCCAAAATCGCCAACCCCAGCTTTAAGGGGGGTGTCCCTCAGTCACAACACCGGTAAGGTTGCACAGGGAGAAGTAACACACGAATTTACGTTTTTGTTGTTTTACAGGTGTTCCTCCTTATTTACATTAATGAAGTTGAAGACCAGCAGATCAGTGCTGGTCTTGATCGCCCTAGACAGAAAATCCCGAGTCTGGTCGGTCTGAGACAGAGACAAGACCGAGTAGAAGTGCTCTCAAGTCCGAGACAAGACTAAGACCTTCAAAATGTGGTCTAAGACCAGATGAGTCTCAAGTAACACAACACTATTAAACTGGGTCAATACCAACGTCTCCTGAAAACTGCAGCAAAATCCATCCTGTAGTTGTCTGTAAACAAACAAACAAACAAACAAAAAAGACAAACATTTGCTGGCAAAACATAACCTCCTTGGTGGAGATAAAAACAGAATATGGTGACTTGCAAATCATTTTTGATCCATGTTAAATTGAATACACTACAAAGACAAGATGTTTAATGTTCAAACTGAAAAATGTTTCAATTCTGTGTCTGTAACACATCCCATAAAAGCTGGGACCGAAGAACAAGAGACTGGGACAAATGATGAATGCTTAAAAAAACCCTGTTTGGAGCATTCCCCAGGTGAATTAGAAACAGCTGAGTGTCCTGATTGGATATAAAGAAACATCCCTGAAAGGCTCAGTCTCCAGCAAGGATGGGGCGAGGACCACCACTTTATGAACAACTGCATGACTTTCAACGTACAAGTGCAAGGACTTTAGGGATTATATCATCTATAGTCCAAAACATCATCAAAAGATGCAGAGAATCGGAAGTGACAAGGCTGAAAACAACACTGAATACCTGTGACTTTTGATCCCTCAAGTGGAATTGCATTAAAAACTAACTTCATTCTATAAATGCTGTTTCCACGTGGGCTCAGGAACACATCAGTCAACATAATTTGTCACTATGTCTTCCATGCAAAGCCAAAGCCATATATCAACATCAGCTCCTCTGATCCTGAGCTCATCTGAGATGGACTGATGCAAAGTCTACCTGAGTATTATAGCTGACCATGCCCATCTCTGTAGGACCACAGTGTTGCCATCCTTTCAATCAGACAATCAATCTTTATTTGTATAGCACTATATTCATAACAAGTGTTATCTCAAAACACTTTACAACAGAGTATAAAACTCTTCATTTTAAAGATACACATATATGCATGGATACATATATACATATATGAAATACACATATACATATACATGATATTGCCCAAAGTATTCACCTCACCTGCCTTGACTCACATATGAACTTAAGTAACATCCCCTTCCTAATCCATAGGATTCAATATGACGTCGGTCCACCCTTTGCAGCTATAACAGCTTCAACTCTTCTGGGAAGGCTGTCCACAAGGTTTCAGAGTGTTTATGGGAATTTTTGACCATTCTTCAAGAAGAGCATTTGTGAGGTCACACACTGATGTTGGATGAGAAGTCCTGGCTCTCAGTCTCTGCTCTAATTCATCCCAAAGGTGTTCTAACGGGTTGAGGTCAGGACTCTGTGCAGGCCAGTCAAGTTCATCCACACCAGACTCTGTCATCCATGTCTTTATGGACCTGCTTTGTGCTCTGGTGCACAGTCATGTTGGAAGAGGAAGGGGCCAGCTCCAAACTGATCCCACAAAGTTGGAGCATGGAATTGTCCAAAATGTCTTGATGTGCCGAAGCGTTCAGAGTTTCTTTGACTGGAACTAAGAGGCCAAGCCCAGCTCCTGAAAAACACCCCCACAACATAATCCCTCCTCCACCAAACTTTACACTTGGCACAATGCAGTCTGACAAGTATCGGCCTTCTGGCAACCCAGACTGGTCCATCAGATGCCAGATGGAGAAACGTGATTCATCACTCTTTGTCTATGTAGTGCTAAAGAGACTTACTATAGATTATCAACCATGGATAGAAAGATCATGCTAATATCTACAATAACAGCTATAATGATAATGAACTGGAATGGGACTAAAGAAATGGTCAAACATGTGTTATGTCTGTAAAATCCTTTGACATCTTTAGGCTGATTCCAGCAAATTATCTCAATCTGGATTCTTGAACATGGCAGTGAGTTCACAGTATTCTTGCGGCCTCCACAGTCACCTGATCTCAATCCTGTAAAGCACCATTCAGATATGGTGAAACAAGAGCTTAACGTCATGGGTGTGCAGCTGACAAATCTGCAGCAACTGTGTAATGCTATCATGTCAGTATGAACCCAAATCTGTGAGGATTGTTCCCAGCACCTTGTTGAATCTCTGACTCAAAGATGCCCAGCTGAGTTTGGGCATTGCGTACCTAAAAAGCAGCCAACGAGTGCATATGCAACGTTTCTGTCATATTTAATCTTCCCACCAAGCCTAACAAACCACTACAGCTCATGAAAGTTATTCAGGGAAATGGAGTTGGCAACTCGCTGGCTCTGGAGAGAGCACACTGAGATTTCGACGCAGCTTGAGGGCACTGCAATCAGCACCTCTCCATCTTTAAGATGCCTCCTGATATTCATACATGTTTATTGTTTATTCTCAGACTCTGCTTAAGACTCTCTTTTCTTTGCTGTAGATGTTTCCAGTGCTGGAATATCTTTTGGCATCTTTTTGTGCCCCAGAGCTGGAGGCAGCCATGGCCTGAAGCCTTATGTTTTATTGTTGTCCGTATGTCTGTCACACAGCCCTGAACACTCCCCTGGTGCAGGAGCTTTTTATCTCACAGCCATCACACGTTTCTACCATCCATCCATCATCTGTACTGCTTATCCCTTTTGGAGACGTGGGGCTGGAGCCTAACCTGACACGCCAGATGGACAGCTCAATATATCTGCCTTGGAAATATTTCACTTATCCATCTGGGAAAGAGCCGTTCGAAAATGTTTTCAGGGGCAGAACCTTTAAAAACAACAGCAGCTTGTGATTGGACGATCGTTGGGCTCGTCACACTCATCACAGACTAATCCACATCAAGCAACGCTGCTACGTATGACGTAGCGTTGCACGTCATACGTAGCAGCGTATGACGTGCAACTGACGTAGAATTGCACGTTACATCAGTAACGTGCAACTGACGTAGCGTTGCACATCCATAAATACCTAATTTTGGTCACCATTGCCGTCGGCCGTCGCTCGGTGACGTCACGTCCGCTTGAGTTTCACCACGATCATATCATATGTCATATTTCATATAATAGGATGTATAAGCGGACATTATTCCAGCTGTATCCTTTTCATTCACTTATCAACCACAAAACACTGCAGCTGATGCCCTGCAGCAGCATTATCTGTGAGTTTCCCGCGGTCCATCTCATTTTAACCAGTATTTCAAATAGTGTATCTAAATCAGATTGCCAACCCTAGCTTTAAATTATACCACACAGAAGTACTATAACACACTTATATGTGACATGAACCTCGTCAAAGACAATCCCTACCAAGTTTTACCAGTAACCTTCTGAGGAGAGCAGATTTCACCAAGTATCCCTGAGTAATAAAGACGACCACAGACTTACCGGCATGTCCGTGGAGATTTCTGTGTTCTTTCTCAGTTTCCCAGCATGCAACAGAACTAGTTTTTATTTATTTTGAATTAAAGGTGTTACCTCTGTTAATTACCCTTTTCAGTTAGAAGTTAATCTTTAGGGCCTTGAGTGATTTTAGTAAGTCCTAATATACATTTTTTCAAATTCAAGACCTGAAAAAGTTCAGATTTTAAAAACGTAAGGTCTTAAAAAGTCTTCAAATTAAAATAGATTTTTGGAATTTGAAAAATTATAAAGTCTTAGAAAGTCTCAAGTGGATTTTTGGAAATTTGAGGTCTTGAAAAGTTTTTAGATAGTTTTGAATTATTGTTATTTTCCAGCAAGGTCTTCTAAGATCGTTTTTTCATTCTTGATTTTTTTTATCTAATTTGAAAATTCGAAAGTCTTATAAGGCCTTAAATCAGGACTTTGAAATTTAAATCCTACACCTACTTATTCTTGTAAATAACAAAACATCTACACTTTATTTAAGATTATGTTAGAAAATCTTTTAAATTGTATTTTGCCTTTCACACTGTACAGTAGAGGCAAAATCAGACTACAATATATGCCATCTGCATATTAAAAAATTGGAAATTAAAAATTCACTGGTTATTTTTCCACTGGATGCACCAGGTGTTGAACAGAACCAGAGGCTGTTCCCAAAATCAGACCAGCCCATCCAGCACCAACAACCATGCCACTTTCAAAATCACTTAAACTCCCTTTTTTCTTCATTCTGATGCTGTTTGAACTTCAGCAGTTCATCTTGACCATGCCTAAATGCCAAATCGAATGGAGTTCCTGCCATGTTGTTGGCTGATTAACTATTTGCAAAGGGCATATCTTATAAAGTGGGCAGTGAGTTTAAATCTTCTTGTCTGTTAACCATCTTAAACAGAAGCATCAACACATAATCAAGAGTTTCATCTTTTTAATGACCAGCATTCAGGAGCCAAATTACCTCAGTAAGGACCTCCAGCTCCCCACCGTGACTTTTGAAATGCCTCGTCTTTGTTCTCCATCGCTCAGCTTGAGAATCACTCTGACGAGCTGGAGACTTGACTTGAAGTTTCACACTAGAGACTTGAATTTAATTTAAAGTCAGCTCGCTAATATAGTCTGGGAAAAGCTATTAGTACATACGGATATGCTGACGGAGCAGCCGCACTCATCATTTTTTTATTTCACACAGTCTAGAAAACTCACTCAAACATAATAAAGCTTTTAGAAAGAGACAATATCCAGGCTTTACTGTAATGCAGTCAATCTTTCATAATCTACTGGCATTTCCAAATTTCATATTACGGCTCTCTTTTTGTGTTTCTGATCATTCTAGGTCGCCTCATCTTTGACAACCTGAAGAAATCCATCGCTTACACACTGACCAGTAACATCCCCGAGATCTCGCCCTTCCTCCTCTTCATCATCGCCAGCGTCCCTCTGCCCTTGGGGACCGTCACCATCCTCTGCATCGACTTGGGCACTGACATGGTGAGCATGGCGGGACTGTTGGAATTAGTCAGTCCTTTTGATGGACATGCTAACCATGGTTTTCCTTCACTATCTCAATCAATACTTTGACAGCATTTCTGAGAAAGGACGGCGTAATAGATGTATTGACTGCTGCCAGGCCTGTACTGTGTTTGACTCTGTGATGGGTTAATTATTAAGCACTTTAGTTTTACCCCGGCCATTTGAAGGCTGATTTAATCAGCGGTTTAAAAAGAAAGAAGCTTTATTGGCCTTCCACAGAAGCTTCTTCTTCAAATTTGATTTACAGAGATTCAAACAGCAAATTATTACAACAGAACATAAGACAGGGTTCCAGAGGATCCGATACTCTTATTGATACTACAACATGTAATTTTGTGTTAAAAAATAAAGACTTTACAAGATATTAAAAGATTCAACCTTTTCTATTACCACAAGGTAATAATAAAGTTTCAACAGAATAGAAGTAATGCATTACAAATGCTTCTCAGAGGCAAAAAGAAAGCTAAGGAGATGGCAAAACCCCTTCATGCCGCCCAACAGACTGCATGTACAGACAGACCCATAGATTTTGTGCTGCTAAAACTGATGCTGTAATGATGACTACTAGGGCTCTCACTTTATATTAGATATTCAAATAACCGTTCGATTATGGGGATAAATATCCGTAACCGAATAGTAAATAAATATTTGAATGTAAAATATTGAGCGTAGCAGCACATCAGGGCGCCTGGAGCAGTGGAGCGTTTCATCCAACAGAGGGCGCTGTGAGCGCAGCTTGACCGTCGGTCACATCCGGTGCTCTCTTGACCTCAGTAAACAAAGAGTTTCTGCTCCAAGCGGACATTAACATCTCCGGTGAGCTGTTCCTTCGGATTTTCAAGTTATACGCCCGAGTGCAGCGACGCTTCGTCAAGAGTTTAACCCCGTGTGACTGTGTTGTTTTCAGCAGAGTCTTTACCGAAGGGGCGGATAATAGAGTCTCTGTCTCTGTCGGTGCTGCAGTCTTTAGTGTTAGCCGGGCTGCTAACTCAACTCGTGTTGCTATAGCAATCAAACAGCCTGCACTCCTTTAGCTTTATACCCTGCGCGCGCTCCACATGTTTGGTGATGTTATTAGTATTTCCTCCCTTGGACGCAACTTCTCTCTAAAAAAGATCGCATCGGGCCGAGTTTTCATTAACTTTGCTAAAGTGAGCTCAAACCTTCGAGCGCTTGGCATGTCTGTGTCACGTAGTTATGACACTACCCTCACCGACATGCTTGTCGGTGAGGGTAGTGTCATAACTACGTGAAAGTTGAAGAGACGTTTAAGTACCGATAACAGTACAGTTTTTCCAGATTCTCAACGGTGTTCGGGTACCAGCCCAATTAGGGACCGATACATAAAAGTACCGGTCCACGGTATACATCCCTACTGTTGTCCCATCATTAGCTCATTAACTTGCATTGACAATGAATGAATTTTATTTTAGAGATTCATTACCTTTAAAAAGTCTTTGAAAGACATTGATCAGATTTTCAAATCAAATCAAATCAAACTTTATTTATATAGCACTTCTCATACAAAAAATGTAGCACAAAGTGCTTTACAAACAGACGGATGAAATAAATGAAGGATTTATGGCCCAAACCCACTTCACCCAGCCAATGAACCCACCCACACCACAATCCATACACAGTGTTGATAAAAAGCATCATAAATAAAAGACAATAATAAAGCACACAGCTGTACCCAGTACGTACTGAGGAAGCAGCATCTTTGAGAAAACACTGGAGGTTAGGTTAAGGTGTAAAATTAAATGTATCATGAAATCAAATAAGAAAAAGATTTTTTTTTTTAAATAATAAGAATAATAATAAATTGAAATGAAGTTAAAAAAATAGAAAAACTAGAAAATAAAATAAGGAAATAAAAAAAGATATAAAAAATAAAATAAGATGAAATAATAAAAAAGTGGGCTGTAACTAGAATAAATAAAAACACTAAAAGGTAATTCAGGTAAAAGCTAGGCTACAAAGGTAGGTTTTGAGTTTGTTTTTAAAGACATTAACAGTACGTGCAGCCCTCAGGTCTACAGGTAGGCTGTCCCATAAGCGGGGCCATAGTAGTAAAAAGATGCCTCATCGTAAGTTTTTGTTTTAACTTTGGGAACTGTTAACAGAGAACTCCCTGAAGACCTGAAGGCTCTAATGGGCTCATATGGTAAAAGCAAATCAGATAAATATGAAGGACTTTGTAATATTTGTCCTTGAAAGTCCTCTGATAGAACTTTGAAATGTAAGCCTTCAAATGCCTAATAAGTCCTGCAATTGATTTTTTTTTAGATTTAAGGCCAGAAAAGTTGTATAATGTCTCATATAATAATTTTGAAATTTAGGAAATTCAGAAGTTTAAAAGTCTTAAAGAGGTTTTTGAACCTTAAGGCCCTGAATATATTAGACACCCTCAAATTATGATTTTGAAATTCAAGACCTTAAAAGAGTCCCAAACAGTAAGTTTGAAATTAAAGACTAAATTTTTAATTATTGTCCTTTAAAGCTTTAAACTCAATTTTTGAATTTTAAGGCATTAAAAGGTCTTACAAAGTCTTGAAACTAATTCTGAAGTCTTTGAGGGTCTATGATTCAAATTTCTAATGTAGGACCACAAAAAAGTTTTTAAAATTTAAGTCCCAGATGTCTTAGACAGCCTTTAGTTATGATTTTGAAATGTAGGGCTTAAAAGGTGTTTTAAAAGGATGTTTAGAATTTAAGGCTGTGGAAGTTACTTAGACTAGAACTTAAAATAACTGTCCTTTAAAGCCTTAAAATAGTTTTTCTTTATTTTAAGGCCTTTAAAAGTTTAAGAAAGCCTTAAAATGTATTTCTTAATTTAATTTTTATAAAGTTTTAAAGGGTCTTTGATTATAATTTTGAAATGTAAGACCTTAAAATACTTAAGTGGTCTTCCATTATTGTTGCTTTAGTTAAAGCCTAAAGAGTATTATAAGGTGCTAAGTTAAAGTTTTGAAATTCAAGGCCCTAAAAGTCCCAGAGTCCTAAAAAATTATTTTGAAATTTAAGACCTTATGAAGTATTAGATAACATTTTTGCAATTCAAGTGCTTAAATGTTTTAAAAATCATCTATTAGAACTTGATATTCCTGGCCTGGAAAAGTCCTGTTAATTCCTATTTTTTGACATTCTTGGCCTGGAAACGTTTTATACAGGTTTTGAAAAATGTAAGTTCTACTGTCTTCATCTTAATTCTGTATGTTTGTATTGAATTTTGCTCGGATAAGGTCTTGAAAAGGCCTTAAAAAGTCTTACATTTGGTTGTTTAACTCAGTAGGAGCTTTGTATTAATTAAGATCAATTAGTTTCATACTTAAACGCCTTTTTAGAGCTTAAAGCTAAATGTTAGTGAGTTTAAGTGATCCTCCTCAATGAAGTGGCGGCTAATTGTTGCACAGCTACAGGGAAGCTAAAGGTGACACTAAGGAGAGTAGCTCTAATATTAATGTCAGATATGAGAGCCCGGAGGTGAAATGAAACAAAACGTTTGGTTTAATTTGTTCTTTCTGTCAGCGCAAGGAAATTCACTTTTGGCGGACTGCCGACGACCATTTGTTCAGGCAGAACAAAGAGCGGCTGACGCTCACACACAGATTTACATTTCACAGCACTGCCATTTCCAGATGCCAGTCTCGCCATTGTATTTCCAGCAGCAGCAACAAAAAGAGTTGCTGGCGCGCTGCTCGCCTGAGGGGCGTAATCCATCATTGCAAAAGAAAGGAGGCACAGGATGAATTTATTCAAAAGGACTTCTGCTCATTATTTGAACTTTAATTTTTCTGGCTGCTTCTCACCACCAGCATGCTGCAGAATCTGGCTGTCGCACATGAGAACGAGCCAAAGGGATCTTCTAATGGTTATCAGGGATGTTTCTGTGTGTTGTCTGAACAAGAGGTTTCTAAAGAGAGGGTCAAGACCAGCCGGGGGCCCTGTGGGCATCAAACAAGGACGCAGGATGTCGCCCATTATCCCATCCAATCACTATTACATCCATCCGTCCATCCATCCATCCATCCATACATTTATCATGGATCCATACATTTAATATATCCATCCATCATCCATTCATCCATCCATCCATTAATAATGGATCAGTACATTTAATTTGTCAATCCATCATCCATTAATCCATACATCACTATTTGTTGCATTAATTGACCCATCCATTCATCATCCATCCACCCACTCGCCTATCTACCCATCCGTCAATCCGTCAATCCATCCATCCATTCATCATTTATCCATCCATGCACCCATCCGTTAATATATTCAACCAATCAATCCATCCATCCATTTCTTAATACATTCAAACATCCATTCATTCATCACTCCATTAATCTATTCACACATTAATTCATCAATCGACTTATCTACCCATTCTCCCATCCACATTGTATTACATCCATCCATCCATTCATCCATCCATCCATTCATTAATCATGGGTCCATACATTAATATGTTGATCCACCATCCAGTTTTTGTTGCATTACTTGATCAGTCCATTTATCATCCATCCATCCATTAGTAATGGATCCATACATTAACTATCCATCCATCATCCATTGGTTTATCCATAGTTTGTTGCATTAATTGATCCATCCATTTATCTTCCATCCACCCATTCAAACATCCATTCATGTATCAGTCCATTGATCTATCCAATCATTCATTCATCTGTCAACTTATCTACTCATTCTCCCATCCATTCAGTTTCATCCATTCATTCATCCATCCATCTTCTGATCCAATCATCTATTCTGTCATTAAGTAATCATCCACCCATTAAATGATCCATTCATCCATCCATCCTCCCATCAGCTCTGTTTACATTCATGCCTCCTTCAACATATCCATTAAATTACCCATCCATCCATCCATCCATCCACTATTACATGTTTAAAACATGTAATAGTGTCAACATTTACACCCAGGTCACTTTATTAGGCACACCTTGCTGCTTTACACGTTGTTTACACCAAATTCTGACCCTCCCATCTGATTGCTTAAGCAGAATTCCAGACTCATCAGACTAGGCAACATTTTGTTTAGCCTCAAGATTTAAAGTGCTGTGCTTTCACAAACGTGCTTTGGTGCCGGATGTTTTTAGTTTATGTTTTTTATCATCTCAAACCACTCTGGCCTTTCTTATCTGCCCAGATTTTCTCTTTTTCAGTCCATTCTCTGTCAGCTTTAGGCATGGTTGTGCGTGAAGATCGGCCAAAAATCATGTTAGGTTTAAAGTCCCCTAACTTCTGATGCTAAGTTTAATTAATGGTCGTCTTGGATGAGTTGCGGCCGTTTTTGGCTGGTTAGCTATCTGCCTACTGGTTGACCGGGTTAGGGTTAGGGTTAGGGTTATGGTAGTGAGTGTCAATCAGTGATGATACCAGGGAGAACTTTGAGCCTGCCAGATTATAAATACAGCAGAGAGGGTTTCTAACATTGTTAATAAAGGATGTCTTTGACTCAGGTGGCATCAAACATTAACTTTTATGTTTTTCCAGCAGCAGGACAGATTTGTTCATGTTGACAAATATTTCCTAAACCGCCTGAGATCAGAGCTACGCTGCGCTCTTTACTGACTGGATTTCTCTTTAAAGCCGAGACGACTGAAGTTAAAAAGCGTCTAATTTTTGCACCTGCTTTGCATTTAAAAACCTGTCCTTTCAAAAGCAACATCGTCCACGTAAATCCAATAACGACAGCAGGAGAAAACAGCTGGATATCCGCTTTGAAGGCTAGCACCCTAATATGAAAAAATTACAACATCCAATAAAATACCTGAAAGTGTTTATAGTACGCTACACAAGTAAAAGTACAAAATTCCCCGTGCCGTGCTGGGGAGGTTGTTAACAGCTTGTTAACAGCTTAGTTCAACTCCAGGCAACAGGCTCCAGGGCTCTGCTGAGACTTAGCCGTGACAAGCAGCACTTGGAGTCTGCTAAGATTATTTTTAGCAAGCGGCGCCATGTGGAAGAGGATGGCTGCAGAATATGTTTATCAAAGTGAGATGTGGCATACTTAAGAGGGCTTCCAGACCGCTGTTTGGATATTGCACTATCTCACATTCAGAGGTGTAAAAAATCAATTCCAAGCAAAGTCGTGTCCTTTTTTCTAACTCCCCTGCTGTGGGTCAGGGGAAAATAACACAAAAACATGCTGGATTTGAGCACCGCAGAGCTTGTGTGCAGTCTCACACAGAGCCGAGTCCCCACCTCAAATCCCACCTAAGTCGTGAGGAAATCCTGCCCTAAGTCACACATATTGCTCTGTTACTTACCCGGTAAAACCAGCCAATATAAGATCTTTATTACAGAGACCTCTCTACCCTCCTATTTTATGAGCAACTTGAAATCAGTCTCTCTCCACTTGTCTCCTCTCCTCGCTTCTCCCTCTCGTTTCTGTCACTGCTTCTTCTCCACCCTCCTCGCCCTCGCTGTATCTGCTCCCCCTCCATGCCGTGATTGAATGCTGACTGATATTAGCAGTGATATGTCTGCGGTAGCCCGTGTCTGGCACTGTCATCACTTCATTGTTCCACTGCCACCAAGACAAATTCCTGCACATTCATCATAACAAAGAGTTCATAAAGAGAGCTGATCCTGTGCTTCACTCCTGTTCAACCTCAGGTTCCAGCCATCTCACTGGCTTACGAGACAGCTGAGAGCGACATCATGAAGCGCCAACCCAGGAACCCCAAAACGGACAAGCTGGTCAATGAACGCCTCATCAGCATGGCCTACGGACAGATAGGTTTGTCTTCTTTATGCCAGAGCTCTTTGACCAAACGTACTGCATGATCATCTACAGATACCAGCTGGGGTTGTGTATTTCCAGCAACTTCACAATGCTTTAAACAGAATTCCTGACACATTTTGTTTTCTACTACAAGAAGAAAAAGAACAAGGATGAGTTTTAAATGATTCTGTAGCTTAAGGATCTTAAATTCAGGTCCTCAAAGATGGTAGAACTAATTTTAAATTTGTGCTTCATCATGTAGCTTGGCTTCTACTTTGAACTGTGCCATTGTTAACATTACCCAAAGAATATTGACAACAACTACCAAAACATTGAGGCCGTATCGATTCTGTAGAATCCGATACACATATCCCCAAGGAATGTGTGATGAAATGGTGACGTATTGATATTTTGAGCACAGGCCTAATGCCACTCTAGCTGCCATGACACCTGAGTTTTCAATTAGGATACATTGCATTGGTTTCCAACCTGGGATTCAGAGGCATGTGGCTCTGCTAGCATCATGGTAGTAAAAAGATTCATACATACATATTATCTAAAACCATGCTTACATGCTTATGATTTGCCAGGAGCTATTGCAATGTGTTTGTAAGCCTGTTTTATTCTGTATTATTTCATGAAAACCATCAAAACATGAGATTATTTTGCTCTGCAGTTTATTATCAAATTATATTCAAAGTGGCAACTGGACTGGTGATGGTTCTTGCAGATGTTACACCTCTTCTGTAAAAGGATTTTTCAGTTCTAAGAGCTGATGAGGGAAGAGGAAGAACATAAAGCCCAGGAGCCCGTTTACACGATAATGAAAATCGATCGCGTGGTGACTGAATCTGCAAACTTTTGAAACCAGGGTCCAAAGTGATAAAGTTATAAAGACATTTTCTCAACATGTGTGCTGCTAACTGTGCAAGGTTGGGTGCTTCAAAACTCTGATCAGCGGAAACGTTTTAATTGTTAGTTAGTTCATAGCAAAAATGTGGGAAAATTGCACCATCTTGCAATGTTAACAAATCCTTTTTGCAGCCAAACTACTCATGTCTTTTTTTTTAAAGGTATGTTTTTGGGCATTTTGTGCCTTTATTGATAGGAGAGAGTCAGTGGATAGGCTTGTGAAAGGGGGAGAGAGAGTAGGGGAAGACACTCTGCAAACTGGTCACAGGCGGGATTCGAACCTGGACCGGCAGAAGCAAATACATGGGGTGCCTGGTTGCTCACCACTCCGCCAAACCAGCACCCCAAACTACTCACGTCTTAACAACATTGTGTTTAAACTATGAGAGCCATAAAAATGACATGGGTTTGTTATTTCTGTTTTTTCATTTACAGTCTGCTTTGTATCCAAATGCCCAAAAAGATGTTAATATCTGATATGTATGCAGTCTCTGGTTCAATCACTCTTCATTTTATTGTGCCAAATAATAACAAGTGTTCTCTCATGATACTCTATAACGGAGCAGGCTGAAGACAAACTCTTCATTATAAATATACACTTTTATGCATTATACAAATACATTTAAATATTCTTATATACACATACATACATCCAGAGATGTTTCCATCCAGGCAGAGACAAAGTGGCAAAATTGTTTTGCTGAATATAAAGACAGTCAATCAATCTTTATTTGTACTGCACCATGTTTTTTGAATATAGATATATTAAAAGTAAGCCTCATCTCATTTTCAAGAGGGTCCTCCTGTCTATGTGGTTGTGAAGATAGTCATTATGGATGTATAATCAATACAACCATGAATGGAGAGATCATTGTAATATTAACATTTATATCTATAATGAATATAATCTGGAGAGGAATGATGTTGGTTAATACAACAGCATCTAGCTGAACTGCCATTAAAATTGGTTTTATGGTCTAAAAGTATTAATTTATGTTAATGATGTCATTTCTGTTGATGGTTGATCACATGGAGTGGAGCTGCAGGTCATCCATGATTGTTTGTCAAGGTCATACATGTGCTGTCTGCAGGAAATACCATGTATTTAATTTGTTGATCTCTCGGAAGTTCATATCAGGGACTGTAATAATAATGGAATGGGGCTAAAGGAAAGGCCAGGAAATAATTGTACCTGTAGTTATTGAAACTTGGTGATTCCACAACAGTCTACACCAAGGATCCTGTTGTGAAGTTTTGTTGTCATATCTGTGCTGGCTCTCATTCATCCAGGTCATCCAGAGCTTAAACCAAAAGGCAGCTTGTCTTGTTTTTTGCATTTGAATATCACAAACTGAATTATAGCTATAAGAAAACACCCTTAGCATAAAACATTAAATATTGACATTTATTAGCAGATCTGGCATTTGGTGCCGCTTTTGTAAATGTTTAGGCACTTTCAGAAAATATACCTGGAAGTGGGCAGAAAGTTAAAAGCAAGTACTAGAATTTTCTTCTAATTGTCGTGACATTTACAGCGATTAGAGAGCATCTATTTTCTCCTGAATCTGGGTTTTACAAGCTGGATCCTCACTTGTGTTTTATCTCTGGTTTGATGCGGCCGGGGAGCTTTGAGAATCAAAGGCTGGTTCATTTTCATAAGCTGTTGAATAGGTCAGAATATGTCAGGGCTTCAGTGGGTGACACACGGTTTTGAAGCAGAACGCACTCAAACAGCCGGAGACTCACGCCAGCTCCTGTAATTACTCCATGATGAGCAACAAAGGGTCAAAACTTTTACACATCACGTCACATTAACAAATCACACTTCCATCATTGCAGGTTGGAATCCTGAGGCGTCTTTAACACTTCATTGAAGTCCTGATTTGATTCAGAGTGACAACGAATGAATGTAGAAGAGAGCTCCAACGTCAAAAGTGAAAAACAATCACGGATGAAAATGTGGAGTGATGGTTTCCTGGAAACATGTGCAGCCAAGATTCTTTTGATTTTGAAGATTTTTTTGTCAATTATCATGTTTAAGTCTGTCTGAAGTCTGTCTCTAGTTACAAGAACCATCTGAGTTTACATGATGAAACTCATTTTAATTTGAAGATGACATCACAATAAGCTGCATTCATGCTGGCAGGCACCCCTACAGTTTGTTACCTGACATGTTTAAAGGATAAGTTTGGTTTCTACAGCTTTCACGTTGTTTATAGAATGAAGTAGAACAATATACTCACCCAGAAGACTTTCCTGATCCAAACAGTGCTTCAGGAGATATTTTGATCCAAAATCAAGCGGCGAACATGCATATAATGGAAGCACACGGGGCATGTATAGCGCCGCTTGTGCAGAGGCAAGCATTCTTCTTCAGTTCAGAGGTCAGCACAGTCACAAGAACATGTCTGGAGCAACACAGACTGTAATGGAGGAGTAGCCCGAGTGGACCATGATGAAATATTGGTGAAACTAATGAGTTTTTGGATGATTAATGCAGTTTTAGGAGTGGTGCTATCCATGCCCCGTGTGCTACCATTATACAGATGTCCGCTGCTTGATTTTGGATCTAAATATCTCCCGAAGCACTGTTTGAATCAGGAAAGCCTTCTGGGTGAGTATATTGTCTTGTTCCCGAAGTTGAGTATCCAGGCCAGTCCAGCCCTGTCCGACCCGACCGCGAAGCTAAGGAATAGCATTTATAGATAACCTATTTTGATGCTATAAAACTTATCTTTACAAGACAATTAAAACTAGAGCAAATTTATGTTATTCAGACACGTCTTAGAGCACCGGGCTGTAAGTAACGATATATAGCCGGCTACAAAACTACGATACTAAGTTTTCCAAAAACTGCTTGTTGTCACACATCAAAAACTACCGCTACATAGCTAGAAAGAGATACATTACCTCGTCGCTTTGCATCCTGTAAGTTGTTGAAAAAAGAAGTTGTAAAGCAATGCAGAGTTCTGAGGAAGGTCTGAGCTGCATTTTTATTAGTATCACAACACAAACATGCTTTGGCTTGTGGTGCGTTCCAGTTGTAGTCAGAAATAGGAATTTCTGAGTTCCGAGTAGGAAACTTAAACTGGAATGTTCCCCGAAGTCGGAATTTCCTATTGGGAACTCGGTGAAACCTCGCCACCCCGAGTTGACAATCGAAGATGGATGCCCCCAGTGTGAACAGTTATTTAGCTCCTGTAATAATCAATTTATTTGCACTTCTGACTGGGGTGTGTCGCTCTAGATCAGCTGTATACATTGTATTGTTAGACTTATATTTACAAAAATGCTGCCATAGTGTTAATCACATTCTTCATACAACAACGCAGGGCGTGCTAACAACAGCTAACAATAGCCTGGTAGATCGGCATGTTTTTTTCCCACTTCAACTGGAACGCCGATAAGTCGGAGATGATGTCACTCCCAGTTCTGAGGTTACTGGAACACAGCATTACAACAGTTGCCACGTGTGCTCATGGGTAGCAGAGCCTTAATGTCGCCGGAAACAGATTCTCCTCACAGTCCCTTTAACTATGTTATAAATAATAAAATAATATAAATTTGCTCTAGTTTTAATTGTCTTGTTCCCGAAGTTGAGTATCCAGGCCAGTCCAGCCCTGTCCGACCCGACCACGAAGCTAAGGAATAGCATTCATAGATAACCTATTTTGATGCTATAAAGCTCATCTTTAAGTGTGTATTGCGATCAGGCATTTATCTAAAAGTGAGACTTCTTTGTAATTACTTAGAAACTCCTCACAGTCCCTTTAAAGGATTAGAGGTACAGATCACTGCTTGGTCTCCAAAACCAAACATTGGGCCAAAGATTCAATGTTAACAATATTTTTTACAAAAAAAGAGAAATTATAACAAAACAAACTAAAATTCGGGTTTTCAAACGGACAGGGTACAAAATCAAAACTTGATTAACACAAAACTAAAAGTTATCAGAAATCATTTGGGGGCTGTGAGTGATGCCCCGCCACTGTGGGAATACACCACCGTCTATGTGCAGCCAATCAGATGGTCACTCCTCCTCCGCTGGACCCAGCTCCCACTAATGGCTGTCGAACACCTGCACACAACACAAAGATCTTCTATCCGACAGATCACTCACTCCTCACAAAACATTATATCAGATATCCACAAAAACCCAATGTTATGAGTGTTGACACATAAGCCACCCAGACAGATGTGATGTAATCAAATTGTTGCTCAAATTCAAACAAAATGCTCTAAAAGGACATTAAATTGATAAAATACAGAATATCTCTGTTTAACATGATCCTGCCCCACAGCCTGGTGGTTGGAAGCCCCTACCCTCGACCCTCAGTAACATCATTATGGTGAAATCACACTGCACAGCTGAAACACCAGCCAGACCCTCTCCCAGTTTTATGGGGTTAACGTCCATCAGCATTAACCCCGTCCTGCTGCAGGTTCTCTCTCAATTGCGGATCAGTAGATTAATAAGCATTGTGTCACTCCTGCTTCCGTCCTTTTGGAAGTTTGGTGAATGTGAAGACTAAAGCTCCAAAATAAGACGTCCATCATGTTGAAGTCGTCCCGCCCACTCTGACAAAACAAATTTTCCAGCGTGGAATTAAACCTCACTACGGGCTGTTATTGCCGTCCTCGGCTGTCTGGAGCCATTTATTCACAAAACAGCAACATTAAAGGGAGAGAAGGATATAATCACCTGCTTAAGCGCGTACAGTGACAAACACCCTCTGAATACAGTCAATTTATGTCCTCTATTCTGGTCTAATTCCTGTAAACAAGCAAAGGAAATGTATCAGACCATTGGCATCATATCTGCCTCTGTTTGTCAGATCTTTTGTGTAAAGACGCCTAATATCTATAATTCCTGTTATTTTCTGCTCATTCTTTCAAAACAGAATGTTCTACATTGTGTAAAATTTGATCTTCAGGAACACAAATTATGTAACAGACTTCACGTCCATCCAGTATTCAAGCTTGTAAATTGTTGCTTGTAAATTATTCCAAAGCTCCCTGCAGATATGTGTTGATGGTGTAAATGGCAATGAGATTAGTGTCTTCAAAGCAAATGAAATGGCTCAATTTTTATTCTATAGGTCTATAATCTCCTCATAAATTCTTAATAGTTTCCTGTAAAAGACAGAGCAATTTACAGCTCAGCTAAAGGACAATACAGACAGCTTGTTATGGTATGCGTCAAATGGAAAGATTTGAAGATGTCTACATGTTTGAATCAAGTCAAGCAAGTGTGCAAAGCAAAGGCAGACATACTCTTCAAAATGCATTTACGGAGGTGTGACTGGTAGAAGTCTGGTATCTCAAAAGGTGTTTGTTCATTTTCTTGAGAAGAATTAATTAAAAATCACAGAACTTGATTGGTCAGTGGGGGTCAGAGTGTGCATTACATATTCCAATTCTATGTCATAGAGTCATCCCTTAGGGTCCATAGTTTGAGTCAAACAGGAAAAAAATCCCTCATTGAATTCTTCAAATCTAGATCTAACAAGATGTAGATTACAGAGATCACCAGAGAGACAAGAGAGGCCCAGAACAGAAGGACAGACAGACAGACAGACAGACAGACAGACAGATAGATAGATAGATAGATAGATAGATAGATAGATAGATAGATAGATAGATAGATAGATAGATAGATAGATAGATAGATAGATAGATAGATAGATAGGTAGGTAGGTAGATAGATAGGTAGGTAGGTAGGTAGGTAGGTAGGTAGGTAGGTAGATAGGTAGATAGGTAGATGGATAGACAGATAGACAGATGGATGGATGGATGATAGATAGATAGGTGGATAGATAGATAGGTAGATAGGTAGATGGATAGACAGATAGACGGATGGATGGATGATAGATAGATAGGTGGATAGATAGGTAGATAGGTAGATGGATAGACTGACAGATAGACGGATGGATGGATGATAGATAGGTAGATAGGTAGATGGATAGATGGATAGACGGATAGACGGATGGATGGATGGATGATAGATAGATAGGTGGATAGATAGGTAGATGATAGATGGATAGACAGACAGATAGACGGGTGGATGGATGATAGATAGGTAGATAGGTAGATGGATAGATGGATAGACGGATGGATGGATGGATGGATGATTGATAGATAGATAGATCGATAGATCGATAGATAGATAGATAGATAGATAGATAGATAGATAGATAGATAGATAGATAGATAGATAGATAGATAGATAGGTAGGTAGGTAGGTAGGTAGGTAGAGCGGTAGATAGGTAGGTAGATAGGTACGTAGATGGACGGGTGGACAGACAGATAGATAGACACAGAAAGATAGATAGGGTAATGAAAGCCTTTCTTTTTTAGATAGATAGGTAGATAGGTAGATGGATAGACGGATAGACGGATGGATAGATGGATGGATGGATGATTGATAGATAGATAGATAGATAGATAGATAGATAGATAGATAGATAGATAGATAGATAGATACACAGATAGATAGATAGATAGATAGATAGATAGATAGATAGATAGATAGATAGATAGATAGATAGGTAGGTAGGTAGGTAGGTAGGTAGGTAGGTAGAGCGGTAGATAGGTAGGTAGATAGGTACGTAGATGGACGGGTGGACAGACAGATAGACACAGAAAGATAGATAGGGTAATGAAAGCATTTCTTTTATAGATAGATAGATAGGTAGATAGGTAGATGGACGGATGGACAGACAGACAGATAGACACATAGAAAGATCGACAGGGGAATGAAAGCCTTTCTTTTTTCAGGCTGCTTACTGCTCTGGACAGTGAAATTAAACAACAGCTGACTGCAAGAAGGGCAGATCTGACCTAAACAGCCAGAAAGATCCCACCACCTGTCAGGTTCATGTGTTTTATCATTGAGTGATGACCTTAACATGGCCATGTAAAGGTGGACCAGCAGTAGACCGAAGACTGTTGGCACCTTTCTTTACATGATTTGTGGCATCTTGGCCTTTAATAGTATTTGGGGGAGCCTCTCTGATAACACTCAGGCAGGAAAATGACCCTTTTTTCATTATTTTAATTGAACCTTAATTAAGTAACATGTTTTGCTTGGTTGTTCACGTTGTTCTCTTTCACACTCAAATTCTAACCAAGACAGCAGCTTTTAATCTCAGGATTTTTGTTTTTCAGAAATTCATGACCCTTTTGAAGTGTTTTTTTCTTTATTTGTCTGACTCTAATATGCCATTTGATCCTCCAGCTTTGTTCTGGCACTGATCACTTACAAACTCTGATTTTGTTTCCAGGGATGATCCAGGCTCTTGGTGGGTTTTTTACTTACTTTGTGATTTTGGCTGAGAACGGCTTCCTGCCTGACTTCTTGGTGGGAATCCGCATCAACTGGGACGACCGTGATTTCAACGAGCTGGAGGACAGTTATGGCCAGCAATGGGTGAGGAGAAGGATAAGTAGGCCTAGATCATGCAGAGCAACTGTCCGTGACTTTAAAGAGAGACAAGTCAAAATTGCTAACAGTATAGCTTGGCTTGTACGCTTTTGGGGTTCTTCAAAGGATCCAGCTGATCAGGATCCCATTTGACAAATATGCTTTTGATTGGCGTGCTCCCTCATACTTCTCCACTTCACAAGTACCAAGCCTCTAATGATCCTCCAAATGATAAACATGATCTGAATCCTGAAATGTCTTGGAAAATGTATGACAACACATGTAATGTATGTTTTATTGTTTGGCAGCTGCAATCACCAAGGTCCTATTCTGTCAGTTATGTTATTTTCAAGCATCTACTTGTAGATTTTGTTTTAAAAAGATATGAAATAAATCCGCCAATCAGTCCTGGCACGAGCAGTTTCATTCTGTAATGTGTACTCTACCCTTCAGTAATCACCCAGCTCGGACCACCAGTACTTCAGTATTTGTTCCTGTTCCTCACAGACACTCACATATGATTTGTTTTTGACCCTGGCAGACCTACGAGCAGAGGAAGATCGTGGAGTTCACCTGCCACACCTCCTTCTTCGTCAGCATTGTGGTGGTCCAGTGGGCCGATCTGATCATCTGCAAGACCAGGAGGAACTCCCTCTTTCAACAGGGCATGAAGTAAGATGATTGAAAGAAAGATCAGCCAAGGGCTTGATCACACAGAGAAATGAAGAGTCAGAAGGAGTGAAATGAAGTACATTTTTAGGTAGAGAGAAGTGCAAATTGAATTAGGTAGACACAAAAAGTATATAATATGTATAAAAGGCACAGAAAGTAAAAAACACAACACGGAGGTACTTACAGAAGATGCAGTGAAGGAGCTGCACAGATCATCAATGAATTTCTTAACAATATGAATATATATATATGTATATAATATATCATGTGATTCAGTACCAGGGGCTCTGCAAGCACACATCACTCTGGTCATCTCCCTGATGACTTCTCTCAACATTCTGCTGTCTGTTTGTTTTTAAGTAAGATTATGCAAAAACTATTGAATGGATTTACATGAATATTTTACCAGAGTTGTAGTTTTGTCCAAAGGAGAACTCCTTCAAAGTTTGGTGGTAATATATATATATTTTTTCTGTATACACAATCCCAAACTTTTAAAAATCACATAGGTTAGCATTGAGTGGATTTCTTAAATAGTCATATCTCTGCCGTTTCTCAATGGGTTTGCTTCAAATTTCACAGAATATTATGGGGTTCATGTCTCGATCATATAGATAGAATTTCATCTGGATCTGATCCTGATTGACATCATAAAAAAACTGAACTTTATGATGGGAAATCCCATTGACAACATTCATTAATTCATATAAAATCAAAATATTATGTGATGTTCCCAAAACAGAATAACAATCTTCATGTATGTGCTATGTTTGGCCAAATTTTTGCATCTTATTATCATTCTACACTGTTTGCTTACTTAATTATAAATGCAAATGTAAAATGGAAATGTTATTTATTTTAATTATTTATATTATTTTCTTTATTTTTAGTGAAAACAATAAAGCAATAAGAGCAATAAAATACAATAAAATAACGTGAAACAGAGTAAAAGTAAGTGTCACCACACTACTGGGTATTAAAAGCCAACCTAAATAAACATGTCTTCAGTCTAGATTTGAAAAGGCCCGGGTCAGAAATGAGACGCATTTCAACAGAGAGCTTATTCCAAAGCTTGGGAGCAGCAACGGAAAAGGCTTGATCACCCCAGTGTTTGTATTTGGACCTGGGCACTTCCAGCAAAAGTTGTTTTGATGACCTCAGCGCTCTACCAGGCTCCCGAACAGTTAAAAGCTCAGTTAAGTACACTTGGGCAAGACCATTAAGAAAAAAAAAAAAACTTTTAAATTTTAAAATCAATCCTGTAATGGACAGGAAGCCAGTGAAGAGATTTAAGGACAGGAGTGATGTGCTCTCACGTGTTAGTGCTGGTTAAAAGATGGACCGCAGCGTTTTGCACAATCTGGAGGCGACCAAGAGAAGCCTGGGAGATGCCACTATAAAGAGCATTAACAGTAGTCAAGTCTCTGGAATGCTATTTCAATATTGTGGTGACTTAAAAACATTTTGACTTTGGCCAGGAGACGAAGCTGGAAAAAACTAGTCTTGACAAAACTGTCTATGTGTTTGTCAAACTTAAGGTGTGAGTCGAGAAACACTCCCAGATTCAAGTACTGTATGATCACAATTATTTATTTATCGTTTGATTTTTTTCATTGGTCTATTATTTATTTATTTATTTTTGTGTTTTTTGTCTGTCATGATCAGGTTTGGCTTATCTCTCTTAAAATTTTGACTCAGTCTTGTTGATATTGTGTTGCTCTGCACACTGGTTGTGCATCTGCAAAGAAAAGTCAACACAAACATGTTACATAGTAAAAAGAAATGTAAAAAAAAAAGTGTCCTCACTTGTGTATTTTCTGTCCAACAGGAACAGGATCCTGATCTTCGGCCTGTTTGTTGAGACGGCCCTGGCTGCCTTCCTCTCTTACTGCCCAGGAATGGACGTGGCTTTGCGCATGTACCCGCTGAAGTACGCTCTGCATATGCATATCTCTACTGAACCGTAAAATAACCTCCTAAAGACCTAATGGGCTGCCATTAGCCTGTCACTCTACGCTTTAAATGAAGTCTGTGATCTTCTTAAACACCACCCTGTTATCCTTAATATTCAAAAATGGCTGCAGTGAATTTAGCGCTTTGCCTGTGACTCACGCTGCCTCTCGATCTGCCCCCGCCCACTCTCATCCTCTCCTCGCAGGAGCCTGTGGTGGTTCTGTGCCTTCCCATACAGTCTTCTCATCTTCGTTTATGATGAGGTCCGTAAATTCATTCTGAGGAGGAGCCCCGGAGGTAAGCGCTTATTAAGAGAAGCCCGGATTAAAAGGTTTCACCCTTCTTTGTCTTGTTAATAAGCTGAAAGAGGGGAAAAAAATGAAGTGATGGGTTAGTGAGTGGCATGCCTATCTCAGGAACTACATGTACCAGACCTTTTCTACCTCTACTGTCCTTGTAAGGGAAAAAAAAACATTGTAGAAAAAGCAGTGTCCACTTTAAGGACGCACTGATGGACAAAGTTATCACAGCTCTGCTCTCCTGATGAGATCTCCACAGGGATGTGATGGATGAGGACATGACAGAAAAGTTCAATGTCAGAACAAACTGGCATCAAAATTAGAAAAACACAAGCTATTCTTTTTAAAACCAGGATAAAATTGAGATGCGCTTGTGCCAGTGTAATAATCCTGGCAGCAATTGTGGGTGATTATTTTGACCAATCTGTGAGATTTAGTTTTGATAATGGGAGTCTGAAAACAATCATTTTCACACTTATGCTGATTTTTCAAGACTGAAGGCTACATAATGAAAATGTCCGTTTTATTGGTGTTTTGTGAAATTTTAATCAATGATGGTACAACACTGAAAGTGTGAAAGTGCCAGAAAATATTATTTTTTATAAACACAGAGTCCAAAACTGTCATGACACAACATACTACAGCAAAATAGTCAATATGATATTTGTTTATTTATTTGTTTATTGGATTTTGCACTATAAAAGATACATAAGATCAAACTGTTAATATTCAGAAAACAAATAAATGTGTCAGGAGCGGTCAAGAAGCCATTAGGCTTATGCGAAGGAGCTTACCTTTCTATAAAAAAAGCAGAGAACAGTCAAGATTTCAGTAAGAACACAAAGTAATACATGCATACATGTGTTCAACCATGTGTGAAGAAACAACAAGATATCATAATAATCGACAATAAAACAAACGTAAACAGATTTAACAGAGAAACAAAAAATATAGAGACCATAAAAGAGTTGACAAAATTAGAATAAAATGTTAAAACATAGGATTTGATTCCAGATTATATTGTGTGATGGGGATGATTCAGTGTGACACCAATGTGATGGACTTTTTTTTTACTTCTTAACAGCCAGGTATCTGCCTGCAGCCTGGTTTTGATAACCAAGATTTATAATGCTGCCTTGGCAAAGTTACTTTTGTCAAATAAATAAATAAATAAATAAAATATGATCAATAAGGCTAAACAGAAAGCAGGTTATAAAAGTCTATATTTTATTTTGTAATGATTAGATTTAGACCACATGTTGATGTGTCCTTTGGCATGACACTTAACCCCACATTGCTTGAACTGCTACATCAATGGTGTGTAAATGGGTATGAAAGAGTGTGAATGTGTTTGCTTCTACTGATGGACAACTGACATAGAAACTCCACCAATGGGTGTCAATGTTTAGATGTGACCTCAAGTGTAAAGCTGATTTTTTAACCAGGAATAGAAAGTCTTTGAAATCTTTTTTTCAAGGGTGTCTTGGCCAAGATACGCAGCAACACAATTAACAACGTTATTTACAATGACAACAACACAAACAAATACTAATACAAATACTTAAAGTACTATGAAAAAACAACAAAAATATAAGCTCAAGTCCATTTAGCATTTACCATAAGTTTACTGTACTGAAAAAGTATATTTATTAGCTTTAAATCTGTGATAAGCTCATTAAATTGCACTTTACTGCTTGGTCTAGGGCAGGGGTCTTTAATTACAATTTAATTTGGTCAACTACTGGAAAATTTCTCCAAGCAAATGTATAGAGAGTCATACATTTCTGATATGATATATGATATAACTCTGTCAGATTTATTTTGTTATAAAAGCTCTTTCATATTAGTATGTACACTCAACAAAAATATAAACGCAACACTTTTGTTTTTGCTCCCATTTTTCATGAGATGGACTCCAAGATCTAAAATTCATTCCAGATAAACAATATTACCATTTCTTTCAAATGTTGTTCACAAATCTGTCTAAATGTTTGATAGTGAGCACTTCTGCATTGCTGAGATAATCCATCCCATCTCACAGGTGTGCCACATCAAGATGCTGATCCGACATCATGATTAGTGCACAGGTGTACCTTAGACTGTCCACAATAAAAGGCCACCCTGAAATGTGCAGTTTTGTCTCACAGCAAAATGCCACAGATGTTGCAAGCATTGAGGGAGCGTGCAATTGGCATGCTGACAGCAGGAATGTCAACCAGATCTGTTGCTCGTGCATTGAATGTTCATTTCTCCACCATAAGCCGTCTCCAAAGGCGTTTCAGAGAATATGGCAGTACATCCAACCGGCCTCACAACAACATTCCACAGGCCACAATTGACAATCTGATAAACTCTATGCGAAGATGTGTTGCACTGCATGAGGCAAATGGTGGTCACACCAGATACTGACTGGTTCTGAGTCCCCAGAGCCCCAATAAAGCAAAAAAAACTGCACATTTCAGGGTGGCCTTTTATTGTGGACAGTCTAAGGCACACCTGTGCACTAATTATGGTGTCCGATGAGCATCTTGATGTGGCACACCTGTGAGATGGGATGGATTATCTCAGCAATGCAGAAGTGCTCACTATCACACATTTAGACAGATTTGTGAACAACATTTGAAAGAAATGGTAATATTGTTTATCTGGAATGAATTTTAGATCTTGGAGTCCATCTCATGAAAAATGGGAGCAAAAACAAAAGTGTTGCGTTTATATTTTTGTTGAGTATATAAATCTATTTATAAATGTCAATAGAGGATAGACTTTTATTGTTCTGTTAGTTGTCTTATTTTTGATATACTCCTTTAATTTGGAATAGTTTGACCCTCTGACCTAAAAATTACATTTATGTGGCCCTCATGGCATCCAAAGTTGCCCATTCTTGGTTTGCAGTTATAAGAGTGGTAACAACATATTTTACAAACATAATGTAGTAATTTTAATGTGTATGCTTACGATAAAGCCAAACCTACATCTTATCAGTCTCTGAGTCATTATTCACCCCAAGTTAAACCACAAACACAGTTTCAGTCCAAAGCTGCAAACATCCCCTCCAAACAGAAAAGTTTTTCAGCTGCTCCCTCTGAAACACTCGTCCGATTTCAGCTTGTCTTCCAGTTTTGATTTCTGACACAATGGCATGTAAATGTCCTGCTGTCTGGCAGTTTGCTCGGTGATTCTGTTTGATAAATGGAGCATAAAATGGGGACAAACAAATCACTGCTGGGGTCTTATCTGAACTGATTTTTGGGGCCAGGGGCTGCATCTGAGCTTGGTTTCAGACATGTTGTCTCTTATGCATCTTCCCTTATCAAACTTTAATAATAATCCTAAAGGAATGAATAATAATGACACCATTTCAGTTAAACAATGAGCTTATTCATGTTGTCTCCGTGTCAGAGCGTTGAGTGTATTTAAGCTTGGATATAATATTGTCTGCTGCGTTGTCATCATAGATTTAACATTTTTTCCTCATTGGAGGAACATCCTGCTCTGACTGAAGTCTGGTTTACCCTTCTGCTGATGGCAGCACTGTCCAAACCAATGATATCCTCCAATGTGTCTTGTTATTTGTTTCTAATCCGCTGCCAAGTATCATAAAGTCAAATCAGCCTGTTAGGGTTCCATTTCTAGCAGCAATAAAACCACTGAAGTGACTGAGTCCTTCTTTAATTTGGTATCTTGAATTATTTTAAGAGTTAATTTGTACATTCCTAACATCTCTGTGTCCCCTCTCAGTACTGTGTGATAGGGCTGAAAGATGTATCGTTATCATATCTATAAGGAGATATGAACATTCAAAATATTAATATCATAAAAGCAACATTATAAATGATATAGACTTCCCCCATGCTCGCCCTGCATGTGCAGTTCTAAAATCACAACAAATTTCATTTTTACGATTACCCTTGAATGCACTGCTTGGTTTTCACCAAACCTGCTGTCACATCATATCGTATGGATATCGAGATATCTGGCATGAATATTGAGATATGAAAGTTTGTCTATAGCGTTCAGCCCTACTGTGTGAGTCTGGTGGCCTGGGAGCTTCATGAGCCCGTCATTCAGTACAGCCCTCTGCTAACTTTCAACTACAGTAGTGGAAACAAGTTTTGGGACATCCCATGAATTTGTGATATATTGTGCTAAGAATCACTCTTAAGTTTTCAAGTGTAATGTTTTAGCACAGACTAGGGATGTCCCAATGAGATATTGACATTTGATATCAGTCTGAAATCAGCAAAAAATTTTATTTTTAATTTTACAGCATGTCCACTGAGGAGGACAACAGGACGATTTTCGTGTGAAAATAGCACTGAATTTAGAAGATGAAAAAAATAAGCAAATTATATCTTTAGAGTGATATTAAGTCATGAACATGTTCAATTTGATTAAAAAAACATTTAAAAAAAACTGAAAAGTTGATCAAAGAACACAAGTTTTGTAAGAACGCTGCAAATCTAACTCCCAGTATTTGGCTCATGAATGCATTCTTACCCTGATAGACCTCGAAATCCAGAACCATGACCTTTTGAAGTCTTTACTTGTAGTACTAGTAAAGACAAAAGATTCACTTGTAGAACTAGTAGACATAATTTAAATGAAGCAGGAGGGATTCTAACCAAATTCAGCACTGTTTGGGTGTAATATTTTACAAAGCCAATGGGAAGCCCGAATTTGCTTTTCCCCACCTTCTTATTAGTATATAAGGCTTAATAGTAGTGCTAGTGAACATTTTTAAGTGTACTAGTATTACTAATGACACTTTTGGCATTGGAGTGAATGCTAAGGCCCTGTTTACACAACAATGATGTCACCAGAAAAGGAAAGGCTGTCCTTTGCGTTTTCAAAATCACTCCTCAGTCACGTGGAGATGGTGTTAAAATAATGCACATTCACATAGATTTACGAGAAGGACTACAAACACAGTAGTGTGCATGCCATGCCTGTAGTTGGGGATGTAGGTTTGTACTAAAACAGCTGTGTTACAACATGCATCTGTGCACTAAAGCCTTCTGGTGAAGACAAACTTTTCCAAACATCAGTCTTTGGCGAATACAACAAGTGCGTCTCAATTGCTGTAGCAATTCCACATTTTGTTGCAGGCGTGAAAACAAACCGAGCACAGCTAGCAGCTCACATGTTGCTGTTGTCGTTCCTAGGTGTATGTGTAACCTTTATCTAAAAGAGTACTGGGCATGTGCCACACGTCGCCGTTGTCCCTAACAATGCTGATTCCTATTTGGACAGAAATGGAAATGAAAACAAAACCTTTCAATCTGGACCCTGGTCTCAAATGTTTGCTGATTCAGGCACTTGGGGCACAATTTTCTTGTAAATAGAAGGCGCAAATGCAATAAAAACTTTTAATTTTCAGCCATTTTTCATATTGTGTTAAAAACTGAGTACATGTACTCATAATTTGAGTACTAGCAGGGCTTGTTTACATTTGATACCACCAGTATCAAATTTTTGCTCAAATGGCTTTCCATACTGTCCCTTTACATCGCCATCTTCACCAGTCACCTGCAGATACTCATTCTCGTCCTTTTCCTCATCTGACAGCTCCAAAATCTAAATCTCCCTCTATTACCTGGTGAAGAATCCTCTCTGTTCACTTTTTGCTCCAACAACAATGTGTGGCCACTAAATACATTAAAATTGCCCTGGTGTCCACTACAGTTGACATTCATTTAATGACTACTCTATCAAAACAGAAATAATGAAACTGTTTTCAGATTTAAAAAGATTGTTATTAATATGCTAATGAACAAGAATATTTATAATTATCATAGAAAAAATAATAATTAATAAAGAATATTTGACTTGCCTTTCCTCTTTGGATAAAATGTGTAGTTTTGTATGTCAGCCATCTTGATAGGGAAAAAAATAAAGTTCCCAGCAAGCAAATCCATCACATGACACATCACTGGAAAGCCCAGGATGTCCTCTACAGAGTGATACAGGGCTTGATAGGGTACCTTTAAGTACTTAAGTAAGATGCAGGTGAACAAAATGTCCACTACAGTGGACATACATGAATGGGCCGGGTCTCAGGAGGATATCGGTATCGGCCAGTACTCAAGGCTGCAATATTGGTATCGTATCGAAGGTGAAAAAGTTGTATTGGGACACCTCTAGTACAGACACAGCCAAGACTCTAAACAATCATAAAAATAAATTAAAATTCAAATTGATTGGCTCCACATGATATTTTGAATATTTTGGTACCACTGATCAGCTAATGGCAATGGTCATGCTTTTTACTGTTGCTGTGCTTTATGTTGATATAAAGCAGCTTGATGGAAAGTTCTCCAGAGATAAAAACGGTTAAAACAAAGAATCAAATGCAGGACACGCCAGAAATGAGCACAGACTGATTCACATGTGAAGGGAAAACCTCCAAATGACACCACATGAGCTTCAGCAGCAGGTCAAACCAAACTGGTGTCCAGTGTTCGGACTCCTGGATCATGTCAAGACTGTCAAGAAGCCCCAGATCAATGAGAGACAGAGGTCAGCCAGAGAGAGTTGTTTTCAGCTTAATCCTCCTCCTGCTGATGTTAGGGTATGCAGAAGGCCAGGCCGAGCATCATCTCCAGCATGTTCATGCCCACTTGCTGGGAGACACGTGACCTGAAGATAAGATGCTGCATAGCTCTGTCGCTCTTGCCCACTTCTCCCCAAATTGTCTAGTTCAACATTATAATTAAGCTACAAAGGAGTTCACATTGCAGATTTTTGATAATGCAGTCTCAAAGAAGCAAACAACAATGTTTAGCTAAGCAAACCAATGGAATCTCCCATGAAGTAGCTGGCAAACCAACCAGCAACAGCCAGGATATGTTAACTAGCACAATCAAGCAAGCAATGGTCAAACAGTGTGACTTTATGGAAGCAAAGTTATCAATGACACATTGGACAAAATGTTCAACAACATCTCCACATGCATATGTCCAAACTCAGGTCGGACTCGTCACGGCTATGTAAACGCATGGATCCCATAGAAAAGAACGCCACCACTATCTGCCCACTTGCTCCCTTCTGCACGTGCTCAGTTCATCAAAGTCAAAACTGGACGTTTCAGAAAGATAACGCCCCTCGCTGCACATCCAGGGCTGCAGGAGCACAATATGCATGTCCTAGAAGATCCAGCTCTAATCCCGGACATGAACCCCTTTGACAATCTGTGCTGGATCATCATAAACTCATTTTTGAAGAGTAAAACCAAAGTGTTTGGAAGAATTAAAGGAAGTAACTCAAAAAAAGCTCGAGGAGAGCATCGAGCTAGGATCAGAGCTCTACTGCTGCTAATGGCTGCAATACTAAATATGAATGATCTGATGGTGTGGGCTTTATTTATTATTGTTCAGTTTGAATATGGACTTTGAAACTAACAATGTTGAGAACTGACATGTTGAAACTATCAAGGATTTTTCTAGTTATTTTTTTCTTGTTATCAACATAAACAAAGACAATTTTTATGCAAGTATATCATGATTATATTTGAGACTGTGTCAAATTTAGGGGTGTCCAAAAACTTTTTTCCACTGCTGTTTATTGAAAAAAGTAAACATATAGCGTGAGTTAAATAAGTCTGTAGCATTCAGAAGGATTAATCAGAAAAAAGGCTTTATTTCATCAGAGCTACAGACTTTAAATCATGCCAACATGTTTCAGACATTAAAGCCAGTACACTTGGCCATTTTGTACCTGCTCTTATGAAGGTGCATCCCCTTTATTTCTTACAATAGATAAGTTTATATTAGGGAAGACCAAACTTTATTAATCCCTTTGGGAGACTGAGTCAGGAAAATTAAGATGATTTATCACAGATATTTAAAAAGAGATACCTATAAACAGCAATATCAATAAATATAAATAAAAAGAGAAATATGGCTACATGCTGATTACTACTCCTTCCCGTCTTTAGTCTTCCTGTTACTTCTCTTTCCTCCTCATGAGGAGTTATACAGTCTGATAACTTAATCAATATGGCTACTGATAGAACCACAACTCAATATTTCTGCACCTTCATGTCAAAATCTCACATTTCTGAGGTGGTGGAAGGATGTACTGATGGCATTATTGTAACAGATTAAAATCATATAGGCTAATCACATCTGTATATTGAACTGTGAATCATTTCTCATATTGTTCAGCTCTTATACATGCTTATGCATAAACCACATTAAGAGATCCTCCTGTGAGCTCCAGAGTAAATGCTTTAAGCCGTGTACAGTGTGAGAAATGTCTGATGTGCAGGCAGTAATCTTTCAAGCCTCTGCCAGATCAGAAAACATGTGTAACACTTGCACCAGGAAATAGATTGTACCTGTCCAACAACAAGAGAAACAGTACCGAATGATGAGAGAGGAAATGAAACCCCAGCTGATGAAGACTCTCGAGATACGCCCCAGAGATCTTACACACGATACGGAGACCCCACAATAGCAGGGGATCTGCTCTCTGCCACGACGCCTGAGCTGAGAGGGGCGAGACAAATACAATTTATCATGACAGTTAATCATTTCTGTTAATCTGCACGTCACAGGCGGCTGATCAGAGTCTTAGTCTTATACGGGGATTCATTTGGAAATGTGCAAAGACAAAGGCCATGAGATGAATACAAATGGGGTGAAAGAAAAGGATTTTATGAAATCTGCTCGCCTGTCATTTCGCTCTCTGACACTTTCCCCTCTTTCTCTTTCTCTTCCAGGTTGGGTGGAGCTGGAGACGTATTATTAACATTCAGAAAATGTCGGTTTGGATTGTGCGCCTGTGATTGTGTGTGTGTGTGTGTGTGTTTGTCTGTCAGTTGTAATATTGCATGGATCAGTTCACAAATCTGATTTTCATAAAAGAACTGCTGAAAATAGGCTTTTGATTGTGCTTTGAGTTTCTCTTTTCTGTTTTCTCATGAAAACATTTCCAGCAGATCAGTGCCATTGTTCATCCATGTGCCTTGTGTAAGCGCGTACAGGAGTGATGCATCCTCGCTGAATAACAAATTCACCAAATAAACATATTCCAAAATATTCATAGGCAGTGTTTTCAATTTAATGATTTTGTGTGCTTTCTCAATACTATTGCTTCACCATAATTCTGTAAAACTGATTTATTTTGGTCTTTCGAGAGCCCTTACTCTGCCTTAACTCAGATTCATATATTCAAATATGACTGCTGGAGTATGTTCACAATCATTAATGTTCAACATCAATTCTAGTTTTCACATTGCACCCCTGATCCAGCTGTATTCTCATTATGTCTAAGGCTATGTCCACATGTAAAGTGGAGCTTTTCACTGGAGATCACACCCATATTCTTAACCTTGCACTGCAGCTGGATATACCTGATTAATGCAGCTGTTACGCACCCATCCAGGGGGAAGGTGCATAACAAATTTGCAGGGAAAAAGGGGTAGGAAAGGAAAGCCACTCTCGGTCTCCAAAATGTAAATACAAATAAAACAATTATCAAAAGTTTCCACAATTTATTGACCAAAGAAAACCAAGCCAAAGTCAAAAGGTATATACAATAAATAAACTAAAAAGCTGAGATGTTAACAAAAAGAAAAAGGGTTCAAAAACAAAAAGCAGCAAAGGCTGGCACTCAAAACAAGGATTTACCAAACTACGAACAAACTATGTGATACAAGAAACAACCTAAAACTACCGATTACAAAGGTTACAAGTTCACAATAAAGATTTGGAGGCTGACAGTGATTTAAGCTGCTGCTGCTGTCAGAAGAGACGCCGACCTCCATCTCCTTCCTGAGGCCTTTTGAATTCGGAGCCGTTGCTCTGAGGCAGCGGCGCAGGTTTGATTTTGACATTGGTGGGGACATAAAAGTGCACCAAGATGGCACCTCTGAAAGTTGATGTGTTTTGCATTTATGACTGTTTTAATGTCATGTAGAGCTAATCAACCAAACAAGCAAACTATCATATTCAGAAATAAACTATCAGAAATTTTGATGGTATGGTAATAAATGATAATAAATATATAACCAAAACCAAAAAGTACTTCTGATAAGTGCATTCCCCAACAATATGAGTGTATAAAGTCGTGTTTTTTATCCGAGGTTTTATTGTATTTTTTCCCAACAAACTTTTATTGTTGGTCTTAAACAGTTGTTGCCTTTCAATACACAAATGTAATATGGATAATAAATAAAATAATCAAAAGTGTATCTCTTTTTTTGCATTAAATATAAGCATTTTTAGTTATAACATTATATACTATACTAGTTAGGGACAATAGTGGCATAATATTGACAGGGATGTGTCCCGAGCGTCTCTACCCAATCCTACACCCCTGCTCTGAGGTCAATGGGAGGGCTGCTTCTCCCTCAGTCGATTCGGCTTCCTCGGCCAATCACGTCGGGGCACTGAGGGTTGCTCACTCACACACACACAGCATACCAAAAGGGAGAGCAGCTCCACAAATTACAAGTAATTATTACAAAATATGTCCAGGGCCGTAACAGCAGCGTTCCAGTTACATCGGAACTGTGGAGGGGAACAAGTCATATCCGAGTTAGCAGCGTTCCAGTTACAAATTTGGAAAATACCAGTGGATTTACCAGGCTATTGTTAGCTGTTGTTAGCATGTCCTGCACTGTAGTCTTTGCATACCACATACAGAATGTAAATAACACTTTAGCAGTATTTCTATATATATATTAACATTGAACAGTTATATGTATACAGCTGATTAAGTGCAACAAACATGAAACAGAAGTCCCAATAAAGAGAATGTCCTCCCAAGACCTGACCCATTCATTTATGTCCATTATAGTGGACATTTGGTTCACCTACATCTTCCTTAAGTATTTAGAGTTACCCTATCAAGCCTTATATCATTCTGCAGAGGACCTCCTGGGCTTTCCAGTGATGTGTCATTAGATGGGTTTGCATGTTTTCCCTATCAAGATGGCTGACATACCAAAAAAACACATTTTTTGCAACGAGGAGAGGCAAGCGAAATATTCTTAATTAATTGCTATTTCTTCCATGATAATTATATATATTCTTCTTCATTAACATGTTGTTAACTATGTTTTTACATCTGAAAACAGTTTGATTCGGTTTATATCAGTCATTTCATGAATGTCAGCTGCTGTGGACACCAGGACCATTTTAATGTATTTAATGATGGATAATGGATTTCCAGCATTCCTGCAAAACTTTTTTTTAATCAAATTGAATTTGTACTTAGCTTAATATCACTCTAAAGATACAATCTGCTCATTTTTTTATTTTTTAAAAATTCAGTGCTATTTTTTACACGAAGCTCGTCTTGTTGTCCTCTTCAGTGGACATGCTGTGAAATTAAAGTAAAACATATATTTAAAAAAATTGAAATGATAAGGTGTTTTTGAAGGCCCCAAATGATAGAAAATCACACACAAAAAAGAAATTGCAAGGGACTTTTTCTTCGATTCTCGGGAGGATATTACAGGGTAACTATAACTGTTCACACTGGGGGCAGCCATCTTTGATATGTCAACTTGGGGGTGGTGAGGATCCCCCCACGTCCTAATAGGAAAGTCAACCTCAGAAGGAGTTCTAGATGATTTTTTTCCCACTAGGACTTTCCAGTACAACTGGAACGCAGCATCAGTGTCTGCAATCAGGCAGACCCAACTTTCCAAGCTCCAATCTACAGCAGCCCAAAGCGGCACGGCTCAATCAGTCTTTGGAGCAGGAAGAGGAACAAGCTAAAAGAAAGACCACAGCAGGAAGTGACTGCTGGTACCATAGACTGTAAAAAACATGGACGCCATGATGCTAGGCTAAAATTGAAGCTGCCACAAAAACTGCTTCCCCTGGTGACTGGCTGCAGTATAGGTCAACTCTCCGGCTCCCCCATTCATCTGGACGGGCTGAAGTGAAACTTTAAAAAATTATTACACCTCGTAAAAATATTTCTCCCATCCGTATGCTGTGGTGACATTAAAGTATTATTGGGCTGCGTGTTTTCCAAGTCCTCTTTTTTCTGAAAAGTTTCTTTTTTATTAGTTATTAGAGTTTAAAAATGACCGCGGTTTATGGCAGCTTCACAATGATTGTGTACAGCATATGCTGCGGAGTGTTGCGACAGTTTACGACAACTGCGTCCAAATATGGTCCAGATTCTCTACTGGCTGCACAATGGCGGCGCCCTGACGAGGGATATTCTGGCTTCAAATCCGTTACATGGTGGAAGGCGGAGCCACGCTATCCAGTTCTTATAATACATCCATGGCTGGTACAGGGATTAGCATAGATGCTAACAGCTTCAATGGAGGTTTTATCAGAGTACAACCACATTTCTTTATTAAATGAATTAAAAAATCAACAATGCAGAAAAGTTCTTTATAATATGGATATTTTGCTCCAGTTTCAACATGTTTTGACAAGAGTTTGTTTTATGAAATGTTTCACATTCTATTGCAGGGGTGGGCAACTTTGGTTACCAAGAGGGCCACATAAAAACTGTTTCAGTGCCTGAGGGCCGCACTGTTACATTTTTACAGCCACCGTCAATGAGGAAGAATATGAATAAACAAACAAATTGTAAATAAGTTTTTAAAACAAGATTCTGCCAGCATTAATATATTCAGACATATTAAAGAAATCATGATTTAAACCAACACTATGTAGTTTTTCAAACACAATATAATCCTTCAATATTCATTGTGATGGTCCACCACTTAAAAATGAGTTGAATGACACCTCTGTCGTGGTCTGGAGTGGTCTGTATCCCTTTCACTGGCGCTATGTCACTTCGAGGTGGATGGTGGGAACCCTGCCACACTAAAAAACTACACGTTTGGACTGCTTTACGGCATACGTCACTTCCCCCGATTCCCGATTCATTTAAAACACGGAAGTCTCTGCGAAAGCCAATCACGAAGCTTTACCATGGTGGAGGCAACAAAGAACGTGAAGAGAAAAGTTTTGTCGGAGGATACAAAACAAAGAACGCGAGAAAAAAACAAGCTGAATGCTCAGACCAGAATAAACATCGGTTCAGCGTTCACTTGCTGGCGTGAAATAAAAGACGAGGAGGGATGTCCGACTACTATCAGGTATGTTGGGCGACTAATTTATGATGAAGTTCCTCAAAAAAACTTTACAGGAAAAAAGTACAGCACAACAAATCCAGAACGTACCAGTATGTAGTTTTGTTTAGACCTATTTCAAGTGTGTGATATCACCAGCTCGTCGTTGTCTTTACTTTTATTCACTTTATCGCTTCAACAGGACGGGGGCGGGGGCGACTTCACGGTAATAAAACCAAGTTGAACTTAGCGATTTTTAACATTGTCATTTAGTCAAAAATAAATACATTGCCTCCTCGCTACCCATCCTGCAAACAGCCGCTGAAGACAGAAGAATACTTTTGAGCGAAGTCTTGGATTCTGTGATTCGCCTACAAAACAAATGCATGCGACCGGCAGATCTGTATCCTTGCGACAGTATGCGCGCGCTAGAGCTCATGGGTAGTTGAGTTCTCATTGCGGTCAAGCTGTGATCTTCCGTTGTGCTGCTTTAATGGGTATGACACAGAACTTAAGTCAGTTTAACCTTCTTTTGATGCAATAAAAGTATTAGTTTTTTTTAAACCAATTTATAGGAACAAATATATAACCTTTACTTTTGTGTCCGAATATATACTCAACAAAAATATAAACGCAACACTTTTGTTTTTGCTCCCATTTTTCATGAGATGGACTCCAAGATCTAAAATTCATTCCAGATAAACAATATTACCATTTCTCTCAAATGTTGTTCACAAATCTGTCTAAATGTTTGATAGTGAGCACTTCTGCATTGCTGAGATAATCCATCCCACCTCCGAGTGTGCCACATCAAGATGCTCATCGGACACCATGATTAGTGCACAGGTGTGCCTTAGACTGTCCACAATAAAAGGCCACCCTGAAATGTGCAGTTCTTTTTGCTTTATTGGGGGTCTGGGGACTCAGAACCAGTCAGTATCTGGTGTGACCACCATTTGCCTCATGCAGTGCAACACATCTTCGCATAGAGTTTATCAGATTGTCAATTGTGGCCTGTGGAATGTTGTTGTGAGGCCGGTTGGATGTACTGCCATATTCTCTGAAACGCCTTTGGAGACGGCTTATGGTGGAGAAATGAACATTTAATGCACGAGCAACAGATCTGGTTGACATTCCTGATGTCAGCATGCCAATTGCATGCTCCCTCAATGCTTGCAACATCTGTGGCATTTTGCTGTGAGACAAAACTGCACATTTCAGGGTGGCCTTTTATTGAGGACAGTCTAAGGCACACCTGTGCACTAATCATGGTGTCCGATGAGCATCTTGATGTGGCACACCTGTGAGGTGGGATGGATTATCTCAGCAATGCAGAAGTGCTCACTATCAAACATTTAGACAGATTTGTGAACAACATTTGAAAGAAATGGTAATATTGTTTATCTGGAATGAATTTTAGATCTTTGAGTCCATCTCATGAAAAATGGGAGCAAAAACAAAAGTGTTGCGTTTATATTTTTGTTGAGTATAGTTTTTACTAATACACATTGGAATATTTTATCATCTATCCTAATTTGTGCATTATGAAGTACTGGTTACTCATGATGTATCATATTTAGTAGCTGTTGTTGAGTTTCTTCATGTTTCCAATTTGTTTTTTGTTTTTTTGGAAATGATTGGTGGGCCACATTGAGTGAGGTGCAGGGTCGCATGTGGCCCCCGGATGGCCAGTTGCCCACCCCTGTTCTATAGCCTAGCAGTTCCCGCCTACGTCATCATCTGATTGGCCTGTAGTAAATGTTGATCGACAGTTTTTGAAAGGTTCTGTCCTCCTTGGACAGATGGACTTGTGAAATATTTTCAACAGTCTTTCTGCTGTAACAGGCTACCATATCCTTTGGTCGTGCCCAAAACCAAATAAATCCTCAAAGAATATATTTGACAACCTTAAAGAAGTCTTTGAGGATCTTTAAAGGTGCAGAAAGAGAGAGACTCTGTACATATTGATGTTCATAAACTTGCACAACAGCATTAGTCCTTTTTTTTAACAGATATACCTCATTTGTGATAACCTGTTCAACCTCTTCACTCACACCTCTCCCTTTTCAGTTCAAGCCTGGCTTTGTTATGCATGTAAAAGTCTATCAGTCAACACTGCACATCTCACTGGCACACAGAGTACTTGGTGGGAGCAGGTCTAATAGGTGTTATTAAGTTATAACGCATACATCAGTCGCACTGTATGTGCCAGCCTTTATGTTCACTAACAAGAAAGTGCTGCAGAAAATTACCATCAGTACGGCTGAGGTAATTCAGACACCATTACAGATTTTGTTCCTTGCTGAGAGCTGACAAGATGATTTTTCAAATGTAAAATATCCTTCTCAATTATTCAACACCATTATCAAAATAGCTCAGCATTTGTATTTAAATATAACATGACACATAATCGGATTCACAAATTTTTAACTCTAAATATCAGTTACTTCCTGCCTTGAGAATTCAGCAGCCGTCCGGCCCTGCTTGTGCTCACATTTCCCTGATCTCATCATCTATTATGTATTTCCTCCGTTCTGTGTTTCTCTCGCTGGATGCTCGTTACCTCACTGTCAAAACTGAGGGAAAAAAATCACCACGCTGAAGAAGCAGTTCCAGCTGCAGTGGGAGCATCTCTTCCTGGAAGCTATATGTGCAGAATTATTTTAATATTTAGAAAACGTAAATGTCAAAGGTTTTAACGCATGCATAGCAAACCTGAACCCCATCTTAACTAAGGGCTGCATGGTTTTCTATCATTATGCAGCATTAATATAGGACCAGGATACTGAGAACACAGCTCAGGGTGCCTCTGGGTGTTATTAACCTTATTTCCAATTCAAGCCTGTATAAGTATGTCTCTGTACAGTATGTGGGTGCGGGTCAGTACCTTTAATTACTGTAGCATGGATTTGCTCATAAGCTGCTTATTCGACCATCATTTGCATCTTAATTTTCAAAGCATCTGAATTATTACTTAATGTCCCTGTTCCATAGATTTGAGGTCTCAAATGACCTGGTCAGTATGTCCATCTGTTCGTCCATTTTTCTGTAGTTACATGCACATGGGCTCAGTCTTGCAATGTGATATCCTGAAAGTGCTTTGAGGGTTTCACTTCCAACTTTTTCACGAACAATCTGGTTCAATTTTGTAGGACAGGAAACAAAAATCTTGGACAATGAATTTGGAAAAAAAAGCTCTCTCCACATTTGCTGTCCTTTTCAGTGAACCTGCATACATTATTACTTGGTGAATGAAGGAATGGTTGTCCAAGCATCTGCAGTGCCATAATATACCTCCACCAAAAGAGGTTATGTTTTATTTGTTTGTTAACAAGATTACACAAAAAACTAGAAAGGTACTCAGAGAGCGCAGACCTCGGCCAGCGCCACAGTCTTTAGCCATATTGTGATTTTGACCATAAATATTAGTCCTACCTTTATTTAATGAAAATATTTAGATTCCTTGACCATGAAAACAAATCATTAGCAACTGGATTCATAATGATATCTATTTTAGTTCAGTAGTTATTCACAGAAATCACATTTTTCGCCATGGTGGCCAGACGCTGATCTGGATCAACACCAAAATTGAATCAGTTCTTCCTTTTCCCATGCTGAACATTTCCTGAAAAGTTAATCAAAATCCATCCATTACTTTTCGAGTTATTTTGTTCACAGACAGACAGACAGACAAACAAACTCTCCCGAAAACATAACCTCCTTGGCGGAGGTAACTACCAGAGAGATTTTGCTGCGTATTATTCCAACTTAGAAATAATGACATTTTGGTCATGGTACAAAAATATTAAAAAAATATTGCTCTAGTGATCCAGAATTGTTTTTTTACGGGGGTTGTGGAAAAGCATCTACTGGAACTGAGCTGCTTAGCAGAAATCTGCGCTCTCTGAGAACTTCTCTAGTTTTACTTAGACATTTGCTTTTTAACAGAAAGGAAGGTTTGTTATTCTTTGAATTTTTCTCACTTTTAAACACTATTTTCAGCTACAAGTAATTTATCAAAATAGACAGGGAAGTATGGATGATTATGAAAGAAAATGAAAAAAGTTGCAGACATGCTCAGACCAATAGGGACTTGTGTTGTTGTTGTCATCCTCTTTTGTGTTTGTTCTTGGTAATGTCTTCGTTCTTGGGTGTGTGTGTGTTGTTTATGTGGTAAGCTGTTGTTGAAATGTTGGGCATATGATTGTGTCTTGGTTGTAGTTTTAAGTTATAGAGTCATTATTAAAAAAAACAAAACAAGGAAAAAACAAGGTAAGGACATTAGGCCTAACAATATTTACCTTTCCTTGTTATAGCAATATCTCAAGAATGCTTCGAGATATACAAAAGTACACCAGGTCAAGTTTTACCTTAAGCTCTCTCTGACTCAAGAAAAAGTATTTTCTAAGAATCTCAAGGTCATCTTATGTTTGTGAACATGATCTTGTGATCACATCTTAAGGACATTTTGGGGTATTTTCTACGGACTACACAAATATTCATTCACACTCAAGGATTTCAACAGAATTGGTTGGATGCCACAGGTCTCATAGTTGTGATAGTTGTATGAAACTCTATAATCATCCTTGTGAAGCCATCTTTCAAACAAAATATCTCTAGTTAACCAAAATGGATTTCCAAAGTTTGCATGAATGTGTAAAGACAAAGCACAAGGTCAAGGCTGAACAATGAGCACAAATGTTCACTCAAACTAAAAGATTAAGTTAGTATACATTGAATGCCATAGGTCAAAAGTCAAGGTAATAGGGCCTCTTAGTCATCCTTTGGCATCAATTAAACAAGAAAGACTTTTCGCCAAGAGCCTGATACTAACTTTCAATAAGATTCAAGATTCAAAGTGTTTACTGTCAATAGTAGTCTAAGGAAAATTAAAAATGTAACCCAGCTCTTAGGTTGAACTAACTCTGGACATATGCTCTGAGGGTGTGTCTTAGGAACTCATTGGCAGGTTGAACTGCTGAGCTATGATCATATGTTCCTCATATGTTTTTCAGAGTAACTCGATGATAAGTGACACAACCTAACTCTGCTCGCATGTTCCACATATCGGGGCAGAGGGAAGAACAAAAGTCTGTAACACAGCTTTGTCTGTCACACTGCATAAAAGGTTGTGTTTTCCTGAAATAAGCAGAGAGGACTGACTGAATCGTGCACTGGTTTGTTGTCGCGTCCCTTATCTTCCTTTGACCAAAAACCCAGGCTGGGCCTACAAAGGACTGAGGCCTAACAAGGACGTGGGCTAGGCTTACAACATATTTGGGCTAAGCCTAACACAGTGTTATTCCATTTTGCACATTAAAAAGCTTGTTTACCTACTCAATTTAATTTCTACTCTGCTGTCCACAAGGAGTGCCAGATAAGAGGTAAAGAATTAAAAAGATTCAAATAAAACAGAAAATAAGGAGCAAGAAAACACTGCACTAAAACTGTACTGCTACAAATAGAAACAAAGATTGATTTAATTAAATACAATTCAATTAAAAAAATATATTTGTCCTGAGGTGAAATTAAAGGCACACAGAGCAGTCAGTGAATTAATTCACACATAAATAGAAATCAGGTTAAGGAAAAATGAAAAATAAACAAACATAATAAACAATCCTCCAAAAAAATATATAGAAGAAAATAAATAATTCAGGTTATGTACATGTTAGAAAGATAAATATGACTATGATAAGTCATTGCTGTAATTCTCTGTTACAGATGTAGAAGTCCGAACAACTTTATTTATTCATAATTTAGTAGTTTTGTTGTAAAAAGTGTTAAATCTAATTATCACTTTATTTTCAAAGGTCTGTGTTTATAAAGGAGACATATCACGCTGATGCATGATTTAATACTTACATATAATATAATAAATTTGAAAACAAGACCTTACACCCCCTTAATTTTCAAAAAATGAGATATTGTATTTTTTCTGATATCCTAGAACGAGATTTGATGCCTCTGAAAATAGGTCATTGCGAGATGTCTGCGAGATTTCAAATGTTGTGACGTCACGAGGTACCTTTCTTTTTATTGGAGTAATCTGATTAAACACTTCCTCCTCTGTGATGTCTGTTAGCCAAAAAACCATCACCGAGGAACACATCCGTCCAGCAGGGGTATATAGTTCCCTTGCTCACACTCACTCATTACCAGCACTGGCCTGTAGGGGGACTCAATACGCGGTCGCTGCTTTGAGCCTGCCAGAAAATACAGAAGAAGAAGAAGGACAGGCTGGCTCTGCCCCCGATAGAATTGACCAATCAGAGCACAAAGGGCTGTGACGTTGCTAGGTAACTTTAGGTCATCCTCAGATTCCGAGCAATAGTATTGTATATATGTAGATATGTTGTGTGTGCTGTGTTGTGTATATCAAAATTAATTAAAAAAAAAAAAAAAAGATCCGAGCATTTCAACAAGACCTTGTTAACGGCCTAAAATGAGGATTTTGAGAACGCTATTGTGGGGCAATGAAGGAACTAAATGACTTGTACTGAGGGCAGAAATGCTTTACAGGCATCCTAGTCTGGCATAGTGAAAAGGAGAAACAAGCATGATATGTCTCCTTTAAACTAAATCTAGTTTTTTAAGTAAGTTATGATAGCATGTGGTTTGTAAGGCTTCCAATTAAAATCTACCATATACTATTTTTGTCTCTATAATGTAAGTTTTCTCTTATACCCTCTTTGACCGACACTATCCTCCCACATCACTCAGGACTATTCAGTCCTTCGCTCAGTACTACATAACAACATCCGGTTACGTCATTTCCGCTCATTGCTTCCCAAACATGGCGCTGCTCTTAAGGTCAGTACATTTCTGTTACATATTTTCTCCTCCCGGGGTCAATTTTTAGTTGTTTTTGAGGATTATCATGCCACGTGAACATTTTACTGTAATAGGAACGTTACAGCTCCGGGTTATACGACGTAGTGTGTCCGCCTGCGTCGCTTTTTTATTCTTATTTAACGTAAACAAGCTGCGACTCAGACCTAGCTGACATTAGCTAGCAGGCTAACGCTAGCTGTTTGTCGGTTAGTTCAGAGATAGCATCAGAAGTGGACTTTGGTTCGGATGTATGGCATTAATGACCATCGGCTCAGAAGAGGTTAATCTACTGCCTATACCCTTCACATTGACCTGTAGTTGTTCATTTCACATGACCTGCTAACTGACAAGCTAACCGTAGCATTTCATTAGCTTCTCCCTGCAGCCTTGAGCTTTTCTTCTCCTCATCCTGTAACGTGTTGATTAAAGTTTTAAGGATTTTATTGTTAGATTCACAATATTCTTTGTCATCACGTCGTAAAACTCATTTTTATTTCCGGGCTTTGAGCACAGCACGAGTGTTATGTTTTGTAAATTGAGTAGTTGTGTTATGTTGTTTATCTCCAGGTGGTTGATTTGTGTTGTTTTTGCAAACAATATATATGTGTGGAAAATATAATCTTTGAAACGTCACACTAGTCTTGTTCTGAATAAGTATGAGGCTAAAAACTGATAATCATTCAAACAAATGCTATCACCTGGAAATATCCTGAGCATCTTGAGTTTTTCTGATCTCTTTTACGAAGTTGATGCTCTTTCGTTTTTGCAATATTTAATCAAACATTGAAAAAAATCAAATTTATTTTGTCTTCATTGAGTTTTTGTTTATTTTTGTTTCCGGGCTTGTGTGGTATGTTGTGTTGTTTTTTTTGTAAATTTGTAGTTGTGTTGTATGATGTTTATATCGTGGTTGGTTGATTTGTGTTTTTTTTAGTATATATATATAACTGGAAAATATAATCTTTGAAACGACACACTAGTCCTGTTCTGAACAAGTATGAGTCTATGATAATCATTCAAACAACTAACATCCTGGAAACACACTTTTTCTGATCTCTTTTACTAAAACAAAATGACTTTGAAACATAATCAAATTAAGAAGCATTGAGATTTGTTGTGTGTTGCTAACTGCTGTACCCCTCTCCTCTGTAGGACATTGGCCCGTCAGGGTGTCTGTGTCTATAGACCGACCTACGGTGTTCTCTACAGACAGTGAGTACTTCAGCTGTGTGTGTCTGTCAGGGCTGCAGTTAATGATCATTTCACTTATTGTTACATTGAATGACTATTTTTAGTTTATTGATCAGGTTTAAAATAGAAATCACATTCTTGATCGTCCCTAAGCTTTTACATTATTATGAGATCAATCAGTTAAAGCAGATTTTAGCATCAGGCCTCCTCACTCAAGGAGGCAAGTTGATATACCTTAGGGATAATGCATGCTGCAACCTCCTTACTTAATTTTTTACTCATTTTTGTGCTCTTATTTATTTTGATGTTTCTGTCTGATATTTCCTACTACTTTACTGTATGTAAAAGAAACTGCAACAACTGACTTACTATTTTTATTTATTGTTATTTAATGTGGACATGACAGTTTTTGAATTTGGATTTATTTGTATGATAGGGACAATGCAGTTTATCATAGTTCCATCATTGAGCATGAATCTGATGTGCCGCCTAGAGAGTTTAGAGCAAATGCTAATTTCTAACTGTTGTCCCTAGTTGGGCCTTTGAATAAACAAAATTATAAAATGTACAATATTTAACAACATAAAATAATACAAAAGTTTACAGAATAACAATAAAATACATGTTCACCAAAAAAAAAACAAGTAATTCTTCAAACCAGTTGAAAATGAGTAGAAAACATGGCAGACTAAGAATGATCACAGCTCTGGTTTGCTTTTAGCCAGCACTTGACCTCTGTAGAGACGGGTTTTAAATCTGAGGTCAATTTGATTTTCAGTTGGTAATGAATTTCAGAGAAAGCCAACTGTTCAAATGTTGACTTACATTTTTGTGTCCTACAATTACATTGGACAAAACAGATGTGTTGTTTGAGTGTTTTAGCACGAGTGCTAATCAGCAACACTTGTCCACAGGAGGCTTTTGAGATGGTTAAATGTTAAATGTAACAAGAGAAGAGAAAGGGAGAGAGAAAAATGCCATGTACAATAATATTACAATAATGAAAGAGGTGCGGTTTTTCCAGATTTAATATATACATTTTAATAAAGTAGTAATAAAGTATTTTTGATATCAATTTGGGGCTTAAGTTTTGCAAGACAAGCTACTTTAAAAGTGTATGTGATTATTTTAACACTACCCCCACGCAACTTGTATTTCATTTCATTTTTAATATATGGAAAGAAGCAGAAAGAAGAAAACACTTATTTTATGTGCCCTGTTTTTTTAAACAAGACATTAATGAAGAATATACTTAAAAATAACAGAAACTTTGAGTGAAATAGTTGCAGGCAAAAGCAGTCATCACTTCCCTCTGTAAAATGATTTAAGTTTCACCTTATCAGAAAAAAGGTAAGGTAAGGAGAGAGAGAGAGAGAGAGAGAGAGAGAGCACTGAGAATTGGCAGTTGTACATATTCAGCAGGGGATCTTGTATGTTTTGGTTTTCTCATTATGGATTAGAACCATGGTTTCCATCTTGTAAAACATAGAAGTAAACATTAATGTGGCGTAAATAAACAACTCCAGCTGACAAATGGCACAAGATTAACACGACACAATGAATCGACAACCACATTGGTTGGCAATACTTAAATTATAATAAATTATTTTATCGATTATTTGTTGCAACTCTAGTGTGTGTGTGGTTTGGTGAGGGATTAGAGTTAGAAAAGACCATGTGTTCACTAACCTTGCAGTGCAGATGGATCCACCTTGCTATCATCATCTCATCATCCATCATTAGCATAGATGCTAACAGTGTAGAAGTTTTATCAGATCATGAATCCATTGCTTTCGTGAGTAAATCTCAACACTGTAAACACTTCTCAGCAGAGAATACTTTTGGCTCCACTTTTAACATGTTTTGGTGAGAATTTGTTTCCACAGTGACTTATGTTCTGTCCTCTGCACAGCAGCAATAATGCCTGCCTACTCTGATTGGCCTGAATTGAGTGTGATTGACAAAACAATCATCCAGTCACATGTTGGATATACTTTGCAAAGGTTCTGCCTTCCTTGAACACTTCCTATGGTCTGGTGAAATAAGGTGAACGGTTTATCTGGTGTATCAGGTTATCAGTTCACATTACAATTACAAAAAAAATATGAGTGAATGTGCTGAAAACAAGGTGCAGTTAAGTGTTTCTCTGTAAATATTTGCACTCAGAATATTTTTTCTTTCCCCTGCAGTGCTGCTCCAATGGGAACTACAGCTAAGGAGGAGATGAACAAGTTCTGGTCCAAAAATGCCAGACTAAACAGACCCATGTCCCCCCATCTCACCATTTACAAGTAGGTACAGTGTTTCATATTGGAATTGTGCAGCTTGTGTTTGTTTTTACAACAATTGTACGAAGAATGAAAACAAGTTCTGCAGAATAATAGAACAAATAACACTGTGGCATCTTTGGGAAATATTATGGTTCTATTTATACATTAAAATCCAAAGGAATGTGTTAAAATATGGCTAGATCAATGCTAAGAGTATCAGGGTGCTGTTTTGCTGATCAGTTATGCTGCGTTCACACCGCACGCTACTTGTACTACCTCAGCGATCACTCTCCATACAAAGTCAATTTACAGCCGCGATGGGGCGGGGTTAACCCTCCCGCGATGTGACAGCTGCTTTTCACACTACCACTTTGCTTCTCGCCCGATGTGACAGTAAAAAAACGTTGATCTTTTCAGGTGATGTTGTGTGTGGCTGTGTGACGGTGCCCCTGACAGACAGTTTTTCATCTGGACTACAGAGTAACAATCCATGTCTGCGTGGGAAGCATTAGTCAGTGAGGACATTAGTTCTGTTTAGACAGATTGCAGGAAACTCACAGATAATGCTGCTGCTGCAGGGCATCAGCTGCAGTGTTTGGTGGTTGATAAATGAATGAAAAGGATACAGCTGGAATAATGTCCGCTTATACATCCTATTATATGATACATGATCTGATCGCAGTGAAACTCGAGCGGATGTGACGTCACTGAGACGGCAACGGTGACCAAACGGAGGTATTTATGGACGCGCGACGCTACCTCAGTGGGTGACGCGATTTTGGTAGCTGGGTCGCTTGCGGTGTGAATGCAGCTTTACACTGTGAACACGGTGCTCTGTGCTGCTGCTTTAACAAATAACCGGAAACATTAAATTGTGCAGTTAGTGAAGTGACGTGCTTTTATTGTCATTGCGCATGTCACAAGCAACGAGCAACAAAATGTCTTTTACTTTACAACCCGTCCAAGAATTTACAAAGACAGCCACATGCATGGGGGAGCAGGATCGGGAAGACTGTCAAGTTGCCAGCAACAGCTCCCTGTTTTCCTAGATAGGAATAAGGAGACAAAGGGGAGAGGATTAGACTGCAGAGGCAGAGGGGGAGTGGCAGCCATCATAGGAGTTGGTGACATCATATGTAAAACTAAGCCATGATTCTCTGTCCATTGTCAGCCACAGTTTCATCTATGACTTGCTTGCGGTTGTTTTTACTGACTGCCTCTGATGAGAGCACGATGTCCTCTTTGTGCAAGGCTTGTTGAACTGAGCAGAAGGATTCAGTAAGGCCGTTGATCAGCAGAGACTCATGAGATCGGCTCCTTCAGCAAGTTGTTTTTGTTTCTCAACTAAAATCCCTATCAATCTGACTGAAGCTACTTGTGGTTCATTTCCAGAAGGATGTGCCACAGAAATTGAAGTGAGAATTGTTTCAGGGTTTGCACTGAATCAGGAGCCCAATTTACTGCCATAGATGCCAGATCTGCTTATCATAACTTTGAGCTGCTTTCTCTGAGAAGTTGCTTGTAAATATTGGCAGATGGGGGTTGCCTTTTTTGGGCTTGTTTTAAAGTGCAGTTGCTCCTTTGGAGTTGTTGTTGCCTCAAATCCAGGAGGGATCTGATGCTCACTCTACTACCAATATAAACTTACGTCAGAAGTTACACAAACTATTTTGTCCCACTCTAAATACAAACGTACATTTTTTGGTCAAAAGGGGCAAAACGATGTTTCCAACAAATATAAAACCCAATAGCCAGAATTTCTTTTTTTTTCTGATGTAGCTCCATAATAAAGCTGTAGAGGGTCAACATAAAGCTGAAATAGAAGCCTGGTTCCAAAAATTCAACTCAAAATTAATATTGAGGTTTTCTTGTGTTGACTGATTTCATTTTGCAAGTTGTAGCATCGTTGGAAAATATAGATAAAGGAAATATAGATCAAGAAATTTCAGCTTTCAGTGTTATGTAGACAGGCGTGCTCATATTTGATCTGCATGAGTAATAGTTTATGACACTAACTGTAACCATGAGAAGGATATTCTGATTGGTTTCTGAATATACTTTGATAACATAAAGCAGAACTTGATTTATGTGATGGTTGTGTCACTTGAGGGTTTTTTTTGTTTAACTTTTAGAGGGAAAAGGTTGATCTAAGACTCCCTTAGAGATAGGGTGAGAAGTTCGGTCATTCGGGAGGAGCTCGGAGTAGAGCCGCTGCTCCTACGCGTTGAGAGGAGCCAGATGAGGTGGCTCGGGCATCTGGTCCGGATGCCTCCTGGACGCCTCCCTGGTGAGGTGTTCCGGGCACGTCCCACCGGAAGGCGGCCCCGGGCTAGACCCAGGACATGCTGGAGAGACCATGTCTCTCGGCTGGCTTGGGAACGCCTCGGGATCCCCCGGGAAGAGCTGGACGAGGTGGCTGGGGAGAGGGAAGTCTGGGCTTCTCTGCTTAGGCTGCTGCCCCCGCGACCTGACCACGGATAAGCGGGAGAAGACGTGAGACGCGAAAATATCAAGCCATATTGCCCAGCCTTACCAAACACTAAATCTTCGGTTTCTAGCCTTACACCAGGATCTCAATAAAGGGAAAAGAATACTAACGCGATGTGCTGCTGTCACTTGGCTTGACCTGGCAAAGGCTTAAATTATGATCTACAATGTTCAAAAAACTCCCAACCTGAGATGTTGCAGATACTGAAGACAAATCATAACTCACGCTAATGTTTTGTATTTTCAACTCATTGTTTTTAATGACAAAATCCCAGTTGAAGTAATTTTATGATCAAATCAATTATCGGATCATGCAGTTTCAAACTAATGAGGCCTATAAAGATGGTAGGACTTGCTGTCTAAACCAGTGATTCCCATGTTAGGCAGTTAATAGAATCCCAAATCCTGCTGTAGAGAAAACATTTTAGTCCGTGTGTGCTTCATAATTTCACACTAGGTTTCCTTCTTTTCTCATTTGCTTCGTGAGTCTCAGCCTCTTTGATGTGTCATTTCTGCCTGGAGCCAAAAACAGAATATTTTTCTGTCGGTATTATGTTAGAGTGATGCAACTTGCCCATGATGGGCTGTGCTAAAACAAAACGTCTGAAAATTGAGATGTTAAAGGCGGTGGAGGAATCATTACATTGGCCTGTGGTTTGGAGGTTTTTGAAGATGGGCTGAATGGAAATATTTATAACCACAGTTATTTTGATTGATATGTCTACCAAAATTATTAAGCTCTATTACTCATTGATTTTACATCTGCGCAGAAATTTGAAATCACTTTATGAATCATTTTGCCTTTGGAGGCAGTCGAAGCAGTGTAAAGAGTTATTTTATGTAGTCTAAAAAGTAGTTTTTCATTTCCTGATACTATAAATATAATAAGACTGACCCTGAAGGGAAGCCTGAGGATGGGACGAACTAAACCATAATTAATACATGAAATGGACATATTAATCACTTTTCATTTTACTATTTAGTTAACAAACAGCCTGTTAGATGACAATTAAAAAGAGCAGACAGGAATTATGCTTAAAAAAAATCGTACTTTATTGTTGGCATGTGCCTGCCTGACACATGATTTTTAATTAAAAAAATCCCCAATACATCAAATACAAAGACATTTACAATCTAAAATGTATGTTTTTTTTTGCCTGTAAAGTTGAGGAGAGATGTATAAGGGCAGAAGAACTATCAAGTAACAAAAATAATTAGAGTCAGGAGTGTCTCTATACAACTTGTTCACCTCCTATACAATACCAATATTGCAACCTTGAGTATTGGCCGATTCCGATATTGATCCGATACAATGTCAACAGGAATCATACACATTTTTATTACTTATTTTGTAGTATGGATTGTAAGAAAAGGCTTGATCAGGTAGGATTAAAAGAGAACAGTTGTCAGCAATAGTAGGTATGAGAAAAACTGACCCATTTGTTTTTAACTAATAGGCTCAATAACGTGTAACCTTAAACATAAGAATATAGCACAATTAAATAAAATAAATAAAAATTAATTAGAAGAGCCTGAAAAGTAACCTCAAGAAATCCAGTAAAAATAAAACCATGTGTTTTTGAATTGCAAAATAACCACTGTGTTTAATGTAAACATAAACATATTCTACAACTGAATTGAATAAATAAGAATGGACTGCTTGTATTAGAGTGCTTAATATTATTTTAGATGCAGGCTGATAAAAAGCCATAGTTGTTTTTTTTTTTTTTGATGGTATCATTTTTGCTGAGCTTTATCTGATACTGGATCGGGACACCCCTAAATAGAATTAAAGGTAGTGGTAACCCAGACAGGTGTATGGGAAAAAGCCTCTGATAAGACCTAGGGCTGGGACGATACGATTTTCTCCCAATTTGATTTTTTATGATTTTTTTATGTGCTGTATGGATTTAAATTGTGATTCCACGATATTGCTGATTTTTGCATTCTTAAATTATTTTTTTTTAAACACCAGCAGAAAAGATGAGCAGTGATGATGCCCAGGGCTCGACAGTGCGAGGAGGTACTCGCATTTGCTACTAAAAATATTACAGTGCGAGTTGTGATTTGCATTTGGTAGCACCCGTGCAACTACGAAAAATGACCGTCCAAATCATGTTTTATCTTGTGTTGAATATGTTTGAAGTTGTGGCCGGTGGTCTTCCTGAACGCAGCCTCAGCTGGAAACATGTTCAGCTTTGAAACGTTTGTTTTATTGACCTAACTGTGCCGCTAGCTAGCCTTCGGTACACCCGACATGCCTGCACCGCCCTGAGCGGGGGACACATCCGTGCCACAACACACAGCGCTGTCCCTCGCAAGCCCCGTTTTACACACGAGGATGCATTCTCCGCCGTCTGATGTAGCCACGATGTGGACTACAGGCCTGATATTTTCCACTTAAAGTGTGGCTGCTACCATTGTTGTCTGTCAGTAATGTCTTTAAGCGGTGCAGCCGATGCACGTGAACATATGATCTAAATCCCTCATGAATCGCTCGCCGTCTTTCGGCATGCGCTCTTCCATGTGCCGGTGAGCGTAAAGACGCAGACAGACGCGCTTCGTTGGGACAGTGAGGGATCATCTGTCACTTTGTGTGATTTTATGATTCAAGCTGTGTCTGGATAGCTCATGCGCGCTGTTTTATGTGAACACAAAGACAAGAATGAAGAGTCAGCCTTTTGATTAATCAAAACTGAACATTCTTCATCAGTCCAGCTCTCATTCACCAACTGTCTTCTAAATTATAAATTCATCCTGAGGTCTCCTCCATCACATATTGTCCATGATATAAAAACAATTTTTGAAGGATCAAGCGCCAAATACAGTGTACTAGTGCAGTGGTTCTCAACCTGTGGGTGGAGGCCCATAAGTGGGTCTCAGAGCTGTTTTCAGTGGACGGTGTATAAATCAGGTGAAAAAAATGCCAAACATGTCTTCAGTGTATGAAACAGAAGAGAGGATAATTCTGTCTAGATGTGGACTGGAGATTAATTTTCCCTACGGTCCTGATTATTTTCTTTAATGTTTAGTTAACTGCATATACAGTCATCCCTGTTGAAAAAGGAGTGGTTTGTAATTGACCAGTTGGTGTTCGTATGTTAAGCCAGGTTTATAGCGGGGGGGATTCTGGAGAACTTTTATGTCCCCACCTATGTCAAAATCAAACCTTGACTTCATGGCGCATAAGAAAACAGCTGTAAAGTCTGGAAAGACAGCAGATCTTTGTATTAAAGAAAAACACACTACTTGGTAACTTTTCATCGTGCTACTAAAAATATTTTTGTGCTACTAGATTTTTCAACTTGGTAGCACCCATGCTACTTGGGAAAATGCTAAGCGTCAAGCCCTGATGATGCCTACAGACTATATCAGGAAAAATACACATCATATGCGAGTCTGTTTTTAGGATTTATTCAGCAATATATTTTAACAATAGGGATGTGCGCGACTAGTCGTTTAATCGTTTAACCGCCTACTTATTTACTAATCATTTAGTATTTTACTAGTCGGTTAAATGCTACATTAAGCATCATGCATCTTGTTCTTCACGCCTCTGCGCATAGCTGTTAAGTCTCCCGTTTTGGCCGGGAAACTACCGTATTTTATCCCTCTTTCCCGCCATCCTCCCGTATTAATATTTTCCCGTAATTCTCCCGTAATAAAAAAACATTCCTCTGCCTCTGCTACTAACTGAACACTGTCACTCGTCTGGCGAGAAATGCCACCTGCAGTAGCCTGCATGTTTGTTTTCCTCCTCTTTTACTACCAAAGAGGCTGAATGACAAGATGCCTCACTACGTCTATCTTTTTTAACACCGAGGTGCATCGGTTCTATAGCGGATTTAGCGGATTTATAGCTGAGTGAGCATCTGTCAAACATGCGATCTTTGGGGTGAAGACGGGGCCGCTCGCGCGGACACACGGAGAGAGCTGAAGTGATGGCCCTGAGGAGTAACGAGGAAACAAACGTTAATATGAATGATGGCACGAAAGATATGGTTCTTAAGCCGGCTGCCCCAGTGTGAGAATGTGTTGGTTTTAAACAGGATGAACAAGGTGTGAGCTCATGAACACCTACGAGCTGATATGTCGCATTTGTTTGAAAGTAGTGGCGACGAAGATGTGCAGGTGCAGCGGAGCCTGTCCTGACAGTCAACACTTACTGAGGTGTTTGGTCGGCAAAGAACATATAGATAAAAACCCAAAATGAAGCGCTCACAGACAGTGTCGTTCGCTACATTGCAAAAGAAGTGCAGCCCTTCAACACGGCTGAAAAGCCAGCAGTTACAAACGTTTGACAGACAGTACGAATTGACTGGGAGAAAGTACATGTCACAATTCCTGAACTGTATAAACTCCATTTCATTTAGGCCAGAGTTTTTATTGTTGTGAGTTTTGTTTTTTCTTTACAGAGACAGGGTCTATTTTTTTTTGTTTTTGACTAGTATAATTATTTTTATTTACATGCAATTTTGCTAAAGGGTAGGCCATTTCATTTTCATTGCTTTTTTTCTCTTTTTTGTTTGTTAAATTTACAATATTTTTTGCTCAATTTATTTTATTTAAAATATTCTGACCTTCCAATTACAGTTAAATATTCTTAAGAAATGAAAGTTTCTTGAATCTTGCACTAGTCTTAAGTGCCAGAGATTTCAGGGAAATTCTATTCTAGGCTACTATGTTGTACGTTTGGAATTGTCACGCTGCTGCATCTAAGTTTCATACTAAAGCAGTATTTATAATAAATGCCATGCATTGCATTGGCAAACGTATCAGAAATGTATTTCTCTTTAAATTGTTCAACTTTATTCAGTCATTAAACATTTAAACTTTTAACTTAATATGTGTATTAAATTGCGAGTTTTCTTGCTTATAGACTGGTCGACTAGTCGCAAATAAAATTTGAGACTAGTCAGCGGGGAAATTAGTCGAAATTCCCATCCCTAGTTAACAAGCTGTTTATACTCTCTTCAAAAGCCTGGACTGCATTTAATAGTGGCTTATTAACACAGACTAAAATGAAGCATTTAAATTAGGAAAAAACTATTATTAAACAAAAAAATCAATTTAAAAATTGTCTCACAAAAAATCCTGATAATTACGTGAATCGATTATTTTCTCTCACCCCCAGTAAGACCTCTTCTCAGGATGATGTTGTTGAATTTGTTTGACTGACAGCTCCACAAACTTGTAGCATTTGTAGAACATGTACCTCCAGGAGGTCATGTTGACCTTTTTTTTGTCGGGTGATTAAAATCTTCCCCCCATTGCCTCCTGTTTTCATTCCCTTCTGGTCTAATCAACCCATGTGATCAAAAAGGTCTTCAAAGCCGTATATGAAACACAGTTAATCCCATCATCATATTAAACGGATCGGGCTTTTAACTTTGAAAACCTGCCCAGATGTCCTGCTGTGCCTAAGCGAAACACCAAAAATAAATGAATGGGACGTTCTCATGCACGGTAACAGTTTGATTCAAACCTTATTTTACTGGGCTGTTTTGTTTTCCATGATGGATCAAGCGTAGTACCTCGCAGTTGGGTGTTTCACTTCCACTGAGCTGAGATCAAACATGACGTTGAGACACTACTGACCACTGGATGGTCACAGTATGATTACAAGTCTGGGGAATTCGACATGGATTTCAGGGAAGTGATATGTTTCTGTTGTCGACTCTAGGATGCTGTCTGTCTCCCAAAACTTTCCTCTGATTCAAACTTCTTCTTTACTTTGAAAACAAAGGCTACATAGGCTCAAAGTTGGTTTGTTGCCTGATTTCTTCTTGAGGTTTGGACTCCCATGGTTACATTTTGATGATAGTGTTGTCCTACTGTCTCTACTATTGTTTTCATACGTCACAGAGAAGTACGATGCTAGCCACCTTTAGCAGAAACATGTGATTTTGCTGCTTGTAGCCTTCTTTGGAACAATACTCATCTCCTCACCGTGACCAAGGCTGGCAGCCCCTTTGCCTCTGTTTCCTCCTGTTTTGTGAGGATGCCATGTTAACTTTGCACAGCCTTGCTATGACGACCTATGTACCTTAAAGAAGTGCTTTCAAAACTACATACTGAAAATAAAAGAAAATAAAAGAAAAGAAAGCAGGTAGGAACAAAACCGTGTGGAGCTGACCTGTGCAGATACCATAAATGAAAAAGCATCATCAGTAATACTGGGCGATTATGAGTTCCAGTTATGGTGATGAATTTAGTCTTCTATGATCTTAAAGTCAGCATAATCGTCATGAGATGATTTCAGTGCTGCGTCCTGTTCTTTGTTTTGTTGTGTGGCAAATGAAGTGCGTCCTTCATCTCCTTCCAGCCCTGTCCTCTGCAGTGTTTATCCTGAAGCAGCTAAATAAACAAGCCCTTATGTTTGATTAATTAAACTAACACATTTCTAAGTGAAGAAAGCAGCATGAGTGTAGTTCACTCTGGAGACAGAACTCCAGTGTTTGTACTGTGAGAGTCTCAAGCTCTTTGCTGAAGGAGCTTCACTGAAGCCGGCTCTGCCCTACCTTACCTTGGGCACTGTTTAAATTCTATTCGGTATTTTAGATTAAAATGGTGAGACTGATGCAGTTTTCACACTGTGCTCTTAATCTGATTATGTGCCAGTTCTGTAGATATTAATTACAAAATTAGGTGTTTTTAAAATCACATAATCACATTGTTTGGATGCATAAATACTTACTGAAAATCCCTTTTTCTGTGATATTTCTTCATCTCACACCTCAGTCTGTCTATAGCTGTCATCACCATTCAGGCTTTTTCTGCCTTGGTTGGAGTTCCTGGAAACCTTTTATATACCAACATTAAGTATCTCCACACACATTACCCCATAAAGAGAAGGAGAAGTTAACTCGACTCACTCTGACTAGGGCTATCAGCGGTGCCAAATTAGCTTGTGGTGGCCCTAAATTAAATTTTCATGCAGGAAAAACTGTGCTTTAAGTTGAGGGTGCACGATTCTCATAAAAAATTCAACTGTTCAGTGCCACGTTCATGGTTTGATACAAGTGTGTGAACTGCAGTTTTTTCATGGTTGCCTTTTTCTCTCTGAATTTGCTGTGCTGCAATTGAAAAGCAGTTGAGACTCATGGTTAGGCCTGTCACGATAACAAATTTTGCTGGATGATAATTGTCCAAAAAATTATTGACGATAAATTATATTATTGTCAATATTATTTTGATTTTTTACTTATTTTTTCATTAATGTAATTATAATATATGTCATGATAAAGTGATTACACCATACCAAAAGCAAGAAACTTTAATTTCTTAAGAGTATTTAACTGTAATTGGAAGGTTAGGATCTTTTAAATAAAATAAATTAAACAGACAATATAATAAATTTAACTTAAAGAAAGAGAAAAAAAACAATGAAAATGAAATGGGCTCTCATTTAGGAAAAAATTGCATGTAAATGAAAATAATTATACTAATCAAAAACAATAAAAAATAGACCCTGTCTCTGTAAAGAAAAAACAGAACTCTAATAAGAACAATAAATAAAAGGGAGTTTATACAGGAATTGTTTGTGGCATGTATGTTCCCCCAGTCAATTCGTACTGTCTGTCAAACGTTTGTAACATTGCTGGCTTTTTAACCGAATTGAAGGGCTGCATTTCTTTTGCAATGTAGCGAACGACACTGTCTGTGAGCGTGCACCATTTCACTCTGTTTAATTTATATTTACTTCGCAGACCAAATGTCTCAGTAAGCGCTGACTGTCAGGACGGAGGCTCTGCTGAACCTCCCCTCCTTCTTCTTCATCGTCACTACTTTCAAACAAATGCGACATATCAGCGTGTCGGTGTTCATGGGCTCACACCTTGTTCATTCTGTTTAAAACCAACACATTCTCACATTGGGTTTAGGAACCGTAGCTTCCATGCCATTGTTTATGTTGGCGTTTGTTTCCTCGTTACTCCTCAGGACGCTCACTTCAGCTCCCTCTGAGTGTACGCGCGAGCGGCCCCGCCTCCCCCACAAAGATCGCATGAGCGACAAATGCTCATCACAAATCACTCCACTATAAATGCGCTAAATCCGCTATAGAATCGATGCACCCCGGTGTTAAGAAAGAGAGACGCAGTGAGCCATCTTCTCATTCAGCCTCTTTGGTAGAAAGAGAGGAGGAAAACAAACACGCATGCACATGTCGGTTTATCGAGGCCGGCAAACTTACCGAGGACGTTTTTATTAATCGTTCAGTTAATTGATTTATTGATTATCGTGACAGGCCTCAGGCAAGCATCTATTTTTAAACCGCTGGTGAATAAACATTTTTCTGGTATTTGCTAAACACCACCTTGGTCCTAACTGGAAATCAATAACAGCTCCTTCCTGCACAGCGTGGATTAATGTGATCATGTCCTTTTTCAAGGCAGAGAAACTTCCACATCAAAAAGGGGAAACTTGTATAAATTCTATAATAGATAGTACCGTTGATGTTTTTTTTGCAACAGTGACACCCCCTCTTTTCCTTTTTTTAATATTTATTTATTTTACCTATTTTTTTTATGCTTATGTTTGTGATGTGTGTATGTGTATGTATATATGGCTATATTTATTGTATTTTTATTTTTATTTTTTCAATATATTGTTTGTTTAATATTTGTGTTTGTTATTTGTTCTTAAAAAATGCAAATAAATGTCCAAAGGTGTAAAAAAAATATTTAATGCTGCTTTGATATGCAAGTGCCTTACTCCTTTTGCATGCACATCAATAAAATGTGAAACAGAAACATTTATCTGGTCTTGCTGAGAAGGAAACAAAAACTCCATGCATATCAGAATTAGAGCTGAAACGATTCCTCGAATGCTCGCGAGTACTCGATTACAAAATATCCTCGAATTAAATTTTGTGCCTCGAAGCCTCGTTTAATATATAATTATACATATAAATATATATCTGGACTACTATACAGTGCACGGTGTTTGACACGGACGGTCATTTCTGTGGCACACCGCGCCTGCTACCTCCGCTGCTGCGCAGCTTGTAAAATCATGAAGGAAGAGAAAAGAGAGGGACAGAAAGGAGAGAGTCCACAGAACAAATGGCAGAGAGTGTCCCCAGTGTGTGGTCACTACAAGAAGGGACGAAAAGAAAACACAGTGCAGTGTGTCTGATGTCAAACTGAGCATGATAGCACGTTGTTAGGGCCGCAACTATTACTATTACAGCATTTTAAATATGCTCATCACAGACATGTGTCCTCTTTCCATGGTGGAGGACAAAGGATTTAAGAACATGATCAAGGATTTCAATCCAAACTACACAATGCCCTCCAGAACACACTTCACAAATATAATTGCAGAATTATATTACTGCTTTGTAAACCAGTATTGTCTTGGCTTTGTTTTAAGCCAGTACTGGTTTAAACTCAAGTTGTTAAAATAAAAACCCTTTTCTGAGGAATAAACGGCATTTGGTTGCTCATTTTGAAAGCTTTAACATGTTGCATTGTATACAATTGATTTATTTGTTTAAAAAAAAAAGTATATTTTGTTAGAGTACTCAAGTACTCGAAGAAATAATCGACAGAGTACTCGATTCCTAAAACACTCGATAGTTGCAGCTCTAATCAGAATCAAATTTTTTTAAAACATTGTTCTACCTTTTTACACTGTGGGCTGGGATAAAGACCTCTGATAACACCACATTAAACTCATATCATCCTGACCTGTGCAGCTAGAAAAATCCTCCTCATTGCCCAAAATGCTTGTGACAAGCAAAACCAAACTCAGTCATAAAGTCGTGTGGAGAGCTGTGAGAGACACTATTAACAAGCCTAAATGAGTAAATGTTAAGGGTGATATCATGATGTGTTCAATGACAGCTCAGATAAATGAAGGTTAGTTGGATGAGTGAAATGTTTTTAGGATTTGTTCAAATAAAATTCAAGAAAAAAAAAACTGTTTCTGCCTAGAAAATGAATAATTCGTTTTTGGAGGTCAAATTTGACTGATTTTTTGGTTTTATAAGAAATGATACAATAGATGTTCACTCGGGATAGAAGCACTTGGAAAGGTTGTGTTATTAGATTTTTTCAAGCCATTATTTATCAGTAAAAGACAAAGACTCTCCAACTGTCAGGATCATCTAAATTGAAAAAGTGTTACCAAAAAATTATATACTGAACTGTGTGTTTTTACATCCTTGCTATGTGCTTTAATAACCGGTGCTTTTGTGTGTGTTTATTGTAGGTGGTCTGTTCCCATGATGATGTCCATCACACACAGAGGAACTGGAGTGGGGCTCAGTGGAGGTAACAGAACTCAAAAGTTTATTGTCTCATTATCATTTTGACCCTTTAAGGCAACAATAAGTAACTTTTCCACCTCATGATCATCATTTAAGCCTTGTAAGGCTTCGTGGCATTGGCCCCAACAGAAGACAGATATCAGAAAAGTTGACACAGAAGCTGGAGCTTTGCTTTGCTGCGGATAGTGCCACTCATGATTCAATGAAGTTTGGGTGAAAACAAGCCACAGAAACAACACAGGGTGATTGATACTTTTCTACTTTTGAGCCTCTTCGTTTTGGCATTGCTTCAGTGCATCCCTGCCTACATACTAGGGCTGAGAAATTCATTGTTTTTGGATCAAAATTGCAAGTTCAGACAACGCAATCCTGTGATCGCCAAAGCTGCAATTTTTCACAGCGCTCCTGACTGACCCAGAATCTGTTGTTCCAACTACTTTACACAGATTAATGGCTCACAAATGAAAAACTTACTCACAATTGTGCTGTAAGCAGGTCAAAAACATAAAGCCTCTGTTTAGGAGTAGAAGTTGGAGTGTCTCTTAGATAATGAAAACAGATTATTTATCATCAATATTAGATGATGAATAATGTGTTATGAGCTTTTGATCATTGATTTCTTTACTGTTGTCTTTACTACACATGGTGAATTCTGCACTGAGGCTTGATTTGAAGGAAATTGTGAATCAAATTTAAATTGCAACATCTGGTTTAACCTCCTTCACAACAAAAGTAGTGTGTATTTATTAAATAGCTTTATCAATGAGAACATGGCTTATGTCTTCACAAAATAAACAATCAGCCAAATGTTTACCCTGAAATTTATTTGCTCTTCTGTTTGTCCTTTTAGTTTATAAAACTGTGTATCAGGTTCTTCAAGTGTAAATGTTCACCTCGGCAGGGAGGCTCTGCATGATGAGAGCTGCAGACTGCAGAGGCTCAGATAAAAGCCAGACATCCTGAACTAATTTTTCATTGTCACACTCTTATTTTGTTAAGTTTGACCGCATAAGCTCACAATTTACACTCCTTTACCAATGTGTAATGTGGGTTTCTTCTGTCCTTGGTTCCCATAGCAGTTTCCTCCATTCCTCAATCAGACCTGAAAAGATTGCCCATTATCTGGCTTGGTAGTATTTTTTTCCTCTTGTGAAGCATGTTGCTGGCAGAAGGACATGCTGACTAAGCCATGTAGTGAAAAAGTACTGAAACAAAGTGGCTTACATGTTGAACATGTTTTTGAATATAATGTGCTATCACCCTGTGTGGCTTGGTTTTCACCGAAAGTCATTTAAACTACCGAGTTGTTGCCACCATCTGCAGCAGTATATAGCCCTAGTTTCCATGCTACTTCTCCCTGTGGCTAATCTTTAGGCCACTTACCCCATACAACCCCATTTGATACACTTACCTGAGGCTATGAGGTGGAAGATCTGTTGTTTGTCACCTCCTGCTTAATCTAACAGCATCAAAAGCAGCCAACCAGCTTCATTTCACTAATGACTGGTCTGTAAACTCACTACAAAGCTACGCACGCTTCTTGCAACAGGAACTCTGCCTGCTGCCAGATTATGTGGCCCAGAAACCAGCCAACTGGGGCTGTTTTGGCTGTGGTATCCAGTTTTTAGCCAGTTTACTTATTAAAAAAAATAATTTTGGAGGCTTGTTGCAGCTGATTATTTGACCGAATAACCCTCTCGTTTTTGTTATAAAATTGATATCAAATATGGGGGTACTAAGCTTGTTTGATGTGATCAATTTGAGATTGAGCTACCTCTAACAGAACTGCTAAAAGAGCCAGCAGTCCAGGATATGATATCAACCAGAAGCTGCTCAAATATGGCCGTGAACGAAATCACTTTGTTGAAAGTTAATTAACTATTTAACTTCCAAAACATCATTTTAAGGTAGAAATTGACCTGTTGTTGCCCATGAAAAAGAGAAACATCTGCGAGCCGTCCTTGTTATTATTCTGCCGTTGAGGTGAAGCTTTTCTGCTTCCACTGTCAGCATTTGACTGACCCTGAAAAATCTCTTCAGGGCATTTTAATCCGCGGCTATTGATTGCTGCTAAGAGCATTTACTGGCATTACAAAACCGAAGTTGTTCAATACAATTTCCCCCCCTTGCATGGGAAAATCAACTCTAACACTGGACCGCTAACAGCTTGGACTCATTTACCTCACGTTACACCGTGCATCAGCTCTGCCGACCTTGATGTACCGTGCTGTAAAAGCGGGGGCCATCTTTGTTTGTGTGGTAATGAGTTCATTAAAGGTCGGCGCCCTTATCCGCCAGCTTAAATACAGTAACACGTCATGTTTCCTCTTTTTTTCCAAACATCACATTTAATTCATCACACTGTCTGAAAATCACACTTGGCTGCTAAACTGAAATTGACACCTGCAGCGTGTTAATCCACACTACATTCATTAATCAAACTTTCATTAAAATGTTTAGATATCCTGCTGATTTTTTTCATTGTGCTTCTGTATATATAATTAAAAATCAGATGTAATCAAATCCGTGGTTTAAATGCCTTCCATTTCCATTTGTAATAATTATTATTTCTGGTTCGTTTTTGTTCAGCTTTGCCTTTTGTTTTTGCATCGATCCACTCTTTCTGTGCATTTCCTCAAGGAAATAAAGTTGGGCTCTCTCTTCCATTCGGCCTTTTAATCATCCAGACGGAACAGAAATAGAAGCCAGACAGGACCATTGAATGCAGCTCATTGTGAAAGGCAGACCAGTGACTGGCCCGCTTGATAGAGACCCATTATTTTGCTTTGTTTATCAGACAGCAGGGAAAAAGTCCTCTTATAAGTGAGCCACTCAGATGCTTAAAAACAACTGCCCAGTGGAAGTATGCTGACTAATCCAAGAAGACTAATGGCAGCAGCATGTTGGTTGTTGAAATGTTTGTAGTTATGACCTGTTTGTGTTTCAGCTCTCTCTGCTCTCATCACCTCTGTCTGTGTTTAGCTATCTCAGCGTTTGCTTTGGCGGCTCTGGTATTACCAGGGAGTTACCCGCACTACCTGGACTTGATTCACTCCCTGTCCATCGGCCCCTATCTCATTGGATTGGCCAAGTTCGGCATTGCCTTCCCTGTATCCTACCACACCTATAACGGCATCCGCCACTTGGTAAGACTCACGATTTTGTTTTTGAAAAGCTGAAAATTTTGTTTCCATGAATCAAAATAGTTTTCCTTCATTTTGTGGTTTGTCGCTTTGTGCGTGTTTGCTGTTGTGCTTGCACTTTTGCCTCGTAATTGAAGCAGGGGGGTGTACCACATAGCAAGTCTAACATACCTTTAGTTCAGGGATGTCCTGACCAGAAACTAAAGGAAGTTTGTCCCACATTATAACTTGAAACTTGTGTATAAACTAGGGATGTAACGGTTACCAGTAAAATGGTAAACCGTGATAAAATTTCCCACGATAACCGTTACCGTGTCCAATTAAAATTACCGTTATATCGTGCTTGATCACCACTCTTCCTCAGTAACGCACGGTGATGCTGCTCTTTGCCTGGAAAAGCCGAAACTATGTATCTCTCCTCGATTGAGGAGCCTCACGCTAGGTGCACATGTGCAGTTTGCATTGTTTGGCCTCTGAGTTTGACACATTTATTGACAAAAAAGACAAAAGAACTGTTATGAATATAATAATAAAGGGGTTAAAATGATTTCAATTCTGTGTAAAAGTACTTTTAGAACATTTTGAGCACACTGCTACAATACCGCAATAATAATGATAACCGTGATAATTTTGGTTACAATAACCGTGATACAAAATTTCCATATGGTTACATCCCTAGTATAAACTATTCTGAAAGACGAGGGGTGCATGATATTGAATGGGGAGTAACTTAACCCACATTAGGGCTATCACTTTATATTCAATATTCGAATAACCGATGGAATATGGGGTTGAATATCCGTAACTTAATTGTAAATAAATATTCAAATGTAAAATATTGAGTGTGGCAGCACATCAGGGCGCCTGGAGCAGTGGACTGTTCCGTCCTACAGAGGGCGCTGTGAGCGCAGCTTGACCGTCAGACACATCTGCTGCTCTCTTGACCTCAGTAAACAAAGAGTTTCCACTCTGAGCGGACATTAACAGCTCCAAATCATCCGAGGAGAGCTGTGTGGGAGTAGTTTTGGTCTGCACCTTAGATGGCAAACTTAAAAATCAAAGACCAGGCTGTGTGTTCTGTGAAATACAGTTTAGTTACTCGTCCTCCACATCAAATGTGCGCGCTCAGCCGTCGGCTTTTTAGCTTTTCATCCAAGCTATATGGCCGAGTGCAGCGGAGCTTCGTCAAGAGTTTAAAGGAGACATATCATGCTGATGCATGATTTAATACTTACATATAATATAATAAATTTGAAAACAAGACCTTACACCCCCTTAATTTTCAAAAAATGAGATATTGTATTTTTTCTGATATCCTAGAATGAGATTCGATGCCTCTGAAAATAGGTCATTGCGAGATGTCCGCGAGATTTAAATCGTTGTGACAACACGAGGTACCTTTCTTTTTATTGGAGTAATCTGATAAAACACTTCCTCCTCTGTGATGTCCGTTAGCCACAAAACCGTCACCGAGGAACACATCCATCCAGCAGCAGTATATAGATCCCTGGCTCACACTCACTCATTACCAGCTCTGGCCTGTAGGGGGACTCAATACGCGGTCGCTGCTTTGAGCCTGCCGGAAAATACAGTAGAAGAAGAAGGACAGGCTGCCTCAACCCTGATAGAACTGACCAATCAGAGCACAAAGGGCTGTGACGTTGCGAGGTAACTGTAGGTCATCCTCAGATCCGATTGTTTCAACGAGAGCTTGTTAATGGCCTAAAATGAGGATTTTGAGAACGCTATTGTGGGGCAATGAAGGAACTAAATGACTTGTACTGAGGGCAGAAATGCTTTACAGGCATCCTAGTCTGGCATAGTGAAAAGGAGAAACAAGCATGATATGTCTCCTTTAACCCCGTGTGACTGTGTTTTATTCGGGTAAGAGAGTCTCTGTCCCTTACACCGGGTGGGGGGTGGGGGGGTAGTAGGGGGGGTAATCGAATATCTTTGATTATTTGGGTGCATGTCCAAAAAACGTTCAACTTTGATTTTTTGGGAAGTGACAGCCTTAACCCACATTAACTCTTTCACTGGCATTGTAACCGTGTGGTTGACTTTTGCCACATTACCACTGTTTTTCAATTTTTGAAAGCCTATTTTTGTCTATCATTCTTTATTCACCTCTATTTGTATCCAAAGGGTGGTGCTGCTGAAAGATATATCATTATATATAAGATATATCTTTATTGTATCTATATAGAGATAAGATCATTCAAGATATTGATATCGAAATTGCAACGATATAAACGTAATAGATTTCTTAGAAATAAAACTGCACTTTCCACATTCTTTTGTATTGTGATGTTTTAATTTTTCTGAAAAATGCTTGGTTTTCACCGAACCCGTAGTCATATTGTATCGATATTGAGGTATCTGGCATGAATATCGATATGAAACTTCATCCATATCGTTCAGCCCTATACTGTACATGAATATAATAGTTTGAAAACTCAGAAAATCAGAATCATTGCTCCTCAGAAATCCTCAACAATCATAATTTAGTTGATGGAAATAAATATCTATGGTTTCCGGACAACTGGACAACTGGGTCAGCCGCTAAATATATACATTTTTTTAAAAAATACAAAATTGGTGCAGAAATAAAAGAAGTCTATTCATGCCCTGGATTACCCTTAACAGGCAAGCCAACCAGCTGGTTGACCAACATTCTGCTTCCCAGTTGCGTAACTGAAACCTGAAATGTTGCTCAATGAAGAGGAAGGAAAACAATTCAAATTATTTTCTGCAAATGTCTTTCTTAGTTTTAAAGTGAAAGGGTTAAAAGACTTTGAGTTACCGTCATCATGAACTTATTGTGGTCCAGTCATCCTGAGATTTTTCTTCTGTGTGGCCCTTTGTTAAAAAACATTTTTATATCTCTGCTTTAGGTAAACAGCTCAACAAATCTCTAAGCCTTTGTTGGAGACGTCTCCCATCACAACACTGGGTGTGAACTTTGTCTGTTGACTCAGGCTCTCGCTTTCAGGCTGTGCCGCTCACATAAAAAGGGGGCCTTTAGTCTGCCATTAAAGGCTGCTTCTCCTCAAAAAGGAAACCATTGTCTGGCTCCTCTGCCGTCTGGTTCTGTCAGATTCAAATAATGGTGGAAAAATGGAGACAAATATAGAGCTGCAAAGCTTTCTTTCTGGACACATTGCACAGTGAAATCAAAAACATCTCACCTCGGAGTTCAAAACATGAAGTGTTTCACAGCAGCTTGTGTTCAGGTCACAGACGCAATGTATCATCACACAGTTTAGACATGCACAATCATTGTTTAACAGGTCAGCCAATCAAATGCATTTAAGCATGGTTAAGACCGCCAACTGAAGTTCAAACTGAGCGTTAGAATGGAGAAGAAAGGTGATTAAGGGGCCGTTTACATGGCGCCGAAAACGCTCAAATCCGATACGTTTTCATTGCGTTTTGGCCTTCCGTTTAGATGGAGCGCATTGTGGTTTTACTGAAAACGGAAACTTTTGAAAACGTGCTCCAGCGTGGAAAGGTTTGAATCCGCTCTCATGCAGCTCCGTGTAAACCCGCATCAGAGCGTTTCAGGGTGAAACGCTGACGTCCCCGCATGCGCAGTACTCTTTCACATGAAGGCTGCGCGCGCATACCAGGAACAACAACAGCTTCAGTGGTCCGCCGAGTAACGTGTGAGCGTCTTACCGTGCTCGGTTTGTTATCCAGACAAAACTATCGAGACAGATTTGTTGTCTGAACTGATTTGTTGTCCAGAAAAGAAACTCCTGCGTCTCTGTGTGTGTATTCGCCATTGTTGTTTGTGAAAGGTTTTCTTCTTCGTTCGTGTATTGTAGCAGCGCTGTCTCTCTGCAGACCTACATCGCCATCTACTGAACCGGGGATTCACAGGGGATTAACTCGTCTCCAGCATTGTCATCTGAACGCAGAAGAATTTGAAAACGCGAAGGAAGAATCTTTGCGTCTTTAAGTCAGGAGTTTCCATGTAAACGGCCCCTTAACGGGCTAGTTCTACTTTTTTGTAGTGGGGTTGGCACCATGAAACCTCATATTTAATCCATTTTTAGGTTGAAGCTACTCAAAGAAGCTATGTTGGCTTGACAGTATGCTACAGGAAGATTCTTTATAGTGTTTAAGTTTTCCTCCTGAAAGCCCCAGTGTTTAGAATAGGGCTGAATGATACGGAAAAAATGTCTTATCTTTATATTCATACCATATATCTCGATATGGATATGATATGACTATGGGTTCAGTGAAAACCAAGCGCTGTATTTTTGTTGTGACTTCCAGAGCTGTACATGCAGGGCGTGTGTGGGGGAAATCTGTATCGTTTATATTGTTGCTGTTTCGATATTAATATCCTGAATGTTCACATCTTGATATAGATATGATCACGACATATCTTTCAGCCCTAGTTTAGAACTAGTTTATAGAAAAGTAGCTTATAATATATTTAGTGAATATATTATAAAGCCCATTGGTGCCTGAGTAGATGGTAAATATTGGGAATCTTGTAAATATAAATAAATTAAAAACACTTTGGTGCAGTATAAAGTAATAAAAGAGGTCTGATCAAATAGGTTTATACTTTTTCCTACTCCTTTTTGAGTATGTAAACTTGCTGCACGAGTACAATATTATCATAATGTGAATTTAAGAACGACCTGCAGAGGTCAGAGCCTCACGGAGGTCTTTCTCAACAGTCCAGCCAGGCTGCTCCCCTCTGATGCTGCTGTGGGGGAGTTTGTGGTTCTTCCCTGCCTCCATCATGGAGACTTTTTTTCTGCAGACAGGATCCTCGGCATTCTTGTAAAATCAAAAATACGACCAGACTGCAGGCAGGTTATTCTTACTCATATTTACTTGTGCCTTGAGACTGAAGCAACCTTACTTAAAAAAAAAAAAAAAAAACAACCTATAAATGACTTTGAATGTGGAATATTTGTGTCAGACAAACTGGTCCGTGTATTTTAGAAACTCGCTGATCCTCTGGGATTTTACTGACACTGAAAAATTAGACTTCTAGCTGTTACATCCCCCTGCTCTACATTCTTCTTGAAAGTTGAGTTTATTTTGTAAAATAAATATTATACATATGAAGAAATTTGAAACATTTGACTGTAGTACAAGATATTAAAAGGGGTAGGATCGAAAAAGTTCGTACTTCTTTCTAACCCTTTTTGAGCATGTGAACTTGGTGCACAAGCATGACATCATCAGTTTACCCTCTTTGTTTTTTGTGTTTGTGTTGGTATGTGCACGTTTTCTTTTATGGTGACATGCCATGTTTGTTTTTTATGTTCAAAATGAAGCTTTAAATTCATTTTTATTCAAGTGATTATTGTAAGACTTTCATGTCCATGTTGGATCTAATTCTCTCCCCTTTTCTCTCCTCTCTGTTTGCTTTTAAATAATTTTTCAAACCAGTGGTGGGACATGGGCAAAGGCTTCAAAATCCCCGAGGTCTACCGCACCGGCTACACAGTTATCGGCCTGTCCATCCTCACCTCCATAGCCGTGGCGTGCCTCTGAGCACAGCGTGAGGACGAATGAGCAGAGAAGAAAGGAGAGGGATGAAGGGAATGTGGACTGGATGCACTGTGGGTGGTTTTGTGTATATGTTCTGTTGTGGCCTTCTGCGGGCCTCGTTTCATCAAAATATTAAATAAAAGATTCTATTACCATGTACGCCGAGATGGTGTTGTGATGTTTTGTCCCTTGAAATTAATTAAAGTGTGGAAAGCTTTGAGGTCATCAAATCAGCAAGAGTGCAAAGTGCATGCTAATGTGACCCACTTTATTTAACACTTGTTCTCGGTGAGAGCAACATCCAGCGGCCAATTTTAGACGTGGCCTACATGTTCTGTCCTTATGTAATTTGTCTACTGTGACGTCAGCTTCATTAATCACTTCTTCTCCCCTTTAGTGCTCATTCACCAGCAGCCCGACCTGCGCGCCCGTGGGTCGCCCCTGTGCACCGTCAAGTGTGTTTGTGTCTGGAGTGTTTACTGTAGACTGTCATTCATATTTTACCCACTCCAGGGCCGCGGCTGCTGCTCACATGCATTTTTTAGCACAGGGAAAGCGAGCGGTGAAATGCGGGGAGGCAGCAGCCCGGTGGTGGAAGCTGTGGATGTGAACAGGCTCCTCACCGGCAGCCTGCCTGAGGCTTCACCTCCCACTGAGACACAGAGGAGCTACACGCTGCACCTGAACGGCTTTTGTCCTGCAGTGTGAGTAAAAAGCACGCGGTGATGTAATGTCAGATCCAGCTCCACTTTGGTAGGGTACAGAAACAAGTGCACACAGGGGGAGAAAAGAAAGAGAACATGGGTAAACGTTCTGGGTAGGGGGCCTTCACGCATGCGACTGCACCACCTGGTTTGGAGACGTCTGTTCAGATCAGCTGAAGTGGCACTGAGGAACAGCATCACAACTTGGACACGCTAGCTCCAGCAGAATTGGATTAGTGATTTGTGACCCTCAGCTCGGAGGGAAAGTACTTGTCAAAATGCATTTCTGTACTCTTGGGTGTTGATGGAATTTATTTGAGAGCACATGTGATCAAACTTATTGCTTATAAAGGCCACAGCAAACAATCCACAATAACTGTCGCTGCTGATAAAACTCTAAAGGTAATTTAACGCTTGTGTTTGTGTTGAATTCTTCTCAGTGCCTCACCAACACTGTAAGATGTTTTTATCTGTGTCTGTCAAAGTTATTCCTTCAGATTTTTCGCCATTTTCATTAGCAGTGTACACACCGTGGATGTAGGCACAGGGGAGTCCTCCTGCAGGAGTCAGTCACCACCTCCTTCATCTTTAAAGGTTTAAAGCCATTTAGGCATAAAATCAATATCAGTGAACCAACTGTAGTGCAGCTTGACTAGTACTCAAATTTGGAGCACATGTACTTAATTTTGGTCAACTAGTGCACGAGTAGACATTACATCTAGTGTCACTAGAATTACTAGTTTTGGGTCTGCTAGTACTACTTACAGTCATAAAAATATTCACAAGTACCTAGTTAGCCTTAAATGCTAATAAGGGGGCAGGAAAAGCAAATCCAGACCTCCCATTGGCTTTGAAAATGTTACAACCAATCAGGGAGCTGGATTTGGTTAAAATCCCACCCACTTCTGTTGCATTATCTCTGCTAGAATTATTTTTTTTAACAGTTGACTAAAAACAGTCTGCTATTGATACAAGATATTTAAAGTTAATTTGTAGTACTAGTAAACATTTCATTTCACTTGCAAAGGTTTTGGCGCAAGAGTGCACAAGTAGACCTTACTAGTGAAACAACATTGCACACTAGTTGACAACTTTATGTTACTAGTTCAACTAGTGAAGCTTTGAGTTTTTCCTAATAACATTTTAGGTCTTCTAGTAGCCTACTGCTAGTCATACAAATGTCTACTCAGAAAATTTTGCTTTTATAGCAAGGTCTACTCTAACCTTTACTTTACTTTTTACTTGTAGACTGGTTTTAGCTTATTCGTGGTACCAGTAAAACCAAAAAATTCACTGGTAGTTGTAGCAGACCAAAAGCAAATGAAGTAGGAGGGATTAAGGGCGTTTTCGCATTAGGTCCACTTGTTTTGAACCGTGCTGCGGCGTGGTTCGCCATGGGTCCGCCCTCCTCCCCCTCCCCCGCTGGCTTGCATTCACATTTGTTACATCGAACCATGCCCGGGCCTACTTGTGTTTTACTCAGTTTGAAACAGCAGGGGGCGATATGCACGTAACTGGTTACCAAACCTGCTACAGGTGGAGAACAAAGAGGCTACCATGGTAACCATTTCCTACACCAGACAACCAATGTTTACATTTCGCTCTCTTCTACATTTTCCTTCAAATGTGTTTTTTTATCATGTTTGAGACGGCATCAGCGACCTTTTGGACCCTCGTAAATCATCGTAATCCTCAACCAGAATAAACAAATCAACAAATTGAGTAAGCAAAAGATTGAACCGCAGGATTAACAGGAAGTAATGCATCAAAAGTAGATCGGTTCGGACCACTTTGTTTCACACTAGTGAAACCGCACCAAATGTAGGGAGATGGAGCGGATCGAGACCACCCCTTCATGGAGGTCTCAGACCAGCTGATTTGGTGCGCACCAAAGTGCGGTGGTTGCATTCACATTGACACTAACGTACCAAAACCTGGGCCAAAACTTCTTTGGTGCACACTAAGTGTGGTTGGTGTGAAAACGCCCTTAGTCTACTAGTAGCCGACTGATAGTCAAACAAAATGTCTACTAGTAGAAAATTTCCCTTTTATAGCAACATCTACTCTAACCTTTACTAGGACATATTTTTTACTAGAAGATTCAAAATATCTTACTGGTCGACTGGTTTTAGTTTACTAGTTGTACTAGTCAAACCAAAAGATTCCCTCATAGTTGTAGCAGACCTAATGCAAATAAAGTAGGAGGGACTATCACCAAAACCAGCATCCTGATTGGCTGTTATATTTTTGAAAGCCAATTGGAAGCCTGAATTTGCCTTTCCTGCCTCCTTATTGGCATGTAAGGCTGATTAGTACTACTAGTGAACATGTTACTTTCAACAGTAGTGACACTTATTGCTTTCTATTTGCACACTAGTTGACCATAATTAAAACATGTGCTCCAAATCTGAGTATTAGTAGAGCGAAACTATGGTTATATCACCGATATCAGTTTTATGCTTAAACAGTTTTCCATGATGGTTCAGCAGACACTGTCCCCAAGTCCACGATGACCTGCCTGTCCTGCTGCTCATTCCCCTTGGACACAAACCCCACAGTTGTCTCGTCATCGGAGAACTTCTGCAGGTAAAAGCTCCCAGAGTTCACCCAAACAATGCCAGTTCATTAGGTACACCTGATGAAAAATGAAACATGAATTAAAGTAATCAGTCAGGCTTTCCATCCATTTAAATACAGTTCCAGTTAGTTTGATCAAAGGGGAGAAATAATCCACCGAAATAAACATTTCCAAACTTTTCTGAGCAGTCTTTATACATTCATAAATCTAAAGTTTAACAGTAAAATCCCACCTTTTTGCTAAATCATTTTTAAAAGTCTTGTTCAATGTTTCCGTCTTTGGCCATCTGACTAAGGGAATAGTATCTATGTCAAAGTTTCTCAACCCTTATTTAGAATTGACTGAAAAGTACTGAATATTTGGAGTAAACTATTTTGTAGAGTGTGATAAATAAACAGGATGTATGTTTGAAGTAAGGATATTAATTTTGCCGGTGTGCTGATATTTATTGTCAAGAACAGAAAAACCTCGACTAAACTAAAATTGATCCCCTCGTGGTTCAGTCTGTTTGTGCCAGATAAAAATGTGAAGTATGAAAATTGTTATTACTTTCTTTAATAAATGATACCTTTTGATTAACAAAACTGACAATGAAGTAATGAGGTAAACAACCACATTTGTTTATTTTGCCACTTTTACAGCCAAGAGCTCGGCTATTTCTGCTTATATCTGCCAATACCAAGAATCAGCTTCTGAAGCAATTATCTGCGGATAACGATACCTCTCTGATAACACTGTGAAATCATAGTGTTATACTATAGTACATTAAGTCAGTAGCCACTTCATTAGGTACACCCTGCCAGTACAAGATTGAGCTCCTTCATGGTGTAGATTCAACAAGGTGCTGGAAACATCCCTCAGAGTTTAAACCATGTTGACATGATATGAACCTCCAGTTCCACTACATCCCAAAGGTGCTCTGCTGGCTTGAGATCGAGTGACTGTGGAAGCCACTGGAGTACAGAGAGCTCACTGAAACTAGTTTTAAAAAAGATTTGAGATTATTTCATGGAGCGCAACAGGACATGGGTCACATTGAAATGATCTTGACTGTCTTACTCTCTATCTATGATATAACAAGAAGTAACACAATCAATATTAATATATTTAGACCATAACACCATAAGCACATGTTAATCTGTGTTGCTACAGACAGAATTCAAGCCAGTTCCAGCTACTTCTTAAGTAACAGAGCATTTTGCTACTGTCAGGCACAAACCTCTTCTTGACACTTTTTATGATTTTTTTTTCTTTTTTTTCCATTAAGCAGTGTTGCGCGTCACCTGTCATACTGGGGAATGTGTTATAGAAACTTTTAAACAGAAGTACGAAAACAATTGTAATGCAGTGTTAAAGGGACAGTTCAGTTTTTTAAAAGTGGGGTTGTATGAGCTCCATATGGCCACTAAGTACAACCCCAAAACCAGTGAAGTTGGCACGTTGTGTAAATCTTAAATAAAAACAGAATACAATGATTTGCAAATCCTTTTCAACTTATATTCAGTTAAATACACAGTAAAGACAAGATATTTAATGTTCGAACTAAGAAACTTTATTTTCTTTTGCAAATAATCATCAACTTAGAATTTAATGGCAGCAACACGTTGCAAAAAAGTTGGCACAGGGGCATTTTTACCACTGTGTTACATCACCTTTCCTTTTAACAACACTCAGTAAACCTTTGGGAACTGAGGAGACCAATTTGTGAAGCTTTTGGGGTGGAATTCTTTGCCTTTCTTGCTTGATGTACAGCTTAAGTTGTTCAACAGTCCGGGGTCTCCAGGTTGTATCTTGCACTTCATAATGCACCACACATTTTCAATGGGGGACAGGTCTGGACTACAGACAGGCCAGTCTAGTACCCGCTCTCTTTTACTACGAAGCCACGCTGTTGTAACACGTGCAGAATGTGGCTTGGCATTGTCTTGCTGAAATAAGCAGGGGCGTCCATGAAAAAGACGTTGCTTGGATGGCAACATATGTTGCTCCAAAACCTGTATGTACCTTTCAGCATTAATGGTGCCTTCACAGATGTGTCAGTTACCCATGCCTTGGGCACTAACACACCCCCATACCATCACAGATGCTGGCTTTTGAACTTTGCGCCTATAACAGTCCGGATGGTTCTTTTCCTCTTTGGTCCGGAGGACACGACGACCACAGTTTCCAAAAACAATTGGAAATGTGGACTGGTCAGACCACAGAACACTTTTCCACTTTGCATCAGTCCATCTTAGATGAGCTCGGGCCCAGCAAAGCCAGTGGTGTTTCTGGGTGTTGTTAATAAATGGCTTTGGCTTTGCATAGTAGAGTTTTAACTTGCACTTACAGAGGTAGACGAACTGTAGTTACTGACAGTGGTTTTCTGAAGTGTGCCTGAGCCCATGTGGTGATATCCTTTACACATTGATGCCGGTTTTTGATGCAATACCGCCTGAGGGGTCGAAGGTCACGGGCATTCAATGTTGGTTGAGGGCCTTGCCGCTAACGTGCAGTAATTTCTCCAGATTCTCTGAACCTTTTGATGATATTACGGACCGTAGATGATGAAATCCCTAAATTCTTTGCAATAGCTCGTTGTGAAATGTTGTTCTGAAACTCTCAATCTGCTCACACATTTGTTCACAAAGTGGTGACCCTCGCATCATCCTTGTTTGTGAATGACTGAGCATTTCAGTGAAGCTGCTTTTATACCCAATCATGACACCCACCTGTTCCCAATTAGCCTGTTCACCTGTGGGATGTTCCAAATAAGTGTTTGATGAGCATTCCTCAACTTTCTCAGTCTTTTTTGCCACTTGTGCCAGCTTTTTTGAAACATGTTGCAGGCGTCAAATTCCAAATGAGCTAATATTTGCAAAAAAAAAAAAAAAAAATTCTCAGTTCAAACATTAAATATCTTGTCTTTGCAGTGTATTCAATTGAATATAGGTTGAAAAGGATTTGCAAATCATTGTATTCTGTTTTTATTTACGATTTACACAACGTGCCAACTTCACTGGTTTTGGGGTTGTACATTAGATACAGTAGAAAGTTCTCTCCTCTCCATCAGTAAGCCACAGACTGTAAGAATCAATGACGAAAAAAGACGCTAACAGGGAAGTACCGTACAAAATTCAAAGGCTATATTCTACGCCTACAAGAACTCAAATCAAAATGTAATACTACAGTTTAAGAGTATACTACATACTACGGACCTAAGCCAACTCACGTCATGTGTCCCTCCGCTAAATCACTCCGTTGTAGTGCGGTCTGGATAAACTTTATATTTCCGAAAGGCTAATGCACTTAAAAACACTCATATGTAGTATACTCTTAAACTGTAGTATTACATTTTGATTTGAGTTCTTGTAGGCGTAGAATATAGCCTTTGAATTTGGTATGGTACTTCCCTGTTAGCGCCTATTTTTTTGTCATCGACTCTTACAGTCTGTGTCTTACTGAGGGAGGGGAAAGAACTTTCTACTGTATCTAATGTACTTAGTGGCCACATGGAGCTCATACAACCCCACTTCAAAAAAACTGAACTGTCCCTTTAAGTAATTCATTAGTGGAGCAATTTTTATGTCTTGGAAGCAATTTCAGTGATTAGAGGTTTGTGCCCAACAGCAGCGATTTACTGGTTATCAAAGTAGAAGAATTATGGATGATAAATAATCAAACTGTTTGTATGAGGCAAAAAACCCACCTCATTTTCAAGAGTGTCCTCGTGTCTAAATGGTTGTAAAGATAGTTACTGTGGATGTTTAATTAATACAAGCATGGATAGAGATCAATCTAAACATCTATAACTAGAAAAGCACTCGGAGAGCGCAGACCTCCGCCAGCACCACAGTCCTCACCCATATTGTCATTTTCACCATAAATATTAGTCCTACCTTTATTTCATGTAAATATTTAGATTCCTTGACCATGAAAACATACCTTTAGCAATTGGATTCAGAATGATATCTATTCTAGTTCAGTAGTTATGGTGCGTTCCAGTTGTAGTCCAGTTGCCACTGAAGAAGGATGGTGCTTTCTCCCTAACACCACTTCTTGCATGTCTCGAAGACATCTAAGCCTGGATGGCTTTGAACTTCTTAAACTTTAACGAGAAAAAAACAGAAGTGATGGTGTTTGGTACCAGTGGCCCTTGTGAATCCCCTCCTTTAGACATGGGTCCTTTAGCTATTTATTTTAAGACAACAGTCTCAAACTTGGGTTTTAAGATGGACAGTGATTTTAAATTGGAAAAGCAAATTAACGCGGTTGTCAAGTCCAGCTTTTACCATATCAGGCAGCTGGCAAAAGTAAAACCCTTTCTTGCACAACAGCACTTTCATACAGTAATCCATGCCTTTATTACATCTCGGCTGGATTACTGTAATGCACTTTATTTTGGTGTTAGCCAGTCCTCCCTCTTACGTCTCCAGTTGGTGCAAAATGCTGCTGCTCGCCTCTTAACTGGAGCACGTAAGAGGGAGCACATTACTCCCATTCTGGCCTCCCTGCACTGGCTGCCCGTGCATTTTAGAGTTCATTTTAAGATTCTTTTATTTGTTTTTAAATCTTTACATGGTCTGGCCCCATCTTACCTCTCTGAGCTTCTTCACCCCTACACTCCTGCTCGTTGCCTCAGGTCAGCTGATCAGCTGCTCCTGGAGGTACCGAGGTCCAAAAGGAAGCTCAGAGGGGATAGAGCTTTTTCTGTGGCGACCCCCAAATTATGGAACGAGCTTCCCGTCCACATCAGACAAAGCTCCTCACTGTCCATTTTTAAAACTCGTCTTAAAACTCATTTGTATTCCTTGGCTTTTGACCCTGCTTGAGACTCGGCTCCTGTTTTGGTGTTTTATGGTTTTATGGTCTGCTTTTATTTATTGTTTCTACTGTTTTTAAATTAGTTTTTAAAAACATTGAAACAATTGTTTTAGTATTTATATCAGCTTTATTTTATACATTGTTTTGTTTTGTCTATTTGTGTACAGCACTTTGTTTCAACTGTGGTTGTTTTTAAAGTGCTTTATAAATAAAGATGAGTTGAGAGTTGAGATGAGTAGTTGGAGGTCGGAATTTCCCACTTCCAAGTAGGAAATTTTATCTGGAACGCCCCCCGAGGTCGGAATATCCTACTCGGAACTCGGGGGGACCTCTCCACCCCTGAGTTGACAATCGAAGATGGCTGCCCCCAGTGTGAACAGTTATTTAGCTCCTGTAATAATCAATTTATTTGCACTTCTGATTAGTGTGTGTCGCTCTAGATCAGCTGTATACATCGTATTGTTAGACTTATACTTACAAAAATGCTGCCATAGTGATAATCACATTCTTCATGTGAAATTTGTGAACAACAACACAAGGCGTGCTAACAACAGCTAAAAATAGCCTGGTCGATCGGCACGTTTTTTTCCGACTTCAACTGGAATGCAGATAAGTCGGGGATGACGTCACGCCCATTTCCCAGTTCCCAGTTCCGAGGTTAATGGAACGCAGCATTATTCACCGAAATCACATTTTTCGTCATGGCGGCCAGACGCTGATCCGGATTAACACCAAAATTGAATCACTTCTTCCTTTATCCATGCTGAACATTTCCTAAAAATTAAATTGAAATCCATTCATCACTATTTGAGTTATTTTGTTCACAGACAGACAAACTCTACCAAAAACACTCCTTACGGAGGTAATGAATATGATCTGGAGAGGAATGATGTTGATTAATCTCGCAGCATTTAGCTGGACTGCCTTTAAATGGGTTTAACTGGTCTACAAATATGAATTTATGCTAATTGATGTTACCCCTGTTGATGGTTGATGCAGGATAGAGCACATGCTCCATGGCAGCAGGTCATCCATAACTGTTTGTCAAGGTCAAACTAATATATGTGTGCTGTCTGCAGGAACTAACCGATCTAATTTAGATTATCTCTCTAAACTGAAAATCAAGAACTGTGATGATAACGAACTGGGCCTGAAGGAAAGGCCACATATTTGTAATTGAAGCTTTGTTTGTCCACAGCAGCAGGCCGTCCACACCAACACTGACGTGGGCAAATTTTGCTTGAACACTTGAACACGATGAAACTGCCAAACTGTCCCAAGACGCTTCATTATTGCTCCTTCAGTTTGGTCCAAGATGTCTCCATAAATTTGCACCTTTTGATCAGAAGTTTGGAGACTGATTTGGCCCTCACTCTTCTGATCATTTTCTGATGCCTTAGCAAAACTGAGCGCACTTCAGTCAGAAGCTAGCGTCACTTCTAAACTTACAGCAGCTGTGCGTGAAAACTCAACCTTTAATATTTACCACTCTGACTGTGGACCACATGGTTTATCCTCATGGGCAAAGTCTCATCATTCATACCTCATCATTTATTCACATTAATTACCCACAACAGTTCTGAAACACAAGATTCCCACATGTTCTGGAAAACCTGGAAAATGATTGACCAATTTTCCAGACATAGAAAACATATGGAAATTAGGAAAAAGTTGATTGTCCTGGGAAATTATTTATCTTCCTTCTATAGTAGTGTACAAAAATCAAACAATGAAGTAAAAATGTACTTGGTAACTACTGCACTCTTAGCCATAAAATATGAGGAGCTAAAATAATGCAAGTTCATGAATAACATATAAAAACTCAAACAATACTGGAAAAAAGAAATGATAAAAGATGGGAAAATAAAATGTAGGCTACACAACATAAAAGCTCGACTAAAAGGACAGAAGATGTTCATGTCTGAGAGAAATAAAAACATTATAGGTTCAATATGATTTGGTGGAGCTAGCTCGAGACGATGGTCATCAACCTTTAATCTTATTTTTAAAGACTACATTAACCTTGAAACATTTTCACCTTTTTGTCATGTTTTTCTTACTGAACATGCATTTTTTTTGTATGTTAAGCTGACCAGCAGGCTGCACTGGGAGTGGTAGGGCTGCCATTTGCCTCGCTCTGCTGTAAAAGGATGGACGTGCTCAGCAGTGATACTCAGGTATGGCTTTTCTGTGATACTCAGTTTGTACAAAAGAGCCCAGAAAAAATGCACAACCTGAACTGTGGCGAGGAGATGGGCTGAGTTAGTGCTTTGTGACTAAAAAAAAGGGTGTGAAACTGCATAGTAGGGCAACTATCAACTATTTTACCAATCAATCTTTATTAGTATAGCTCCAATTCATAACAAGTGTTATCTCAAGACACTTTACAATAGAGCCTAAAGCTGTTCATTTTTATGGATACACATATATGCATAGATACATATATAGGGGAGACTGGGGACAGTTGCAACAAACCTTATTTCTCCAATCAGAAACATGCTAGAGTGATGACACTCACACTGCCCATGCTCAGTTAGACCCTCTACCCACCAAGAAGAGAGAGGCCATATTGAGCATCTGGTCCTGCTTCTATCAAGTAAAGTTGTTTTGGAGGTGTGAAAGTAGCTTTTTTCATGAGCTGTTTTTTGTCATCTACTGTCCTGACCTTATGTGTGAATGAATCCAAACCTATCTAGTTTGAATCACTGTTTGTTAACTATTAAATGACATGGTGAGCATGTGTCTATGTCAATGTGGCTAGCTAGCACATGGTGTTTTGTCATGACTGGTACCATGGGGACAGTTGCAACTGTTGCAACTGTCCCCATGCTATTAGGTTAGTCATATAAGAGACCACACAGCCATATTTTTTTTAAAGATTTTTAGTTCAAAATAGGCAAAATTAATATATTTTATTCCTCATGATGAACAGAACAGGCAATCATATGGAGAAACTAATGCTAATGATAAACAGAATAATTTCCCAAATAACTTGTTAAGCAAAAATGAGCAATTAGTTATTGTTGTATGTTGTATGTGTCATATAAACTTGTCATATAGTGAATGAATCATCTAAATAGAGAAATTGTATTCTGTTTATTTTCAGTATGCCAAGAGAAAGGGAAGAGAGTCACTAACAGAGGGGCTCCCCTCAGTATTTTGGAACAAGCCTCAGATATTATTACAGATGAGGGCAAATCAGTGAGGGCAGTGGCCAAGGCCTTTGACATATGCCACACCACTTTGTTCAGGTTCCACAAGAAAAAAAAAGAATCTTGCAATTAGTGAAATTTTAATGTTTTTTTTATATGTTGCAACTGTCCCCAGGTTTGGGGTCAGTTGCAACGTCTGAATTCCTCTATTCAAATGAATATTGTGATTAATATGTTATATGTAGCCATCTTTAAATGGTATGGGCATTTAGCAGACAGATGTAGGTTTAAGATTTGGTGAGACTAGTTTAAATATTCTCTGAGTAACTGAGAGTAATGTAAAAAGTGTTGCAACTGTCCCCAGTCTCCCCTACATATAAAGATACACATATACATATATATACATCCAACACCCAACATGAATCCATATATCCAATCATGAATCCGTCCATCATGGCTCAATAAAAACTTTCTGTTAAGCAGCAGGAAATCTTGAATGTGGATCCCAGTCTCATTATGAACAGCAAATCCACACGATGCTGTGTTGGTGTGAGGGTGAAGGAAGGGAGGTAAGAGGAGACAAGTGGACTAAAGTAAGAACTAAAGTTAGTGACAGATCCATGGAACATAGACCTGTTGTCAGATTTGTTTCTTCTGAAAACAAATGTATTAGAGGTTAGCCTCTTGAGATGCTACATCTCAATTTCAGGAGGGTCCTCATGTCTGTATGATAACAGGGTTCCCGCGGGTCCTTAAAAAGTCTTACAATGTCTTAAATTAAAATCCAGGTAATTAAGGTCTTAAATTGTCTTAAATTTACCATAAATTTGCTGTAGGTATTAAATTTTCAGGCGGTGTGTTTAATGCCGATGGGAAAGCACAGCGGCCTGCTGTAAAACATCTAATAGTTTGAATTTCTTTCATTAACTTACCATGCAGTAAATATGAGATTGAGAGGTGGCCCGCAGTAAAACTTCTTCTGAACGATTATTAGAAGTTTTACGATACGTGTCATACAATGTCTGACTGCGGGACGTACCGCCATTCACGGTTGTCTAGGTGAGCGGAAAGATGCTAAGATGTAGAAGTTCAATGAAAAATGGATGGAAGACGATTTATTTAAGAGGTGGTTGGCCCCTGCTGAAAGCAACAACAACGGCATGTGTAAATTCTACAAATAGACTTTTTCTATAGGGACTATAAGACTCAAAGCTGTCGAGTTGCACATGAGAGGAGATGAACACCAGCGGTATGTGGCAGCAGCTAGCAGGGCCAGGCTAATGCCTGTGTTGCTCCCAGCCCAACGCACAGCGTCAGTGAGAAGACATACATTGTCATGTTTGATGAGAGCATGAACAAAACTAAACTAAACAAATGGACCTTCATTTGCTGCACTGCGGCACAAATGAGATGGGAACACAGTACGCCTTTTTCTGCCAAAATAAAAAAAATAAAAAGTGTGCTCTGATGGTGTTTGCAATAAAGTAAAGTATTATTACCACAGAAATTGTCATGACAATTTTGGGTCTTAAATAATATTTTTAAGTCTTTAAAATGTCTTGAAAAGCATTAAATTAGACTTAAAATGGTGCAGGAACCCTGGATAATAATTTTATCAATCAATCAAACTTTATTTGTATGGCACTTTTCGTATAGGACTTTGTAATACAAAGTGCTTTACATGGGAAAAAAGATAAAATAAGTGAAATTAAAAGCAAAAAAAAATAAGACCCCCGCACCCCCCTCCCCTAATCAACATTCAATACACACACTCACTTACTCAACACACACAAAGACATAAAAGGAACTTCTGACAGAAAGCTAAATTGAAGCTAAATTAGAGGACTTAGGAAATGCTATCTTGAATTAAAAATGAGGAAACACAGGAGCTAAAACTGAAAAAACAGAAGTGTAATCAGTGACGGTCTAACAGAAAATAAGAATTTATGGTAGTTATGAACTCATGGATGCCCAGACCACAAATGCATCCCTACCATATTTGTCTCTGTTTCTCAATTTTATACAAACTTTTTTTTACACATTTGCAGGCAAGTTGCATTTACAGAAGTGCTGATAAGCAGCACAAAGCCTCTGTAGGAGTAGAGGTTTGAGGATCCCTCAAAAAAAGAAAACAGATTATTTATCATTCATATTAGATGATGAATTATGTGTTATGTGCTTTTGATCATTGATTTTCTAAATACTGTCCGTACTGTAAACATTGTGAATATTGCACTGAAGCTTGATTTGAAGATGTGAAATAAAAATATCTGCCAGAAAAATCTCAACTGAACTGAACTAAACTGTTTCTATGGTTTCATACTCTTCCCACCCCTAATTATGGAAGACATGAAGGGGTGGTCTTCCTTCCAACAGCTTTTATTTGAACCAAAACATTGTTATTCTCACTCTGTGAGGGACTTTGAGCTGCTTGCAGTGAAATTGGAGTAGTCTGAGCAACAGATCCATCATCTGAATGTGTTTTATTGATTATGAATGACAGGAAAATTGCTCAAATTCTGCAGACTCAAGGAGGGGATTTGCTTCTAATCTACTCACACCAAACCCTGCAGAAATATTCTTCCTCTTTGAAAAGGCAAACAGAAGCTGTAATGAAAACATGGGCTGCTCACTGGAGCTCTGCCCTCATAGGCTGAACACTTTGCCTCGTTGTTTCTGTCGAATAGACAATGTGGGAAGACCAATCTTCTGGATTTGCTCTGATAACATCACTGTTATGATGTTATGAAGAGATAACCTGCGTGGAGGCAGTGGGGGATGGAAAATCCACTGCTGGGAGTGAATGGAGCAGTGACTCCGCGGCGGCAGCACCCCCTACCGGCCGGCGGAGGAACATCAGGGCGATGCGGTCCTGATGCTGAGGGAGGATGTGAGGATGCTGCACACGGCTGGGAGGGGGAGAATAAACCCGCTTTTGATCGGGAAATATGGTGTCACAGTCTCTGTGGCGCAATGGAATAGCGCGCTGGACTTCTAATCCAGAGGCTCCGGGTTCGAGTCCCGGCAGAGATGTGCTGCCAAGGGATGTGGCTTTTTGGATGAAGGATTAATATGATGGAGAGTAATTGCAGCGCTGTTCTATTGCTTTGTTAGCGCTGGTATATCTGACAGAGCTGGATGAAAGATGGATGAGTGGCTCCCAGAGTGTGTTTATGAAGCAGAGGTCCATCTCTCTGCACATCTGGGCTGCATTGTTACACAATTTCAGTCCTTTCAACTCGCAAAGGTCACCGCTTTAATATGCACATTTTTAACCGGCACAAAAGCCTGAGACCTCGCGCTCTGGTGTGGCGGCACAGCGCGAGCTTCATTACCAATCTATTATTATCCAGGATGCACGCGCATGCAGGCACAGGTCGTCATCACGCAGCAGGACGGCACAGCAGAGAGCCTCGTGCGTGTGTTTGAGAGAGGTGCGTCCTGTTGAAGTCAGCGGACGCACGCACGACCCTCACTCGCTGCCTCGCGCGCGCGGTTTCAGCACCTGGGGCTGTCCACTCATCTGAAGCTCATCAGGTGAAGCGGCTTTTCTCTTATAGCGCAGAGCATTTAAAGCTCTCTCCGTCCTCATAACGCGCGTTTAATGGCACCAGATGCTGCTGCGAGTCTGCCGTTTGGTTTTAAGACTGAGGGGAGATAAAGACTCTGCCTGGGAATGGTGTCAGCTCAAAAACTGTTGTGTGGGGACTTTGTGCTAAGTAACAGACTGTAAGTAGCTATAATATGGCTGCGCGAGAGTTTATAGATAAGTTAGGAAGATTTGAGGGGCCTGTATCAGTATTTTTAACACAATTATACAGTCACTTATAAGCCATAGATGTTTAAAAAATGTTTAAAAATCTCTTCAAAAACAGAAAATGCACCAACTGTACTTGTTTTAATTAATAAAAAATAAAATTCAGGCAGTGGTGGATTCAGAATGTCATTGATATGAGTACCTGGATGTGCCTCAGTCTATTTCTTTTTAATTAAACTATATTGTCACATAATAAAGCACCACATTTTCTTTTGCTTCTTCTAAACATACCTTTACCAACCAATCAGAGTGTTATAACTCCGTTTATCATCTCCCTTAATCTATTAAAGTGAAATTAACTTTTAAAACCATTTTGCAGAAATACAAAACAGTTGAATTGAATCGATATTTTGCTCGTGCGTCAGGTTTACATTCTTAAAAAGGAGTAGGAAAAAATGAAATGGATGGGGTTATTTAATCCTACCTCTTTTTTTTTAACCACATACTACAGTCATTGAAAAAAAAATGTCTCCATATTTATATATACAACATTCACCATTTAGGAACCAGTGGTATCTATAATGTATTGACTATAATATACTACATGTTACTTATAAACAATAATATTTCACCTATATATAATGCTAAATTATTATACAGTTGCTTCAAGAGATGAATTACTTTTCTTTAATATTCAAAATAGCTGAACATGTCATCTGTGTAGATTCTCATTCATCCAGGTCATGGTTATCTTGAAGATTAAAAATCGAGGCAACTGGACTGTGTTCAGTTTTGGGAAGATGTTTCACTTCCCATCCAAGAAGCTTTTCAAAAAATTTCATGAAATTTCACAACATTCCAGTCGACGAAATCTTCTGTAAATTTAGTCGACTTAAACATGAAGTGTAAAGTTTAACAACATGTTTCCTTGAATTTCTGAAGTCATGTTTTACTCTTGGATAAAATGAAACATATGGGATGCTGGTTTGGCGGAGTGGTTGGCAGCCAGGCACCCCATGTACTTGCTTCTGCCGGTCCAGGTTCGGGCCTGTCCGCTGTCTCTCTCCTATCAATAAAGGCACAAAATGCCCAAAAAATATATTAAAAAAGAAAAATGAAACATCTAGTAACCCTTTACTGAATGCTAAAGTTTGATTGTATAATGAACAGAAACAAATGTTCCTTTTGTGTGAAATGCAGTCTCCTTTATTTAGTCTACCTGTCAGAGCATCTCAGTTACTATACCAGAACTGACAACAAACAGTGAACCTGCTCTACATGAATATATCAATTCATAAAGAGAGCAGCTCTGATTGGATCGCTCCACAACTTATCCCACCACCACCAAGCTAAGGCAGCTGTGATTGGATGTCCCTCTGAACTCATCCAACCTTTCCACACAACCAAAGCAGCTGTGATTGGATATGTTCCTAACTTGTCTCTACTTTCTACATGACCAAATTAGGTCTGATTGGATGAGATTGATGCCAAACATTTTAGTCTAGTTTTCATTTGTTGATGAAAATGTCATTTAGTTTTAGTTTTGCATGTGCGCTTGTTTTTTAGTAACCGTCTAGTTTTTGTTCGGGGAAATTGGCATTTTGGGCGCCAGCATCGAAACCCATTTTCAAGGACCCCTGAAGGTGGACATCACTTCCTGCCTTGGAGAAAAAAAGGCAACACTATCCCGCTCACAGAAGCCCAAAGCAGCTCTGCTTCTCTCTGTTTACGTCATGGAAAGCAGCTGCATGCTTGAAGATCTCTCAAACAGACTCTGCCGCTCTTGGCTGCCTTTATTTTCCCCCCTGAGTTGTTGTTTTGTTGTTTCCCCCCTCAAACCCGCTCCCTCCCATGTCGCCACAACCACTGACTGATTGGGCTGTCGTGCTGCTGCCGCCATCCATGTTTAACCCCATCATGCCTCCCCACACACAGACCTAATCCGCCAGTAAAAACTAATCCTTAATCCGCTCTGGCAAGTTGAACAACCCCTCCCCACTCCTCCCTCCCTCCCTCTTCTGTCCCTTGGATCCTGATTCCCAAATGGGCTTGATGCATGAAGCGTCAGAACTGTATAGACTCTTTGATAAAGTTTCCAAGCATGCAAAACTGAATTCCCATTTTGATGCGTTATATAAGCGTTATACAAATTTAGACCTGATAAGAGATAAAGCTGCTGTAAAGGGGATAAATGAAGTAGTGTCAGGACGCCAAGTCCCACATCTCCCCAAAGCATGGGTTCATCTTTGCCGGTTTGCATATTATCAAGCCTGCAGTTCTACAGCGGCCTGTCTGTGAGATAGAAGTAATGGCTGCTTAATATCAACGATAAGAGGCTTCATATGAGAGCTGTGACAATCACATCTTTGAGGCCTTCTGCTGCTTCATCTCTGGAGAGATTCAGGACAGAATCTAAAGACATAAAGGAAGGACGCCAGACCCACTCAGTACCAAACCTGAGGATGAAGTCAGCGGGAAACCCCACAGTGATGTGTCACAACAGGAGATGAGGATAAAAAAGCTGGATAAGGTAGTGCCGGGAGATGAATCCAGTTTTAACAGCAGTTGTAGTTTGAGTCTCCAGCAGTCAAGAAAATAATAAATAAATGACAAAGCTCTGTTTAGTCCCTCCACCAAGGAGGTTATTCTTCCTGGTGTTTGTTTATTTGTGGAAAAAAATTAAGCCATAAACTCAGTGGTCATGCAAGGAAGGAAAACTTCATCTGATTCTGGATGTGGATCCAGGATATTTTTTTCAAGAATTTGTTAACATTGGAAGATGGGGCCGTTTTCCACATTCCAAACCCGAACTACTCATTAGATTTTATTGATATTTTCAGGAAATGTTGGTCATAAAACCATGAAGCACCACACCATAGTCTGGGTGCAGGTCCAGCAATTTTTCAGGGATTTGTTAACATTGCAAGATAGGGCAATTTTCTACATTCTTGCCTATAACTCAATAAGTATTTTATGGCATTTTCAGGGAATGTTGGTAATGGCAGGAAAGAAGACTGGTGGTTGTCTGAACTGGATGTAGATAGAGGATATTTTTAAATGATTTTTCTAACATTGCAAGATCAAACAGTCTCCCAAATTACACAATAAACTCTCAACATATTTAGTGCCATTTTCAGGAAATGTTGGTCATGGAACGAGGAAGAAGGAAGGACAGAAGACTTTGATGGTCCTCTAAACCTGGATGGATTTGTTAACATTGGAAGATCAGGTAGTTTTCCACATTCTCACCAATAACACAATCCTTTTCAACAGATTTTAGTGACATTTTTTAGGGAATGTTGGTCATAAAACCATGAAGCATCTAGATCTTAGTCTGGAAATAGATCCAGCAGTTTTTCAGGGATTTGTTAACATTGCAAGATGGGAAAACTCAATAAGTATTTGATGGCATTTTCAGGGGATGTTGGTAATGGCAGGAAGGAAGACTGTGGTGGTTGTCTGAACTGGATGTAGATAGAGGATATTTTTTAAAGGGTTTTTCTAACATTGCGAGATCAGACAGTTTTAAACAGTCTCCCAAATTACACAATAAACTCTCAACATATTTAGTGACATTTTCAGGAAATGTCGGTCATGGAACGAGGAAGAAGGAAGGACAGAAGACTTTTGTGGTCCTCTAAACCTGGATGGATTTGTTAACATTGGAAGATCATGTAGTTTTCCACATTCTCACCAATAACACAATCCTTTTCAACAGATTTAAGTGACATTTTTTAGGGAATGTTGGTCATAAAACCATGAAGCATCTAGATCTTTGTCTGGAAATAGATCCAGCAATTTTTCAGGGATTTGTTAACATTGCAAGATGGGGTAATTTTCCACATTCTTGCCAATAACTCAAGCAGGGAATGTTGGTCATGGCAGGAAGGAAGACTGTGGTGGTTGTCTGAACTGGATGTAGATAGAGGATATTGTTTAAAGGGTTTTTCTAACATTGCGAGATCAGACAGTCTTAAACAGTCTCCCAAATTACACAATAAACTCTCAACATATTTAGTGACATTTCCAGGAAATGTCAGTCATGGAACGAGGAAGAAGGAAGGACAGAAGACTTTTGTGGTCCTCTAAACCTGGATGGATTTGTTAACATTGGAAGATCAGGTAGTTTTCCACATTGTCACCAATAACACAATCCTTTTCAACAGATTTTAGTGACATTTTTTAGGGAATGTTGGTCATAAAACCACAAAGCGTCTAGATCTTAGTCTGGAAATAGATCCAGCAATTTTTCAGGGATTTGTTAACATTGCAAGATGGGATAATTTTCCACATTCTTGCCAATAACTCAAGCAGGGAATGTTGGTCATGGCAGGAAGGAAGACTGTGGTGGTTGTCTGAACTGGATGTAGATAGAGGATATTGTTTGAAGGGTTTTTCTAACATTGCGAGATCAGACAGTCTTAAACAGTCTCCCAAATTACACAATAAACTCTCAACATATTTAGTGACATTTCCAGGAAATGTCAGTCATGGAACGAGGAAGAAGGAAGGACAGAAGACTTTGATGGTCCTCTAAACCTGGATGGATTTGTTAACATTGGAAGATCAGGTAGTTTTCCACATTCTCACCAATAACACAATCCTTTTCAACAGATTTTAGTGACATTTTTTAGGGAATGTTGGTCATAAAACCATGAAGCATCTAGATCTTAGTCTGGAAATAGATCCAGCAATTTTTCAGGGATTTGTTAACATTGCAAGATGGGGTAATTTTCCACATTCTTGCCAATAACTCAAGCAGGGAATGTTGGTCATGGCAGGAAGGAAGACTGTGGTGGTTGTCTGAACTGGATGTAGATCCAAAATATTTTTGTAAAGGATTTTTTAAAAAAATTTTGAGATCAGACAGTTTTACACAATCTCCCGAATAACGCAATAAATTCTTGACAGTTTAGTGACATTTTCAGTGGTCGTGGAATGAAGAAAAAGGAAGGACAGAAGACTTTGGTGGTCATCTGTATCCGGATGTGTATCCAGGAATTTTTTTAATAGGATTTGTTAACATTGCTAGATAGAGTAGTTTTCCACATTCTCGCCAATAACTTGATATGTTTTAATGTATTTCGTTGGCATTTTCAGGAGAGTTTGATCATGGAACAATGAAGATGTTGGTAGTGATCCACTTCCAGATGTGGACCCAGGAATTTTTTTTCATTGGTTTTGTTCACAGTGCAAGATTAAGCAGTTTTCCACTTTCTCCCTAATGACACGGTAACTTCTCAACAGATTTTAGAGACAGTTTCATAGTAGGTTGATCTTGCCACAATGAAGAAGTGATACGATTTTGGTCGGGAGTGTTAGTCATGAGACAATAAAGTGTTCAGATTTTAGCAGTGATCCGGATTTGAATCTTTGATGTGGACATTTTTCAAGAATTTGTTTATATTACAACAGCTTTACATTTTGTACAACAGCACATGGGTGTGTTAGCCAATCCGCGCTGTGGATTTGCGTTTTGAGTCGAAAGTGTACGGTTTTTGACCAGGGAAAGATAGGCGAGACAGCCACGGACACATCGTGAATACTACCTCAAATAAACTTTCTTTAAGAGAGATCACTTGCTGGATGGCGAGATGCAGTAAATTGGCTTGTGTTTGTTTGAATTGGCCAGTTTTTATTCATTCCTCATCAGCATCCGACCCATTATCACCTGCCTACCTGTGCGGTAGGAAACTTGGATACATTTTTTTCTTATTTTTTTCAGTCTCTGTATTTCTTACAGAGACTGAATCTATGAATTACTTTTTTATTTTTTTTTTTGGTGAACTGAAACACTCTGAAAACTCAAAATGATTTGGCCGTTAAAACAAATATTTTTGTTTGTTCTAATTGATCTAAAATTTAGATATTAATAATTTTTTTTGTTACTTATTTTCAATACAACTATTTTGTCTAATCCAGCCTCCTGAGTTTTAATAAGTGTTGTAATCAGTTGTTTATATTTCCTTCTTTCGAATTTAGCATCTTTTGAGTCAATATTTTTTAATTATCTTATGTTGGTTACATGTTTGTGTTAAATAATCACATAAAGTAAACATGTGCTACACACTACTTGTTTTGTTCTTAGGTTTTGCTTTGTTTGGTCAGTTGAGCATGCCCTCCTTTCCTTTACAGGTGTGATCCTTGCCTCTCCCACCAAAACAGCTCTTGCTGTAATTTAAGTGAGGAGCAGAGGGACCACAGGGCATACACTTGCTAGGTTGTTTGTACATCCTGATTCCTGTTGTGTTGGAGGTGTCAGGAATGCTCTTGTTACCATACAGTACATGGTGATATGTGATGCGCGATACGGAGGCACACATAAACCCCTATTCAACCTGCTGTGTGAAACCTAAACTACAACAGGGTTCCCGCGGATCCTTAAAAAGTCTTAAAATGTCTTAAATTAAAGTCCAGGTAATTAAGGTCTTAAATTGTCTTAAATTTACCATAAATTTGTTGTAGGTATTAAATTTTCCGACGGCGTGTTTAATGCTGATGGGAAAGCACTGTGGTCTGCCGTAAAACATCTAATAGTTTGAATTTCTTTCATTAACTTACTGTGCAGTAAATATGAGATTGAGTGCTGTCCCACCACAAAACTTCTTCTGAATGATTAATAGGTGTTTTACAGTACGTGTAATACAACGTCAGACTGCGGGACGTGTCACCATTCGTGCTTGTCGAGGTGCGCGGAAAGATGCTAAGGTGGGGAAGTGTAAGTTTGATGAAAAATGGGTAGAAATTGATGATTTCTTTAAGAGGTGGTTGGCCCTGCTGAAAGCAACAACAACGCCTTGTGTAAATTCTGCAAAAAGATTTTTCCTGTAGGGACTGCGGGCCTCAAAGCCGTCAGGTCGCACATGAGAGGAGATGAACACCAGCGGTATGTGGCAGCAGCTAGCGGGGCCAGGCTAATGCCTGTATTGCTTCCTGTGTTCTTCCAGCACAACGCATAGCATCAGTGAGAAGACATATATTGTCATGTTTGATGAGAGTGTGAACAAAACTACTAAAACCAAACAAATGGACCTTCATTTGCGGTTCTGGGGCTCAGATGAGACGGGAACACAGCGCGCCATTTCCCGCAAAAAAAAAAGAAAGAAAAAAATGCGCACCGTGTGCTTTGATGGTATTTACAATAAAATAGAGTATTTTGTACCAAAGAAATTGTCATGACATTTTTGGGTCTTAAATGATATTTTTGAGGTCTTAAAATGTCTTAAAAAGCATTAAATTTGACTTTTAAAATGGTGCAGGAACCCTGCGACAAACATGGTGACACTTATGCGTTTAATAAGGAGTCTGAATTTTTAAGACAACTTTGGTGCACACTTTTCTGATCAACCCAACACTTTAGCAAAAACGTGCACTTAGCTGGCAGTGAACTAAAGACATCATGTTTATTAAACTTGCAGCAGTTGTGCATGAAAACCCAAAAACTCAATGTGACTGTGAGCCTCAGAAGCACAGTTTTAGTATTTTGTCGTGACTGGCAGGCTAAATTTAGAGAGAGGAAGTGCTACATGTCACCTCTGGACCACATGTTGCCTATCACTGTCCATTAAAAGACATATTCAGCAGCTGTGAGTCAAAAGAAGAGGTGAACTGACCTCAGTCACTCCACTCTGGTTTGGAGGGGTCAGACCACTAACAAAGCTAAGTAATGTGCAGAATTATCGATGAAAGTGTTACAGCAGCCTCTGCAGAGGACTGTGGGATCATTGTGTTGATCCTCTCTCGTGTTTTCAAGTGTGTTTCTCTCACATCTGCGGCTTCACTCTGAGGTAAAGATTGCCTGGAGCCTCTTGCTTCAAGGGGGCCTGAGGACGTAGTCATCATAGGTGTTCATCAGACGCCAGCTATATGTCTTAAATTACTCTGAGTGACAGAGACACGTATTTGAATGTACACAGTCTGAGGCTGGCAGTGATTGGACAAGTGGGAGAAAATGATGTGAGGGCTCCTTACAAGTTGAACCACTTGTCTAAAGATCGTTAAGAAATCTGTGCTATCTTGACAAAATCCTTCTTTTCCCTTTTATATATTACACTTTTTTTTCATCCCAGTGACTGCATGGGTTTTCTCTGGACACACCAGCTTCCTCCCATGGACCAAAAACATCCCCATCAGGTTCAGTGTTAATTTTGTTGACTTTTTCATCATAGTTTTCATCATCACACTTTTTTCCCCTGATAAAAACGAGACGGTCACTAATAAAAACAAGTGCACATGTAAAACAAAAACTAAATTAACTGACATTTTCACCAGCAGATAAAGACAAGGCAAAAATGTTTGACAGAGACTTAGGTGGGCTTTACACGAGTACAAATTTGTAAGACTCCGGTAAAATAAACTATCGATCTGCTGATATTGACACACAGAGACGCGTATTTGTCCATGACTCTGCATCTTTTTTGAAAACAGGTCTGCAGGTGGATATCTGGGTATTCGTCTTCATGCCGTAGTTGGTATAAACAGATAAGTCCGGAAAAGACGGTGACCTCATCACAACCCTCCTCCTTCCCGCCCCCCAACTCACATTGTCACACACAACAACAACAACAATGGCGGCAGCCGGGCTGATTCTGATCTTGTTACAGCAGCTACAAATATTGCTCCGACTTTTATACCAACATTTGCTCACAGAACACCAACAACACCAGCTACGGCAACAACAGCAACAAGTGGGGCGTATGTACTACAGGATTTTACGTAGATTTTGCTTTGTCATGTAAATGCACAAGCCTATGTACAATACGATGTGTAAACAACGATACATGTAATGATGCCGATGCCAAGACAATAGGGGGCCGTCCTTGTGTGAGGAGGGCCTTAATCCAATCAGACCTGATTTGATCATGGAGAAAGTAGAGATAAGTTAGAAATATATCCAATCACAGCTACTTTGGTTGTGTGGAAAGGTTGGATGAGTTCAGAGGGACATCCAATCACAGCTGCCTTAGCTTGGTGGTGGTGGGATAAGTTGTGGAGCGATCCAATCAGAGCTGCTCTCTTTATGAATTGACATATTCATGTAGAGCAGGTTCACTGTTTGTTGTCAGTTCTGGTGTTGTAACCAAGATGCTCTGCTTGTTTCTGTTCATTTATACATTCAAACTTTACAAGCATTCAGTAAAGGGTTATTAGATGTTTCATTTTATCCAAGAGTAAAACTTCAGAAATTCAAGGAAACATGAAAAAAGGCTTACACTTCACACTTCCAAGTTTCAGTCGACTAAATTTACATTAAAATGTTGTGAAATTTCATCTAGACTCAAATTAAAACAATTTAGATGACTAAATTATGACTAAAACTAAAAGATATTTTAGACACTATGACTAAATTAAATATGCTGTCAAATTAATACTAGTTAGGTTGATTGGTGCCTCTAAATTGCCTTTATATTATTCTGAATAAGGATGGTTGTCTCTCTCTCTATGTGGACTCCCTCTCTCTTGGTTGGACTCCGGTTTAGGGTGTACCTGCCTCTCGCCCAATGTCAGCTGGGATTGGCTCCAGCCTCCGCGACCCCTAAAGGCATAGGCAGTATAGATGATGGATGGATGGAACTTTGTCCTTAATTACTTTTTTTTCCAACCTAATTGCGTCCTCAGACACTCCCTAACTCTCATCTATTTAAAAGTATGTCAGACAAATCCTTAGATTGTCCGGACTGCTCAAGCAGATTGGAAAAACCAGCAAACGTAGTGAGATCTCCAACCTTTTACAATATTGGTTCTTTTTTTTTTTTGCTCTGTCATTGCTAATAAAAGAACATAAATTTGAACCAAACAGGCATTTATAACCATGAATGGCCATAAAGCTTCAGACATCATCTAAATTAGACAAACGAACAAATGGACAAATGAGTGAAACCAGTGACTCACTCAGAGCCATGTTTTACTCACAGCTTTGAGGTTGGCTGACATTTATTTACTGGAACAACTAAAAATGCTCTCACTGCATTATTTCCTTTGCTGGCCCTCTAAGAGAAATGTGTCAGTGCCAGCTCCACCCAGGTTTGATCAGTGAAAACATCTGAAGTTGTTCTTTGATTAAACAGTCTATCACTGGATAGTGGTCTGCCAACACAGTGGAACAACCAAAGAAAAGGAAGACAGAGGGAATAAATCAACCAAGACTTGTCAGTGCTTCTAATAACTGTGAGCATATCTTCCTTGTCATAACTAAATGTGCTGCGATTGGTAATTTTGTAACGGTAGTTTATGTGAACACACTATTTGAGGCTCTATTGAGGCCTTGGTTTGTCATGGATGTTGTGATCAGGTACCGCTGCCTGTTAAAGTCCTTGAGGCCGAGCTGCCTTGTGGTCTGGTTGTGCTGATTGTCCGGTTAGTTCACTGATGATGTTGTTTTATGAAAGCAGGTGTTGAGCGTCTGTGCGAGAGGAAATAACGCACCCAATGGTTGTCCTTAAGGGCGAACAAAACGGAAGGTAAAGAAGAGAGGCGTTGTCGGTGCAGGGTCAAATGGCTCATTTGCCAAAATAGGCATAAGCTAGGAGCGCCATGACCTTTAGGGGGCACCACAAAATCTGGAAAAGTAATCACTGATATTAACTCTTAAAATGGAAAAGCTCACACTGATTCAAATGTAAAGCAATGCCCAATTAATACAAATGATAAGATAAGATAGAACTTTATTTATCCCTTAGGAGTGCTCCTTCAGGGAAAGTGATATTCCAGCAGCATTGTAGAGTACACAGGTATAAAAGAATACAAGATATCAAAAACTAGGGGTGCTGGTTTGGCAAAGTGGTTAGCAACCAGGCACCCCATGTACTTGCTTCTGCTGGTCCGGGTTCAAATCCTGCCTGTGACCAGTTTGCAGAGTGTCTTCCCCTACCCTCTCTCCCCCTTTCACAAGCCTATCCACTGTCTCTCTCCTGTCAACAAAGGCACAAGATGCCCAAAATAAAATAAAATAAAAATATATCAAAAGAAAAATAAAGTTAAAAAAAAGAAGTATTTATACGTATATCAATGTAGATATATATAGATATGTATGTTTCAATAAATCTGAATAGAAAATAGAAAGATAACAACAATAATAAATAAAATATGGCTAATGACTAGGGCTGAACGATTTCTCGTTTTCGGATAGAAATTGCAGTTTTAGACAACACAGTCGCATGATCGCAAAAGGAGCAATTGTTTGCAGCACTCCTGACTGACCCAGGATCTGTTGTGTCAACTATTTTACAAATTTACAGCAATGTGCATGCACGAAATATCATCAGTATTAGATGATGAATAATGTGTTCTGAGCTTTTGATCACTGATTTCCTCACTTACTGTAAACATGGTGAATACTGCACTGAAGCTTGATTTGAAGAAAATGATGAATTGAATTCAAATCACAATATCTGCCAGAAAAATCAAAATTAGATCTTTTTCTAAAATTGTTCAGCCCTATTATTGACTGGCAAATATACTATGGCTTCTGTCTTCCTTTTACTCCTCCTCCCCTCGAGTAAGGAGTTGTACAGTCTGATGATCTGAGTGACAAAAGAGTTTCTCAATCTGTTTGCCCCTTATAATACCAATAATATTGGTAATGCCAATAAAGTTATAATTTATTCAGTTATTTACAGTTTATTTTGTAAGAGTATTTATATTGTATTTTAGATTTTTTTGTATTTGTTCAGCATGTAAATTGGATGATGTTATCTTATTTCTAAATTTAAAACAATAGTGTAAGCGTATGTAAATCATCATCCACCCCATCAAACAGGTGGAGTGTAGTTGCTTAATTCCAGTCCCATCGAAATCACACACCTCATCTTCTCACTTTGATTGCGAGGCCCCGTGTTGGTGTGTGCCCAGGGCCTCCAAATGACTCAAACCGCCCCTGTGCTGCTCATTAAAGCATCAGGACAAATTTACTCCATCATTTGATGGTATCTGAACAATCCTCCAGCACTATGATCAGGTCAGCGCGGACTCACCGTGGGGCATTCTGGGAACATTTCGCAGATATTTCCCGGTGCGCTGAGATCACACTTCGCGCATATCTGCTCCATCTCCTTCATGTTGCTCTCAGCCTTGCTCTGGCCCTGTTATCCCGATGGTACGGGCCAAATCGTATTAAAATCCCCTCCCTCCCCTCCCCTCCCTTCTCCTCTCCTCCCCTCCTCTCCTCCCTCCCTTGTCCCCTCCCCTCCCTCTCGCCTTTCAGACAGACTGTTTTTGCTGCAGTGAACGGCAGCCGTGGAGAGCGAGCGAGGGAGAGATAAACACTGAGAGTGGAAGAGAAAAGAAGAGGAAAAAACAAAGAGTGAGGAGAAAGAAGAAGGAGATACAAAAGTCGATAAAAGCAGATTGAGAGGAGCGACTGCTGCGCATCAGAGGAGGGACCTTACTGGGGACCTTATTGGAGACCAGCGCGAGCAAAGCGGGACTCCAGAGGCGGAATATAACGGTGTGTGCGTGTGTTTGCTCATCCCTGTGCAGTGCTTTGCAGTTTGTATCATTGTCCGGCTGAAGCCTGTAGGGCGCACCTGTCAGTGCTGACGCTGTTCCGTCTCCAGGAATGTGTCTGTGTGCGCACTCCGGGTAAGGTAGGTAGGAGGCTGGCTGTGTGTGCGTAATCCCTTCTGCCTGCCCAGAGAGAGAGAGAGAGGGCTGTGTAATCCCTGCCTGTTCTATAATTTACTCTGAAAATGCGTTTTGTTGTCGGACTGCCTGCGCTCCGCTCCTTCTTGTTCTTCTTTATCTCCTCTTCTCTCGCTCTTGTGGCTTCATCGCTCCGCAAAATAAAAGCATCAACTCGGGTGCAGCAGCAGCAGCAGCAGCCACCGCTCCCAGCCCTCGCAAGAGTCTCTAAATCTCATCCCATCAGCACCAGATCTCTCCAGCAAGTGCAGGAGCAGGTGTCAGGCATAGGCGGGCGGATCATATAGGCACAGGGAGGCAGCTGCCAGGGGCCTCGTCCACTGAGGGGCCTCAACAGTGAGCCGCTGTAGTTAAAAAATACTTTGAAATACAGTTAGGATGTGTTTTTAGATGCAGTGCATGCCGTCTTAATGTCGCACAGGGATAGCAATGCTTGGACAAGTGTGTGAAACGGGCTCCACCTCATTGTTCAAACACAAGCCAACTTATTCAAACAGGAACCTTGAGTCATTACTTAGTAAAATGATCCCTGCGTCTTTCTCCCGCGGTGATCTTGCTTTTATTTAATGTTATGAACCTGTTTGTGTTTAAGACTGTCATAGCTCTCTCTGGCTTTGAATGAAGCCACGAAAAGCCCTGCAGACTGTACGGAGACGCTGGAAAATCCTGGGAAAGAGAGATGGAGCCATTTACCAGGAACATTACTAATTATATTCACTCTAGTTATTGTTTGATGCAAAATGTTGGCAATATTTGAACCAATGGGTGAAACTGGCTCCACCTGACTGTACAAGCAATGCCAACTTATTTAAACAGTAGAATTGCCTGCAACTTTTAGTCATCTGTAATTAGTGCACACTAAATTAACTCGATGGAAACATCATATTTCTGCTTCTTTAACAGGGACATTTTGCCTTTTTGGATAGAATTTATGCATACTGTAAAGAGAGGCTGGAAAATCTTGGAAAAGGGAGACAGAGCCAAAAAGTTACTAATTACATTTACTTGAATTACTGTAAAAGAGTGGCATTTCTGTGCACTGGAGTAGCTTTTAAACCAGTACTTTTAATCTAACTAAGTATAAAACTGTGCATTGAGTATGATAATAATTTCAAATTGCCAACCATATTTGGGTGAATGGGTTAAACTGGCTCCACCCAACTGTCCAAACATTGCCAACTTATTTAAACAGCAGAATCACCTGCAACTTAGTCATCTGCGAGCAGAACATAGTACCTGCTTCCTTTACCTTACATTATCTTTCTAATTATCTTTCAAATTATCTTTCTAACTCAATTAAATCAGCATATTTATTCTCCTTTAACAGGGATATTTGTCTTCTTGGTTAACAATAGCCTGGGAAAAACAGTGTAGCCTATCCTGTGCAGATATGTTTGCAAATTTTGCACAAATGGGTTAAACCAGTTACAAGCTCCACCAGGAGTGGAAAGTTACATTTACTTAAATTACTGCAATGGAGTGACTTTGCTCTTTTGTGCTTTTAGAGTAGTGTTTAAGCCAGTCACTTAAAGTAATTATACAGTATTGATAAAACATAGATCTCCCCCTTCTGTGTAAATAGAGCAAATTTCTTCATACTCTCCAGATATGTTGCCTTATTTTAGAAAAAAGAGGTAGAAGCAGTTCACAGTTCCACCAGGAGTGGAAAGTAGCTCATAACATTTACTCTAGTTACAATAATAGAGATTTTTGTTTGCATACTCTACATTTTTACCTCTATATTGGAGTGTTTTTTTGTTTACTGTTACAGAGTTGTGTTTATCATCAAACTTTTCCATCATAACACTCATTATTGAAACAGAATGAAACTGGATCAATACAGACGGTTCCCAGTCTGGGATTCTAACCCCCCACCAACCCCCACTCCCGGGTGATGGTGGGGGCACCAGAGGGTCTCGGGGAGGCGCCAGGCTCTGAGCTTTGAGGCTGTCAGAGTAAATGTGTTCACACACAGGGGTGTAATAATAAGGATATTAAAATGGATTTATCAGTACTGATTAAGGTGGAACAGCAGATAGTGCCTCACAGTACAGAACCCTTTGGGCCTTTCTGTTTGGAGTTTGCATGTTCTCCCCATGCATGCATGGATTCTCTCCAGGCACATTAGCTTCCTCCTGCAGACTGAAAACATGCTCATTAGGTTAAATACTGACTCCAAACTGCCCTTACTTATGAGTGTGAGAGTGAGTGGCTGTCTCTCTATGTAGCTCTGTGATTGGCTGGCAACAGGTCCAGGTTGTACCAAGCCCAAAGTCAGCTTGGATAGGCTCCAGCCCTCTGGCATCCAGAAAGGGATAAGTGGTATAGATGATGGATGGATAGTACTGATTAAGGGGAAAGGGGTGGCATTAAGTCAGTTTACTTCCTCCCACTCCTTTTTGAAAATGTAAATCAAATCAGTGAGTTTGTTTTTCAATATCAATTATGTGTTTCTTTATGTATACATTCAAAAAGTAGTCAATCAATCAATCTTGTTTCCTAAAAGGTCTTTGCAAAAGATGGCGTGTAGGCCCGTTATATCAACTCTTTGATACAACAACGGGTCCTCCAAAGATAAAACTTTGGAAACCACTGATTCAACCTTTATGATCAGAAAGACACCCTCATTGGGAACATTCCTGTTAACAACAACACATTACGCCTTTTTGACTTTACTACACTCTTAATGTGGCTCTTCCACTGTAAAGAACCTGCTCCACTTTCGCAGTTGTTTCAGTCCATCATCAGGGATTTTACGTTGCACTAATGGTTTTTGGTTTAACTCATCACCATTAGTTGGGCTATTTGACACAGAAATGAAATGCCTTCCGCTGTTGGCATTTAATATCTGCGTCAATGCCCACTGTTGCTCCTGAGGGCTGAGTGACTTTCCACATTCTCCTCCTGCCTGTAACTGTCTTTGTCTTCTAACCATTACAGTACACCAAAAAGGAGCTCTATCACTTTTATTTCCATCCAGTGTAGTTTCACACACTCACACTATGAAAGGATGGATGTAACGACAGAGCAGGTTGTATCCAAAGCATGAAGAGTCGAGCTGAGTTGAGCAGATATGAGACCAATAGCCCACAGCAACAAGACTTCCTCTTTCCGCTGTTTACAGCACCAGTAGCTGCCTGAACTCTTTGTTCCCCTCTGAATATATCTGCTAGTGCTACCATTGTTACCACAGACAGAATGCAGTGCCACTAGATTAGCACTGAACTGACTAATGACAACAGGTAGACTGGTCTACAATTCAGAGCACATACGCCAATGTGAGTGAGGCCTAATGTTGCGTTCACACTGCAAACGACCCAGCTACCAAAATCACGTCGCCCCCTGACGTAGCATTGCGCGTCCATAAATACCTCATTTTTGTCACTGATGCGTCGGCCGTCGCTCGGTGACGTCACAGCCGCTCAAGTTTCACCAAGATCATATCATATATCATATAATAGGATGTATAAGCGGACATTATTCCAGCTGTTTCCTTTTCATTCACTTATCAACCACAAAACACTGCAGCTGATGCCCTGCAGCAGCTCATCTGTGAGTTTACCGCGGTCTGTCTAGGCGGAACTGATGTCCTCACTGACTAATGTTTCCCACACGGACATGGATTGTTATTCTGTAGTCTGGATGAATAACTGTCTGTCTAGAGTACCATCACAGGTGCACACACCTGCTGATTAATCAACTTTTTTTACTTTCACGTCGCGCGACAAGCTATATGGCAGTGTGAAAAGCCCTGTCGTAACATGGGAGGGTTAGCCCCGCCCCATCGCGGCTGTACATTGACTTTGAATGGAGAGTGATCGCCGAGGTAGTACAAGTAGCGTCCAGTGTGAACGCAGCATTAGAGTGAAAGAGCATCTCAGAGTGAGAATACAGGTCATTGCTATTGTGTACATACACTAGCAGTCACTAAAAATTAATATATAAACTTCAGTTAAGACAAAATGTAGGCTCTTTAAGAACCAGTTAAGCTGCATGATTGATGGGAAAACCAAAAATATAACTTTCTTTAACATAAACCATAACAAAACATCTAATCAAACCATTAACCTCCTGATTTTCCTCTGTAATGTAATATCAGTATATATAACTTCATAAAACTTATGCCTTATTGTTGTCATGACTAAATGCTTGATACTGAGACTATTTAAACTACTGATAAGAAACCTTTACACATTTTAGACTAAATACAACATTTATTTATGACAAGGATATTAAACTCTCTACCTCTGGTTACTGTATCACTATGCAGAACTATGACTCAATGATTATTCTGACTGATACTTTTACTAACATATTTCACAAATATATATTGAGCAAAATTTTCCATTACACAGGACCAAACATCTTGTTGACTCATAAGTCTCCAGCTGTTGTTCTTTCTAAACAACAAATTCAGTGCTCTTTAAATAGTTAGTACTTTCAGCACACCTTCAGCACTGATTCAAAGAGTGCTACCATTACTGTACCTTGCACAGCAGCTGGATCACCCCGATTCAGTGAGTGCAATCAGGCAGTTCAATCTTGCCAAGCTCAAATTTAAGGCGTTTGTGAGCTGCCCAAATTGGTGTCGCCCAATAAGAGTCCTTCAGAGCAGGGAGAGGAGGGATTTACTAGTGTGGAGACAGAAGGAGGTGACAACTCATACAGGGATCAGCATACTGTAGATGCTTATAACTTAAGTAGCAGTTTTATCAGATTTGGACTGAACTTCTTTATTAAAGGTAAAACAAAAATCAGCACTGCAAACTTCTCTTTAGTGGGGATATCCAACTCAAAGTTAATTTCAATATACTTCTCTAGCAGTTGCCAATTTGTGTAATTTCTTTTCCAGCAGAATAAAAACAATCAGAACCAGAAATACTGATGTTTATATTTGATTTGATTCACTGTTTTAAGCGGAGAGTAAAATTGGTAAGAAATATGCCCTGAGCCCTTATCAATTTCTCCCAAACCTTACAATAGCCCAGGATACTGTGAAGATATGGTTGCAAATTTTGCACAAATACTTTACTATATACTAAATACTACGTTTTTAACCCTATATTGGAGTGTTTTGTTTTATTTATTGTACATAGTTGTGTTTATTGAACTTTTCCACCAACTAGTGTCACAGTAACTTTTTTAACTTTAGTTTTCTAACAAATTTGACCCCATGACACTCATCATTGAAACAGACTGTAGAATTAACAAGTAAATCAAATAAAATACGAGCATCATTTCTGGATTGTTTTATTTACAGTATGTTAACAGAATAAAGGCTGTACTCTTTCTCAATGAGAAGTCCTTCACAACTTCAGATGGACATTTGTCTCCCCATGTCTGCAAACAGCAAGCTAACAACGGCACATAGGTCACTTAGCACTAATAGCTGTATGTTAGTATGCTGCATCATCTTAACAGCTATTGACTGTTTTACCTGACCAGACAAGGTTCTTCACACTAAGTGGCTTGAACCAGTGCATTTCCTACTGTTAGAGCGAAAAAGTAAAACTGGAAACAATTGTTTTTTCCCACGTTTACCTGCCAACATGAATTAGACAGTTCCCCATCTCTCTTTTCCAGTGTAGGATAAAGGGGGAGTTCGGTATTTTTCAAGGTTATATGATGTAAATTTCAAGAGCGAGTAAATAAATTTGCCACAGTCATGGCAGTCAGCTCTGTCTCTGTCAGAAAAGAACAAGGGCTGAGCTGTAAGTGTTTTTTCAATGAAACCAACTAAAACAGCATGAGGTTCATTATTGAGCAAACTGTTCTCCTTAACAACAATTAACTTTTCCACTGGGAAGCCTCTTTGTTTTGCTCCAGGGACCAACCCCAGTGTGGGTTTTGTCACAGTGAAGAGGTTATTTTTGTCCCAGAGATGGATGCAAGAAGCACAACAAACTACTTAAAGCAGAGGAAAGTTTGGGATGTCATACAGCATGCCAGAGCTGATGACGGAAGGCTACAAGTGGTGATACTTTGATCATTTAGAGGTCAGCAATAATAATAATAGTAATAATAATAACTTGAATTTATATAGCGCCTTTCAAAAAACCCAAGGCGCTTAACAAACAGAAATAAACACATTAATGGCCAAAAGCCTCCATGAAAAAGTGTCTCTTCAGTGCAGACTTAAATGAGTGCAGTGTTTGTAACTGACGAATAGCCAAGGGGAGAGAGTTCCAGAGGGCAGTGTCTCCATGCTAGGTTTAGTCTTGGCTCAGCTCAATTGGGATCCTGCTGGACCGTGCCTGGCACCATCCAGAATAGAAAAACAAAACAACTGACTAAAGTTGAGCCGAGATGAGATGATACCAGTCAGGAGAAAAGCCCCCTTGGAGGCTGTATAGGTGTTTTTATCTTTGCCAAGGAGGTTATGTTTCTGCTAGTATTTATTAGTTGGTGAGCGAGATAACTCAAAGTTATGTGCAGGACAAAGTGATACTGTCTTGCTGGTGATTCATGCATGTTTAAAACCAAACTAAGAAACTAAGTTCTTTGATGTGTAACTTCTCTCACTTTGTAAATCTAATACCGAGTGATTTATTTCACAAGTTCCTACACAGCAGTCTAAAGATCTATCTATCTGTTGGTTAGTTGGTTGATTGATCATGCGTCCATTCATGCATCCACAAAAGTTTGAAAATATTATTTTGTTTTATCATTTCTACCCTTTAATATCATCAATTGGGATTGTATTTTACACCATGGAAAGCCTGATTACTCACCTTAACAACATGATCCACCTTTTAATGATCTTACATTCCTGGAATGAATGACAAAGCTATATATGAAGGTAACATCCCTAAAAATGTGAAAAAATCCCCTCTTCACCTGGAAGCTTTACTACAGTTCCTCAGTAAAACAAGGATGAGGCACCAGTCTCATCTGTGGGATGTTTTCTTTCTGGGACGCCTGATTCCACGGTCTATCTTTGACTTCATCCGTCTCACAGGACTTTGTCCTAAGTTTGGAAATTGTACCATTGTGGACACCAAAAAATGCCTCTACTCAATAATGGAGAAAAATATAATTTGGTTAATGAAACAGTTTCTTTAAAAAGTTCGTAACTCCCCCTGACACAAATGAAATTGCACAAATGATACCCACCTCCATGGTCTGTCAAGATAATACCAATCAAATAATAAATCTATCTATCTATCTATCTATCTATCTATCTATCTATCTATCTATCTATCTATCTATCTATCTATCTATCTATCTATCTATCTATCTATCTATCTATCTATCTATCTATCTATCTATCTATCTATCTATCTATCTATCTATCTATCTATCTATCTATTTTTCTATCTAGAGCTAAGTCTGATCAATGAAAAGGCTTTTTTTTGTTTTTAAAATGAGTAACTACGCAGAACTGCTGTAATAAACTGATGATCTTTAAGACAGATTATTAAAATAGTCTGACATTTCTTTAAATAATCAGAGAATTGACAAGGTGTTAAGGTTTGTTTTTGCTGACCACCATCACCAGTGACCCTCTTGATGCTTTTACATATCATTAAATTGTTGAACTAGTAAAATTCAGTGTGTCATATTTTCCAGTTTTTAATATAGAGTTTATTTATGAACACAATTGTCAAAAGCTTCTGTCAAGTATAGTGTCTGTTAAAGTCATTTCTGATATATAATCTTCTTATATTATGGGTAAAGCTACAGAGATGCACTGTAACTGATTTTTGTAAACTCTACAGCATTTTACTGTAATATCTACAGCTGCCTACTGCAAACAGATATGCAGTAAATTACTGTAAATGGCAGAATATTGTGGAAAAAACAGATTTTTGTCAAATTTACGGCATTTACAGTAAAATCTACGGTTATTTACCATAAAATGTCCACACAGTAAATACTGAAAATGGCAAAGATCAGGAGAAAAACACTTTTCCCAAGAAAACTGACCAGTAGCAGATAACTTCAAATTTTTTAGGTAATGTTTCACATATTTAAGTGAAAACATTGTTTGAAAAATGTATTTTATTGGATAAAAAAATGACATATTTTTATTTATTTTATTAAAAAAATTATATCTTTGTAATAACTAGTCCTCATATTAATTAAATATATCTTAAATGCATTTAAATTTGGCAAGTTCGCTGTAATATGAAATGAAAATTGTAGAATAATGATACTGTAAATGGAAAAATAGCGAGGATTATGTTTTTGATAACACTGTAAAAATGCTGTAAACTGAGACTGTAATTATATCTTTAATAAAAATACAGAAGTGAAACAGGTATCGAAAATACAATGATATTCCTGTTAATTTAGACAGAGTAATGTTTCTGTAAAGACATTTAGCCTACAGTAACTCACTGGCATCTTGTTGGCAGTAAATTACTGTAAAATTTACAACAACCCTTTTACAGTGTGGAGACGGAGCAGAGAGGGGATCACCTTGTTCCCTATCTTGTTATCTATCTATGGTTAAAATCCATCTGCAACCACACCATTTCTTTAGTTTAGACTTTCACTCTCTCTTGATTAGAAGCACGACCAAAGATCCTCTCTGGCTGCTTTCATATCAGTGATGAAGGACCCCTGTATTTTATTTATCCGGGGCCTCCAAATGACTTAGACCGGCCCTGCTGCCCCCTGCTCCGTCACAGCAAACGTCGAGAGCTCTTTATTTCCCCAATTATTTTCACAATAATCATCATCGGTATTCCCATCATTGTGCTCGTGCAACAACTGAGTGAAGTGACGCCCAGAGAGTCCGCGTAATTTCCCCCCGTGGATGCACTTGTTCTAGTTTTGTTTTCATTTCTTGCCATCACTCAACAGGAAAAAGGGCTGGAACAACAATAAACACAAACCCCTCCCTTCTCTCGATCGTTTGCATCCACATCCCCATCCCATCCCCTCCATCCCTCCTCCTCCTCCTCCTCCTCTCTATCCCCGCCCTGTCACTGCCCGCCCGTCCCGCAGGCAACACTCCGGCAGCACAGCTCTCCCTCTCTCTCTCTCACTCTCTCTCTCTCTCTCTCTCCCCGCTCACAACAATAAAAAGCGAGCGTTTCGCAGATGGGCCGAGCGCTCACCTCGGCTCAGGCTATTTTAAGGATTGTGCATGTGTGTGTGAGAAAAAGGAAGAGAGAGGGAGCCTAAGCAGCTCACATGCACGTCTCTCTGCGTCCTAATGTGCAGAGCGCGCGGAGTATCCTTAGCGGGCGGCAGGTGCAGGTCCCTCCGTCCCTCTTTCTTCTCCCTGATCTTTTATTCTCGGGGAGCACACCTTCCTTTGCGATGTCTCTTATTGGCTCGTCCAATGAGCCCGTCTTCCTTCTCTTCACACTCACAGCTTGTTAAACTGGATGAATAAACCCCGCGTTCACCACCAGGGCTGGGAAATAAGAACCAAAAATCACATCCCTGTGCTTTTAGCTGAGTAATCAGTTATGATAGGTCCATATACCCCATGTTTTTGCCTGCAACTACATAGCAAGTGGTTTTGTGTAAACTGATTCAAAGACCAAATATGCTCCTGGTGAATAAGGTCCAACATAACTAATTATTTTTCCTCACATGACCAATGAGAGGAAGAAAGACTTGTTTCCACTGAGTGGTTTGGTTTCGCTTGGTACAGTTTGGACAGGTCATAACTCAATACTTAAAGGTGTAGTCAGCGATGTGGGAGAGAACGAGTGGAGAGGTTGTTTATGGACAAATTTAGACCCACTTCCCGAAAGTTGATGGACGTGCATCGTCATGGAAACGGCCATAGAAACTTCATAGCTGACCAATGTAGCTAAGGTAACCCCGACTCGTCAGACAACTGGACAACAACAGTGCATTTTGACAGATTAGACAATAAGATGAATGTCCGACAGCTGTTACTGTTATGTGAAGCACCACAAAGCTAATGTTGCTTACCTATCCAGCAGAAAGACGGCGACATCCGCTTCCGTTTTCAGGTCTTTCAATTCACGGAGTTCCCTCCACCATCGGAAAGCAACACCAATGTTGACCCAGATCTTCTCTCTTTCATGGTCATAGCCCTTCTTTTTCACTTTTCACTCCTCTGACCTTTTTCTTTTGGGCTGTTTTCAGCCATTGCTACTGCACCTACTGTATCTCTCTACGCTTAATCAAGACGCCACGCAACCTCGACTCCCCTCCCCCCTCTGTCTGATCTGCGCATGAGTATGATCACCCCCTGGATGTGGGGGGGTGTACTCTGTTTTGGTGACTCGGCCCAAGCCACAGTATTTACCTGCTGAAATTCAGAGCCAAGGCTGTGTACTGAAACCGGACTTTTTTTGTCAACATGCTGTCAGTGGTGACATCTTGTGGATGGAGAGGAGAAATACGGTGAATTTGACAAATACTGCATTTGATTAGAAGATTAGAAGATCGCAGACTACACCTTTAATACTGGGCTATGATCAGGTGCATCATTTGTACTGATCTGTGAGACGCTTTACCTGATCATGTTTTCTTTTTGCTCACCACTGCTGCTGTTCTGCACTTAGGTGAATACCGTACTTCTTAGATTATGTTAATGTTGAAAATATTATCCTTATTTTATTTGTATTAAGATTTGATTTTATTATTTTTTTGTTTTATTTCAAACATCTTAAAAATGAGAAAACATATCTACACATTGGAAGACAAAACAGAAAGGTGCAGCAGATTAAGATCAGTCCATAATTTTCAAAATGAGCCCTATTTTTTTGTTAAAAAAGGGTGTAGGATGAAGCACTTAACTTCTTTAGTCCTACCCATTTTTTCCAAAAATGACTCAACTCAAATACATAATAGCAAACCTGTAACAGAAAACCTAAACATTACCTGCAGTACAAAAGTTTTATAGAGAATTATCTTTATTTTTATTTAAATTGTACCCAGCTTTTATTAGCCTGAGATTATAGTAATGTTGTAAATGTTCTTAATTTATATTTTGTTTGTGTTATTTTTTTATACTGTTCTGCTTACCACCTTATTTTGTAGCTTAAATATTTCTATATGGCTGATACTGGGACCTTGGTTACTGTACTAGTTTCGTTCTTGTCTCATTTTAGTACAGACAGGAATTATAAAGTATATAAACATGTAAATAATAAGACTCCTTTGAATCCTTTCAGGCATGTACAGACACAAGTGGGGTTTTTTTTGCAATATGTTTATTCGAAGCAAATCCAAAACTGGACCATACAAATGTAACAAAACAGACTATATTGGCAAAGAAGATATACATAAATATTAACATGCACAGTAGGGATGGGATGAAATATCATTTGGCAATATATCGCGACACAGTATGTGACGAAATGCATCGAGTTTGAAAAAAATGGATCGCGAAATAAAGACGTCACGTGCTGTAACAGCGCATGTGACCAGAAGTGACGACAACACACATTAGCACCAACTACCTTGCCTCCAAAAAGCCTAATGATGGAGTCGAATGAGGTCGAAATTGAGGACGCTCCACCTGGATACAGGTCATCTGTCTGGCAGTATTTTGGCTTTCTCATTAAAAAAGACGAAGACGGCGAAAACGAGCCTACTGCTCGTTAGCACACACTCTCTCTAACCTCTCTAGGGTTAGAGAGAGTGTTATTGTTTGTGTTTGGCCTGTTAGGCCTTGTGTTTTCCTGTGTGCAACTCAAACAAAAACAAATAAGTTTTAATTACACAGATATATTTTTTCTTTTTTACTTTTTTAATATTGTATCGTGACGTATCGTATCGTGACCCCGGCATATCGAGGTGCAGGGTATCGTGAGCTTAAGTGTATCATCCCATCCCTAATGCACAGCAAGTAAACATAAAACTACTCCAACAAACACACAAAAGAGATGAAATAACCCACCTTGTTGGCTGCATGCAGAAGAAAGGATTTGAAATAGCCCCAAACTCAGATGAGAAGTCGATCTTGTCTGCACCATATCGACTGTCAAATATGCATTAACATCCCCCCGAAAAAGGTATTTCTCATACAGACTTCAGAATAAAAGCATGTTAAATAACAAAATAAAACCAGTAATCTGGCACACCTTGGTGGTTAAGAAACAAACTTGGAGGATTTACAGAATTCTCAATATTTAGAAATATAAATGCAACCATTGCAGCGGTTAGCCCTGGTCATGTTTGGGTTTCCACCTCCAGCTCTTCCTTCACTTGAGGGTGGGAGTCGGGAGGAAAGGTGGTATCATGATTTCACAGCAGCGTGACACAGTGAAGCATCCTGAAGTGGAGTGTGATTATAGAGAAAGAGCAATAATGGAGAGTTCCAGCACTCCATTGTTTCAACTGGACATTCTTTACAGCAGCAGCTGAATCATTTTCTTATCTGAACCAGGGAGGTATGTCTATGAAATAAAGGCCATTAAAAGGTCATTTTTAATGCAGCACTAACTCATTGGTTTGTTTGTCTGTGAGCAAAAAAAATGCACAAGGCAGTTGTGATTAGACGTGATGGTCATGGTACAGGAGTTTTTAAAGGGTTTGTAAATGTTGTATGACATGGCAGTTTTCCCCATTTTTGACAATAACTTGTCCAAGAATATCAGAAATGCCCTTGTGGGAGTTCCTTATTTTCTCTAAATTTGATCTACTTCCCCCCAAAAGCCTTAATAATACTTCATGAAGACCTTTACAGAAACCATAATAGCAAATGAAACCTCTTAATGTCCCCTAAAGAGTAGCAGAACAGCAGTTGTTAACGAGTATTATGGGAATACTTCTGTTTTTCTTAGGTAATGCCTTTTTCCAGATTATTTGTATATGCAATATTTGGAGATAGAGCAGCATAGTGGCTGATTTGATCCTCAGGTAGAGCAGGGCCTTTCTGTGTGCGGTTTGCATGTTCTTCACGTGCATGCATGGGTTAGGTCTGGGCACGCTGGCTTCATCCCACAGACCAAAAACATGCTTATTAGGTTGACTGGTGACTCCAAATGGTTGTCTGTCGGACTGAACGATCTTAGGAAAAGATGTTTTTGTGATTTTTCTTGCAAATTTAAAATCAATTCACAGATTTTATTCAAATGAAGCTTTCACTTTGTTTACCATATAGACAACAGTAAGGAAATCAATTATCAAAAGCACCTAACACATTATCCATCATCTAACATTGATCTGTTGTCGTTTTTCAAGGGGCACTCTTCTACTCCTAAACTTTGTGTTGTTGACTTGCTTACAGAAATGAACGAGTCAACTCTTTTTAACGTCTCTTTTAAGAAAACAATAAGAACTGATTCTCAGTTGTAAGCTGTTCATTTGCGAGCCATTCTTAAATGCAGACTGCCTGTAAATTTGTGAAACGTTATGTGTTAAACAGTTGACACAACAGATCCTGGGTCTGTCAGGAACGCTACGAGAAAATGCGGGTTTGGTGATCACATGATTGCGTTGTCTGAAATTGCAATTTCGATCAGAAGTTGTCCTAGTTGTCCGTCTCTCTATGTGGCCCTGAGATTGGCTGGCAACTGAATGAAAGATCTAATTACCCATTATTTAATTTTTGTTAAGTTTGAATGTATAAATGAAAAGAAGAAATAAATTAAACTTCTGTGTGAAATGCAGTCACCTTTATTTCGGCTACCTGGCAGAGCATCTTCGGGTGTTTTCACACCAACTATATTTAGTGCGCACCAAAGAAGTTTTGGCCCAGAGTTTGTACGTTAGTATCAATGTGAATGCAACCACAGCACTTTGGTGCACACTAGATCAGCCAGTCTGAGACCTCCACGAAGGGGTGGTCTCGATCCGCTCCATCTCCCGACATTTGGTGCGGTTTCACTGGTGTGAAACAAAGTGGTCTGAACCGATCTACTTTTGATGCATTACTTCCTGTTAACCCCGCGGTTGAATCTTTTGCTTACTCAATTTGTCGATTTGTTTATTATGGTTGAGGATTACGATGATTTACGAGAGTTCAGAAGGTCACTGATGCCGTCTCAAACACAATAAAAAAACACATTTGAAGAAAAGTGTAAAAAAGACCGAAACGTAAACATTGGTTGTCTGGTGTAGGAAATGGTTACCATGGTAGCCTCTTCTTCTTTCTCCTCTGTAACAAGTTTGGTAACTAGTTACATGCATATCGCCCCCTGCTGTTTCAAACTGAGTAAATACACAAGAGAGTCCGGGCACAGTTCGATGTTGCAAGTGTGAATGCAAACCAGCGGGGAAGGGGGAGGGGAGCGAACCGCGCCGCAGTACGGTTCGAAACAGGTGGGCCTAATGTGAAAACGCCCTTAGTTGCAATACCAGAACTGACAACAAACAGTGAACCTGCTCTACATTAATATATCAATTCATAAAGAGAGCAGCTCTGATTGGATCGCTCCACAACTTATCCCACCACCACCAAGCTAAGGCAGCTGTGATTAGATGTCCCTCTGAACTCATCCAACCTTTCCACACAACCAAAGTAGCTGTGATTGGATAGATTCCTAACTTGTCTCCACTTCCTTTGACCAAATTAGATCCGATTGGTTTAAGTTTCTGTCAAACATTTTAGTCTAGCTTTTAATTTGTTGATGAAAATGTCACTTAATGTAGTTTTAGTTTTTTGTCCATGTGCGCTTGTTTTTTCATTTGTCAGGAGAAAAAAGGTTGTTGATGAAAACTAAGATAAAAATAATTTTTCAACAAAATCAACACTGCTGGTATATATATTTTTGACTCAGGTGTGTTGAGCAATGGCAGAAGAAATCAGAAGAATCATATTTAGGTTATTTTAAGGCCAGAGTCATGATATCACCTTTATCACCCTATATGCTGTTTAAAATTGCATCATTATATGCAAAACAATCAATGTAGTTCCCAGCTCTACACCATTACAGCCATCATCACCCCCCCCCCACCTCCCCCTGCCTCTCTCAATCACCTCTCAGTATGGTATGACACAAGCAGATCGATGAATACCCATGGAGCAGCGCGTGAGTAACGGGTGGGCCCAGCGTTTATTCAGCAGCAGCCAACCAATGGCAAGGGATGCAATTAGTGGCCATTCTTCCTCGCCCTGCTTGTTTTTGCTCATCTCCGCTCTCTCTCCTCTCTGCAGGTGACACTCCAGAGCTCCTCTGCCCCTCCTGAGGATTCAGCGAGACAGGCGGATCTGTGCGCCCGACCATGGCCTTCCCATCAGCCCCCTCCGCATTATGGAGTGTCAGCTTATTGACAGTACTATTCGCAGCTGCGGTTCACAGCACCATTGTCTACGGTAAGCACCTCTCTCCCTCTTTATCTCCCCTGCTTCCCATTCTTTCTATCTGGCCTGCTCTCCCCGGGCCCCTGACCTCCCCGACCCGCTCTCTCTGTCTCCGGCGGTGCCCCTTATCTGTTGACTTGAGGCTTTTTTGTTGTTTCCTGTATTATGACAAGGGAATCAGAGAGCCGTTAATAAGCACATGGGACACTCCCACCTCCCTGGACCCCAGAGGAATTTCTGCCGTTGTTTTTGAGGAATGTGTGTGACTTGCACGTGGGCACTGGACTTCCCTCACAAATATGAATATGACTGACCCTTGCTGGAGTGGCTCAGTTTATTGATCACAAGGTAAAGGGAGCTGATTACCTGGGGCCTGGTGCTCCAAGCATCCTCATGATGTGGCCTGTATGGTTATTAAAAATGAGGTACACTTGTTTCACTGAATGGGACATGCATTTGAAGTGTGCCGCATGCAGACACGGTGGCACAAAAGCATTTGCAATTTGCCAAGTGGGTCAAACTGGGCTGTCCTCACCAGTTTTACCCTCATATTCAGCCATCACTGGGCAATTAAGGACAGGATTGCTTGTAAAGTTTTGTGTTTTTTTTGTAATTGGATCATATTTTTTATATTTTAAAGCTATTTTGCTTCACTCTAATCTTGTCAGTGTATTCTTCTGCAGTTTAGACACTGACACGAGTAGGTTCATTCTGTCTGTGTAGAGCAGGGGTGGAATACATGGACTGACCTGCTTGCTCCAATCAATCAAACTTTATTTATATAGCACTTTTCCCACAACATATGTAACTCAAAGTGCTTGCAGAAAAGAAAACAGGAGGAAAGGAGAGGGGTAGAAAAAAAAAAAATTCCAAGCTAGGCACCTGTCAGGGGAGCACAGTGTGGGATTGGAAAAAAACACCTCAATATATATTTTAGATAAAGTTTTAGGGTTTAGAGGTGGGTTATCACCTGTCAAGTGGCCCTTGTAACCCTGGGCTATCACTGAATTCACGTCCTGTCAGGGCAAGAATGACTTTCTGAGCAGCAAAGATGGAAGACTGACAGCTTATCTTATCATTTCAGACACAAAACAAGAGTAAACTGCAATAATGTTGGTGCTTCAAGATGAATATTGACATATTTACTTTAAAAATGAGACCTTGTGACAAAGTAAACATGGTAGAAAATGTGCATTATTGATGGTATTTGCTGCTGTCATCGAAATATCTTTATCCATTCAACTGTTTCAGGGGCCAATTCAAAATGGGCAGCCGGCCGCGTTTGAACACCCCCCGGTGTAGATAATATGCTTATACTTTATTTTGTAACAGACAAGAAGGTGTTTAGTTCATACCTTTACATGGTTCAACAGAGATCTTCTATCTTCCGCAGAAGTGTCACCTGATGTTAGTGTGATGTGTCCTTTTTATCTGATCTTACGAAGGCAAAAGACAAAATAGAGCAAAATAAAAATGGAACGTAACATACAAAATTCAGCACTACTCTTGTAGCAAAACATACATCGGAGAGATGGGTAGAAGTTTTAACTTGAGAAAAAAGAACACCTAAAGGATTGTGAGAAAGAAACAGAAGAGAGACACAAGCAACAAAAGACAAGGCATAACAAGAAAACGCAAAATCGGCCATCACAGATCAATGCAAGAGAGAAAATCACATCATGGACTGGAATAATAATGAAGTCATCTGCATATAGCGCAATAGGCACCAATGCTTGATCATGGAAGCAATAGAAATCAGGCAGTGTGCCCACAGGACGATGAACTGGTATGAGGGGGTATATATGCTGTATCACACCTGGAGTGTCTGCCTGGAGGAGCGACCAGACAGCAGGAGGAGTGGTCGACCTGTCAAATCTGACAGGTAATCATGCCTCCGTAAGATAAGATCAGCTGAAAAAGGACTCGTCACACTACCATCAGGTGACACTTCTGACGAAGGTAGAAGAGCTCCGTGGAAACATGTAAAGGTATGACCTAAATACCTTCTTGTCTGTTAAAAAGAAAGTTTTACCAAAGTTTGGACATCTTCCTCTCTTTAGATAAAAGATATTACACTCACAGTACTGCACACTATTGTTACTCTCTTGCTACTTTTACCTTCGGAGCTGCATTAATTTGTGATGGCATAGAATCAACAATGCTGCATTCCCACCAAGCAGTTAGTTCAGCTCGGTGCCATGTGCAGTTGTAGATGTTTCCACTGTCAAACGAGGAGAAGAGGTGCCCAAAAACCAACCTGAGCAGTCTCACTTTTCCCTTTGAGGAGCAACAACATCAAAACAAAAACACACATTGCGCCAATGCTTACAATGGATGCTCCACAGCAGGACTTAAGTGCTGCAAGGTTCAGTTTGTTTGGGTTTGTTTGGCTTATAATTGAAGGTGTTTCCGCTGTCAGTAAGAAGAAAGAGACCCAAATTACTGATCCATGCTGTCCTGCTGTTTTTGCACCCCTCTGCTGGGTGCCAAGTGCACTGATGCAGCCCCAAGGGTGGAGCTAAAAATGCTGCGGCATGTTGATTGATTGCAAGTGTTGTCACTTCCCAACAAAACAACACACAGTGTCATGTTAACATCACTGTAGGATCCAAGAGAATGACTTTTCTATTTAAAGGATGATGTCTTCACGAAACAGTGATCCATGGAGCACCCTGTTATTTACCCGTCTTCTGCACCATTTCTACCTATTTTTATACTTTATTTTATTTCTCCCGGCTCTTATTTTTATATTTATTGACTTATAAGTTGATTGTTTTTGCACCAAATCCCCAAGTCAGATGCCTTGTAGGTGGAGATGTAGCTGTAGGCTGAGTTCTGATCCTGTGGAGGTCACTGGAGTACAGTGAACTTCCTGCTGAAGGCAGCCATCAGGAGGTGAACACACACTGTGGTCAGAAATGGATGGACATGGTCAGGAACAACACTCAGGCAGGCTGTGGCCTTTATTGATCCATAATCGTCCACCAGCAGCAGCCTGAACAGTTGATACAAGGCAGGATGGATCCATGCTTTCACCAAGTTGATGCCACATTATGGTTTTGTCATCTGAATGTTAGGGCAGAAGTTTTGGTGACCCCATGCACATTGTAGTAGGAGAGGCACCCAGTGTAGAGCCCATTTGTGACTATGTGAGTTACTTTTTCCTCCCCTTATCAAACCACACTGTTGCCCAGAAAACTGCTGCCCACTGGATATTTTCTCTTTTTCCGATCATTCTCTGTAGATCCTGGTTGCTTGCTGGTTGTGCGTGAAAATCCCAAAAGTTGAACCAAACAGACCAGCCCGTTTGGCACCAAATCACTTCAGTCACCTCTCTGCTTTATCCTGAAGCTTGATTAGAATCTTCTGTCGTCTCAGGCTATGTTTACATGGAAACTCCTGACTTAAAGACGCAAAGATTTTTCCGCGTTCAGACGACGACGCTTGGACACGAGTTAATCTGCTGTAGTGTGCATGTCGGTTCAGTAGATGGCGGTGTAGGTCTGCAGAGAGGCAGCGCTGCTACAACACACGAACGAAGAAGAAAAGCTTTTCACAAACAACAATGGCGAATAGACGCACAGAGAAGCAGGAGTTTCTTTTCTGGACAACAAATCAGTTCAGACAACAAATCTGTCTGGATAGTTTTGACTGGATAACAAACCAAGCACGGGAAGAGGCTCACACGTTACTCGGCGGACGGCCGAAGCTGTTGTTGTTCCTGGTATGCGCGTGCAGCCTTCATCTGAAAGAGTACTGCGCATGCGGTGACGTCAGCGTTTCACCCTGAAATGCTCTGATACGGGTTTACACGGAGCTGAATGGAGAGCGGATTCAAATCTTTCCACTCTGGAGCCTGTTTTAGAAAGTTTCTGTTTTCAACGAGTTTTCATGTAGACGCAAGGCCAAAACGCAATGAAAACTTAGCGGATTTGACTTTTTTCGGTGCCGTGGAAACACGGTCCCGTGGGAATTTCAGCCTCAGTTTCTGGTTCTCAGCTGACAGGAGTGGCATCTTGTACTGGTTGTGAAAATCAGATTATGCACTGAGGCAAGTCTGGGTTCAGATTTGCATACAATATTTTGTTAAACAACTGCAAATTATGTTTCTTTTTTTAGAAAATCTGTAAATGCACTTAAGGTAACTGAACCAGACAGGAGGAAACCGGAGGAATTAGTAAGCTAGTAACTTGTGAGCTGGCATCTTGTTACCAGTAAGTTACTGTAAAATGTATAGCAACATTTTTACAGTGTATATAAACACTTGTTAGGCAGCGGAATTTGTACAGTGAAACATAGTTTGGCATCCTCTGTGGCAGCATAAAAAGTCAAGTATTAAAAACTGACAAATTTAAAATAGAATTAAAATATACACAGACTACAGCTGAAAGGAAAATAAGTTATTTTTTATGTACATCAGAACATTTGGAAAGAGCTTGAGTGAATTTTCCAGAAACATACACACAGGTTTTAAGTAGGGATACGCCATATTGGATTTTTCCGATATTTGATATGCCGCTTTTTTTCATTTAAAATGGACTTGTTTCTTTCAGTGTTACAGTATATTTTTGTGAGGAACAGATGTAAAAAAGAAAAAACTGTATTTGACTCTTGCAAAAATGAAACCATTGATTTATAAAGTACCCATTCAGTGATGAGAGGGTGCATCAATATTGTACATCTGTGTAATTTGCCGATATTCCAGCCGATATGTGTGGCTGATATATCAGCTGAAAATATCAGCAAAAATTTCAATACTTATTTTTTTAGGTCATTATCGTCCGATACAGATATCAAACTGATGATATTGTGCATTCCAAATTTAAAGTATTTAAACACTCCAAAGCAGGGGTCACCAATCTGTAGATCTTGATGTAAATTTAGATCTTTTATTCCACTAGCACGCCTTGGCCCTACTCCTCTCGGCTCTACTCGATTTGCAGCGTTATTCCACTTAAACAAGCTAGTTTTAGTATCTACTCCGCTCTGGTTCCAAGCGAGCAGAGTCAATACTAAAAGATGACGTCACCAACTGCCGGCTACTGATTGGTCAGACAGTGTCGTCATCGATGAGTCATGAGCGCGACGACCTAGCATGCTAGCGGTAGCTACTGTTAGCTTACCCTCATACGTCTTTTCTTTGCAGCTCGATTGCTCTCATCCTCGGCTTCATTCTGTTGTATAGCTTCCAAAACTCTCCTGTGCTTCTCAAGGGGTATTTCTTCTTGCCACCTGCAGCCTTCTTCTGCTTTCCTTTTTAACTCGGTTTGGAACAAAAAGCCACTGATTGTTGTGTCACGCTCAAAATGACGTCACCGCAGTGCTGCACACCCCGTTGGGCAGGCGACAGGGGCTAATGGAAAAGCAGCACAAGGCGAGTAGAGCAGGGTGGACTCGAGTAGAGTAGAGTAGGGCTAGTGGAAAAGGGCCATTAGACAATTTGAGTAGATCTTTAATACTAGATGCTTCACCCTTTATCTGACTCACAGGATAGACCTTTTTTCTTATCCAGGAAAAAACCTGGTGAATCCAGCTGTTTTACAAAATAAACTGTCGGACTGGTTTCTCTCCCTTTCGTTAGTTCTTAGTATTAGAAAGATATTAAAATGACCTAAATTGTGTTTTAACATTGTTCCAGTCCTCAGGGACAAGTTTTGTTTTCCTATTAGGCTCAATTAGCATCATAGATGACCCCTGCTTCAAAGTATTTGCAGTGACAGTGTGCTACAAACGCAAAATACATGGCTGCTGAATGTAAGCTCACCTGCTTTCACTTAAAAATCAAAAGCTCTCTCACACCCTCTCGCTCCGGCGTTCTTTCGTTCTCACCTGCTCAGCATCTGTTCTCCACACACGTGCAGACTGTATCTGTGTCAGAGGTTCATTGGAGCTGCGGATCAGCCCTAATCATCGTGTTCTTTCTCAAATAGCAGAGCAGGAGCATGCACACTTAACACTCTCAAAGCTCTGAGACACATGACACGCATCATGGCAGAAGCTCAACCTGTGATGAGGAGGGGCGCCGTTGAAAGTGGATGGTAAGAGAGGATTTGATGAGAGAAGCACTTTGTAATGATATCATCCCCGCTGTGAGCACAGAGTGAACAGGAATACACTGTTCACTCTGCTTTTTCCAATTACATAACACTCAAGTGACTGGCTGCCGGTAATACAACCTTTGGAGGGCAAACTGTGCCGATGGCGAATGGTGCATCATGATTGCCGCTCAATCCATAGAAAATGGATTGATGCAGGTAGAGTCGTGTTGGCGTTTTCTCATCACACTCTGGATTTAATTGCTCTGAGTGTTCGGCGAAGAAGCAGGCAAGAAGGATCCTAATAGATGCTCCCTGATTTGCATTTCCAATATATTCTCAGAGGCTGCCTGCACTCGCTCATGCTCACCCACTCAAATTCACCAATCTGAACACTCTGAGTGCACAAGCATGGACACCGTGAGTACACATGTGCACATGCTTATGGGAAAAGAAACACACACCGCATGCATTTACTCCACTCCACATCAGCTGTTTGTACTTACTCTTCAATTATGCAGTGTTGTGTTTCTATGGTGGCCTTGGAGTGGAAAACACAATTACAAAAGAGAAAACAAAACTCATTTTAGGAAGAAGAAAAAAAAACCCCGACAAGCCATGAAATGTAAAATTAAAGAAAAACTCAAAATCTAACAAATGACAGAATACAACATCATATGTAAAGCACAACAACAAATAAGCAAACATAACACAAAATACAAAAAGAAAACAGAACATAAAATCTTACAAAATGAAAACAAACAGGAAGAAAACAGATCTAAAATAAAGACCCACAACAACCTATGACCAGGACAACAGATCCAAAAAGCACAACAACAAACAAACAAGCACAATGGCATTTAAAATTACAACAAATAAGACACTTGAACAGAAACATAACAAACAAATGAAAAAAATGTCACTTACTCTGGGAATACAAATCAAAAAGCACAATGACAAGAAACACATTCACATCTGTAAGCCAAAAAAGTAAAAAATAAAACCTGGAAAATTAAATTACAACTGAAGAAAGATTCAACAATAAATAAGAAAAAGCTGTTGGGTCTTTTAATGTGTTGTTGTGTTTAATTGTGTTTCTTGTTTGCTGTTGTAAATGTTGGTATGCTCCCTAATTGTCGCTGTGCAGTTGTGTTTTTTTGTTTGTTGATTGTCCTTTTTCTTTTTTATGTAATGATTGATTTATTTTTTAGAATGTTTATTCTGTTTATTTCAACACCCTTTGTTGTGTTTTCATTTTTCTTTAATCTTGTTTGGTAATCTCCCCTTTATGATTTCGTTTTTGAATCGTGAATCGTCTTTTTAATCATAGAATTAGCTTAGCTTTTTTTTTTTTTCATTTTTCATTTTTTCTAAATGTCAACATGGTTCTTTTTTTTCTTTTTGACAATGTTTTTCAAACTTTTGGTAGTGTTTTCTTTTTTCTGTTTTTTTTCCGTCCTTGCTCTCGTGTTGTCGTCCTTTTTTATCTTTTTTTCCTGTTTCGTTATTTTAATAGATTTTAGTAGATGTATTTGCCCAATCCTTTTTTGGAACACTGATTTCTTTTTTTATTTGTGATTTTGGTTTTGATATGTCTTTTATGTTTGTCTTTTGCCTTCTGGTTTTCCCTCACATTAGTTTTTTTTTTTGAACTGGTTGGGTTGTGATTATTTTTTTTTAACTTTTTTTCAATGTTTTCAGATTTTTGGTTGTGCTTTTGTAATTTTTTACTACTTTTTTTGTTTGTTTTTTGATCTGTCATTTGAATTCAGTTTTTTGGTGTTCCCTTTGTGTTTTTTTCCGCAGTTGTTTGTGTTTATTTTGGTTTGTGGTTGTGCTTTCTTTAGTTGTAGTGCTTTTGATTGGTTGGTTAGTTTTTTTCTTTCTCCTTGTGTTTTCCACTTCGGGGCCGCCGTAGTTTCCTCAGCTTTATTGTCTGTTTGCGTTGAGTGCTGTGTGAGCTCTCAGTGGTCAGTGCCGTGCCGAGCATGAGGGTCACAGCTACACAAATGCAAATGCAGATCTGTCGAGGCCCAGAAAGCTGTTGAAAATGACAAACAGAAAAAAAATCTCCAGATTGAGGTGCTGATGATGAAATATCAATCCCTCATCAGCCCGCTGACCCCGGCCGCATAGCTCGTCATTGAAAAACAGGCAGTGGCTCCTTGTTTGGGTTGGAAAACGATTTTGGCTCGCATTCAGACGAACGTCACTTTTGATTAAGGTGTGCCTAGCAGGAGGCCTGACCATGCATGTCCAATCCCTGCTTTGGTTTCACCTAAGCGCTGTTTTACATTATCATGTCAGTCAAGGAGGATAATTAAGCTTGGGACGTCTGATGGTGTTCAGCAGATGAGAAAACACGTCAGAGGGAGCAATCAAGAGGAGAAGGGAGGAAGAGATGGAGGGTGCTGGCTGTACAGATTCAGCGTGCACCGCGTAAACCATTAAGTCGTACTCAAGGACTTTTTAGTCATTAATTTTTGCTATCAAAGCACAATCACACTCTCATAATGACTGCGCTGAAACAAAACTGATTCAGTTTCAACAGTGAAATCAATTAGTACCACTTTTGACAAAAAATAGAATTCTATTTGGCTGATGCGTAGGAAGGCAAATGTTAGAATAGAAAACACTTTATAATGAGTGTGGTGAAAGAGCTGTTTCAGTGGCATTGGTGCCAAAAACAGACAAATTACAGGCTTAATCAGCGGGAAGATAACCTTGTGAAGGAGCTTTACTCACCTCGTTTCATTTTGTAAAACATTATGAATTTTTTATAATAATGCATTTTATAGTTTAGAATGGAAAAGAAAAGAATAGAATAAACCTTTATGTGCTCCACACCGGGAAATGTTCAGTGTAAGAGCAGCAAAGGAGACAGCAATAACAAATAAGAAATTCACTATAAAAATAGTATGTGCGTCATTTTAAATATAATATAAATATTAACCCTTTCATGCATGGTGTCCACTACAGTTGACAGATATTTGGAATAAATTTTTAAACCCCTCTAGGTTGCAGAACCATGTCCAACTACCATGTGGTAAATTCCCAAACCCTTGTCTTAACTTTCACATAAATCTTGTCTTTGCACAGTTTTACCATATTGAGATACTGCATCAAAATCCCAAAAAATCTGACAAAGGACAATGTGGGTATAATTCCTGTATTTAAATGTCACATAATTTTGTATTTTTTTAGTTGAAATTTTGATGTAATTCACAATAGTTTGATTAAATAGTGATAGTACATACACTTTAGATTTTGCTTTTATTTCGTCTAATTATTTTTTGTCAGAGAAATATCTTTGTTAAGCTTTGTTAAGTTCCACTAAATAACCATTATACCGTGTATGCATGGTGTCCACTGTAATAGGCAGATGCATAACTCCCTCAAAATACAACACTGATAAATATTACCTTTTTTCTTACTTGTATGAAAGTAAAAACAATAAAAAAAAAAAAAAAAAAGTATTCCTTTGAGCTTAAATAATTCATGCATGAAAGGGTTAAAATATAAAACTTCGGATTGTTCAAGAAATTTAAGTTTTCATGTGTTTCATGTTGTTTTGGCAGATGTGTGTCATCATCCTTGTCCCCTAACAAGCTTGTCTATAACCCTTAGAACCAATCTTTTACTCGTAAACGGAGGCTTTGTTTTGTTGACGTACTTCTATGCACCCTGTGGTTTAGTTTTGTATGTATTTATTTTAAAACTTACATAAAGTGCTAATTTTAGTCAAAAATAGATCTTGTAACATAATGAAAAAAAAAAGATCTAGACCACTTAAAGTTGCTAAAGACTTAATCTCAGAGGCAGGCTAACACTACCCATTGACTCCCAGTGTTTGAGCTAAGCTAATTAAGATTTTCAGAAGTTAAGATTTTACTTAAGAAATTTGTTAGAAACATTAAACTTACCAGAAAAATGGTTAGCACTAAACTAAATGTAAACTATCTCTGATCTCTGATCGAAATCGCAATTTCAGACAACATAATCATGTGATTGCCAAAGCTGCAGGTTTTTGCAAGACTCCTGACTGACCCAGGATCTGTTGTGTCAACAATTGTACATATGCAATTAAAAAAAAAGCATCTCCACTGCAGGTCAACAACACAAATCCTTGGTATGTAATTAGAAGTTGGAGTATCCCTTTAATAATGATAACAGATTATATGTCATCAGTATTACATGATAAATAATGTGATCACTGATTTCCTTACTGTTTTCTATACTTGTAAACATAGTAGATTTGCGCTGAAGCTTGATTTAAATTGAAATCACAATATCTGCCAGCAAAACACAGTTACATCTTTTCCTGAAATTGTTCATCCGTGCCCTTATGTGTTCATCATATATATAAGAAATGTGTCAGACAGTAGTGTTGCAGCTTCAGTGGCTCATGGGAGCACAGTGCAGACCCCCGGTCCAGCCCTCAGTTTTGCTCCGATCTGTCAGATTGTTGTTGTTGTGACACAGCACTAGAGCTGCTAAGTGGGAGCTGCAGCAGGGCGGGGCCTGCAGCCAGATAAAACCTTCATAATGGAGATCTCCATGCTAAGAGGTGCTGGAACAGAAGGGTTCTACTTACCATAAATAATTCAATGTTATGTATTGGAGGGGAAAAACGATTAGCTCAGCAAATCAATGCAGGAGCAGATGAGCCTGCAGAGAGCACGACTGCCCATCACCGCTGCACTCAGAGTCCACAGTGAATTAGAAACACGCAGACGGGTTGTCTCCTTCCATCATTCAAACAAGCAAACAGAGAGAAAAAGCTCCCTCCTATGAATTATGAGCTTGATTATCATGTCTTGACAGTTTAAATTCACTCCGAACTCGTCCCACTCCCACTGACACGTCTTCATTTAATGTATGTCAGAGTCAGGAGGAGGACAGCACTATAACCCTGTATTTTCAGCTTTAGAAAGTCGCCGGGCTTCCTTAGAGCGAGTGAACGAATTGGGGAGACACTAATTGCGCGCCATTTGACATATCCATTTCCACAGCTGGATGTGCAGCCATGCGCTGCGGAAGGAAAGTGCCTCTCAGAAGGGCACAGATTAGGCATGCAATTGGCCGGCTGTGCCCTGGTTCTGTGCTGCTGACCCAGTTACCTCAGGGCTTCTGTGGATTGTGGACGACCCCCCCCTCCCCCAAACCTTTTTTGTTCTGCTTTTTTTTATGTAAGACTGTTTTTTCACGGACTGGACATCACACCTGCATGATCAATACAACTCACCACAATGAGGGATCAGTGTGAGTGTTATGCCTAAGTCACACATTCCCGTTTCTCATTGCGACTGTGCACGATTGAGGAGGCTGGTGTGATCGTTATGATACGGGATGAAATGACTGTCTCACCCCTGGACACACCCCGTAAATACACCGTCAGTGGCGCTGCTTCAGCGCTACAGGGGGCGTTTGTCCCGCTCCAGTTAGGTTAATACAGCGATATGAGGAGGATTCCATCCCGCTGACAGGACGTCACCCCCGCTCGAGCTCAGTTCGTGTGACGTAAGCCCCGACTGAGCCCCGCCGCTTGCGCCGTCTTGAACGGGACACAGTCGGGGCTCATACGGATACATCCTTGTCAGTCGTCCTCATAAAGCTTTCAGGACTGAGCCACGATTGGGCCACGTTCAGCCCGACTGAGCTCCATACATGCCACGCTAATACCGCTCGCCTTAGGTCTGCATTAGGCTTCCATCTCGCTCCACTGAGAGCGCCGATTCTCCACAACAGTTTTGAACAGTTCAAAACTGTCGTGGAGCTTCTACGTTCCCCTCCGTTCATCCACGACTGTACAGCAGTGATCCAGACCAAGTAGCGCATGCACCACGACCAAAGCACGCTTTATCAGGATTATGACAATCGTTCACAATCGCCATGAGAAACGGGAATGTGTGACTGGGGCTTTAGGCTTGGTGTCTCGGTCACAAAACCAAAGTCCAATGAAGCTGGGACACAGTGTAGAGTGTAAACAAAAACAGAATATGAGAGCCTTTGTTTTTTGAGAACATTCTCTCATTTTTAATTTGATGCCTGCAACACATTCCAGAAAAGTTGAGACAGGGTCAACAAAAGATTGAAAAATTGAGGACTGCACCCACACAAAAAAGAAACAACTTAATTTTGGACATTGGGGACGTGATATCTAAAAAGGAAAAGGACTGTCCAGACAAGTGTAAGAACAAAAGCCAGCATCTCTGATTATATGGGTGAATGTTAATACCCATGGCATGGGTAACTTACACATTTGTGAAGGCATCATTAATGAAGAAAGATACATGTGTAAAGCAACATATGCAGCCATCCAAGTGACCAAACTCCGGTTTAATTGGAAGTGAACCGAGACCCCCTAGCTTCAGGTAGACCAGAGTTTGGCTATTTGGTCCACACAGGAGTTCCTGTGCACTTTCATACCACCACAAACCAACTAACTTTCACAAAAGGGAACCAGAGTTGGTGACTTTAATATCAAAACAAAGTAAATTTTTAGGCAAGAAACGTTAACATATGCCTGAGGGACATCTGGGACCTTTTGATTCATATTCATATTCATATTTCTTTTATTGTCAACTCCAAACTCAGCTCCTGACAGAGGAGGAGCAGAGGGGGGAGATGAGGAAAAAAACACCACCAGCACATGAGCAACATAGTAAAAAAACATTGCAAAAAACAAACAAACCTCGAGACGGCACCTTTTCGAAAAAAGAGTTAAGGATTGGACATTCGTGAATAATCTTAGAAGACAGTGAATCGTTAATAAAGAACAGAATGTTTTTTGTTTATATGCAGACTTATTCACTATGCTGTAAAATGTTATGACATTTAGGCTGTTGAACAGCAAGTTTATCTCAGTCCTTACTAATCTGGTCTTAGTGGTTCTGATGGTGACAGGAAGCCTCAATGTCAAGTCTTGACAGTCAAGACCAAAAAAGCGTTATGAGAGTTGAAAAAACTGTCCACTTTAGCATTAACAGGACCATGTTGACTTGTTTTATTGTACTTTTATTGAATCAGTTTTATCTTTCTGTCTTGCTTCATGGTTTGGAAAGGTGTGGTTAGAAAGCAAAAACTAAACCGAATCATGAAATGGTCCAGCAAGCTGATTGGAGAGTCTCAGCTTCACCCAGAATCCTTGTACACCAAACTGTTACAGAGGAGAGCTAACTCTGTTGTAAGATGTGACTCCTGCCCTTTCAATGGTGAGTTTCAGCTGCTCCCATCAGTTTGGAGGTTCATGGTACCTGGCTGTAAAACCAGGAACTAAAAAAACAGCCTTGTACTATCTGTGCTTTTAACCAATGAGAGAAACATCAACATAACTAATGTATTTATTCCTTGTACAGTCTCTTTCTTTCTGTTTTATGAACAGCACATCTTTATCTTTTGGCTTGGTTTGACGTATTTTTGTGGCTATTTTTACCGCACTGTTGTCACTTTGTCTTGTGTTGTTCTGTGTGTCTACAATACGAGAGAGCTCACTCGCTGGAAACCGAATTTACCCAATGATACAACAAATACTCTGAATCTGAGAATGTGGTTATTTTTTAGGTGTTAGTCTGATAGTATGTTCTACCTTCAATCAGGAAGTTCAAATTGCTTCCGCTGTGGAGACAATGACGTATAGATGAGTATGGAAAGTGTTGCATTCAGTTATTCTGATAGCTATATAGAAACTCATGAAAAGATTGAATGGGTGTTAATGGGCGTAAGTGTTCTGTGGTGTGAAAGTGCTTTGAGTAGTACTTTCAGAAAGACTTGAAGTACTATAGAAGCTCACGTCCATTAAGTTTAACAATTAAATCACCACGCAGACTTGATTTGTCAAAGAACGTAAATCATTGAATCATTCATTCGAACCCCTTACAGTCCTGCACTGTTCCTCAGGCAGGAGCTCTCATCACTCAGAGTATAGAATAGTAAGCCACAGCCTCCCATCAGCCACCTGGACCCCAGCTCCACAGCAGCCTGATCCAAGACCCCAGGAGAAGGTTTGCATTCGTGGCGAGGAGCATGCCTAATAGTTTGTTTACCTCCTTAAGTTGCTCCTGTCGGTACAAGAGAATGAAGCCCCCGATACTTCCAGCTGAGGCCAATAATGAATGAGGATTATAGGACAGGAGCAGAGTGGCCCAGTCGTTAGTGTGCTAAGATTTACAGGCAGGGGGGCTTGGCGTGTGTTTGTCTCTGCCAGCGGTTCACTTTATCCTGCAACAAAATGGGCTCCTTCCCCACCGGACCGGCTCTGTCTCACTGGCTCCGTGCCCACTTCCTGTGTGTGCTGCTGTTGTTTGCTGTTGACTTCCTGTGTGCCAAGATGGGGGGAACATTTGGCTAATACACAGAGCAGCTAGCACACAATAGCGGTAGGCGGTTTGGATGGGAGGCCTCCGCCTGTTAACAAGGCTGACTGATAAGCAGTGACTCATTAACAAGCCGAGGTACACAGAGCCCGGGGGAATTAACGCCTAGCCACTGTGACATTAATAAGAGGCCTAAGCTATTTTTCCATTTGGCTCTGCTGGAGAAACCGCTGGTTTCCAATCTTGAGTGTGGCTATTTACTGGCTCCAGTGCTTTCCCATTTGTCTCAGCCACTGGTTACCTGGTCCGATTGGAGCTTGGCATAGCGTTTTCAATGTGGGCTGCAGTTAATGACATCTGCAGCTTGAATAGAAAAGCAGACACCCCTCATTAGTTTGCTTCTTCCTTCATTCAGAAACATCTGGGGAGGAGCCCAATTAATCCTCGTCTTACTGATCATGCCAATTAATTAGCAATATGTTAGTTTTTAAAGGAAAAAAAGGATGGCATTTTCCTTCACATCTTCGACTTTTAAATCGACAAGAGTGATAATGATTCTGACTCAATGCAGCTGTATGTTAAACTCTCAGCTTAGTTTTGACCTCATTCCATTCTTTGGAGATATATGTAGTCGAATTGTGCAGAAAAATCAGACATTTAAAGGTGAAAAGTCTGTTTTTATAGTCCCAGACTATTTCTGTCTATGTTTTTCAAGCAAAAATGCCCCTTAGCCTCAACCATTCTTGGTGTTTTTATGATATTAATAGATGAATACACTCACTGGCCACTTTATAAGGTACACCTGTCACCTTTTTATTACAAGATCGAACCTACTTTTGCCATTGCTGCCTCAAATCTTCAGGGCATCGATTCAACAAGGTGCTAAAAACATTTCTTAAAGACTTTTTTGTGCACACAATTGCTGCAGAATTATCAGCTGCACATCCATAGGATTGAGATCTTTAGACTGAAGTGGCCATTGGAGTACAGTGAACTCACTGTCATGTTCGAGGAACCTGTTTGAGATGATTAATTAGAAACGTGTTGGTTTTTAAAAGAAGAAAGGATGTCATATTCCCTAATATTTTCAACTTTTAAATCAACAACAGTGGTGATGGTTCTGACCAGAGATGCAACAGTATGATAAATCCAAATTATGCAGAAAAATCAGAAGGTTTAAGGCGAAAAGGCCATTATTTTGAATTCCCAAACTATTTATTTTTTTATTTTTAAGAAGAAATACCACTTATCCAAAATCATTCTTAGTATTTTTATGATATTAATAAACACACTCACTGGCTACTTTATAAGAAACACTTGCTGTTTCAAAGTTGGACTTGCTTTTGCCCTCAGAAACTGCCTCAAATCTTCATGGCATTGTTTCAACAAGGTCCTGGAGACATTCCTCAAAGACCCCTTCACACACAGTTTAAGGCCATGTTTACGTGGAAACTCCTGACTTAAAGACACAAAGATTTGTCCTTTGCTTTTTAAAATTCTTCTGCGTTCAGATGACAACGCTCGGAGATGAGTTAATCCGCTGTAGTATGCATGCTGGTTCAGTAGATGGAGGTGTAGGTCTGCAGAGAGACAGCGCTGCTACAATACACAAACGAAGAAGAAAAACTTTCACAAACAACAATGGCGAATAGACGCACAGAGATGCAGGAGTTTCTTTTCTGGACAACAAATCAGTTCGGACAACAAATCTGTCTGGATGGTTTTGACTGGATAACAAACCCAGCATGGTAAGACGCTCACACGTTGCTCGGTGGACGGCGGAAGTTGTTGTTCCTGGTATGCGCGCAGCCTTCATCGGAAAAAGTACTACGCATGCGGTGATGCCAGCTTTCCCCCTGAAACGCTCTGATGCGGGTTTACACGGGGCTGCATGGAGAGCGTTTTGGAAACTTTCCACCCTGGAGCCTGTTTTTAAAAGTTTCCGTTTTCAATGAGTTTCCATGTAGACGCAAGGCCAAAATGCAATGAAAACGGATCGGATTTGACCATTTTCGGCGCCATGTTTACATGGAGACACTTTGACCTACAATGCAAAGGTTTTTCCTTTGTGTATTCAAACTTGATCTGCGTTCAGACGGAGACGCTAGAAACAAATGAAACCGCTGTTGTGTGCATGCCAGTCCAGTAGATGGTGATATAAGTTTGCAGAGAAACAGCGCTGCTACAATACACTAGGGATGTAACGATATGAAAACTTTGTATCACAGTTATTGTGACCAAAATTATCACGGTTACCATTATTGTCACAGTATTGTTGCAGTGTGCTCAAAATGTTCAAAAAGTACTTTAACACAGTCTTGAAGTCATTTAACCCTTTCAATATTATAATCTTAACAGTTCTGTTGAAAGTTCATGTTCAGTTTGGAAGAAGGCACAAGTCCAGATTAGATCGGTTAGCCAACCATTTATTTATTTATTTATTTTTTATGTATTTTTTGGGCATTTTGTGCCTTTATTGATAGGAGAGAGACAGTGGATAGGTTTGTGAAAGTGGGAGAGAGAGTAGGGGAAGACACTCTGCAAACTGGTCACAGGCGGGATTCGAACCTGGACCGGAAGTATGTACATGGGGTGCCTGGTTGCTAACCACTCTGCCAAACCAGCACCCCTGCCAACCATTTATTGACAATATGTGAGACCATACATAAATAATAAAAATACTCAGCTAATGAGGGCTCAGTTCTGCACCTCACCAGGGATGTACAGACAAAGAGCATTGAACAATAGCATGCACAAGATCTTACACACATCAGGATTCGGGCAGTACCAACTTATCATGTGTTTAGATCATGTCTGGTTTCATAAGCTATGCCTGTAAAGAAAGATAAACGTAACAGCGAGCTAAAGGTCAGACTTAAGGCAGAAGTTCAACCAAGAGTTCAACAAAAGTTCTCACAGTTCTGCAAAACCACAGGACCAACCACAGGATGTGAAACTGAGAAACTGGCCCCCCAGACCTTAACTGAAACCACAGTCCTGTCTAACTGAGACTGCATCGTTAAGATTTAGTTGAACAAACATGCTTGAACTGATCTGTCCTAACATAATATGTTTGAATAACTGTTAGTATAAAATGACATCTTTGGACAAATGTTAGCATTAGCTTGTATATAATTATAACAGTTCTTTTGTCTTTTTTGTCGATAAATGTGTCAAGCAATGCCCTTTGAGTACATTTTTACCCTTCTTTCAAGAGAAATAAAAGTAAACATTTCTAGCAAGTATTTGTTATTATTAAGTTATAAATGCTTGAACAGTGTGTAATTACAAGAAAAGAAAACGATTTGAACTTTAAGCAGGATTCTCTTCATTAACAATTGTAAATCAACATGTTCAAAGTTTAAAGGTGACAAAAAAAATCTTAACACCACACTTTTGTTTGCCTACAGCATCAGTATCCATGTTACAGCTCGTTATATCAGACCATGCAGGGTTCTTTTGTATGTTTTTATTGACGATAGCCCCTGAAGCAATTAGCCCCCTTCATGACTCTCTTCTGGTCTCCCTTCTCCTTGACAGATCTCCTCGATATATTCCCCTCTAAAAATTTCCAAATTACGATAGATGAAATCCATAAAACACGAACTATGACGGAAAAAGACAATCTATTACGATGAAATACAGCGCAATCATGGCAAAAGAACGGCAAGAACACACTCCAGAATAATACTAATGCTGTTATTTACAAGATTTATACATTATTTAGAAAGAGAATACTGATAAACTACCTATAATTCACTCAGCTATGACTCACTGAATCCTCTCTCCCGCACGTCTTTTTCTTTCGACGCAGCTTCATGTTTAAACAGGCTGACCATCTTCTATCAGTTTCCCCTCGACATCCTTGTAAAATGTAAAATTCAACCAGACTTCAGAGTCCGTTTTGAGAGAAAAAATCCCTTACTTTTTCTGTCAGACTCTGAGGTCAAACAATGCAAACTGCCCATGCACGCCGTGAGGCTGCTTAATCGAGGACAGATGCATATTTCAGGTTTTTACAGTCAAAGAGCAGCATCACCGTGTGTTACTGAGGCAGTGTGGTAAATCAAACATGGTTTAATGGTAATTTTAAAAGGACACGGTAATGATTATCCTCGGAAATTTTACCTCGGTTTACCATTTTACCGGTAACCGTTGCATCCCTACAACACACGCACAAAGAAGAAAGACTTTTCACAAACAACAATGCCGACTGGACGCACAAAGACACAGGAGTTTTTTGTCTGAACAACAAATCTGTCTGGATATTTTTGACCGATCACAGTAAGCAGCACACATGTTACTCAGTAGATGGCTGAAGCTGTTCTTAATCTGCGCATGCGGTGACGTCGGCGTTTCACTCTGAAACATTCTGACTCTGATTTACACGGCGCTGCATGGAGGAGCTGTTTGAAAACTTTCCACTGTGGACTCTGGTTTCAAAAGTTTGCGGATTTAAGCTCTCCAGGTACCATTCCCGTGTAAACGGGAGGACAAAACACCATGAAAACTCATTGGATTTGGCCGTTTTAGGCCTCGTGTCAACGGCCCTAAATCATGCTTAGAGAGCATCTGAGACTAGATCCCTGCTGATGAAGGAGACATAAGCTAAGGAGCCTTTGCTTCAGCACAGGTTATCATGGAGCTTCCCTCTGAAATGAATGCAGTTCCAGTCGACTCACCTCTGTTAACATACGTGAGTGTAAATGAGGCGTCATATTGCAAATTGTTGCACCCTTAATTCTGACACACATCCAATTAGGGATCAAAAACAAACAGCACACTATGTAGATGAGCTCTAAACAACTGTCTCCTATTGGAATTTCAAATCCAAAGCCATATTACTCCCATTGTCTGCCGTGTCAGTTTCCCTCTGATCCTTTAAGTGTTTCGTCCTCCAGATCAGTTTCCTGATTATGAATTGGATCCTGATTGGCTGGCATTAGTTTGCAACAGATTCACATCTGGCGGAAAACCAATTATTTCTCCTGTTCATCATGCCGATTAATTAAGGCGCTGTGGCTGATTGATTAAACCCCCAACAAAGCTCCATCCAGGAGCAGTGGAGCCCCGGGGAGGGCTTTCATCACACGTTATGCACATTGCTGCGTCTCCACGTCGTCTTCATTCGGCTTCTCAGACGTGCTGGAACTTCACGCAAGCGTCAGGGAGAGGCAGGAGTGTTGATAAGTGCTGTGTGACTAAAAGGAGCTGGATTCAAATGCAGCGGTGCCCCTGTTTCAAGGCATCTTTAAAGGATTCAGGAGCACCCAAACAAGACTCCATTAGACCTCATCAATCTGAGGCAGATCTCATCCACCCAGGCCACACTCAGGCTAAGCGAGATTACATCAGAGCTGATCAATCTCGCCTGCTAGCATCATAGGGTTGGGAAATATATCATTTTTTAGGATGAATCAATGAACTCTCAGGTGGGTATTGGATAAGAGAACATTGATTTTGTGAAATGGATAAACAGTAAAAAAAACACTTGGATTTGGATTATTTCTGACTACAGCATGAATTATTTAAAATATTCATTTTTAGGATAAAGGGAGCTACAGGTAGTGTGTACGCCTCACAGCAAGATGGCTGCTGATTGAACCCCGTGTTGGCCTTTCAGTGTGGGGTTTGCATGTTTTCCTTCTGCAAAAACACAAATGACAGTGAATCATTTAATCAAGTAATCAATCATCTTTTATCAGCCGAGGTAGCTCACATATTGCTGTTACATCTATCAGCAATAGTTCCACGTAGGGGTGGGCGATATGGCATAAATATCATATCACGATTTTTTAAAAATAATATCACAATCCCGATTTTATCACGATTCTTTTTTACGTTGATTTTTCTAGACTAATTTGCATGTTTGACCATTTTTTCCTTGTGTTTAACATATAAAGCATGTATAACCCTAAAAGAAAAAAAAAAGACAATTAAAGCCAAAGAAACTTTCTGAAGAGGTTTTAATTTAAATAGTGCAGTTTTTATAAAAATGTGCAATAAATGTAAACATAAAAGGTAATGAACAACAATATCAACATTATCTCTTAAAGTGCAACAATTTAAAACAAATGTTATCTAACTGCAATGTCTATAACCTGAGTGAATAATACAGCTGCTTTAGAACAGATTTTTGTTCAGTCATCTTCAAGCTTTTATCTCCTTTTCTCTTTCCACCATGGCTTCACACTACATAACCAAACAGGAGATCCCACCATGCACTGGGCGCTTTCTGCTTTCTGAGATCATCCCCACTGTATAATCTTTAACAATTTAATATCATCATATCGCACACCCCTAGTTCCACGATAAAGTTTCCATCATAATATGATTATTGACTCTGAAAACCCACACCGAGCACTCAGAGTCATGTTGACATCATTGTTAGTTTGACAGTTATTGAGCAAAAACGATCATTCACGAATGGTGGATCACCACCAAAATCTAAACAATTTTGAGTTTGACCATGACCAACTTCTCTGAGAAATTTCAGCAAAGTCAATCGAGTAGCTTTTGTGTAATATTGCTAACAAACAAACAAACAATCAAACATACACCAGCAAAAACATAACCTCCTTGGTGGAGGTGAATATATTTGTATGTACACATCCCTTCATCCCGAGGTGGATCCATCTAGGCAGAGACAAAGGGACTAAAAATAAAATTATGATGGCGACAAACCCATGGACGCCAATTCCAAATAGATAATGGCTTCATTATCATTACAGCCCCGATATTAGCATCAGAGAAATTAACAAAATGAAGTACGTGGAAGTTCCTGCAAACAGCAAACATATATTAGTTTAACTTGGAGACCAGTTAAACCCATTTAAAGGCAGTTCAGCCAGATGATGTATATAAATCAATGTCATTCTTCTCCAGATTATATTCATTATAGATTTTTGTGTTAGATTGATCTCTCTGTCCATGGCTGTATTGATTATTCATCCATAATTACCATCTTAACAACCACAAAGACATAAAGTCCCTCTTGAAAATGAGATACCAAATCTCAAGAGGCTTACCTTCAATACATTTTTATTCAGTAAATATGATGCTATACAAAAATGATTGATTGATTGAATCTATATTCAGCAGAGACGAATGTGATGAGGCCAGATTTATGATCTGAAACTGATTTATGATTCCCGTCCTTAATCACAACACAGTGTAAGAATTCCACAGGCCTCATTTGTTCTTTTATCAGATTCACAGCATTTGTGGTTTTTAGAGAGAAAAATACAGAGAAAGATTTCACTCAACAGATTTTTGTTCTTGACATTGAAATCTGATTTTTGGTCTGATTCCCCAGCCCTGTGATCACAGCAAACTGAACGGTAGAAGTGTTCTTGAGATTTTCCTGCAAACAGTCTCTGCTTCCTCGGAGGTGTTTTTATAAGATACATCGCTTTAGGTCGAGAAAATTAGGGGACGAGCGTTTTCAGAGCTGTCAGCTTTAAATCATGGCTTCACAAAGACATGGAGGATTAAACACACCTAACAACAATAACAACGTCAGCCTTGGAATAAATTATTTCATCTCCTTTTCTGACAAGAGTCCTTATTACTACGCGCTGCTCTCGACTGGCTTTTCTTTTGATCAGGCCCCTCACTCTCATCTAGCCAAACCCCCTCCTCTCCATGTTCCTCTCACTACCTGCAGGAATCCTCTGATGGCTGTTTTAATTGATTGCTGCAGGGAGGACAGGAAATCACCCATCCTGTCATTGTTGCATGGATGCTCAAACCAACCCTGGAAAGATGTGTTGGTTTGTTAAAGCCAGCGCTCACCACTCTGTTTGTGTGAAGCTCAAACTATGTCGGGGTGCCGGAAGACGCGAGCATGGGGCTGTAAAAGCACAGCATTTCTATCGATTTGAGTCTGAGTGCTGAGGGTTTCCCCCTGAGCACTGGAGCTCCACCAATGAAAGAGCAGAGGTTGCTCTTGTTTATTACCTCTTTTTGATGATGCCATCAGTTCGGCTGCTGTTGAGGAGTGTGTCTGTGGGGGGATATCACCCTGCTGATACCACCACCATAAAGCCATTTTAATTCACCTCTGCACCCCTCTTGGGAATTCTCCCTGGTGTGATTTCTGCTGAGGAAATCACCGTCCATTCACTGGATGGTGGGTCTTATTGAGCCTCTAACACACTCTGTCCCATTAAAAGTGGTGATAGGAAAGTGTTGTGAAGCAGATCTCCAGGTTGGGACCTCAAACTCACATTGACAGAATTCCCTGAAGTGAAGATCTCTGCAGTTTTGGTGTTTTTCAGTAACCTGACACACCAGACAGACCGTTCCATACGTCTGCCATGGAAATATTTCCTTAGTCCATCTGGAGAAGAACCCATAGGAAATGTTTCTAGTGGCGGAACCTTCAAAAACAAAAGCAGCTGGTGATTGGATCATTAGTCTGTCAGTCACACTTGCCACAGACCAAGTCACAGTATGTCGTAGCAGCGAGACCCTGTTGTTAGCAGTTAGCTTTAACTCCGTTTGGATCCTTAGACTCTCGTCAATGTCAATCCCAACCAAGTTTTCCCGCTAAACTTCAACAGATTTCACCAGGTATCGCTGAGGTATAGCATTTTTCACGCGCATATCTCTCCCAGTTTCCCAGCTGTGATCCCTGGTCAGGAAAAGAGCAAAAACACGATTTCTTGTAAGAGAGGTTAAAGTGACACTCCTGGGTCCTTTTTGAGTCCATTTCTGATAAAACTGCAGATATTGCTGCATCCACTGAGACTGCTTCACACAGCCCCATTACTTTCGAACATGCTGTCACTTTCTATTACCGTCACGTTTGTAGCTCCCACCTCTTTCCCCTAATTGGGCTGTTAAGCATTTAGCCGGTGAAGCTGTTGGACACTGAAGCTTGGCAAGATGGTCCAGAGACGGTTCAAAGAAAGAGTCTGCTTGTACGGAGGTTAGCTTAAATGCTAGCAGCTTCAGTAGCATTTTTTTTGTCAAATCTGGACTACATTTCTTCAGTCTGTTGGGGCTTGGGCTGGGGACTGAAGGGTAGCTGGTTCAAGTCCTGCCTGAACCGTGTTTGGAAGTTTGTTTGGTAGCTGGAGAGGAGCCAGCTGACTTCCTGGGCACTGCCAAAGTGCCCTTGAGCAAGGCACTGAACCCCCCTCCAATAACAGCTCGGTAGCACTTCTTCAGGAGCAGCCAGCCATCACTCTGACATCTCTCCATTAGTGCATGATCTTAGGTTCTGTTTGCATGTGTTTGTGTTTGTGTAGCATGTTCAACAGAGTTTAAAGTATGGAATTTCCCCATGAGGGACTTATAAAGGATTTCTTTCTTTCTTTCTTTCTTTCTTTCTTTCTTTTTTTCTTTCTTTCTTTCTTTCTTTCTTTCTTTCTTTCTTTCTTTCTTTCTTTCTTTCTTTCTTTCTTTCTTTCTTTCTTTCTTTCTTTCTTTCTTTCTTTCTTTCTTTCTTTCTTTCTTTCTTTCTTTCTTTCTTAAATAAAACAGCACTGTAAGGATAGGACAGTATAGAGCTGTAAAGTCCGCCTATGCGTTATCTGATTTGATTGGCCCATACTGAATGTGATTGATTGAATGATCATCCAATCACCTGCCACATGTACTTCTGGGAGGTTCTGCCTTACCCAAACACTTCCTATGGGCTTTTTCTCAGATGAACTACTGGAATATATAGAACAGTCCACCTGGTCCTCTCCAAATTGTTGTGGTTATTATGGTGGTTTTAGCAATAGCAGCCTTTCTAATAGAGAGGTGCAGAGGTTCTCGAGTACCCCCTGTTGCCACCTTAGCGAAGGCCCAGACCGCAGGTTGGGATCCAAGTCCTAGAGGGGATAATCAGGGCATAATGGATGGCTGGAAACTCGTGCAAACTTTGTCTGGAGGCTTGGGACCAGCTTTGGCTCACCCTCTTTGTCTCTTTGTCTGTTATGAGGTCGACTGAGAGTTGGTTTCAGACGGTGTTTTTTATCACTGTGACAGTCGCTGATTGGACTCAGAGGAGCCTTTTTGTCACTACATGGCTGACATCGCTCAGACTTTGTCCAGTGTTTTCTACAGTTTCCAGTATTCACCTATGAATGCATTGCTCTCCAACTTATAAACTGTTTTACTGTGATACACTGGATCATAAAACGTACTTTCTTTATGATGATATTATTGGATGCTGGTGCACAGAACATGTGATACACTGTTTACTTTAGGATTAAATTGTCTACAGTCTGAGGAAGAATCTGGCACTTGTATTCTCCCTGATGATCCAGAGTCAGCAGCCAGACTGACAGAGACCTCGAGGCTGAGTCCTTCTTGGCACGTGGAGCAGAGTTATTCTTTTATAGTTTCATTCAGAGCAATAACACAGTTTACAGTAGCCAAAAACCAAAGTTTTCCTGAAGTTATACTACTGCACTGATTCATCCTTTAGTATTCCTCTCCAAATATAGCCTCCTTTTTATTGTTTCAGTTGCGTGTTTATTGCATGCAGATAAACAAATTTAGCATTCAAGCTTCTGGATTGGATTTGTATAGTAACACAGCTCCTGCTCAGTGGAGTTCATTTTCGCTCCCTCTGCACTGCTGCACTCCTTATGCCTCACAATGACACTTTACCGTGCTGCTTGAATGCTCGTAGCTCTCATATTCATCCACTATTAAAATGCAGTCTGGATTATTCCAATGTCTTGTGCGTTTATACAGTACCTGGTATTTGGCGGATGTGAATTCATCTTCATTTACGGCTGCACTGTAATTTGATTGTGTATTTCACAAGACCAGTACAAACCAGGGAGGCGGCCTGGGAGGCTGCTTGTCAACTAGAGCGAGCATGACGGGTGTGGGATCATTAGATTTGATGCCATACAGCCCGGATTTACTTTTCATTGAAGTGGAAAAGGTCGTCTTTTATGAGTCTTTCCTGGAAGGCAACAAAAATGATGACGTGTGGCTTTTTGCTGCAGTTTGCAACTCGGCTGTAAATGCAAGGGAAGAGGAAAATAGTGAGAGCTGCTGGGGATGGAGGGAGAGACCGTAGGTGTCTTTTTATAAGAGCGGAGAAGATGGCCAAACTTTGGAAACTTCTCTGCTCTGTTTGCAAGAAATTAGCACAAATCTGGGGTGCTCCTGGCTGAGGTTTGTTCACTCTGTAGGTGGTTGAAAGGGCCGGATAACTCTCAGGTTCTATTGTGCTTTTATTCACTGAATTAGCATGTTTTTTTTTCACATCCAGTCATAACCTCAGGCGCTGTGCTTTAATCCAAGGTATAAATGAGGTCAGGCTGATGAATGTTTAAACAAGAGTGAGGTAAATAGTCTGTGGTAACACTTTGCAACAAGGTAGACTCAAACTGGCAGTTTCTCGGTCACAAATGAGTAACTATCAGTTAAAATTAAATGGATGGGCAACTAAGCTGCTGGTTAATGTACAATTGAATTACCATGGGTACTTGGTAATGAATGAATAACTACTGCCTTGTGAATGAGGTAATTAATGAGGATTAACCCCCTGGTTAACATGTCAATAACTCCTCATTAAATGCACTTATGATACCAAGAGAAATAATTGTGAGATGTCAGTAAACAGCAACCAACACTTAGGGGAGTCAACATGTTATGTAGCAGGAAGAAAAGGATTGTTAACCATTAGAGTAGTTATAGAGTATAACTTCTTTTCCAACTTACAGAATAAGGTTACTTACAGTTATTATCATACACATTCCATTTCAAATTGTTAACCAGTTAAGCCCTTTTCTGGTCACTGGTAAATTAGGTAGTACCTGATTTGGTTGTTACTATGCTAATCATGGTCTTGTTGTTGCCTATAAATTAGCTATTTCCTAGCAGTCAGTTAGTCATTCATTCAATGGTAACTATGCCAGTTTTTGCTACCTGTTACTTGGTTTCCATTCCATTTCCATTTCTCATCATCTCCCTGGTTGACAAGCAATAGTTTACTCCTTTACCCTCATTATCTAGCAGTAACTTGCATATTTTTCACCATTAGTTTTTCTGGAAGGACATCCGTAATTCCCAACAAACTGGCATTTTATTATTTACTATTCACTACTTAACAAGCAAGTTTATTATTTTGTATTAATCTAAGTTTTATTTAATTAGTACTAACTTGATTAGTGGTCATCAAACAGTGACTTACTCATTCAATCTTTAGTTAACTTGTCATTTTTACCCTTTACAACTAATAGCAGTTAGATATTTATTTGTTCCTCATTGAGTATCACTGAGTTACTTGTTGTCTTACTGGTTAGCTTGCTGTCAGCTTCTACTTCATTCTCTATCTAATAACTGTTAATTCACATGTGAACAAGCAGTTAATAAATAAATTAACAAGCTGGTACTGATCATCCGACATTTTATTACCCCCGCCAAGGGGGTTATGTTTTCGGGAGAGTTTGTTTGTCCGTCCGTCCGTCTGTGAACAAAATAACTCAAAAAGTTATGGATGGATTTTGATGAAATTTTCAGGAAATGTTCAGCATGGGAAAAGGAAGAACTGATTTGATTTTGGTGTTGATCCGGATCAGCGTCTGGCCGCCATGATGAAAAATGTGATTTTTGTGAATAACTACTGAACTAAAATACATATAATTATGAATCCAGTTGCTAATGGTTTGTTTTCATGATCAAGGAATCTAAATATTTAGATGAAATAAAGGTAGGACTAATATTTATGGTGAAAATCACAATATTGGAGAGGACTGTGGCGCTGGTGGAGGTCTGCGCTCTCCGAGTGCTTTTCTAGTTTATTTTCTCTGTCAGCTAAAATCAATTAGTTACTCATGTATTTCCTGTTAGCTAACACATAGTAACTTCTTTGTTTCCTGGATCACCAACAAGTTTTGTACTCACTTGCTTACTTATTAACTAACAATTTGTTCACTAGTTCCTTATTACTGACTAGCAGTTATTTGCTTATTTACTCCTTGGTCACAAACTGTTTCCTAACCACTTTGCAGCCATTTAACTAACAGTCAATTTTTCCTCTGACTGTTAATTAGCAGTTAGTTGCCCATTTTTTTCCTGATTTGCCGTCAAGTTTCATACTCAGTCTTGCCCTTGTCACTAGCTGTAGGTTTATTCATTTTTAACTGCTAACTAGCAGTTGGTTAGTTAAATGTTTTCTTGCTAACTTATAGCAGAACATTGCTTGTTTTTCCTTAGTTAACTGGCAACTTTTCTGTATGTACTCCTGAGTAAGCTGCATTTAGTTACTGATTTGCTCAGTGGTTAAACAGCAGTACTTTACTTTTCTTTCTCTTTTTAACAAGCAGTTTCTTCCTTTACTCCTGATACTTTCATTAGTTTTTTTATCTTTCTATCTTCCTTACAAGCAGTTTGTTACCTTTCTGTTCAGAGTAACTACTTAGCTATTGATTCAGCAAGTTACTTATTAATACTTTGCACTTCTGCACATTTAGTAGCTGTTAGTCTCCCATTTGTGTACTTTAACACATTTTTATTATGGTTTGCTAGCAGTTAGTTGCACCTTCATTAGCAGGTTAGCTTGCTCCCTTGTTCACTGGTTATCAGGTTGTTGGTGACTTGTTGTCCGCCTCTGCGATCCTCATTGTAGTGTTACCTTCTCTCCTCCGCTCTTTTCCTCTGTGCTTCTCAAGCTTCTGTGTGAGGTGGAAGATCTTTGTTGTTTGAATGCTTTCTTTGCTTTGTTTGAATAGACTTATTGTAGCCTATACAGCAGGTGAATGTCTCAATTCATGAGATTTGCTGCTCCAGACAATTCCTTTCTCAAGTGTAGAAATACAACTCATTAAGGAATTCAAAACAGTAAGCTATTCATGAACACAAAAAGCTAGAGTGTCAGTTCATTCTGGTATCCTTGAGTTTTTCCTTGAGTGATGCTCGCATGTTTTATTCCAACGACAACTGACGCCATGAATGTATCGCCAGCTCCCTTCAAACATGGAATAAGGTCAGCCGATCAATCCAGCAGTCAATCACCGTGATGCAAGTGGATGCAAACTCACACTCTGGCCGGTGGACAGATGCAGCCTTGGCTTTTTCCTCCTGACACTGATCCGTGGATATGATGAGCACATGATGAGTGGTTGTTGCATTTTGACGACAGGGCCGCGATCGCTGCGTTGCGTAACACGGGGGGAGCTACCGCGCCGGTGGAAGACAAAGGCACCAAATAGGCATCTCTAATCTCCCTGCTGAATGAATCCGAAACAAAGAGAGGAGGAACGCAGACATAGAGGCTTGGACACACATAGGATAAGCTGATTACCCAAGAAAAGGAGGGAGGGCGAGGGGAGACGGAGGGAGAGAGAGAGAGAGAGAGGATGCACGTGAAGGAGAGGGATCCATACAGTATAAAGGAGCACGAGGAAGGAGGGGAGGGCAGTGCGTATAATAATGATGGGATGCACAGACCGGAGAGAAAATGAAAAGAAACAGCGCAGGCAGGAGGAGAAACACACAGGAGAATAAAGGTGAATGTTTAAAAAGGACGAGGCATGGCGTACTACATGGAGCGTGCAATGGGAAAATGAAGGGAATGCATATTTTCTCTGTGATACCCTCCTTAGCCACGCGGCACAATCAAAAAAACAGGACATTATGCAAATATGAGGCGGCTGTGGCAATATAATCGCTACCTGAGTCATTTCACCTGCGCTGCTCTCTACTCGCTATATATACAAACGGAATTACACCCGATCCAGGTGTATGGGCTAAATATACAGCTAATTAAAATTAATGAGATTTGCTTAGAAAAGAATATGCTCCTTTCTAAGCTGCTTATCCCGGCATGAGAATCTGCTACACACACCTTTGCCAGGGTGCTCCGGAATAAACACACACACACGCACACACATCCAGAGCTTGTTTGGATTCACTCTCCTTCAATTTGCTTTCTCACACTCCGCCAGGCTGAGTGTTGAGAATCCGCTTGCACTCAGACACACACAAACAGCATCACTCTGCATATCTGTCTCCGCACACTCTTGCCCTGCTTGTTCTCTGGGCTCACAAGTCTAGACCGTGAGCATCGGGGCTGGGATGGTGTATTTTTGCACCACAGGTTTCATTTAAAGGTCACAAAGTTCTTTCCTTTTCCAACAAGCTTTCACTGTCCTCAGCTATACCCAGAATAAACTTTTGGAGATTCTTGGCTAAAATCCTCTAAGATGTTTGATTTCGGGATGCTTATAAACCCCTTTGTTTCAGCCCTGCTCAGATTAGCCTGTTTCAGTTTAAGGCCTGTGAACCTGTACTGGGTTGTTTTATACTGTTCAACCTGTTTGAAAGGAAAACTTGATCATTAAATATCCATCCATACATTGACTGTGCGTGTTTAAGGCTCTCTGTCTCTGACACAGCTGGAGCATCCCACAGGTGAACAGGTTAATTAGAAACAGGTGAGTGTCATGATTGGGCCCAAAACGAGCATCACTGAAAGGCTTAGGCCTGGACCACACATATATAGATATTTTTGTGACGGATACCTTTGTCCTCATTTAAAGGGACTGTGAGGAGTTTCTAAGTAATAGCAAAAAAGTCTCACTTTTAGATATATGCCTGATCGAAATACACACTTTAAGATGAGTTTTATAGCATCAAAATAGGTTATCTATAAATGCTATTCCTTATCTTCTTGGTCGGGTCAGACAGGACAGGACAGGGCTGGACTGGACTGGTTACTCAACTTCAGGAACAAGACAATTAAAACTAGAGCAAATTTATATTATTTGGACACGTCTTAGAGCACCGGGCTGTTATTAGCGATATATAGCCGGCTACAAAACTACGATACTAAGTTTTCCAAAAATTGCTAGTTACTACCGCTACGTAACTAGAAAGAGAAATTACCTCGTCGCTTTGCATCCTGTAAGTTGTTGAAAAAAGAAGCTGTAAATCAATGCAGAGTTCGGAGGAAGGTCCGGGCTACAACACAACAAGCACACGCTTTGACTTCGGTTGTGTTGTGGTGCGTTCTAGTTGTAGTCAGAAGTAGGAATTTCCAAGTTCCGAGCAGGAAACTGCAGCTGTAACGACCCTCGAAGTCTGAATTTCCTAGTGGGAACTCGGTGAAACCTCGCCACCCCCGAGTTGACGATCGAAGATGGATGCCCCCAGTGTGAACAGTTATTTAGCTCCTGTAATAATCAGTTTATTGTCACTTCTGACTGGGGTGTGTCACTCTAGATCAGCTGTATACATAGTATTGTTAGACTTATATTTACAAAAATGCTGCCATAGTGATAATCACATTCTTCATGTGATATTTGTGAACAACAACGCAGGGCGTGCTAACAACAGCTAACAATAGCCTGGTAGATCGGCATGTTTTTTTCCGACTTCAATTGGAACGCCGATAAGTCGGAGATGATGTCACCCCCAGTTCCGAGGTTACTGGAACGCAGCATTACGACAGTCGGTGCGCATGCTCATGGGTAGCAGAGTCTTTGTGTCGCCGGTAATAGATTCTCCTCACAGTCCCTTTAAAAAAAAATATCTTTGTCCATATGAAGAGGCGAAACTGAAAACGATCACCTCTGAAGCCTGCAATGCCATGCCTGGCTCATAAGTGGCAGGTTAGCAAAATGTGGAAACCATAAAAGAAGAATGTAATGAGCATGCACAGTCAAAAACAGGAAGAAGAAGCAGTCAATGGAGTAAGAAGATGAAAATAATACTGCGTGCAGCAGACACCGACATTGCGCAGCAGTGGAGTGCCTTCGTTGCAGCAACATTACATTCATTTGTGGAGCTGTAATGAGGGCAAAAAGTGCAAAGAACACAGAGATAGCGCGGTAAATGTCGGCCATCGTTCTTGTTGTTGGCAACTGTTGCTACAATGATTTGTTGCTAGGCGCTTGACCTCATCGTCAACACCAGCTCGTTTAACACCGCTACACGGATCCACTCAAACGGATATTTTTTTTTATTTCTTCACTTTTTTATCCATTAAAAAAAATCTCTGTTTATGTGGGTGAAATCGCCGTGTTCGTGTGGTTAAGAGGCCCAAATGGACAGAAAAATGTGCGTTTAGAAATATATCCATATTCATGTGGTCTAGGCCTAAGTCGTTCACAAGCAAGAATGGGGTAAAGTTCACCACTTTAGTAAATAGTCCAACAGTCTGAGAACAAGGACTTCATCATCTACAGTCCTAAGAAGTCTTTGCACATAGGCTGCAAGGCTGAAAAAGCATCACTGAATGCCCGTGACCTTCAATCCCTTATGCACTGAATTAAAAATCAACATCATTCTGTTAAGGATATCACCACGTGAGCCAGGTACACTTCACAAAGCCATCGTCAGTTAACACAGTTCATCTCTACATCTACGAGGTCACGGTCAAACTCCACCACGCAAAGACAAAGAAAATCTCAACAACACCTAGAAACACCACCGGCTTCTTTGGACCAGAGCTGATCTGAGATGGACTGAGGCAAAGGTGTTATCAGAACAAATAGACAGCATCTGTGGTGGTATGGGTGTGTTAGTGTCCATGGCATGGGTAACATGCACATCTGTTAAGGCTCCATTAATGCTAAAAGGTACAAACAGGTTTTAGGACAACATAATGCTGCCATCCATCTTTTCCAGGGGCAATGAAGACACATTCTGCTCATGTTGCAACAGCATTGCTTGCACTGAAATGTGTGACACATTATGAAGTGCAAAGAGACCCCGTTGAGTTGTTCCTCAAATAAGACTGTAAAAGAATCCCACCTCTGAAGTTTCTACAGTTAGTGTTCTCAGTTCACAAACACTTACTCAGTGTTGTTAAGAGCAAAGGCGATAACAGAGCTAAATGTGCTACCGTCTCAGCTTTTTTGGAACTCACTGGAGGCATCAAGGTCAGAATGAGAGAAAGGTTTGACAGTCTGATCATTAAATGCCTTGTCTTTGTAGTATCTTCAGTTAAATACAAGCAAAAAACGATCTGAAAATCATTTTATTTTTGTTATATTAATGTTAACACAACATCCAAATGTCACAGAAACTGCTGTTTGTTCTCTGTCGTGCAGAGAAGGTATGTTAACACACTTGCACCATTTTCAGTTGACAGATTTTTATTTTCACATGTGTAGGAGAATATTTGTTTTTCTATATGAAGGAGAAAAACCTCAGTCTATGCATGAACATTTACACCAAGGAGTAAAAAGGCGTTGACACGCTGCACAAAGTGATGTAAGATAAACCCTTGTGCACATATTCATGCTTGGAGACGTGCACACTTGCAAACACGACAGCCCTAACATGCTTTGAAGGCCGTCTAGTCTCTAAATACCCCTGTGAGCCAAGCTGTTGACTGTCAGGCCAAGGAATTGTGCGTGAGCGTGCCGTGCTATCACTGCGTGTGCAGAAGGGTGTTCATGCATGCATATACACTCCTCGCACAAGGGGAGCCTCTGAAGGCATTCGATATGTAACATTTTCAAACTGCTTACTGATAGATTTTCTTCTTTTGCAATACCATGTCCAACAAGCGGGGACGTTTCATTTCATCGTGAGCAAAGTGCTGAGTAATTAAACTCTGAAGAGGACGAGAGGGAGGGAAGAGGGTGGGAAAAAAATGACACAGCGTGAATTAATCACACTTTTTATTAACAGACTTTTGCTGGAACTGTGCCGTCTCTAAACGCAGCTCCTCTTGGCTCCTGACCAACTCCGAGTCTCACCCGAGTCCCGGCACGTACAGTAGCTTTTTTTTTTTTTTTTTTAACACAAATGCTCTCTATCTCCATTCCTCTCCTTCTGTCGCTGCCTCATTTCTCAGCTTGGTGAGTACTCGAATGTCATTACGACTTTTGCTATCAAAAGCAAACAGCGGGGCAGGATTGAGGAGTACACACCAGACCTCCTGTATTTCCTCGCCGGGAGTGTGAGCAGCATGTCGAGTGCTATTGTGATTGTTCTGGCTCTTTTTTTTTTCCAGCTTCTTTACAGCACATGGACGGGCTACTCCTCTTTTTTTAATTGAAAGGACAGAGTTATTGACTGAGTGTCGTTTGGCTGCCGGGTCCACGTGTTGAAGAGGGAAACCTCGGCTCTGTGTTTACAGTACGATCGCTCTCCTTTGGCCCCTGTGTCAATGAAGATGGCTCCATATCTGCTGGCAAATTCGATCCCATTTGCTTAATGCACGGGCAGACGGCACTAGCGAACGATATAATTGAGTTAATGAGCTACACGCCCTTATCTGCTGTTCATTCATACGGGCAGCCCGAGGCGTGACGACTATCACTCTCTTACACAGGCTACTGTATGTTTGATGAGCCCCTTGAAGGGAGAATTTGATAATAATGCTCTCAAACTTCCTCAAGGCAAACTGTTTTGATTTGTGAGGCGAGGAAGAAGGAGCTTATCCTCTGTGTTCCCCTCTTTTTCCCTCCCTTGTTCTCCTCTTCTTCAGTGAATATTTTAATATTATTGTGATTTATTTATCGCAGCTCGGTGTTCAAGCAGCACCGAGCTATTTTCAGGTTGATATCTTCACAGCCAGCAGGGAGGGAGGTGGTGGTGAGGGTGGGGGGGCACGCAGGCTCCTACATGGGAGGTGTCACGCTTGACTTTGTGCTCGGTGCTCGGCGGTGCGCCTGGGAGAGCTTCTTTCTTGTTGTTTGAAGGGTTCGGTGACATTTTCTGGTTCCTTCTCCTCCCGAGGCTGGAGGAGTCGGCGCTGGCCTGGTTCCATCAAACCTCCCCGACACAATTTAGCCGGGCGGTGTTTGAAAAGGACGAGGAGAAAAGGAAGGGTCATTCACGTCACGGGGTCAGCAGTCGGCGGCGGGATGGCTGCATGCTGACATTTAGCGCTACAGTTGTGTGTTGCGCCCTGATGGAGCTAACATGAAAACCATGGCAACCTGTTGTGACCTGCTCCCCCGCCGTGCAGAGTTTTTAAAAAGAGAAACTATCTAAAGAACTCAAGTTATGAGCGTCTTCAAAATGTAGCGTCACTGCCAGTATTGACGTGAACTATATTTGTTATATCTGAAAATGTTCAGGATCAGGTTCTAAAAAAACATCATTTTGTGAGCCAGACTTTATTTGCAGAAAAGATACAAACAGAAAGATGCTACTGTTTAACATTTAATAGGATTTAAGTCTGGTTAGGCCGGAGTACAAACAGTCAACAGTGTGATTGGCATCTATCCTAGATTACTTTGCTGTTGGGCACAAACCTCTCTGTTCTGCTACTTTTCAGTCAATAAAAAAAAAACTCTCTTGTTGAATGGACAAATATTTTATGGTCCTGTTCACATTTTTCATACTTTTATTTCCATCCATCATCTACTGCTTTTTCCTTTGGGGTGGTAGGGGCTGGATCCTATACCAGCTGGAGTCACTAATCAACCTAGTTGTAGGGCTGGACATTTTCAGGAAAAGGTCTAATTGCCAATTTTTCTGGCAGATACTGCAATTTCAATTTGATTCATGATTTTCTTCAAATCAAGCTTCAGTCTAATAGTTGCTATGTTTACAGTATAGACAACAGTAAGGAAGTCAATGGTTATAATCACAAAACACATTATTCGTCATCTAATATTGATGATAAATGATCTATATTTATTATTTAAGGAATAGTCCAGCTTCTGCTCCAAAACAGGCTTGTGTTGTTGCTATTAGAGGAAGGTGGGCTTGTTTTTGACGGCATGTTAGCAGGCCTACAGAATAATTCAAAAAGTTGTGAGCTGACTTTTTAAACAATTTCCAGGGAAGTAAGTCATAGCACATGGACGAAGTGAAGAGACTTTGGTGGTGATCGAAATCAAGATCCAGGAATTATTCACATGGATTTGCTAATATTGGGAGAAAGGAAAAGTGGTGGCAGTAATGCAATGATGGTGGTTTGTGGTCTCGAAGCACTTCTGGTTTAATAGACTTAAGGTGCGTACACACCGGACGCTACTTATACTACCTCGGCGATCACTCTCCATGCAAAGTCAATGTACAGCCGCGATGGGGCGGGGCTAACCCTCCCGCGATGCGTTTGCCATGTACAAGATGATCGCTTCTCTCGTCGCGCGATGTCAAAGTTAAAAAAAAGTTGATCTTTTCAGGCGATGTCGTGTGTGGCTGTGCGGCAACAGCCAATCATGGGTGTGTGCGTGTGTGACAATACCTGTGACAGACAGTTTTTCAACCGGACTACAGGGTAACACTCCATGTCTGTGTGGGAAACATTAGCAAGTGAGGACATTAGTTCCGCCTAGACGGACCTCGGTAAACTCACAGATAATGCTGCTGCAGGGCATCAGCTGCAGTGTTTTGTGTTTGATAAGTGAATCAAAAGGATACAGCTGGAATCATCCTATTATAGGATATATGATATGATCACTGTGAAAATCGAGCGGACGTAATGTCACCGAGCGACGGCCGACGGCAACGGTGACCAAAATGAGGTATTTATGGACGCACGACGCTAGGTCAGTGGGCGATGTGATTTTGGTAACTAGGTCGCTTGCGGTGTGAACGCAGCATTAGTGTCAATCTCAATTGTACCCCTAACCTTAGCCCTCCCCCTCCATCTTACCCCTTTATCTACCCTTCCTCTTGGCTCTCTGTTTTGAGGGCCAAGAGTAAGGGGTGAAATCACGCTTCTAAGAAACGAGATGCCACTCCATTCCCATTACATCTTCAGCTTTAGCTGCTCACTGGCTGCATTGTTGGCTGATGCAACAATAATTTATCAACTTCCAAGATATGCTGTCTTGGCATCATGATTAATATTTACATTGAGTAGCAAAGGATTGAATATTTAATTCAAACATAAGCAGCATTACTATGGGAATCACTAATTATGCTTAATTTCTTACTTTTATGAGCTTCCTTTGGTCTCCGCTCAGCCATTTTGTCAGTGATATATTATGGGAAATTTCTCATACCCCTTCCTTCAAGTGAGGTACAGGTTTGTCTTCGTTTCAAGGGCTGTGGAGCCATTCTCCTTAGCCTTACAGAGAATTGGGATAATCTTTCACTAGACAAGACCATGCAAAACCAAGGGCTAAGAGGTAAGACAAGGGCTAAGGGGTCAGTTGGGATTGACCCTTCATCTGGAAACTCAAGAACTTTTGCTAAATTGCCAAACGTTTCGTCTTGTTTTTATCTTTCAGACAAAGAGGTGGGAGGAAAAGTGAAGTCAAAGTTTTTGCACAGGCCGCATCCTGACAAAAAATGCAACATGACTTTTTTTCCATGTTGATAACTTTCCATCTCTGTATCGGCTTGTTAAGTGGACATCTAATCTGTGTGACTACCTCACCCCGGCTTTTTAATTCCAGAGCTGAAACAATCAGTTAATTCATTGATCACTTCAACAACAGGAAATTAAATAGCTTGGTAATCGAGTCGTTGCTGAAGTGATTCATCAAGCAGGATTGGTTCTGTGATTTCAGCCTCTCAGTCATTGTGATGGTAAACTAAATGTCCGAAAGATTTGTTCCTTGTTGGGCTGAAAAACAAGTTTGAAGGCTTCACCATTAGATTGTAAGACCTCCTTGGGACCCTCACAAACCCTGGAGGAGTTCAGATACTTACACAACTGCAACCATTTGATTTCTCCAAGACCACTTTCTAAGAAATTTGGTAAAAGTTGTGCCAGTAAAGCTGACATTTATCAATCAAATCAGACAGTATCAAGTGTCTAGGACTTCTTTTATTGCAACAGGAGTCAGCATTTTTCGATTTCTTTGTATCACATTAAAGATTGCCTCTGTGGTTATAAGACAATCCATGATGAAGCACTCCATAATACAAACCAGACCTGCTGCACATTTAAAGTGCACTGACACTTCTTTTGATTTTGCACCACAGAAATTGATTGCTTGATTGATTGCAGTGTCAGACCTTCGCAGCGCCTTTGTCTCAGCTGGATTTGTCCAATATGTGCTGAGTCATTGAGCATTGACTCCGCAGCTGACGTGTTCAGACGTGCAGTAATTCCATCTGTGAAAAATCCAATCATTTCTACTGGCATTTCCTGATTAGCTCGGGTTGGCATGTCACAAACTGACTGGCATATATTCCCCCAGCAACACACATCTGCCACGGGGTATGTAGACGGCACATGAAGCGTTTAAAGGAGCCGGCAGTACTGTTCTGTGGATTAATTGTACATCTTCCTGTTTGGTTTATCCTTGGTAAAATACTTCTATCAATTTTCCTGTCAGGGTTGATTCACTTAACTCTGATAATAAAGACTGCCTGAATCGAGGCTGATGTCTTTAGCTTCAATCAAGAAATACCTCCTAAAGGAAAATGACATACAGACACTGGCTCAGACTTACTGTTTGTATGAGGTGTTTTGATTTAGAGGTTTTAAGATTTTTTTGTCATGCCTGTGACTTTAACTTTTAAATGGAGGCTTTAATTAGTCAGTAATCAGCCGACGAACAGCCTGGACTTTATCTTGAAGGCTTTTTAGCAGCTACATCATTCACATTTATATCTTGTTTGTAACTTAGCCATTAAGAAACTTCATAATTAAAGTCAACATTTAAAATCAGGTTTGTACCAGGTTGTAACACTATAGACATTTAAAGAGACTGTGAGGAGTTTCTAAGTAATTACAAAAAAGTCTCACTTTTAGATATATGCCTGATGGAAATACACACTTTAAGATGAGTTTGATAGCATCAAAATACGTTATCTATAAATGCTATTCCTTAGCCTTCCGGTCGGGTCGGGCAAAGCCAGACTGGCCTGGATACTCAACTTCGGGATCAAGACAATTAAAACTAGAGCAAATTTATATTATTCAGACACGTCATAGAGCACCGGGCTGTAAGTAGCCATATATAGCCGGCTACAAAACTACGATAGGCCTACTAAGTTTTCCCAAATTTGCTTGTTGTCACACATCAAAAACTACTGCTATGTAACTAGAAAGAAAAACATTACCTCGTCGCTTTGCATCCTGGAAGTTGTTGAAAAAAGAAGTTGTAAAGCAATGCAGAGTTCTAATGAAGGTCCGAACTGCATTTATTAGCTCCATAACATATACACACTTTGGGTCACGTCTCGTGCTGCGTTCCAGTTGTAGTCAGAAGTAGGAATTTTGAGCTCTGAGCAGGAAACTGCAACTGGAACGTCCCCCAAAGTCTGAATTTCCTCTGGGGAACTCGGTGAAACTTCGCCAACCCTGAGTTTACAATAGAAGATGGATGCCCCCAGTGTGAACAGTTATTTAGCTCCTGTAATAATCAATTTATTTGCACTTCTGACTGGAGTGTGTCGCTCTAGATCAGCTGTATACATAGTATTGTTAGACTTATATTTACAAAAATGCTGCCATAGTGATAATCACATTCGTCATACAACAACACAGGGCGTGCTAACAACAGCTAACAATAGCCTGGTAGATTGGCATGTTTTCCGACTTTGTAACTGGAACGCTGATAACTCTGAGATGATGTCACTCCCAGTTCCGCGGTTACTGGAATGCAGCATTACGACAGTCGCCGCGCGTGCTCATGGGTAGCAGAGTCTTTTACGTTGCCGGTAATAGATTCTCCTCACAGTCCCTTTAAAGAGGGAAATCAAATATCCATGTGTGTGAAATTCTGTTTCCAAGTCATGAAAATAATACAGGAATATAGCTGTGTTTTCACACCTACTGTTTGGTTGGCTGCTCTGATTCAATTGAATGTGAATCTCAATAAATTTGCACAATTGCACAAATCTTTTTATGTTTGCACTGCAGTATTTTGTTAAGGGCTGATTTGCACCTGTGCCATTCGAAGTAGCACAAAAGACCAGAGCTGGTGTCATTATGTCACTCCAGTGTTGCTTTAATGGTGAGGCATGCTGTGCATTATGGGAAGAAAGGCAGCAGGCTACCTGCAAAATATTAACATAATAACAGTAATGCCCAAGATTGTGATTATTATTATTATGCATATTAATGAGCATATTTAGCAATGTGTGACAAACCATGCAACATAATTAAAAAAGAAAACTGCACAGAGAAAACAGGATTTTAGCATTTGCATCTTCTACAGAAGAGACCAGATAGCATGGGAGCTTATTACAGCGTAACACCTGCAGAGCTGTCTGCATTATCCTAAAGCAGGATAAGGAAAAGAAAATCGATTATCGGGGAAGTAATTATGCGCAAAAAATCTGATCTGAAATGTAGAAATGAAAACAGATGAAGTGGATTGAAATTAAGAAATAATAGTAATACTAATAATCAGCTTAAAGCCAGACTAGAAATGTAGTTCTTGAGTTTTCTTTTAAAAATATGCACAAAAGATGCTGCCATAAGCGCTTCGGGTAGACTGTTCAACCGACAAATGTATTTTTCATAATAATTTATGTATATTTTTTTAACTTTTATCTTGAACTGCAAAAAATTTCTCCCCCTACTTATTTTTCTTTGCTCCTGCCTTACTCTTAAACTTACTGAAACTGAGGCCTCCATCTGCATAACAACTATGTCACAGTTACAAACTTTATAAGGTCATTCTTTGACACTAATAGACCAGACGACCACCTATTAAACAAATTCTCTTAATAAAAAACATTTAATACTCTCATCAGCCTCGGTCTGTATTTGGAAACCCACGCTGATGCAAAAATCCACACAAATATCTGATTAGCCGCAGCAGCTAACGCGCGTATTTAGAGCATCTTCTCAGACAGGCATTCATTTGACAAACATCAAAATGCATCATTACTTCTTTTATGAAAAAAACACTACTCTAGGACCTTTAAAGCGCAACTTGGATGCGTCTGCGATAAATATTTATAATTCGGAGTGCCAGGCGTGAAAGACAGAATGACAGAGTCACTATTTATACTTCAAGTTTCAAAGGAGAGCCTCATACATATTCACTGTCAGAAAAGTTAATCCATTTAAAACAAGAAACAGAACAATGATGCAACACCTGCCATTTGTCGGATGATTTCTCCCAAAGCGCTCTCCGGCTTGCATACATTTTTGAGCGCTGCCGGCCCGAGGGGGAATCCCTCACCATGACAGAGTTGGTGCAGGGGGTCTATCTGCAGAGAAACACAGCTGCAGCAGATTCCTATGAAAGATTTGAGCCACAGAGGCCAGGAGAGTGTCAGACTTTAGGGAAATCACTTCTTTGCTCACTGCCATGGGAGTTATTCACTTCTGAGAGGTATATCCAAGGTAGCCAGACTTTTGAGATTCATCACCACTTTCAGCTCAGCGAGAAAGGTCTCCGTGGTCAAACAGAAAGTTAAGTTTTTATTTGGTGAAAGGGCAGAAAAGGTCGAGCTCGGCTGTCTTTCATTTGCAGAATCAGTTCTTATTTGGATGAGATTTGCAGTAGAGAGACCCAGATTTCTCAAACTGATGTCTGTAATTATCATCTCTTCACCATTAAACCCTACCCATTACTTGGGATGTGATGGAGAACTTAATTTACAGTGAATAATTGTCTCTGGAGCTTTCCTTTGACTCATGGACTTGCACAGCAATCTGACTTTCATGACTAAACAGGATTTCATTTCTGCAGATGCTCTGTGAGGCTGAACCTACGCTCAGCTGAATGCACAATAAAACACTGTCAGCATATTGTTTATAAGCACAGTTAAAGGAGCCTTTGTGCTTCCAATACATCTTAAGCAATTCAATTGTTACTTTACATGAGTCTTATGTTGGGGTGGGATTTTTGTAAATTTCTTTGACTTTATATTTTGGTCATAGTTTTTGTCAACAGCCTTTTTCCCCTGATGAAAACTTGAAGATAACTAATAAAAACAAGAGCACATGGAAAAAACTAAATTAACTGTCATTTTCATTAACAAATAATAACCAATCAGACCTAATTTGGTCATGTAGAAAGTGGAGACAAGTGAGGAATATATCCAATCACAGCTACTTTGGTTCTGTGGAAAGGTTGGATGAGTAAATAGGGACATCCTATTACAGCTCACATTAGGTCCACCTGTTTCGAACCGTACTGCAGGGTGGTTTGCCCCCCTCCCCCTCCCCCGCTGGCTTGCATTCACACTTGCAACATTGAACTGTGCCCAGGCCCACTTGTGTATTTACTCAGTTTGAAACAGCAGGGGGCAATATGCACGTAACTGGTTACCAAACCTGCTACGGAGGAGAACGAAGAAGAGACTACCATGGTAACTATTTCCTACACCAGACAATCAATGTTTACGTTTCGCTCTCTTCTACATTTTCCTTCAAGTGTGTTTTTTTGTCGTGTTTGAGACGGCATCAGCGACCTTCTGGACCCTCGTAAATCATCGTAATCCTCAACCAGAATAAACAAATCGACAAATTGAGTAAGCAAAAGATTCAACCGCGGGATTAACAGGAAGTAATGCACCAAAAGTAGATCGGTTCAGACCACTTTGTTTCACACCAGTGAAACTGCACCAAATGTAGGTAGATAGAGCAGATCGAGATTGATTGAGACCGGCTGATTTGGTGCGCACCAAAGGGCGGTGGTTGCATTCACATTGATACTAACATATCAAACCCTGGCCCAAAACTTCTTTGGTGGCCACTAAATGTGGTTGAAAACACCTTTAGCTTGGTGGCGGTGGGATAAGTTAAACTTTACTCTTTAAACTTCATATTTAAGTTGACTAAATTTACTGAAGATTTCACCGACTAAAATGTTGTGAAATTTCATCTAGACTTAAATTACAACAATTTAAATCAGTAAATTGGGCAAAAGACTAAAACTAAATTTAAAAAAGTGAAGGTGTGCATCTCTCAGGCTCCAGAGCAAGAGAACCACACAAGATGCCACTCCTGTCAGCTAAGAACAAGAAGCACAGGCTACTATTTTCACAGACTCCACAAGAGAATGTTTGAAAACTCCTGCCTGGTCTGGGTCTGATGAGTCTGGATTTCTGCTGCCACATTCAGATGGCAGGGTCAGAATTTGGCGTAATCATGACAGCAGGGCTGATAAATCTGTGGTTGTTAGAATGTATGACCTTATGTGTGGCCCGCTTGGTCCACTATCCCACCAATCTAAAGACTCCCCCTTTTAGAAACTATGCCGAGCTACTTCTGCTTGGATAAACTTTCACCCCAGCTAAGTAAAGGCCCCACAAAATGTGTTATTTTTTTCCTACATTCCATTTTCTCAGTTTTAATTCTTTTTTAGTATTTTACACTGTTTTAACCCCAAGACTCTATAAAGTAATTAAATATAATCACTCACTCTTTACAGGTCCACACAAAATTTGCTTAGCATTTGATCGTCTGACACAAAACAATTGTGGGGAAACTCTCTGAGTTAGCCTGCAGTTTCATAGCTTCTTAGCCGGTTTATCAGATGGCCACTTCGACGTGTTTGCATTGTTAATGAGGGAAGGAGCAGGGGGAGGACAAGTGAAGCGTGTATTGTCCCCAGCCTTAGTGACCCCTTGGAGCATTTTCCAGAAAAATACGTTCATTTTTATTCAGGAAAAAAAAGCTTTTACCTAAAATTTTTGCCATTTTGTAATATTCCAAGTTTATATTGAATTTTACTCTTAGTATTGTATATTGTATTGATGGAAAAGCCTGAATATTACCTCCACAAGGAGGTTATGTTATTGCTAGTGACTGTTTGTTTTCTTGTTAGTTTGTTTGCTAGTTTGTTTGTTTGTTTCAGGAGACAGATTACCACTAAATTTTCAGGTTATGTCCAGATTGGGAGTTGTGAATAACTACTGAACTAAAATAGATATCATTATGAATCCACTTGCTAATGGTTTGTTTTCATGGTCAAGGAATCTAAATATTTAAATGAAATAAAGGTAGGACTAATATTTATGGTGAAAATCACAGTATAGGTGAGGACTGTGGTCTAGTTCAGAAAACATTCAGGGATTGTAGACCTCCACCAAGCAGCACAGTTCTGGCAGTGGCTTTTCCACAACCCCTGTACAAATTAAATTCTTGATCACCAGATCCAGTATAGAGCGAGGGTCCTTACCAAACTCAACACAGGAGGTTGTTATCCTGTATGAACACAACACATTTTGTGAACATCACTTAGTATTTTGATGTTATTTGATTAATTGAATGTCGGGAATATGATTTCTCATTATAAAGTTCAAAGTTTTTTTGTTAGATCAATCTGGATCAGATCCAAAGGAGGCAGTCCTTGAAATGGCAAATAAAAAATGCACCCGTATTTCCTCTGGATTGTGCAGGATTTCCACTCCTTAACTTTTCTTTTCACTGCTTAAGTTTTTATTTTTGGCTCAAAGTCAGAACAACAAGCGACTCATTCCCTGCTTAATTTGGCTTATTGTGTGAGTTCTATTCATGATGAGCTGTAATGAGTTTGGCAATCTCTATACTTCTAAACTCATAATTTCATCAGGTCCAAATCTTTGTTTGTTCTGTTCTTTGGTTCCTAATCACATACCTTCAAAAGTAATTGCATCTCAGTCTGCCACAGCTGTAGTTTGTGTTCAGTGCTGATGAGAAAGTGGTTAGCACACCTACAGCAGCAGATCATGGTGGTGTTGTTTGATCCCACACTGAATAACAGTCTCCTCCAGTGAAGTAGTCTACGTGTAATGATGTGTATTGAGTAGTTGAAGAAACTGATAGGTCAAACACAAGATTTTTACCAATTAGGAGGCTATTGGTGCACAATGGGAAGCTAAATGTCAACAATGACGTGATGTTTGACCCAATGCAGGATGTAACAGATAGTACTGGTGTCCAAACCTGAAACATGAGGCATGGCTGCTGTTTGGTTACATTTGAGTCTTAACACCACACTGGACAAAAGGTAGGGTACACCCTGAACCAGTCACCTGCCAATTGCAGGTCCACGGCAATTTGCAGTCACCAACCACCCTAATGAGCATGTTTGTGGCCTGTAGGAGGTAGCCAGTGTCCGGAGAGAACTCATGCATGTACGGGGAGAACATGCAGGTGAATCCTGCAGTGCAAGGTCAGAAAGATGTGTAAATTACCATCACCCATCACAAGTACTCTGAATGTGTGAGACAACAACAGAACATCTGGAGATAAAGGACAAATGGCTTCTCTACTGGTTGAATTCATCTTCCACCTAGTGTTAAGTTTGACAAAACTTTTAATTTAGTTTTTGTCTTTTGCCTAAAATGTCATTTAGATTAGGTCATAATTTAGCCATTTGAAATCTGCTGTAAATTTAGTCGACTAAAATATGAAGTGTAAAGTGTAAGGCATTTTTTGTTTCCTTGAATTTCTGAGGTCATATTTTACACTTGGAAAAAGTGATGCATCTAAGAACTCTTTATTGAATGTTAGTAAAGTCTGAATGTCTAAATGAACAGAAACAAATGTTCCTTGAGTGTGAAATGCAGTCATCTTCATTTAGGCTACCTGGTAGAGCATCTCAGTTACAATACCAGAACTGACAACAAACAGTGAACCTGCTCTACATGAATATATCAATTCATAAAGAGAGCAGCTCTGATTGGATCGCAACTTATCCCACCACCACCAAACTAATGCAGCTGTGATTGGATGTCCCTCTGAAACAGTGGCGGCTGCTGGTCAGTCAAGAAGGGGAAGCTCAATTTTTTCCGGCCTACATCATAAATTTGTTTATTTATTTAAATATAAATTCTACCCACCGTTCCTTTTCAAGGAAATGATCTGTGACCCTGTCGTACCAACTAGGTGTCTTCTCCACGGATTTTTCCAGTGTTCTCTCAATGGCCAGCAGAGCTAGACTGCTTAAACGGCCTTGGTCCATTGTGTTGTGGGTGTAAGACTTGATCTGCTTTAAACAGGAGAAGCTCCTCTCCAGAACAACTGAATGTAAAACTTAGAAGATGCTCCAGTGGAGGGTTATACTTCAAGATCGCTGATTGGCTCATTTCACTGTCAATCAAAAAGGGATTCGGCCTCAGACAGGTCATCCAATCATCATGCAGAAGCTGAGCGTCCAGGCCAGCCCACTGCCTCATAGACCCCCAGAGACGCTGAGTGTCCGATGGGCGGGACAAAGCCCAGCGTTTATCCAATGACCGTCCAGTTTCCACAGTGGAACAAAACACTCTACACTTCCCCTTCGAAGTCAGAAGACGCTCAGCGTCCGACTGTGTTAAAGCGCTGAGACGCTGCGGGGATGAATGAGAAGGAAGTCGCACCAGTTACCTGTGATAAGTAGCTGATTCTGAACAAAAGATGAAGGTATTCTAGCGCATATTTAGTCAATGAAATGTACACACAGTAGTACATCTCAGAGCAATCGCCACTGCTCTGAACTCATCCAACATTTCCACACAACCAAAGTAGCTGTGATTGGATATATTCCTAACTTGTCTCAACTTTCTACATGACCAAGGTCTGATTGGATTAAATCTGTCAGACATTTTAGTCTAGTTTTTATTTGTTGATGAAAATGTAAGTTCATTTAGTTTTTTTTTCCCATGTGCACTTGTTTTTATTAGTTACAGTGTAGTTTTCATCGGGTGAAAAAGTTTGTTGACTAAAACTTTGGCAGAAATAATAAGTCAACCAAATGAACACTGCTGTGTGTGAGAAATGGTCTTCTTCATACCTTGGATGTAACAAGTGGTTATTTGAGTTACCTCAAACCACTCTGGTCGTTTTCCTCTTACCTCTGGCATCATAGAGCTATTTTGGCACAGAGAACTGGACATTTTCTCTTTTTTTGAGCAATTCTCTGTAAACTCTCCCTGTCGATCAGCAGTTTCTGAAACACTCGGTGCAGCAACCATGCCAAGTCTGAGGTCTCTTAAATCACCTTTTTTCTCCATTCTGATGAGGGATTTGAGCTTCAGGCAGCTTGTCATGTCTTCATGCTTGGATTGCTGCCATGTTATTGGCTGATTAGCTATTTTAATACATATCCCTAAGTCAGTGGCCATACTTTGCATGTTAGCAAATATGACACACGACTAGAGGTACAGATCATAGTGTAGGGGAAAAAAAACACATACATGCAGACAAGGGGAAACCATCATTGCAGCCCTCTGTCATTACCCCCCCCCCCCCCATCCGTGTTGTAGTCAGAATGTCAATCAAAGCGGCCCCGGCTCCCCCGCCAATAGACAGTCCACAAATTACCATCGGGAGCGGAACCCGGCTGCAAATACGATTGGGTTGGATTTGAGTCGTCTCCCTCGGCTTTGGATTTGAATAGAACAGAGTCTGTCCTCTTCTTTTCTTTCGCTTTCACGGCTTCAGAAAGCAAGATGAGATAGAGGTAAGGAGGGAGGGAGACACTGAGAGAGGCAGAGGAGCGGAGACAAAGGGGAAAGACGAAAAACAGAGCAAGAGAGAGCATCCAGGGGTCTTTAAACTGTAAAAGCACCAAAGTAAATCCAAATTTAAGGCCTTGAATGGTGTGAAAAAAGCGTGAAACGTCTGTATTAGAGGTTTTTATTTTCCTGCCGCTCCATGATAAGTGTCTTTGTCCTGCATGTCTCCTCTAAGATTATAACAGAGCAGGCCAGGGTACGCAGCACAATGGGCTGTGTTATGTTTTATTCATCATTTCTGCTTTAGTAAACAATTTTGAACCTTGTGTTCCTTAACAAATAATTTCATGTTGTCCTTTTTATTAGGCTTGGCCATTCGTAATTTCAGAGTTTTTATTAGCTGAGCAAATATTTTCCTCTGGCGGTTTTATTATCTTCTATTTGTGGCACTGTAAGATCTGTAAACCCTCGCCACATTTGACAATAAAGTAATTATCATAAACAAATGATGGTATTACCAGCCAGATTGTCTGCCTCTGAGGGGCTCTGCGGGGTCCTTTCAGGTCTGATTTGGATAAAAATTTACTGGATTGCTAAAAACCTTAAAGAGAAAGCTTTACATCCAGATATAAAACAAGTGTGAGAGTTTATCTATTAGTGATACATGTGCTGTATTTGATTCCTTTATCTCTAAACTCAAAGACCAAGTGGAATCAGAAAACAATATTAATCATAATGCTAATAGTTTTACATAACAATAACTCTCTCTAACAAACACAAACAGCATAATTATTCAGACACAATAAGAACCTGACATGTTCATGGAAAGGAGAATATTTCATGGAAAATAAGGAAATACAGACAGAACATTCATATTTGCCAGGTTTGCTTATTATAAGCGACGTTGAGCTTCTTTTGGGCTTGTTGTGCCCCCAAACCCTTCTTTAGTTCATTACTTCTGACTCTTGATTTTATTCTAACTATATGTAAATATCAAGTTTATTTCTTTTGCACCCGTTTACCAGGTCATATTCTATGTATGTGTAAAAGTACTTGGCAATAAATACAAATTCTGATTTTGCAGCAGGGCTGGATGATATCTTATTTTTAAATTACACTGCAGTGGTGATACGCTCTGCCATCAGTCTTAAGGGTTTGAGCCCCACTCAGCTGTCACATGTTGTCGTTCCTTGGGCAAGAAGCTTAACCCTAGGTCCAATGTTTCCAGTGCCATTAACAATCCTGCTAATCTATCCAATTCTTTAACGATGCCCTTATTGATTCCTGCAGATTTTCTGGGTGGGCAAATGTTGGTCTGTAGATTTTCAGTGTCAACAATGTCAAACACACGGCACACCAGATGAACCGCTCAATATGTTCACTTGTCCATCTGGGAAAGAGCCCACAGAAAGTGTTTGGAGAAGGCTGAACCTTTCAGTAGCATAGCAGAGCAGTCCTGATGCTCAGTATTTCCATGTGACATTGAGATCCAAACACATTTCTGACTTATTTTTCCCTTAAAAAGCCCTAGCAGCTGATACTAAAGCCCCGTTTCCACCAAGTGGTCCGGTATGGATCGACACGGTTTGGCTCAGGCCAGATCGGTAAAGCCTGATCCTGTTTGCATTTCCACAGCCAACTGGACCCTACTTGGTAGGCGGTGTATAAGTCGGATGCCGATAGCATGATGTCAAAGCAGTGTGACAAAGTGTACCCGGCTATTAAATACAACGAAGAAGAAAATGTGACACAGTAAACAGAGATACAATGGAAGACATCCAGTCTTTCTGTTATGAGGTGCAATCAAGCTTTGTTTCAGAGAAGGCTGTGTGCCATGAGAGTTATCTTTATGAAGACGAGTGGAGATTTAAACATGGCGGGGTTATGTGTTGTTCCGCTGTTGCACGGGAAGTGACGTCTCCTTTGACCAATCAACGGACTGTAGTGTTTCTAGCTCCACCTTCTGGGGTCTGATCTGTATGCTTGGCACCCCAACAGAAGGGTCCCATTAACTAGGATGGTATGATTTGCTTATAAGGGTCCTGTCCTGATTTTAGGCTATGGAAACGCCACAAAAAGTGAGCCATACGGAGACGAACCAAACTGAACCCAGTGGTGGAAACGGGGCTTAAGGTCCCATGTCATGCTCCTTTTTAACAAGTTCACAGTGGTTCTATATTTTACCAGGTGTTTTATTTTGTCAAGCATATGGACCCCTTTGTTTTTGTCCTGCTTGAATGGGTCCAACATCTTTTAGTAATCCGGCCCCCAAGGCAAAGAGAATATTATTTATTTGGCCTGCTGTGTCACTGAAGTTTCCCATCCCTGCATTTAACCGTTCTGTCCATTTTACATCATCATACTTTGACAGGTAATTTCGGGGAGCATCACAAACAGAGCTGTCACATACTGTATATGAGGATAACCTCGGGGGAAAGAATCCATTAAGTTCTGCACTGTGGTTTGAATCACGCAACCACATCCCTGGTGAAAAAGCTGGATGGCCACTAACAACACACGCACTTGCTGAGTTCACCTGCATGGATTATATAACTTAGTTTTCTGACTTTTACTACAGTTGTGATTGTTCCTTTCACAAAATCGTCATTCATGTCTTAATGTCATCACAGCTCTCTCCTTTGAGCTCCATCTTTGGTCTCCACCAGCTCCTGTGGGAAATATTCTGTCATTTAGCTGCCAAATGCTCCACTTTGTTCACCAGTTAGTCGCTAACTGCAGTGCCTGTCTGCTGTTTGCTTCAGAGCAGGTGGTGCTGAGTGGCTTTTTAGAGCGTCTTCTTTAAAAACAGCTGAAAGGAACATTCTGCGAGCGCTGAGAGTGAAGCTAAACAGGGAAACTGCAGCAAAACAATTAGGTTTCCTTCAGCGCTGGAAAGTACAGAGGAGCTGCCGATTAAGGTGATAATACAGTCTGTGTTTCTTACTATGAAGACCCACTTAACACCGTCGGATCTTCACATCATTATGGGAGGAATTTATGGTAAAATAATTGATTTTAGCTGTGGTAATTAGCTATCAGTCATTAACAGACTGCAAGGGATTAGAAAAGTGAACTTTTATGCCTCCCTGCTGGCAAAAGCCACGGCAGGAGGCATGTTTTGTAGTTAATTGTCTGATTGTCTGGCTCAGTGCTTCTTCAAACTACAAACAGATGTCCACTTTGAATTACAGATGAAGTGATGAAAATCAGGAGCTCATAGGTTAAAAGTCAGAGTAATGGGGCCTCTTGTTCATCCCGTGCTTGTGATTATATTTCACCACAGCTTTGAGTCGTTCTCCTCAAACTTTGCTGAAAAATGCCACTGGGCCTCATGTTCATCCCATCCTTTTGGCCTTTTGATACTTGAAGAATAAAAGTGTGAGTACAATGTCTTAAAAATGCTTCGAAGGATTTGCTCGACATTAGGCCTGTCACGATAATCAATAAATCAATTAACCGAACGATAAATAAAACGTCCTCGGTAAGTTAAAATGACATGTGCATGCATGTTTATTTTCCTCCTCTCTTTCTACCAAAGAGGCTGAATGAGAAGATGGATCACTCTGTCCATCTTTCTTAACGCCGGGGTGCATCGATTCTATAGCGGATTTATAGCAGAGTGAGCATCTGTCAGACATGCGATCTTCAGGGGAGACGCTGGGCCGCTCGCTCGTACACACGGAGAGAGCTGAAGTGAGCGAGAGGAGTAACGAGGAAACAAACATTATTATAAATGATGGCACGGAAGATACAGTTCTTAAGCAGACTACAGTCCCAGTGTGGGAATATTTTGATATTTTGGTTTTAAACAGAATGAACAAGGTGTGAGCTCTTAAACACCGACGGGCCGATATGTCGTATTTGTTTGAAAGTAGTGGCGACGAAGAAGCGAAGAAGTCCGTGCTTAGTGAGGCGTTTGGTCAGCAAAGTAAATATAAATAAAAGCGCAAAATGGTGCGTGCTCACTGACAGCGTCGTTCACTACATTGCAAAACAAATGCAGCCCTTCAATACGGTTGATGGTTACGAACATTTCAGAACGTACATGTCACAAACAACTCCGGGACTGTATAAACTCCCTTTTATTTATTGTTTTTAAGGGAGTTTCGTTTGTTTCTTTACAGAGACAGGGTCTATTTTTAATTGTTTTTGATTAGTATAATTATTTTTATTTACATGCATTTTTTCCTAAAAGAGAGTCCATTTCATTTTCATTGTTTTTTTTCTCTTTTATGTTTGTTAAATGTATTATATTGTTTGTTTAATTTGTTTTATTTAAAAGCTCTTGACCTTCCAAATACAGTTAAATACTCTTAAGAAATTGAAGTTTCTTGCTTTTGATATGGGGTACTCACTTTATTATGACATATATTAAAATTATATTAATGAAAAAAAAAAAAAATAATAATAATATTGACAATAATATCATTTATTGTCAATTTTTTGGAATTATCGCCCAGCAAAATTTATTATCGGGGCAGGCCTACTTGACATTCAGCACAAAATTCAACTTTGCTCATGGACGAAGTCTTCAGATTTTGCAGATCATGGGTCAAAGTCACTGGGCCTCATGTTCTTCCCTGATATCTTACACATACAGTGAGGGGTTTTCTTCAAACATGACACAAATGCTTACCCTGACACAAGGATCAACTGATTGTTTTTTTTTTTAAGGCCAGAGGCACTGTGACTTTGACTCTCATGTGCACAATATTTGTCATATTTGGCACAAACCTATGTATGGACTTTGGGGTAAACTGTTAAGTTTAATAATAATTCAATTCATAAGTTCTTTAATGCTTGAAAACCTTTCTTAGCTCACTTTGAAACTATAAATGTGGATAAATTTATTCTAGGGGTGTAATATGCAAGTATAGTGTACATGTATCAGTTCTTCTGTACGTGTATGGGTGTATGGGCCAGGCTTGATTTTATTGACCAATTGTTTTCGTCATAGTTTTTGTCAACAACCTTTTTACTCCTGACAAAAACTAGATTCTAACTAAAAAACAAGTGGACATTGACAAAAACTTAAACTAAAGAAACTGACATTTTCGTCAGCCAATTAAATCTAGACTAAAATGTTTGACAGACTTAATCCAATCAAACCTAATTTGGTCATGTAGAAAATAGAGACAAGTTAGGAATATATCAGAAAGGTTGGATGAGTAAAAGGTGCAGTGTGTAGAATGTGGCATTTTATGCATCCACCGCATTTCGCCAAACAGAAATGGTGAATATAGGAGATATATGTTTCTATTTGTCTGTAAAGTCCGTCAAAATAGGAGTACATTCATCCCCATAAAATGTTTGTTTTATATTTATTTAGTTAGAAAAATCTTTATAAAAAAATTACATTACTGTGGGCCGCTGTTTCGTGTAGGCCGACATATTGATCCGCCGTGTTGTCTACAGGTGGTTTTTAGGGACAAAAAGAACGAAACACAAATCTGTCCGCCGGTTCTGAAATCTACCTGGAATGCAGGCGAAGAAGAGGAGAGGATGGCGGTGGATGTATAGAAAGTTGTTACTCTGTCCTCGGGATTCAAACTGTGTGTATAAACACACACACAACATAAATTTTGTGCTGTGTTCAGGATCCTCTTTGGTCTTCACAGGATTCCGTTGCTCAGCGATGTGACGTTTTGGCTACGGTTGGGTTCATTCTAGAATCTGAACGCTAGATGTCGCTAAAATGCGCTAAAATTCTGCACACTGCACCTTTAAGAAGGACGTCCAATCATAGCTGCTGTAGCTTCGTGGTGGCAGGATCCAAGTGTAAAACGTGACTTCGGAAATTCAAGGAAACATAAAAAAACACTTTACACTTCATTCATACTATAGATTTAGTCGATTTTCTTCAACTAAAACTGGACTTAATTTCACACCATTCAGACAACTAATTTATGATTAAAACTTAGAGATATCTTAGGCAAAAGACTATAACTTAAAGGTGCAGTCAGCGATGTGGGAGAAAACGAGTGGAGGGTTTGTTTATATTCAAATTTAGACCCACCTCCCAATAAAAAGACCTGATTTTAAAAAAGAAGATGTTTACTGAACAATCGTCATGGATATACCAGAAACTTAGAAACTGCGTAGCTGACGTAGCTAAGGAAACCCCGACTCGTCAGACAACTCGACTGCCGTTATTGAAAACATCACAACAACAGTACATTCTGTCAGATTAGACAATAAGATGAATGCCCGACGGCTGTTACTGTTATGTGAAGCACCACGAAGCTAATGCTGCTTAGCTTGACCTTTATTCCAGCAGGCGGACGGCGACATCTTCAAATCATTGACGATTAATTGTTCAGGTCTTTCAATTCGCAGAGTTCCCTCCACCGTCGGAAAGCAACACCAATGTTGACCCGGGTCTTTGCTCTTTTGGTCATAGCCCTTCTTTTCCACTTTTCACTCCTCTGACCTTTTTCTTTTGGGCTGTTTTTCAGCCATTGCTACCGCAACTATTGTATCTCTCTCTTACGCTAACTGCTCACGCTATGCAAAACTCCCCTCCCCTCTGTCTGATCTGCACATGAGTATGATCGGACCGAGCCACAGTATTTACCGGCTGAAATTCTGAGTCAAGGCTGTATATTGAGACCAAATGTTTTTTTCAACATGCCGTCAGTGGTGACATCTCGTGGATGGAGAGGAGAATTACGGTTAATTTCGCAAATACTGCATCAGATTAGAAGATTAGAAGATCGCTGAATGCACCTTTAAACTACATTAAAAAGTACTATTGAGGGAGGGGTATTGAAAAACAAGTTTATATAGTTAATATAAATGCATATGAATCATTACTGTTGAAACTATCAATAAAAAAGACCTTGATTTTAAAAAAGAAGATGTTTACTGAACAACTTTAAGTGGATATACCAGAAACTTGAGGAAACTTTTGTCTGAGCAGCACAGTTCAGAACTTCAGGAGTGTCATGTGTTTGACGTTGTTGCCATGGATTTGCTGCATGGTTGGAATCAAACAGGGAATAGAAAGTATCAGATTGATAAGCAGAATCAGTAATGGCATTTCAAAGCAATAAATTCATATTAATTCCCATCCATATTCATTGCCCGCCACAGTGTTCGGCATCTGTATACCAAGTTAAGCCATGCAACCACCAGGCAGCGCTCAACTTCCCGTTCAGGAGCATATGTCTTCATTGTTGACACTTTATTCCACACATGAGTGATCACTAAATCTTCAAATCATTGACAGATTAATTGTGATGAAAACAAAGGTTAGTTGCATCCATACATGTGTCACATTTAGACCTCACAAGGCTACATTTCATTTCGGGTACCCTGGGTGGCGGCAGGAGATTCATTAGCTCATTAGTGAGTGACTCATTAGAAAGGAGTCACGTGAAGCCGTAATCTCTCCGTAATGTGAGTGCTGTAGTGTCAGTAATCTCTGCACTCCTCTCACTTCTTTTTAGAGCTAAATGAGTGAATGTTGGGCTGGCAGGTGGCTGCTTTGCTCTCTTTTTGGCATCTCTCTGGTGTTTGTTTCCTGCACTTGTGGTTTGATTTATGTGCAGTTTGCCAAGAACACTTCCCGCGTTTGACATTGTGCCGGTTAATTAGAACAAATGTAGAAGGTCTCGATAGTGGGATGCTCCTCTTTTGCTTGAATCCTGCAGAGAAGGTGTGATGTAGCCTTATCAGATGTGCACTTTCGCAGTAATATATGGCCCATAACTCCTAAAAAAAATCTTCACATATTCTCTGTGAAACCTGCAGAGAGCCCGTGGAGGCAGAAACGGAGCGAGCATCGCTACTGCTGCGACTGAGGCCTGGGTTATTTCAGGATTGGTTGTCTTGCAGTCTAATGTGGTTTGGCACTTGGAGGAGATATGTGGTTGAATCTACTTTAAGTAAGCAGGCTTGTTTCTGAATGGAGGAGTTCCAGTTTCCCTGGTTGCTGATTGCCATGGTCAAGACTTCTCTCAGCTATTTTTCATCCTCGTTTTCTTCCCTTTGTCCTGTTTTGACTCATCTTCTCAGCATCTGCATCGGCCTGTGTCCTCCTTTTCCCTCTCCTCTGCTAATTTCCTTCTGTTCTTTATTTTTGTTTGTTTTTTCCCCACAAAAGTTCTTTTATTTTTGGCCTCTCTGCTTCCTATTTTTTGTCTATGTGGAGCTTTCATCCCTCTTTTCATTTCCTCTCTCTCTGGTTCTTTTTTTCTCTCATATGATCTTTTGTGCATCTCTCTTCCCCTCATTTGCCTCTCCCGTTCAAAAGCACAACACAATCAATGTTTGCGCACAAAACAATCCATTTGTTTTCTAAGGGGGGATGGAGCCTATCAAAGCTGACACGATGTCAGTTACATTTGGACTAGTTGCAAGCCAATCACAAAGCCAGCAGACAGAGACAGTAGAATAAAAGAGATGAAAGAAGATGATTGGAGGATCAGTCAGTCACATTCAACGGGCCAATCAGATGAATTAGTGGGCGGGTGTTACTGCCAACAAGTAAAGTACATAACCGAGGTTGTAATGTAAATTAAACCAGTGCTTAAACCTGCCATATGAGGAGTGAAAATATCTGAAATGGACAGATTTTCAGTGTTGTTCTTGATTTCTCTTTTTATATAGAACTTAGCATCCGTGCTAATCACTTGCACACTCATAGCTACTGCCTCTTTCTCCTCAAAAGACTCTTATTGATCAGTGCCGCTGCAGACCAAGCTCGGTCGTTCTGGCTTGAAGCTTGGCAAAATGGATCTGCCTGATTACAGACATTAAACCAGGCAGATCCAGCTACACTGCAAGGTTAGCACATTCCAAAACATCAGGTACTGAAACAGTTCACAACTCAGATTCTGATGCTTCATTTTTGAAACGTTAGCCAAATGTCAGAACCCAAGATGTTGAATCCTTCCTACTTTTCCTGCTTGGTGATTTCCAGCTTTTGTCACACTTGTACTCTCCACCTCTTCCTGCTTTAAAATTCTTTGATTTTTTTTTACTAAACTGACACAGTAGACATGGCTGTCACAGTGCATTAGCATTTGTGTAGTTAAAAACAAGAATATCTCAGGCCTTATGGGGAGAAAAGCTGTTTAAAATGAACCTTCTGATTACTGCAGTGCCAGAATGCTTTGGGAGATACTGGGAAGGTTATTGTTAACAGCTTTTCTTGCTAATGGTGTGCAGTCATGAGGCAGTCTTTCCCCTGTAAAATGAGGAGAAAAGGTAATCAAATACTTAGCTCGTGCTGTCCCACATTTGGAACCCGTATGAAGGGTTGCTGGTCGTACCAGACCGACCCTAAAGGGTGAAGCTAAAGTGCTACAGTTGTGATTGGCCACTTAAGTCGTAAATTAAAGCTAAAAGGAAAACACCTGCTGCTTCCTGTTCAAATTATCTGTGGTTTAGAGTGATTTGTTCATTGCTATTGTAAAGAATGTCCAAACTAAACAACCGTCAACCAGAGCTGGATTTTATGAGGAAAAGGTCAAATGTTCAGGAAAAGCTTGAATTGTCGTGGAAATTATTTACCCTCCTTCTACTTTAAATAGAAGTAGAAGGACGGTAAAAATTAAAAAAAATGAAGTAAAAATATACTTGGTAGCTAAGGCACACTTAGCCATAAAACCTGAGTGTGTAAAATATTGCAAGTTAAGGTATAAAATATAAAAAGTCAAAAAAATGGAGACAAAAATGGCAAGATAAAATGTAGGCTACTTATACAGTAAATCAACAACTCTATGCAATGATTTCAAGGAAAGAGTGGGAACCCTGTCGTTGCTCTTTGTTTACAATCGCGCTCTTCTTCACAATGCTGCACTGTCACGCTGCTGTGATGTCATGCAGTGACAGGAGAGACTCTCTCCTCCTGGCCTACATCCCTGCACTCAAGTACAACTGGCAGAGGAAATGCAAACATGATCAGGGTTAACCACTCCAAACAGAAACGAACTGCGCTGAGCCAAGTCAGACTACTTAATGGAAAGCAGCAGAGGTGGGCGGAGCTGGCAGCGCATCTCTATTGTTATTGTGTGCATTGAAAGCTCTCTCTTCCCTGTTTCTTTCTCTCTCTTTATGTCATGCTATTTCCCCTCCTCTCTGTCCTCATCGCTTCCTTCATGCACCCTCTCCTCTATTTTCTCTTCCCACTTAAGCCTTTTTCTCCATTTCCCTCCCATCTTCTTTCTCCCTGGTCCAAGCTCTCCTCTTCCCTCCGCCCCTCGCTCTTTCACCTCTCCTTTTTTGCCTTTATCCACATCCTTCTCCCTTTCTGCCTCCTCCTCAGCTCTCCCTCTGTTTTTGTGCTCGCTGTTTTAGCATACTCTGCAGGGAGCGCTCCTGCGATGCCAATTATATTGACTGAAGAAAAGGAGAAAGAGAAGGAGGGAGGGGCGGGAGTCCTGAGCATGTGTGCACAAATGCACACATTCATGCGGACGGGGAGGAATGAATGCGACGGGGTAGAGGTTTGGGAGCAGAGGAGGAGAGGAAGAGGGGATGATGAAAGAAGGGGAGAAGCAGGAGAAAGAGGACAGAGAGAAATTGGAGGAGAGCGAATCCGTCTGTGAGTGTAATAGTCTCCCGCTGTCGAACCCGAGGGAATTCACCGACTGCAGAGGGGGGAGAGAGGGAGGTGGAGAGGCATAGACCAAGAGAGAAGGGGGGGTGTGATGGCAGCAGAGGAGGAGATAGAGAGATCCAGGCGGAGGAAGAACAGAAAACAGACGGCAGTAAGAAGAAAGATGACTGGAGTCCTTTCCTCTCGGATCTCAGCTTGTAGGGCTCCACTCGAGGCAAATGTGGCTGGTGACATTAAATAAGAGTCAGCGTCCTGACGGAGTGTATGAATGGAGAGCATAAGTATATCATAGTAATGTGCTGCTGCTGTACACTGGCTCAGCACGGAGAACCACTTCTAATGTGTCAGAGGAAGCCTGAGCACTGCTGTTTACTCTGTATGCACTTCTCTTTATTATCACCATGGAGCCTCAACGACGCAAAGATGTCTGAGGACATAAAAAACAGAAAAGGAGAAAGAAAAAAATTGCTGATATAAGGACTTAATGTGTGCTTGAATATAAATAAACCATTTTCTGTGAAAGCTACATTGACATAGGGGTCTGCACACTAGGGGTGGGACAAAAATATCAATTAATGTCAATTTCTACTCTCTACGGTTCAGTTTCACATCTCATTTCTTCATATCAATTCATAAAAAGATGTATATCCTCCTATTTAATGTGCTCACACTGGTTTACTACACAGACTTCTGTAGTCTCCACTGATAACTAAGGTGCATGCTAATATTAGCCAGTCACATTGCCAAAGTTAGCCCACTAGCTCACTGTTTCCCCTGTTAACTTGTTATCTTGGTGTGTTCCCTGTTGACCGTTAGCTTGCTGCATCTTCTATTAGCTTGCTGCTCAGCCCATTAGCTCCCTGCACCCCATGTCTACCTATACGTTTACTGTAGCCCCTGTTAGCCCACTGCCTAGCCCATTAATCGCTGCACCCCTGTTAGCTTGCTGCTTAGCCTTTTTACTCCCTGTATCCCCTGTTTGTCTGTTAGCTGTCTGTATCTACTGTTAGCTAACTGCTAAGCCCATTAGCTTGCTGCTCAGCTTATTTGCTGCCTATGTCCCCTTTTCGCCTGTTAGCTCATGGTATGTGCTGTAAGCTCACTGCTTAGCTCATTAGCTTGCTGGGTCCCCTTTTTGCTCATTAACCCGCTGCATCCCTCATTAGCTGGTTCGCTCATTATCTTGCTACATCGTTGATGTTTCTGTTTGGAGCAGTAAAGAAAAGTACAGCCCATACCTGTTTCATAAAAAGTATTTAGCTGCACTAAATTCGGTTTGTAGGTGAGGATGCAGCATTGTTTTATTTAGTTTTTATTTACAGTATTTCTCCTCTCGGACAAAACTGAGACCCCATTTGTTTTGAGAGTTTGTTTGAGCTTCACCCCAGACAAACCAAACTTGCCAAAAATATATAAGGTGTGAAAAGTATTCTAAGATTTTGTATTTTGGCTCCAAACTTTTAGTCCTAGCCCTCCTTTAATCGGTAACTTTACATTAGTATTACTACTTCTTGTAATAAGATGTGGTTTACTACTAATAATTATTAGAAACAGACAAACAAGCAAATATTAATACATGCTTAAACAAAGAGATAGTTGAAAACTGGGGAGCAGCGAGGGTTGCAGGGAGTCTGTGGGACATGCACAGAGTTTTTACGACAGCGGTTCTCTCATGTCGTAAAGGGTCAACGCATCTTAATCGCCCATCCTCAGTTTCAAACATCTGTTGCTAAGCCTAAGCCCAGCAGATGTCCACATTTTCAAAGTCTATTAAAACATCAGTGAGATTGTGCATTGGCCCCACCACAGTGAAAGTAAATGATATTTTATTTTTATGTGCTTTAAATGAACGCCGCCTACAGTTTTGTCCCAATGTCTTTGGACAGTCCCCAGACCTTGCTGTGAACACTTTTAGCGGTCCAAAACATTTATCATTAATTGCAAAATTCACTTTTTCTTATTCTGGGGCCAGCAGAAGGCTGAAGAGTATGAAATCTGATTTCTGCAGTCTTTGACTACAACAACATGCATGCCAAGTTAACATAAGGGGTCACAAAGGATATCTGCTTCATTATATTTGTCAAAAATAACCTCTGGGATATTTTTTATTACTTCTTTTGAAATAGTAAGTGCATGAGATAGTAATCAAAGAGCAGAATCCAGAGCAGATAACCCTCCATGCACACTCAATTCTATTTACTAGATAACTACGCTTGAAATGGCAAATGAGGATTTATCTTTGAGAAATAGTGCTCAGAGACATTGAGAATCTATTACAGGGAGAATTAATGCTGTTCCAAAGGTTGTGAGAAAAGCGAGACTTTAAAAAGACTGTTTATGTTGGCTGTTTATCAGGAAATAGATGTTTTATTGGAGTAACAAGCAACTCAAAGTACCTCCTAATTAATCTTGAAGGAGAACTACTGCATGGCGTGTTAGTGCCTCTGCAAAATATACAATCACCAGAGTGGAAGTACAGAGGAGGGGGTAAGATTTGTGTGTGAATGGTCACTCTGAAGGGGTGAACATGAGGCCCAAAGCCTTTCACTCTTCACCCGTAATCTCCAAAAACTGCTCAGTTTCTTCCTGAGTCCCAGCTGACATTTAAGATAAAGCAAGGGCTGAACATGAGGCTCCATGACCTCAACCCTGTTTTATTTGAAGTCTAATCAGTTAGTCCTTAAATTAGAATAATCTTTTCTGGGAAATTTAAAGAAAACATTACGACCTTTATTGAAATATTGTGTTCAAAGTAAAGAGGTGAACATAAGGTCTGGTAGCTTAGATCTGATGTCCAAAGCTGAATCAGTTCCTCCTTGAGTCTGAGTGGGAAATCTTACAAAGCTTATAAAAAATATCTCAAAGCATTCTTTGAGACTTGTATTTATGGAAAAGGGATGAAGCCTCTTTCTTTAACCTTGGACTCATGACTGAAAAGTCAAGCTTATTTATTGTTAAGCAAACTTTAATACAGTAATTCCTTAAAGCATTCTGGAGAGCTCGAAGCAGTGTTGCCAGATTTTTCTACTGAAATAAGCAACTGGCTGTTTTTTCTAGTCCAAACATTTTTTTTTCATTAAGAAAAGGCTACATAAAGTGTTTTAATTTTCATCCACATTTCATTTCAATCTCACTGACACTTTTTTAAGTGTCTATTTATGTGATCAACATCCTTCTGTTTAGAGGTGGACGATCCTTTTCTTTTTACAGAAGTGAGGGGAGAATAGCTGTTATTTATTACTCTGTAATCACTAAACAGTCTGTCTAACCTTGATTTTTCTAACCAAACAGACAAAGTCAGACTTTTATCTAAGTTTTATATTGATCCTCTACAGCTTTATTATGGTGAATACAGTAACAGCTACATTAAAAATAAATTCAAATCTGGCTTTTAGGATTTCTTTGTGGTGGACAGTGCTGTGTGCAACGCATTACAAAGTAACGCGTTACAGTAACGAAACTACTTTTCTGGGTAAAAAGTAAAGTAAAGTAACGTGCTACTATTGAAAATTAGGCATCGAAACGTAGTTCCTTTTTTAATGCAGCACTACGTTACATTTCCCCCGGACAGATCTGACACTGAAGCTGCCTTCTCAGCTGCTCGCACAGACACGAGCAGCGTTGCCAAGTCCGCTCGTCATAAGTGTCTAAAGGCCGAAAATCTTGTGAGTCATGGCTGCAGGTTGTGGTTTTTTGGGCTTGTTTCTAGACGTGAAGTTGCCTCTCGGGGCTCTTAAGTCTGTGTGTATCCCCCTGATTACCTTCCAGCTCCTAACATAAAGGAAAGCACGACTGCAGTAGGCAGTTTGTCCACTTCCTCGTTTCCTGGTTATCGTGCACGCCCCCAAACACACTCACGCACATGCTCCAGAGCCAAAGTTGCCAGGTCTGCTTGTTATAAGCGACGGTCTTTTCTTGAATAGATCTTAGCGCCATGATATTGAAATGTACTGTAGAGGAAAACTAACACACTTTATGTAGATTTCTCTTTTTAAAAAGTAGTATATCACATTAGGAAAGGAGATAGCTGGAGGTTGCTTATTTTGGGCTTGTTTTTATTGACCAGGTTGCTTATTTCAGAAGCAAAATGTGGAAACACTGGGCAGGAGCTCTCATTCCACAGGGTATGTGACATTTTGTAAAATAAAGAGCACAAAAAACTGTTATGTTCTCTGTAGTAGAACTTTTTGTAGGCCTTCACATTTAGGAACAGATATGGGGTTCTGTCCATGATCAAGCAATGTAAAAGTAACTTTTCATAGAGGGTAACTAAGTAAAGTAAAGAGTTACTTTTTTCAGAAGTAACGAGTAATGAGCAAACACTATTTTTTTCAGAAGTAACTTCCCCAACACTGGTGGTGGAAACATAATTTTTGGCTATTTTTGACATAAAAAATACATTAGTGTTTAGAGTGGAACAGCATAAGTTTAAAAAATAGTGTTTAACTTCAGAATTAAGTTTATATTGGTAGTAGAGTGTGCATCAGATCCCTCCTGGGTTTGGAGGAACAACAAGCCCAATTGGCAACTGCACTTTTGGAACAAGCCCAAAAATCAGCAACCCAAAACTGCCACAATTTTTCACTTTGTGTGGACACGATAGACAGGAAACAGGAGTGTGGAAAGAGCAACCACCTACTGTACTTGTGTTTTGCCGTTGTATAAAAGCCCACATAAGCAACTACACGTTAGAAATCCCCCCAAAAAACTCAACCTGCAACTCATGAAATTTGCAAGTGGCTTTAGAGAAAAACAAGCCTCAAGTCGCTTCTAATACGCAGACCTGGCAACGCTGACTGGCAGTCCCAGGCAGGGGTTGAATATGAGGCCCGTCACATTTGCATTTTGACAAACATGCACGCTTTCAGACAGACTGACAGACAAAAGGACCTTTCCTCAAACACTTTGGTGGTAAATTCAAGGATACGAGGCTGTTTCTCATAGTTCCTGTCAGTTTTTGATTGGTTGACATTCTTGAAATGACATTGATGGTACAGTGCACACACATCCGCGCAGGCTGCCGTACATCCGTCATGCATCTGTGCTTGAAAGCATGGAGATAAAGCGGAGACTGTTTGGTGTTTACTCGCATTTAAGCCTGACATATACCTTTATGATATAAATTTATGGCACACCTTGGGGACGGGATGATAAACCTGCCTGGTATTTATGTTTTTATCCCACATATGGGGTAGTTATACGTCTGACTTAATGACGCCTCCTGTCTGTCCACAGCTGCTGCACACCTGACACCAGCTCTTGATCCTTTCTGTTGTAAAACATCCCAGACTTTGTTCAGACTTCAAAACTAAGTAATGTGTCAGCCGATGTCAGAGTTTTCGGTCAAAGAACGACTTTTAGAAGCAAATACTGACAAGAGTGAAATGCGGCGCAGTAATGAGAAAAGTCTGAAAACGAGGTTGGAATAAATTACAGTAAGTAAGTTGTATCAAATGGATTTCAGTCACATTAAGACTTCTAAAGAATAACAGGTCATTTATTTAAAAGCACAATAGATGATAGGTTATATAAGTGGTGCTTTGTCTTCTGATTGACTCTGACCTGAGCTCGCTCTTTACCCACCTGTGTGCTTGTTGTTGGATACCACTTAACAGAAACATTAATACTGAGCATTATCCTCAGCTTGCTGTGTATTTTTAGTGTGTGGAGGTGTGTGCATCAGTGCGCCATGCAGGCACTTTTTAATTCACCCTAGTCCAGGGGTCATGGATGGAGCTTCCAGAAGATCTCCGGTGTGAAGATAAATGGTTTCATTTTAGTTTAATTTAATTCTGTTGAAATTAATTTACCAGATTGAGAAGACGGGACATTTTAATAAAATGTTTGTATGTCCCATAAGACTGCGTGGATTTACGTTTTTCAGGACACAAGATAAAAGAACTGATCTAAGGTGCATTTCAGTCACAACCAAAGTCCATGTTGGGAGGTTTTGTTTTTGTTACTGCCTGTCTGTTTGTTTGACCGCCCATCTGTCTGCCCCTGAGCAAGTTAACTCAAACCATTCTCAACAGACTTCAGTAAAATTCAGGGAGTGATGGTCATGGCATGAGAAAGAAAGTGATTTGGTTTTCATGATGATGCAGATCCAGGATTTTTTTTTTTTTTTATAGATTTGTCAACATTGCATGATAATGCAGTTTCCACATTTTCCCTGACTCAAAAAGCTCTTTATTAATTTGATATTCGCAGAATGTTGGTCCTGTAACAACAGAGAAGTGATCACATTTAAGTGGTGATCCGAATCCAGATGTGTTCCAAGGCCTTATGAAGGATTTTTCAACATTGAGAGATTGGGCAGTTTTCCACACTTTTAATCATAACTCCACAGGGATATCAGAAAAACCTTGGTGGAGGTTTCTGCACACTTTTGGAGCACTTGTTACTGATTATTTCACCAGCACAGACATCCTTGACTGGTGGGAACCTGTTTTTTCAGGAGTGCAGAGAGAAGCTTTGCAGCAAAATTGCAAAATGCACATTTTTGATATTTTTCTTTTGATAGTAAATTGTGTTTATTCACAGATTTGATCAATTTCTGTTGTTTTCTTACATAAATCATCAGCTCTTGTTAAGTCGTTTAAAAACTTAATACCCCTTAGTCCTTTAGGGCCTGTACACCTTGACTCCTTAACTGGTTGCCAGTCAATCACAGGGCCATATAGAGAGGCAGACAACCATTCAAACTCACACTCAAACATATAACAGCAATTTAGAGTTACTAATCAACCTATTGAGCATGTTTGTGGTCTGTGGGAGAAAACCGAAGTGCCTGGAGAGAACCCATGCATGCACAGGGTAGAAAGTGCAGACTCCACACAGAAAGTCCCTGACAGACACGGGAATTGAACAAGCAACCTTCTCACTGTGAAGAACATACACTACCTGCTGCATCACTGTGCCATCACTTTGAGCCATTATATTTTTAATGTTTAAAAATCAGCACAGAAACATTAAAAGTTGTAGATAAAGTCTCTAAATTGCTGAATTAACATCATATTTTGGTAAAAACAAAATAACAAGATATCTCGGAGACATTAAATACTATGCATAATCAATTACATCATAATAACAAATGTTTAGAGCATCACTCAATGTAAGATTTATGCCACAGCTGCCCCAAATTATCAACACTGATAATTACCTAAATGTTTTTTTAGGTTTTTTTTATTTCTGTAATGGTTAATATACCAGCATACAGAAGCTCTTTGACTGAAATGAAAATGTTAATGCTGAAATATAATTATCAAGTTGTCCATGAATTTTCAATTTGTTTTACAAGAAAACAAACAGCAGTAAAGCACATTTTAATTTCTTCATTAAGATGTCAAATTATAGCTATTTACTTGTAAAACTGAACTGAAAAATGATTTTAAGTGGTTCAGTGTTTTGCTTGGTTAATTTCTGACTTCTCTGAGAACCATTCAGGTGGTCTAATACGTTTGTGGAGCACTGCAGACCTGTAAATACTTAATTTAGAAAAATGTAATGTAATCCTGCAACTTTTTAGAAAACAGATTATCAATTCTAGGTCTTAATTCCAACATTTAACTTTCTCTTTGGCTCCTTTTCTTTGGCATGATATTTGCACAACGAGTTATCACTTCGAAGGCTTAAAATTGGTGAGAGGGGAGCATACAGAGCCAGTGAGGGGGAGGTCAGTGCCATGAGTTGTTTCTTCTGTTGTGTATATGTGAAACAAATGCACTGTCATGCTCCCCATGCTCCTCCAAAGTATTTTATAAAACTGTAACTTGACAGAAATGAAAATCGAGGTACTTCCTGTGTGTAATTTGCCATGTTTTCTTGCTCTGAAGGTGCATTAAACAGTGAGAGATTTTAGGAGAATTCCAGTTTTCAGTGTCGGAGTACCAACAGAATGTGTTGTGGAGTGCTGTTTTAACAGACTCATTACTCTCCAAACACTTCAAGAGTAAAACTTGTTCGCATTATTTGTTCCCATACTCATGGCTTTACACATACTACGGCTACAGTCGAACAGTCACCTCCTCAGCCCTTTCCTTTCCACTTTTCCTTAACCCTGAATGAAAACGTCATGAGGTTAAGGAAAGGAGGGAAAAAGAGGAAAGGAAAGGAGAACTGCAGTAAAAGAGGAATTTGTCATGAACTACAATGTCCTGAAAATGAACTCCAAGAAGCATCTTTGTCCCGGGGTTGTTTTGTGTCAGCTCCGTCTATTAACATTAACAACCCATTGTTCTGCCTTATTATTGATATGATTCACTTCATAAATGAAGTCTGATGGAAACATGGTGGCACATACATAATATTATTATAGGAAGCAAGCACCACAATTGTTTGGTTTATTATTCATCAACATTGTGGGCTGTTATGGAGAAAAAGAAATACTTTAAATCGAGTGCTTTATAAATTATAACACTTAACTGTTTATCCGCCCACCATTCTAAAAATGATTAATAAAGCCTACATCTTGATAGTCCCACGAAACTCATTGTCCTTTCCCCCTCGTAAGTTTCTGTAAACGTTCGGCGGGTGCTGATTTTATATACGTCACCTGCCACAAGGCATTATAGGGCTTTGCTTTCTCGTTTTCTTTCGTAAAGGATGGTTCGGTGTATCCTGAGCGAGATAATAAAGGAAGCACTGAGCCCCCTATCCGAAACATTAAAACTATTCAAACAGCTCTTATCACGAGCTACTTACGGATCATTTCACTCAGTTAGGAACCGTCCTAAGCAAAAAGGACTATTCGACTGTAGCCCCTCAGTTTGGGCCAGACTGTACTTAATGTGCCTTAATAGTTCAACTCCAATGTCAAGTGGGTCACCAGATGGTCACAGGGCCGCGCAAATTCTGCGCCATAGGTGGCATTGACAGTTGGACCACGTGGGGTGACCCTAATTAGTCAATTACCCCACGAGGGGCACCCTAACGAAGTCTGGAGCCGCCACGCCACTCAGCATGCACACATGAAAAACGCCACTCTCAGGCTTCTATTGTTTCTCTCTAAGTGTCTGCGCCTCCATTGTTGGAGGCATCGAGCCCCCACTCCTTACCCTCCTTGTCCTCGTCCTCCTCATCTCCCTTTCCCTCGCTTTGCTCCATCATTGATCTCCACTGTCTTGATTCGGAGTGACAAACCATGAGGGCCGTCTGAAAGGTTGCGTTCGTTAGCGGGCAGTCGTCGTTACAAGACTCGCAAACATTCCTGCAGACATGATGGGGGAGGAGGAGGGAGCATTCGAGGGTCACTGGGGAAAAGAGACGTGCTTGGATATGAGGATGGCAGCATTCCAACACACCACCGCACACACTGTGGAGAGATGGATCCAACATACACAGTGGAAGTGACACAAATACAGACTGAACCTCGCTTTGGTCAATATTTTGTCTCGGCCTTTCAGTGCAACTTCAAGCAAGACACACTCCCCGAAACACTCTTTGTCCTTTCATGCCGAGTCGCCCGACAATTTTAGACACAAAGATGAGAGAAAAAGAAGGAGGTCTGCCTGTAACGAAACAACAAAAAGGCTCCACAAACACTCAGACTTGTGTAACTTGACAACAATTACGCGATGAGAAGAGAAAGGACGCGTCTATTTGAAGCAGGCAAGCCGGGAGAGTTGACATGTTACCAAAGAGAGCGACTTCAGCACCACCTGCAACTATCACAGTGTGTCGTTCCACTGCTGTCGGGACAGGTTTCTTATCATTTTCAAATTGTGCAGGGAAAAAAGGCTTTAAACTCAGCATGCTCCCCTGGTTTTTAAAGTAATCTAAATGGATTTCTGATCAAAATCTGCACTGACAGCAGTCGTGGAGAAGAGGTGATGAAATTAAAAGAGCTGTTAGAGTAAGGAGAGTTTTTTTAAGGCCTCAAGTTGAAACAAACTCAATCACACAACAAGCTATCCAGCTCATATGAAGTTATGCGTGTTTACATTTTCTAAATAAGCTTCCTGTTAACACTGGGGATTTACACGTACAAGGTGAGCAATCATTCAGATGGCATAAATAAGTAAAGCGTAAGATTTAGCACAGTGTAGCGTACTTGGGCTCAGTCCTATGTGCCTCACTCCCAGCTTTATTTTTGAGTGTTCCTTTCTCCTTTAAACAGAGTGAGCAGAGAGAGTCACAAAATCCCCAGTGGGACGGGGCAACACTTCAAGACTCTGCTCAGTCTCTGTCCCAAAAACAGATAAGGTGCCTGGTTTGCTGAAGAGTCTCCTTGAGTTTCTGAATCACCTCTATTTAGGCTACCTGGCAGAGCATCTCAGTTACAATACCACAATAGACAACAAACAGTGAACCTGCTCTACATGAATATATCAACTCATAAAGAGAGCAGCTCTGATTGGATCGCTCCACAACTTATCCCACCACCACCAGGCTGAGGCAGCTGTGATTGGATGTCCCTCTGGACTCATCCAACCTTTCCACACAACCAAAGTAGCTGTGATTATATAGATTTCTAATTTGTCTCTACTTTCTATGAGAGCTGGGCGACTTCCCACCACAAAAAATCTTCGATTAAAAAAAAAAACAACTCGAATCATGATTTGATTCGATGCCCCCGCCCCATTTCAAATAAAATAACTACTCAATGTAAATTTATTTTCAAAATATACATTAATTTATACTTAAAATATACATTTAAAGTGCCTCCAGGTCATAGAATCAACACAGAAATCGACACAAAGTGCTACTACTACCGATGACAACTGCCATCAGACACAAATTGTTGTTCGTCAGATGCTGCAAAACCAAACCGATTCCAAACTATGGACTTTGAGGACCCTTCTTGGGCAGGAGCCCCTCTTTCTCCTCACCGGTGATGGCCACCGCCACCATGTTGTTAATGTTGTTTATGCACGTGACATCTAGGGGGGAGGAGAGTAACATACTGCAGGAAGTGCACCACAGAAAGCCTCGGGTCCTCATGAATGTGAAATGAATGGGTTAAATTAAAAAAAAAAAAAAATCATTAAAGAGGACATATCATGCTTGTTTCTCCTTTTCACTATGCCAGACTAGGATGCCTGTAAAGCATTTCTGCCCTCAGTACAAGTCATTTAGTTCCTTCATTGCCCCACAATAGCGTTTTCAAAATCCTCATTTTAGGCCATTATCAAGCTCTCGTTGAAACACTCGGATCTCAGGATGACCTACAGTTACCTCGCAACGTCACAGCCCTTTGTGCTCTGATTGGTCAGTTCTATCGGGGGTAGAGCCAGCCTGTCCTTCTTCTTCTACTGTATTTTCCGGCAGGCTCAATGCAGTGATCATGTATTGAGTCCCCCTACAGGCCAGAGCTGGTAATGAGTGAATGTGAGCTAGGGATCTATATACCCCTGCTGGTGGATGTGTTCCTCGGTGACGGTTTTGTGGCTAACGGACATCACAGAGGAGGAAGTGTTTTATCAGATTACTCCAATAAAAAGAAAGGTACCTCGTGTCGTCACGACGATTTAAATCTCGCGGACATCTCGCAATGACCTATTTTCAGAGGCATCAAATCTCGTTCTAGGATATCAGAAAAAATACAATATCTAATTTTTTGAAAATTAAGGGGGTGTAAGGTCTTGTTTTCAAATGTATTATATTATATGTAAGTATTAAATCATGCATCAGCATGATATGTCTCCTTTAAACTTGAGTTTCAGGAGTAACAAATTGATTTGACTTGCCAACTTGATTTTTAAATCTCATCGATTTTTTGCCTAAGCTTACTTTCTACATGACCAAATTCAATATGATTGGATTAAGTCTTTGACAAACATTTTAATGTAGTTTTTGTCCATGTAATTGTTTTTTATCAGCTACTGTCTAGTTTTTGTCAGGGGATAAAAGATTGTTGATTAAAACTAAGACGGAAATTATTAGTCAATAAAATTAACATTGGATATGGACACACTGAACATCTCACATCGCAAACCCAAATCAGGTTGTGTGTCCATAAGTTGCTCATGTTGTCGTTGTAGCATCATGTTGCTCAGCAACGTCATGCTGGCTCGAGGGAAAGAGTCCATAGATTGTGTCTGGGAATTGACATAATCTTTTAAAAGCATATCTGGCAGGTGATTGGACAATCATCCATCAATCACATTCATTTTGGGCCAATCAGAACGTGAGCTTCTTTCTAAAACAAACTTGGTAGAGCATGTTGGAAGTTGAGTGAATACATCCTTAAAAAGTTTAAAATACTTTGTTTATTTTTCATTAAATAAGGAGATACGGTCCAGATCAGTTATAACTGCTACTGGAGCTGTTAGCATCTATAGTAGGCCTACTCACTGTAAAAATAATAATAATATTAAGATGCAGAAACTCCTGAAATTCTTTAAGCTTTAATGAAAACATTTTCAATACAGAAACCTTTCATCTCGTGTGGACAGGGCCTTGAAGACCTCTCCTCAAGAGTATAAAAATGTCTGTTGTGAAAATGTGTGCTCTCTGTCTCTCAGTCGTCTTCTCATCACTTTGACATCAGTTTGTTGCTCCGATTGCGCAACAACTTCAAACTGGTGCTCACACGCTGACATGTGTAGCATCCATATTTACCTTCATAAAAATAACATGTGGCATCACATCTTCTTCTCAGTATGTAGGTCACCTCAGGTTGAAAGGTGGTTCTTGCTGGTGTATGATTGCAGACACATTTAAATAACAATGTGAACAACCAGGCAAAGAAATCAGATTTCAACAAGAAACTAGAATTAAACTTGTAGACCTGCAGTGTGAACGTAGACAGAGAAATAAATTGAAACTGGCTTGCTTCAATATCAAACTGAGAGCTTTATTTTTGTTCATATATAAACCATTGGAGCTCGTTATGTCTGAGATGATGAAAATTTAAGGGATGCTTCAGCCCATTAAGAGGATGATAATATACCCTGCCTAAATGCTGCAGAGTTAAGACTGTTAAATGCTATGAAAAATATTTCAGGTGTATCACACAAACTACATCTTAATGCACTTGAGCCAAAAACAGAAAGAACACAGAGTCTTGTGTTTTCATTTCTTATTAAGTTAAGCTCTTGGAGAGCGCAGACCCCCGCCAGTGCCACAGTCCTCACCCATATTGTGATTTTTACCATAAATATTAGTCCTACCTTGACCATGAAAACATATCACCAGCAATTGGATTCATAATGATATCTATTTAAAGAGACTGTGAGGAGTTTCTAAGTAATTACAAAAAAGTCTCACTTTTAGATATATCCCTGATCGAAATACACACTGTAAGACGAGTTTTATAGCATCAAAATAGGTTATCTATAAATGCTATTCCTTAGCCTTCTGTTCGGGTCGGACAGGGCTGGATTGGCCTGGATACTCAACTTCGGGGACAAGACAATTAAAACTAGAGCAAATTTATGTTATTTTATCATTTATATTACACGTCTTAGAGCACCGGGCTGTAGATAGCGATATATATAGCCGGCTACAACTACAATACTAAGTTTTCCAAAAATTGCTTGTTGTCACACATCAAAAACTACCGCTATGTAACTAGAAAGAGACACATTACCTCGTCGCTTTGCATCCTGTAAGTTGTTGAAAAAAGAAGTTGTAAAGCAATGCAGAGTTCTGAGGAAGGTCCGAGCTGCATTTATTAGCATCACAACAAACACACGCTTTGGCTTCTTAACGTCTTTGGTGCGTTCAAGTTGTAGTCAGAAGTAGGAATTTCTGTGTTCCAAGTAGGAAACTGCAACTGGAACGTTCCCCGAAGTCAGAATTTCCTACTGGGAACTCGGTGAAACCTCGCCACCCCAAGTTGACAATGGAAGATGGATGTGAACAGTTATTTAGCTCCTGTAATAACCAATTTATTTGCACTTCTGACTGGGGTGTGTCGCTCTAGATCAGCTGTATACATAGTATTGGTAGATTTATATTTACAAAAAATGCTGCCATAGTGATAATCACATTCTTCATACAGCAACCCAGGGCGTGCTAACAACAACTAACAATAGCCTGGTAGATTGGCATGTTTTTTTCTGACTCCAACTGGAACGCCAATAAGTGGGAGATGATGTCACTCCCGTTTCCGAGGTTACTAGAACGCAGCATTATGACAGTCGGCGCGTGTGCTCATGGGTAGCAGAGTCTTTATTTCACCGGTAACAGATTCTCCTCATAGCACCTTTAAGTTCAGTAGTTATTCACGAAAATCACATTTTTCGTCATGGCGGATCGAGACGCTGATCTGAATCACTCCCAAAATCGAATCATTTGTTCCTTGTCCCAATCTGGACATTTCCTGAAAATTTCATCGAAATCCATTCATAACTTTTTGAGTTATGCTGCTAAAAGAGAAACAAACAAAGTAACTAACAAAAAACAAACAAAAAAACAAACAGACGCTGGCAATAACACAACCTTCCTAATAGAGATAATAAAGTTTTGGTGAAGAGCTGTAACACGCTATTGCAGACTTTATGGTGCAAAGAGGAGCTAGACCATTGGAACAAACTCGTCTGGCATTGAAATGGGACAAACTAAAGTGTAGTCCCACCTATAATCAGGTCTATTTGTTGTGTTCCTTTTGAAGGTAGTACTTCTGCACTTCATGGTAAAACAGTCCTAAGACAGTCGCTAACAGTCCCTTGAAGGAGGATTGCGCATCCCTTTACTCCCTGAAGAAAAATCTGGGATCCGTCCATCAAAATAGTGTTTGTGTACCGTCAGCAGCTGCCAAAGCAGCGCTGAAAAATACAGCTCTGTTTATTTATTCCACAAGCTCATCTTGGATGTCGGACAGTTTATGTGTCGTGCTTCACTAGCTGTTGGTTTTGGCTAACGTAACCCATTAGCTGCCTAACCTCACAGCCTCCCAGCTCTAAACCCGTCTTGATTGAGAGCCCTGTTTTCCGTTCGTGCCCATAGGATGACATTTAAGTTGTGTTCTGCATTTTCCAGAAGGAAAGTGCTGTCTGTTTGCGTTTGTAAGACCGACCTTGAAGGCAACAGGGAGAGATAGGTGGAAGTGTGCATCTGTGTGTTCGTGCTGGCGGATGACAACAGCGACTCCATTTCTTAGGTCAAGCTTCGGGTCATCTCAGTTGCCTGGCAACAATCCTCTTTTGTTCCAAATGATTTAATTTGAAGCATATCTTCCCCCGTCACCCTTGGCTCGCAGGCTCACCCTTTTCTCCCCCTCCATCTCTCTCCATCGCTCCCTCCATCCTCCTCTCTCCCCTGGAGCTTTAGGACTATTCCCGCTCTTCTAATCTCGACCCTTCCCTGGGCGTAGGGAGCTCTATCCCTGCATAGCCTGGTATAAAAGTCCTCGCTGTTATCTGAAGGTTTTACGAGGGGATAGGTGTGTGTGAGAGTGTGTGTGCAGAGTGAAAGTGGTGACTTTGCTTGACTCTGTGTGGCCTCAGTGGATGTCTTCATGATTTTTCAGGGCATGTTGTGTTGCAGAGGCAGGGCCGCCTTGAGGGGCAGGAAAGCTTGGACACTTCCGAGGGCTCATTATCGGTTAATTTAAGTTATGTCATCTTTGTGAAGGTCAGCAGGAAGGGAGGAAAGTGTCTGATTAATCTCAGAAAACTTAAAGTGGGTATGATAACTACACTCCCCACAGGAACTGATTTACCTAGCCCAAGGCAGGAAGTATTATAAATCTCTTAGGTTGTTTTCACACCTAAAATTTGGTAGACTGGTTTGGCTCAGGGGTTAAATTGCAACATTTATGATTAATGTTTCTCTTGGTTTTGTTTGGTTTCAAACTGCATCAGGTGAGGAAGACCAAAGCCTGTTACATGTTACGTACATCTAGCCTCCCGCTACAAGTTAGTGCTGCAATTTGTGCCTCAAGCAGGGATAAATAATTGGTAATCAAAGTTGCCTTTACAGTTACACCTAAGGGCAATTTAGAGACACTAATTTAGCAAGTTTTTGGTCTGTGGGAGGAAATCAGAGCACCTGGAGGTGACCCATACAGAGTTTAGCTAAGCCAGCCAAATGTCAGCAGAAATCCATCCAACTTCCAGCCACTGGGAGTCTGAACAAAGATTTTTTTTTGTTGTTTTTGCTCTAAATTTCTTTGTAGTTTCAGCTTCCATGCTAAGCAAAGCCTTCATTTATATATCCTATAACATGTTCATTATGTAGTGCATGGGATCTCATTACAACCATGAGGGTGGGCAGGTCGCAGCACTTTCCTCTCATGGACCAGCCGAGACTGTGCCAAGGAAATTTGGGAAAATATAAGTGGCTCCATCTGTCTCTTTGTCCATCTAGGGAGCCAATCCATAGATTTATGTTATCACCATGCAGTACATACCATTTATCCCTTTAGGGTGGCAGGGCTGGAGCCTATTCCAGTTGACATTGGGAAACTACCATGGGTACACCCTGGACAGGTCACTCGCCAATCGCAATCCGATGTGACCAGTCAACCTAATAAGCAGGTTATTAGTCTGTAGGAAGAAGCGAGAGTGCCTCAAGAGAACCTGCACATGCACTGGGAGAACATGCAAAATGATTTTCTTGCTGAGAGCTGAAAAATTCAATGAATCTCTTGGAGAGGAGATTCTAGTTTAGTCTGCTTACTGCTGCATGGTAAAGTAAATAAAGTTATGTTATTCTGTTTAATGTTTAAATTCTGTGATTTAAAAGATACTAAAACTGAAATAAAACAAATATGTTTATAGTTTGTGTCTTAACACTACATGTCAGTTTGAGCTGCAACTTTAGTGGCATCTCCTTAGTTAGTATAAAGTATATTTTAAAAAACAAATACATCAAACACTCCCAGCCTCTGTCGAAAAGTTACTTTATGATGTAGTTGTCGGACATTCAGAGTGAAAACCCTGTGCAATAATCTGCTGCTGTAACATCCTCTAGTCTTCTTAGAAAGCTCTCTATAAGATTTCGTAACCTTGCCACAGGGATTTGCTCCAGTTCCTCCTAAAGAGCATTAGTGAGGTCGAGCACTGATATTGAACACAAAGTGAAGTCCAAGAACTTGACCTTGCTTTGTGCACAAGGGTAAAGGGTTGGTTGAAAAAAGGAGGAAGGCTGACTCAAGTGTTGCAACATATTTGGATCTGCACTTTTATCTTGCATTTCTTTGAAGACTGCAGCGTTTAGATAAAAACTCTAGGCTGGCTTAATATGTTGTTGGATGGATTTTAGGGAGAATGATTCAGTTTTAATCCAAAATCAGGTTGATTTCAGTTGAAGAGTTACTCAAGTCCACTGTTAACTGATCATAAATGGTCAAATTAGAATATACGCTTCCACACTGGCAGCCCCACAAGAATCAGCTGACTCCTGAACCAGAAAACTTATAGCTGAGACTCTTTGGCTATTGATAGTATGTTAGCCATTGTTAGCATGCCCTGCGTTATTGTTCGCACTTATCACATGAACAATGTAAATAACACTGTAGCAATATTTCTATATATAAACATTAGAGATGCACAATATTATTGGTTTGATATCCTATCGGCTGATGTCAGCTTAAAAAGTGAAGTATCATATCGGTCGATTTTTTACAAATGTTCAAAATCGATGCACCTTCTCATTACTGCATGGGTACATTTAAATATTGAGGGTTTCATTTTTGCAAGAGTTAAAAGCTGTTTTTCTTAGTTTGCAACTGTTGAATGAATCAAAATATATAAATGTATATCGGCATATCGGATATCAGCAAACATCCAATGTCATGCATCCCTAATAAACATCGAACAATACTATGTGTACAGCTGATTTAGTGTGACAGACACTAGTCAGAAGTGCTTAAAAATGGAATTTTGCTGGAGCTTAATAACTGTTTACGCTGGGGGCAGCCATCTTTGATTGTCAACTTAAAGGGCAACTTCGGTATTTTTCAACCTGGGTCCTATTGCCCCAAGTGTATGTGTGTATACGATTGACGGGTACAACTCGTTTTAAAATTGACTCAGTATCAAGGGAGCGGATGCAGCCGGCAGCCGCGAAGCTAGATAGGGGGGCAACTGCATCCCGTATAAGTTTGAGCATTAAAAGTGTTTATTTCGCCACAGACCGGTTGCGATCGCCGGTGCTAGCTCTCTAATTAGCATTGTAACACGATAGGCCACAAGTCTGTACTGGCTGGACGAGAAGAAAAAGTGAAGAGGATTTAGGGCAACAGTAAATGTGTGTGTCGGAGACAAATCTAGATATAAGTATTGTATGCATAAAGACATATTAGTTATACTCAATTTATGGATAGTTGACCATTTGGTCCCTGTGGTTTTGGTCGCCTCCTCCAATTTATTTTGGGTACATGAAAAAAGGTATCCAGCACTGCCCTGTTGATCAGAGGGGGGAGATCCTCTAATGTAGTTTCACAGTGTCGGGTACTTTCTGTATCATCCCACGACACATCGAGACCACGAATATTGGGCAACAGGTCCCACTCGTTACAACACAGACATTCTTCCTCTGTGGGCATAGAGTCACCGCAACCACAGGAGCACCGCCAGTCCTCAGAAATTCGCGTTCATGCCGCCGCTGCTTCACCTTCGTCTGCTCGTTGGCCCTCTGTTGCTATCCTCGTTAGCTCTTGAGTTTGTAGCAGCTCCTCGTCCGTATACTCTGGCTCAAATAAATACGGGTGGCCGTCGTAATGAAAAGGCTCGTCTTCACTCTCGAAATCTGGTAAATATTCAGCCATGATACCGATGCAGTAAATCTTTCAACTGTCTGCCGGGATAAGCAGCTCGGCGCGCTGCATGGCTCCTCTGTTTTCTTCCGGCAACAAGCTCACAGGAGATGACGTCACACACGTCAGAGGACGTGAAGGAAAACGGAACGCTTACAATGCTAATTAGAGAGCTAGCACCGGCGATCGCAACCGGTCTGTGGCGAAATAAACACTTTTAATGCTCAAACTTATACGGGATGCAGTTGCCCCCCTATCTAGCTTCGCGGCTGCCGGCTGCATCCGCTCCCTTGATACTGAGCCAATTCTAAAACGAGTTGTACCCGTCAATCGTATACACACATACACTTGGGGCAATAGGACCCAGGTTGAAAAGTACAGAAGTTGCCCTTTAAGTGTAGTGAGGATCCCTCTACTTCCCAGGATGAAGTTCCCACTTTGGGGGGACATTCCAGATTCAATTTCCCTCTTGTAAAAATGGAAATCCCAAATTCCCAGTACAACTGGAATGCAGCATTTATGTTAAAGTATGACCAAAGCTTCTCCAAATGAGTGCAAAGCTACCCTGTCTGCGGGGGTTGTGCGGGCATGTCTGATTCCCTCATAAGTAGCATTTACTCCTTGATTGCTTGGGCGAACAAAGTCAAATTAAAGTTATTCAACTTCTTCATGACTGCCTGACAAAATCCTCAGCATCTGCACTTCTCCCTCTCCTCCAGTGAGCAGCACTAGTAGCTGCCTGAGACGACTGATGCCTGATTACAGACATTGAATCAAGCCTGAGGTCACAGAATCATCAATCTAGAGGGCAGAATTTGGGGAATCACAGACATTGCTTATGCTTGATTCAATTGAGCAGTGATATCAGGTTATCTGTTAATGCTCGAGTAAGAGTATTTGTTTGTGTGTGTGTGTACTTGTGTGTGTGGCTGCTTCATTGCTGTGTACTTCCCAGAACTGTCCGGAAACTTTTCCAGCCTCCTTGTTACTGCGCCTCTGAACGATGGGTGTGTCTGCACAGATAGATGGGGAGATATTGTGAATCAAAGGGGGAGTGAGAGTGCAGGTTTTGAAGTTCCCCATAGCAAGTCCAGCGATCTTGGTCTAAAGGGCAGACTTCTGGTAATTGAGTACTCATTTCTTTAAGTGGCCTATTGGCAGGGCCAGTCAGTGCATTTGCCAAGACATTAAAGATTTCACTCTCTTTATCTTCCCCAGCACCCGGGATGTTTGTGTGTGTGTGCGTACAGATGGACGGATACAGCTTGGCTTTTTTTTCTGCCTCAATGATGTTCTCTGGTGGGCTCTTCGGAAGTGCATTTGCAGAGTGGTGCAATGTTGGATGCAGCTAAGTTTGTGGGCGTTTTACTTTTATTTGGGCAGGAAAGCTGAAGATATGCAGCCTTTAAATTGAATTTTAAGAGTTGCTGCATCTGGGAAAGGCCTGGTGCTCAAACGGTATCTGTACGGAAACAAATCTGCACTGTCACCAGATTGATTGTTTCAGGAAAGGCTTGAATGGATTGCTTCTCCTCCACTTGGCTTTCCACTGACCTTTTTTGTGTTTGTCATCTGCCCTGTCTATTTTATTTTATGGCAGCGCAACAGAACAGTCCCTTTTTATAACTCCTGTTCTGCCTGCTGCCCTATAGAGATGCATATTTGCCTCCAGTTTTGCCCTGTTTTGCCTACAACCAATACCACAAGGTCACAAACATGGAGATCTTCACAAGATCTACACGGCAATGCAAACATTTCTTTATGCAACAAGGAACAATATAGTTCCTTTACCTTAAATAGCAGCATCATGGACTGCCTAATAGAAGGGGGGCTTTCAGAGAGAATAGCACCTATTCCACTCCCTTAGGGCACCCTGGTTACTGAATATAGCACTATGTAAGTTTGGCTGCAAGCTGCAGTTTTCATGTGAGTAGTGCATACTATTTTGAAGTGCTTTATCTTTCATAGTTCTCCAAGTCAAAAAGCTTTTAGGAGCCTAGACATTTTTGTTCTCCATGTTAGCATTGTTGTTCTCAAGCTGCATTAAAAGATAAAAAGCAGGAAAGCGTTCTGTCTCAGGCTAACACTTTTGAGGTTGATTGAATAGCATGTTAGCATCTAAACAAGCTGCATTAAAAGATAAAAGCAGGAAAGCGTTCTGTCTCAGGCTAACACTTTTGAGGTTGAGTGCAGACACAGAAAAGCTTTGCCTGTGGTTAAATTGGTTTAGGGGTAATATCTGGAAATTATGAAAATAGCTTGGATGCAGTGAGCTACTTTTGTTGCTGTAGCTTAGCACAACACTTTTCTCCTGGCTGTAGCTTTAGTGCAGTGAAGCTGATTTTGTATTTTTTTTTTAGCTTTACTACACTTTACAAGTAGCTTGAGATCACTGTCTTTAAGGCATGACTTCTCACACAACTTCAGGGAGCTAATTCGCCAAATGTAGCATGCTTATGGTCATGCTAGGTTCCACAATGGCCAAGTCTAAGGGGCCGATCACACATAGAAGCTAGAAAGCACGCATGAAAGTTGTAACATTTTCAACTTTACAGCAGAAAAGACAAAGTTGGATGCTGTGTCTTCAGCCAAAGCAGACAAAAATGAGATAAATGGACAAATACTGAGGTGTTGGTGACTGATGCCCTCAGCTGTAGCTTTTCTCGCGATGTTATGATTCATTCTGATAGAGAAGGGGGCAGTAAAGGGTCCCTCACACAATCTGCTGAATGGCAACCAACTTATAGCACCGTGTGTGTCCAAGCAAAGCTGAGAGCATTTGTTCCACCTATTTTATTTGGCTGCATTATGCACGAATGCACAAGTGATTCCTGGGTTTTTCTCCACTAAGAGTGCCTTGAGTGACGCATCTCTGTGTGACTGGCCCATTAAGACGAAGTAAAGTAAATACAGAATAAGAAGATGCCAGTGTTTAAGTCTGTGTGTTAACAGAGATGAGCATCCCACATGTGCAAACAACAAGCAGTGACGAGTGAGCGATTTAGAGCCTCAGAGCTCCTAATATCCAGAGCATGTGAGCTCTACGACAAGGCTACATGTACAAAACATCACCATAAGAAATACAAGATTTGACCAAAAGTAAAAACACAGTTTCTGCTTTAACCTCCTCACCAGGTGGTGTATGTGTGGGGTAAAAGAAAGAGACTCATAAATTAAAATGCCAAAGTATGGTTTGGGTCAAGGTCAAAGACTGAAAACCAGAATCACTGAACCTGTGATTTCAGCGATGAGAGCCGTATCCTTTTTTCCCTGCTTTGATTCAACTATATCCAGTCAGCTCATTTTAAAGATTAGCTTAAATTACCAAAGCGGCGAAGGGGGATGCAATAAAAGTATCAAAATACATCAGAAAGAGATTACAGAGCTAATTAAACAGCCCGCTCGCTGATTATTGGTAATAACAATGATAAGTGCCTAAATACAGCTTATCTTACATTTAAGTAAAGGTTCCTCTTTGTCAGACTCTTTAAATGTGAGTTGACAGAGTTTTGGTCACAATGATCATGTTAGCTGTGAAGCATCACTAATTTGACTTTGTTTTAAAATTGGATAGGCTGAATGAGGACCCCCTTAGAGTGACAGTGACTTTGAGGACTCTTTTAACTCTGATTTGAAGCTAGTGGTTTTGATAGTTAATAGTTTATAGATCACTGCTGCTTATAAAAACAAACTGTAAGAAGATGACTGTACTATCAGTCCTGTCTGTTTCACAGGAGTCAGTGGTCACAAATGTTGTAGTCATTCATACAAGATTAAAGCGGGTGTAGGGACAATTAAAAATGCATTATAGTAGAAGTATAGTCTAAAGACACTGGGCTGTGCAGAACATATTTTTCAAAGTTAGTCCAGTCTGCACTTCTAAAAAAGCAAATAATATATACTAAAACTCATATTTAGGGGCCTTTTGTCCTGCATCGATTGCAGCTGCAATCTCGGCAGTGATCCACGCGTATATACGCCAACATATCAGCATACAGCTCTGACTATGATTTCTGATAGCAGTTATGCATGTTTTAGTCCTGTCGTTGTTGCTACATAGAGAACGTGAGCTACTCCGTAAAACAAACTCTTTAAAACAGAGGGAATATATTCTTACTATAGAGAAGTTTGTAGAGGAGTTGTTTGTTTTTTTATTTAAGACAGAAAGCTCTGATAAAACCACTACTCAAGATGTTAGCATTTATGCTAATCTCAGCTCCCTTACCTCCTCACATTTGTTGTAGATTGGAGTTTGGCAAGATGGATCAACCTAATTACAGGCATTCAATCAGGTTAGCTTTCCAATCTGCTTGCTGTCACTGGTTATTACAGGCAGCTCCATCTGGAATCCTGAATGTCCAGCAAGTTTGATGGATAGGAATCTAGATCTAAGAGGCCCTGGCTACATTATGAGCAGTCAAACTTGATGGTTATTTTGGCAAACATTGCTTGCCTTGAACAAAGCAAAGCCCCTTGATCGTGAGGGAGAAAACAGGCCCTGATGTGCCAGCATAAATTGCACAATTACGTCGACATTGTTTCCATCTTAGAGGAACTATGTTGCTCCATTCAAATAGATTTTTATGCATTTTATGTATACTTGTTTCATACTCAAGCTTGAAATTATACACACCCCTCCTCGGGATGTCAGAAGCAGTTGTGCTGGGGGTCTAAATCTCATAATGCAGAATCCAGCACATACTGTAGACCTCCCAGTGCGACGGATAAGACCTTTTAAATTGGGTTACATTTAAAAGATGGTGTACTCCTTTCCACAGGGATAAGTACAAACAGCAAATGAGAAAAGGCCGACATGCAACTACTGAGAAGTATCCCTCAGCTGCAGATCAGCAAGGGAACATTTTCAGAGGAAACACAAATAGAGAATTTTCTCAACCGGAAGATACTTGATTTGACTTACTCAGACTGCTGAGGCGTTTTATTATCCCGCTGAACTTCAGCAAAAGAGCGCTGGAGTTTGTCCTTTCTGTCGCTTACAGAAGGTTCACTAAAGGAGGAGATCACTTCAGAGCTGAGAGGACAGGAGTGATGAATGATAACGGGGGTGAGAGCTCTGGGTGCTCACTGGGGATGGGCAGGAAAGTGAGTTTTTAAGCAAAAAAGTGCTTATGTTTGAAACAGCATATTAGATGATGGAGAAAACTGAAGCTGATGTTTTTTTTTATCACTTCTTAAACTTAATTCTCCTACAGTCCAAATATTTTTGTCATTATTGACAGTAAAAAACAAACCAAATGTCATCCAGGAGTGTATTTTTGTTGAATATAAACTCAACCTAAATGAACAGCAGCACATCTAACAGCCTTAATCTACTATTTACTCCACTTAGGTCAGATCAGGTACCAATGTTAGCCTAACCTGACAAGCCAGATGAACAGCTCCATATATCTGCCACAGAAATATTTCACTTGTCCATCAGGGTAGGAGCCCATTTAATTTGTTTTCAGGGGCAGAACGTTAAAAAAAAAAAAAACACAAGCTTGTGATTGGACAATCGTTCTGCTCTTCACATTCATCACAGACCAATCCACATCAAGCAGGGTTGCCTCATATAATGAAGCAATGTTTTCATTGAATTTGTCATTGTTTTTTTCTTTTATATTTACATTTTATTTTATTATTTAGTTTATATTGGCTGCTGATGCTGCTCAGTGATTTTTGAAGACTGTATGATGCAAAATGTGCCTGTTTGTTACTTGAAATGGCTGAATAAAGAATTGAAAAAAAATAGCATACTTTTTTGTTAGCTGTTGTTAGCCGTTAGCAGCTAAGTTAGCGGCTAACAGCTAACAGTCATTAACTGTCGTTAGCTTTAAGTGGCTAAGTAAGCGGCTTAAAGCTAACAACAGTAAATGACTGTTAGCTGTTAGCCGCTAACTTAGCTGCTAACGGCTAATGGCCTTATACTGTCATCTTACACTAAATTGTACCACACAGATGATTCATTTAACACTCATATGTGATATGAACCCGCCAAAGACAATCAAGTACAAGTAAACTTCTGAGGAGGGCAGATTTCACCAAGTTTTACTAAGTATCTATGAGGACAATAGGCTAATCGGCATCTTCTTTCTTAACTTCCGGTTATCAACTTCCGGTTGTCGTCGCGTCCGCATTCTACAGCTCCCGCCTGTCTTCCCTGATTGAGCCGTTAAAATTTTAGCCGAGGGAATCCATTGGTCAACGTAGCGCTACAAGATGGAATCTGCAGGATTTCAGGAACTGAATCAGGCAGGCCCATCTGCTATGCAAGGTTAATGTTAGCCTAAAGCTCTGAAGTTCATGAGCAGAAACTCTAAGCCACTCCACTAGGGCTGGGAAATATATTTACTTCAGCATTTTTATTATTCTTTGTTTTTTAAGGCTTTAAAAATAAAAAATCCAGATTTTCTTGAATTGACTTTGTGTTTTATTTTGATTGTCACTGTTTGATTAGGCAACGATAGCATTGTTAACTTTGTTGACGTATCATTTTCGTTACAGTTTTTGTCAAGAAAGTTTTATCCCCTGATGAAAACTAGACAGTAACTAATAAACAGAAGTGCACATGGACAAGAAATGAAACTAACTAACTGCGTTTTTTAGTCATGAAATAAACAGTAGACTAAAGTGTTTGACTGAGACTTATGCTGCGTTCCAGGCGACCCGTAACTCGGAAATTTCCCAGTTGAAATCTCCGAGTTCCGACCTGAAAGCGTTCCAGGCAAATTACGACTTCGGTTTGAGCGCAAGGAATTCTGGTATGTAAATTAACCAACATGGCAGGCATTATAAGATTTATGCTTTATCAACTTACTCATTTGAATGAAACAGAAGCGGGGAAACGGCGCATAAAGTAACAGAAGATCATGCTTAACAGTGTTTGTCATTATTAGGAGGCTGCCATATTGTTTAGGCAGTGATTTGACGATCTACATCGATGTGGTACGAGTTCACGAGTCAGAAGTTAGGCATTCGACTGCCGTTCCAGTGCACTTTTAGAGTTACAGGTGGGAAAAACACGAGTTACGGGTTGCCTGGAACGCAGCATTAATCCAATCGGACCTAGTTTGGTCATATAGAAAGTTATTTAGGAATGTATCCAATCACAGCTACTTTGGCTGTGTGGGTAAGTTGTTGAGCGATCCAATCAGAGCTGCTCTCTTTATGAATTGACATATTCATGTAGAGCAGGTTCACTGTTTGTTGCCAGTTCTGGGATTGAAACTAAGACGCTCTGCCAGGTAGACTAAATAAAGGTGATTGTGGTGATTGAAGTGTGAAAAAACATGACTTCAGAAATTCAAGGAAACATTAAAAATGTTATAGTATGTTATTTCATCAACTAAATGTTGTGAAATGTCATCAACTAAAACAAGACTAAAATTCAAACAACTAAGATGACTACATTATCACTAAAACTAAATTAATAGTGCAGCCACCGTTTCCCTCCCTTTGTCCACTCTTTGACTTTCTGTCTCCTCACTCTGCTCTACTTCCCTCCATCTCCTGCTCGCTCATTGTTTTTTTATTCTCTTTCAGTCTTTTCGCCCTCTTTCGAAGTCACCCTGTCATCTCCCCTCATTGGTCCCATCTATCTATATATGCTTATTTCTGCCTCGTCCTTCGCTCTCCTCTCACTCCCTTCCCCTCTCTTTCTCTTCCTGCCTCATTTTTTCCCCCCGGTGTTTTTCCCCTGTGTCTTTCCTCTCTTTTTCTCTCCCACTGCCCCAACTCCCTCTGTCTTTCCCTTCCTGGTAAATCATTATTCTTTTTCTTTTGTCAGCAGAGATGCTGCTGCCCTTTTCTGCAAGCTGAGCCCCCTCTCCCTCCCCGCTCTCCCTCCCCTTCTTTCTCTCTCAACCCCGCTCCCATCTCTTCTCTCATAGCGCTCTTCCAGTGGCAGGGTGGGGCGGCCGGCTTGGCGCCTCGCTGCTACTGCAGACACGCTGCTGGGCTGTGATGGGAGTGGTGTGTGTGTGTGTGTGTGTGTTTGGGGGGTGTAGCTGGTGGAGGATGAAGAGGTACAGGAGGGGATTGTCTGAGCTTTTAGCTAACTATGTTTGACAGGCAGCAGAGGAAGGGTGGGGTGGCAGGGCTGGTGGAGGTAGTTGGAGGGGGGTACTTGATCAGGGGAGGGTGGGGGCACAATCCCACCTCACAAACCCTGATAAAAAAGGCGGGCTTGAGGACAAACCCAAGGCTAAGGAGTTTGTTTGTGCTAAAACAGCAGGCGGGGGTGCTTAAATCCCAAAAACACGGGCCAATCCCACCACACGTCACCTCCACACCCGCCTACACCCCTCAAAGATTACAAGTAATTAGGATATTGCCCCGAGATGACAGCAACGGGACGTCTGAACGAGGATCCAGACAACAACTAGTGCTGGGGGGCATGGATCAGAGAGACTATCCCGATCGGTTTTAGTTAAATATTGAAACAACTTCTGTTTTGTCCTGCACTGGAATTACCAGTGAATATCACAAAACCAGGAAAAACTTTTACATGTCTTTAAAAATATATATATATAAATGCCTGTTTGATACCACAGCAATGAAAACTGAGGTCCTAGACTTCAGATTTTTGTTTTGGGACCAAAATCTCATGAGACAGCAAGTTACATTGAAACACATTTCACAGGCAAGACAGAAACAGTAAGAGAACTCAGAAATGTATCAATCCTAATGAAGTTAGGACGATGTGTGAAACTTAAATACAATCATTTGCTCATCCTTTTATGATCAATATTCAAGTAGATACACTGCAAAGACAAGATATTGAATATTCAAACTGATAAAAACCTTGTTGTTTTTGCAAATATTCACTCATTTTGACATTTGATGCCTGCAACATGTTTCAAAAATGCTGGGACAGGGTAACATAACACTGTTAAAGGTTCAGCGTGTAGAACTTGGCATTTTAGCGACATCTAGCGTTCAGATTCTAGAATGAACCTAACCGTAGCCAAAACGTCACGTCGCAGAGCAACGGAATCCTGTGAAGACCAAAAAGGATCTTGAACAAAGCACACAATTTATGTTGTGTGTGTGTTTATACACACAGTTTGAATCCCTAGGACAGAGTAACAACTTTCTATGCATCCACTGCCATCCTCTCCTCTTCTTCGCCTACATTCCAGGCAGATTTCAGAACCGGCAGATTTCGTTCTTTTTGTCCCTAAAAACCACCTGTAGACAACACAGCGGATCAATATGTCGGCCTACACGAAACAGCGGCCCGCGGCAATGTAATTTTTTTTTATAAAGATTTTTCTAAATAAATAAAAATAAAACAAACGTTTTATGGGGATGATTGTACTCCTATTTTGTCGGACTTTACATACACATAGAAACATATATCTCCTATATTCACCGTTTCTGTTTGGAGAAATGCAGTGGATGTATAAAATGAAACATTCTACACACTGCACCTTTAAGGAATACTCAAAAGTCACCTGCTTAGACCCTTCCTCAGGTGAACAGATCAGTTACATACTGGTGAGTGTCATGATTTGGTTTAAAGGAAGCATCACTAAGAGGATGGAGTGAGGTTCACCACTTTGACAGTGCATAATATCATCAAAAGATTCAGAGAAACTCTGCACTGCATTATAAAGGATATCAGCACGTGGGCTCAGGTACACTTCAGAAAACCATTGTCAGTTAACACAGTTCATCTCTACATCTACAAGGTCAAGGTCAAACTCTACCATGCAAAGACTAAGACAAACATCAACAACACCCAGAAACACAGCCGGCTTCTCTGGGCCGAGCTCGTCTGAGATGGACTGAGTCTGCTGTGGTCTGAGTCCACATTTCAGACACACATTTCTTTTTTGGGTATAAAGAACATAGTTAGCCTTGCAGAGCAGATGGTCCTGTCTGATTCATTGTTTGAAATCCTGCATGTCTGTCTTGCCAATTTCTATGCTCAACGACCCAAACAGAAAAGAGAGGCAGGAGCTGCAGATGTGACAGCACCAGGAAGTAACTCCAAATCAGTGGCGGCTTCTGAAGCGGTCTCTGTGGATGAGGCAATATCTTCAGTTTTCATTAGAAATGGACTCAATTTATTCTTTAAAAGAGGAGTGAAGAACGTCACTTGGAGGTTGTCTTACGAGATGTCATGTTTTGGCTCTTCTCCTGACTGGAGATCACCGCGAGGAAGTTCACGGACATCCTCCACGGACAGGCTGGTTAGTCTGTGGACGTCATGGTTATTCAGTGAAGTTTACCAGTGGAGGGAGGATCATGTCCCATTTAAGAGTTATATAATACATCTGTGTGGTATAATTTAACAAAAGACGATAGTCTAAGGTAGTTTAGGATAATAGCTACAGCACAAGTTTGTCCCATCACAAGCTGCTGTTGTTTTTGAAAGTTCTGCCCCGAACACATTCCTTCTCAGATAGACTAGTGAAATATTTCTATGGATATATGAAACAGTCCATCTGGCGTGTTCAGATTAGGACGTGGTGTCCTCCAGGCTAAAGAGGAAAAGGACCATCCAGACTGTGCTCAGAGCAAAGGTCCAAAAATAGCTTCTGTGATGGTATGGGGAGGTGTTAGTGCCCATGGCTTGGGTAACTTGCAAATCTGTGAAGGCTCCATTAAGGCTGACAGATACACACAGGTTTTGGAGCAACATGCTGCCATCCAAGAGACGCCTTTTCCAGTTACTACAGTGTGGCTTCATGATGAAAGAGTGCAGACACTAGACTGACCTGCTGCACACCTGTCTCAGCTGAAAATAGGTGTCACATTATGACGCACATTGAATTGAATAAGGTCAAAAGGCCTTACTTATGTTTCACAGTGTCTCAGCTTCATTGGAGCCGGGGTTGCATTATGATGTTGCAGCGGGTCACTTATTCAGTGCATCAGGTCACTTGTGGGGAGATTTATTGTGGTTCTTTGTAAAACTTCTATTGGAGCACTTTATCATGATGGTAAAATTGTCATTTATTGTGCAGCCCTAACCCCAACACACACAAATATAAACATGCAAAGCAACCTCCCCCACACCATCCATCTATGCCCAGCTGTCCCTGAAACTGCCCATCCCCCTGGGTGTGTGTGTGTGTGAGGAACAGTAAGTATATACAGTGCATGTGTGTGCGCCCTTCTGTCCACCTCCAGCCTCCCCTCTCCTCCCTCCTCTCTTCCTCCTGATAATCCCCCCCTCCATCCTTCCCACCTACTCGTTTTCCCGCTATGAGACAAAATCTGCCGATTCAATCCAGATATTTGAGAAATTTTCCCACTGAATGAAAACATCTGCAGTGTGAAACAAATCCTCCTCCTCCCTCGCCTCCCCTTTACTGAGACAAACACTTCTCCTTCCCCCGTCCTGTGAAGTGCAAAGCAGAACGCCTGTTGAGACACGCTTTGTTTTTGGGCTGATTTTTGAGGCTCCACTGCCTTCTGATGGAGGGGCAGTAGGGCTGGGCAGCATTTGTTTTTTATGGTATTAGTGTAGATTCAAAAACAAGAAGTAAGGTCAGAAATATCCTTTCTATAAGTCTAATTTCTGTTGATGTAAAAACAGATACCAGGCCTAAAGCTGTAACACTTATTTGTGCAATTAACCATATTTATATTTATAATATCTCAAATGTTTTACTTGTAAAATATCAACTTGTATGTAACCACTGTAAATATACAACTTTATATAAATGTTTTTTTTTTTGTTGGTAGTTTTCCATTTTTTATTTGATTGCAAGTACTTTATTTTTCATTTGTTAGTTTTTTTCCTATATTTCCCTTGTATCCTGCAGCTTCTGTAAATTTGGAATTTCTCTGTGTTGAACTAAGAAAGAAATATTTTATCTAATCTAATGTGCTTAGAAAGATCCAAAAAAATGTTTATTTAATCCAATCCAATCTGTGTTATTCATACATTACAATTTTAAAAACAATGAAATTGCCAAAGTGCAATCAGAAATCAAATCATATAAAATAAAATGAAGCACAGATAAACCCAGACAATGAAAGACAACTTCAAAAACACATCAAAACACAAAAACAAGCTAAAATCGGGAAAGATAAAAGAATAATAACAACAATAATCATTTAGAAAATTGAGGGTCTCCAGCAATTGATGAAATAATTATATGAATACGACTTCCATGGGCATTCCAATTATTTAAGTTAGTTTACATATGCACAGAAAAAGCCTGCCACATCACTGTTGTTTTGTATTTTTACATAATCATACAGAGTTAAAGTCACTATAAGAAAATCAGTCAGGGAAATAAATTATTCATTTGAACCCTAACTTTGTGTCCCAAAAAGTTTAATAACTCATTTTTAAAACAAATACCAGATAATAGTGTACATTTTCCATGATCAACAGTATCAAAAATGTCGATGCCTTTGGCAAATTACTAAAAAGCAGAACTTATTGTGAGATTTAAAGTATTTCAATATGGAGCAGCCAGCTTTTTTGCTTTTTTACTTCCTGTTGATTTGTTTGAAATTTTCAGTCTTAATTTATCCAGGAGCCATTTTTTAAATTTGTTGTAAAAAGTCATATTATACTGATACCAGCTTGATGCCAGGGCAACATAAAGTGTAGTAGTGTTGCAAGCAATATTATATTAAACACAGCCTTTTTTAAAATTAAATGATATGTTGTCTGCCGAGGCATTTTGAGCAAGTTATCTTTAACAGTTTGAAAAGTACTGCAGCATCTGCATCCAGATTATCACCATAATTTAATCATATCATAAATATTCAGATATTTTAGAAAGATTGGCAAACTATCTCTATGTGTTAGTTAAGCTTTTAATAAAGATAAATATGATAAAGTATTACAACATAAATGATTTTACTGTCACTAGAATACATGTATGATATGTGTTCTCGAGGATCTCTTAGAAACGTGAGGAAATTAAGATTTTTAGGTTTGTATATGTGTAAATAATGTTCATGTCATGTTTAGATTGTGTTTATTGTTTAATGTCCAGGCTCATTCTGTCAAGCTCTGGCCAGCTTCTGGGAGTCCCACTTGATAAATGACTACTGTGTGAAGCTTGTTTTGAAGTTATTATTGTGAATAAACAAAATTATTGTGTTAAAAAATTGTATTTCTTCTGCATATATGGGCCTCTCTTTGTCTGTCTTTTATACTATTTCAAACACTGAAATGTCTCTGGTTCTTCTTAGATATGAATTTCCCTGTTTTTGCTAGAATGTGTTTTTATTTTAGATCGTAAATATGAGGTTCCAGTTTCTTTAATGACCTGGTGGTTGAAAAAATAACATGACTCTTACCCCCCAAAGCTTCTGTTATCAAGAATGCATCACAGCCTCAAAGTCTTAACAAACAAGGCAAAGAGGTGCTCTTGTCCTCACTCCGTGCAGACTGTTCTCACTGGCTCTGTGTGGTGAGTGTAGCTGCTGTTGATACTTGCTCGCGGCTAATTAGGATGGTGTCTTGTCATGTGTCATGTACTGCGGAGCTTCGCTCTGGGTTTCCATGGTTGCCATATTGCATGACACATGTACATCTTCTGACTTTTAAGTGTTTGTTGTCTCATGTTTTTGCTCTCTGTTGGGCCCTCGGCAGGAGGAGTTTCTCTTTCATGCTTGTTTTGTTCTGGAAATCATGAACCTTTGCTTCAACCTCCTCCTTTTAGTTTTGTCACCTCAGGTCTGTTTTATCATCTATGACAAGTCTTCCTGAAGTTTCTGTAATATTTCACTCAGAAATCAGCTTTAAAAGGCTCTGACTCAGGTCCCTTCAGGACATGTGGTTTGGCAGTCCATAGCTTTAATCCTCAGACTAGTTTTTTGACCATGCTTCCCTTAAAGAGGTCATATCATGCTTGTTTTTAGTTTTATATGTACTTAAGTGTGTCTAGAAAAGTCCACCTTGTCTTCTCCACTGTCTCCACTTCTCTGATATCCCTGCCCCCCTGAATAGACGTACCGTTGTGACATCATAATAATAATAACAATAATGATAATAATAATAATAATAATAATAATAATAATAATAATAATAATAATAATAATAATAATAATAACTTAAATTTATATAGCGCCTTTCAAGGAACCCAAGGTCGCTTTCCAAAGTATTTAACATAGGTGATACATAAGGGATAAAACTGTATAGATAGTTTCAAGGTGGCACAGAAGGCCATGGGTCCGATCCCTTTGTTGATTAGTGCTTTTTTTGACGTGGAGTTCGCCTGTACTTGCTGTACATGCATGGTTTCACTCCAGCTTCTACCCACAGACTAAAAACATTCTCACCATGTTGACTGGTGATTCAAATTGCTCTTAGATATGAGTGTAAAAGGTTGGCAGTCTCTCTATGTGGCCCTGTGCTTGGCGGCGGTGGCCTCTTGCCCAGTATCAGCTCAGACAGGCTCCCTTAAAAGCGACTAGCAGAGTGGATAATTATGGATGTTTATTTTCAAGTCGCCATTGGCCACAAGCTACCCAAATTTAAAAAATGCAGAACTATCCCTTTAAATCTCAACTCAAACTAAGGATGCAGGATGTTGGATTTTCGCTGATCTCTGATATGCTGATATTTTTTAATTCATTATTGCCGATTCAAGTATTTCTGGTCAAGAGCACAAGGTGTTTACTCAACAAAGATGGACTTGTGTCTTTCACTGTTACAGGATATTTTTGCAAGGAACAGATATAAAACAAAAACACAACATTTAATTCTTGCAAAAGTGAAGCCCTGGATTTTTAAATGTACCAACAGAATGGTGAGAAGGTGCATTATTATCATACATTTGTGTAATTTGCTGATATTTCAGCAGAAGTATGTGTGGCTGGTATATCAGCTGTAAATAGGCCTGTCATGATAAGATATTTTGCTGAATGATAACTGTCCTACAAATTATTATGGATAAATTATATTATTGTCAACATTGTTTTGGGACCATTTTTAAATAAAAAGATAATATATGGCATCACAATGTGAGTATGCCGTATCAATACACATTAATTTCTCAAGTGTATTTAACATTGTTATTGGAATGCCAAGAGCTTTGAAATAATATAAATTAATCAAACAACATAATAAATTAAACAGATTTTACAGTTCAGGAATCACTATTTGTGATATGCATTCTCCCAGTCAATTCCTCATTTGTAACATTTCCTGAAATGCTGGCTTTTCAGCCGTATTGAAGGGTTGCATTTCTTTGGCAATGTAGCAAATAACATTGTCTGTAAGTGCGCACCATTTTGCGCTGTTTTATTTATATTTACTTTGCCGACCAAACGCCTCAGTAAGTGTTGACTGTCAGAATGAAAGCTCTACTGGGAATTTTTTTGTTCCCAGTAGGGAAAGTTTACAGGATGGTTGTGTTTGAGGTGCACATGCAAAATTTGGTCATATACCCCTTCTATGTCGCCAATACTTTCAAACAAATGCAACATATCGACCTCTCAGTGTTATGGGCTCACACCTTGTTCATTCTGTTTAAAATCAAAATAATCCTGCTTTCGGCTCAGAAACCATCACTTTTGTGCCTTCACTCATTGCGTTTGCTTCCTTGTTACTTCTCATGACACTCACTTGCAGCACTCAAAGATTGAATGACTGACATGAGGGTTCACTCTGTTCATTTGACTATAATACCAACGAGCCCAGGTGTTGACACAGAGGCACAGAGTGAACCCTCTTGTCATCCAGCCTGTTTGGTAGAGAGAGGGGAGGAAAACAAATGCGCTTGCACATGTCAATATATCGAGGTTAACTGATTTATTGATTATCATGACAGGCCTAGCTGTTAATATCTGCAGAGGTTCCATATCAGCCGATGCAGTACTTAACTTTTTAGGCTGATATCTGCTGATATTGATAGCAAATTGATAATATCGAGCACACATACTATTGAGGAGTGTTTGATCATGCATGCCTTACTGATTTACTCTTTGCCTTATTGAGACGTGACCTTTGTTCAGTATCACCCAGCCCTATCTCAGTGCTCGTATGTTTACTTGTTCAGCTGCCTCTCCAGCTGTAAGGATGTATTTTTTTTAAAACATTTATCTATTCATGTCTGTCTGAAGGCGTAGGTGCAGCTGTTTGTCCTCAGCAACCATGTATGCTGTCCTGCGTGTGTGTTTGTGTGCTCTCTTGTGCACCATCCAAAGGGGGAGGTGTGCCGGCATGCTCGCGCTGTGCCAGTGGATGCCTCTGTGTGTGTGTAATGGCCTGTATCATACCATGCCATATCAAACCGTACACCGCTGGCTGAATTTCCCATCAAATGTGTATACAGCAGCGGCAGCACCAAGACACATGGCTCTGTCTGTCACACACCGCAGCACAGTACTCCCTCTGTGCAGCTGCAACGGGAAACAAAACAACAACAAACACAGACACACTCATGCCGACGCACACATGCACACCGCCGCAGCAGCCACATGCAGATAAAAAAACCATCTCATAAATCACAAAGATACCTCTTCCCACACACTTGTGCACAAACAGATAAAATCCTGGCTGCAAAAACAAACACTTGGAGATCGGACACACACTTGCGTGCAAACTGATACACACACACACATAGATTATCAGCTTCCTGACACACATGAAGACACACACATGCTTAACACACATTCAGATAATTACCTCCTGGCCAGAAACCGCACATGCAAACACCTGCACGCACGCAGCACGCATGGATGATAACCTCATCATGCAAACACACACTTATCGCTGAGGGTGCACACACACAAACACTTGTATTACGGTAAATAAAGTTCATTAACCCGCGCTAATTAGCTGCAGCACTGTAAAGCCTCCCTGGGAGGACAAAAAAAGGGAGGGAAAGAAGGAATTAAGGATTTCAAGAAGCAAACGAGTTGATCAGGAATAAGGCGAGAGGGGGGAGGGAGGAGGCTCGACAGAAGGGCGGGGAGGTGAGGGAGGACGAGAGGAAACCGAGGAGGACACAGGGGCAGATGGAGAGGAGGAGGAGGGCGGGGGGGCAAAGATGGTGGGAGACAGATGGAGGAGGAAGGGAGGCAGGGGGCAAGCCTGGAGGAAGCTGTTTTAATTAAAGGAATAGTTCCATTTTTTTAAGGGGCTCGGCTGATTTGCTTTATTCCTGCCAGTGCGATAAGAAATAAATCTTCTGTCTGAGAGTTTGAACCAAGCTGGCATCAGGACTGAGGAGTTAGCGTAGCTTAGCTTCAAGACGGAAAATACAATCATCAACATCCTTAGCAGATACATGAAGAGAGGCCTAGTCGTGGGATTAGTTCGGTTAAAACTTCACTTACAAACTAGATCCTTCCTCACACAGCATATGGATCCAGACAGTTTGGGCCATTTATTAAACGGAACAAATCACATACCAATTAAAACTCCAAAAACTTTAACAAGATAGAGACCTGTACTGGCTTTACTAATACTCTAGAGCAGTGATCATCAACTGGCGGCCCGGGGGCCACATCCGCCGGGCCGCCAGTTGATGATAGCTTTGTACATGGCACCTGTATGATTATCAAATTCAGAAACATATCCAGGGCAAAAGTTTTGTTGTGGTTTCAAAGGCATCTTTCTGCTGTTATATCCCCAAAACTACTGATAAATTTCCCCAAAATATCTTTGATTGAAACGGTTTTATCAGGCATGACTCCATGTGAAAATTGTTTTTTTGATCTTAAAAAAAAGGACACTGAAGCCAAACAGAGAGCTGGAAAATATGAAAGTCTATTACAGTAGTAGCTAAGTTGCAGCCATATTTGTGATAGGGACTGATCTCACTTTTGAAGGTAAAGGAATGCAAACAGTTCTGAAGAAATCAAACTACGTTACTCACAAATACTTACCTACATTTATTTTAGAGTCCGGTCCGCATTATGTATGTCAGGAAAGAACTGGCCCTTGGATAAATGCAGTTGATGACCCCTGCTCTAGAGCAAGAGTGGGCAACTTTGATTACCAAAAAAAGACACATCATTTTTTTATTCTTGCTATGTTATGTGTTTGCCACTGTCAGTGAGGAAAAATATATTAGTAAACTAAGAAAAACAAATATAAGGCTTTTCAAAAGAAGATTATAGCAACAATATACTTTTACTCAAACACAATTAAAATATCGCAATTTATGAGCATGACACATAACCAAAGCCATTTAAGCTTCTTTTAATTCAGTAAAATAATACATTTTTACCTGTGTTGATCAACCATTTTTCCAAATACATTTTTTTACCAACACTGTATACTATATTTTAATGCCTCAAAAAAGATATTAAGAGATACAGTCATAGAAAGCTCAGTTGTTTTATGTCTTATACAAAAAAAGAATGTACCTGCAGTCTAATCTTTTTTGGAAATAATTGGTGAGCTTTCCATTCTCCCATCCCAGCAATGAGAGTGATGTTTAATTTGTGCACAGACCAACATTATGCACAAGGCACCTGGGATTGACTTCACATCTGTTGTTAGATTGTGATATCTTTGAGTGGATTAGAAGTTTTTTCTTTATGACTTCAACTTTTATTAATGACTTTCATTGCCCCTCCACCTGTGTATCATTGTGTATATATATTCTTTGGAGTTAACATTTTGGTTTGTACCTTACTTTTACCATCTAATTGTACTGGCTTAATATTGATTTACAACTTTACAGCTGAAAAAAAAGAAATATTTTTCATAGTATATTTTTGCTGATGTGAAAATGAATAAAAACTAAGTTCCAAAATAAAAAAAAACTTCACCTACTTGTACTGTATTACTGATGTATCTACTCCTATGGAAAGCAGACTGTGACAAAGACTTCCCGAGTTAACCTCTTGTTCTTAAAGTATATTCTTTTCTTGTGTCCAGTCACCAAAATCTTAAGTAAATGTATTTGAAGGCTGGTGTAAAGCAGCTGCTCTTGACCTTTTTATCTTGGAGCCTTTTTTCCTCACTTGAACCCAAGAGGGGTCCGGCATCTCCATCAGAGCCAGTGACGTGTCCTTGCAAGATTTTATATTTCCTCCATCCAATATTTACATATGCTTACAAAAGAAATCAAACTGTTGTAACAGTTTTTAGCACTGCCTTTGATTATAAGATAACACGCCATTCAATTTACACGCTTAACAAATTAAAAATAAGTCCAAAAAATTTTTGAAATACAACATAAATATCAATCAATTATTCAATTAAACTTTATCTATAAAGCACTTTTCATACATAAAATGTAGCACCAAGAGCTGAACATTCAAGTCCTCCATAGCACAGAAATGGCCCTCATCAAGATCACCAACGACCTCCTCATGGCAGCTGACTCTGGTTTGATCTCCATTCTCATCCTCCTCGATCTGAGTGCGGCCTTCGACACTATTTCTCACCCTATCCTCCTCCATAGACTTTCCTCCATAGGCATCACCCACACACCCCTCTTCACTGGTTCTACTCCTACCTCACATACCGCACTCAGTTCATCCAACTCAAATCCTTCACCTAACAGCCCTCCCCCATATCTTCAGGTGTGCCCCAGGGTTCCGTCCTGGGGCCCCTCCTCTTCATTATATATCTACTCCCACTTGGCAATATTTTCCGTTAATTTGGTATCCACTTTCACTGCTTCGCGGATGACACCCAGCTCTACCTATCCAGTAAACCCGACGCCTCTCTTCCACCTTCCTTCCTCACCCACTGCCTCTCAGAAATCAAATTCTGGTTCACCTCCAACTTCCTCAAACTTAACTCCGATAAAACAGAACTCCTCCTGGTCGGTACAAAATCAAATCTATCCAAAGCTGACAGTTTCTCCCTCACCATAGACAACTCCACAGTGGCCCCCTCCCCTCAGGTTAAGAGTCTGGGTGTCATCCTCAACAGCTCACTGTCTTTTCACTCATATCAATAACATCACCCGGTCTGCATACTTCCACCTTCGTAATATAAACCGTCTCCGCCCCTCCCTCACCCCTCACACCAGGGCCATCCAGGTCCACAGCCTCGTCACTTCTCGGATCGATTGTTAAAACTCACTCCTCTTTGGTGTCCCCCACAAATCCCTCCATAAACTTCAAATGGTTCAAAACGCCACAGCCCGGATCATCACCAGAACCCCCTCCTTTCATCACATCACCCCCGTCCTCCAGCAACTTCACTGGCTCCCCATTAAGTTGAGAATTCACTTCAAAATCCTGCTGTATACTTTTAATACCATTCACAACCTGGCCCCCCCCATCTGTCTGATCTCCTCCACATTGCCACCCCCTCGCGCCCCCTCAGGTCATCCTCCAACCTCCATCTCTCTGTGCCCTCCACCCAGCTCAGCACCATGGGTAGCAGAGCTTTTAGTCGCTCTGCTCCCAAACTCTGGAACTCTCTCCCCCCGGACCTCAGAAACATTGACTCCCTTCCCCACTTCAAATCAAAACTCAAAACCCATCTGTTCCAAACTGCATATTCTCTTTAATCTTCCACCCTCATTTAACTGTGTCACTCTTGTATGTTGTTTTTATTTATTTAAATCGTGACTTTAATGCAGTGTGTTTATATTATGTATTTTGTAAAGTGTCCTTGGTTGCTAAGAAAGGCGCTTTTAAATAAAATGTATTATTATTAAGTAAATAAGCCAAAGAGTCAGGGGGGAAATATTTATAATACTTGAATTACATAAAATAAAATAACAAAAAATATGAACCCCACCCACCCTACCAGACCACATTTAACACAGACAGCCACTCATGCACACACACACACGCAGGGACACTAGTCAGGACTACTCAAAAACAGAGGACTGAGGAAACACTGTCTTGAATAAAATATAAAGCACGTAATCAAAAAACATAATAAAATAGTTCTGAATTATAAATACAACAGACTGTTAAAATATTCTTGATAACATTAGATATTTCTTCAACTCTTGTTAAAAACAGTTATATTGGTGACACGTGTACTCTGATCGAAGACAATCCCACATTTTCATACCTCCATACAAAACAGCGAAGAGGAGACATGTTAAACTCACTTAGTATTTTAACAATCTGTCTGCACTGATGAATGCTGGGTTTATTCTTAATTTTCCAGCTCACTTGTTTCTTTAGTAACTGCTTGTTTTTGACTCTTCTCTCTCTTTTTTAGTCGTTGAGTCTCTTGGGTAAATACCCAGGATGCACAGCTTTGGCAGAGCGGCTTCATTTCTCTATTTTGTCAACCAAAACAATACATTCCTCTTTGAAGCTTTTACCTTTCTAACATTAACAGGGAGATGTTTCTTCATCATTGTTCCAGCTGAAGGATCTTTCTTACACATTATGACTAATATGATGCAGATTTGAAGGTGTTATGTATGTTCAAATAACACAAATGTAACAGTTTAGGATGTTTCAGCCGGGAGGCAGGCTTTAGCCCACCCTTTATCCAAAATGTCCCTCCTCAAATCCACACTTTATCTTTGTTGTTATCCTCTGAGGATGCCGTGCAGGTATCCTGAACGTTATATAGAACACTTGTCTCCTACCAGCGACATTTTTAGATGTAAAGTCCTCTCGCTTTGAGCTGCAGCTGCTCTTTGTACTGACACCAGACACGGTCATTGAGCTCCTCGTTTTTGCTCCTGAGCCAAACTTGACAACATCACAGGAATGACAAGACTTAGGGGGTAAACAGGGAGCTGGATCAAGCAGTGCAACTCAGCTGCAGCTGCCAGTTTACTCCGGTGGGAAAAAAAACAGCACCGCGAGAACAGGAAACTAATCCTGCATTAATAACACTGATCCTACCAACATATTTGACATACAGTACATGGACTAATGAATGGTTTATTAGATCAGGAATATTATGGGAATCTGCCCTGTTACCTCTGCCAAGAAGGTTTGTGTTTTTGTCAGCATCAGCCTGTCTGTAAGAAAGATAACTGCAAAAGTTCAGGATGGATTTTCATGATTTTTTCAGGGAATGTTGGTCATGGCACAAGAGACAACTGTTTGACTTTGGGAGTGACCCGGCCCGACTCCAAATCCGTGAAGGTTTGAAAGGAAGCTTTAACATTTTCCCTTCTTGACTTAATGTTTTCTCTCTTTGTCTGCAATCAACCAGCTTACCTTTGCTAAGGAGGTTTTGTTTCAGCCAGTGTTTCTTTGTTCATCATTATTTAACCAGAAAAACCTCACCCAGATTACATATCTCATTTAGAAGAACATCCTGTCCTGACAAAGACCAGCATTATCACATTTACAAAGCAACGTAATACAATTACAGACACACATGTTGACCAAACAAGTCTGAGTCACAGAGCAGTGAATCATCAGTCAAAGCATCTACATCATCTTCTTCTGCACTTAATCTCCACTTAAATAGAGACAAGCTCTCCAAGACCCAGTATTTTTGTGGCAGATTCCAGTCTGCAGGAGCAGCGGATCTGAAACTGCTTTTATCTATTTGAAGACAAACTTCAAGGACAGAGAGCAAAAGTAGATTTTGTGACTTAGTCAAAAAAACTGAAGACTGAACCTTCCAGGTCTAAATCTGTCGATGTGTAAAATAACTCAGGAAGTTCTCAAGAAATTGGATGAAACTTTAGCTGAATGTCCATCATGGCCCAAAGTAGATATGATTCTATTTTGATGGGGATCACAATCCAGGTGTGGATCTAGAACTTTCTTTTAAACTATCTGCTGTCATTGTGATAGAGGGCAGTTTCCACATTTTTGTAAATTACCAAAAGAAGTTTTTGACTGATTTGGATAACATTTCCAGGAAATGTTGGTCATTGCACATGGAAACTGTGGTTAGATTTTGGATCAGAGCATTTTTTTGAGAATTTGGTGGGCATAGCTGTAACTTCTTCTACCCATTTCAAAACAAACTTTGGGGACAGAGATCATAAGTAGATTGAGGCCCCATCCACACAAAGACAAACCGAGGTCTAAACGCATACGTTTTTTGCCGAATCTGCATATCATCCTTACGAAGACGGCGTTTTTGGGGTCTGTAAATGTTTAATTTGAAACCAGGTTCCAGAGTGGAAAGATTTTGAAATGCCGTATACGCAACTCCGTGATTACTGGCTCTCTGCAACTTTTCAGATACGCTTACGTCATGGTTTCGTATCTTCATTGACACGCCTGTGCCACACGCGGCAATGACAACAACAATGGCGGCGTACGTGAAGCATATGTGCTGATGAAGCTAGTGACCCTACTATCCCTGTTGCAGCAAAATCTCCTTCTTTTCAATCACCACTGAGTTGAACAAACAATTATCGAGGACACATTACGGCACTTTATGATCACTTTATCACAATCTCTGTTTACAACTTTTGCCCTAAGTGTGCATGCCCACTGTTTTTTTCGTCTGTTTCTGCTTGTTTCCGTCATATTGTTACAGCGCCCCTAGAGGTCTGGCATGTGCTTTACAGCGTTTTGATGCGTATCGAGTGTAGATGCACACATTTTCTGAGCCACCTTTGTCTTTATGACGATCGTTTTTGAAACTGTTAAGCATTTTGTCTTCGTGTGGATAGGGCCTTAGTGATAAACAGGATGAAGACTGAAGCTTCCAAGACCAAATCAGCAAAATAACTCGTAAAGTTCTCAACAAATTTGGATGAAACTTTTGGTGAATGTTTGTCATTACACAAGGTAGATCTGACTAGATTTTGATGAGGATCCCTCATTTTTTTTTCACATTTTTGTAACTCAAAATGTTCTCAACTGATTTTGACACAATTTCCAGGAAATATTGGTCATGGCAGAAGGAAACTACTGTTACATTTTGAATCAGAAAAATAAACTGAAGTTGAGATTGTTTGAAGTTATTTACAAAAATGTTGAAAACTTCACTCTCATGCCATGATACAGAATATTTTAAAGCTCCAGGATCCGGACCTGGATTGTGATCTGCATCAAAATCTAATCACGTCTTCTTTATGCCATGAGAAACTTTCCCTTGCAAAATGTCATCCAAATTTGCTGGTAATTTTTGAGTTTTATTGCTCAGACAAATGAACAAACTGAAGCAAAATCATGACTGCGTTGGTGAGGGTATTAGGTCCATTGCTGCTCTGGGTTAAAACGTGATTACGTGAATGATCAATTAGTTTTAAAAGATACTGTGATAAAGACCTTTAACCTAAACACAGTACATTCTTCCTGTGACTTTAAAATGTTTAATTTGCAGAAAAGGGGTTAGAAAGATAAATAAGATCTATGTTCAGTTAAATGTTGTCTTTTTAGAAGTAGGGTGGCATTACATTGGAGGTAGACCAGTCTGCAGGGACACAACTATGAACGTATATTGTGATATATTAAATTACAGATTATCTGCGTAATGAGCGTTTTGCTTCATCTACCATAAGAAAGCTGAGAAAAACATCCAGAAAGCCCTCACATGATCAGACACTTTTGTATGCTAATTTGCTTACGACTTCACCTGAACATTTTCACCTCAATTTAAAAATATATATCTTAGTTAATTAATCATCCTATCTCGCTTGAATCATGCATAATTGGTTGTTTGTTGTGTTCCATGTTGATACCTTCAAGTGCCAAACCTTTATTTCTTGATCCAAACGAGCAGAGGGAAAATAAAGGTCACAAAATGCACACATTAGTTCTTCATATCGGATGTAGGTCCTGAACCTAATCAGTGTTTACTCCCTCTGATTTTGTATTCAATGCCTCATATTTGCAAAAACTTGTGTGGAAAGATCAGAAAGTGTATTTTTAGCTGGGTGATGTGGTTCCAAATTTCATGTGCTGAGTGGGAGGGAGATAAACATTAAACTGGAAGCAAACCAGGGTGGAAAGATGCAACTGTTAATTATTTTTATAATAAAATGATTTGCATTTATCGTTTTAATTAAAGGTTTACCAGAGAGTCCAGGAAAGCGTCATGATGTAACATGTGGGGGCACTTTTGTGGACTTGTTAAGGCAGATTCAGAAACTGCTTTAGGATTTGATAATCACAGGATAGGACAGTTTTCCACATTCTCCAGAATAGTATGCCGTGGTGGGGGTTGGTGATCCTGGAGCACTTCTACAGATAGAGCCACTTCGATCTTCCCTTTAGCCTTTTCCTCGTTTTTTAGAGTAGGCGATGAATCAGCAGAGCAAACTTGAAACTACAACCAGCCAAGGATCAGCCAAGATCCTACCAGGGAAGGCTGGAAAGTTTTATGTGGCTAAATCTGTAGTTATAGGTCAGTATTTTGAAAGCAAACTCAAGACCTACCCTTTTTAATCTTGCTTTTGAATCACTTTTGCATTATTTTTGTTAATTGTAGTAGTTTATCCATTTAAAACTTTTAATCTGCTTCACTGAATGATAGATTTTAGCTGTGCTTGTTCCATTATTCTTAGCATTCTTATTATCATTATTCTTATTACTTATCTCGATGTATGTATTTTGTGAACACTAATAGTTAGGGATGTATACCGTGGACCAGTACTTTCATGTACCGGTCCACAATTGGGTCAGTACCCGAACACCGTTAAGAATCTGGAAAAACGGTACCGTTATCGGTACTTAAACGTCTCTTCAACTGTCACGTAGTTATGACACTACCGCCGTCCGACTCAAGCGTTCAGTCAGGGCTAAGCGCTCGAAGGTTTGAGCTCACTTTAGCAAAGTTACTGAAAACCCAGCCCAATGCAGTCTTTGTCAGAGAGAAGTTGCGTCCAAGGGGGGGAAAACCAGCAACATCACCAAACACTTGAAGCGCAGATAGTATAAAGCTAAAGGAGTGCAGGCTGTTTGATTGCTATAGCAACATGAGTTGAGTTAGCAGCCCGGCTAATGCTAAAGACTGCAGCACCGACAGAAACAGAGACTCTATTATCCGCCCCTTCGGCAAAAACCCTGCCGAAAACAACACAGTCACACGGGGTTAAACTCTTGCAAAGCTCTCTTCGGATCAATCAGAGCTATTAAAGCCTGCTCGGAGCGGAAACTCTTTGTTTACTGAAGTCAAGAAAGCACCGGATGTGACTGATGGTCAAGCTGCGCTCACAGCGCCCTCTGTTGGATGAAACGGTCCACTAGTCCAGGCGCCCTGATGTGCTGCTACAATCAATATTTTACATTCGATTATTTATTTACTATTCGGTTACAGATATTTATCCCCATATTCGAACGGTTATACGACTATCCAATAAAGTGAGAGCTCTAGTAGTCATTATTACAGCATCGATTTTAGCCCCACTGATATATGGGTCTGTCTGTACATGCAGTCTGTTGGGCGGCATGAAGGGGTTTCCCATCTCCTTAGCTTTCTTTTTGCCTCTGAGAAGCATTTGTAATGCATTACTTCTATTCTGTTGAAGCTTTATTGTTACCTTGTGGTAATAAAAAAAAAGGCTCAATCTTATAATATCTTGTAAAGACTTTTTTTTTTACACAAAATTACGTGTTGTAGTATCGATAAGAGTATCGATAAGTATCGATACCGATAAGGAGTATCGGTATCGGTATCGATAAAATCATAACGATATACATCCCTACTAATAGTTCTCTGTGCAGGTTTCTTCACATTTCATCAACCCACTCAAGTTTTCATTTGCCTATTGGTTCATAAATTAAGTTTATAGTTTCTATCCATCTCAATTGTTTTATTTTAATATCGTATTTATGTATTTATTATTACTTTTATGTTATCACAACTCTTATTGAATCTCTGGTGGTAGTGTTTGGAACATTGTCTCCAGTGTTTTTTAGATATGAACTCACATTTCTTTTGTTCCTCACTCCCCTAGTTTAATCGAGGTCATTAATATGACTCTTTGTCCTTGTTTTGTTCAATAATGACTAGCCTTACTTGTTCTATTTGACTTTATTTATGTTTGCCTTATTTGTTTGTTCACAGCACTTTATGCTGACTGGTTGATTGATTGATAGTTGGGAATGGTTTGCTTCATATAAAATCCATTACAACATTAAAAGCCCCATTTTTTTGTCAATATAATGTCTGAATTTTCAAACATTTCTCCTTTTCTTAACACTGGCTCGTCCTGCTGTCATCTAGCAACGTGGGTTGCTTGTTGTGATGCATTTAGGTGTTTTTATGAGCCAAAACTTTTCTTTTGGTGGGTTTTTCAGGCGATAACATGCATATATTAATTTTGAAAAGTGTCCTAGCACTTAAAAAAGGCCTAGTGCGATATTAGAGTGTGAGTGATAAAAACCATAAACAGCCAATGCTCCTGTTTGGTCCACTATTTTTGCATCTTCCTCCTTTTTTACGACATGATTGGAACAGGATCAAGCAGCTCACACTCCCTCTGTTGTCTCCCGTTTGCTTTCACACACTCTCCCTCTCCTTTATTTTATCGCCTCTCCTCCTCTACACACCCTCATCCATCCATCTCCCTCCTCCCTCCTCTTCCCTTCTTTGACTTGATATCCCAGTCAGCCTCTAAGTTCTCTCACCTTGTTTCAGCGAGTGAAAAGTGTAAATTGTGTTGCTTTAAATACCCGTGTCTTCCTCGGGCTTACGGCTCTCAGAAAAACTAAGGGGGAGCGTTAAAGAGAGGAGGGATGGATGAGAGGCGAGAAGAAAAGAGGAGTAAGCCACAGTGTTTAACTTCACGTCTGCGAAGGATAGATAGGTCCGTGCTTTCATTTTTTTCACAGCCTGAGTGTTTAGCCTGACTTAACTGTTTAAACTCGTCTGAACTTAATTTCCCCTCTTAACTTTGCTCTTAAGGAGCTTCAGGAGGTAAGAAGAACAGCTGTATCTGTATCTGAGGCTTTGGGTGGCCGTATGCTGCTCTGTGGAGCCAGTTTGGACTGGTGGAGGAGTTTGGTGTTTTAATCAGACTGTTAGGGGGCGTCCATCTTGATGCCTGATGCAGCCAAACCCCAAAGCAGCTAACACCATCAATCTCACCACGTAATGAATGATAAAATCAATTTGAAATAGTCCTGGAAGACTGATACATGCTGCTCCCCCTGCAAGCTCAAACCAAATTATCCCAAAGTTATCCGTGATTAATTTTGGTGGGGCTAAAGGCTTGCTGCCTCTCTCGATCGCCGTGCTAGATCAAGGGATTTGCTTTCATTCGTGATGATGGTGGTGTGCATTTTAAATGTATTTATCTGTAGAAATATTCGGTTAAAATCCAAGTGAGCGGATGCTTTCATGCTTGAGCTGCTTGCTTGGATTGAAACCATCGTTGGTTTACTTTGTAGGATAGTTTGTTCTGAATCTGCGTGTGATGCACACCAAAGCACCCAAGTCTTTCCTGACAACATTTGAGTATAAAAAATTGGGCAGATTTTGAAAAAACACAAACAAAACACTATCATTTAGTGAGGAAAATAACACTCTTTATCCTGCCCTCACACCAGGGCACATGGGCAATTTTTTTGTTTGCTATTGACCATTTTCAGACACTTGGCTATCATGAAGTCACAGATTTATAACACGTTTTAGATGATTTCTGCCTTTTCGAGCCACTGAAGTATCAGAAAAGATGAATAATATGGAGTGGAAATGTCAGTGAAGTTGTCTGATGAGTCTTGTTGCTTTTAGAAGCCTCATAAACAGAAGAGTAAGCATAGACTGGACTGAAAGGCCTGCCAACAGTCAGACAGAGTATGATTCGTTGTTGACAGGAAGGCTCAAAAGAGGAAAAACAACCACTGCCCAGCAACATAGTTTTGGTGATCTTCTCAGGGATTATGACTGCCGTTTCTTTATGATACATGAGGAGACTTGAATGAACAGAGAGTACACGCAGTGATGCATGGAGACTTAGCATGTTTGATTGATAAATGGCAGAAACCTCAATGGGAACTGAAGAACATGAGAACATCCAGGTTAGCTGTGGATGCAGGTGTATAGATTTAGAGCTTATGTTATCAAATTCAGTGAAATGCTAGAGTGACTTTGTAAAAACACTTCGAAATGCTTCAGGATGTTTCAGAATCAGAGGACAGCAGCAGGTGATGTGTGTAAATCTGCAGTCTGACACTCATCATGCAGATCCTCTCTGCTGTAATGAACATTTATTCTTGTACAGACTTAAATCAAAGTTAGAGACAAACCAGAAGAGCTGAATGAAAGTTTGACTTAAGTGTAAGTATTTCTGACACTGAGTGTTTATTGTTTAAATTCACAGCCATGTTTTTAATAAGTTTGATTGGCGACTCCTAGCATTAGCGTTAGCTTCTGTTTCTGTTGTATACAAAAACTGCATACAAAGAATAAGCTCCATAAAATGACTCCGATAAAAAACCTTGTATTTAAAGCCTTGTTAGAATGGTCATCTGTACAGCAGTAGGTAATTATTGTTGAAAATGTAAGTTAAAGTCCACCACAGGGACATTTTTATTTATTTAGCGCATATGTCCATTAAGCTACAAGCTGAAATACCTCTACCAAGGAGGTTATGATTTTGCTAGCATCTGTTTGTTTGTCTGTTAGTGAGGCCACTAAAAAACTACTGGATGGATTTTGCTGAATTTTCCGGAGATGTCGGTAATGGCCCAACTTAAAAATGATTTGAATTTGGTAGGGATCCAGATTACCAAACAATTTTTTCAAGTCGATAACTGTTTAACCAATAATGATATTAACATGATTCTGCGTGCTAGGCGTCGGTTTTCAGGACCAAGGAATCATGCGATGGCAACTTTATCACGGAACTATTGCTTCAAGATGAACATCAATATTTGAGCTACTTAGGTAGAGGTTTGCGCTCTCTGAGTGCTTTCTTGTTTTTAACGTTACCTGGTGCTTCCATGTACGTATCCTTGGTCAGTTGAAGGTGGTGATGCTGTGGCAGTGAAGGACCTTGCTTTTGAAGAAGTATCTCCTCAGAAATGTATGTAGTTGTAGTTTAGGGGTTTCTTCACTGAGTGCTTCTCCTTTCATTCGGGCACAAGTATCTTCCGTGTTTCTTTGAATTGCTGAGTGTATTTTTTTTTCCTGTTGCTAAGCGTTTTCTCACTGATGGGTCAATATTGTATCTTGAAAATAGTACAAAGAAGAGGCCAAACTGTTCCTCTTCTTAATGTAAAGTTTTTTAATTTGTAGCTGAAGCAGCTGCACCCACACCATCACTAAACTTAAGTCAATAAATCTGTGATTAATGTTCGTCTGGTAGGGTTAACGAGCTTGCTGCCTCTCTTGTAGACTGTACAACATTAAGCGATTTGTTTTCATAAGTGCAGCTTTAGATAATAGCTGCAGAATGCTTTTAATTATCATTATAACATCTCGGGCCAAGTGCTTAATGAGAGTGGGTAAAGCTTTATTAATTGTCTCGTATTCGTCAATAATGAAACGTTTTGCGAGCTCGTTGTTGGCTTTATGTTGCTCTCTTCCTGTCCTGGCTGACTGGGTCATGGCAGATGGCGTCCACCAGTGACTGTGGTTCTGCTGAAGGTTTCTGCCTCGTTGAAAGACCCTCCATACCTGCTGCCAAGTGCTGGCTCAGTGTGGATTAAGCCCTATAAATAACTCTACAGAGTGTCGGCTAAACCTGTGTCATGAGACGACTTCTGCTGTGATCTGGACTTTTTATAGGTACAAATATTTAGTTATTGATTAAGCGATCCACTGTGTGCACCCTCAGATGTAATGAACAGGCCACAGGTGCTGCTTCTTACTCTCAGATGTACTCCACAAGTCTGTGGATCGAGCCTGTCATCTCCAAGGCTCCTTCTCACTTATCTTACTTTAAGGCCACTGGTGCTTCAGATCAATAATGTGAAATGAAAATAAAAGACTCTGAAATGAGTAGATGTTAGAAAAGAGACAGAATATGTAGAAACCACACAAGGGTTTCCTCCAGATTCATGGAATTGATCCTCAGATCTGTAGACCCTCAGAAGAGACAATGTAAATCATGTTTCATCGTGTAAAGGAGTGAACTGAACAGTGAAATTGACAAATTCAGGCTTAAGCATGTTAAATTTCCTGTTTAGGTGATCCGGATTAGACCTAAAGACTTAGCCTGATGTATGAAAAGGTCTAGTTCACTTATGATTGCAGTTTTTTTGTTCCTTGCTGGAGCCTTTTATTTGTCTTTATATGTTTTATCACAGCCAATTTTCTCCCTCCATGCCTGCAAAATCTAAGTAATTACACTAACTACTTTTAAATAAGCAGCTTTTTATAAAAGGAGGAAATATTAAGATATTAAAGAAAAGGCCCTGAGAAATTCTAAATAATATGCATAAGTCATCCACAGCAGAAAGTATTTGTAAAATTTTAATAGCTATCCTTAATTTTGGATTAAAATGTGTTCTTGAGGGATTTTCAAAGGAGCGAAATAACCCAGGGCATCAACATTTAAATACAACTGAATAAAGCAATCTCTATTAAACCATATAGTTTAATTGATTTTTTAAAAAGGGGATTTCAGCCTTTATGGTGAGATTTAGGTATCAGATCTGGACCACATTTCTTTATCGACTGAAACACAAACTATAACGCTAAATACTTCTCCACTGAAAAGATATTTTTGCTCCACTTCAGATATGTTTGGTGAAACTTTCTTTAACAAAGTGGCTCACATCTCTTTTTTACACTGCGGCAGTATTGCTCACCTACGACATTATCTGACTGGCCTGTTATAAATGTTATTGACAGGACGATCATCCAATCACCTGCTGGGTATTCTTGTGAAGGGTTCTTCCTTTCCCCAAACACTTCCTATGGGCTCTTTCCTAGATAGGCTAGTAAAATATACTTAACAGTCCAGGTTAAGGCAAACATCAATTTAAAATGACACATTTAAGAAGCTTTACATTGGAACAGATTTATTTGTGAGTAGAAATGCATCAAATTTTAATATTTTCTTTGAACAATCAACTTCATTTCATGGCCACGGGTTCAAATGTGTGGCTTCAGTGGTGTAGTTTCAAGTATATCTGATTGTTTCTTATAGATTAGAGCTGCAGCTATCGAATCTTTTTGTAATCGATTACTTGATCAAATTTTTGTCGAGTAATCGGATAACAGTTACATTGCGCTCACTGCTATTTTTTTTTTTTTTTTACATTGAATCACTACACATTATTATTATTAGTAACACACAAAACAGAAAAGCCAGGTCACTTAAATTAACAACTTATTTTTCTTATTTTGAACATTCTGAGCATAAATGGGATCTCAGAATCAAAATCTATACTTTTATTTTTACTCTGGGCCATATCTTGCTTTTTTCAGTATTTTTTTTTAAAGTTTGGTTATTTTTATTTTGTGTTCATGCTTGTATCTTTTTGCTAAATTATTGCCTTTACTCCTGTACCATATTGATGATCTTATTTTGCTTACTTTATTTCTAGGACCAAATAATGTCATTCTTAGATACTAAGATAATTTAACTAGCTAATGTACATTTCTATAATATATGAAAGCATTCCCTACACCTGCTTCCTCTACTCACTGTCAGTGTTTCCTGTTCTACTCTCTGCAATCAAATTAAATGTAAAGTTATTGGATGTGAAAAGTATGTGAACAAAATACACATGATTCTGGGCAAGTAGCCTCCGCATTGATTTACGTTCTGAGCCAGCCTTTACACGGAGCCACAATCAAAGTAGGTTATTTACTAGCCCATATCTCAGTTATTGATCACATTAGCTGCTTCTGTTGATGTATCATGAGTGTCATCCTGTTGTGTCGCTCTGACTTGATGCACAGACTGGATGTTTACTGTTGACGTGCTGCAGCATTGACGACGTGCTATCATGCTAAGCTACGTGCTAAGCTAACTCCGTTTGACATCAGACACACTGTACTGTGTTTTCTTTTCGTCCCTTCTTGTAGTAACCACACACTTGGGACACTCTGCCATTTCTTCTGCAGACTCTCTCCTTTCTGTCCCTCTCTTTTCTCTTCCTTCATGATTTTACAAGCCGCGCAGCAGCGGAGGTAGCAGGCGCATTGTGCCACAGAAATGACCGCCCGTGTCAAACACCATGCACTGTATAGTAGTCCATATTTATATTTTATATGTTTATTATATATTAAACGAGGCTTCGAGGCACACAATTTGCCTCGAAGATATTTTGTAATCGAATATTCGCGATTATTCGAGGAATCGTTTCAGCTCTATTATAGATATATTGTTCCAAACTTTATTCACATTCCTGATTAGAGTCCAACCTTCAGTTGTCTAAACTCCTGTAAATTCCCAAAGAAGGATCAACTTTGGAAATACATGGAATTGTGCAACCCTCGTTGACTTCAGTTCAGTAAACATAGACTCATTCTTATTTGTTTTTAAAGCAAAATATTTCATTTTTAAACGTGTTAAAAAGGAGAAGCCAGCTTTTGATAGTGGTTATAAAAGTTACTCATTTATCAACCCTAGATGTGACTTTCCTCCATTTAGAAAATAGATGGCAGAGCACAAGAGAGTGATCCAACAGGATTAAATATGGGGACAGGAATTATATTTTCTAACCTGAGGCTCACCTGTTTACTCCTGTAGTTATTTTTACAAACACAAATCTCCCTTCTAGCCTCAAACACAGGTTGCTTCCTTGCCCACAAATGCCAGCACTTTGCAGCAGCCAAACATGAAACCCAAGTTTGGCTAACATGTCGGAGCCCATTGCGGTTGGCTTGATGAGCGATACACTGGGACAGCCGAATCAGCCAAAGCGTTCATGCCAAGTAGAGGAGCTCTTACGATGAGCCGCAAGAATTAGCCCGAGATGCTATTAAAGGAGACACTAATCCGAGGTGCACTTGACCACACATTCAGCCCTCAGTCATCATGGTGCTTAGATAAACTAACCACAAGGTCAGAGCCGCTGTGAAACACCACAGAGAGAGAGAGAGGGGAGAGACTTACTCTGGAAACCTCCAAGCTGCACCTTTAAGGCCCTTTATAGCTCTGAATCCTCTCAGCTCAGAGGCAAACCCAGGGCCTCGTTTTCTTTTCTAATATCCTGTTTTCTCACGAGCTTTGCTGCCTGTCCAGCTTTTTAAAGTCACAGGACAGGAACACCCAGTTACTCCTGGTGATGGAAGACTGAGATGAGTAATGTCGTGGTTAAAATGGTCCACAACAGTGTTCATTTTGCTAATGAATAATTTCTGTCATAGTTTTTATCAACAACCTTGCTTCCAATGCATCATAAACAACTGAAATGCTACATCATATAAGTCTTATGTTGAGGGGGGAATTTTTGTAAGCTTTTTTGACTAAATATTCTCATCATAGTTTTAATAACAGCCTTTTTTCCCTGATGAAAACTAGACAGTAACTCATTAAAACAAATGCAAAAACAATTATCAAATGAACAAACAATTTCATCAACAAATATAAATTAGACTACGGTGTTTGACAGAGACTTAATCCAATCAGATCTAATTTCACCATGTAGAAAGTACAGACAAGTTAGGAATATATCCAATCACAGCTGCTTTGGTTTGTTCGGAAAGGTTGGATGAGTTAAGAGGGACATCCAAGTTGTGGAGCGATCCAATCAGAGCTGCTCTCTTTATGAATTGATATGTTCATGAAGAGCAGGTTCACTGTTTGGTGTCAATTCTAGTGTTGTAACTGAGATGCTCTGCCAGGCAACTTTAACTCCTTAACCGCCTGGCAGAGGTCATCAATACAGTAAAATTCCAATTATTGCTTGAATCCTTTAACATTTGGGGAACAGAGAAAACTACAAACTAAAGAAACGGATATCCTCTGTGGGATTTAAAGGTTTGAAATGGCACCTGATGATTATGTGATGAAAAAAGGATGCACAAACATTTGGGAAAACAAAGCAATAAAGAAAACTTTAAAAAGATGATATGGAGTTTGACTAATACACATAAGCATTATTTTGAAGAATAACAGCTCTACATTTTTTACATAGATATGATTTATAAGTCATAATGTCGAAAAATGGAGAATTACAAGAGTAGGACATTTTTAAACCATTTACCATTGTTATTTATTTACAAACATTTTCTCTACTAATTGATATTGCTCTAAATTTGTGTGAATTTTTATGTCTCTTCCATTTATTTATTTATCTGGCCCCATCCCCACAGTCTGATGACACTATAACTGGCTTTAACCCTCAAACACCATAACTAAATCAATAAACCATTGCTGCAGCCCCATTCCATCTCCACCTACCTCCTTTTCTTTCTTTTTTTTTTTTTTAATGCCTCTCTCTTTCCCCTGTCTTGAAAATTTTTTAGTGCTCATTTTTCCAAGAGACCTGGTACTTTTAATATCAACTTTAGCACTTTAATTAGCAATTCTAGCACTTTATACTCGACTCCAGCACTTTACTGTCTAAATCTAGCACTTTAACATCTGGTACTGACCACCTGTGTACAATAAAAACTATGATTGTAATGTATTGTAAAATGTTTTATTATGATAATGTTTCTCTGTTCTTTTTTTTTTTTTAAAAAAAGAAGCAAAAAAAGAAGAACAGAACCTTTTAAATATTATATTTGTATTTTCTTCCTTTAACCTGTTTGTTTTTATATTTTAGCTGGGGGGACTACCAATGGAAATTAGCTTGGTAGCTAGAGTTGGGTACATTTACATTTTATTTTTTAAAAGTGTGTACGAATGTACATTGTCCCTCCTTATCAAATAAACTAAACTGAACTTGAAATTGAAATTTAAAGTTAGTTTTTAAACCGTTAACTCCCACACCAAGAAATAAATAATCTGTTCTTTGTTTGTTTGTTTTTCTGTCCCCTAAAAACATTGACAGAAACAATCAATGCTTTTTTTGTTTTTTCACAAATTAAATGTTCCTCAAAATGATCTTTGCCCAACTTTAAGCTGGTAGTTAAAGGGTTAATAAGGTGATTGCGATTCTCTAAAAGTTCAATTTGTTTCTGTTGATTTATACGTTCAAACTTTACGAGCATTCACTCAAGGGTTATTAGATGTTTCATTTTATCAAGTGCAAAACACGACTTCAGGAATTCAAGGAAACATAAAAAGTTGTAGTTATATATATATATGTATATATATATTCATACATATATATATATATATATATATATATATATATATATATATATATATATATATATATATATATATATATATATGTATACATATATATATATATATATATATATATATATATATATATATACATACATGTACACACATACATATATACACATACATATACATACATATATGCATACACATTCACATCAGAAAAAAAGAAAAAGAGAAATGTGAGGAATACAATAACAGAAATTGTAGGACTTATAACAGAATAGTGGAGAAGTACGTAAGAGCAAAAATATGACAGAAGCAGAGAACACAATAAATAAAGGATTAATAACACCTAAAGAATTTAAATAGGCTAAATCTACCAGAAAAATAAAAGGAAATAGGAGACAAAATAAGAGTAAATACAACCAAAAAAATATAAAAAAATTTAGATGACTAAATTATGGCTAAAACCAAAATATATTTTAGGTGAAACATTATAACAAAAACTGAATAAGTGCTGTCACAGGTGACAATGGCACTCATATCCCAGCCCCACTTACTTCCTGTGTTTTTTGGCCTCCTCCTCTGCATCCTCTCTCTTGTTCCCCCTTCTTTCACGCCCTGTCGGAAGTTACGCCGCGGCACACTTAAGCAGATGTTTTTCCTGCGGAAAAGAAGAAAAAAAATCAATTCCAGCTCCAGTGCAAGGATGAGATAACACTGCTCGCACAATATGAACCTGTCTCCCGCATCACAATTTGGTTCCAATTAAAGTATTTATACGTGGCATATTTGCAGGGGTGAGCAGACCGCTTTGAGGCATATCGTCTTGTGAGATGCTCCCCCGGCTGACTCGGTCCTGTCGTCAATTATGCCGCGTTTTTGTTTAGCCCTGGGATCAGGTTGAGCGAGCACTGTCGTGTTTTTGAAGGGAGCGTGCCTTTGTGCACTCAAAGCTGCAGCAAAGTGACCATGTTCTCTGTCATTTTCTTTATTTTTCTACGCCTCCGTGCAGACAGCAGCCGGAGCCAGAGGCATCAGGTTTTGAGGTTGGCATGCTTATGAATGCTGTATCTCAAGAACGTTTTGAGGGATTTTCTTCTGACATGAAACTTGAATCGAGGTTTACTTTGACTTAGTGGTGAGGTGATTAGCTTTTGAAAACTCAAAGGGATACTCTTCAGACTTTTCAGAAATGCTCACTCTGACTAAAGGATGAACAGATTACATATATTGAAGGTATAAGACAAGGATGTTCACTTTCTATATTGATGTTCGCATAAAATTGAATACATGGACGACCAAACCACTTTGCTGCTCCTCACTTTCAGTGTTTTTAAGTTAAAGTTTTAGGGTTTGAAGAACAAGCAACAACTGTGCAACATTTCTTGATAGAAATTGAATTTTTGCTTCACTTCAGATGTGCTTTAGTGACAGTTTGTTCCATGTAGTGGCTGCATTTTTTAGCAAAGTGCTAACCTGATGCACCAGCTGGACCATTTAGTACATTTCACAATAGCTTACTTGGCACTTCTGGAAATGTCTTGGTTGAGTTTTGTGCTCTTGGGACACATTTAGCCTGGTAAACCTTCCCTCTTTATTGCTGGCTGAGCGCAGATGTTTTTATGTCCTTTGCTTGTTTGTGAAACAACCTTATTTTGTACTTTTTGTCAGGTGGCCTTGAGTGTTATTAGAAGTGCCCTCAAAATTAAACGTATCATCATGGACTAAAATAAGAACTAAAGTTAGTGACACATCCATGAACAATAGACTTGTCATCTGATTTATTAGAGGTTAGCCTCTTGAGATGCTACATCTTGTTTTCAGGAGGGTCCTCATGTCTGAATGGTTGTGGTGATCAATTTATAGAAGTATAATCGATTATATTCTTAATGAAAATAAGAATTTGTGGTAGTGACAAACTCATGGGTGCCCAGACCACAAGTGCGTCCCTACCATATTTGTCTCCATTAAGTATAAATGTATTAAAGGTATCTTGAGATGTTACATCCCATTATCAAGAGGGACCCCATGACTATGTGGTGCTAAATATAGATACTATAGATGTATCAACCATGGACAGAGAGGTCATGCTAATATCTACATGAACAGCTATAATAATAATGGGAATGGAATGTTCCTAATAAAATGGCCTACTATGTGTCATGTTTGTAATTGTAGTTATTGAGGCTTCGTGACTCCACAGCAGCAGGCAGTCTCCACCAAGGATCCCAGGCCACCTACAAGACAAGAGCCAGAGACGAGTACAGGAGCAAACAAAAGGGGCAAAGGCAGATGTGGAGAGAGAGACAGATAGAGCCCAATGTGCCAGATCCCCCCCGGCAGTCTAAGCCTATTACATCTTAACTATGAGTCTAATTTATAGACTAATTTATGGACTATAAGCTGGTCACTAACTGAAAGCTTTATCAAAGAGGAATGTTTTAAGTCTAACCTTAAAGGTAGAGAGGGAGTCTGCCTCCCAAACTGTGGTTGGTACATGGTTCCAGAGAGGAGGAGCCTGGTAACTGAAGGCTCTACCTCCCATACTACTTCTGGAGATTGATGGTACTATGAGCAGGCCAGCATTTTGGGAGTGTAATGATCTAGAGGGGTTGCAAGGCACTACAAGCTCTTTAAGATAAGCTGTGCCTGTCCACTGAGAGCTTTATAGGTGAGGAGAAGAATCTTGAATTCTTTTCTATATTTTATGGGAAGCCAATGCAGAGAAGCTAATACAGGAGTAGTGTGGTCTCTTCTCCTAGTTCTAGTCAGTACACATGCTGCAGCATTTTGGACCAGCTGAAGCGTCTTAAGCAACTTGCTGGGACAGCCTGAAAGCAGAGAATTACTATAGTCCAGTCTAGAGGTAACAAAAGCATGGACTAGCTTTTCAGCTTCGCTCTGGGACAGGATAGGCCTGATTTTAGAGATGTTACGAAGATGAAAAAAGGCTGTTTTTGAAATTTGCTTTATGTGGGAATTAAAGGATAAATCCTGATCAGATAGCACTCCTAGATTTCTAACAGTTGTGCTTGGTGCCAGGTTAATGGCACCAAGCACATGGCAGTTAAATCAGTAGAAAAGGATTCTCTAAGGTGTCGAGGGCCCAGCACAATGATCTCTGTCTTGTCTGAGTTAAGAAGAAGAAAATTTCTGGGCATCCAGGTTCTGATGTCCTTTAAACATGCGTTTAATTTAGATAATTGGTTTATCTCACCTGGCTTCAGTGAGACGTAAAGCTGTGTATCATCAGCGTAGCAGTGAAAATTAACAGAGTAAATGGGCAGAACCTTTCAGTAGCATATCCAGGGTGATAGTTTTGCCAATCGCATTTATAACAGTCAGATAATGTGGCAGGCAGGTGCTTTTGCTGTGGGATAAAGTTCAAAACTTGAGCCACTCCGTGGAAGAAACTCACCGAAAGATGTTGAAAGTGTATCTATAAAGTCTATCCAACTTAGTCTATCTTTCTTGGTGGCACTTTCTGTGTGCTAGAGACTGATGTGAAGCAAGAAAAAAACATTTTATTCTTTTACCAGAAGAACACTGAGAGCTCCATCAAGACGTTTCTGACATAGTTAGCCAAGTTGTTAGCAAAATGTCTTCACGCCATTTCTTGCAGTGTTAAAAAATCCTTGATCTCCATCTGGATTTGAATTATGGCCCATAACTAATCACTTCCTCCTCGAACAGTGGCCATCGTGCCCTGATAATTTCATCGAAATCCATTGTGAACCTTTTTGAGTTTTCTTTCTTCAAGGCAAGCCAACAAGCAAACAGAAAAAAAAATGTAACATTCTTGGCAGAAATTCAAAGGTTGACTTGTGGGTTTCTCTGAAATAGATCAAACATGAAGTAATTCCTGATGAAACTGTTTCAACCTCAATTGTTTTGCTGCTTGCATTAATAGCTGTAGGGGTTGACAACAGGTTTTCCGCCTTAATTGTCTAAATTTGATAAAATTTGGGGGCTTGTTGGGAAGCTGTGGAGGGCCCGGTATGGCCCTGGGGCAGTGATGATCTCTGATTTAAGCTACCAAAAGACTTAAGATTCCCAACAATCCTTTGACCTATTATTGCTCTTCTATCGTCCGGTTATTGTTTACCTCCTGAGGCATAAAACCACCAGGCAGGAGTTTTAGGATATGCCTTTATTCTGATCCCTGTAATCATCCGCAGCACTTGCTGAATGCTAAACGCAGAATTAGCCTGCACCATTATCATTATCAAGGGAGTACTGTTAAATACCATAATTTGAGCCCATTTGAATACTGCTACACACCCAGGCAGTTCACAGTTTCTTCAACATGGTGTTCCCGTTCCAGCTCCAGCCTTTAGAACCTTTTCATTATACCGGGTCATTTGTATTCTCTTTCTCATTCCCCCCAACCTGCTCATTTCCATAATGCCCGTCCCGTTTGAGCTTGTTCCGCACCAGCCGATACATATGCATGCTGTTAAAAAGTGACACGGATATTGACAAAAGAGGGTTAGGCAGCCATTAGAGGCTGGAGACGCTGCTCTTGTTGTTGCTCTGACCCCGGAGAGAACCAGCGCCTGCCACCGCCTCTTCATCTCTGCTGCTCCCTCAGGTCGCCGCAGTCTCTGGATGCAAGGCCCGCTCCTGACTCATCGCTCTTACATTGGCCTCGCAGACATACAAGCAGATAGCCATTTGTCTGCTTTTTTCTGTCCCTTTGACAGCGTGTCCGTGTGTGTGCGTGCATTGTGTTTCTGCTTTCAAAAAGACAGATAGAGATATATAGATAATCTGACAAGCAGAGAAAGAGAGGGGCGGGGGAGGACGGGGAGAAACGGAGGGAGAGCGGGGCGAATAATGTGTTTTGTGGGTTTATCTGATTTGTGTGTCTTTGTGCATTGCTGTTTTTGACTTGTTTTTCATATAGGCTCACTTTTTTTGTTTCTGTTGAGTCTCTATGGCTCTAATTCTCTCTCTACTCTGATCCCCAGACGAGGACCCTTTGCAGCCAGTGACCACAGATGAAACGGTTGCCGTAGGGGGCACGGTGACGCTGACCTGCCGGGTGGCCGAGAGTGACAACTCCTCGCTGCAGTGGTCCAACACGGCTCAGCAGACCCTGTACTTTGGAGAAAAGAGAGGTAAGAGGCAGGTGGACAAAGAGGGAAGCTGGGAACATGATGAACTATGAAAGAGCCTCTTGACCCTTTTCATGTTTCAGCGGAGTGATGTTGTTTGGTGGGTGGGGCTTAGCTGAAGGCAGACACATCAGCCAGTGGAAAGCAAGCTGTTTTTGGTGAGTGTGGAAGATCATATGTGTCTCTCTGGATATGAGAGGTCACGGAGACTCTGGGATCAAGAGTGTTATGTGAGAACTGAAAGGGAGCAGACTGGCTGAATATCAGCTCCAATGCATTGGAAGTGTTTAAACTGTTAACCATTCATTTTTGGCATTTGGATATTAACATCCTGAGCCCACTTGATCCTTTGCTAGCTCCCTGATTGGTCCTAACCTGACATACCAGATGGACAGTTCCATATTGAAAATATTTCACTAAAATGTTTTCAGGGGCAGAACCTTAAAAAACAACAGCAGCTTGTGATTGGACGATCATTTGGCTCATCACACTCATGACAGACCAGTCCATATCAAGCAACGGTGCTATGATTTAGCAAATGTAGCGGCTAAACGTAGCGGCTAATGTAGCCGTTAGCGGATAGCTTGAATACATTAAAACTATTGTTTCACATTAAATTATACCACATTATACCATATGTGACATGAACCTCTTCAAAGAAAATCCCTAGGATGTAAACTTATGAGGAGAGCATATTTCGCCAAGTATAACTGAGTAACCATGATGACCACAGGCTAACCGACATTAGCAGCCATTATTTGTACAACAATAATGGCAGTGAAGTAGCACTCCCGCTGCTCCTGCCTCTCTTCCCTGATTAGGCCATTAAGCATTTAGCTGAGAGAAACCATTGGACAACGGAGGCTGGCAAGACGGAGATGCATGATTTCAGAATCAGGCAGGTCCGTCTGCTCTGCAAGGCCAGATTGGTCCAGATTGGCCCCTTCTCCTTATAAAGCTGCTTTAGTTAGACAAACTGTAGCCTAAGACAAGCCGTTTCAGTATTTTGTAACCCCTCAACAATCAGAAAAAGTAGTAAGCACTAACAGGAGGGCTGCAGAAGGGGAAGTTAGTAATGCTGCGTTCACACCGCAAGCGACCCAGCTACCAAAATCGCGTCGCTCACTGACGTATCGTGGCACGTCCATACCTCATTTTGTCACTGCAATCATATCATATATCATATAATAGGATGTATTAGCGGACATTATTCCAGCTGTATCCCTTTCATTAACTTATCAACCACAAAACCCTGCAGCTGATGCCCTGCAGCAGCATTATCTGTGAGTTTACCGCGGTCCGTCTAGGCGGAACTAATGTCCTCACTGACTAATGTTTCCCACACAGACATGGATTGTTACTCAGTAGTCTGGTTGAATAACTGTCTGTCTAGGGTACCGTCACACATGCACACACCGGTGATTGGCTGTTGCCGCACAGCCATGCACGACATCGATCGACATCTCAACTTTTTTTTTACATTGACGTCGCGCGAGAGGCTATGTGGTAGTGTGAAAAGCAGCTGTCGCATCGCAGGAGGGTTAGCCCCGCCCCATCGCGGCTGTACATTGACTTTGCATGGAGAGTGATTGCCAAGGTAGTACAAGTAGCGTCCGGTGTGTAAGCACCTTAAGACTTTAACGTCTGACAGGGTCCCTTAGAGAAGGAGTGGGTTGCCCTCCACCTCACTCAATATTAAGAAAAATCAAGAACTGCTAAATATGATTCATCATGAGTTACCAGCACTACATATTACAGAAATTAGGAGAGGCGAGAACATGTTTTGTTTTTGAAGTCATTAAAGAACATACTTAGCTGTGATTGTGTCTCTAAATATCTTTGCCTGGCAACATTAACCCTACTTCATTCATAGGTGTTTGATGTGTGATGAAGTTTAAGGGTTCAAGATTGTAAACTCTAGGCCCAAGGCTCTGGAGGCAAGGAGCACCAACCTCTTTCAGCTGCGTGAGCAACTGCTGTCACCCAGTTTATCCAATTTTGAATTTGTATTCATTTATTAGATAGGGACGATGCAGTTTGACATCGTTGAACATGAATCTGATGTGCTGCAGAGAGTTTATAACAAATGCTAATTTCCAGCTTTTGTCCCGAGTTGGGCCTTTGAATAAACAAATCATAAAATGAACAATATTTAACAGCATTAAATAAACAAAAGATTACAGAATAACAATAAACCACAATGCCCAAGATCACTTAAAATGTCCCAGATCACTAAAAATAGCTGAAATTCACATGGGAACAGGCTCTTAGATCAGAAAAATAATCATGCTCTTTTCGCAAACCTATTTATCCAACCATGATTTCATCAACTGACAAGGCACTGATATATTGATCTGACATCATTATAACACTTTGTTTGTTTATCCCAGGTTTGCTTGAAAGGATTTGGTGTGAATTATTCCCATCAAGTCCAGATAAAAAAAAAAAAACAGAAACAAATATCTTGGAGAAACATGGATTAAAGAAAGTTATAATTTGCAGCTCTGCTGATTTGATTAACACCGGTTGCTGTGAGCTTTACCAAGTACATACAAGTCAACACAAGTTGTTTTCCTAAACTTTTGAGATATACACCAACATTTTCTTTTTGTTTTTGTTTCTTGTCTCACTCCCTAATTCATTACAAGCAGGTAGACTCCATTCTTACAACTGTGTGCGCAGAAACAAAGAAGAGACGATCATAGCTCACCAACAGCTAATTAGCTTAGCTCAAGCACTGGGAGGCAGTGGGTAGTATTAGCCTACCTCTGCCTACAGTCAACAGACAAACTCTTCTGCAACTGTAAAGAGAGTCTAGAGTGACTAAGATGAGCACAGCTACATATGAAACTAAACCCGAAGAAATCATTCTCTCTAACAAAATTGGCTACAATCCTAAGAATCAGTCTTCTTCTACTTGTAAACAGAGGATTTGTTTTGTTGATGTACTTACAAGCACTTCCGTGGTGGTCTGCACATGTACCCTGCAGTTTAAATTGGTATGAATTTCTTTCAAAATATACAGAAAGTGCTAATCTTAGTCAAAATATAGATAATGTAACACAACACTGTAAGAACTACCATTAAGAGTTACTGAAGAGTTTATGTGATGACTTTGGGCAAGGACAGGCTAATGCTACCCATTGGCTCCCAGTGTTTAAGCTAAGCTAATTAGCAGTGAGCTCTGCCCTTCTCTTCCTTGTTACTGCACGCACAGTCGAAAGATTGGTGTCTATCAGCTTGTCATGGACTCGGGAGTGAGGCAAGACATGAAAACAAAAAAAACTTTTAAGTTTGAGGTAAACCAATTGCATCACTTTGTCCCAACAGACTGGTTTCATTTGTTGCATTTATTGAGCATTTTTTACTCTGTGCAGTGCTACACAAACATGTTGTTTACTTTCTGGTTTTCCAGTGTCTTTGTTTGAGCTTTATTTCTCTTGAACAAAGCTCTTAACCCAGTGTGTACACAGTAATTATCAGAGCCTTGTTCAGCAAAGGCGCAGCCTCAAACATCTTCATAGACACCCGTCTGTCTCTTAATAATATTACTCTGTAACTAATATGCATTAGCTGATACGTTTTGTAGAAAATGTGACGCCTCTCTGATTTTCTTCACTCCATTTACATCTTGTTACTTCGCGTGTATCCGATATCTGATCTCAGAAGTGTAAAAGCATCCAAGAGGCTTTCAAGACAGGCTGAAAAGCCACTCGTTGAGATGCATTCTAACCAGATATTGAAAAGGTGTAAATGCATCCGTCTCCCTGAGCTGCATATATAATCTTTACTTCCACTGACTGTAACTACATCCTGTGGAAGTATCCGCATGCTCTACTGCCTGTGAGAGCTGCAAACAGTGACACTAAAATTACAGTGAACTAAAGCTGCGTATCTTAAGAAAGGCATCTCCATCTCCAGCATGCAGCGATACAGAAGAAGCTTTTGAAGCAGACGTTTGATTTTTGATTTGTTCAACCACTTAATGATGTGTGTGGGTGAGAGAGCATTGATCTGTGTGAATGGGGGATGAACGCCTGTGAAGAATATAAAAGTTATATCCCCTCTGCAGTCTGGAAGAATGCCATTTTTATCCCAGTCTGCACTGAACTGTCGCATACATATGTTTTTGCTGTCTGAAATATGCTCTAAATGAATCAATAAGGGGCAGAACTTGATCTTCAAACAGATCCAGTACTTGAGTTCTGACTAATATCAGAGGAGAGCTGAGCTAGTTTCAACATTAGCTTGTGGTTGCTTTCAGGTAAAAAGTTGCACTTAGCCTGGAGACTTAAACAGGAAATTTGAAACATCCTCAGTATAAGGGGCAGACGCAGAGGTGGCTGTAGGCCTGTCAGCACAAGTGTTTTGTCCACGTGGATAAAGTGTTTTGGGTGCCCGAAAATGCACTTTTTTTTGTTAGCAAAGTTTAAAGGATAAGTTTGGTTTCTGCAGCTTTCACATTGTTTATGGAATGAAGTAGAACAATATACTCACCCAGAAGGCTTTCCTGATCCAAACAGTGCTTCGGGAGATAATATAATGGTAGCACATAGGGCATACAACGCCGCTCCTAAAACTGCATTAATTGTCCAAAAACTCATTAGTTTCACCAATATTTCATCATAGTCCGCTCGGGCTACTCCTCCACGACAGTCTGTGTCACTCCAGACATGTTGTGTAACTGTACTGACCTCTGAACTGAAGAAGAAGAGCGCTTGCTCTGCACATGCGCAGTGCGGCTCATTGTTTCAGGGGAAGACCGCCGGCTACACAACAACTTTCTTCTTCCAGTTTTGTGCAAAATAGACGAATATCTATCGGATGAAGATCTTGTGGAGGAGAACTTTGAATATGATGGGTGTCCTTACAGTTTTGAGCCAGAGTTTACAGATGAGGAGCTCATCGAAAGGAGGACGTGGAGGCAGCGCTCCAGAGAGTACTGCGCAGGCGCGGAGGCAAACATTCTTCTTCTTCAGTTCAGAGGTCAGCACAGTTACAAAAGCATGTCTGGGGCGACACAGACTGTAATGGAGGAGTAGCAAGAGCGGACCATGATGAAATATTGGTGAAACTAATGAGTTTTGGGACGATTAATGCAGTTTTCGGGGCGGCACTATACATGCCCCGTGTGCTACCATTATACGAATGTCTGCTGCTCGATTTTGGATCTAAATATCTCCCGAAGCACTGTTTGGATCAGGAAAGCCTTCTGGGTGAGTATATTGTTCTACTTCATTCTATAAACAATGTGAAAGCTGTAGAAACTGAACTTTTTCTTTAAGACAAAATGTGCAGCTACACTCACAGCTATCACAGCTAGAATATGCCATGAGGAAAAATAATTAAAGATGAATCCTGCAGAGGAGTAAGCACTGCCCTGCTATAATGTCCATGTATTGCTCAGCTAAATATCCAAGTCTGGAGGACAGTGTTTACTTACCACTTAATCATCCATTTTGTTCAACTTCATGGTCTGACCAGCAGGAGAACCATGCTGCATTTATTAGACATCTCCATAAAGAAAGCCTCCCTAATGGTCCCACGTCAGAGCCGGCTTTTTAAACAGAGAAAAGGTGAGCGCAGCTGCTAGTTACGGGAGAAAGTTTGACACAGTAAATAAGGAGTGACATTATAAATATGGAGCTTTGTTTTTAATGATCACTTTTAACTGCGCTGGCTCAAACTCAGGGTTCAAAACACTGTCAGGAGAGAAAAAGGAGCACACTGAGCGGCTCAAGTAGAAAGACAAGGAAATCACAGGGACAGAAACGTTTTATTTTTCATTCAGAGTGATGAAACAACATGAAATAGCCCGAAATGAAAGTCAAAATTGATTACTGTATTTTTAAAGCAATAATTTCAAAGGCTGACTGTAGGGCTGCAACCAGGGTTCATACAGGTGCCCCAAATGTTGCATTTACAAGGTTTGAAAGTCTCTGAATCTCAGATGAAGTGTTTGAACGTACATGGTGTTCTTATGAGTCGCTGAGCTTTCATGAAAACAGCCAACAGACTTAAGGGCCTCATTTTTTAGTCCTTTTCAACAATGTACGTTCTGGTCTAGGATGTTCTTAGATCAGATTTTCAAAGTTTCTCATCTAAGGCCCCATTTACACGACAGCGTTGTCACCAGAGGTTTTTTCCATGGTGTTTTCAAAAGCACTCTGCGTTCACATGGAGATGATGTGAAGATGATGCATGTTCACACAGATCAGTGAGAATGACTGAAAATGCTGTAGCATGCATGCCAGGCAATTAGTTGGTGATGTAGGTTTGTGAAACAGCTGTGTCACAACATGTGTCTGTGCATGAGCACTTTTCCGGTGAAGACAAACTTTCTACAAACTGAGCACAGTACACAGCACACATGATACTCAGTAGACAGCTGATGTTATTGTTGTTGTAGTTGTTCTAAGGTGCGAGTGCTGCACATGAGCTGCACGTCATCGTTTTCCCTGTAAACACTGATTGTTGTTTCCACAGAGATGGATGCCAAAACGTAGTGTTGTGCTCAAGACTACTCTATCCGAGACCAAGACTTGCCCAAGACCAAAATGCACTGAGACCAAGACAAGACCAAGACTTTTGGGAGTCAAGACCGAGACCAAGATCATCAAAATCTATTTTGATGGAAAATCCCAAGTCCGGCAAGTCCGAGACCGAGACAAGACTGAGTAAAAAATGCTCTCGAGTCCAAGACAAGACCAAGACCTTCAAAATATGGTCTCAAGACCGGTCTTGAGTAACACAAATATTATTCAGTATGTTTCAAAAGTTTACTGATTCAGGCACTCGGGTCACTGTTCTGTTGTAAACTGAAATTTTGAAGTATCCAGGCCAGTCCAGCCCTGTTCGACCCGACCGAGAAGCTAAGGAATATCATTTATAGATAACCTATTTTGATGCTACAAAACTCATCTTAAAGTGTGTATTCCGATCAGGCATATATCTAAAAGTGAGACTTTTTTGCAATTACTTAGAAACTCCTCACAGTCCCCTTAATGAACAGTATATTTCTATAACATCTACAGTTACATTCTGTAAAAAGTCTATACAGTAAATCACTGTAAATGACAGATTGTGGGAAAATACACTGATTTCTGTAAAATTAACAGAATTTTACCTCCATATCTACAGCTGTCTAATGTAAAATGCCATAAAAGTAAATTACTGAAAAGGGCAATAGATCAAGAGAAAATTGAATGCACAAGCAGGCAAGATTTCACAAAACGCAGTAATTATTCTCGAATTAAAGTGTAGCAGTTAACACTAATAGCAAATACAACAATAATGCTATCAAGTAAAATAGAGTTATGCTAGTCTGAAGACGTGTACAGTGTGACATCTTTTACCAGCCAAGTTACTGTAACATTTACAACAACCTTTTTACAGTGTGGTTTTGGCATGCCTGTAAGCTCATCTGTTTGAACCCCGCTCAGGCTGTTTAAGTGAGTTAGACCTGATCGTTCCCCTCAAGCGAGCGGTAATGGTTGCAGAATCAGAAACAAGAGCAGCATCAGGGATAGAAAGACTCACTCCCGCACAAATACAACACTTAGCAGCAGAAGTGAAGAGCTGCAAAGATGAAGTCTGGAACAGCGATTGAAGAGATGGATGAAGCTGAGAAGTTTTCATTGCAGCGGGCCAAGATTTCTGCAACAGACAATTTGTAGAACAGAGCGGCGAGAGAGAACGAGGAGGGTGGGGGTACAAATGGAGAGATCAGCAAGTCTTTTCTCTTGACGGAGCTCCACCACACAAAAGTGAGGAGAGGAATAAAAAAAGCGAGGCTCTTCTGTGCAATGATCGAACTCTTAAAGGCTGACCTCGACTTTGGAGGGAATGGAGGAGAGTTCTGGAGGAGGAGGAGGAGGGAGTGAGCTGGTGCAGAAACTCCCGGCTGCAGCAGTCCAGATGCTGTAGTTTGGGAAGCAGAGAGTTGGGAGACAGAGACGGCAGAGGAGGATGATGGGAGCTCAGAATTCAACCCTTCATGTCTTCCCCATGAAGTGCAGCAGATGGAGGGAGGCGATGAGATGCCTTAGCCTGAGAAGAGGAGATGAGAAGAGGTGTGGAAAAAACTGATGACAAGGGCCGTAGAGAGGGAGAAGAGGAGAGGGAGCTGTAAACTGAAGATGGAAGAGAGAGTCAAAGAGAGAATAAAGGAGAGAGAGAAGAGTTTTTTTGTTAAGATGCTGTATAGTGAAGACTTGAGGAAGACAGTGGATGTATTTGGAAAGCTGGTTGAGGGAGTGGAGAAAACATGCAGGGCAAAAGCAGAGAGCTGAAGCAAGAACCTCCAAGCCTGGAGTGTGAGAAAACTCGAGCAGGAACGGGCAACTTTGGTGTCCAAGGGGGCCATACATGCGGTCTGAGGGTCACACTGTTACAAACTGTCAATATGATTACTTCGAAAATGGAAAATAAAGATTTAATCAGAATCAGCTTAATCAACATGCACAAATATATTTTTCTTTAAAGAGGCTATGAGGAGTTTCTAAGTAATTACAAAAAAGTCTCCCTTTTAGATATATGCCTGATCAAAATACACACTTTAAGATGAGTTTTATAGCATCAAAGTAGGTTATCTATAAATGCTATTCCTTAGCTAAGTGGTCGGGTTGGACAGCTGGCCACAAAACTACGATAATAAGTTCTAAAAGTTGCTTGTTGTCTCGCATCAAAATCTGCCACTACGTAGCTAGAAAGACATACATTACCTCGTCACTTTGTAAAGCAATGCAGAGTTCTGAGGAAGGTCCGAGCTGCATTTATTAGTATCACAACAAACACACGCTTTGGCTTGGGTCACGTCTTTTGGTGCGTTCCAGTTGTAGTCAGAAGTAGGAATTTCCGGGTTCCGAGTAGGAAACTGCAACTGGAACGCCCCCTGGAGTCGGAATTTCCTACTGGGAACTCTGTGAAACCTCGCCATCCCCAAGTTGACAATCGAAGATGGATCCCCCCAGTCTGAACAGTTATTTATCTTCTGTAATAATTTATTTGCACTTCTGACTGGGGTGTGTCGCTCTACATCAGCTGTATACATAGTATTGTTAGACTTATATTTACAAAAATGCTGCCATAGTGATAATCACATTCTTCATGTGATATTTGTGAACAACAATGCAGGGCGTGCTAACAACAGCTAACAATAGCCTGGTAGATCGGCATGTTTTTTTCAGACTTCAACTGGAACGCGGATAAGTAAGAGATGATGTCACTCCCAGTTCCGAGGTTACTGGAACGCAGCATTACGACAGTCGCCGCGCGTGCTCATGGGTAGCAGAGTCTTCATGTCTTCGGAAATAGATTCTCCTCATAGCACCTTTAAGTAGAAGGATAGAAAGAGAAACATAGATAAATAGATCAATAACAGTGCCAGCATAAATGTGTAAACCCCTTCAGATTTGTCAGAAAATCTTTACTTCCCTTTCCAAAGCAACATTTTCCATGACATACTATACCACAAAATAAATCAAAGCTACCCTTTTTTAACTTATGGTAGAAAAAAAACTGTTATTTTGAGCTCAACTTTGTTAAAACTTTGAAAATTGTTCTTTCATTTTTTGGATATTGATTAACATGTTAGTTTTAATAGGGACTGTACTTATTTATTATGGGCACTGTAAAATAGAAAGTTGTAAAGACAGATAGGTTAATAGTTATGTAGATGGATGGATGGATGAATAGATAGATAGATAGATAGATGGATAGATAGATAGATAGATAGATAGATAGATAGATAGATAGATAGATAGATAGATAGATAGATAGATAGATAGATAGATAGATAGATAGATAGATAGGTAGATAGGTAGATAGATAGGTAGATAGATAGGTAGATAGGTAGATAGGTGGATGGATGGATAGAAGGATAGATGGATAGATTATTGATCTGGAAGATAATTAGGATGGCTCCATGGAAATAATCAAACTGCCCTGGTTTTCTCGTCCTAGTTAAAGTAAACCTTTAGAGTATTTTTTTGGCCCAATCAAACAGAACCTCTCATTCAAATGTTGGTCTCCTCCTTGCTCCATTTTGGTCTTTATCAAATTCATCCATGAGAATCTTCAAGTCAAGTCTTCATTTGTTTGTGGTGAATTTGTCATTTGGCCACATTTCATTGGGCAGGTACCAAAGTGTTGTCTTCTTTTGAAACCAGTGGTTATTGAAAGTAAGAGTAAAAAGTTGTGTGTGCCAGGAAACTAAAACGACGTGCTGAATGAGCCTATAATGCTCAATAGAGCTAAGTGGAGTTGGCGTGTTCCTCTGCCAAGCTGGTTTTGTGTACTGTGCTTGTTTTTTAGTCGATCTTTAGGACTGGCAGGGTTTAGAAGAAACTTGGTGGGAGAGTGAAGCTTCAGCTGAGGAGAAACTCTTTTAATTCGGTGGTGGATCTGACTGACAAACAAGCAATTAAACTTCATCTGGCTCCAGAACAAGGGTGACTGTTGACCAAATTCTCATCCAGTTTTGAATCAAATCCAGACAAACACTGTGGATGTTTTAACAGAACTGCATATCACAATGGAATGCAAAATATAATCCTCGGTTTATACAATGTCACATTGAACATTACTGTTGTTGTTATAGCAGATTATTCTCCAAGTTTTATTCTCCTCTGTGTTGATAAGGGAACTGCAGTCTGTATTTTTCCTATAATCCAGCTTTGAGGGAGGCAGAAGAATGACCGACAGATAACAAATGGAATTTCAGATCTTAAAAAAGTCAGACATGAAGAAAAACTGCTTCAAATTCCTCAGTACTCCACTTTGTAAGTGATAGATGGTGATGGAGCTGCGAGTCATCCGTGCTGTTGGCCCGAACAGCCCAACTCAGACAGCGAGCTTCAGAGCTGAGACAGCAAGAGGTGGACGGATGAGAGCAGGGAGAAAATGAGGGATATACTGGAAGACGAATGGAAAGGGAAAGAAATAAGGGAGCTGATTGAAGTGAGTAGGTAGAGAGAGGAGAAAGAGGAGAAATATGGACTCCTCACCAACACGCTCCGACACTGCACAGCATGCGCCGGGCTTTGAAGGGCTCAGGCTTGACAAAAACGGATGGGTGGAGGAAGCGAAGGGGGATGGACGAGCAGCGTGATGAAAGATGGAAGTAGACGAAGAAAATGATGAGTGACAACTCCTGGCAGGAATGACCGAGATGCTACAGAGAAGAAACTGTGCTTAAGGCAACAGAAAATCAGAGCAGGGAAAGACGAGAGATGGAAGAACAACATCATCAGCATCAGTCGAAAGTAATAATATTACCACGGCAACAAGAGAATCCTCTCATTTATGACACAAACAAGCCTGAACACTCATTTTCAACATGTTGACGTCCGCCCGCTAGCAATCACTTTAAGCTACCAGTGTTAATTTTGTGGACTAATTATTTCATCATATTTTTTGCCAACAATCTTTTCTTCCCCTGACGAAAACTCGACTCTTAACTAAAACAACAAGTGTACATTGACGTAAAATAAAAGTACATAAACTGACTTTTTCACAGATAAACGCTTACCTAAAATAAATCAAATCAGACCTAATTTTGTAGAAGATAGGGACAAGTTAGAAATCACATCTACTTTGGTTGTGTGGAAAAGTTGGATGAGTTAAGAGGGACATCCAATCACAGCTGCCTTAGCTTCATGGTGGTGGGATCCAAGTGTAAGAAATGGCTTCAGAAATTCAAGGAAACAGAAAAAATGCCTTTACTTTACACTTCATATTTTAGTGGACTAAATTTACAGTGGATTTCTTCAACTAAACTTAAGATGACTAAATTATAACTGTAACAAAAGATATTTCAGGCTACAAACTTAAACTAATTTCTAAAGTGCTGTCAGCATTAACACTGGGAGACACACAGCCTGCATAGCTGACGTCGATATGGCGAAGGTCTGTGGAGAAGTTGTTTGTTGGCTTGTGAAAGTACAGTGTGAAACCAAAGCTATCATAGTGGCTAAACTGCAAACCATAACATCCGCTCCCCAAAGGCCCCTCTTCTTCTAACACTGAGTTGTTTACCTTCATATCCTCAGGCAAACAATCATAAATAAATCAGTAAATCAGTAATTTCTCCCTTACAGGCTCTAAACCCAAGCCTGATTACCTTCTTCTGATAACATGTTTCTCACTGTTATGCATTGTTGTTTTGTTTCTGTCAGTCTTTCTGGCTTGAGAAACCTTCCACCCTACTGTAAATGTAAACAAAGCCAGACATAAACTGTAACAGCACCAACAAGAAATACCTTTTTTTGTTGTTAGCTTAGCTTGCTAACATTCTTCCCACAATGGAGTGTGTGGCTAGTCGTATTGATGCTTGCTATGACACTGCTTTTTGTGTGCTGTGGTCTGCCGCAGAGCACTGTCCTGTGAACATTTAGTTTGACACTCCTTATATAGGACTGCATAAATATTTTGTTTTACCCCGTTTGGGAACCTTGGGTATCCAGTACCTCACAACGTCACGCAGTGTCATATGTACATCGCTTCATAAATTGATTAGACCACCACTTAATGTAAGGTTTATGCCACTGCTGCCTAAATTAACAGCATTAGTAATAAGCAAAATCATTTTATGTTTCTGTAATGGTTAATACACCAGTATGCAGAAGCTCAAACTGAGTTATATTTTTAATGTTGAAGTGTGATTAATTTTGTACCCATGGGTTTTCAAATCTGCTGTTTTTCACAAAAACCGAAACACATTTTTTTTATGTCAAAACATAGTTATTTACTTGCATTCCTGAGCAGATAAATCAGTTTAGTGGTGGAAATCTTCTGCTTGATTCATTTCTGACTTCTCAGAGAAATCCAGTGAGCAGCTCGAAATTGAGTTTAAAATGTTAATTCAATTTGGAAACCCTCATTCCTGTTTTATATAGGTTGGAAAATACAACATGATCCGATTTTGAAAGATTTCTTAAATAACTAGAAAAGCACTCGGAGAGCGCAGACCTCCGCCAGCGCCACAGTCCTCACCCATATTGTGATTTTCACCATAAATATTAGTCCTACCTTTTTTTCATTGAAATATTTTGATTCCTTGACCATGAAAACAAACCATTAGCAATTGGATTCATTATGATATCTATTTTAGTCCAGTAGTTATTCACAAAAATCACATTTTTTCGTCATGGCGGCCAGACGCTGATCTGGATCAACACTAAAATTGAATCAGTTCTTCCTTTTCCCATGCTGAACATTTCCTGAAAATTTCATTAAAATCCATCCATACCTTTTTGAGTTATTTTGTTCACAGACAGATAGACAAACAAACTCTCCCGAAACCATAACCTCCTTGGCAGAGGTAATTCGTTTTTCCTGTTTTTATGGTGGGTGGTTTCATACATCTGTTTACTAATGCATCTATGAGGCTCTAATGAAAGAGGCTAAGTACCAAATTTCAAAGGTATCTGACCAAAAGGGATACATGGAAATGTTTTATACTTTTAAAGGTTACATTCCACAAAGACTTTTTTACATAAAAAACTTGCAATGATAAAACTTTTTATTCAGGTCATTATTTCTTTCTTGTACCGTCATCACATTTTCCAGAAAACGTCATACAAATTCATCGACACTGTAAGTTATTGAGTTGTTAGCAAAAATGTAGAAACTTAATCTTGCAGTGTAGCTGGATCAGTCTGATTCAATGTCTGTAATCAGCTTGAGCCATCATGCCAAGCTCCAATCTACAACAATTGTGAGCAGCCCAAAGCAGGACGGCCCAATCAACTCTTCTTGTTGTTAGCTTAGCTTGCTAGCTACCTTCCCATAATGGAGAACACTGTCAGTTGTCTTATTGATTTTTTTCATGACATAAAAATACCAGAGCTGCTATTTTTGTGTGATTTGGTCTGCTTCAGTGTACTGCTGTGTGATCATGAAACGATCCAAAGGAAATATGCAAATGTATAGCCCTTTGTCGTCAAAGAAACTGAGCTGTATGTTGGAAAACCACCTCGATGTCTGTGCCAGGCACAATGCCATGTGCTATCTGGCACTTGCATGTTGCAATATAACTTTAAGAAAGAAGGTTTATCATCAAACTTAACTGATTGAGAATGATGGAGGTTTGAAGGCAGAGCTGTATTAGAGAGAGAAGGGAGATCATGTTCAAGAGATTTATGGTAGAAACTGGGCAAAAGACCTTGTATTTTAAATGATAAAAAAGGCTTTAGTCACAAAATCATGCAGAGAAGTGATGAAATTCAGAGCCAGAGCTTTGTGATGTATGAAATGTTGATGTTGGTGTTGCACAACCACAGGGTCAGATCCATTTGATCCAATCCTCTGTGGTAGATGTGAAGCTTCAGCTGACTTTTATCATTCTTTTAGTCCAAGGAGAGCTATAGATATCACTTTAATTTGACCCTGTGGTACACGGAGAAAGAGGTGCACTGGAGGAAAACAATGTGTGGGTGCTTCTGAGGCTAGCGGAGGTGAAGAGAAAGAGCAAACATATTTAAAAAAAAGTAAAATAAAGAAACAAAAGTGCAGGAAACAAGCCTGCTTCCAGTGGAGCAGAGCTAATGAGAATTCTGCGACTATAACTGTCGAGATAAAGATAAGGCAAAACAGGAAATTAATTGTTAAGGGACATAAAGCCCAGTTGTGTTTATTAAAGCAGATCCAATGACTTTTCCTTTTTTTAATGCAGCTAATCCTGTCCTGTATTAATCTGAGCCTGAACATTCAGAGCAAAGGGAACCTGTCATTCCACCATGGAAACAAATGATCTGATAGCCGGAGCCAATACGGGATATTTTAACACATTTTAGAACCTTAATTCCAGATAATGTATTTTAAGACCCTTTTAAGGATCCCGGGATGCCCTAGAGGGAGCGTGTGGGAGTGGACGGGTGGATGGATCAGGGAGGGAAAGAAAAGACCCAGTGCTGCTAATAGAAGAGATTAGACAGCGAGGGAAGCATGAACCCAGATGGGTCCCTACATTAGTGCTAGACTGGAGGACAGGAGTGAGGGAGGGAGGATTTAAAGCAGAGGGATGGACGTGTGGGACAGAAACAAGCAGGGAAATACAAATATTTAATTCAAGACAAGGAAAAGGACTTAACGAGAACATTTTATCAACATTATGTATGTTGCTGTTGCTCTTTTTCAAAAAAGAGAACTCTGCAGCGTAAAGCTCAATTCATGTCTCAGGAAACCAAAATCTGCAACAGGCTGCTTATTAGGCTTATAAAGCCAGTTTATGTAATACGTAAACTCAGATTTACATATGTTTGGCTCACATAGACACTGATATTCCTCCAGTGCTGACCTTCAGTCAGACTTTATGAAAAAGTGGAAGTGCTCTGAGACTGAAAAGCCCTCGCCGAAGCCTTTATGACACTGTGAGCTGAGAAATGAGAGGAAATATGAAACTGCCCTTTCTCTCAGTATGAGCAAATCTTTAAAATAAATCCACGATCACCACCAAAATCTAATCTTTATCTAGTCTTTGAGTTATCTTGCTCTCAGAGGGACTGATGTTCAGACAGACAGACAGACAAATAAACAACAGACTGTTGGAGAAAAACTGCTCGGAGAATTCAAACCTAACATGTTTAGGGCGTGAAGATACAAAACTAACTGATGCTACAAAAGGTCTGACAAAGTGTTTCCATTGATGGAAGGTACTGTATTTCTGACATCATTATCGGAGACATAAGTATATTAAATTTAGACAGACAGACACACACACACGCAGACAGATAGATGGATAGATACTTTATTAATCCTCTTAAGGTGCATTCACACCGCAAGCGACTCAGCTACCACAATCGCGTCGCCCACTGACATTACGTCGCGTGTCCATAAATACCTCATTTTGGTCGTCGGCCGTCGCTCAGTGACGTCACGTCTGTTCGAGTTTCACCGCCATCATATCATATATCATATAATAGGATGTATAAGCGGACATTATTCCAGCTGTATCCTTTTCATTCACTTATCAAACACAAAACACTGCAGCTCTTGCCCTGCAGCATCATTATCTGTGAGTTTACCGCGGTCCGTCTAGGCGGAACCAATGTCCTCACTGACATTAGTTCCGCCTAGACGGAACTCATCCGCCCTGTAGTCCGGATGAATAACTGTCTGTCTAGGGTACTGTCACACGTACACACACCGCTGATTGGCTGTTGCTGCACAGTCACACACGACATCGCCTGAATAGATCAACTTTTTTTTAAACTTTGACATCGCGCGACAAGTGAAGTGATCGTCTTGTACGCGGCCGTCGCATCGCGGATGGGTTAGCCCCGCCCCATCGCGGCTGTACATTGACTTTGAATGGTGATCGCCGAGGTAGTACAAGTAGTGTCCGGTGTGAACGCACCTTTAGGGAAACTTTGGCATCCTATATCTCACAACGTGACACTGTATGATACATACAATGCTTCAAAAATGAATTAGGCCACCACTTAATGTAAGATTTATGCCACTGCTTCCCTAAATTAACAGCATTAGTAAATATTAACATTATTTTCATTTCCCTGTAATGGTTAAAATACCAGTATGTAGAAGCTCTTTTACAAAAATGATATTTTTAATGTTGAAACTGAATTGTTCTTATCCATGAATTTCCAAATTGTACTGTTCTAAACAAAAAAAAAAAACAGAAAGCATAGCAAAGCACAGTATTATTTCTAATTTAAAGTGTCAAATTATAGTTACTTACTTGCAAACCTGAACATAAAAATTAGTTTGAGTGGTTGAAATCTTCTGCTTGATTAAGTTCGGACTTATCAGTAAAGTCCAGTGAGCAGCTTAAAATTGGGTATAAATTGTGAATTCAGTTTTGAAATCCTCATTCCCATTCGTTGTGCTCAAGGCAAAAACATGTTAAAAAAAACTTTTAAACAAGGTTTCAAAAGATTCCAAATATTTATGTTTACTTGTTTTAATGACAGGTGGTCCAGTATATTTGTTGAGAACTGCATATATGTGGGGTGCTGGTTTGGCGGAGTGGTTAGCACCCCACGTACTTGCTTCTGCCGGTCCAGGTTCGAATCCCGCCTTTCACAAGCCTATCCACTGTCTCTCTCCTATCAATAAAGGCACAAAATGCCCAAAAAAATACATTTAAAAAAAAAGAACTGCATATATGTGGCTGCAAAGAGCTCTGGCCATAGTGATGGTTAGAAATGAGCAGACTTTATTCCTAAAAGTTTATTTTTGAATAAATCTGGATTTTGATCTTGTTGACATCAAAACTGTAGCTTTATGTAGACCTATATGGGCTACATCTGCAACAATTTTATCAGAGTATTGCTGACATTATTGTCTTCTTGAAGATTTTGAAAATATGCCCCGTCCCAAAGATAAAGAATTGAGATTTAAATGGCTACCAAAATTGAATAGCTTCTTCTGTGTAGTAAGTTTTTTAGTCATTAGCAAATGTGTGGGAAACTTTACCTTTGCCAAGCTCCAACCTATAACAGCTGCGTGTGGCCAAAAGTGGGACGGCCCAATCAGCATCCTTCGGAGCAGGAAGAGGTGGAAAGAGTGAGACGACAGCAGGAAATGACTGCTCGTACAGAGATTAGCATAGATGCTAATAGCTTTATTACCAGTTTAGTTCAGTCTTTTCTTTATTAAATGAAAAACAAATACAAACAGTTCAAACTTGTCTATAGTAAGGATATTTTTGCTCCATTTCTGACATGTTTGATGAGAGTTTGCCTTATGAAGTGGCTCAAGTTCTGGCCTTTACACTGCAGCATTATAATGAATGTGATTGACGGCTTGATGGTCCAATCACCTAGATATGCTCTAAAAGGGTTCTGCCCAATTATAAGCACTTTCTGTTGGCTCTTCTCAAATGTACTCATGAGATATACTGAACAATTTAGGAAAACTGCCTTTTACTTTAGAAAAATCGACGATCGTCATTCATATTTGTATTACCAAAATGTTCTCACTTCCCTCAAAACCTGTGAACATTTTGAGGAGTTTTGCTCAAAGACAAACAGACAGATGGAAAGACAGACAAACACATTTACAAATGTTAACAAAAACTAACTCTGTTTAGAGCAGGCAGTAGTAGAAGATGCATCTTTCAGGTGGAAAGATGCATCTTTAATTATTTTGTTCCCCCTCCACAGTGGTGCCCACATTTTTTTGCACCACAGCCCACGTTTATGCAAATATAGTTGCAGACTTAAATGAATCTAAATAAAAGCTACACTAAATGATCTGTTAATGAGTGAATGACTGATGCATCATTGTTTAAGATGAAAATGCCAAACACATCTGTGCTGTTCAGTGTTCCTCCACCTGATCTCACAGTCAGACTTAGCATCTGCACGTTGGCCCCTGCCGTCTCATAAACTAAGCAAAAAATAACTCGGGAGTGCTCTAAGAAAGCAGTGATGGATATTTTTCACCACTCCCTGACAGCTCAAAGACACAATGACAAATGGAGAAAATAAACTGGGCTACCAAAGGCCCCCCGGAGCGTCCCCTAGAGGTCAGAGTCTCATCATGAAGGATAAAGCACAAGAAGCGTCGTCACCATGCTCACGGCTTTATCTCTCCTCCTGACACTATACACAAGTCACCCAGCTTCGTCCTCCGTCCCCCAATTATTTCACTGCTGCAGCTCGCCCCAGAGCCTCAGTTCAGGTGGCCGGACCCTGATGTCAAGTGGAGTGTTAGCACGCTGGAGTGGAAGCTATTTTTAAGACTCATGGTGACTCACTCTGGAGCTGCTGAGTCCCTGAGGAGGAAACCCAGACAAACTTAAAAACCTACTCAAGTATGGCTGGAAGTATTAAAGATGCATGCATGAAATTTAAAGCTGGAGCTCTCCCTCAGCATCCACAAAAATCAGAGTGAAAAACTATTCGCTCCTGCTGGTTAACCATCGTCATGACAACTGATTTAAATATTAAAACCATCTCTAATGACCCCGCTGGAACGGCAGCCGATACTGTGACTGACATCTGCTCAGCTCAACACACAACAATGGCTCAAACCAACATGTGACTCATCTCAGTTTGGCTTCAGAGAGGAAGGAGAAAATCAAACAACAGATTAATCCATCGAATTAGCTACTAGATGGCAGAGAACTGATACACTGACTCCTTTAATCTTGTTAGGATTTAGTAAACACATTCAACACTGACAGAGCTTACATTAGGTATATTAACATGGACAGTGCAACAGCTGTCTGGAACTGAAGCCCAGACAGCAAGTGCTTGTTTTTCAATGCTGCGTGTGCACTTAAAACAGGTTAAAGCAGAAACCTTAAAGGATAAGTTCGGTTTCTACAGCTTTCACATTGTTTATAGAATGAAGTAGAACAATATACTCACCCAGAAGGCTTTCCTGATCCAAACAGTGCTTCAGGAGATATTTAGATCCAAAATCGAGCGGCGGGCATCCGTGTAATGGTAGCACATAGGGCATGTATAGCACCGCTCCCAAAACTGCATTAATCATCCAAAAACTCATTAGTTTCACCAATATTTCATCATGGTCCGCTCACGCTACTCCTCCATTACAGTCTGTGTCGCTCCAGACATGTTTTTGTGACTGTGCTGACCTCTGAACTGAAGAAGAAGAACGTTTGCCTCCGCACATGCACAGTACGGCTCATTGTTTCAGGGGAAGACAGCCGGCTACACAACGACTTTCTTCTTCAGTTTTGTGCAAAATGGACGAATATCTATCGGATGAAGATGTTGTGGAGGAGAACTTTGAATATGATGGGTGTCCTTAAAGGAATACTACACCCAAACAATGATTTGGCCTCATTTTCTACTCACCCTCATGCTGAACAACACTGTGGAGTAGTTTTGGAACATCTAGGATGCAGCCGGAGATCTGGGGGGATCCTCGCTGTCCACTGACATTGATATCATGACTTAGATAGGAGCCCGAACGAACAGTGTCCTTAAAAGTCCACAAAAAGTCGGCAATATTCCTCCATACTGCTCGTGCGCTGTAATCCAAGTGTCCTGAGCGGGTAACGTCCACCATTTACTCGAAACGACATCATTTAGCACATGTTTATAGCCTAAACAGTACCACTTCACATTTCTATGATACACTTGCGGGTGCCTACGGGAGCCGCGGCTGACCAAACAAACGAATGCGCACTCTGCAATAACTAGGAGCGTAGAACAAGAAACAACACAAGAAATCCCACATTCTGCTGACCCCTCTTGTGTCAGTCCACGGCTCCGTCGCTCACAGCAGAATGTTTGATTTCTTGTTCTACGCTCCTAGTTATTGCAGAGCCAAATGCACATTGTTTGGGTGTAGTGTTCCTTTAAGGTTTCGAGCCAGAGTTTACGGATGAGAAGCTCATCGAAAGGAGGACGCGGAGGCAAAGAGAAGAACAGCTCTCCAGCTCCACTTTGAAAATAAGTCAAACAGTAGTTCATCGATTGTCATGACATTTTCAAGGATAATTAACAATTGTGCAAGAAAGAAGTGATTACATTTAGGGTGTTGACCAGAATCTGGATGCAGATCCAGGATTTTGTTCAAGGATTTGTTCGCAAAGCGTGATACAGCAGTGTTCTGCGTTTTTGCTCACAGCCCAGTAAAGACTCAACTGACTTTCTTTTCACAGTATGTTGGACATGGCAAAGGAGAGATCAAACTTTGGTTGTGATGTGGATTGAAGAGGTTTTCATGTATATCTTAACAGTTAGATAACGGGCAGTTCTCCACATTTTTGACAACAACTCGCCCGACAGTGTTGGAAAGAAAGGCCTTGGTGGAGGTCTGTAGCACTTCTTGTCACACATTTGCTAGTTAACTCTCAGCCTGACGGAAAAGGTCAAATGAAGTATTTGAATAAATGTGCAGAATGATTTCTTTTTCTGACAAATTGGAGCAGTTTCCCTATAACTCAGGCATTAAACAAGCTTGTCAAATGTGTAAAGAAAATGTGTCTGCCCACCTTAACAGCTCCATTATTTACACCCTTCCAGTTCAATTCAAGACTGCATCATGTCTCCAGCTGTGTCCCGATCATATAAGACCCTTTTTTCTCCTCCTATATGTATGTGGGCTGTTGTATGCACTTCAAGCTGTTTCCATCCATAAAATTTCATGAGAGCAGCAGGCAGACGTGGCTCACACTCTGAAATGTGACTTATTTTACAGTGTGCTGACAATAAATATAGACGAGCAGAAAATACTCACAATTTGAGGTTTGCAAACCCATGTCCTCACCAGGAAAAAAAAGAGTATATTTGCTTTCAGTCTGGCTATTATTTTATTTATTTGTCATCTGTGGTTTCCTTCCTTTCCATAAAAGCATATCAGCCGACATCAGACAGCCGATCTGCCTGGTTTTAACAAGGTAATGGCTCTCTGGTGATTTACAAAGCACACTGGACGGGGGAGCTCGAGCCTTATGAGAGGAGATATTGAGTAGGCGGACTTTGAGTGTGGAGAATATGACTGTTACTTGTAAATGATTTCATTTAAAATCGCACTGAGGATGGCGTTAAGGAGGCTTAAGTAAAACGAGGACAAAAAGAGAAAAAAAAGAGGGTTTGATTCGCTCTCAGAGGACGAGACAAACTGACAACGACTGCTCAAAACACTCACTGAGACGATGCTCCAGATGCACGCCGTGAATTGTTTTTTGACATTTTTCTGAAAAACTATTGATCCACGTCCCATCAGTCAAAGTTTTCTCAGTGTCTAGGAAGGCTCTCTTGAGGATGTATTAACAACAGCCATCACAGGGCTGAACGGCTGAAGGAGACACTTCTGAAATCGAGCCCTCAGAAGGAACCTTTTATTTTCTGTTTGTATCGTTTGAACCCTTCGTATCTTCATGTGTCCTTAAAATAATCGTTTGCAATCAGAGACAAGGGCAGAGAGGAAGAAGTGACAGGAATAAAATGAAAAGATGCTTTATTTTTCAAGTAAACGATATGAATATGTAAAATAAAATGCCTGAAAGTCATCCTTTATCCTTTGGTCATAGAAAGAAAAACACTGAAACTGTTGCATTTACCTACTGGTCCTTTAATTAGGTACGCCTTACTAGCACGAGGGATGTAACGGTATGAAAATTTCATATCACGGTTATCATTATGATCACGGTATTGCTCAAAATGTTCAAAAAGTACTTTAACATTCTTGAAATCATTTAACCCCTTAAATATTATAATTTTAACAGTTCTTTTGTCTTTTTTGTCAATAACTGTGTCAGGAAATGTCCTATAAGTCAATCTGTTTAAATTTTTGTCATTAGGATTAAAAGAAAACAATTCTGGCAAGTATTTGTCATTATTTTGTTGTAAATGCTTAAACTGTGTGTAATAACAAGAATAGAAAAAACAGATTTGTACTTTAAACACATTTTAGTTTGCCTGTAGCATTAGTGTCCATGTAACAGCTCATTATATTAGACCATGTCCAGTCCCTGTAGCAATTAGCCCACTTCATGACTCTTCTCTGGTCTTCCCTTTCCATGGCAGAGCTCCTCGACATCTCCTTCTTTAATATTTTCAAATTACTATTGACTAAATCCATAAAACACTAACTATGACAGAAAAGACAAGCTATTTTGACAAAATACAGCGAAACACTGCGAATAAACGGCGAAAGAACAGTAAGAACACACCCCAGATTGATACTAATGCTGTCATTTACAACCTTTATACATCATTTACACCGAAAATCTGGTATGGCTCAGGTATGGCTCACTGAATCCTCTCTCTCTCTCTCTGCTTGTTTACTCGAGGAGTTACAGCAGTATTAATAATGCAGCGTCGTGTTTTAGACAGGGTGACTGTTGTCAACAGTCTCCCCTCGACATCCTTGTAAACTCCAAACTTCGAACAGACTTTAGACTTCAGCCGTTTCGAGTGGCAAAACCTGAAAGTGTCTGAGTGAGGCTCCAGCTGCTGAGGCCAAACATTGCAAGCTGCACATGCGCTCCACTGCTTGCGAGAGACGACTTCATCGAGAGACAGGCACTCATAGTTCCAGCTTTTCCAGTCAAAGAGCAGCATCATCGTGAGTTGTTGACACAGTGTGGTGTTCAAACATGGTTTAACGGTAATTTTAATAGGACACGGTAATTATTACCATTTTACTGGTAACCGTTACATCCCTAGCTAGCACCAACACATTTTTGCCTTTAGAGGATCCAGCAAAGGGCTGGATTTATCAGGGATTTTAGTTCATGCCGATAAGAGATCGCCAAGCTGTTGCTGCAGATTCATCCACGGTGCTAATTTCCTGTTCCTCTACATCTTTAACCCTCTGAATCCCAAGCCATTTCTGAGCATTTTCTGCTTCTGTCATATTTTTGCTCACTGTGGTCTCATTTTTCTCTGTGAAGTGAAGTCCAGCACCTCTATGGATTCAGGACAACCATGGCTTTAAGCTGATATAACTCAATTATGTCTTTATGCAGTGTAACAAAATTTAAAGGCTGTAAATCATCAGAAAAAAGAGAAACGAAAATTTAATTCTTCTGATTTTCTGATTTTAAAAAATTCTAAAAATAGGGTGGGAGTATATACAACACACTTTCAGGTACCCTCAAGCATAAGGAACACAGGAAAAAAGTGGTGTGGTTCTACCTTTACAGAAACTACACATTCTGGGACCTTATAAGTTGATTGGAATTTTAGGCCGTTTTTGCTTCTGTCACATTTTTACTCACTGTGGACTCATTTTTCACTGCAATATCAAGTTCTACACCTCTATGTGCTCAGGAGAACTAGGGGCTGAGGACAGATATAGTTCAACAATGTATCATAGCAATATAACATAACCAGAATGCAAGAAACTATTCAATAAAGAAAAACGGACAGTGAAATTTTCTGAATATTTATTTTCAGAACAATGAAAACTGTGAATAACTATGTACAAGGCGACAGGACTCCCCTGAAACTGTTTTGGGGCGTCCTGCTGCCCTGAAACAGTCTCTGGAGACACAGAGCCGACGTATGGAGCATGCTGATTGGTGATGAACAGACAGAGGCTGAAATGACACCAGGCAAATGGAAGGCAATATTCAAATAATTCTTTAGAAGTAAATACAGGACGTATATCGATCATTCATGGCTTGTTGAAAGCTGTAAGATGTGTAAAATTATTTGTTTTTTACAGAATAGAGCTAGAGCAAACGGTTTATTTTCTGCAGATTTTTTAAATGGACGTGTGAATAAATGCGATGTTGACGGCAGTCGCGAAAAATCATCGGTCTTTTCCGCCATTGTTCGGAATGTTGCCGACGTCATGTGTGATACATTCAGGTACCCTCAAAAACTTGAGAATCTGACGAAAACGCCGCTTTTTACAGCTTTTTAATAGGACAAACGGTTTGTAAATGCCAGTCGTTTTAAAATAAGTGCGTTTTTGAACACACCGGCGGGTTTGGGATCCAGAGGGTTAAGATGCTCCGCTGCACTGAGATCTGGTGTCTGTGGAGGGCACTGGAGAGCAGTGCAAGGGACTTGGTTAAGATGATTTAAGCTTTGTGAGCTGCTGGACGTAGGCTGTAGAAGATTGGTACAAGGCAGGTGCTTAAAGGTGTAGTGCGTAGATGTTGGCAGCAGTTCACCGAGCAGAAATGGTTAACATAGGATATAATGTTTCTGTTTGTTTGTAAAGTTGTTGAGATAGGTGTACAGTCATCCCATGAAACTTTAATTTTGTTTCTTTATTAAGTTAGAAAAATCTTTTTACATTATGTACAAAGGGTCTCTCTGTGGAGGCTGACATAATGATCGGCCATGTTGTCTTCAGGAGGGTTTTGGGGACAAAAAGAGTGGAACGCAATTTTTAAATACAAGTCTGGCTGCCAGTCCTGAAATCTACCTGGATGGCATGTGGCATCATAACTGACCTATGATCTATACAATAGTTACAAATATGAAAGAAAAAAACTTCACTTGGTAACTGTTGTAAATGATGCCCTGTTCACAACCCTGTTTAAATGGAAGCGAAGAAGAACCAGAATCCAAATTAAAATGGATTATCAGAAATGCATTTTCATTTTCAGAATAAAGCTGTTTTTTTTTTTACTCATAAATAAGATAAATAATACATTTTCCAAACTGAATTTTCATTTTCTTGTTTAAGACTGCTCATTCTGTGACTTAATTAAAATGAAAAAGAAAAAGATATTTAAGATTTAATTTTCAAATGATGCCCCAGCAAATAGTTACCAAAATTCAATCTGAATTGTCAAATTTGAAAATTAAAAAGCATTAGCAGTAATGCTTTTTCACTTCAAGGATTTGGCTACAATTTTTGACTCCTAACTAAATAAACACTAAATCATCCAAACTGCTTTTTCATTTTCTTCTTTAGGCTGCACATTTTATGACACAACTAAAAAGAAAACAAAGAGGACATTGCTTTTTCGCTTTCATGCCTGCTCTGCAAAAAGTGGTCCATAATTAAATCTGAATTGGCAATTCAAAGTGTCACAGGAGAGTGACGTCAGCAGCTGCTCTCGCTCTTCAGCACTGCTGTGTATGTTAGGGGAGAGGACAGAGCAGAGTGTGAAGGTTGTGTTTGTATCGGACTGTGGTAATGTTTTTAGAAACAGAGGATATCACCACCATGTCCACATCTGTGCAGAAGCTGATGAAGACGGCTGCAGCTGCCCACGAACAGCAACAAAATCGGCCACAAACAGCAGGTTCAACTTACGTCTGTCTCCCACCACGATAGAAAGATATTCACCCTAAACAGTCGGGCATCACAGTCTTCATGACAGTGATCAAAAACAGGGGTCGGGTTTGTAACTATGGCGTTTCATTGATGAGTTATTGCCTTGGAAAATCTGAATCTGTGAATATCTTTCTAACGTGGTCAGGACAAGAATTGTATTGTAAGGTTGCTTGAAATACCGAGCCCTCAGGAGTACACTGTGGTCAAAGGGAAGGATGTGGTCAGATGGGGTTTATTCAATGCTCAGTTGGTACTGAGGAGCCCAAAGTGTGCACAGAAAGTCTGCCTTTCAGCATCACACCAGCAGCAGCCTGAACCGTTGATATGAGGCAGGATGGATCCATGACTTCAGCAGAATGTAGATTCATTAGACCCTCTGTTGTAGTCCATTAGCATCTGTATTCAACAGAAATACAGCTTTGGTTGTAGCATTTGAGTTGCCTTTTCACCATCTTAAACCACCTGGCCATTCTCCCCCGCCCCCCCTGATCTTTTGCATCTGAAACTGCAACCCTCTGGATATTTTCACTTCCTCAGTCCATTATCTGTAAATAGTAGAATCAGCACTTCCTGAATATCAAAGCAGCCTTTTTGGGCTCAACAAACATGCCACATTCAAAGAAGAGGAAGAAGATACTTTCTCAATCCTCTGTTGCTGAGACATACTACATACACACACACACACACGCTGAAATGCACATGCACAAACAGGTCCTGTGATCATGCACTAATGGAGAGATATCAGAGTGATGGCTTGCTGCTTTAAGGTTAAGCACCTTGCTTAAGGGCACTTTGGCAGTGCCCAGGGAGTTTGCCAGCACCTCTGTAGCAGCCAAAACAACTTCCAAACATGGCTCGGTCTGGACTTCCACCTCCAGTTCCCTACCCAAGTCGCTTTGGACTGAGCTATTATCACCCCACATTGATTAAATCACTTTTCTTTTCCATTCCTAACTCATCTCTGCAGGTCCACTAGACCAGTGGTCCTTATTTCCATCTGATAAATCCCATAAAATCCCTTTTAAGATGTTGGTGTTAAACTAATTTCATCAGATATTTTAATACAAACAGCATGAAAACGAAATATTCATGTTTTGATCACTTAGTCTGTAGGTAATAAAGACACCTCTCTCTCTCTCTCTCTCTCTCTCAAACATTATTTAATGCTTGTAGAGGCAAAATCAACTAAAATTCTTTATTATTGGAAAACAAGGGTGGCTTTTTTTTAGTAATAATCTCTTTACACCCACCGAAACAGTAGGGGACTTTTGTATTAACAATCCTATGCAGTAAATTTAAACAATGCAAAGAGGAGTGACAGTTCTTATTAAATACAATTGATTGCGCATGTGAAACATGTAGTTAAAGAAAAAAGTAATTTTACCCTCTGTGGTTAAAGAGACTGGGAGGAGTTTCTAAGTAATTACAAAAAAGTCTCACTTTTAGATATATGCCTGATCGAAATACACACTTTAAGATGAGTTTTATAGCATCAAAATAGGTTATCTATAAATGCTATTCCTTAGCCTACCGGTTGGGTCGGACAGGGCTGGACTGGCCTGGATACTCAACTTCGGGAACAAGACAATTAAAACTAGAGCAAATTTATATTATTCGGACATGTCTTAGAGCACCAGCGATACATAGCTGGCTACAAAACTATGATACTAAGTTTTCCAAAAATTGCTTGTTGTCACACATCAAAAACTACCGCTACGGAACTAGAAAGAGATACATTACCTCGTCACTTTGCGTCCTGTAAGTTGTTGAAAAAAGAAGTTGTAAAGCAATGCAGAGTTCTGAGGAAGGTCCGAGCTGCATGCTTTATTAGCATCACAACAAACATGCTTTGGCTTGTGTCTTTCGGTGCGTTCCAGTTGTAGTCAGAAGTAGGAATTTCCAAGTTCCGCGTAGGAAACTGCAACTGAAACGTCCCCCGAAGTCAGAATTTCCCACTGGGAACTTGGTGAAACCTCGCCACTCCCGTGCTAACAACAGCTAACAATAGCCTGGTAGATCGGCATGTTTTTTTCCCACTTCAACTGGATCGCCGATAAGTTGGAGATGATGTCACTCCCAGTTCCGAGGTTACTGGAACGCAGCATTATGACAGTCGCCGCACATGCTCATGGGTAGCAGAGTCCTAATGTTGCCGGTAACAGATTCTCATCATAACACCTTTAAGTTAAATAAAGGTAACAGTCACATTTGAGTAGAACTATCTTATTTTTTTCTAAATGTCATCTATCTACAGTAATTGCAAGGACCCCTTGCAATTCAACCCCTAGGGGTCCGCAGACCCCCTGCTAAGAAATACTGCATTAGACCATGTATATATGCAAAACTGCACTAAATTACAACCATGTGATTGTCTTATCATTGACTTATCAATGAGCATTCAATAAGGTGGCTGATCAGTGTATTTGTGTAGTGTCACTCCACTCTGTCTCAATCCAGGACAGATTGTTGGAGTCTATTTTGTATAATGGGAAAAAAAGAGGAAAATGTGGTCTGATTTTGTCAATTTAGGTTCAAAATTTAAATGTTCATTCTTTTTTCTGTGATTCTCTTCTATTGTTCTCAACCACACAAGGACTGTCAACACCTGACATGTATTTATTGATGATTTTTCGAGAACATGGAGGGCTAATGCTCTGTTACCTGCCCCCTGGCCCCGCCTAAGGAGGGAGCACAACTTTATGGCAAATCTTTAAAAATATGCAAACAAAGCGAGGCACCCCAAACTTCACTCAGGGTTGTGCAAATTGAAGCAAGAAGGCATTAGTCCCGGTCGAAACTTGAGAGAGAAATGCTCCCTTCGCTGTATCAGCTTCGAGCAACAGGCCACAGAAATCCCGCCATGTTGTATTCACATCATCTTAAAATGTCCACCGGGGATTTCTGGCAAATAAGACTGACCGAGTACACAACCTCAGAGCTGGATTACCCGGAGACGGCACACGGGATGCTCTGACTGGTGCAAAAGGATTAGCACAAAAAAGCACGACAGGGTAAAATACATGATGGAAAAATGTCCCATTTTCTCATCTTGCCTCACCTTTACTGAGAAGAAGTCAAAGGAGCAATTATCATAATGGCGGCCACTATCTGTCGGCTGCTTTCAGCTGCTTTTTGCTTCCCTGCATTGCATCACATTAGCTTCAGTGCTCATACTTTAACTCTCAGGATCAGCCTAATGCAAAATGAAGAGGGGAATATTATTCAGCTGTCTTTCTGAAGTCTGATGTCTCCTGATGTCGTGTAGAGCTTTGATTTGATTGAGCTTGCTTGTCAGTGTGTGCAGCGTCTTTCTGTTATAAATTTCAAGAAGACTGTAGCTTCAAGCGGTCCATCTTCAGCTGTATGAGAGGCCAGTTTAAAGGAAAAATAAGACATTTTGAAACAACCAAAGAGGAACAAAGGACTACAAAGAGATGCAAAACAACAGCGAGAGGATGTAGAGGAAAGATGAATCTGTGAAAAACAAAAATGACACAACTACTTATATGCACTAATACCTGCCAAACATCCCTTCAATTGGTGGTCTGTTTGAGCTGCAAGATTATGGTTAATTTTTGGTGCTTTGCCTCGGCCAGCTCTGCCATGTTTAACACTGCGTTCTTGCTTTTAATCCCCAGCATCTATTTGCATGTTGAAATAAATCCACAGCAGGCGATTAGGCCTCGTCATCAGTGCAGTTCTCAAAAAGTTTTATTTTCTTATTTATTTAACCAGATACATCCCATTGAGATCAGGATCTCATTTACAAGGGGGACTTTGCCAAGAGGTCAGCAGCACACGCCAAAATATCAATACAATATTCAAGAAAAAGGTTTAGGCAACAAATTACTAGAGCCCGACCGATTTATCGGCCGGCCGATTATAGCCCTTTTTAAATTAATCAACATCTGCCAGAGTTTTTCCGATTTTACGCCGATATATTCTTAAGTTCTTATAAAAACAATATCCGCTGTTCGGTGTCCAAGCCGCGCGGAATGATGACGTTGTGAAACATGGAGACGCGCGTGTATGGATAACTCGTCTACAGTCACACGGAGTTGTTCTGTAAAGCCTGAAGGTCCGACATGACGAACAATTTTTCGCTGTCTACATGTCCCGCTGCTGCTGGACACAGCGAGACCTCTGCTCGGCTACATATCAGCCTCAGAGACAGCACGGGCTCCACCAAACAGCTTCCTAATGGTTGTCTCCTCTGTCATTCTCAGTACTGACGAACTGGACCTTCTGATGGCAGGGGATCAGTTTAGCCGTGACTGTTTTCTTGTGATTATGACGGAAATCTGGCTTTATCCGCTTATTCCCGACACGGCAGCTAAGCTAACCAGTTAGCAAACTAACTAGCCGTTAGCATAGCTGCCCCGAGCATATGACGTCATCAAAAACAGACACATCCAGGAGAGACTTCACGTAGCTGGGGGCTTTAATCAGCCTCTTTAAATAAGTTTGTGAAATATGTACAGAGTCCCACAACATCTTTTTAATTGCCTCACACACATTAACTCATGTTTAAAATAAAAAAGAGGTTCTACCTGAACTAAAACCTGCTTCTGATAAACTAATAAGGGCTGAACAGCAGGTGTGACAAAGAGTTCATAAATAACATATATAGGCCTAATTACATTTTTAAAAAAAGTTATTTGTTTAGTTTTGCAGGAATTTTGTTGCAGTTTTGCACACTATTTTTATTTTGTGCTTTAGAGCTGCAAAGAAAAAAAATGCTTATGAAAAGAGTGTTTTCTCAGTGTTTTTGTTGTTCTCCTCTCACAGTTATCTGTTTATAACTTTTTTAGAAGTAGTTCTACCTTTACTTCATCCTACCTTTAGTTCAACAAAAAGTACAACATACAGAGTGACTTTATTTAAGGTTATATAATTAATATACCAGAAGTTCAGTGCTTTTTATTTGCATGTTATTGTACTTTAAATTATCTTACTGGTGTAAAGTTAAACAAATACTAAATGACCAAAACTGTAAAATGTTCTACCTGTAATTTATGTATTCACTGTTGTGTTTTGGAATCAAATTTTAAAAAAAAATCGCATTATATCTATGCTTTAAATTAATCGGCCGATTAATCGGCTATCGGTATTTTTTTCTGCCGAATATCGGTATCGGCATCGGCCTCAAAAAATCCATATCGGTCGGGCTCTACAAATTACAACCAGTAAATATGTTAAAATCAACAACTTCACAATGGAAAAACAAAACATTTTGATGATGGTAACAATTAAAAACAGGCATTGTTCATGGGATTATCGCTGCCAGGTGAGCTAAATGACACAAAATGCTACTTTGCTCTGCTGCTGGTGTCTTAAGTGATAATTTACATCTTTATTTACATCTACATTTTGACATCTTTTAAACTATGTTTGTGTGAAAATTGTTTGGAAATACTATACCGGAGCTTCATATAGCAGACTAGCATGGCCCCTGTTTTTGAAACTTCATGCTATTTTTGCCTTGCAATGCAGCTGGATCCACCTGATTTTGTAATCAGGCATCATTTTGCCAAGCTTCAGTCTGTAAAGATCATGCTTGGCACGTACAGCACAACCGAATTAGGATAAGGTGGAAGCATTTCAACAGAAGGATGTCAATATTCATAAAGAAATTAGCATATATGCTAACAGCTTCACTGGCAGTTTGATCAGATTTTAAAATAATTTCTTTATTAAATGATGAACAAATATCAAAACTGAAAGCTTTTTCCCATTGAAGGTTTTTTTCACTCTACTTCCATGTTCTTGTGAGAGTTTGCTCTATGAAGTCGCTCATGTTTTGTACTGAACACCACGGCAGTAGCATCATCATCTACATCAAACACTTAACAAATGAAATATATTCTGTAAAGTGGAAATTGACCAGTCTATGTGGTGTCCGGTTAAGCTTCACTAGCTGTACATGCTCTCAGACTGTAGTATTCATTCAGCCTTTATTTCATCTTAAAAAATCGTTGAGGGTGTTCCCTCTTTTCAATGATGTTGAGAGTACAAAAACAACAATACAGCAACACAATTCATTCATTAGCATTGTTCTAAACTGACCAATAGTCAAGTGCTTGCAGTTTAAATGTTTGTTGTAAAATGAATGCAGCAGAAATACTGAAAGCAGTTCTTCCAAATAAAGTGTTTACCTGTAGAACTTCAAGCATCAGGAGGTCACTGGATCTTGTTGGGTATTGGTGATAAGATTAAGTTAACAGAGGTAGGAACCAGTGCCTGTCATGTCTTACATTCAGGGTTGCCCAGCCCACTTTTTCATATAAAGTGCAATGGTGAATGGAGTAACCTTCACCAGTAATGAATCTGAGGGCTGAGTGATAAATGGAGTCCAGAGGTTTAAGAGGAAAGGCAGAGGCATTTCTATAAACAACATTACCATCATCTAAAACAGATAAAAAGACAGCTTCAATAACATGTTTCCTACTTCGCAAAGGGAAGTTGGTTTTGTTCCTGTAGAAAAATCAAATTTTTTAGGAGAAATTATCAGTATTCATTATATCAGTTTACCTTGTGTACTGTTTCCCACAATCCTAAGCACCAGTAGGTCAGGGGTTATAATGGCAGACAACCACAGTTTATATATATACCAAAAGCCTTAGCATAAATAGCACAAGCAGTCATTTCATTTATTTACTTAATGGAGAAGAGAATGAAGCCGGTACACAAACATTACACATTTCTTGTGTGTGCTTGGTGGTGAAAATACTATAAATCCAAATAAATTACTTGTCAGACTTCTGTTAGGGCGTTGATTGATATTAATATAGCAACATTAGCCATTAGCTTAGCGACCGTTTACTTTTGTTCTCATGACCAGAAACAGAAATCAGTTAAATGATTGGATTGGGAGGGAAAGTACAAGGGTTTGTGGAAGTCATTTGAAGGGACTGAAATATATTTATGCTACGTTTTTAATTTCTTTATTGAAGGAATAGTTGTTCTGATTCAAACTTAAGCACCACAGGTGGCAGTAGTGCTCCTTATTTGATGGACGCCAATTGCTAGAATTGAAAGAAGAAGAAGAACCAACTTGAATTGGTCCAGCATAGCAGCCGTTTGGCAGTCATGCTAGTACCAATACAGCATGTAGCGTCTTTTATGAAGTATCCCCTGTCTACCTTTCCCATTGTAGCTCCGCCCCCTTCGCTTGGGTTAGTATGTATTTTAATTTCTCGTGAAGACCGGGCAGGATGTTCACAGAGGAAGTTGGATGAAACAAACAGGGGTGTGTCTTTATCAAGCGATTCATAGGTGGCGCACTGATCTGGGGATCAATTGGCGCTCTCAGATCAGTGGGGACGTCATGATCAAGAGACGCCCGCGGTCACTGAACCCACATCAGCTGTAGGCAAGAGAGAATAATTGGGGGAGCAGGAGAGAATATTCAGAAACAGATGGGAGGATGGTGGCGACATATGTGGGAAAAGAGAGAGAGGGAAGAGGCAGGAGAGATGGATGTGAGTGTTACCTAAACGTTTAAAATGTAAGAGAAAATTACAGCCACGCAAAGACAAAGAGAGGAGGCTGATTCATTAGATATGAGAGGAAAGAGGAAGGATGTGGGACAAATGGATGGACAAGGTTTGACCAAAGATGGACGTAAAGAGATGAGGGCTGGAAAATATACAAATAATCTAAAGTATGTATCTAATTTTCCATTTATGCGAATAGTTTATTTTGTATGAAATAAGGTTATTTGTTTAGTTTGACTTCATATAGGCATCGGTGAGGTTGATGCCGTGATCATTAAAATTAAAACAGAGATAATTTTGTTTTTATCTATGTTGGTAAAGCTGCATATTAGTGTCAGTATTCAGTAGTTCATTAAAACCTGGACTCAGACCACAGCAGACTTTACCACTTTGCCTCAGTCCATCTCAGAAGAGCTCATGCTCAGAGTAGTTGGTGTTGTTGATATTTGAATTTGTCTCTGCTTTATAATGCAGTGCTGTCTGAGGGATTGAAAGTCACGGGCATTCAATGTTGGTTTTCGGGTTTGCCTCCAGATTTATCCAGATTCTCTGAGTCTTTGATCAAATTGTCAACTGTAGATGAAAAATCCCTCAATTCTTTGCAATTTTATATTGAGGAATGTTGTTCTTTATCTGTTTTACTGCTACTGTAAAATGGTTAAAGAGTGGCCATCCTTAATTTCAGAAGTTACAACTACGTGCTTTTAACCCAAATACCCATGTTTCCTATTAAGGAAAAATTTAAAAACCATTTATGCTGGTGCTTCAATAAAAGGTAGCATACTTATACTATCATACAGTTATTTCAAATTTTCTAATAAAGTAATGTGCTATTTAGAAAGCGTAGTACCGAAAAAAACTCACAAGAACAAATGGAAAAAAAAATAGCTGATAGAAATGACAATTCAAAAAACTATTAAAAATGTTTTCAAATATTTGTAATACAGACACAACAACAAATGAGAATAAACATAAAAACAAGTGGAAAATAACACAAATAAAAACATTAAATAGCTAACAAGAAAGCACACAAATAAATGAAAACAAACACAAACTAATTAAAAAAGAGCATTAACAAGTAAACACAACAACATTTAAAAAAATGCAACTGCTACAAATGAACTATAAATAAATTATAGTGATATTTAAGTACAAAAATAAATTAGAGAGAACAGGAAACTGGTTTTAGAATAATATAATAACAAACACCTCCAACAAAACAGAAAAACACAACAAAGAACAAAGATGATCCCGTATACAAAACACTACAATAAAGACAGTTAAAGCAGCACTAGCCGTTTAATCATTTTGCAATGACAGTGGAACATGCAGGCCCTCAGTGTTGGACTGTGTGAAGAAACATAATCAATGTTGGTTGGCAGCAAATGGGACAATAAAAGAAGCGGACCAATGAGAAGACAGACAGATGTTCTTTGTCGGCATTAATTGAAAATCGCTAAGTTCAACTTGGTTTTATTACCGTGAAGTCACCCCGTCCTGTTGAAGCGATAAAGTGAATAAAAGTAAAGACAACGACGAGCTGGCGATATCACACACTTGAAATAGATCTAAACAAAACTACATTCTGGTACGTTCTGGATTTGTTGTGCTGTACTTTTTTCCTGTCAAGTTTTTGGAGGAACTTCGTCATAAATTAGTCGGCCAACATACCTGATAGTAGTCGGACATCCCTCCTCGTCTTTTATTTCACACAGCAAGTGAACGCCAAACAGATGTTTATTCCTGTCCGAGCATTCAACTTGTTTTTCTCTCGCTTTCTTTGTTTTGTATCCTCCGACAAAACTTTTCTCTTCCTTACGTTGTTGCCTCCGCCATGGTTACAGCTCTGCGATTGGCTTTTGCCGAGACTTCCGTGTTGTAAACGAATCGGGAATCGGGGGAAGTGACGTATGCCGTAAAGCAGTCCAAACGTGTAGTTTTTTAGTGTCGCAGGGTTCCCACCATCTACCTCGAAGTTACATAGCGCCAGTTAAAGGGATACAGACCACTCCAGACCACGACAGAGGTTTCATTGAACTCATTGTAAAGTGGTGGACCATCACAATGAATATCGAAGGATTATATTATGTTTGAAAAGCTACATAGTGTTGGTTTAAGGAAAAAATAAAAGTTAAAAAACACAATATCAAAAAATAAAATCTATTTAGAAAATTACAAATATAAATAAGAAAATCACAAAAACAAATGAAAATGTACAAGTAAAAAAAATCTTTGTCAATAAAGCATAACAACTTATCCAAAAGCACAAAAGTATTCAAAGAATCCCTGTGACAGAGGAAAAACATACTGATGTGAAAAACACAAAACAAATATGAAAACACTACAGCAAATTGAGAAATGTACAAGCATCTGAAAAATGCATCATTTAAAGAATAGGATTTAAGTATTAAATACAGAAACAGAACCACAACTAAGAAAATTAAATAACTCAAAAAAGAATCAATAAAAGACCTGAAATAAAAAAATTCCAAGACAAGTAAAAAACAAAATAAATCAAAGGGCACAAAACACAGAAAGAAAGAAAATGCAACAAAAAAGAAGACAAAACATGTTACAGACCATTGTTTCCAATAATTTAATCATTTTGCAATGACAGTGGAACATGCAGGCCCTCAGTGTTGGACTGTGTGAAGAAACATAATCAATGTTGGGTTGGCAGCAAATAGGACAATAAAAAGAGCGGACCAATGAGAAGACAGACAGATGTTCTTTGTCGGCATTAATTGAAAAAATATCAAGATATCCCCGAACCCAAAAGGAGGTGCAAAAGTACAGAGAAAGTTTGAGACCAAAATATGAGAGTATGAGTCTATAACTGATGCAGTTTTTCATCCGTCTGCACAGACTCTCTCTTTCCTATCGAGCCAATAAAGTGAATTTGAATTTGACAGAGATTCTGGGCAGAGCAGAAACTTGGTTGGAGAGGTATGAGGAGGCAGGAGGCTGATGAAAAAAAGACGAGTATATGGATGTGAGCTCGGCGTGTGTTGTGAGTGAATCCCCCTCTTCCTGGATGTTTGAAGTTGAAAGAGCATGAGAGAGATGGAGGGAGGAGGAGGAGGAGGAGGATGTGTTGGAGGAGGAAGAAGAAGGAGACGAGTAAGGCAAAAATAGCTGCTGTGACCAGATCAACAGTTGGACCTTTGGGGAGTATTGAATCTCGAGTTTGAGCTGCAGACGAGGAGCGCTGTCTGGCTAAGCACACAAACAGAGGCATGAGCAGCAGACACAGGCACAGGGGGACATGTGCTTTGTTCTACTCAGTATGTAATCAGCACGAATTAATGCTGCGTCACAATTAAACACACGATTACATTTTAAAAAATGAGGAACAAGCCCAACAACAAATGAGAAAGAACATATAAACTTCAGCAACCAAACAATAGTTTACAAGAAAGAAAAATGAAAAATGAAAAACAAAAACACCAAAAAAAAATGGAAAAGAACAAAGAAATAAGAAACAGCTTATAAGAAAGCACAATGACAAATGCAAAAACACAATTAAATGTTTTTTTAAAGCAGCGCTGGTTCAGCCGAGTGGTGGGCAACTAAGCACTGCCTATTACCTCTTTTACGCTGAAATCATCGGGTCAACCTGGGTTCTTTCAACATAGGTTAACCCAGTGGTTCCCAAACTGGGGTACGTGTACCCCCAGGGGTACGCGAATACCTGTCAGGTTTCAAACAGTTGGTTTAGTAGTTCAAGTTCAAACTGGCAAATGTTTGCTTTGTGAGATTTTATAATGGCCTGAAGTATCGGCAGAGAGGCTGGGGGATGGATTGGTTTGGCATCTTGGAGAAGAAAATCTGTCCTGAATTATCTAAAATTCTTATAGCAACATAAAATCAGTCAGACAGCCTTCACATTAGAGCTATGGTGAGTTTGTAACAGCTTCAGGTTCGTAACTGAATATGTTCAATAAATGTACATTTCTTTTTCAAAAGTGAACTGGTGGTAAATAAATATAATCAGTGAGAAATAATTAACTTTAAGAGATTTCATTTGTATGTCATGCATGTTAAATGTGGAAGGTGGGGGTGGCGGCAGGCATACAGATACATTTGTTTTTCTAGCTGCTATAAGCGCATGACAGTAGGGGGTACATGGCTACAGGTCAAGTGTCTGAAGGGGTACATGCTGTGAAAAGTTTGGGAACCACTGGGTTAACCCACTAATATTTGGCAAGTGACTGTTTTCCCACTACCAACAGACCCAGGTCTTATCGGCAGCAGACGAGCTGCATGGCTGTTTATTTTCCTCTGGTCCGTCAAGCTGATGTCATCACGTTGATGACATCATCAGCACAACACAGCACATTCATGTAAACAATGGAAAGGAGCATAGAGGCCGTGGACACGGTTTTCTGTACTTTGTACTTTTGTCCCTCTTTAAAAATGTACAAACTCGGTGTTGATGATACAAAGGTGGATGGAATTTGTTTCTGAGACGGCAAAGAGTCATGTAAGTTACAGACGGAGGGGGCGGCCATGATGTTATGCTGTGGGGACTTTACGTTGACGTCATCAGTAAATTAGTAGATTAGCAATCAGCCTGGGTGTGACGTTCTCACTGAAGCCGATCGGAAGCGAGCCAATTAAAACCTGATTTCAGGGTCAGTTGACCCGGGTCAAAATGCCAATTAAACCCTTTCAAACTGCCGACAGGAGCCGATTGTTACCGGGTTTAAACAGTTTTTTTGACCAGTCTGAAAGGCTTATATGTGTATGTCTCTCTTTCCCGCTGTCACAGGCCTGTCTACTGTCTTTCTCTCCTGTCAAAAACAGGCAAAAAAATAAAATGAAGTCCAAACA